>SRSE01000509.1:2495409-4990818 GCA_005024645.1 Planiliza haematocheilus
GACCTTTACATAATTTCATGCACTAAATAAAATGTTACCAAGAGTATATTGGATAAAAAGCTTAGGTATTTGTGTTTCAATATTAATTGTGAGTTATAATTTAAACGAGTAAATAAACAGTTGAAGGAGATATAAATGATGTTCCTGACGTTCATCCCTCCACATCGCTGGGTGGACACGTTGTCTCCTCAGGCTGCCTGTAACGTACAAGTAGACTGACATTAATGCAAAACTCTCAGCGCAAACTCTTAGTGTGACAGGGTGGAGCTGCTATTGCTGTCTGAACAGATGTTCATTAATGTGCACTTTCTCTATCAAATAAATAAATAAATAATTGCAACACTGACCTTCCTTGGGCAAGTTTCTTTCCTGTGAGAAAAGAGCAGGCAAACAGATATTTATCGAGGCGTGTCGCAATGAGACCATGTTGCTTCTCTCAGTTCTTTGTAGTGTAATTGAGAAACACTGACTTTTTCTGTGCTCCATCCAGCAAAAACAGAAGCAGCAGATGGTGGAGATGCTTCCACACCCAGCTACAGCCATCAGAGCCTGTTTATAGCCTGAGGAAGCAAGACATCGTGACCTTTATCGTGCAGACATGCAGCACTTAGTTTGACCACGACAGTGTGTTTTACAGCGATTACAATAATTGAGCCACTAATGAGCCACTCAGTGCAGTGCTAGAAGCGGTTGACTTTGGTTTGCATTGCTGACTGATATTTCAATGTCAATTTAAACTTTTACATAACTTCACACAATTACTTGCACAAATAGGTCTTGGTCCGGTCCATTCCCCAGTGACCCCACAGGTAATAGCAGACGAGCCAATCATGATTAAACCCAGGTTGCATCTGAATTGACAGGTTGTGTTGAATATCTGGTTTCCTCCAGAGCAGCTGTGGGATCCGTTTTCAGGCTCAGACAGAGGAGCGCATTTCACAACTGAGGACACAAACAGGTTAAACAGCGACCCTGTTTCTTTTAAATCTTACAGTATCTTCCTAAAATAGTATATTTTTAAAGCACATAGAGTTAAAATTCTTCCGTAATGAGTTTAACGTCCTGAACGACAAAAGTCAGTCATTGAACTACTATGAGGACGTGATGATAAAATGTTCAGATGACAGTTGGAAGTGAATTTCTAATGAGATATAAATATATACAACTACATACAACTATTCCTTAGCTGATTTACTGAATTCAGTTGTGTCTGTAAATTGTGTGTTGTTTCATGAATGACTCAAACTTCTGAGTGGTCAGTGGGAACACACTTACCTGCACAAGTAGGACTTGGTCCGCTCCAGACCCCGGTGACCCCACAGGTAATAGCAGGCGAGCCGATCATGAAGAAACCCAGGTTGCATCTGAATTGACAGGTCGTGTTGAATGTCTGGTTTCCTCCAGAGCAGCTGTGGGATCCGTTTTCAGGCTCAGACAGAGGAGGGCATTCCACAGCTGAGGAAACAAACAGGTTAAAAAGTAACCCCTGTTATGTAAAGTCTGACAGTATCTTCTTAAAATTTTATATTTTTAAAGCGCATAGATGTTTATTCATGTATTATCAGTATTTTAAATATGATCCTCAGTCAGGCCCCAGGAAGCATGAGAAACAGATGCTGGGCATATGATGAAAAAGTTAAAATTCATCTGAAATTATTTAGATGTTCTCAATGAAAAAAGTCTTTTTTTTTTACTTTTTTTTTTAACTACCATTTAAAGTCAATACGGTTCTGAAAAAGTACTTAAAATGGCACTTTAACTTAAGGTCTGTTCAGTTTTTGTTTTTCTGCTTTTTTTGTATTGAAATGCATATATTAATGTCTGTGTCTATTATTTGATTCTATCGTCCACTAAAATCCAATTAAATTTAAAAAAAAAATTGCTTTTGGGGGCAAATATTGTTTGTTGTTGCGATTAAAATGGGATTAATCGAGATTAATTCATTACAAAGCCTTTCATTAATTAGAATTTTTTTTTTTGAGTCCCACCCCTAATATATAACACTACATACAACTGTTCCTTAGCTGATCTTATGATTTAGTGAATTCAGCTGTGTCTGTAATGTGGGTTATTTCTCAAATTACTAAAACTTCTGAGTGGTCAGTGTGACACCACCTCTGCTGTTTATGGACAGGACCAATAGTTACTAGTGACAGAAACCTGGCACTTGAGCATGTGTGTATCATCTAAATGTAGAAAACACATGTCAGTCTATCTTTTATTTAACACCACCTACTGTAATAACTGGTCTCTGCTCACCTGTTTGGCATCTGTCTCCTTTATAGCCAGGTTCACAGATGCAGGTTGTGTTTTCTATGGTCTCCTCACATCTTCCCCTTCCACATGATGTTGCATTGCATTGGGCTGTTAAGATAACAGCAACAACGGCTAAAACATCCTCTACAACTCTGGACGCTGTAACACTTGTGTTTAATTTCATGGCTGCTGACAAAAATGCCTTCAGACTCTGCTTTACGTACCTTGATAACAAAGTGGGGATTTTTTATTGCCACATTTCTCATCATTCCACTTTCCTTGGTTCTGTCCTCCGTTGACGTAGATCTCTACACAGAACTCTGTGGCGTGGTTGTTGTTGGGCTCATTTTTTGCCCATGAATTGTTACCAATCCAAGTGCTGTTATTACCAATCCAAGTCCAAGTTTCATTCTTGTGGTTTTTGGTGATTCCAATCCAGAAATATGGGCTCGACTGTCTCGCTGGCAGCAGGTTAACCACATAGTCGTTCTCTTCCTGGTTTTGGATCACCACCATGTCTGTGTAGTGAGTCTGGCAGAAGTTCCTGGCCTCGGTCCAGTTGAGAGTGATGTTTGAGTAATGATACGTCCATCCCAAGGAATTCTCTGTCAAGGACCAACCTAAAAAAACTCATAGTATGAATCATTAGATGTAATAGAGTTCCCACACACTCATGTCTGACAGGAACAAATCTTTGCCAGGCAACTATTCATTTTGTCAAAGTGTCACAACTAATACCCACCAAGGAAGAGGAATAGAGTCCACTCCATCTTCAGTGAGTTACCAGGCTGTCTGTCCAAAGAAAAATAAGTAGCAATGTAAGTACCAATGAATACCAATCATGAAAATGACTGAAAAAGACATTTCTTACTTACCTAGAATTGTGATTTTAGCAAAACGCTCTTTACAGGCTGCTGCTAAAGTTAAATCACAGTTTCTTTCCTAAGTGTGTCACACGTAAAAGATTGAAACATCACTGAAACTAGGGATCATTGTCAGGCTTTTATATTTTCTCGTTGGCTACTCAGTCTAACATTATCATAGAATACCTGGATGTTTACTGTACAGTCTGAATGCATGTGATGAATGGTTTGCTGAATGATTTAATGACGTGTTATACTTGGAACTGAACTTCATGTAACGCTCACATAGCAGCATTGATCTTACATTGATGTTGGTTTTCTGCTTCCCGACATATTCGACTGAATTTCATAATAATGCTGTAGCAGCAAAGTCACAGAGGGCCGTCAACCTGATGTAACATATCAGACCCTTTTCTGGCCCCGCTAAGCTGCTGACACAATAGACACTGAATACGTTCAAACAAATAATGCTGATGATCTTGAAAACCCCAGCAATATACTTCTTCCTTCCTCACGTAACTCTCACTGTTATCTAACTACTCTGCCCTGACCTTCATAAAAGCGAGGGTGACAAACACAGACAATGGGTCTGTGCTGTTTTTGAAAAAGGTTCTTCCTGGCTCTTCAAGAGGATGCGTGTCTTTGCAACGTCAGGATGAGTGTCATTGCTCTAAGTGTGGGAACAGGTTGCTGTTGTGCAGATCTGATGACTGAGCCATCAAGGTTGCCTGAACCTTTGTACCAGTGTGATGACACCAGGTTGTTTTTTTGTCGTTTTTTGTTTTTGTATAAGGCACAGTGCTGGAACATGCAGAAAAAAAAAGAAAAAGAAAATGACTGTTTTTATTTGACAGTGTTTATTTATTTTGTGAGGATACCAGAGCAAACATGTACAGATTCCAATATAAAACATGATAGGCTGTTACAGTGAGTGTTACAAAGAGTAAAAGTCGGCGCTGCTTTAGATGTGATGCAGTGACGAGAGATCTGAATAACAATTAATGTTGCGCAATAGGCATGTTGAATAAATAGCTCATAAATACTGTAATCCATATAAGTGTGAAATAATTCACAGTTAAGCAGTGACGTGGCAATCCACCCACAATGTTTTTCAACATTTACAGTGACATGAACAGAGTCACCTTTCCAGCAAATTCATAAGGTTTTAGAACAATGTGTTCGATTCAAAACTCCCCTGGGGAGGAAATACAAGTCTGAACAACATTACTGGTCAACCATGGACGTCGTGTTCATGAAGTCTCAGTCTGGTTTTTACCTGTTAACGCATTTCATGTTAATGGTAAAAATATTCACATTACTATGATGGTTATGCACTTGTGTTTAAAATGCGGCCTCTAAATGAGGCTGTCAATGCTGCTCTTGTAGACCTGCTGGGGAGCCTCTATGTCGGAGTTGCTGTAAGAGAAGACGGAACATTTATGAGCACTGCTGTCCTGAGCAAATATTTGAAAAGGAAAATGCGTGATTAAAGAAAGCTGCTAAACTGACCTGCTCAGCTCAAACTTGCTTGCCTTCTGCTTCAGTCGTCTCAAGATCCACCAAGTCAGAGACACGCCAGATAATAAGGCAGTGCCTCCCGCTGCCACGCCCGAGGTAATGGCAGCGACTGGAGAAGGGGGAGCTGTGGAAACATGTAGACGTGTGAATAATTTGACCTATTTAATTAAAGTTTGTACCTATTACATTTAAATTTATTCTGCCTTTTTTTTCTTTTCTTTTTTTTTACCTTGACAGACGGGTTTCCCGCCGGTCCAGTTGCCATGATGATCACAAATCAGCAGCTCGTGCCCGTCTAAGGTGTAATCTTGATCACATGTGAACGAGCACTGCGTGTTGTAAACTGACTCATCGCTTGAGCAGTTCACCTGACCGTTTTCTGGAGACTCAAGCACCGGGCATCTTACAGCTGTTTAAAAAGACAGGGAGAGAACACATGTTGAAAAATGATGTCTTGTTTTAGTGTCACCACATTTTCCACTGTATAAAGAAAGGCTTACAGACCTTTGCAAGTAGGTATGGCTTCACTCCACTGTCCGTCCTCAGAGCACTCAGTGGTTTGCGCTCCCTGCAGTTCAAAGCCTTGTTCACAGCTGAAGCTGCAGGTGGAGTGTGGCCTCAGTTCAGGTTTGCTGCACTCTGGGATAAGGTGAGCTTCACCCTCTGGATTCTGGCAAGTGATCGCTATTCAAATACAGGTTCAAAAACATATATTTAGTGGATTTGCTACAAAATAGTTTTTTTTATAGACCATGGCTGGATTCTTCAATGCTCCCCTTACCTTCACACTGAGGCATCTGCTCACTCCACTTAGCTGCAGATGTGCATGTCACACTGCTCAGCCCCACCAGGCGGTAGCCGGAGTCACAAGTGAAGCTGCAAGTGTTTCCATAGCTGAACTTCACATCAGTAGCATCTCCACAGTCAACAAAGCCATTCTCTAGGTCCTGGAGAGCAGGGCACTGAACGGCTGCAAAACAGAGAAATAGACAATAATCTTTTTATTAAATCAAATTTTATAATATAAAAAACTTTTGAGCGTGCAAATTAAGTAGCACAGCACATGTAGTTGAGGTGACGTGTATACCTGTGCAGGTTGGAGCTGTGGCGTTCCACTGGCCTTGGTAAGAACATTGCATGCTGGCTTCACCTTGCAGCTCATGGCCTTCACCACAGCTGAAAGTGCAGACGTCACCAACTGCATGGGTGGTGCCGGGTGAAAGAGGTGAAGACTGAGAGTCGCAGCTTATCCGAACGCTGCTTGAGAGCTCAGGAGCCGCACATCGCAGTGCTACAAAACAAAACGTGAAAAAAGATGAGATGATATAGCACAAAAGCGCACAAACAGACTGGGACACTGCTGTAGTGAGTGAACAGTGATTTATACAACTGACAGGCTTACAGACCTTTGCAAGTAGGTATGGCTTCACTCCACTGTCCGTCCTCAGAGCACTCAGTGGTTTGCGCTCCCTGCAGTTCAAAGCCTGGTTCACAGCTGAAGCTGCAGGTGGTGTTTGGCCTCAGTTCAGGTTTGCTGCACTCTGGGATAAGGTGAGCTCCTCCCTCTGGATTCCGGCAAATGATCGCTATTCAAATATAGGTTCAAAAACGTATATTTAGTGGACTTGTTACAAAATAGAAAGGTTTTTTCTAGACCATGATTGGATTCTCCCTTTACCTTCACAGTGAGGCATCTGCTCACTCCACTCAGCTGCAGATGTGCATGTCACGCTGCTCTGCCCCACCAGGCGGTAGCCAGGTTTGCAAGTGAAACTGCACGTGTTTCCATAGCTGTACTTCACATAGGTAGCATCTCCACAGTCAACAGAGCCATTCTCTAAGTCCTGGAGAGCAGGGCATTGAACAGCTGCAAAACAGAGAAAAAAGCAATATTTTTTTATTAAATCAGATTTAATAAAATATGTACAAAATAGTACTGCTATATTGAACTATCCTACAATGTTCAAACACCAAATGTGGCCTTACCAACACAAGTTGGCTGTGAGCCGTTCCACCTTCCGGATGCTTCACATTGCAGAGTGTTAGAACCAGTCAGTACATAGCCTTCTTCACAGGTAAAGACGCGGGTTGACTGGTAGCTGGAGGGGCCCAGGGGATCAGAGCGGTACATGGACCCTCTTGCAAAATCAGTGAACTCCGGACACTTAACCACTGCAGACGAGAGGACAAAAAGCATTAGAGCAGACTTCATCACTCTTGTAATGGATTTTAGTTGATCACAATTTTAGTAGCCTGTTTGAAAACGTAATAATATTGGCGGAGCTTTGCAGAACACTTGAACTCACATTCACACGTAGGAGGCTGCTCCGACCATTTTTTCGTGGCGGTGCATCTCAGAGGTCTTGGCATACTCAGCTGGTATCCCTCATGACAGGAATACTTGCACAAGGAGTCGTAGGAGAAGTCTTTGTTCTTGTGAGTGCAGTTTACCCCTCCATTATTTGGGACAGTCACCTCGTCTCTGTTGCACTCAACAACTGCCAACAACAAAGAAAACGGGGTTAGATGTAAAGTCTTGTAAAGTGGCTTAAAAGCTAGCGTGATGCCACTGTATTTTCTTACCCTCCTCACACTTTTCTCCATAAAAACCTTCGAAGCATTTACATGCGTGGCTGTTGATGGTTTCGACACATTCTCCGTGGAGGCATGAGTCGGTCTTGCAGGCAGCTGGGGAAAGAAAAAGGGAAATTTAAACATCTTAAAACTTTTATAAAGGCACTTGAAATGAGGTGCTCTGGTATCTGAATCCCAGACATTTGCTCACCTGTGTAGCACAGAGCAGTCTTCAATTTGTCGCACCTCTCATCATTCCACATGCCTGTCTGATATTGCCTTTTAATATACATCTCCACACAGTCCTCATTTGCTCCAGGACTTGACCCAGCCTTGCCATTGTTTGGTTCACCACTTGCCCAGTTGGTTGCCTCTTTTGTGAGAGTTTTGTTGGTCCCTACCCAGGTCCACACATTATTAACTTTGCGGATCCCAATCCAGTAGTATGTGTCTTTCTTGGGCAGCGAGCTGTCAAGATGCGTAATCTCTTCCTGATTCTGGATCGCCACCATGTCGGTGTAGTGCTGCTTGCACCAGGCTCTAGCATCATGCCAAGTCATGGTGGTCTCTGAGTAGTAGTATGACCAGCACTCTACACTGGTCCACATGCACAGCACTGAGGGTGAAGAGCAGAGGTGCATATTAGACGGTGAAGCAACAAGGGTGAATTTCAAAAAGTTCTGTCTGGTTCTAAAAGTTGAAAGCAGCACAATAAAAGTTCTATTTACATCACATGCACATACTTGAACATAAGAAGGTAAGGTTGATCCATGAGGCAGAGATCTTATATCCAAAGCGGGACTCCTATAAAAAATGAATGAAAATGACACATCAGGATAAATTGATACCATATTATATTATCTGCAAATGGATCAATTCCCATTAAAGACAGTTTAAACTGATATTTATACACTCACCATTTTTAGTGGTATATGCGTGATAATCTACGGAGGATTCCTTGCGTTTTTTCAGTGTCAGCTTCAGTGTGTCTTAGGATGAAATGAGTCTGAGTTTTGTGGGCTGAGGCTCCTGCTTTTATATATATTCCCCGGCCAGGTCTGGGTTTCCTGGAAGCTTTCATCACAGTTCGGAATTTCTGTGGAATTCCCCCACCCATTCACCCCCCTGCTAGTACCCCATCCTCTCCCTGGCGCTCTAGACAGTTTTCCACTCTAGCTTTTCTTCACACCATGATGCAAAAAAATATCCAAGTAAAATTCACTGTTAATGTTGCAATTCTGTATCTTATCATTATTACTGTCATAGGTATGCATTTATGAATAATTTTGAGGGTGTTACTTTACTTGAGCATAATACTTAAAAGCAGAAACCGTAAGAAGAATAAAATTAGCTAACTGAGTATAAAAAATAGGGAAGTAAGTAAAATAAATACAGAAAGTGACAACTGTGCACTACTGGAGTCTGTGCAAAACGACTGCATTCAGTGCAAAATGTATTTGTTGTTGGTTGTTGCCACACAGGCAAGTTAAACTGATAAAAAAAACTATAATACAATTCAATCTTCTAGATGTCAGTAAATAAAACAGATTGTGAGTGTTCATAAAAATGTTTACTTTAAATAAGAAAATACAGTAAACCAACATTTATTTTAAAGTGCAACAATGAAAACAAAACAACATTAAAAATAATGCTGATTTAACATCACGGTCACTTATCAGCATAACACCTGATATACTCAATCAAAGTAATAATGACAGTTTATGTGTTTATGTGATGGTCCTGGAGCGTCCTGGTCAGAAAGTTCCCTCTTAGGTTCAGAAGATCCCTCTGACTCAACGTCTAGAGCTCCAAAATGTTTTAGAATTACTCCTGCAAAGACAAGGTTCCTTAGGCCATCAAGCAAAATAGATCATTAGCACGTAGTCCTATTTTATAATTGCAGTGGGGGCGGCACAGTGGGAAGGTGGTTAGCACTGATGCTGAAGTAATGCTAAAATAATGTTAAGTGTCAAATATCTGAGAGACACAACAGAGCACTGGCTCAACTTAAGATGCTCATGAAAACAACCAATCACAGATACATACATGAATGCAGTCGTATTGCATAGACTCCAGTAGTGCACAATTGGCACTTTCTAATTTTATTTTACTTATTTGCCTATTTTGTATACTCAGTTAGCTAATTTTATTCTATTTTTATACTCTTTCTTTTATTGTTTCTGCTTTGGCTTGCACTGGGACCAGGGTAAATAATTTCGTTTCACCTCATGTACCAACATGTGTGTAATGACAATAAAATTTCTTGAATCCATCATCTAGGAGGGGCTCTCACGAAGCTTGAAATGGTCCTGACAATAAAAATAATAATAATGATATAAATAAAGGGGTCTGGAGTCAGTCAGTTATGACCATGGCAGGACAGACTGTCTATTCACATGAGACATAAGCCAACTTTCATGAAGCAAACACCAAAGCTGAGTTTATGACGGACAAATCCTAGCTGGCTAGCTAACATTTACTCAGGGATAGCTAGTTGGCTAGCAGGACAAATAAACAATCTTGTTAAATGGCGTTTCACCTCCACCTATCCTGCCCACGTCACCAAAAAACACCTTTCCTTTATCTTTTAACTTTTTTCTTTCATTTTCTGTGAAACTGAGATAACTTCTATTTGATGCCACTACTGTATTTGTATTTTGTTTCATATTCTGGCTAATGGGAATGATGAGTAGCTGTCAGTCGAGGATGGGGCCCTCTGCATGGTGACTTGGGGCCCTATTGTCTGTCAGAGGCTCCAGTCTCAAGGTGTAAATGGGGTAGAAAACTTTTGGAGACAGAAGTCAAAGCTGTATTGTAAATAGATGGCAGATTAAATCTCAGTCCATCTCCTCTGTTTAGAGAAGGTTTTTTCCAGTCTGACATGGATGGCTTCCTTTACTCTTCTTTCAAACCATTGGTCTTCTCTGGCTAAGATGGACGCTGTTATCTTCAAAAGAGTGCCAAAGGACACTAAGATCTGGAGGTTGTTATCTTCAAAAGAGTGCCAAAGTGCACTCATTTGAAGATAACAAGACTCTTTTGAAGATATGAATATTGTAAACTCAAGCTCTTTTAATGTCTGTCTGTATTTAAATACATTTAAATTCAAATCAGTAGAAAAATAAAGCAAATATCCCTAGCCAAAGCTGAACAGGCCTTAAGTTAATGTGACATTTTAAGTACTTTAAGTACTTTTCCAGAACAGTACTGACTTAAAAACTTTAAAAGCGGGGTTTTGTGCAAAATAAATAAAAATGGTTTGGGCTGCCGACTGTCTTGTTCGTACAGACTGGGATTGCTAGCTCTGGCGATTTCTGTGCTCACTGCAACATGCTTTGCATTTAGATGAAACCGTAGGGTTGACGTGCTTTGGTGGTATGCAAAACTGCAAATTTCTTTTTTCTTTTCTTTTCTTTTTTTTTTTTTTGCACAATTTGCAAAAAAAGGATTCCATCAAAGCTTCAGTGCTTTTATCCGATTCCTCCATTTTGCTAGCTGTTAGCCGAACTCTGACGTGTGCATCAGTGTTATCGGTGTAACAGGAAATCGTGCACTGATAAAAGAAAAATTCTGCATTGTTTGGAAAGCAAGCTGCAATTAAATGTGTTGATTTTTTTAAATGCATTTTTTTTAAAGTCTGTATTTTTAAAGTCATGCTTAAAGTCTTACTTCTAATTTAAATACATCTATACATATGCACTGACATAGCTAAAACTATTTTATTAAAAATGGTTTGGTCCCTTTAGAAGATTTACTTCATGACGATGTCGAACTGATTCTATATTTTTTCCACTCTCCATATAATGCAGTGCAGTTTAACAGCACCGCAAAGTGCAACCTCCAAATGACCATGAACCAACACGTCTATGAAACAGTTTTTTGTTTGTTTTTTTAAAGGAGCATTTCATCTTCATGAAGGATTTGTTGCAGAACTGTTGTGCTTGTGGTGAGTTTTTTTTTTTTGAGCGTGTCCATGTATGTTTGAGTGTTTTTCTACAAGTATGAGATGTTTTCTCCAAAGATGTATTAGTACTTTTACTTCAGCATAGAATTGAAATAATTCCCTGCTGATGTGCCGAACTTGAAAGGAGAAATTCACACGCACATATTACATAGCCACTGACAGGAAAATTTGTTTTGGAGACGCTGAAATCCTCTGAGCAGATAAAACAGTATCTGAGAGAGATTTCAGCTTGCCAGGTCTTCTTTCTTGAACTTGAAACTTTTAGATATCGCTCAACAAATAAAGTCAAAGGGTGTTTTTTGTTTTTTTTTGAAAAATGAGCCCTAAAGAGAGATAATTTCCATTAGACCCGCTCTGAACTGAGTGTGTACAATGATTTGTGCTCAACAGACAGAGAAGAACTTGCTTTTCATGGTTCAAAAAAACGAATTGACATGTCCAGTCGAAGAAAGTGTTCATCAGAAGAAGAAAGAGGCCACAATACACCAGACATACACGTGCTGATGAGTGTCTGGGGATGGGAAATATGTGGCGTAGCAGCAGAGGCGCCTGCTGGCTGCCCGTGTTTCTGGAAGTGACAGTTACCAAACTTCCTCTTGATGCTCAGACACTGGACAGTCGCCACTATTGTTTGACACCTCTTAACCTCCATGCCTCCTCCAGAGAACTAGTATAAACTCTCTGATTGACTCAAACAGAAAAAAAGTCAAGACAGGAACTCAATCGCACTTATGATAAGGATATATTGTTTATGTAGACTATTTATTATGCATTTAAAAATGGGCTTTAGTAAATACAGACCTTATTTCGAGACACCGCCAATCCACCATTACACTAGGAAAGAAAAATCATTTATTTTACATTTGTATTATCTATCAGTCTTATTTGGCATGATAACACAGTCCTTGAAGAGAGGTGTGTGGCTGTCTGATAAACTCAAACTAGGTTCCAAAAAGGCTGCAGGATGGATGGGTCCCAGGTTCAAGAGATCACACAGCAAACAGAGATGAATCCACCCATACCAAAAACCTTCCATTTGCTTGAATCCGTGCTTTTGAAAAAAAAACTTTCATCCAGACCTCAGACCTTACAGCGGAAATTAGTTCTCTGCCTACAGGAAATAACTAATTTAGCAGAGACATAATACAAAAACACGGCACAGTAGTGTGGTGCTTAGCACTGATGCTTCACAGGATGGGTTTGGTTCCATTTGGGGCCTTTCTGTGTGGAGTTTGCATGTTCTCCCCATGTCTGCGTCTGTTCTCTCTGGTGGGCTTCCTCCCCCCCGTCCAAAGACATGTTCATTAGGTGAACTGGTGATTCTAAATTGGCTGTAGGTGTGCACGTGAGTGTGAATGGTTGTCTGTCTCTCTGTGTTAGCCCTGCGATAGACTGGAGACCTGTCCGGGGTGTATCCTAACTTTCGCCCAATGACAGCTGGGATAGGCTCCAGCCCCCTGCAACCTTTGACCGGACAAGCGATTACAGGAAATGAATGAATGAATAAGACAAAAATTCTCTCAGGTTGAGCAATGAATTTTCCCAGTTGGGTCATATAACTGATCTCCCTTTTTTCGGCACAAAATTATGGAATAATTTACCTGAGGAACTTAGACAAGAAGATTTTCCATCAGCTTTGAGATAAGCTTTTATCACTTTTATCACATTTTATATTTTACATTTGCTGCTTCGCTCAGGAGTTATTTTTGAAGCACTAAGGTTGTTGTTTGGTTGCTACAGGCGACGACGATGTTGCCTGGTAGCCTCAGCTTAGTTATCATCAGTAGTTCTTAGGTCTTAAAATTTCAAACAGTTCTACCTTACTGCCACATGGGGGCGCGAGCGTGCGAGCGCAGCATTAGCCTGCATATTCATGGCCGCAGGATACGATCGTAAATGTCCTATCCCTTTAAGACAGGAAATAGAATTCCTAATCCATATAAAGCCGTTTTTGTAGCTGCATCGGTGGTCAGTAGGTCTTTGAACACCTTGCGTTCGCCATGGCAGACGCTCTGGCTAAAATCCCCGATGTAGAGATTGATCCGGAGGGAACTTTTAAGTACATACTGGTCAGAGTGAAAGTGAAAGGTGGCGATGTGCACAAAGACATAGTCCGAGGCACAAAAAGTGCAGAGTATCACAGTAAGTTGATGACTAGAGTTTGCTGCAGGAGTTGGATCAAGTGCGTCGGTTCAGATGACACTCAAAACATATGATGTGTGCTGTGGGAGTATTTACGTATTTCTAGATCATTTGGGGTGCATTTTCCAAACGTATAGCGTGCATAAAGACTGCACAGGGACATGGGTTGCTTGAAACTCTTAGTATTTATTCATTTATTGCCTAAATTGGAGCCGGCAGAAGTTCAAGTTTAAGTGAATTGCTACATTTGTAGATTGCTTCCAGTTGTGTGGCTGTCCAGTAACTAAACTGAATTGCAACTTTTGTTTGAATACTTCCAAAATCTGCAGATCATATATTTGAGAAGGTCAATCCAGCTATGGAGGCCTTGGGGATGGAGTGTCAGTGCCTTGGAGGAGGGAAGATAGAGCACAACAGCCAAGAGAAGAAACTCAGGGTGTTTGGAGAATCAACCGTGAGTTCCTTGAATTCGAAACTTGTGGAAAAGCTGACTCGTACACCTCCTCGGAGATGTATCATTTGTGAATGTCGATGTTCTCTCATTCGTTTCCAGGCTTTTGGCAAAGCGGACCACTCCGTGTCTGCTGAGAAGCTGAAGACGTCCTTTGGCGACTATGAGATCTCCTGGTCTGACGACAAAAAATAAGGAGCATAAAACATTATCTCCTTTCACATGTCTGCCTTTATTTATCAGTTCCACTGAAACCACATAGTAATGCTTTAACCCTTCTGTACAGCAGTCAATAAATTGTAACAGTACTTCAGCAGTAAACTTTTTGCTTGTATATCTGCAAAGACTAAAAAGCAGTTACATACAGCTCTGCATGTGTATTTGAAGACAGGATACGCGTACACCCAAAATGGGAAAGACGAGATCTGCAAACATTACCCAGAATAGAATGATTTTTTTTTTTTTTTTTTTTACTTTTAGTTTGATTGGCTTGATTTCAGTCGGTCTCTGCCAAGCGTAAACTCCATACAGGAAAGGCTGAGCCACTTGGAATCACAGACATATCCTGTTAACCAAAGGGAAAGTTTGGTTTTGGAAAATCGGGGGCCTTTTGTTTCCAGTCACGCTTCAACGCTTTCATTTGTGTGTCATGATAAACATCAAACCAACTTCCACAGCCCTTTACAGACAATAATACTGAAATGAATAAAACCATATCTAAAAACCACCAAGATAACAAAAAACAAAGCGGCAGACAGGGAAATTGCCTGAGCTGAGTCATACTTGACCTGAGCCTTTTCTCTTGCTTCTTCCACTTCTATATTTAGCATTTAAGATTTCAAGTCGGCTTGATTTCAATGAAAATGTCATTCTCTATACCTTAGGACGGTTAGGGTTTTGATAAAATGTTTAGTTTTATCTGTTATTTGCTCGTATAGATATGCAGTATGGGAATGATCACAGAAACTGCAGAGGTATGCAGCGATATAATTATCTTACTTCCAGTAAGCCCTAATGTTTTTGTTATCCTGACAGTCAGTGTCCACTGGGCTTTTCCCACAAGGATGACAGGACCTTTAAAGGTTCATTGTATTCCAGCAGTGGGGCACATAATTTGCAATACTTTCTCTTTTTGGTTGTGACTCACTGTGAGACTCACACTAATGACTTACAGAGAAAACCTTTAGAGGAAGAATGGCATCCAATTCTGCGGAGACAGAATTAGCTCACACCAGTGAGAGCTCCCTTTTCCTTGACCCTCATCAGCAGACACTGACACTGGCTGCATTCTGCCAATTACCCTGTGACCTCAAAAAAACGAAAAACAAAAGGTATCTTCCTTCCAGCTTGGATCCCTGTCCAGAGGCGGTTTCCGTAGACTGATAACCTTGCCATTATCTACAGATGTGGAGGTCAGCTAGCGAGGTAGAAGCCTTGAGCTCAACGCTCTTCTTGGAAAATGCATCTGCAGCAAAGGTTTTATTAGAATGTGAGTTATTTTCTCTCGTAAAACAGTGGACTTGTCTATGACCAAACCATAATGCATGTATTATTATGTCATGTCTGAAAGATCGGATTCTATAATCCAGTAAGAGACCTTTGTAATCTTCTCACTCATATGCAAAGAGAGGGTCAGATATAATAGATTTATATTTGTTTGTAATGATAGAAATAACTGTACAATTGCAGAAAAGTACTAGATGCTGAAAGACAAGCTACATTTTGTGCGGCTAACGTCCTTTTGCAAATCTTGCAGAAACTAAACTACCAATCTACAGGAAATATAGCACTGCGGTTGTATTTGTTTTACATTAAAACTATTGTAATTCCGATACTATTTTAATATGAAAAACTATCGACTAATGGCAGTATACCCCATCTGAAGAGAGATAGGTATCAGTGCGGAGTCTTGTTTCCTGACAAAAGGGTTAGTCCCTTCCTGCAGCAGCGGCAGCTCACACCTCAAGTTGTTGGGAAATGGAGCCGCAACAAGGTCAGCACGGTCTTCTTGTATACTTAAGATCATATCAGTCAAACAGTAGCCTACAAGACAATGGTTTTATGGAGTCGAGTCAGAGTCAACAGAAATTCCAAACCCCAGTTATAAATATCTTCCAACTTTATATGTAGTTTCTTAATTCTGATTTCTGAGACGATTTCTTTAATTTTCCTTTATTGTAGTAAATGGTGTTTGCTTAAGTTGTTCCTATGATTTATTAAATATGCATGTATATTAAAAAAAGGCAATGCATAATAGTTGACTGGGAACATACAAATCACTAGGAAACGATGAACTGAACCAGTTTATCACCAGGTCACTACCGATAATATGTTTTCTTAACTTCGTGAGAATGGAAACTGTTTGTAAATTTGACTCAGATGAAGGATTTTAGGTATCCTAAATGCCATACCGTAGACGGCACGGTGATGGAGTTTCCATGTTTTCCCTGTGTCTGCAAGGGTTCCCTCTCTGGCTTCCTCCGACCATTCAAAGACATGCTTAAGTGGTGATTCTAAATTGGCCGTAGGTGTGAATGTGAGTGTGAATTGTTGTCTGTCTCTCTGTGTTTTTTTTTTTTCTAGGGAGAGAATTAGAATTATTCGAAGACATAATTAGGGTCAAGCTAATGTTGCCACACAAGGTAAATTTGCATGTTTTAGAACTTGCCTGGCGAGTTGGGAGAAAGTTTTTTCTGACTATCACCAATTTATGTTTTGCGTGGTAACCCTGGGGTGGCCCCAGGTGTGCCTGGGAAAGCCGACAAAGAGGTCTAGTTATTTAGAATGCCTCTAATTTTGTGGTGGCATGTGGTAGAATTCGGTGACCTTTGTTTTTACAGGGTTCTTTGTCAAGATGGGGATATTTTAGGTGAGCTGACAGGAGGAATTATATGTGAACATGCCCACTGTGCAAACACAGCAAATACAGGTGCTTTTTTTTGTGTGCATGTGTGACTTTTAGTGTTGTTGGAAAGTCAGCCCAGTTTTGGTGGCTAACGTTGTGATGTTTCTAGCAGCGTGAAGGACAGTTCACTGTGTTGGGATTATTTGTTGCCAACCTTTGTCCATTTGATTTGTGGCATTTATGCTCTATGTTGTGTGCGTCATGCAACATGTTTTGTATCTGGTGTCAGTGTTGTGTAATGTGTAACATAATAAATTTTTGCAGAGGGGCTTCATTTTCAGGACTGCTGGAGGATCCCTGGAGGTGTTACGCCCCTCTGCAAATGATTTTGGCTTGTGCTTAATCACCATAATCAGCCATACCTCAGGAGACTGAATAAAAGGCCTTGTTGAAGAGGCCTAGAAAGATTACTTTTCATATGCATGTGCCAAGGCTGACTATAACAAGGCTAAAGCACTAATTAACAAACATATATTATCTTATCTTATCTTAATAACTGTAACCTACAGCTAGAATTGGTTGGCTGGGGGCTCAGTGGGAGGTAAACTACTAGTTATGTGCTCCTTCCCACTGGCCTGGGGTACGATACTAAAACAATCATTATAAAACATGCACCAAAAGTGCCAGTGCTTACTTGCATGCAACGAGAGGGGGGGTCTTCACCACGGTGCCTAGCCTCCCACCTGATGACACCCAGGCTGCACTGAAAATCAAAAGAACAAAAACTCCCTGAAACACAAAGAGCAAAAAAAATAAATAAGAAAAACCCCACAACAAAGCCCATCAAAAGGCTGGTCCAAAAGCACAGCACAGGAAGGGACAGAAAGAACAAGGCAAGAAAGAGCGACATAAAAGAGAGAACAGCAGATAAGCCACCCTCAGGGACCAGCAAGAGGCTGAACTGAGCCCCCTGAAGCCTCTTATGCTGCATCTGGCAGGAAGAGCTAAGGGAGGAGACTACCTGGGTCGC
The DNA here is from genome assembly GCA_005024645.1 of Planiliza haematocheilus. Lineage (NCBI taxonomy): Eukaryota > Metazoa > Chordata > Actinopteri > Mugiliformes > Mugilidae > Planiliza > Planiliza haematocheilus. Next base: position 2,513,053 of record SRSE01000509.1, read on the forward strand.
GTTCACAACCCTTCACCGAGGTTCACTACATGCAGAAGCTCACTATGTCTGACCTGTCACCTTTTTTTTGGCTTGCACTGGGACCAGGGTAACTAATTTCATGCCACGTCATGTGTGTAATGACAATAAACTCCTTGGATCCTTGAATTTTGTTTTCTTTTAAATGAAATAAAGTCTTATTTTTGGAACTCTGTCATATGTCTCCACTTTATGTTGTATTGAAAAAAGGTCTGCACACTGAGTATGCTCCAAGTGCAATTTATTTATTTAAGACGGGCAACGTTTCGATCCTATGGGATCTTCATCAGGCAAACTCCATGTTGAGACCCTTAGGAGAAAGTGTGTTTAGCATCCTAAGGGTCTCAACATGGAGTTTGACCTCATGACCCTTTCTAGACGGGTGCCCTGTGGGGGATCACGTGATATAAGTCATCCTAACTTTTTCCCTCATTGCCTGATGAAGATCCCATAGGATCGAAACGTTGCCTGTCTTAAATAAATAAATTGCACTTGGAGCATACTCAGTGTGCAGACCTTTTTTCAATATATTTATTCTTTTTGTCTAGCACCTGAATCATTGTATTTGGATTTGCGCACCCGTATCTATGTATCCACTTTATGTTGTGCCTCGCACGATGAGTCATGTCAACATCTTTTTAATTATATATTTGAAAAGCATGTAACATTTTAACAATTTTTTGTACAGTATGTAATAAGAATTTGTCATTTTGCTATTTTATGGATTTACAGTATTTCATATGACATTTCACAAACCCAGATAAGAATATAAGTATCATTCTGTTTTATATTGTTAGTCTGCTCAGCAAACCATTATAAGTACTTATATTTCATTACCATCATATTTAGTCGAGTCCTTTAGACTTCAAATTACAACATATTTGTAGTTTATTTTTTTATATATGTCAGAAAATGAGATTTATATTTCTGGTAATGTATACAATTAGTAGCTTCACTTCAAAATATTTAAAAAATAAATAAAGATCCACAAACTACTAATACGTAATTCGCGTTTTCATCCCCATGGGCAGTTGTTATGTTCAGCGCTTTACATGCATTCTGTCCTCTAATTGGTATAGAAAAAAATGAAGATCAATATTTCAACCAATTGGAGTGCAGGGAGATGAGCAACGTCTACCATGACGACACATCCGACTCAAACAACGGCGCGCGGTATGTTTGTCCGGTTTGTGCACATCTGCTTCGTTTTCGCTCATGTTTTCTCTATTTCAGTCGTTGATGATACAAAATGGCAACGTTTGGATGAACTAACTCGTAGAAAAGTTGGCGTGACTTTATGAACAGAAGAGTCCGTCTCGCATTTACGGTAGGAAGTCATACGTATTCAAACTGAACTTTAACGCTAACGTCAAACGTTACCTTTAGCAAAACATAGCAGCAAACCCACAAGCTAGCTGCCGTTTATGTAGCTTACTCTCAGCTTTTTATTCAAACATAGTGATACAGCATATTTACCAACCGGAGTCATTTTCAGTGACTCACTCAACTGTCTAAAAATTTTGCAGTGCTGACTTTCCTCGGCGACGTTCATCATGTCCCAGACCAACACTTCTCTCCTAGACGAGGTGGTGCAGTGGAGTCAGGAAACCTGTCGCCAGGAGCTGAAGTCCGTCCTGCCAAAGCTCACCATATCCGCTCTAACGCAACCTTAAGCTTCATGGTCCATTGTTGTGATTACACGGTTCATAGTTTCGATTTAGTCTGATGTTGTGTAATTTTGTGTTATATATTATCTGAGGGTAGGTCTATGGGATAACATATGGATGGGAATATGTTCACTGATCAGCCACAACATTAAAACCACTGACAAGGGAAGTAAATAACATTAACCATCTTATGACAGTGCAGTCTTCTGCTGGTAAACTTGCATTGGACCTGGCATTCATGTGGTTACTACCATATCCCTCAGGATGCTAAGGTTTAATATAGGACCGTTATATAAGAATTAGTTAATTTACACTTCTGTACCTAATGAACTGTCAAGTGAGTTTATTTATCAGGTTTGTACATTGCTGTAATGTTGTTGTTTCCTTTGACTGTTTTCACTCTTTACATCATCAGTCTGACAGTTGGGATGATCACATACGTGAGTTTCTTTTTTGCATGATTCATAACTACAACCTGCCTTCCTCGTGTCGTTTCCAATCTAATATCAAACTATTGTATGACATCCTAACAGGTATACTGAAGATAATTACAGACTTGTTCATCCCTCATATTGGTTTATCAGAGCTGGAAAATGAGTGCTTCTCCAAGATCTTACCAAAGGTAAACAACGTATATCATGTGAATATCTTGGCTAGCATTTATGTGCTAATGGCATATACCAGTATTTGTTTTGATTGCTCAATTGTAGTTGTTGACACTGACACTCTGCAGGTAGTCACCATGTTTGACAGCATGCTGAAAGAGATTATGGACCAAGTTGGTGGACTTTCAAGCCAAAACACTGAATTGTGTGCCTTACTGAGGAACATTTTACAGGTATTGCTACACAATTATATATCATATATTGTACATTGGTAAAACTTTACTCCTTCCAATATTGTAAAGATAATTTTGTCTGTTTCAGGCAATGATGCAGATAATCTATGCATTGTCTACTTGTGTGCGTCACGTTGGCTCATTTGAGGAAATCCCTGAACTTGATGCTATCCGCTCGCTACCAACTTGTATCCTGAAAGTCCTGAGGGAAACATTTCAGCACTGTAAGGTTGGTGTGTTCACTTCACGTGTGACAGTTACATGTTAAAGGATTCAAGGATTCTTTATTGTCATTTCAACACATGTTCACAAAATCAGTTTCTCTGGTGCCGATTCAAGCCATAGCAGAAATAGTAAAAAGTATAAATATATAATAAAACTAGCTAAATATTATGCAAAAATAACAGGAAGTGTATAAATATAGGCAGTGTCAGCACTGTAATAGATTAACTGCAATGAATAGCATAGTAATATCCAGTCCTGTACCATTGAGGTAGTGTGCAAGTGGAGTTAAAGTGACGTTGTGCAAAGACAACTGCAATCTGTGCAGATGTGTCTACAGTCTCACAGCCTCCGGGAAGAAGCTGTTCCTCAGTCTGGTGGTCTTGCTCTTAATGTTCCGTAGCCTCCTGCCTGAGGGGAGATGGACAAACATTATGTGTGCGGGGTGGGTGGGGTCTTTCCTGATGCAGGTGGCCATTTTCCTGCATCCAGACGTGTATATGTCCGTGGTGGTGGATACTGTGTGTTCCACAGTCTTCTGTGCAGCTTTCACCACCCTTTGCAGAGCTTTCTTCTCTGCCGCCATTCTCTAGTCATATGTCAAATGTTGTTATTTATCTTTTGATTGATTAATTATGTGGTGCAGTAGCTGCTATAATAATAATGGTGTATTTAGACTTGATAAAAATAAATAATCATTGTTAATGTGTGGTAATATAATTATGCTTAAATATCTGCAGGAAGTAAATAAGAATAATGGTTTAAATTTTCAGTTGTTGTATTAACATAGCTGGCTGCTGAGATCTAAAAGTGAGTAGTGCCACATTTCTGTGTACTGTTCTCCTTTTTTGTTTACTCCATCTTTCATTTCAGCGTGTATCTAAGCTGTCAACAGTAGAAAACCCACTTAGCCCAAAGCTAGTGTGATAAGCAACTTATTGCAGCAGGAAACTCAACCACTTACGGGTTCCAAAGGAACATAAAAGCATTTACAGCTGATTGTAAACTGATTTGGGTTTTTTGTTGTTGTTGTTTGTTTGTTTTTTTTAAGAAAAGAAAAAAAAAAGCTTGTGGGAATCAAGAAGGTCCATTTATTTGGTGTGTTTGGTTGGTTGGGGGTCATGGTTTCTGCTGCAGTCTTTTCACAGCCATGGGGAAGAAGCTGTGTTTAAGTCTGTTTGTGCGGGCTTGCATGGCTCTGAGTCTGCCAGAGGGAAGGCTGGTGAAAAGAGGTCCTGGGTGGGCGGGGTCGTCCTGGATACTTGTGAACCATCACAGGAGTCGGCTGGAGTAGATCTCCTCTAGGTATGGGAGTGGAGAGCCAATGATCCACTGATCAGTCTTGATGACCCGGTGCTGTTGTTTCTTATCAGATGCAGTGCAGCTGGCATACCACACTGTGCATCCATAGGTCAGGACACTCTGTTTTGCAGTGATATAAGTTTTTCAGCAGAGGTGGAGGGAGTTTATTCCCCGTCAGAATTCTCAGGAAAAGAGACTCTGCTGGGCCTTTTTGATAATGTACAGTCCAAAAAACCTGCAGTTTGTGACCCACTCAACTTCTTCCTCATTGATGCTCAGGCCTGATCGCAGTGTGGTCCTCGACTTCTGGTAGTCGAGGACAAGTTCTTTTGTTTTCTTGGTATTGAGGTTGTCGCTTGGTGAGGTGGTTGTCGCTGCATCAGGCCGCCAGTGCTTGGACAAAATTTAAAATTATTTCAACCATGTTATCTACAGGATAGTGAGGTAGTTTACTGTGGACGCCTCTCCTTGGTGGCAGACCTGCTGCAGGGACTCTTCAAGGAAGCCTATTCTCTCCAGAAGGGTCTCTTGGAGCTGCTGGATAAAATCTCTCTCGACAGCAGCGCATCAGAAGAGGAAGTCTCTGGCATTGTTTCAGGTCTGTTTGTATGTGAACAAATGCAGCCCTATGTATTTCATTGCCCCGTTCATTGTTATAAAGTCTTCTTTATTACACTTATTCAAATGCAATTAAATATGTAACATAATTTTCTCCTCCCTCAGTGATTCATAGCCTTCTGGATATCTGCTCTGTAATTTCCAACCTCGACATAGCGCTGCACGCAAACACATGGAAGTTCCTCATCAAGTCAGTACTGTTACTGCTATATTAACCTCCATGCCAGAGTTGGATGAGTTTAAATGTTTGTTTTGGTTACTATGTGACATGTTTTATTGTCTTTATTTTCCTCAGACAGAGTCTGAAGTACCAGTCACTGGTGGAGGAGTATCTACATCATGGTGATATCTGCAACAGTCTGTGTGACAACCTGCTGGCTTCCTTCCACAACTGTATAGAGTTGGCTGATCAGATTAAACATGCTGGTCTGCAGGTACTGTAGGAATGCTAGTATTTAGTATTTATTGCATCTTTTTGGTTTAATTTTAATACAAAACAAAAGTCAGCACAGGGGTGGATGTTTATCTAACAGTACTTGATGTATCCTATGTGGCAAAAAAAATGATGTGTGTTTCCTGTGTTGTAACCCTTTGTACAGGGGCTTGTATTTAATAGTTTAAGGTCAAAAGTAGACTTGATCTTGAGCACCTTTCTTATTAATGCTCTTTTGTCATTTTAAAGGAGGCTAAACAAAGCCCTGAATACAAGCTGTTCCAGAAAAGTGCAAAGATGTGCAGATTTTTTGCCAACACTTTGGTCCATTACATAAAGGTAATAAACATTCAAATCATTGGGCAAACCACTTATTTGTATGAAAACTTCATGCAAATTTCTTTCGTTTTGTATTTTTATGCCGACTTCAGACCACAAAGCAAGTGAGCATTCATTTTTTATCCTTTAACAGGAATTCAAATATTTCCTGACAAAGTGTTGTAGCTGCTTTCACCAACTCTACCTGCAGATCATGAGGTACGTGTAGTTTGACAGAAAGCAAACTTCATTCAGTCAAATTTTCAGATTTATGTCTGACTATGTTGATTGTGCTCATTGTCTTTTAGTAAGTTCCCTCCCAGCTTGTCTGCTGCAGCCCTGCCTGTGGCTCTGTCTCAAGAGCTGAATGCAGCAGCTCTGGTTCCCATGGATGCCTTCCTGATTCAGCTTTTGCCTCTAAGGCCTTTTGCTGAAGTTGTTCTCCAGCAGGACATGCGTGAGTTTAAAACCTGTCCTGTTTGCCAATATTCAAAGATAGTGGCACTGGGCTGACAGATAGTTTCCTGTTTATCTTTGTAACAGAGTCACAATCAATGCTGGGGCAGGACATGTGGCAGACTAATCAGCCAAAGTGTACTGTGTGTTTATTTTAATTGTAACTGATATCACATTCAAAACCATAACAAAAGGAGCACTGTTTATATGGTTCACGTTCCCTTTAAATAACCTGGGTAATAAAGCTACAGCCCATAAAAAAAGCCAAAAATCGAGTGCTGTTTTGTCTTAATGTTTGTATTTTAAATGTTCACAATGTCGTATTTGTTCATTCTCCCCCTTGTGAACACACTACATACTTATCAGTATTGATACACAGTAGAAATATCCCAGTCTCACTTCTCTGTCCTTTATCAGTCTAATCCATTGTGTTCGATCAGCATCAACAATATATTGCATTAATAATACAATGTGTGATTGAGTCTCATATCTTCCTAAACGTCTAATCTATGCTGATCTCTCTCTAGTTTGCATATATAGGAGACCGGTGTGATTGGCAAAATGTTTATAAAATATTAGGCAAAAAAGGTTTCTAGCTGCTAACTGACTGTTGTGTGACATACTGTCTGCAGGGTTAAGTCCTGAACATGAGCTTCCTCAGTGTCTCTTGCTGGTAAACATCATGGGACAGCTGGCCTGTCAACCAGAGGAGGTGCTGCAGCTTTGGTACGCTGGTAGTCAGTTCCCAGAAGAGACACCCAGGTAAGAAAACAGGGTTAGATTTGTTTATTTTCTATTTTTCTTTTGCATAGCTGTTAACACGCTGTACACTGCTCAAAACACTTTTATCATCATCAAGTTGATTCAACTTCTGGAATACTGAGTTAAGTAGCAAAGGGGGCTTTTAATCACTTTCAGCAGACAGAAGTGGTGTTACAGATGGAGGCAGCTGACATTTTTCACTAGTTTTGCATTTGTCTATTGTCAGTGTCACTGTGATGGCACAAAGCAATACCTGGCCCCTACAGATGTTGCACAGGCAGTCCAGCTCCTCCAGGATGGCATATCAACACATAGCCATTGCCGGAAGCACGGCCTCAGGATGATAGGGACTGCAGGAGACAGACAGTTACTTTAGGAGAGCTGGACAAGGCCAAAGAAGGTTCCTCAACCTATCAGCAGGACTGCTATCTACTACTTTGTGAAAGGAAGAACAGAATTAGTACTGGCAATAAAATGATCTCCTGGGGAAGTCTGTTTCTGACCAAACTATCAGAAACAGACTTTGTGAGGGTGGCCTGGGGTTCACTGCACTCACTGCCTGGCACAGAGGAGCTTGCTTGGCATCACCAGAATTGGCAGATCTGCTACTGGCACTTTGTGCTTTTCACAGATGACATCAGGTTCACCCTGAGCACATGTGGAGGAATTGGGATGAAATCCTTGGACACATTGTCAGAGCCTACATTATGGGACATTATGTTTGAGTTCATCTGACTGCCAGGTTGCATCACAGACTATCCAGGAGCTCAGTGATACCCTGGTCCAGATCTGGCAGGAGATACCCCAGGACACCATCTGTCTTCTCATTAGGAGCAACGTTGTCAGACATGCATACAAGCGCATGAAGGCCATACAAACTACTGAGTGCTATTTTGATTTGCTTGTTCTTTTTGATCAGCAAAATGGAGAAGCCTGCCACATCATTTTTTTTTTTTTTCTGACGTGACTCCGGCTTTTTATTTTTATTTCCTTCAAACGATTTGGCTTCCCTATGTTTCTAACACATTACCCAACCCTTATCAGTAGAGATATCCACCATGTTTTTTCCTCATTGAGATATGATGTTCCTTTCATTTTTCTGAGCAGTGCATGCTGTAATAATTGCATCACATATGGACTAGCTTATCAAGCTGACAGAAACCTGGAAATGTTGAGTTTATCGTGAATTGAAAATGAAAGAAATGAAAATTTTTTTGGCATGCTCTCTGAAATTCTTCAAAGCTTATTTCCATTGTTTTTGTTTTAAGGCTTCCTCTCCACCAGGCCACATTTACTAGTTTCCGGCGATGCCACACTGAGCGTAAGGTTCCGGGAATGTTGCCAGGTGTGATGTTGAAGGGTAAGGCACAGGTCCAGGTCACGCTGCACCACCACGTCTGCGTGCACCTCTGTGCCAACGTAGCTGTGCTCCCACCGGTGTTCTTTCCCATCCTGGTGAGATTAACCCACTTACACTGTATTATATGCAATATCGGTAGACATGATACTGCTGTGCTTTTTAGATAATAATGTCTAAGGCTGAAGACATAGTATAAAATCTTTTGGCTCAAGCAGTGTATCCTTATAAGTTATAAGTTGTAAATATGCATGCTTTGAACTTTCAAACATTATTTCGATCCCTAGTTTAGTTTAATATTCTTTGGTACGTGCTGATCTGACTCTACATTTAATTTACTCTATGCATTGTGGAGAAATAAGTGGGATAGCATCTTAATTAGAGTTAATTGTTTTAATCTTTTCCTCATTTATTAAGACGCCATATCCTCCAAACCCCAAAAGAAAAATGCCATGGTCTCACGAAGTCTTGATATAAACGCTGCATTGGAATTTATTTATTTATTTGTGGTATCTAATCTGGCCATTATCTGTGTATCGGTGCAGGATTTCCCTCTATTCAGAGCAAATTATTCTTTTACTTTCGTTTTTCTGTATCTGTTGAATATTTTTACAGTAATTTTTTTTCTGGCTCTTGAATTTTCCTCCCTCCTGTGTGTCCGACTTCCCCTGTCCGTTATCTTGCTTTTTCAGGAGCGCTGCTTGGTCGGTGCTGTACTGCAGGCTGATACTCAGACAGCTCTACTGGCAACAGATGTGTGGTGTTTCACAGCACGGTGAGAGTGATTAGGAACGCAGCTTTCACTGTTCTTTGTGAGGGTTGACAGTGCATTCTCCTTTGAACTGTATAAATTAATTGAATTTTTTCGCCATTTTAATGAACAGTTTCAGTCACATTCCTCTCTCTTTTCTGTTTTTACCCATCTGGCCTTAGGCAGCTGGTTCCCTCCATATGAACTCCCTGTTAAAAGGGAGTTTTTCCTTGCCATTGTCGCCTTCAGGGTTGCTCTGCACGTTTCAGATCTTCAGTTTTGTAAAGCGCCTTGTGACAGTTTGTGTTGTTATTGACGCTATATAAATAAAATTTCGTTGAACTGAATTGAATTGTTTGCAAGTATTCACTGTGCCACTGTATTTAGGTCAGAGCTAGTTTAGTGCACTCCATGTGTCACGCTGTCTCAGCTACTGTTCCATCAAAGTTATGAGCTTTTTTTAAATTATTTTTTGTATAACTGACAGTTGATTTTGTTGACTGTGTGCGCAGGTACGGGACAGCAGAACTTTGTCTACATCATGTCCTTCTTGTTGCTCAGCTGGTGGGTAGAGAACAGAAAACTACGCAAGACATGAGAGAATATGAGTTTTATTATGCTTTGTATTTGAAATGAAGAGAGTTTGCAGCACACTAACGACACACTTTCAACTAATGAATTATAAATATACTTGGTACATCTTATCACCATAAACTTGCTAAATTTCTGCAAAAATTACATATATACAGCCATGGCGGAAATCATTCATACCCCTGGCAGATTTAGACTTAAAGTTACTTTTATTCAGTCATCATGCTTTTTATCTCCCAGAAGATAATAAGACAATGCACAAGAGGCATCATTGTGGAAAACAAAATTTCTCCACTTATATTTATATTTGAACAAATGTGGCACATCCAAAATTATTCATACCCTTTGCAAACTGTCACAGTCTAAGTCAGGAAATGGCTATGAGGCCATATCTGAATGTTTTCAAGTTCCTGTGGCTACAGTGCAAAGTTTTATTAAAAAATACAAGATGCTCCGCAGTGTGGATAATCTCAGGACGTGGTCAGAAGCCAAAAGTGACGCCTGTGCTGGCCAGGAGGATGGTGAGAGATGTGAAAAAGAATCCAGGGATCACCACCAAGACCATGGTGAATCTGGGCTCTGATGGTGGCAATGTCTCAAGGCAGACAGTCCAACGGATGCTGCGCACTGCTGGGTTCCACAGACACAGACCAAGAAGGACGCCACTTCTCCAGATAAGGCACACAAAAGCGTGCTTGGCCTTTGCAAATGCTCATCTGGACAAAGAAGAAGACTTCTGGTCTTCTGTTTTATGTTCAGATAAAACAGAACTTGAATTGTTTGGCCAATGATGTATCCATCATTTGGTGTAAAAAATAAATAAATTAGAACCCTTCAACCATAAGAACACCATCCTCACTGTCAAACATGGCGGTGGGGAACCTAATGCTTTGGGGGTGTTTTTCAGCCAGTGTACCAGGGTACCTAATCACAGTAAACGGCTTCATGAAAATGGAGTCTTGGGCACCAGTGGACATTTCAGCACGAGCCAAAAGACACAGCAAAAGTGGTTAGGGAAGCCAGAGTCCAGAATCTGTGGATGGAGCTAAAGATCAGAGCGATGGCAAGGAGACTCTCCAACCTGAAAGAGTTGGAGCTTATCGCTAAAGATGAATGGGCAAAAATACCAGTGGAGACACGCAAAAAGCTGGTCAGCAATCATAGGAAGCGTTGGATTGCTGTAATGGCCAATAAAGGCTTTTCTGTTGATTATTGAGAAGGGTATGAATAATTTTAGACATGCCACTTGTTATTCTAATTTAAATAGCTGAGAATTTTTTTTTTCCATAATGATGTCCGGCCGTTTTCTTTGGCATCCTGTTGGTTTTGGAATTAAATTAAGCCGTATCCCACATGACTCACTGTTTCGCTTCTCTCTTCTACACTGAATGTAGAGATGAACGTACTCATTCACACACCCTCACCTAACCGGTCCCTCCTTGTGTCTTCCCCTTCTGTTTTAGGTGAAAGTGTGCACTACAGAGTGTTACAAGCTGCTCCACCTGAGCTTGCTGCTGAAACGCATGGTTTTCCTTATGACGCCACACCACCAGGTTAGAAATGAAGCTTGGATCGTTCAGTATGTGCAGTACTGTAGGAATTCAACATTATAGAGTTAAACACTGAAAATAGTGTGGACTTAACATGTCATTAAAATACAATAACTGTTGGCACAGACTTTATATATCTCTGGATCTTTTACTAGTCATTAACTGCGTTTCCTCATTTGGTTTGACACTCTCTTGACACGGGTCCAGCATATCTGGGTTGAGATTTAGTGACTGATGATTTATTTTTCATCTAATTTAGTTTCTCCACTGTTGTAAGCATCTGCACCAACTGCTACTATAGAATTTTGACTCGTGTTTTTTGGCTGATGCCTCTTGATTGGGTCTCCAAAAACACAAAACATAAACACATATAAGCTCTATATCCAGCTATAAGGGGATTGTTTTAAACTAGTATTTATTTTTCCAGATGGAGCTGGTGGCACGTTTCCCTCCCTCTGAAGTGGAAAACCATCCAGTGTGGCATCATATCCTTCTCAGAGCTCTTTCACAAGACACCCGCCACCGTGTAGAGACGGATGTTATTGCCTGTGCCCAAAAAGTCCTGACTGACTGGCATAATGGAGGATACAAACTGGGACAAGTGGACAAAATGGTACTGTACCGATACACATGTATATGATACGATGCAACAATAGCACAGTTATCTCACTTTCTCTTCACCACTCTGTTATGTTACAAAGATAACAGTAGATTTTCTTAACTCTGCACTTCACATGAAACCATGGTGTCTACTTTGTGATCAAGTGAGTTTGGCTGTGCAAAGATGAAAGCAAATGTCAAGACAAGTTCATGCTCACTAAGGTTCATCCCTGTTATAACCTTGTGATACTAAATTCTCTGAAACAGAAGCAGTACAAACATCAAGGGCAAGGCTGAAGGACAGTTTTTGTCTTTGTTCACTGAAGAGAGAGTGGACAGATTATAAACGATCACAACAAGTGATATCAAGATAAAGATAAGCTTGTTCCCAGTTTATAAACACATGATACAGTGATGTTGTTCATGACCTCTCCTTTGCCGCTGTGACGTGAGCGCTCTCTGCAGCTGACTTCACTGTTTGGTTTATTAGAAGTTACTTGCACAGTTTAAACATTGGTTTAGTTTTTATGTTTCATTACGGTACAAACTTGTGCTCATCTCACGTGGTTTTTCATTCATTTAATCTAAATCTGTTCTGGACTCACATTTTGCTGTGTTGTTCAGCTGCTGTCAAATTCTGTCCAAAACAATTCCACCCAGCTAAGAAAACAGTCGAGTCGAGTGATAAATTGTCGCTTTGGGCTTACCCACCCACATTCCCACACAATATTGTATTTATAAAGTCCCCTGTGTTGCCAGAACGTGGTGCTGTCATCCCTCCTGGCAGTTGTTCGAGGACAGTCGTCTCCTGAAGAACAGTGTGTGACCTCCTCAGTGAGGATAGTCGCACAGATCTGGTTACGAATGAGTCCAGAGCAGGTAACAAACTACTCATGAAACAAAGATGCAGTAAAGGAATACGTACAAAATCATTCTCCCTGTAACGTTTTATACTCCAGTTACAGACCCACCCTGTGCTCCAGCGCACTCTACAGCTGTTGTTGTCAATATCAGCCATTTTAGTGAAAAACATTGAACCTCAAGTCATTTGTCAGGTATGCTGTTGGTTAACAGTCTACATTAGACAGCTGAACAATGGAGAATACTTCTGTTGACTGTGGCGTCTTATCTCAGGCCTTGCTCTGTTTGGATGCGGCAGTCTCTCGGAAGTGTGAGGACCAGCTGCAGCTAGCTGCTCTTGAGTTCCTCTCGTCCCTGGGGAAGGTCTTTGTCCCTGCTGACAGCCAGGTAAATAACGCATATGACAAATGAGGATTCTATGGTTTGACTTTTTTACCCTCCTTACTAATGGTTGCTCAGTTGACACTATTTTCACATTCCATACACAAAAGGAAAATGTTTTATGAATAACAAAATAATATTTTTGTAATAATAATGATAAATTTGAAACTCCTAACGTTCAAATTCTGATTCATATATTTCCTGAGTCCTGAGTGGTTAAACCTTTTGGTCCCACAGAGTCAAATTCTTCCGAGGCTAAGTAGCCTGTTCGGAGTCCTTTTGGCCGACAGATCCTGGCTGCTGCATCAGCACGCGCTGGAGGCCTTTTCTTACTTTGCAGAGGTAAGTCAAGAACAATCTTTAAGCTGCAGTGTGCAGGACTACTCTTAACTATGTCCTGCCTGTGTTTAAGAACACAAACCATGAAGAAGTCATTTCCCAGAGTCTGTGTGAAGAAGAAACCAAGACCAAAGTGGTCAATTATCTAAGCAAGGTAAGGAATATCAGCATATTGTGATAAAATAAACATCTCCAGCAGATTCGAGATGGGATGAGTGAGACCTGAGATCTTTTGTTGTAGAGTGTGAATGCTCCGGAAGATGCGGGGTCACAGCTCCAGAGGCTCAAACAGGAAGCTTCGGTCATTGAGCAGCACAATGAGACACTGGAGGATAACAATGACAAGGCTTCCAGCAAACTGGCAGATGAAGCTGTTGCAGATTCAGAGGTCAGTACGTAGCATCAGTAAACTAACTGCTCAGTTTCAGCCGCCATGGTTGGAAATACACCGAAAATTGAACATATTTGACGAGTGGCATAGTCAAAAACACATGCAGACACGCATGCTAATAATAGTGTAGGGTACACTGTGGAAGCTCTGTACATCCGATACAGAAATATGAAGCAAGCTTGAGTCTATTTAAGAAACATAATTAGTTGTCGGTGAAATTACAGATGGGTTGTTAAACTACTTAGACAAAACACACAAAGATCTAATGTTCTGCCAGACTGACTTTTTGGTTGGAAGCCCACATGTGGTGCATTTCAGATATTTTATTCATAAAAGTCAATGAATTAGATTAAGCATTGAACTTCACGGTGATTCAAATTGCACTTTGTAGAAATGTGTGAGAACTAAATACCGTAACTATTCCTCCCTCTCAGCCGTGCCCAAAGAGAGCTCGGCAGGAGACCAGTTCAGAGGAGGAGTACAGCCGCTGCATCCAGACAGCTGAGAGCGCTTTAAAAGCCCTTCAGGCTCTCCTGGAGGGTAAAGACGACACTACCGCGCCACCTCCACGGTGGCTGGAATCCAGACTACAGGAGCTGCAGACCCTCATAACCCAGATCAGTACAGTCGGACACACGACCTAGCAGCTCCACATTGTTTACTCTGTGTACAGAAAAATGGTTCAGTCTGTCTGTGGAAGTCTGCAGTTCTTTTGCTGCTACTGAAAATAGTTTCTAATCTTGTCTTTTTATACTGATTTTTGTTACTGTTTAATAAACTTCTATTAATACAAGCATTCATTCATCTTATGTTACCACTTGCCCTATTCAAGGGTTTACACTTGCTCAACCTGAGAGAATTTTAGTACTATTTATTCATTCATTTCCTGTAACCACTTGTCTGGTGAAGGGTCGCGGAGGGCTGGAGTCTATCCCAGCTGTCAATGACAAGAGGCAGGATACACCCTGGACAGGTCCCCAGTGTATCTCAAGGCTAACACAGAGAGACAGATTCACACTCGCATGCATGCCTATGGCCTATTTAGAATCATCAGTCAACCTAACCAGCTTGTCTTTGGGCAGCGGGAGGAAGCCATGCACACACAGGAACCTTCCTGCTGTGAGGCATCAGCGCTAACCACCACGCAACTGTGCCGCCTAATACCAAGCATTTATTCATCATTTTTATTTCTTTCACCAAGTTTCTTTTGAGAACAGTGCAAAAAGTCTCCAGCTGTAGAACAGAAAAGTGACATATTTGCTACAATAAAATGTTTATTTCACCAGCAACCAAAAAGCTACTAATAAATTATGTAATTCCTATTTCACATTCATTCAAAGTGCAAGCCTTCTGTCAATCAAACCTGACTCATCTTGGACACGTCTCCAGAAACTTTATCTCTTGTAAAACCTTACCTATGTCTATGCCAGTGGAGAAGTTGGCACAATTCAAAAAAGAAAGAAAGAAAAGCAGATGAAAATGAGATTCACCTGTGATTAAGAACCTCAGCCATCTTAAGGTGACTAATATCGATTGGCAAAATATGAATGGCGTCTTCTGTCCAACTCTAGTACCATCTGACACGCACTCGACCCTTCCAGTTCAAAAGCAACTTGAACATACTGATAATAAGTGTCAGGAAATCAACAGAATATAAAAAGTCCATAAAAGCCCGTCTCCCTGTCATTACTACTCTTACTGCATCATGTTACATGGGAAGCTACTTCCAGTTCACTGCTCTGTTGTGAAGCGGCAGATGTGGTGCATGGAGTTTTCCAGTGGTTAGGTCACGATGAGTCAAATGTCATCACCAGACATTTTCATCCTCCCAGTTCAGGTCCTCTCCATCTCCCCAGCCGTCTGCTTCAGTCTGAGAGAAAAGGAGAAAAACAAAGTGCACTGAGGAGGAATTCTCCATCATGGATGTCTGTAAACCAGCAAGACTACCGGCTATAGGAGGAGGCTTGTAAAATACTACAGATCAAAATCAAGTGTCAACTCAGAGACAAGCTCGCTTGCAGACAGACATTGCCTCACATTTATGGATCGTGAGAGATGAGAAGATTAGGAACTAATGTGTAAATACCATTGTCTCACGCACACTCACCTCCGTCAAGTTGTCTGCTGCAAACTTGGCAGTGAGCATTAAAGTGTCAATGGATGGGTCAACGTGCTGAGAGTTAGTGTCGTCTGGAGAGGCTGGAGACTGTCCTGCATCACTCTCTTCTAACGGCAGCAGAGCTGGAGAGGACAACTTGATGTCCGGCACCATGTCTGCAAACAAATCCAGCTCTGGGTCTTGCTCTACCTTTTTCTTCACCTTGATGGTGAACTCCTCCCCCAGGCTTCCCGTTTCACCAGTTTTTCGTGGCACTGTAGGTTTGGACTTAGGTTTTAATTGGCTGGGCGATTTTTCAGAGTCTCTCTCCTCTTGAGCCCAGCCATTATCCCACGAGGAAGTGGTCTTGCTCTGTGTCGATTGTCGCACCGTTGAGGTCAATTTAAGGGGTTTAGAAGAAGCTGACTTCAGCGCTTCAGGCGCGTGCTTTGCAGATGTAGTTGTAGTGCCCCCTCGTGGTGGTGTCAGTATGACTGGGTCTGGTAAAGGAGCTGTAGGGGAGATATCTGAGGTAGGTTCAGTGTCCTCAAAGTCATTCCACGGCTCTTCTTCTGTGTGCTGATGTGGGAGTCTGCTGCTGACTGGATCTACTCTCACTGAGGACTGAATGTTGATCTGGACCGACTGCCCGTCTTTATTCTCATTCTCCTCAGGGTCATTCCAGTCAGGCCAGTCTTCCACGGCACCCCCCAGTCTTTCAGCCTTCTCTGGGCTGTATGACAGTGGTTCCATGTCACTGTCCCGACCAAAGCCATTCAAAGGTAGTGTCATCTTCTGTCTACTTACACCTGGAACACACAAGACAAAAGGCAGACTGAGCTTTGGGTCTTAAAAATACAACAATAAATTAACTGAAATAGTAATATTGGATACCTGATATTGGTGTGGCATCCTTTGGTGTCTCCCTTGTACCTACAAAACTACTCATATGACCGAGGACTAAGCCATCAGTCCCTGAACCTCTAGGGAACAAGGTCAATACTTTGGAAGGCTGGGCCATTTGAGGGTGGGGGTCTCCGATTATATGCACAGGTGAAGCTAGAGAAAAGAGACCAAGTATAATTAGACTCAACCTTTGAAAAACTTTCACTTACCAATCCATCCACTGAGAAACAAGTCAGCTGTTTGGTTGCTGGTCAACAGCAGCTTGACTGTGAAGTGGTTAATGAGGGACTGAACTGCTTTGAACCGGTATTTTCATAGAACCTGCTCGTGAGCTTTCTGGAGGAAACCACAGAGGCAAAGTAAGATTACCACCGGGATTTTGTGGGGGAAGGGCTCTTGTGAAGAGCCACAACAAAGGCCTGCAACGCTAATCAAATCATTAGGGCTGGCTTTATGCAGTGATGGGTACTAGAGTAACTGTGACAGAGTCATCCATGTCATCTGAGCTCTGTCGTAGAAGCTATCGTGCAAAGGCTTTTCTCTTTGAAACACGCCCCATAGTAAAAAGGAAATAAAAAAGGCGTGTGACTCACATTTGATAAGAACAACACTTATTTTGTGCACGTTTGTAATTCTGTAATTCAGAAGCCATCTTTGCTTACTTTCAGGGGTGACCTCTGTAGACTTGGTGAAGTTGGGCGTGGTGCGTTTAAAGACCTTGGTTCTCTCTCCACCAACTACCACTTGAGCCCCTAACAGCGGCACCAACACCGCCAGACTCTGCAGCGTCATGGCAACCAGAGAATCATTGGTGTCTCTCATTCCTAGCAAAACCTGCAGCCAGCAACAACAACAACAACAAAGAGAGATTATATAATAGTGGGAGAGGTTAATGATGGCATTTATGTTGGGACAACACCTAATTATCCCTGCAGCTCCCTCAAGTTAAAAGCTGTGCTCCTATATCAGTACTCCACCTGAGGTAGGATCTGGTTCTTGAGCTCATCATGGGTGAATAACTGGGCGTAGATGTGAATGTGAGCCAGCAGCACAATCCGGACGTGTTCCTCGTTTACTTTGTAGAGTTTCAGGAGCTGAGGAATCACGTGTTTACGGTAAAGGGACACGGACAGCAGGCAGTCCTCACTGCTACCACCACCACTGGGATCTGTCCACACAGACGAAAAACCAAGAGCGTGATCAACATCTACTTCAAATTTCATACGGTCTGCTACTACAGAGTAGTTTCCTGTGTCTTTGAGACAGGGTGGTGTTTGAGTTATCATCTCACCTTTCTTTGGCTTTAGAAGATGAGGCAGGAAGCTTTTGACTGCCATGGGTTCTGCAAAAACAAGAGAGTTGAGGAGTTTGGGGACAAGACGAGCAGCTATCAGCTCTTCAGGGAGGCTCTGGACCCGGTCTAGAAGAAACCTAAAAACACACGACCAGAGTATGAGTGGAAAGTACAACGTGGTTAAGTGTTCATAGTTAGAAACCACTGATGTACACCAATCAGGCGAAACATTAAAACCACTGACAGGAGAAGTGAATAACCATCTTGTACCAATTCAGTAAGTCACAACTGTTTCGCAGGCATAATGTTATGGCTGATCGGTGTACATTTGAAGTAATAACACTGACATATATAATAACTCATAACAAGGTAACAGTAACACTGAATGTAAAACGATTAGAGCATACTGTTTCTTACTTAAAGAATTCATTCTTTTCCTCTTCCGTTTTCAGGGTCAGGCTTTTCAGAAAATTCATCACTTCCAAAAAGTCATTCCTATTCACAGAAAAAAAATAATAATAGTGCGTTTGAAAGCAAATCATTCTCAGTATGCACTAAAAATGGCGAAAGGAAACCACACCAACCTGAAAAAGTCATGAGTCAGCAAAGAGCTGAGTGGAGGTCGAGACAAGGGGTTGGAGTTCAGCGGGCCTGCCTGCAGGGTCTTTGTCAGGCTGTCCGACTGCTCCTGTGACACTGGAAAAAAAAAAAACACACACAAAGTGACATAGTACACACGGTTAAAAGTTTTCACACTTGCACTGCAGCCACATCGCTCAAATCATTAAACCAACCTCGCCCTGCTAACTTCCTATTGCAGAGCTCGTGTAATGAACTTACAGCGACCAAGTTCAGCTTGTTACATTCTGTTTTGTTCTTTTATTTTGTGCCATTAAGAATCAAAATGATCTCAGGAAGCTTTACAGAACCCGATGGCACCAAGGAAAAAACGTTAACTCAAAGAAACTTTGAGCAGAACCTATTAAGTCAGCCATTAGTCTGCTTATGGTCAGCCTGGTAGAAAGACAGAAAAAGAGGCTTTGTGGGAAGACGAGAAGATGAATTCACACATGGGTTTAAAAAAAAACAAACACACATCGCAAATACATGATGCAAACATGATTACATAATTCTTATTGGTGACACTATGACACTATACTATCGTTATTTGACACTGTAGAAAGAGGATGTAACCACATTGCCATCTCTACTCACCGTAGCCATTCAGGAGAGGAATAAGGGCTTCCACCATCATTCCAAAAGAGTAACAGTCCCGAGAGTGAGCATGTTTATCTGGAAGGATTTTGAAGTCCTCACCCTGTCAAAAACATGTTTCTTGAAAACTTGTGCACAAGGCTGATCAATCGTTCATAGTTCATCATGACATTTATGCTGCGTACCTGCTCTTCAGGGGGAACACAGCTGGCCTCTCTTGCATTCTTAATGCTTGTGAGAAACTGTGGAGTTGAAGCAAACACTGAAATGGCATGTTTAAAATGTCAGGGAGTGTTCAAATGTTTGGCGCATTGCCTTTCCACCTCTTACCTCGGGAGTAGCTTCAGAGAACTTGCAGACAGTGTCCATCCCTCCCAGTTTCCAGTGACCATCTTCACTGACAAATACAGATGAAATACAGACGTTGTTGTGGCTTGATTTACCCTGGTGGAAGAGGACGACCAGTGAGGAACTTATGCATGCTTGTTAGACACAGAGACAAGGATATACACCAGATGATCAAAGTACAACAAGAACCAGCACGTTACTATATACAATATCTTGTTTTTCAAATTGTTTCCCATGCTCTTCTTATTAAAACATCGGAACACAATTGTGTAAACCCCTTCTTTTTTTTCGGCTCACCCTCTCGTGCAGAAAAACAAGTGCCTGCAGGAGGTCGTAGATCCCTGCACAGACTTCCTCCGGGGATAGATTCTCCAGCAGCAGCTCCAGGGGCTGCACGTGTTCCGTTACCAGGTGGATGCCACCATCCTGCACGGAGCAAGACAGGAAGCGCAGCAGACATGGATGCCTCAGTGTCTTTAGGTGCTGCGAAGAAACAAAAGGAGGAAAACAGGAATGTGTCTGAATCTATCCACCCGTGTATCATCACTTAACCTTACAGGTGTCATGGGGGGACTGGAGCCTATCCCAGCAGGAGGCGCAGTACACCTCAGACTGGCTGTCAGTCTATTGCAGGGCAGCTAGTGCAATACACTTACACGTGTAAGCCACAACACACAACAATCATTATTATAACTGTAAAGCATCCTCTACTAGTGCCCTGTGCCCGGACAAGGATGCACCGTAGAATACCTTGGCAGCTTTGTTGACTTTGTCTTCATTGCCCCGCTTGTGGACAAACACAGAGGCAGGCTTTCCGTCCTGGAGCACCGCTGAGTACATGGTGAGACCAGAGGGCAGTGTCAGAAGCGGCTCCTCCAGGGTAAAGCCCCGCACCGCGCTGCTCTCCGCTCCCATGGCCGCGCACCTTCCCGGACCAGCAGGTCAATGTGGGGACAAGGGGACATAAGCCACGCAAGCCAAACGTGATATGCGGCAACGAGAGTGCCTATCGCTAAGCATGCAGATATGAACACTTGTTACATGACGAAGCTGACATACTCATACCTGTATTCACTGCACCGGATGAACCGATTTGTAAGAAGTTAGCAAGTGTTGTTAGTTGTCTAGCTGGCTAACCTCGGCGCTACGTTAGCCAGCTCGTCATTGCTATGCTTCTCGATAGCTTTCCCGCCACCTAACAATCATACTAACTTGAGTGTGTCATAAATTTAACCAGCATATCAAAAAATATAAATCTGCGTCCAAATAACTGATTAATTTGCTTATAAATTCGTACGATGCTAACGTGTAGTATACCGAAAGCTGCTCTGTAAACACGGACCCTTCCGGTAAAAGCCCAAACCAAAAAGCGGGGGACTTTACTCTCAACAATGTTAATTATTTGACACTGGCACCCATTTACATGGGAATTTCAAAGTTACTTTAAAGTATATCAGTTACTTATCTTTGTTAAGCGTGAAATGCCACAGCGATAGGCTTAAATTTAAAGTGCTATATTCATACAAAGTAACTAATACCCCTGCTTTGTATAAAATGGATGCGGCCAGTGGTGCGAGGTAAAGCACGTATATCCGCGTAGAGTTGGCTGCCATATGGTGGCTAAAACATGGAATAGAAACTGTGGTGAACTATTAACTGAATTTTATGCTTCGTGGGTCTGTGGGTCTGTACATTTAGAATTGCATACACAACACTATAACAGCTGTCTGTTTTGAAAACGTGAAGTTAAAGCCATATCACATGCGTGTCAGGTGACTATTCTCCCATTGGACTTGATGGGGGTGGATGTGCATGATGTAGTGACTCAGGATCATCCAGCCCAACATGTGAACATCACTGTGACCCTGGATAAAGGAAGCTGCATAATTTAGAGTTAGAAAGTAACTATAATTTCCTCATTTAGAACGACTTTTTAGGTACTTTCCTTGAGTATTTTATTATTTCCAGTTCTGCCTCTTCAGCTGTCCTATACATGGCTGCCCCATTACATTTATTTGACTGCTTTGGTTAGTGTTATGGTTAAGGTTTTGCGCAATGGAACATTCTGACAAAAAGCAAGGTTTAGTCAACAACACATTTAAGACAGTAATAAGTTACTAAAGACTCAATTTAGCCATCTCTGAGCCCCTCAGATTTAAATGCCTTAATGTTACATAAATTATACACAGAGATTATCTTTAATTTTATGTTTTCAGATAGATAGATAGATAGATAGATAGATAGATAGATAGATAGATAGATAGATAGATAGATAGATAGATAGATAGATAGATAGATAGATGCACACAGACAGACACACAGACAGAAATTTATTGATCCCTTTAGAATAAACCCCTAGAGAATAAACAGACTGCACCTTGTTATTGTCCATTCTTATAGGACATTATTCAGTGTGCAGGGGGTGGCTGGCATCGTCCAGGATGCCCAGAAGTCTGTTCAGTGTCCTCCTCTCTGCTACAGTCGCCAGGTCCAGCCTCCTGCCGACCACCAAGCCAGCCCGTCTGATCTGCTCCTCCAACCTGGAGAGGTCTGCTTTTAAAGGTGCTCCCGCCCCAGCACACCACAGCCTAAGACAGAACGCTGGTGACCGCAGACTGACAGAAAAATCCCCAGAAGCTTCTTGCAGATGTTAAAAGATCTTATCTTCCTCATGTTTATTTATATATATTTTGATGAAGTACACATTAGAACGTCATTTATTTCTGTTTCAGTGGTGAATCAGCGAGCAATAGACCATTTGTCTGTTTAATTGATTATATTTCGTCAGATTTAAATTAATTTGCTTCTCTCTTCATGTTCATGCTGTTTGGAAACATGAGCACTCTATAAGAAAGACCCCTAAGGACACTTAGGTTCTTTGGAGTGCAGAGAGCATATACTACAGAATATTGGAGTGGTGGCATCTCAGTGGGAAACAAAAAGAGATTGAACAGACCGGTGAAAAAGGCCAGCTCTGTTCTGGGCTGCCCTCTTGAAACTGTGGAGGTGGTGGATGATCGGAGGATGGGAGCAAAGCTGTCCTCCCTCATGGATAACTAGTCACAGCCCCTCAATGGCACCATAACAGCACTAGGCAGCGCCTTCAGCGGTCGACTGCTTTAAAGATTCAAGATTCAAGAATGAAAGATTCAAAGATGCACGCTGTGTGAAGGAGTGTTACCACAGGTCATTCCCTACTGATGCTGGAAGGCTGTACAACCAAGTCTGCTCCCAGTAGACCTCAAAAGAAGAGATACTGTTTTATTTATTTTTTGTATTTATTTGAGGTTTAATTGAGGTTTACTTTTTCTTGTCTTATGCACATTTGTACCTTCTAAATTTATAGTTGAAACCACAACCGACATTTCATTAGAGAAACCCCACAAATGTAAGCTCTCATCTCTGTTGGTATTTCACCTTCACGTATTGTTTCCTCTTTACCAGGAAATAGCAAACCGTCTCAGTTACTATGAGCAGTTCTTAATACCAGTGAAAAAGAACCTTTCACAGAGGAAGTGACTGTTCTGATCAGATGAGAAATTTGGCTAGTAACCTTAGTAACTAACCAGCAGGAAAACACACACACTCAAACAGACTTTGCACCGAGAACAGGAGCCGACATGGAGGAGCTCGGTAAGACACGTTTCTGTCATGTTTTACACAGTCAATCGTCCTTAAACTGATCAGAGGTACAGGCTAGAATATTGATTCTGAAAATGTAAATGAACAATTGCGATTATAGGCAAGATCACAGTGCCTTATGTGTTTAGTGATTTATTGATACCATCAACAGTGAGTACGATATTTACTATTCATTCAAAGTATTTGACTCTTGTCAGATGTCATTTCTTACTTTTTGGTATAAGGTGTAAATTTAATGAGCATTCGTTTTATAATCTGCATTGACCAATGGCATTTGAAAAAATGTATGAATTCAATCAACTATCATAGCAAAATTGAAAAAAACAACAACGATCGAATCATATTAAAAAGAAAAGGTCGTTGCTCATTTAAATAATACAGTTGTAGTATTGCAACAAGGTAACAGTTGCTGTAATTTCACTACTTACACTGTGGGGAGAGATGTCATTTGCTGTGATATTTGTCGCCATACTTGCAACATTGCTACAAGTTTCACTTCTGCAACATGTCGTACCATCACTTCCTGAGGAAGCTAACTTGCATGAAGCAACCTCAGTTCACCAGTACCTCGATCTGCACAAGGAGGTGCACTCTGCCTCGCTTCACAGAGAACATCACTGTCCACAAATAATACACACACTCACACTCTGGTTCACACCAAATCGCCCAAGGAAGAGAGAACTATGTGAATTAGCGTGTTGAGTGCTGATGTGTGATTTCTGCACCGTATGCATGTACTTATGTGTCTTGCATCATGCCACAGATTTGCTGTTAGAAGAGCTCGCCTTGAATTCAGCACGCCCAGACAGCGCCAGTGAGAACAAGAGCAGTGATGCAGCTGGTGGAGAGGTGAAGACAAAAAGCACAAACATTATAATAGTGTACCACAGCTTTCTGCTTTATCCGATTTCATTCGTACCCAAACCTAAAATCCCAGTTCATATTTTGGGCTGGAGTTGTTCAACGAATCATATTCATTATATAGACTCACTCTCATTCTATCTGCCATTTGTATGTAACTATTTGTTCTATATATATGCTCGTGTGTGCTTTCATTGTGTATTACTTCAGCAATTTTGTACGGTAACCTTGAGTGTCATGAAAGGCGCCAATAAATAAAATGTATTATTATTATTATTATTATTATTATTATTATTATTATTATTATTATTATTATTATTATTATTATTATTGTTATTATTATTAATATATTTCTGTTGTGCCCACAGGTGCCAGGTTCAGCAAATGCCGGAAATACCAAAACTGGAACCAGCTCAGTCCACTCAGATGTCTACAGGTGAACCAGAAGCTTGTGGCCCCCGTTGACCCCAATAAACTGTGCAGAGGAAACAGGAAATGACCAGATATTTACTGCACAGGATCTCAGAGATATGTTATTGTCATATAAAGCAGCTTAATATGCCTGAGGAGCTCAATGATCAAATGACATCAAATGTCATCATTGTGACTGTGATCAAAACTGCAAACTTTGTCAAAAAATTGTCTGTTGCCAAACCTGTTCAGATTTGTGTAATTATTTCTGCGTCACTGTTTTTCTTAAAGTTTGTTCAGAATCAGAATAAATGGATCAAAATTAATAAATAAATAAATGTGACATGACATATTTACAACAGCAAAATGTCATCAAGGATCCTCAAGGAATTAACACTTATATTTAGCATTATTTGGTTGGTTTTTGAATGTAAAATATACTATGCTCTGATTTTTAATTTGTCTCTTTCTGGCATTTAGTCATCCGCCAGCTCCCGTGGCAGCTTCCCTGGAGCCAGATTCACCTACTCAGGAGCTAGATTCCATCTTACAAGAGCTGATGAGCCTAGGACAGGAGGTCAGTCCAGAGTCTATGCATCAAAACGACTGAAAATGACTGGACTTGGATTCCGTAAACTTTAGATAATACACCAAGTGTGTGTCTGGCATCAACATCTCACTCCCTGTATGTTAATGTTCTCAATATTCTTATATAAACACCAAATATCATGTTGTGGGAGAACTGTAAATGTGCAGCTAATAAATTACAGTAAGTGAAATTAACCAGGTTTAACAACAGAGGGCAGCATTGTACTAATGTCAGCACATCACGACCCAAAGTCTGACTGGTGACTCATTGTAACAGTAGATCTGAAACTATGACCTTTGAATAATAGATTTTTTTTTTTCAAATGTATGGCTAAAAGAAACAATCATCAGTGGTTATTTGTGTCTTCTTTTAGATCCCAGCGACCCCACCACCGCTTACACAAAAGCAGTCTGTGAAAAAGCAAACAGAGGGCGAACAACAGGGAGAGAGCAGCAGCAGCAGCCCTGCAGGCTCCAAGGCCTCGACCCAGACAAAGAAAACAGATACTATAGAAGACCTGCTCGGAGGACTGAGCTCCGACTTGGAGAAGATCGGCGTGCGCACCACGGCCAAGGGACACTGTGCTTCCTGCAACAAATCCATCGTGGGGAAGGTACAATCGGCTCCAACAGCCCACAAAGCGGCCAGTGTGTTGGAAGTATAACTATGAAACGTTCCCTCTTTACATTTTCTTCCTCCAGATGATCACAGCGCTGGGTGAAGTGTGGCACCCTGAGCACTTTGTGTGTGTGGTGTGTAACATGGAGCTGAGCACCACGGGCTTCTTTGAGAGGGACGGACAGCCGTACTGCAACAAAGACTACCAGGAGCGCTTCTCTCCACGTTGCGCCTACTGCAAAGGGCCCATTATTCAGGTGAGAAGGGATCTGATCATTTACAGTCATGTCTTAGTATGGAAGAACAAAAGTAAGATAGGAACCAAGTGTTAATGTATAAAAGCTTGTTCAGTGTTCTTTTTAATACTATAATCAGTTCTGTCATATATTACATCCATTTATTTACACAATAATCTTCAGAAGACTGGATGATGACACACAGGTGAATGTATTTCATTTTTCTTGACGTATCCCACATGTCATCTCGGTGTATAAAACACAAAACCATGTTGAGGTTCTGCAGACTGGGCTTATAGCATGCTGCAAACCAAAGTCATTTATCAAAAAGTAATGCAACCTCTTCTCTGATTCACTTTATGTGGCTCTCTGTCCACATTTCTGGGTTGAACACAAACCTTGCTAATCCTCGGGCGAATTAAAATCATGATGTAATGATTCTGGCTTATCAGAACATCCTGACAGCCCTGGACCAGACCTGGCACCCGGAGCACTTCTTCTGTACACACTGTGGAGGCCTGTTCGAAGCTGGACGTGAGTGCGTTCGTTTTTCGTCTAAGCAAAACCCCACTTGAACACGCAGCTCACTGTATCCTCTGCCCGCCCCTAGGTTTTCTAGAGAAGGATGGGAAGCCGTATTGTTACGACGACTTCTACCACCTCTTCGCTCCCAAGTGCTCAGGCTGTGGGGAGCCGGTGAAGGAGAACTACCTGACTGCAGCCAATGGCACCTGGCATCCAGAGTGCTTCGTCTGTGCGGTGAGCCTTTTACCTCAGACCACACACAGCTCTGGCTCACAATCAAGCCGGAGAATAAATGAGAAAGATACCCACACATTTGCTTTATTTGCAACATTTTGACCACAGGCCTGATGAAAACCGTATGCCTGATGAATACGCTGCGGTTGAAATGATGCAGATAAATCAAGGAAGCCGTATTCCTCGGCGTGGGTATCTTTTACATTCTCTTCAGAGATACTTCTGTGTGCAAGCATCTGGTCACAATCGCTTCAGTGTGCAGCTCTACTTCTGTTTTACCCGGCTGTGAGCTCTCAGGCAAGATGTCCTGATAAAAGAGACAAACTGCCACTTTAGTATTTCAGTTTGTCATTTTAGCAGCTGAATGAAATACAAGGTACGTAAACCTGAATGTAAAACCCATTAAAACATGCCTGTGTTTTAATGCATACCTGTGACTCAAAATTACAGTGAGCAGCATCACATAAAACATGGAATACATCCAGCCGTGACTATCTAAGCTAGTCATTACTCACAGCCAGGAACCTACCATTAGTGCAGAACCTAAACATTGTTTTACACAGAGCAGCCATTATCAGCAAGGTCACGTTCACCTGCCCCCTAATAGCCTAAATCTAATTCCAGTGGCCACGAGGTCAAACCCTCCACAAAGAGGGCGAAGTGGACACTCAAAACTGGTCGAGACTTTTTAATCAGACCGCCGCTAAAAATAATAGAAAAGGGCAGTTTTTCACACAATTTGGGACCTTTGATCTTTTCAGCCACTTTCACTGAGCTGTTGCTGCAGCGTGTTCTTGTAAAGAGATTTCCACACAGCGAGTCATTAGCTCCCGACGAACCCCAGACGAGCTACCGCCGGACCTGCTAATCAGGTTTTTACAGTGTTATTCTCATCACCAGCCGACCACTTATTATCATTAGAGAAAAGTCCACTCACTCATCACTTTATTTTGATTGCAATCTGCATGAAAATGATCAAATGCATCCATTGTTTAGTCGGACTCTTTTTGTGCGAAGCCAAACAGACGTTTTGACTTGTTCAACACAGATGTTGCTGTTATTATTAATGGTTTATTCCATTCAGAATTTTAAAAGCCAAAGGGGGCTGTGCAGGCTGGCTCACTGTCACGGCTTACTGGCACATAATAAACTGAACAGAGTCACTGGTAATATGAAGCGTTACACCTGCGCATGCCAAGAGAAATGTGTTCACAGCACAAACAATTCAGGACCACATGCTGCGTCACCGCTGTACAATTAATTTCCATGTATGTCCCAGCAGTTATTAATGGACCGAATGCAGCTGTGACGCCCTTTAAAGTTTTCTCTTTGTTCAAGATGGATGTTTGTAATTTTGTCGTTTTGTTGCTATAATTGAAATCACAGCTGAGCATTTTGTAATCAGATATCTTTTCAGTCGTTTCTGCCAATAATCCAGCTCCTGAGATTTTAAATTTATTACAGGTCCATGCTGTTTTCAGATGGAACCTGTGTAGTCGTGTACACAAACTGTCTGGTGTGAGTCATACAAACCCTGCTGCTAGGCAGTTGTCAGCGTCCAAAAGCTAACCAGGCAAACAGATTAACAAGCTAACTTAATGTAGGAAATGCAAAGGTGTATTCTAAAGAAGAGGCCATTGGGAATATGCCAATATTTCCAACCAGCCTCTTCCTTTTATTACACCTTTAAGCTACTTAGTCATTAGCTTGCTAAACTGTTCTTCTGGCTTCTCAATCTGGCTTCGTGATGCTCACATGTTACTTATGTAGGGAGCAATATTCATTCATTCATCTTCTGTAACCGCTTATTCCTGTGAAGGGTTGCGGGGTCTGCTGGAGCCTATCCCAGCTGTCATCAGGCGAGAGGCGGGGTACACCCTGGACAGGTCGCCAGTCTATCGCAGGGCTAACACAGAGAGACAGACAACCATTCACACTCACATGCACACCTATGGCCAAACAGTTAACCTAATGAGCTTTGGATGGTGGGAGGAAGCTGGATTACCTGGAAAGAACCCATGCAGACACAGGGAGGACATGCAAACTCCACACAGAAAGACCCAGTGGATATGAACCTGGCACCTCCTCGCTGTGAAGCATCAGTGCTAACCACCTCGCCACTGTTTTGTGACATGTTGACTTCTGAAAAATTCACAACTCGTGAACCTTACCACATCAATACCATAAGAGGGGACGTCACTGTGGTCTAGGGAACACCATAAGGCAGCATTGGTCCATCACAGTGAACATATAGATTGCTTTTTGAAAATTGCATTATCATTGTATGTTGTGTACCGTTGTGTGGTGCCACTGTTTTCTCTGCATTCACATTTAAAACTTCCATTACTAGTCAGCCTATGAAACACAGGCACTAAATCCAGTGTAAAGTAGAAAACAATTCAGTTTAACACATGCTTTAAATAATTTTTACCAGAAATGTTAACTGTTCATGATATGATTAAAAATGTCAGTATGGTCCTTTGAAAGCAGACCTTCTCCCTGTATCTAACCCTTCTCCCGCCTCTTGTGTTCTCATATCCAGGACTGTCTGAAGCCCTTCACAGACGGCTGTTTCATGGAGATGAATGGTCGGCCCCTCTGCTCGCTGCACTATCACTCCAGGCAGGGCACTCTGTGCGGCAGCTGTGGTGAGCCCATCACGGGCCGCTGCATCGCCGCTCTTGATCGCAAGTTTCACCCCGAGCACTTTGTGTGCGCCTTCTGTCTGCGGCAGCTCAGCCAGGGCATCTTCAAGGAGCAGAACGGGAAGCCGTACTGTTCACCTTGCTTTGGAAAACTCTTCGTGTGAGGAATCATTCAGATGTTTAATCTTCGCCACTGCTGTGAATATAGTATGAGGGATGAATTAAAATAAGGCACCTGCACTGCTCTTATGTCACCTCATCTTACAAGACTGTTTTTGCAGTAGGACAGACTCTCAGTATTTCATGGCCTACTGCACATCTTAAACACGGAAGCTTATGTGCTGAATTATGTGATTAAAAGCATTTAACAAGTGGAGTGGTTTAAATCATTGATAGATTATGTAGAAATAACCCAACCAGATGTTAACACTGTAAGATTATTAATGACACGACTGTAGAACACAAGGAAAATACATATTTCCCATGATAAAAACTTGAAAGAAAGCTTTTACATATGTGAACCTTGAATGCTTCAAAAAGGCGCGTTGCTGACACTTGGTCTAAATTTTATGGGATTTCATACATCATGATCACATAAATTTCCTAAATGGAGAAAGCAAAACACAGCAGTGCTGTTTTAACCCATGGTTTCCATTAAGCTATCCCTGGGTTGCCATGAGACTTGGCAGCATGCAGATGCTCTCTCTCGCAGCATGGAGCAGATCGTCAAGGGGCACGTCTATGCGGCCCGATAGTTTGTATTGGCAGTGACTGGCATGGGCTCGGCATGCCAACCCGAGTTTCCTCTTACTCTGACTGACCACTTGGCCCCTGGCATACACTGGATTCAGGCGACCTCTTCACTCTCCACACAGGCCTCTTTATAGACACCCATAGAAGATTAATGATGGTGGCATGGTTGACAAAGGTGGTTTCAGCCCCTTCACGTCGCTGCATCACTTCAGGAACTCACTTGAACGAACCGCAAAAGCGTTTTAATGCTTTATGCTTTGATGTTGTTGGCATATTTGGGCCCATTCTGTTATGAACTGAGGTTTAATGGTTCACTAATAACTAATGGTCTGGATCATATGTAAAGGCAGACATTTGCAGCAACGTCGGGAGGTGCTGTAGTTCTAATAGAAGGATGCGTTCTTCATGTCAGTGTAGAAGAAAATCAACACCAATAGTGTGTTGTGCCAACTTGGAGACTGAAAATGATTTTCCCATCTTTTGTACACACAGTGGTGTCATAAAAGCCCCCAATCCATTGATCAAGTACATAACTGATAAGTAAAATTGAACTAGACTTAACTGAAATAATCATAAAAACATTAAAAAGGGGATAAAATAAAGGTAAAACCCAACACTGCCAAGGTATGGGAACTAGCTGCATCACTACACATCTCACAGGACACAGTGTTTCAGATATGTGTCCCTGCGCTGCCACGTTTAGAGAGCCTCAGTATACTCCGTATGTGCTAGTCTGAAACCCAGATGTTCTGGTCTTAATGCTTAGACATTTAGTACTTTTTCAGAAACTGACTTCCAAATATCTAATAGTCACATCGAACACACCATCAGGGAAAATACTGTAAATGTTTCCATGAAGTTGTGATATATGTATACTTAACACAGTGTTGTCAATATGCAAATATTCAAAAAATCTAAGCAAATTAATCTTAAATATTATTTTAAACAACAAAGTTCTGTTTTTTTGCCAATTCCCATTTGTGTACGTGTCATATCTGTGAGTATGTTATCTTGAGATGAACACTGGTTACTTTTTGTCGGTCCTGTAGGCAGCTTTCTTTGGCTTTTTTTTTTAAGCTAGTCACTTGGGCTTGCTGTGTGGAGGTAGGGTGTGAGTGCAAACGGAGGTGGGCATTAATCATGCTGTCATCACCGTCAGACAAGGCCTCTTATGGTCTCTGCAGAGTAAGGAGCTTGCATCATGGAAGAAGTGTGAACGTGTCGTGTTCATTCAGAATTAAAAGCCAAGGTCATGAGTTTTTAGTGCTCTCACAGACTTGAGGCAGGATTTCTACTGAACTTGCGGGGTAAATTTAAACACACCTCGGAGATTTGCATATTGTGTTATGAAATCCTCCTACATACAGTAGAACAACATCAACTTTAATCTGATGTGGGACCTTGTACCAAGACTGTAACAGTTCACATTTTCACATGAAATGTTCATGTAGGATTAAACTCTTTCTGGATGATGTGGCGTCCAGCTGATTGCTATTATGAGCAGCTCCACATCTGCCAAAACAGACTTGTTGTTTCTCCGTCAAATGGCTTCAAAGGACCATAAACTAGCAATTAGCTTAAATTTAGATTAGTGAAAAACAGACATGTGAACACTGGCCTTAGCTTTTGTTGTATTTCCTCAAATATGTGAAGTACAAAGCCTCCAGCGGAGAAGCAGAAAAACATAAAAATGGCAATGTAAATGAAACTGTGGCATTCACAAAAAGAAATATTTGTTATTATACGGGTGAGTCAACAGAGAGGAAAAGGGGGCTCTCCAGCAAGTAGTAAAAATGAGAAAACATGAAATGTGAGCAGGGCTCTCTTTTTAAAGGCTGCTGAATAAAGGGCAGTCTGTGGAAGGCAGAGAGAGTGTAACTCAGGTGACATTTACAGCAGTGAAACAGAGTACGAATGGTCTAGGAACGCACTGGGCCATGAGATGGCAGCTACAGCTCAATGGGGTACGGAAGGGGAGTGAGGAGTATATTAGGGCTTAATGGATACCGGTGTGGAGGAAGGCTCTAGTTGTTTCTCTTGTGTGACACTGAAACCCAACGCTTATACCTCCTCTCCCGTAAAATGACTGTGTCCGCTAGGCCACCCCTGATGGGGATGTAGGGGCGGCCATCCAGATTCTTATGGCCCCACTGTTGGTCACACCCAGCTGACTCTGCCCTAGCCCAAAAACCATTAAGTCATCATCAGCTATGAACACATAACCATCGATTACAAACGATCTGAACTTTGCTTGAAAATATGGTTTTGAAGATCAGTGTGTCTAACTCCAGTTTTGTTTCAAAAATGGGCCAAGAGGTGCAGCAGGAGTGGAGGTGAGGCAGGTGAGTGACTCCTAGGTAGACAGCTGGCAACCTGAGGTGGCAACGTGATCTCAGTCAAAGTGGCTTCTTCTTAATTATGCATTTTTCCTGCCCTGTACGGCTATCCACAATAGGTCAGGTTTTTTGGATCAGGCTGTAAATATGTTTACTGCTGTAAAACTGTTCAAAAACCACTCAGAATATGAGATTAATATTATAAATACTTGATTGCTGCTAAAAAAGAAAATGCAGTGGAAGCATAGAAATCAAACAGCAACAAACCACAACAGTCAACACTACAAAGACTTCATGTATGTGTCGGTCCGCTTGACTGGTGGATTCAAACCCAGAACCTTCTTGTTGTGAGGCATTGGGGCTAACCACCACACCAGCGTTCCGCCCAAATATTGTAATGCAATAATCAAATCAAATCACTAATTTGGATAAATATACAACTGTAATGCAGCCCTGCAATATACCCTGCCTCTTGCCCGATGACAGCTGGGATAGGCTCCAACCCTCCCGTGATCCTTCACAGCACAAACAGTTATGGAAGATGAATGAATGAATGACAACTGTAATGCAGACAGAACGAAACTGTCTCTCTCTGACAACTGTGCAGACAGCAAAGTAAAAAACTTACTTACTTTTACTTAAATAAGTAAAAGAGAATATGTATATATATGTAGCAATATCTGATGCTGACAGCATTTATTCAAGACACAGAAACAAGTCACTGTTTGTGTTACATATAATTAGACGTAAAGGTGATTGAATGCCATCTCGTCATTTCACAAAGGTTGTCTATCAAGACGGTCACGGTTCTGCATTTTTATTTCCTGTGTTCATGTTTTGAGTTTCATTCACGTTTCATGTTTTTCAGTTTCCTATTTTATTTTGTTAAGTTCTTGGTTTCCTGTCTTGCGTCCCTTCCTGTATCTTCCCGCCTTTGTGATTGTCTTCCACGTCTTGATTGGTTTCACCCGTTTCTCGTCCTGTGATTTCCCATCTGTGTAATTCTCTGCCCCGCCCAGATTGTTTTCACCTGTGTCTATTCTGCCCTCGCATATATATATATATATATATAGTCCTGCCTTTTCCTTTGTCCGTTTCTATGTGTTCCCGGTGTTTTCAGTCTCGTTACGTTTTTGTCTTTTTGACTGTTTTCTGTTTTTGGTTCTCCTGCAGTCTCAGCAGCGCTTTGTGTTTCCTTTTGTTTAATTAATTTCAGTCTGCCTGCTCCTCCTTCATCCTGTAGTGTCCAGCATTTGGGTCCTACCTCACCCTGAAAATCCTTGACACTTACCTAAAATCACTGCCAGGACATGACGTTCCCTCTGTGAACCAGTATTTAGACTCCGTGTCATACTGCATCACAACCGCATTAGAAAAGCTACATTCATGTATTGTTGAACACGAAAACCTCCCATTATTCTGTCATAAAGACCTGTTATTATCTGACTATGAGTTGTGATTAAAGTAAAAAAAAAAAGGATAATGCAGGTTTCCAGAAGCACGGTTCATTGCAGTGACCCCACTTAACAGCTGTTAGTGGAGCACCAATGTAGACTGGAAAATATGTGGAAAATTATTAATTATAGCTTGTGGCTGCTTGTTTTAGGGACTTTATTAACTTTTGAGAAACTGTCATACGCTCTATGACGCAGAACCAGCAGTCGACTGGTAGAGGCGAGACAAAGAGTTCGCCTTGACGTCTGATGTTAAGAGCTTGTGTGTTTGACGAAACAAGCACATGAAGATCGTGGTCAGGCATGAAGGTGAATACAAATGTTTCTGTGAGAGATTAAAATACTGTATTTTCATGGAAAAGTGACAACTTTCACGCCTCAGGAATTACTTCCACACAGAGAGAAGCTGGGCTGGAGGCGGCTCTAGTTTAGATGTGTTTGTTTTGGCGTTGTGCTGATGCCGGTTGCAGGTATCACACCTGATTCATGACTGGCTCCTTTGTCCAAAGGGAACTTCTTGTTGTCCTTGGCTGAACACTGAGTTATATCTCCCAGACTCTCATAGCAGCAGGCATGTAAATGCACACACACACGCACACAAACCCCAAAATCTTGTAAATGCTATTTTGGGATTTTCTATTCGTGCCATCTTGGATTCTGGTCCACATAATCACATACTAAGACACGCACAAACACATGAATGCAAATGGTTTCAGCTTAGCCACACATAGAGAATAATAAAAATACATGGGCACACAAATCAATTCGAACACATGCACCCTATCTTTGGAATTGGTCAACAAGATCACACACACACAGATGCAAAACACATGCACACACGTAAACATATAAATGCCTTTTATGAGTTTGGTCTCAGCCTCTGTCTGGTTGTGCAGCCAGAGAAACTGTGCTCTTCTTGGTTTTGGTTGACACAAAGCATATCTGTGAAAGCATCACTGCCCTCTCTGTGTGCTCGCTGATCCTTAACCAAGTGAACTTGAGGTCTCAAGTTTTATGGGTTAAATGGAGTCAGCTCCCAAGGGAGACAGACGCTATGGGAGGTTCTCAAGACAACTTCAAAACACTTCTTCTCCTGTTCCTTCGCTACACATCTTTGTCTCATCTTCCTTACATCTCTTGCCAAGTCTCTCAGTTGGACCTCCATGCTCAACATGGAAAGTCTCAGAGAAAGGGAGGGTGAGAGACAGCGCAGTGGATAATATCTGGATCCTAATAACGGCACGGAGCGAACTGGCTGGGGTTATGAGAAACATTTATAAGACAGTGAGCTCCTTCTGTAGGCTAACCTTTAGTGTCAAGAAGATAGATGGTTTCATTATGCTTCTTCATTGTGTCCATGTGTGGGTTTACAGTACAGCTTGCCAGAGTGGTACCGTCCCTGATATGTTCTGGGAAGCCATTCGTTAAATCGACGGAGCACTTTGAGGAAATTAAACACTTTTTTTGTAATTGCTCTTTTGAATGGTGGGCAAGCCTGAAATGATTTGTTTGAATTTCTTGTGATCACAGGTTATTGCTTTCAAACTGCAGACAGTCAGGTTTTTTTTTTGTACACAGGTCAAAACTGGGTTATGGGTGGCATTTTGACACTGGGTTGGTCAGATCTCCATTTCCGCCCTATGTTGTTGGAAGCCAAGAGCTTCTGCTATAACCAAAGTCTAGGTGGCAAAGCTGAGGCTTGGATACGGGGTCAGACACTGAGCGTAGCAGCTCTGGTACAGGGCCAGCGGGGGATGTGGCTCTGATCCAAATCACATCTGTAGCGGCCACAGCATGGATCATTATAAGATTTGTTTTAAAGAGTGATGGTTAACCGCAATACAGCCCTGTTGCCTAAGAGCTGAATGGCCTCCTGGGCTTAGACAAGCTTCGGGAGGTTTTTTCTTTTGGGTTGGGAAGCCCCACATGCAGCAGATCGTTGATAAATCCCAGCCACTGCAGGGGAAGCCCACAAGGCCGGCCTCTTGTTGAACTGGTCCGCAATGAAAGTCACAGTGAAACTTTGTGAAGGCACAGACAGTAACACGCACGTGGCCTGGCCTGTAATTGCACTGTAATGACTTGAATAACATAACACATTCACACACAAACACAAATTTCACCCTGGCAGCTCCAGTAGGGTTTTACAGTAATTAGCAGGTGTCCATTGTCCAGCACTTCAGCCTTGGTGTGTTTGACAGAACATCCATTTAAATTTAGCAGAGAGGATTCAGGTTTGCCCCGCTGACAGATACATTAGCAGCTTTCTCCAACGACTCGAGTACGAGGAGACATTTTTCTAATCACCAATCCCCCAGTACTTTCTGTGACACTTTGTTCCAACTAAAGCTATTAAGATGAAATCATAAGAACTTTTTCTGAGCCTTGCCCACAGCTACGCGATGATGGAGCTGGAGTTACTCCTTTTCATAAAAAATGATTTAGTGCACAGTAATTCAAAACCACTGCGTTGCTTTCATCATAAAGATTACTTCTTCCTTTTTGCAATCCGGTGACTTCAGTCATTCCACCTCCATTCATCTGCAAAGGCAGGGGGGTCTCTTACAAAAAGTTCTCTCTGAGGACATACTGCAATCGAAAAAAGCATCATGATTTTTAATGTAATATTTAATCTTAGAAGTTTATTCCTATTAAAATCCTGTCACCTCCAAAAGAACCATATTCGCCAATTTCTGAGTTGCCAAGTGACGCTGTATAAAATGTGTTTATTGCCTGAAATTAAATTATTTAAACAAAGACAGTGAGGGTAAACCTTTCCATTTTTATCTGTTTCATTATTGGCTTTATTGTTATCTTTAAGATCCTTAAACCTTTTCAGCTGCACGATATAAAATACTTTACTTGATGGTTTTTGGTATCACAGTGAGAAGTCTCTAAAAATGGTGCCATTTTTACCAACCAGTGCAGATTCATGACGACGTGCTTCCATTATGTACCAGATTTTCCTTCCACCATACTTTGACAGCGCCACATGAGCCAGAACTCATGAACTTGAAAACCTTGTGATTTTTAACACTTAATTTTCTTTCCTTCTTACTTTAGAAACTCGCTCTCCTCATTCCTCTCTCTCTCTCTCTCTCTCTCTTTCCCTGTCACACACCCCACGGTCACATGGCAACCAACAAAGCCAAGACAAACAGGAACTCTGGGATTATTCCGTCATTTTTATCAACATCTTCTTCACTTTCCTTCCCTTGAACGATGTCTGGCTTCGTAAATGTTTCCACTAAACAGTTGAGTCTCCGCCGGGGCTTACGGTGGGATTAGAGCTCAAATTACTGACTCTGTGGCTCATTTACTCTCTGGATCCACGGTCTTCAAAACAAAAGTTGCATGTGGACATGTCCAGTGATATGATGATAGCATGAAATGAGAAACACATTTCAAGGGAGAAACTCTTTCCAGCGCCGCGGGAAGGCTTTTATGTGCAACGTTTGATGCTGCGTAGAGGTTGGGAGAGGCAAGAGAAGACACCAAAGTAAAGATGTTGTCTGCGTATGACTGTGTAATCAGTGAAAGCAAAAGAAACTACGCTGGGTGAGAAGAAACTAATGACCAAAGAGGACAAAAAAAAATATGTAGAAATGGTAGTTAGCAGTGTAAGTGTTCAGTAAAAGTAACAGCAGGCCAAGTCATCAGATATTTGTTTGATTCTTCCTCTTTTCTTGCCATCATTGCCTTAAGAGGTTGGCACACACCAAGTCTGTTTATTATTACAGATGTCCAGATCAAGTGTTTGTTTGCCCCTGATCTTATACTGATCTTTAATATTCAGTATTGGCCGATTCATGTCCCAATCTGATCTTAAATAAACTGTATGTCTGAGGATTCAATAAGGCTTTCCTTATTCTCCTAGATATCGTGTGCATTGTCCGACTGTATTAAGTATGAGTGGGGCTGTTGGAGCTAATGAAGAGAGGAGATGGGAGCTTGTACCTTGGCTCCAGAAAATGTCCTGTGCTACAGTCTAACTCCACAGCCCACTCTGTAATATTTTTTTTGCTTGAGGCTGTTTCATGGAAAATGTCTCTTTTTGAAATGTAGTGTTCCATGTTTGCTGCTGTTTTGGTTTAGCCTTCGCTCGAGTGTACTCAGCGTATTTATTTTTTGTGGCAAATAAAGTTGATAGAACTGAATGACGACCTCCGACTACCGCCTTGCCAAACATCTACGACGCATAAATTACAAGTCAAGTAAAAAGCTTTATCCTCATATTTGTTTTTGTGGCAGCTTTGACGGTGATCAACGAAGAGAAATAAGACGTTACAAGGATGTGGTTTTGTTTTATGGCAGATGCACAGTAAATCACTACAAAAGATCGGGCTGGGCTGAAGCCCGGTAACGACCGGATCCGATCATTTTAATTGCTGGATCGAAGTTGTCATAAAGTAAAAATTTCCTGTAGTGTCAATCATGTTTATACCAAAACCTTCATCTGCCAGAATAGAACAGGTTACGTTTTCCTTTTTTTGGCCACTCACAGCAACCGTGCAAACAAAGACTGTAACCCAAAATGGCTCCTGACAAACTGTGTATACACTGCCAGCGTCTGTTCAGGATCAGTTGAATTGCAGAAATTGGTAGTCACTGTTTGTAATGTGCGGCCCTAGTTCCAGCAGCATAACGAGACATGGACGCATCTTTATCAGCAGGTTAAACTCTCCTCCCCAGTATCAGACGGCTCCAACATTTTCTTTTCTCTCCTTAATCTAAGACTATTACAAGACGTCCTCTCTTCTTGACAAGTTGCTATGGTTTTGCACATTTTTGTATGAAATACAGTAATAAAACGCGTTGGAGTCAGTCTCCAAGTTTTCTGTGTGACAGCTTTTATTGGAAGACACATCTAAAAAATCCCATAGCCACGGAAAATATGTACTTAATGTGGAAATGCCTTTAAAGCTTTCTCTAGGGGTTTCACGCTTGGGATTGTGGAAATCGTCTTCAGAAAACTGTTATTGTTATGTCTGCTATGAAAACAAAATCTAACTAAATTGTATTACCTTTTAATTGCAGTGGGCTATTATTACTATTTTCATGGGACCAAAAAGAGGACAGAATAATTTAACAGATGTAAAATGAAATTAGTTTTAATGGTCAAATAATTAATGATGATGATTATAAAATATTATTTTCACATGACCAGACGCTGAGTAATTATCTCTGTGTAAACAGCATTTAACCTCCAAAGCGGCGACTTTGCTGAGAAACCTATTTGGAAACGTATCAGTGCTAAATGATCTGACGAGCAAAAACATTCAAAGATTTGGAACTTGATTTAACAATCACGTCAAAGATAGGTCAGACTGATTTAACCGTGGCTAGAATAGCTGTTCAACACGGTCCAGCTCTAACCACTGACCAAACAACTCAAGGCTGATTCTGGTGTTGCAAAATATTTTGTCATGCATCATCCTGCTGGCAGCGTGAGCAGTCCACCAAGGCCAGCATCACCCCCACTGCTGTTATCTTCCACTTCTGTCTGCATAGAGGCATGGCTGACAACATGCCATGCCTCATTTAGCTTCTGAGACATTATCAGTGAATGCAGCTAGTAATCTGGCTAAGACACTGCTGGCTGACTCTGGTTTTTATCTGTCCCCACAACATCCAAACACACTGTTCTACAAGCTTACACAGGAGATGAGGGTGAATAGGGAAACATAATGTGTAATTCCAGTGGTTGATGTCTGATTTGCAGGACTTCCAGATTGGCAGCTAAGCAGCACGTAATCAAACCAGACAACAAAGTATATCCAAACATGGCTTTTGCAAACTAGACCACTTCAGCAGTTTCAGCAATAAAATGATATGTGCACAACTGTTTACTGACCAGACTGCCATCTTTAGAAGGTTGTGCAATATGTAATGAAGATAGCATGTCCATCTTTCTACACCATCTGATGTTGAATGGCTGTAAAATTCCCCAGCATCAGATTGACTGTGTCCAGCTGCATGTGAATGGAAGGATCCGCTATAGCAAGGGGTCTGGAGGAGGAAAAATAAAATGGCAGCAGAAAAAAAAAATAAAGAAGGAAGAGAAAGAGAGAGAGAGTGTGACAAAATCGAAACACTGCTTTACAAGAACATTAGACGTCTATGCCCTGCGTGCTCAAATTACTTTGTAAATGTTACCTTGTCAGGTTCATTTGAGAGCCTCCGATATCAAAACAAAACACAATCATCTCTGGGCGCATGCACTGTGGTGAGTGAGAGGCTGCTGCATTGGCTTAGATGTGACTTTCAATCATGGTGGTGTGCCTCAACCCAGTAGACTACACTGGGCTCAGCTCCGGCTCATAAATCAACCGACTGTCTCAGTCTGGCTGCAGAGTTCTGAACTCCCCGCAGTGTGATGTATGCTTTAACCCTCTGCAGTCAGACCAGGATGCCGTCGTATTATGCTCTGCTGGCGCAAAGGTCAGCAGGTCATCAGTGGAGTCTCCCTTCGGCTACTGTCTGTACCATACAACACCGGTGTTACATGTAGCATTGAAACTTTCACTTAGTTTGTTCACGGCAAAATTGATAAAGATTGATGTTTTTGTATTGCTTTGACACTGAATTAACTACCATGATATTTTGTGCAAACAGAGGATGCCTCCTCCTAAACTTGTTTTTTTTTTAGTGGCATATGACAGGGTCAAGACTTCGTTAACCATGTGTCTTTGTGGCCTTTGGTGATCCCCAGCTATTAAGTTCCAGACACACCAAACCGACATCAAATAGCTAGAAACAAAGGCCGACTGTTATGTCTCGACTGAACTCACTGCAAAGACTCCAACCAGTGGCCAACTAGAGAGGAAATACTTATCCATACCAACCATTTGTCATTCAAAATACCAGAAGAGACCAGAAGTGTCTGGACTAGACGGAAGGCAAGGAAGAGCTACAAACTGTACAGAGCTATAACTGTACAGAGCTGGCCTCTACTGAATCGTGCTGAGTTGACTTTCAGATTTCATTCCAGATAGCCATGTTGATTTTTATTGGAATGTTCAGAGGAGCTGAAGAAGAAAATAACGAAAAGAGCCCCCTTGACTTTGTTTTTACTGTTCCTGTTACTGTTGTCACTTCAATTTCATTACTCATGCTCAAGCTTGGTAAACCGAACAGCCAATGAGAGCAATTTCTCTCACTGACACGCTCGTCTCAGTTGACTGAAAAGCTGCACACGACGTGAGACGCGCTGCAAAAACTGGCCAGCTGACGGCTTGGTGTGTTAAAGCTCTTAGCATCGTGGTGCTAAGCAATAAGCACTGCTTTACACTGCTAGTCTGGCCAAAGCGTAACTAGATGTAGATAACATTTGAACATGCATCTCCGCTCTGGTTTTGTAGCGTTGAAGGCACGTTGCACTTTTCACAAAATGCCTCATTGGCTGGTGAAATATTCTGAAGTGACACTGTGCAGCAGATTAGTCTCATGTTCTCCGTGTGTGGGTTCTCTCTGGGTACTCCGGCTTCCTCCCACCGTCCAAAGACATGCTAGTTAGGTCAACTGGTGATTCCAAATTGGCAGTAGGTGTGCATGCGAGTGTGAATGGTTGTCTGTCTCTCTGTGTTAGCTCTGTGATAGACTGGTGTCCAGAGCGTACCCCGCCTCTCGCCCGATGACAGCTGGGATAGGCTCCAGCCCTCCCGCAGTCCCTCACAGGACAAGCGGTTATGGAAGATGAATGAATTTTTTTTTGATTACTATTGTATACCATGCACATGCATACAAAGTTACACCCTATGTGTTTTTGGACACAGCTTGTATTAGTGTATTAGCCTCAGTGCCCCTTCCAGTTTGCATGGAGCTGAACATCAACACTCAGTCAGATTCAGGCTGCAATTCATCTTCTATGAGACCAACTGGAGACTGGAGGCTGTCATCACAAAGTTATTGATGGGTTTCACTCCAGCTATATACTCAGCTTGGTTTGCACAGAGAAAGCACACTCACATTGTGGACTTTGCCAAATCCCATGTGATGATATTACGAAAAATATAAAGCTTGCTTTGTGAGCAAATCTGGGTTCATGTTTAATAATGACCTCCCTGACTCACTGAAGTCGTTTCTGCGCAGGTAAGCTTGCTGATATAATCAGGCAGCACAATGTGCACACATCCTGTAGAAGCCCAAACAGAGCTCCGGGCAGGACCGTAAATAAATCTAGAAATGAAAGAGGAGGTGAAGTTGGTGTATTTTCTTTTTTCGGTCTCTTACAGAAGATTACAGTATAAACCTTGACACGTGTTCAGGATCAGCCGAAGAAGCAGAAAATTACCTCTCTGGACTGTTCCTGGGATGACTGCTTGTGTATTTGTCTGTGCCTGCGTGTGTGTGTTTGTGTATTGAGTCATAAAGGTCATGCTGTTTAATGTGTTTCTGTTCTTTGTGTGGGAGCGTGTGTGCTACAGTTCAGTCACAAAAGCCCCGCTGCTTAATGTGTTCCTCCTGACCTGCTGTGAGTGTGTTTGTGTGTATTTTCACAATGAAGCCGTGCTGTTTGACATGTTTCAACTGCATGCGCATGTATGGATTTTTGTTTATATCGGCGAGTGTGTGGCTGAGCGGGTGTGTGTGTGTGTGTAGTGTGTGATGACAGGCTCTGGGCCTGCTGACAGCTCCACTGCTCCCTGTCAGCCACAAGAACAGCTCTATGTGTGAGTGAAGAGTAGCTGCAGGAACATTGCCCAGAGAGCACAAAGAAGTCTGGGCTGTGTGTGTACGTCCGTATGTGTGTACCTGTATCAGTGTCTAAGCGTGTCTGTGTATTTATCTGACTCCAGAGCCAGCTTGTTATTACAGAGACAGATCGTGAAGCTGCCCTCCTCTTCTTTTCTCGTTCCACAAACCATTAATTGTAGACACTTGACATATGCCCTTTAAGGAGATAAATTATGGCTGTGTTGTATCAATGGAGAGTCATCAATCAGCCTTATAATCACATCCCTCCATGGCGTTCCTGTGTCTCTTCACATCAATTGCTTTCCATCAACACCTCTTCTTTTTTTGGTTTCTTTCCTTTTCATTTCCTTCCCCATTCACTACCTCTCCCCCCTTCCTTCACGTCTCATATTTAGATGAATGTATATCCACACTGACACGTGAACTTAAGTCTGGGAGTTCGCAGCAGCAGCAGCAGCAGCAGACCGGCCAAATGTTACGGAACCGCGCATTGATCTTGAAAATAAACAGAGCTGAAAACCAAAGGAGACGTCGGGGGGAAAAAGACACAGAGACTCGGGAAAGAACAGATGATAGAAAGGAAGCATAAAGTGTCATACTGTGTTACCGAAACAACAGTACATGCATGCTGACAAAAAGGGGGCTTTCGCGTTATTCAGCTCCTCTCTCCCACTTCCTTAAACTGGTTCCGACCCGGCTGCTGAAGTCCAGATTTATTAATCACGAGGATCAAAGTGCTTTTATCTGTGCAGACGTCA
The DNA here is from genome assembly GCA_005024645.1 of Planiliza haematocheilus. Classification (NCBI taxonomy): domain Eukaryota; kingdom Metazoa; phylum Chordata; class Actinopteri; order Mugiliformes; family Mugilidae; genus Planiliza; species Planiliza haematocheilus. Next base: position 2,556,128 of record SRSE01000509.1, read on the forward strand.
TATGGTTCTCATGGTAGATTCTCAAGATGTTTGCCTCGTTCGCTCAAACCGCTGCTGATGTCCCCTCTGACCCGAAGGAGCTAATCCACAGTGGAAGTTGGGCTACTGAAGTATTTTTATGTACTTCAAACACATGTTTGAGCCACATGTCCGTCCAAAAGCGCCAGGTACACATTGCATGATATTTTGGACACCTGGCTTCAGAGATGTGGGTAAACAAAGCTCAAGACAGTCATGACAGAAACCTCAAACACAATTATATCCGGTGTAGGCCACACCGGCAGATGTACAAAACAACCACAGACTGAAAGTTGAAATAAACCTTGGACAAATGCAGGACAAAAACCCCAGTGTTTCACTGCCACCAGGCCGAACCCTCAGACACAAGGCCGGGCTTTGCTTTCTCTAGTCAGTGTAAACTCAGAGCCCAGAGCGTGGGCAGTGTGGTTAAATCAACGCTTCCCTTCCTCTGTTGATCGTTAAGCACGATGTCTTTCTACAGAGGCAAACTTTGATGCCGTGAATTTACTATACATGTGGCATTCAACCATCTTGGACAATAAGATAATCTCCAAAGGATCTCATTAGAGCACACGACCGTCTTCAAAGGAAGGTCAAGTCCAAATCCTGATTCTTGCGGGCTTACAGAGGAGCTCATCTGATCCCCGAGGCTGCAATTCATGTGTGGTTCTTGCACATTAGTACAGACCAGAGGCTTTGATTTAATGGTATCATAACTCATGCTGTTTATACTGTCTTCTCCAGTCAATGCTAAAGGCCTTATTTGGCAGTGGAAGCCTCTGTTGAACCTGTGCTTGAATGAGGCGCAAACAGGACATTGACAATGACCAACAACAGTATTATAGAGACTAATATTGGCAATATATATCGCATTTCCATGATATTATGATATCAATGGCACCTATTGTCCAGCGCTGAGCTTTGTAGGAGCGCCACTACGGTTGTTGAAACGACAAGAGGGGAAACGTCATTATTCCTCCATATCTTATTCGTTTACCATTCAAATAGCAAAAAGGTAGATCTGCTTAACAGCAGGAGGAGCCTTTTCACGCCTCCACCTCTTTTGCTTCGGCTCTCAGGGGTAAATGGGGCAGAAAGAGAGGGAAGATTGCAGGGGGGTTTCCAGATATATAACATCAGATAATACAATTACTCACAATGCCAATGATCAGTGGGGGACAGCCCAGTGCATCATGGGGTGACTTCGGTGGCCAAGTCTTTGATGTGAGAGCATTATAGGCTCTAGAGAATAAAGATGAGATATGGGTCTCTGACAAGAAAGTCAGTATGTGTACTGTATATGTATGCAAAAAAAATAATATTATCAAAATTGTTGCTCGACCAAAATCATAGCAGAATAGCAGTATTTATTACTAACAACACAGGCCTTCTTTATCATGAAATGGACTGTCATCAACAGGTGGCTGCTGCATTAATGGAAACCTCAGTATAAAGGTGTTTGCCTATCACAATCTGTCATCCACACTGGAAGGATCCATTCTCCCAAATATACTTACATGGTGTTTTGATGATAATGGCGTTGGGGAGTGCTCGCTAACGCGTCATTCCCAAAACCACCCAGATGCTGTTTCAAATAACTTTCAGATCATCAAACTATTCTGCGACCCCAAATATTTTTGAAATTGAAACAGAAAGAAATTGGAAGCATTTATCGTGCATTTGCTTTGTTTTTCCACTCTTTCGCCGAGGCCTTTCCTTTGAAGCAGCGCGTCCGCATTTTGGGAAGCACACTTATTTGCTTGCCCGAGGAGTGTTAGATGGGAAGATGGCTGCCATCCGCATATCTGCCTGGTAAATGTGAAGCTGCTGCCGGCAGCCGGTTAGTTTAACACAAATAACTGGAAACAGTCTACGGTCGCTGGCTGCAGCTTTACGTATAATGGAAAGATAGCAGAGGGGTATCTCCTCATCTAGCGCTGCACCAGAAAGCGAATAAACTACATTTATCATAATGTTTAATGCATTGCCAGTTTGTGTATCTCTAGCTCTAAAATCAGCTGTGAATTCCTCTGTTGATTGTTGTCTTTGCCCCATCAGTCCTCTGATCTAATCTTTTTATCTCAAATCCAGGTCCCTCGTTCCTTACTTCACTCCAAAACAATGACGGATATTAAAAAAAAAAAAAAAAACTCAAAATGAGACAGTGCTTCTTTAAAAACAACCTCAACCATGACCCCTGTCATTTTATCTCTTCCTCTCATCTCCCCCCTCGTGCTTTTGCTCATTCTGGATGATGAAGATCGACAGAAAGCCTTCCACTGCGTGCGTTGACATGCCACACGAGACCCCACCGCGCTGATCGGGCAGAAACAACTCAACACAGTAACGCTGTCAAGATTTCAATCGGAGTGTGAGTGCGTCCCACAAACAGTGGCAGAAACTCTCTCTCTTCTCTCTATCTCTACCTGTTGCTCGTCTTAAACGGTTATAAGCTACCCCCCCACCCCCCACCCCTTTGGCATCCTTTGATATATTCCACCTCATAACATTGTCCTCCTTCCTTCTTTCCATTTACCCCCCTTTTTCCCGGGACATCCGGAAAGGGAAACCACAATAACATTTCACCAGAGACTCAGTCAATATTATTCCTTGACATCTTCAAAGCAGGACAGAGGATATTGGAGCCCGAGCAAAGGGGGGTGGAGGCAGTGGACTCATTGTGTGTGTGTGTGTGTAGTCCAGCTGAGAGCGGAGACAACCAAAAGAGACAGAGATAGTTCCATGTGGCCTTTGCTGTCAGTCTGGCAGTGAGGATCTGGATGCCTGAAGCTACGAGCCACTCATATCCATCATACTCACATTTTGTTTGAAGCACTGTCTTCCGCCCTCGACATGTCCCCCTTACCTTTGTCCACATTGTGTGTAATCTTAATTCTGCTTCACACCACTAGGGGTCCCTGTGCACATAATAAACAAAACATTTTCCACACACTTGCTGTGTAGCAGTGGTTCAGGGGATGTGTGTGAGTGTTACATACCAGACGTTCGAGTAACGATGCTAAGGCAGAGGCCGTGAGTTAATACTGTGGATTTGTGGCAGGGCTTTTGCACGACATTAGACAGACAGTCGGTCGTGGAGCCGCAAGGACGAGTAGACACAGGATCTGTTACCATAGACATTAACAGCATCTCTGCAGGTTCTATTGTTCCCTTAGTGCATTTCTCTTCATGTGCTTTTCAAGAAAATGACGCAAAGCCAGTGAAAGAGCTACAAAACACAGGTTTCAACTGCAGATCCACTACTTTTAGAATAGACCCGTTCTCTCTCCCTCTCCGACTTCCCCCCTCTCTGTCCGACGCCTCCCCAGATGTGGGCTCTGAAAGTGAGTGTTTCTGCGATCTGCTAACAGAACATTAACTTTAAAGTCTTCTTTCGTCCCTGGCTATATGTGCGCCGTGCTGTAAGCGCTGGCCCCGGTCCAGGAATCTCCTCCAGCCAGCCGCTCATAAGCCCTCTTCTAACCGGCCAAGAATGTGGAAAAGCTCCTTCAAAGAGAAGGCTTCTGCGAGGTGTGGTTAAAGCAGGTACCTGAGTCCACAGGTGGCCACATTAGAGCACATGAAACCACACACTGATATCCCACACCTGTCTCGGAGCAGGAGCAGCAAAGAGGAGAAACGGATCAGCAAGGATGTAAAAGGCTAGATTAGATCGGCGTGGTTCTGTTGTGTCGTTTTTAATGTGCTGCTTAATACGCTGAATGTGAAAACGCCTGAGGCCGGAATCAAGTGGACCGTTGTGCAGACGCATTAAAACAAAGAAATATTGGTTTTTCTGGCCGTCGGGTTTTCAAATATTGATGGATGGCACTCAGTAAATGTCAAGAGTCAGAGGGCAGAAGTGTCACAGTTTTACAATGTGGAACTTTGTTAAAAGACAAGCTGATCAAAGACACTCAGCAACAAACGCCCCCCAATCTGCCCCATCTGAACGGAAAATACAATAAGGGCGTAGAGGGACAGCCGGCTGCTAACAGAGCTGCCCAGTAACAGAAGTGAGCACGGAGCGGTGAGAAGAGGAGTGGAGAGGAGGGGAGAACATGACCGAAGACAAAGAGTTGCTTGTCTGAGGTCTGTCTGCCGCCGGCCTGCAGGGAGGGGCCCGGTGCCACTTGTTCAAGGGGTCCCCGTGATAAATTTCCACTACTTGACTCTGTCACACTGTCTGCCACTTGGACAATAACCGAGGTCACGGCCGAGTAGTGGAGCGCTGACATCCCGGCCTGCGCTAGAGAGGGCCCACTATTTCAGAACGGCCCGCTCCGCATCGTGACTAATACAACTCAAGAAGAGCGCCGCACTGAAAATAAATAAAAACCCTTCTCACAGTTGTCTTTACCCGAACCTGTTTATTTGCGGCCATTAATCACACACACGCAAGGGCCGAGGCAGTCTGACTCAACAGGACCCCCGTACAAATGCGCTGTCAAACAGAGGAGGACAGAGATGAATGCCGTCCTGCTGAGGAGGAAGCACATGACAACGTTTGAAATACTGTTCATTTACAACTTTGAAACGGCTCTGCTGAAAACAAAACCAAACAGACCTTGAATGCTGCAGGCATGCACGGTGACCACCTGCCCTCCAGGCTCTGTATTATAGCTACAGTTTGCCTCGTAGTAAATACGTGCACATGTCCAATCTTAATGTTTTTGCTGTATCACAAATATACTAGAGATTATACAATCATAAAAAAAGGACATTTATAGACTGAAGATCTTGACTTGCATCTGTTAAGGAAGGCATATCTTTTATCATTTCAAAGCTGCAAGAGTTTGATGAAGAACAGCCCAGTAATATAAAATAAAGTAAAGGCCAAGTCATTAAATTTAGCTTATATGAGTTAAAAAAGGAGATCACAGCAACTGGGAAGCAAAGGGAAAGGCAAACTCCAGAAAGTGATGAGAATTTTATGAGAACATTTCATTCCCCTCTGCACTCTGTTTTAGGTCTGCCTTGAGGGGATTTACTCACGCAAACCTGTCATCCCTCTCTGAACCTGCGCTCCCTCCTCTCAAAAAGAAGCTGGGATGTGTGCGCAGGGGTGGGGTGGGGGGTTCTCTGATCGTCCCACCTCCCTCTCGCTCCCAGTCAAGACGCTTCCAAACTCGCGGAGCGCAAACTCTCCAAAGAGTTTGCAGCTACTGCTTCAGGACTGCGCCGAGCTGGGAGCACGGGAGAAAAAGTTTCTTAGAGAAAAGCAGAGTGCGGGGAGCGCGTCCGGAATGGCGAACAGGCGGAATGATCCTCCAGCCGGACAGCACATGTGAGCCCAGAGCCCACCGGTAACGGTTTTTGTGATCGCTTCAGAGGAGACGGTCAGTGCAAGGGCAGTGACGAGACGAAACGGGGTGAAAGAGAAATAAAAGTCATCAGAGAGCTGTCTGTCACGCGTGTCCTGTCACTTCGGCACGATGGTCTTTCCGCCGGGAATCAGCTGGGTCTTCCTGAGCGCTCTCCTGCAAACGGTGGCACCCTGGGGCGCAGACAGACCGGGCAGACCGAGGCAGTGCGACCCACCAAAGTCGGTGAGTCGTGTTTGGACACTTTTACAAGTCAGGGACACCCCGGGGTTTCCTCTAATAGACGCTTAATCTAATCTGCTCATGACATATAACACACTTTAAGACAAGTTTATTAGTGCTGCAAAACTGAAGGACACTGATGCAGATTTGAGACACTTGTTGTCAAAAACATCCCAAAGTGTGGTTGTTTGTTTTTTCACTTTTTTTTAGTTACTTTTGTCAGGCTGCTGTCTTTGCTTATTTTTGGAGACATTGCAACAGAAGGACGCAAAATATAGTTTATTCCTATCAATGCATTTGAGCCTTATACATTTGTCTGTTATTAAAGGATGTAAACAGGTTACCTTTAGGTTACAGTATTTTTTTTTACTGATATTCAGTGATATATAAAAAGAAAAATAACTTGTGAATACAGAAATTAAAATTGAAAGATGACTGGATTTCAAAATAAACGATAAATAATATTAATAATAATAATAATAATAATAATAATAATAATAATAATAATAATAATAATATCATAGTTCATTGATTTAACACATGATGGACATGATGCTCAGTTATTTATGAACTGCCTCAGTAACTCTGTGGCTGTGGAGCAGCTATAGATCCGGGCCTGTGCCAGGAGGAACCGTGTGACCGCTCGCCAACTTCGTGGCTGTTTATGTGACAAACGCAAATGGGGGAACACCCACGGGTGACTTGACTTCATCTGGAAGCGTTTCATTGACCCTTCAGCAGTGATCGCGTTTCACTACAACGCACGGCCCATTAAAGCACTTATCGGGAATATTGGTAAAATTATGAATGTGGCTTGAAGTCGTACAGTGAGGAAAAGCACAGCACTGCAGTACAACAGCTCAGACAGCCCAGTATGCGTGCGTCTGCCTTTCTCTACGTGGATTTTCGACAAGAAACGAGTGTAAAGATAAACAAGTATTGCATAAGTGATATCTAATTCCTCGATTACCTGCAGAAATAAAAGTGACAATTGGTTTTGCGATTCAGTGCGCATGTTATTGAGGATATCTTTAAGGAAACGTTTGAATATCACATCACTAATTCATTAATGCATCACGTCCTGTATGCGGATCTGTTGTCAGAGAAAGCTGAAGGTTCCCTGGCTTCATGTGATTTGTAATGCGTCAGTACAGTGCTCTCTGTTTTCAGTTAAGAGTAATTACCCCCATAAAACGGAGGCCTGCGCGTCGAGGCTCTCCAGAAAAGTCCACGCTGCCTTACCAGAGGGGATCTCGCCTCTTTCCACGTTGAAAAGTCTTCGTTTATGGGCAGGCCTAAGCGCGTATTTGCTCGGTGCAAGTGCAACTATGCTCTATAGTTCGAAGAAATGTGATGGAGAATCCATTTAAAGTCGCCCGAACCTTTCTCTTTACCGTGCAGTGTCGGTGGGCCCGGCCAATGTGAAAATCAAGTTAAGAGACAAAGCCTAGAAACAATCTCCGTTTAAACGTTTAAGTGCATCTGCAAAAGCACACGCGCTCTTCTGAAATTCAATACGGCACTTTTGATTTATTTTGTCTGGTCGGAGGCTGTGCCAGAAATCACTGTACGTTCAGAGCAATTAATTATGACGATAAGAGAACATCCCACAAAACGACTTGACTGGCTTTTGGCTGCGATTTGCAAAGTTTAAATGACAAAGGCATTGCTGGCAGTGCGCAACGCGACTGGAGCCCAGCTGAAGGGAATCCTGATTAAACCATAGAAGTAAACATTTTCTAAGAATAACTTTATTTTACAGTAATGGGTTTCATCCCTCAAATGTCTGATTGCGCTGTGTGTCAGAAGCCAGAAGTTTGATATTGTTTATAAAAGCTAATTCCTTTTTTAAAAATTTTGAATATTGCCAAGATCAAAGTCATAGCAAGGCACACTTGGAGAGGACTTAACAAGAAACATATTTTCAATGCAATAGAGCCTATATGCTCATTTAGAATGACTGTAATGATTTCATTTCCATCTGACATTGTTTTCTATAAAGATAACCACAATCGACAAAGCTTTCTCTAATATAAACCACAGAAGACTAGAACAGGGCAGTACTTAAGGCAGCCACAGCATCACATCTTGCAGCCTGGCGTAAAAATCTCACAAACAAAGGTATCACAGAGAGGTCAGGATGGAGAGCAGGTTTCTTTTGGGTTTTGGCTTTTATGAGCTCCAGAGTAGTATATTTGCACTGCAGCCTTGAAAATGCGTCCCAGGCTGAAAGAGGCTTTGGCAACCGAGGTATGTACCTCAACAATACACGGGGGTCTGTTTACAGGCCAGAAGGCCCCTCTATAAACTCCCTGCCTGCTCCACGGCAGCAAGACTCGCAGCACAGCCCAGAGCTGACTAGACTTCATACTTCCCCTTCCGTCATCTCGAAAGCGTATTTCAATCTTTAACTTGTTGACCCGAGCCAGTAAACCACAACAGAGGAAAATGTGTCAGCTTTAGTTTTAAGGCAAGTTGAATTTGCTCCAGCGTGATGGTTCTGGTATTTTTTGTGTCCCTTTGCTCTCAAATCTTTATATCCATTTCATTTATCCCCCTCTTTCTTCCTCTGCCTCTCCTACAGCAAAGTGACATGAACTCTTTCTTGTGGAAAGTAAAGCGTGCACCCCCTCATCCGCCTTCTTACTTGTTTGGTACCATCCACGTGCCCTACACCAGAGTCTGGGATTTCATCCCCGACAGCTCAAAGCAGGCATTCCACAACAGCAATAATGTTTTCTTCGAGCTGGACTTGACTGACCCGCTGACCATCTCCAAACTGACCAGCTGCCAGCTGCTTCCCCATGGAGAGAACCTGCAGAGTCTGTTACCTCGAGACTTGTACCGCCGCCTCAAACGCCACCTGGACTATGTCAAACACATGATGCCTTACTGGATGACTGCTGACCAGCGAGGCCGTGGCCTGTATGCCGACTACCTGTTCAATGCTATTGCCGGGAACTGGGAGAGGAAGAGGCCTGTGTGGGTGATGCTGATGGTCAACTCACTGACAGAGTGGGACGTCCGCTCCAGAGGGACACCGGTGCTGGACTTGTTCTTGGCTCAAGAGGCTGAGCGAATGGGAAAGACGACAGGGGCAGTGGAGCGAGTGGAGGAGCAGTGTCACCCCCTCAATGGGCTCAACTTCTCTCAGGTAAGAGTTATGAAGAAGTTTATTTTTTCTTTTTTTCCCGCCCTGGATTCCCTGTGTGTACACAGCTGGAGAAAATGCAAGGACAAGCCAGGCCTGGCGTGGCCGTGAGCAGATCCTAAGATTGTGTCCCTTTATTTATTCTTCTGTCTGTAGTTAAGACCCTCCCAACACAAGAAAGTTGGGCTTTAGTAAAAGATGAGTGTATGGACAGATATTGGGTGTTGTGCCTGAAAGAAACGGAGAATGTGGGAGAGGACGATGTAAGGAGAAAGAAGCGATTAAAATCTGTCCGCTGGAGACAGCTTTACGGTTATGGATGTCCTTCCACCTCACCAAACAAACATACTCAACAGCTGAAACTGCAGAGACGGTGTCAGGCTGAGCAATGTGCTCAAAAAAACAGATTAAAGAAGGTGAGAAGAGCGGCGAGCTCTCTCTTTTATCAGGCTGTCTGGCTCTCAGCAGTTTTTCTTGCCTTGTCCTGTAACAGGAGACAGAAAGATGAGCAAAATAACCTAATGACTTGTATGAGCAAAACGCAGGGAGTATATGCTTCTTTAATTTCTTGCATGATGCTGAAAAAGAAGGGAACGCACATCTATTTAAAGAATTAGTCAGTTGGAGGTCAGTTAAGATGGAGGCTGGAGACCATATTTCAAACTGTGGGAGGTCGCGGAAAATCTTTTTGACAGCAAGATGAAGATGCTCTGTTCTATTTAATGTGCAAAAACAACCTTTGATCTGCATTTAGATGGAAAAACATCTCGGTATGTGAATTCATGAAGCACTCACAGCCAAACACATGTGCTTTGCATGTACAACACGCCACACACGAAGGCGCACTGTAGGCGTGCAAAGCTCCATACGGGCACATTCACAGTGCCGTGCAACAGAATCTGCGAGGGCCTGAACCTCCATGTGACAGGACGGAGGGCTCCGGAGCTAATTTGAGAGGCAGTGGACTTCCAGCCTCTCCTCTTTCATCAGCACCTCCTAACTACGCTGTCAAAGTCGGACTGCATGCCCTGCACATACCTGTGAGCTTTACTGCCCCTAGAAATAAGCTCTGCACGGCACGCTGTGTTTCTCAGTAATGAAGAAGACCGGTGCTAATACTTTTGGAAGGGCTCTGCAGAGTTTTTGTCTTAAGGGATCCATAGCTCCTATCTGTCTTACTATAAATGCATTTAATGTATATTTGCATACAACACAGTTTGAATTCTAATTTTTTTACTTTATTGTTGGACATCTGCTGTTCTGTGAAAAGGCAGAATGCATGGACAGTACATCTTTTACAGGACAGGTATTAAAATTCAGACTTCAGACCAACTTCTGCACTAGTACCACTGGACTCGTGAGCTTCTGGCCCATTTGTTTCCAGATATATAAGAGCACAATTCAGAGCTGAACTGAATCTGACATGGAAACCATTATCCCCCAATTATAATAATTTCTGACTTAATCCGAACACTATGGTTGATTGGATGCCTCTACGCTTGACTGTAACAAAAATGAGGTCAAAAGGACGAATGCGTGGGTGGGGATTAGAAGAAAGAAAAGTGAATCGCCAGAGAGAGAAAGTCGGAGATAGAGATTGACGGGAAAGAGCGAAAGAAGGCAGCGGTGAGGCTGAAAATGCATCGTCTACATGTGTACGTCGTCTTGCTGCTAACACTAATCTGAAACATGAGTAGAGGGAGATCTGAATTGGGAAAGATTCCAAATCTCGCTGGCCCGCATATTATTTGTTCCCAATAAAACGGAGCTGCGTACAATATCCTGAAACTCTGACGTCAGCCAGAGGCTCTTATAAGCATGACCTCTGGTGATTTATCATCTGTCACACCGTAAGTTTCTCGTAGGCACCTGGTCTTAATGGTACTGGTGCGGTGGAGCTAGGACCACTGGGAGATGGGTGGTCTCGAGGAGCTGGCATTGCTGGGGGACCCATGACCTCAGAGGAAGTCGTTTCTGAACAAAAAAATACGTAAAGCAAATACGTACAATTCCTCTTGGCAGATGGGGTGAAGCTAGTATTTTTTTACAGCTGTAATCTTCTGTTTGTAGTGGGGGGTGTTTGTGGTAGTGTGGGAGTGACAGAGAGATATTAAAGTATGCCAGCACTCACTTAAAACCACTGTGGTCTAACAAGAGCTCTGTCCGTTTGGGACCTCTCCGCGGCCTCTTTAGATCACAGAGAGGTGTGGATATCACTGCGAAAAGGCAGTTTGGAGGCTGTGGAAACAAAGGCAGGTCATGGTGCATGGTTCTTCTCCGGTTCTTTGAAGGTCGATGCAGGTTGACAGCTGGGCGGGCCATCCAGCACCAAAGGCTTTGAGCACAGATTGGAAAAGGCTGGAGGAAGCTTAGTCAGCTCAGAGTGCGAGCTGTATAACTTTACTGTAGCTGTACTATACTTCAATGCTTTCCTTGGGGATTGATCAATACCATATAATGATTTATGAAGTAAATTCATTTGTCTTTTGTATATTAATGAACGAGAAGATGCAAGGTACATTTTTGGAAATCTGCTGTAACTGAGAATCAGCATAATCCTGTGTAACAGCAGCGTCTCAGCATCACAGTAGAACAGAAATGGCTGATTTGCATCTACACACTGTGTTATTGGAGCCCTGATGTTTAACTAGAATGGCTCTAACGCAAGGCTTCTTTTGGGAAACGCGAGTGCGACTACAGCCGGCGAGCCTCTCGCATTCCCACCAAATAAACACCCATATTTATTTTCCCAGGGTCACATTGCAGCCGAGGCCGCTGGCCCATGCTGAAAAGAAATTACATCATATCGGTGGCGCCTTTCTCCTGGGCAGGGGTCACGGGTCACGGCGGGAGGTGGTAGAGCAGCCATGAGCAGCAGAGCAGTAAGGAGACCGGCAGTCTGCTGGGGTCAGTCTGGGCATTGCTGAGCAGGCAGGCAGGCAGGCAGCGTCCAGTCTGACAGAGTTCCTTGGCTCAACCTCTGACCAGGTTGAGTTTCCATAAGCTGTTTTGTGGTGTGAACAGAGGGAGAGATGGCTGAACGCTGGTAGACTCCAGTTTTGACACCTTACGGTTGGAGAAAGGAAAGATTTTAAGGGATGGGGGCAATAGTGAGTGACAGAATCCAGTTACCTCTTAGCGAGAGGGCATCCTCCTTCCAGGAAGTAAGTGTTTACAGCTTCAGTGGCAATCTGATGTGTCTGTTTATGTCAGTGTAGCTCCCGTGCCAGTCTGCTGCTCGAGCAGATAGCAGCCTGAGGCTTCGTGTCGAGCTGACGCTGCAGCCTCACGCCTGATGTGGTCACAGTGGGGCACTTTCAGGCTCGGACGTGTGGCCAAAACATCGCAACAGTGTATTTCTTTGTGGTAAAATAATGTCCAATGTGATGACATCCAGTTTTTCCAGTATACGCATGAAAACGTACAATGTAAAATACATGGTACTAGGACAGCAGCCACTGAGTTTACACATAGTGGTCATAAAGTGAAACGTCTCTCTGTCTCTGCCAGAGACATTTACTTAAACTGGGTTTACATCCTCAGTCTGTGTTTCCCATAAGTCACTATAATTTTATATGATATTCAATTTGATTTGTGTTTGGTTTTCCAGTTCAGTTTCAACCTATTCAAACGCATGGTCATAAGATACAAATCAGTGATTTATAATCGGTGAAATTGTAAAAGTAAAACACAGAATTTCCAGAGGGAATGTCTTTCTCTGTACAGATCCAGAGGTTCCTGGCTGTGCAGGGCCGTTACTTGATGAGCATTTATGCCAAGCCGTTAATATAATATCAAGAGCCTACGCTTGTGAATGTCTCTAAAGGCTGGGCAGGGGTTGCTAAGAGTAGCAGCAGACATTAAATCAAAATAGGATTCTCATGCGTCATATCAAATCATGCTGAATAGTTCGCTTTCTGTTTCTTGGACGTGTTCACCTAAACAGGACATCTTTAAAGGGAGGAATTAAAGAACATCCAACCTTACCCATATCCAAATATTTACATTCGGCGGTGGGTGTGTGAGCTTGGGTTTGAAGGGATGTGTTGGCCACAGAGTCTGACTGATGGAAAAAGCAATTCTGTGTCTGCACCGGTGCTCTTGTTTCCTCTGACCTCCTCGCTCCTTCTGGATCTCTGCTCCCCTCTCCTTGCTCCCTATCTTTCTCTCTGACATGTCCCGAGGCTCTGGTTGTCTCATTGCTAACTCATTGCTCATCTGCACACATACACATCAACACGCACACACCCAGTGGAAAAAGAGGTGGGAGACGAAGAGGAGGAGGACGAGGAGGGGAGGAGGGGATTACCTTTAAAGTGTGCTGGCGACGGGTATTCCGTCTCTAAGCGTGACATTTGAGGGTGTTTCACATCTAAGCTATAATTACCTGCGCAAATATGTGGAAAACTGCAAGGCAACACGAATCAGGGAGATCATCTGGTGCTGTCGGCAGGCAGACGGCAGTCCCACTGTTGCACTAATGACTTAATAGGCCTCTTAATGACCAAATAGCCCACTGCCATCCAGGAGCACTTAGACAATTATGTGCTGGCCAGATCTCTGTAGGCTGGCGATGAGATGGAGAGAGGGTACAGAGACACATTGAGAAAACAGGGGCAATGTGCACTTGACAAGAAAATAAATCTCAGTTCTTGTGTTTGTTTCATATTTAGAGAGGAGATTGGTGAGAGAAAAATGTTTCTTCAATTTGCTTCAATTGCAGGGAGTAGACGAGAGTTAATGGGACAATAATACAATGTGGTTTCCAGAAACGTTCCATTCACAGTAAGTGCTATAAATTTAGTGTTTTTGGAACTGGAAAATCTTCAGTCAACTTCCCTACTAATTAATTTACCCAAAGCTGAAGAACTAACCAACATGGTTGTAATGCAGGGGGATTGGAAACACCAAAGTAGCACTTGTGTGTCGAGGAGTTCTGTTCTGACTCTGGACACCTTGCACCTAAGCAAACTTTATTAATGAACATGAACCATTAATCAGTTTCTGGGAGAGATTGCTGATAGTTGAACTCAGCAACCAAACATACTTCACCACTTCTGTCTTGAACACTTTCAGCTCCACCTCAAAGCCTTGCTAATGGTTGTCCATGGTATTTCACGCCATCTCTTACCAACGAAGGACCCCTGACCTTAGCCCTAACCCTCTTGAATGTGATTCTACGATGCTGAATGATATGCTACAGGGCGGCACAGTGACGTGGTGGTTAGCACTGATGTCTGCGTGGGTTCTCTCCGGATACTCCAGGTTCCTCCCACCGTCCAAAGACATGCTCTTTAGGTTAACTGTTGATTCTGAATTGACAGTAGGTGTGCATATACCCCGCCTCTCGTCCGAGGATTGAATGATTTCATGTTACAAATCACAACATTAGCAATATGTACAGTCCCTCCTCTTTTTTTCTAATACGTTTCTTGCTTACCCTGCCCCATCCCCCCTTTAAGTGCGGGCTTGACTCCAAACATATCCATGCAACTCTCTGGAATGAGCTAGAGAGAAACTACAAAGCTATTACCAATTAACCAATCAAAATATCTGACCTAACCCTAACCCTAACCTCAAGCCCAGATACAGTTTAAAGTGATTTATGAAGCGAGTCGTAAAGACGAAACATTATCAAGGCTGCAAACCCTTTTAACACATTTTAACATATGAGAATGTCTTTGGGGATTGACTCTCTTTTGGAGCCAGCCTTCATGAACAATTTGAAAAAGTGTAGTTTCTGCCATTTATACGTTAACTTAATACTTGAGCCCTGCAAGCTGCCGCTTGGTAGCCTGGTGTAGACAGACACTGTTCTGATCGCACTACCTGTCTGGTTACACTCCATTGGAATTTCATTATTTGTCCAGTTTCAGCCAATAGAGAAAAAAATTGGATTGTCCAAGAACCAAACGGACAAATTTTGGCACTCAGTTGACACGAATGACTATGATTGCTATTACTTTTCTATCCATTACCGCATAAAGTCCAACTTGATCGGCCCTGCAGATCTTGTTTGATCATGTTTGTGGGTTCGACAAGTTCAGTCTGGCTTCCAGATACACACACACAAAATGGAAAGCTGACCTTAAACCTTAAACGAAGAGGAGATATTCCCCTACACTAACTAAATGTACTTGTTTAGTACGGCTTATATTTAACTTCAGTCTAACCAAGAAACTTATAAACCCTGTGCAGCTCTATACACTCGCGCAGTGTCTCCTTTCAGTGAATCCAAAAGAGTTCACGTCCCTTCTCGTCCCTTCTGAGTACCTGAGGTAATGACTCCACCACATTGTCACTGAGCTGAGGCAGGGAGTTAAGCGTGGCAGGTCAGAGTGCTCTTCCATACTTTATTAATCACTGGGCCAAATCCTTTTTCTCCTTCCTTCGCCCACATTCCCCGTTTGGTGGAGAAAATGAGGGTTCCTTTCTGCTTAAACTGTACTGACCTCACGTCACACCGTGGATCCATCTTCCCTCTGCTCTCTTCTAACTAAATGAGGACCATTTTAGTATTCTGCAACAGTTCGTTGCACTCAACTAAATAAGAACACACTCTCTCACACACACACCGTAGTTACTTTCTGTGTAATTATTTTGTCATCCGTGGAACAGTGGAAACTGCAGTAAATCAAAAGTTGGTTGAGCGAGTTTTCCTGCAGGCAATTTCTGTGTTACATATTTGCTCATCACAACAGGGGAAACTGCATGGTAGGGCTGGAGGTTGTTTTCTGTGGGAAGGGCAGGTGGTTTCCAGGACAGCAGAGGTTAAACCCAGGTTGTCTGGGCCAGAGGCTGATTGATCACAGACAAGAATGTGAGTGACTGATTTCCTCAGAGACCCACTTGGCCCCGTTGGAATGTTGTTGTCCTTTGGGACGTCGTTGTTTTATAACTTTGTTTAACCAGGTTAACCTGGCTAGAATCAGGATAGCTGTGCTTCTAAAGTCTGTGCTCTTGTTCTAAGAACTGCATTCATAATTACACTCTTAATATGTTGAGTCCAATCTTCAGTTTGAATGAAAATGAATAAGAAAATAACTTTTGTCGTCGATGTATCGGCGTTCAGGCACTATTTTCCGGACTTTGAAATGCTGTTTATTACCTTAATCTTACAAGTTTAAAGATAAAATATCCTGCAAAAAACTGCCCAGCAGAAAAACACATACAAAATGTGTCTCTGCAAAATTCTCCAAATTCACCATTATGAATCATCATATGCAAAAATGATGATTTTGCTATGTTGTATAGAGCAGGGGTGTCAAACTCATTTCAGTTCAGTGGCCACATACAGCCCAGTTTGATATCAAGGGGGCCAGACCAATAACACAATAGCGTATTTACCTATAAATAACTACAACACCAAATGTTTCCCTTTGTTTTAGTGCAAAGAGAAACATTATAAAAATGTTAACATGACTGGACATTTCTTAAGAAAAAGAAATGCAATTTCTGTTTAGTTCTAGGTCTCAGTGTTGTGTTACGTCCACAACTCTTACTGAATCTGTGTGAACCCTAGGAATAGCAATTACTTTTATTGGAAAAATTGCAGTTAATGTTTTTAATGTAATTTCTGCAATTCGCAAATTCATCCCGCAGGCCAGATTAAATACACAAAAGTTGTATGAATTCTGTTTTGTATGAACGAACATGTAGAGCACAGAACAACATGGAAAAAAGATTGCCAGTGTGCCGTGGCATGCAGCTTTCCATGTCGGGCGCTTTGTGGTTCAAGATGAACGTAACCTCTTGGTCTGCCTGTGACATCAGGCACACATACCTGCCACACCTCTCGCATACCGCTGGCCAGCAATAAATAGGTGCCGGTAGAGAAGAACGGTGTGTACGTACATGTGTTGTGTGCTCCGGGTTTGTCAGGGATTAGGTAGCATTAGCGGAGCCCTTTCGCTGAACCCGGTTTTAATGTGACCCATGCTTCTTTTCTGCCCCCTCTGCCCCGTCCCCATTATACACAACCCAGTGGAGCACTTCAGCCCTGCTTACACCCTGCCCCTGTGCCTCTCACCTTCCTATAGCCCCTTTCCAAAAAAAAAAAAAAAAAAAACTCATTCAAGCTCATTTTCACTCCCACTACCATTAACTTGCACTATGCTGAAAGTCAAATAATGTTTTATGTGTATTTATCCGTTCACAGGCTGCAGCATGTACGTCATTTTATGGTAATACTGAGCATCACACATGGATCTTTGGAGTTTCATTCTTCCACAAAGACAAAATTTCTCATAATTAAGCTAGCTGTCATAATGTTAACAATAATCCAAGCAGTGTGAAAGCACTCAGTCGGACAGAATCCAGATATTAAATGTGAAAAACGCCAGACGATCAAAAAAAAAACCTGCCGAATAAGGGGTCAGAATTTCAAGTCTGTGAAATTTCTCGTTGATGTAACTTTTTTCCAGAAGTAGTCCAACTTTTTGTTGCTGCGACAGACAGAACGTGTCTCTCCCAAACCAATTTTAAAACTGCCAGTTGGAGCTCTTGAAACAAGGCTCTACTCGTAAACTTTATTAGAGACCACATAAATCCTCTTGTTCTGCTTATCCCCCCCACCTCCTCACCCCAGAACAACTGGGTACAGTGACTACCTCTGCACACCTCTCCATTAAACAGTACCCTGTTAGCTGAAGCGGGAAAAGGAGGCAGAAACCTGCACAGAGAACAGCACGCTACAAGTGGTTTAGTGCTGAAGATCAGTGGGTAAGTAGACAGGCAAGTGGGGCGGCAGCAGGAAAATCAGACAGACAGGCAGGCAGCCAGGAAAGCAAGACAAGATAGCAGGTGGAGAGACAGGGCTGCAGGAGACAGCCTTCAAACGCGGATGCTCCGGTACCAGCACAAACAATCTTGCGGCAATGGATTACCTCAAAGATAAGAGAAAGCACAAACACAAAACTTCACAGGTCGAACCGAGCTTACTCGCTAATTTGAAAAATGTTACCTTCTGTCCAAACTTTCATCCTCCCGTTGCGGACCTGTTCTCAGTCACCTGCCTCTGTGCTGCAGCCAAGTTCCTTCCAGCAACATTAAACAGAAGGATCAAGTCTGTATAAGAATCTGTCTTCACTTCTTCGTTGTGAAAACTGGTGGTCGGCTGTGGCTCAGTAAAGTGCTTTGAGCACCGGTAGGTAG
Organism: Planiliza haematocheilus; assembly: GCA_005024645.1. Lineage (NCBI taxonomy): Eukaryota > Metazoa > Chordata > Actinopteri > Mugiliformes > Mugilidae > Planiliza > Planiliza haematocheilus. The sequence goes on from SRSE01000509.1 coordinate 2,573,999, forward strand.
AAAAGTAAAAACAAGGCCATTTATCATGACGCATTCTCCTCTGTTTGGCTGTTTCTCAAACGTTGTACCGCTTAGTTGTTTAAAAACTGGTTCCAAATTAGCACTAGGCCTCATTATACCGGAGCCTCCCCCAAAATCCTTTAGCCCTGACAAATACATTTATTTTTATCTCACCGTGTGCGTTCAGGCCTCTGTTTCACCTTTCAAATTAGCGTTCCCAGACCTTTCTCTGAGCTGCACTGTCTAAAGCAGTCAGTTGCCCTTGCACTTGCCCCCTGGATGACCCTCTTCCTCTGGCTAAGGCCCAGTAGCCCTGTCTCTAACCCTCCTTACACTGCAGTTGAACATGACATGTTTAGTTCCTCGTAATGACACGGACCTGAGTGAATTACCCTTTGTAAATTTGCCTTTAATGAGATAAGCGGTTTAGTGAATACGTGAATGGATGAGGATTATTTTTAGTTTGGGGTGAAAGACAAGAACAACAACAGGATGAAACAGCAACTTAAGCGAACTACTAAACCTCTCTTTGCTGTTTCTATGTGAAAATTTCTGTTCATTTGGTGAAACTGATTAAAAAAAAAAAAAGGAAGAGAATTAAAATTGGCTGCCCTGCTGTTGACGTGTGACCTGGTCAATCCTTACCACGAGAGAAAGGACTTGAAGAAAAAAAAAGAAAAGAAGGAAAATAGGGGATTATATACGTAAAAAAAAAAAGAAAAAAAAAGTGAAGTGGGGGCGAGGGACAAGCAGGGAGCCGGGAGAAAAAGCAGACCAGCCCCGTGGCACTCAAGCAAGACCGTAAAGAGAGAAAAGGGAAAATAAAATAGTTCAATTTGGTGGTACAGGGGAGCGAAAAGGCAACATTAACACAGAAAGAGTTTCACTTTCCCACTCGGCAGTTTCCTCTGTGCCAAAATAAAAGACAACGGTAAGAAAATAGGATTCCGCTGTGAAGTTTCTTTCTCCTCTCTTCTTATGGTTTTGAGTTTTTTCCCCCCAGTGTTTTCTCACATCACGGTCAATTTCACCTGCCACTCACCAGTGAAGTTTTTCCAACTGAGTCCTTCTACCTTTCCCAAGGCATGCACTCTCTTGGCGTCCACTGGAACAGTTTAAATATAATATCAAACACATGGCAGAGTTTGCGGAACGTAAATGAGATGAGAAATCAAATTTACTCGGAGAGTCGCGGCAGGACTGTGGTCTCTGAGGGGTGCCGTTGTTTAGGGAGAGCCCAAATGATGGGCAGCTTTAATTACAGACACAAACTGAGTGGGAGAGCTGAGGACCGAGGGGACGAGACGTGCGAGAGGGCCAGGAGGAGAGGGAGCGCGGAGGGACAAGGTCTGCGGGGAAGCAAAACGGGGTGAGAAGGGTAAGAAGTTAAGAGCGTAGGTCTCTCAGTGGGTGGCTCTTTTCTCATTTTTCTTCCTCATTCTGTCTTGTGGGTGTTCATCATGTGACGATGTGTAATTGGTCTGTGGTCACACCAGAGTTGTGCAAACAGATTAGCAGGGAAACATGTCAGCCTGAGGGACCGCGGAGGTGAATGTGTGTGTTGTGCGAATCACACATGTGGGACTGTGTGGGAAATGGTTTGATGGAGCAAAGCCTGTATTAATGGTGAACAGGTGGGGCAGCTGACTTTGACGTAGACGGATTTGTCGTCGTGGGCACTCGGACCAAAGACTGGAGCCGCCTCCTTTCCCGGTTACACGTCCACGCAGCGCTACATTTGCATTGCAAAAAATAAAATGATGTCAGCTTTTTACTCAGACGTTCCAGAGCTTCAGTGTGGTTTGAGGACACGGGGACACACATCTTGCTCTGTGCCATAAAGCCTGACGATGCTGCACTGCTGCACACGCCCGACAGGAGTGTAATAAGTTCGTTGCTCGTACACAAAATAGACCAAACTATATTTTTTAGCAGATAGGGTGAAATAGATTTTTAAAAATAATTTGGAAAATACACCTCCCTACTTTAGATGTATAATTTATATCTTTATTTAACCAGGAAGATCCCATTGAGAGTTTCTTTTTCAAGGTAGTCCTGGCACAAGATGGGCAGCAGCAAATAAAAAAACACAGTTAAAACACAAATGAAAGAAAAAGAAAAAGATTAGATTATATCGGTCGCGTCTTTGAAGCTACACCCAGTTTAACATGGATATTGAACTGTCCTCAAGTTAAACGTCCACCTACCAGCATTTCTAAATGTTGACATATTTTCGCCTTTGATTCATCTTTACAAAAAACCGTGCGTCTTTACACGGATTTATGAGCAACACTATTTCTCAATTTGGGGAAAGTACCTTCCTGGAGATTAGTTGTCATTCTGAGGTAGCCAGATATGCGTTTCACCACAAGCTACCCCTTTAGGATACTAGAGTCTGTTCAGTCCAGTGGGAAAAATGAAAGGATTGAGCTGAGCCGAGATTCTGGCCATTTTTCTTTTCCCAACAGTCACAGGGCTAAATACTGGACGCATTTTTCACAAGCCACATCGTTTGAGAACGTTCTGACTCGTCCACGGTAAATCAGAGGAAAATCAACTCTGCCCCAGGCCTGTCTAAGGTCAAACTTAAAGTTCTTCTGTTTCTTTGGCTGACAAGCAATGATTCATCAGTGTCTGGGCGTTAAAATACCAATGCTTTGTGCAGCAATGGGCGGTAATGAAAGGGACAATTTAAGTGTTTTTAATAACTTCTAATTAATATTATAACATTTCACACTAGCAGCACAGGCCTGACTGAGCAAGCTGGTGTTGTTTTCGTAATGTGACTACTTATTGCTATTTACCATTAAGCTCAGGTTGGTAGAGCCTCCAACCCACGTAGGTAACAGGACATATACATTATACCATTTCATACTATTAGCATAAGCTGTGCATTAATACGATGCCACCTGTATCTCTCTGTGTCCAGTGTTTATGCTATGTAGAACTAAGCCAGTAAGTGCTGGATGTAGATCAGTGTAGAACAGCCAGACATGAGAGTGACACTATAGAGTGTAATTTCCCAAATGTCACACTATTCCTTTATGAGTCCTGTGACTAAGTTTTAAAACAGCTTCATCATAAAAGTGAAATTTAACACTGAATATTGACACAAATGCAGCGATTCACACGTTCATTGTAGAATGTAACGGACAGAAAAAAATAAACTGTCCCGTTCAGCTAAAATCCAGCGGCGCTTTCAGCTAGAGCTGACGCTGGGAACGGACACAAGCTGCACAAGAGAGCATTCCTGGAGCTGAGCTGAGGAGACGGACAATCGGAGAGTGTCAGGAGGAATAAGAGCTATAAAGAAATCTCCCAGACATACTGTACAAGGCCATTCAGAGATGTGAGTTTAACTTGGCTGGAGAAAGTCAGCGTGTAAGCACTCGCCGTTATTGGTTTCTGATGCCCCTGTCAGCTCTGTGCCAAACCACCTGCCTTGGGGTAGTAACAGCATCCCATAATATACCACCCAGTGTGGGAGTGTGTAGTATTTTACCTTGAAAAGCTCCTTTACGTCCATATATTCTCTTTAATGGCTAAAAGGGGGTCTTTCATTTCCAGCAGGTGTCCATGTCGGGCAAATGTAAAGCAGAGGATTTAAACATCTGAATCACATTTTAAAAATAGTTACCACTTTCTGATATGGAAGTCTCGGCAAGCAGTTGTTACTAATTGTTTTATTACTTTCAAATAAATTATTTACAAAGGCTAAATGTGAATCTTTGCTGGGATGGTGTTCTGCGTACTATTTTTTATTTATTTTTTAAAATCAGGAATGTTCCAGGAAAACATATAAATCTTATTGTTTCAATTATGAAGTGCATTAGTAACAAACCTGTCAGCATTTACTCACTGAGATATAAATAATCCAAACTGCTTATTTATTAGAAAATGATAACTTTATGGACTTTTAGTGATGATTTACCGAGAAGGTAGCCCCTCAAAGTCTGGCTCACAAGTGATTAACTACTAACTGAGCCTTGAACCAACTTAGTTAAATGTTATATATGTCGTGCTATATGAGCTTTTTAGATTAATGTTAGTATGACTGAATTTATTTTAGAAGGCTAAAAAAAATAAAGCGCCTGTTAGTAAAAACAGACGAAGAGGAGAGAGGAGAGGACTGATTTTGAAGGATGTTTGCTGGTTGGCAGAGCTTTTCAAACAGCGCGCTGCCCCTCTCCAGTGGGGCATGAGAGAGTTCATGCAACGTGCGTCACAGTGCACTGCTGTCTCAAGTTTGTCCCAACTCAACCTGCAGTATCTCTTTTAGAAAGATACCTAACAATGAACCAAATACATGTTTTTAAATCAAATGTGTGTATGTCCCAAACTGTGGCTCTGTTCCTCTGGTTTCATCTGGCTGTTCACATGGCCATGTCTACAGCCGTGCTCCAGGCGTCACTTTAAGGTTTGCCAGCAATAGAAATGATTCAGTCAGGATGTTTCCGTGCCACCCATTTCTAATGTTGAGGCCCTCAGCGTCATGTCACAACTTCACAGAGTCTGATAATATGAAAAATATGGATGGGTCTGAGAGTTAAGCCAAACTATGTTCTGGATCGCTGAGAACAAATCCAGTTGTTTTCAATAGATGTTGCTCCTGTTGATTCTCTCAGGTAGTAGTGTCAACGCCTGGGGCGGCTGACATAAGCCTGCGTGCCATTGTAGACGGCCAAAAACAGCTAGGTCCTCGCTCACAGACAGTGAGAGAGAGAGCGAGAGCGAGCATTGGAATGGAAACACGCGTTTATTTTATCAACGTGCCAAAATGCGAAGAAGAGAGTGCATTAGAGACACAGAGAAAGAGAGACGGAGAGACAGAGAGACAGAGAGAGAGAGAGAGAGAGAGGACTGGGCCTCTCAAAGTCTCTGTAGTCGGCCGTGGTGACGGCCAACCCAAGCACTTGAGAGCAGTGTGAATGGCTTTTTAATGCCTGCTAACAGCCAGGGTATTTAGTGGGATAGGGGGGTGGGGGTGGATGAAGGGATTTGGTGAAGGATGGGAGGGAAGGAGGAAGGATGAGAGTGACGACAATGTTTGGACAAGATGTCCCGGCTGACCGCTGTGCTCCAACACAGCACCCCTCGCTACAGGCTGTGTACGGACGCAGGGCTCTAGTGCAGTCTGGGTTTCATGCTATTACTGATTGCATTTTTAATGTTGTGGTCTTTTCCCTGTCTGCAGCCTCATTTATCTTGGTCGCGTCTCTGTATTTTCCTTGAGGTCTTGTTATTTCTTCCTGAAACTGACACAAATTAAGTCTCAATTATGTGGAAATCACAGGGGTAATTGCCTTTATTGCTCCACTATCTATAGATGACTGTCCAGCTGGCTACTGATTATACACTCGCTCAAGTAAGATTTATGTGCTATTGAGACATGCTGTCCAATATAAGTATAACACAACGAACAATATACAATCAATAATAATCCCACACCACGTTGTGGGAGCGGTCAGAACAAAGGTATTGGCTTCTCTTTGTTTTGGCCTTGACTATTGTCTGATCAGCTCTTTGGTCTTGATAATGAGTCCAACACTGATTTTCCAAAAATCATCCAGAACATTAACTCTACCCACAACCGATTAATTAAAACCGTGGAGCTAAAAAAAGCCACAGGAGAGAAATGGTTACGAAATGACTTCCATTTACTTTGACCAATTTCTGGACAATTTAGTACGCGCCTGGTCATGAGGCACTTGAGAACGCCATGATCCAAAAGAATTATGCTCACGGTCTTACATTTATGGATTTATAAAATCTACCTGGACCTTAACTAATAGACTTTTAGAATTTAAAATGGCACCCCGGCTAAATTAGCGTGTTCTGTCCCCTGTTAATTTAGCTCATTTAGGATGGAAGCTACCTGGGAGTCTACTGTTGAAGAAAAAGGTCCGAAGGGTTTCAATAAATGAGTACGGCGACTGTTAACCATTCCTGTGATGAACAGCACTGCACTTGTGTCAGTCTAGATATAATAAAATAATGAAAGTAAACCCACGCAGAGAGATTGTCAGGTAATATAAACCACATAAACGTCACTATCTTTGTTCAGCCCGGCCGCTGTTTACACGAAACAGGCCCCTGACTCAAACAAAAGCTGGGGAGGCGGCTTTGAAACAAGGGAAGAGGAGAAGCGAATGACAAGGAGGGGCGGAGAGAGTGAGAAGATTTTACAGGAGCAGGTCAAAAACAGGCTAAGGAATTAGGAAGTGCTCCTTTATTCTGACAGCACTTTTGCAAAGATGCCTTATATCTGTTACCGTGTAAGATGTCTATTCAACTACTCGGCTACTCAACCCAGAATAACTACTACAGTAAGCAAGTAGTTACTGCACAAGTCATATATAAGTGGTACATCTTTGTTAATTTCTACACTCATTCCAGGAATATCTTCTCTCTCTGTCACTCATGTACACTAGGAAATTGATATGAACCATCCCTGAGTATGATTTTTTTGATAAGACAGCAAACCCTCAAACCTAGAGCTACCAAAGGAGCTGTGAGAAATATAAACAGCTCTTTTTAACACCTACACCAACACCCCAGAGGAAGAGGAAGATTCAGATTTAAGTCCAAGAATGTCATTCGTCTTGGTCTGGGATGGTGTGGACTGTGTGTTTTTTTGTTTTTTTTTTTTTTAATGTTGGGAACGGGCCAATTTTTCAAAAAATCTGCGGGCTGGTGGACGTTCTCCGCTGAAGCAATTTTCCCGCAAATCAAATGCTTATCTTGGCTCGGGCGCAGTCATCAGCGCACCAGGGATTGTGGATGAAATCATTCTGAGGGATGTCTGGTTGTGGGTTCAGCTTTTCTGAGGTACCACTGCCCACCCAGGCAGACCTGCTGATCTGGCTCCTGCGAAAAAGCAACTCAATTCCACTTTGTCTTTCCAGAGAAACACAAATAAATTCCTTTTAATCAGCAGTGGGCTCTTTTGGGGCTCATTTGGAAGGAATGTAATTGAAACTTAAGGTTACATTATTCATAAGGTAAATGTGCTTTGCTACGCTTGAATTCATCCCTCCAGCATCTGGTCTTTGATATACCCGGGGGTGATCTTGCGGCGGTTTAGATGAAGATTCTATTATCCGAGAGGAAAACGGAGGCTGCATTTGAAACTTTTTAGGAAATCTGTGAATTGTAAAACTCACACAGCATGGAAGATATTTTAACAAATGATTAAACACAAACTCTCCGATATCCTGAGAGGTCCTTGGCTTTGACTTCCTGTCTGTCCTCTTTCCTTCGTGTTCACTGGCTTTTCTGCCAGCGCTGGCTTCTATAGCTCTCTGGAAGTGCTGAGGGGAAAAGGTCCTGAGTTCAGCTCCTCTGAAAGGGGATCTAAACCGCGTGCTAACGAGAATGCCAAGCCTAACAGGGACTGACAGCTCATCGCATTGAGAACTACGCTGTGCATATGTGTGTGTGAGGGGTTGGGGGGTCGGTGTCAGAGCGTGCCAAATATCTGTGTGCATTTATTATGAGAAGGCAAACATCCCTGGTGAAGCTTAATAACTCACTTTTTTTTCCACACACACGCATGCAGGAATGTGCACACAAAGTGTTAAATTGCACAGGCGCACTGTCCACATGCATCAATCAGTCAGCAATAATAATATTTAGGTATTTGATTGGAAATGTAAGGGGTAAGTGCCCCTCCTCCTCCCCACTTAACTGCATCATTTAACCACCGGCTTTCGTCTATCTGCGCTCAGATGAAAAGCAGATGGATCGGGGGTAGCGAAAGAGAGATGGAATGAAAGACATAAAGTGGAATAAAACGGGCATAAAGTCAGACAGAGGCTAGGGGGTCAGAGTTAGACGGGGTAGAGACACAAGACTCGGAGGGAGCTAAAAAGAAAGTGTGAGAGAGAGACCGAGAGACAGCAAGAGGGAGATAAAGTCAGTGGAGGGGTCAGGCCGGGAGCGAGGGAACAGTTAGCCATTTTCAGATGAAAGGAATCCAACCAATCCCCTCAATGATAAACATGTGTCTGTGTCACCCATCCCAGGGCTCGGCTCTATTTAGGCATGTGTGTATGTGTGTGTGTGCATCTGTGTTGTTGCAGACTCCTGACACTGACAGCGCAGATGATGATATACATTTACACACACACACACACACACCAACACCTCGTCCACCATCTTGGCAACAGCCAGGGAAACGTACCTCATGAGTGCTAACTGACGAAAACCATCACACCCTCAACGCAACACCAGAGTCAAAGTATAGATAGCAGAGCATTTCACCTCTTCTGGTCTCTACTCCTCGTTTCTGCTTTGGACCTGTCTTCACCTGTGTTCTGACTTGCTTCACTCCATCAGGGTGTGGACAAAATAACTTAAACATCTGCTTGGTAAAATAAAGATCAGCTTTAAAGCTCCATTCATATAAAATTGTACATATGTAAATGATTAAATTTACTTCCAAACATTCAAAATTGTGAAACGTACTTTTAGGACAAACTGCCTTACTGTAGTCATTAACTTTAGTTTGTATAAACTGATCAGCCGCAACATTAAAACCACTGACAGGAGTAAATAACATTGACCATCTTGTGAATACTGCTGGAAAACAGGTGGATGTTACTTAGACACATATCACCCACCTAGACCAGGACCAGGCACCCCCACCCCATAGTAATGACACTCCTTGATGTGCAGCAGCCATCCCCAGCAGGATGCAGCCTGACACACACACAAAAACTGTTTTGGAACAACTCAAAAACTGATCAAGTATCTGTAGGATGATCCACAGAGGTCTATCCCCTCAACCCAAAGGACCCAAAGACCCCCACCAAAAAACATATTTTGTTTCCACTCACCAGGCCACCCTCAGAAGGACCATGTCCATTCTCTGATGAGTTTCTACTGTTTTGGAGGCACAGGGAAGACCTACACAATATTAGGAAGGTGGTCATAATGTTATGCCTGATTGGTGTATATCCTGCTGTAATATAGTTTCTATTAATCATAGTTTTATACTGTAAATGTCCTGCTGTTATATCTGAAACATTGTCTGTTTTAATTTAAATCCATATGCACATCTGTACACACTCTGGTTAGATGCTAACTGCATTTCGTTGCCTTGTACTTAAAACACGTGTATAAGTCTTGAGTAAAAAAAGAAATAACGCCTGCACCCATGTGATGGGTCTAACGGTCATCCAAAAGCACCACTTTTCTTTAACTTTACCCTTCTTTAACTTTCAGCAGTCTAAACCTCACAATATGCAAAGCCACATTCTCTAACTGTAGTGTGGATGTCCTGCAATTTTGGGCAAAGACTGCACATAAATGATAGATGGAGCCTCCGGGTCTGCATAATGGAGGACAACTCCATTGGTTGCAAGACAGAAGTCAACACAACAATTTTAGAGGCTAGTGCCACATTAAACATTAAGTAGATTATAAAGCGGGGGTCGCTTTGGTGTGGGACTACCCTGTGATTGGCAGCTCACTAAAGAATGAGTGTACATAATCGTCATTTCCACCCTTGAGTCCAAACATCGTCACGTCTAGCTTCAAAACCAAGATGGTGATAGTTTCAGAACAGTCTACAGTCCACAAACCAGTGATCATGTCAGTCTTTTATTGTATGTAGCAGTCATGACCATTAACACTGTTCATTTCTTCGTATTAAATAATTTTATTTGATAGATTCACTTAAAAGACAGTTTGGCCTTCTAGATATTTTATGAGTTTGCTCACATCACTGTGAAAACTTGAAAACTCCCATTTGCAGGACTATTTGCTTTTAAGAGCTTTCTGCAGTTCGTCCTCTCCTCCTCTCTGTTGGCTCAGTGAGCGAGGTCCCCACACTCCACCATCTCACCCCTAGAGACGGAGGTGGAGAGAAGGGCCTCTGTGGTTCTCTGTTGACTCATCCACCTTCTTGGAGCGTTGCCATGGCCACTGAGGGCCTGGCCTGAAATGAACCAGGTGGGGGTGTTGATGGACATGGGGGGAGGGTGATGTGGACAGAGAGAGAGAGAGAGGGAGAGCTTAGTCCAGGGTTAAGAATGGAAATTAGGTGGGAAACGGGATGGGGACCCTGAGGAGGAGAAGTGGAAGGGAGCATAAGTTTTGCGTCTCTGTTGTGCCAAAGGTAAACTTGAGTGAGTGTTCATGGACTTTTAAAAGACATTTTTTGGCTCAGGATGTGTTTGTGTATGCTTGTATGTTTACCAGTATGTGTTTAATTGTGTGTTACTTCCTTTATAGTATTTTTACAACAATAGCTGTGGTGGACAGGGTATTTATTTGTGGGAGCTGCAGTGTACAGGCATTCTTTTCCATTCTTCTCTTGTAACACTGAAGTGTGTAGAGTCTGTCAGCGAGCACCTCTCCTTCTCTCTCTTTGTGTGTACGTGTGTGTGTATAGTCACTGAAACCACGGCTACTCACCCGTAACCACACTAACGACTGGGTCACTGGCACACAGTCATGCATGCAGGAGAACACATAAACACTCACACACTGAGAAACCGTGGCACCGCTTGATGTGGCTCAGTTTCTGCACAACTGACTTTGACAGTTACCGTTTTCCCGTGAACCTCCAATCCATAACATCGTGATTGGATGTGTGTTTGTGTGACACATCCTCGCACAGCCTCGGCCCCAACTTCAGCACTTAATTACTGTCTAAGCTGGGGTGTAGCTGGTACTAAACCAACAGCGATCTAGTAAAATCCCAGTGTTAATTAAGATAGGCTTTGGATCAGCAGGGAGTGTGGTGAGATGGAACCTGAGAGCGTGTGGAAAGAAGAGATTAGACATGGCACCAGTAACACAAATGGACATATGAATAGATGTGAAATCAGGCTTGAATTGAACATGGAAAGAGAGTGTACCATAGTTGACGATTAAAACAGATCTGGAAAGTCACAGCAGCTTTGATAGGAAATAATTTCCTCCATGGTGACACCGAGCCCATTAAGCCGAAGGGTGTGTGTGCATGTGTGGATGTGAGACTGTGAGAACGTGTTTGTTTGCGTGTCTGTGGCTCCAGCTCCAGCAGACAGTTGGTCTGGAGTCTCAGACAGCGATCGGGGGTGAGATAACACTAAGGTTAGGACGGGGTCACAAAGATGTAGCGTGTGTGTGTGTCTGTGTGTGTTATGTCTCCATCGTGAAGTGTGCTGTGGCTCCACATGTTCAGTTGTTTCTGTCCAAACATGGTTTGGTGTATGTGCATCATCAATCTAGGATTTGGAACTCCACCTGTTCACATGTGGCAACTAAATTCGTTCCATTAATAGACAATGCACTGCACAGTAATGAAACCAGAAATCGGCCAATTGCAACCAGAGTGCAAAGTAGTGGCCAGGAAGGGAAGATGCATGGCGCCTTCAGATCAGCTTGTGGATATTGGAAGTTCTGTATATAAAATGCTTGGCATTAAAATTGTATCACTGACTGTAAATTGTGAGAAGACTGTTTCTAGGCAACAAAAATCCACCTAGGCTAACACATAGCATGAACAACTGGGTAACTAGGAAATGTAAAGGCATAGCAAAAAGATGAGTCTGTTGAGAATATCAGTATTTGACTAATAAAACTGAAACAAAATCTCTATACAACTAAATTTCAGCATATTAATGTACCATCCACCTTTGTCACATCTGAAAATATCAAAACTTTTCAGCCATGAGTTTGTAAATACTACAAGCGAGGTCTAGCTCGGCTAATAACCGCTAGCCAAGCTAGCTAGCTGCATACCAGCTACTTTTCTCAATAGACTGGTTGTGTTCACTGCACTCACATTGACTTACAAATCATGTCGGTTTTGGTCCCAGTGCTCATTTTGTGGTTTGAAACAGACAGTGAAAGGTCAGCCCTGCAGAGTTCTTATACATATCTTGTACAATTTCGCACAGCTCTACTCAGAGCAGCTGTCAATCACAGCTGTCGATCATTGAGACGACATATGGATTTATAACATCAAATAACTCATCAAAAAAAAAAAAAAAACAATCCCAAAGAATGAACACTTGAAGTAATGTCAACATGATAAGAGTTCCATACTCTGACAGAAACCATATTAGGGAACAATATATTTGACGTGTACTTTTTGTCGGACTTGCGAATGTCCTATGTGCTAAAACTGAAAAGACGCAACAAGACACCAGGGGGCGATCAAGATATTTTTGCCTTATTTCTGGGGAGCTGTCATGCTACCTGTCTTGATTTAGTGCTGAATCTTGAGGGAGAACCAGAGGGTCCAAAATGGAGGATGCCATCAAAGCTTGTTGCACCAGTGTCTCTTAAATGTCTTTTCGTGAACAATGAGCAAATGGTGAAGGCAACATAAACTAGAGGAAAAAAGAAACGGAGACAAAACTTTTCTTGTCATGGTTCTATGCTGTGATTTCATGTGTTCAGGTTTTGAGCTTTGTTCATGTTTCAAGTTTCCTTGATCCTGTCTTGCCTTCTTCCTGGCCTGTGATTTCCCACCTTTGTCTTCTCTGTCCTCGTCTATAGTCCTGCCTTTCTGTTTGTCCTCTGTCGTGTCATACTGTTTCTTTGCCACGTTCATGTCTCACCAGGTTATAGATTTTCATGTCTTGATCAAGTCTTCATGGTGTTTTGATTTTTGTTTTTGGATCTCCTGCCTTATGCAGCGCTTTTAGTTTCCTTTTGTTAAATTAAAGGCATTTTTACCAACTCCTGCCTCAACCAACTCCAAGCAGCAGACAAAATACAGAAGTTACAGCAGCTGTGTTTAAAATAATCCAATAAACTCCACGCACAGATTATTTAACACTACATAATGTATAGTGCTTCTGTCTGCTATTTCTCCCTGGAGCTGTTTCTGCCAAGGGTTTTGCTCTTTGCCTTCGAGAGAAGACAAACTGCAGAAGTTGTAATCTTGTTTATCCAGTACTCCTCCCGTCCGCTTCAACATTCCTCTCCATCGGTGTGGCCTCTTTGATGATTTGCGGCCCATTTAAAGCCACAATCCTGTGATCTGTGGGTCGGGTTGACCACAAACCCTCAGCCTGGCTGACCAAGTCTGCTCTTGAGCCACTGTGGGCTGCCCAAGCACACACACACACACACAGTCACAGCATGAAATGCATACACACAAAAAAAAAGCTGTAGGAAAAAAGCACAGGCAGACAGATGTATGTGCCCACATACGTACAACTCACACCTACTGTACATACGCACACACACATGCTCTCAGAAAGTAAATTATGGGTCTTTCCCACAAGCTGATCCTCTCTGTCAGAAGTCTGTGCTGAGCTGTGGTCCAAACCCAATGTTTTCCTTAATAGAGGGTATGGGTGCTAAAACTATTAGAAGCAGCAATCATAGTCTTAATCATATTGGATTTCTTCATACCAAGCACTTTCCCTGGGAGGCGACAGAGCTGAGAGCCCCGGGTGGTTGGAGGGTGGCTGAATATGGAAGCGATAAGTATGAGTGTCTCATAAGCCGGCAAGAAAGAATGTAAAAAAAGAAAGACATGTTCGCAAACGGGCGTCTTACAAAGCAAGATAAATATTTGTAACAGCACACTTTATTCCACAGTAAACATGTGCTTCAGAGAACAGCAGAGAAAAATACATGCTTTTCTGTATAGTTAAACTTAAATGCATGTTTACATTTATGTATGTGCATGAGTTTGAGTACGGCGGGCGCTGCTGTTAAGTAAACTGTGGTCGGCTCGCGGGGAACCAGACACTCCACTGCATCGGAGTCACGATAACAAAGACGCTACAGAGATACAAGGTCCAGCCAAGAATGTGACAGAGCAGAATAAAGTTGGTACTTGAAATATTTGTCGCAGATTTATATATATAAAAAAAATAATATTTCATATGCGCACCAGATGTGGTGAAATTTAATTCTCTGTTGGCTCTGGACAAGAATTGTCACATTGTAGCTCCTGTTGGATGGTGCGCACAGACACAGAAAGACGGAATACGCTGTTAGCCGGTGAGCTCAGCTCATTTCGGCCGGCCACTAGCCTCTGACTTTTTCCTGCGCTCTCACACCCACGTGCATACACACACATAAAGAAAAAAAAAAAAAAAATGAATCAAGGTTGTAAATAAATTAAGGAGATTGTAAAAACATTCTCTAAGCCCTGGCAGAGGCTCAAATCAACAAGGCCGAGCGCCTAAACTGCAGATTTATGAAATAATGAGAGTCTTATGAGGGCAGTTAAATGCCCTGTCTCTGATGTGACAGCCAGCACCGCTCCCACTCAAGGCCAAGAGGAAGAGCTGCTAATCTACGGCCAGCATTACTGTAACCCCTCCACCACATGCCGTCCAGACTCTGCCTTCCACCTAAAAACCACTGGCAGCATGGTGGAGTTAATACCCATATCATATCGCTCTCTCTCTAACCCCCCTTCACCACCTCCTGCTTGGTGCTGCTGTGAGGTTTCTGGTCTGTTTGTTTCATTCTGTCTCTAAGCTGGCGTCCCCGTCTCTTCCACACAGATACTTTTCTTTCCCCCCTGTCCATCACACATAAATACACTTGAGCACTCATACAAATACACGTCCTCCCCAGCTCTCTCTCCTCCAACGCTGATTACTTGCTCTGATGATGCAAGCTGACTCATTTATGTGCTGCTTGTAAATATGATTAATTCCTCCTCAGTCCAATTTTCAGCACAGGCCCGACGTCTGATTCAGCTGTCACTACGGCTAGACCCTGTTAATTCATTGCAGCATGGAAAAGCTAAAACTCGGTAATGAAGAGTAGCACTTTGGATGCCTCCTGGCCGATGCCCTGGCTGCATAAATCACATTTCCCCCTCCTCGAAATCCTAACCTTCAGATTACAGTGACTGCATGCAAAAGAGGACAAGTTTATGTCTGTTCAGTTGCACAAACTCCAAATGTAATCCGCTAGAACTCGATTTGAGAGTTTGCAGAAAAATCTTGGAAGTCACTTGGAAACTAAGCAACTCTTTCATGATCTAGACCAATTTCTTACTTTTCAATACCTGTTAAAGACATGGATTTGCAGACTTTCCATCGTTACAAGTACTGTAATCCAAGAAACTACCAAAGTCACAGTGTTTCTGTCTGTTTCAACGTTGTCTTCTGTTTTTTTTCTAGCGTCTGCAGCAGTGTGGGTCTTGAATTCATTACAGACGCTGTATATTCTATGGATAAGTGAAATACTTTAGTAGTAACATCAGGAACCCTTATTATACCACCTCATTTTCAATTTTACACACCCACCTCCCTCCTTCTCATATCCTGTTTCAACTTACTTTTCTTCTTAACTTTGCTGACTGGAGCTTTTACTACTATGTGAAGGTCGCTGGCTGCTATTTAAAGTCCGTGTGAGGTTGGTTTAAGTTTGGTGTGTGCATGTCGGTGAGCTTGCAATATATCTCCCTATGATCAGTCCGTGTGTTGTGGATTTATAAGTATTCCGCTCCGCTAAGATATTCCAGGTTGAAGCCGCACATTAAGGCTGACTTCAACTCACGGAGATACCCTTCAAATGAGAGTTGTGTGGTTATGCCATGTGGATTCGTGTACAATCAGTGCTCGTTATTTAAGTGGCAACAGTTCAGGAAGCTTAATGTACAAGGTGGAAGGGTCGTAACGTTGAGGCGTCAGACACTAAGAAGAAAAATCTACAAAACTAAAGCTTGTTAAATACTCCGCAAGAAGCGAGGAGTTCCTTGTCTGTGAGAACAAAATATCGTCATTTGGGAGTCCTCACAGCTTGTGGGCAGACCTTTTTTCTTGTGTGGTGTCTGACAGCTATTATTTGATCAGAAATCAGAAATCGCAACGAGCGTGGTCTTTGAGCTCCCAGATATATATTTGCAGTGTGTCCGCTGGATGGAGATTGGCACACTGTGTGTGGGTGCATGCAGAATGAGCGGCGTGATCCAACGGACAAAACGACTGATCGTCATCCTAAAGTAAGAAAAGTATCAGCCATCTCCCACATCTCCCATAATTCATAGCGTGTGTGATGTATGCTGCAGTGGGAGGGCCCAAGAGGACTTCCACGGAGTTCGCTTGAGTTTCTCGTGAAGTGTAAAAGACCTGGGCAGAACAAACGTTCTTGTTCTTGTTCGCCTCGAGAAAACTAACAAGCCTAAACTGCATCAGCTAACACCTCACATCTTGTGAAGTTTGCTGCACATACAGTGGATGCCTGCAGTGAAATTACAACTGAAGTTCATCAGCAAGTCTAGCCTCAGTGACATCATGTGGGATCCAAACCCCTTCCAACGTGCTATTCACCAGCACTATCAGGAGAACCCAAATGAAAAACAACTCAGGCTTTTCTGGAAGTTGCACTCTTGTCTTTTGGACAGAGGCTAAAAACATGCCACTGGCTGTTTTCTCCAGTGAATTAAAAGAAAATAAATACGCACTCACAAAATGCATACAATTCCAATGTACAAAATGTGGCTTGGAAAAGGCTGCCAATTCATTTTCCAAAACTAAAAATACTCACTGTGTCTGTCAAAAATATCAGAAACCTCTCTGGTGGTCCCACGATTGTTAAGTCCTGGCAAACATTAATTGGCAATGGCTCTGATTGTCGTAAACATTTGTGTGTGTGTCCTCATGTGCGCTGCAACTAATAAAGCTTTTTCTCACCGGGGAGATTGTTTGGACTTCCTCATGGCTGCGCTGACAGAAGGTTTTGAAATGACTGAGCGCCATGATCCCCACTCGTAGTGTGATTCCAGCCCCATTAAAAAAAATATATAAATAAATAAAATACATTTAATACTCACACACACATTCGCTGGTTGTTCACTGATCTCTTTTGTGCCTGAGAGGTCTACATCAGAGTCTCAGTCCGTCTCTCTTTGTTTTCCTGCAGGCCGAATATGCTTGCATGAAATCGAACGTTTTTCCTGCTGATTTGCCGTGAAATGGTGTGCTTGACAGGGATTAGGCCGCGTTAGCTTCAGCATGGAGTCTAATAGAGGCATGACTGAAAGAGAGGAGAGGAGAGGAGAGGAAGTTTGGTTCACTTACTGTTATTTCTCCTGCTCCAGTCCGTTGGACAGTCACAGCAGTGTGCAATTTGGACAAACTCTGCGGTGAAGACAGATGCATATGGAAACCCAAACACGCAGTATCCACACGTACTGTATGTGCACCAGCATTAAGTTACAAGTGCGTGCTCCTGGAGCACAGGAAGGCGGAAGGGCATGAGAGCTGAGTAAACAGAGATCAGTGACAGTGGTGGAAGGAGAGCCGCCATCAAATGAAAGAGAAGAGAGAAAGATGGAAGGGTGGGAGCTAGATGAAGGATTTAACTGTATAATCTAGAGATTTGTCACGGCGAGTGTGTAACCTGGGTGGGAAAAAGAGAGGAAGGATGGTGATTGAGGGTTTTTTGTTTTGTTTTTCTTGATGGAGTTGTTGTTGATGGAGGGATGGGGACAGGTCTGAGGACGGAGGGGCTTTTGGGAGGATGAAGAAGGGTGCTAGTGGAGGACAGGAGCGGCCAGCTGTGCTCCAGATCTGTTAGACAAAGAGGAGGAGGAGGAGGAGGAGGAGGTGAGGGCCAATAGGTCTGCTCCCTCCTCTCTTTTCTCTACCTCTCCTGGCTAACTGTAAACATCTGGACTTTTGTGTTTTCTTGCTCTTACAGATTTTTTTTTTACAGTATGCCTCCTGCTGTGTCTCTTGCAGTTTATTCTTTCTCCTCACATTATTTCATCTTTCCTGCTTATTTTTCCTCCTCCTCCTCCATTTACCTTCTGCTTCTCTGCTGACGCACACAACAGGAACGCACATAACATGCAGACTCTTATACAGTATGTAAAGACCTCTCAGTCACAGCCACTGTTTTTTTATATATATATATCTGTCATCACTCTGCAGGTGAATAGTCCGATAATCCAATAAACTTGTCAAATAGTACAAACAGGAACAATTTGATCTTGGGTGCATGCTGAGGTACACACACACAAACCTAATCTGAAATAGTGATTTCTTTGAGGAAAGGTCAGCTTGATTCAAGCTTGACATTACATCATGTGAATATCATCAGAATGATGTGTGATGACTGAAGGCTGCATGCTTGCTCGACTTGCACGCACCCACAGAAAGGATCCTGCAAGGATTCCTCTCCTCAGTCTCCTGGACCCACTAGCTGCTCGGACACTTTACTTTTCTCAGTCTGGATACAGTGTTTCCTCCATTACACAATTTATGTTCATGCGGCAGATTACGTGCTGCTCTCGTGTTTCAGCCGGCCCTCAGATGTGGACTTTGCAAAGGACAAATCATTCTTTGGGAATTACTCTGTCTAAAGCCATTAGTCCAACCAAAGCAGGCTGTAGGAGATAAGAAAGAGTGGTCGGGCCCTGTTTCTGAGGCCGGGGAGGCACGTTTTAAACATACACGGCTGTTTCTGCCTCCTCCTTTCTCATGCCATGGAGAAGACCCAGCTCATCTGGTTTGCATAGCATCACACATCATAATGGGAGCCGGATAAATCCGATGGAATTCAATGAGTTTTCCCCTCGGAAAAAATGTGAATGTGAAATGTGTTAGGATTAGCGGAGGCCGTGATGTTAGAAGTGGACTATGAGTTTTGCGAGAGATAAAGTGAGAGTGATCTTATTTTCCGAAAGAAATCTGATGATGGGATAATTTTTATTCGCTTCAAGGGAAGCACATCCATCAGTCAAAAGAAACTAGTTTATTGAAATAAAGCAGATCAAAATATTTATTAAAAATTCAAAAAAATTACACTCAGAGGCCAAGCCAATCCACAATTCTTTTAATAAAATCCGATTTAAGACTGTTTTATTACCTTATGTAGGCTTCACTAGAGACACGGCTGTCAGCCACTGTTCACCAGCACCTCGTAAACACACAAAAGGTGTTTTCCTTCCATGAAAGGCATTTAAAGGAGATTTAATCATGGACCCTAACAGTTAAAGTATAAGCTTCACAATATACAAGCTTGAAAAGCATTGTTTTGGACGCTAAGGGTCTCTGTAGAAAACCAATGTTAAATACATTCTAATTTTATTTCTATCACAATGTTTGGGTTACAAGCATAGGTTAAACATTGGTTTTGGTGCTAATGTCCCACAGTAGCAGAGCACTGATTCCTCAAAACAAATGCCTGCTGCAGTTTGAATAGACTTGAATGTGAACTGTGAGGGTGCATCCAAATAACGTGTGAGATGTAAAACAAACACTCTTTGGAACTGAAACTCCAAAGAGTCTCTCCTTTCAAATGACATTTGATCGACTGTTAATATAATTTATTTTAATAGATTTGTGCGGCTTTAAATTCTGTTTAATTTGGCCTTTCATGCACGTGTGCTCGCAGCAGCTGCGGCTGGAGGCCCGTTAATAGCCTATGACCCGTCACATCTTTGTGAATGCAATATTTCAGAAACGGGGAATTCCGCCTAAATAAACTTGCACTGCCTTTTATTTCATTTCTTCAAAGTCACTGCATGCGTATTAGTCTGGACGGACGCGGTTGGCCACAATTCAGGTTTAATCTGCGCACCATTTTTTTTTCAGCTCAGAACCCTCGATGTTGAAAGGAAACAGAAATTAGCACAATTTTCTACCTCTCTTCCACCCCCTGCGCTGCTCGCTGCTTGTGGTCCTTCGCAGTGAGCAACCAGCTGTCTGCTTTTTCACTCCGGATAAAGTGATACTTTATTATTTTCTCTGTTTTCTGGGGAGGCAGGAAAGCTGGGATGACTGGCGCAGCGGCAGTGCTGCCAAGTCAAACAGCAGGGTTTATTTGTGGACAAGTGTAGAGGCGACACCCACTCCCCCCCCATTCACTGGAGACGCTTATTAAGAGGAGAGACGGGAGGCTCGGGGGTGTATATAGTAGATGTGTGTGTTTACGAGTGCCTATAGGGATGGTTTTATTGGAGGAAAGAAGATAAACAAGAGGAGACGAGCGAGAAGGGGAAGGAGGACAGCCTCAACTTTAGTTGGCAGAGGGAAGAATAAGAAAAAAGATGAGCAGCGGGTGGATGTTAAGAGGAGAACCATATATATCAGACTAAGAGAGGGATATCTCCTATCATTAGACTCTCACCCCCTGCCTTGCTGAGGAAATAAGACAGGATGGAAGGAGGAAGGAGCTGAAAGAATGGGAGGCTTTCTGGGAAAGGTGGGAGCAGCAGGCCTCTGCCACTGGGATTGTCCCTCCATTAATCCCTGGATTTCCTAGGCTGAGACAGGAGGTAGACCAGGCACGGCGAGAGACTTAGTGACACAAAAACAGGACGGGAGAAAGGAAGTGGGGAAAGAAAGAGAGGCAGAGACAGAAGAAAAACAATATTCAAAACATTGTGATTACTGCAGCATGTGGTTATACAGGTTTTGCCTCAAGGAGCATGTGGTGAGTCTAATCATTAGCATCTGTGATTAGAAGGGGTTGTGTATGCGTTTTTATTGTACGTATATGCGCGGGGTGTTCGCGGAGATAAAGATTTGGAAGTTAGCAACGACCTGTGAAAGTGCTGTGTGCCTTCAAATGTGGCAACGATACAAGCGGAGAAGAGCTGGAGGGTTGTAAAACTATTCGGAAAATGCTCTGACGTCTGAGGTCACGTTTTTATGCTCGAATGTTGCCTTTAAAGTCTTTGACAGGTTATATGATCCCCGCGGATTGGGAGAAGAGGGAGATAAGGTCTTGAGGGCCTTCTTGATAAAACCGTGGGAGTCAATATTGAAGCTCACGTGAGGCCGCCCGGGACAACTTTGATGTGGTCTTGTGTGACACCATCTTTCCATCCTAATGCATTCAAGGTGCTTTTCGGAGCTCGTGAGGAGTAAAAGATCACACACCAGCAGCCTTTTAAAACGGGCCCCGCCACTGCTACATGTGCATTGAAGCGTGAAGTCATACTGAGACAGCGCAGGTTACGGGAAAAAAGAAATACGCGGGTGTTTTTTTTTTTTATGGTTCTCTACCGTGGTCACGCAGAGAGAAGCACCTATGCCGTTTTGGGAGCTGCTCTGTGGGGAACACGGATGAGATGTCTCACTTCTTAGCATTCTTGAGTCGTCCTGGATGTTATTTCAACTCCCTACAGTACCTCCTTTCCTTCAGTCACCCCAGGGTGCTGCGAACCCAATCCCCTCTTGAGCACTGTAGCCAAAGCCCGCAGGGGAAGCCAGTGAGGCCCAGAGGAACCCAGCAGTGTGTGTCCTGGGTCAGGGGTCTAGCGCTTCTCTTTCTCGGGCAATGAAACACAAGCGGCTCTTGGGGAGACGGGAGCGGTAGAGGGGAACGCACCACCCTGAAACAGTTTGTTTTCTTTACCAGGGGCTGATTAAATGACCAGAGATGAAGAGAGGAAGAATGAGCTGATCTCCAACTATGGACGGAAGGCCTTTATTTAAAAAAGGGCTACGAAGTTTTTAAATGATATAGGAGAGCTCCACCTTTTTTACACAAGTTTGATGCAGGATAAAGGGTCACAAGTGGCTGAAGCCTACCCCAGGTCACCAGTCTAACCAGTCCAACATCTAAAAAAGAATATCACACACACATACGAACCTTCTGCCAAATTTTAGAGTCACCAATTAATCTTACACGCACAGAAAGGCCCCTTCTTTCCCACCACTCATCTCTGTTTAGCCATTACTAGCATACCACACATGAAAGTCATCACCCTGGCTGCAAAGTAGCATTATGGCTAATGAAGGTGGTCAGGTTTTGACAAGGAAGAAGGATCCACAATATCTCTGGTCTTAATGTTGAGATCTATGTGCTAGTATAGAGACTGCAGCATGTGTGCAGCAGCTGACAACTTTCGTTTTCGTTCACAAATACGATGTTACAGTATAATATTAAACCATGCATCATGTATAGTACGTGGCTTGCTATGACTGGCTCCAGTGGCCTCACCATGTCCCATCTATACGTGTTGAAGACACTATCAGGTTTCCAGGAATTGATAATATTATTTAGAATATCTACTGAATATTTCTTCTGTTGTAGTTCGGCGTATTGTTGATCTTTGTCATAGGACAAATAAAATCACTCAGACACTGAAAATGATTTCATGGGAACTTAAACTTGCTTCGTATTGTTGGAAAAACAGCTGTCGTTGCAGTAAAACAACAGTTGTGTGCAGTAAAGTCCACGGCCAAAACCGAGATAAAAAACAGGAAGAAAAAAAAAAGAATGTTCCTTAATCTATCTGCCCTGTCCGCCACGTTTCGTTTCTTTCTTCTTCTTTTTTTTTTTTTCTTGATGAGACACATCTGCCTAAGGAATGGTAAACCAAAGCCATATAGTACTGGGATGTTTTAGCCTTATGTGAAAGACACTTTCCAGGTTTGTTAAAACAACAACAACAACTGAGACATACACAGCAGCAGAGCAAAGGAGAAAAGAAAGAAGTGTGCAAGAACAAATTCCTATCTCCTGAAGCTGGCAGGCTTTTGCTTGGCTTTCGTGCACCTGACTGCCTCGTTACACCCAGTACCCATTCCTGGCCTTACCCATACATTGTATACCCACAAACCCAAACTCCTCCCCGCACCAGTGGAGAAGAATCACCTCCATATGTACAACACATGCTCCTCACAGAGAACAAGGCTTTATTTGTCTTATTCCACTCTTTCGCACTTTCAACTCTCTCTGGCTTTTTGTTCTCTGCTCTCCGTCTCGCTGTTTCTCCTCCCTTGTTGCTTTGTTCTCTAGTTCTCTGTCAGTTTGGAACAACATGGAATAGTGTCTCATTGTTTTACCAAAGCTGCAAGAGGAAAGGTGACTAATGGATAGATAAACAATTGTTGCCTTGAGAAAAGTGGGCGCAAAGGAGAGGGAAATGATTGAAGGAGCAGGATGAACATGTAAAAGTTGGTTTTAGTGAGTCCTGTGTGTAGTAAATCATAATGCTCTGGGTTAATTTACCTTCTTTGCCAGAGTTCAGTGTTTGGCGTCCACCCTCTGACACTTCCTTCTGTTATATTGCATCCCCCAAGTCTTTAGCTCTATCCGTCAGATTCAGATTTAAGGACATATAACAGGGGAGTGATGGAGTCGACAAGACTGAGCTCACTGGCTTCCAGCACCTTGTCATCGGCACCTACTCATGGCGTAGCAAAGCCTTCAAAGAAGCTAACTGTACTGCTAGCTAACAGCCAGGATTTAATGCACTTCAAGGGCAATTGCTGCACGGCACACACCACTTGATAAATGGCATTTTCTGAAACTTAAAAGATCTCTCTGATTTCTTTATTTTATGTTGCTATTACTCCTGCCCGACCCCTTCTTCTTTCTGTTTTCTTTCCAGCGCTCGCTAATGAATTTTTGGAGTGCTGCGCTCGGATCGCAGGCTCCAAGACCATCCATGCGCCCTGCTCCTTCCAGCTTTGTTCTTATAAAGCTTTTATTTAATTACAATGGGAGTTTCTCACGCATGTATTACACGAGATGAGGAAAAAAAAAAAAGAAGAAGAAGAGAGAAGCGAGACCTGCTGCCGTAAACTACGCGGTGAACAGAGTCAGTGTTCGTTACTTTGAAAAGGTCTGGCTGTGAGAGAGTCGGTCTGTCAGAGTGAGTAGGCCACTTCAGTATGAGAACACCCACTCTGTCAGTCAACACGTGTGTTCATGCACACACACACACACACAGACACACACACACACACACACAGACACACACACACACACACAGGGAATGTTTGCATTTTTCCTCTCACCCCCTCGTTCTCCCCTTTTGCCTCCCCTGCAGTGATTGACGTGCTCTCTCATTCAGATCAGTACAAACTCAGGCGCCATGGTTACGGCGGCCAAGATGGTCTTCACCTGGGAGACGGACAATATTGAAATAACAGCTCCCTTGACAACATGGCCAACTGAGCGCACTCGCCCTCGTGTCTGTCCCTCAGGTCAGGGAAACTAGTGAAGCTGGAAGCGTTGCAAAAACCCTGGCAGGTGTGTGTGCTCGGCCGGCTCCTGAGTCTGCTCCAGTGTTTCTTTAGGAAAAACCCCTGAGAGGCGGCAAGGAGTCCTGCAGGTCAAGGACCGGGGGACTAACTGGCGCAGGAGCAAAATTAATAGCGACTCTGGCCAGTTAGCCATCGGTCAGCTGTAGTCTCTCTGGGCCTGGCACCACACCTCTGCATTACCTGGACTTCAGAGCAATTAAACAATGTAACGCCAGATGGAAACAGACATTCTGAATGAGGTATATGAGGTGTCATTACAAAGCCAGCAAGGGGGCTCTGGGATTTAGGAAGCCTGGTGCTGAGGTACGAGCCAAAGAAAGCAAAAATGTCGTATTTTTTTTTTCAGGACTGAAGTTGTCACATGTTTGATTTGGGTTGTGATCAGGATTATGTGCGTCTAACGGGGCGGCGGTATGTCACTGAGTGTAGCAGGGAAAATATACTGGATGAAATAAATAAGACTCAGAGTAGAGATCAGGCCCTGGCATAAAAATAAGAGAAAGATGGGGTCTCCGCTCAAGTGAGAAAGAGAAAGGACAATAAAAGAGTTGTATATGCTGTTAGCTGAACATCTGTCTCTTTGCATCACGAAAAAAAAAAGTAGAGTAAAGCAAAAAAAGGCAAAACATGAGACTGGTTAGCAAACACAATGACCTCAGAGAGAGGGAAGGAGAAAGAGAGTCACAAGGTTGAGCTTAGAGCTTGGCTGCGATTATCCCGGCGCAAAGGTTACCTGGAGTTTAAACATTCAATATGCACACTATGGGCATTTATGATTGCGAAAACATAACTTAATTGCGTGAATTACGACCCGGACTTTTGACATCGGCCTCAATCAGTTGTGCAGCTGTATCGGCCTTAAGCTGCGCCACAAATCACCTGAGCCTGGACCCCGACGTTCTCCCCGCAGTATTTTCCGAAGCGCTCGTCAGGTTTCTCTGTAATTAGAATCGTAGACACGGATCGGTCTGGTGTGGTCTGAAGACATGATGAGCTGAGGCCTGCACTCTAATCAAGACAGCTCAGACGTTCGCTCTGGGCGCTGTGTGAATGGGTTTCGGTACAGAAAGAGGACAAAAATAAATAAATAAAAAAGACCTTTTCCTCTTCAAACACACCTCTGGTTCCTGTAAGAGAGCTTAACAGTGACTGACAGCTCGGCCTCGGTTCCTAGGCCAGTCGGAGGTGGCGTGGGATTGTCGAGGGCGGGAGCACGGAGGTTAACCCCTGGTGTCTAGGACAGCTGTGGAGTTTTTGGGGGCTGGCTGGCGGCTGCACGCTATAAATTCTCTCTAAAGAGGGTTTACTTTTGATTTTAATGGGCGCTGTAAATTTACGACACCCTGGTCCCGGTGAAGGAGAAAGAAGGGTTATTTTTAAAGTCGCTCTCCCCCACTCTCTCTCCCTCTCTCCCTTTCCTCAGCTCTCACTTTCTTTCACTGTTCTCTCCTTCCTTCAGGAGAAACACAGTGGACTCCTGCCATGTCTTTTGTGGTCTGCTTTTACCTGCAGTCAGTCTGTATGGAAAGTGTATGAAAACAACCAGAAAGAAATAATAAAAAAAAGGCCGCAAAAGAAAGCATTTCTTTCAGACACAGTATAACGGCCTCATTGTATATTAAGGTCGCATTATATTTTTAAAAACACCGACCGCGCTCGTGCAGTTTCTGCCTCTTTTTTGCCGATTTTCTGCAATTTCCTCTTGCAAAGAAAGTCGAGTTTGTGGATGCAGGAAGTAACGGCACCCTCCCTGTCTCTCTCTCTCTCTCTCTCTCTCTCCTTGCAGGTGCTGTTTGCTTTGAACCAGACGCTGCTGCAGCACGAGGGCGTTAGAGCGGGCAGCCTACAGGGCTCCTACACTACAGAGGACCTCATTACACACTACAACTGTGGTGACCTCAGCTCCATCATCTTCAACCATGACACCTCACAGGTTGGCCACTTTTCTGTCAGCCTCGGGTATAGATCATGGTCCACAAGACAGCGTTAACTTAGGGTGCTTTGTCGTTCAGAAACCAAGATGGTTTGTTTAGGCCGGTGTGAACACAGCAGCCGCACTACGTTTTGGAACAAATGAACGGAGATGAAACCAGTTAGAGAAAGTGGTCTCCCCGGAGCGATTCATACGCAGTGAAAACACATGTTACCAGTGGATGGGTATGACAATAATATAAGCAAGCAGTTTGTCTGATGCATGTCTGAAAGAGAAGCTGTCTGGTGAATAAGATGTTACAGCACATGCCTCCAGGACATGTCTTCTCCTTCTGAGGAGTCTGGCAGCATGTTTTCAATACATAGCCTAGATACAAATACTGATCAGCCATAACATTAAAGACAGGAGAAGTGAATAACATTGGCCATCTTGTGATAGTCCAGTGTTTTGCTGTGGATTTTACTTAGACATGTAGCACCCACCTAGACCAGACCAGGCACCTCGACCCCATAGCAATGACACTCCTTGATGACAGCAGCCATCCCCAGTAGGATGCAGTCTGACACAGACACACACACAAAAACAGATTAGGAACAACTCAAAAAAACATGAAAGACAGGACAAGGTGTTGACCTGGCCTCCAAATTCACTAGATCACAAACTGATCAAGTATCTGTGGGATGCACTTGCAACTGTTTTGGAGGCACAAGGGTGACCTACATAATATTGGGAATATTAGCAGTCATAATGTTATGCCTGATCTGTATATACAGAACACTGTTACATGAGCCACAGAGCAGCAGTAAATGCCCGTGCAAGGCCTGATGCTGATTTCCTGCAGAAACAGGACAAATCACGAAACTATTTGATAACAGTTTTATGATTGTTCTCATTTGCCCTGTGAACACAAACTAAACCGGGGTCGAATGCAGCATTGTGACATTGCCGTAACACATGAATTGGAATGAAATACAGGTGTGAAAACAGCCTTTATCGGCTTGACGTCAGCCTTCCTCAGAACAACTGAACTCAATTAAAACAGCTGGTTCTTCAGAGTTTTTAAAAAGGACAAATACAGAACATAAAATGAACCCGCCTGCCCAGAACAATACAAATGAGCTGATCCCATTAACGCGCCTTGCCAAAACATACAAAATTTACGATATTATCTCCCATATTTTCCCACTTACAAAGCTGTGCACGGGCCAACAACAATGAGCTGGAAAGATCTTGCTGCATTAATGCTCCCACTAATATGTTTCTACATATTGTGCGAAGCCAAAAGATGTCACACATTAAATGATCGTCATGCCGGGATCACACGATACACCATTATCCTAATCGTGGCTCAATCCAACACACGAGAGGTGTCAGGAATAAAAAAGCGGTCGCCGTCATGTACATCGTTAGTCATCCATGCATCGTTTGCAGGCGCTGGGGATTTTGTCTTCAGTTCTGTAGCAACGTTTCTACAACGTTTAGACAGGTAAGCAAGGCCACTTGTTGCCAGGAATGAAACCAACTCACGACTGTAAACGCAGCAAAATAAATCAGCGAGATTCTGTTTCACTAAATCAAACTTTTACGCTGCAGATCATAGGTTCACCCTTTTCACACGGACTGGAAAGAACAAAGTGTCAACTGCCAAGTGTCAACGACTGCTTCCAGGTCTGCTTTGAGTCGTAAAACCATTTTTACACATATAAACAATTGCTTTTGGTGGAACAATGAAAACTGCCCCCTGGCAAGTTCTTCACAATAACCTAAAGTTGGAAACGATAAGCTACAATCAGTTAGGGTCCAAACTGCAGAGGGTAATATTTGGGCCAGCTCTGAGTTTACGAGACAGTGGCAATGTTCACACTGCAAGCCTTAATATCTGGATTTAGTCCTCAGACACAGTCAGTTACATTACTTTTAATGGCACCAGTATTAGATTCCAGTGTGAACTGATCATGCTCCTGACAGAACAATGTCACTGACCACTGTGTTAGTCACGTAAAACGTAGCCAAGCTTGTGAAGGTAATCCAACCAATACTTATTCGTTGGTTTAACACTCAGTTGCATAAATCCAGATTGACGTCACATTGCAAAAAAATCTGGCTTGTCTCTCCGACTTAGGAGCACACAGAACAGCAGCAAAATCAAAATCAGTTTCCATGTGTACTGTTCACACTCTTATGAACGCTGTCGAAACGTAGCCTAAACACGCACACCATCAAAGACTAAAATCTCAAACAGTCATGTAAAAAAGTACTGTCTGTTTGGTATTCTTCACTTAAGCCAACTGTAATTGGTTCAGAATGTTTCTTACCCAGATTCAAAAGAGCGAGCGTTCAGTGGATGGACAAAAGAAGCAGTCAAGTCATGGTTTTGATAGTCAAATATTCTCCCAAAATACCGGCTGCATGCAGCTTCAGTCCAGAAACATCTGTAACTGTGTTCAAAAACTCGAATCCGTCAGACCCTCGACTGAAGTTGGCAAAGCCCTCATACCCACTTCTCTGCCATTACACTATCGTCACCTCAAACTTTTAGGCCCGCACATCAATTCCACAAATCTGCACATTGCCATATTAATCCTTCTCCACCTCCAGTTACTTGATAGTCTGACACTTTAATAGCTCTGGACTCCACGTAAATACACCATCTCACCTCCTCCGACTTTGCGTTTCCTAACATAGCCTCGGCTCCTTCAGTGATGGCCTCTTCATCACTCTTCACGGCCAGCTGTCAAAAGGCCATTCGGTACATAGCGTGCGCACACACACACACATGCGTGTTAGCCACTGTACGCAGTAGCTCTCGCTCCATCGTTGCCCTCAAATGCAGAATTACTCAAAAGCCCTCTTCACAAGTCAATTACGCTGTGTCAACCTCCCTCACTGATCCTTAAGTCCCATTAAAGCCAACGCGCCATGTAACCTCAAGTCACCGCTCAGCTGCACAGATTCCCCATCAGAGACGCACAAAGTATGAGAAAGTACACACAACTCACTGCTCACACAAATGTTTCTGTTCTGGCGCCCCGAGAGAAGACACGCATCCTTTTTTTTCCTCTTATTTCCCAGCCTGTCTCGTTCATCGTCTGGTTCTAACCACCTCTTTCTCCCTGGGGGCCGTGAAGGGCTTGTTAGCCACAGTTTCACCTGCAGTCGTCTCCTGCATGAGCGTTTTAAAACATACCAGGCTGCCCTGCTCCTCGTGTCATAATAACATGTATTAATGTTCCCCAACACATGGTACAGCCATCAGACGCCTGACTCCCAAGCTTGCTTCTGTGGATTGGTGATATATAGCAGGTCCGTGTGTGTGAGTGTGGGTGCATGCATGTGTGAAAGTGAACTTCCAGGCTTGTAAAAGAGCAGGTGTTTTTTGATAGATAGGACCTAATCCACAGGCCTCTAACAGCCCTGATGCTCTCCCGGCTCAGTCTTCATCATTTCAGAGAAAGGCCGACGATGGGTCCTAGACCACAAGCAAGTAGAAAGGTGCAAGACAGGTTAATTCATTTCAACTGGACCCAAATCCATCAGGACACAAGGACACAAAAAAAAAAAATGAAAAGAAATATGATACAGTATTACAGGAAATTTCTTACTGAAATAGAGAAAAATGTCCTTTTGGCATTGAGTCCATCTTAGTGTGTGATGGCTATAGTGTTTCACAACTGCTATCTGCTTTGTCTTGTTAAGTAAAATATAAGTACGTACACACCAAACCCAAATCAAATAACTCGACTTTGGGGCGAGCTACAAAGAGAATGGCCGACCATCGGATGGAAATTCAATTAAAAGCTGCTGTTAAATTGGCATACACATCAGTTCTTTGGTGCTGCAATATGATGTGTTTTTTTAAAGTTAAAAAGGAAAGAAGGATAAAAGAGAGGAATGTCGATAAAAAGCCAAAATCAGGGAGAAGTAAATTTGCTGTCAGGACAGAGGTCAGGCTGAGAAAGTTGAGTGCAGAGCAGCGCCAGCAGCGAGGAAGGGAGGAAATATCTCGCTGTCTTCCTACATTTCCTGTGCAGGTCGGGACAGACAGCAGCTAATGGCCTTTAATGATAACTTATCTGCATTTACCTCTACACTCCCACCTCGACCCCTCTCTGAATGAACGCCGTCCCTTCCCCTCGTCACGAAACACTCACACTATCCACACTCACTGACAATATCCTTCTCCTCTTCTTTTTCTTCTCTACACTCATCCCCCTGCATTCGTGGCGTCCTGACTCAGCTCGAGGAAACACAGACAGACAGTGTAAAGTCTCAGGCTCAGCCTTTCTTCTGACGCTGTCCTGTGAAGATACCAAAAATATAGTAAATCCTGGATAAATACAGGATCTTAAATTATAGTTGGTCATTTTGCTGATGACCCGAAACATTAAAGCCTAAAAACTCCTAAAATCTAACTGATGTACTTTATTGATGCTTTTATTTTGTAGCAAATCAATTTTCCTTCTTGTAGATATTATTACTCCACAATAAAGTATTCAAGCACACGTGAAATGCTGCATGGTTTGGGAAAGACGTGGCCTTCTTAAATACTCTCTTTGATGAGTTTTAATTAATGCATTAATAAATGGTGAGCAGAGATCACACGTGAAAGATCTCAGTGTCTCTCACCACTGAGCCATTACTGGAAACAGACTGCAGGAAGAACGTCAGATTGGAAATGTGTCTGACTCGGATCTTGGATGGACGCTGAGGAGCACCTTGTCCACACGTGGTACATGAAATCCCCCAGTGTATTCAGACACAACACACTCAATTACGCACCACTTGCATCTGCTTCACCATCGTGTCAGCATGTAACCCGGTTGTAGACAGTGATGCATGTATACATCTGTGTTCTTGTCACACTCAAATACGGCTCCAGATTAAACACATCTGCAAGTCTTCACTCAAACAAGCAGGCGGAGCAGGAAAACCCAAATCTTTTCTTTCCCCAAACCCTCTGTGATTTCACTGTTTCCAGTTTAAGGAGGAAGACTGAAGGCTGGGTGGCCTCAGGTGTGCTCCTGGTTGTGTAAGATAGGAAGGAAAACAGAAGAATGGAAACTGAGATGCCACTAACATATGAGAGAGACGAAGAGGATTTGATAAAAAAAAAAAAGTGGTTCAAATCAAACACTGCACAGAAAACAACGTTTTGTAGTAATGAATCATTAAGTAATGAATGAACTTCTCTTTTACTGCCTAATCATCTGCTACTTTTTTAGTTCTCCTAAGTAAAGTGGGGAGAGCGGAGAAAGATAACCATGGAACTCTAATTCTATGATAATCTGCTCAGTGAATCCCTACATATGAAGGATTATAGTGACTAACAACTGGCCTAAGCTATAATGTCATCTTTATTATATGACAGCAAACTCCAGCAGTGCAAAGCATCATTGTAGGGAGCTGGCTGAACGAATGCACTCGTGTATTTAATGGAGTACTGAAAAAAAGCGTAAGAGTCAAAATAAATCAAGTAGGTAACGGTGATAAAGAAGAGATGATGACAGGTGAAGAGAGCCATTGTGCATGCTTAGACGTTTCTGCGTGCCGTGGGGGTGAACAGCTCAGACCCCGACGCCAAACCCTTGCTACTCTTCCGCCGACCCCCGCTCATCTTTGCAGATTAACAACCTGTTGCATCCACCGCCGCAGCCAGAAGTGGAACAGAGCCAGCGTGGTCTGCCTCGGCCTGCCCGGCTCATAATAAATCACACGGCAATTGAGCACGCTCTCTCTCTCTCTGCATATACTGTAAGCTGCTTGTACGCGCACACAGACGCAGTCCTCGGTTCAGTGAGCCCCGTCAAACGCACACACACACATCAGTACAAGCTGTCATCCTCACACACAGATGTACAACACACATACATGGTGCTGACACCTCTCTTCTCCTCTCTCTCCTTCATTTATTGATGTTTTCTCATTTAAAACCCAGCCCGCAGAGCGCTGCATTGGTAATTTCTCTGTCAGGCTGTCACATCAGAAACACTTCTGGCTGCCAGGTGTCACACTCATGCGGGCACCAACACCCTTTCAGCCCTCTCGTTTCTTTCCATGTCTGTTTTCGTTGACGCCCCTCTTTTCATGTCTGATGTATAATTTAAACGATTCATCAGCTTTTAATCCTGCCATCGCTTTCAAAGCTTCTTTTTAAAGTCTCATTTTCTCACGGCCTTTTTTTCCCTCCTCTCTTTCAGCTGCCTCACTTCATCAACAGCTCTCTGCCCGCCCACGACCGCATGACGGCCCAGCAGATTGACAGCTACTTCCGCCAGGAGCTCATCTACAAACGCAACGAGCGG
This sequence comes from Planiliza haematocheilus, assembly GCA_005024645.1. Lineage (NCBI taxonomy): Eukaryota > Metazoa > Chordata > Actinopteri > Mugiliformes > Mugilidae > Planiliza > Planiliza haematocheilus. The sequence goes on from SRSE01000509.1 coordinate 2,606,161, forward strand.
ATGGCTCGACGCGTGTCTGCGCTCCTGCAGAGAAATCCCAACCAGACGTTCTTTTTTGCTTTCGGTGCAGGTAAGGAGTTCCCAGAGAAACAGCCACATTAGCTGACCTTTGACCTGCTGCCTGGATGCCTACCTAATCTACAGGCAAGCAATAGGAATATCATGGCAGCGACTCCACCCTGATTTTTTTTTTAATTGCATGAGGGCTAATTGCATTTTTTTCCAGACTCACTGTTATTAATTAGTTTGCGTGTAACTGTGACGTGAAAGAGAGATCAGGTTTGCTTTGGTATGCAGAGATTCCGTCAGCGTGTGTGTGTGTGTGTGTTTATGGTGGAGAAATTTGCTCTTTTCTGTGTTTAAAAAAAATAAAAAATGGAGAAAAGGCAGAACAATAACAGAAGAATAGTTCCCAGATCTCTGGCTTGCAAAAACAGTGTCTATCACAGAAGTCTCAATTACAGCCAGCTCCCTCCTCAGAAAGGAAGAAACCGTGAGCTGTTTGTTTCAATTAGCATTCCTGGCTAATGCTGCTAATGTTTCCTGAATGGTGTAGTGCGTCCTGAGGGAAACATGTGCGTGTGTGTATCGACGTACGCACACGTGCAAGCATGTTAGCTCACAAAAACAGGTGGTGGGCGGGTATCTGTGTGTCTGTTTACTGTACAACTGTGCGTCTAGAAAATGGGTGGTACTACCTCTAGGGTGTGTGTGCGTGCATGCGAGTGTGTGCGCTCCTTCCTTTGAGCATTGTTGCTCCCTGCGCTCTTTGTGCTGTTTGGATAAGGCCGCTGTTGGACCGTCCGGCTGCTATATGTGTGTCCGGGCAGATGTGTCTGATCACAGTGAGTTAGCGGATAAATTTGTGGATTAAGACTTAAACAACCAGTGTCTATGGATGAGTAACAAGTGAATGTCGTTTTATTTCTAAGGAATGAGCAACAGAAAAGTTGTAATGACAGCATTAACTGAGTTAAATCAGTATTTAAAAGCTCAAATTATAACATAAGAGACAGTACTTAGAGAGGCAACTGCGAGATGAAAATGCGCAACAGTAACTTTTTGAAAGTGTTGAAGGTCAGCCCTCAGAAACAGGAAGGTGCTCGGCAATCCGTGGATGAATAAGTGACAGCATATGTGGCTGAGTGTCAGACGACTTACATTAAGCAGACTACCAGCAGTTCTTTGCAAACATTTTGACAAATGCATTAAAACGAAATTACTCATCTCTCACTGCCAAACTATCTTGTATATATCAGTTCAAGCTAAACTGGGAAAATCTGGCCCCTCGTTTGACTTGAAGCTGTTGGAAGTGAACAATCAGGGATTTGCATGTTTGTCCAAGTAAGACCTTTAAAATGAATTCTACCGCGGCTTCATGTTTTCCACGTCGCTCCCTGCTGCACGGTTTCTAAGGCAGCTTTGTGTTAGCGCTCCAACCCGGCGTCCACCGTGTCCTGGAAGGACGTGAGGTGAACATGTGTGCCGGGTCACCTACAGGACGTACCCCTGTGTGTGACAAAACTGACAGCTAGTGTGAAGTGATAGGAACCATGTACAGTAACCCTGCTCGGTGCACACACACACACACACACACACACACACACTGAAATTCATATTTAAGCATGCATACCGTGCTGGCTTTGTAACATGTACAAACAAGCACATTCACTCGCAGACATACAATAAACACAGACGTCTCAGTAAAGACTTCGGGATGGGAAAGAATTACCTGCGTCAAAGGACAATTTGTGCCGCATGTTCTTTCAATTTTGAGCTTGCAATCTGCGTGTAATTTGTGTTTGATTTACTGCAGCAGCAGCTAATTATGTGCCGGTTAATGGGGCAGTGGTGGTCAAAAACCAGTGATGCTAAAACAGAAATATCCGATCAATTACAGTGTGCTTTAACTGTTACTGTGCCCAAAGCGAAACTACAAAATATCCCTGAAAAAAAATAAGTATAATGTTAAGAGAAAGGTGTAAAAGATAATGGAGCCACTAGAAAACAATAAAAAATATGTTACCTCTATTGAAATCGAATGAAAATAAAGTACGCATTTTATTGGAGATATGTATAAAATGCAAGTAACTAAAATGAAATCTTTTCTTAAACTAATCTGTACTTGTCGTGAGCATTGCAGTAGATTACGTACCCTGCGCTAGCAGTTTCTGCCCTACTCTCAAGAGGTCAAGGGGATTCTTATTGTCATCCATCCCTGCACAACAGTACAGTACAAAGTACAAAGTAAAATGAAACAACGTTCCTAAAGAGCTGAGGTGCTGTGTAAGACTACACACAACCAGGAACAACACAAAACTAAGACAACTCTACAGAATTAAAACACAGACTACAGTGCAAGACCGTAGGGTACGATGAGACTGACTGTACAGTCCAGCACGTAAGGTACAAAACTAACCAGAAAATACTCTAAAATAGTAATACATAAAGAGACAAGCACTGCACTGAGACACGAGCTGTGTTTTAGATCAAATAAAACGGGCCTCCAAGTTGCGGATTTACAATTAGCGCTCATACAAGACTCTTAATACAAGTGTTTTTTGACAGTGAAGTTCACCTTTGACCTTTTGGAAATGTCATCACATCGTTATTTTATCCCATAAAGTCTTTTGTGTGTAAAACATGTTTTACCAAAATGTGAAGAAAGTCCATCAAGGAGTTCCTGAGATATAACGACCATGAGAATGGGATGGAAGGGCAACCTGAAAACACGATGCCTCTGGTCACAGCTGTCGCTGGTGCAGAGGCATAAAAGTTAAGAAGTAAATCAGCCCTAATAAAGTCCCTCTCATGCCCTAATCGCAAAGCTTCCCCTTTCTCATGTCTCACTTCTGTGTTCAGGACATTGACTCATGTCTTTACGGTCCTGTAACTGTCCCTGTTGGTCCCAGTTTCCCACCGGCCGTAACTAGCCATGAAATTTTATCATTCAATGATGCCAACACATATTAGGTGACGGCCCGGACTCCCAGAAACCTGGCTATGCTCACACATTTCTCTTCAAGGTTTTCAGGACTCGTTCTTGAAGTGAGCAGGCTCTCTTCGTGAAAGAGCTCCTTTTATAATCTGATTATAATCTAACCACAGAGCGCATTTTGAGTAATGACAGGAAAAAAAGGGAATCGAGGGTGTGAGGGTTAAGATTATCCAGACATATTCTAAAATAAATACAGCCCAGGGAGATGGATTACAGCTGCTTTTGAGCCAAATGTGGGCGTTCAATAATGTGATCGCATAAAATTCAATCTTTATGGTCAGATCTCAAACATCATATTAACATGACGTGTGTGTTACACCAGGCAGATGACGCCGTAGCATATTCCTGTGGAATAGAAAATGGAATAACTGCGAAATGGGAATTGAGATATTTTGGATCCTGTCGCCGTGTTTGACAGAGCCATGAAGTGTTTGTTAGTCTGCCTTTGTGAAGTGTCTGTTTTTTTGTGTTTATGACTACATACAACATACATATAAATATTAACGGCCCCAACGGCAGTCTTTGCTTTGGAGCGCTCTCTTCCAGCGTGAACTGAGTCCAGCGCGCAGAAAGAAAACAGGACTGTCGGGAAAGTGCCAGGGCAGCTTTCAGGTCAAAGCCCTCTTGAATTACAGATGTCGTAGTCCGATCCAGGAGTTTTTTCACAGGGTAATTAAACTATACGACGTGTGTATAAAGTGGTTCAGGCAGGAAATCCATCTCAGATCAGCTCAGCACCTTGCTTCCCAGCCTCCCCCTTTCCTTCCACTGTACACCTACACCATCCTGTAGCACAAATACTTTCAAGTGCAAATATGCATGCTTTTGCACTTGAAAGACAGCTTCTTACTCCATCCCTTTTTTCCTCCATCCTGCACACACATGCTTTATTTTCTTCACTTTCACCAGCAGGTTATTAATAAGAATCCCAGAGGCAGAAACAGGCATAATTGAATTATCCCAGGCAGCATAAAAAGAGACTGACTTAGCAGCGTTACTGTCTGACTGGAGCCTGCTGGACCAAGATTTAATGATGCTGATGGTCCACTATGGCAGCATAGTCGCATTTAGCAGTCCTATTTCTTTAATTCAGATTATATTTTAATAGCTGAATTCTTATTTAATGACTGCTGGCCTACAATTCGGCAGAAAACTCCTGTCACCCGTTTTTAGTTTAGTCAGTATTTTTCATTGGCGCTGTATTAATGACAACATGTAATGTGATTTTAATTTTAATTTTTTTATTTTTTTGTGCTTATGTTGTCTAAACCTCCTGGGTGTACCCCACCCCTCGCCCAGTGACAGTTGGGATAGGCTCCAGCCCTCCCGCGACCCTCCAGATGACAAGCGGTTACAGAAAATGAACGAATAGATGAATACTCTTGTCTATAGTTTCAGCATCTCTCAACCCTTTTTCAGATTAAAGGAGACTCAATATTGGACAAATGAGTAGATGCAGGGTTTTCCCATACAATGTTAATAGTAAGGCAGCCTGCCAGGGTCTAATTTACTCCTCCGCGGTCTCATAACACCTCATTGCAAATCCCCCTCCCCTTGCTTACCTGCTCGTGCTGAATTTAACCTGGCGGAAAAAACGTCTCGGACAACATACGGGACTCATGTAGCATGTGAAGCTATTTGTGTTATTCACTAATAAAAACTGACGTTACCTCCACTGTTTAAAGTCCAGCATTTGTGCTCTTGAGTTTTTAGACCATAGAGATTGGTCAGAACCGTGATGAAATGACGTAACGTGAACTAGCTTAACCTTATGAGAGCTAGCTAGTAGGCTACAGTTGGAGCTGCTGTTTGAATTGGTTTAATAGGTGGGATAGTATCATAATTAGAGATTTTTCACACAACAGATGTCATGTTTGTTCGCAGAAACATCCACCAGATTGTATGATCTAATTGGAGTCAAAAAACGATGGAAGTGGCTTGAAAGGACTTTCTGCGAAGAAGCTAATTTGCTTTCTTCTTTGACTAAAGCCCACCTAAATGATTTGACTGGCCCCGGCAGATATTAGCTCGGGTATAATCAATTTCCAGCAGAGTGACTCCACACCCACAAACATTGTGTGGCCTGGGGGGAGTCAAGCTGGCTACTGTGATTATGCACCAGCCCACATCACACACGGTTGGTTCTGATTAATCTTAAAGACACAACATTTACCTTTGTTCTATCTCACAAACACAGGTCATCACTGGTAGGAGCTTCTTCTTGTGAGAACAGACTGCCAAAGTCTTGGACAACAGACGTCTGAAAATTATTTTTATCCATTTCTTAACAGCATAATGTAGTGTTTGTGTAATTTATCTGTGTTTTAGATTGTAATATTTCCCGTTTTCTTTAATGAGAAGAATCTTTTATTGGATGCTTATGAGGTTTTTCTGCCACAGGTTTTGCATACTCTTAGTTGCCGCGGGCTACTCCATGTGTGGTGCAACAGTTGCTGTGGTCACTGCGTTTCACTATTACTATCAGTATTATGTAACGGTGACCAATCACAGGCACCCGCTGTAACATGACGTAGTGTTCTTTGTGAGGCCAAGCGAACACATCACAGTTTCCCCTTGGACAAAATGACACAGCAAAACCAGATGATAGCAGTAAAAGGAAGAGCATGCTCGACAACAAGCCCTCCACACACTGAACACTTGTTCTGCCGCGTTTGTGAACAGATAATAAACCTCACTGGACTTTTTTTCCATCACTCACTCGACATAACGCGTTCTCCGTCGCCCTCTCTCACTCACGCCCCAACTAAAAACACACAACACGCGGCGTTATCATCTGCGCTGAAGAGTCGGGGAGTGCTTTGAGGGTAGGCGGTGTGTTGTTGGAGCTGTGTGGTGTGCTTCAGCAGGTTTTCATTTGCCAGTTCCCTTGCTGCCGCTGCCCACTCTTATTGAAAACATCCCGTGGAATTTCCTGACGTTGCCGCGGCCTAGACACCGCTTCACACACGTACACACTTAACACGTGTGCCTGCGTATGATTCATTCAGAGTCATATGATCTACAGATATTTATCGCCAAAAAGAGCCGTTGCTTTCAGAAATACACATGTCGTACTGTTTGTTTTGAAGTCTCAGCCACTTTGGATCTGCTTGCCTAGAGTTGATTTTTGAGCGTACGTTCTGCTCTGGGTCTATAACAGCTCATTGTGCCGGCAGAATGGACGCATATGTTTTGCAGTCGCTTGTGGTGTTGCGGTGTCGAGGCGATGACTGAAGGAGAGATGCTGCCTGGCGTGGATGTCACTTTGTCTCCGTGGCTCCTTCCTTCTTAGCGCATATCTGCTTTTCTCAGCCTTTTCCCTCATCTGTCTTTCCGCCTGTCTGTCTCTGATTCCACTCCAGTCTGTCTGTAGCTCTAATTCCGACTTATCTCCCTGGCTTGCCTGCCAGTCTGCCTGTCTTAAGCTGTTGTCTCTCTGGTCTACTCCACTGGCCCTTTCCATGCACTGCTCATCTTCAGTTGTTAAACGGACACCACCCCTCAGTGCTGTCTATCACAGCTGCTTCATTCTGTTGCCCCCTTATCATGTTATATAATCTTACAAAGTGACTGAAATTACATTTCCGTATATCATCTACATATTTGTGAGACTTCTGTGGAGGGTCTTTTGTCTGGCCTTCTTGTCCACTTGGGATGAAAAGGTTCCCCCAAGCTGTATTGCTGCAACCCTTCACATAATTCTGAACTAAACAAGCATCATTTTTTAAATGCATAATTTGCATGAAGACAGACAGTCTTTATTAAATGCATAAAGACCGTCTGTTTTGCATTTGTTCATATGACATTTGTTGAGTATTCACTTGCGCTAGAGCGTTATGGAAAATCTGAGGAAAATCCCTCAGTCCAGAGGCAGAAACGGCATTTTCAAATAAGTTGTGATGCAGCAAACATGCTCAGTTGTTTCAGCTTCCAAACACGAAGAAGAAATTCTTCCCATGTGTTCCACACTCGTTGTTGTTGTTGTCCAGTCCTGTGGACATGGATTAGAGTTCCTCTTTGTCTTTGTCAGACAGTATGGAAAGCGGTCACATGGTGCATTACTTATAGCTCACCTGGCTTGAGGGACTGGCCCATAAACTGAGGCTATAGTTCTAGTCTGCGCCCTTTGCACCGTGGCATCCCCTTCTCTTTCACCCATCACTGCCTTTCTCTCTGTACTGGTGCACTAAGCATTAAAGGCACTGAAAGTAAAAAATGAAGAAAAATGAACTGATCTGAAAGAAGACCTCTTCCCATTTCTCTCATAATGGCCGAGGTTACAGGTATTATGTTTTTCTTCGTCTTTGATTTTTTGTTTTTCAGCTACGGTGATTTGCTCCAAAACAGATCATGAGCCTTTTTTTTCTTTTTGCGAGTTTGCTTCAAAATGATACGGAAACAAGGCCAGTGTTTTCACTACAGATGAGCACAGCAATTGTCATTCGAGTATGGAAAATGCATGTATAAAGAAAAGACATCATGACCGATCCAAAACGGATCCAAAACCAGAACCATCTTCACATGTAATTATTTTCATAACAAGCCTGCTACCTTTAAACGCACCAGAAAAACAGGAGAAGAATTTCTAACATCATAATGTGTCCTTAAAAAACAGGAGAGAGATGATCAGATTACAGATCACTATTTGTAAAAATATGTAGAAAAACTCCCAAAAATTCCACGCTGTGCACGAGCGCCACTTATTGATCTGGACTGTATTTTTTTAACCGCTGTACGGACGGCTCTATGGCGGTATCTACTCAAGGTTAGGCCACATCTTGCAAATTTTCAGGAATGTAACTTTGTGAGTTTGCATGAAAGCGTCTTATGGTAACTCTTAGCTGCGCTGGTTGAGTTCCTCGCTGTAATTAAATCATTACAGCTCATTAGCTTGTTCGGAGATTACACACTTCATTAGAAGCTGAAAGAACATCTCTTTCGCTATTGAGAGCCAATAAGTTTAATGCTGCATTTCATAAACACACAGGCGCTGTCTTGCTTTGATCCTCTGAGCATTTAAATTGGCCAGCGTGCACTCAGGAGAGACTATGAGAGAGTACGAAGGTTCACTTCTAGGGTTTCACAGTACTGCTGGTTATCCTGCTCTGTAGATAACTGCCTTCACCTGTTGTCTCAGGCGTAAATCAGGTCCTGATTAAAAGGTAAGATTGAGAACCAGCCTGCCTCTGGGTTCTTAGAAACAGCTGATGGAAAACATTGGTGTCTGCCAGTACAGACGCAGCTTAAGTACACACACACACACACACGCACACGGATAGCATGCATGCTCACATACCTGCATCCATTTATCTGTGAGCTCATGCCTTCTGGGCAGCATGTCTGTGTAATGTATGCCAGCAGCACGCACACTTCACATTGATATACACATGAATATGCACTCATTTAAAACACGTAAACACAATGATATACACATAAGCATGTATAATGAAATTAAGTCTCTTTTCTACTGGCTCACATGAAAACTGAATGACTCTAAATTCCTTCTTAACAGAAACAGTAACTTTTACAATGAGTGGATGAATCAATGGTGAGGCGGAAGAGGTAATGACCCTCCTCTCTCTCTGAGCCTTTGTTTTCCTTCTCTGCTGCTACTTCCACTTTTTCTCTCTCTATGTTTTCCTGCTTTTCTACTTCTTCCCAGCAAGAGAGCTTTACACACTGTAGGCTCACGAAGTCTAAATATTTAAATGTGGGGAATCACTTTAAAGCTGAACCACTGGGCCCTTCCTGCAGCCTTTCTAACATGAACTACGAACGTCGGGCCCACCGCACTCAGCGGTCGGCTTCTGAATCCGATCCCCCTCAGCTCTCTTGATCTCTGTATTTGACCAGAACGTTAACCAGAAATTGGACATGCACAGCCCCCATCAACAGCTGTCACTCACAACACCTCAGTGCGGCGCAGGGACACAGACGGACGTCAAACTGCATGCATGGGAAGTGAGGTCACTGTTGAGATGAGGAGTGGAAACCCAGAGCTCTGCAGAGCGGTGGAATTCATCATATTAGATTTACATGCAAAGTGAAAGTGGTGCTCTGTTTTCAAGGCAATGGTTCAACTATTCCTGAAGCGCCGTGGGTAGTTGTTTCTCCAGCTCTGCTCTGTTAATCCAGAGACTGCTGTGTGATTTATAGAGGGATCCCGGTACTGCTAAACTGTAAATGGAAGTGCACAGCAAGGAGCGGGGATGCTGAGCTTGTTAAAATCTTTGCTGCATTACTCATGTGTTGTTGAAGGAAAGAACGGTAGTGCTATGCGGGGTAAAGAGAAAGACTTTCCCCTAGAAAAGACACAAACAGGTGCATGAAAATACATAAAATACACACACACACACTGGCAGACGACAATTAAAGAGAAAAGTCTGCTATGAAGGAAATTTGATTTAAATAGCTCTCCATTGTCCGTAGATGCTTTACAGAAAGCTGAAACCCCAAAAGCAAATTCTAGCAGGAAGAAACTTGGAGCAGAACCCAGTTCCCTGCCCAGCCGGCCTCATCCCTTTATGGCCAGCCAGGTAGAAAGACAGGAAGAAATGTGGAGTGGGACACAGGAGAAGGGAGGAGCATTTACATAATGAACAAAGATGTTTCCATATAAGGCACAAATTCGTAATCAGAATTTGGTAAGTTTGGAAGCCTTTGAAATTAGCATGCCTTAAAGGGGAACGATTGTTTTTTAAAACCTGGACCTAATTTCTGGCATAAAATGCGATCGTTTACTCACCCATATAACTTTGGTGTTATTTTTTGACATTCGGACAATATTTACATCCGCGTTTATCCATATAATGGGAGTGAATGGGGCACCGAAACGCAGCCTCTAAATTACACATTATCTGCTGAGAAACTCATTAATTTCACCAAAATTTGCAATGATACACTAGTGCTATTCCCCACTGAGTCCAGAGTTACCCGTTATCATCACATTGGCCTACTAAACTCTGACCTGGATGATGTCATCTTTGAACACCACGCAGTAAGGACGTCCATCATAAACAAAGTTGCAAACATGCAAATTACAGGTAAACAAGCCGCACAGGGTGTGTGGCTTGTTTACCTGTAATTTGCAACTGCTAGTTTTTTGCAACATGGTTGAATATTTTTCTGATTCTGTAGTTGTGGATGACGACTTTGTTTGTGATGGACGTCCTTACCGTTTTGAGTCAGAGTATACAGATGAGGTGCTCGTTGAAAGGAGGATGCGGAGGCAGAGAGAGGAACAGCTGGCCAAAGAACAACAAGCCGCTGCACGTCCGCCAATAGACAACAGGTAACTGCAGAATCAACGGCTAATAGCACTAGCATATCATAACAAAATGTTGGTGAAATGAACTAGTTTCATGGCAGATAATGCATTATTTAGAGGCTGCGATTCGGTGCCCCAGTCACTCCCACTATATGGATATACACTGATCTAAATATCATCCAAATGACAAAAGGTGACACCAAAGTTATATGGCTGAGTAAACCAACAGTATTTTATGCCAGAAATTAGGTCCAGGTTGTGAAAAACTGTAGTTCCCCTTTAAGTCAAATGACTCTTTTGCACTACATTATCTGTTTAACATCCTAGAAGACTGATGCTGAAGATTGTAACACTGAAGTGCACGGGCATGCATCGTATCCTAGGGTCTTAGTCAGCTCCGCCCCTCGCTCGTCTCCATCTCCACCCTCTCGTCCAAACTCTCCCAAAAAGCAGGAAACATAGAATTGAAGAATACGATGCTTCGAAACAGCAGTCTGCAAACAAATGGGTGATGTCAGTGGCTAAATCCTTGCATTTTTATTGCTGCGTTTAGGTTTTTAAAAAGCTACAAATTAAATAATTTTGGTCAGTTACAGCTGCGAGAGATTCTGGGCCAGTGTTTGGACAGGGTTTTACACCGGCAACGTGAAAAGAGAAGATTTTTTGGAAGAATAGTGTTCATGACTCCACTAGACATCAGGGACTTGTAGAACGCATGCAGAGGCACACTGAGCGTGTTCTCGTTGCTTCACGGTGGTCCAGCGACTTACACATTTTAAACTGAATCTGTCGCCCGTTTAAACCTGCACGTTCGCAAACACGTGGAGATGGGGGGATTTTTCTCTGTCTGCACTCTCACTCTGGAACGTAGCTGCACTATTTCCAAACAAATCTGAAGAGGAACACACCCTTGTCAACATTAGTTTTTCCCCTCTCTGTTCACTGAGCTTCTATGTGCCATCTTCCTGTCTGCTTTCCCTCCTCGTCACGTCTCTCTTTCATCTGTTGTTTAAATGGCTCAGCGACTACAGCATGTGTTTGTTTGGACCGTGATGCGGCAACGGTACCCGGTGTGCATGCCATCTGGGCGGAGGGGGTACGTCAGTGCTGTCCCTCACCACCGTGATCCTCCCCTCCGTCTATCCTCCAGTTGTTTTCCTTTCCATCGCCCCTAAAACTGCTCTCCAGCTATCTATTTCTGCTCTCCTCTCGCTTGTTTTCTCCCTTCCTTTGTCTTCTGTTTGTGCAGTTTTCATGTGAGGTGGTCCGCTTGTAAGCCATGTGGGAATTTCTGTAACCACCAGAGCATATCAGTTGATGCACTGTTTACGCTGTGTAATTGCAAACAGATTTGTTTGTGCAAAAACTGAAAAAATAACATAATTCTCTTCCTGTGTGTTTCCTCCATTCTTGGATGAGCCTAAGCAGCCTAACTGCTGTGCTTTCCACTAACTTCTGCTACTAACTTCTTTTCACACTTTGACCAGCGTCTATAGGTGTGCGCAAAGGAAAGGATGGGTAGTATAGAGGAGTCTGACACAAAGGGAAGCTCAGTGAGGACTAACCTTGAATGGGGGGAAAGGACTAGAGAGAAAGGAGGTGTGCTGGCTATGAGTAAAGGTGCTCATATGGTGTCCAGCTTGGGTGGTAACCAGGGAGGTGCACGGAAAGACAAACACAAAGGATTCACAAACACACTTCCATTGAAGTCTTCACCCAGACGCTTTAAAGGGACATGAAAAGGCCTGAAAAGCCAGACAGATAAAGAGATAAAGTCTGGGTGAAGAGGTGTCTACAGTAAACACAGACGCGCAGAGGTGGAAGCGGAGTAAATTAAGTCACTACTGTAAGTGGAAATCGGCGTGGAAAGGTTATTAAACAGAGGAGTAACTGGATCATTAACTCTGCTCTCAGGAGCTGCGGGAAGGGAAACACCCGGCATGGAGGCGTATGCGCTGCAAAAAGTTATGGTTGAAACTACTTAACGCTCTTTTTTAAGCTTTATTAAGCGTGATGACGGCAGGTTGGCAAGAAATAAACTGAGGGTTGGGTGATATGTGAAAGTGGTCGTAAGCCACAGTACCACAGATATTACGTTAAGTTATATTGGCAGATTAAAATCATGCTGTAGGTGTAAACTGTGTCCAAACTCCATACCGATATTAATGATAAGTAGAATTATTTTGACGCTGAAAAATAAGCAATAATACTCTCGAAAATGTCACTCTATAAATTTAAAATGTTTCAATTTCTGACTCTGCTCTTGATTCCTGCCGTGGCCAGAGTTTCCTCAAAATTCTCTCCGCGTAGACTCGTAATTTGTTTTTCTAAAACTCACTCCGAGGAAGCAGATTCTGCCAAAATTATCTCCCGTGGAAGACTGCCATGTTTTATTTCCTAAGACGGAAGTGATGAAGATGTAAGGACATCCGCTCCGTGGATGGCGTGCCCGTGCACGTTTTGGCAACAGCTCCCCCTTTGATTAAGGAGGATTGTGGTTTTGGTTAGATGTTAATAAAGTAAACATGTCCTGTCTCATGTTCAACTCACTTTGGACTTTTTCAATATTTAACCAAGACCACGATCATTCCCTGAGCTTAACCGAGAGCTCGGAGTGCCTAAACATAACCATAAAAATGTTAATCATGGAAAAATAGGAACTGCTCACAGCTGCAAATCATCAAATGGTGTGCAGATGGCGGTGAGAGAGTTATAAGAAGACATTTGGAAACAGAAATGCTTTATTTTTGTAAAGTTTACCTTTGTAGAAAATGGAAATGTATACGATAGTAACTGTAACAAGAGCACACTATGATAATCCATTTACAGTGCCAGACGACTCGTCTTAAAGGGGCAATATGTAAAACAGTTTGCAGAAAAGGTGTAGTACATTTCCACAGAAGCGGTCTTAAAAGTTTGTTTAATAGACCTGAGATACCTAAGGCACTTCCATCAGGATCGGCTGTGCTATGATATGTAAATGTGTGTTTTAATACTGACTCACAGGATACTTAAATCACTGTGAAAGCAGAATAAGGAAGGCCAATAACTAACGACATGGCAAGGATACTCAAACTAAAACAGCGCACTAAAACCAGCGCACTAATTGTATGCAGAACCTGGATGTGGATACTAAGTTGCGGTATTTTGCTTTCTTAGTCCAACTTTCTTCAATTTTCACTGCACTGGAGCAAGGAGTGTACACGTCTACCATCACCAGGAATCGTCCAACAAACAACGTGGATGATAATATTCTGGAAAAGTGATCCATAGGCCAGGCCTTCAGTGGACCCAGTGGCATCGCTAGGCTAGGCGGCTTAGGCTAGGCGGTTAGCATGCTAACTTAACTAGATAGCGCCGCAGCACATTAACCTCTTTGACGTGATGCCAGAACTGTAACTTTCTTCACATTTTATTGAAAATTTTCAAGGAATTTTCAAATATTTAGACGGAAAATCTTACAAATTGCACCTTGAAACGACACCAGAGAAAACTAAAGCTTTCAAGAGACAGTAGCAACACTGGTATAAATACCAGTGTTGAATAAATGAATAAATTTATTCATTTTAGGTTTAAAGAGTGTCATATACAGCAGCAGCAGCATGTTTTACAGTGTACTACCTGTGCAGTCAGCCTACGAGTGCTGCATGCAGCAGGGGAGCGATTAGGAGTCAGCTGACCTCTTATTACGTCTTGGCTAATGGAGCTGTTTGTTGAGATTGCTCTCTGCTTCAGAAGCACCACACTGTTTACTGTCTGGATACTCCACAAACAAACACACTAGCTCAGCTTCCCACGCACACATTCATCTACGAGGAACAAGCTATTATCTCCGTACCCAGTCCCTCACCCACGCAACAGGAACAAGCCACAGACCTACACAGAAACAAACAATGCGCATGCCGCTGTTGTCAGATGAAAAGCTCGTAAATAACAAAATACCAGATTTTGAGGAGGGAAAAAAAACATTTTTGTTTGTTTGACAAATTGCACCAACTCATGGAGAACAGCGCACTCCATCAGTTTCAAGTTCATACCGAGTCAGCAAAATTTAAGAGGTGGTGTTTTTTACCCTAAGAATGACAGCTTGTTTGTGTGTGTGTGTGTTTCTCTTTTAGCCTTGACTCCCAGACAAAAGTGTTAACAGCGCTGTTTGTGTATACAGAAGGCCGTTTATTGAGTGGATGCACATTTAAGATCCTGTAAACAACAAATGGCGCAAGCACTTGAAGGACTCCTCAGAAAATTGAATGTTTAAAGGATGACAGATCCGCAGCAGGTGTGTCTTGGCAAGGAACACCATGTGGGGGCTTGCCAGCTGCGAAGGAAAACTGCAGCCTCATCAAACAAACAAACACACAAGCTGCTCTGTCTGGGTCGGTTATGAATGACGGGAAAGCACAGGAAAATCAAGTCAACACATAAAACAGTCAGCTTGACCTCACACCCGGCCGGCACAGAGGATGTGCTCTTATCCCCGGCCCCCAGAAATTAATGAAATAGCTGCTTGACACAGACAAGAGGGAGGTTGAATCTGTCAGCATGCAGTCAGTGAAAGAGCTCTGGCCCCAACATCTTGTTAGAAGAAGGGGATGAAAGAAAGAGGGGAGAATGTCAGAGAAGAGGCGAGGCAAGGAGGATCAATCTGTTGTAATTATTTAATCGGAACTATTATTTTTTACAACCACCTCCTTCAGAAGATATTTAGATCCACCGCATATATATCCATATAGTGGGAGTGACTGGGGCACCAAAACGCAGCCTCTAAATAACACATTATCTGCCACAAAACTGACTCATTTCACCAATATTTTGTTATGATATGCTAGTGCTAATCCCCGGTGAGTCCAGAGTTACCTGTTGTCTATTCGCGTACGTGCAGCGGTTTGTTGTTCTTTGGCCAGCTGTTCCTCTCTCTGCCTCCGCATCCTCCTTTCAACGAGCTCCTCATCCGTATAGTCTGTCTCAAAATGGTAAGGACGTCCATCATAAACAAAGTCGTCATCCACAACTACAGAATCAGAAAAATATTTAGTCATGTTGCAAAAAAACTAGCAGTAGCAAATTACTGGTAAACAAGCGTGCGGTGCTCAGAGATGACATCATCTAAGTCAGAGGTTAGTAAGTCAATCTACAGATCCCAGATGATGATAACTCCAGACTCAGTGGGAACAGCAGTAGTGTATCGTAACAAAATATTAGTGAAGTGAATGAGTTTTGTGGCAGATAATGTGTTATTCAGAGGCTGCGTTTCTGTGTCCCATATGGATATACACAAATCTAAATATCGTCCGAACGACTCCAAATGACACCAAAGTTACATGGGTGAGTAAACGATGGTAATTTAAGGTCCAGGTTGTGAAAAACAATAGTTCCCCTTTAAGATAGAGGGTTTTTTTGTAGTCTATAAAGGATTAGAAGATAAAAAATACTGGCAGAAGATAAGACATCATAATCTGGCTCTATATGAAGGGGTTATGACAGTAAATGCTGTGAGGGACGTTCCATGTCAATTCATCCAACAGATGTCGAGATGAAGCTTAGTGGTGCTAGAAGGCATCGCCACTGTTTGCACTGTTTTGTATTGTCTGCATAAGCTTGCACTCGCACACTTCATGCTCAGTCCCTTGTATCGTACTTAGTGCTATACGTCTTCCTGTAGCTCCATGGTCCCAGAGGAATGTCCTCTCTTCTTACTATGCACTGCACCTGCTACACATGGTTGAAATGACAATAAAAACCTCTTTGACCTTTGTCCACTGTCATAAAGGTACATCATCTGGACACCTCGTCATCTGGAACAATGTGTGGACAATTCTCATAGCTGCTGAGGGCTTTCACTTAAAAATGTCAGTCATTTGATAGGGAGGGAGGAAAGTTTCAAGTTTGCCAGGATCAGTATCCTCTGGATACTATGAATGTCGAGTGGCGGTTGATGAAATATGCCTTTAAAAGCGGTACACTTACCCACAAAACAAACTAAAGTCAACTCTAGTTTCTTCTCTTTGTTTCCACTAAAAATGTTCCAATTTGAACTTTTCTGCATCGCCACATCATATGTAACTGTGTTGGTACTATCTTAAGAAGATGTCCTCACTTTTAGCCTCCTAAGGATAATTAGTCTGCATGAATGTAACAAAAGAAGAACACACATGTAAATACTTACGCCCACCTCCACCCAGACAAAGACTCACACTCAGCCCTCTGTGCAATCCCATCTGATCTCGCCGACACTGTTGTTAGAAGCCTCCTCTCACTCGGCGGGCCATCCCGGTGCTGCCTTTGAACTCAGCTGCCAAGAAAGTGTAACACCGCGTGCCTCTTTCTTTGACTCTCAGGAATGATCAGGAACATCGTAATGATAAAATTGGCAGGGGGGGTCGGTCGAAGCGAGGGGCTGAGTGGGAGCACAGGGCTCCGACGGAAAGCAAGTAAGGGGGCTCGAGCATTGTCAACGTCCTGTTAATAAGCCGCGGCAGACAGCTGAGGCGTGTGTGAGTTCCAGGTATGCGCTTATGTGTGAGCACAAATATGAATTCCTCTTTTTACGCCGTGTGTGTGTGTGTTAGCGAGGGTGATGTCAGGCTACATTACGGCTTATTGCTGGGTTGAGTGAAGCGCAGGATTATCAGCTGATGGAAGAAATTGAAAAAGAAAGAAAAAAGGAGCTTTCATCGGGATGGGGCCCGAATGTTTGATGTTAGACAGAAGGAATCATATACAAGTTGATGGAAAGTCAGAGAGGGGTGGAGGTGAGGCAAGAGGTTGAGTGCCAACAATATAGGATCAAAACAACAAGTGAGCCCAACAGATAAAGAGTAAGCATGCGTTCAGACAGTCTTTGCTGTATCACAGATTCCACACTTCTATAAGGTTACCAACGCCTAGCATGGAATAATGTCCTCTTTGCGCTCATCTGTGTCAAACATCAGTGTTCAGTGTATATCAGTGTTGGCTGTGTCACACTTTTGGGACTATTTTCTGCAGAACATTAATGTTATATTGCTTATTGCAATAGTTCCAGCTCGAAATATTGTGCAGATTGTTCATTCTACCCATGTTTGTGTGACCCTGGTTTTAGTCCTGTTCCAAATGGACGACTGCAGTCTATGCGGCTTTAAACGCAAATGAGCCTCTGTACGCCACAGCCCTTTGCAAAATTAGGCTGTCCTTTTGCTGCTTGTGACATTGTGGCGTTTATAAATATGCATCATCAATTGCTGCCCAAGTACTGTTCCACTTTAAAGTATGCATCAGACCAAGTACAGTCCAAATACCTGTTTGGGTATTTGCCCCGCCGTTTAAATAAGGATGCATCTGGCTACAGGTAACTTGTGCCAGGTATCCCAGAATGCATTTTGCAGGCGTTATCAGGTACATTGCTGTTTGAGTCCTGACCTGCGCCCTGCAGTCCTCCAGAGTCCGTACTCCTGAATCAAACTTCCAGACTACCGAAGTTAGCATACTTGGTGTGGATAAACGCCCGCGGATATGCCTGGAAAAACACAGACCGGAGAACTAATACGGCTCTTAACAAAAACACAACAGTTAAAGTGGAGTCGGCGCTTATTCCCATAAGATAAAACGGGGATGGACGCGTAATGATGTCCAAAAACAATGTAAGAGTCAACTGTGCGTAGTATGTCCTCTTTAATGTTTGGTGACCTTGAGGAAGTTCTGTCACCGTGACAACAGGTCTGTTAAACCAGTTTAAACAGTTTAACAGACCTGATATGAAGGATTACTGCGCACAGGTAAAAGTATTTATGGCAGTCCATCCAATAGATGTTTAAATATTAAAATATTGAACTAAAATGGTAGACTGACTAACCAGACTTTGTTAAAATGTGTGGACGTTTCATTCAGGGAGAAACACATTAAAAGGTTTAGTCATAAGGATAAAAATGCTTGCTCAGCTAGAAACTGCTTTTAATGCTCTCCCTTCCCTGAAATCTGTCTTGACCTTTGTGTTTTGTTTTTTTCATCTGCCGTTAGGTCACTTCCTGGGGAACCACAGTGTGCTGGACATCCTCAGACAGGACGGCTACGAGATCATCCACATGCCCTCTGATCATCAAGAGCCAGTCACCGAGTGAGTAAGCAGGAAAGATTGCACTGTGACAGAAGACAAAGCGTGTCATTTCATTAAAGTACTGTGGTTACGAAGAAACACACAAAAACACAGATTCTAGAAACGGCTAATTCTGGTGGTTGCTTAGGTCTCTCTGTAGAAATCGAAATGTTTTCCACCAGGGACTGAGTTGGTGACAATGATATATGTTGTTTTATTTTGGAGTCCGAGTATTGGCTGACTCCCGTTTTGTGCAGGTAATCAGTCACGGATTACACTCAAAAACTAAACCATGAGAATCTGCTGGCCTGACAAGATAATGAATGAGAAAAGACAGGGAGTTATGTACGAGCATCACACCGATGATATGATACCGTGGACTCTGAATCAGAGCATTTGTGCACTCATAATTTTTGGCAAGCGTGTGGATATATATCTGTATCTGCACTGCCCACCCCCCTCACAACTTAGCCAGTCCACATCCGCCTAATTCTCTCCAGAGTTTAGGAATTTAACCTCAGTGAATTTGCTGAAGCGCATTGCAGATAGGGGCCAAATTGTGTTCTGTAACAAATAAAGCTCAGCTATGCAGAAATCCTTTGATACCTCATCAACTCCTTCACTTTCCTCCCTTGCTCCCTCCTTCCCTCACCTTCCTCTCTCCTGTGGCTGCCAAATGCGAGCTGCCAGGTTCTGCCTGCTCTCACCACAACACACAAACGCATTTTCATACACATGAGGTGATGCACAATGCCAAGGAGCAAAGGCAGGAGGTTTGCACTCGTTTAAACTCATAGACGTACAGTTGACTCACACAGAGATTTGGTGCTGGCTTTGCAGTGTTCCTTGTGCAACCCCTCTTATTATCTGTGTGTGTGTGCGCCCCAACTCCTTGGCACAGATGAGCTCCAATCTCACCTAGGGGCTTAATCCATGGGCCCATAAAAGAATAACAACAGCCACTTGAATTCAAGTGAAAGTGGAAAAACAAGGCGCACTAAGAAGGGCCTTTTTTTAAAACGGTACAAACATCCCCATCCATCCAGCTGGAGCGTTTTACTAACTCCTCACTGCAAATTACAGCTGTGAACGTAGCCTCCCTATCTCCCTCCACCCTGTTTGCACAGTTGTGACCTTCGGCCAGTGGTTCGCGGTTTAAAAGCTGACAAGTGGGCCGACTGGCTGACTGTGGCCGCGAAACACTTGTGCGTGCCGCGCTCGCACACAGCCGTGCACTTTCACGCGAACACTTGTAGCGTCCCGACTTGTAGCGTGAGGTGACAGGAGAGGGAAAACACACCACAAGACGGTTGAATTTGAGGTGTTTATGAAAGCTGTTAGCTGGAGACCTGGACTGTTTCTAACCCACTCACCAAATGTCTTAAAGAGTGATTATACACTATGACTGACAGGCACAGCAGACCAGAGCTAGGTTTGGCTCCACAGTAGCTTGACCGCAGGCCTGGGGCTATTATCACACTGACCAAGCTGTAAGGACTGCTTGGATGAGGGGCATTAGAGCTTTTAGAAGCAGAAACACAGACCATCGGGTTTATACTGACTGGAAAGAGAAAACTAATTGTGCATGAGTGCTGGTCTATTGCAATTTCTCATATCAACCAATATAAAGTTAACTTACACATCAAAATAGCATGTTTAATAATGTTTGACACCAGCATTAGAAATCCCCTTGACTTCCACTCATCACTCAGATGTCGTGTATAACATGTTTTAGATGTCCTATCTTTAAAGTCGCACGCAGCCACATTGACAGGGAAAGAAACAGAAAGGAGAAAGTATGAGTAATGTGTGGAAGAGGCATGGCTAAAGTTTTCAAGGAGAGGCCAGAGATTCTGGGTGGTCTCTTTTGGTCAGACGTCAATTTTTGATGCACAAAGTACGGCTGCGAGAGTTACAGCTTCCTCTAATGTTGCTCACTGGGTATTCCAGCCACTCAGGACCTCGTTAATAGGGGCAAGGCTTCCCTTGTGGTGTTCGTGTCCTTGATTGAAGTCAGGGCTTATAAGTGGAAAGCAATTGAGTGGTCAGAAACCACAAACAATAACATTTGCTGGCTGCAAGCTGGAATTCTTGGGAAAGTGTACAGAAACACAAATGAAGCTAGTTTTTCATGTCATGTGCAAGTAAAATGTTTAAATGAAATGCTTCGGTGAATAAACCTTAAATTTATATAGTGAAAAATGAGGTTTCACAGACTCCTCTGTCCTGTCTTCCCCGATGTAGGAGTAAGAAAGATCAGGAGACACCTGCAGCAGAGACCAGCGAGGAGAGCACTGACACCAGCACGCTGTATCCCACCAGCTGGCCGACCAGTGTGGAGACGGAGCTGGAAGATCCAGACGACTTTCTGGGCCTCGGAGAGGAAGAGCTGCCTCACATGCTGCTCCCCGACAGCCTGAGCCAGCTGGAGGAGTTTGGGCGACACAAACGGCCTCGCAAGGCCCACCGCGGCCATGGGAGACCGCGACTCTTCAGTGACCTGTGGGTTCGCATCGGGGATAGGTAAGATCTCTATTGTGATTAGTTTACGGTGGCTGATTTCAGCTTAAAGTTTTGTGAACGCCTGTAAAGAGTAAAACACTGATCAGCCACAACATTAAAACCACTGACTGGAGAAGTAAATGACATTGACCATCTTGTTACATGTTTAGTGTTTTGCTGGGAAACGTTTGGACCTGGCATTCATGTGGATGTCATTTAAGACATGTAGCACCCACCTAGACCAGACAAGGCACCCCAACCCCATAGCAATGACACTCCTTGATGGCAGCAGCCATCCTCAGCAGGATGCAGTGACACGCAAAAAACGGTTAGGAACAACAATAAACAAAAAAAAAAAACATGAAAACAGCACAAGGTGTTGATCTGGCCTCCAAACTCACTAGATCCCAAAGTGATCTGTGAGATGATCCACAGAGGCCCCTCCCCTCAACCCATAGGACCCAAAGGCCCCCACTAACAACATCCTCAGAAGGCCCATGTCCATTCTCTGATGTGTCACAACTGTTTTGGAGGCACAAGGGAGAGCTACACAATATTAGTGGTCATTATGTTATGCCTGATCGGTGTATATGTTCCACCTTTTATTCAGACATTTTTTCAAAAAGCCAGATTTAAACATAAAAGAGAATTGCAAAGATTTGCCTAATGATACCATTGATCCGGAAAAAAAAACACGCAGTGTAGATGATTACTAAAGATGCAGTTTACTACAGTCTGCCATTACTTAGTGTTGCGTATGATTTAAAGTCAATGGCTAGAGCCACTTGTAATTGGAAGTGCAGCAGCATTATTTATATGCAAAAGTTACTTATCCCGGATTTGAGTGCAGCGCTATGTCGTTTCATTTTCTAGGTCTAAACTAACTGTTTACAACTTGCAAACGCACTGAAAAGTGTCATTATCATACTTACCATTAGCCACTGTGGTATGGGAGACCTTGTACTTTTCTTGTCAGAAATCCCCAGACCCAGTTTTTTCTTTGAAATTGTCATGCATAGCGATTTCGCCGCTGTGGTAGGCCAGTTAATTGTTTCGGTTGCATGTATTTTATTGGGTCTCTGCGCATTTTTGACGATCAAAGGGGCTGTTTTGGATAAAGCCTCATTTCAGACGGCATGATTGGGAATTAACATAAACAGCCTGACGTGTGGACGCATTCCAAGGAAACTGACATTTTTATGTAGTCGATTATAATTAAGGCTAGCTGCCGGCCTGCAATGAATCATGCTCGTTCCCAAGTGAAATGGAATTCATTGCTGAGAATGGATTGGATATGCTATGGATGGGAGCTCGTCATCACAGTCAAAATACTGTTGCACATGTGGGTTAAAGAAGCATTTAAATAATGAAGTTTAAATAAAAAAAATCCACCCCCATTGTCTGTGCTTGCCACATAAGTTCATGGCTGGCTCGATCTACGCAAAAAGTAAATTTAAGTAAATTTAAAAGACAACTCATATGTTGTGCTCTTCTTCCTCCAGCACTACCCCACCACCGAATATCAGGATAATCAACAACTACGTCACGGTGGACCCTCCACTGACCCATCAAGAGCAGCGCAGACGGATGAACAGCTACGCGACAGAGCAGCACCCCAGCTCTCCTTCCTCCACTCCACCTAGCCCGACATCGGCCCAGCCAGCTTTATCCCACAGCGCTCTCACACTGTCTTGTGTCTTAGCCTGGCTCTTATCACACGTCCTGTTCACCTCCTGACCATCAGACAGCGTTATCTCACAGACAAACACTTAAGACTACTGCATCCACACCAGAGCAGTGGCACTGCACCTGATTAAAAACGAACAAGCAATGACCATCAGCACACGCAGACGGGAAGTGGAGGAATATTTCCAGTCAGGATAAGACGTCCTCAGGAGGGACGGTCCTGCTGTCGGCCTCCTTCACACGGAGAGATCAGGGGCAGCTGGTCGAAATGCTTTAAAAACTCAAGTTTCACAATGTCTGGAATAAGCTTCAAGCCACGACTGTGTTGGAGTCCAAACCTCATGAAAGTATTAAGATAGAATAACAAACACGTAGGACGATGAAGAAATGTAATTTTGAAGCGCTGGAGTCTTCTACCTAATGAAAACCTTAATACTGTATAAGAAAATAAGACTGACCTTAATAATGAGAATAGAACATACTAATCATAACTCTGTGATAAAGGAGTTAAATGCCTACAGTACTGTGTATGAGGAGAGAGCACGCAGCTGCCACTTTGTAAATTGTGCATTTTGTTCATAAAGAAATATTGTATATTTATTATTTCTGGAAGAAAAGAGTATATTTTCTTGCTTTCTGAAGATTAAAGAACAAAAAAGAACTTTAAAAAAGTGAATGATGTGTTTTCTTTCCAAAGAGTTTAGACCAAACAGTGCGTGTAAAATAAAAATCCTGAATAAATTCATAACAGGCTCTTAAAGGGAGTTTTACGCAGAATAAAAGAGATGACAGCCGCCTGTCTGCTTTCGCTGAGGAGATGTTTTTGATTTTTAAAACTCCTGATATTTTTAACAACAGCAAAAAAAAGATGTGTTAAACGGGTCCAGCTTTGCAATTTTCTGCTTCTTCTGATTCCAGCCCTGAAGAGGAAACCTGTGCGACTAGTGATCTCAGTCTGCCACCTCCTGGCCAAAACTGAAATCACTCACCGTAAGTTTGTGGCTCATGGATGTATTTATACAGGCAATGCAGCAAAATGAAATAAAGCAATAATCACTCAGTTATAGAGAAAGAGATGTTAAGAAAGTTGAGAAGGTGAAATAGCGTTCCTGCTCTAGAAGGATACCAGTCAAATCGTTAAATCCATGTTATATTTTTACACTTATCAATACCAGGCTGAATATTAACAGTGAAATAACCCTGGTCCTGTCCAGACCTGTGACTAACGTGCTTCCTGAGCGATCAGATCACAAGTGGGTGCTCACATATAGCATTAAAGTAGTGTGTCTCCACATACGGTACATCTCAAGAGACCACTCGTGATTCACAGTTCTGCTGCCAGGATGAAAGAGATCAAAAGGCTCTCCCTACTGAACACACACTCTGGCGGTCATGGATAATGGCTGGATGGATGGTTAGATGGATGGATGTGTGAGTTTTCTGAATGAATGAGGCAAATCTACCCTTGTGGCAGTACGGCAGTGTGGCCCGGACACATTGTGTGTTCACACTGCTGAAAGAAGGTGGTCACGAGAGGCTCAGACCTCCAGTAACTGTAGGCCAGGTGTCTTCAACAGGGGGTCCAGGTACTGCAGGGGGGTGGCGAAAGTTTTGGTTGATTAGACCATTTTTTTTTAATAGTTCCCCTGCAATTTTTTCCACAAATTTATAAGTAGGGTCCATCTCTCCATCAGTTTGGGGGTCCTTGGTCTGGAAAATGCTGAAGAGCCCTGATGTAGGCTAATGGATAATTACATAATATATTTTATTGTATCACAATGTATTGATCACAGTCACATATTAAGACTGTGATCCTAATCAGTGAGCGTACATTACAAGATGATTCAGCTTGGTTTCTGTAAATCACGGTCGTTGAAAGTTACAATTTTTCCAATAAAGTTGAGAAGAGAAAAACAGATATTTGAACCTTCATAGCAAGAGAAGCACTGGTTCATTAAGCAGGTGTCCCTGTAAGCCAGATGTTATTCTGATGTGAATAAATGTGACCAAAAAAAAAAGCGGTATACTGTAGAATTACACATCCTCCACACTGACAGTTACAACTTTAATATCACAACGAAAATATAGGCAAGAAAAGTGAAGGATGAATGCTCTCCACTCTTTTATTAAGTGTCCTCACTGTCCTTGTGCGAGACACTTCACCCCTGAAGTGCTCCAGATGAGTGGCAAAAAAAAAGCAGGATATTCTGGTTGGACAGGATGATTCAGTCAATTTGAAGATGAATTATATATATATATATATATATAAAATAACAATATTCCTAAATCCTTCTCACTACTCTGGATTTAAGCATAAGAACCTCTGAGTCGTTCTGACCACACGGCTCAGCGACAGCCCTGCAGTTAAGACTTCTACCACTAAACGGCGCTAGAGCAACATGTTTTACAAAGCAGCTCAGATGAGAAGCAGAGTAAAGGCCTCACGACCAGCCTGAGAGTAAAGACATGCATGGAGACAGACGAGCACTGCTTTTTGAAAACTACATATGTCTTTAAAATGATCACAAAGACACATGTCAACCAATTATTTAGAATAAATACACATGTTGTGCATTTTAGGCCAATGACAAAAAAAAAAAAAAAAAAAAAAACTGCACATAAACATATTGTCCATCCAGGTTAGAAATAATAATAAAGACAAATTATATACTCATATTTATAAAGTCTGTAGAATTTCTACATGTATCTGTAGAAATTAAAGAACTGTTTTTTAAGCATTTATCACGTTGTTCTTTTTATTTATTTTATATTGTTACACCTTCTGCTTTACTGGGAACATTTCAATCAAGTAAAACATTTTTGATATAAATTGTATTTTCATCCAAAGAGCTTACATCACTGAGCACTTTTAAAATAACTGTTTTATCTGACTCATAATAAAATGTTTGCATACACCATTATCACTATTAGTATTTCCTTAAATACTGTTAACCCAATAAACAAAATGTAATAATTTTCACAGATTAAAGTGATTTTATGTTTTAAATTCATTTACTAATGTGATAAAAAATTAACTGCAAATAAAGTGAAAGAAGTAGATTGAATTTAAAGTCTAGCATGTGGTTTAATTTAAACTGGTAGTGGTTACTAATTATTTAAATGCTCTTCGTACGTATTAATTGAGCAGAATTAATAATGACAGAAAACACTTGTTCCAGTTCTAATTTCTTTCATTTGAGTCTTCCCCTCTTACAAAACCAGAGCGGAGCAAGTTTTTTAGAACAAACAGCTTTTTCGCCCCTTAAGCCAAGACAGGACAATATTTGCCTTAGCTAGAATACCATTTTCCCTGGGCTTTGGGGTGTTGTTTGAGGGAGTGGGGGCCTTGACAGGGTGCTCTGAGGGCTGACCCTCACTCTGCCGGGGACACGCCGCCAGCCGCATATAAATAAAAGATTACAGTGGAAAATCAATTTCTGAACAAACTCATTAAAAATGCCCCTCACCTTAAATGATTCCCATTTCCTTCCATTCAACCTGTTAACACCTCGCTGTCCATGAGACCGAGCACCCTACCCCCACCACCCCCCGCCGCCGCCTCGTCCCCTCCCTCCCCTCCTCTCTTCCATCCTTCCTTCGCCCTGTTGCTCTCCCCCGGTGGTAATTACTTGCACAAGTCGTTTTTTGCCCTTTGATTTGCACCGTTTCACAAATGAAGGTTAAGTTTGTTTAACCGTGGTGGATTTGCCAGTCATGTTAAAGCATATAATGTGGCAGGCCCTTGGTTTCTCCACACACCTCAGGCACCCCCTTGTCCACCCCCCCTGCCCCCCTTCCTCCTCCTCCTCCTCTCCTCCCCATCTCCTTCCCTGTTGGCCTGGGCCTCTCAGGGAGGTGGCGGTGGGGGCCTCCAAGGTTAAGGCTTAGTGGGCCTGCAGTGGATCAGGCTTCAGACCCATTGACTTGACTCAAAGGAGACCAGGAAGTTGTTAAAAATCACCTCTGCTAAAAAGATTAAGAATCAAACTGTGGTGTTAGCCCGTTGAGGACGTTCAGGTGCTCATCGACAGCTCACAGCTCGCTGAAAGATGGGAAGAAAGAAACAAGGGAGCATCTGTTGACTCCTGTCCAAGGCTGTGGACTGTACACAACTGGAAAAAAAGAGAAATAATGAAAGATACACTTGTCGTAACCTTGACTTTGATCAATACCTAATAAAGCGTGAAAGTCAGCTGAGCCAAGGAGAGCATCGATCTCAGGTAGCTGGAGCTGTTAAGAGCATTTCAAGTGCGTGCTGCTTTTATTGTAGAGTTGCATCTCACACACCGATCACAGCAATAACCCCCGGAGGAGTTTGTTCACACAATCGAGACAACTAACAACATTCCCATTCATGACTCTGCCTCTCAGTTAATCTCCTGCACTGTGCATGCATGGATGTTTATAAGATGCTTTTTGTCACTAGATCTGTAATTACGAGCTCTACCCATGTCCTGTGTGGTGAGTCTCGCCCCGTGTTTCACAGAGAGCTTTGATTCTCCGTCTAGCCGAGGGCAGCCATAAAGCTCTGGGAAAACAAAAGTGTGTTTAGCCCGAGGGCAGATAGCTCCTCTCCCTGCAGATAATCCCGCCTGATAGCGGAGTCAAAGCGGTGCTGGTTTGGAGGCGCTCGGCTAACTCGCGGCTCATCTGTGTTTGTGCTGGTTGAGACATTATTCTCTCCCATTGTCCGAATCCCCTTGAAGATGCGCGGCTTTGAGCCGCAAGACTGAGCCCTGTGGCCTTGTGGCGCCTTAACACAGGTCAGGTGCAAGTCTCGAAACAAAAGGGGTCGCGGTATAGTGCTTGATTGCCTTCACTGTGTTAAACAGAGAATAAATAAATCATTTGAGTTTTGACTGTAGCAGCCTCTGCAGTCTGTGAGGTCATAGTAGAATTAATTTATCGCATTTAAAAAAGGCAGTACTGATGCACAGGTTGATCTTTCTTTCAAATACCTTGAACACAGTCAGTGTTGCTTGTTCTGAATCACCCTACAGTTCATTTAGCCTAAGCTGCTTCACTAGTTTTTTAAAAGGATAAACTACACTGACAATGGTCTTCTTGATATAGGAATGTGTAACCTACTGTCTTTTTTTTTAATCTGCTTGTTAATTGGACACTTGAGATCTACAGCACAGAGGTGAAAGCTACAGAAACTATAATTTATTAGATTATTTTATAACATAACACAGCACACTCACTTGACAAAACATCAGATACA
Source organism: Planiliza haematocheilus (assembly GCA_005024645.1). NCBI lineage: Eukaryota > Metazoa > Chordata > Actinopteri > Mugiliformes > Mugilidae > Planiliza > Planiliza haematocheilus. The sequence goes on from SRSE01000509.1 coordinate 2,633,909, forward strand.
CTAGTGACAATAAACGCAGCCTCCAAGATGAGAGCAAGGCTGAATCAACAGCTCCCTGCTATTTAAAACGAATGCTGAACACTGAAAAGCTAAGGTTTAGAGCCAGACCGTTATATTAGGATGCATTCGTTTTCACTAATGTCTCTAGTGAACTGGCAGGTGCGTGTAAATCTATATAGCACATGCATATTGTGCAGTAAATAAATTCTGAGAATAGCAAACTTATATGTTGTGCTATCGCCCTGTATTGCAACACACAGCGAGACAAAATAGTTTGTTTTCAAGTGCAGAGGTAGAAGGAGCGAATGTGTACCAAGGAGAGGAAAGGAGCTACAAAGAAGACAGGAATACCGTGTGTTTGTGTGTTTGTGTGTCCATGCGTCCGCGTATATATGCTGCATGTGCGTCCCCTGCGTGTGCATTGAAGGATGGTGGTGAGAGTGTTGTGTTTCACAGTTTTTTGCCATGATGCACTGCTTTATTATTCTGCACAAGGGGCACTTCACATGCGGAATGGGTTCTCTTTGATATCGACAGCAGCTTGAGGGAGAGAGTGCACTCAAAAACAGGCGAGGGCGAATTTATTCTGGGAAAAAAACAGATAGTTGTGTACTTCCCTGGCAGTGGTTGCCGCACATACGAAGAGCCAACCGCTTTGATGCTCCAGCGGTGACACTCCACACACTAATGAAATATGGTAATTACAGCCACATGAAAGCCCTCCTAGACAGAGCTGGAGAAAGGGTACAAAAAACAAATATGACTTTATCCAAAGATACCCACTGTGATTAATTCTCCTTTTCATAAACATATATTTTATGCCGTTCACTTGCTACAAAGCAGTGTGGGCCATCAGTTGACCCAGGAACAGGCGAGGGGGAAAGGTCCACTGATTAAGAACCCTATTGTTCCCTTTCAATAGAAGACGCTGTCTGCTGGAGAACACAGAACGGAGGAGTGTTAAAAATAAAAGAAAGAACTCGCAAGAAAGTGCTCTCTGTGCCGCTCTAATGACAAAAGGCGCTTTTCTTTACAAAAGCAGATCTTTTCTCCTGGTTTAAAAATCTGTGGAGTGTAAAACTCCACAGAACCTAAACTTGGCTCGATCGAACAGCTCAGAGGTCTGCCGGCGGGTGGAAAAACTGGTAACTCGATTGAAGGAGGTACGAGATTTATAGGAAGGCGCAATATTCAAAGTTTACACAATAGAAATTTAAGCAATATGTCTACATTTTCCGTCATCCAGGATTTGTGAGAGGAAGACCGCAGCTTGACGTAATGTTGCTTTTTTTTTTTTTTTTTGGTCGGGCGATTGTGCTAGAGGCTGGTGACTGGGGCAGTTTTTTTGGATGAACGGTGAAATTGGCAGGTCGTCTGCTGGAGGAAAATGAGGTGCAATTTGGTTTCGGTCTCTCTCTCTGCGGGTAAAGACAGAGGGAGGAACTTCTATGTGTGTACAGTAGAGAGGAACAGGGATGGCATGGAGGAGGGATGTGATATAAACAATATCAATTTCATCATGGAGGATGTCGCCCAGCAAAACAGTTTGTTCCGCCAAACTTTCAGCTGACATATATTTTAAAATTTATTATGTTTTGCTACGGTATAAATATGATAAAAGACGTTTGACTGCCATGTTTGGTGTCTGAAGACATGTAGTTGTCAACATTGCCGGATCTAGAAAATTGCATGGATTTTAACTCCAGCAGCTTAAAAAAAAAAAAAAAAGGTATGTAATCGGCATACATTGACATACATTACTTAACCCTGCTGCATTTCCTACTGTATTATTCTGTATCTTTAGGGCTATATTAGACTGAAGGGGTGAAGTGACCTGATCCTATGCATGTCACTAAAGAGGGGAGCAAGGAGGGAGAGCGGGAGGGAGAATTCAATGCTTGGAGGAGGCTGTGTGTGTTTGACCATCAGTGTTTGCTCACAGTCAGACGGTGCAGCAGCCCCCCCCATCCCACCCTCCACCCCCTTCATATCCTTTCACACACACACACACACACACTTTTCGCCTTGCTGACTGGCTCTCCCGGGGGATGGAGCTAGAGGTCAGGGAGAAGGTGGAGGTCAAATGGGCTCTGATAAGTCCCCGCTAATAGGACAGTGTTCGTTTTTTGTGCGAGCATGCTCGTCTGAATAGGGTTGCGTTTGTGTGCGGAGAGGTGTCTGACGGGCTAGCTGGGGCGCAAAGCGAAAAAAAAAAAAAAAAAACCACAGCCGTGCACCGTGCGGATCCACATGAGCAAAGAGTGTACACACACACACACACACACACAAAGTTGTGCACGCTCTATGCATGCATGCACAGTCTTTAAGGTCAGAGCATGGGGTGAGAATGTTAAATGGCCAGGCGGGGGGACATCAAATATTTTCCTACCCATCACTATCAGCAAACCACCTGCCTGAAACCGTGAGCTGTGTGTGCGTGCATGCAGGAGCAGCCGCGCAACATATATAGGTTTAGCTGATGAAACTGCTGAGACAAGTCGGCTTTATTACAGCACACACAGAGGCAGACAGACGTACAGACGTGGAGGCAGACAGACAAGATAGGCAGGGCGTGTGGGTGGGCGCCAGCAGTCGTGGCGCGGCACACAAACAGATGGGAGTTTTGGGTGCAGAGCTGCGGGCGCTCAGATAGGAGCTTACCTCCCACCCTGAGTTTCTACTACCCCCAGCCCCTTTTATCGCTCGTCTCCAGGTAACTCCAGGTAACTCCAAGGCCAGGCCGCTCTTAAAACCACGACAGTCAAGGTAACAGCTAATTGCAGAATGGCACTCGTAAAATGGCCTGTTTGCCTACAGCTGAACTCCGCCCCGCTCGTTTTAGATGCCAAACTTGGAGGGAGGCAGGAAGCGACGTGTGCATCAGGCGATGATGTGGTGTCGCTGTATTTGTTGCAAGTTCTATATATTTTTTTTTTAGCCTCTTCCTCCGACTACTTCTCATCCTTATATTGACTGTGCGTCCTTGGAGTTGAGTCATTCTCGCGCCTCTTCTCCGTACTTGTCACTGTCTTTATCTCTCCCTTCTGTGCCCATATTTCACCGACTTTATGAGTAACTCTGGCTCCCTCCCTCTTTTAATGTTTGATTCCAGGTGATAAGAGACGAGAGATGAGTCGGTCTGCACCGGTTAATGTGGTCAAAGGTCAGAGGCTGTGCTGGGGAGTGAGGAGGGGGGTGACTGCAGTTAAGTCAGCACAAGCCGAAGCTGGACCACGATCTGCTTTTTGGACCGTGAATTGTAGCTGGTGGCACCTAGCCAAGCTGTCTGCACATCAGCCAAGAAAACATACATATTGAAGCAATTGTCCGTATCGGCTTGAGGAGTCATTATCTGACAATCTATCAAGATACCGATCAAGAGTTTGTATATATCTACTGTCACATGTACTTACCCTCTGCACGGAGATAAGATTACTACTTCTCTTTGCAAACAGGCCAATAAATACGTAAGTGCACACACCTGGACATGCACATACACAAACGCGCTGCTTGTAGTGTCTACTGTATGTATCATACTCAAACAGAAACATGTGCCTATGAACTGTGCGAGTGCGCTGCAACCTCACCACACACAAATACTGTACAGTTTACTGTCAAACAAAGTCACGGTTCATCTCCTCACTCCTCAACAATCACTTGTTTGTTTCAGGCCGCAAACAAACAGCACACTCCCCCACATAGTGGTCATTGACACAGACCGAAAGTGATCCCTCCTCTGGCTTTTCGCTTTGCCCTCTCTCGCTCTCCATCTTTCAGCTCTCTTGTCCTCCCCAACCCCTCTTCCTCTTTGTCCCTCTCTTTCACACCGTCTCTCTCTCTCTCTCTCTCTCTCTCTCTCTCTGGTTTTTCATCTGATTTCATTCCTCGTCCGGCTCCCGCCATTATAAATTCATTGTATGCTGTCGTGGCTGATTGAAGTGATGGGCTGATTCCTCAGAGCTTCCTGCCTGATGGAGGGTGCTATAGCAAATAGCCCAATGGGTCTGTTTAGATAACACTGACCTCTCGCAAACCACCGCCACCGTCTGCCGCGAGGGAGCTCTGTGGGACTCGCGGCCGTCCCCGAGCGACAGGACGGACGGAACGTGAAAAGGGGAAACGGAAAAGACGGAGGCGGTGAAACTAAAAAGAGAGCTGGATAGAGCGAAAGAAAAAGAGAGGATGACGGAGAAATGAAAACACAGGAAGTGGGAGCTGGTGGAGGTTAGAGAGGAAGAGTAAAGGGGAGATCTCGGGTGGGCAATGATTTGAAGAGGATTGTAACTCCCACCTGCCCTCTCCATGAACAAAAGTGTTAGTCATCATCAGGGTGAATTGTGAGGGGAGACAAGGAGCCGCTTCGTTGGTCCCCCTGATCTGCATTCTGCCCATGGGGTTACCAGGGTAACGAGTACAGTAGACAGAGGGGCGAGGAGGGTGAGGGAGGCATGGAGAGGGCACTCACCCTTTTCCTTGGAAATGGATATTCATGCCTTTGTTCTGCTGGGGTTATGATCGTGTTGATTAGGAAAAAAAAAAAAATTGTTTAAACAGCCCGCCCTCGCCGCTGGCATCAAATATCACGAGGCCGACCCAACTTCACCTGGCCAACAGATCAGCATTCAAACACCAGCGCTCATTAAAAACAGGAAGATAATGGAACTGGAAAAATATTCGTCCATGTGAATGATTAAAAAGAAGAAGGGTATTTTTTCCCTTTTTCCAAACATCCCTTTGACCTACTTTGTCCGTGTCTGTGTACTCATCTATCTACCTATGCACGTGTTTGCCCACAGGCTTAAGTATTTATAATAAATCCGAATAAAACCTCTTTTCTGCTGCACGCAGTTTCACTAGTTTCTGTTAGTGCTACTAGTCCCAGTATAGCCGAGAATGTGCCACGTGTATCTACGTCCCTGTTTTAGTACCTGCTTTACGATCCACATCAGAACACACATACCCTCCTTTAAGTGAGCATTTGAAAATAATGGTCCTCGGTGTTATGCAAGTCTCTGTACACACTGGGCCCGTCTTAAAAGTTACAGGGGGCAATATTATGGCTCATCTTTGAAAGCTGGGGGCTGTAAAACATCATTGTAACTCCCTCATGTGACAAGATGTTTTACAGTTGCGCCATTAAAACCTATTGGGAGAGAGATCAGCGGCCACATAGGCTAGGGGAGCGTAAAGCACACCGCGCGCTCTCAGTCTCTCCTGACGCAGCACTGAAAACAGGGCACTCCTCATGGCAAGGAGCGCCACTGCCCTAAGATAATGTTGTTCTTTAATTAAACTATCTCTGTAAAGGGGTGGGGGGTGGAGGGAGAAGGCTTTGGAAGGATGGCAGGCACATGGATGAACGTGAACACGTGCAGACGTCGTGGGGAGTATTGTTGTTTCTTTAGCACATTAATAATACGTGCCTCGCGTTGTGTGTGTGTGCTCACTTTCCAGACTGATCGCCAATTAAAACAACCCTCCTTTTAGTGAAAACATGAAAGCGGCTCTCGCAGTCGCAGTTATGAATCAACCATCAGAGGTCATTACAGCAATCAGGCCTCATAAGATTAATCCCAGAACTAAATATTGACCAGATTAAAAGGCACAGAGGCCTCACCAACATCCTTAATCACACAAGATAAGAGATAAGGGCCGAATCTGGGACTTATTCATAAAAATATATAAGGTACAATGTTTAAAGACACTAATACATTCATATGTGGACATCTGAGCACTGGGAAACCTTAGTCAGAATATTAACATGTCTGCTTCGTCATCTTAATATGCTGATCAAGTTTATTTAAAAATACTCACTTGCCAAAACATAAGGTACTAGTAATAGTGAAAATAAATAAATAAAATGAATATAACAGTCCTGCACTAAGGCCCTGTTCAGACCTTGCATTAACATCTGATTGCAAGTGACCATCTTTATGCTCATTTTAGTGGATGTAGTTTGTGGTGCTGTTAGCTGGACTGAATTAAAGTATTTCTTTTTTTTTTTTTTTTTTTTTAATCTAGCCCACTGACTAAAATGGGGTTGTCAAAATAATAGAAACGTGTCGGCACAACACAATCCAATACAGCAGTGCTACAAACCACAGCCTCCTGCACGAACACACAGGCAGTTAAACCAACATCTTTCTCAGCTGCTTAAAGATTAAACGCAGGGCTATTGCATTACGTTCGTTTTTTACTAGTGTACCTAATGAACTGGCAAGTGGGTGCGTGGTTGCTGTCGTAAAGCCCGGATTCTCGGAGAAAGCATATTAAAAGTAAAAATTAAATCTGTTTATGATTTAAGTGTGTGTGGGTTTTCACGCGTAATTGTGCAAATGTTGCATTTGCAATCTTGCAACACTGCAATAAAAATAAGGGAATAAAAAAAAAATACTGCAATAAAGAAGCATTCCCTTGTGCAAACAAAAATGAACGCGGGTTGCGTTTGCAGCACGGCTCTCGGGACGGTCGCTCGTCTGTGTGCGGTAACTTGAGCCTGCAGCTCCTGTGAGCGTCTGTAATTTCTCTCAGCTCAAGTAGCGGTAGGTCGCAGCGACTACTGCTGCGATTCGAGGGCAATAATTCCGCTATCTCCGTGTTGATCCGTGTCCCGCGGTTTCGTCTAACCGACCTCAGGCATTCTGCTGAGGTCTGGACCTGACAGAAAGCTGGCGCGCAGACCACAGTCCGGTATTTACAGGCATAAAATAATAATATTAGTAATAATAATAATAAAAAAAGCTCACTTCGTATAAAGTGAGGCTTTCTGTCGCTGATAATGCGCCGCTGTTCATTTGTCTGACCTGCTGCTGCTGCTGCTGCTGCTGCTGGTCAGCTGCTCTCCAGAATTATCTTAATTTAGGAAGCGGCTGCTCTTGTACTTCATCCTGCGGTCGCTAGGAGGAGGTGTGAATGAAGACATCCTCCTCCCCCCCATTGCAATCCGTTTCACAGGAGACATTTTGACTTGTCACAGGTGGAATTAACGATGGCTCAATTCTATTAAGAGCCCCAGAGCCATGGTAATGGACCAGCAAGCGCGGAGGCAGGACGTCTACAAAGTGGAAAGGAGCCATCATCAATACACCTGTGCTGTGAAACAGTCTGGGATTGAGCAATAAAAACTCTAAATGTTGAAAGGGTGTGGATTCATACTACAAACAGAAGAGATAAGAAAAGGGTTAGGTGTATCATAACATACCTGATAGGGGCAAATGATTAAGATGTTAGGATGTGCACTTTTCAACAGAGAAATCATATTATTACCTTTCTGACAATCTCAACAAAGACTGAAAGATTTATGGCACAGCTTAATATAAAACCCCTCTTCAGGGTTCAACCAGTGGCAAAAAAACTTTGTTCAGAAAATAATCACGTGGAGTGGATTTTAGTAAAGGGGCTGGGAGAAAAATGTCATTTAGGATTCAAGATTTCCATTTGGCCGCCTGAAAGAGACTTAACGCCAATTGTCCTGCTGGTCATCTCACAGGACAGAATGCAAATGTGGAGGTCTATAGGGCCTGGTGCGGGAAAGCCATTGATTTGAGATGAATACAGTGGCTACTCTCAGGCCCTTCACAGTTATTAGGACTAATAGAGAAACATAAAATAGTGAGAGAGAGAAGCACAGATCTGCACAAATGCTCTAAATAGCTGGCTACTCCACAGGCCTCTCGGAGAGTTTGGCTAGCAATTTGCATTCCTTTGTGTGACAACTTGTAATCCTCTCCTCAGCATGCCAAGAAACACACAACAGATTTATTGTCCCAGTCAACAAATCGTTTAGGTCATCCCAAACCTATTACTGCCTAATGCAGCGTTAGCCCCCCTCCACCCCCTACCAGCGCCGTGCAGCGCCTCGTATCAACCATCTGAGACTTGCAAACACAGACCCCGCACGGCCCGGGGCCCCACAGCTCCACCGCTTGCTTTGTTGGCCTCCGGGTCTATTCAGACTCGATGCACTTCTGGAGCTTTATAACTTCTCTGTGCAGCAGCTTGGGAGGGACAGAAACCAGTGGCTGAGGCTCAGACAGTTTTGGTGTCGAGGCAGCCGGGCTGGGCACCGCCGCTGCAGGCCCACGCAGGCCGCGCTGAGATTCCAAAAAAATAAAATAACAGAACCAGCGACCTTCTCACATCTTTAATCTCTAAAGAATTGTCCACATTTACTTTTTAAATATGAGCTAAATAAAAATAGTAGTATCTAATACATCTTGGGATTCATTCATCATAAACATCTGTGGAACACTAAATATTACCTTCCAAAATATCTGTCGGCCCCTGAGGTCATCCCATCTTTGTTGTTTATTTTATTGTTTTATTATCCGTGTGTCACAATTTCCATTTATTTTATTTTTAAGCGTGGGCAGTAGCACGAGTAAATCATCATGTGTCTTATTGTTTTTGGATAATATGACCTAAGCATGACAGTTGTTTGGTCCTGTTATTATATTTGATGGAGTGCAACCACATCCTCACGTGTCTGCAGGAAAAAACCATCAACGCTGTATTTTTGCTTGTCTGGGACAGGCGTGGACTGAGCCACTAAGTGCTGGTTGTTTGTTGTGGGATGGAGGCAGATACAAGGATGTTTTCATGATTGTCTGAATCTTTCCTACAGATAGATAGATAGATAGATAGATAGATAGATAGATAGATAGATAGATAGATAGATAGATAGATAGATAGATAGATAGATAGATAGAACTGAACTGAGTTATTGTGAGTTGATGAAAATCGAGCTGAATTCGTATGAACTGAACTGAAACTAAGAATCACATAATGAAAGAGTGAGAGGCGACACAGAAAGAGAGACTACAGCCCATCTGTGTGCCTGGCCCTGGCTCTGCAGGACTCAAACACGGGGTCAGCCCAGAGGGAAAGAGAGCCGGGGGAAGATCTCTCCCCCACCAGTCATCTTCCCACAAACACAACGGGCCTTTTGATTCGTTTGTTTGGACACACACACTCATGTCTAATTGTTGTTTTTCTTTTTTAGCGTACCCCACAAGGCGCACATGCATCATGCAGGACAGGCAGCGCATATGGCATGGGTACTCCTCTGAAACCACACCAAACGGCTGCGCGCAGGGCCAGCGTCTCCCCATCGCATGCAGAGCAACAGGCTCGGGCTTGCGGCCCAGCAAGCGTCATTTTTTTCTCTCTCTGTCTCTCCCTTTCTCGCTCTCTCTCTCTACGGAGATCAACACGGCCATAATTATAACGGAAGTCAGCGTCCGTTTTAGCATCAATGAAGAAGAACCCCGAAAATATATCCTGCATCTTGATCCGCTTGGTCACGCATTCATTTTGAGAATTTCGGTAAAAATGAAATTGTTTTTCCCCCTCTGTACAGACTGCGAACCGACTTATTTTGATTTATTTTGTTAAAATTTGTGCATTTTTCTTATTGATTAATATCTGCCAAATTGTCTCTGGAAAGTTAGAACAAAGTTGGAACAAATTCATGACTCTGACAACTTTAGGGATTAATTTGAGACCAAAGGACTTAATCTGAATGAAGTGTATCTGAGCCATGTGCGTAACTGTGCGGACAATAATGCGGTCATTACACTGGTACACTAATGTCACAAGAGGACAAGGTAAATTACCTTTAATTATCTGCTTGCTGCCAGGCTGGACGGAGCAGCAGCCCCTGCTCATTAGTCATAACTTCACTTATTCAGTATCTGGGGCTCCTGCCAACAAAGGCGGTTCCGACAACGAGAAATCACCAGGTTTCAATGACCAGCAGAGGCCGGACTCATTCTTCTTCTTCTTCTTCTTCTTTTTTTTCATTTTTTTTTTTTTTTTTTTTTTTTTTTGCCCTTATCCGTCTTTATCCTTATTTAAACGCCATCAATTCTAGCAGAGAGGAACGACATTACGCAGGTGATTGACGGGGTTAAGAAAACAATTCTCCATCATTGTTGCACAACGGCACGAAAGCTGCACCGTGCAGTCAAAGCCCAAACACATGTTCTCTATTTAACACCAAACAACATCCATCCACGACTCCCAAACAACATCATAAATCCTAATTTTATTAGCACAATGTACTTAAGATTTACTGCTTGGATGGGAGCCATCCTAAAACACGGAGCACCTTTTTTTAATTTAAAATTAGTATTACTATTATTATAATTATGCTGTTTGATAATTGTACTAATTCTGTGTAGGGTTGAAAGCGCACGTATTTCCGTGGGTTTTAAACGCGAGAGAATGAGTAACATGACAGTGAGCGCTGGTATTAATTTATTTTGTCAAATCTAATTTTCTCTCGGAGCGCGTCAAGGCCACTGAAGCCTGTAGCGTTAAAGGGATGTTTGCAGTTGTGCTTGGCAGAGAAAGCCGGCGAACTTTTAAGATTGCGCGACCTCATGTTTCAAATAACACCTTTGTGACTTCGATATTTTTATTTTATATATATAAATATATTAAATATAATTTTATCAGCTCCCGAGCTTTGACATTTTTTGTTAGTCTCCATAGACCAACATTTATTACATTTACGCTGGCGCCATTGTTGGATGTCCTTTACGGGAAAATTTAGAAAGAAAAATAAATAAATAAATATTATTTTTATGTTACAAAATTTACTAAAAAAATATTTGAAACATAGATCGAAACTAAATTAGATTATGAGGCTGTGTAGGACATTGTCTTTAGTGGTGAGGCCTTAAATGAAATGAAATAATGAAACAGGTCTCCCTGAGGGCTAATGTGAAGCCAGAATGACCTAAGCGACATGAGTTGCGTCTGAATACATTTGTCTGGCCGCACGGCTCCTTGCACACATGCCCTTGGTTAGGTCGTCTCCTTCTGCGAGACTTCCCACAGATCCTCCGGTAACTCAATCTGTGGACAATCAATACGCTGCCCAGAGCCTATTGAATAAATACATTATTCAATCATTAGGAAAACCCCGCACAGCCCCCCTGTTTTCCTCTCATCAGACAGAGGGAGTCGGGCCTGGCGTCCTTGCAGTAGTTCTCCAAATGTTACAAAAGGGAAACTAATCATAAATTATAATTTCTCTATTCAGTGGAGTTTTGGCTCTAGAAATGTCCCATCAAAATAATTTTACGCTGCTGCCAGAGGTGTATATCGCGGTGAGTTCAACCCAGTGTGGAAGCAGAGAAGCAGGTGGATTTTCTTGCTTGCTGAAGGGTCCCACCGTGAGCTTAAGGACACCGTCATCCCAGGTTCCCCTATTCTGCAGCCCTGCTTCACCTCGTCTCTCTCTCTCCCTCTTGGATAGCCTGCTGCTCTCCGATCCCTCCTCCTCTTCTTGGGCCTTTGATCAAAGCTGGCCTCTCTGCCACAGCTGCCCATCAGGGGGCTCCTCACCCTCACCTACAACAACACTGCCTGCTGGGCGTCCCCCTCTGATGCACACACAGGCCGCAAACGTACGGGGGCAAACGCAGGAACCCACACACAGATTCACACATACATCGGGCCCCCCACACTCTCCCAAAAGATACCATTAACCTCGAAGGGGAAAGGAAGTCATAAGTTATAAACTCGAGAAATTATTTTTGCATGCGTATGTGTGAGAAACAATAGGCAACAATCCTCTCTGTGTGTGTGATTTTACGAGGGCACATCAGTGCGCGGTGGTTTTGCACAAGGCTTCACAGATTCACACATGTTCATGAGTTTCTGCAGAGTGATGGAGACAGCGAATGTTATCCAGAGTACATGCTTTGCTTACAATGAGCAAATACATTATGCGCTGGGAGCTGCCACTTTCCACATACAAACAGACACCAGAACAAACAAGCGCCACAGCTTGCTTACACATGTAACACTGCGCATGGTTCCACCTGTAAGCTTTTATCTGAAGGCTTGGTGCCCAAGTTACTTCCTCTTCTGTACTTGACCTCAAAACTCCTCTCATTTGGCATGTGTGCCCCCAATTATAGGCACAAGAAACACTTTGGTCTGCCTTCCAGAAGCACCGAGAGCATTCCAGGATTTTTATAATCTCATGTTTTACTCATCGCTGTGGCAAATGTCTGTTGACCTCTTTTGTCTTCCTTGATGGAGAGTTGTTGGTTTCTCTTTGAAAATCCACTGTTCTCCTCCAGAACTGGAAGTAATCCTGTTGCAACATCTGGTGATGACTCAAGCTGCATATCAGATGCACATCACATGTGATTCATTATCCTGAGGTTGGCCTGTCCCAGGCAAATTGGACTTTGTATATTTTCAGACAGTCCCATACATATACATGGGACCCGGCTGCGATGACACACCGGCCCGATGAAAGTGTTTCCAGTGTTTGTGTCCCGGTTCAAAGGGTTGGATGGGTACCTCCACTGGTGATGTGACACAGGAAGCACCTTGGGCCAATCCTCTCTGCCGTCACCTGCGCCCCCCCTTCCCCTTGTCACCCTGTTGCCCCAATTCCCTACAACGCTGGAGTCAGTTAACTAATTAAGTGCCAATTAAAGCATTAGCTGCTTCCCTGGGTTGTGAGGTATCACTCGGGTGGGACGAGGAGCAGGTGGCCACAGGGCAAAACGAGTTCAAAAGGCTTTTATTTCCTAAAACACAATGACAAAGAAGAAGGTTGGCCACTGTGGCAAGAGAGGATGACTTCAGTGTATTTATCATGCTATCACCGCCTAGTTATAGGTCAGAGAAAATAAAACACAGATTTTTCCAGCCATTAAACGGTGCTTTGTGTTTTCTCAAATGGCTTAAAGTCATGAACAAATAATGACTTCAGATTTATATGCACAACCTGTAAATTGATTAAAAATGACTGCAATTTTTCAAATTTGACACTCGTGTGTTTTTTTTTACATTTGTAAAACTAGCATGTTTTATCCATCTGCCACAGATGGATAAAAAATCTGAACACTTTTCTGTCTACAACGATTTATGTTTTAAACGTGTCTTAAGACAGAGCCAAGAGTTTAAGACAAACATGAGGCGATGAAGTCAGTTAAGTGTTCTTATCTTCCTGTTACTGTCTGAGTTATTCTAACAGGGTAAACTCCGCCCACCTGGCACTTCTTGAAGGTGAAAATACGCAATAAGAATTATTCCTGAATATTATTTCACCCAAGTCCGTCTGAGTTATGTCTCACATAGACACAGCCACTCTAACACCCTGGCTCTGTGCTGAATACAGTGTTCTCTCTGTGTGTTTTTTTTTTTTCTCCTTAGACCCCTGCTGCTAGTGTGGCCGGTGCTTAAACCTTAGACGGTCAAAGTTGAAGGGGGAACAGAGAGTCAATGAGGTAAAAAGGATAAAAGTTGATATCCATACTTCTACAGAGGGGTGAATGTGCAGGATGCAGGGTGGATACATAAGTAGCAGTGCATGTCCATGTAAAGCTTAAATGTCTCCCCTTGCAGACTTGAGGTCAATTTGCTCTCAGTTTAACATGTAATTTAAAACTGCAATTAATTAAATAATAACACGCATTTGATCCTGACTCACTTCCTTATGGGCTGCTACAGCTTTTCTGGGTTGTTTTCAAGAAAATGTACTTTGCATGTTGACTTAAAAGTGAATTAATTTTTGCTATTGCAAAAGGAAAATAATTTCCTGTGCTCAAATCCTGTGCGTTACCTGTGTCTGTTTTAGAGCAGCTGTCCTTCAACTCCTACACGTTCTCTCAGTGAGCATGTGTGAGGGTTAGCGCTTGGCTCTGCTTGCTCCCCGCAGACCCAGTTATTGGACATTTTTCCTCCACATTTAGGACCAACAGGCTGTGTCCCTGGCTCCCCCCTCACTCTGTGTTTACCCAGGCTGGACGCCACCTCCCTTTCAGCAGGTTCACACGGAGTTCTGGGGTTTCAGCTGGCCAAGTGATGCCTATGTCAAGAAATCACATCATCATCACTCGGCAGAGAGGAGACGTTAGCGGGGATGACTGCTGTTGTACAGAGCAGGGCAGCGAGACACACTGCCCTTAACTTTCCATTCGGCAGCAGAGATTGGTGGGAGGAATGAGGGGAAGGAGTGAGCCAGCGCGAAAAGAACAGATGAAACGGATCAGAGTAAAAATATTGTCAGAGATTGTGGAAACTAAACGATGCAGTTCATGCTGAGTGAGCGGGTTAAGCTTTAAGATGTAATCTATCTCACATTTTAGGCATTTTAGTGAGACAGAGGATAATTAATGTGAGGCAAAAGTTTTCATAAGCTCTGTGGCTTCCAAGGCATTCGCACAAGTGTTATGTGAGACAGGGGGGAGAGGGAAAAAGACACCATGGGAGTGAAGACTGTGAGGAGGAGTGACACAGAACGGAGGAAGACAAGGAGTCGGGTGGAATGTCGAAAAAAACAGGAGACAGCGAACAAACACAAGTGACTGCAACTGTTGGGCAAAATCATTCTTTTGCAGGGGCATGGATTCCTGCAATGCACATAAGCATGCATAGATATACACACACAAATGGGACAATCCAAGGAATGCTGACAGCAACTGGTCCTTATGAGCCTTCAGTGTTGAGAGGGAATCTGAGGAATGGCACAATGAGGAATTTCAGATATCTGAAGCCATCTTTCACTTTCCTCCTTGTGAAGGAATTTAAGCTCTCACTGTTTTGTGAAAGTACTCCACATCTGAGAGTCATTCATCACTGCTCATGTGCTATCCTGATTCAATGCTAACTAAAGACAAGTATAAATGCTTACTGTTCTATGTGCAGGGATACATCGGGTCGCAGGTTAAAGCTTGATCCAGCAGCCTTTTATGAAATATTACTCTCCCACCTACAACTCCATTCTCCCTCTGTCTTTTCTTCCCCCTCTATCTCTAATCTCTCCTTCGCTGAATGTTTCTTCTGGCACTCGGCTCCCCTGTCTGTGTGCATCAACAAACACAAGAGGAGAAACCAGCAACTGTATTAACAGATGGCCAGAGTCAATAAAACACACACAAATCAAGCGTTGGACACATCTGTTGTACGTAGAGGCTGACTAATCTTTCTGTGTGGCTCAACAGGAGTGATGGAATCACGGCAGCTCGGCCAGATTAGAGGGAAGGGAGCAGATCACCCACGGGACAGCAGGCAGCTTTGTATAGGATTGCAGAATAGAGATAAAGCCCGATAGAGGCTTGGGGGTGGGGGGCACATTTGAGTCAGATAAAGTCAGTAGCACGGATAGGAGATAGGAATAAATGTCCAAAAAATGTCACATTACATCGTAGCTGTATTGAAAGACATCTTACATGTTTTGTGGCAGATAAATCAATACCGTATCTTCTCATACCACTTTGTGGTATTGGAACGCTTCGCACAGACTCAATCAAGCTGAAGGACGAGTAGCTATTGAATGCAGCAGAAAACACACCAGAGGCTCTTTGCAAGACATAGCTGTAGAGCAGGGTGGATGGGATAGTCAGTCAGCTATGGTTCCTTTTAGCCTAGCAAGGAACCCCGCTCTCTCTGCCACACCACCATCTCCTCACGTACGACGTCCCCTTCCCCAGGTGAAGCCATGGTCTGGTCCTTACCCACTTATTCAAAAATATCCTGGTGGTGTCAGTCATGCTTATACTGGATCTTTGACCTTAGTATGATGTTCAGAGTTTAACACTAGAAGCAAATACAGTTTCCAAATACACCAGGCAGGATATCTGATGATAAGACTACTGCTGGGTGACGTAGCCTCAATTGCATATGCATTGAGACCTACAGGGATGCACTCAACAACTTGTATTAAGTAGATAAATTTAAAATGAAAAGTATTACAGCTAATAAAAAACACAGAAAAGGCAGAAAAGTGACCTTCTTCAGCTATGACCTACTTAAATATGTCAGCAGTTATCTGGATTTTCTTTCCACGAGTTACTGTTGAATGCACTCGATATACGTTTAATTAACATTGTCAGGGGCTAAATTACACTGTTCTTCAGGTAAATTAGTTAATGTATTCTCTTATTGCAACCACACACAACCACGGCTGCAGTTGCTGCAGACATATCCGCTCTGCCAGGCTCTTGCGTCAGTGGAAAGTCAAACATTACCAGTGAGATTAAATTGGTAATAAGCCATCATGGAAAGGCCAGCACTGCTGTAACTGAAGTGATCAGACAGCGCACAGAGGGCCTGCTGCTGTCTGCGATTAGACGAAAGGTTAATTCTGCACAATGTTAATCTCTATTTGTCGGGGAAAAAATATCTTGCAAAAATGTACAGCAAAAACTGAATACGGGCGAGCAGCTTGGAAAAATAATGAACGCAGAAGAAAAGCAGCAAACATCAAACAGATGTAATCAGATGAGCTAGATAAGCATTCGGCCTCGGTTAATTCTCAACAAATTATCTAATCCAGATGTTGCACTCTCAGTGTAAACACAGTGCCCTGCAGAATCATAAAACAAATAAGCATGAAAAAGGTTTAAAGTTTCAAACAGAGCCTAACCCCAGACTGAGACCTTTCCACTGAAAAAAAAGGAAAAAAAAAGAAAAATCCACACCACACACTCCCACTTTGCTGCCTTCTTGAAACAGGAAAATGTAAATATGGTAATATTTAGCACGTGTTTTAAAACAGATCGGTTTTCTCAAGCAGGGAGAAGCAAAGAGAGAGAAGCAGAGAGAGAGTCAGACGGGGAGGAAAAGAAATGAAGAAAAAAAAAGTGGCCCACACACGATAGAAGGCCTCCCCAGATTAGTGTGTGTGTTCCAGTCTGTGCGATGTGGACAGGCTGCGGCTTCCTATGTTTGCACACAGTTCCACCAAGAGCTCTGGCCCAGTGCTGCTGGCCTCAGCGCACTCCAAAACACCAAACAGGATCTGTCACACTGTGAGTCTAGAGAGTCAACAACAACTTAACAATAGGAAAACACCACTCCAATGGGTCACATCATCCATCTGTACGCCGCAGCCATTTTTCATGGAGGAAAAATAGGCGGAGGAAGATAAAGGAGGGTGAATGGGAAAGAGAAAGGGAGAGAGAGAGGGAGAGAGAGAGAGAGAGCAGAGGGAGGAGCAGAAATGGAAACATGCTGGACATATGGATGTGTTTAAGGACCACCAGGGAAGGGAAACTTGTGCATTTTCGCATAAACCCCGATAAACTCCAAATATGTAATTACACGGGGTTTAGGGCTTGTCTGTTGCAGATTCATTCAGGAATTTCTGGTTACGTCTCTCTGAGAGTTTGGGTGTAACAGGGCTCTTTATCGTTCTCAAGTGGAGGATCTGCTCAGCTTTAGTGCAGCCAGGCCCTCCACTCACCCTCAGCCGTGGACCTGCTCCGTGTGAGAGTGCCATTGTCTCCCCCGACCAACCTATTTAACAAGGCGGTGTGTGAAAGAAGAAAGCCGTCAAAAGAAATACCTCCTAGTACATAAAAAAAGGCAAAGGAGTGGGACTCTCGTAAAATACCTGTAGCACGTTTAAAGATTTCATCACCGAGCAATATTTATAGTTCTTCAATTCCTTGTCAGTGTTTGTAGCCAATTTGTTGTGCTCCAATAAATAGACTGGACTATTTATCAGCAGACCACATGGCAGCCCTTTATGGCGCCTAACAAGAGGCAGATGTGTTTTGTATATGTTTTCGCATGCAGGTTTGACGCGTTGACAAGCCGAGACAGATAGCTGAGATGTACAACCTCTGTCCTGCCTGCAGGATCTGCTGTAAACATCAGCTCTGATTAGACCGTGGAAAACACAAACATGCCTCTCAGGCCATCCTTGAGCCTTATTTGTCTTCCCATGACAAAGGTCTTTGATTCATACACAGGGTGCGTCACTTTGACTGCAACCAAGACATGCATGCACCGAGGGAGTGTGCACTTCTTTCGGCTGCCTGTGAGGCCTGTGTGTCTACGTGTGCCTATTCCTGTGTGTAAACACAGTGTGTGTGTGTGTCTGCACTAGCCGTGTGTACACTTTAAAGTGTCTATTTCTTTGTACTTCCTCGCGTTGTTGTGTGTGCATGTGTGTGTTCTGTGTGTGCGTGTCTGAGTGTTGCCAATTACCCCAGCTATAAATACAAGATCCCCATCCGTCACTGAGTTTCTGGGTGGCTGCAGCGCCGCCATAATTGGTTTCAGATGGTCACCCAGATCTTTCTCTCTCTCTCTCTCTCTCTCTCTCTCTCTCTCTCTCTCTGCTGCAGCGCCATCACACTGGCTGTGTGTGAGAGAAAGCCGCAGGGGAGAGCGAGGTGGAGAGAAGGGGGGGGAGAAAAAAAGATGAGTGACAGGAGCGGATAAATACAGAGCGAGCACAGGAATAAACAAGCAGACACTAAATGTTTCTTTTGTTCCTAAACTCTCCCCACATCATGCGAGTGGCGAGCTGGGAGGGAAAGGAGAATTTAACTTGTTAACGCAATAAGTGCTCTTGGTTTTGTAGTCGGTGTTTTCATTTGGATGTGATTTATCAAAATCCGATGAAGTTTGGGAAGCAGGATATTTGGGTTTGATGTGAGTGAAGTGCTGATTTAGTCATTACCCCTACATGAATGAATGTGGAAGAACAAAACTGGATTTTCTACTCACGCCAATATGGCATCAACACACACACACACACACACAAAAAAAACACTATTATTCATATTATAAAATGTGTTTCAGTAGCTGGTAAAGCCAGCTAGTATTTTGTAAAAAATATGTAGTTTAAATATTTCATATTTTCTTGATATTATTACTTGATACTATTTATGTGATGTTACATAAGGACTAAGCTGAACTAGGCTTATGTGATGTTTCTCTGTCCAGTCTCAGAGGGCACTTGATCAATGGACATATTAACAACGAATTAGTGGACAAGGCCTATTGATTACCTAAGTAGAGGACATTGTGACTAGGTGACAGCTGGTAAGTAGCTCGGTCTGAAAAGGCTGGACCAAATAAGAAAACCATTAATTTTGGTTTTAAAGCCAAAGGCAGAAATATATACAGATATAATGTCGTAGCACATGTTTATTTGTATTGGTGCGTAACAGGCACCAATACAAATAAAAAATGTATTTTGTTATTAAAGCGAATTATTATTATTTTTTTAAGAAGGCTATCTTTATTTTAAAAACATTACTAGTGTGGTTGCACATATATGCAACCCAAGTAACATATTTTCAGTCTATTTATCATATGAGAAAATTTATACCAACATGTAAAATATACTATTTACACACACGCACAAAAAAAAGATGTAAGAGGAGCTTATGTGTAAAAAAAAAAAACATAAAACATAAAAACTATTTTAAATATTCAAATTTTACTCCCACAATCGTCATATTCTCTCGGCACGTGTTGGCCTAAGCTACCTGTTTTCATCGAGGCCGTGGGAAAGCAGTGGAGATGCATTTTTTTTCTCCCCCTCTCTCTCTTTCTTTCTCTTTGGTTTGTGTTAATGTGGAGGCGGCTCACCAATTATTACAGACGTTTCTACTCGGCGAAAGCCAAGAGCCTGCGGACCCACAGGAATCCTCCGCCGCTATAAATCCATTAAATCCCTCTCATTAGAGCGCGAGCCTCATCACTGCGAGGCGGGACGCAGAGCAGGGGCGCGTGCTGTTTCTCACACCGGGTGTCAGCCTGCCCTCACGCGCTCCCTCCGCACCGCAGTCATTACCGGCTTGCTGTGGCTCTAATTGCCTCACTTTGTTCACAGGAACAACACACGCAACGCTTATTTCAACTCAAACAACAGTCGTAAATATAATGTATACACTTTATGTAATAAAGTTTTTTTAAACACTTCACTGAAAAATATACTGAAATAGTAAAAAATACTAAAAAAAAAATGTATTAAGCTAGCCTATAAAAAGTCTAATGTAAGAGACACTATTAGCCTTCATCAGATACCGGATATCCTAATCTGATATTAAATAAGCATATTATTTAGCATGAATATAAATCATCGATATTCTAAACCATGTCTCACCTTTGTTTCTATTCCTGAAATAGACTAATTGTCAGAATGAAGGTGCAAAACAGAAACACGCACCTTCAAATTTGCACTTGAGAACTGTTTTTAAATCTACTTTTACGTCCACCAGTAGTCTTAGACTGTGTGACATTCAGTTATTGCTCTCACTCCCCCACATAGACCCAAATCTAAAATCCCCATAGCCCAGAATCCATTAGGAAAGAGGCAGAGCAACTCCCTGAGTAAGTCACCAATCTACCAGAGAGCTAACATTTACTGACTATTAACTGAAAAGAATCTTATTTTAAGATAAACATGACTATTATTTTTTTATTAATTTGATAAATACTGTACTTATCCAGCTGTGGGCTAGAAAACAGAATCAGGAGACCTATAACCAAAGGCATTCCTTTACGAGGAGCAACAGCAAAGTGAGGTCCAAGTCAGTGGAAAGCACTTTTACAGTATTATTCTATTTCCTATAATATAGTATGACACACTCTTATTTTTTATTGTTCGGCTGGAAAGCGAGTGAAACGGGAAGCTAAAATAACAAACCCCACATTTTTGCCAGGGCAAATTTATTGCAACCCAAAACATCCAACAGGATCGGAGCTGCATTTTAAAATAGGAAAAGAAAGTTTGTTTCTATAATACAGTGCAGGCCCGAGCTTGATTTATACGCAGGTCTGTAAATCACTGTGGCATTTTCAACTGTGTCAGCTGAATCGTGTTTTTCACGGTATACTCTACACTGTCTGTCAGCAAGTGATACGTCTGCGTCAGAGCGGGATTAAGACATCGGAGCCACGCAAGTACAGTTTGAGAATTAATATTAGACTTTTATTTTTGTATTCAACACATGGATTAGATGGGTAAAAAAAAATTAGATAAGGAAAAGTGGAAGTGAGGGCGCAAAGGGAGAAATATTGCACACGCAAAATAGAGATACTGAAGATGGAGAGGTGGTGAGGAAAGAGGAAGACAGGGAGGTGAAGGAGAGTAGGCACTCATCAGGAGGAGAGCTGAGAGGGGAGAGGAGGCCACAGTGTGGAGAGTGGGCCTTTGTGTAAATGGAGATGTACTAAACCTTTCCTAACCTGGATCGCCCAAGATAAAATATTTATATATGCTATTGTGTGACGGCGCACTGGGCTGAGTAGAGCCTTAATTTGTTTTCCTCCATAGTAAATTAATTCCCTCCCCATCATCAGCAGAGTGAACCCTGCAGTGATTACTGCCCGCTCTGCCTCTGGCTCCTCCTGGAACAAGTGCTTGAGAGATTTTAATGGTCAAAGTCCACCTTACAATTATACTTCATCTGCTCCATACATTTCCATAGATTAAAGGTGAAGCAGAAACACTTGAGGGAGATGAACATTGATTCCTCACCGCATCGTCTCCTCCCCCATCAGTTCTTTTCTTTCTTAACCCTCAGTGCATTCTGCTCTTAGGTGTTAATCATGAAAACAATTTTAAAACAGCATACTCACCAATGAAACATAACTGATTTGACAAGTGCAGTCAGTCATTTGTTTATCCTCAGGATGTAGGCTACGATACTGTTACAAGTGGGCATTTACATGGAAAAATGCACATCATTATTAACTGTGTATATGCACACGCTGTCTGACACATCCTCTCATACACCGAACAGATGTGAAAACAGGATGGATAGAGTGGAGACGAGGAAAGATCTGTGTATGCTAACCATATGTAAAACACATAGTCAAAGGACACAGTGTGAACAGCATTTGGAGCCCGGCACAGATTGACACTGATTGTCATGCTATTACAGGCAAATAGCAACACTTGGTCGTCCGTCGACAGGGCATAATCATGTGTGACTAACAGCGATGGAGAGAGCGCTACAAAGGGAAGGCGAGATGGTGGAGGTATAGGCTCTTTGTCCCCTCTGCCATCCTCCTCGTCGCTGAGTAGCCTGGAGGGGCGAACACAACGGGAGATGATAAAAAGATGGAAGCCACTCAAAGTTCAAGGCAGACATGCCCTTTCATCTATTTCAAGACAATCACGTTGGGTTCTACATGTACATTACTGCAAACTACCAATCTTTGCTTCCTGCAGAAGGAGCCAAAGGCAAGAAGAAGTGAAGAGGTGATGGCACAACTAACTCCTGCATGACACTTTACTTTTTGGCGATTCTGACCATGGAATAAAAGTTCAAATATAAGTAAAACAACACAGTGCTGTCCTTTGAATCCAACCCAGTCCTGTTTAGGTAGATAAATTGCAACAGTAAAAACATTCATACAGAAATGTAAAGTCACTGGACTTCAGTTTTAGAGCGACACAACGAGGGAAGACAAATGAACGTAAAAGTCTGTTACTGAATATATTTAACCTAAGCATGGCTTGCATTTTCATGATTATGATTAGCTGGTTAGAAGAAAGGACAGCAGCCTTTGGGGAAATTGTAAAACGTGACTTGATGCATGACATGTTCACGTCATTAACGTTTGACTGAAACCACGGCCTTAGCCTAACCATAACGGTTTAATTTGTTAGCACACGTTCAAAGTCAGCCACTCCTCTCCTCAATGAGGAAGCAAGCTACAGAATAATGAACAGCGGGAGCGGCGATAACAATGACACAGCAGGGAATTAGAGAAGCATCAATTTAGTAAACGTTTAAAAGTTTTTTGGTTG
Source organism: Planiliza haematocheilus (assembly GCA_005024645.1). Classification (NCBI taxonomy): domain Eukaryota; kingdom Metazoa; phylum Chordata; class Actinopteri; order Mugiliformes; family Mugilidae; genus Planiliza; species Planiliza haematocheilus. The sequence continues at coordinate 2,656,440 of SRSE01000509.1, forward strand.
AAAACTTCTGCTTATCATACCTCCGACCAAAGTGCTCTTCTTGCTTAAATGACAGGACAATCCGCACCAAAAACTGTAGTGATAAAGCTATTTGTGTATTGTAGGTATCGTTTAAGGCTCCGGGTCCACAGGGGAAGATTTCAGTCTGTGTATTTTAGACACAGGTATCACATGAAGTATCTCCAGCTGCACTTTTGACACCGTCACACAGCCCATGCGCACATATCGCATATCTCAAGTCAAGCACGGTGAAGTAATCCACACTTTTCGCCCTCATACCTCACAAGCTGAGAGAGAGGAGGTAGTGGTGATTCAGCAGCAACATGGATTAGTCAGACAGCAGGTCATTCAGGGAGCCAGTAAGTAACCACAGCCTATGCAGTCATTGTCCTGTCCTTCAGCATTTCCTCTGCATTTCCTCAGCGCTGGTGGGCGACCGCAGCAAGAAAATTACGAGCGCTCTGCTCAATTTCCTCTCATACAGAAAGTAAGTATAGGTCCAATGGTAAGAGCTGTTTTGATGCTGCTACATGCACCAGAACCACAACTGGAACTGATGGACAATTAACTTTAACTGTAATTAACCCCAGTCAGCACTACTGCTGAAATCTCATTGAAGAAGTATTGTTTCCTGTCTTACTCATCCTGTGCTACTCATTCATTTACCCTGTATATATATTTTGTTTTTGCTCTGAGTAAGTTTCATGTCCTGCTTTTTGATCTTTCAGTCATCCGCCAGGCTCATCAGATAATTAGTCCGCTGGCATGCGGGGAGTCAGCCAGCGCGCCAGGCACGCAGTCAGACAGGACACAGAGTCGAGCACAAAAACCGTTCCTGCCACGCAGTCTGATAACATATGCATTACAGTCTTACAGTGGAGCAGAAGCCCGCGGTTTTAATGAACGTAACCTGAGCTCGTTGTTAAACAAACAGGCCGGACCTGTGAAGAAAACCTTCCCATCACCCTTTCTTCATCTCTCATTAAAGCTTCTCGGAGCTTCAGTGCGAGCCAGACTAAATGGCTGCCTTCCATTTCTTTAATCTTTCAATTATAGTTACCGTTGCTGTTCTGCATATTTTTGTAAGGAAACATTAGAAGTTGCTGCTGATGGGTTTTACCCTTCTTGAGAATACGGATGAATGACCTAATCGATTCAACTCGACACAGATTAGGGAGCAAAAACCTGTCTGAATTTTCTCTCATTATGTCTGTCTGCCTTTAACCCTTCTCTCTTCTATCCCTAACACATCTTGTCAGATTTGTTTTCCTGGTTAAATCCATTGAAGACTCAAACGTTAATACAATGCCTGATAGAAAAAGCTGGAAATCGTCTCCCAAATCTTTCTTAATACTCGGTCAGTTTGTAGTTGTACTAGTTAGCAGGATAAGAGGAAATGGTGTATGGATGTACAGATGGCCTGTGATGGGAATAAGACTCACCCCGTCCTCCTCACCCGCCCCCTTGCTGTGTGCTTTGCCCCAGCTGCCCATCAAAAACCAATATCCTCAAATTTGGCTGTGGTGTTGTCGTTTGAAATTAGAAAGAATCTGTGTCTAATGCAGTAAGCCAAACCTGGCTGCTGTGAACTCTAACCTTCTTCCACTGATCTCCATACCCCCCCACCCCTTCGTTCGTCCTCCATCCTCCCCGCTCCCCCAGCATCTCCTTGTCCAGTCTGCGCTGCTGAGGCCGGCGAGGAGACCCAGGATTTAGAGACCTACAAACCCCTTCATGTAGCCCTCCCTTTCCCACTGCACAAATCCATCTTGCCCCAGTCCCCTCTCTCTCCCCCTCCCCCCCTTTTTCACTCTCCAGTCATTTTTAAATACAGTAACACAATCTTCGGGAAAGCTGATATAATCTTTTCTAAACTATAAAAGTCAGTCACCCAGAGAAACATCTGCACGGTCAAATTTAAAACAAACTGTCAGGGAGTCCGGTGTCCCCATAAAGAGGCAGCAGAGCAGGAGGAGAGGTGGGGGGTGAACAGTGGAAAATGAAGAGAAAAGGAATGATTTTTAGGAGGGAGTTTTAGTGCTTTCCACTTGCATTACTTAAACACAAACCTCCCTGAGGCCATCCGGAGCCTTGCGGGGTAAAGCTAATGCTACAGCAATGCTACCAGCGCTTATTTTTTTTTATGGCCGTTTGAATTACAAAGGGATTGTCACTGTTTTACGGCCTCGTGACACCTGAGACAGTCTCCGTAGCAAACATCTGAGCAGGCTGACATCAGTGCACAATACATGTTTAGATTTGGCTGTGTGGAGGTAATGATCAAAAGAAGTATTCAGGCAGATTACGTAAAAGAATGTGAAAACACTAAATGCAAATAAGATGAACGCAAGTATAACATGAAAGCAAATAAGTCCCTCGCATATTAAATTCTTACTTTAGTAAAATTACAGAACAAATCGTATTGTTGGCAAAACTTATTTGAAAAACATATATATAATGAAAGTAATCGGCAACTGACAATTAACCTTATTTATATATTTATCTCAGAAAAAGTACAGTAATAGAACAGAAATATTTACTTACAGTAGATAGAGCAAGTGCACAGATATATATGATGATGACAAAAATGTTTGAAGTATTTAGTATTGAAAATTATTAATATTTATACCATCTAATCTAGCACAATGGGAAGCAAAACACTGGAAAGCAATCAGCACAGTAATCACAGTCAGCCTGTTGCGACACAGTTGTTGGGAAAATCACGTATAGCTCCTGTGGTTCAAAACACCAGTGAGTTTATCAGATGAAACAGCTGGACAAACGAAAACCTATTAGAGCTTCCATCAACTTTTGGTCTTGGGTATTTGGCCTAAGGCAGCCATCACTTGTAGACACCCTACAGTGAAGCTCGAGTAGTCGCAGAGCATCCTGGAGCTTCAGAAAGTGCTCAACAGCAGCATTGGCTGTATCATCGTTGTCATAGCTACAGTACCACTGACCTTCAACTTTCTGAATTCTGAAGCTCACAAGAAGCCTCCTCACCCCCAAACCTTGCCCTAGTGGACCACACTGTGTGGTAAGCCCTTGACAAGGACGCAACAGATGACTGAGCGAAGGCTGATGATGCCAGAGCTGACTTGCAATTTTCAAATATACCAAAAACAGAAACATTAGAAAAGTAATTAGTTCAAACGTATCAATAACTGTCAGTAGCACATTCATTTGTAGAGCTGGTGCCGCTTCCAATAGCAAACAAAACGCTACCCTGAAATGAACCTGAAGCCCAGCTGCTGTGTAGTTACAGTCACAATATGCCAAAAAGCCAAACTACCATTTCACTATGTATCACTTGAGGCAATGTAACTGTGAGACAGCACTATTACCATATTTTTAAACAGAAAAACACCATTAAATGATCCTCTATGGTTAAAATGTGTACATAAAATATAAACGTAATAATCTGTAGTTCCATATAACTCTATGTGGGTTTGTACGAAGGTTCTTTTCTAAAATTAAACACATTAAAATTAAAATTAAATACATTTTCTCTGCTTGGTTGGGACAATTAATCAGTAAGTTCAAGAACAAACTAAACAGGACTGTGGCAATGGCAAGCAAAATTGTGGGAAAACCCCAAAAGTCTCTGACCCACATCTGTACTGAGAGGGCAGGGAGGAAAGCTAGGTGAATCCTGGCAGATAGCTCCCATCTGTGAGGCGCTATAGAGCCCCCCTGACCAAGGTTTTTTTTTAAAAAAAGTCTTTTATCCCTAATACCATTTGCATTCTTAACACAACCAAGTGACCAATCCACATGTAGTAACTTGAACTGCCATCCACTGTCTTACTGTATTTATTATCATGTCAGTGTAATGTTGTGTGTCTGTGTGTATGTAAACTCAAATGAATACTATGAGATTTGGGGGACATAGTGTATGTCATTCATGCTTCAAACCATTGACCATACAGCTGTTTAAAAAAAGAAAAAAAGAAATCAGAATGGACATATTGTTATTCATCTCAAGGTCTCAAATGTAAACGGGCCTCTACAGACGGCATTATGCTGGAGTGAGTATAGCTAAACAATCCAACACACTTCAGTCCAATTTCCATGGGTTTTAGGTTAGAATGCCACTGAAGTACACGTTGAACAGGGGGGCACAGTGCCTGCTCCGCTCTGCCCCGTCTGTTTTGAGCTGAGTGTTGGATTGGTTTAATTGATTTAATGGGAGAGCATGGAGTCACAGTGGGAGATGGGGAACACGGGATGCTTTAGGGAAGTCAAGTGTGTTGCGCCACCTCAACTCGATCTTAGACTGCCTGTGTCATCTGGCAGAAAAAAAAAACCACGGACATGATACGCGCCGGTAAACACAACACGCATAAGCAGAAAGGGCCACGCGCATGTATTTCTCTCTCGCGCGCATTAATACGGAGAAATTCATACACACTTGTTCCCAGCATGGAACACCGTGCTCCCTGCTAATGGTTTGAATAACACCCGGAGTGGCCTGATAATGCCTTGGTGAGACGTGTTTGTGTGTGCGAATGTTGTGTGTTTGTGTGCGAGGGACACGGTGGCAGCAGCGCGTGCTAATGCCACCCTGAATGGTGTGTCTAATTACTTGGCCTACAGATAGCTTTTAGCTAAATCACCCCGCCTTCTGAAGAGCCTGTATCAACAGTGACAAGGGCCTGGACAATTACATTAGCCCTCTCCCCATCCACCGGGTCCAGCACTAACAATCAGTGTGATTTGCAGCCGCTTCATTGTCGTCATCCCTCTCTCCATGACAATGATGTTTTCCCTGCCGGAGAGACAGAGAAAGAAGGATGGGGAGTGAGACAGTGTCAGAGAGAGACGGGGGACGGATTGCGAACGGAAGAGAACGCAGGAAAGAGGGCGATATGAGAAGTGAGAGAAATAGAGAGGGAGAGTTGTCAGTAGAGCGCTTACTTATGTTAATGTTTTCCCTGCTAGTGCGTTGGCTTCGGGAGAGAGACGATGAACCTGGGTGACAGCCGCAAGTGGAGTGAGCTGGTGAATTTAATTGATACTGGAGAGGGGACTTCTGGCTGAATTGCTCAACAGCCCACTGCGCCAAACAGCACACACATGCATAAAACCGCATTACACCAAGTACAGTAGCCACCCACAGAACATGCATACAAGCCAGAGCTCCAAATCGCATTACAGCCAAAGCAGAAATTTCATTCAGCTATACCGTGGCTCTCACATTTGCCAACTATAATGCGAGTAAATGCTGTGTAAGGTTCCCGGAGTGACCTTTTACCCCAGGCTTCTGCACATTCCTCATTTTTATTTCACACTCCCTAACTTTCATTTGCGCACAACTGAGTTCACACACAAGGAAAACACAAACACACAGAACAAAGTAAACGTAATACTCCCAAAGGAACAACTTCATGGTATCTGATGAGGAGCTCTCATGGGGCGCAGGAAAACCAAAGGTCATGTGACAAAAACTCCCAGCAATGTCAAAAGTACGAGGGGGCTGTGAGGAGAGAGTTGTAGCGATTGCCACAATACCTCTCGAGACAGGAAGTCGGTGAAAGGCAGGGAGTTAGTGTTAGTGGAAGGAAAAAGGAAAATACTTCCAAGTTCTAATCCTTGAGATTTCAGGCCTGGTCCTGGCTGTTCCAAAGATCCCTACAATATTTCAAACTGCTCGACTGACATTAATGTTAAATTAAGAATGTACATTTATGTGTTTTGTAGATACATTTTTAATGAGTTGTCATATAAGTCTGTGACTTATACATATTTATATGAAACTTCATATAAATCTGATATCATTGTGAGAGTGAAGAGTGCAGCTAATATCACTGACACTACAGTGGATCAAATGTCACAGTGTCAACTACTGAATGTAAATGCACCACAAATACACTGGCTATTGCTGGATTTTGTGAAGATGTTAAAAGTTATAACTTAACCGCATCCCATCGATCTACAACTAATGCGTGGTGTATACTTCTGCGGCAATAGCTACGGTGTTAGCCCAGACCCTAACGCCGTAGCCTGACGTGCACCTCCCCAGGAATGTAACTACACGTCGCAGCGACGCAGACCACAAGAGCTGCGATTGGTCCTCTTTTGTAGTAGTTTGTTTCTGCTTTAGTATTTCTGGCTGTTTCTCCGCAATTTTCAAATTGATTGTTTTGTTAATTTTGGTGAAATTTCAGTGAAAGTTTCAGTCACTATTGTTGAAAGTGAAGCAGGACGTAGAAGAAAGTGAACCCGGCTGGCAAAAGAAATACACGGCGCTGACGGTCCGCACCGGCATAGGCGTACGTACGTAGGTTACACTCGCATAGAAGTATACACCACGCTAAAGAAACAGAGTATGATTAAAAAAAAAAAAAAAAAAAACAAGCTAAAGGCCATGACACACTAAACTGACGGAAGGAAGTCTGCCAGTAGTGTGGGCATCTTGGATACCAGTTGTAGTAGTGTCCCACACCTTACGCACTGGTTGGACCCTCATTTTACCTTTTGAGTACACAAATATTTTTCATGTCGTGGTGTCTGGAATCAAGAAACTGAAGACCAGCTGGTCAGAGCGATTGAATTTACAGCCCTACATTTTCCGACTTCCAGGAAACTGCTCAAGTTATTTCATCTCACCCAGGTTCAGAACGTAGGCAATAGTTGGCCGTTGCTGTTCAAGTGTTCAAGTGCAACGTTTCCACGTAGTGTCCATTATTTTTAAGTTTAAGTTTTTTTTGTCACTTCCTGTTTTATTTTGTAGTCTGAGTCTACTTTAGTCTGTTTCCTTCCTCTGATTGCTTTCCCTTCCCTCATTGTCTCCCTCTCCCTCGTATATTTAAGCTGTGTTCCCCATTCCTCCTGTGCCAGATCATCTTGTAGGTTTTCCTTCCAGCGTTGCAGCCAGTATCTTCTTCGAGTGATTCTTTTTATGACTTTAGCTATTCTATGTTACCTGAGTTTTTGCCTGCCAGACTTTTGTACCTTTGTAGCCTGAATCCTGATTTCCTGCATTTGGTTAAACTACCTCTGAGCCTGCCTGATCCCTGACTCCTCCATTTGTGTCTACCTGATTTGTACGTGATATCACGGTGTTCCTGAACACAGCTGCTGAGTGTGATATTCAGGGAAGGAAATACATAGTTTAAGAGAATTGTCTATGAGAACTATAGCTGAATTGTGAAATCTTTGGCTGTCTAACATATGATTTTAGGTCCATTTTAGTCCACGATAATTACAAAAGAAATGTTTATTATTGTAGTCAGCCATGTATATCTTTGTGATATACTTCTCTTGGTCCTGCAGTGGTGGTGGAACTAATGGTACAGATGCTATAATGATCTCATGCTAATGACATTTCTTGAATAAAATTGAAAGTGAATTGAGAAGGAGCGTAAGAGGAAACAGAAGAACTCTGAACCCGGGGATACAGACACTATGGGGAGCAGAGTGGTGCCAAGTGGGGTTGGATCACTCAACAACAGCCTGTCTCACCCTATTACCCCTTGAGCCACCCGCACACCCAGTCCCCCAACCCATCACCGTGTTCCCCTGCTCTGTGGGGTCACACCACCAGTCGCACTACAATGACACCGTGGTTAGTGGGTGAATGGAGAGAGAGAGACGGAGAGAAAAGAGGGAGAGGGGACGGTGGGGTGCTCTTCAGGTGGAGGGCTTTGGAATCACTGCGCATATTTTATGGGTGCACAGTGTCATCGTAGTAGATGTCTGTGAGTGTCTGTCACTAATGGGATTGTGCTTTTATTTTAAGTAAAATCTAAAATGTGAGGCTGTGTTGCATTCTTGCATGGCTATTTTTTCTCGTTCCACAGGAAAACAGGCCGACTGACTGAATTCTAGATGAAAACGGACTTAATTTCATGAGCGACTGTGTTTTTTTGCCATTAAATTAACATACATGAAATTAATCAACCACAAATAGCAACAATAGAAAACACTGTCCCAGTCCAAACACTGTTCTCCCAACTTCCACTGGCAAAAGCTAGAAATGTATGATTACCAAAAGGGAGATTGAGGTTGTGCGCCACAACACTACATCATAAAATAACCAAAAAAAATGTAACTCATCCATATATGTAGGAATCGAAATGAGTTCATCCTTTGTGGGCAGGTGGGGGAAGGTGGACTAAGAGGAGTTAAAAGTAGAGCGCTTTTGGAAGCACCCTGGATCTCCTGATGTTAAAGAGGTGCTTCCAGAGGTCCGACAACAATGGTACCAGTCAACAACAGAGGCCGGCCTTGCCTCTTTTTCATCTTTCTCTCGGTCACACTGCCTCCTCTCTGTGCCACACAAAAAGCTCGCTGGGGGATACCAGAGTAGACGGGTCAGACGAGAGAGCGGCATGGCATTTTAATGGTGGTGGAGAGAGCGAGAGAGGAGAGGAGGCGGTGGCGGGGTTAGATGGGGGTAGAAGCAGAGCCTATCCACACACTGACACACACACACACACACACATATACACGAACGCGCACATGCATGCAGTGATGCTGCATCATTGGGGGCTTTTTATCTGAATGATTGCCCTCAATTAGATCCCTGCTCGGTGTAGGTGAGAACAGACAGCTATCTGGAGAGGGGAGGGCTGAGGGGGTTCAAAACAGCGGAAGGTAAGAAGGGATGGAGGGGGGAATCAAAACGTGAGAGCAGTAGATTAGAGAAAAATTGTTTGTGATGACGAACTCATACATACAGAACGAGTGAGTACAATTCCTCTGTCAACATTTGTGCAAAATGTGTTAAAACTGGGATATGGGCTATTGAGTTATGACCAAGAACTTGTTTTGTAAGATAACTTCTGGTTTGAGTTTTGCCAGGTCATGCTTGCGCCCGGGTGAACATTTGCGCCAGATCTGATGAGATTCATTTGAGCCGTTCCTGAGATATCACATTCACAAGTATGAGGAAGACGAGTGGACAACCCAGCATGTGATGTGAAGGCATAAAGTGTTGGTCCACAAGCTAAAAGTATTTGGGGATTAAAAACAAAAAAACAATAACAGGTTGACACAAGCACTCTGTGTCCTAAAAATGACACATGATTGAAAAACTACTACCACTAGGCAGAGCTGTCTCGGTCTGAATTAGTGTCATTTCAGGCATTTTTACAATAATCGAATAAGGCTTCAGCCAGGTCCAGTCTTTTGTAGTTTTAGTGTTTTGTTTCTTCTAATGGCGGTTGTCTAACACAAAAGATGACCAAAATCAAACCAAAGTCATGTGACTAAACATGTCTGCTATGTGGAAGTACTTTACGCTGTAAAATAAAGTCAGCCAGACAGCAATTTGTAAACTGTGCACTGTTTCACAAGGTGGTAGCAGGAGATAGGTTATAAATCAATACTACCAACTGGTTCTGCCCCCCCATCAAAAAAAAAGGGACATCTTTATGACTAGGCATCTTGCTGTTTCTTAAAATTGTAATTACACAACAGGGCTACAAAGATAACCTCTGTGATGCACACAATGCTGTATTGCTTTATTGTTACGGACAGATAAGCATAATCAAAACTTATTGCCCAATTAGTGGAATTTCATTTGACAAGTGTGCTGTTGACAAGAATCGTGACGCAAAACCTGGTTCTGAGAGATGACTCTTTAGTAGAAGTTATCACCAAAGATAGAGTAGAACAGGAAGAACAGTAGGAGAATGGGAGATGCCACGTGTGACACAGGTCAGGTTACACCCGGGACACTGCAGTTATGTGGCAAACACTGTATTGTTAGCTTGGACGCTGTAACCATTCAGCCCTTAGAGCTGCTGACCAGTGATTTTCTCCTCCTTTCTGGTCACTATCACTTACTCCCTACAAGAAGAGTTGGCCTCTCATAGACGTAGAGAGTTGGACACAGCTCATGATCCTTTTCAGTGCACTCCTCATCTCTGAGTGGGGTAATATTAGCTGCTACTAGCTTAATACACATGGATTTCATTGTAGGTTTTGTAGGTGCTATGTCTTAACAAGGGAGAAAAATGTGTGTGATAAAGTAACAGTTATCTTAAGGGTGGTTTTGAAGCTCACTGCGGCGTCTCCGGCCACCATCCGATGGACAAGGAGGCCACCTAAGCCCACCTGTGAATTTATAGGAAGTTATATAAAACTAATTCTCCTCGTTCATTTGTACAACAAAGGGAGATTGGTCTTAATATATTTCTGCTGTAAGGTTGGGCATGTTAACATGGAGGTCAATGGAGACTGACTTGCGTCTGGAGCCAGTCCCAAGCAGTCATTCGAGGAACTGCAGCTTTTGGCACTTGGCTTCGCTTTTCGTCCCCGGAGATTGCCGCTTGGTTCTGCTACGTTGATTTAGATATCACAACTGTCTGTCCTGTGTCCAAAAACGAGCGCTCATGGTTTTGTCCATTAGTTTCCAGCTTACTGAGGTTGCGGGATATTTGCCTAAATCTAGGGGAACTTCACAAAGTGGCCGCTAAAAAGCAAAAATGAGGTAATTTTCGTCAAATTAGCGTCAACCGAGCCTAATGATGTAGCTTTTACGCGAGCTCATCTGTCAGTAGGCTTGTAGGATTAACAATTTAGCTAAAAGTCTGTTCATTAATAATAATAAAAAGGCCATTACGGCTGGCAGCTTCATGGAGTCGGCTGCCTGCGTGAAGGCTATTTTCATCGCAGCTGCAGCACACAGGATATGGAACAACCAGCCATTCCCACTGCTGCCCACTAAAGCCCAGTGTTTACTCTGTTTTGTTTTTAATCACATCGAGCCTAAACTCTAGATGTAATTTTCCACTCTGAATACACCTAAACACAAACACAGACACATAGAAAGGTACACATACACGTTCAAACACAGAGACACACCAGCGCGTACAGTACGGTAAACTCAGCTCCACAATTACCCCTCAATTAGAGATAATAACATGACCACTTCCTGACCAATCACCTGCAGCCTTGCTATGACTCACAGTGTCGCTCACAGTCTCTCTCTCTCTCTCTCTCTCTCACACACACACACAGTCACACAGACACAGATGGCTTACAAAGTTAGTGGTGGCTGTAGAAATCATTGGTTATTTTGTCTGACCGCTGTACTTGGTGATTTTCTCTGTATCAGGCAGGTGGAGCAAAACCTTTCCCTCATTTTATGGAGATAAATGTTAGCTTTCTGTGGTTTCCTGTATATCCTGACTGCTGTCAAGCCACACACACACATACACGCACACATATACAATACAGACACATTTCCTGGCAAAACTGAAATAACCTCTCCTGCCTCCCTGTCTCTCTCATGGATGAACGAGAGTCCTTCCCCGCTCTACGGCTGCACCGGCAGGCCTCACACAAACCCAATTCCTCTCCTACTGTTGGCCTTCTCCTGACTTCCACACTGCAGCTTAGGAGGGTTTTATTTTCCTAGGCAAGGACATCAAAAGCTCTATAGTTAAATCAACGTTTCAATGCCCACTGAATATAGGAGCGGATACCTGGAGGACAGAAATTGGTATTTAATAACTAACAGTATTCCCATTGCAGCCATTTTCAACTTAAGTCCCACTCAGGCAGAGAAACCTGAACCAGAAGCAAAACCAGCACTACAGCTAAAGATTTCACATAGATTTACTCGTTGTTAATGGCCCGGCAATGCTGACAGCAGTAAACCATTTGCCTCTGCTGTTATACCTCAATGTTTCAGTTGAGGATAAAAGAAACGACCAGGCTATTTCAGATGTCAAGCATACAGTTTGGCTAAAAAGTTAGACACATACCGGTGATTGGAAGATGTAGCAGGTAGCCACAAAGTCCACTGGTCGCATGTCAAATTTTGCTCAAAAGGCTTCTCATCTGCTTCTGTGTAATATCCTAAAAAGAAAAAAGAACTGAGGTAGAAAAGCAGTTAAAAACGTACTACTGTGCCAAGCCAACATCTCGTGCAGCCTGTGCGCAGAACTGATTATCAATTAAAAGAAATACAAGCACCACAGCCTGTGTCCACTGTGCTTTATGGAACAGTATGACCAGTAGAAAACACAAACTCCTTGTGGTTGCAGCCCACAAACACGCATGTTAGACCATAAGATCGATTATCTTGCACTGTGCACGCCAAGAGTTTAGTGGACACCCAAAACACCCCCGTATGTTTCTAGATATTGCAGTGGCTGTTAATATTCTTCTCTGGCCGTCGTAGCTGCATATACTTTGCAAACACTTTGCAGCCACGACTGATGTCGTCAGAAACAGCAGACAGGCGCAGCAAACCTTACTGAAGGTAGAAGCAACCAGTGAGCTGAGGCGTCAGGACTGGAAAGCACACCGAGTACTTTTCAGCTGAGCATGCACCTGTTTGTTATAAAATATTGAGGGTGCACTACTTTTGTAATGCAGGGTTTCACAGAATTCTCCTTCTTGTCTAGCTGTAGGTTTGTCTTCTAAGAGACATGTTGTATTTACATGTAACATTACCAGAAAATCACTCTGTACTGGAGACCATATGTGTTCATATTTGTCCCCCAAGTTACATTGCAAAACATAACTGAACATGACCTAAATGTAAACTCTGTGCTCTCGCAATAACAGCACATATTGACACACTTCAGTATTCGTGCTGGATTAATATTTCAATTGTCGCATACAGCAGGGGCAAGTGAAAGCTTTACAGTTATGTGATGTGGCTATAGAAATCAGTCGTGGCCATCACTGGCCTATATTTTCAGAGGCTACATTGAAATGGCTGAAAAGCAGCGTGTGAGCAACCCAGACACGACAAAGCCTACACACAGCCTTTACCCTGTAAGAGTTCTCCTTTTCAGCCATTTATTTTGCATCTCTCTCAGTCACACCACAGGTAAACACTGGATACGCCATATAGTATCATATCATAACTGATCTGGCCTCGCCAGCACAACCAGACAAGGTCATCTCTCAGGCAGATTAGTACAAGTTTTAATTTCAGAGAAAAGTACCAGAATTAAAAGAAACCCTTAGAAACTCATGCCTGCGCACACACACAGAAACAGAAACTAAAGCCACGTAAATGCCTCCGTATGACACATGATTGAGACAAATCCTCAAAGAGCTCTCTCTCTCTCTCTCCTGTGCTCATAGGATCATGTAGACTCCAACACAAAACATTAGCGGATTGACACTATCACACCGGCTATCCGGCAGAGCCCCTTTCACACATAATTACAGGCTCTCATTTCCCCCGCCGAGGGAACAGGTGCAGGGGGAGAGGGAGAATAGCTCAGGCCCTCTGTCTCCTTGGGCTTAGGGCCTTTTCCTGACTCTGAGAGGCCTGTATTGACAGAGACAGAGGGGGGACGCCAGCGCCAATAAATCACTGCGAACGTGTAAATGCCACTGCACCGCATTCCACTAAAGAACAGGAGGCCAAACAGCTACAAGTTCCTTTCTCTTTCTGTTTCTGTTGTTTTAAGGCCTTCCCCCCCTCCTCCTACCCATACACATTATCCTCTGCTGCTCCCCCCCCCTCCCTCCATCGCTCTCTCTCTCTCCCTCATTCTCTCCCCTCTCTCTCTCTCTCTCTCTCTCTCTCTCTCTGCTCCCCAAAGCAGCTAATAGCATAATTTGAGGAAGAATGTTCCCGGAGTTTCCTGTGAATTCTGCCATTAGTCATCCGAATGACCTCTCAGTTCCTCCCCTTTCCCTTCCGTGTCACTAACACGGCGCTGCTCTGGAGCAATGGCTGCCTGGGGATGAGGGAGGTAAATAGGAACCAGAGGTGAACCGCTGGTGTGTATGTGTGTGAAAAGCACGTCTGCGTGCAGCGTGTGTTGTGTTATCTGTGCGTTTGAAGGTGTTTATTATGGCTTCATCCGTGCCCACATCAATGAGTCGGATTGTATTTGTGTGCGAGTATGAAAATCAAAGGATAATTGTGTGTGTGTGTGGAGGAAACTCCTCCACTCAGCGGGGTGCAGAGGTAGGGCCCCAGTACTTACCCCCTGACACTGAGCAGTTAACTGCGAAAAGCAGAGGAGATGTGCAAGGAGGCTTAGACGGAGTGTGTGTCCATATGTGTGTGTGCTGCAGGAGTGGGGATGTGCATCGGGGGGGAAGAAGGCAACCAAGAAAGAGAGAGAAATTCTGTGTCACCACCATGTTAGCTGAAATGACTTGTTTATGTTCCTTTCAGCTCTAATAACCAAAGCAATTATTTGCTTTCACAGTGCAGTTACTACTTTGGCTGCGTGTCTATATAAGATTTATTTGGACTGATTAGACAACAAGACACAGAGAACGGAGCCGCTATGCTGTGCAGTTACGACAATTACATACACATAAACATCATTGTCTGGGATAAGTTGGCCTTTGCTGTGGGGAGCGTGCAATTAGCGTTGGGGGGAGCCAAGGCGAGGGTAGCGTTCAGAAAGCAAACAGACATTGACAAATTCAAGATGATGCAACATTCGCTGGATCTGGGAAGAGATCTCAGAATCTGAAACCAATTATTTGCAGAGGAGATTTGGAGAGATTGAAAGTCAGCGTTATAACAGATGTTTTTGTAACTTATGATTGACTCCAGATAGGATTATTATTAGCAGCACCACTCAGGCTTTTCCAACATAATCCTCAGCGGAACAGGTAATTGGCAGACCTTGGTCCATTACTCCAAAACATTTATGTTAAAATCACCGGATCATTGGTTTCATTATGTACCAGACTGTAAGATGTATAAAACATGTTTGCATCAGCGCAACAGAGAGGAGTTTTTTCACATAATACGCAGCAGCCGCTCACTTCAACATATGCAGCGTGTAGACGCTCGCATCGCAACTGAGGCCACCGTACGATAGGCTCCACGGCGGCCTTAAACCTGGTCTTCACCTATCCATACACTCCCCCCGTCCTCCATCACAACACCCTAAGCCTCTGCACCTCCAACCTCCATCACCACCCCCCCACATCAAAGGCCATCAATCTCCCACAGTACAGGGGGAAAGGCAAATATTTAGAGAAGGACTGAGCCCCCATAAATCTGTAGTAGGAGAGAGAGAGCGAGAACATGATACCCACCCCGTTCCTCCGAACCGCCACCCCCACCGCCGCCGCCCAAGTCCCTCAGCAGTCCTACGTCTTGATGCCTAGAGGAAGCCCTCGGAGGCCACAGGAACCAGAGAGGAAGAGAGAAGGAGGTCTGCGGCAACAACGGCGAGGATGACGACAGAGATTAAGACATTTTTAAGAAAGAGAAACACGGAGCCCCCTCCCGCACCCGGCGGAGGCGCACAGACACTGAAAGAAAAACACACTCGCGTACACAAAAAGGGGGAGCTCACACTCACGCACACGCGGACACAGTGGTGGGACTCTTCTGCTTGGCCTTTGATTTACTACAACTCTCTGTTCCACTCGAGTGAGACTCTAGAATATTAGCAAGTATTTATGTCCTTTTTCATTTGAAAACAATATGGCTTTCAGCAATAAAGAAAGGAACGCTGCACTGATAGGTCAGGGTTGGGAGGTCACCGGGAGAGTAAATTGGGGGCAGATGAGATCCTGAACAAAGTGAAGCTAGCTCGTACAAAAAAAAAAAAAGAAACGGCTGAATAGAGAATGGAGGCTCTTGAGCAGCTTGAAGGGAGGCTACGCGCACACACACAAGGCTATACGTTTACTGTCTGAGAGATGAGGCCTTTGTGGAGAAATGCAGCACAAAGCTACATGTTCCTACAATAAACAAGCTCAGACACTTGAAGCTCTCACGTCTTGGCTCTAACGTCGCAGCTCTGTGAACCGCTTTTCGTCAAAACTGTATCTCTCTGTCAACAGTGATACGGATACGCATGTCTTCAAACAAGCAGCCCGAACATTTATTTAGATAAATGCGGGCGAGGTTTAAAGAAATGTGTTAATTCAGTGCAATGCATTTTGCTTCATCTAAAGTCCAAAAGGACACAAAAAGTGTCCCCTTCAGGCAGCTGTCAGAGCAGGACGAGGGATTTAAGGGTGTTTGTGATGTCCCCACTGACTAAGCGAGAGTCCCGGGGGTGAAGGGTATTGATCCCCGGGCAGAACACGCATCCTGCTCCCCTGACAGACTGGTTGATTGACTTTTCCGACCCGCTGGGGAAACAAGGCAGATAGAGACACAGAAATACCTTAACAGCAGAGCGCTTCATGTAGCAATAAATAAGACTTGCCAGTGAAAGATAACACAGCACGGCAAAGTTCAGTAGTTTAGGGTCGAATAGCGGCGTATTTGCACGTTAGCAAGCGCACACGTGCAGTAAGTTAGAGTGCATGCATGCATCCCACACATCTTTACTGCTGTCACCACCACAGCCGCCGTATTCATGAGCGGGATTTGCACTGAGCTGCATTATCATGGCCCACCTCCTGCCTTTGTTCTGGCCTTTGTTGGCTTTCCTGCCCGCCTCTGCTTCTGTCAAATGTCACGTCTCTGCAGACTCTGTATTTTGAGCATCAGTGTCAATAATTAGACATACACCCCTCTGTGCTAGACGCGTTGACGTTTTTTTACGTGTGTGCTTTGTTTCTGGCTTGTCCTCAGGCGTATCTCTAAACACAGATTCAAATGTGGTCTCTGCCTTTAAAAAAAATAAAAAATCACTATTCTCGTAGAGATTTGGCTTCAAATCTGTTGCTTAAAAACAAATGTAGCTTCTCTTCTCCCCTTCTCGTCCCTCGTCGACCACCTTCTCTTCGCATTTCTCGTCCGTAGGCTTATTGTTTCTCAAACTGCCGTGTAATTCCCCTTTACACATCACTACCAGTAAACCCCACACCGCTGTCAACTTTATGATGGTCATACTATAAACACTAAACTGAGAGTCAGATCCTAAAACACTCAACTAAAAGCAAACACAGCAGCCTGACACACAGCATCTCAACAGCGTAACTCCTCCATGAAATTAAAATTTGGCTTTGAAGAAATGGAAGTCTGGTCAAGACAGTCTATTCATAATTTTTCCAATCTGGTCTGGCTCATGACTGCACTCTGTCATTGCCTCTCCTTTCCTTTATTTGTTCTTCAGATTCACACACACACACACACACACACACTAAATGTGCATGGGTCGGACAAAGGTTTGGGATGTGCTGGCAATGGGCACGTAATTGCTTCTTACTGATCCAAATAGTACATCAGAGGCAATGGCACTTCAGTGGACCTCCGATGAGATCTGCTACGTTGGGCCTGTTCATTACCCTGCTGACCCCCCAGATCGACCCCTCATACGCACACATAGTACACACACACCTCCACCCCTTCACCTACCCCAGCTCATTGTCTCTGGGGTTTAATTGGGGCGACGTTCTCCATTGTGAGCAGGATCAATGGCTGTGGAGGACTCCATTGTGGGGCTGAATGAGGGCAGGAGTGTTCATTAGGTGAGTCTCTGAATAAGGCCTTCTGGAGGTAGGGTACTGAGAGCAGGAGGCTGCAGTGGACCTCCAGGGTGGGTGAAACCGCATGCTCTTCTCTTCTCTCCTCTCTTCACCTCTCCTCTCTCTCTTTCTTCTTCACTCCTCTACTTTCCTCACTGCTTCCATGCTCCTGTCCCGTTGTCTCCGTCCCTCAACAGCCTGACGCTTGGCCCTGAAAGGCTGCGGCTGCGTTTGTTGGAAGGACAGTCTTTGTCTGGGCCAGGAGAATGAATCGTAGAAAAAGAAGAGCGAGAGAGATCAAAGACGGACTACAGAAAAAGCAAGCACCACCTCCTCTGATGGAGGGAGAAAGAGAACCAATGAGCCTTGGGCCGAGAGAAGCCTCGTCGTTCCTCCGTCTGCGTTTGGATCTTGTTCCTCACTGGTGGTCCGTACGAAAATACTTAATGAAACACTACTGTCGAGGTTCACTGATGCCTGTTGGGAATATTCTTTATATTTGCCTGCAGCCAGGGAGGTTAAGGTACTACAGCTGCAATGCAACACCTCTCGGGTTAATAGGTTCTCTAGGACACTTGAGGCACAAACACAGCAGGTCACGCTGCAAACAATGCAAATACTACACTGTATGTGCAGACGGCTTGTGCAGAAGCAGAGCTCATGGGAAAAAAAATAAATAAATAAAAAGAAGTGGCAGTGAAGAGCAACGATTGACTTTCTGGACTCTGGACTACAATTTAAATGAAGGCTTATATTCTCAAAAACTGATAGCCGTGCAAAATGACCACTCATCACTATGGTGTCCAGCATGAATGAACGGAAAAACTGAAGGAAGGGAAACAGGTGGGGATTTCTGCACACTGTCTCACTGCTGGAATTGGCAGCATCCACGCTAAGCTGGCACGGACCCAAATGTTGACTGCTGATCCAGAGGCAGGACTACACTGCAGATTACACGGATCCACTGCTCAACTTTGTTTTTCATGCGTTTACTTTGCGCTTGGGGTCGCCTTAAATGAAATTCTAGTCGTTTAAAACCTGCCTAGAAGAGAAAATTCCAATCAGCTTTATTCTAATTGAGCTTATAAAGTTAAATTTACCATAGAGAAGTACACACCATTTACTTTCAGTGCGGCTATGAAGTTGAGATGGAAACCTTTTAATGCAGAAACGCAATGCCAACATTTGCTGTGACTGTTACTTTTCTCAATCCAGATTGCTGCACTGAAACATTTAAGCTGCCACAGAGCTGACAGCTTTTGGCAGACCACCGTCAGCCAGTCCTCAAGCCCGTGCCAGTGGCTGAGTGCTCTGCTGCGAGCGTGGCGTGCAGTCGGAGGACGTCTGTGTGACAGACCCGACGTTCACACTGACCAGAGCCCCTTCACCCACTACCTGCCCAGCCGCTGATGTCATTATCCCTCCGCCGCACACACACAAAGCCACGAATGGAACACCTCTGCTCTTCCACTCTCCCTTGGCCACTACCTTCCTCTGTTTACATTTCTCATACTACCCAAAAAACAATACCAGACATCTTGTTCACCGCACTGAATACACACACATTCACACATATATAAACACAGGTCCACACTCACGCTTAATGCTAATCTGACATCATCAGAGAAGTGTGTAGGGTTACACTGGCTTATGTGTACACACAGAGCCAAGTCTCGGAACTGTGTTATTGCTGCCACACACAAACACATATTACTGCTCCTTAACAAGGGTGCGTTCAGGTTTCTGAAACAGGATGATTCATCTGTCTCTCAGCTCCACTCTGCAGCTGACTTCAAACAGACTTGCTTTCCTCTCCGCTCCTTCTCTGACAGTATTTATTTTTCTGTCTGAATAGCTCACATAACGCTCTGCATGGACAGTGTATCGTCTGCTTTCTGCCCGGCCTGTCACGAGTGTTACTACACACCAGGTCCAAGTACACATTGGCTCGCAAACATGAGCGCAGATTCAGTGCTGCAGGTGTGAACACAAATTCATTTACAGTACATTTAGCGCAGTTGTCTGGCCCATATGTGGTCACTTACAGGTGTTTGGGCTATGGCCACGTATGGGATATTCATTTAAAAGACTGATGGCACACTAAATACACACCGCCAGTGGATGTGGGTCTGCATTCTAAATCCCAAGTGACGGTCTCCTGTCCCTTCCTGTTTAGCCTGGGCGTCTGCCGCGCATAAACACTCCGGGGCCTGGTCTGCTCCAGGATACGTGGACACATGAAGGAAAGGGGCAAGAGTCATGGTTTCAATCCCGCTAGAAAGCCACCTCAGAGAAGGTCAGTGTACAGACTGACTCGAGGAAGGACAGAGTGGGCCATTGTCGAGCAATGATCCTCAACCTAAACTTACCCCAAAACTAAACTCACCTTTTCCTCTGTGCTTAAAGATGGATTTTTTTTTATAAACAAACTAAGTTACAGTTTGTTTATGCTCAGCATTTCTCACCCAAATATACTGTCGGCATCCTTGATACTCAAAGGATTACTCTAGTGCTATTTTATGACGATCAGCGATAATTATCTACATCCCACTTACACGGCAGGACCTAATCAAATCTGGAATCCTTCTCTCTAATAGATATTTTCAAGCTCACTTCAACGATTACAGCATCTAAACCATTAACTTGTCTTCTAGATCCCATCCCAACTAACATGTTCATGTTAAACCAGATAAATCTATTTTTATTAACAGGATAGGTGCCTCTGTCAGACAGTTTCCAGACTGTTCATGTCAGGAATGATTCTTCTATTTATACAAAAGTAAGTTATGGAGTTCCTCAGGGCTCTGTGCTAGGACCAATACTCTTCACATTACATATATTTCCCTTAGGCAGTTTTATTAGGAAACACAGCATAAACTTCCACTGCTATACAGATGACACCCAACTATACTTATCCATGAAACCAGATGAAACAAATCAGGGGTTAAGCTCCAATCATGTTTTAGAGGCATAAAGACATAAAGGCTTGGATGACGCGTAATTTTCTACTTTTAAACTCAGACAAAACAGAAGTCATTGTATTTGGCCCTAAACATCTCAGAAATTCATTATCTAAGCACCTGGTTTCTTTGGATGGCATTACCTTGGTCTTCAGTACTACTGTGGAAAAACTTGGTGTTATATT
Source organism: Planiliza haematocheilus (assembly GCA_005024645.1). Taxonomy (NCBI): domain Eukaryota; kingdom Metazoa; phylum Chordata; class Actinopteri; order Mugiliformes; family Mugilidae; genus Planiliza; species Planiliza haematocheilus. The sequence goes on from SRSE01000509.1 coordinate 2,676,904, forward strand.
TGACATGGATATGTCCTTTAATTCACACATAAACCAAGTAACCAGGACTGCCTTCTTTCACCTGCACAATATTGTCAAAATTAGGAACATCCCGTCTTACAGTGATGCTGAAAAACTAGTTCATGCATTTGTGTCTGCCAGGCTGGATATAATTCATTATTGTCTGGCTGTCCAAATAGCAACCAACTGATTCAAAATGCTGCATCGAGAGCATTGACTGGAATTAGCAAGAAAGATCATATTACTCCAGTTTCTCTCCAGCTTTCCATTGGCTCATTTTAAAATCTAGAATAATTTAAAAAGGTCCTCGGCCCTTAAAGGCTTAGCTTCATCATATCTGAAAGACCTCAATGTACCATGTCATTCCAACAGATCACTTATATCTCAAGGTGCAGGCCTACTTGCAGTTCCTATAATTTCAAAAAAGGCTGCTGGGGGACCATGCACTGAGCACATCTTCTCTCTTCTCTCTCGCAAAGAGCTCCTATCCTCTCATTTCTTTTCTCTGGCACTGAGCCCCTGTCCTCTCATTTCTTCTCTATTACTATTCATGCAATTCTGTGCTACTACTGTTGTCCAACAATGAGCCACATCATTGCTAGTTCATCATGATAAACAAGGCCAGTGTATGGTTTACTTTGAAACAATCACTTTTGCTGTAAATACGCTGTAAAGACTAAATGTGCAGATGAACACCATCAAAGTCAAGCACACAGTTTTATCCTGGGTGGATTAAAACTTCAATGCTCCAGTATTAGTATGGGTCTCGCATCTGTCAGGGTTGGGAAGTAGTCTCAATCTCAAAGATCCTTCACAGTCCCCAAGCCAGGCCAGCCTAAAGCTCAAGATACAATGAAGTAATCCACTAATCGAAGCAGCAATAGCAGTAAAAAAAATGTCAGCTCAGCTTTTCATTTTTAGTAATGGTGCCTTGGTTGTTGTTCTACTGGTCTCTCTACTTTTCGAGTGTTTGCTGCTCTGATGTATGCAGATCAATCAGCAAACAGATGTTCGGGTTGTTTTTGTGTTTGAAGATTGTGTGATGGACTGGAGGAATCGCTGGTACACAAGATAAAAAAAGGGGAGCAACTGTTCCTTCCTCCTCCTCCAGACGGGGCATGTGCATGTGTGTGCATGCATGAGGGCAGCACAGACGTAGCTTAAAAAGCTGAAGAGGAAGAGAGACTTCCCTGTCCTGTCCCGCTACCATTCTAACTGCTGATCACAGGGACGGATTTGGTCACAGATAATGAATTCAAGAGCACAAGCGCGCTGTTACCACACCCAAATCCTTCTCATCTCTAACATGGCGGGGAACCACTATGACACCATCTGTGGGGGACACAGAGGGACCACACGCAGGAGCTCCGTCATTCGTCAGTGTGAACATCTAGTTATGGTCTGGGAATGATAAGATGTTATGGTAACTGCACACTATGGGCTGTCTGTCCCCGGTGCGATTACGATAATAGTCCAACTCTTACTGCACGTACTTCTGCAAAGAGGAAGTGTGCTTAAAATTTAGTGTTTGCCATCCTGTCATCATTTGCAATGCAACCGCAGAAACATTCCGCCCTGAGTGTCACAGTTTTGCTCTTTCTGAAGTTTCAAATATTTACTGTTGAAAATAGATTGGGTTGATTATGTCAAGCACAACAAGAAACTTCTGTCATTAATCTGTGTGCATGACAGCCAGGTCACATGTGTTGCAGGGAACACAGCCTGCGATAGGTGGATGTGTAAATTCTTAAACCTGCACATGCTTTTATGTCAGCATGCTTCTATGTGTACAGCTGAAAGGACTTGGCAACACGTGTCCCCTCTAGCACTGTGAGAATGTTTCGCAGGCTGTTGCGTAAAATTCTCCAGTTTGTTTGTTTGCTCTGCCTTGGTTCCATAAAAACTCAAGTATGGGCCATTGGCACCGCCCTGTTTACTGTACGTCCCAAGGCAGGGACTCCAGAGAAATGAAGCACGGTCTGGTCTAGGGAACAAATGTTTCCCCACGCTAACTCGCCGCAGAGGAGTAGTGATTAAGGCAGCAGTGGGGAAGAGATGGCAGGAATCAGTGTGGGTCAGCTGCATGACAAGACAACATCATCTCTCATCATCTGTCCCGGCTCAATCATCGCTTTTGCCACATCACTCAGCCCCACATACAGGAAGTGGGGAAGAACCCCAAATCACTGTGACAAGAGAGGCGGAAGTGAAAACGTCAGAAAAGGACTGAACTTAAAACAAAAGAATAATTAAAAAAAAGAGGGTGAAAAAAATAGAGGAATAGAAAAAGAAAAGGATAAACACATCCCAGCAGCGAATATCCTGCTTAAAGGAGAGCCATCTGGGGCTGAACACTGAAAGGAAGAGAGAAGAACAGAGAGAGGAGAACCGGAGCTGGGGTCCGTAAGAGAGGGAAGGTGGGAGTCCAGCTGGGTCCCATTAGGGCTGGACCACATGTGTTCGGAGGGGTGGGGGTGGCGAACCAAGGGGGCAGGAGGGAGCAGAGAGGGCAGCGGGGAGGAAGTGCTGAGAGCGATGGGCCTAGACCCTGTGAAGCTTTATTAGGCCTGTCGTCTGCTCTTCTCAACGGGGCCGCTCACGCCCCCCTGCAGCACCCGCACCCTTACCTTACCCCCCTCCTCCAAACACTCCTCTGCCCTCGGGCACAGCCAGGGCACAACAGTATAAAACTATTAGAAGGAGGGAGACGGGACTAGACCACCCAGACACACATATACACACACATACACACACACCCATAATGGCTACCAGGAGGAGGCCCCAGCATGAGAGCTGCAGCTGGAAAAGGAGAGGGACATTCACAGACACACATGCACACACACACACCAATGACACACACACTGAAGTGGGGTGCATGTGCAGGAAAAGTGATACGTGGACAGTCGAGTCTTTCATTCAAATGTCAGACACACATGTGACAGTTTATTTCTTTAATTTCATGTGTTTTACTTAAGAAGGTGAGCCCTAAATTCTAAGGGGACATTACCGTGACATTTGCATTTATGCTAATGCTCATGCGCATGTGTGCGTGTCTGCCTGCCATGACCACATGTGGGTCTCTCAGGCCCGTGGTTCAGCTAGGTGCAGACGTCTGAGACTGCGAACAGGCAGACAGAGATTGTTTGCATGCATACATTTGGGTGCCTTTATTTGTGTATGTGCTTACATTTCACAATCCTGGCATATCTGACATTCCTGCAGGCTCATCTGCCCCCTGCTTTCATACGATCCATCCACCTATCCATCCTTGCACCCCTCCACTGCCCCCCGGGAGGGCGGGATGTGTGAGAAATGTCCGCCTGGAATCTGAACCCTTCTTAAAATCCTTATCCGCATCATGAATGGAGGTGCCGGCTTTGTCGGAGCACTGACAACGATCATCCGACGGAGTGGTGGACGGATAATTAGTCTTATGACGGAGAGCTGCCTGGTCTGGTATGTTAACATTAGCATACTGAGTTCAAAGTGCCCGGGAGGCGGAGGAAGTCTCAGATTGACTGTAATGGATTCACAGAACCTGATGGTGCCCCACAGTGGCTGCACTTAAAAGCTCTGCTTGTCCGTCGCTATAAAGTGGATAAATATACACTATAGCCACACATGACAACATCGATAAGACCAAAAATAATCATAACGATGACTACGGATAAATTAAGTAACTGATGCTTGATATAAATGTCAAAGCAAATATAAAAGCTTTTCAAACGTTTTTAAAAGTTTCTTTTTTAAAATCTGTCAGATAAGTGATTTCGATATTATCCAGAATAATCCCAAAGTCAAACACAAAGGGTCAAAATCTGAAAAAGAACATGGATAGTTTGTTGTTTTAAAGGGAACTGAAGTTTTTTATTGAGAATTAATGATTAAGCTCCACTCCAACAAAAACATTTACTGTAGCAATCCGTCTGCCAAAGTAAGTGTAAGTGATGCGCCTGTCACTGGACTTGATTTGTGTGTGTGCTCTCAGACAGTGTGCGCATTTTACCCGACCACACTTCTCTAAAAGGATGCGCCCCCCACCCCCCATCCAGGTCAGGACCCCGCAGCCCACGTTACGAGGCTCAATACTTCAGCCATTCAATCATTAAGGCCTTTTATACAGTGTGTCCCTAGACCTCTCTCGCTCGTAAAGAAAATAATATTTGTCTTTCCAACTGCACTGTGGACCACAAAGTCCTCGTGTTTTATTTTAGTCAGAGCAGTAAAACTTCGTTCTTCCCCCTGCCAACCTACTTCCACCATAAGCTGTTGTTCTTGTTCTGTAACAGTACAAGGGTGTGTGTGTGTGTGTGCGTGTGTGAGATTCCACAAGAGGAAGCACAGAAATCCAAGGTGGAGGTCAAGGCTGCTCCAGATTTTGAGCGCTTTGTATTCTTTATTTCCCCAAAAGTCTGTGGTTTGAGAGGAGAGGGGAGGAGAGGAGAGAGAGAGGACGGGAGATCATGCATTGAACTGAAACATATGAAATGTAACTGCTACCACATTAATTAACTGATTCCTCATTTCTAATTTTTTTAACACCAGTACCGTCAAAAGTGTTACTTGCACAATTATATATAATTGCATTTCTGAATATGGTTGAGAAACAACTGACAGGAAACTTCAGTGTGGGGCTTCATGAAAGTTTCTGGTTTTGAAAAAGCCTGTGCAGGTTAAGTGGGCAACACGGCTCATGCAGGTGCTGAACACCCTTCTGCAAATACATAATTGACACAGAGCCAGCCCGTACCTCTTGTAATCTAACACCTCAAGTTTGTTTCTATTTGAATTGTGTATGCACGTCCATGCATGTCAATGAAACTCAATTCTAGCTGGATGTTTTTTTTCCCCTCACACATTCCTGATTTCAGTGACTTTGTAAGTAAGCAGATCACTTTTAACCATGCAGTTAAATGACTTATAACCCCCATTTATGTGGTAATAAAGTGTGACATGTTTACAATCAGTTTGTGCATCATTTAATCCATTAAAAAAAAAAAAAAAAAAAGCAGCGGTGCTGAGAAAGAATGCTGCTGGGCTGAAGCTGACGTATGTTGTTGATCAGAGGAAGTGGCACTAAACCAGCAGTGAAGTACGCTGCTGGAGTACAGGAGGCTTGACCCGCTCGCAGCCAAACGCGCAGCTGAGATTAGCACTTTGACAGAGAAAAGGGACTGGGCGTTTGTACAAATTGGTCAAGTCCATCACCGGCGTCTTTTGGCATTTTATTCTGCAAATTTAATGCTCCGCCTCCTTGAGAATTCAACTTGGCGAATAATAGAGGGGCTCCAGACCCTGGTAAATGGGTTCCCTGTGGACTGATTGGTGTTGAAAACTGAACCGCGCCTCATAAATAGTATTTGAGAACTTTAGCTACTAAAATCGTATGCATGATGACGCATCCCATCACTTAAAGGGGAACTACTGTTTTTTTACAACCTGGACCTTATTTCCAGTGTGAAATACGATCATTTACTCGCCCATGTAACTTTTGTGTCATTTGCACTCGTTCAGGAGATTAGATTAGATTTGTGTATATCCATATAACAGGAGGGACTGGGGCATCGAGACGCAGCCTCTAAATGATTATCTGCTGTGAAACGCATTCATTTCGCTAATATTTTGTTATGATACGCTAGTGCTATTCCCTGTTGCGTCTAGAGTTACCTGTTATCATCATCCAGGGTCTGTAGATTGACCTACAGACCCCGGATGATGTCTTCTGACCCGTGACGGTCGGCTTGTTTACCTGTAATTTTCTACTGTTCGTTTTTTGCAACATGGCTGAATATTTTTCCGATTCTGACGTTGTGGACGAACCATCTCCCGAACGAGTGCAAACGACACAAAAGTTATTTGGGTGAGTTAACGATCGTATTTTACGCTTGAAGTAAGGTCCAGGTTGTAAAAAACAGTAGTTCCCCTTTAATATCATATGGAGACGTCCTAAATCTGACACCACTTAGTCATTTTTTTTTTAAATGGTGTTGGCTTTTTTCTCGTCACAGACCTCAAGGCGATTTATGATGTTTAGCTGAAGAAAGCCCAAACTTGCTCACCTTTAAAACACCCAGACAAAAGCAAACCAATGTTGTTTCTGTCAACACCTTTGAGTACTTTGAGTCTGGTGTTTGTGAGCGGTTAGAAAATCATTAATTGTGGAAAAAACACAACACCACCCAAGTTACTATTAACTCCATCTTCTAAGTGCAGGAGAGGTTTGTGTTAACAGACCCTAGCTGGGTGAGTTTCAGCTGCAGATGGTTCTAATAAAAACTACCAACCAGTTATTTACAACTGAAGAAGACACTTGGGTGAGTGGTGAAAAGTCTTCAGAAAATCTCAAACAAGGCCGATTACCTTAGTTTTTTTATATAATTGTAGAAGAGTAACTTAGTAAAGAAGAGTGGACGTCCGATGATAAAGTGAAAGCAAATTCTTTCAAACTGACTTCAACAGTTCTACCTTCTACCAGAGATTATGATTTTGAGCAAGACGCAACAAGTTCAATGACAACTGCTAAGCCTCGTTACTTCTTTTCATAACAGCACAGCTTTAGATGACAACCTGATTTCAACAAGTACAATAAACATTTGACACAGTAAAAAAAGAGCAAATGCTGTATTTCTGGAGAACATGAGAAGTGTCACCGCATTAAGTGAATTTCTACTAAGCGAAAGGACTAGCTTGTCCTCAGGTTGCCTCCGAGTATTTATGCACGACACTGAATCATTAGCCACAAGTGCATGTGTAACGCCGCTTTATTAGCTAATCAAACGAGAGTCTCAAGACACATGAGGTAAGACGTCTCATTAAAGCAGGAGAGGAGTCGCCGAGATGAGAGAAGAGCCATCTCGGGGATTATCTTAAAATGTTAAGCAGTTACGTCTTCCCCCGAGTGCTAAAACGAGAACTCAACAAGCGATCAGGATCCTCGTTTAGAAAAGTCTCTCATGCACAGATTTGGCCACGGTCAAAATTAAACTGATTTATGGAAGCGCTAATGTCTAAATCAGTGGTTTGGATTTTATTTTATAGGTAAAGGAAGCAACTCAAACTCACAGACGATAAGAGTAAAGATTTTCTTAGGTTATGTAAATGGTCTTAAACGATAAGGAATAATACATAAACAACTTATCGTTAAGTAAGGTGGCGAGAATGGAAAAGCAGGGACGAGTTAATGGAGCATGTCGGGGGTCGGTTTTGTTATGGGTATGGGTTTGAGAGGGCTGGTGCACGTTAATGACCAATGTTTTATCCACTTGTGTGAGAAAGCACAGAAGCAGAATCACATAATGGACGGACTCAAGTGTTTGTGTCAGGGATTTGGTTATTACATGCGGATGTCTTTTTCTTTTTAGTTCAGAGAGTGGACAGAAGAGCATCTAGGAGAAGGGAGCTATTCTGGGACACGGCCAATGATATAATGATTATATTATAACTTAGACCAGGTGAGAGCTGAGTTACAGATAATCGTATAAAGGGGGATTCTGCTGTGTATCATAGCTTCATTGTCTGCAGGTGTTGTAATGATGAGGCAAGCAAGTCATTTTAGTTAAACATTAACTCATGCCCCTGCTCTTTGCAATCACCACCCAGCTTTAAATGCACTGAATTCCTTTTAACTGCCTCTGCTCTGTAATTTCCTCAATCCACTCTCCTTCTCACATTTTCTTATTATCCTACTTAGCATTTCTTTAAACTCCTCACCATTTCTCCCTCCTCTTCTTTTTCAGTGCTGCTTCACCTTCGGCTCACTAAACAAGGCAGAAACGCACACAAATGCACCCAGCCGTCATACCAAGTGCTATATTTCGCACCTTATCAGATTCCGATGCTGATACAACGACAATCTGCAGCTACTGCAGAATAAGATGCCAAGCTCGGCTTCCCTTATCAGCTCTTTACAGTGCCAGTAAACATAAATCCTTGCCACTACATCTGCCTCCGCAGCCATTATCACGGTCATCATCATCAGAACCCCACAGTTATAGCGAAAGGCGTGCAGGTGTCAAACGGGGAGGTCTGAGCTGAGTGCCGGCGACAGAACAGCGCCCACTGCAGCTGACTGGGAGGCACTGTCTTCTTTAGTGTCTTCCACTTTAAGGATTATCTTCTGGCCCTCCTTCACGCTGTCCCTTTACTACACCGTAAGGTCATCTGGCTGCGTGTCCCCGACATAAATTTCTGGAGGTGTCATATCCATGCGGCCACCTGTCTCCTTTCCCTCTGAGGGAGAATAATTCTGTGCGGACAGGGAGGAGGGGCGTCAGAGAGGATGACTCCGGAGTCATCTTTCCCTTTCTACCCGCACTGCAGTTTCACATCCATCCATTTGTGTGTCTGTCTTCCTATCTTTGTAGCCTATGATGACTTGGATCAATTATTAATAACTAGCAAGCAAACTAAAGTCAGGATGGCCACCAACTTGGTGGATCCACAAACATGCATCTACCACAAAGTATTTTTACTCCAAGTGTAAATATTATGGCACTTTTTATGATATTATGGAGTTTTTACGATTCAGTGATGCAAGGTTATACGGCTCGTTGTGCACTCAAGCTCCTGAGTGAACCACCGACTATAACCAAGAGACAATGAAAGAGGCAAAGAAACAAAACCGTCAGAAAGAAAGAAAGAAATGAAGCACACAACTTAAGAAAATATCCATCTGACTGTCTATCAGAAGCGGAAATCTGAGCCAAGAGGCAGGGTTAAATAAAATTAAGACAGACTGAGAGACAAAAAGACAGTTAAAGACAGACATTTACAAGGGGTGTTGATGTTTGTGAAGGGGAACATGAAGTGGCAGACCGAGTATTAGGTGTCAGGGCTAGGTTAGGTTTCCAGCTTCAGCGTTGTCAACACTCTCACTCCTTCTCCCGGCTCTGCGTCACTCTGTGGCCCACCATGTGTCGGGCAGGATGGGGTCCGCCCTCAGAGCAGGAGCTGGCGTCACCACCCGTGCCAAAACCACTCTGACTTTACAACACATGGAACCTGCGAACATGACACCGGCGCTCGGTGGAAAACAGCATGCAGGACCAATTCTGTCACGGCCCGGGCCATCTGAAATGAATGTTCTCGCCCCACATCGCTTGATCTTGTTGATCCATTCCCGTACTCCTGCCAGGTTTGGATTTCCTTTCGCCCAAACACAGTGTGCCACACATGAACCCTCCGGATCAAAGCTTAATAATTTTACAGCGCTTCTAACTTGTGATGTGCATGCGCGCAGGCCTCCTCACCATGTAGGCGCTCGACAAGACATGGCCGCTTGAGAGACAACACGTGGAACAAAAGAATCAAGAGATCAAAGAGGGGTGTGGACGGCATGGGAGACAGATCTGGGTGGGAAGATGTGAAAAAATATTTAAGTAATACCAAAGGAGCAAAAACATGTGTGCTTGTTTAATACTGGTGTGGGAAAGCGATAGGAGTGTAGTAACAGGGTAAGAAGGAATAGGGTTCTGTGGCTTCAAGTGTTTAGGTTTAGCAGTGTCTGATGACAGCTAGCTGTTCTTGAATGTGGCTACAAGCTGCCCACATCGCTGCTACAGCAGTAGAAATTACAAAGGCAGAAGGCTGCAGGAGCGGTGCACGCTGCAGCATGACTGACAACTGACTAGCTTGACGGGCGAATGCCGAGCATGACTGGGTGAATGTGAAAACAAATGAAAGATTTTAAAAAGTGAGGCAATGTTTGGCGAGCACGGAGCTATTTTCAGTTCGGGGATGTGGGCTGATGTTATTAAAGGAGCAGTTTGAGCTTATTTAGGTTTTGCCAAGAGTTGAAAAGAGAAGATTAATACCATTCTTATGTCTGTGTGTAATTATGAACCTACACCCAGCAGCCAGTTGCGCAGCATGTATACTGGAAACTGTGTACTTGTTCTTTTTGTACAGATTAGTTGTCACATCACTTATGGTAATACTCCATTACTTCAGAAATGTTGGGGTTGGCTTGTTCTATAAAACTGAATGGAGTGCTGCTATCTGTTTTACCTCTGTGCATTATGTTAACAAGATAACTCCCATAAGTTAACTCTGTGAATAGAGAAATAGGTATATTTATATGCTGTGTATTCATGCATACACCAGGAATATATATATATATATATGCAGCATGATAGCATTTCCAAATATTATTCCTGTTTTTTTTTTAAAGCCCGGGTTTTTCCTCTGCCCTTAGTGGATACCTAGCAGAGCAGTATCACAGTAGGAAGTGTGGGTGGATTTAATCTGGTACAACCTGAAACACAGAATTTTGTTAAGGTCTGATTTACTCTTGTAAACTACATCCTCCTCTGTCTGATCTATCATTAAGCTCGAGTAAGTACACTGACTGAGCCGTGCTTCCTCTTTCCCTGGTTACAGCTAGCTTCATACTTGCTATCCAGATACAGCAGTGGTATTGATCTTCTCTTCTAATGCCACTGGTGCGCTCGTGATCATGACAACACCACTGCTCAGGCCACCTTATATGGGAAATGCAAAGTGGACAGATAAAGTCCAGAGCAACATCAAGAATTTTCTCGGACATATTATAAAACTCTTTGCTACATAAAATGAACTTCCAAGGCCTTCAACCATTCCTGAAAATGTCAACTTATCAATTTGGACTTTTCACAAGGTTTCCGCTCTCGAGGTTCTGAACACCACACGAGGCGGGCGTCCATACGGGCTCTTCATAAACATGAACCCAAGCGGAGGCACCGTAAATCCGAAATGTCATATTATTTCTTCAGCAGCATCCCACATCCATAAACTGCGAGTAGCTCTATGTTTGCTGTGTTTTCATAAGTCGGTATGCAGCGAAACACTTCAGCTTTCACTGCTTGGTGTCTTTTTTTATTAAGCCTGGATATTTTTCATGGTCAAGAGGAATGAGTTACATTGGCTAAATGCAGTCTGTTGTTTTAGGACTCGTGCGGCTACTCGATTAGAGCAGTCATTTTGGTCTACACCTCATTCTGCAGGCCATAAAGAGAAAAACCTCAGAGAATGTGCATGTGTAAGCTTCGTGAACAAAAACAATGACACTAGAATAGAAGCGGTACTTGGAGGGAAAGCAAATTGATTGAAAAACAAGGGCAGAAAAGAAAAGGATCAAACGGCTTTAGGTGAAATATGAGACGCTTTTTCATAATTCCCACGGTTGATGCTCAGCATACGGAACTCCTTTCTCTTTCTGACTTTCTTCTACGAACACACAGCCATTAACGCACACATAAACACACATACACAGGTCAGTGATCATGCTGACCACCCAGCCAGTGCCCCCTGGGCCCCACCTCTCACCTCGCTCAGAGGAGCCATAGCTGAGAAAAACTACACCATTCACTTCCTTTCCCTCCCTCCCTACCTTGTCCCCCCGTCCCTCCCTCTCTCAGTGCTCCCATTCATGTTGTAACAACTCGTAAAGGAAGGAGACTTTGACCTCCTCAGTAAAAAGTTCCCAATCTCCCTCGTTCATCTGCTGCGCGAAGGAGCGCGCGGGGCTAATTCCGACCAACTACTCCCGACGTGACCGCCGCATTCTGACGTCCCGTTCAAAGTCCCGTCGTAAACGTCCAAGCTGCTAAAAGTGATTTGATTAAATAAACTACTGACGTGTGCGCGGGACAATCCCATGGGAGCAAGGCAAACCAATTGTGCTGCAAGGTTGCACCGATCCGTAAAAACAAAATTTTCATATGGAAATCATTACTCTAAAATAAATAGGAAAGCAATGCCCCGTTTTTCACAACAGGACTGGTTTCACACAATAACTGCATGAGCACAGTTATCTTCCAGTGACCCTAAGATGAGGGCTCGGTGTTCAAAATGGGTTACACTGCCTTTCTAAGTAACTGTGTGAAACTTAGAAGCATTTATTAACATGATTAGTGGAAAACTAATGTACTGTAAACTACACCTGGTAAATATAAGACAACAGAGAGACACATACGCTTAAATTTCACGTTGAAGAAAGGTAAAAGGGTTCCACATTTTACTAAACTAGCACTGTCATAATGCAAATAAAACAAACTGACGAGTCACGGGATTTGTAACAAGGCCATTTTCAGATCACAGCCGTACCATCATGCTGTTGACCTTAGCTACTAACAGAGACTGCGGCATGATTCAGATGTTTTTTCAATGGAGGTACTGGATGAGGCCGTCTGCGTTTTCAGTTTACTTCATTGTGGTGTGCTGATGAGGTGATATTTCATTCTCGGGCCGGGAGTGAAAGAAACGCCAAACCCAAAATGCCCGCCGCGGGTTGCGCACGAGGAGAACAAAATATCACTGCGAGCATGTAAATCCAGCCGCGCATCGCTGCGTAGGGAGCAAGCGATTACCCTCGCTATCTTTTCAAGGGTGCTAACTGTTGAGATAGTAAATGTGTTGACCTTTCTGACGCTGTTGCAACATAAACTGAACATTAAAACAGTCATGAAGTTAAGCTTTAGTGCGGGGCTGTTACAATAAAAAGCATTTGTTTTCACTGGTGTACCTGATGAACTGCCAAGGAAGTGGATGTTGTTCATAGAGAACACGCAATGGTAAATACACTGTTAAATCCACATATGACTTGCTTTTATATTCACATACAGACTTGGGTCCTTATCCTAACACACCCTGCTCCAAGAGCTGACGCTGACTGTTTTTGTTGGCTCTTCTTTACGCGACGACTTTATCACGTGACGTTTTTATCAATAACTCTTACTTGTTTTTCAGCTTTGCCTTGCAGAACTTCCCTAAGCTTTTTTCCTCGAAGTGGACAGTTACAGGGTGGATTCAAATTGATTTAAAGAACGATTTGCATCTCTATTTTAGCAAGCTTCAAAAGCACAAGGCCTACTTTGTACAGATTTTCTGCGACTAAAGATGCCATGACATTGTGTTTTGGCGTTGCACCGAACAGATGTTTCGTATGCGGAGACCCCGCACGGACAGACAATGACGTTTTCACAACTCCAATCCAAAGCTTGTCAGAGTCATTAGTTTGAAACTCGTGTGCCCGTGACGTGTGGGCGGAGCTGTTAATTTAACCGTTGGAAGGCCGGTAAAAGGGCTGACATTCAGTCGGTCTGCCTGCTCGACAGACAGTGACGCCAGACAGTAGCGCAGTTTGCGAAACAGTCTGCAGGCAGAGAGACGGAGGTGGACAAGAAACGCGCATGGTGAGAGTCAGACGGACAAGACAAGTCAGGCAGTCATTTAGTGAGGGCAGCCAGAGCCATATGTTGAAGCAGTAGCAGGGGAACCAAACTGGGGTCAGAGGTCAGGGGGGATTTGAGTTTCCTGCTTCTAGACCCCAGTGGACCTCAAACATGTGTCTCTCACCTCAGAAAACCATCATCATCATCATCATCTCTGCCCGGATTTGTTCTGCTCTGCATCCCACTGTTAACACACCTGTGTTTCTGTGTTTTATTTAGATACTGAATGAAGCGGCTACAGCACAGGGAAGGATTTTAGCCAGAGGAACTGTTTATAATGAAGCTGATAGTAAGGGAATGCATATTCAGCTTGTGTCTTCTTTCTTATTAATCTATTTTTCAGTGCATTGTGAACATCAGACAAGTATGAAAAGCGCGCGTGACATTTCAAGCAGCTCGCAAAATAGATCTCCCGGTCAAGAATGTTTTCGTGTATTTTTCACGCGCGCTATTGTTTGCATTACTCACGTCTGGTCGCACACATGTGTATATGTGTGTGTTTATGAGCCACCGCAGCACTCTTTATAAACACATCAGTTGGGCTGACAGTGCGCAGCGGGAGGGGGAGGGAGCCTGGAGACAGCCTGGGACAGAGGCCTCATAAAAAATCACTTCTAATTTATTTCCCTCCAAATTGGAAAGTGCACGCTCACACCTGACTAAATCATCACGCGTCAACTGGAGACGGCCCCCCACTGCACGCTGACGAAACCCGATCCCAGTTTTGCCGCGCAGGCCCAAGCCAGGCCTGGCAGAGAAAACACAGCGTCACGCCGCATACATACACACTCCGTAATGGCTTCTGCAGATGTGTTGCTCCCGATAGCCCCTCCAAAGCCCGATCCCCGCTTCTCTTTACCATCCAGTACACTCGATCTGGCCCAGGCTAGACACCAGGGCTTTATTTTATTTTATTTATTTATTTCCGCAGTTTATTTGGCCTCCCCTTTGTCCTCATTTCAAAGTCATTTCCCCATCTCATATCTTCTTGACCTGCTCTTCCCACTCTGTCACTGACTGGTCCGCTACAAGACCTGAGCTCAGCATTCCTTTGGAAAACCTCCTCACTCTCTGTTGTTCTTTCTGCTTGTCTATTTCTTATTATTTACCTCCCTGCTGTTCTCCGAGGTGAACCCCCCCCCCCCCCATCCCCCCACACACACACACGTTTTAACGTGAAACACATATGTTATCATGCACATATGTTAGCATTAACTACGACAACCATAAACTAGACAAACATGATACAAACAGCAGGAGTGGTCAGTGGGATTAGTAGAGGCCAACAAAAGGTGTGTGTGTTTCCACATCATGCAAGCATCTACCCATACCACCCCAACACGAGTTAGTAAAGTTCCACAAGAGTCCGTAAGATATGAAATATTCAAAAACACACATTCAACCCTAATGTCAGGTCACAGACACACAATGTCAGTTTTAACCTATCGACCTTAGAGCACATTTGAATGTGTTTACACAGGCTTTTACGTTTGACTAACTTGGAATAGACATCCAGAAAAAGATCTGACAATGACTGACCTAAATATTTCATATAAGACTTACTGCTGGTTCAAGTTTCTTCTTGCATAGATAAAGCATAATTCTGCCATTTCCAGATGCCTCAACTAAACCAAAGAAAATCTAAAAATAACAAAAGTAAGGATATAATTACCCATCAAAAATAACTGTTCAATTTAAATATAGGGCTTGTGACTAAGACTGATTTTCCCTTGTAAATAAAGGATTCCAGGGAACAATAAAAAAGAAAATAATTATTGTCTGGTATTTATTATTATATGAGTTTTTCATATAAGTTGACAATATTATTTTGTCCCAATGACTGAAATGTAACCAAAATAAGCTTGTGATTAATGGCCACAGATGTGACAGCTTGCACAAAGTGTGCATCCATAGCCTTTACACAAGCATTCAAAAGTTATTACATGTCACAAATACACTACTTCCACATCAGTGATCTGGTATGTCGAGCACAACTGGTATGTACATAGGTGGATTCTTCCAGTAGGCTAGCACGTCTTATTTCCAGAGAATGAAAGGTAGCCAACTGCACTCCCGATGTGAAAGGTCATAGCTCCAAAAAGAAACGACGAAGCTGCAGCTCAATACAAGTAATGGATGTCATACTTTGCTAGGTCACTCTTTTTATAAATTAAATGTATACAGTGATGTGTCCCAGCTAAGTGCCAGACTAATGATTTACTGACCACTAAACTTTGTTCCCATATAACTGATACAAACTTTAAATCACACATTTTGTCAAAATTTCCAGATTCCCATGAAACCTGCAAAAATTGTTAAACGTAAACAAAACCAAATCTTTTAAGCAGAGCTGAAACACAGCTTGTTCTCTTAAAAAAAAACCTATAGCAGTAGTTTTGCTGACTCATCAGCCTCCATAACTCACCACGTTTCACTGACCAGTCATGCGTGTGTACTCCAAACACAGTTTTGACCTTTACCGTCCCACCACAAATACTGTTCCCCTCCAAAACATAATGAAGACTGCGGCTAAGGAGTTGAAAACCAAACAAAACAACAAATCTCAGCATGCCATTTCAAAACAAAAAGTGGTGAGAAAGCCTGAGAGAGCGAGAGAGGAAAAAAAAACAAGAAACACTGAACGTGTCATATGCAGCAGTTCATGCAGAGCGAGTACTTGCCTATGTACACCCAGATACAAACCGGCCTGCCACGCATGAACCAAAACACAGATCTTCACACAACATTAATTTAACATAAAACTGAGGAAGTAGAAGGGAGGAAGACAAACGAACAGTGTGATAACATACATACGCTTTGTTTTGAAAATGGTTTCTCTGCTCAAAACCGCAATGTGGACCTACTCGTTGGTTTTTACTGACGGGACTGGCTTGCTTCTTAAGTGCCACTGTGTGTTATTGTAGGTAGAAAACCTATAAATCAAGTCTGACACTTAGCGCGGATATGTCACTGTATGTATCACTTTTTTCGTTGACACCACCATATTGGCAGGAAAACTCTGAGGAAAACTGAATGGTGCAAAACTAGACTGATTATATATCACGGACAGTTATCATGCCACAGGTGTGCTTTTTTGGAGTATTAAAACAGTCAGTTAACAACAATGTGAACAAGACAATGTTCATGAGCTGCAGTGAGCTGTGTGTATATGACATCCCACTTCGGAGAGTCACTGAAAGCATACACTGAAGAATTTTTCCGATGAGGTTCATGACGGTAACGCAACTACAATAACAAGTTCACAACTGTTCCATTCAATTTCTTTCTCATTGTGAGTAGTTTTAGTGCTGAATGAGCAACACCCCTTTGTAATCCACGTAATAAACATTACCCCAATGCCTTGCCTTTATAGAAAGTGTTTAAAAACACGCAAAATAAACAAAGCATTACATTTGGCAAACGCTGGATTTTGTACCTGATATGAAGTGGAGTCCGTTTCTTGAGGGATCCCACCGCTCCGTTTTATTGCAGTATAATCCACATCTGTCGTCTTGCGGGATCTTTGCGAATCCTATAAAATGATTTCACCCTTTGCGTGTCCCCAACTATTCTGGCATCCTGGGGCACAACAGCTGTCGACCATTTTTGGATGTAACTGGTACAATGACAAGTTGGTTGCTTTGTCAACCGAGTAGTAAATCAAAAAGCCAATATGGCGGTGTTGTTGTGATTGCCGGTGCAGGGTGACGTCAACTACCGGAACTCTGTACGTTGACTTTATATAAAAAAAAAAAAATATATATATATATATATATATATATATATATATATATAAAGAGTGACCTAGCAACAGCGGAGAGCATCGGTGATTGCGGGGTGTTGTGATTCCTATCCTGACCAGAAACCTTTTATGGTTTATTTTATTCATTTATTTATTTATTTATTTATTTCATTTCATTAAATTGCACAATGTCTACTTAATGATGACAAGCTGTTAGTTTGTATTACTAGCTACAATTAAAATTAGTTATAGAGTTCCGGTCACGTGCTGACGTCACACTGTACCGGAAATCACAACACGCGCACTTTTGGGATTACTATTTGTTTGACAACTGCGAGCAGCTAACTTCTCCTGGTACCAGTTACATCCAAAAATGGTCGACAGCTGTTGTGCCCCAGGATGCCGAAATAGTCGGGGACAAGCAAAGGGGAAATCGTTTCATAGGATTCCCAAATATTCTGCAAGACGATAGATGCGGATTACTGCAATAAAATGCATGAAGCAGGCACGAGAAAACGGAGGGATGGGATCCCTCAAGAAACGGATTTCGCTTGTGTAACGATCACTTCGTATCAGGTACAGAATCCAGCATTTTCCAAGTTGTAATGTCTTGTTTATTAAGCATGTTCTTAACACGATGTCCAACAGATCTCTTTTCGTGAAGGCAAGGCTAATGTTTATAACGTGGATTACAAAGAGGTGTTGCTCATTCAGCAATAAAACTACTCACCATGAGATAGAAATTCGGGATCAAACAGTTAGCCTACTTGTTATTATAGTTACGTTACTGTCGTGAATCTCCTCATAAAAAAAAACATTCAATCAGTCATTTTGTACAGTGATTAGCTAGTTACATTATGCTGCTACTAACTGTGAGGAATTGACACTTACCCTTCCAGTGATGACAACACTGTTTTTAGATGACAAACTCCAAAGCTTCAGGAAGCCTGACTGCATCCATTTGTGCCACTCCAGGCGCTTGCATGTGACTCTCTGGAGTAGGACGAAGTAAAGTTACTGGGGTAGTTATATCCGGATACTGCAGGTCAGGAACATTGTCCGTGCTCGTTGTTTCAGTGCTCGAAAATATTCCTGCCATTATGGCGGCGTCAACAAAAGGGTCACGTGACGTCTGGAGCTCTATGTCACCAGGCAACGAGAAATACAGTTTTCTGATTGGCTGATCGGTCGCAGATTCAAGCGGAGCAGTCTGCCTTTGCCTCATCTGTTAACAGATTACTAATCTCATCTATGTATGATCTATGTTACTAATGTGCAGCGAGTTTTATCACTTCTCAGCTTGAGAAATGTCATGTGTGGCTTGTGAGTGTGTGAACTTTGTAGCAACTAGCAAGAAACCATTTAAGTTTTATTTTTTTTCCACTATATTAAATTACACAGTGTTAGTTTGTATTACCGCCTTCACCGGTGCTCTCTGTGGTTTAGCCTACTTTTAGCCTGCAGCAATGCTACAATGCAGCATCTTATTTTAAAAATATATATGAATATCTTGGTGATTCTCTGTTGACGTCAGTGTCGTAACTGTACGAGAAGCGAGTTATATCAGTAAAAGATTTTGCGTGAAAATAGTCTGTATCTGCCAACCTGTACGTCATTTTTAGACCCAGTTAAACACTCTAAGCCCAGAAAGTCTTTTGAAAACGAAAACGATGAGCCTCGTGTCTCTACCAGAGATTTTAGCTCATTAGGTGCATATGGCCAAAACTATGCCTGGACTGCATGTTCATCCCCCAAAATATTCACCGGTGTTTTGTGCCATATTGCTCAAGCAATTACTCACAGAAAATATGTCTCTTTGACTGAAGATGCTTGCATGTTGACTCTCAGAGGGACTGACAATAATAGCAGCCCTTAAACTACTGAACGTCCTTTTTGGAACGCAAATAATTGGCCCGTCGAGCATTCTGTGTCTCTCTGTTGATCTCTCGCCTCACATGCCCCTGTCTTGCTGTCGGGGACGAGTAATTCTATCTCGACTGGCCTCGTAATCAGATGTTCAACTCTGTATAACCTATGGCTGGATAATCCAGGCAGATCGCAGCCTGAGTCGCACTTGACACTATCACCTTGACAATCGGGTCACTAGTGCATGAAGCTCTTGAACTTTCTCTTGAACGATTTAGATAATTTTGCCTGGTGCAATGGTAAATATAGGTATAGAGTGAGGTAGAAATGAAATGAAAACTGTTTTTAAGGGGCCGAGCCTGTATTAGCGGAATTGACCTTGCATCTTATTAGTTATGGACAGTGCTTCATCATTCTGGCAACCATGCACAACTTTGAGTCGGTAGTCAATGGATTGCTTTAACATACAGTATATAGGATGGACATGTTGTCTTGAGGTATACTAGTAATCCAAACCAGTAAGTAACTGTGCTAACTGAACATGAATATATAGCACACCTTTACTGCAGAGGGTCTACTTAGTGAAAACAATAACAGACAAAAAAATGTTCATATCAGTGGTTTAGCACATCAGATTAAATCTGTACTGACATACTGTGCATGTGGACACCCGAAACTCCCCCCTTCTACACGTCCCCTGCTGGTCGTGACGTAGATCCCCAGAGTAGTGACCGAGCAACCTACAGACCAATTCCCTGTCCTCTCATATCCTAGAGTGTACACAGAGGCCACTGGCCCATCCACTGCAGGTGAACCTCTGAACTCCATTACACAACAGAGGAAGCCATCCATCAGTGCAGTGGATGGAGCTCAACTATGTCCCCTTTTTCCTCTTTCCCTCTCTCTCTCCGATGAAGCCGCAGCTTCCAGTATGTGAGGATGACAGCGGCAATGAGTCAAGTGTTTGTGTAAGCCTAAATCGGCTCAAGAAGTCTGGGGAAGCAATTCAGGGGGCTCAGAGGTGCATGTATGTGTGTCCCTCCCTAATGATTTATTGTGACAAATGATCAGCCATAAACAAACAACAAGCAAGCCACCCGCCTGTCCACACAAACAAACTAACAAACAAACAGAGGAGGCAGACAAACAGGCCGTCAGGCAGATTGATAGCTGAGTTTAAGATGATCAATCAACGTTCGACAGGCAGAGATCAGTGGGAGTGTAGTTGCGTTCAATGTTTAAAGGTGCGTCATTCAGAGCGTCTGTGTTCGTGCCTGCGAGTGTGCGTCTGCACGCCGGCCTGCGTTCACGAGTGTGTGAACACATGTTTTTGAATTTATGTGTATGTGTTATTGCCAGTCTGCCCGTCATGAGTGTGTGTTTCTGAGAGAGCAAGTGTGTGGGATGTAACCCAAGCCGGAGCGGCACAACACAGCAGCCTGTTCAAAGGCCTGTTTGTATTATTACAGCTTGTCCAGCTGCTCAGGACAGACAAACAAGACTTAGGGCCCTGAGCTACAAAACACAGACCTCCTACCCCATTGCAAAAACCCCTGTGGTCCAGCCCAACCCAGCATTGTGGCTCAGAAATGGACAAACAAACGCCTACAAATAGACAAACTGCCAGGCATGAAGGGAAGTTTTGTCCGCGAGCAGTGAAGAATGAATGCAAATTCAAACCATCATCAAAAGGAATACGTTTCTGTGTTTTTCTGCGCTCTGACTGACTATGAAAAAATTGGCCATCTGGGACGTTTCTGCTGAATTTACAGCAAATTCGTCTCCCTATTTCACATGCAGCCTCCATTACTCATATGCCCTGTTTGTTCCTGTTAAACGAATAAAAGAGTTTCAATGATGCAAAACTTTGTCTCCAAATTGGCCGTGTTTATTTATTTAAAGTAGATATGGAATACTTATGTCAACATTTGCATAGTGAGGGTCAACAGCCCCCTCCCTGTCCCATTCTCTCCACATGAACACTGCCTATATATTTCCACAGCACAGTGTAATGCGTAACGTTACCTCCTGTCAAAATATTGAGTCTCCGTTCCACATTTGCTTTTTAAATCTCACATACTACTCTGAGCAATCACCCTAAAAACAAAATATCGCTTTATGTACACAGTGATCGACTTAGCTGATGAAAATTAATGCCTGTGTTTTTAGTGCCGACTTCTTGCCGGCAATATTTCTTCTCCGTGTGTACTCAGTGTGCACTCTGTTGCCCTCTGAACAGCTCTCTCCTCCTCTGGAGATCTCCCAAAATGGATCTGATCGTGGTGATTAAGATCAGAGTAAGCTGACGCTCTCGCTCCCTCACACCTCTCGCTCTCTCGCCTCCTCGTCTCTATTCTCTCCTGTTCACCTCACCCCTTGTCTGCGCTTGCTCCCCTGCATCCTCTGTCCTCGTCACTCATCCTCCATCCTCCTCACTGCTCCATTTGTCATCTATCACACTCTCCTCCTCCTCCTCCTCCTCCTCTCTTCTTGGGCTCCTGCTCCCTCTCTGACTCAGGGTCCCTGTGTGCCTGTATGTAACATCAGTAAAGCTGTCAGGCAGCCAGGCCAAGGTAAACAGCCCAGCACTGGGTTCAGGGGTGATGGGGGCTGAGATGTTTTTCCTCAGGAACCCAGGGACCCCTGGAGGCTTCTGGCTGGGGCCAGGGAGGGGCCAAGAGGGGAAGACGATCCCCTTAGTTGCCCCCCACATGAACACACACTGGCCAGTCTCTCTTTTTTTTTTTCCTCTTCGATCGCCATCTTCTCTCTTTTGTCTCTTTCTTCCTCGCTTTCTTTTCGTGGTTCTGTGTCTTTCGGCATCTGTGCCGACGCAGCTCTTCAGCAGCATCTCCTTCGCACGTATACGGTCATTCATCAGCGCTCTGACACTCTCCCACACTTTCTTTCCTAAATCGTGTTGGCACAAAAGAGACACACACGTGCACGCTTTAAATATGTCCTGTGTCTCCCCAACTGTACTGGGGAGATGTTGCAATCATAAATATCATTTTATTTCTACATACATACCTCTAATAGAAACAGGACATTTTTAAGACACACTTGGCATTGATACTGATGCGCTTCTGGAAGTATACAGCAAATCCATCATTTCTGGGGATATGAGGGAAAAGGTGGAAGAAGAGAAAGAGGAGGAAAGACTAAGGAGGAGAAGGGGAGACTGGAAGGCAAAGAATAAAGAAAAGAGAGAGAGTGAGTTGAAGGGCGAATAAAGAAAGGATCAACAGCCCTCTCCCTGTCCCAAGGAGATAGGTGTGAAGTGATATCCCTCACCCTGGCGTGACCCGTCCCAGCCCCAGTAAGCTGTTCCCTCTGTGGGAGGCAGACGGCCCGGAGAAGGAGCGCAAGGTGGGGAACATCCAGAGGTTGCAAATCAGATGCAGCACTGAAAGCAACTGGGAGCGAGGGAGAGAGAGAAAGCTGGGAGAGAACAGAGACAGGGAATGCTGGAAGTCACAGAAGAGTGGGAGAACAGACCAAAGAAAATAGGTTCATAAAAGAGGGAAGGGAGGCAGTCAAAGAAGACATGCAACAGGCAGAGGAAGAGAAAAAAAAATGCTGAATGAAGACGGGAGCCGGTCAAGCCAAGACAAGCATGTAGAATTGAATTAGGGGAGGGAGAGCCACCGAGCAAACCAAGAGGAGAGGAAAGTAGGGGTGCAAGGAGGAAGAGGAGGACCATTACCCTTCGCACATCAGCCGTTACATCCCTTGGCGACTGTTGTGGGGGCATAAAGGAGAGAAAACATTTTAGAATGGACGACAGGATCAGGATAATTGAAGGGGAGTAAGACGGGGAGCGGGAAGAGAAGACTTTATTTTATAGTGGTGTTTATTTTAACCTTAGTAGCTTTTTGGGTGACATCAAGAGCACTTCTTGTAGGTGCTGAGTGATTTTACGAGCTCTGTAGCTGGACAGAGTGCTTGAAGAACAATCCAGGGATTGTTCTCTATTGAAAAAAAATAAAAATAAATAAAAAATGGTTAGGCTAAGCATTTCATATATGCTCTCAGACTACACGGGATGCATCAAATGTCTCTTCCACTACCTGTGTGAAATAGTAACTTGACAGCCTTGACCTTACTATCAGTCTGTCAAGTCTTCATTTTGATTCACTGCAAAGCTTCACTTCTCTTGTTTTGCTTTACATCTGTTCCCTTCAAGCGTAAGCCAACTTGAGCTCTCTTCCTCCTTACCTTCCGCTTCTCATGTGTTCTTCTTCCTGTTCCTGTTTCCCAGCAACCTTTAGTCTTCCTGTTGCTGCTCCCCATCAATCCCGCGGAGCCACAATAGTGTGTGACAGCGCAATGACGGCCCTGTGACAGGCCTGCCACCCGGGCAGCCTGTCCCACCCAGCCAGCCCACAGTATAGTGGA
The DNA here is from genome assembly GCA_005024645.1 of Planiliza haematocheilus. NCBI lineage: Eukaryota > Metazoa > Chordata > Actinopteri > Mugiliformes > Mugilidae > Planiliza > Planiliza haematocheilus. Next base: position 2,700,118 of record SRSE01000509.1, read on the forward strand.
AGACTAACAGACATGAAAACGAACAACTCACTTCCCTCCTCCCTGAAGCTGGTTGGCGCCTGTGTGGCCTGTCTGCCTCTGTCAATACAGCCTCTTTCTCTAAGGCAGAACCGCCGCCTGCCGTCAGGCCTGGAGCAAATCCTCCTCATTGTAATGTACACTTACGACAGCGTTGATTTAGGGATGGCGATGTAGAGCTGTCAGCCGGTCCACCACCCTGATCCATGCCCAGATAGCTCCACAGCTTTTGGCGAGATCGCAGTAAATTTGTGTCATGGTGTTCCTGATACCGTTATATTACTCGTGATAAATGTTGTGGTCTGGACCTTATTTCTGGCATAAAATACGATCGTTCAGTCACCCATGACGTTTATAATTTGTAGTCGTTTGGGAGATAATTAGATTTGCGTATATCCATATAGTGGGAGTGACTGGGGCACCGAAACGCAGCCTCTAAATAACGCGTTATCTGCCACGAAACTCTACTACAAACCCCAGACGATGATAACCGGTAACTGCAGACTCCACGGGGTATAGCACTAGCGTACGACAACAAAATATTGGTAAAATAAACGAGTTTCACGGCAGATAATGTGTTATTTAGAGGCTGCGATTCGGTGCCCCATCCACTCCTACTGTATATGCACAGATCTAAATATCTCCCTTGGGACTTCAAATTACACAAAAGTTATGTGGGTGAGTAAACTATCATATTTTATGCCAGAAAGAAGGTCCAGGTTGTAAAAAAAACAGTAGTTCCCCTTTAAGCTTTCTCCTTTCCATGGAAACCTCAGCAGTGTAGTGGAGTAAAATCAAGTTTTAAAACATAACCCCTGTCAGTTCAGCTCTCTTGTTTGTTCTTCTCACCTATGCATCAGCGCCCAGAAGCAATGCGCTGTTTGCTTAATAGAGGACTGCATGAAAGCACACCTATGTTGATTGAATATCCATAAACTCCAGAGCTATGCAAACAGACAACGTGGTACAATGCCTTAAGATGCCAAATACGGTAGACTTTACTGTCTAAGCATTTTATCACAGACTGTGTCTAGGTGCAGACTCACAGATGGCAGCAGGCTCTCAGGGTAGCAACTGTTTCATTGTAGTGGACCCGTGCAAGTTTTTGACTATGTTACAGTAACATTGCATTGTTCCAACATAACAGTTATATGAGCTAGATGACAAGCGATTATTAAGACTATTTTCAGCTGAATGATGGATGAATTTGTCTCCGTCTCCAGCAACAGCTTTGTTTCAAAGTTTGTACCACGAGGCTTTGTCCTCTTGGTTAACCTTTCAACTTCAGTTTTTAATCTGAGTTTATGGCCTTTTACTGCAAAAATCATTACATTTTATAATGTTGGACTGACGAAATGTAATTTGTGTTGGAGGAACATCATGTCCGTCAGTTTCTGAACAGCTAACATGTAATCATTTCCGAACCTTTTCTCAAATGACTTAAACTTTATGGATATTTTTTTGCAAATTAGCCTGTATTTACCGAATCAAAGTGACCCCAGAACTTTGCATTAACCACTGCAAACATGACCCGGACTGGCGTTGCAAAATTGTTCATCAAACAGACTCCAAAACATAACCCTGACGTTTTTTTTTTTTTATGATTTTATGGCCAATGACCAGGAACATTTCAACCATAGCAAACTTGTTTATTATCCTCATCCTGTTCACTCACTCGCACTGAAAAGGTGAATCAGTTGTCAGTTGTGTTTCTCGTTCTCGATACACACCATTAGCGGGAATGAGGACCAAAAGTGTGGCTCCACCATCAGACTCTAATGTCAAATATATAACGTGTCACAAATGCAATATTCAGGGCACACTTATGTCATGGTGATACTTTCTGAGCTTGTGCTTACCGGTCTATCTGATTCCTCTCTCGCTCTCCTCTCTCTCTCTCTCTCTCACACACACACACACACTCCCCCACTCTTGATCTACTTAGATCTGCAACATCTAACTGCCACTTAACCTCACTTTCTCTACTTACCCATCTGCTCGCCCCTTCAGCTTCCAATCCATCATCCAGCCGCGCCTCTAGCCCTGTGAAATGACTCTACTAGTCATGAGCAACATTAACCTCCTCCCATCCAAATGCACACACAGGCACACACACACACACACATATATGCACACACATGTGATCAGATGCCCCTTTACCTATACTTAGAGTGCAATCTCAAGCTACTTCACCCCTGCATCAGCCTCTCACTGTGGAGGCTGTTGTTTCTCTGCTCAGCTTTCCCTTCTTTATGTGTGACATTGCTCCTCCGTAAGGGGCCTCAGAGTGGCCTTATCATCTTTGGCCCTTTTCATTTGGCTCGCCTTTGAACCTGGGCTTTTTGTGAACTCGCATGCAATCGCACACAGACCCCCCCTCCACACACACACACACACAGATGGAAAAATACGCTCCCATTTGCGATACATCTGCGCTAATTAGATTTCAGCAGATTCAGGTCCTCAGTGCAGAGAACACATATACTGTACACGCACACATGCATCACTTTATTTTTCTTTTTCTTTTTTATGAACTGACTGGATTAATAACATGAAAAGAAAAAATAAAAGGGAAATGTAATGAAAGGCCGTGCACGCGTTGGTGCTTTGCAGTTTGATAAATAAGGATCTACATGTGTGCTGCGTTTAAAGAGCAGCTTTGTAGAGGGAATTTACAGTCTGCCCTTCATGAGAGTTATATTATGTTTTGTCTACCTGTAAGTATTCATGGTTACACTTAACCACTAAAAGCTGAGAAAGTCAAACGCGAGCTGATATGAAAAGAGATTAAACCATCTGATACTTTGGTACATTATACATGTTATAGGGAGGAAAGTGTGTTTGTGTGTGTATTTCTTTATGGTACCGCCTTGCTCTTATTGAGTGTTTATGCTCAGGCAAACTAGCAGCCATGCTACCCCCCCAGCAAATTAGATCTTATGTCCATTCAGATAAATACAATAAATATCCTTCTGCTGTACCAAAAATACACAAAATAAAAAAATACATATTTCAGCAGCAATGTTTCATTCCTTTTTTTATCGTCTAACCTATATGTCTGTCCGTCGACGCCTCCTGTACACTCTGCCTCTCCAGTGAAGTGGCCGCTCACAGCCTATGGTGCTGCTGACTCTGTAACTGCTGTTGTGGCTCCTCAGGGCTCTTAATGTGCTGAAGAATCATATGGGGCTATATCGTGTGCAATTGCACAGGCACTCTCGGTCAATAACTCGCATGGGAAAGGCATTCATCTTTGACAATCCCATATCGGCACTTACCAAAACGAACAAAAAGAAAAGAATATCCTTCAGTGTCGAGTGAAATGTGTAGTTTTTTAGAATCACGTGGCACCGCGTGTTTTCTGTCTTTCAAAAAGCGCAGGTGTGGGATCCTTTGAAACAGTCGTTTTCAGTACTGTGCAAAAGTTTACATTCTTATCAGTCAAACGACACCAGCAGCAGCAGGATCTGATTCGACCTAAATTCATTCCAAGGGATAAAAGAACAGATGATGTGGCGTTAGCTTGGGATTACATGAATTACACCCTAAATCAACAGAAGAAGTGTTGCGAGTTTTCCTAGATGCTTGGAACAACCTAAGTACCTTTAAAAAATACTTGTGTGCAAGTGTACTGAGGAGAACTGGTGCTATGTTAAAGGAAGTACACTTATTGATTTGATTAATGATGGTGATAAATAAAAAAGAGGGGTGGGGTGGGGGGCTCTGGAAAAGCTTGCTTTGTTAATGTTTTGCACAGCACTGCTTATTTAATCAGCACCCCACAGATCTTGTGAACGTAAATTCGATCAAGTGCATAACGCAGTGCTGTGGTGGTTCTGTAAGAAGCGGTTACAGAAAATGAACGAATGAATGAATGAATGAATGAATGCGCAAATTCACCCACAGAGCACGTTTTGTGTGGAAGTCACATTTTTTTCCAGACAAGAAAATATCCCCCGCGTGTCCCTCAGAAGATCGTGTGCGCGAAGAAACAAAGTGGTGATTAACGCTGTCACTTGACAGACGCTCCTGTGTCTACATGCGATTTCCTCTGCGTATTCGTGTGTTTTCCTCCGGGCGCGCTGTGTGTACACAGTGCGCATGCTCGCGGCCTGCAGGGCTCCCTTGTGTTGCAGTCTTCTTGTCCAGTCTGCTTCTCAGATCAACGTTGGTGGTGAGTGCGAGCCGCGCAGAGGAGGAGAAAGTGAGGTGTTGAGGGGGGGAGCCCCGCAGGCCGCGAGGGTGGCGTTAGTGGGGGCGTTCAGCGAGGAGAGATGGTAAAGATAGAAATGGACGGCACGAACACACTGTCTAATGGCAATTCCAGCTGAGAAAACAAAAATACCAGAGGAACACTAAAAACTGAGGGGTGAAAAATATGCCGGTCTGGCGAGAGGTCAGATTCCCCACCATATCTAATTCAATTTTACAAACTGTAAGAAAACACGCATGCTGCTCTCCAACCACAGAGAAGACGCTGCAAGTTTCTCCAGTTCATAATCAAACTATCCTTCCGATTAGTCCCAACAGTGGGTGAGATAAGGTACGCTCATTGTTTCACATGTTAACTTAATTTCACAAAGAATGTTTTGGATATATATATATATATATATATATATATTGTTGCTGTAGAAATATGTCAAAGTCAAGTTCAATATTATTATTTCCATTTTATAAATCATAAATAGCAGTTTAAGACTCAATAGGAAAGATGGCTGCTGGAGATGTTATTTTAGTGAGCAGCTTTAAATGTTTATTAAAATGGGACCCTCTCCAAAGGATTAGCTTTTGTTGCTAATAGTAAGCTTAATGTTAGGCCTGTGGGACACATGTATGCTTGCACAGTGTCTTGTCCTGGTTGTTTGAAAAGGCCACAAGAGGCTGCAGACCGCGCAGAGCTGCGTGCGCTCCTGCCGGTGGTCTGGCGAGGCCTGGTAAAGACATTAGTGCAGCATTCTGGGAGAACGGGGAGTCCCATAGACAGCGCTCACTTCTCTAAATAAACATTAGTCTTAAAAAGTTTGGCCCCACGACCTCAACGTGATCGCATTTCACTCTGGATAGTAAACTTCAATTTTATCGCGAGGTTTCCCCCCTTGCTTTTGGAAAACACACTTTCACGCTGAAAAAGATTAGATGTCAGCTTAAACAAAGTTTCATTTTCACCTTTCTTAGGGGACGTGGGAGGCTGCAGAGTTCCCAGGTATTTCTTCTTCTTTCTTTCTTTTTTTTCTTCACAGCAGAGCTAACTTTTTAGTCTTTACACTAATCTTTACACTGACTTAAAACCCAATTAGGTGAATTCCTGTCATAGTTTAAAAAGCAGACGCATTCAAATCCTCATCAAGTGTCTCAGAGTGATTATATGAAAGATTTTCCCCCGGATTAAATTCCTTTACTGCTTATAGGCTCAACTGTGCCAGACGAAATAAGTGTTTACTCTAAGCATTTGTTTTCTATTTAAATGGCTTGTCACATAAACGAAAAATCCAAAGGTTTATTGAGGGCATTCCGCTCAGAGACATCACAACACTTCATTCAGTGCGGGACCTCAATTTAATTTAATCAATATCGACATGTTTGTTAATGCCTGTTTCTGTTTGCCTCACCCGTGAAGAGAAAATGAAGCTATTTCTTTGTGCGCATAAGAAACTGTACACGGGGAAAATCCTAAATCAATAATTATAGGGTTTAATGAATGGGCAGGACCGCTGCCATTAATCGCACTGGATCCTCGCTGCGAGTCTAACGCGCTGGCATCAAAGGTCAAATGGAAGAAGCCTGTAAAAGCGCCCGTATGATAGTGCTGTGTGAGAGCGGCCAGCCACAGCTGCGCCTCTCTATCAAAGCAATAGAGAAAAGTGCTGCACAGTCGCCTTTCCTTTACTGCAGTGAAGACAAACACTCAGAGGAGACGAAATGATACAAGACACCTATGTGCGCAACGTAAGGTTCGAGGGCCACCGAGGGGCAGTTTCAGGGACCCCAACAGGTCCACAGTAAATTAGATTAAAGTATAGATCAGAAAGGGATTGTGTGGTGTTTTGAATGCTTGCTGATTTTACGCCAGTTCTGAAAATAGGGTGATTTAGAGTGTAGCACACGGCACCACCTTGGCTCCCGAATGCAGTTCAAGTACTAGGGTCACAAAAACTGATTTTTTTTTTATTTTATTTTTTTTTTTAAACACATATATTTTTCAGACTGTGAATAGGTCTGCACCTGTGGTGGTCAAAAACCGTTCAGACGAACTACGAATTGTGAACTGTGTCATCTTGGTTCACTCAAAAGGAAAAACATATATTTTTTTCCTCACAAATATTTCTTTGTGTGTGGTCTGCGCTATTTATCGCCTCTGAATCTCATTGTTGTGAGTAAAAACATAGCCGACCTCTTTATAATCAGGTGTATTTGTATTATATTGCGCCTTTTTTTATTGAGTTACAGCTGGTACGTAATTTTGAGGAACGTCATCAGCTGTAATCACAATGCACAACTTCCGTGAACAGTTACGATCGCGTGCATGCGAATGTCTGCACGCGCGCTGGCATGCAAATAAGGTGCAGCTTTGGCAGTTGTGTGTCTGAAATGAAAGCACGTAGAGTGTAATATTTGTCAGTAAGGTAGGCTGTAGCCAAATTTCCGCTCCAGTGGGCTCAGTTGAAAGTAAAGACAGACACCTAAACTAATTTTAAACAAATATGAAAACTGAAAAGTAGGTAACCTACTTGGCTGTGATTGTAAAAATAAATGTGAGTCGCGTAAACCAACACCGGCCAGACTTTACAGTAAACACACATCCCTACTTTTCTTAAACCTTCCTGAACGACGGGAGTAGCATCACCTGCTATCATATTATGGTGATCGGTGCAGGCTAATATCTGCAGTCATTAATACTCCCGTCTCGATTAAGTGTGTGTGTGTGTGTGACAGTGTGTACGCGCCCCCGCCAGCCCCCGTCTTTATTTTCTGCAGCAGGTGCTCGTTTAGTGTGTGGAGTCGACAGGGCGAAGATCTTCCAAAGTTAATATTGTGTTTCCAGAGATGATGGGGAGTTCACTGTCCTCGCTTTATTTACACATCCTAAATTAATTAAGCGAAGGATTCCTCTGTCTGTTGCAAAAACACGGAGGCTGGAGGGAGACAGGGAGCAGCGAGGGGAGGCTGTGATTTATAGCGGTGGTGCAGATATAGGGCCGAGGCTCTCCTCTCCTCTCCTCTCCTCTCCTCTCCTCTCCTCTCCTCTCCTCTCCTCTCCTCTCCTCTCCTCTCCTCCAACAGCCAACATTCCTCCGCGGGTCGAGGAGGGAAGCTCCTCTAATATGTGCACGCACGCACACACACATTCAGGAGTAAGCGAGAGCAGTGTGGGGGGGAAATAGCACACGGTCCTGTATAAGAGTGAGAGGAAGGTGTACAAAGTTAGGGGAGAGCCTCAGTCTGTCTCCGCAACTCGGGAAAACAGTGTAAAACGAGACGGCTTGTTTTCATTATTACCACGCTGCAAAGTTGATCCCAACTGTGCAGTAGCAGTTTTTTTTTGTTTTATAATCGCGTGTCCAGTCAGATCTGGACTGCATCCAGCTAACCGGTCAATGAAGAATCTGCAGGTGTGGTCTCGTTATTTGATCACGTTTATTCTGAAGAGCAAAGATTGAGACATTTAATTTAGAAAACGGGCTTCTGCGCTTTTAATGTGGTGTAATTTAGAAATGTGCACTTAGTTTGCAGATATTCCTATTCTGAATGATACATCTTTTCATTAAGAGGCGTAATTGCCAGTGTATATTATATTATATATATTATATTATATTATATTATATTATATTATATTATATTATATTATATTGGGGGTCACGTATAGCCTGCTGTTATTGGTTATATTCTCTGTATGATCTGAAGTACGTTACCTTGAAGGTCTGACATCTCTGTTACCCCACGTACACATGTTGCAGAAAACCGACCCACGCACACCTTCTGTCCCTGCGTCCTTCGAGACGCAAAAGATGCATCGATTGGGACGAATACCGTTATTGACAAGGCAGTGGAAGATTTAAACAAAACGATTTCATTTAATCCTCGGCTGTCCTTCGCTTTGTACGTTGAAATCCTGATGGAAATGTAGTAGTGGTGATAATAATAATAATAATAATAAAAATAATATGGTCTTTCTGTTCTGGTGACCCCTCGTGACTAGTGAAAGAAAAAAGTATTTAGAGTGGAAATAAAACTAGGAATAAAGCTAAACGTTTTGTTGACATCCACGGTCTATAAATAAATTAAAGCTGCATGAAGAAAAATGAGTTTAAAGCTGCTTACGCCCTAACAGGGCATATGGAAGCGCTTAGAAAGAAATGGGAATTGCCTTGAAATTTATAAACGTGTTTATGGTGACTGTTGAGTCATTTGGCTGTCACTTCACATATCACTCAGTCCTCGTTTCGTTGGAGGAAAAAAAATAAATAAAAAGATGACAAACGTCGCTGTGGTGCCTAAATAAAGACGCGCTGTGGTGCTGAAACTGAGGGTGGTCTCCAAGTGACAACAGCGCGGAAACCGAAATCTTTACGACGCATTAACTTGTCAATTGCGGTGATGATATCCTATTTGGACTTACATGAAACGTTAAAGGGAGTTTTGAAAGATGGGCCTGGATGTATGCTCCGTGTGGTCATTTCAGGTCTTTTCTGATCACAATCTTATAGCAGACATGACCGGTTCGCGTTTTGAGCTGAAAGTTGTCAAAGCCGGTTCGTTTGTCTGAGCCTCTCCATAACGGATCCTCTGCATGTGAACGCCGTATGTTATATGTCTATAGTGTTTTTTATTGGCTTAGCTTTCTTTCCTGCCGTCATTTAAATGTTTTTTTAATCACCTCTACAAGCGCTTGATGTGGATTTTAATGGTCTGATGCGGTGCGTAATGACTCCCTGTCAGGGCTGGGGTGCAGAGAAAACTTCAGTAGTCTGCTAATGTTTTTTTCTGCCTCATTTACTCTGCAAATTATATATATGGAGGAGATCAGTTAACGCGGTGGATGCAGACGCTGATCAGAATCGTTTCCCAAATCCTTATCGGCTGTCCAATTTCCACTAACAAGGAGAGAGAGGGGGGGGAGAGAGAGAAAAGAAATAAAGGCTGGGTCAGGATAAAGAAAGTAGTCATGTGTTGGTTTTCGTTTCAAAGACTTTCAGTGAGCTGTGCTGTGAGGAAAACAGAGGAGTCAGCCCTCCCACCCTTCATCCTTAATAATCATCTGTCAAAACACCCACAAACTAATTTAACCATTTGCGCACAGATCTGGTAAATAAAGGAGGCTTTACACCCCCTTCTGTCTGGAAACATGTGCTCCAACAACTCTGAAAAAGACCAATGGGCCTGTTTTCTGTAGCCGGACGAGTCCCACTGCTTCTTTTATATGTATCCCGAGACAACACAGACGACATGAAAGCGGAGCAAACCGAGGGCCTTTTGAGAAGATTGCTTTTCAGGGTCTAAATGTGTGTGGCTGGTCTCACAGGGGACCGCTCGCTGTGCGCACATTCACTCCCCTGGGACAGGGGTCCACACTGACAACATCAACAAACGGCCAGAAAGCCGCATTATGGTGGATTAGGAGCCTGATGAAAAATGCTGCTACAAATTAGCAACGAAAGCCCAAAAGACCGTGGGTATATCCTTGTTCACTTTCAATTACAGACCGCCGAGGCCTGCTAACGTCCCCATTCATTTAGGGCCTTTGTAACTCGCAGGGAAAATGGTCCTTTACAAGCAAGCGAGAGCCACACAAGAGGAATACTTGCCCAGTGTGGCGTGATATTCATGAATGTTATGTACAACAAGTTGCGTTTGAGACGTTTAATCTAAAATCTGTGCGGTTTTTTTCACACCTAGAAGAGTCCTAATTTACTACACGAGGCTGAAATAGTTGTAATTGTTCGGATACAGCTGTGAAAGGTTTGAATTTAGGAGCCAACTGGAGCAAGTTTTGGGTCCAAGGTGCAAGTAAAAAATTTTTTTAAACAAATAAATAAATAAATATCCTTCTCTGCATGTTCAAACATTTAAATAAACTGGTTTTAAAATAAACAATATATTAATATGGCCAAACAAATCGTTTTGTGCAAAGAAAATAAAAAAAAAACTATATTAAAAAAATCTAGATTCAGCTGAATTCAGCTCGTGCTGGGGCTCATCTTCCCATGCAATAAAAATAACGATATATTTGTTTAAATTCACAAACATTTATTATTCTTGTCATTACAACAAAAAAAATGACCTATGAACATTTAGGCATTTATCTATTGGCAACACATAACTGTATGTTTCACAGATTAAATTGTGAATAGGTAGGAACGAACATTTAAAAGGTTTAGAGAGAGAGAGAAAAATTTGTATTGCGCTCTTTAATACCAAAAATCACACAGCCTACGTGTCCACTGACAACATGAAATGATATTGGCACAAGTTCACCGTGTATAGATGAGGTCGAGGGGGAGTGATAGTGGGGAAACGGTTCTTTCTTATAATGTCAGGATGCCTCCCCTCTTTGTCTCCCGTGTGCTTTCTAAGTAAAACCTGAGTTTGCCGTCTCTTGTCAGCCTATGTATCAACAACAACAACAGTGCCACTTTCTCACGACGCACAAAATAAAAACAATATAAATCATAATAAAATTCCCAATTATTTATATTTAAAAAAAAAAAAAATCGGAAATAATCTCCCATTGGTGGCATCTTTAACTTAAAACAACAGAATCATTTTCTTTCCCCAGCTCTGACAAATGAAGGCCAGATTGCAGGTCAGCTTTGTTTTTTTGTTTTGCTTTGTTTTTTAAAAAAGATCCCTTTCCGAGTTTCTCTTGCTATTGTTTCTTAATATTATACACATATTTACAAACCATAAATAAACTTATCTCTCTCCTTACACTGTTGGGAAACTGGGAGAGCCCAAAACCCTTTTACTTCAGCAAGAATGCACGCCCTACCTTCTAATAGGACGAGGCCACAGTTGGCAGATTTTCAGCGTCTTTTAGATTTTAGACTTTTCTTTTCTAGAAGTGACAAGTGTTCATGCTCGGGGTTTTGCTGGAAAAAGTCTGACCTTGTGGCCCAGGTTGTAATATGCTGTCCTGCGTTAAGTTCAAGTGACTGGAAGCAGAGGCCAGTGCTGGGGTCAGCATGGCCAGGATCTGAGCCTGGCTCCCCGGCTGCGCGCTGTAGGGAGAGGCGGTGGAGTTGGCCGCCCCGATGATATTGTCAATGGAGAACGAAGGCCGACTCGGGGTGCTGGAGTCCGTCTTGAGGGGGGGCAGAGACGGGCTGAGTTGAGGATAAAAAGGCTTTCTTAAATCGGCCCCTAAAAGGGAGGGCAGGTGATGCGGCGCGGGGAATATGGAGGCTGATGAGGGCAAGGTGCAGGGGGCGTTTGGGAACGGGAATGAACCACCTGTGTGGTGTGGGTGGTAAGGGTTGTGGGCTGCGTGGAAGTTCTGCAGCTGCAGTCCGTAGTTGTATCCGTATGGGCCGTATCCAAACCCGGGTAGAAAGCCGCCGGAGTCCCTGAGGATTTCGTTAGTCTGGTGCCGCTTGAAGCGCTTCCTCCTGCGCAAGAAGCTCCCGTTGTCGAACATGTCTGCGGAATCCGGGTCGAGAGTCCAGTAGTTGCCCTTTCCGGGGTTGCCCGGCTCCCGTGGTATTTTCACGAAGCAGTCGTTTAGGGAAAGGTTGTGGCGAATAGAGTTTTGCCACGCGGGGAATTTTTCCCGGTAGTAGGGGAATCTATTGCTGATGAACTCACAGATCTCACTGAGAGTGAGGCGCTTCTTGGGGCTCTGCAGGATGGCCATGGTGATCAGGGCGATGTAAGAGTAGGGTGGCTTCACGAGTGCGCTTTTTCTGGGTTTGTCTCCAATCCCGGCGCCGGACTCTGCGCTGGACCCCATCTGGTCTGACGGACAGTCGGAGCTGCTGAGCCCGGGAGAGGAAACCCTCTCTGTCGCGTTCTGCGAGTAATTATCGTCCGAGTCATTGTCCAAGTTGAACTCGTGGTGAATGTACTTGCCGTCCTTTCCAACAGATATGTCACCACCAACCACGTCGATGTCCACATCTTCGGACAATGCAGAGCTGTCGGACATATCCGTCCCTAAAGTCATCCTTGGAGACGCCGCTTCTCTTCCCCCTCTCTCCCAGATTTCCTCCTCCTCTCGTCCGGCAAGGTTACTGAGCGAGAGCGCGCACACACCCTCCCTTCTCCCTCACAACCACACCAGACTTTATCTGCAGCTTTATCTCCAACTACCGAATGCACACATGGCTAGAAGCTATTGAAAAAAAAGTAAACTGTGGACCTGTGTGTTTGGCGACTCCTTGGCGTCCGAGGCTCGTCAAGCTGGGCCGCGTCAGGTTCTCATGGAGAAAACTTCTGATTGTCAGCCGTAAATAGACAGTCACAAACAAGCGATCTGGCTTGAAGCTGTGCTTTCTTCAAACGCTATTCTTTTCGTCTGCGATCGCCTTTCCCCTGTCGATCACTTAAAAGGGCTACTTCTGGATATCCAGATGTCTTTCCAAAATAGCTTTTACGCACAGGATTCGGTAGGTATCCAGCCAGACTGTCACACTATCCTCCTTAGCTCTCAAAAGGTATTTATAGGACCACGCTGATCACGTGGTCCTTGAGTCACTGTTACCAGGAACTGGACGGAATCACTCTGCAAAAAGTAATATTTAGATTTACTTTTGAATCTCATATCATGCACCGTTAAAAATAATGATAGGCTAAAAATGTAGAGATCACACGGGGCGATACGGCAGATGATCCCACGCGTGTTAACACGTTTAAAGGCAAGTTTCAAGTTTTGATCGACTCGTTCTAGTGGAGATTATACTCTTATTCTGTGCTGCTTTAATAAAATCTTGGCAATTTACAAATGAAATGCAGGAATGTAGGCAGTAAGAGGAAGAAAAGTGATCTCAGTGGGCAGCCTGTTGATGACATTTCTCATCAGTTGTTAAAAAATGCTTTAACGTCCAAACATGAAGCATTTGAGTCAGTAAGAGACTTCGTTTGTGTATTTTTTTATATATATATTTTTGCAGTGTAAGGTAACATTGTTGATGGTGACTGATCTTTATGAAGCAGCCCATAAAAACAAGTATGAACATAAAACCTCAGAGAAATCCCTACTACTACTACTACTGCTGCTACTGCTACTAATATTACTATTATTATTATTATTATTATTATTATTATTATTCTTTAAATCAGTTCGTTATAAAATGCACCATACAGCCTGGAAGACAAAATTTTGATAAAATGTTCGCTAAAATAACTACGTCCATTACAATATTATATATATTTTTTAATTAATTAATAATTTAAAGGCCCATATTTTATTTTTGTCCAATAATAATAATAATAATAATAATAATTGAGTTTTTTTGCCTCCTAATAAACTGTCTGATTTGGGGGAATTTATTAATTGTCATGGGTTTTGTGTTCTCCCTTTCAGCAAGTGACATTATCCACTTGCATTTTCTGCATCATTTCTGAACCAGACTACACTGGGGCAGATGCAAACCTGCTCCGACTCGTCTTCGTCAGGAGTTTAAGGCCAGCAGATGCACAATGTGCCGCGTGTCTGTGTGCGTAAGGGCTCGTCTGGAGCAGGAGGACGTTCCGGTTCGTTACGCTGCTGAGGCGCCGAGTCATTACCTCAGCGCCTCTTTAATCCCAGCCACAGGTCAAACGGCACACATATTGTGAGATTTTTTTTAAACGAAACAATTAATTAATTTGTTTATTGTTGGTTTGCCAGGTGAACAGACTCATGTGGGGTTCTCTTGTCTGGATTTGTGCTTTTTTCTTTCTTGATAGAGACGTGGTTTCTGCGCAGAGGAATCAAGTTCAAGTCAAGCGTGCAGCACCTTAAGTACAGAAGCCCTGTCTGATCCCTGTGTCCTGTTCTCTGACCTGCCTGTCACAAGCTCTTATAAAAATCTGAAATAGACGCCCTGAGACCTGCCTGACAGCTGCCAGACAGACATGACACAATACTTTCTCCACGCAGGACTAAAAGTATGTACGCCTCATATTTTAATTTACAGATATACCAAAAAAAAAAGACGCTTTAATGCTAAGCTATTTATTTGTTTATTTATTTATCCATTCACTCCATTTTTACAATATTCTGTTCTATGCACCACTGATGTGATATTCATGATCTTCTTGGATTGTAAAGAGTAATTTATATGCCCTGACTTGTTGATATGTGCCTTATTATCATTAAAGATATGCAATATCTTTTTAAAATATTCTTTCACAGTCGGTGAATGGGGATACTTGGGGCTAACGCATTACATTTTCTTTTTCTTTTTTTTTTGCGCTTTATCGGGAAGACACCTGGCTGCTTTGTTAAGAAAAAAAAAAAAGAAAGAAAAAAGGAAATCCATTCAGTCTTTATTCTTTCCCCCCAAAATTTTAAATTCAAGCATATACATATACAGGTGAAACGTCAGCAGACAAGTAAGCTTCTTCAAGTTTCCAGAGGTTCAGTGGGTTTTCCAGATTACCGTGGGGTTTGTCAATGGCTGCATTTTGTGGTGTTAAAGCGCCCCCTGCTGTTAACGACGCCTAACAAATTAAATTCCTCTGATTTGTCACAATTGTTAAAATGAACCGATACATCCTTTACAAATAACAGACAGTTTGACATGATGACAAAGGTGCTAAATAACAGCCAAATCAAGGACTCTACACTAAAGCCAAATATTGGAGAGTCTTGCATATGTATTTGTTTACACGAATAAAAACCACATTCATTTTACTTTCAGTTTATGCCCATTAACTATTAATAATGTTTTTACAACAGTAAACTAAAATGTAAACCACATGAAACCCTTTACAGAGATGCAGTCATAGAATGAGTCCATCTAAATGGCTTTACACCTTTAAGTAGGAATGCTCTATAATGTTATAATGTCATATTGTTTCTGTCCATGGTGATGTAATATGCAGGCTACAGTTTGATAATGAAGGCTGGACATGAAAAAAAAATATTTGTATAACAGGAATTTTGCTCTCAGACAGATTAGGTAACCATTATCTTTGCATACTGCAACACTAGCAGATTGATTTAAAAACAAATCACCTGCTTTAAAATAGATTAGTGCTCATGGCAACACGTTAAGGAAGTACACTATGGGAGGGTCTGAGTAGTTTTATGCTAGCTCTAAACAATCTGCCAGGTTTTTGCTGTTAAGTTGCAGAAGAAACAGTGGAAAACACAATCCTGCTCTCATCAGTAGTCAACAGTGTAGTTAACTATTTGATTATGAAGCTTGTTGGTCTCCAAGAGTTAGACTTTCTAATGGTGGTGCATCATGACAGGCCTTCATGTATTTATCTTGACTTGAGCTCAGAGGTTTGCCCACATTAAAACAACAACTGTTGTATGAGAAAGAAAAACTATTCAGAGCCAAGCTTTTGATCATTTACCGGTAGTCATACATTCATTCATCTGTTCATCTTCCGCTTGAAGCTACTTGTCCTGTGAGGGGCTGCGGGGGCGGGAGTGCTCGAGCCTATCCCAGCTAGTAGTCGAACAGTTTCTAAAAATATTGGAAGAAGGCCTTGTGACACAAAAAAAAAAATCACACCAGATTATTAAAATGAGTGTATTTAAACTTTAATCTAACCACAATTAGAAGTCCTTGTAAAAGAGTCACAACTAACCCACAGGTTCAACATCCTGCTGTTGCTTCCATCTAGTGGTAGAAACATTTAACCTGCTGCAACTCTCTCACTCTTTCAGGTCCTCCAGCAGGCGGACAGCTGCCTAATGCAACAGCAGTTTGTTCTTTCATTATGAACAACAGTGTCACTAGAATAGTGAGGATGGGCTTTAGCATGCATACATGTTGAGTTGGAGCATTAACTACTGCACAGCTTCCAGAGAATGAAATATACAGAAGTAGTTGTTTTTAATGATCTGACACTGTGATGAAACCAAACACCCATCAGCCAGTTCACAGCTGACCGCGTCACCCTGGTGTCTGATTGGGTGCTTGGTAGCTGTGACCCACTGTGACCTCCAGGCCTATTGTTAAATAAAAGTAAGTTTAGATATTTCCACCTCTGCTCAATGTGGGATTTCATTTTGATTTTTATTAAACCATTAATTGAGAAACTTGTCACCTCAGCTTCTATCTATCTATCTATCTATCTATCTATCTATCTATCTGGTTATGCTTTTCCATGCTTCAAAGGTTAATACATATTCATGAGGTGGTGATGATCGTATCAGTTTTTCAAGTTTCCTTAGAATTATCCTGAAAAGAGTAAATGAATAATAGAAGCCTTCAAACATAAAGATAATTTCTGTAGAGCGATGTAAGACGTCAGCTCCAAAGACTGAAGAGCAAGAGTGAATACACATTTAGACAGCTTCACTGCTTCCTCATTGGAGTCTATTGCTTTTGATAAGATTTTATTTCGTTTTTGTTTGTTTTTTTAACACAGATGTCACAGATATTTGCAGATTACTCAGACATATGACTGATAATTAACTGGATTTTCATTAAATTTCTATTTTTGGAGTCTGTTTTTTAAGAACTTGCCTTTTCTTTACTCATTTGAAGCAAATGTTTTTCTCTGAAAAGACATTTAGGCTTCACTTACAACCAAATCAATGCTGCTAATTTTCCTATTTGGGGGAGAATAAGAATGATGATGTTTCCACCACCTGATCATAGAATTATAGGTCAACTCCCAAATCATTTTTTATGTTATATTGTAATATGTGTAATATTAATGTTATTATTAATGGAAACGTGGAATATCAAAATAACTCTGGTATGAATTTTGAAGATTTATAATATAAAAAAAGAGAGAGAATGATATTTTTTCTTTTAATCTGTAATATTTTTGTATATAGATTCTACATTCGTTTTATTTACTATATTTTTTAACCAAGGACACTCATTTTCTTATTTAAATGATATTACTGACTGATGGAGCACAAGGACATGAGCACAAAAACTATGACATGAATGCATTTTCACGAATAAAACCCACATTCGTTTTACTGTAAAAAGTCCATTTATTTTAACATTTTTTTAATTAAGTTTTTACAACAATAAACTATTTACACACAGGAAAAAAAAAATAACAGGTCTATAAAAACATGTAAAACAAACTCTAAAACGCAGGAACTGAGCGCAGCCTGGCAAAACATAAAAAACACGAAACTATGAGATACAGTCATAAAATTAGTCGATCTAAATGGCTTTACACCTGTTAAATAGGAATGTTTTATACTGAGGCTCGGTCATGTTGTGTCATATTGTTTCTATCCATGGTGACATAATATACACATTAATGTTCGCATTAATTCTTTTATCTGGAACTACCATTCTTTGCAGTTACTTTGCATTTTTGGGGCAAATAACATCTCACATATACCGCTCCAGTCCTGACGCAAAGTTGGCCTGTCTCATGTAAGTGTTGTTGTAGGAGTTCATGGAGCTGGAGAGGCCCAGCAGCTGCTCCGTGTGCTCTGCGCAGGAGCTCGGGCGCAGCTCCGGCAGGGAGAGCCGGTTGCCTGAGCAGTACATCTGAGAGCTCCCCGGGGAGAACCCGGACTGGCTCATGGCGGGCAGGTTTGGAGGAGAGGCCGAAGAGGAGTACGGGTACCCGGCACTCAGGTTGGTTGAGAGGTTCCCGCTGTTTCTGCTCAGCATGTTCGCTGACGGGTTGACAATTTGGGTCTGGAAGCACGCAGACGGGTCGGTGCCGGTCACCGAGCAGCTGGAGGTCATGGTCCCCAGGTCACCGCCGCCCAGTCCCAGCGTCTGGGAGTTGAGCTCTCCGCCGGGGCCGCTCTGCACCACCGCCTGCTGACTGATGATGTTGTCGATGCTGAACATGCGCGGCTGTCCTTGGCCGACCCCTACGGAGGCCTGATAGTGATGTAGCATGGCCGGATGCGGGGACGTGGCCGTCAGCTGGGATCCATAACCCGAGCCTATCCCTGCGTACAGGCTGTTAGGGTACGGCGGCCTGCCCATTGGTGTTGGGGTAAAGGCGCTGGAGCTCTGCATGTAGCCGGGATAGGTGCTCACATCCGTGCGCTTGAATCTCTTCCTCCTCCTCAAAAAGCTCCCGTTGTCAAACATGTCCTCAGCCGCAGGGTCTAACGTCCAGTAGTTGCCTTTACCTGGTCTGCCGGGCTCCCTGGGGATCTTCACGAAGCAGTCGTTCAGAGTGAGGTTGTGGCGGATTGAGTTCTGCCACTTCTTCGAGTTCTCCCTGTAGAAAGGAAAGCGCTCCATGATGAACTTATAAATGCCCCCCAAGGTGAGCTTCCTCTCCGGGGAGTTGGCTATGGCCATGGCGATGAGTGCGATGTAGCTGTAGGGAGGTTTCCCCCTCTGGACGGGCCTCTTCCTCCGGCGGCTGCCCGTGGGCAGGTGCTCCTCAGTCTGGCCCAGGGCGGCTCCGTCCTCCGTGTTGGGGCTGGTTCCCCTGGGCTCGGACTTGATCAGAACGCCATCCTTGGACCGGGCCTGCAGCATCAGAGGCTGCGGAGGAAACGGCGAGTCCAAGCTCACGTTTGGAGACATGACAAGGGGACTTGCCTCGGCAGGTGAGTGCTCAGCGGTCCTGTTGCACATGCCCGAATAGTAAGAATCATTTGCTAGATTCATAAAAGAAGCAGTGTGACGATCTTGTTTTCGCGAAAATGATAAGCTGGAGGAGAAAGCCAGTGAATGCAAGTGCCGTATTTTAGTCTGCCACCTGGTCTGCTGCTCTGGCCAAATGTCCCGTGCTGGAGTTTGGGGTGGTGGTGTGTGTGTGTCAGTCCAGGTGAGAGAAAGGCGTTGACAGTTTTATAAGATAGGGCTGGAATGACGCCACTGGGTCGCAGTGACGATGCAGGCATGAGGAACCACCACCCACCTACCCACCCACCCACCTACCCAGAAATAGTATTTCTGCAACGGACAGATGAGAAGAACATCAATTCCTTAACTTTAATAACAAGCAGCAGTGTTGTATTTTCACCAGACACTACCATTTGACCAATAAACACCCACACATGGTCTATAATGGCTTTAGATGTGCTCCATCCCACACAGCTGATCCCCCCCTCTGTGTGCCTGCCTCTCTGCTGCCTTCCCTCTTTCTCTGTGCTTTCACTGATAGCTGCCTGTATATCCAGGGCAGAAACAACACTCGCAGAGCTGCTCCACGCCGCTCCAAACCCAACGGCCAATCCACCAATTGAAAGATAATAACAAGCCACTGAAAACAAGCAGTTGAGCTATCAAAGCTTTTTGTCCAGAAAAGTAAATATCCCCTTCATTTCATTTTCATTTTTGGAGAGTGATAATCAAACAGTCGCCTTGGCGGAGAGTGGGACTGTTATCTTATGGATTGCGAAGTGAAAACAGTGTTGTGCACACAGTTGGTGTCCGGACAACACCCTTTAAACACCAGGATGTGATAGTGCTTTTGATTGATTATTTAGGCAAACACAGGGGCTGAAGCTAATTACAAAAGGTAAGATACACAGGGATGTGCAAGGTACACAGGGGGCTGCCATCACTTTTAACAGCACGGAGCTCATCTGATAAACGGAGCTCATACAGGTGACACATTAAAAGAAGTATAAATGCAGATTAATATACTCAGGCAACAATGAAAGTAATATCTCACTATGAAAGCAACAATTATGAGGAAAAGTGCTACACCCAAAAACTTGTACTACGACCATCTTAGTGTCATCAGAAAAATTAAAGTATCAAAAGTAAATGTACCCATGTTGGTTCCTGACAGTGTTTTACTCTTATACATGATGTTTGTGCGTTAAAATGACTGGTGCATTCATTTAAAAGTTGCAATTTAGTCGTGTAAGGTTGGCCTTGTTTTGACTGCCTAATATATTATTGTAGTGTTTGTAGCGTTGCGTGACTGATATCTTTAAAAGCTCAATGTTCATTCAGAACAGTGGTCTCCATCTTTGCTTCAATACATGGTGCAGCTTAGTAGGTTTTAAACTGTTTAACTTTATAGATCAGATATTTGTTTTCAGCCCGCAAAGGAATACTTCAAATTGTTCAGTGTATCGCGACAATTCAAAATCAACCCATCAGCACGGGGCCACATGTTTTCCACTGGAGAGGAAGGCTGTGAGCGTTTGTGATCGGACGAGGAGCGAGTGACTAAAGCTGTCTGGCTGCGGAGTGAGAAGCACAGTGTTATCCTCTGATATAACGGCACATACGATACACTCACACGAAATGACAATACTCAAATTTAAACCTAAACACAGTAGATACTTTGAACCAGACTGTTTCCACATTCCATCGACTAAGTAAGGGGTTAAGTTTGGGTTATTTAGAAAGCACCTGTTAAGTTTAATTTGCGTTGCTGTAACTTATACTAAATGTCTGCTGTTTATATTCCTTTTATGATGCTAGTTATTAACACAACATTCATCTCATTTCTAGGGTATGAGGAGCAGAAGAGAACGAAAATCCGAAACCGCCAGGTGAAGCGATTGCTTTGAACGCCACTGTGTGTTGATAACAACCAAAGTTAGTTATTAATCATCGCCGCCCACTGTTGTGCTAGCTGCCAGTTTCCCCCACCGCCATCTCTCCGCCAACACACGATAGCTGGAATCAGCCCCCCCCCCCTCCACACAGATGACTGGAGCCCTCCCCACCCAGCCGCAGCTCAGACAACACTAAGCCCAGCTAGCTACTCACAGCCAGTGGCTAACAGCTTCAGACAGGCGTGGGAGCGGGGATGTATCCAAGCAGGATCTGCCCCCAGAGCTGCCAGGTCAGGCAGGACAAACAGCGGCTCAGGCCAGGAAACGAGGCCCTCTGCCTCGGGGGCTGCGGCCTCTTGCTAATCCCCTCCCGAACCACCCCACCACCCCATCAGAGCATCCCTACACCTCTCTTCACCTCTGTCTCTGTCACTTACATAAACCACAGACTGCGTTGTACATAATCATACACTAATATGCACATGTTCCTGTTTCGATTTCCTCTCTGTCGCGATGAGTGGGACTAATTGGATTTTGTTCGTAATATGGAGAGGTACTATTTGGATTGACAGGATAAATAACACCTCTAGATCTTCTGGCAGTCAACTGGTCAGCAAGAGGTTCTTAATAGTAAATACTGTACCTTACATCACGACTTTCACAACCTGAATTAAAGTGGTGTTATTTGCATTTATCCCTGTCACTAGTTACTATCTGCAAATACTTTCATATGTTTTGTAATATAAACCTGAACATACTCCAGACTTTTTTTTTGTAGCACGACTAAACCAAACCAGAAACCGAACCGTACTCTAGAGCTGAAATTTGTCTTTCTGAAATAAAATTCATACGTGACTTTGGTTACTAATATGAATGCCCCATACCAGCCTCCTGTGTGAAATCTAAGAGATAGCTACTAGATTTTTTTTCTTTATGAAACTTGAAAATCGTTTTACTACATCTCAGCTTCTAAAAATATAAAAATACAGTGCTTTTATTTGAGGCACTAACAGGTGCAGCAGTCTCCAGTTTGCTGCCAGTTTTCTTTCATCTCCGATGGTCTGCCGGTTCACTTCCACTTTTTGATGAAATCCCCAGAAGTACAGAGGCTGAGAGGGACAAATGAAGTTGCTGAGTAAACACTTGGAATCCATTCATTCGCAAAGTGGCTCCAGGGGACGAGGAGGAGGGGGGCTTCATGAGAAAAAGAGGGGGAATGAAAGAGTCAGAGATGGAGAGAGAGAGAAACGCACCAGAGAGCGCAACCTTTTTCTTGCTCAAGCTCATCAAGTACGGGCCAGGGCTCCTGAAAACGCAGGGATTACCAGGGTGCTGGGGCTGGCCTGGCCTGGGCCGCCTCTGCTCGCTCCTGCACTGCACGCTACACTGCCCTGCTAAAGCGCTGCACATGGTTCTCACACATAAACCAGTCACGCTGGACTATGTGGTGTGGTCCCTGGCAAAAATTCACATGGATGTTTAACATAGACGTATAAAGACACAGTCAATGAATTCGTCTGCAAGTATACCCAGCTTACATAAATAGCTGTAAGCTTATAAATATCCAACTGCTGTACAGTTTCTTCTTCACTTATTGATATATGTTATGTTTAAATTTGACAGCTGAGAAATAAGCTCTATTTGGTGCACAAAATACAGTTCATTCCGCAATGCTTGACCTGTTGGGATGTGATTAAAGATGTGCTCCTTTAGCATTGCCCTGTATAAGTACCCCTCTGCCCCCAAGACACCCAGGAAATCCCCCAGCCTCCAGCACTGCAGCCAAGGATGCTGCAAAGTCCATCCACAAGACTGAGGTCACAGCCAGTGAGATAAGCGCAGCAATTAAACAATCGGGAAGCGAGCCACACGTACAGAAGGTGGAAAACGGGGGACCAGATTATACACACTTATTTCAGCAAGGGTAAAGCTGCTGAATGAAAAACGGGAAGAGGTCTAGCTTAGCAGCAAGGTGGCCCACATGCGATTAAAGAATCAGCACCTGAAATGCTCACTATTTGAACATGTTATATGTTAAATTTTATATGTGCTAAGCTAAGCAGCTTAGACCTGCCAACGTTCAGATTTTAAACTTATATTCTTTCTCTAGTCTATTTTTTTTTCAGTGTTGAAATATTGATTTTGTACGGCATTTAAAAAAACCTGGCTGCATCCCAACATATTATAATATACCCAAACTATTCAGACTTGTTGCCCTTAAGTTACTAAATGAGCAGCACAGCCGAAAAACAGATACTCAGAAGGGAAGAAGTAAACGCCGTTCTAATGCATCACAGCTTACCGTGGTTAGCCAACAGAGAAAAGCCTAATGACTCCTAAGAAGCTCCTGGCTGACTGCTTAGCCCTTCTTTAGCTGCTCTCTGTAGTAAGAGCCGCACAAGACGAGAGCAAACGGAGGAAATTGTACACCCGTCTCTCCGTGGAGAGCTGAGGTGGCCAGAAACCAAAAAGACCACGTCTGTCCAAGAATCAGAGGAAATAAAGCTGCATGTTAAAGGAAAATGGTTTATTGACAAAAACTTTGGTTAGTGAATGAACATTATACAGTATAAATTAATATATACACTTGGAATTAAAAAGTATAATTATGAGATGCCAAAGTACTTTGATTCAGTTCAGATCAACCAACCGAATGCTGCCTGTTGGCTTTACTGTATGAGACGCTGTGTATTTGAAGCATTCCTGGAAGGCTATGTGGACCAGACTGGCAGACTGGGTGATGAGTAACAGCTTACTGCAAAGGGAAGAGGGGCATGTCTGTGTGTCTGTGTGTGTGTGCATATGATCATATGTGCACACGTGTGTTATTAGGCAAGAAAACTATTTAAACCTGTTTCATCGTACATTTCTATCACCCTCAGCTGCTTTGGAGCGGCAGAGCAGAGTATCAGTGAGGTCACAGTGACACAGGAAAATACTTCACTAGACGTCAGAGTTTCGGAGCAGAGAGAAAGGCATGAGAGGTGGGCTCAAAGGAGAGACAAGGGCTTTCATTCAGTGGCTCCATGTCTCCTTATAACGCCGTCTTTCAACATGCACTTCTCACTCTTTCACTTTGGCCCCTCTACGAGCAGCTTTACCACAGAAAAACAGCAAAAGGAAGCCACTTTACAAGTAGATCATATATTATTTGATCACAAGTAATAATTGCTGAATCCAAACGCTGCCCATGTCACCAGTAGCACTTGGTTTGTGTCACAAAGCGGTCGCTGGCATTACCTGGTGGTGAGAGATGGACAGCAAGCATGCGGACACGCGGCAGCCAGTCTCACGGCTTTATTACACTGAGAGAGAGGGGAGAGCCACGATAAGACCCGGCCTTTTACACAGACTGATAATGTAGGATTTGGGTGTCTCACATACACACACACAGCATACAGATTTGTTTTAGTGCCAAGCCCAAATGTTCAACCTTTATCATGAAAATTCATTAAAGTAGAAAGGTCAGAATAAAACTCATTTCAAAGCCTGGGTGTTACCGGGCACATACACTGTAAAAATCTAAAATATTCACGTGCAAATAAGGGACTAGAACCAATAATAAATTAGATAGAGGATACAGTGTCTGTGCGATATGTTTGCTCTTTTACTGTACTAAAATGTTCAGAGAGGCTTCAGCATTTTCTCTGACTCTCTACCCCCAGTGGTTTATCTGTTTGTGACTTAGGATAGAGGTTGCAGACCAGTGTTTACAATCCAGCACCACACCCACTCTCTTCCCATTGTCCCTCCTGTTATCCAAGACTAGCTTAGACAGGTGGGATCTGCACCTATTCTGTTCTTTAAGACTCATGCACACAAACCAGTACTTACTCACTAAGCAACTGCTCACATATGGGATGAATGTACAAATGCAGGCACACGCAGTGTGGCCTGAGTTCACATGTTCTGCTCCTCTTCTGTGTGGATAACTCCTGGATGCTGCTGTCCTACGAACTCATCAAAACAATGCACTGCCTCCGTCCACAAGCTGACCCTGAACAGAAGATGACTGAGAGTTGCGTCAGATAAACTTGTAGTGTACATAGTATTAAAAGTTTATGTATTTTAAAATTCAGAATTGTACTTTAGTGGTGATGTAGATACATATGAAGCGATCCTAGTAAAGTCGTCATGGGAAAGGTTTTGTTCTGGCCATCTGTAAACATCATTGCTGCTGCCATGGATGATAAAAGTTGTACAATATTTACTAAACCCCAGGTCGACCGTGAAGGTGAACGGAATGAGATGAAAATATGAATATTTATGTAATTCAGATTTTTTTTTTTTTTTTTTTTATGAGTGACAAGAATGAGTTTGCACATCCAGTGTCGCCATTCAGTCCGCCATAGACACTGCTACCAAAAAGAAGTAGAAGGGCGGAACAAAATATCAGTCCTTGTTTCACCCGGTTCTCATAGCCGGCGTACAGGCGCTTTGCTTCAAAAACATTATGGCGTCGAGAAGAACGACAATAGCGCCAAATAGTTATAAAAATGCTTCAACTGACTCAAAAAGGTAACGCCAATATGTTCTTGCTTTTTCTAAACGAGTGTTAATTAACTTGTTTCTAAGTTAATTTGTTGCAAAGAAAACTGCCGGGCTCTTCCGGCTTTTTCAACTCGCTTGTTCTATGCGAATTCTTTTATTCAGCTGTAACTCCACAAGCCTACGAATGTGGTTAGTAAGTAGACTATGAAAGCCCGTAAATGTCAATACCTTTATGCTATTGTGAAGTATAAGAAATTAAGTATACGATAGCTAAGCTAATAGCTTAGCCTGTGGCGTAGCTAAACTATATTTTTAAAGTAGGACACAAGTCAGGACGCAACGTATTACGCCAGATCGGATTGAATTTGACCGCTACTGTTTCTGTTTTTATTTATAGCAGTGCTAATAAGTCCAACAACAGTGGAACTGGGAAAAAAACTGTCAAACGTAAGTCTTCACTTATGCTCACACTGCTTTGGGTACAAATATGTCAGATCCTCATAGTTAAGACCAGAGACCGTATAATGGTTAGGACATGCTGCAAGTGTCAAACATCATCACACAAGTCCTACACTGATCTGTTACAACATTTAAACCACCAACTTGTGGAGTGAATAACATTGATGATCTCATTACAATGTACGTTCTTCTGGGAGACCTTAGTCAAGCCATTTATCACATCCCCATGGTAACAGCAAGGCGGTGATCCTGCAATCATGGTGCCACATGTTCCCCGGAATAAATAAATAAAATACAATAAAAATGTGATTCATCGGAGCAAGCCACCTTTTTCCACTGCTCCTAGCTTGTCTGTTGTATCAGACCACACTGGCCAGACTTTGTTTCCCACATGCAGCAATGAGCCGTGGCAGCCCATGAGTCATCTTTCCTTGGACCACTTTAGGTATTTACCAGTGCAGACTGGGAACACACCACAAGAGCTGCGGTTTTGGAGATGCTCTGATCCAGTTATCCAGCCAGCACAATTTGTCCCTTTTTTTGAAAGTTGCTCAAATCCTTCCACTTCTCCATTTGTCCTTCTTCTAACACATCAACTCTGAGGACAACCCACCATTCACTGCCAAGATAATGAGATAATTGGTTTTATTCCCTTCACCCATCAGAGGTCACAATGTCAAGACACTGGTGCATGAAAGACTAAAGAGTAATGTGTGATTCTCCTGCATACATTTTAATATTGAATGTTACAAAGACAGTTAATGGGTGTACATGTATAATCATCTTTTGACAGGTTATATTTGGGCCAAGTTTCTGTTGCAATACAAAATCGCTTGCAATTAGTCATTGTACAAGAAAACAGCTGTATTTATTTTGTCTTTATTCATATTTTAATCTTTCTTCACTGATCTTTAGCAAGTGGAACTATAGTTAAGTCCCGATATCTACAGTCTGCTGAGAAGACATCTCTTTCAAAGGTAATGCCATTTTCTGTGTGAGTTTCATTTGTGGTAGTCCATTAGGTGTTGTTAACTTAACATATAGATCTAAGCTAGCTATGAGAAAATTTTATATTATTAACTGTTGTTTTCTTTTAGTTCCCTTGTGTGTATTCAGATCAGGTGTCTTGACGCATTCATATCTCATTGCACCCCTTGACCCTTAACAGAGTAACTCGTTGACTGGTGAGTCATTTGCTGTGCCACTGCGGCCTTCTTCACCTAAACCCAGTGGCGTCAGACCAAATGTGGGCACTCCACCGAGACGATCAATGGCCCCACAGGCTCTTGCAGCATGTAGGTTCTTCATATGGTGATAGTTGTAATTGTATTTTAAAACTGTTTTTAAAAGAATAAATTTCTCATGCACTTGAAACATAAATCAAATGACTGAGGTAACTTTAGTGAAACCCATTTGGCAAAATGAACTTTATTTTCAGTTGTAAAGACTGTGACTGGTTGATGTTTGAGCTAGTTGTCAGTATCCTGCAGTAAAACAGTAAAACCCAGTAGTGCAAAGATTTTATTAACTTATTTCACACGAGTTCAGACTAAGCTTATAACATTGTGTAAATAAAAACTATAAATAATATTTATCTTATCTTTTATAGCAATGGCATCACACGAAACTCAACCATCACTTGGGAAAAGCATTCTGCAGTCCACTTTCTCAGACGGTCACTGCTTCCGACCAGAGTTTGATATTTCAGTCATTAAAGGTAAGATGAATAAAATACTATTTATGCACATATTTGTATATGTGATAGTCCCGTAACATTCTTTATTGATGCCCTCTTTATTTCTAAGATAAAGCAGTGATTGAAAATCCAGCAGAGCCTGAGAAAAATCCAGAGACTGAGAAGAGGGTTATTGAGATGCAGACAGTTATTCTAGCCTACCTCACGGCTAAGGTTAGTGGGTCTAAAAGATATGCTGATAAACTGCCACTATATGCTCAGTCTGTCCATATACGAATTTAATAAAACATGGTAATCTACGTTAATTTTAGTCATAAAAGTGTCGTTTTCCAATTCCCCGAATAACGTAGTTGTGACTTCCCAATGTTTTATTTGAGATGGAGAGCAATACCACAAAATTCAAAGCTAAGGCAGAAGCCATGATTCTGCAAGAGATGGAGAAAGAGACCTTGCTGCATAATGAGGTCATGGAGAAGAAGCGTCGGTACCTTCTTGCAGAAAAGAAGAGGCTGGTGAATGAGCAGCTGGACTTGCAGGTCAGAAATCTTTCTCCTTTATGTTAAGCTCTTTTGATGTGTGTATCCAAAGACGTTAAAGAAAGCCAACTGGACTTGTAGGGTTTCATGAAGAGGTGTCTCCACGCATAAAGTATCTTCTTCAGTTCTGCTGAAATTGGATGAGTGGTGAAATGTCTTCAAACTGTATAAGTCCAGTTGGCTTTCTTTAACGTCTTTGAATATGCCATGACCGCCGAAGTGTGTAATGTTTTAATTAACTGTGTTAATGTAATTTCCATTTTTTATTTTTCTGAATAACAGATAAACTTGTACTTATTGCAGAAATGCCATGTCTCTTATTTAACATTTTTCTTTCTCTTGTGTGACTTTATTGTGTGTTATGTGCCTATTTTTATACTGCCAATATTAAGGTGCCACTAAACAGTCTTTTGTTGTTATAAACATAGTTTCTTACAGATAATATCTGATTACAAAATAAGTGCATGATTTGTGTCTTAATAACATTGTTTTCCATCAGATTGCTACTCTGACTCCTGTGGCAGAGGCTGCCAGTCAGTTCACAAAGGACTACAAGTCTTTGGCAACAGCTGTTGACACCACCCGACATGAGCTGCCTGTCCAGAATTTCTACATCGAAGGGGACAGAAGGAAATTTCTAGGTTATTGTTACTTTGTTTTAAAGTTAAAGTTGCACAACACAACACTGACAAATGCAATTATTGAAAATGATTTGATCAGACTTTTGATCAGACTGGATTTGGCCACATCCTTCAAACATGTATAATCTTTGGACTGATTCCTAGATTGTTAAATTGTAATTAGTGCAACAACTTTAATGTTTTAAAATAGAATTCTGTCATTGGTCGGATTTGTTACCCTTTTTTCTTCAACTGCATATTGCAAAAGGAAAACTTGGTCAACTTTGGTTTTATTTGAAGACAGTCAAGTCAGAAATCAAATGATGCACTACCACCACCTTGTGGACTGAAAGAGAAATAGTTTTTGTTATTCTACTACCAAAATAAATTCTTTATAATGCAATTTATATAGTACAAGATTGATACGACTCAGTACCATTTATCCCACTTGCAGTATTTCACAGGAACTAATAATAATTACACCATCTTCATTGTTATCATATAATTCATATAATTATCATTGAATCATTTGCATCCTTTTCCTGTTTAGGTGAAGCTGTGGCTTGCCTGAAGGAGAGTGAGAAATTGCTGGCAGAGTGCACTGCAGGAGATTACAAGGACAACAGCGCATCTTTAGAGTGCCTTCGGAATATAAAATTGACATCAAAGGACATCAGTAAGGAGATTTCAAGGTAGGCACATTTACAGTACAGAGAATGCTGTGTGTACATCTGCAGTGTCTACTTTTCTTGTTCTGTATCAGAGGATGGTACTGTCACTGCAAACTGGAAATATATTCAGTACGTAAAACGTATCCTGACTTGATTGCAGTTGTACCCACACATTAGTGTCTTCTGTTGTTTGTTTTTTTAGTGCTTCTTCAGAGCTGCTTGAGCTGTCGTCATTGGCCCGTCGTCAACAAATTTATGATCAGCTGGCCATGGAGGAAGAGGAGCTTGGCCATTCGAGAACCCGTGAGCTTTTCTGCCCCAAACAGTGAAGACTACCACACAGCATGGGATCCACAGTGCACTTTGGAGACGCCTCTCCTCCCCTCAGTTTTTTTCTTGTGTACTTCCAGATTTCTTTTGCATTTGTATTATGAGGAATTGTAACATTGACTAATTACTGATACAGTTTGTAGATGGAGCATTGTTAATAAATAGAGCAGACATGTTCATTTGAATTGTTTTGATTTGCATTTCAGTAAAAATCATCAGTATAATGTTTAATGGAGCTGCAAAAAGTGCTCAACTCTTTATGGCATAGTACTTCTGAGGAAAAATACTTGAACAGTTGCAACAATTTATTTCCAAATGATATATATTTGAAATAAATTATGGAATTGTTTAAATGTGTAATAAACAATGAATATAAGTAATCTTAAAACAATACTGACAATGTTTTCGTTCAAGGATTTTGCTTCAGGCGTAAATATATCATTACGTTCGTCCCCGGAAGTGACGTTAACGCAAAACAACACTGGATCGTTTTTATTGGCTGATATTAGACAGTGACGTACAGACTTTTTGAAGAACCAATGAACCGCAGGAGAGCTCCTCGTCGCATGTGAGTACAACCAAATTATTTACCTCACATAAACTACGAGTTTCGGAAAATAAGGTCTTTATAACCAATGCTTTAATAGTATGTTCGTAGCTTACCTTGTGAAACTTTCGTATTACTAAATAAAATCCGTGTCATTCGTCAGTTGTTGCTAACTCGCTAGCTAGCTAACTGTCGTTTTTTTGCTAATTAAAGTAGCTACTAATTGAATGTATGTCACTGTTTTGTTGTGTGAAGGTGAATGTAGCATAAACCCAGTTCAGTTCAATTCAACGATTTCTGAAACACAAAGTTTAAAAATCTAGGGACAGTGGAGAATCCAGTATGTAGAGAGCACAAAGACGTGAGATGGGAGGCGTTTATGACATGTATTGTGTCTGTATAGGAGTAACATGATGAAACGTCAACTGTGCTAACAGAGAACATGTGTATATTGCAATGATCAACTCTAGATTTAATCACAGCATATGCAAGGACTTGACTCCTGGCTATGTAGCTCAATGGATCAATATGTTGAACAATATGTATAACAAATGAAAGTACTGATCCCTGTAAACCACTTTACGGTACCATAGAATGATGGAATACAGCATCTATATAAATAATTTCTGTCTGGATGAACGAATGTGAGTAGAGCAGAGGACTTACTAGTGCTTTGAGACTTGTTCCTCGGGTCCTACGAGAAGATGACATGGTTCATAACACCAAGGGCCGCCCTCAAATCACGTAGCAAGAGCAAAGATGTGAGAGGCCTCGGCTCCATTAAAGGCTGTGGAACATCTGAATCTAAACTCGGTATTAAAATGATCAGTGATTGCAACAGGATACGTGGGCTGGTGGACTTTGTGGCTAGTAATCTCTAATTTTAAACAGTTTGTATACGACACAGCTGTTTTGTGTTTGAAAATATCACAAGTGGATGTATATCAGTCCATCTAGGCCAAACTGTACATAGGTGGAGGAAAACAGATGATAAAAGTGACCAACCTGCTTGCTTTTATATTGTAAATAGAGTATTTTATATTGAACCACCACTCAAACTGTTTTCCTTACAGTTCTCACTCACAGAGAAGGGGTGCACCATCAGACGGACCGTGGAGACGGAGCAACAAAGAGGAATGGCGAGACGAAGAGAGAGCACAGGGCAAAGGGGTGGAAGAGGAGAAGAAGACAACTGGACACAAAGGAAAAGAGCTGGTGCCCAAGGGGACTTGCCAGACCATGTGCCCTGCTCACGAGCTACGGAACCGTGAGGCTCAGAATCGCCTTCACCATTTTGAGATGCTTCGAGGCACAGAGAAAGATCGGCAGCCGAGGGGAGACCCCTTGCGCGCTGTCAAGGAGTACTCCAGACCAGCAGCTGGGAAAGACTCGACAAGACCATCAGACCTCAGACCGCCTGCGGTTTTGCTGAAAACTGTGTGTTACCTTATTGATGATATTGCAGCTTCCCCTACTCTGCATCCGTGGACTGAGGCAAGTAGTATTCACACAACTCTGCCTTTTGTTCTCTTCAATATTTGATCAGAAAAAATTACAAACTGTTTAGGCTGATTTTATAGTGATCAGTCCTGTATGTTAAAATACCACAAAGTGAAAATGCTGCTCATTGCGGTTAAGGTTCATCAGGAAATAAAACCTGCATGTACTGTAAAATGTGCTCTGATTGATTGCAGGGACTAGCAGGCGGGACTTGCACTAGTGATTTTGACGTGACTAATTTTGTTTAAGACAATAGCTTTGCGATATTACATTCATAAACATAGATGCATTCTTGTCTCCCAGGTGTATAGCTTTGTCTTTGATCGGCTGCGGGGTGTGAAGCAGGACATGATCATCCAGAGGGTGTCTGGGTCGGACTGTGTGGCCATTTTAGAACGGACAGTACGTTTCCTCATCTATGCCTCTTATCGGCTTTGTGGCGAGCCCCTGCGTCTCTACGACCCACGTATCAACGACACGCACCTGCAGGAATACCTGAGCTGGCTGCTGGACTGCTACTTAACTGATACAGAGCCACATCCTAACCAGGAGGAGTTCCAGGCTCTTGGCTTGCTGTATAACTTGGGTTGGTTAAATGTTTAATACTTGCAGCTTTTGTTTATTTGTATGCATGTGGAATGATGAAAATATGCAGTTTAAAACACACAGAAAGAAAAGAGTTTGTTATTTTCTCTTTGCTTGCTCTTCCAGGGTCAGCTCGTGCAGCACAGCACATCATGCAACTCCCAGAGCGTCTCCGCAGCACTCCTTCCATTTCACTTGCTCTTTCCATCAACCGGGCGCTTCTGGAGCGAAACCCCGTACGTTTGCTGCGGTTGGCCGACAGGTTGAACTTCCTTCAGACCTGTGCTCTGCACCGTCACCTGGTGTCGTGCCGTAGAGATCTGCTGCTAATTTATAGCCACGGATACAGCAGTCGCAACTGTCGCTTTCCTCTTGAAAGACTATCGCACCTCTTGTCCTTGGACACGACGCTCACAGCTCAACTTTGTCAGGTTTATGGATTGGAGGTTACCAAGGAGAACCAAGTGGTGTTCTCCAAAGCTGCTTTCACCGAGCCAGAACCGGTGAACCTGCACTGTAAACTGTATCACAGCATAGTGTCTGAGAAACAGGGAGACCTCACTGTGGAGAACATCATTCATGGCTGTGCTTGAGGAAAATCAGTAAACTAGGAATTGTTTGTTCCCGTTCTTCCACAGCAAGATCAGGGAATCAAAATCTTGTTTGTGGAGTCTCACACTTCCCCTCATTTCACAATTTTGCTGCCTTAAAGCTGTGAATGGTTAAGGAGACGTTTGTTATCTGAGCCTCCCTGGCGTGGCTTCTTTATGTGATGCCCAAATAAATGTGTTTTACCTATGAAATACTTTACATTTTTAAGAAACACATCCAGGCTCGCTTCAGATCTGCCATACTCTGAGACCCGGGTAAGCCTCAGCTAAGTCCTTCTTGGAGTCTGAATACTTTAAGATGTGAATTACTTTTATATTGATCCAGTTCAAATGTTACAGCAATTCCATGTTTTGGTCAGTATTTCATTAAGCCTCATTGGAAATCTACTGTGCAACAGTGTTAATTTATGCTCATCGATGCAGTACTTTGAAAACATATCAATAAATTTTGTTGTCTAAGATTGCTGCCTTGTTCCTGTGTTTGAACGATGAGAGGCGTCACTGCATTTACGCTCATTTGCCACTGGAGGGCAGCAGATATCTGTACAGGGCGAGTCCAAAAATAAGTTCTTAAAATTGAGAAAATCCTGCTTGTGTTGAGTTTTTCCAAAGTGTTTATCAGCCTGCTAATATTATGCCACGAAAGGAGCGAGTTGCAGGCTCCGGCTGACTTGTCAGCTGAATAACTGGCGTGTGAAACGTGTAGGTGAACGACTTGCTGCAGGCTCCTCACACTGGTCTTAGTCATTCTCACCCCGCAGCAGAGAATGAGAGGAGGTAGCCGTAAAAGTGAATGAAGCGCAGATCGTCTCTTGGCCCGCTGCTGTTAAGGAGCTGAAAAACACACAACGAGCGACTTCAGATCGCCAGGAACTATCAGGAAATAACGAGAGCTGCACGGATTTTCTACCCAAACGAATCATTTCTGCGCGCTGCAGTGGGAGGACACTTCCAAACTGTAATGCTGAAATATGAGAGAACGGAACCGGGGCGGGTGAACGCGGCACATGGGAGAGGACTGACCGTGTACTCTAGGATCTAAAAGAAGAAGAAGAAGACAGTACACGACCTACTTGGATTTTGGAGAGGAGAGATGATAAGTTCACGTTTGGTTCCGGACGAAGCTCTTGCGCACCTATCGCTCCAGCAAGCCTCAATGGATACGGATAGACGGAGGGAGCTGTAGATTACAAGGCTGTTGAATTTCATTTAAGTTTTCAGCAACAGTGTGTACCTCATTGAGCAAGAGAGAGAGCGAGAGGGAGAGACCGTATCCCGAAGTATCTCGGTTACAGAGGCCAAAATGTTGCGGTGGTCTCTGACAGCTTTAAGCCTTTCCTGGACTTTGTTCATGTGCAGCGTGAGCAGAAGCTGTGCACAAGAAAGACAGTAAGTAGCTGCATGCAGTGTCTTTGAGGTGATACTAGTATTTCTGATGCTTCAACAGCTTGGTTTCATAGAAAAATGAGCTGAACACATGGTTATTGAGTTTATTAAACGACTGTGTTCACAAGTACTTTGATTTTTATTATACTAGATGCATTAATGTATAGTAATTAATCCACAAATACCGTACACATATTTGTGTGTGTGCATATGTGCTGATTTAAGCCATTCCACAAAATGACATTGTTATTACCTTGCCATTTATGTGCTGCCAGACTTTTCATTCACTTGAGAGTAGTAGTAGGCTACTTGGAGACAAAGCCTGCAGAACTCCTGGTGATTTTCGTGACTTGAGTCTGTGCTGTAACAACCTCTTGGATTCCTCAGTAGCCCACGTTTATCCCCAAACCCAAGCACACTGATGCCATCAGCTGCTGGAGGGGTTAATTCTGACTCAGGCAGTTAAAAGCAAAGAGTTGTAAGCGACTGTTCCAGGATGTCCAGGGGGGGAAGAGGAAGCTGTGCAGCTCAGTGTGCACAATAAACACTGATTTACTCAAGTGCAATCTTGATTTATATGAAAAAGAAAGAAAAAAAAGAGCTTGAGTATTAATCCAGGCCTGCCCATGTGACAGACTTTTAAAGGCTTCACCTACAAAGGAGAGCGCAAATCCTTCTCAGGCACCGAACGGCTCACAGAGGACAAAAGTTGGGCAAAAACAATGAGAGCTTGAGTACACGGAGCCATGTGACTGAACTGAGCGTGGTCTCCACCACCTGATCCGGGCTCATCCAAGGAGCTGGTTAAACTCACTGTAGATCAAACGCGCCGAGTCAATTTCCTCGTATTATCTTCTCTCTCCTGAAGCCTTGTTTTGCAGGGGATTTTCTCATGACTTTCTCTCTCGGGAACTGCAGTTGCCTCCAGCTGTAATGCTGCAGTGCTGTAATGCCAACCACCTGATCCGACTCTCATGCATGCAATTGGGTGTGTGCACAGGGCTTTGCTCACTCCCAATTTGTGTGATCTTCGGGGCGAGTTGGCCCGTTTGCCTTAGGAAATAGAAGGCAGGACTGCATTGGTCGAAGGAGGAGGTATTTCGGCTTGTGTTGCTCTGAGGTCCATCAATATTATCATCATATGATGGCTGCATAATCTGACTGCTCCACACCCATCTACACAAGATGCCCATCTACTCATGTAGTCGCGCCATGCTAACGAGACCACCTATCATCCTGCTATTGTTACCTGAGGATGCAGCCCCCTCCCCCCATGCTAGATGGCATATTCTCACATCCAAATGAAACCTAACTTGGTCCTCTTCCCCCCCACTTTGTTAAGAAGCATCAAAGAACGACCTTTGCTCCGCGACCTCAGTGACAGCCTCCTTCCCTCAATTAAATGTCACAGTGACTGTGTGGAATCTCAGTCGTTATGTTTTTTTAAAACAGACGCCGAGGTTCTGTCAGAGGTGCCAGACCACCCAAAGAAAACACTCGAGCGAAGGGAGCTCATTGGTCAGCAGGTGCCGTGTCCCCTGGTAACAATTAAACCTGATCTGCCTGTGCAAATCCACGTGGAATGTCACCATTTGTACGTACGCATGTGGATGCCAGTCAGAGAGAAAGCAGCCTCACCATTTCCCCTCGCACTCAAAATCAGGAATAGGAAGTTATATCTGTGCTGGTTGCCCCCAAGACTCAAGCAGTGATAGAATGCATATGCATCACATGTTTACCTCCTTTCTCTTCTTGTTGCTTTTCTCTATTAGACCCCTGACCTCTCTTTTGTCTCCTGCCGCCACCTCCCTGCGTTTCTCCTCCCTCTCTGCCTCCTCTCCTCCCTCCTTTATCTGCCCGTTTTCCCTCCCTTTCTCCACCTCGCTCTCCTGCTCTCCTCTCAGGGGCTACTTGGTCGCTGCGCCCTCTGTGTTTCGAGCAGGCGTCGAGGAGAGCGTGAGCGTGACCATCTTCAACCCAAAAGCAGACACCCGCGTCCAGGTGCAGCTGTCGGTGAAGGGGCAGACAGTTGCCCACAGCCACGGCTCAGTGCTCGGTGAGGACAAATTCTTGAGCTAAGGTTACGCCAGCACAATGCGTTACTTTTGGAGAGAAAACTTGCACTGTCAAGTTGAGCCAAGAGACACGCTGCTTTGTGTGGTCTGAGCTCTCACAGGTTCACAGTGCTGGTAAAAAAACACAACCGCATTGGCCATGACCGTGTGCTATGCTTTTCATCTACATTATCTCTGATTAGAGGCATCAGTTCAGCCCGTCCCACCAGCCACTTGGTGTATACAATGTGTGATTTGTTTGACAGCACCATTAATAAATGGTGCTAGCGCTGCACAGAGTGGCATGGAGACAGGTTGCAGCTGGATTTCCTGCTAACTGAGGGTGAAAACCTCCAGGCAAACGCCACAGTCTCATACTTACCGCACGTTAGGAGTATTAGACTGATCATTAATCAGCTGTGAACGCACCCAGGCCGTGAAAACCGATCTCGCTATAATATCTCCTTTCTGTTTCAGATAAAGGCACCATCAAATTAAAGGTGAGTCGAGCTCAGTGTGCAGCTTATTTTGCATTTATTTTCCCAGCATGCAGCTCTCCGGGCGCGCTTAAAATGCGCTGTGCTGTTTAGCGGTGACAGCTGCACAGTAGTGAGAGCCCCTTGTCCGTTGTGTGCACATTCCTCAGGCAACATGCAAATCAACACTAACATTATTTGTAATGCAACATCTGTCTCCGCTCATTCATTGGGAATAAGGTAACAGCCTCAATGTAATATGCAACAGCTGTTGACGTGCATGTACGGTCCACCGCCCCCGAAGGCTGGAATAGATCAATGTAGTATGCACGACTCGATTCTTCTCCTCCCTCCCTCCCTCCCTGTAACCTCCACCCTCATTCTCTTGAAATACTGTCATGTGCAGCGCGCTGCGCTATAGACTGGCATCTCCCTCTGCTCTTTTAATGCGCTTCTGTTGAGATTCTGTTGCCGTCGCTCCCCTGTATTAAATCAAGGTGAAGAATTTGAAGCATGAAACGGCCTTGAGTAAACATTTCAATCCTCAATTTTCCTTTTTTCATCTCATCCCCGATTGACTTTGCGTGGTTGTGTGTGTGTGTGCCACCAGGTCCCGTCTGGGCTAAGAGGCCAGGCCCATCTGAAGGTGTGGGGGAACCGTCACCTCACAGAGGGAGGGTACATTTTCCACAACTACACCACCATCACAGTGGAGAGCAAGGGCACCGCCGTCTTCATCCAGACTGACAAGCCCATCTACAAACCCAAACATAAAGGTTCCCTCATAGTGCACCTGGTAGTTAATCAGTTAATCACACAGAAATGCAGAGAATAGAGGCACGTTGTTGGTGATAATCAGTCAGTAAATACTTTAGTGCCAGTCCTGGGTTTTAGTTGGAGAACTCATGTAGAAGTAACTGCTGTGATTATGTGATTTAATATTTCAAACCATCGAATGAAGTCAGACAGTTCAGAAATACAAGATATTCATCTGAAAGAGATGCATGTCTGCTGTTTTTTTTGTTTTTTTTAACGGTATTCTTTCTATTTTGTCTTTAGTGCTCATCAATGTTTACACAGTCACCCCCGACCTGAGGCCAGTGAATGACAAGGTAACTTTAAATTCATGTTGCATCTTCAACCAGTCCTGGCAAAAGGACAGGCAAACAGTAAATGAAAAGTAGATAGGGTAGTTTTCCATATCACTTCACAGTGTTAGCTGTAATAATGTTACATGAATATACTTTTTACTCGTCCACTGATGAGGAGAAACCTAGTCTGCCTTGTGGGCAAAGAAATGTACAGCCACCTATTTGCAGAAGCCATTTTTCTTGGAATGTTAGCAATGGCTGCAAATATACTGTGCAGACAGACGGTTTATTGATGTTTGCAGCTATAAAGCCGCGTTGCAGGTAAAGGGCAGCGCTCACTTTCACAGACAGATGATTGTTATCTATGGCATGAGTGGACCATAGTGTTGAAACGATGCATGCTTTACGCTTTTTATCTAATTCATGCCATCTTGCGTTCTCTTTCTCTTTTCTTTCTTTTATTTTTTTCAGATAGAGGCGTATGTTTTGGTGAGTGGAGGCTGGCGGGACCACCCAGGGCTGGCACGGGGGACGGTGGCAATTTTAGTTCCCAGCCTGGTCGGGAGATTACAGAGCAGAAGTCAGGGCAGCTCACCTAGATAACAGGGTGCTCTCTGGAACAGTGCAAGGATAAACAACCTGAAAAAAGCCTCTTCTCTTCTCTTCTCTTCTCTTCTCTTCTCTTCTCTTCTCTTCTCTTCTCATGAGACATTTGCAGGTTGAATAACAGGCCGCTACTTCACAAGAAGCTCAGCAAAGCTTATACATAGGTCTCTGGGTCAAGTCCAGTTTAAGAACTGTTTGACCCAATTCAACAGTTACTGTACAATAACAGCATGCATTTAATCTAGCGCCTCATATTTCCAACGTGAATAGCTTCACGCTTGCAGTAGTTTGTGATTTCCTAATTTGATCTTTCAGGATCCAAGAGGATCCAGGATGGTCCAGTGGAAAGGACTTAAATCCATCTGCTGTGGTAAATCTATTTCTGCTATCATTGTGTATGTTGAACACCCACATGTGAAATGGTGAGAAATGCCAAAAAGAGTTATTGCGTTTTGGACGTAAAACTCACTCAGTTTGGTAAATCCACTCACTTTTGGAGTGTACTGTATATACCAGGACCAAGCACTCATTTAATGTGTTGTTTTCTTTCCCATAGGGGTTGTGAACATGAGTTTCCCTCTGTCTGACCAGCCTGTATTTGGAGAGTGGTTTATCTTTGTGGAGGTGCAGGGCCACACCTATAACAAGTCGTTTGAAGTGCAGAAATATGGTGAGATCCTACACAGAGAGCGAGATAGAGTTCTCGGTACAACTGTTGATAGCACTGTTTGATGAGTGCGTTCGTTAATGGGCATTTCATTTATGGTTCTATCCCTTCTCATTCCTAGAAGTGTTGTGCTTATATTCCATGTATGTTGTGTTTCTATGAAAGGCGGGGTAAGTCATTTCTGAGAAAGGCGGCTAATAATACAAACCCGCCCCTCCCTTCGGGTCTCCTTCAGGTGCTCTGACACTGAATTCATAGACGTGCATTTGCAAGTCAGCGAGACTGACGAGAGAGTCTGTTTTCCCAGAGCAGCCAATGAGACTCAGGCGATCATATTCACCGACTCACTGTCCTGCGAGGTGGTCGGAATAGAGCTGAGTGGATCGGTTCAAGCCACTTTGTTTTTTCCAGAGCAAACAGAGAATGTGAATATAACACATCCAGAACCGTAAGAGAGTATTCACTGAAGGTGACATAAAGCACACTGGATTAGAGTGTCTTACTCCACCTTTAATTCTAAAACACATCCAAGGAGAGGGGCTCACGTATCATTAATTACTGTTTTTAGAGGAGACTGCTGTTCAGTGAACGTGACCGTTAAATATCATGGCAGAAAGCCAGCGATACTGAGTGTCTGACGTGATGCAGCAAAACGTGCCACAAAGATGTTCTGTTGCCTCTCCCACAGTGATGCCCAAGTTTGAGTTGGTGATTGATCCACCGCGCTACATACGCGATCTCAGCTCATGCGAGCAGGCCACTGTCAGAGCCAGGTGAGTGTTAACGTTCATCATTGTGGGAGAAAAGAACGTGTTCATTCATCACGTCTTCTTACATTGATCTTAGCTGCAGTGTAAATGTAGAGTTGTGTTTATCTTGTCTGGATTAGAAACAAATAAATGTGTTAATGTTGTGCAGGTATACATTTGGGAAACCAGTGACGGGGAAGTTGACGGTGAATATGACAGTGAATGGAGTCGGCTACTACCATCATGAGATGGGCCATCCTGTCATCAAAACTATGGAGGTCAGTTTATTACCTGTCGTCCTGATGCTACATATTAAAGGTGAACTTGTTGAAGAAATGTTTAAGCTGATGCAGAAGCCTTCATCTTCCTCCGTATCTGATTGCATCTCTTCTGTTTTCAGATTAAAGGCTCCGCAAATTTTAGTCTGTGCGTGAAGGACATGATGCCTTTGGACGTTGCGGATCACTTCAGGGGGACAATTAGCATTTGGGCGTCAGTGACCAGCATAGACGGAAGCAGGCAAACCACATTTGATGATTCCACGCCGGTCCATAAACAGCTCATCGACATCAAGTACTCCAAAGACACGCGCAAACAGTTCAAGCCTGGTCTGCCTTACAAAGGGAAGGTGAGATAAATCAGGCTTGATTCACATTAAGTATTCACATCAGCCCTTTTGACTGTTTGACTGCAGTTTCTCTCTCTTTGTCGCCCCTGTCTTGTAGATTGAGGTCACCTATCCGGATGGGAGCCCAGCCGATGGGGTGAGGGTGCGGGTTAAGGCGGAGCTGACCCCCAAGGACAATGTCTTCACCAGTGAACTCATCTCCAGGGATGGCCAGGCCACCTTTGAGATCCCCTCAATCCCTACTGCTGCCCAGTACGTCTGGCTCGAGGTCAGTGACAGTCGGTTATAGAGCTATGTAAAGCAAACAGGACGACATGAGGAAGTTATTTTAAACCAATCTTATGAGTTACGTTGTTTTTATTTTCTTGGCACAGACCAAAGTGATATCTATTGACGGCAAGACAGTGGGAGACCAGTACTTGCCCAGCTACCTGTCAATCAGTAGCTGGTACTCTCCTAGCAGGTGTCACATCCAGCTCCAGAGCCCAAGCGCTCCGCTCAAGGTGACCTTTGCTCTTTCTATGTCTAAACAAAATCTGTTTGATTTTGAATCCTTAAAAAAGACTCCGAGACATCTCAGTCTTACAGCATCATTCTTGATATGATGATATATGGACTTATATTCGTGTTTTTTTCTGTGTGAACAGGTTGGCCAGGAGGCAGAGGTGGCTCTTAAATCCACTTGTCCCTGTAACTTCACCCTGCACTATGAGGTGGCATCCAGGGGCAACATCGTCCTCTCAGGCCAACAGCCAGCCAACCTGACAGCCTCACACAGAGGAAAACGGGCTACAGTCACCTTCGACAAGAACATTCACACCACCCACCTGCCTCCCCCTGCTTCTGGTAGTACATGGATCCATTTTAAAGCACAAAACAGTGAATGAGTTTGACTGATAGCTGTCTGCTCAGGATAATCGTAACCGCTATTACACTCCAGTCCCCTTCCTTTGCTGCCAGGTATCGCAGGCTCGTCCTCCCAGGCCGAGATGGACAGCTGTGTGTCTTATCTACACTTTCCTGTTAGTCACAGCATGGCACCCCTCAGCCGTCTGCTCGTCTACTACGTGAGGGAAAACGGCGAAGGCGTCACAGACAGTCTGCAAATCTCTATCCAGCCCGAGTTTGAGAACAAGGTTTGATAACAGCATTCATTTTTGTCATTGAATTTATCCACAGAACGGCCTCAAAAGGCACATTTAGATTTGATTTTATACCTTATTACTGTAGAAGCTGCAGAAGAAAACACGGTTCCCGTCAACATAACTCTCTATTAAAACCTGGGGAAGAGGTTGCACTCTCTGTATACATTTTGGAGCCGAGCCTAAGTATCCATGCACCAGCCATTACACCACAGCGTAATGTCTGTAAACAAACAGCTGTGTTGGCCTGGGAGAGCTCCCCAGTTCCTGCCTGCATTAGGTGGAGTTAACTCCCTGAAGTATTTACAGCTCTCTGGTATGCCCTTACAACACTGTGCGTGTGTGTCGGAGGAGGGGGTTGTGAGGGCAGGATGAGACAGCGGCCGTGCAGGCCGCAGGCAGATAAGTGGGGTCATGACAGGAGAGGATGACAGGTTACAGAATGGTGAAAGGAGGGCAGCGGAACCGATTAACGGGGCTAATTTGTGACTGTGCGCTGTCGAAAAATAGTTTTGATGTGTGAAAGTTTATGGCCGACTCTCACCATCCGTCCCCCTTTCAAGGGCTGTAGTTTTCCACTGTGTGTCATGTTGTTTTGCGCCACTTCTTCATACCTCAAACTATTGGACTGATGTTTTTCCAAATGACTGCTGAAGATCTCTCAAGCAACACTGCCAACTAGTGCCTGCATGATTTATTCATTCATAGTTCAACTGACAATTTAGTTTATATGTCATTTATAAAATTTGCATTTGGTTCCAGGTTTTTAAATGTGACTATTTTCCATTTTCAGAATTGGAGTGTTATTTAAAAAAATGTCCAGTTCAAGCAGCTGTTATCTGACATTCCTTGGTCAACTATTAACTAAATCCTCACTAAAATTGACATATTCAACATTCAGTGACTGACACTCAGTGATTCTCAGTCACCCATGTCACTGTGTATCCAGAAACGAATCTAAAACAACGGCTACTGGACTCGTTTGTGTTTCATTGAAGGTGGTTTACCATTTATCCAAATGAGTGCTGGGGAGTTTAGGTTTTTATTGGGAATATCTGGAGGTGGTGTCCACTTAAAGGTCACAGGACCAGAGTCTGTAATGACCCAAAACCCACCTGCAAACAGGGAAATATGTTCAGATTAATCTGGCTGGTGTCCTGTTTTATTTGCAATTAGTGGTTCTCTAATGACATATTACTAGCAAAAACCTCCAGGTGTGAATGGAGGTCTCTTTTCGGATAGAGATGTTAAAATTGTGTTGTGTTGGGCTGTCCAATCTTATGAAGGTGCAATTGTGTGACTGAAAGAAAGTGGTGCATAGAAATGTGCTGTTTTATTTTCACACGACTAGTGTCCTCTATGTTGGTTGCATTGCAGGTGTCTGTTTCTCTGTCAACCAATGAGTCCATGCCAGGAGACCCAGTTACACTTAATGTTCGGGGCGAGAGAGGCTCCTGTGTTTGTGTGGCCACTGTTGATAAGAGTCTCTACCTGTTAAAGCCTGGCTTCCAGATGAGCCCTGACAAGGTCAGTCCTGTGTAAATTAGTCTATAGATTTCACCTCAGTAGATATCTGCGACTCCAACTACTGTGTTTAAAACTTTACATGGATGTGTTTTTCCTGCGCAGGTGTTTAAAGATCTGGCAGATTTTGACGTCTCAGATGCTTTTGGCGTTCCTAAAGACGATGGACACTTCTGGTGGCCCGGGCTGTCGTCAAGGAGACGGAGGCGTTCCTCTGTGTTTCCGTGGCACTGGGACATCACTAAGGATGCACGCTTCGCATTCACAGTGAGAACACACATGAGTTACGGAGCCCGTAGTGACGTTACATGGGTAAAATAATAACCCGAGTGTGTCTGTGTTTTCTATTTCTCTCTGTGTTCATTACAGGAAACAGGGCTGGTTGTGATGACAGACATGGTGAGTTTAAACCACCGGCAGACCGGAGGCATGTACACAGATGAGGCCGTTCCTGCTTTTCAGCCACACAGCTCCACCTTAGTAGCCGCCATGCACCCCCGCCCCACGACCAGGTAGCGGATCTGCTGTAGAGACCGTCTTTGGGAATCAGCTAACCACTGTGAACTCTGACATGCCTAAAAAAGACTTGCCTCGTTCCAAATATGTGGAGCGATTAGAAAAGAGCTCTGAAATGTAAATTCCAAAATTTCAGCAACTATTTGTAATGAATACTTAACTGGGGTTGAGTTGGGTGGGATTTCATGTCATTCTCAAGCAGTGGCTGCTTCACAGATAAATCTCATGACCTTTGGAGGAAAAATGGAATGAAATGGAAGAAGAAGAAAGTTGTTATTATTACTGAGGAAAATTTACTGTGATCATTTACAGGACCACACACAGCAACATGGGCATGAACCTAACTCAAAACAATGAATCTGAAAGCAAGCCCATAAGAGAGCAATGATTACTTCAAGATCCCAAAAATTATACTCTAGTTATACACTTCTGAGCACTTGTCATCCTTGGGTTGAATAAGGTCTCCAGAGTGAGTAATAGACATGCAGAGAAAAACATGACAAAAGAAATTACATTCTCGGGTTCATCCATATATTAGGCCTACATTCCTCCGTTCTTGAAACACATGATGTGACTTAGAGAATATCAGCGTGGAATGTCGAATGATACATTTTCCAATTATGGCGTTGTTTTATTAGAGCAGCTGAAGCTTTTTACTGATGTCAGTTTTTGTTTTGGTTGCAGAGCAGAGAAGCGGAGGCGCACATTTTTCCCAGAGACCTGGGTGTGGCACTGCCTCAACGTCAGGTATTTAAATTGCTGTACAAATATTTCTTGTGTGTGTGTGTGTGAAAGCTGCATGCCTGTGGCTACATATATCAGGTGCACCAGATTGTCTTTCCTTTCATGTGGTTTAGTCACTTTCTTAAGCACTTAAGGGAGCAGAGAGGAGAGTTTAGAGTGAATGAGAGGGGCAAACTCACAAAAACAATAAAAGGAGATCCTGCAGACAGAAGCAATGAAGCAGTGAAGCATTCATATAGTGAGAAAAGGTGGTACAAGGCAAATGGATAAGGACAGGTGGAAGAAAAGTGGTATTGGGATGGTAAAAAGAGAGAACTGGGAGGAAAAAAAAAGTGAAGATGA
Source organism: Planiliza haematocheilus (assembly GCA_005024645.1). NCBI lineage: Eukaryota > Metazoa > Chordata > Actinopteri > Mugiliformes > Mugilidae > Planiliza > Planiliza haematocheilus. Next base: position 2,744,670 of record SRSE01000509.1, read on the forward strand.
GACACTGGCGGGAGAATTTCAGGAGCGGAAAGGTGCGAGGCAATGCTGCGTGTGAGAAGGCCGATGTTCCATCATGTACCAGGATCCGGCATTTCCCCCTCTGGGTGTGAAAGTGCCTCATTTAATCTTGGAACAGGCTGTTACTTTCTCAAGAGCTCCTTGGCCAATACAAATGAAATGCCCATAGATTTCCAAATGCCTGATTCCTTTGGATGGGACTTCAGGTCTCCATAATTTCCCATGAAGCTCTGCAAAGCTCTGATTTTCCTTAAAAATCTATTAAAATGGATTTTGGGCAACTTTGATCAAAGGGAAGGGCGTAAGTGCAGTTTTTCATGTTTATTATGGCCTGGGACAGCTTGCCAAGACCAACATTAAGTACGTGCTGCCAATAATGACTTTAGCCCATTTTGTTCAGAGAAACCTGACTGTCCCTCACACCTATCCACTTTAGAGTGCTGCAGTTTTATTGGTACAGGTGCTGTTGTTGACACAGGTGTTGCGTAAAAGTAATCTACAGTGTATTTATTAGCTTAGTTTGAAACTCAGATTGTGCCTCAATGTGTCACGACAGCTCTGAAACTGGTGAAGCTGAGCTGCAGCTGGATGTGCCGGATTCGATCACCACATGGGTAGCGGAGGCTGTTGGCCTGTCTGAAGAGAAGGGACTGGGTTTGGCGAAGAGAGCGGAGCTTCGTACCTTCAAGCACTTCTTCGTGGACTTTACGCTGCCCTATGGCTTAATAAGAGGGGAGCAGACCAAAGTTCCTCTCACTGTCTACAACTACCTGCCTACCTGCTCTGAGGTAAGATGATGAATGAGAGGGCAGGCGGACAGGACTCAAACGTGGTGCTTAACCACAGCGAGTCTACAGCAAAACTCAACACATGTTGCCTTCTAGTGCAAATTCGATAACAACCAACAGAATCACATTACTGAAGATAAGGATGGAGGCATTAGTTTACAGTGCACCTACAGGGTGTAGGGTCTAGCCCTACCAATTGCATAATCTCCATTTTCAAAATACAGTTAAAACCAGTGCTTAAGTACAATTACAATTCTACATGTGAACGTGGGGTTTTTAAAACTGTCTGTGTAGCTTCAGTGTGAGAAACAGCCAAGTCACTGCAACAGCCATCTTTACAATACCGAGAATAGTTTAGATTGCGTCATTATGCTTTTCATGAGGTCCTAATTCCTTGTCAAGATAGTGTGTCAGTGTAACATACAACCACCCAAAGTGTTAGGTGAACACATCGCCAAAAGATGGACCACAGAGAGTTAACGTACAACTGACAGGTTTTATGTTCCACTGTAAATCGTTTCAGCAAGCTGAAAGCAGACTAATCGATACCAAGTGAACAAAAGCAACCTGAAAATTTCACACTTATAGAACAGAGACATTCAGTGGATAATCCTTTCTAAGCTTAGAGTGGACGCCAGCAAAAAATCAAGTTTTAGCAATTTCAGTTTCATAGTGAAGCTTTACATTCTGAACAACCGATGACACTCTACGTGACTGGACTTCTTCGTTTCTAATTAACCTGATGCACCAAATGATTTGTTGCAGCTATCCATCTTCAAAAAACTATAAGTTTGTTGATGAAACATCGTCTAGAAAGCAGATGGTGTAGCTAGCTAGCTAGCTGCAGTATGAAGTTAGCATGTTGGTAGATGTTTCTACCGTTTTTTGAAGGGAAAAATTGACGATCAACTGCAGTGAAACCTAAAACACACCCATAGATGCCAACAGTTCCTCACAGGGTGCTGATTAGTCTGCACCTCTGAGAGTCAACCCTTTGCGATGGGCTAAAACGTGCAAACCACTGTGATGTTCACCAGCAGAATTGGATCAGTGTGATAAACAAGTCCAGGTCTCTTGTGAAATAACTGTGAGTATGTAGGCCCGTGGCTACAAACAGAATGGAAATCTCAAAAAAAAAAAAAAGCGGAGAAGCAGAAGTTTTAGTATGAAGATATGAGATTAGCCCAGAAGTATGTACTCTCTTTGAAGAGCCCTCCAAGCTTTGTCCTGGCCTTAAACGGGTCCATCCTGCGCTCCACGCAGATGACATCATGATGTTTGCTGATGAGCCCGTTAAATGGCCTGTGCGTGTGCTGGCCTGATGTCATGTTAGGTGAATATGCAAACCAGAATAGCCCTTCCTTTGATGTCCACCCCAGCAACATGTGATTCTTATATTTTCTGCTCAGTTATTTATGACTTGTGGCATGCGGATAAAGACCAGTTAACAGATCCCTCTGCATCGCTGAGCACTGTGAAAATTGGACAATGAGTGGAACTTAATCCTTTGGGGAGCCTGAGAAGCATGAGTCAGTCGGCATGGAAAATTCACAATGCGATTTAAGAATTCTCCCTCGCTTTCAGAGCTTTGAGGAAACACGCTATATGAGGGAGGGGCGTGCCTAGTAGATATGATATCATCGTGGACTGTCAGAGGAGATCAATGGGCTCTGATGTTCCTGTCCTGTCCTCTCTTCTCCTTTCCTTTTACAGGTTCATGTAAAGGTGTCAGTACCAAAGGGTGTCAAGTTTGTGGGCCATCCTGGAAAGCACCACCTTACCAGAAAGAAGTGTGTTGCTCCTGGAGAGGCTACTCCTACATCCATTGTGCTGTCTTTCACTGAACTGGGATCTGTTAACATCACAGGTACCCACAGAGCACAAAAACACAAACACGTTCTCATCAGTTTATCAGATCTTTTGTATCACGTGTAACTTGTGGGATCTTCCTTCCTGTCTTCTGAACAACCTTGGAGAAAACACTTCTCTGCAGCCATACATGTTCCTTTTTGGTCAGCTTGTAAGAAATAAAACAAGCAATTGAATTCCTGTTGAACATGTGGAACTGACTACACAATGCCATGAAGCTTCTTGAAATTCTTGTCAAACACTCTGAAAGAAGGAAGCACGTCAGCATTTGTTGCATTTGTTGTGAGAGAAGGATTCAGGGTTTGGATGCTTATGTAAACAATACAGATTAGATTATGCTGAATCATGGAAATAGTGTTCTTTGAATTCCTAAGTGGTGTGGTGCTTAAAAACAACAGCAGCTTTTCACAGGGACGTGGGCCCTCTCTGCGTGGTGCCTCCCAAAAAGGCCATCCTCTGACTCAGAAGAGCTCTGTTGGCCACGGAGCTGAGCCGTGTGTGATCTGGTCACCCACCCAGGTTACAAATAGTCCCCTCCAGAGTGCATGTGAAAACAAAGCGGGCCGGCAATGGGGGAGTAACCAGAGCTGTGCTGTGACACTCAGTGGCATGTTGATGAGTTTGCAGGTCACTGGCGGTCAATGGGCCCCCCATGGCCCCACTCCTAGTCCCCTGGCCCCTTGTGTTTCCTTCTCACTACACACACACAAAGAGACGCCATTGGCACGGGGCCACATTTCCAATGTGCTCCCCAGCAAGAGAACTGGGAGTCCTTTTACAAACATGTTTGTCCTGTGTAATGTATGCTTGTGTCCACAAATAACACGGATATCCACTTCTCCAGGAATGAGTGATTTTTGACCTCACTTTTCAATGTATTCCGTGACTCCCTTAATTTGCCGATATTATTATGATACATATAAAGAGTGACTTAATCCTTCAACAGGATGGACCTTGATGTCTTCACTGGTGAGGGTACAAACAGTGTACCTCTCAGTAGTTACGGCCTTTAATCAGACGTAAAAACTACAAACCAACCAGAATAGTCTTGAACTCCCTTAGACCAGTACTGTCAATTCCCACTATGGGAATTTTGTGTATTAAAGGGGAATTACCGTTTTTTACAACCTGCACCTTATTTCTGGCATAAAATCCAATCATTTACTCACCCATATAACTTTGGTGTCATTTGGAGTCATCTGCCATGAAACTCTATGCTAGTGCTATTCATTGTTCTGTCCAGGGGTTACCTGTCATCTATTAGCAGACGGTGCAGCGGTATGTTGTTCTTTGGCTGTTCCTCTCTCTGCCTCCGCATCCTCCTTTCAACGAGCTCCTCATCCGTATACTCTGGCTCAAAACGCTAAGGACGTCCATCATAAACAAAGTCGTCGTCCACAACCTCAGAATCTGAAAAAAAATATTCAGCCATGTCGCAAAAAAACTTGCAGTAGCAAGTTACAGGTAAAACAAGCTGACCGTTGCGGGTGCGTGTGGCACTCAGAGATGACATCATGCAGGTCAGAGGTTAGTAGGTCAGTCTGCAGACCCCGGATGATGATAACAGGCAACTCTGGACTCAGCGGGGAATAGCACTGGCATATTATAACAAAATATTGGCGAAAGGAACGAGTTTCACAGCAGATTATGCGTTATTTAGAGGCTGCGTTTCGGTGCCCCAGTCACTCCCACTATATGGATATATGTGACGCTCTGCTGGATCTAAATATATTACAAGTGACTCCAAATGACACCAAAGTTATATAGGTGAGTAAATTATTGTATTTTATGCCAGAAATAAGGTCCGGGTTGTAAAAAAACAGTAATTTCCCTTTAAGACATACTATATATAATAGTTTCCTCTTACTGTCTTTGAGTGACTCTCCACTGATACACTAGATAAGCTCAAGTGGTCCTACGCCCGTAGTGAAGGAATGTAAGTTAATTCTGTTCTGTGCTACCTTGACAGCTCGTGCTATTGCCTATAGTGAACCAAGCTGCTGTTCAGATGGATTCTCGACAGCCAAGATGGGGAATGATGTGGAGGAAAGAAGGATCCCAACTGGCCTGGACTACGTCCGTAGGACCGTCTTGGTCGAGGTAAGAGAGTTAAGTTATTCATCACTGCCACTTGACGAAGCACGCTCTCTTTGTATATTTGTGTATATTGTGTATATTGATATTAAGTCTTGCTGTGCATTTTGCCATACCCAATGTTAACCAATGTTATTTTGGTTGCAGCCAGAAGGCCTTCCCAGAGAATACACCTACAGCGTCTTCTTCTGCCCCAATGGTTAGTGACTAAACATGTCAGGAGCCTAAAGAGATATCATAGTTATACAAATGCTTGCTTTATGTTTTATGACCTGTGCATGTCTCTGTACAAAACTCAAGTGTAATATGTGTTTCCATTGTCAGAGAGGATCCACATTTCCACCCCTAATAAGTATGAGTATCAGTATGTGAAAAAGCCAGCCCGGATGAACCAGTTCCAGGTGGCAGTGAAGACCCACAATGATGCCCATTTTGCCCTCTCTGCAAGTCCCCATGACACTGCAGAGATGCTAGAGATCGTTCTCGGGGGCAGGCAGAACACTCGCTCCTGGATTTCCCTGGGCAAGATGGGCGACCCCCTTGTCAGCGTCCCCACCCCAGGTATTCTGTCCTGGGATGAGTTCCGCAGTTTCTGGATCAGCTGGAAGGGAGGCGTGGTGCAGGTGAGAAGCTGAAAGAATTAAATATAGCACTGAAATGTTCTGCCAAAGCAAGTTTAGCTGATTTGTGTTCAGCTCGTGAGCGCATGCTCCGGCACAAAGAGAAGTGAGAGGAACACAGTGAGCAGGCCATGGGGTTTGTGTGTTAGGAGAACTGGCGCCACTTTTACTGGTGCGCCCTCCTGTGACGGGGGACACTCTGTGATCCGTGGCCTGGTGCTCGCATTGGCAGTCAGTGGCTGGCACACTGCTCCCTGCTCCCCACACCACCCCTACCCCCCAAACCCAGCATTAGCCTCGCATCATTCACCAAGGGCAGCAATTAAAAGCTTGCATATTACAGTCCGGAGTGAGTCATTTATTTTCTTGGGGAATTATGGGGGTTTGGGGGTGGTTGAGCTACGGGGCTTGGCCTTGCACGGTCCTTGGTTTAATATGATTACAAAATTATACTCTTGTATCAGGAAGTGTACGCTACATGTTTCTGAATGAAGTTTTTGAATCAAACTGGCATCACTAACACTTGTCAAAAGGACAGGGAACTGTTGCAGCTGCTTTATCACCAAATAATGGACTAATACAAGCAAATCCACATTGTTTTCTCCAGGTGGGACATGGTTTACATCCATCCAATGAATCAGTGATTCTCCAGTGGGCAGGCCAATTCTCAGGACAGGTTTGTTTCTTTATGGCATATATGTGCAAGTTGCAGAATGTTTTTATCAGAGAGTTAAAGAAATCATATACAGTACATGTATTTCATCCATCCAGGTGCGACACATAGGCTTCTCAACAGGCTGGGGCTCAGTTGGGGAGTTCAAGATCTGGAGGAAGGAAGACTCTGATGACAACCACAACGAGGCCTTCACACTGGGGGTCCCACACAACATGGTGCCCGGATCGGAAAGGGCCACTGCATTTATGATTGGTAACCTATTTTTTGATTGAATGCATATATCTATTGCTTATTATCTCCCAAGCCAAGTCGTCATCACCAACTAATATGTGTTATCAGGGGATGTCATGGGGCCAACTCTAAACAACCTGGACAAACTTTTGAGGCTGCCGTTTGGGTGCGGCGAGCAGAACATGATCCACTTTGCTCCCAACGTCTTCGTTCTGAAGTACCTGCAGAAAACCAGGCAGCTCAGCCCCGAAGTTGAAAATGAGGCTACCGACTACCTCCTTCAAGGTAAAAAAGCTGGCACCAATATTTGTTTAGTTTCACATCAAGTTCTATGTTTTTCATTCCCAATTTGTCAAAGATGAGCTCTACACTAAGCCTTAAAATGTCCCTCTCTTTATGCTGTGTCTTTTTCTAATCTAAAAGTTCTAAAGTAAAGTTTTTATACATCTACACACACGGGTAGTGTTGAATGTTTTCTTTCCAACAAACCTGAACGAGCAATCTGATATTTGACACTACTGTATGATGATTATCGCCTTCACATCCTTCTTTTCTTCTCTGCTGTACAATCCCAATCTCTTCTGGCTCAGAAGTGTGCAAAATGGTTTCCTGATGAAATTAAGGAATGCTTTCCAATTGTTAGCAAATTGTGTACTGTTGTTGGGTTTTCTGGAAACTGTTGGAGAGCACAGTTTACCTTGGACAATGGTTTCTGTTTGTGGAACTAAGAAATTCATTGACAGAGGAGCCTGGGTTGGCTGGCACTAAATTCTTCTTCTAAATTCTTGGATCATAGACTGGAACATGAAGCTGGATGTTGTTCCTTACAGTTACCCAGACCAGCCTTTTCTCTGCTTCCTCGATTTTTCACCACTCACCCTCACAAAGGTCTACTGTTATGATGGAAAACCTCACCTGGAGTAACTCTCACTGGAGTTTTCTAGCGCACTATACCAGATGGATGTAATAGAGCTGTGCACAAACTTTAAACAGGCAGCGAAGATATTCCTGACAGTGCAGTTGACCTTAAGCTGGCAAAAAACACAAGAAACATGGAGCACATTAGGAACTCTGCTACCAAGTTTTGTAAAGTACCATTATTTACATGTTCACGAATTGGCCTTTTCTGGATTCACCTACTTTGATCGCAGTGTGACGCATCTGAACATCTTTGAACAGTTCGCTCTGTTATAATTGCATATCCACAACGACAAGTGCAAAGCTCTTTATTATATATGGAAGAACAACAAGGGCGTGCCAAAGCACACTTGGTTGTTGTTAATGTACAATTATTCAATCGTAAGAGACAAATCTGAAAACATTAATGTTGATCATTTCTGGCCAAGCATACTTGCTGAAAGTCCTGCTCTACACCTTATTCTTATCCAGGCTACCAGAGACAGCTGACTTACAAACGGCAGGATGGATCCTACAGTGCCTTCGGAGAAAGGGATTCCTCTGGCAGCATGTGGTAAGTCATTGTAGGTGTTGAAGTTTACACAACTCATACCATCCAAGCTACGCTTTGCAGTATCCACATTCTTCAGGTTTAACTGGAACACAGGTTTCCGGCCAGGGCAGTGAAGTAGTTATTAAAATCTCAGTACACTGCGCTCAAATGAATCTATTCCTGTTGGTGTGTTTAAATCTCCGGTGAGTTTTTTTTTTTTTTTTTCCTCTGGGTGTTTATTTCATGTTTACACTCCGTGGGGGCAGGCATTCAGACAGAACCATCTTAATATTTATAAAACTGAAATCATTTCCCTCAATGGGGAGCTTCACTGCTTGTATATTGAGGCCCACGCACAATGTGCATACCTCCGGTCGATTTATGAGCTCAAGAGGGTATTATGATATTTAATAGAGCTAACACTGTGAAACAGCAGGTTACATAAACGGCGAAGAATCATAAACAAACTGCATAATTGGATCCCTGAGGTAGGCAAAGTTGTCAAGATTTATTTGCAGTTAATCTGAGTTCATATCCGTGCCACTGAGTGGACCCATGCTGCTTTGGCCCCGTAGACATACTCTTAATGCCACTGTTGGAGACAGTGTTGTAAGTTGTCTGGAGCCACTTCACCAAATGGCTCTTTACCTTTTTTTTTGGCATGGCCTGGAATACAGAATTGATGCATTCCTCCTAATGACTCACTACCCGGGTGTAATTGGTAACATTAAACCTCTACGGAAAGCTTGAACTCTTCCCCTGATGACTGTGAGAGGATATGAGGATGTAACAAGCAGTAGTTTCGAGTTTTCCTTGGCGCTCGGGGCAACAAGTGTGGGTTGTGGGCACAAGACAGATGGTGAACCTTCCGTAAACTTGCATCAGACACTTTATGAATCCATCAACAACACTTTTGCATCCAGAACAAGCCCGGCTTTTGTTTTAGTTCCGGAGTTCACGAGCAGAGCAGTGCTTTTACTGCCCGCTTAAAAGCAGCTGCAGTGCAGTGTTAATGTATCCCAGTGTGTAAAAATGTATCAGAGTGGAAATTGACAGGATCTAATGAAAAGATTGAACATAATGACCTGGGCTTGCAGTAATGGGTCGCTGTGCAGTGCTAGTCATCTCCAATGCCAAAGCTGTAAACACTACACAGACTGGGCTGAAAGTTCAGTGAGTTAATGTTATTCAGAAGCAGGTAGAATATGGCCAGAAATGACAGGGTATGTTCCCCACCCCCAGCTCCTTTTGAATAAAAATTACCTGCTATTTTGTAAGGAACATCCAGGTAACATGAGGATTTGAGCATAGATTGTATATAAAGATGGATGCTGCACACAATGTTCTTACCCACTGGTTTGAATTGGAGCCTAATGAAAGTGTTGAGAATGGCTTTGTGGTATCCAGTTGGAGCCGGGACCTTCTAGGGACTAGGAAGTGGGGGTCACATGGGACACTTGGAAGCTGACCTGCTTTATTGCATCTCTCCACTGACCAAATTATTCCCCGGCAATGAATTGGGTGGGCTATATGAGGTGATGGACAGCACCATAGTCATACACATCATCTGAGAGGTGCGGAGTTCGATTAGTTTACGGCAGAGTGGCTCCGATTGGTTGTAGAAATATCCAGTTTTGTGTGCATTTTCTTTGCATCGGTTGAAACACGCCCCGTAATGGAATCCAAGGGGTATATGGCTACACCAGGTTACTGATGAAGCCCATTAAAAGTGGAAACCATTAAGAAGATGAACACATATTTATCCACTGTTATTGAGATTAACTGAAGCCAAAACTATCTGTGGAAAATCTATTTCCTATTTAACAAAGAAAAGACAACTAAACAAGAGTCACTATATCACAATGGAATCAAAACAGACTCTAGCTCACTGGTGAGTGACTTTCCCGGCCTTCCTCATCAACAGTTATGTCAGAGAACGTAGCTTTCTTTGCAGCCAATGGCTACTTAATTATTCACTAAAGGACCACCAGCACACTGATCAGAAGGACTGAATTTAGTGGATGACTGTTGTTACCACAGATATTTTGGAGCACTCAAAGGGCCATCCTCACTGGCTTCCATTTCAAACTGTGGCTGTTGTCTCTTGGTGCATACATGCATGCATTTATTATCGTTTGTTCTCCATTGGCCGCATCAATTTTCTCCTGGTTCGTAATATACCCTTCACCCAAACCCAAAATGTTTCAACATTTTATCATTATCACGAACAAACCTCATCAGTTTTTTACCAGCACACACAACATCACTCTCATAGTATTTCCTCCAGTAGTTAGAGAGGCTAAAGGTTAAAAAGCCCTAGCCAAGAGAGAAAAACAATTTAGTGATCAAACTAGAAATTTACTCCAAAGCAAACCTACTCTCCCATACGTAATTATTTTAAAGAAGAGAAAAGTGCTTTTTTTTTTGTGAACTCAGACAGTGTCAGTCTTAGCGCTTGGCTCTACATGTTGAGGCTGGCATGGCATCTGTGTCTGCCCAAAGACTGAACTGACAGCGTTAGCGGGGTTAGGAGGCTGGATACCAGAGATTGAAAACACTGATATCTGCTGCTGTATTAACCTCATATCTGTTTCCATTCCTGTGCCAAACCTGCGAGCCAGTGTTCCTTTCTTTTCCTTTAGCGGCTGCTTGTTGTTGCTTGGCTGCCATTGTCGAGGTGTTTATCATAGAAACAGGGATGTTTATATGCTGCATGGTGATTACACATCCACAGACAGTAAGGAATACGTCTCTTAAAAAAAGGTGTGGGAAACACTTTCTCCAAGTCAGCTCATAACATTCTCCTTAAAGCTTATCAAGCCAGGCTTTATCAAGGAGCACACACATTTATTGTCTTTAAAAAAAAAAAAAGAAAGAAATCCTTCAGCTCTACCCTTTGAAGTGTGGAGCTCAGAGAGGGGATTTGAAAGTGGGAGGTTAGAAAACAGGGGCAAGGATGAAGGAGGGGGAGAATCACGAGCGGGCGCCGAGCGCGGTCGGTGGCTGAGTGGTGGAAGCGAGCTCGTCTAGTGCTTCCTTCCTTCCCCCAAACCAAGTCGTACTTACACTTTCCAGTACCTTTCCCCCGAAGCCCAACATTTAAAGCCAGTCACACAATATTACTTAACAGAATAAAAATTCCAACTTGCTTGTGACTTTATCCCTAGTTTTGTCTCCGGGGACGAATAATCCAGGTTCCAGCCAGAGAAGATTTAATGTTTTGGTTTATGAGAGAAAGGTTCCTTCTTCCCCATTCATACCCCCAGTGCTCTTTTCTGGGATTGTGATCTCACTTGCGAGCCTCGTTGAGAAACTACAGTGTGACCTGTTTGTTTATTCCCTCATTTCCAGTGTGTGTTTCTTTCTTTTATGGTAAACAGCTTACCTCATCCTATAAGTCACTTATGGCCAGGGGTGGTGTAATGGAATGCCTTGCTGTCACTGAGCAGTTGTTGGCCAAAGACTGCAGCTTTCAACCACTACCGGGAGGTCTGTTGTTTATGGATGAGTGTATGTTTATTAGCTCAGCCCTGTCCCCCAGGACTGACCTTGGCCTTTCTCCGTTACTCCCCTGGTTCTTCTCCACTGTGTCCCACTAAAACCGTGGCTCATAAATTTTCACTTGCACTCCCAGGCCGGCCATATTCACAACCTTCATCCCTGGGATCCGTATTTGTATAAGTTGCAGAATGTTTTTGGGGGAATCTTTGACTCACAACCAGAAACACACTTGACTGGCTCATGTGTGATTTCACATTCTCTAGAGCACAGCTGCCGCATCCTGTAACGCTGATCAAACCCTGCCGCACCCATCTGCTCCCCTCCTCACTTCCTTTTTTCCATTTCATCAGATTCATCTATACATACCAGCCCTCTCGGACAAAAACATCCCCCCATGTATGTTCTCCTCCATCCGCCCCCCTCCCTCTCTGATGACAGATTGAAAGACCGGGACTTGTTGAAAAACCATTCACTCCGCTCGAACACTGATTGCATTTGAAATCTTGGGAAGTGCGATACGTATTTTTCAGGGATTTGCCAGCACATGTTGCAAATGATCTTCCTCCCTTCCTCCTTCCCCTTCCTTTCTCTCATCCATCTTTTTTTCCATCTCTCACCCCTCCACTCCATGTGTCCTTTCTTTTAGGTTGACAGCCTTTGTGCTGAAGTCCTTTGCTCAGTCTCGGGGTTTCATCTTCATTGACCCAGAGGAGCTTCGTGCGGCCAAGTCTTGGCTCATCAAACATCAGCGAGATGATGGATCGTTCCCCGCCATGGGACGTATCCTCAACAAAGACCTGCAGGTAGGCCTGGGTTAAAGTACTGCAGCTTTCTGCATGCACAAAGCCTTGGGTTGTTTTAATTTACTGGGAAAATGGCACAACTGATTGAGACTGAGGACTGAGACTCAGCGACTCCGGGAACTCAAGTTTCCTCCCACTGTCCAACGACATGCTTGTTAACTTAATTGGTGATTCTAAATTGGCCGTAGGTGTGTATGTGAGTGTGAATGGTTGTCCATCTCGCCGTGCTAGCCCTGCGATAGACTGGCGACCCAATGACAGCCGGGATGGGCTCCAGATTGACCCCGCGACCCTCCAGAAAATGAATGAATGTATGATTGAGTCTTGTTAGATCACCAGTGCCAGTGTTAGAATTCTCTTAACTTACTAAAATATATGAATCTATTTGTATCATTGTGTCGCGGGCTGACAGCTAACAATCAGATGCTTAGCTGGCCAGTTAACTGGACAAGTTGATACCAGTAAGTTTTACAATATTTACACTGCGTATGAACGAGGGCTGAGTGTGCCTAGGATTTGAAATGAAGTCTAATGTGTGTTTTTGTTCACAGGGAGGGATCCATGGGAAGATCTCGCTCACAGCTTATGTGGTAGCAGCTCTGTTGGAGACAGGGATAACCACAGAGGTAAGTTGTCCAACAAGACTCAGTGTCACTGCAAAACGCGCCTCTGACACGTGGCGTTTAATTTCGTACTACAAGTTAAAAAGCTCCACTTTGCCCGATTTGTCACCCAAACTGTAAAATCTGATTATTGATTTCACTGGGTTTGATTTTTTTTTAACAGTCCCAGCAACCTAGAGCACTACCTGTCCCTCCTTAAACCACTTACTTACTTCCTACCAGCCCTGGTCGTGTGTGGACATATCGCTGCATTCCTGATAGCTGTGAAGATGGATGTGCTGGCAGCCAGCCCATTCAAATTTGCTATGCCCCAGTGCTGTAAATGTAAAGTCCGATCACGGTTTGGAATACTTCAAAAGATTCAGCCTGACGTGCAGAGACAGACAGAGTCACATGAAAGACACCTCTGTTGCTTTGCTCTCTTTCTGCTATCTGTGTTTTCGCATAGATCCTCAATAATTAAACATTAGTGTCCACAGAATTGGACAAGTTTGATATGATCAACCTGAGCTTGTACTGTATTCCTGCAACCTAAAAGCTTCTAAACCCCCGACTGTTTTTGTCTTCGCTCCCCAGTCATCCAAATAGTTCACTCTTTATTTAGGATTTTCTCTCCCTTGCTCCTCTCCATCCATCTGCACCCCCCCCTTCCTCAGTTCTTCCTCCGCTATCTATCCCAAAAGGTTTCTTCGTGTCCTTTTGCAACTGATAAAAACTGAAAAGGTATCCTTCACTTCAAAGCAGTAACTCCATCCCCCTTCAAATTTCACTTAATTAAAAGATGACTGCAGCAATTACAGTGAGCTGGCTCTGGAGGCCTGTCATCTTGTGGATGAGAGGGAAGGTCACATCTGCATGAGATGAAAGTCAACACTCAACTTTTTAATGGCCGACATGAACGTTTCTGGACAGGAGACAGTTGCGTGTTTGGAGAGGGCGGCCTCTAAACTGTTGAACATTCAATAAAGAGATTATGGTGACAATTGTTGAATGAGTCTTGAAGTATATCAAAGGTCACGTCATGTAAATACCTTATCTGTTGTTCCAGTAGCAAACACTGTTGCAGCAATGGCTGGTGGGCTACAACATGAAGTGACACCAAACGGCAGAGTTTACCAAAATATGGGGTTTATTTCAGTGGATTTAATAAACATAGCTAGTGAAATAAGAACTTCACCAACAGGCTCCAAGCTTTTTCATCATTTGGAGAATCAAGCCCATACACAATCCAAAGATCCTTGCTCTGACATTAATGCCACTACATAAAACTTACAATGTGAAATCTTGGCAATATAAGATTTGGTAATGGAAGATTTTCTTGGAGTAAATAACACTGTAGACTAGAGATTACATACTAGATTTGAACTAGGGACTGTAGGTTTGCTGCTGAACCCCTGCTATATGCTTGACCAAGGCACCTCACTCTTAAGAACTGCTTCCTGAGTGCCTTGCATTGCTGCCCACTGCTCCAAGTGCACTCAATACTCTCTTCGAAAATAAAAAATCCCACTTTTATCCATGCTGTGTATCATGACAGTTACTACAAGTTTTTCTGTGTTTGTCTGACCACCTGATCTTGTCGGATCTAGGAGGAGAAGGTGGCAGTGGCCAAAGCCAAGGACTTCCTGGAGAGCAACACATATTCTGCAGACGACCCCTATACCACTGCTCTCTCTGCATACGCCTTGGCTCTGCTGCGCAGCCCTTATGCTCCACTGGCCTTGCGCCGCCTCAACCACATGGCCATCACACAAGGTACTACCGCACGTGACTGTGACCAGTTCAGCTGCCAAATCATTGGACGTTCATGCGTTCGGAGCTTAGCAGTCTGGACAGCAGATGTATGAACAGGTGACAATCAAAGACCAGATGCACCACCTAAAAAACACCACACTGCAAAGATGTTTGTAGCAACAGGCTGTCAGGCACAAGCTATAGGACAGAAACTATTTCTAAAGGAGTTGCTCTAGTCCTCAGCAGCAGTTCAATCCACTCCTCCCTTTCCTCCTCTGTTTCTTATCTTACTGTTGGTTTCCTTTGGCCATTTCCTTCTCTTCCTCTTGATCAAAACTTTCTGCAAGTTTTGGCAGATTTGACTGAGGTGCAGGAGAAAACAACACCATCATTTTATTCCCAAAGTACAATGAAGGCACTGGGCTTGGTTGCATAGTTGCTGAAAGATTCAATCATGATATTGGTACAGTGAGTCACACAGCGAGCCCCTCCACTGCTGCCTTGAGCCACTTTCCCACGGCGTGTCCAAGAACGGACTGCTGCATCTTTATCGGCTCTTGACACTCTGCGTGAAAGGTATGGAGATGGAGTGGAGGACAGTGTCGTCTGACCTTAAAACCAGCAGTGGAGGTAGTCACAAAGAACACTGGACGTCTACACCGTTCAGTAAATGTCTCCTCTCTGTTTCTGGAAGTCCAGCGTGGTTTTACTGGGGAAAGATTACACAGGTGTTGCTGGCTCAGCGTGAACAAGCAAAGTGTTATGGTTGGGTCTTCTTTGCTGATTTATGGTGCGATCTCAGGGTAACATCTCACATTGTTTGTCTCTGTAGATGGACTCACCCACTGGAGTCTGACTGGCAGCACTATGACAGACGAAGACACCTTCATGGGCTTCAGTGATGGCCTCTCTCAGTCAGGTACAGCGGTACAGCTACAACATTTAAGAGCTCCAACTATATATCATTATAGTAATAATAAGGACAGACTGAAAACCAGGTTATGAATGGAATCCTTTTGGCCAGAATTCAATTCTAACTCTTCATAATCAGTCCTTGTTTGTTCCCAGTGGTGTCAGCAGAGGTGGAGATGACAGCCTACGGTCTGCTGACCTACACGCTTCTGGGGGACGTGGCTTCTGCCCTGCCTGTGGTCAAATGGCTTTCCCAGCAAAGGAATGCTTTGGGTGGCTTCTCCTCCACGCAGGTAGCCCCATGTGTTTCGGCGTTTTCATCTGTTTTGGTCCAGACACATGGAGCAGTGTCAAACTCATTTGCCAAATGACGAACAATGAAAGTATGTTTTATTCATCCCCAAACTGTTAACCCCTGTTCCAGGATACGTGCGTGGCTCTGCATGCCCTTTCAGAGTACGCCATCCTGTCCTATGTAGGAGGGGTCAACCTCACCATCTCATTGGCCTCCACCAACCTCGACTTCCAGGAGACCTTTGAACTCAACAGGGACAACAAGAAACTCCTGCAGAGCGCCAAGGTAATCCGGAAACAATGAATGAAAACTGTTTGCATTCAGATCTGGAGGGATCATTAACTGGCCATGCTGCTGCTGCTTTCAGGTTGTTTGTTTGGTTTGACAGAGCTTTATCAAAATGAATCACCACTTCCACTAATTATTACCAGCACTTCAGATAGGCAATGTCACTTCAGAGAAACCCATTCATGCAATTTAAAGACGTGTCCCTCTTGATACGCTGTGATTGATGAGCAGCTACGTACCAGAGCCACACTCACGCATCAGACATTAATCTCTGTGTCTGCGTGTTCAGCAATAGTAGCCAGGACCTTTTCATACTGCCAAACCAAACTAGGCTTAACTGGATTGGATTTCCCAAAAGTGCCCCGTTGGCCTCTTGATTTCATAACTGCGTTTTGTTGGCCTGTTTGTCCGTGCATCACAAACTTGACAGCGCGGGCATGAACTGCCTCGGCCAGGGCTCTGTGGCGTCAGGTCAGCGCTGCTTTGTACATCTGAGAAAGAGTGGTTCAGGTGAGAGTGCAGGAGGTTCTCTCCGGCCCGGCATGTTCCTCCACTATGATTAGTGGTGTCAGCTTAATTGGGGGCAATTAAGGCTGGCTGGTTAGTAGCCAGGGAACCACCAGTGGCAGAGCAGCCGTCTACAGCATTCATTCACTTGATAAACGACTCATTCACCTCTCCCTGCCCCCTCTGAATGTCTTTGTTTCGCTTCTTTCTCTTGTCTCTCTCTCTCTCTTTTTCCAGATCCCCAGTATCCCCACTGGTCTTTTTGTTAGTGCTAAAGGAGAAGGCTGCTGTCTCATGCAGGTATTGTAGCGCACACGACCACACACAAACCTTCGCAATGGCTGGAAAAATGGCCTGAAAATGGAACTGTAATGTTATTCCAGCGTTACTGGGTCACAGCCAGCAACTAGCTCTCCATTGCTGGCAGATTCTTCACGCCATAATGCCTAAATTCCACCATGAAATTTGGACTAATCTGCTACAACTTAGCCAGTTGTTATGGACTGTGTTGATTCCTGTTTTCTCTCCCCACCCCGTCACACACGAAAAAAAAAAAACCTTTCATAAACAATAGCCGTCTTTTTATCCTTTACGGATGATATTCTGTCCTCTCTCCTTATCACCCATGTTTAAATATTTGTCTGCTTTAAAACCAAACAAGGTATAAATGAAGAAGCATGTTCCATCAAAGATGTTTACAGTCCCATTTTCGGAAACCTGAACGTGAAATATGAGTTGATTCGAGTGAGGCAGAGCCAGCTGCAGCAGAGGATGTTGCGGTCAACCGCCCGGTGCCTGAGATCTCTTCCAACTCACTCACACAAACACACAATTTCTTTCTTCTCACTCTCTCTCCCTCTCTACTTTTCCTTCCATCCACACCTCTTTGTGCGTCAACACACCTCTCTGACAGCCCCTCAGGCCAGCAGCACCTGGGCTCTAATGAAATACAAGAGCGGCGCAATCAAAGAGTGCTGCCAGCGTAGGTGTTTGGAGGCGTACTGTATGCGATGAGTGCATGTCCTGTGCCTCAGGATTAGGGTTACATGCAAAGGTCTCGAATCATGCCGCGTGATTTATCCAAAATGTGCAGCGTTCTTCTGAGAAATCAAAAAGCGTGGTGAGTTGTCCCCAGGCTAAAGCGGCGGGTGGGAGGTTGTATATATTTGCCGCTACTCTTTTCTTTTAGCAGCTATTTGGACAATTCTCTTAAAACCAGAATTTCAATTGGTGCGATTTCCATCCAGGAGCTACTGAACCAAAGGACTGACTGTGCCATTGCTAGAACTATGTGGCTACATAACTCAGGGAATCCACATCCCAAAACACTAATCAGTTTAGCAGGCATTTAGCATGTATGTATGACAACCTAAACCCTGTCCATGATCTTAACTTTGTTGCTTGAATTTGACAACTCCAGGTCTGATTTTCACGGCTACAATTTCTACTCACGCGTCCACAGATTGATGTGTCCTATAACGTGCCTGACCCGGTATCCAAGCCAGCCTTCCAGCTCAAGGTGGATCTGAAAGAGCCCTTTCAGGAGCGACACCTGCAGTCCCCCTCTTCCTCTTCCTCCTCCTCCTCCTCCTCCTCCCGCCACTCTACCTCGCGCTCCCGTAGCCGTGCCGACAACCGCTCCGAGCTCAACCGGAAGCGGCGGGCACCCATCGACGACGACGACCCGGCAGCCCACCAGGACAAAATGGACGTCCACATCTCGTTAGAAGTTTGCACCAGGTAGACGTTAAACCGCGAACATATGCGCAGAACTGCTTCTAGCAAAACAGCGTGTTTATCTGACCCCGACTGTTTGTCTAGGTGGCTCCATTCAGGATCATCCAACATGGCCGTCATAGAAGTTCCCATGATTTCTGGTTTCCGAGCGGACGTTGAAAGTCTAGAGAGGGTATGTGATCACACCGATGTACATGTACACACTCAGAATAGTGCACTCGCCCTCCCTCGACACTCATCGGCTATAGTTGTCGGTCACGGTGAGTGAACGCAAGTAGTCAGGTAAGTGGCTAAGCTGAAAAGCAGGTGGAAAGAGAGACAGATGTGGGCACATCTGGAGGCCATTTCACCAAACGCAGCATGTCATGGAATTAATCTGACTCCTCCTGTTTCCTTTGCCGAGTCTTCTACAAACACCACGCTTGCATGTACACATTCACGCTCGCACAGGATGCGGCCGGGTAACACAGGCACGCACGCACATTCTTTTGACATGGATTGCACTGCTGTGTTACTGTGGAAAGTGTTTTGATGTAAATATTTGTCAGCGCAGGAAGGAGTCAAGTGTTTACCTGACGTTCTGTTCTCCCGACTTAAAATGGAGGCAGGCCTTTTAAGTGCTGCATGTTGTCCACATGTGTGGTTGGAAAAATAGTTCAAGTATCCCCTTGTGTTTGTTTGTGTCATGGTAGTTGCAATAAACCGTAAGCCGGGGGTCCTTTTTTGTGTTGTATTCTTGGGTATGATGAGAAAAACACCATCCACGCTCAGGCCATGTGGAGTTAAAGTGCTTCAGGGTTGGAGGTCACCAGGGCGACTCTGGGCCCACTAGTCACACACCACATAGAGTCTCTAAAACAAAAAAAAACCCTAGATAGTTCACAAAGGCCAGAGAGGACTGGATTGAAGCAGTACCAGAGGCTGGTTGAGCGGATGAATTGAGGAATGTTTGTACGGATGCAGAGTGAGAGAAAGTGAGGCAGAGTTTTAGGGCTGGATCCAGGTCAGCTCCCCTGCCGGCCATCAGGAGCTTGTCCCTCATTACTAGACAGTTATAGGGCCTCAGTCTGCAGGCTTCCACCCCTAAAAGAGCCACCTCACCGGCTACCTGGAGAGACGTTAAACATGCACACGCACACATACACGTACGCTGCTGTGAGCATATCAGTTGTGGCTGACCCGAGTTGTGGTGGCTAACAAGCTCGGTTTACACCCCTGCTGGCCTCCCTTGGAGTTTTACTGCTGCCTGCCCGACTGCCACTTACATTCCTCAATTTATGGTGGCAAGCTTGGCTTCTACAGTCATGTCTAGTTGCTTTCATGGGTGCTGTGGTCATGAATGATTAGTCCAGTGACCGACTGGGAGTTCCCACAGCAATGGCCCCTTATCACCCAATATAATGAGCTTTGTTTAACAACCCAGAACACTGTGTAACATTTGAGCTATGGGAAATCAGTTGCAATTTTTAGTTTAGACAAACAATGCTTTTGTAAACAGAGACTAGGTGTGTGTGTGTGTGTGAGCGAGAGTATTGTGTGTCTGCGCATGTCTCGGTGGCGCCAGCTCAGGCTGAGCACCTCATAAACCCCTGCTGTCCAAAGGCTGCCACCTTTGACAGAATGAAAAATCCCCCTGTGGGGTGGGGGGAAATTAACTGCTGGCTTTCTATGCGCACACAAATTCACGGTAAACAGCGTCCGTCTCCCTCACTCGTACGCTTGTATTTATGGTCGTGCACGTCTGTGTGATCATTTGTGTCCAAGATTCCTAGAAGAACTCGCTTGCCGGTTTCAGCTAACCCAGCCCCGCCTGTGATTGGTGACTTGTGCATTTTACACGCGGGCCATCGTTTCACGGTAGCGTGCATATGGTTTGCGTTTCAGTCCTTGCCCACGGAGCACATTGAAATGCAGACCATGTGGACCGACAAAAGGGCAGTGAACAATATAAGTCCTTTAAATACACATTAGTCATGATCTGTCCAAGCAGAAAATGGGTGCACAACAGTTAAAGCATTAATGTGCAAAGGGCCAGGATCGTGCAAAAAGGAGATTGCCTGTAGTAAATATTACATTCAAAAGGCTTTTAGGAACATTAGGGCATATTCACCCAGGGTTATTCCAGTCCTAGGTTTTGTTTACACGTTTAACAGTCTCATAATGTTTAATTCTTTTTGAATAGTGAGCCCTGCTTGGCGTGAAGTGGAGCTGTCCAGTCCGTTGTGGTGCTGATTACTGTTAATGTTCATGTTAATGACTTCTATGTGCCGTGATTTGCATTGGCTGGATTCAAATGTGTCGCTGCTTTAAACAAGCCGCGTGTTTTTTTTGTTCCTGAATTAGCATTTTAATATACCATTCATCTGTTTTAAAAACTCACATTTTTTTTTTTATCAGCATCAACCGTAACTTTTACTTCTGCTAGGTATGTGAAATGTGCGAGGGGGGCCATGTGCATCAAGTCCATGGAGTCTTTGTCTTAATTATTGTCTTCCTCAACAGCTGCTGATGGACAAGAGAGTGGGTTTGAAGCGATACGAGGTGGACGGGAGGAAAGTGCTGTTTTACTTTGATGAGGTGAGTTTAATTCAAATTGCACAGTTTTGTATGAAAGCATACTGGAGTAAGGATGGATGCCTTCTTGCAGCGCTGCTTCCACATCTTGTACTGAGCATGTTAGTGAGTATTTGTTCATCTGTGTTCATGTCTCTGGGTGTCCTTTCTTAGATTCCCAGCCAGTGTATGACGTGTGTGGCCTTCCAAGCTGTCAGGGAATATATTGTGGGCAAGACAGCGCCTGTTCCGGTTAAAATCTATGACTACTACGAACCAGGTGTGCCTCTGATGAATATTTTAAGTGCTGCTCTTAACCGCGTTTATGATCTCCTCCCTTTTTTTTGTGGAAATTGGAATTTTTAAAGTTTATGATCTAGTTATGTTGAGTGTCATCATCGTTTTGTGTGTGTGTGGATGTGTGAACGTGCCGGTGTGGGTCTACACTTGTCCTACAGCTTTCGAGGCCACCCGCTTCTACAACGTCAGCGAGAGCAGTCCACTTGCCCGGGAGCTGTGCGATGGGCCTACTTGCAACGAGGTGGAAAGTTCAACCAATCAGTGGATAGGTGAGATACACATGCATGGCATTAAAGCTTTGCAGACACCTGCAGCATCTCACCGCTCCCCTGACAAGGTCATTTATTCCGCAGGTTTTGTGCACGCAAACCAGTGCAACAATGTGTTCGGCTGTCTGGAGGAGGAGCAGTTTGAGCGATGCATGTGCTACAGGGACTGTGGCTACGACGGGGAGCCTGTCTGTGGCTCAGACGGGCAGCTCTACCAGAACCAGTGTCAGATGGAGGTCTTTGCTTGTCGAAACGGGACACGCATCAAGCAGGTCCCACTGTCCCAGTGCCCACAATGTAAGAGCTCTCTCATCACACACCTCACAGTTGGACAGGATATAGACCAGCATTGAAGAGCTCACATAAAAAACTGTTTCTTTTTAGTTTTTTATTTGAACTCCTTTAATTTAACAGACTTCCATAAAACTTTGTTAAGCAAATAAAATAAAACATTGGCAAATATTAGAACAACGTTGAGCTGAATCACTGGACTGAAACCCAATAGCAGTTTAGGCTCAATAACAAGATAAGATAATCCTTTAAATGATCTTTTCATCCACTAGGGAGGTCGATCACATCGACG
Organism: Planiliza haematocheilus; assembly: GCA_005024645.1. Taxonomy (NCBI): domain Eukaryota; kingdom Metazoa; phylum Chordata; class Actinopteri; order Mugiliformes; family Mugilidae; genus Planiliza; species Planiliza haematocheilus. The sequence goes on from SRSE01000509.1 coordinate 2,766,521, forward strand.
GTAATGTCTACTAACAGATATCAGAATAAACGACCCAGTTTGCCCTGACTGGAAAGAATTTTCATTCTACTTTAGAGCAGTGGTGTAACTTGTAACACATGTTATGACCTGGTTCAAGGGCCGCAACATGAAGTGGAGACCTGACAACAAAGTTACAAAAATGAAGTGTTTATTTCAAAAGAAAAAGAAAAGAAAAGACGACAAGTGGGACACGGTGAGCTTCTGAATCTAAATTGTGGTGTCTCCTCAGCCGTGTCTTTTGGTTAAGGTAATTAAGCCCATACACTGGGACTGCAGTGGGACATAACTACATTAGAAAAAAAATAAATCTGATATCATTTTTTCTACGTAGCTTGCTAGTCAGCGAGCCGCCATTTTGAGATGACATCACTGTCTACGTCTAGTGGCTGGTTGGTTCCCTTGGCTTGTGAAGGCAAAGAAGCACTTCTGAACCGTGTTGAACCCGTGATCATTTAGAAATACACAGATCTGCCACAACATTATGACATTATAAATAACAATCCAATGTTCTGCTGGGAAACATCTGGACCTGGCATTCATGTGGATGTTACTTAGACATGTACCACCCACCTAGACCAGACCAGGCACCCCCACCCCACAGCGATGACACTCCTTGATGACAGCAATCATCCTCAGCAGGATTCAGCCTGACACACACACACAAAAAACGGTTTAGGAACGGTTTAGCAATTATATCATGTATACTCAGTCACAGTAAAAAGCCTATTAACCTGCTCTATGTAGGTGCGTGCGTTCTCAGTTTCCCGGTTGTGTTTTATCACATACAGTCAAGTTGGTTGTAACCCAATAAGAGAGCATCACCGGACTTTGTGCGTGTGTCTCTGTGTTGGTCTGTTTGTGTGCACATGCATGTGTGACCATGATCTGAGCTGGGGAAACAGCTGTTCAGGTGCTGAGCTGATTACTGGATGAGTTTTCTGAGAAGAACTCCCCATCGCAACTCCCCCCCCCCCACCCCTCTCTCACTCTCTGCTGTATTACAGGGCTCTCTCCAAATGACAGAGTGCTTTTGTCCAGCCTTTGAAATCCTTGTCACATTCCTTTCCGACGCACAGCCCAACAACAAAGGAGCCTTCATGTTGTGGAGCAGATTGGGAAAAGGCATAGACAAAACTTTGGTGGGAAAAGACCTTAGTTTGTGCCAAGTGGTTAATGCAGTAGATTATTAAAAGGATTGTATTTTTGTTTAGTGCCTGCAGACCTTGTTTGTTTGTGTATGGTGGTGGTGGGGAGATTTGTTCCTCCGTTTCACCGTTTTGTAAAGGAAAAAGATATAATTTGTTTCCACACACGGCCTCATGGCTCCTGCTTTGGCTGCTGCTAATTTTGAATAGATAAATTTGAGTGCGGGCTTCTGTTGAGACTGAGCGTACATCACTGGTTTGCCAAGAAGCATTGCTCAGTGGGGTGGATAATGCTTCTAGGCAGTATTTAGTTTATGCAACGCGGAAACTCTGTTGAATTCATTAATCGATTTTTTTTTTGTTGTTGTTGTTGCCATTGCAGCCACATGCATGTGAATGATCTGTGTGTGTTTGTATCTCCAGTGGGGACCACGGAGGACAAGCAGCCAATAGTGAGCCAGGAAACTGAGCAGCCCTCGGTGCCTGTTCACACAGGTAACTACATCTGTCACACCTTTACTGATTTATACCTTAGACAATTTTACAATCTCCAATCTAATCTAATCTGGAAGGGCTTTTCTTTTTACCACATGTTGCAAAGAGTCAGCGGCAGGTTACTTCTGTCTGAATGCATCATCTTTCATTTCTGATTCTGCAACCATCACAGGTCAATCTTGAGTTTTCTAAATCTGAGAGCAGACAGTCAAAAATGAGGTGTATTGCCACCTGATGAACATGTGCAAATGGACGTGATTTGCAAATTGTATTTTAAGCAAAATTTGCATTTTTTTTTGTGGAGGGTGGCAGTGTGCGTCAGAAGAAAGTGCAAGACAAAGGGATGAAAAGGCTGTGGCAGGGGTTGTGAAGCTGGAAATGGAAAGAAAAAAGCGAAAAGGAGGAGTGTAAGGAGAAAGAAAGAGGGGGGAAAAGCAAAAGGGATAAGAAGAAGAAAGCAGATACGTAGTCGGCGGCACATTCCCCCGCCACCACATCATGTCTACAGTTGTGTGTGATGTATAGGCGGATAGGTTTCACACTACGGGCTTGATTGTTGCTCTGTCATGAGCCTAGATCAGCTGCCACTTCCCGAGAGAGAGCCAGAGAATTCCTGATAGGATGTTTGGCTGTGTGCGCAGGGAGGATATAGCTGTGTTACTTTTGGCAATGAGAACATAAAAAGGCTCTGCGGTCATTCACGAGCACGCAGAGCCGCGCGCGCTTTCCACGCGTGCTCTAACATTAAAGTCTGCCTATGTGAACCTGTGCCGTACAGGTGTGTGTTTGTGTGTGATGTGGCACAGCCTGCACTGACTTGTTTCCCAGCCTTCCAACTCCCGGTAGCGGCTGCTCTCAGTCAAAGGACTCCTTAGTACAAAAGCTAATGCTTCACATTCACCACAGGAATGCTGTTACGCACACGCACACACACATATATCTATATATGCACGCGCGCTTAATGCATGCTCACACAGGCAAATATGTGCCCGTACACACACACACACACACTCACCTGCCATAAGATAACCCCGAGGTGATTAGATTGGGTAAGTACTGTAAAAACACTGTCATTGTAAACCATTAGAATGTTGACGACATGCCCTCTAAGTGCACCAAGAGTGTAATGGATGAAGGTGAGTTGTGCCAAGGAGCTGGCAGTTTCCACTGCAAGAGTGGAAGAAGCCGAAGCTCTGGAATTAGCTTCCCTGTGCAGACATGTCTTATTAGTGAACTTAGAGGACAACATGGAGGAGAATACATGCAGGCCTGCAGGCTTCGGTGGAGTTCAGTGTTTCTCGTTGGTCACGTCATCTTTAAATTTCACACTTGGGGAATTGAATGTTAACATATTACTTTATGTGCATTTAATAAAAACGGCATGCTTTAAAAAAAAAAAAAAAGTGAATGTAAAGGAGCACGTTGTGTGAGAACGCTTTTTGAGCAGGGTGGGACCCCTAGTGGCTGTGAGCTACTATTGCAGGGCATTACAGTCTGTGTTGCTCAACAAAAACTACCATCTACATCAAGGTCTAAAGAGGTTTTTAATTATTTTTTTCCCCTTTTAAGCTATTTCCTCTACCTATCTCTGAAAGTGTGGAACCCTACATTCCCTGCTTCCTTGCTAACAGTCCCCCTCTTCCCCACCTTGGTTGGATCATGGCTGTGCTTCTTGACACATTACCACCTGCATGTCAGTGGAGCACTATTAAAGCTCATAAAACTAGTGGAAGGAATGTGCATCAGATCATCTGCTTGGCTAATATTTTACCAGAGTAATACTAGTTGGTAGTATTTTTCTTTAAGCTGCAGTTGCCTGTGCTGCATTCATGTTTGACATTTCCCCCCGGTGCCCATTTTTGTTTGTGACTCCCGATCTTCGTAGGCGAAGAGGAGCAGGGCTCCATGGCGGAGGTGTCTTACTACTCCTACGAGTACGACCCAGATTCCGATCCTTTCCTGGCTGATGCAGAAGGAGGGGATCGTTTTGACCTTCCTGGAGGTGGTGGGGGTGTAGATCACAAGGTGCTCCTACCAGTGGAAACCCAAGTACCCACACTGGACACAAAAAATACCCCTGAGCGATGGTATGAGCTGCTTCACTCATTTTTTGTATCTATTTGAACATCTGACTGTTGAGAATGTGTTTATGTTTCTCAGTTAAAGGAGAATTACCATTTTTTTACAACCTGGACCTTATTTCTGGCATAAAATAATTTACTTAAAATTTACTCTCCCATAAAACTTTGGTATCATTTGGAGTCATTCGGGGGATATTTGGATCCAGCAGCGCGCCGCGTATATCCATATAATGGGAGTGACTGGCACCGAAACGTAGCCTCTAAATAACACATTATCTGCCACGAAACTTGTTCATGTTACCAGTATTTTGTTATCATACACTACTCCTTTGAGTCCAGAGTTACCTGTTGTCTATTTGCGGATGTGCAGCAGTTTGTTGTTCTTTGGCCGGCTGTTCCTCTCTCTGCCTCTGCATCCTCCTTTCAACGAGCTCCTCATCCGTATACTCTTAAGTCATCGTCCACAACCTCAGAATCGGAAAAATATTCAGCCATGTTGCAAAAAACTAGCAGTAGCTAATTACAGGTAAACAAGGCGACCATTGCGGGTGCGCTGCGCTCAGAGATGACATCATCCAGGTCAGAGGTTAGTAGGTCAGTCTTCAGACCCTGGATGATGATAACCGGTAACTCCAGACTCAACGGGGAATAGCACTAGTGTATCACAGCAAAATATTGGGCAGATAATGTGTTACTGAGAGTGCACATATAGGTGCCCCACTCACTCCCACTATAAGTATACGCGGCACTCCACTGGATCTAAGCATCATCCGAATGACTCCAAAGTTATATGGGTGAGTAAACGGTCGGATTTATGCCAGAAATAAGGTCCAGGTTGTAACAAACGGTGATTCCTCTTAAAAGGTCTTCTTACGGCGTCTGAGATGATCTTGTCCTGTTTCCTTGTCGTCCACAGAAACGCTCTCTCGCAGAGAAGCAGTGCCCTCCTCCAAATTGTACATTATTTGTGAATATGCTAGTGAATGGAAAGAGAAGAGAGACTTGGAATTGAGCTCAGCCTGAAAGGAAGAGTCGGTGGGGTCTGGATGAACGAGTGCGTGCCTGTGTGTGACTTTGTGTTCTTAGGCGTTAGACTGATGTGAATGTAAAGGATGTCTTTATATGTTTGCGTGCGGCCTGGATGCGACTGCGTGTGATTGTTTTTAAGCTAGTCCCCTCCAGACTTTGTTTTTTCTTCCCCTAGACTCCTAGTCAGCCATAAGCACCATAGCGTCTTTGTTATTCACTGTACTGCCTTTATAATCACTAGCAGAAATAATCAAGTATTTATGTTTGTAATTACACCTGACGTTAAGCAAAATATTTTGTTATATTTTCTATCTGTGGTATTTATTTGTAGCTAGAGGTCATATCATTTTTATTTTTTAAGTCATCGCCCGCCCTTACAGTCTACTTTCTTTTTTTTTTCTCTCATAGCAAGCTTTAACCCAATTATTGAAATGAAATGTATGATGAATTTCCATTACTGGTATCATGCTGGAAGAAAAAGACACATGCTAAACACATGCTTTACAGAAACATAAGCTGAAATGTTTTTCATTTTAAGATTATTATTTTTTTTTTGTCTATATTAAAGAGTAGAGATTGACAGGAAACATGAGGAGGGCGACAGGGCCTCTGGCTGACTCAAACTGAGGACTTGTTCAGGAAGTGTGCCTTTCAACCACTGGTCCACCTGAACGCCCCGGATCAAATGTTTCTGAAACTATTCTGCCAAGATACCAACATCACCTACGGTTCACCTTACCTACCTTACCTTGAGATTTGATTGTACAGTTCATAAGCTATTTTGTTTTTTGTTAAATTTTAATTTGTGAAGCAATCAAGTTAAAAATAAATAAATAAAGAATGAAGTTTTGAATTTGTGTAAATGTACCAAATTGGATTCAATGTAACCCAGACTCATTTCAAATATTGTGGCTTTCAAAATGAATGAGAATAAAATTTATATACAACCCAGAGTTTTGGTTTTGTTGCGTCAAGCTTCAGTGCTGTGGTAAGTTAAGCAGAAAAAAGTGGAGTGCTACTGTTTTTACACTTTGGATCGTGTTTCCAGTGCAATCTCTACAGATGTAGCACAGTATCTCTTGCTCTAGCGGAGGAGCTGCGGAGCAGTTGTTGCTCCATTTCCTTTGAAAGGCTAGTTAAGTCTGGAGATGATTTCCTGTCAGCAGTGAGCTGTATTATAAGCCTGCTGCTTCAGAGGGGCCTCTGCTTTGATAACCGACTCTCTGACTCCCTGGCATGCCTCTGTGTTAGAAACACAAAGCATGTCAGAATGTGTGCGCTAGTTTGTGTTTAACTACAGTATATGCATGCTTGGAGGTGGATGTGCACCATGTGTTTCTGTTACTGCTGACAACAGCTTCAGGTATCCAAAGCAGCAGCAGGAGCAGCTGAGGAGAGAGTGGGAGCCTGTTCAAGTTGTGTTTAATGTTTGTTTACTGCACATGTCACTTGTCGACCCTTTCGGTTGCTGTGGCCCCCTGTGACCGGCAGCTCTGGGCTTTAAATGAATCCTTTAAAATCCCAACAATAAATCATCACTGGGTTTAGAGGAGATCAAAGAGAGCTAAACTGTAACCTCATATGAGTAATCTGCTTGACCTCAAGTTGAAGATGACAAGCCAGAGGCTTGCTCATTTCCAGCAGCATATTGCAGCTGTATGTTCACGATTTATGGCTAGATCAATGAGGGCCGGCCGTATGAAGCCTGTCAGTCCGTTCCAGGTGTTCTTCCCTGCATCTGTGTTGGGGCTTCATGCACGAATGCGTCGTGAGGATACAACAGAGCCGAGGCAGTGTGGTGCATCATATTTCATCATATGAAGTCTTTCTGTGTTGTTCTTTGTTAACTGTAGAGAATAGTGTGCTGTATGCAGAAGCGGTCCTAAGTCATCCACATCAGCCTCTTAGCTCTGAGCAGTGACTGTTCATTTGGACAACCAAGTCTGAATGGAAAAAAACTTTGTTCCCGTTGTGACAATAAGCCAGCAACGCGGGGGGCCTACCCACAGCAGTCTCTGTGGCAACTGCATGCGCAGCTGAGGAGTGATATCACGTCTCCACACTGTGATGAGCAGAAAGAGTGAAAAGAGTCAGGAGGGAGAGGGGGATCTTGGTTTCATGGTTTGTGGGGGTGGGGGTAGCATTACACGAGAGCGAATTAGAGTGATGACATTGTTCCTAAGTGCCAGCTGAGTGCACCTATACGTCGGCCTCTGTGGAGGAAGGGCTGTTTACCTGTCCGCAGATGGGGATTTTGGACAAAGGGGCGAATGGGCAGATAGGTAAAACCCCAGCAGGGTACAGTCTGCTCTGTTGTTGACATTTGGATGTGCGCAGGTCTCAGGTTTCCTGGTTGTTTCAGAGGAAAATAGGGATTGATTCTGGATCATACAGGTCTGGGTTTCACTGAGAGCCACATGAAGCGCTGTATGGATTAAAGAGTGAGCCGGACACTCATAAGGACAGTGAGTTTCCAAGTATGAATCTTGTCTTCCTTCAAGCTGAACAGGTGGATTACATTAGGTAAGGTGGATTACATTAGGTAAGGTGCAAAACAAAAGAAAAAAGAATTCTAAGATATTATCTTCATGATTTATAATTATCATTTGATAATACTGATGATTCTGCATGTGTTCCTTTGGTACTGGGTCCACTGTTGGATTCCTGAAGTATCCGTCGCTTGTGCAAAGAATCAAATGGAGAAAAAATACACAGCGATTGCAGGGAGAGAGAAAGGTAAGTCTATCAGCTGAAAAGGAAATTTTGCAAAATTCTACTTGTTTTATAAGTCTGTATAAAACAGAGTGAAGACATAAATATAGCTGATTATTATTACCGTGTCACTGAAACTGCCTCCTGGGCACCTCGTATGAATACTGACTGCTCAGTGTGTGCATGCAGACCCAACAAAGTTCATTTCCATTTACATTAAGCTCCAGCTGGACATTTAACATTTCAAAAACATTAACACGAGCAGAGGAGTGGAGGTTTTCTCGGTGCGCGGGCCTGCCAGGACTCGCTCCTCTCTGTGAAAACATGCTCCCGGTTGCTCTGCTTGTTCACATGCCTCTGAACACTTGTACGCTGATGTAATGCTTTGCCCTGTGCTGTGTTTTTCATGCTGTTTGCTGTTGCCTCCGGCCTTGTTTTGCTTGGTGGTTGTTTGTCTGACCTAGTGGGCCGCAATCAGATGCTGTCATATAGGGTAATAGCTCCAGGTTACTTACTATAGCTCAGAGCTTCATGAGTCACAAGAGCAATGGGCTGAAGGAAAACTGTTGTCACTTTCAAGTTGCTAATCTGCATATTTATGACATTTGTGTAAAAGTAGTTTACTCACATACATAATGTGTATTTGAGGATGTAAACGAGCATGTAAGGCCTTACATCTCTGAAACATTCTCTCTTGTCTCTGTAGGGCCAGGACCTGGGCGCTATGGGCTTCCACCCACCATTGGATTCATTGGTCATGACTTCACAAAGCCAGCTAGCCCGGCCTACTCTTTCCATGGCCGCATGAGTGATCATAGTGAGCGTGTCTCCTTCTCCCACTGTCTCATGAGATGAGGATAAGGATTAGCGACACTTAAATAATCCTTCTTGTAACTACATGTGTTGGTTAGAATTCTTATTTCAAAGACATAAAGTGGATCATTGCTGAAAGCGGACTCATTGCAAACCATGTTTCCATTCCGCCTGGTGTAATGTCAGAATAGAACCACTAGAGGGAGACACCACTTCATAAGTCTGTAGTTGTTCAGCAGCCTTTTTAAGAACTATTACCAAACTAGCAAAGAAAATACAGAAGAAGTAATCACAGATGTTTTCTTTTGTTGCAGTGTACTGCGCTGACTCCAGTCCAGGGCCTCAGTATCACATTGATGCAAAAATCACCCGCTTTGGAAGGGATGGCACACCTGCATACTCAATACTGGGTAGAATGAAAGCACAGAGTACGTTCATTCCTCCTTCATTTTAAGCAAATATTTATTTTTAGATCATATTCTTTTAATGTATTGTTAAACTACAGCCTAACCCACGGCTCTGATATGTACAACAACCCAGTCAGCTGTTGCAACTGAAATTACACTCCACCATATGGTGTTGTCATGTTCTTTTCACTAGAGGAGCTATTCCACACACCTGGACCTGGTGCGTATAGCCCAGAGAAAGCCCCACCGAGCAACCTGCAGCGCAGACCCCCGTCCTACACAATGGGCTCACGCACACACTACCGCAGCACTGACTCTGTCCCTGCTCCAAACAAGTACTGTCTGCCTCCACTCATAGGCCCTCAAGTCCCAAACAAACCAGCCGGCGCAAGCTACACAATGTCAGGTAGTTTGAGCACAGGGGGACCATCTGTGGATTTAGCCAAGACGCCTGGGCCTTGCAGCTACAACAGCACAGACCCTAGTGTTTATCTGCCCCGACGACCAGCGTTTTCCATGCTGGGGCGTCACAACTTACCCAGAGATGGCACCCAGAAGCCAGGTCCAGGAACTTACAATCCAGAGAAAGTGACAATTCACAAGGCTCGGGCACCATCCTACTCCCTGGGGATCAGACACTCAGAATTTGTCACCCCGCTGGTTGTCAGCGTCTCTGACTGAATATCAATCACTCCAAGAAACATAACATATGTGGAGAAAAACAACACATAAACAAAGATGTATCTAGAAGTGTATTTTAATCTGTTCTTTGAGTAACAAAGAACTTATCAAATCAGCTATAACTCAGTGGCAAAAGTATGTTACACAGAAATAATATATGCACATTAACACAAATATAAATTTAAAGAACAGGAAATGCTCAAAAACAGAAAGCTTGAGGGAAAATCGGGGGCTTGAGCAAAATAAAACCAAATGCTCGTATGGCCACCAAAATAAATCCATCTTGACAAAATAAGATCTTAAAACATTTTTAAAAAATGTGTTAGACGTGTACAATTGACAGGCAAATGTTCACCTTCATATTTATGTTATCATTCACAGCGGAATCAAAGCCATTTGTCTCTCATTACCTCTAAAAATTGAGGATGTCTGAAAGAACGACAACAGCAAAAAAAAGAAAAAAAAAGAAAGATAAACTACAGGTTTTCTACACAACAGTTTATAACATACATAGAGATATATGTAGATCAAGACAATAAACACAAATCAGTAAAGATAATAGCAGGTATTTTACAGATGGTTCCCCTTTAATCCTTTGGAAGAGGCCTTCTGAAAAGCAGTATATGTGGCTCTGGGGAGTAAAAGAAGAAAGATGTGTCTGTCAATATCATCTACAGTAACTGGTTATACCATACAGTATACTGTCAGCCACGCAGCTGTGGCCTGTCTACACACTAGAAGCCAATAAAGGATAGCCTCAGACGGTTTTTATGTTTACCTTAATAAATTATTCACATTCACAGTCACAAGTCACTCTCCACACTGATCCTAAAGAGATTGATCATAATGAACTCTTATGTAAGACAAGGCAAACAATGCTTCAGTGTAAAAATGCCCTCTCTGAACTAAATGCTTCAGCAGTCTTTTAATGTTTAAGTTCAAACTTTCCTTGCTGGATTTCTCTGGATGTGGTTTCCATTTGGAATTTAGTGATAGGTAATCTACAATAATAATTGGATGTAAGTAAGTTGGAAGACTTAAACCATATACACTCGCCTGCCAGATCATTAGGTACACTTGTAAAAACAAACACATTCTTGTATATCAGTCCTGCACTGAAGCGTAGTCCTTGACTGTTACAAGGCTCCATTTAAACAGCAATATAAATGTAGTGATTCAACTGTATGGTCATTTTGGAGGATGTAGTTTGTGGTGCTGTTAAACTGGATTCAATTAAACACTGACTAAAATGGGTTTGTCAGAATAATAGAAACATGTGTAGATAAGAGAGAACACAACTCAATAGTACTACAAACCACACCCTTAAACATGAAAACACAGCTGAATCAACAGATTTTAAACATTATTATGAAGCTAAGATGTTGTGCATATTTCAGAATGGATTTGTTTTCACTTGTGTACCTAATAAAATGTCAATTTAGTGTATTTTTTTTGGTCAGCATCATCTTCACAACTAAGGATTGGAAGAGAGCAACCAGTAGATGTTTCTATTACATGTGGGCGTGTGAACCTGTCCATCAGGTCTATGGTTACTGACCTGGTTTGTGGATCATGTAGTGAATCCAGCCCTGGCTCTGCTGCACCCCGAGTCCTCTCCACTCATCTTCTGCCATCAGGTGGGAGGAGGGAACCAGTTTAGACAGCTGCTTCGGAAGCACAACATGTCTGTGGGAAGGTAAATCACATACATGTCAAGAATGATCCAGAAAACATACTTTACAATAAAAGACGACCATACATGACAAATGTTATATTTATATTTTAAGCACGAAGGGTGTTACCATATTAGCTAGAAGTAATGCTATAAGTTACCCCCGCAGTGTTTAAACACACCCGTTTTGGCGTTATCTTAAGAGTTAGCATAGCTAGCTATTAGCCGAGGGTTGTTTTGCTTGAGTATGGTTACTATAGCTACGTTAATGTAAAGCTAAAGTTAAGTTACATGCTCTCAACTGTATTTTATTAAATGAATCCTATCATTTACACTACCAGTATCGTGGTGAAGTTGTCAGCACATTTTTATATTTAGCAACGCGGCGAGAAAACGTCAAACTCTTCGAGTTGGCTCACAACTAAACGCAAAATAACGGACAACGGAAAACGTTGACAAAATCCAACATACCTGTACTCGAACTCATCGTCGTTGTACTTGTCAGAGTAGAAGATCTGTTTTTTCGACATTTTCTTGCGGTGATAGCAGGTTATAAGGAGAGGTGTTTTGGGTAATGTGCAGTTAGCTAGCGAAATCTACGAGCGCAACAAGCTGCTGCTGTCATCTGCCGCTGTTTTCTGACGACGATTCAAACCCCAACGGCTACCCGCTCGCACGGGATTGGCCAATGCAACAGCACGCGGACTGAACAGGGTCGTCTATATCTGGGAAGATGGATCACTCTGCAGTGAAAATACAATTCTTCAGTTGGCAACTACGGTTTGCAGCAGTGGGCGCATTTCACTTACATTCAGCACTTATGTCGCATTGTGTTTTTTATATAGTTAAAATAATTAGTAGAGCTTTATTTGATGTTTTTTTATTGTTTTTTTTTCTTCAAAAAATTCTCCGGTCTTCTCTCGGAGTTTTGTGAAGGCAAAAATAGGGACTCAGTGAGAACTCTTTGTTTTCCTTCTGACTGACGTAGTGCGCACTTGGGAGCATGGGAGTTGGAGTTTGGGTGCAATTATTCCTGAATTAAAAAATACATTTACAAAAATATGGAAAGTATCTCACCTAAATGTCTAAGGCGAAATAGTATTTCTAATAATAATTGCAACATTGTGTGAGAAAAAAAATATTAATAACATACAAGTTTGTATATATTTTGTTTCAGTAATTTATGTGAATGTGTGTCGTCACTAGGCCTACAAACTGCAAAAATACATCTTTCACTACCTGTTATATTTTCTCCAGGGCTTTACATATATTGTCTTTCTTTTCTCAGTCAATGATTTCTAAGTATAAACTCTCTGTCTACATTTTAACCATGGTCAGATTGTCCTGTGCAACAGTTACTATATGTTGTCCTAAGTTGTAATCGCAGTTGTCTGGGTAATAGCTGCTAATGAGTGGTGGTGTATTCACAGCGTGATTTGTTCCACTTGTACATGCAAAGTACCAAAGTCAGGAGGTAAATGTGTTAACTCTTCATGTACAGTGTGTTATTGTGTGATTAAAATTACATCATAGCATCAGTTGTTTGCAAATAATGTGCTGGCGTCATTCAAATGTTACTACCGGACCACGCTGTAATGATGGCATTGGATTTATTTGTTGATTAATTCAGTTTGAAGAAATAAAATGATCTATGTTACTTTTGCATATGGTGTCTTTTTTTGCAGTTTTTCTCAGAGAAGGGATGTGGGCAGGACATACCGAGAAAGGTCAGCTACTGGTGCATCTGTCAACATGCATCGATTACATCTGGTTTATCAGTAACTTTTTATACTCTCAGGCAAACAAACAAGAAGTGATTGGCCGTCGAGAGAAAGGTGGGTGGCAGTGGAGCTGTCAAAGCATTTCTGATGGAGGTTTAGTGTTTTATTGTAACTTGGTATACCCGCTGGTGGAACAAAATAGTTCTGCTTCTTTAGCCTGTGAGTGCGGAAGTGTAGGTTTTACACTGCATCCCTTTTTCATTGTCAAACATAACTAGAAGTTCCCTGCAGTGGATATTACCTTCATCTCCTTGTTTATCAGAGCCTGACCGAGGTAAGTTTCCTGTTTTTTCCACTTGCAAATGTGTCTGTAGTAGATGATTTGTATATATAGATATATATATATATTCTATTCTATTCTATTCTATTCTGAATAAAGTGTGCAATATTTTGCTTACTGTTCTAGAGTCACATTTTGTTGCAAAGAAAACCTCTTACACGGCTTTCCTAACTAATTGTGGTGCTAATGACTAGTTTGAAATGACACAGTTTGCCTTATTTGACAGGAACACAATGAGTTTTTCTTTTTATATATTGGTGGAAGTACTCCGTCAGCACATTATCCCTGTGTTTGCTTAACAGACTACTGTGTTATTTCACAATATGCATATTTGCAGATGCTTGTTTTTGGACATTAAGTCTTCCGTCTATCTTGAATTTAAGGTTTTGTACAACAACAACAACAACAAAAAGCTAATCCATTTCCCATGACAATCCTATTTCTTGTACCTGATTTTACCTTTGTGTAAGACACAACCGTGCAGCTGGAGAGAAACAGAAAAGACAGTGGACGTAATTTGATGGGTTACAAGGAAATGCTCGAGGGAGGGTGCAAGTGAGGAGCTAAAAGGATCGTGCTGAGATGGCTGATTGCTCTCTTGGGAAGTGGGTGGGAGTGAAGATGGCAAGAGAATTCAGGCAGATGGGACGGGGAGGATGTTTTCAGACACGTACTCCCTGATGAGTGTGGCTGCATTGTTTCCTTTGTTAAACTGTTGTCTCACCAAATGGAAATGTACAAATGGAATTGCACACACTCACTGACTGATCCAAAATTCACTTTAGCTAATTGGATGAGCCTCATTCTGATATTTGCTCATGTTCGTTCACAATAATTTCTTAATAATTCTAATTAGTATCTAATTCTAAAACAAAATACAGTCTCCAAAATAAAAGTTAATCAATAGCTCTTTCAGTTCTTTAAAACAAATGCCGAATACCATAAGCTTCATGAAGGTAAGATAGTGCAGGACTGTTATATTAGAATTAGTTTTCACCGATGTACCTAATGAGCAGGCAAGTGAGTGTTCATCGATGCATAGCATATAGTGATGAACTGTGTTTGCTTTAGTAGAATTTCTAATTAATATACTTCATGCAGTTAGACAAATATGCAAAAACAGATTTATAAAAACACAAAATACACTGATAGCAGAGAGCTAAATACATGTCCATGCCATCCACTGTTTGTCAGGTTCAGAGTTGGAACCAAATAGTCATTTCATATTTTACATGTATTCTATGTGTTTTTATCTTTTTTGTTGTGTTAACAGTATATAAAATATTTACATTCTTATAAATCCAATGTAACCTAATCTACCACCAGCACTAGCAGCATCTTGAAATACTACTGCTAATGTGGCCATAAAATGATTGTACACTGCCACAGATTTTCTGAATTTCCTTTACGCAGCAATACAGGTGCTCCGCAGTGCGAGTGTGTTTCTGGGTGGTTCAGGCAGATGTGTTTAAGCTAATACAGGCTGAGAGCAGCTGGGCAGGGCAGGGCTAATAGTCCAATGACATCATCCAAGGAGAGAAAGAGAGAGGAGAGGAGAGGGAGAGGGAGAGGGGGAGAGAGAGCTTGCCTAAGGCAGTGAAAGGAAGCAGGCCGGCGCAGACAGAGAGCGGAGCGGCATGAGCGCGGGACAGTGCGTGTGTGTGAACGGGAGAGGACCAGACAGCGTTCAGTTGACTTTGACAAGGATATAGGACTCCGCCCGGAAGATTTTCTCCCTATTTTTCTCCCTCACTTCCATTACACCTTTCCCCCTCCCCTTCCCCTTTTCCCCTCTCCCCTGCATCCTGTGGCAGTTATCCCCCCCCTCAGCTCCTGCTTCAGGCGGCTCCTCCGGGCATGCTCCTTAAGCCAAAGTATGGCCGCTTTCGCAACGAATCTGTGACCTCTTCTGACGACCTGATGCAGAGTTTAGCCATGACCGGCAAAGTTGTGGCCACATCAGTGGTCTCCTCCTCCACCCCGAGCCTTCCTCTGCCTCCCTTGCCTACTCTGGATCCCAATGCCAGGTCCTCCTCCTCTGCTGGGGCTGCAGCCCTGGCTGACTCCCCTTGTTTGGATGGAGAGCAGGATGGCACCACAACCTTCTGCATGCTCATCCCAAAGATGCCCCAGTGGAAGTTTTCCAACTCTCTGCTCAGCCGGAGCCCGTCCAACTCCAGCTCCAACTCCAGCTCTAGCAAGGACTCGGGCAAGGCGGCAACAGCTCCTCCCCAGGCCTCCGTCTCACACAGGCCCAGTAGTGCGACCTCAGCCAGTGGCCCCGTGGCCAGCCTAGCAGCAGTGCTTAACTCCTGTGACCCTGTGTGTGTAACCCCATGTTCCCTGCAGGCTATTCGGGGGCAACGAGCAGTGGCAGCGGCAAATTCTTCCGGTTCAGCGCTGCACGGATTTGGGGCCACAGAGGTCATGATGAGCCCCGGTGGTTCCAGCGGCTCCAGATCAGGAATGAACCGCAGAACAAGAGGCGAAGTCATGTGGCTGGGGGGAGAGGACTTCAACCAGAAGGGCAGCTTCATCCACAAACCCTCTCAAGGCTGGCTGCACCCTGACAAGAAGATTGCAGGACAAGGAGCCTCTTATATTGTCAGGGTAAGTCACCTTTTGTTTAAGAATGTCAAAGGACGTAAAACATGCAGTGAAATCAAGATTTCCTTCTGCACAAAAAGAATTAACTTTTTCTGTTGTTTATAATTTAACTGTCTTTACACAGGAACCGGAGAGCCGCAGAATATTAATGAGTGCATTTAAAGGTTTCTCTATCTGGGTGTGAAACAAAAGGACACCTCTCTAGCAGGCAGTTTGTTATGCAGCTCATGTGGCCGTGGCTGGGGAATACATAATTTAATCCAGATAGGTGGCTTGGTGTGGCTGCTTGGTGGACTGCGTCAGGATCGCACACACACAAGCGTCAGGGCGGAGAGAGAGATAAACAATGAAATTATACGTACAAAGGATTGTTGTTCGAGGGTAGCATGCACTGTGCCACGATTTAAACAAAAACAAGTGCATTTATAGAGCGTGAAGCCGATGTGATTGTAAGCATGAGGGAGTGGCGCTCGCTGTACGGTTTCGGGATTGTTTACATTCATGCGTGCAGTGACTGATCAATTGTGACGTACAGCTACTCTGCGGACGAATACAAATGTTTATCATAGTTGGCATTGTTGAAGAATGCTCCAATTAAGCTTTTAAATGTTTATCAAAATGTTTTTATTGAACATAAAGAAAGTAATGGAAGTACTAAAATGGTTAAATAGAGAAATGGAACATTTTGTGATCTGAAGAGATATCTTCATTTGTGTTTACAAGGGGTTACCATCCGAAGCAGACTGCTTGACGTCAATGTCAATGATCTCCCCTTAGACATCCCCCATGACTGCTCCCCTCTGGCCCTCTGCTCTCCCCTTCTCCTCCTCCTCCTCCTCCTCCTCCTCAAACTAATGACATGGCTCTTGATTAGCGCAGTCTGGGGCCCAAGCCCGCTTCCTAATGGCATTACACAGGCACCATTCATTCCTATATTCAATTAAGTTTAATCACAGTCATTGGAATCATGTGACGTGGAAGAGGATGGTTGGATCAGTGCGAGAGGGATACGAATGTTGAGCACACATAAGCCCTCAACCCCGTGCAGCGCTTTCCAAGATTCAGGAACAAGTGCTCCTCTCATATGTGATTGATACCTCGGTTAATGATCAGACCAAGCTTTTAACAGCTTATTGTTGTCATCTGAAAGCGTGCTGCTCTAATTTTAGATGACCTGTGCGAGCTAATGTTTGAGACGCGTTTCACAGCTGCTGAAGAAGAACTGTGTGTGCACTCTGGTGGCGAATCTGTGCAGGGAGGAGTACTTACCGCATGTATTAGTGTCAGAGTGACAATAGATTTCTGCTGCGCTGTGCCATTTTTAAGCACCGTTGTGAACAGCTCTCCCTGTGTGCACACACCTCTGATGGTGGGAAGGACACAGATATGATCTTTATTAATGCTTCTGCACTGTCCCTCTGTCTGCATCTGCCATCGCCTGGACAGTGCAGCAACCATCTGCCAAAGCACTGCAGCTGCCAAAGCAGCCATCATTTTTAGAGCTATATTAAAACCAGAAAGCCATCATAAGCCTTCCTTACTGTACAAAGTATGCCCCCATCAAATTCTAAATGTATTTAATCAGTAATGTGATTGTGTGTTGCTGTTGATGCAGAGTTAACTGCAGTAAGACTCCAAATCCTCCATCCATCTTTACACAACATGATTCTTGTTTTGTCCAAGCCTCGGGATAAAATAGATGAATGGATGCTCAGGCGTTTTCTCTAGTGATATACCGTGAAACTGCAGTGCTTAATCTCAAAGACGACAGCCACGACACAAGTTTGAAAGGGGATTCCAGTGTTATTCAATCTGCAGGGAATGTTTCTTGGAAAGTGAGAGTTCCTGTAGTCACAGGAAATGTGTGCTCAAGGCTTGGCCAAAAGGACAAGAGAGCAGATATCATGATAGAAAAGGGGATGGGTTGCATCAGCAGATCGGTGTGTGACAATGGAAGCATTGGCAGAGAGAGAGGGTAGAGGAAAAAAGAGGGACAAATTTCCTGATGGAAGACTTCCCTCATCTCCAAATCTTGTTAGAAAGCTTATTAAGTTCTCAGACTCAAAGGTCTCTCTCTCTCACTCACTCTCTTACTGCCTCTCTGGTAAACAACACTGAACATGATATTGACTCAGCCTTATTATGGGATATATAGAATGTAACCTAGAGCGTTTAATGGCTTAATTTAAATATTGCACTATACATAACAATAGTGTATGGACTTTGAAATGAGTTCTTATGAGACACAAGGTAGTGTGAGGGAAATTCTTAAATGTCCCTTATTTATGTTATGTATTTGTGGATGCAACATTAGATTGTATGTAAGGCAGAAGCTTGTGATGTGGTTAGAAGCTCTGCCTTATGATAATCATGTGGTTACAACGAATGACTGGATGTGTGGTTGTATGTGTCATTAACATAAAGGAACTCATGAAGGAGTTCAGCCTGAGGGGTATTTGAGTACCTCCTCTGTGTCCGAATGTTCTGATAATTTGACACTGTAAATGTTATGTATGTCATCAGATGTATGTTGTAATGTTAGTACAGTGTGTTTTGTCACGTCATATGTGACTTCATGATGTGACTATAGACAGAACCATTGTTTAGGTTAGCATAAAAGCTGCGGAGAGATCGCCTCTCTTCAGTCATCATCTGTTGCTGATGAGTGGCTCTTGCTTGCGAGCAATAAAGGTTTCTAGAAACTAAGTATTGTGTCGCACTTGGTATTTGACCAACACTCATCTGCACTAGACAAGCAACTGACTTGCCGTTGCCATGACAGTAGTCTCACTGAAGACAAAAGCAGATCCATATTTTTACAGACGCGGATCCAAGACCAGATTACCAGTTTACACACTACAAATATGAAAATGACAGCAAGTTTGTAGTTGTCTCTGGATCGATTGTTGACTGACTGACTGACTCGTTACAGAAGCTAAACACAATTACTCACCTCCACATCTTTTCATGAAAACCTTGTAGATATGCAAATGAGCACTACAGGCTGATCCTCACATGCATGCATGCATCGATTGTATGCACAATCGCGCTCACACCCTCAGCACCCTCCCAAAGGGCTAAGATGCGGCAGTTTGTACGTGATCTGAAGCTTTTAGTGCTGCTAATCTAGTCAAGGTGCCATTAGCACCCCAACCTGACAGCCATTAGGAAGCTGCTCAGCTGGGACCTCTGATCTATGTGAGGATTTAATCTACATTATTCTTGGAAATAGTCATGTTTACCAATAGAATTGTATGTGGTACACTGTAAAAAAAAAAAAAAAAGTTTTAGTTTAAAGTCAGTTTGCAAGATCAAATTTGTTTTCGTTCTTGAAATAGAGAAAGCCAATCAGTTTTTACTACACATCACAGCAAGGTTATTGCATTTAAGCTTGACTATAATCTGTAGTCATTTTGCAGAATGTGTCCTTTTTAATGACTCTTTGATTTGCTTTTCTTTGTAGTACATGGGCTGCATTGAGGTGCTGAAGTCAATGCGCTCCCTGGACTTCAACACGCGGACTCAGGTGACGAGGTAAGCGGGTAACCACCCCTACTGGTGTTGCTGAGTCAAGGGAATCCCATCCAAGATGCAGAGTATTAACTGAAGTATCAGGCACTATTGTACCAACTCAGCTTCAGACCTAAAGCCTTAACTCCTTTGGCTGCTTCACCTCTACAGGCAAACTCTGCTCTAAACTCTAAAACTCTAGACATAAATCCACTGCTGCTCCTTTACTGGAGAGCTACAATTTCATGAGCTTTAATGAGATTTTTGGATTACTTTCCCGATCATGGCAGCTTCATACAATTTTGAACTGTCTGGCGCTGTTTATTCTGGTTCAGTAAATTCTATTAGATCCTCCAGAATATGCTTTATACGAGATTGGACTGTACCATTTGCTGCATTTGGGCAATCAGCTTTCTCCATATCAGCCACAAATCAATGGAACAGCCAGTCTGACGACGCGAGGCAGCTCTGTCAGTACTTAAATAGTCTGCCAAAAGGCTGCTCAGCTCTGCGATCACTTGTTTTATGGTGATTGTGACTTATTTGACAAGAATACAGTACGTTTGTGACGTGTTAATGTGTGCGGTTTTTGTGCCGCGTGCCTTGTTTGCTCTTTCTCCCGTCTGCTTCTGCTATTGTTTGCTGTCGTGTCGTTTCTTTTCTGGGAGCCCTGGAGCTGTAATGTTGTGTATCAAATGGTGACAGCTATGTTTGAAGTGTACAATGACGGGACCTAATAGGCTTGTGTTATTTAGCTCAGCCAAAGTTTCAAATAATGAGGATGATCTGTGTTGACATAATTCTTGTTAACCAAAAGCTCAGGTGCTCTGAATACTTGGTTTCCAATTATTTATTATTATTTTATTTTTTTGTACTTATATATATCATCATCTGACACAGGTTTCTCTAAACTGTCTTCTGCGGCAGACACAACACGCCCACAGATTCAACCATGGTCATCTTGGTAGATGTGTGCACACTTACTGTGTACCTTTAGCTACTGTCTCTCCACTTCAGTCATATTTTAGGTGTTTATCGTACTCCTTCTCACAAGCAACAACATATTAAGCTTATAATGAGCGCACAATTTATCCGACAGATTATGTTGATTATGTTTGAACACGTAGCCTAAAGATCCATTTGTGAAGACATGATTTTGCCTAATGTTGATTATGGATCTACTAGGCTACAATACTTTCTGCATTAACCAGCAGCCATCAACAGAAAGCAAAACTGCCTACTTTGGAGAGACAGTAGCTAAAACAGCTTATTTCACGCAGAGAATAAATCAAAGGGCTGCGTAAAGGACCAAAATAAGAGTCCCAAAATACTATTATAAGCTGAAGCTAACACAGAGTCCCTGTGAATGCAGATATCGGTGATAATACACAGAGTTACACTCGTCGCAGACACTTTGGGAACATGAAGGAAGAGCAACAACATCTAGTAGTTTATTTTATCAAAGCCTGTCCAAGATTTTGTAGTGAGGGATGTCAACTAATGGTGATGCCAGGTGTATTAATCGAAGCCAAAGGTTTTGGATTTGTCAACAATATATGAACAATGGCATGAACTGTCCCAATACATGAAACTCCACCTCAGGGTCTCAGCATGTCAGTTTCTTTGTGTTATAAGCCGAACATGTGATGTTATTGCCATAACACCAAGGTTCTGACCTCATGGGAGACGTAGACTCCCTCCTTCCCTCCCTGTCTCCCTTCTTTCTCCTCTGTGTCTCACCCTCCTCTCTCTCTCTCGTCCACAATCGATCGGCCGTAATCCGAGCCCACCGTGCATCCAGGGCTTAAGTGCGGAGGGGGGGAAGGAGGCAGCAGAGATGGAGTGATAGAGAGGGAGATCTATTATTGATGATGTTCGCTAATGACTGTGGAAAGCTGCAGTGGTCCCCCATGAACGCACCCTGTTGGATAATGTCTGCGGCTGTAACTTCTCGAGGAGGAGGCTGCGGGGGAGGGAGGGGTGTTCAAAACAAAACAAACAAGATGTTAGAAAAGGGAGGAACCGTGCAGAGAATAAGCTGCTTCTGGTTCTGTTGCTATGCGGCTGATTGCATGGCATCAGTTTAGCCGTGATTGTTATAGTGATGATTAATGTCTTTTGTGTTGTGGATCCTTGCGGTTGTTGACATTACAGTCAGTCTTCGGCGCGCTCACCCTCTGTCAGACTCGCTGTGGCCTTTTTTAGTAGGCAGTTTATTCGCCGTAAGGTCAAAGCGGTCAGCCAGTTTATCCCTGATGCTAACAGCATGATGCCTTTGTTTCTTTATTCCTTCCTTTAATTTGACATGGTCTCACAAAGTTTACGTGATATTTACTCTGTGTGAACGGTAGCTGGAGGGCATTCAAAAGCAGCATGTCGAGTCAGAGCTCATACCTCCACCCACAACGGGCCTTTCTTTCAGCTTCCTGACTTGTACACAACTTAATTTAGTTCTGGGAGACCACAACAAAACATAAAGCAGATATTAAAAACATGTACTTCAGCTCCTGGACTCAAGGAAGGTGCTCTCTGCAGTGGTGCTCTCTAGAAACAGTATCGCACAGTATCAACAACACTAGTAATAATGGGGCCTGGCGTTTTATTGCAGCGAAGATACCAAGACTGCAGACAAAAACAACAACAGCCCATCGCTCTCCTCCTCTTCCTCCTCCTCCTCCTTTCTCTGCCCTCTCATCGGCATGAGTCATTCCAACATTGTGTTTTTCAAAAATCCCTGAGAAGACCTTTACTCGAGATGGGGCCTGGGACGCTGCTTTTTAAATATTTACGAGCCACTTGATAGGGGCAGCTGGGTTCTTGATTGCTGTCCCCACCGTCCCCTGGCAGAGAAAGAGAGAGCTGCAGCCTCAAATCCACATTATGCCTCACTCCCTCCATCAGAAATACACGGGGGATGGCGGCTTTAAATGCCCATTAGGCGGCCATTCCCAGGAGTTATAGCGGCTTCATTTCAACATTATAACAAATCTGTGGAGAGAATTGCACCTTGCAAAATAAATGTGAATACTAATGTCCTTAAGGAACACCACAGATACTCAGTTTTACTTCTTATGTTAGTGTTTCTTCTTCACTAAATTAAATAAAACCTGAGTTATATAAGCATTGTCTTATGATTAGCATTGTTGTCTTCTTCCATGAACATCAATGGCAAAGCTAGATTAGTAGTAAGCTTTGAACAGACCAGACAGAAACATTTTTCTTGACCTTTGAACTCTAATGCATCTGCGACCTATGACCTTTTGACAGAGGAAGGGAACAAAAAGCTTCTGTTGATGAATAACCTCAGGTTGTTCCATTACTGGGATCAGCAGTTTGGTGTGCCACCAAACACTGGTGGACATTACACAGACCTGATCCATCCATGTGATTTCTAGATAATAAACAGCTGGTGACCAGCGTCCCTTTTTAGTCCGACCTGTAACCTTTCTTCTTTTTCCTGATTAGGGAAGCCATCAACAGGCTGTGTGAAGCTGTGCCAGGTGGAAAGGGGGCTTGGAGGAAGAAGGTTTGTTCGAAATTTACAGTCCTACCATATGTTATTATATTATTATACATTTGGCAAGTAATCAATGGTATTTTAAACTGTGCACTGAAATATTTTGGGCTCTGCTCCAGTACTGTATGGGTAGATATGACCACACAGGGTCGTACAGCATTTATGACTGCCAATATACATAGCAAACACTCTATTGCTCTGTGCAGGTCCTTCACCAAAGTCAGAACTGTATGATCGTAATGTTTTTTCTTTATTTGTTCTGTTTTTATGAAGGCCCTGAACAAAGCTCTCCAGTCAATCATGGGGAAGAGTAACCTGCGATTTGCAGGCATGAGCATCGCGGTCAATATTTCCATAGAGGGCCTTGGTCTGCTCATCCCTACCACGAGACAGGTCAGATGATGTTTAATTACTATAGGTTGCTCTAGGATTAGAGTGACTCTAAGCATTTTATCAAACGTTAATCCCTACTGCTCGTATACAATAATGTTTTGCATTTCACATTGTCATCTGGTTAAATTTCATTCATAATACATGTGAAGTTATTACGATTTATCATCAAAGTGCATCATTAATTGTTAAATTACCTATGAAATCATTTTACTGAAGTATCCACCTCATCTGAAAATACTTCATCAAATTTTGGCTTCTTTTTTCTTACATTTATGTCCTCAAATATATACACATTAATTGATAAAGTAAAAATAATCCACTTCTCTTTTCCAGGTGATAGCCCACCATCCTATGCAGTCCATCTCATTTGCCTCTGGGGGAGACACAGTGAGTTCAGCGTTTTACTCCCCACTCTTCATTAAATTGTTATTGTATTGGACATCCTGGCCATCTGCACGCATCTAACTCAATTGACTTTTATTGGTTTCCAATCTCATGACCTAAAAATCAACGAGGGCTTTGATTTAGTTATATATGTCTAATGTTTGGTCAAATTCAATTTTCTCTCCCGTGTGCTACAGGACACACCTGATTACGTTGCGTATGTGGCCAAGGACCCAGTGAATCAGAGAGGTATGTGTTTAGAAACTTTCTACTCTTTCTGTCTCAGTATTCGAAAGCTGCCACAAACATCGCTTGTTGCTCATGACTCACAAGTAAACGATGTTTGCAGTGAAAAGCATATCTATTCTACATACCATTTAGAAGCAAAATACTCATGTAAGTAGACTAGTCGACTTTTTCAAAATCTGCCAGATTTTATGTTGACACGTAACTGCTAATATGTTGGTGGAAGGGTTTATGTCCAGCAAAAAAAAAAAAAAAAACTTTAACGTGGCGGCTGGTGAGAATGTCTTTAACTCTCTGCGTCTCTTCTCTGTTTCCTACAGCTTGTCATATCCTGGAGTGCTCAGACGGTTTAGCTCAGAGTGTCATCAGCACCATCGGCCAAGCCTTTGAGCTGCAGTTCAAACAGTATCTGCACAGTCCTCCTAAGACCATGGCGTCTGTGGAGAGGTAACAGGACGTCCCGTCAAAAAAAAAAGTTAAAAAACCTCCCAGGAGTTTTTGTTACAGTCCTTAAAATGGGCTTTATTATATATGAAGCAGTGGCACTGTAATGATGCCCAGCATACATATGCCATATACTATATTAAACGTCTTGACACATGAGATGGACTCTCCAATTTACCTGAAATTCATGTTTTTGGATTATGGTTAATAGAGAAAACCCACACAGAGTTAGGGTTAGGGTTGAACATTCAAATTCCAGACATGACATGTCCATAAGCATCCTACATGAAGGAGCACATGATCTAGTGCTCAATTCTCTGATTTCATTGTTATTTATTGGCAGGACATGTCATAGTTTGTCTTTATCTCATCATATTGTTAATACACAGATCTTCTTCCCAATACATTACTAAACATCAGATGTTGTCTCAGCGACGGCAGATGAACTTCAAGACTATAAATATTTTCTATTCTGGTTTCAAATGTTCTTCCTGCCAGCATCAGCAACTCTAGAGATCTACATGCATCTCTCCTTGATTTATATAGATCCCGTTCGGATGTGGAGATGCCATTTGATCAGCCCAGATCTATTTGAGAACCCATCTGTCCTTTGCCTGTGATTAATTAATTAATTATCGATATAATTATGAAGTGAATACTGAAATGAGACTGCTCAACATAATAATCTGCAAAATAATCTGCATTTCACTTACGCAGACACTGTTTCTCTCTCCAGGTCGGTGAGGACAGAAGAGCCCATGTGGGGAGAGGATGAGGACTTCTCTGAGCACGATTACTACAACAGCATCCCAGGGAAGGAGCCTCCTGTCGGGGGAGTGGTGGACTCCAGGCTCAGGCAGAGTGGTGCCCTCCTGGGCCACATTCACACCCAGCCACAAAGCAAGACATCAGCTCAGGTAAGTGTGCTTCTTTTCACTTCCTGCCTTTGTTTGCTTCCCACCTGTGTGACTGCGGGCTCGGTTCTCAGAGTGTTATTGTTTATAGTCTGCTCATCAGTTCTTGTGTGTAACTTGCCTTTTTGTTGCATGTTATTTAGTTCTTGGGTTCCTTGCTTACACCAGACTCCTGGATATTAATGGATCTTGCATCAGCTTTAGGATTAATGTGCACTTTAGTACGTTTTCCCAATATATTTGATGTTTTAAGAATATTTTGCAGATGCTAGTTGTATGCTTTCAGCTGGAGTTTGTGTTTACACATGGCTGCACTGAGTTATTCTTCTTTTCTGTCAGCACCATCCTTCATAGCGCTCCCTAATACGTAAGCATGGATGTACTCCATCACAGTCTGATGCTATCACAGATATAATTAAACTTACATCTGGCCATTATCACGTGCCGTCTGATTAACGCTTACCACAGAATGACAGCCAGGCTCAGGCTCTCTGACATCTCCCCCCATAAACCCGGTGACTGATATGTTTTGCTGCTCGATCCCCATATTGTTTACATCGAATTAACGCACAAAAATATACCCCACATCGGTCCTCCTGATGTGCCTGCCCCATAATTGACGAGGACAGATATGATTTCATAAAAAGCTTTGGCTTCTCGGGCGAAAAGAACCCTTTGTCCTTTCCTTGCAGCATGTGCACAATATGGTGACATGCTGTAGCTAATGTTTCAAACAGAGTGCTTCGAAACTGCATTATGCAGGCTCGAGAGAGCTTGCGAGTTCTCCATCCAGGTAAAGAGACGCAAACGTATTTACGGTGTGTTCTTCTGGTGTGTTTGTGTGTTAGCAGACAGGCTCACCAGCAAGGAGGGAGCAAGCATCTTACCCCCCTGGCCAGCTGTGTTATGAGCTCCACTGGGACACTGAGGCGCCCTGCAGCTCAGGTGAGACACCTTGTGGCAGCAAACTGCTATAACAGCTAGAAAAAAATAACCTTTTACACAACTTTATCTGATGGAGAAATTGTTTGCTTTCCATTGTTTTGAAATGCCAGTAAGCTGCTTTAGGAGATTACATTACTTTAATGAAAGTAATGAAATGAAATAACCACTATGACCGTTTACTGTTACAAAACATATCAGTGCTAGGGCGCCCATACAACCAGGTGAGCTACGGACGCTCATATACTGGCATATACTGAGACTCTAGTCCTCAAGTCATCTCCTCCCTCTCACCCCACATCTCTCTCCAGTTATGCCAATAAAGACACAAAAATGATCTGTTATGAGCACCGCTGTCTTCTTCAGGCCTGACATCAGATGGTTACCTGTGTGCTGACGGTCAGCCACCAGGCAGCAGGGACTATGAGGAGCATCAGTACGTCAACACCCAGAGTCTGGAGAACCTGGATTCACTCACGCAGGGTCCCGATGGACACAGAGGGGCCAGGGCACCCGACAGTCCCAAAAAGGACCTCTTTGACATGAGTGAGTCTTGAGATTTAGCATAGTTATGACAGATGTACTGAATTTAGAATAACCACATTTGCATTTGTGAAACACTTTTCCGTAGGGCCCTTTGAGGATGCCCTGAAGCTCCACGAGGCCTGTGGTGGAGCTGGTGGGTCCAGCGTATCCGGAGGCTCTGGTGCTCAGATGGGCGGGGGTGGTGTTCGGGTGTTAGAAGACCAGTGGCCCAGCCCTCCGCGACGCAGAGCTCCAGTGGCCCCAAATGAAGAGCAGCTCCGTAGGGAGGCCTGGTATCACAGCCGGATGAGCCGCAGAGACGCAGAGAAACTCCTGGTCCGAGACGGAGATTTCCTCGTCCGGGAGAGCACCACCAACCCGGGGCAGTATGTGCTAACAGGCATGCACTGTGGCCTGCCCAAACACCTACTGCTAGTAGACCCTGAGGGAGTGGTAAGTCTGTTGGCAAGTAGCTACCTGAATGGATAAGTTAACCACTCATTAGATGATATGAAGCCAAAAACATCAGACATTACACATCAGCACACATGACAGGACTCTTGTTTTCTCTCCATTAAGGTCCGGACAAAAGACATGTTATTTGAGAGCATAAGCCACCTTATCTCATACCACCTGAAGAATGAGCTGCCAATCGTGGCAGCAGAGAGTGAGCTCCACCTCAAACAGGTAGTCAGGAGGAAACTGTGAGTCACCCTGGCCCTGCATGGGAAGGTAAGCATGCAAAGACTTTTGCCTATTTTCTAACTGCAAATGTGAGCATAACTATAAATACGCATTAATTATGTGTTTCTCTTCAGCATTGCAGAGCCAAAATCATATGTGCCCATGCAGCCCGCATAAAAATTGAATCCAAAATCTTTTTTTTTCTGAGAAGATGCTTCATCTGGAGGAGAGAATATATCGCTGACTCTTTCTTTCCACTGACACTTCTGTGAAAAGAGAGTGAAGTATCTGACATCACCTTGTACTATCTCAGCCTGTCGGCTTCTTAGAACCAAAACATCCCTCATCTGTCACAAACTCCTCAGCATTCAGCTATTAAGCTAACAAACCAACCAGAATGCACGGTGTGTCCTGTTCCAGAGCTGGATGATCACCAACCAAGGTCAAAACTGTTTGGAAGAGGACCCGACCTCAGGAAATCACAAAAGGATGTGATGCACAGTCAAGAAACGTCCCCGTAACAGTAAAGTGCTTCCAGTAATCAGCGACTTGCACGACCAGTGAGTCACGGGTACTTCACCCGACCGGAAATGGACATCACAGAACAAAAGCTGCCAGTGAGTTTCTGGTGAAGAAACAAAAGAGATGTCAGCTCCCAAACGGAGTGCAAATCCACGTCTGTCTCACTGGAATGTGAAGACTGTTGTTACATGTTCACAGGTCTGCATATCTGAGAAGGATGCACTCTGAACACAAATCAGTGCTGGATTTATAAAAGAGCAACACATCCGTCTCGTCTTCTACGTGATATTATGAGCATCGAAACTCCTTTGAAAAAAATAAAATAAAAATCAGGCACACTATATCTTCATATAGACAGTCATACATTACATACATTGTCTTGAATGTGATCACGTTTACCATAGATATCGGTGGTTTGTGTTGTGTCTGTAAGGGCTTTTTTATAATTTGATGAAGTTGCGTGTCGTATAAGCCTGCGAACACTTCTGGTAGGACTGTACTCCGGTGAATAAGACATCTCTTGTCACGTCTGCATTCAAACAACTCAGTATATCCATGCCTGTTTCCCCCCCGAGCCCCTCAAACTTCAGTGCCTTAATAACTACACTGACAGGCGTTTGTGTCAGAGTGTATATAATGTGCATTTATGCTCCTATTGCGAAAGACTAGTTTTCTTGCTATGCCAATGAATAAATGAACAAACTTCAGGATGATTAAGCTCTTATACTTGTGAACAGTATCGTAAGCTGCTCTTGCTTTGGGGTGAATGCCGATTAACGCTGTTTTCTAGCCGTCTTGATTGTCTTCATGTGCGTCCAACAGAAGAATGCCCTCAAATGTTTTCTTTTTCTTAGAAGTAAGCCATAGGCGGCGCCCCTCTGCAGTGACTGATATTAAAGAGGGGATTTAGACTTGAAAATAAATCCTTTATTTGTCCCGGCTCAGGGAAATGCATCACGTTATTGATTGTCCTTATCCCACATCAACGTTTATACATTTCAATTCTTGTGTGTTTGTCCTCCTACTTTTTCACCCATTAGAAAATTGCAGTGCTTTAACCCTTGCAAGTTCGGCTCTCCACTGTCCTTAGCATCAACCTCACAAATGCACAGATAAATGAGGTAAAAATGCTCTTGATGAGGTCCAAATGACTGCTGTATTCTTTTAACATCTCCCCCTTTGCTTTCTCAGGAATTTCTTGAATCTTCTGTGATTAACTGTAATGGCTTTTTATCAATAAAATTAATCAAAAATAGGCTACAGCTCAGATGGTGTTTTGTTGTGTGTGAGTTTTAATATCTGTAGCAGGTCCACAGTAATTCCCAGCTGTCCAGCTTCCCCTGCTCACATGCTACAGCCAATTTAAGACTTGAGGCTTCCATCAACCAAAAATAGATGAGGGACATTGTAGTGGCTGTGGATTTAGAAACCTATTCCATGTTGTATTCAGTCAGCCGTATCTAGTTTAAAAAGAACACGCTCAACAGCAGGGCAGTTGTTTTTCTATTTTATTATGACAATATTGTATAAAATCAATAGGCTTTTCACACAATCGATTCTACCGTCTAAATAACTACGCCGTATCCACATTCACTCAGCTATCATAAACCCCTGATAATGAAGGCACTCCACGTTCTGGTTTTTCACTGCTTTGTTATCGGTCAAGCCCCAAGGCTTTTTGTTTAGGTTACTATGTTGTGTTATCATGCAGCTACCGTGTGTCTGACCACAGATCATTTGCATTTGGCTTCCTAGACGCAGTCTTTATGATGCTGGTCCCACAGGCTGCTGGACTGGAGGTGGAGAGAGACTTGCAGAGTGGTTAAGAGTCACTGCTGCGACATACTCAGGATCTGAAGGAGCAAATGCCGCACCTCTTCATCCATACGACCCTGTTCGGAAAAAAGAACAGACGAGCAACACTCATAAGCCGTGGTGGGATGTAGCCAAGTAGCCTACTGCTTAATGCCACTTCATACAGTGCTCAAAAGAATGAAAAGAACGCTTATAAATCAGAGTAAAGCATCAAGTCAAGCACACGTCTGGGATATTGATGTGATCAGTTAAGTAACGGGGGGGCTTGACCTGAAACATTGAACATTTTATTGATTCACGCCGAGACCGGACGCGCAAAACCCAGGAAGCTGTCACTGTAGTGGTCTGCTCCTACAGTAACTGCTGTGGTGTGACCTGGAGCAAACAGGAATATGTGTATATGTGTGTGCTTTCATCTGACCTGTACAGCTGCCAGTAAATGGGAACGGTATACAGCCACCACCTGTTTGTGCTTCCTCTCCCAATCCTGCGAAAAAAAGACAATATTATCATGTTAAATCCAGGATCTATAGTGATTTCTCTCATCATGCTGTATGTCCATTTCTTCCTCACCTGGAGCTGCTGGGTGAGTATTCCAATCCTGTTCTGCAGCGCCATTTGCTGTCCAGGATTACCTTGATGGCTGGATGAGGAGGAGGACGTGATACCGAGAGGAGGCGAGAGAGCTCCCAGGGCTTCTTTCAGCCGGAACACCTCCTTTGACAGCTCTGTTATCTGTACATGCAAGCGTCCCAACGCATCAGGTTGCGAATCTTTAACAGCAATCGTCAGAACTGTCCATGATGTCCTCTCTCACCTTGCGGTCCTTCTCCCTGACCAGGCCCTGGGATTCCTGGATGCCCTTGTGCAGCTCCTGGATGTGGCTGGACTGGGCCTTGAGTTCAGCGAGCTCCTGCTGCACCGTGGCCAGCTGGGACTCCGCGACCTGCCGCTCACTCTTGTTAAACAGCGCCTCCCTCTGCACCTGGAACACCTAGACAGTAAAACCATGTGCTGCGCTATAAAAATCCAGTCTATGCTTCATAATATCCCCAATTTATACTTTATGCTTTATAGAAGTGGAGGTTGAAGCAAAGGCAAACACTGAAGGCACACAGTAAAGGTGAAACAGAAACAAAAGCTAGCAGAAGCAAACATGTCTCTCTTCTTTTGAATGTCAGTCAGCCAAATACACTAATGACAGCACTGCACAGCATTCATGGACAATGGCATTTCCAAAGCTACAGCGTATGCTATACCATGTCATATGTTCTGATTATTGACTGTACATCTGAATATCATAGCACAGCCTGAAGGAAAACGACGTTCTGCGTGTCATCAACAAACTATAGTTCTAATACAACTCTACCTCGGTACACCAGTAGGCACATATACAGTGGAGTCACTGGAACAGAAAGGGGTACTGATGAGGGAAAGTAATAGACACACTGTATGAATAATGTAGATGCAGGAAAGAGGCCTTCGTGGAACACAGCTCACTTTGTGGTAGACACAATAACATCTAATTTGGCTTTAATGGGATTAGAAAAGACTGAAGGCAGACAGACAAACCCCCGCGCGCACACACACACGCGCACACACCTCAGTGCAGGTCTTCTCGTGTTTTCGAGTGAGGTCATTGAAACGGGCCGTGGCGGCGTTGATCTCAGCCTGCAAAGAGAGACGCAGGGCCTCGTGGTCCTCCTTAGAGATCAGACCCTGTTCTGCGGCCTTCTGGGACTTGAGCTCTCTCAGCTCCATCTCCTTCTCGGTCAGAGCGTCCTGAGCTGCTGCTGCACTGCTCTTGCTGGCCTGCAGGGCGGCCTGGAGCTCTGCCTGTGAGACAAGGAGCTCAGATCAGTGCCAAATGTTTAAAGGGAACCTACAAAACATGCTCCTAATTGACAAAGACCTTGACTTTCTCATGTTCCTCTTTGGATATGGCATCCTGCTTGTCCTGCAGTTTGGCTTCGAGTTTGGCAGCCTGCTCCTCAGCATGGCCCCGAAGGGTCTTCTCCTCTTGGAGCTCCTGCAGTGTCTGAGCTAGCTGCTCTGACACGGCAGACAGTGCCTCCTTATGTTTTGAAAGAGGCACAGCGTCTTTCAGCTCCAGGGCGTCCTGTGCTCGGCCCTCCCGCTCTGCACACAGGCAGTCCAGAGCCTGTGCTGCTTCCTGCCTGGCCACCTCCAGTTCTTCTCTCACCGCCGCCAAGGTGCGTCTGGAGTGCTCTGATTGGACAGAGGCATGATCCATCACAACATGGTAACTGTCGACTAAATACAATGATTTTATGTTCAGAAAAACTGCACACCTGATATAACTGAGGGCTCTGAGCTCTCAGAATGCTCTTCCTCCTCTTCTTCCTCCTCGTCATCACCACGCAGAGGAGGCCTGAGTCTCTCCAGCTCCAGGAGGGCATCGTTGAGCCTTCTAGCCACATCCGCCCTTTCCCTTGCAAGCTGCTCACACTGGAGGCCCAGAGCCACCTGTACCTCCTCTAATTCAGATCGAGGCACGCACTTTCTCAGCTCTCCCTCCAGCTCACCCAAGCGCTCCTGAAGACGACGGACTTGATCACCATCTCCTGCTGCTCCTCCCTCTTTCCCGGATGTCCTGCTCTCTGCCAGCGCTGCCTCCAGCTCAGCAACCTTATCACGCAGGCTCTTCACTATTTCTGAATCTCCTCTTTTGTCTCCTTTCTCTCCTTCTTCTTTCATGGAATCTTTCTGGGCCAGAGCAGCCTGAAGTTCCTGTACTTCCTCTGTC
Organism: Planiliza haematocheilus; assembly: GCA_005024645.1. Classification (NCBI taxonomy): domain Eukaryota; kingdom Metazoa; phylum Chordata; class Actinopteri; order Mugiliformes; family Mugilidae; genus Planiliza; species Planiliza haematocheilus. The sequence goes on from SRSE01000509.1 coordinate 2,798,908, forward strand.
AGCTGTTTGATAGTGTCACTGTCCTGGCTGCTCTGACCCCCAGCCTCGCCCTGCCTCTTAGCTAGCTCCTCCTCTAACTCCGTCACCCTGGCTCTCAGCTGCCGTGCCTCCTGGCTTGGACCCTCCTCTGCAGCCCCAGCACCTGCTGCGGCAATATCCCCTTCACCACACTCCACAGAAAGCACCCCGAGGCGCATCTGCTCCTTTAGCTCCTCCAGTTCAGAGTGGGCAGAGGCCAGCTGCTCCTCCAGCCCACGCAGCTTCTCCTTCAGAGCTTCTGAACTCTCTGCATCTGAAGCTCCTCCCTGAGACTTGGCATCGCTTCTGCAAAACGAGACAAGGAATATGGAGCAAAATTCTCAACAGAATTCAAGAAACCTATGTAAGAGTAAGCATGTCTAGCACCACACAAGGCAGATCATTCATTATGTTATGGAGGGATGAAATTACACAAATAATTTCATCCCGTAATTAGGTTCTAAGACGTCACAAAAGGCTGAACAATCATGACTTCCGAGAGCCAAAGATAACGTCTTCAAATTACGTCCAAACAACAATTTTCTTATTCTTAGGAGTTTCTGTTTGATAAACATATTAAACACATTATAATATAATTATAATCAATTACCAAAACAGGAGACAATTCATCATTTCACTTCGATAATAGTTGCAGCTTCACAGTATGCAGTACATTGCCTAATTGCAGCCTAATAACCACATATTTTGTGATTTATTTAAGAGAAACAATAAACAGCAAAGTCATGATGCATTGATGCAGATTTAGGTTGTAGAACTGATTTTAGCAAGAAGTGAAATGAATAAAGGCCTGATCGATTGCATGTGGACTGTAACAGTTACTCCAGTTTACTCGAGTAAATTGAAAAGGAATGAATCTTACGGCTCCTCTGCCACGCTGGAGGCCTCGTCCGAAGCTTGGGCTTGCGAGAAGCGCTCCTGCAGGGCTTCGTACTCCTTCCTCAGGGTCTCATACTGAACTATGGGGACAAAGTCTGAACTGGAGGCCTGCATGTCTGTGTCGTCCTTCTCAAACATCTCCAGCATCTGCACACAACGCAGGTGAAATAATCGCGGCTACGCTTTTCAGTAACGTGCCTTGTGCTGTTTGTCAGACAGCTCTGCCAGATTTGATAAAATCTCACGTGACTACCGAGTAATGTCGTCAGAGTAAACAAACTATTTTGGTGACAGACTGAGTGGACAAGTGTACAGTGAAGTGCAAATATAAATAACTAAATGTCCTGTTGCTAGTTAGTATTTTGTTTTTGCAACTTGACAAACAAAGATAACGCGGGTGACATTATCACAGGTTAATTTGTCAAGCAGGACAATTTCCTCTAGACACCCAGATAATGTATAAATGTATTCACGGCCTTAAAACTACTATGAGTTACAGAACAGCAGGAGATTGCGATTGTACATCTGTCCTACATCACAGACTCTATCTCTATGCTCTCACTTCGACCTAAGAGTTCCTTCTTCCCCTATCTGACCCCTTTACACTCAGCAGGGCAGATGTGAAACTCTTGGCCTGTATCCGTGCAAGTCAGTGGTGAACGAACAAACACAGCAAAACAGAGTACTTCAAACTAACCTCAGTTTTAAAGAGCTCTGCTTACTTCAACCGGCATGACCCAGTTAGTCAGGAATGTCGACAAAATGCCTCGTGTCTGCATCTGATGCTGTTCTATTTATACCTGTATGAACACAACTGCCTCGGTGCATTAGTGCACAGTCCTAAAGTTTAAGTGGTCATGACTAATGCTTGCGTCAGGGACCCTTAGTCCTCCTCTGCTGGGGAACCATTTAATAATCACTTCACAATCAATATAACCTTGTTAAAGGAGCCTGGGACACGGTGTGTGGACATGAGAGAGAGAGACTGGATAGAAGTCTGTGTGCTTTAAACGTGGCACATATTAGATGAATGAGTATCTGTTCTGTGTGAGAGTAGGTGTTCATACATAATCTCCGTATATGAGCTTTTGTGTTGTTTGACCTTACCTGCACTTTAAGGACCAGTTCAGAATTCTGTGAGGTGAGTTTCTCGATTTGTTTACGCAGCTCATTAACAGTTCCTGGGTCTGCTGGGCCAAGAGAAGGGCTGGCTACGTCAGTGTCTGTTTGAGAAGTGGCCTCATCCTGAGCAGGGGAGGCTCTGGAGCGCTTGGAGAGCAGCTTTTCTGGAGGGAGAGGTTCAGGAGAAACCAGAACGAAAATAAATCACTCGCGCTCCATGACATGACAGAGGAAGGAATGTCAAAGTGGTAGAGCGGGGGACACATGCATGGATGTACAAGCGTGACCTGTGCGAAATGGGAAAGCTTACAATTACATGGTCCGCATACCTGGGAAGTCCAACATTTCATCCATGTCGTCAGAGTCGCTGGTTCCAATACCATGGGCCCCCTTGAGCTCCTCAAGCAGCTTATCTCTCTCTGCCTCTGCTTCCTCTAGACGCTGCTTTAATGTGGACAACTAGTGCACAGACACACATTAAGCTGGACTATAAATCATAGCCATGACGTTTTAAGCATCGTGTTGACTAGTCACTGATCACGTGACAATTTACATGGGCGCCTCAGAGAAGACAGGTGAGGAGCCCAATGCATCATTGCAGCAAACTAGCAGTGGTTCATCAAGTGTGTGGAAATACTTCATTAAAGATGAAGCCCATACTACCGTGAAAGTAACTGAAAAAGCATCCGCTAATGCTAACAACTTCACCAAACGTCCCGCACTAACAGAGAGAAGGAGGCTGCAAATCAACAATTTGGTGGTGAATTTAATCATCAGAGAGATTAGACATTTAGCTGCAGCACATGGAGAAGGCTTCAGAGAAATTTACTTTTTAACCCAGCTACACTATCCCATCTTACAACACGCTGTGGAGTGCTATCAAATGCTATTGATGGTGCTGATTTGCAGCCTGCTTTTATACAGGCTATACATATCAGCAGCACAGATGTAGCACATGAGCCGTCTGTTCTCAGTGTATGTACTCAGGTCAAGAATATGGATTTCATTGTCGCTAAGCGTTACTTTGTTTTTATTAGTGACGTCATCAGCAACTAGTCGGTGTCGACTTGACTTTCATCGCGTAACAGTCGACTTAGAGAAACAGTCGGATTCTGGAATTGTGCAACCCCTAGTATTCACACAAAACTATATCAATAGAGTTAAATCTGAATAAATGAACCGCATGCAGGCAGACACAGTAGTGAGAATAGTTTAGTACCTCCTCCATAGCGGACAGGGCACTCTGCTGCTGCTGCTCCAAGGTTTTGATCTTCTGGAGCAGACGACCTCTCTCCAGACGCAGTCGTCGGATCTCCTCGAACACCTCCTCATCTTCTGCCTTAAAAAGATAACCACAGAAAATTTGCTCAAGTCATGAAAAGGGAAAATAGCCACTACCGCTGAACAAAAACAGAAGTAAAAGTGATAACCTGGGCTGATTGTTGGGATTCTGGAGGCTGGGGAGAGGGAGACTGGGACTGCTGGGGCTCAGGGGACGGGGCAGGAGGAGCTGGACTTTGAGGCAGTGGAGAGGCGGACAAACCCTGGATTTTTGTGATGAGAGGGGAAGTTAAACTGGCGTTAAAGAGATGATAGTGTCATGTTAAGCAAAATACAATACAATAAAATCACTCTTTGATTTCACAGCTCAGACATTGCTTCATGTTTGCGGTACAGACACTGTACATGCTTCTTGCAGTACCTGAAGAGGCGAGCGGGGCGGTGGAGGAGCTTTCCGTTTGCGGGGGGTAGTCCCCCCTTGCACTGATGAGGCGCCAGAGGGGATTTGTGCAGGCTGCATGTGGATGGGGGGGGGTCACAGACAAGCAGAGATCAAGCTCAACTTAAAAAGGAAAATGGAGGAAACTAAGATAAGACAGAGGGTCAGCAACAAAGGGGAACGAAAGCCAACAAAGAGAAAGCAGCGCACAAAAACAATGACCTCATATTGGAAAACATGCACAATATGATCGGCCAACGCAGACCATGAGCTCATAGATGGAGGGAGTGATGCAACACACAGCTATGCATTACCTCCTCGCCCGTGCCCTCAGACGCTGCGTACGCATAGAGAGAGAGGCACAACGTAAAACACCCATTCAGCAAGGAGGTTCAGCAAACAGCTGAATACAGTACGTGGACATAAAGTTCATGCAATATCCTTTCCATTTGCTTTTTAATTAGCTTTTAGTCATTCATGTATCTTGTTGCAAATTCAACAAACTTTATAATTACAGAGTCTAAACTTTTTTGGGCAGGCGTCACGTGAACAACAGATCCTCCGCCTCATCTTTCGTGACCAGCCACACATCTGTTTCTCATATATCAGCAAAGTCTTTGTTGGGAGATAAAAGTAGAACAAGCTTTTGGCTCAGTTAAAAAAAAAACACTTTACAATCACACCCAGCTGTCCTCCTGATCCACTTCCTCCTGCTACAGCCACTTCCTGGGGGTGCGGCACAGAAGCCATGCACTTTGCTTTCACATACTAATATGAAAAACAGTGTCATCTAAAGCTGTTTCAGTCAGGATTTAACAGATCTAACTATGGATATATAATAATTTGATCAAAGGTCAACAGAGCTGTGCTGGTTAGAAAGATCTCAAAGCAAAGGCAAGAAAAAAGACTGTATGTTGTACCTGGAGGTACTCCATCCTGCAACATCTGAATGATGCGCTGGTTGCCGGTGGTTGCACTGTAGTCGGTAGCTTTGTGTCCAAGCGAGTCCACCAGCTGTGTGTTGGCGCCGCCTCTCAGCAGGGCCACTATGGTCTCAACGCTGTCGCTCTCACAGGCCACCATCAATGCAGACCTGTGACAGCAGGCACAGTGTAAAGTTAGCCAACTACACAACCACAAATAACTTATACAACAAAGTAAGAACAATATTGGTGTGTGCAAACTTAGGCATCTCAGTAATTACATACAAAATGTATATGCGGGACTTTTACTTTGTGTTTTGGAATTAATTGCAGGACACTTTATGCAAAATGAAGAAGATCCCAGTGAAATGTTTAATGCATGATGTCTAATACAGCTACAAGAAAGTATGTGTTTTCCTCTTGTGAATGTTAACTAGTGGACAGTTCTCCAGTAAACACCTCCAAGCGTCTCTCTCAGGCCAAACTGAAAGCCGATTCTCCCAACTGGATGTCCTGACATCCATCCCTCTAAATCTCTCCTAAGTACTCCAAACTACAGGATTCTTTCTTTCTTTCTTTCTTTCTTTTGAGAATTTGACCCAGACATCTGTGAGAATAACTATGAAGAGATTTATTTGATTTTACTTAAGCTAAGAAGACTGTTTCATTCCTTGTCCTGGGCATAGGACAGCAGAGAACATCTCTTGGGAGATTATCAGCAATAATTCACTACCTTCCTTGGTTGTCCTGTATGTTTGCATTGGCTCCTCGACCCAACAGAAAGACACACAGCTCCACTCTGCTCATCTGGGCTGCTAGGATCAAAGGAGTAGCCCCGTCCTGATACAAATCATCCAAACACGGTGAGGTGACAATATGTTGTACACTTGAATTAATAATGTTGTCCATCGGACTTGCAGCAACAATTGAATTAATGAAAACCAGCAAGCTGTTTTATAGCTGCAGTCCTCAAGCTTACACTGTCCTGGACGTCCAGATTAGCTTTGAAGTCCCACAAGGTCTCAGTGCAGGACAAGCAGCCACTGACCGCTGTGGGGTATACGAGAATCATGGTTATCAGGACTTATAAGAATGACGTGTTTTACATTCAATTTACAGTTTTAGATACTTTTGGTCTACTTAGTGTACTGCCTAAATTATATTCAGTGGCATCTGTTTGTTGAGTTTGCTATATGTGAATGTCATTTTGTTGTGCTGTATCTATTACCTGCATGGTGAAGAGGTGTCCTACCGATGCCGTCAGTGCAATCTACAGCCATTCTCTCCTGATAAAGGAAACCAACATGACAGCAAAAAAACAAAACAAATCCCATTTGTAATAAGTACGTTCTTAAAAAAAATATATGTTTTCCAATTTTTATTTATGGCTTACAGAATTTTATATTAACTATCACCCTGTCTTACCTGCAGCAGTCTCTTTAAACACTCCGGCTGGCCATTTTTGGCTGCAAGATGAAGAGCGCTGAAGCCTAGAGTCAGTCAGTTATAAACATTTAGAAACAAGCCATGACACTAATTCTTGGCTTACAGGAGAATATATTTTTGAAATACCTTACCAGCCCCATCAGTGATATTGACATCTGCTCCGTGGGAGATGATCACCTCAAGGCAGTCTAGCCGACCTCTGGTTGCACAGAGGTGAAACCTGCCAGAAGACATGATGTTGAGCAAGCAAAACAGGTTTATATTTACATGCCTGATTTCTTGGAGCAGTATAAAATTAAAATTAGGTGCCCAACTTACGCCGACTTGCCCTCAGCGTCCAGCTTGGTGGGGCAGACACCTTTTTTGACAACGAGGGCAGAGACTTTGTCCAGTTCATTCTGCTCCACAGCCTGCAGGAGCCTCTCATCGCTCTTGCTCCAGTCCTGACTCTGAGGGGGCCAAGCCACAGATCACCATTGTCTCATGAAAACTGACACCACTCTGCATATCTCGTGACATAAAGAAATGGACGGCTGAGCAATATAATGAACAAAAATCATCGACTGTCCCCATGAAACATCATTTTCTTGCCTGAACATTAAGAGCATACGGCAAACCAGTTTTAATGCAGATATTACATTACTTGCAAAACATATTATATCAGAATCCATATTATACACTAGTTTATGTCCTACTTATATAATTATGGGATAGGAGAAAGGATACCTACTGGCAGAGGCAGCAGGCTGAGACACGGACAGAACCGTTTCATCAGGCTAAAAACAGGCTGCTGAGGATCCATTCGGCTAGCCGGGCATCACACTCAACTACAGCTACAGTATACTGTACAAAGTCCTGACTGACAACACACACTGCTGCCTGGCTACATGACAAGCAGACCCCGGCTAATTTAAAGCGTAAGATAAGTTTCTGCGGGACATCATTTAGAGGTCAGTGCATCTATACATACCAGGAAATTTATGCATTCATGAAACCATACGTCCAGTGAAGCCGAGCACTTCGTCACACATAAACACACACGCACGCAGTCAAACAGCTATTCACTGTCCTCACAAGATCCCTCAGCGCAGAGTCCCCTCTCTGCAATCAAAACAGCATCCTCTCGTCCTGTTCCAGCTGCTAGCGGAGACATAGCGGGTCTGTCCACCGCACCTCACCACCACCACCTCCCTCCTATCCTCACTGTCCTCCTTTCTCTAACCTAATAATTTCTCTGCAGACTTATTCTCTATAGAGGCTCCCCTCTCCTCTCCATTAGTTTTTGTCAAGTCCTGTACGGTACCCCCCACCGCCGCCCCCCTCTCGGCAGCGTCATAGATCTGATTCTCTGCAGCTACTGAGCGAGGCCTGTGTGAAGTGAGGACTCAGCACAAAGAGGAGGAAAAAAAAGCTGGATAAGCTGCACCCTGCTCTGCAGGTTTGGATGGTCACAAACGGGACAGGAGGGATATATTGAGACATACAAATAAAGTAAAACAAATCTATCTATCCATCTATCTATCTATCTATCTATCTATCTATCTATCTATCTATCTATCTATCTATCTATCTATCTATCTATCCATCCATCCATCCATCCATCCATCCATCCATCCATCCATCCATCTATCTATCTATCTATCTAGTTCAGACACACCACATCATGAAGGCTGCCTTGAGATCTAAAGTTTGCTGGTTTATTAGTTTATATCAGTGTAAAACATCAACACTGCTGTATCAGTTCTTATAAACACAAAGGTTTACACTCACTGCAGCATCCTTTTGGATGACAGCAGGAAAGTAGGAATTCTTTATGTGAGACTCTGTGTGCATGTGTGTGTGTGCGTGTGAATAATTGAAGGCTACCTGAGATCTCTGTTATAGCAGCAGTCTGCAGACGGCCCTGCTCTCCTGCTGCTGCTTGGTGACACTAAATCCCAGCTCCCCCCATTCACACAAACAGAAAGCAGCCTGGGACCTACATTAATGACTATTTAATTCAGAGCAGCCGGGCACTGTGATATTAGGTTTAAGGCAAAATAACTCAGGTGTACTCCTTTAAACTACACCCACCTGTTACGATCAGCATGTGCAACGATTGATGGCTCTTACCTCATTCTTTTTAAACTTTGCTTTCAGACTTTTCATGGTGGTATGTTAGCCTCTGTGATGTCAACAAGAGCACTGCAACGAACAAGGTAATCAAGAAACAGTTAAGAGTCTTACTCAGTGGTCTTAAATTACTGAATTATTCATGATTTATCAAAAGTAGGTTCATTAAATTTCATTTACATAGCCTTAAAAACAATCAAAAATGCCTCTGGAGGCTTAACTGAATGCAGAGTCTGAAATGCCCAAGCACTAAGGCAACAGAGGCAACGAATAACTCCCTTGTAATAGGAAGAAACCTTGAGCAGAAGCCAGCTCTTAGGGGGGGACCCAGCCTGGGGTTGACCAGGTAGTGAGACAGAAGGAAAAGGGAAGTGAAACAGAAAAGAAGGAAGGGAGAGGGGGATGAGAGAAATCAGAGGCAATGGGTCCATGTATGCATCTGGATAAAGCATACATGTAACATATTCACATGAACCAAACACATGATACATAATATGTGGGTGGATATATGAATGGAACCAGCATTCAGAGTATAGAGCAACCTAGTCCCAACAACAACATGGTGGTGCAGGTGCACTAACATTTTAGGAATGTACCAACACCTAGCTATGACAAGCACCGGTGTAGCAGCAGTTAACACACAAATGTACAATGGCCCGATGGAGAAATATGCAGCCTACCTGTGGAGCACTGTCCCGTTCCAGGTGGGGGTTTCTTCTGTCCCATCTGCTGCTCACGACAAAATACTGGAGTCACTGCTGCCCTCGCGAAAATGCGCCCGCCCTCATCGTAAATCAACCAATCAGCAATGCGCAAAACGCCGGATCAGCGTTTGATTGGCGATGATTGACGACTTACTGTGTTTGTCGCGTGCCGGTCGATATGTCGAGGAGCTTTTTTTAAAAAAAACAAAACAAAGAGGAGTAATGATGTGACTTTGTGATTAACAACAAGAGACAGTTGTAGACTGTAGACGAATATTTCAATTGTAATTTTGTCGAAATAGTTTTCTTCTCTTTGACTCACACTTCAAACGCGTGGTGATAAAGTTCCTTAGTTTAGACATTCTAGCCAATCACAGAAACGTCAAGGTTGACTTTCACCAATGACATCGCCGGAAGAGCTCAACCCGGAAGTGCACACCTTTGTCCTGTAAACATAGTGTGAGGTGAGTGAAAATTGAAAATAGTTAAATGCAAGGTTGACCTAAATGTTACTTCACCTATAATGACCTAGACTGTGAATGTATGAAGCACTTTTTGCTTCAGCACTGAATGTTTGAGATTCTTTGATATAAAGTGTGTAACCCACACTATTTACCCCAAATGACACCAAACCAAACCTCTGAAAACATATCAAAGACCCTGTGAGTTCATGTCAAGTGTCAATGTCAAGCATCTACGCAAACAAAGACCATGTGATATGCTTGTTTACTGCTACAAAAGACATCAATAGCTGTTTGTGACTTAAATGCAGTCTGACTTGTGTGCTGTTTGTGACAGATAAGGACAACTAGAACAAACCTTATTAAAGACAGGCTATGTATGCTTAGTGAACGCTCGGTACAGTACTATGCAGTGTCCTTAATCAGATTCATAATGGCTAATGACTGTTGGTACCCCTGAAGTGCAGCCGTGGATGGCCCAGAGGCTGCACAGGGCACAAGAAACCTACACTTCTTAACTCCATACAGACAACACAAACATTTACATCATCTAACTGGGCATTCTGTAAAACTGCGCTGTTTCAAAATTAGCAAGGGAAAATGCATCATGTTTTGCCTGGGAAACTACAGTGTTAGCTAAAAACTTGCAATTGCACTACAACTTACTTGCCTCAAAACCCTTTCATTTTTAAAATGTTCATGCTCCTATTTCCAATCTTGACAACTAGCATGTTGTATTGGTGAAGACACTGAAATGATCACATAGGTGGTACTGATGGTGCTATATGTCTCCCCATATTACAACCATAACTTGTCTCCCTACTTTTAGTGGGGCCCTGGACTTAACAACAGTATTTGTTCAAGTTTTATTTCCATTGCATACTTCTTGGTAATGCATGGCTACCAGTTAAGCCGTTCCCACCAACCTTGAGGTTCAATGCACCATCTGTTGCAATACTCACAAGCCACCAAATGAGGGCAGTCAATGCAAGCTAGACACTGGAAACTGGAAATCAATTATTCTACATCCATGCCTGCCATGCCTTTATTCCAGCCTCTTGATTCAACCCAAAGTGTCTTGATTAAATTAATGGCTTTGAATGATTACTTTTCTTTAAGAGTGTCAATGCATACGTGAATGTCCACAGCTGCTGAAAGACTAGACAAAAAAAGGCAGCTTCTTTTTATGCCCATCCAGATTTCATAAATGATACTGTTAGAGCAACATCTGAGTGAAGGCGAGAGTAAATGTCATATCCATATTTAGCTCTTTATAATGAGGCAGGCTTATTAAATTTCTGAGAAAATTCCACATTGTTAGTCTTTTTTTTTTTTAATTCAATTAAATCTTTGGCTTTTATGCAACTGTGTTTGTTTTCCATGAAGGAAACACAGTGACTCTATACCTGACAGTCTGTCTGCCTGTTGATCTGTCTCATTATCTAATCCTGATATTTCCATGTCACAGTCCCTCTTCCTCCTCAGTGTGTCTTGCATAGGCTCAGTCTTGCCTCCTATATAGAAGACAAGACTGGTGTGCAGATGAAAAAAGGGGGCTGTGTGATGGAGGGGAGGGGAAAAAGAAGAAAGATTATTGGTGATGAGACAAGACATAGAAATGCAAAGGTAGGAAAGAATGACAGACAAAGGGTAGAGGGAGGAAAATGGAAAGTACAGAAAAATACAGGAAGGGCAGCGAGCACTGAAGGATGGTTTAAATGAGTTTCTCATGTGGGGAAAAAGACTGCGTCTTGTTTGATATAAGGAACAGCTTCTTTAGAGGAAAAACTACGTGCTGTCTGAACAAGATCTCTATCAGTTTAATGAAGAAATGGATTTAATTCCCATAAGAACAGACCATTCGCACAGCATATTGATCTTGCTCCCACATGATTGATCCTCACCATATATGAACTGTAATTGTTTGAGACATCAGATACAGCCCCCCTCAACCCCCAGCCCAGTGCTCAGAGCAGACAGACCAGGCAGGTGGGATGGGGAAACCCTGAAGGTCTTGTTTATGGTCGTGGGGATAGTGGTAGGGGGTGGATTCTGTCTTGATGACCTCATCCAGTCTCCCGCCTCTGGGAGAAAGTGAGCTCATGAGTGTCGTAAAAAAAAAGAAGCTTTTACGGTCTTTTCACAGACTTAGATGGGCCTTATATCAACTGCGGCACACAATCCCATTTATCAGCCCGGACGTTAGATAATGTGACATCTGTGGGAGGGTGAAACACAGAGAGAGCAAAAATGGATCAAGCAAAGCGGATGAAGCTGGAAAAAAGCTTGATTTTTATTTATTTTATTTTTATTTTTTTGTCTGTCAGGCCTCAGTGCTTCTGTCATTTGGTCTGTGTGATAAGAAGACTGTTTTTAGTTTTTTTTGTGGAAACTACACCACTGTTCATGCTGCCCAGATAATGAAGGGGTTTCCTTATTCCACCATTTACAAGGAAGCAGATGATAGTTTTATTCACTGCTCTTTGAGGGGTTTCCCCAAGAAGGCAAGAGCTTTAAAAGAAAACCTAACTGAAGATGAAAATTCTCCAGTGATGTCATGTGAATAAATAATGTACCTCTTTCGTGCGAGCTGATCTTCTCTCCTTCCCCCCTTACATTACATCTGCTGGGGCCGTGAAAGAGAAAGCATCTCTTGTTGCAGCAGCCTGTGTGATGTGCAGATATTTCGATGAATGAACGGTCGGCTGACTGCGAAAGGGAACGGGAGGATATTCCGCTGGGAACGAAGCGCCTCCCCTTTAATCGCTCGGCTGAGTTTGTCTCGGAGCTGGAGTCGCTCTCTTCACTCGCACGTTTGCCGTCAGTCGTTGGAGGAACTACTCTGGTGGATTTCAGCGCTCCTGTGTTGCGGTAGAGAGGCGGACGTTTTTTTTTTTTCTTTTGTGGAATAAAAGCGGATGGTTTTGTCACTTATTTGCGGCGTTTTATCGTCATTATTGTCACATGAAGAAACACGGGATAAAGCATCCAAAGTGGCTGAAGGACTGAACTGGCTTGGTAAGTGATTGTGCTTTCGGAGCGCAGCTCTCTCTGGTAATCTTTGGTAATAATTACCAGGAGAAGTTTATTTTCGGTCTGTATTTACGGATTACGGACTGTGTGTCAAATCTAAACTTGTTGTAGCCCTTTTTTATGTTGATTGAATTGCTAAAAAGAAGTTCTTAAGCTATTTGAATTCGCCTACTCTTAGATTTCGATTACCATTTTATTTTCTCTTTCAATCTCTGTCTGTACTTTTATATCAACATGTTAAGGTTGGACTTTATTGCACGGGTGTGAAATGTAATTGCAGCCTCTGGGCAAAGTCCAGATGCCAGACGTTACTGCTCCCTGCGTAAAACAAAAGGAGTGCGTAAAGCCCAGCTGTCGGTGTAGTTTAATGACACATGAGTGAATGTAAAAGCACACGAATTTTAGGTCTGTGATCAGGAAAACGTAGTTCTGCACAAATACTGGGAGAGATTCGGGACCTGTGGTTTATTTATTTGTGGACTTGGGACTGTCCTGATGAGAGAAAGAACCATACACACACACAAAAAAAAAAACACCAAATCCAGTTCATTTCACTTTCAAGCAATAACCTTGGACCTTTCCCTGTCTGTCCGCTGCAGCGTCCTGCTCTCACTCCACCAGCACCTCGAGAAGCTGAGATGGCCAAGTGGCTGAAAGACTACCTGAGCTTCGGGAGGAAGGTGCCTCCTCAGCCACCCACACCAGACTACACAGAGAGCGAGATCCTCAAAGCTTATCGGCTCCAGAGGGACCTCGATTTCGAAGATCCGTACGAGGACTCTGAAAACAGGTCCAGGGGAGAGTCTGGGACTCCGGACCCTGCCACCCCTGTGTATGGCTCTCCCATGAAGTCGGCCAGTGTGGACGTGAAATCTCCCAAACACAGGCTGATCAAAGTGGACTCCCAGGAACTGGGGCGCACCAAGATCCTCCTCAGTGCCATCTCTTTAGAGGACCAGCAGGAGCCTGTAAGTCCTCTCAGCACTTCTCTGTATATATGTGAGGATGTGATGACACGTACATTTTTTATTTATTTATTTTTTTACGTTGCCACTCTGCTGTAAAGGGGGGTGAGCAGGGGGGGAGAAAGGAAAGCAAGTGAAGGAGAAAACCCTCATCTCTCTCTCATTCCATTTTCACCACGGTGACAGCTTTATTGATCAGACTCCATAAGCAAGTAACGGGTAATGTGTGTCACAAATATGCATTGTTTGCATAAATCACACTACATCCCATGCACCACATAAATTCGCTGGCATGGATGGCGGAAAGAATTGTTGATGGCTTGAGCGGACCGTTGAGACAGAGAGGGTCACAGTCCCCTGAGTTTATGTCCTTCCATAAATAATAAATGGGGTTTGGTTTTGCAAGCTGAGAGAGACGCCCGCCTGAGCACATGTTAGGGGCCATATACCGTATGCCTTATAGCGATGTGTCAGAGGCCACAGGGAGGTATAATTTATGCTTTTGGTGCTGTTTGTGTCATCAGGACTGCTTTCTTGGCGGTGCAGTCCACATGTTGTTGCGCAGAAGACCTACTGAGAACAAACGAGGCAGATGTTGAGAGAGTCACTGGAGCTGAGGCGAAGGCTTTACAAGGAAATGGTCTACACATTAACTCAGCTCACATATGCTGAGTAAGTTAAGGAGTATTTCAGGGTTTTCATCACAGCACTTAAATCCATGACTCCGCTCGTGGAAAATGCCACAAGTGCGAAAGTCCTGAAGTGGATTGAAATAATAGTCTTAACTGGAGTCAATAGCTCCCCTCTCTGCCTCGCTCGCCTCATGCTCTCATTAATTTCCCAGGGTCTGTGGGAACATCCGCGCTCTAATTAACATTGCAGATTCCTGTGCATCGACAGATAACCTGTTACAGAATCAACATGGGATTAGGATGTTATTTAGCGAGCCGGAATGTGAGCGGCGAGCCTTTCTGCAATAACTTCCTTTGACAGAGAGACATGCATGTTTCTAGGTTCTGAGCACATGCGTGCCATATGGTTGCCTATGTAGCTGTCACCGTGCCAGACGACCACTGTTTTCCACCTGTGCTTGCATGAAGGAACAAATGCCACCAAGCAGAAATCTCTCTCTTTAATCTCTGTCCTCTCTTTCTGCAGCCAAAATACGGCTCAGCCTCCGACAGGATGTTTTTTTACTCCACTGCATTTTGCTTTATAGTGAAAACAAAGATACAGAACAGATTTTTCAAGGGTTTTAAGAGGAGAATGCATTGTACACCTGCTAAATTGGGATCACACAGGATACACACTAAAGGTGTGAGATTGTTTTTTGGAGGGATGATGGTACAAAGTGTTTTGTCTGTGATCAGGCATATATTTAATATGCTATTCAGCGAGAATCTGATTGCTTGTCGAGAGTGCCACACAGCTCTCTTCTCAGGTCTTGATGAGCTATTGTCTGAGCAGCGCTCCTCAATTTTTAGCACTAACATACAGACCGTTTTTTCCAGGATGCTTAAATTGAAGTGTTACTTTTAAACATTTCACATGCAGCTCTTACAAAATGCCGTTGAGAGAACGCTCCATCTTTACCCGTCCTTGGAGATTGAGTTCTTTTTCCACATGTGTCTTCAAAGCATTTTCCAAAGGGTTTCATTGAATGTTCTTCTTCTTCATGAGTATGTGTGCGCTGTTTCTCATAGGTGGTGCCGTCCGCTCCGTTGGCAGGGGACACAGATTATTCGGACCCATTTGATGCGCGATTGGACCACCGACCAGAACCAGATCTAGGACCCGTTCCCTGCGAAAATAACGGCTACATGGAACCATACGAGGCCCAGAGGGTCATAACGGGTCAGTGGACTCCCGATGCTCCTTTTTGTTGGCATTTATCTTCACGTACGATGAGCCCACATATCCACACAAATAATTTAAAAGTAAAATTGCCTGCATACTGCCGGAGTAAGTGCAGCTCCTAAAGGGCTGAATTCAGACGTCTTACCTGAAAGACAGGTATTGCATTTCAAGCAAATTAAATCATGAATAAAATATGCAACTTTTCCATGAAGCAATATCCTCACTGATCTCAGCAGCTTCTTTGATGAACAATGTCGAGGCGATCGATGCCATTACCTTTCTTTATTACTCTTCCTCCTTCTCCGTAGTTAGGTATTTCTCCCTTCAGAGAATGTTGTAGATATTAGCGTTAACCGCGCTGCTGCTGCGTTATCTCTCCCCTCTAGTGTGTTTCAGTTCGCCGTCGCTGAATCGTCTCTCAGCCTTATGAAGTGCGCCTTTAAAAAGTCTATCTACGCTCCATTCTCCGGCCCCTCTCCTCCCGTGCGATTTTCTCCCACATTGTCTTGCGCACATCTATCGTTTTCCATTTGTCTCTCCTCCTATTACATCTCTCTCTGCCCCTTTCCCCCTGCTCTCCCTGCTCTGTCCCAGTCATTTAGTGTAAAAGCCTGCCCCCTCCGCTTTCTCCATTTCTCTCTCTCTCTTCATCTCGAGGGCTCTCCCCGGCCCCGAGGGGAGCCTGGCTGTCACTCTAATCTGTCCTTTGCTATATTTTATGCCCCGTCCTCTCTTCCTTGTCCCTCGTGCTGCCCTTTTGTACGTCAAACGAACCTTATAATATCGGGCATTTAATGAAGGAGCATCCCTTCCTTTGCCCAAACAGAGAGGCCTTGAAGAAAATCGTTTTGTCTTTGCAGCTGGATGGAGCCTTTGGAGAGATTACATAGCAGTGATGGCGGAGTATTTGGCAAAGCATTGTCACAGTTCTTTCATTGACTTTGAACCTGTCACTCCAGGGCTGCTTTTGTCTCTCTGTCTGTCTTAGTGTGGTGTTGCTCATTAAAAAAAAAAAGCAGTGGAGACAGATGTGAAAGAGGAATAGTAATAACGCCGTCTCCCTTAAAGGTTGTCCTGAAGAGACACATACAGGCTTTTCTTTTTCCTTTCAAACATCCTCAGTGCTTATACCTCCAAAGCGGTTGTGTTTCATCTCAGTTATGATTCCTGACTTGTTTGGTTCGTGAGGTTATACTCTAAAGGCCGGTCTCCCGCTGACATCCGTACATCGGCATGCACAGCCCCCGTGTCCTCCTTCCCCTCAATCTTCGGTCCCTGCTTCTCCGTCAAATTCCTATTTTCTCACCCCACCCCTCGCTCACATTTCCCTCCATCGGGTTTCATGTGAATTTGTCATTTTATTTTCTCCCTGCCTGTATTTATCTCCCTCCCTTCATCTTTTCCATCTCCAGACTGCTGCGACACCACGGGCTCCCAGCACAGGTAGAGCAGCGTTCAGCCCTGCTGTGCTTCTGTCTCAATGACTTAACATCAAACGCTGACAGACCCCGTCCCCTCCACCTCCCCGCCTTGTCCTTCTCTCACGTCAGCCTCCTCCTCCTCTCCTTGTTTCCTCGTTGCTTTCCTTTTCCCCTTCCTGCTCCTCGCCCCACCGCATCCTCCCCTCCTCTTTCTCTCCTCGTCTCTGCCGTGCTCCTCCTCCTCCTCCTCCTCCTCCTCCTCCCCCCTCCATTTCCCCTCCACCCTCTTCTTCATAACCTCACGGCCTATCCCCAGGGTCTCCCACTTGGTCGCCATGGTGATTACAGGGCCGCCCAATAGCCGTGTCTTGTCGTGTGAAGGTTAAAGTTTTTTCCCTGCCTCTCACCGGCGAACCTTTCCATTAAGTCTTGTTCGCTTCTCGTGTGAGTGGACCTTCTTCTTTGCGAGGCTGCTGGTTGTGGATACAAAAAATGTCCAATTTTTGTTCGTCCCACCATTTTATTTATATTTTTTAAAGGTTTTGAATCAACATATGAAAAAGATGTGATTGGTGCTGCTGCAGCTTAGAGTCTCCTATGGATGGATTTACAAATCAGATTTCATCCTCCTGCTTCCTTTAATAATCTTAAAACCTTTATCTCCAACTCCACAAAACACTTGCGGGTGCTGAGAGGCATTTGTTGGTTGGAACCCACAGAGAAAATGATGAAAATGTTAACAAGGGATCGTGGATGCTGTTATGAGCCGTGCTAGATTGCTACTGGGATTCAGTTTGGACAAGGGGGGGGTTGGTTGTCTACTTTGTTGGTACTCAGCATCTAGCCCAAGGCCTTGTTAAGCCCCCCATATGAGATTCTGAGCCTGCGACAAGCTGTGCAAACATAATTTGTCTCCCTCCTCTAATTCTAGTAATGTCAGAGCTCAACAGGCTTTTTGTTTAAATTTGTAGTGCAGAATAATATCAACCTTGTGTTCAGGCAAACGTCACTGGAACTATTATTTTATCTGTTCTTCTTGCAGACTGGTCAGAGACACATGCATGTATGTGTTTATTAACGGGTTTGTGTTACTCTGCATATGCTCCGACAGAGCTGCAGCGCGGCTCAGGTGGGGGACGGGCGCGGGGAGGAGTGCAGCTCTACGACACCCCCTACGACGACGAGCGAGGCCACGGCTTGGGTTTCACGTATGGAGAACTTCAGGAGGAGGGCAAAGAGAGCAGCAGGCTGCCGCAAGATGATGAAAGGCCGGCTGATGAGTATGATCAGCCCTGGGAGTGGAAAAAGGATAACATCTCCAAAGCTTTTGCAGGTATCCAGAAGCACTTTTTTAGTAATCTCACAGTAAAGCCAACAAAAACTAAGGTTAAATCTGGACTGACAAAGGCAGATAATCAATAAACTCCCAGTAAGCCTGGCTGGATGACTAGTTTCTAAAAAGGACCGTGAGCTGGCTGGCCAGAAAATGTGATCATTCTTTTGAACATTTTAGGCAGTAATTAGGCAAATATAGCCCTGAATCAAGCCTCCATTTATATTTAAAATGCCTACTTGGGTAGCAGTTGATGAGTTTGAAGACGCGCTGAAATCACAGCATTTTCTGAAGCATTCCTCATATTTTTACTTCTGCTGGCCTCAAGCTGCCAGGCTCAATCAATACTCAGCCTGCCAGAATAAAAAGTTTTCAGAAAAAAGCCCACGTATTGGCAGTCATCCATTGTATTAAAGCGTCTGAGCAAAACAATGATTCCTTACCAGCTTCAGACAAGCACCCCTAGAGCCTCTGGGTGTGAAGTCTGCACCAGAAGATATCTCCCAAAATGTGTCTCAGAAGGGAATCATTTAATAGATTTTACTGCAAATGGTTAAGACTGGGCTTAAGCTGGGTATTTCTAAAGGTCAGAGCCGTCCTAGGATCGCACCGACAGTCCTGCTTTGACACTACGGTAACACACTGTAGTATTTGCCCCCCCCCCCCCCCCCATCAGTACATCCCAAATGCCTTTTTTTAACATTAACATGCAGAGTGCTGTGACCTTCACTGCCTCGGGTCAAATTACCCACATCTGTCTTTCTACATTTAAAGACACCTTTGGGTGACTATTGATTTCCTGTTCTCGCACATGTGACTGTCCAGTCACAACAACCTCTGTGAAGATCATTAGATGTGACAGAGGTGTCTTTATGTGCGAGAGGGGATTAGTTGTTAAAAAGCAGAGGAGGCAAGAACCTGTAGTCCTTGTGTCGTGAGTAGGATTTTTCAAATAATTGGCATAATGCAATAATTACGTTTTAAAAGTTTCACTTCCTTCAGTGCACATCCCATGACAGTGCACATCCCGTTATGTTCCATCTACAGAATTTAATTAGAGGGAGAGAGTGAAGGTAAAGGGAAACACAGCGGGACTGATGGATCATTTAGGAGTGGATCAGTGAAAGGCATGCCGGACCAAGTCAGCTTAATTGAGCTGCATCTCCAAGTCACCAAGGTCAAGGTGATGGGATAATAAATCAACCTTGGCTCATCCTGCCTCGCCTCCATCCCCACTCTCACCCCTTCTTCCACTGCTGCGTGTGCGCCCCTCCCTCTTCTCTCCTCTTAATTACACGCCTACATGTGCGAGACTGATCCGGTGCTAATAAGAGAGTTATGGTCAGCGCACCGTTCACAGAATACGCACACGTTTCACACACAGAGACATATCCGTTCGCCCTGTGTTCGTGCTCAAGTCACAAAAGAGGCACCGCAACGTGTTTGAGTGGGGAGATCATTTCAAAAGCAGGGTGCACGGCAGTTCATTTAAAAGCTAATATCACCTCTCGCCTACTTAGCAGTCATTCCCGCTTTATCTGTCGTATTCCTCTTCCACGGCTCTTCTTCTTAGTGCCACATACACTACGCACTCCTGTGGAGGGGCGCTTACAACACCGTTAGAGAGCGCAGCGGAGGAAAACGCTTGTGCAGCTTGAGTTGTCTGACCCCTCGTTTTTTCCATTTGGAGTCAGCACTCTGAGCTGGCGTGCTGTCTGTCTGAGCAGACCAAAGCACTGAAGTGTAAACACACAAACAGTATTTTCCATTCTCACATTTAATCCATATTCCCAGACCCTCTCAGCGTTGCTAGGCACGGCCAGCGTGGAGGATGGAGCAGAAAAGGAGAGAGATGGAAACGAGGGAAAGAAAGAGAAGGGAGAGAATGACTGGGACAGGGAAATGGATAGAAAGGCCGCTGTCCAAGGTTATGGTGTGTTTGGTGGCAGCTCGCTGGATGTTTGTGGAGGCCCAGCACTCCAGCGGGGAAGGGTGGTGAGGAGTACAGTATTAATGGTTGGGGGGCTGTGGCGAGGTGAGCCGAGCGGAGAGGAGGTGGAGTCAGGGCCATTGTGGCAGGGTGCAATCAGTCATCTGCTAACACAGGCACACTGACTCACACGTGTACACAGAAACTCCGGAGCGGTGACAGGTCTCCCCCTCCCTCCCTCCCTCCCTCCCTGTGGATGTGACACACTCACTCAGATAACCTGCTGCAGGGGGCAAAGGGGGGCATCGCGATCTGCCAGCAGCCCCTCATCATCACCAGGCGAGTGCATGCACACAGATTTTCGGCAAGGTTGCTTATCACATGCAGGCACCTAATAGAAGAGGGTGAGGAGAGGTTGTGTGCACGTTGGCACAAATGAGAGTATGAGCGTGGGGGTGTAGGGAGGATTGCTGGTGGTGCGTATTGTTTACATGCTCTGCATTAATGCAAGAGCTTCTCAAAGGAATATCCCTGATTAGGATTTTCACATAGCAGCCGTGCTTAAATGCAGGAGCCTGGGTGAGGAGTGGGACATGACGGGCCTCTCTCAGTCCAGTGGGTTTTAATTATAATGTTAGAAAGCTGTCACCAGTCGCCGCCGTCCAGCTCAAATTACAGCAGTCATTAATTCCTTGAAGTTAATAGACAGTCCAGCGGCAAGATATCGGCTCAGCAGTCATTTAGCATTATTAGTGAGCTAATGAAAGGCGCAATCTTATTACCTCTCTGATGGCCACACCTAATGAACAGAGTGGGTGTTTCAGGTGTTGCATGTTTTGCAGTAATATAGTCTGCAGCAGTGGGTTGGAGCCGTCCGGCGCCAATGCTGGCTGCGCGAAGAAGCAGGGACACGATGAGAGAGCCACAACTCAGCTGGAAATCTGGATGGGGAAGGTGAATGAATAACATCGCCACCCCTAGCAATTACTATTATGGTGCCATTGAGCAAAGCACTTATCCTCCACTTGTTCCAGTGCAGCTGCTCATTAGGCTACAGCAGAAGTCTGGGGCTGTGCAGACAAGCTCCTCAGTGTGAATGCATGCGTCATAAAAGCAAGATGTTCTAATTTATATAATGTAGGTGATAACAGCTGTGTTTCAAGTTTCGGTTGCAGAAAGCAAATGAATTGCATGAATGTGGCACTGGTACGCTTCCTATATAGCTGTAAAGAGTATTTGCTACACTGAAATATCTCAACAACCATTTTGAATCGTCGTGGAAGGTTGTACGGACTTTCAGGCTCACCAGAGGAATAACCGAATCCCAATGGCTGGTACCAAAATGAGGTCTGGCTCTTCCAGGTTTGTCTTGACATTAATGGATTAGCTTAGACATTCCCCTCAGGACGATTGTAATAATGCACGTGACCCCTTACCCTTTCCCCTATCCATCAACATTGTCTCTATCTAAAATGAAATAGTGAACACGGTCAGCATTACACCAACTAAATGCTGAATCCTCATGGTTGTATTATTGCCATTCTAAGCATGCGTGCTTGCTGATGTTTGCATTTAGCTCAAAGCATTGCTATACTTTAGGGCTTGTGATTAACTGGTTTGCATGATGTCGTCCAGACTAGTTGGAAGCCAAAAGTGTGTAGTTCTGACTCACAGAGCAAAGATCTAGTCTTCACTGGGAGGATAATAGCACACATTTTCACAGTCTTTTACCATATATAGTAATGCAGTGTAAGAGAAGTACTGTATACTTGCAGCCATGAATATTAGAATAATATTAGTATTAGATGGACTGGCAAGCTGTCCAGGGTGTACCCCGCCTCACGCCCGATGGTGGCTGGGATGGACTCCAGCACCCCATGCGACCGTTCACAGGACAAGCAGTTACAGAAGATGTATGAATAAAGTATAGACTTCATTTTGCAAAGCTTACAAAGACACCTTAACGGATGTGTGTGTGTGACTGGATCCATGCGCTCTGACAACACACGGTTTCTTAGGCTACTCAAAGTATTCGTGTTCATGCAGGAGCTGATATGTATACTTGTGTGAGCGCAGAGAAACGTGCAAGCAGGAAAAAAAAAAATGAAAATGAGATTTCCACTTCTTGGATTGATGCTGCTCTCTGTTGCTCTAAGGAGACCCTGGGGGCTTCTGACCAGCCTCTTCGTCAATTTACTGGCACAGTAGAAGTCTGCATTTCCCCTCTCTCTCTCTCTCTCCCTCTCTCTCATTCCTGCCTCCCTTTTCTCCTTGTCACATTTCCTCTGTCTGGCCCCTTCTCTCTTTCCTGTCACTTGCCGATTCCCTCTCTCCTTCTGCCTGAACCTTTTAGTGACATTAATGAAAAGACATGTCCTTTGTGTATCCCCTTCACTGACCGGTGTGAGAGATGGAGGAGCGATGATAGAAGTAGAGTAGGGCAGAACAGGAGAGGAGAGGAACAAGGGAATATGGGAAGACAGATAATGCCCCACTTAGAGGGGAAATAGGTGAAAGAGGAGTGATGAAGAGAGAGGGATGTTCCGCTCTGAGAGGAAGACGGAGAGAGCACTGTGAATCCACAGGGGGATGGATGGTCGGACTGACTGTCTGGAAAATTGGTACGCAGAAAAGATTGTTAAGAAATGGGTGATACTTCTAAGATTAAAATACAGGAGGACTGTTTCTCTTTGCTGGAACAAGGTGGTAATTGTCAGTTCTTTGGTCCCAGAAGAAGGTCTTTGTGTGCAGAGAGATGAGGGGATGCCAGGGCTGTTTGAAAAACAGATGTGTTCATTAATTGACTTAATGAAGCTGCTCTATTGTCTTTGTCTTCTCCTCCTTAATTATGAGGACACAGAAAACAGCTGTTATGCTCGAGAAGTCAGTCATCTGTCACCCAAGGCGATGCGCCCTCTGTGCAACACGGAACAGAAAATCTAGACACTTTGCAGAACAACAGCCTCAGACAATTTCTGGTAATTGTTAGCAGGTAGTTGGGGCACCAGGCATGTGAGGTTTGGCACCAGCTGATCACCGATTGCTGTCACCTGTTTTGGTTTATTATGGGAGAAAAATGACTCCATTGTTCCAGCATGTTGGTTTCTCGACTTCAAAATTGTCCACAGATATGTAAGTGTGCCTCAGTTTGCAAATCATTAGCTTCATTGCCTCCTATTGACAGACAAAGAAAAGCAATTGAGCCTTCTGTGGATGACAGATCCGCAGGTTACCATTTGAAGTGAATGGAAGCCAGATGTTCCCTGCTAGCAAATAACTGACATGGCGTGTGTGTGTGTTTTATCGCTCAGTCTTTTGCTATCAAAGCGAGAAGCTCAGATATGGCTTGCGTCTGTGCTAGACCCTGTTCAGGCACGGTATTAACCTGAGTGATCGGATCACAAGTATCTAGCTTTAAGTGCGTGTTCGCCTAAAATGCGTATCGAGATGCATTCCCAAGTGGTGGCACGCGTGCTCTGTATGCAAATGAACACCCACATTCTTTGGGGCGCTTCTGGATCCAAACAGTGGATCACTACCTGCCATGTTTCAGAACCCAGAACGCCGCTGTTTGTTGTGTGTGCACTCTAACATGGTGACACGATACAAACTGTGGACATACTGGCCAACTCACTGGAAACACATTAACGCATTGAGTTAATATTTATTCATTTATCTCCAACCTTGGCGTTAGTTATGTTTGAGAGCAGGGCGAAGCTCGAACCCCGGAGGCAGAGTAACATCACTGCTGCCCTGTTTGCATCAGTGAAGGAAATGTCTTGGGCAATTAAGGGAAATAATAGTCAGTCAGTAGTCATTATTGAGAAAATCTATAATTCATCTCCACACAGGTACTTTGCATACATCAACATAAACACATTGCTAATTAATGTCATGACAATAACAGTTTTTGTGGTGTAATTAAATGCAGTCTAAATCTTTCGCCATCACTCCTCTACATATCTGATAATATCCAATCATTTCAGTTGTTCATTTTTGTTTAGATTTATTTATTATTTAGTTTCACAGGTGTAGTACTTCCATAGTTTTTCTTTTCATGAATGAGTGAGGCAGTACTTCACTTATGTAAGTGGGGTGCACACCTATACATTAAGATGACTACTTGTAATCTGATTACTTAAAAAAAAGTTACACAGTTTTTAGTGAGTATTTTTAGCCACACGCAGCACTTAGCGCTGACCTTCTTGTTAGATCGCTAATGTGAAGCCCCTGTTTGTACCCTCATTTATTGGTGTACATTTGGGTCACAGAGCAAACTGTTTTTAACGACCACTTTTCCGAGGTGGTCTCCAAGGTTCAGAAAGGTATTTATAGATTTAAAAAATAAATAAATCTTGGCACCAGCTGGGTGAAAATGTATATTCCCCCTTGAGTTTTTCACTTGCTTCTCATGATGCAGCTGAAATATATGCTATTGCACGAGGAGCAAAGACTCCTAGTTTAGAAGAAGATACCCTGAATACAGGTGATATTAGCATAAATATATGTGAAAACTGATTTCTCCTGTGCCCGAAGGTAACAACATGGAAACGGGAGGTTTAAAATAATGAGATCTTTGCACTTATGCTAACTAGCAGCTTAATTATCTGCGTATCACACCAACGCCATGAGCTGGTGAGCCACGCACACATGGATGTAACAATACCTTTTAAAGTCTCCTGGCCACTATTGAATGTTGTATTTTGTGTGCGTGTCTGTTTTGTGTTTGACAATTTCAGTTTTTCAGTTGTTTTCAGCAAAGTCTTTCTGTAAATCAAGGGAACTTGGCTTGATATTTGAGGAGCAATACTAGTTTGCAGCTCAGAAAAAAGGAAACTCATCTTCATTCACTTCATTCAATCTATATCTTAGAGCTGTTGTTGCTGACAGTGCTCGGTCATACCCGCTCATCGTAAATAATAGCTTGCCACAGGGCTCTCTTCTTGGTCCATTACTATTCACACTTTACATAAATAACACTGTCCTTCCTAGTCCTTCATTTCGTTCATGACACGATTTTACATGCCTCAGGCTCCATCCCGTCCAATGATCTGGCTTGTCGTTATTTATCTGACTATTCACGTTTCATATTTTCATGTCTCTTGGCAATGGGATATCAGTCTAATTCGGTCCACTTCATTAAGTAACTGTATGAATTATGATCAATAATTAGCAACATCCTGGAACAAAACACCGTGTGTCTCGTTCCAAGTTCTTGTAAGTCGATCAAGTAAAATGAAAGTGATTAAACTCCCAGAAACTGCTGTTGTTCTGACTCATTAGAGAATGGACATGGGTCTTCTGAGGGTGTCCTGTGGTGTCTGGCAACAGAATGTTGTTAGTGGGGGCCTTTGGGTCCTATGGGTTGAGGGCAGGGGCCTCTGTGGACCATCCCACAGTTACTTGATCAGTTTGGGATCTAGTAAATTTGGAGGCCAGGTCAACAGCGTGTGCTGTTTTTCATATTTTTTTAGTTGTTCCTGAACCGCCTGGCCTGGTCTGGGTGGGTGGTACATGTCTAAGTAACATCCACATGAATACCAGGTCCAAACGTTTCCTACATAGCTTCCTAGATCTGTCACAAGATGGTCAATGTTATTTACTCCTCCTGTCAGTGGTTTTAATGTTATGCCTCATTGGTGTGTGTATAGTGGACATGTGTGTGTGCGTGTGTTTTAAGAACACTAGACAAAATGACTTGCTAAGAAGGGCATCAGCCACCCAAACACTAAAGGAGAGGAATCTTGATGGAATTTTCTCTTCCATCTGTGGCACACCACTACCCGAGCTTATCTCAAGCTCAGATGGCTGATCGTAATAAATTGCCTTGGCTGCCTCCATTTTCTTCTTCTTTCTTTTCTTCACTTGATTTTGTGTGCTTCTCATTTATACCCTTCTCCCATTCCATGCACCTCTCTCAGTATTGCTTGACAATTAGAGGTGTGAAATGTGATGTGGTAGTGAGCTGACAGGCAGCAGAGTGTGGCAACAGTGGTGTTTGGGGGTGTCAGGTGTGTATGCGTCCTCGTGCGCGCGGACCTGTGTGTTTCTCGTGCTTGCCTCCCATTGAGGAGTGCCAGGCCACACTTTAATCCTGGCTTCGGCGGAGGTGCTGCCCGCTCCAGATGGGGCCATTGTACTGCGCCATGCATCAATAATTCACAGAGAGCCAGAGAAAGTGGCGGAGTGTGTCTGCCTGCTCAATAATTAACCAGGGAGGGAGAGAGGCATGTATGTACAGCCCGGGTCGCTCTCAAAACGCCCATTCAAATGGCCTTTGATGTCGCGAGCCCGGGGGGGTCTTTGGATTTGTCAGCTCATTAAGATGTCACCCCTCTTTTCCTTTTATTTGTTTTGTAATCCGTTTTTTTTTTTTTTTTTTTGCAATGAGCCGGAGCTCAATATACGATATGAAACTCTGTGTGTGTGTGTGTGTGTATGTAAGGCTGCAGTAATGACTGTTACAATACAAGGTGGGCTGCCATGGTATATAATGAGCTATTTTCAGCCACTGTGCACCTTCTGCTCCCCTCCTGCTGTCTGTAGGACAGTGAATGGAGCATTATTTTTGCCCCCACACACTGCACTGTGGGTTGAAGTACACAAGATATTTATGTTTTCATTGTACCTAATTCTGAAGGGACAATTTCTTACTGTGGCTTGTTCAGATGTCTATAAATAACCCGTCCCTTGACTTCTCTTCTTTGCTCTCTGCCTTTGGTCTCAATTCCCATGATAAATTATAGGTTGTGAAACACTAAGGCTATGTTTTTCACATTTGTAATGAAGAAAGGAGACGAGAGTTAAACTACATCACTTCTCTTGACAGGAGATATAGTTAACTATATTTCATGACACCAAATCCCTGTCGACTCCACACATACCGCCTCTCCCACTCTCGACGGGGCTTCCCTTTCTTCCACTTCTCGTTTCTTCACACTCTTGTCCTCCTCCTTCTTAATCATCACCATCTCTCTCACCTATCTCACTTTCTAGTCAACTGTATTCAGACCCATCTGCTGTTTTCTTCCTCCTCTTTCTCTCACCTCCTCCCCGCTCCCCCTCCCACTCTGTTAGAAATGAGGGAGTTGTCGGAGTTGCCCTGGCCTGCCCCGGTGGGTCAGCTGGAGGAGGAGCCCCCCGTCAGAGAGCAAGGTGACCTCTCACCCCGAACACCACCCGAGCCCCCTCCTTTACCCATCTATTATCAGTGCAAACACACATATGCAGTTTCCCTGACCTCCACGACCCAGGCTGTTGTTCTGCA
Source organism: Planiliza haematocheilus (assembly GCA_005024645.1). NCBI lineage: Eukaryota > Metazoa > Chordata > Actinopteri > Mugiliformes > Mugilidae > Planiliza > Planiliza haematocheilus. The sequence goes on from SRSE01000509.1 coordinate 2,826,117, forward strand.
TCTGCTCTCCCTCCAACCCTGAACCCCAGGCAGCCTGTATCTGCAGCACCTGCATCTATCCCTGCCTGTTGCAGTTATTGAATGTGGTGTTTAGGGTTTAAAACGCTCTTTACTTCATATTCTCTTTTTGCAACAACCCTGTAAATGAGGAATAATGTCAGAGTATTTCCAGTAGCAATGTTGAGGCTCAGTGTTTAATTACAAATTCTCTAGATTTCATTAAAAAATAAAAATACATACAGAGACTGTGAAATACTATTGCAACAGTCGACATCCAGGAATCTTAAGTGTCTGCTACAAGGCAAACACATGCACCAGGCAGTCAGAGTTGAAGCCAACTTCCTGTTTCTGTCTGCCCGCCTGGACCAATAAAAACACTGATGACGGTAAATGTGATGAAGCTGTTAGTTTTGTTATTGTCAGACCCAGACCTGCCGTCCTGCCGTGTGACCTATCCATGAGAGGTCTCACTGAGAGCTTTAATCCCGTTTGATCATACTGTTGTGTAAATAACATGACTCACTCTTTCTGTCCCTGCCTGCCAACAGTGCAGTTTGAAGGCGCAGAGTGGGACCGTTCCTCATCGCCCACAGAGCGCTTGCGTCCTGCGGGGCCCAGGTCCAGCCCGCTGGCAGGAGGGGGGATGAAGTTTCGCATGCCGCACGAAGGCCTCACAATGGTCGGGGAGAGAGTGGACCCGACTCTGCCGCTGGAGAAGCAGGTGTATGTACGGCGTCTTTTGTTAACAACGTGAAATCGATCTTAGAATTTAATCAGATTAAAAGGTGGAGTATTCAGTGACATCTGGCGGTTCATGATTGAGTGTGCGTGTTGCTATGAATGTAAATACCTTAAATATGATACCAGAGGAGGCTCCGTTACAGTAGTACTGGTCGTAGCAACACCAGACATCAAATTGCACTAACAAAAGAAAGATTCAGTGTTTAAACATGATTCAATTACTGTACCAAGTACAACAAGGAGTAAGATGTTCGCCAGTCATAAACATATATTAAAGCAGACTGTCTGGAGCCTTATTCTGAGTTATGATGTGTAAACGCATCAAACAAACATTCGTTACGCGATTATTTGTGCATGTAAATTCAATTAGCGAAGGCTGTAAATGTTCCTGCATCGCTGTCACGCACCCATCATTTATCATACATGGTTATGAAAGCGGTTTTGAATATTTCAGGGGGAGCGGGGCCGTAGATCCCACATAAAAGCGGAAACCTGTTTTGTTGCACGGCTTTGATCTATCAAAAGGCCTTGGACACATTAGAATAAAACGGTTATGTGTTTCGGCTAAGCAGCACTCAGCAGAGCTTACAGAACTGTAAAGTGCTAGAATGAGAACTAATTAAGTCAGAACATTAAAAACACACATTTACTTTGGTCTTAATTTCAGACATCATTGGTGTAATTTATGTGCTGTTCCTGCGCACATAAAGGGCTGTTTTACTAATGAAATCCAAGCACACGACACCCCTTAAGCACAGATACACATTCACACATACACGGGACACACCGTGTTGTACGCACAGACACACGCGTGTGGACAAATTCACTTGAGAATTCTAGTTGATTATTATGCTCCATTACTCCCTGAGGGCTGTTGTAAGATTTGTGGTTTACTTTAACCCCATTTTAAACAGAAACACAACATCACTGCCAACCTGTAGCATTTGGTGAAACTGGAAGGGAAATTAGAAATAAAATCTCATTGTTATCATAATTTCACCTACTTCCTGTGCTGATCTCTTAACATGTTAGTCTTTTGATACCAGCATTTACCAATGCAATCTAGAAATGGATGTGTATGCAACAATCTCAATGAACTACATAAAATGTTGTACCTAGGGGAATACTTGTAGTGACTCTGGTAATCCCTTGAACAAAAGTGTGTTCATTAGAATTCGTTGGGAAGTATCTTAAAGGGGAACTCCTGTTTTTTACAACCTGGACCTTATTTCTATCATTAAATACCATCGTTTACTCACCCGATAACTTTTGTGTCATTTGCACTCGTTCAGGAGATAATCAGATCAGAGTATATCCACATACAGGGCACTGAGATGCAACCTCTAAATAAGACATTATCTGCTTGAGACTTGTTCATATCACTGTTTCACAATGTTTTGTTGTCATACCCATTGAGTTACCTGTTATCATCATCCAGGGTCTGTAGGTCAATCTATAGACCCTGGATGATGATAACAGATGATGTCTTCTGACCTGGATGATGTCATCTCTGAGCAGCGCACCACCTACAATGGTCGGCTTGTTTGCCTGTAATTTTCTACTGCTAGTTTTTTGCAACATGGCTAAATATTTTTCTGGTTCTGAGGTTGTGGACGAACCATAGCAGTAGCGGCAGATAGTGTGTTATTTAGAGGCTTACTCCCGCACGGTGATCTAATTATCTCCTGAACGAGTGCAAGTGACACAAGTTATATGAGTGAGTTAACAATTGTATTTTATGCTAGAAATAAGGTCCAGGTTGAAAAAAAAACAGTAGTTCCCCTTTAATTATTGGATGGATTACTGTAGATTTTGGGTAAGATGTGCGTGTACCTCCCAAGATGAACTCTGTCTTAACCTGCTAGCAGCTGTTAACATGCTGGTACTACTGTACTGCTGCTGCTACTGTTCACTGCTTGGAATTAAATCACTGTTGTATTCACGTTTAAATAAAATTTACAGAGAAGTAAATGACATTGACCCTCTTGTGACATTTCAGTGTTCTGCTGGAAAACGTTTGGACCTGGCATTCATGTGAATATTACTTAGACATGTAGCACCCACCTAGACCAGACTAGGTACCCCCACCCCATAGCAATGGCACTACTTAATAGCAGCAACCAGCCCCATTAGAAAACACAAAAATGGTTTAGGAACAAGGTGTTGACCTGGCTTCCAAATTCAGTACATGCCAAACTGATCAAGTATCTGTGGGATGATCCACAGAGGCCCCTCCCCTCAACCCATAGGACCCAAATGCCCCACTAACAACATTCTGTTACCAGACACCAAAGGACACCCTTAGAAGGCTCATGTCCATTCTCTGATGAATCACAACTGTTTTGGAGGCACAGTGGAGACCTACACAATATTATAATGTTATGCTTGATCAGTGTATTCCTACCATAATCTCATCATTGTACCGGTGGCCATTGATACAATCTGTAGATCTAATCTGGTACCAGATATCTGTGTAACTCATTTCAGGAATCAAATCGCTAACATAACACTACACAGTTTTTCTATCCAGTGTCAAGATTCAATACCAAAAGGTGATAAGGATGTTCTGTGTTGACACTTGGCCCTTTTGCCTTATCTTATCTTGTCTACGTGTGTGCTCAATCAGGTGGTACCACGGCTCACTGTCACGTTCGGAGGCAGAGTCGCTGCTAACGCTGTGTAAAGAGTGCAGCTACCTGGTGAGGAACAGCCAGACCAACCGCTCTGATTACTCCCTGTCCCTACGGTAAGACGCAGACTTAGAACAACGAGTGGTGAAATTGCTGAGCGTCCTTTAATATCCCCAGAAGAACAGCTTTTTCAGTTTAGTTGTACATTTCTCATTATTTTTTTGCTGTGTGGGCCAAGCGGCGTGTGTGCAAAGTGTGTGTGTGTGTGTGAAGCCACCTTGAGCTACTGATCTCGGTTGCAGTCTCTCACACCTCTCCATCTGTCTCTCCCTCTTTTCATTCCCCTCCACCATCACCTCCATTTAGAATCACTGCCGCTCTGATTCCTCTCCCGATACTCATTTGCAGGGCACAATATTGCTTATCTGGTCAAATCTCTCTCTTGTAATTACCACCACCATCCATTGTCCCGACCTCACACCAGCACACCACCATCACTCTGTCCTCTCGCCATCCTTGCCTCTAGCTGTGGCCTTCCTGCTTGGCCCCCAGCGGGCCCCCCTAAGTGGTAATCAGGCAGGTAGAGCACACTTCAGTGCACGCATCATCCTCCACATAATCACTAATGAATATGAATTACCTTCTGTGGGACACACAAGAAGGGAATTAGGCAGGCATGGAGGAGAGGGGAGGAGGAGAGAGAGGGGAGGGGAGCCGCTGTGTCGTGCTGACACATAAACAAGTTCATGCATTACTCATTTACATGAGCGGAGTGGGTTTGACACACACGCGCACATTTGCTCAAGCAACAAGGTCAGTACTGGCGCCGGTTCCCCAGCTGTCGGCTACAAAATCTATCGACCTTAACTCTGTTTGGGTGGTTTAGAAGGAGACACCGGCCTTCGTTGAAGAAGCAGACCTTTGGATTCTGCGCAGTCTAAAAGGAGCTGTAAGTCTAGGTTTAATACGGCCTTCCCCTAACACAAACATTGCACTCGTAAATGTGGCCGAGATCCGAGACAGACAGTCAGCCCGACACAGTTTTTAAACAGTTAAACTGAACACTATTGGAAGCTGAATATTAAAATAATGAATCATACTTCAAGAATTGACTTACTTTGACAGATCTTACGTTACACAGATGTGCACACACCCATGTTTCCTGTGCAGTAAATGATTGATGTTACCAGTACGTTTGGTGCTCTTACTGTTGGTTTTAGCTCCAGATTTTCTCGATCTACACCGCCTCTTGTCTTCCATTTCTGTGGGACAGAAATTATCTTTATAGGGAGATTTACTTCAGTGTTATAGTAAAAGTATTATCGCATTAGATACTGTGATGGTTTGTGTCTGTATATACGCACGATACCCACGGTATCCACGGTATCCACGCTACCCTGCTCTGCCAAATCGTAACGGTTTCTGCTATACTAGAAATTCTACACGACGGTACTACCGTGGATTACTATACTACCGGTGCCAGTTTCTGCTACATAGCGGCTGCCTCTACTCTCCTCCCTGCTTCCCACTGCATGCTTCTCCCTTGTAAACAAACCCACATGGAAACTACTGCAACCGAACTACACAGCTGCTCCATGTCTGGATGTTTGCCTGTTACTGGTGACGTCCGGGGATATGATATGCTGTTTCCGCACGCTGGGTCCACCTCTGTCTGTTAGCTGATTGGCTGTTCGTGTGTTTCTGCCGGCAAGAACTAACTCCATGAAGACAGCTCAGCTTCGATAGAAATTCGCTTCAAAACAAACAACAAGCTAAAGTTCTGTCTCGCCCAGACACGCGCACGGCTTACAGTCACAAACACAAAGCAACACCACGACAGATGCACCGGGCCAGAGCAGCGAGTCTGTGGCTTTAAACGAGGCACAGATATTATGAGTAATTAATAAGTATTTATAACTTGTACAAATACATTGCAGTTCATAAAAATAATAATAAAAAAAGGCAGCGGTATCGCGATAATAGCCTGAACCATGATGCTTTGGTATAGTATCGTGGTTACTCATTTTGGTATCGTGTCAACTCTAGTACACACTTCGAGTGTTCAGATTCTTTATTCCTCACTCAGGTGAGCTATAGAAACTGAAATTCTTTGCCTTTTATCTCCAAGTACAGTGTTTTGTCTTGTCTTTTGTAATCCCGTCTATTGTCCTGCATCAGCTCAGGCTAAGGCAGTATTAATAACAATTTTCTCATTGTAGACAGGAGATAAACATCAGTTAATTCTCTAGTGTTGTGACGCCAATATAACCTTCAGAAAGGATCCATTGTGCAGTCCTCACCATCTTTTTTTTGTTTTGTTTTCTGTGGAAAGAAAACGCAGCATTTTTATGCTTTTTGTCATTGGTGTTATCTGTCTTTGTGAATGTCAACCACACCTACTGTAAGATTACACAGAAACCTGAACAATGCAAGGAATGTCTGATGGATTGTGTTTAATGGAGATAAAATAAAAGAGTCATCCCGTGCGTCAGCGCTAAACATGACTTAAACCCACACAGTGCTAAGTCCTGCTGCACCATTTAAGAGTCCCCAAAACAAGCAGGGCCGGATGAGATCACGGTGTCCACTCTGAAGGTTGACATGATGAAGAGCCTGGCTCTCAGTGCTCTGCACGCCTGTGGGACAGTCGCACGCTGCCAGGCTGTTTTGGAGTCACTGTGTGTGTTTTTGGTTTCACTGCTCCTCAAAATTTAATTTGGTTTACTAGAACAATGACAATTATGGTGACCGGTTTCAGCCCTTGTCTTTCCCTCTGCTTCTATAATTAGACACACATCATGATCGGCTGGCTGGCTCTTAAAGGGGAAGTGCTGTTGTGGCTGCTGGCGTTTAAAGGGGAGGTGTGGTTCTCTCGGCAAAGCCACTTTCACGGTCCAGAGGATTTTGTCTTTCTCTCTCATGTGTTGTTACACTTCTCATCCATCATAATGTCCCTCCCTTCCTAAATTGTGACATGATGTTAAATGTTGGTCAGAATCATGCTGTCAAAGCGAAGGGAAAAGAAATGAACATTAATCCAGGCTGTCACTTACACTGTCATTAAGTGTGGATGGTTGTATATCTTATGTGCCCCACATTTGATGTCATTCTTCTTCTCTTTCCTGCACTCCTTTCTCACTTTCACATGGGATCTCTCGCCTCTTTTGTCTCCTTCTTCAACTATTTTTTTTTTCTCACAGAAGCTGCCAGGGCTTCATGCACATGAAGTTCACCCAGTGCAAAGATGGAAAGTACGTGCTGGGACAGAACAGCCTGCCTTTCGACACCATCCCGGAAGTCATCCACTTTTACACCACACACAAACTCCCGATCCGAGGGGCCGAGCACCTGTCCCTGCTGTTCCCCGTGCTCGTGCAGACACTCTGACTGAACGGGACCTCCGGGATTTTATCGCGATTGGACACTTGACGCGAAACGTGAATGTTTGACGGGATCTCACCCTGCAGAGTGAAGGTGCTCTCGTCTTGTTTGATCGGACTACTTTTGATGATTCGACTCCGGAGAGGCAAACGCCCTCACCCGCCACTGCTGTTGTAGCTGTGCCAATTGTCTCTAACATCTGGGGGATCAGTTCACATGAAATGTAATACCTGAACTTTAGGTATCTTTGCTGTAACTGCGCTGTCTCATCTCTTTCATGAAGCAAGGGCACTGACTTCAGGACATCCAAAACTCTCCAGTTCGGTTCGTTTCTTTGATGGGTGATAGCAGAGCTGGGAGAAAGGCTGTATATTCTACATCTACTGATGCCCCAGTTTACAGAACACTGAGATTAAATTATTGCCGTTCCACAAAAACACCTCATCGACACTGGTAAAAATATTGCTGTTGTTAGGTGAAAACCTTGCAAGTCGTATTGTGCTGATTTTTCATGTTTATACCAGGATCAATAAATTCACTTGTACTGTATGAGATGAGATACCTTTTTCATCCTCAGGCTTTGGGAAACCCTTTTGTAAACGTTGCAAAATTCATGATGCAAAATGAAGAGCTATTTTCAGATTTAAAAAGATAAAAAGGTTTTTACCAACAGCAGTTATATTTCAAACGCTTTTCTACACAAAGCCGCACCTGTTCATTTCCATCCTGTCAGTTCTTCTTCTATTATTCGCTGAGGATTCGCTCAGCACATCTCCATGTTACTTGTTGATTGTTCTTCATGAGCAACAGAAAAGCTGTGTTGTATCAGTGCTTGTGTTGACCTTCCTGACCTTTTATCTCTTCTTGCTTGCTTATGTTGCATTTGGTGGACAACGCAGGGTTTGCTATAAGCAACCCGTCACCTGCTGTTATTGTCTTTTGACGGATTTAAAATAGAAGATAAGCTTGGAATCTGAGCTGTGGGCTACGTACATGTGACATACGAGACTGAACACTAAAGCAAACTCTCAAACTTTATGAATGTTGGCCTCGTTTTCACACTTCCTACGTTTTTGATCACAGATTTTCGGCTGGCTAAGTCCTCGCGAAGCTGGTTGGTGAGTCGCATTTGAATGAAATGCCTGCCATCTGGAATGGGCTCCCATGTCTCGCTGCCTGGTTGCAATGTTGCGTGGTGTAAAGTGGTTTGAGGAAAGAGACGACTGCACGCCTTTATGACCAATGAAATGGGAAATGTGTAATTAATAAAGTTATTCTTTCTTTATCTGAACGTCTTTAAAACTAAACGGGGACAGGCTGCACAATTTCCTGTTTTCTGAATGTAATCTGACCTGGACACTAAACCTCTTTGGTACTAATCAGAAACAATTAGAAAGGGGAAAACTGCTTGCAGCATATAGATGTGCAACCAGAGAGTGATTACAACACAGTGTGACATTATACGGCCGCGTGTAATGTCCTTAAAACGACTGGAAACCACGAATTTAGGTGAAAATAAAAAGGAAACACTTGCAAACTATTGTGACTGAGAGCCCTGCTGATCAAATTTTATACAATAGAGTCCTTTGCAGCTGAGAGAGGAGGAAAAAGAGGCACAAAGGACTTGGCAAGATTGCGTGCTTCACATACTCAAACACACACACACACATTTGCTTTCCTTCATCCATTAACAGCAGGGTTGGGGAGGGAGAGGGTGAGGACGGGGGGTGCAGGGGGGGTGAGGTGTGGCTGAGGAGGGGTGAGGCAGCCCTCATTATTTGGGCTGCGCCGCACTGAAAAGCGCTGGGATTGCTTTCATTACCGAGCCAAATGAAATAGCAGAGGCTGATTACCCGCGTGACGGAGAGAGGAGACGAGCTGGATCACTCTCTATTGGGGAGAAAGGGCGAAGGAGGGGAAAGAAAAAGAAAGAAAAAAAAAAGAGGGAAGGAGGAACGGGAGGAGGAGGAGGAGCTGGAGGGATGAGAGGGAGACGCCGGCTGGCTGTACTTCCCCAACAAGACTCCAAACAAGTGTGTGTGTGTGTGTGTGTATGGGTGTCTGTGAGTGTAAGAGTGAGAATGTGACATGGAGGGGGGCGCTGCTATAGTCCCATTTTTTCAAACAAGCCTCCCTGGGGAGGAATATGAATAATAATGACAGTGGCAATGCACCATGTAAATATCAAACAAATATCATGCTCATATTTCTCCAGCTTTTGTCTAGCTCCTAGCTTGTTACTGCTTTTGAGAGTGTTTCTGTCTCTCAGCTGTATTATATCAGACCGAGGCATGCCTTGTATCAAGCTGTATTTGTGTAGGTTGGAACAAATGGCACCATCCTTCAGTATTATACAATGACTGTGTGTGTGTGTGTGGATAGGGTAGTTGCTCTGCGCGCCACTGTGTGTGTGTGTGTGTGCGTGTGTGACATCAGAACGCGTGTGTGGTGGGTGTCTGCGATTATGCGGTGACGGCAGCTGTTAATCCATCAGATAAGCTCGGAGGAATGAACACCTGTGATCGCCATGGAGCCGGGCAACGTTTTAGGCAAACGCATAAAATCATGTACACACGCTTGACACACACGCAAGTGCACAAGCGTGCAAAAAAAAAAAAAAGAATAAATAAAAATAAAATATAGGCAGTGAAAAGGAAGATTTATTTTGTCACCCAGGGCATGTGGATATGTCACAGTAGGAAGAGCACAGGTAATGAATTAGCCACGGATGAGCTCCATTTAGCTGCTTTAGTTCCAGGGTCGCGAAGGCTGGACGCATGAATGGAACGGGACAGTGGTCGATGTTACAGTGGAAGACTCACAAAAACATTAAGAAAAAGAAAGTCACTGCACCCGTAACACTGGCGAGTGTACCACTGACTGACTTGTGTGTGTATGGAGTTCTGTATTATGACTTACAGTACACTGCACTTCTGTGTAGGCTGCTAGTGGACGGTTGCGTCCACGAGGCTGCACCCCTAGGCCCCTGTGTCTTGAGCAAGTAACAAAAGCCCTTGTCTCTACAGGGTTACGCTGACACCAATCTGAAGAGGGCTGTGTTAGTTTTTTCAGCGCCCTCTGAATTGGGAGGTCGTCAAGCTAAGTGTCATCCTCGGCTAACGCTGTCTCTCGATGAAGCGACACGTGGGGCGAGCTCTGGTAACGTTGACGGTTTTATTTTTATCCTCGCGTCTCCCACCCCTTCCTTCACTTCCTCGTCGAAAAAATTCAAAACATGTTAACATTTAAATGCCGTGAGCTCTTTTCTAACTCTTCTTCTTTCTCTGCTAACTTCAGCGGTGGAAGAGCAGCAGCACCATGAGCGATTTCATGATTCAGTTATACAATATGACCATGCAGTAAGCGATCAACCCAATATTATGGAGAAATGCCCATTCACTCACTCAATTAACTGCACACTCCACGACGTACACCACAAGTGTCTCCAACTCATTTGCGCTTTCCTCACAACACACACACACACGCCAACCTCCACACGGCTCGCACGCACACAGGCTGGGCATGTGCCAGCTGTGCACACACACACTCTCAACGCCACCAGCGAGGAACAGAACACGCACGTCGGACTACGAGCTCTGGCCGTGCCGCCTCTCACTTATCCCCTATCCCAGACATGCTAATCCCCGCAGTTGAGGCAGGCAGGCGTGGAGGAGATAGATTGGAGGTCAGCGTGAGCAGGTGTGCGCATGCCGTCGGGCCGTGCCAGAAGACTGCAATCAGAGATTGTTCTGGAGGAGAGCAGCTGCTGTTTTTGGGGGGTTTGGAGGGAAGAATGTGGAAGGGATTGCTTATCCGCTCCTGCCACCTATCTGCTAGTTTAGGCTGGCATTAAAAGGCTGGTTGAATGTAGTGATGACGACACTATCTATGTTTATCTAATCAGATAGATTGATTATATACATAACCGGTTTCAGACAAGCACATACAAGTCATCAGTAGAATATAGATATTTATTAAATACTAAAGTCTATTTTGTAGGGCAAGGTATTAGACAGAAGCATTTTGAAGTTCAGCGTTTACTTGCGTGGTAGGAGATGTGATATACTGACGCCGCCGTAGTAGGAGACGACACAACTTAAATGTGCTGTTCCGCTTTTGTTGCTAGTGAGACTCAGAACACATTTCCACACAGTACATGGTGAAGATTGCAATATAAACTGTCTCTCTTATACAGGACACAGACTAAACATGAATCACTCCATACTTGTTGCCAGACTGATTTCCTGTCCTCAAGAGAAAGACATTCTTTCTTCTGAGTCAGGAGTCAACTTTTGTCATTATCTCAAGGTTTTGAATCATGTTTAGCCAGACTCGGTTCTTATCAGAATATTAGTCTGGTAAAAAATTTCATTATTTTCATTATTTTCAACAGATGCAAATAAAAAAAAAAAAACACCTTTTACATTGAAGTGGATAGTCGTACAACTAACCGGAGGCTTTTTGTTGTAAACAAATTAAACTCCATGGCGCTCAGATGTGTGACTGCTGTCACTCGACCGCCCATCACCACGTAGACCCCGCCCCAAACGATTTGATTGGCCGGCGGCTCTTTGCCAGAGCATAATCAACTCCTAGCTAAGCTGTTCCAACTTTCCACTGCGAAAAATGACACGCCTGGAAGTTAGTCTGCCCTCCAGGGTAGCTGTAACGATTAGCAGATTAGTCACTAAGTCACTAAATCAGTTTATCAAAAGACTGACTATGTAGTTAATTTCTTGGGCAGCAGTAACAGTTATTAGTGCAAGCTTCTCACACGGGAACATTTGTTGCATTTCCAGATGCTGTTGAAAGTTTTAGTTGGTTCAAAAAACAGACATTGTTCTGCATGACAGAGGATGAGAATTTGTGTTAAAACAATCACAATAAACACACACACAAAAAAACCCCAAAACAATTAGGACATTAGTTACAACTTGAAAAGGTAATTTGGCCCTGGGCTCTCATTTAACGTATATTGTCCCGCAGTTTTCCTGTACAGAAAGGATGCTTTTGTTGTTGCTAAGAAACAAGAAATATGATAGAAACAATGAGGCTGTCAAATCAAAATTCTATTGTCTGCTTGATCTGCACTAGACAGGAGAATTAATGGCAGTGGGGCGCCGAGGTGAACGCTGAGAGGAGTATCCAACAATCCAGATCTCAGCCAGCTCCTTCAGATATCCTCCTACGTGGTGACCTTTGTCTCGGCTCCCCCAGCTTCTTCCCAGCTGCTCGCTGGATAAAGCCCTCTGATCCTGGGGGAGATTATCACCAAAGTCCGCCTGGGTCTTTGCTCTCTTTGTTCCACATGTAATTACACTGCATTGAATCGGAGAGCACTGGAGGTGAAGGCAGGGGAGGAGAATCATCGCGCGGCAGATGAATGTGCCCGAGCGGGGAACGGCCTCGGCTGAGAGACTCCCAGCGTGAGTGTCCGCCTCAAATAGGACCCCTCGCGTCGCTCAGCCTGGCCCCGCTGCACCTCCATGCCGCATCAGAGGGGGACTCGAGAATGACAGAAGTATTTCATACTGGCACATTCAGCGGCTCAGACCAGATGGAGTCTTTGTTCTCTCTCTCAAACACACACGCGGCACAAACAGTTTTGTGCACAGAAAAAAAAAAAAAAAAACATGACACACACAGACACACACACAGACGCTCACTTCCTCATTCACGCACACACACACAGCAGCGTAAAGCCAGGATCATGATGAAGGAAGGGGGAGTGATTCTCTTGTCCTCTGCCGTGTTCACATTAGTCATATGCAAATGGGCATTGTGCACAGAGAATGACACAAATCCACCATGTCTAAATCCTCAAAGAAGACCGGTGACGGCTATTTAGTTAACATGATTTATTAAGGTGTTTGACCCAGTTAGCGCGTGGACCATTTATGGTGTTTGCAGATATTGAATGAGTCACCGCTTGAATTTGAGGAAGAGAATTAAAACATTTGAATGCATTAATATTGCTCTTCCTCTCCTACTTTATCTCCATGAAAGGCAGAGAGGAAATGAAGGGGTCTGTGGGTGAGACCACGGCGCTTTTATGTTCACGCTGACATTTTTAGGGTTTTCTCTCTATTAATTAACCAGAATGGCTGAATATAGTATTAGGCAGAGTTGCTCCTCTTGCAGTTAGTACCACATTATTGTGAGATCATCAGAACGCCGTACAGCATCATGTAAACAAAGCACGTTTGTAATGGGTGTCCAACATTTCCCTGTTCGTGTTTTTGCAGACGGAAAGATAGAGTCACATGTTTTAACATTTCTTAATCTCAGAAGTCTCACATTCTCAGCTGCCTGCAACTTTTATAAACAGAATATTTCAGCTGTAGGATCTTCTTGAAACAGGAAGTCTTCCTGCAGCCTCATTTTGTTATAATCTTGACTAGGATTTGTTTTCTGTACATGATCCATTTCTGACCACAGAACTCACCTTTATTAATATGTGATAAAAACCAAATCACATAAAGGGTTGTATGATAAAGGTCGTAAGGAAGGTGAGAATGCTTAAAAGAAACCTGAGAGGCGGTGGATTCACAGCCTACAAATCACTACGCAGCATTTGAGCGTTTCCAAACGTCCCATATGCCACGGAGCCACGATCATCCCGGGCTAATTTGAGGAAAAGGCAGCTCGAACGTTTCTGACGGGAAGCAGTCAGTGACCTTTAGGCTGGGAACGCTCGGCTGGTATTGCGTCTTCGCTGTCATTTTCCATCAGAGCCGGAGGTGCAGAGCAGAGACACATCCTTAAGCTGAGGTGAGTATGAAATGCCAGTCTGTCGGCTCCTGTCTGATCCTTACTCTGCAATGTGGTTTGACAAACAAACTCTCGGCCCGTCTCACGCTTCGACTTAAACTGACCTTCAGTGTTTTTTTTGGGGGGGGACAAAAACAAGCGCATGAATTGATTGTCTGTAGTAATCCGCATCTGGTCACAGAAATGTCACAGTTTGTGGAGAATTTGTCATCCAAACAAACCTTTTGTCACAATCTGTTGCTTCTTTTTGTCACACACAGAACGTATGCAGTGACTGGGCGTATTTTCTTCCCCGCACGTTCATTCAGCGTATACCTTCCATGACTAATAGCTTCGTGACCTCACTGACTGGAAAGTCCATAAATATGAAGAATTCCTCTGCATTATTCATCAACGTCTGACCTACGTCTGCCTACGAATGGAAATAAGAGGGCATCAATCGCTTTCCCATTAAGATATTAAATTAGTGTAACAGGTTCAAATGGAAAACCTTTCTCTTCCCCTGTCTAGAAAGCAATTAATAACCTGACCGCATGGATTATTTTTACATTAATGCTAGTCTAATTGATGGCGATTAAAGCGGCGATAAGAGCAAACATCTAGAGTTCATATGGTGAGAAATTACTGAAGAAAAAAAAACACTTGACGATCCTTGACAATTTCTGCAGAGGAAGAACACAGAGGCGGCGCTTGAGCGACAGGAAGCGAGACACTGATTTAATATAACAAAAACACACATGTGAAAATCTGATAGAAGGGAATAGAATTTATTTACTATATAATAAAACCAGGCACTACATCACCCTATATCGGAGGAAATGTCATTTACAATCTACCACCTTTAAATAATTCACATCCAACTCTTCACTAGTGGTTAGTTGACGTGCGAGTGGTTTCTAAGTGTGCTGGCGAGAAGCAAATATCATCGAGGGTGTGGATATCAGCCGTGCTAATTCAGCTCGCGCCGCTGACAAAGCAAAGAGCTCAGACTGGTGAAAGATAAACCAAGAGTGGTACCGAAGAGCTGAGCCTGAAATGTCCAAAAATGGCCTTGGTGCAGAGGTTGAACACGAGCGGTTTAAGTCAGGAGATCACCACCTCTACTTTAGCACCACCATCAGGACAAACTACATCCCTGCCCACTAGTGGTAACTGTCATTTTAATTCAACGGCCGGCTCTTGTTTTCTGGTGTGTAATTAGTGTCGCAGCCTCATGAGGCCGCTTGTCTGACAAAGTCTTTGTTTTCTCTCACAGTGCATCACAATTAATCAATAGTACCGTGAGGGTTTTTATGCACACAAAGCAAAAAAATAAAATAAAACAATACAATAACAATAATACTACTTTACAATATTAAGGTGGCAAATGTTTTCACAGAAAATCGTCAACCAGATCAAGTTGTGATGGGAAATGCGGGTGTTTTAAGAAACTCTGCGCGCAGCACACGCACAAAGAAAAAGTGCCATAATTTGATCGTTTCTGCTTCTAATGACAAAGTAAAAGATAAACATATCGACAGACGCAGCGCTAATTCATATAAGTTGTCGCTGTGTAAATGGCGGCCAACTGTTTTCACAGACAAGGAGAAAGCCAAGGGATTTCGTTGTCACATCCGTGAACGTGTTTAATCGTATTCAAACTGTTAAAACCGATTTTTGTTTGGGACAGACATTTCAGTTCCTCAGGTGCCGGATATACTGTCACTGAGGTGCTGTAAATAGTGGCTTTAAATTATATTAACTGTACCCTACCCTTCAGTCTGGCTACGCTAGATGTGGTGCACAAACAAAAAGCGGCAGATAGTAGGACTGCGTCAGTTCTGTGGGGGTGTGAGGCCTCTTTTTGCAGCTTTGTAACCATCTCCCTTCCTGCAATAAAACCATAAAAGATACTGAATGCATCCAGTGTCCAGTCTGTATGTGTCTCTGCACTGAAGGAAGTTGAAGACTTAAGCTTCCACTCAGAACTTGCTGAGGGGCGGCAGAGCTCCCGCCTTTACAAGCACAGCAGAGAGCAGGTCTGCAGGCCCAGAGGGATGAGGCACAGGTGTGGCTGAGAGATCTCCATGCTTGTTGTCAGGGTTCACAGGTGTGGGACCTTTCCCTCTGTTCAGGGTGGACTTGCCAGCCCCGCTGCCTCCACCCAAACTAGTCTTGCTGTTCTCTGCTGTGGGGATGACCGTTCCAAGGTGGGGGTTGCCCACCGCCGCGGTCCCGGTGGACTCCATGCTCGTCTGACAGCAGCACAGCAGCCTGAAGAAGGCAGCTCTCATCTCCCTGCTGGACAGAGTGTATATGAGAGGGTTCAGGGCAGAGTTGAGCACAGCCAGGGCGATGAACCAGTCCACCTGGTAGAGGACAGGGCACTTATCTGGGCTACAACCAACATCCAGCAGGAGGAGGAGGAACAAGGGGGTCCAACACATGACAAACAGTCCTAGAACAATAACCACTGTCCGCAGCAGGGCCAGCGAGCGCTCTGAAGGCCGGCTGCTCACCCTGCGGCCACTGGAGGTCACCAGGCGGTAAATCCTGATGTAGAGGATGATGATGGCCACCAACAGGGCGATGAAGACGGTAATGCAGAAGGCGATGTAACTCTTGTCATACAGCGGCAGCACTGTGGAGCAGGAAGACAGATTGTCCAAGCAGTTCCAGCCCATGCTAGGAAGGGCACTGAGCAGGACTGACACAAGCCAGCAGGCGGCCAGCAGTGCTAGGAGTCTACCCCGACCTGCCGTCTCACAGGGACGCAGACGTACCATTGTCATGTGCCTCTCAATCCCAATCGCTAGAAGGCTGAAGGTGGAGGCACTGAGGGCCACAAACATGCTTCCTTCCCTGGCCAGCCACTGCACCGGTGTCAGGAAGTAGGTGTTTCGTCCCGAGGTAAGAATGTTAACCACATAAGCCACACCAGCCAGCAGGTCCGACAGCGCCAGGTTCCCAATGAGAAAGTACATGCGGCTGTGGAAGCGCTTGTTCCTCCAGAGCGCGAGCAGAACGGTGATGTTCTCCAGGACGATCAGCACGCAGATGAAGAGCAGCACGACCATCTTGAAGGCCGCGCTGCTGCGAGGCCGATCCCATTTCCCAGAGTGGTTGTAGTGGGCTACGATGACCGTGTTCATCCCTTCCTCAATTATGTTCCCCATGCTGCATCCCCTCCCTCGGCTTTCTCGGTCACGCAGCAGAGGGCGCCACGGCATCGCACAATGGCATCTTCAAGGACCTGCAAATCACATGAAGATAAAAGAAATAAAAATGACACAAAAGTAACATTTTGGTTAACTTATTTGCAAAAGAGACATTTGTATTTAGAATTTTAAACAGAATCAACTGTTAAAAAAAGTTTAATACTTTAAAAATAATAATAATAATAATACTAAAACAATAATCAAATAGAGACGTTCATCACTGAAGTTAAAATCAGTTTAAGCCGACATGTCCTCTACTTATAAATATAACGATAACACACGGCAGTTATGATCAAATAAGAAAAGTAGAGCATTGAAGGTTTTCTTGTTTTTTTTCTTCTATCATCCTTTCAACTGAAAATACTTTGGATCTTCTGTGATCAACAAAGTTCGGTTCTTCTAGCTCACAGTTGACCCTAATCGTCATTATTAAACAAATACACTAAAAACCTTTACATTTTACATTTTCTCCTACAATGAAATCAGCAGTCTTGGCAGCCTTTTTCCACTTTCAGTTTAAACAAGATGCCTTCACATGATTTTTTGGAAAAGTTGTGCGCATTTGGAATCTGATGGCACGCAAGACAGTTTCACAGTACCCATTTTTTTCTCTTTACACTTGCGTTATTCTTTGACACGGCTACCTTTCGTCGCCTATAAAACTCCTACCTTTTGCATTTACTGGATACATCGCAACATCCCGGCAGTGAGAGGAAATTTTCAGAATCTGGAAGAAAAAAACTCTCCTGCGTAAAGATGTAGAAATATGGTCGGTGTCCTCCACGTAACGCCAAAAGTCCAAAACTTGTATTTTCCTCGGTAAAATGCACCAAAGCCTGCGTATATTTAAGTTTAATACTCCAAATATCCACATTAAGGTCCGTCCTAGTCTTTCAGACGTCCACTCCTCACGGCTCCCCAACTCTGACTGACCCGCTCACCCCTCCCGGCTGGGAGGGGTGAGAACCGTCCCTCACCTCTCCATTTGTTTTTTTTACACAGCAGCACCATATGAGGGGGGAGAGATCCAGGTTTCCCCGAATGCTAAAATGCAGTTAAGATGTCTGAACTTACTTCTTTCTCACAAGGATTCAGGATACGTGTCACTGACTGTGGGAGATTCTTCCAAGTGCAGCTTAGATTTGTAGTTTAGCTTTGGTTCTGGTTAAACAGAAAACAGCTGACTGTTGGAGAGCAGAGCACCCTAACCTGTCTCTATCGATGTGTCATGAAATTGCTGTACTTGTCCCAACATATGATTACAGTCAGCCTTCTGCCCCACCTTTTAATATCCCACAGAAGGGCAAAATGTTCACACGACTTTGTTTGGACTTTCAGTTTGAGTTTGCGTTGTTCTGTCAATTTCGTGTCAATTTCTGAAATAACACAGAAATGCAGATCATGTGTGCTCTTACACAGGCTCCTCCATATATGTTTATCTGCCCTATTTTGGCGTTAATCTCCTCCACTGACAAGCCAAGACGTTGGAATCTGTTTTATCACCGTGATGAGTAATTGTTTTTCATGTTTGAATAAAAGATGAGTGGGTCCCTTCGGCCCTTCAGAGTGTGAGATAGGTCAGACCTCTCCCACTGGAGCCAGCTGGAATGGATGGGAAGGCACGATTTAATGTTTTCTTTTTCTTTTGCATTCCTCATTGGTGAGTTTAATGTTATGTATGAGGTACTGGGGTATGTGTGAGTATAGAGGGTTGCTGTCTGCAAAGAGAAGGTGGTGGTTGATATGTTACCATCAGTGATTTCAAAAAGGTCAGCAGTGACAGAGGTGGATTTACATTGATCAGCCACAACATTAAAACCACTAGCAGGAGAAGTGAAGAACAATGACAATCCAGTGTTCTGCCATAAAACATTTGTACCTGGCATTAGTGTGGATGTTACTTAGACATGTACCACCCACCTAGACCAGACCATGCACCCCCACCCCATAGCAATGACAGCATCTATCCCCAGCAGGATGCAGCCTCACATGACCCTAACCTTGACACAGGCACACCCAAAAAAAAAAAAAAAAAAAAAAAAAAAAATGGTTTAGGAACAACTCAAAAATTTCAATGTGAAAATTGACCTGCCCTCCAAATTGACTAGATCCCAAAGTGATTAAGTATCTGTAGGATGATCCACAGAAGCCCCTTACCTCATCAGACCCAACAACAACAACAAACTTCACATGTATGAATTACATTTTAGTGAATACAGGGCCTTTCACTAGAATCACAGATGGTATTGATTTGACTTGTGCTGCACAATGCAGAGACGATGCCATGTCTGACAGGTTTGGAAAATGATCCCTAAAACAGGCTTCGGATTCAGTGGTTAAACAGCGTGGCTACTTTATTTTCTTTTTTTCCTTTACTCTTAGCCGACGACAGCTCTGTTTATGAAAGAGTCCATCACTTCTGTGTGTCTGTTCTTGCATTCTTTGTTTTTGCTGGATCAGAGGGGCAAGAAAAGTATTGGACAGGCCACAGACTGAGGCCGGTGATGGATGAGAGCATGCTGGCTAACATGGACTGGCGACGGAAGAAAAAAAAAAAAGCTGACAAAGAGAAGAAGAGATGGGAAGATACAAGAAGGATCCGGACACTGAGGAGCAGCAGAGCAGGCTGTTTTTTATCTGGTTCCCTCTCTCCTACAGTTCCTGCGGTATCACTGGTTGTGTGAGGCTACAGACAGTCTTGTCTTCTTTCAAATGCCAGCACAGGCACTGTAGATTAATGAATGAGCCCCAGAGCTGTTGACTTTACCCTGAGCAGCAAGGGATGCACAGGCAGTGACAACTCATTTATAACCATATGAAAACACCCCTAAGGCCACGGCTCTGTGTTGTCCCAAGCTGGCTGCAACCTTCCTGGATGTTTGGTACACGCTGGAAACATGAAATGTTGCTGCAGGTCACCAGGTCAAAACAAATTGGCCTTGTATAAAAATCCCATGTAAGTTTATGTAACAGTAATGCCTGTGGTTTGTGTATGCGTGTTCATGAGGCCGCCCTGTGTCTGTGTGTGTGTGTTTGGGACGCGCTGTTGTGAGTCAGGGCACACTGACGTGGGCTCTGGTGGTGAGTTAGATGTTTGGGAATGAAGTGTAGTGGGAACGCAGGAGGAACTGTTTCAGTGGAAAAGGAAGCACTCTCAGATCATTCCCCCGCTGCCCTCCCACTGTTTACCCACACCCACCAAAAGATTTTTTACAGAAAGTTGACATACAGTCGACTGAATAATGTCAAAAACATCATACGGACAGATGTGACACATAGTTGACAACTGAACAAATGATTTACCCCATTATCGTTATAATCAAGTTTTCATGCTGGCGGCGTCATGTGACACAGTGTGATTCAAGATCCCAGGAACTTGAGTGGATTTGTTGTGTCAGAGATGTTCGGCTGTTGTCAGAGGTCCTGAAATGATGCGGGTGAAGCAAATTCAAGGGTGGAAAGCACAAACTGCCAAAGATCTCCAAATACAGAAATGCAACACATATGAAAACATAAATACCGACAATACGTGTAAAAATGTGCTCTGAGAGAGAATGGGTTCATAGAATTAGTTTGTCTCCCTGTGGTAAATTACCAAAGGGCTTGTCAGCAATATTCCCAACAGTGAAGAGAGACACTGAGCAGCTGGTCATCAGGAGCTGACCTAAAGTGAAATGATCTCAGTTCTAGGCTCATGTTTCTGTGTCCAGGAGCCCCTAATGTGTGGATGTGTGTGGCATTTTTTTGTTTGTTTGTTTGTTTGCGTGCTTTTTCTGGTAGATGACGCTTACTGTTTGCAGGAGTAGTTGGGTAAATATAAAATCAGCCACAGTATTAAAACCACTGACAGGAGCAGTAAATATCATTGACCCATCTTGTGACAATACAATGTTCTGCCGGGAAACGTTTCTTACATAGAACGGCTCAGAGTATGGTTTTTGAGTAACTCAGTGAATTTTGGGAAAGAGATATTGCTGCTGAATTGTTGTTATTTCTTCTTTTTTGGTAAGTGTTTGTTCATGTGTGTACTGTATACGCCAGCCAGAGGCTTTTTTCATTTTCATTGGTTTCTTGGTTTCTTTTCATGTCCTCCATGACTGAAGGCTGTTGTTATTTTCATTTCTATGTGCAAATCTCACCAGAATGTTCCAGCAACGACAACAAGAATTCTGCCTTGCCCTGCTACGGCCAGATTGTGTCATCATTCAACATTACTTGTATCTCCATTGCCGTCACATACTTTCCTGCTTGGGGCAACGGTACGTCATTGTAGGAGGTCGTGAGCAGAGTAGAGGTCTGAGGGATGATAGTTTATCTGGAGCTGGTGGGTTATCAGCGGAGGTCTGAAATCCTAGAGGGCACAAGGTGACTGCTTGTCTGAGAAACTGCCTCTCTGCTTCTTTTAGATAACATTTTTATCTGCGGTCAGCTCGAAATAGACACATCAAAGGAT
Organism: Planiliza haematocheilus; assembly: GCA_005024645.1. Classification (NCBI taxonomy): domain Eukaryota; kingdom Metazoa; phylum Chordata; class Actinopteri; order Mugiliformes; family Mugilidae; genus Planiliza; species Planiliza haematocheilus. Next base: position 2,847,290 of record SRSE01000509.1, read on the forward strand.
ACACAGCTGGAAAAGCAAATGGAAGACAGATGGATGTAGAATGTCTTTCTACTTCGTTAGCTTCGTTAGCTGCTGTCAGGTTTCGCATTTTTAAACAGATTGCTGTGATACCATACTCCATAAAGTGTAGAAGCTGAAATGCAGAGATGAGATTTGACTTGATTTGACATCCTGGTTGTGAGTATATCAGGAGGCAGGAAGAAAGTGAAATTATCAGCATCCTTCAGACCTCCAGTCTGTATCTTTCCGTCGGATCTGTTGTGCTGTTCTGATTGATTACAGTCCTGTTTCTTGGCCTCACACACACACATCCTTTTTTATAATGTAATTCAGAAGTTAATAGTAATCATAGCAGGGCAGAATTCATGCACTTGTGCTGCCTGGCTTCCAAAATTCACAAATTCTTTCGAGGCTTGTAGTAGAACACAGTGAGATTGCTCCGGACCTCGAAATGACATTAATTGCTTGTAAACACTGCGCCATATCTGAACTCCTCATCGTCGCCCCCGCTGGTCTTTAAAATGTCGCCATCTCTTTTTTCACACAATCAGGCTGGAACTTAAGACGTCAAGATCTTTATGCCTTTATTTATTTTCTTTACGAACAGGGGCCTTAAACACTAAATAGGCTTCAAGCCGCTGCTTTGCCAAAATACATTAAAAATAACTTGGACCTCGCTCATGTAAACACTCATGCCCGATTTTCTCAGAACTGCTTCTCTGATGTCTGGGAAAGAATCCTGTGTGTGTGTGTGTGTGTGTGTGTGTGTGTGTGTGTGTGTGTGTGTGTGTGTGTGTGTGTGTGTGTGTGTGTGTGTGTGTGTGTGTGTGTGTGTGTGTGTGTGTGTGTGTGTGTGTGTGCGTATGCTCTGTGTGTGTGATCTGTGTGTGTGTGTGATCTGTGTGGAGGACAAATTACTTTTGTGGGCATGATGCACTCATTTGTGTGTGTGTAGTCTGCTTCCTTCACACCAGAACCGTGACTCTCTTTTACTTGTCTCTACTTTAAACAAACATTAGGAGATTAGACTGCCACCAAATTATGTGCATCCTTTACATGCAGGAATCATGCATCCTATTTTTGGAAGTAGCCTTCGTAGCCTGTGACTCGTCCGTCTGCTGTTCTGATTGACAAAGTCCAAGGTTCTTGTCCCTTAAGACGAGCACCAAGGGTCACGCAATCCAGAGCATGCTGCTCCACACATGTTCCAGTGAACTCAACCAGGCACTGTCCGCCACCCCCAACATCCACCTCACCAGCATTTTTTCCAAGTCCTGAAAAGCCCTCTCCCCAACCCCACACCCTCGGCTCCTCTAAAAATGCAACTAGAGCCTGAGAAAGAGCTAACCCACTGACAGAAACAGACCAGGCTCCATCTCCAAATGCCATCAGTGCAGATTTAGAATCGCTTTAACCTTTCAAAGACCCGCACATTTTTCTCCCTTCCTGGCTGCATTGTACCACGTTGCAAAGGTTTTATGGAAACTATTGGCTTAATATGGTACAAGGACAAGACCTCACGAACACTGCAAATGTAATTAAATATAATTAAAAGGAAAGTACAGATGTGCACCAGTACTACTAAAAGGGCTGGCTGATACTCTGCACATGCTCTTGTATTTGCAGAAAGCTCTACTACACTTAGTGTACCAATTCTGTACTCACAGAACAGGATTACAATAAGTAACCAATGCTAGCTGCTCAGAAAGGCTAAGAGAGCTGTTGGACTGACTGGACTATCAGGCACTATTCAGCGCCTTCTGGTTCTATCTGAGGACTTATAAATAGATGGACTTGAACTTTTACCCAACTTTCATGCCTATATGGCAAAAAAAAAAAGCCCAACGTTCTCACCAACAGCTGGTTAGTTTAAATTGGCGCCCCTGACCTCAGTGTCAGCTTTCCAGGCTTCAACCAGCTGTTAGCAATATAGCCTCGCTAATATGGCATTTGTCTCTTTCTCCAACTAATAGAGTTAATGACTATATTTTCTCCAGGTGTCAGACCTGTTGTTTAATGTAGATAGACAATTATCGATGCAGGTTAACAAAAGAATACAAAAAGGTTTAGCACAAACTGCTGAAAATATTCTAGTGTCATTAAATAAAAAACACGTAGGGTGAATTTGTGTGACATGGTTCATTTTTGAACTGCTCAGAGTGCAAGCTGCTTGGCTCACCCTCTCATTGTAGCTGAAACGAAACTATCTCACACTACCCATATGATGCTTTGGGACACAGTTATGTTTTTCTCAACATGTGATATGTGTATGATTACTGTTATGATTATTACATCAACAGTATTATACCAGTTACAGACTCTCTACATCAGGCCTTAAATGCATCATGGATACGAGTTAAAGTAATGAAGCATTTTGTAGCTTTTATCTGTTTCACCAGATATTTTGGTACACTGTTGCATCATACATGTTTGCATATGATTTATATGGACAGTATATTATCCATTCAGACTTTTACATCCCTCATAACCAAATGAAAGCATCGTTTATCTTACCAACTGCTTTTTTAAGCTTCACTTTCTGTTTGATGACCACAGCATCAACATAATGTCATATGAATCATGTCATGTGAGACAGGTCATGTACTTGTACCAGTAGGCCTCATCACCAGACGCTTTGACAATGCTGTCACAAGAGTTGGATGGAGCTACCACAACTACACCTAAATATGCCTGACCATAAGAAGCTATATTTACCCTCCCTGTAGGATAAATGAAGGATTATCTTATTATCTTATCTTATCTCTTACACAGAAGTAGCATTCAAGAATGTTACCATACAAACACAGTCAACCCTTATCTTTTGAGACCTGCGGCATTTTCCCAGCATGTGACCCTGCTGTAGCGGCTGTGTGAAGTGAATGGTGCATGTTTGTGAATGAATTACTATGTGAATGGCAATCAGCAGGGCTTACCAGCCTCTCACTGACAGCGGACTCCGACGCAGCCATGCTCCACATAAAGAAAGGCTCGATAGAGATCTGCAGAGGTAGTAAAGGCCTCCATAGTGACCGCTCAACCAGCAACAACAATAAGACAGGCCTGGCCATCGGGTGCGGCCGTCCTAAAGCTCCCTGGCTCCAGAGACGTGCTGGACAAAGTAAAGGCTAAAAACACACACTTCACATCTCATTAGACAGGGCCACTGTGACAGCTGACTGAGGGCCCAAAACAAGTCAGCCTCATCATTTGAACCCACCGCAACATGCGTGTGAATTACAAGAAACAAAAGTTGTTCACTTGTTCTATTTATCTCTGAAATTCCTTGGAGTTAGACTAGCCTCGCTCTGAGGTCTTATGTTTATATTGTCACAACAATTCTGGTCTGAGTCTTTATTACCCTTCTGAGATCCACCAGAGTTTTTTAGATTTTGTACATTTCAGTATGTTTGGAAAAAACAGCAGCAAAAAAATAAATAAATAAAAGTTTGAAAGATTGATGAATTAATAAGTGAATGATGAGAGACCAGATTTCTTAAAGGATTTCAAACAATTAAAATTGAGCACAACAGCTATTGCATGGAGATAGTAGTGTGTTCTCATAGTCCATCCGTGGTTGAAAAGCATAGTAAAATACATTTATTTGGACATTTACAAATACAGTATATAATCTGTAATACACCAATCAGGCATAACATTATGACCACCGTACTAATATTGTGTAGGTCTCCCTTGTGCTTTCACAACAGTTGTGACTCATCAGAGAACTCATCAGAGAACATGGACCTTCTGAGGGTGTCCTGTGGTGTCTGACAGCAGAATGTTTTTAGAGGGGGTCTTTGGGTCCTATGGGTAGAGGGGAGGGGCCTCTGTGGATCATCCCAAAGATACTTGATCAGTTTGGGATCTAGTGAATTTAGAGGCCAGGTCAACACCTTGTGCCATTTTTCATTTTTTTGTAGTTGTTCCTAAACTGTTTTTGTGTGTTTTGAGTGTCATTGCTATGGGGCGGGGGTGCCTGATCTGGTCTAGGTGGGTGGTACATGTCTAAGTACGTCCAAGCAAGTTATTGGTCCAGGACAGTTCATTGATCACATTTCTGTGCATTAACTTTAATAATGTGAACTTTGGAGTATCGTACTTCTGGAGCTGGGGCTGGAGCCAATCCCAGCTATCCCTGGGTTAGAGGTGGTTACACCCTGGACAGGTCGCCAGTCTATCGCAGGTGTGGTATACTTTTATTTATTTAATTGAGGGACTTGGATATTTCCGTATCAACCCAGTGTCACTGACATACAGGTCTAGTAATACCCTTTTTTAGCCGTTGCTCAGTAAAACCTTTACAGAGGATCTGGGCATCTGCAGGGCATATGCTGCTGCTGCTGCTGCTGCAGTTTATCTAGTGACTCACACACATACACAAGGAGACACACATTCACCAAAGTCCCTGGCCTGCTGTGCTACAGTCCACCTGTGTTTATGAGTGTAACACATGACAGCCCAGCACATTTCTGAGATCACAGCAGTCTCCTCCACCACCTCCCACTCAGCCAACCAGTCATCATCCCACATCTGTCCTCCGGTCCTCGTGAGCGTGCAACGGGAGCTCTCGCGGTGCCGTGAGAGAGCCCAATGGCAGCATGCCTCAACGGTAGATGACAAAGGTTGGCTGTGATGGTCATGGTTTGTTTATTGATGGAGTGTGAAAGGAACAAGGGAGAGGCAAGAGGTGGACCGGGGGAGTTTGACGTGTAAATAAATGAAGCAGGCCGCAAACAGTGGCGCCACCAATGGTGTGTTATATTCAAGGCCTGTCCAGGGTTTGTGGACCTTCTGTATAAACATTAAAGAATTGTCTGCCCTGTGAGATCATCCTTTCCAGTGTCTCTGTCTTTGCATTGGTCCACCACAAAACCAATATCTCCACAACATCTCTGACAGAGCTAAAGTAAACCTGACATTTACACACACACACACACACGTTCATGCACACACAGAACTGCAGCATTGCTCTTGCCCTGTACCTCTGGACTGTTTTCCCTAGAGTCTAAAACAAAACAATCAAACCACTAACACAGGAAAATGAACACGTCTCCAACGCAGCCATCACTCTTACAAACAACCATTCTGAAACACACAGACACTTCTTAAACGCGGTCCAACCTCTATACAATATATGATCTTAGAGATGTTTTGCAATCCGAGCACTGGCAAACGATAAGGGCGTCTAATCTTGTGCATTTAAGTTGGTATCCAGGACCCATATTTCTGCTACACTGTGGCATATTTGCGTTTTTGACTTTCTCTTTGGTTCCGCATCTTATCGGGAAAGAAGACACAACACGTTGCATGAAGTCTGCGTCAACAAAAGCACGCTGAAACTTGTACTTCCAGAGCAGTTTAGTGCTTGGTGGACTTAATGTTTTCTCTGCAGCGCTCACCCTGATGGATTGTTTTTTGTGGACGCGGACCAAAAGATAAAGACATGACCTCTCAGTGGACTGGCAGTTCTTACAAGACCGTCACCACGGAGGCACTCACTCACTTGGCAGTCTCGCTGTCTTGGAACGTTTCAGCTCAAAAATAGCCTTAAAGGAAAACTGGTGAAAATTAATAAACTCCATTTGTTGAAAATTGGCCCATTCAGGTAGATTTTCCTACATTGTGGTTGTCTTCTGACTTTGTTTGGGTGGCTATTTATTTGATTCAACAAGTTAAATTTGTCTCATGGATATACGAGCTGAAAAATGTTACAAATCCACTGCAAAACAAATGAACAACCTGCACAGCATGTTTCAGACTTCAAGAAAATGTATGTGACTGAGCGTTGTGTTAAAAACCAGTGACCGTTGGGGAGTGATGTAATATTTCAAACGGGCTGTACCCACCCTCTGCTCATGTGATCGTGTGGAGCTAAACCTGGGCTGGTCCTGACGGCAGGTTAACTGTGGTTTGAACAGTGGCCTGGTTGTGTGCTGTATCTATGGCACATGTGTGTGCACACGCCGGTGAGTCCTCGGTGTGAAAGGCCCGTGTGTCCGGGCCCCGGTGACTTAATGACACCACTTACTGGTATAATTCACACTCAGGTTCTTGTGCACATTTTGAAAAAAAACAACTTGCAAGGAAATCCTACCAACAGAGAATTGGTTGTGTCAGTGAGACTGAAGCTAACACTTTTTAGGGTTCTTGATTGACCTCCTTTGATCCTTCCTCCGGATCAAAATAGATTTCTGTTTATCTTTTAGTGCAACAGACATCACCTGGTTTGTTTTTGCATCGGCTACTTTCAAAAACCTGAAACTCAGCTTGTAAGCTTTAGGGCCAAAATGGTAAATGTGATATGGGAGTTGGAGGGTAGAGTGAGACTAAAACAGGACAGGGCAGAGCCCCACACACATCTTTCCAGTACTGTTTTTATTTGAGCTTGTTGGGTCTCACAGGAAACGGCCTCCACTGTTTCCATGAAAACTGCTACGGTAAAAGTCATGTACTATTAATACAACCAGAGTTCAGAACACACTGTGAGGAGATCGGGGTAACAATAGCATACTTTTTTTTTTGTGTGGATGTTCTTGTTCCAGACTGTTCCCAGTTTGTTCAAAAGCATCACGCCGCTGTGTGGAATTGTCACTAAAATTCATCATATGATTAATTCTCTGCAGTTGCTAAGGAAAATTGTCCAGCCTTCAGACTACTTCCAAGTGTTTTCTTTCCCTACCAAGCTGTGATTTGATAACTGACCCTGGAGCGACATTGTTTTGCCATGAAACCACTTGTACTTGTGATTCAGATCCTGTGTTGCACAAGCCACGGCCCAGCCAGACGTCTAATATTGACTGTGGGGACTTCACACGCACGGCAGTACAATACACGGAAGCCCCAGTCTCCTGAGTCTCATGATATCACCTTTAAATGTAACCATCTTTGTAGGCTGAATTTCTAAGCACCATAAAACACAGTACCGACTGACAATCAGACTCCAAACATATTAGCTATTGTCTCTTTGAGATAAGGAGTGGGACGCTCAGAGACCTCTTAAGTCATTTCCTTTCAGGAGACACATTCTACTCATCACTGCACTTTTTCTCACACACAAGTATGATCCTGCTTATCTGGGAAACACGTGAGGCTGAGAAGCAGCCCGAAACATCACATGGAGCGGGCGCTTCGCCGTGAAGCCAACAGTGACCCGGGGTGAGGGGGCGGTCGACTGCATGACCTCCTGTGTTTTGTCGTCCGTCGCAGCGCGTTGGTTTAGTGGGGGAATCCAAATGGAAGCCCTAAATCCCAGTTAATCTGTCACATCACTGGGAGAGCTGGGCACTCCGAAGCCACGCTATCTGATCATCAGCTCTGGTCTACTGCCGGCAGCCCCGCTGAGACACAAACATCCTGTTTAGAGAGGGACAGAGAAGGAGAGAAAGAGACAGAAACCAGTGAAAATTTTCAGCAAATGAGTGTGAAATGTACTGAGCGAATGTCTGAGCCAATGCACAATGTAAGTCTTGCAAATGCTCGGCGTTAGCCACAGTCGCGTGCCAGGCTGCGGAGTTAGTTTTCATCAGTTTTTAAAACTTTTTTTCAACAAAGGCAAGTTGACAGACAGCTGAAAATGTGTTATATTAATACGCATGTAAGAATCTGGCAGCAAACAGAGCAGCCAGGAGACGGAAAACTAGCCCCTTTATGAGTCAACACTGCTGGTTATCATTTGCCAGCCTCAAATTAGAGGCCATTAATCTGTCACAAAAATAACATACCATTAAACTCAGTCATTTCTTACCTACAGTATCTTCTACTTGGCAAAGGTGTTGAAATTTAGCAGCAGGACAGCATTGCCCCCTTGTGGAATGGTAGTTACAGTGTAAAAACACAACAAGTCAGATAATTACTCAAAAAGAGTCCAGGCTGAAATCAGCACCAAGCTTTACTGCTTCATTAAATAACATAATAAATAACTGATTATAAGTAAACTGCTTTATTCTAGGAACATTTTAAAGAACGTACACAGCAAAGTCCTTTCAAGTTTGAACGTCGACAGTGCTTTGTTTTTGCCACACACCCAGGAGTGTGCGAAAAATAAAGAAACGCGCTTAAATGGCATGATCTACGTGATGACCGAGGGCTTGTAAAGCATGAGCTCTCAACATGGTGACTTCCCCTGCTCTGTAAATGGACCAGTGACCAGTGCAAATCATTTGCCGTGGTAACGTTTAACATTTTGTCTGCCATGAGCAGCTTGCATAACATTGCGTGCGTTTCTATGCCGTGAAAAGTTAGATGCAGTTGGATTTTGGCACTGCACATGAGTTGTGGCGGTTAGACGGGTGATGAGCATGTGCTCTGAGCAAAAATGAAAGAGAACGGTAGTGCGGTAAATATGGGGTGAATTCCCAGGAAGTGACTTGTGGAGTGGGGAAATAAGTCCTTCCTTCCATTCTTTCAACACACTTGTTAAGCGTGGTATCATGGTATTACATAAGCCATACTGGACATTTATTAAAGCACACAAAGTAATTGTTGAATCACATTTCTTCACATGTTGTTCTTAGGGTCATCACATGGTGCCGCACACAACCTCATGGGAGCACAATGTCTGTGACGCGCGTATGACATTTCAGTACGTGGCAGCTCATGACAGCTCGTCCGTTGCCATGGTGACTCACCGACACTGATTTTCAGGACTCTGGAAATCCGTCATGAATGAAAAGGTCAACCTCGACAGATTCACGCTGAGCAGGACAAAAAAAAAAAAAAAAAAAAGCTGTGGAGTATTTAGAAAACACTTCATTGTCACAGCAACAATGACAACTGTTTTTTTTGTACTCACTCCTCCAGCCCCTCTAACCACCTGTGCATCCCCACATCATCGCACACATATACCTACCTTTTGATGTATTGGTTTGTATTCAGGATAAAAAAAACCTCTAACGTGCACTGAAACCTCCTCTATCAGCTGACAGCTGCTCTAGGAGCCTAGCACAGCTCTCAGCAGAGCCTCAGAAAGAACATCATGAACCTGTTCCTGGATCTGCCACAGTCCTCAAGACTCTATCTTCTTTTCAGGTGGAGAAATGACTTCACACTTAAGAAGGATGAAATAAAGAGAGAGGATGACACAATGTAGCTCACCAAAGGACACTAATCTCAGTGTTTGGATGACTGCTACTTTTTATTGTTCTCTTTATGCTCTTTACATTAGACTTTTTCATAGTTCCTGTAACTGTCATGATTTGGTGCTTAGTTTTCCTGGGTTTCTGTTTCCTGTTTTATTTTGTTAAGTTCTTGATTTCCTGTTTTGTGTTGCTCAGTGTTTTTCCCACTTTTGATTAGGTCATTGATTTCTCCTTGTGTGCTCTGTCTTGAGTTGTTTCACCTGTGTCTTGTCACCCCTCTCTCCCCCGTGTGTATATACAGCCCTACCTTTACCTTGTCGTGCAACTCAGTTGTCTCTCCCATTGTTTGTTTTCGCCACGCTTAGCCCTCAAGTCTGGAATCTTGTAACTCGTCATAGATTTGTCTTGTCACGTTCATGGGTTGTTCTTTAGTAGATTTTGTTTCGTTAGGTTTGGATTTCCTGAAACGTCTGCAGCGCTTTCGGTTTTGTCATTTTTATGAAAAAACACAGTAAATGGACCAAATGGACCAGGCTTTATTGAATACATACGCAATGTTATATTCTATACCAACCATCTATGACATCACTTCAGAGTCTCTATTAATGGCGTGAATGCAAACTGAGAAAAGTCCTTGAAAGAATGTCATACTCAGGGGAGCTACCCAGAATCTTCCATAAGTGCAGAATAACAAACGCTGCCGTAAAAACATAAAGTCTACTTAACATGAAATGTGACAGAAAAAGAGGAAGAATGCCTGACACCATGCACAATCTCTGCTTCACGTTTGCTTTTCCTCTGGAACTGGAACAGGTAGTGCTCCCCGCCACAGCAGGGTGTTCATAGATCATGCCCAGTTACCCATGATGCACCACAAATTCTGCTCCAATATCACCACATGCAGTGCACGTTTGTGCTGGATAGTGTGGAGTGAATTCTTCATTGCAGCTCCATTTACAACGGCAGGAAAAAATCAAGAGGTTTGAATGTCATTCTGACTCGCACAAATGATCCACTCTCTCTTTGCATAGAGACAAAGTTGCATAAAATCTAGATGTGGTAATAAAACATAGTGACATTCACCCAACACACTAACTCAAGCACTACATTTATCTAAAATCAAACAGCTGTTTGATTATACTGCTGAGTTGAACTGAACTGAAGTGTTCTCTTCACCATTTCTCATCCTTTGGCATTAATTCTACAAGTCTCTCGAACTTAACCCCGTTCTTCCTTTCAAATGTTTTAAATCTCTAATGGGCGTTTAGTTTGAGTCCGGATGACTGCGTAGCCCATAGCGTATGACTCACATCGTGACCCCTAGTGTCCTGATGATGTGGGCATTGACATCCTGGAAAAGACCACTCCCTTCAGGATGGAAATGTGTCATCACAGGATAAAAGTCAGATCACTCAGGACAATTTTGCATTGAAGTGCCGCTTTCCTTCAAAGGGACAGGTGGATCTAAGCCATGCCAGAAAAAGGCCCGTATCCTTCCCTTGGTATATGCCACACATGCACTTAGTGAAGGCTGACTCATCTAACCACATCCCTTTTTTTTTCTCTCTGTAGAGCAGTGCATACACATATATACTTAAATATATATATATATTGCACAACTGTCAAATGTACATCTATCTTTGTAATGGGTGGGGGGTATATGCACTGTAATCCCAATTTAATATTCCTCCCTGGTAACAGATCCTAACCTCCAGGATGCGCACATAACAGAATGTGCACCCGTGTCAGTATGAGAAAACTTTGGCACAACACTTTTTTGTTACTTTCAACTTTCAGCAGGAGGTCACACGTCATTAAAGGCAGCTGTATTAAAGCTCAAGTAAAAAAAAGCTGATGTAGAACTTCGTTTTTGAGTCAGCTAGTGAACTAGCAAGTGCACTCTGAGTAGGGATGAACTTGGCGCAGTAACTGCTTTTAACCAAAATGTATGAGAGCTTCCAAGTCCTAATGTTTTCCACTAGGTTAATGGCAACGAAACTGTGTCCTGTACCCAGGCCAGGTTATTGAGCCCAGATATCATCCTTTGAGAAGCATTAAAGCCTAAATAATCAAAGAACAGATCCCAAGTTTGGAAAAATTGAAAAGGTTTGTCCGGCAATGCTGCAGAGGATACTAGACACATTGTTTAACCATGACTAAGAGATGAGGCTTTAATGTAGATCCAACAAGGCCAGGATGGATTTCCTGGCACATTGCAGCAGAATGTAAAGGAGATCTCTGTTATGTAAATCAGCAGGGAGTTCATCATTGAGTCCCAGCAAGCAAGTCGTTGGACCAAGATGCAACTGGCGTTTGAAGATGAGGTTGCTGTAAAACTGTATTCTAGAACTGAAACAACAATGGCCAAGGCTCCCTTACATCTGTTGGACTCAGAGCCTCCCTCCTCCTCCTCCATCTCACCTCTCACCGTCCTGGAGAAGGATGTGAAGAGGGAGAACCCCCACTAGGCTGCTGGACCAGACACTGTGTCTCCATCCACCTTGAAGCACTGTGCTGATCTGATCAGGTGTCTTCAGTGTTCACAGATATCATCAACATCTCACTGAATTCATGTCACGTGCCAGTTTGCTTCAAGGTCTCCTTCTGTTTCCTGGGCATCATCATCTCCAGGGACCTCAAATGGGAGCTGAACATCAGTGCCCCAATCCAAAAAAAGCACAACAGAGGATGTACCTCTTGCTATGACTATGATGGTGCACTTCTACACTGCCACCATCGAGTCCATCACCACCTGGCATGCTGCAGCCTCTGTTAAGGACAAGAGTAGACTGCAGCGTGTCATTCGCTCTGCAGAGAAGGTGATCGGCTGCCGTCTGAAGTCTTTAGGTGAGCATCCAGGATTCTGTGGCTGATCCCCCCAGACACAGATTGTTTAACAGACTCTCCTCTGGCAGGTGGCTGCGATCCATAGAGTCCTTCACAGTTTTTTCCCATCTGCAGTGTGTCTGCTGAACAATACCAGGCTCTCTCCAGGTACTCTGGCTTCCTCCCACTGTCCACAGACATGCTCGTTAGGTTGCATACCATAGGTGTGCATGTGACTGCGCATGATTGTTTGTCTCTCCGTGTCAATAGACTGCAATAGACTGGCGATGTGTTCAGGGTGTACCCCGCCACTCGCCCAGTGACAGCTGGGATAGGCTCCAGCTCCCCCGCGACCCTTCACAGAACAAGCGGTTAGAGAAGATGAATGAATGAATGAACGCTTATGCATACTGTATGTAGCATCACCAAAGCAAATCCCTTGTATGTACAAACATATCTTGGCAATTAAGTCTTTTCTGATTCTGGTGAGTTGGCAAATTAGCTCAATCCATACCTCGTCATCAGTGGTACCCAAATCAGCCTCCCATTTGCTTTTGAATGTGCTATTCTTATAGTACTTTAGTGTGGACTCTTGCCTTCTTAGATGATATAGAGTGATTGTTTAATACATGCCTTGCCATTTAAAAAACAAAGAGATAATAAACTTAAAAACTTACCAGCTTCCCATTTTGCGATAGTAAGCACAGATGAGAATGTTAATCTAAATCTAAATACTGCAGTTTTCCCACACGTCTTCCTCCTCATGAAAAACTCAGTGCCACTCAGAATCATCCTGTTGCGCCAATGAAGCCTTACAAAAACATTCACTTGTTCTTTTTGTGGACAGCTTTTTCTTATTCACACAAAGCACACACGGCACGTTAAAGCCCCCGAGAGAAACAAAAGACACAAAAGCCTTTGCTTACATGACCCTACTAAAACCCTTTTCACTGAGGCCAATTAAAAAGATGAGGAGTAGAGGAGGAGCTGACTGTGGATGTGCACTTGATGTAATGTCCTGATCCACCCTGATTTATGTCCAGCGCTCTCGTGCAGTCAGTGCTGTATGAAAACTAGATAGACAGTCTGATCAAAAAGCCAAATGTGTGAAACATACATTAATTGTATTGTCATATTATTTATCAGTTATATGGTCCATGTTTGCCTGGGTTAGTGTGAAAGCACCCATTACTTCAAAGACTGAAAAGTATTGAATTGGTCGAAAAAAATCTCTCTGATGCAGTTCTCGTGGCACTCATTAGATTTTCTATATGCCAAATTTAGACCAGATCCTTCACAAACAGAAAACACCACAGCATGCAGTCACACTCTCCCTGCAGACAAATGAGCTTTGTTTGATTTTATGTGTGTTGTTCTGTCTTTTGTTGAGTTCTTTTCACTGAAATACCTTTAGACGCACAATGGGGATGATGACACATGGAAAGTTGGACATCAGCCAGTTGTTGAAAAGTTAAAAAGGAAATAAATAAATAAATAAAAATCTAGACGAGCCTTCTGGAAACAAGGATGCACGCATCCCCGATCCGTATAAGAGAACTCTGAAATCGGATCCAGACGGTGACAGACTGCTGAGGACATGCCATGGCTTGGCTTCTATTACTTTTTCTCCTTCTAAAATTTGATTTATACATTTTTTGTCAGTAGATTATTTTCACATACCAGTCAACTTTGGAAAGAAACGACACAGAAGAAGCAGCTCCACAAATTGTATTATGCAGTAACATAAATTAGACACCAATGTTGTGAGCAAAAGGTGTTTAAAAGGATCTAACAAACAAGCTGTTAAAAGAATTATGTTATGCATTCTGTAATCTAGCACCATTTCTTTATTATCTGTGGTTTGTGGCTATTATCACAGCTTTCTTGCGTCACGGGGCATAATAAATGAATCATCATCATATGATTGTGTTTGCTGCGGTTCAGTGATGTCACGTGGAGTCAACATATACACTTGTCTCATGCCTGATCCTGCCCTGCGTGGACTGTAAGCAGTCCCTATAGCCGAGGACTGCCACATAGGACATCTTTATCTGTTTTGTCCACGTCCTGTCCCCTCCTTCGTCCTAATCAGCTGTAATCAGCACGAGCCATGTCGTCGCGTGCATCAAACGTACACATGTCGGCGTACACAGGGATATGAAATTTAACTTTAAACTTTAATAGTTGTTTAAAACTGACAGATGATAAGCGTGCAGCGAGAAAGAATTACCATACAAACATTCGTTTAAAAAAACCCATTTTTTTTCTTCTTTTTGTTTAGTTGTTTACAAATATTCATTGCAACTACAGCATTTATTTTTTTTTGAAGTGATACCGAAACTGGTGCGGTTGAAAGATTTTTTTTTTTTTTTTAGAAAAGTTATTTAAAATTATGAGGAAATTCTTAAACCAGCTTATCAAATCATATCAGCTTATCAAAAATAGGAAAAGTGACTTGTGAAAAAGTCAATATAACTGCGAGCAGAGAGCTGCAGCACAACCGCTGTTGCTGGATCGTTGCGGCAATAAACGGAGCTGTGCAGAAGAGCAGACCTACAACATCCGGGCAATAGTCAGTCAGCTTGCGCAGAAACGGAATGGCGGAGGTAAGTGAGCGAAAACGAGGGCTGTAATGAGGCAAACGATTGAGAAACCGAGCCGAATCCAAGACTCGTGTCACTCCGTGCGGTACACAAGGCTGTAGACCGTTTCGCCGGCTGGTGAACGGCGGCCGAAAGGGAGCTACGGAGACATTTTAACTGGGAAGCGGCGGCAGAAATGGAGAACCTCTCCAGCGTATCGCCTCTCTCCGCGTTCTTGGCTTTAAAGAGCCATTCCCCTCTGCCTTGATAGTACGGCCGTAGAAAACAATAGGGAGCCCGGCGGGGTCGAACACGGTGGTGCTGAAGTATTTCAGGTGCGCCCCGCCGACGGATTGAGTGAAAAAGTTGGGAGACGTGACATGACTCGGCGGCGGCAAACTCCGACCGTGTCTTTCGGAAATATTGAGAACTACTTATTTCCTTCTTGTGCCGGAGAGAGGAAGAGACGTTCAGCACCAAGTCACAGGAAAGCGCCCCTGGTCAGACAGGCAGACAGCGCCCGACGGACTAGGACAGATATTTAGATATTTTATCGGACTTTTGCCGTTTTTAGAAGTGAACTCTAATCCATTTGGCACTTTGTATGCAGTGTCTAGCTCACTGTGCAGTCTGTAGCTTGTTAACTAAAGTTTTGCCTCCTCTGTATTCAAGTCAGTGTGGCCTTCATCTTAGACACACACTATGTCCCACTTTACTTTATCACTTTAGAGCAAAGTTTAGATTGGATACGTGTTTATACAACAGGGAAACCGATAATTGTATGGTTTCATATCCCAGCGAGACCCCTGACTAATCGGTGGGTGGTTTAAAAGTCTCTAACCTGAGATTATATTACAGTTACACTTACCACAAGTGCCACAGTCAATCTCTATCGGCCCATCAATAGTCCCAACAGAGTGGCACATCTCCTAAGTTGAAAAAGGGCGGTTTAAAAGTCAAGAGTCAGCTGATCTGTAATGGGATGAGCCCGGATCAGCCTCTATGTGATCCCATGTTGTTTGTCCATGTGAACCGTCCGTGGGCCTCAGGGGTATGTGCTGCACTATTGTAAATGCCTCCCGGTCCTTTTCAAAATGACTTTGAATGCAGCATAGGGATAATACTCTGTGTGTGTGATTGTAGGTGGGTGTGAAGCATCTGAACATGAGCGTAGACGTTGTGGCCTAGTGGACAGCGGATGACGTACGACAATGAAGGCCCACAACGGGAGGAGTGGAAGTCTTGACAGGCCTTAGGAGTCGGAGGCGAAGTGTGCACGCCCCATGAAGATGGCAACGCAATCCCACACTGTACGGTCGAGTTCTGCCGTCAAAGCTGTATTTTGAAGTTTTAACAAAATATTCCTCTGTGATCATGCTTTCAGATTGTACTGCACTCTTTATCAAAATACTGAAGGGTGCTTAGACCAGTGTAAAATCAATGTTGGAGCCACACCTAATTCTTAAATCACAATAAGAGAATTCCACTTTGATTTAAATGACTAAACAAATAGTGAATTATTAACCATTTTGTTATTAGAGTTGCTTTTTAAATCGCCTAAATTTAACATTTATGACAATATGACAAACTTCTAGATGATGTTATTTCAAAAATATGCGGGTGTAATTCAAACATTATGTGGTGTCTCTCCCTGTTTTTTCCCCCCAATCATTTCCCTCCACCTGTCGCTATCTTCCTCCATGATTTGTTTGTAGGCCAGTGAGCTTCCCTTGGAGGAGCTGCTGGCTTTTTACGGCTATACAGTACCAGATCCAGAGAAGGACACCTGTCACATGGCTGCCAGCCTGCCAGACATGACACTGGACAAGGTATGACACCACCCAAGGGACACCAGCACATGCCTATGGCCATAATCATATTTCATTTTACTTTCTTTGCCAGAATATGTTGTTGTTGTTCTGCCTCAAGCTAAAGTTGGTCACGGTGGAATAGCTATGTGGACAATCGATCCAAAGTTTAAAATTGATTTATCACACATCAAATGCACGTGCTTGATATTTGTTGTTGTTCAGGATCAGATAACTCAGGATCTCTATCCTGGGGAGGAGGAAGAAGAATCATCTGCTGATGATCTCACTCCTTCAGTCACCTCAAACACCTCAGATCTGCTTCGCCGCCTCCAAGGTAACACACAAAGACGCATACATTAATGCATGACTGTATAACATTTAAGTTCCCGGCAATGAAAGGTGAGAAAGCACATGGTTTGTTTCATAATATTGGCTCAAATGAAATGAACCAGGGCTGTGTTTAGGTTGTTCCAATAGAAAAAAAACCATAGCTTTTGTTTTTAAGGAAACACTTCTCACAGGGCAATTTTAAGCTGGTGCTTTAGTGGCATTGCAGATTGTTACTTACAGGTAGGAAGTGCATTACAATTCGATTTCTAGGTTTTATAATATCAGGGAAGTCCATGTGAACTTTGATTTATTTCTGTGTTCTTGTGTGACTGCATGTACTGGCTTTATGTGTCACTCTCAATATGACAGCAACGTGTCAAACATCTCTCTTGAATCTCTTGAAACTAACTTTCCTCTGTGGTTATTATATTTGGACATAGAGAAACTTTTGGTGCAGAATCCATTAAATGTCATGAAATCCGGGATACACTGACTGAACACAGTTTTCTGTTTTATTGCACTGTGT
Source organism: Planiliza haematocheilus (assembly GCA_005024645.1). NCBI lineage: Eukaryota > Metazoa > Chordata > Actinopteri > Mugiliformes > Mugilidae > Planiliza > Planiliza haematocheilus. The sequence continues at coordinate 2,864,442 of SRSE01000509.1, forward strand.
TTCAGACTGAGTTAGATGCTGTATATTGCACTTTTACTTTTATTACGGCGATTTTTTTTTATTATTATTTTAGAAGCGGAAGAAGACAAGACGAGACTTATATTTTAGATTACATTTTGTAATTTGTCACCAGAAATGTGTGGCTTCAATTCATGTCAAAATTTCATTTTTTTTTTTTTTTTTTGCGGGGGGCTGCATCAGCTGATACTCTCTTCTGTCTTGTCTTTAAGGTGGAGACAAAGACACATTAGTCAGCTCATCAGATGAGGACTCTGATGATGGCTCTATTCCCTCCAACGAAGAGCACAAGGTAGGCCGTAGAAAGTAAAAGTTAAGTATGATTTGTTTCCACACATTTCTACGTTTCCTCCCAATGCGATAACACCCCAAGGTGACAGTCAGCCAATGGCCTGTGCCATGCTGTAGTTCAGCGTCTGCGGCTGTTGTTTTGGTGGCGTGTCCCTCTGTCACTTTCTGGACCCCTGTCAGAAGCTTTCCAGCACATTCAACATGCTGAATCAGCCACAGAGTGGATCTGTGAGAGAGATGGAAAATGGAAGTGACCAAAGTAAAGAAAATGATCATTTTCAAAGGGCGCACACAGACGGGTCTTCTTATTTTTCATCTAAATCTCATCTGAACATTCAAATGCACGAATATTTTCACAGTAACATGATCAACCAGAATGAATAAATTGTAGACCATTCAGAGGCCTGCTCTTGGTTGGTTGGTACAATGGTTTGTACTTTTTCTAGCTTCATAGCCTGCCAGCAAATGTAGCTCTTCCAGTTTTTCCCCTTTGAATGACAAATTGCGACTCCTGCCACTTGCTGGTCTGAAGAATTACTTTCTTTTGCGCAGGAGCAGACTGTGTTTCTGGCTATAGTTTCAAATACTAGTTTTTAATCCGGACGTAGTTTGATTTCTGTTTGTTATGTTAGGATCCTAAGCTAGAGCTAAGGAGGTTGCTCTGAAAAGCACACAGCCTGCTCTGATTGGTCTGCTCCTATTGCCTGAGCAGATCGAACTCATACATGTTAGAACCCAGAGTTGAAGCTGACGGTGTTGCTGGAAAAAGATGAGGAACATAATGCAGGATGAGCATCAGTATTTTTAATAATTTAAGGAAAAACACTCCACATGTTGAGAAAATTGTTGTCGTGTCTATTAAAGTGTCTACTAAAGAAAGAAGAGAAACCACGATGGTCACTGAAATAACTTGAAACTGTCAAGAGTCTAATAATAAATAAAAATGAAAATCGAACATTGCATTTGAATTGTGGTTCAACAGACTCATCTAAAAAAACAAACCAATGAAACGGAATTGAAAATAATATGACCACAGGGGCATGTTAAACTAAGGTGTGTCCTGTAATTAGCATCACATCACGTGCTGTTAGGTATCATGGTGTGTGCCTCGCTGAATATGGACCATAGTAAGCTGGAGGAGTTCTCTCAGGAGACTAAAAATGAACTTGTAGACAAAGGTGTTAAAGGTAAAGGCTATAAGACCACCTCCAAGCAGCTCGATGTTCCTGTGACTACTTTTGTTCATATTATCCAGAAGTTTAAGGTCCACAGGACTGTAGCCAATCTCCTTGGACATAGCTGCATAAGGAAAAAATCCAAGGAGTCCAGAACAACTTCCAAAGAGATTAGAGGTGAACTTCAAGGTCAAGGTACATCAGTGCCAGATCGCACCATGCGTCGCAGCTTGAGCCAAAATTAACTTAATGGAACAACCAAGGACGACTCCATTGCTGAGTTGTAATTTGCGAAAACGGACAAAACCGGAGCTTTATGGCAAATCACAACAGCTCTACATCCAAAGAAAAGAACACTGTATCTACTGTGAAAGATGAAGAAGGCTCCGTTATGATCCGTTTTTTGATCTGTGCAGGGTACAATCAACTCTCAAGACTTTAAAGGCATTCTGGAACGAAATGTGCTGCCCAGTGTCAGAAAGCTTGCTCTCAGTCATAGGTCATGGGTCCACCAACGGGATAATGACCCAAAAAAACACACACCGCTAAAAACACCCAAGAATTGCTGAGAACTCAACGTTAGACAAATCTGAAGTGGCCTTCCATGAGTCGTGATCTAAAATTCCTATTGAACAACTGTGGAAGGAGATGAAACATGCAGTCTGGAGAAAGCACCCATCAAACATTACACAGCTGGAGCAGTTTGCTCACAAGGAGTGCACCAAAATACCTGTCAACAGGTCCAGAGGTCTCGCTGGGAGTTGCAGAACTCGCTTGATTGCAAGGATTGCCTCAAAAGGTTGTGTAACCCAATATTAAGTTAAGGGTACCGTAATTTTTGCCCAGGCCAGTTTTATTAGTTTTATTTTTAAAATATTTCTGTTGAACCACAATTCAGAAGCAATATCAAATTTTAAATTGTTAATTTTCAGGGCATTTTTGTTTATTATTATGTTTGTCAGTTTCAAGTTATTTCTTTCTTTAATGGACGGGTGCCAACAAATTCAAGTGTGTAAATGCGAAAAACACTAAAATAAAAATCTTTTATTGTCAGTGTTGGGACCTGCACTGGCGTACTGATCACGTTTAGTGCGAGCCACATTATATAAAGGCACATTTCCATAGAGTTCCATGAGGTTCTTGGACAATTGTTGGCTTTTCATGGGAGAGAAAAATATAGAAAATCCCTCTACAAAAACAATTTTGCAATAGTAAAATATTTGGAAACGGATACGTCGTGCATTTGATCCAATAAGCAGTAGAAGCCTAAAATGCTATACAGACCCCATTTATACATATTTATTTAAACATTACAGTGTGTCCTGCCTTGGCACTAATCATTGGTGTTGAGTATAAATCAAATACTACTGCAGGATTATCCAGTGCGATCAAAATTCCTCTGCTGGACCAGCTGAACCCAGAGTAACACCCCTTACATGCTTCCTGACTTAGACATAACCACAATGTTTTGATAGGTTGGCCAAAAATGCTGTTCTTCATAATATTTTCATTTATGCAAGCCAGAGAAAAGAGCGATGGGATGAAATCTTACCACTTTGAAACTGATGTGGCTCAGCTGCTTAAAGTTGCGATCTGGTTCTGGCCAGGCTCTTGGGTTTTCAAGGGAACAGATCTGTTAAAAGAACCTACCGCACAGCACAAATTTAACTTAAATTATTATAACTTTGTATTACGATGTATTCACTTCACAGCAATATCTGATTGTGTCTTCGATTTTCCTTCTCAGGAGATCATGGTTGGCTCCATGTATCAGGCAAAAATCCCTCCATTCAGCCCTTACACTTATCAGGAGACAGGTAAGAAATTCAAATAACAGTTGCTTAATGTAGATTTAGTCTAATGCACCGTATAAAATGTGTATGATATCATGCAAGCACCATATGATTCCTGATAAGACACAGATTTCTAATTCTCGCCAGCAATACAAATAAAAAACATGGACAAATAGCCCTTTCCACCATCAACATTTTCTTTTTCCCCCTCTGTTTTTAGTCATTGTTTTATCTCTGTTTGGCTCTCACCCCCCTGTCTCTGCCTCTCTTTCAGCCTACAGCAGCGAAGACCAGTTGCTGTGGAGGCCAGGGGTCCTTCCTGTGCAAGAGGTGGAGGAGTTCTTGCTAAATGCTCACAAACCACGTGGCCATGAGGGGGCAGTAGTTACACAAGGGGCCACTGTCCAAGACAATGAACAGGTAGAGTAACGTGGCATGCATCACAGTAAAACACTGTCATCTACATTTAGTGTGTTAAGGTTAAGGTTTGCTGCCAACTGGATGATGATTCACACTCCTCAGAATTTAGATTCCCAATATGAAATGACTCAAAACATCAGCTGACTAGTCCTAAAAGTAGACAATGAGAACTCAAATCAAACAAATGAAACGGACCAAAAAAAAGGTCACACCCTCTAATATTTTGTCGGACCGCCTTTAGCTTTGATGACTGCACGCATTCTCTGTGGCATTGTTTCAAAGCTTCTGCAGCATCACAAGATTTATTTCCATCCAGTGTTGCATTCATTTTTCACCAACATCTTTTATTATTTTAGTCTGAACACTGAGCAAAGCCTTCTCCAGCACATCCCAAGGATTTTCAATGGGGTAAATGATATCTCATGCTCCCTGAACCACTCTTTTACAATCTGAACGCCATGAACATCAGGGAAGAAGAAATGAATGGACTAACCTGTTCATTCAGTATATTCAGATAGTCAGCTGACCTCATTCTTTGGACACATAATGTTGCTGAACCCCAGATCATAGCACTGCCCCCACAGGCTTGTACAGTAGACACCAGGCATGATGGGTGCATCACCTCTCTTCTTACCCTGATTCGTCCATATATCTGGACTCATCAGACCACACGACCTTCTTCCATTTGAAGCCTTTTTTTCCCGGTTAGGCTCACTGATTACTGATTTTCTTAAGGCTACACAGCTGTTCAGTCTCAATCCCTTGAGTTCTCTTCACATTGTATGTGGCTGCAGTAACCCTAACCCTGATTTCAAAGCCATTAGGGTCCATCTGTTCAGAGATGTTTCCAGTCAATGTAATGGAACTCCGTTGTCATTTGCTGCCCTGTTTTATTTAAAATCAGGGATTGTCACAGTCTGATCTTCACAACACATGTTTGTGGAAGTGTATGATGGCATGGAAAACTGAGTAGCCCAGAAAAAGAGCTCATCAGTCTGGAAAAGGTTAGAAAAAAACATATTTTGAAGAGTCTGGAATCCACAAATCCACAGTCAGACATATTGGGACCAAACAGAGGCGATTTGAGATGACTGTTACTCTCCACAGGTCTGATCAGCCAACAAAGATCACTCCAAAAGAAAGACACATAATAGTAATAGATAATAGTGGTTCATAATAGTCATAATAGAGAGGATACAAAGGAACCCACAGTAACCTCTAAGCAACAAAAGGCCTAATGTTAATGTTTATGAATCCACAATCAGGAACACACTGAACAACCACGGTCTACATGGCAGGATGGTAAGGACAAAGATGCTGCCCTTCAAAAAGAACATTTCTGCCCATCTGCAGTTTGCTAAACATCATGTAGACAAGCCAGAACACTATCGGTGAAGTATTTTTTGGCCAGATGAGAGTAAATTGTTTGATATAAATGAGGGACTCGTGTATGAAGACAACACTACATTACATCATCAGAACCTCACCCTGTCCATTTACCACACCGTGTGTTTTCTTCAGCCTCTTTTGTTTCGGACCGTTGTCATTATTTATGAACCAGTGAATTCTGGATTATACCAGCAAAATGGAGAGAAACTGCAGCAAAACCGTGACCCCAAGCATGCAAGTTGTCAAACAACAGAATGGTTAAAAAAATAAGTAAATAAATGTTTAGGGCTGGCCAACTCAAAGTCCTGACCTTAATCCAATAAATATTTACTGGATAAGCACAAAAGGTTTACTGAGTTCTCTTTGTCTGATGTTGGACTTGGAGGAAACTCCACGATGTTCTGAGTCATGCAGAAATATAGAATATTCTGAGGGATGCTTTAAAGTGGTGCTATATAAGCTCCCTATCTTCAGTATTAAAGAACTCTGGTGTATAAAGTGCTAAAGTCCCCAACTAAATGGAAGGATATGTCTTAACCAATGAGTTTCATATCATAGTCAACATAATGGCTCTTTAACCATGCTCCAGTAATCTGAACATCTTTAAGATTTTCTTGTATTGATAATCCAGCATTGGCTAAATGCAGCTGATGGTGATCGTCACTGTCACCATGGTCTTTGTCACATAGTGAAACCTGACCTCTTTCTTTAAACCGATGTCAAATTAGAGGAACTGGCAGTCTTCTTACTTGCCCTTCTCCTTTTCTCTCTTGACTTTCAGGCACTGTACGAACTAGTGAAATGCAACTTCAATGCAGAAGAGGCGCTGAGACGATTACATTTCAACGTTAAAGTGTTCAGTGGTAAGACCCGTCCTGTCATCTTACTTTTCTTCATCTTACTTTTCTTGAACCTGACCTCGTGTTTTTGTAAAATCCTCAAAGACAATGAAGTCAGGCTTATAATATGTGGTATTTCACAAACAGTTGTGTCACGGTAATCTCATTGCACTGGCCGTTGCAGTTGCAGTGTATGTCAAAAAGAAATTTACTCCTTTAATAGGAGTAAGCCTTAACCTGGTGATTTTCAAACTTGCAAGCGTGGCTTTTTCATCTGCATTGTTTGTCACTAAATATCAGCTGTAAAGAGTTTGAAAGCAAAAAGACTGAAGTAATGAAGTAATGTTGTGATAGCTGACACATGGTACTAACTGCTGTTTGAACTGCAAAATAAGAAAAGGTAAAAAAAAAAAAAGTCACATGTTTGATACATGTTTTTTATTTAGATCTGATGTGGTAGGATAACAGCATACCCCATAAAATCACTGCATTTTGTTTTTACTCTTTCATGTCACACAAGATGCAGACATTTGCACCACAGAGGCTGAACAGTTCACTGATGACCTCATGACCCTTTATTCAGCAGTGAGGCTGCAGATTAAATTGTCGTTGTAGGATCTGGTGGCATCTAGCAGTGAGGTTGCCAGGCTGTGCGAACTCCCGTTCCCATGCAACCTCGACACATAATGGATACATTTATTTGGTGCTACTTACCCAGCCTTTCTGGGCTAACTGCGTGTTGTGTAAATCTTCTGCTGTTCAGTCAATCAAATCTGTCCATTCTGGTGAACAACTGCAAATCGACTCAGAGTGAGATACACACACAAAAAATAAGAGATGAGAGACAACAGTCAGAAATCCTGGCAGGGCAAGCTGGAGCTCACTCGCTCACCGAACAAGAGAAAGCGGAGGAGTGGGAAGAGAGAGGAAAGAGATAAAAAGAGGTGTTAAATGTGTCAGTTCTTCAGATGCAATGAGACTGTTTTATTATAAAACTGGTTGAGTCTGTTGAGCTGTGAATAGAGTTTACAAAAAAAGAGGAAAAAATAAACTCACTTTTATTTAAATGATTGCCTTAATATAAATTTAAAACCGGTCTGGTTCAGCGTGTAATAACTCGTTCAGATATTATAGAATTGTAGTTGTTCTTGTTGACGTTCAGTGTGGACACACACACAGATGTAGCTACTTCCGTATATATTTACCCCAATGAATCCTAAGACAAATTGGACACACGATGTTCTAGATCTTTGAGGATTGTAGTTGGACCTACCGTAATATTAAATAAATAACCTTGATTGTAGGGAAACATGCGGTGGCTGACATGTGTATGCAAAAACCTGGTGTCTATTCCATAGAAACCGTGTGCTCCTTGGGAGAGGACCTGCTCCTTATGTAAATATCAAAGCTCAGTTCAGAGGTACAGATGTAATGAAAACTTACATATTACATTATGTTATGTAGAAATTACATTTCTGATAATAGATTCCCCTAAATTCTACAAACGGGTTGTTTTGATTCCAACTGTGTCGCTGTAATAAAAGCAAGGATTTGTCCAATTTTCCAGATGGACAAGTTCATTTGTGTGTTTCCTGTGTTTTGTTTCAAATGACCTGCTGAAAACAAAATTGCACGTAGCCCCATGATTCTAACGCTGCTGTTCACTGTCTTTAGAAGAGCTGTGTTCCTGGAGTGAGGAGGAGTGTAGGAACTTTGAGCACGGATATCGAGTTTACGGGAAAAACTTCCACCTCATTCAGGCTAATAAGGTGAGTCCTCGTGATCTGGTTGAATCCTGACTGACGGTCCACTCGCTGTACTCACTTGATATTCAACCTGCTCAGGTACGAACGCGCTCAGTGGGCGAGTGTGTGGGCTATTACTACATGTGGAAGAAGTCTGAGCGTCACATGTACTTCACACAACAAACCACCAGGCTGACCCGTAAGAAATACAGCCTGCAGTCAGGGAGCATGTGAGTACCGACATTTAGTCAGACTAAATATTTATGATTAATATATCTAGGGCAAGATTTCTGAGCTACAACATGTTAATGTCCAGTGTTAAATGCCTCTCAGAAAGCCCACTGATGGAGTGTGTAGAGGGTAATTTTGCTTGCCAGATAAGGAGTGTTTCTGACTTTCTTTCTATAATGTCTTCCTGGTATTTATTGGTCTCGTAGAAGACCTGTCTGTCTGCAAAGCAGGAGAGTAAAATCAAGGGAAGGAAAGAGGGGGGGGTTTGAGTCGGCTGTCTTCATATTGTCATACTGTATCTTCTGACTCTGAACCTGCTTCTATTTGTACCAACAGTGAGCATTTCCTCTATGTGCACTCTAACCACCTCATCAATCCTTCAATTCAGATAGCCTCTTTCAGCGGCACTAGGTCTTTTTCAGTCATTTAACTTGGATAACATACTTTACCATAACAGGAATCTGCCTTAAGTATTGTCATTATAAAATACTGTTTCCTTCAGTACACACTTCAGTCAACGGTTGCTGTCTTTGGGAACTATCTCGTTAAAGTAATTCCTTCTTAACAAGAATGGATGTTTATATTCGTGCAGTAAGTGTTCCTCTGGTGATGATCTAAAGAGATTGGTTGGCCCAAGTTAGCAAGATAAAACTGCAATTATCGTACTGAAGAAACATGAAACTGGTTGATAGATTACATAAAACACTTTTTTTTTTTTTTCTCCTGTGGCCTTAAAGTTTCCTATGCTGACAGTGTTTGTGTATTGCAGGGAGGATGGGGACCAGGATGGGGAGGTTGGGGAGCTAGAGGGAAGTAACAGTTCCTCAGGGTTGTTGTCTCACGGCTCTGTGAGCGCTGGCCAGCTGGAGTCAACATTACCTCCGCAGTCGAGCACGGACCTGGACAAGCAAGGTAAAAAATTAGACGTAGCCATCCTCGTAACCATGTGATGTGGTGATTCAGACTCTGCTAATTTGTAGAGCATTCATGGAGATCTTACTGTATCTCTACCATTTAGCTACCATTCTGTGTGCCTGTGTGAGGGATTGAGTTTGGTTTGCAATAATGCTGAAGGCTTTGTATCTTTACACATGCTTCTGTACGTAAACCATATACATACAACGTCAGAGATACTGTATTTTCCAGATCACATAATTTTCAGTCATATCATGGAGTTACTTTGTTTGCTGAATCTCCTGATTTCATTACCTAGTTTGCCTTTTATTTTAACATCACATACATGTATTCATTATTTTTGTCTCACCTCCTTTGTTTCAACCCATTGTTTTCTTGGTTTACGTCTGTTGCATGTCTGTATCTGTGTGTGTGTGTGTGTGTGTGTGTGTGTGTTTGTCCACGTTGTGCATGTTGACATGGTGCTCCAGAAGAAGAGGGCCGCCCCAGGCGCAGACGAACTCCCCGCTTTCTCTTAAAGCCATGACCTCGGTCCAGACAGGCCACAGAAAGCAGGCTGGGCCTGCAGGTAATGAAAACAGGACGAGTAGCGAGAGAGAGAGAGAGAGAGAGAGAGGAAATAATGTGGTAATGGGGAATAAATCTGATTAAATATCTGTGGTAGATAATCAAGCACAAATTAGAGCCAAAAGGAACAAGGCTAGCAACCTCTTGTCTGTTGCTACGGTCATTCAGAAATAATATGAAACTGCTGTTTTACACATTTAAAACAGTTATGTGACAAAAATACTATAAAACACAAACAATAGGCACACATACAGCACTAAAAAAAAGAATATGTTTTATATTTTAGAGTAATGAGGGTATGTCCAGGCTTGTGACTGGTAATGTACATGTTTCTATAATACCTCTGGTTTATGTGTCTGGCATAAAAATACATATTTCCTCATGCAGTGCAGAGTTCTGTTATCTTACTGCTTTGATGCATGCCTAGACATTTTTTACTAAATGATTCTGTCCCCGACACCAAGTGTACATTGACATCTGCATCATTTGGATTGTGTGTTTGTTTTAATTTCATACTCAGGAAACATGCAAGATAAGAATTTTATAGGAAATTCAAATAAATCTGTGATAGAGTCTGCATCTGCAGTTGCAGAAGTTTTATCCCTATGAACTTCTGAACTTCTGTGCAGATGGTGTGCTGCTGATGGGGCTGTCAGAGCTGTGTGGTGATGAATGTCCTCAGCAGCTGTTTGGATGTCCTTTCTCTCTCCCATCCATGGACGCCCTGCGGGATCCTGGCTCAGACGGTTGTTGTCCCTCAGCTTCAGTCCAGCTCCAGTCTCAGCCCTCTGCTCAGAGCTCCCCGTGGGCCTGCGGGAACTCTCCATCCCGCCATGACGACCACGGCCTCCCAAACTCCTGTTTCTACCAACTACACATGCACGGCGGACCTTTTATTTCCGAGGCCCCTGACTGTGGTTTAACAGACGGCGGGGCTGATGCCTCACATAGGCTGCAGGTAGAATTTAGCCTGCCGTCCACCTCCCCTTCCTCATCTGCTGTCCTCCCGTCACACTTCCAGGCATTTGGTAGCCTGCTGCCCCCGTCCCCCGTCCAACATCCCTACTCCCTCACATAGTGAGGGGTGAATCTAAACTGAGTGGTACTCTCTGTGATTTACCCTCCATAGAGACCTTTAATTGGTGTTTTTTATTTTTATTTTCCAGGTTTAAAAAGAAAGGAATTGACCTGTGTTGGTGGGTGATCTATCCGTCTGAGACCTCTTTTTTTTTTTTTTTTAAACACTCGGCCCGCTGTGGACTGATGCGTGTATTGATCAGTATGTTCAGGCATTGATTATGTGTATATTAGTAGTTTATGCCTGTCTGAGCGCAGTCCTGTTGACTGGCTACAGTGATCACATACCTGTGGGAGCACAGTGCAGCTATGGTTAGCTACTGTCCAGATTTCTTAAAATGGATAAATAACTGACACCATGCTCCACTCTACCTTTGTTTTCTTGTCTATCAGGATGGTAAAGCGTGACTGCTGCTCTGATGTTTCCAGATTCTTAACACACAAGCCAGTCGTCGCGTTTCTTCATATCAGCTTTCACTGCTGCGACCATTTGGTTCTGTCACATGACATGGTCTCACTCATGCAACCGTTTATATAAATGCCTGCTTTGCCTGTTTGTAGATTCATTTTTATCAGAGAGTTTAGTTTGAATATGAAGACCTGAAACTGAAGAACATTTTCTGAATGTGGAGCACCGATGCTCCTACACTATTTTTTTTTTTTGCTTCTGTGGAAGTTGTCATCCTCGTTACTGCATTGATTGATCAGTAACATGATGAGGCTATTTTATATGCAAGAATGGTCACAAAAGTTTCTCAAGTTCTTAAAACTTGATGATATCCAGGATCTCTCATCACGTTATGATGCACGTCCTATGAGATAAATGATGATATTGTTGTAGCTCGTTGGTCTAAAGGCGATGACAGATGTTGTGATCCAGAGATCGTCCTATAACGTGGAAGTTCAGAAGTTCAGACATCCTCTGCTCCACTTTTGAAGGTTCAGGCAAAGTCCCTTCTCTGAGCCAAGGGTTTCACATCTGGTTTTGTTCTTTTTGCTTCTTATAAATGAGCAGAGATGCTTGGACTTGTTCCAGAAAGCGGGTATACCTCATAAGATTGTTCAGCAACATTGGAGCGACGGATCACGACTGAATGAAAAGAAGCTCTTTAAAAACCAGCAGCAAATGACACCAGTGAGTGCGGGTTGTAGTGAACATGGTTACAGCAGGGATGTCTCAGAATGGCAGTATCAGTAAATATCATTTGGTTATTTATAATTATGTCACAGGTGGTCCTTGGATGATCATTAAAATACAGCTTTCCATCCATTTTCTCTGTAAATCTGATTTATGGTCTAAAAATGGTAAAAGAAGTGTTCCACAGAGAGGAATGATTTTAGCCCACTGTCTTCCTTCCATCTGTTCGTGTTTGTTCTCGTTCTGTCTGTAAATGTTTGCGCTTTTCCTTTGGTCCCCGTTTAAAGCCAATTCGGTTTCAGATCAATGTTTGTTTTAGTCTTTTTGACTGTTTACATGCGGGGGGGTCTTAAGGACGAGACCATGAAGGCAGGAGCAGTGGAACGACTGCCTTTTTGTCAATTCTTAAAGTTTCTTTTGTTTTCTTTTAGCAATTTCTATATTGTACTGCTTCTGTTATGTTTCTAATTATTATATTTTGTAAAAAAATAAATTGAACAAACGATTGCTGCTCGTATGAGTTACTTTGAGGACTGATGCAGCTTCAGTGTTTGGATGTGAGATGAACGGTGTCTTCTGAGCAGGGAAACCATTCGTTCATTCATTCATTCATCTTCTGTGAACGCTCGTTCCTGTGAAGGGTCGCGGGGTCTGCTGGAGCCTATCCCAGCTGTCATCGGGCGAGAGGCGGGGTACACCCTGGAGAGGTCGACAGTCTATCGCAGGGAGACCGACAACCATTCACACTCACATGCACACCTATGGCCAATTTAGAATCACCAGTTAACCTAGGAACCCGGAGAGAACCCACGCAGACACAGGGAGAACATGTAAACTCCACACAAATTAAAATTATAATGGATAGAATAGAACCCAGGTCCTTCTTGCTGTGAGGCATCAGTACTAACTAAAGTGTTTTTGAAGGTTAAACTGGAAGAAAGTAAATAACAAAAGACGTCAGCTGCCCTTTGATGATCTCTGAATACTATCTGTGGAACATTCAAATGTATGCGATTCCATCATATTCATGCACCAACATAACACAAACGTAAGGATATCAAACACGCTAAAATAATGCAATATATATAATCAGATTCATAGAGTAATTTTTATGACATTAGTTTCCTAAATACTTCTCTGTCCCTCCTGCCTGTAGAGTTTACTCCAAAGCCTCAGTCCATCCAGCCCTGTCTTCATTGTCCATGATAAAGTGAGATGCTACTAAACCCCCAAGAATGAACTCTCCTGCTTTTCTACGTAAAAGGCTCATGTCCAGAATATATTTCTGGTGCAATTATTCCTAAAACACATTCACAAGTATCTACATTATTATTTTGTAAATGAACACAGCGGTGGTTATTGTGAGTATCTGTCTCTGGAATGACTGCGTGTGCCACCAGCAGGTGAGGAGGTCTACAGCATGTATATACAGCCCTCTGCACTTAGTCTTAAAACTGTATACTGTACACAAATGGAAAAGAAGAAAGATCTGAAGGCTTTTGTGCATTCCTGTATATTCCTGCTATCATGAACTTGAAAACAAACTTACACACCAGTCTTCTATTTAAAATGTTAAATATATCATTTTGAATTTCAGATTTTTCAGCATTTGTTCAAAGCTTTCCAGATGTTACTGTAAGTTTCTCAGCCTGTACTTTAATCTCTGTATCAGGAGCTGGTTTTAGTATACTCTGGTGAAAAGTATGAGCACGTGCTTACAAGCAGTCTGTTGTGCCATTCATATTTAACCAGTGTTGTGATTGTTGTGATTCTGACGTCTGTATGTCCAGGATGCTGCCTTTAGACTCCAGGTTTGTCCTTGACTGCTAACCCTCTCACCCACACCCACAGTGAGTCCAATCACATCAAAGGATCACGTTATCTTTCTGGACTTTCCAGAGCAGTTTGTTCTGGTTCTTACATGCTATGACCTAAGCTGATCCAAGTGTAGTTATATGACATTTTATCTATTCCATACATTTTGTATTGTCAAACCTTTGTAAATTTAGATTATACTGTATGTAATGGGTCATTCACACAGTCGTTTGGTTCAGTTTTCTCATCTTCTCCACCAGAATGATAAAAGTGTCAGAGATTATAACAGCCTGGGTTGTTATCCTTGGAGTGTTTTATTGGCATCTGCCTCTCTTCCTCCCTTTGTCCTGGGTTTCTTTCTCGTGGCACGCTGGCACAAAGGCAATTCTTTCTGTTTGGAAAGACAACAAGAAGTTTGTGAAATGTAAACTACACATCAGGCTCCAGTGTCCAACTCCCTAATATTGTGTAGGTCTCCCTTCTGTCTCCAAAACAGTTGTGACTCATCAGAGAATGGACATGGTCCTTCTGAGGGTGTCCTGTGGTGTCTGGCAACATGATATACAAAGTAACTGACATCTATCAGTCTGGAAATGGATACAAAGCCATCTCTAAAGCTTTGGGACTCCAGCGTACCACGGTGAGGGCCATTACCCACAAACGGAGAAAATATGGAACAGTGGTGAAGCAGGAATGGCCAGCCGATGACCAAAATTACCCCAAAAGGTCAGTGTTCATGACTCAGCCACAAGAAAGAGACTGGGCAATATGGCGAAAACCACCAAAAATAACATAAAGGCTTGTCTCACTTTTGGCACTTGGACTTTTGAGAAAACAATCTGTGGACTGACAAGACAAATAGTTGAACTTTCTGCCCCCGTTACCTCTGGCGTAAAAGAAGCATTTCACAAAAAGAAGGTCATACCAGCAGTCAAATATGGTGGCGGTAGTGTGATGGTCTGTAGCTGCTGTGTTGCTCCAGGACACGGACGACTTAAAAGTCCTGAAGGAGCCGTCAGTTTGTGACCTCTGGAGGTCTTGCAGAGCCCTAGTCAACTTCACTAGAGGTCTAATGTTCCAGTGCACTGCCGATCACTGTGTTTTTGGATGAATAATCAGTCACACAAGTTGACTTTGCATACAAAAGGGAAGCTAAATCTGAATCTGAATCTCTTCTCATTCAGCCACCGCTGTCTTTGGCTTCCCTCTGGCTCTACAGTGCCCTCTGTTGGCCCGAGGCTGTAGGTGAAGGGCTGGAGCAACAGTTCCTTGTGCTGGTGAGGGAGCGTGTGGCTTCATCACCACATACAGCCTCCAGAGTCCAAGAATAAAACACAGCAAACAGGTTAGTTAGTGCTGTGCCTCGTGCAGATTGTACATTCTAATTTTACATTTTTAAAGATGACAAGATAAAAAGAATGTGAAAATATATATTAGATGCTCACTTTGTAAGAAGGTATGACATGAATTGCATTGGCAATAAATCTAAAAAGTAATTCAGGATGCCTTTTGGTCTCTTCTAAATTATTACAAATATAAAATAAAAAGTATATGTTTTAATGCATTTTTAATGCATCCTGAATAAAAAGTGTCTTCAGAGAGAGTAGCAAGAACAATTGGCACAGGTATAAAGAAAGAAAAAAACATAATTTCATCATTCGTATAAGCTATACGAAGCTAAGCTTTTAACATCAGATTAGCATTATTAATCCATCAGTATCACACATAAACAGAAGTATTTACTGCATTTAATTCGCTGTATGTAGTAAAAACTTTTGGTGAATTTAATAAGAAGACACAACATCTAGACAACTCTGGATATTGTGTCTTCATGCAAGGACAAATCCTCCATCAAGATATGCACTGAAAGCAGCAGCACTGCTGTCTCTCAGTTATTTCTGTAGCTCGTTTTTACTCAACATGGAGTCATCTGGCGGCGTTTGGTTTGCAGACAAACACGGAGAGCGCGTGTCTGTTTCTTTTCACGGAATGCTTTTGTGCGTTTTGATTGGTTTGGATCAATTCTTCATGTGCACTCTCTGCTGTTGTCTTGTGTCAGTCACGCAGATCCTGGAGGGGACTGGAAGTGCACCAATCTCCAGACTGAGATGGATAATAATGATGATTTATTGAACTGATTGAACTGATTCAAATTCCATCTCTCTCCAAGAGCATTTAATGCAACGTTACTATCAGGCGCCCACTTCCTTGTTTGTGTGGGACTGAATCGCTCACAGTGACGCTGAGAACATACACATTGCCTAAAAGCACTAAACCGCATTGATTGATTCAGTGTCAATCCTAACAGCATCATTTCCAGACGCAAATACCGGAGTATGAGCCTGAATATATAACACTTCTCTGGCATCGATTTGCTTTTGTGTTATGAAGAAGCTGAATCTCAAAGCCCAGAGGGTTGCAACATCGGTCCTGGAAAAACAGCCAGCAGCACTGACAAGAAGGTGAAAACAAACGGCTGTACAACAATAAAACGGTATTACCCTGAAACATGAATAAAACTAAAGCACAATAATGTGCTGGAGAAACTTCAAACAAGTTTCAGCTCTCGTTCTTCTTCATGAACACTTGATCCAAACCATTTTAACCTGCTGTCAGAACATTACTTTTGGAACAGTTTAGTTAAATGTGAGCCTTGAACTCTTACACTCCTTATTTGAGGCTGTTATAAAACAGTCAACACGTCGGTGATATTTTCTAGATCAGTCTTCGCTAAAGGCACAAAATCACTGATATATGTCACCACTTTTATCGCTTCCATGTCTGTGCTCTCCACCATTCATTTGCAAGTCTGCCACCACGATCCACCTGCTTTCAAATCATGCAGTTTCTTTTCTTTGGCCTTTCACAAAGCGTCCTTCGCCTGTTTGTAGCTATCAGAAGGCAGAGGACCAGTTTGCACAATAAGACAACATTTTGTCCTCGAGGGTGATCACATGGCAGAGGAATGTTTGAATGCATTTCTCACCAACTTTGTCTATTGTCTTTCCACACGTTTTATCAATGCAACTGTGTTCCGCAAACAAGCCTCTATTGTAGGCGATGAAATTATTAAATCTTCCGCGTGCTAATGGTTTCAGGTGACCGCCGGAGCCAGAAATCCGGTTTGGCTCCTGCAGCAGATTTAGCAGTTGTAAATCTGCTGCCGTCGTTTACAGATGGTGACAACAATGAACACTGATGTAACGAATGAAAATACTGTGACTTCTCGTTCCCTCACAGAGATTTCGTGCCCGGTGAGGAGGAGAAACCATGTCCTGAACAATGCTGAAGAGAGACACATGATGTAATTTGCTGATTGTTGTGGCTGTAACAATGCAAGGAAATCAGTATGCAGCATATTTCACACCACAGTGACGTTTTTACAGACATTGTGAAGTGACACAGGCCATTGTTCTGTACCTCACCAGACCAGGACTGAACGAGAGGTCGAATCTAGAATCATTCTGGGCTACTGATTGTTAATGAGTTACTCTGTATTGATTTATACATTTATACTGTGCAAGCAATGACTGATGGACGCACACAGTGATGCTCACATCCAAAAACTAGACAAAGAGAACCCAGTCAAACAACATATAATGTAATACTTGTGTACTTGTTCATTCAGGAGGATGATCCAATATTACAGATTTGTGAGACACATATGTAAGTTCATTTCAAGGCCATATTAGAGTCACAATCTGATTTTCACGGCACGGACAAAGGAGCTTTCTGAGGACCTCAGAAAAAGAGCTGCCGTCGCTCGTCAGGCTGGAAAAGGTCACAAAACCGCCTCTAAAGAGTTTGGAATCCACAGTCGGACAGTTTGTGAACAAACAGAGAAAATGTAAGACCACAGGAGTGGTCCATCACTCCAAAGGCAAGACCCATAATAGTCTGCATTCCAGCATCAGAACCTCGCCCTGTTTGTGAAACATGGGGGTGGTAATGTCCTTGTTTGGGCCTGTTTTGCTGAATCTAGGCCAGGACAGCTAACGATGGAACAATGAATTCAAAAGAAAATGTCAGGACATTTGTCGTGAGGTGAATCTGAAGAGAAACTGGGATGTGCAGCAAGACGACGAGCCCAAGCACACACATCGTCCTGTAAAAGAATGGTTAACGAAGAACAAAACTCCAGATCCAGGAAACAAGTTGACACACATAAAATTATCAACATTTCATTCAAATTCAGAACCCTTTTCTTAGAGACCAGGTGTAAACTAAGCTGAGCAGGGTTACAGGTGTTGTCAGACACAGGTCAAGGACAGGCTGAACCTGGCTTTCATGGTGTTGTCTTCCATGAGACACCCGATTAGACGCTTCCTCGCAGAACTTAACAAGACCAGAACTTACCAGGTCGGTATTTTACATTTCTGTCTTTGACACAAGCCCTGCGATAGACTGGCAACCTGTCCAGGGTGTACCCCGCCTCTGGCCCTGTGACAGCTGGGATAGGCTCCAACCCCACCGTGACCCTTCACAGGACAAGCGGTTACAGAAGATGAATGAATGAATGACTACCTTCGACACATTTCATGCCACAGGCTTGACCATATATATCACACAGCAGCATACAAGCAGAATGTAGGTGCTGCTGGAGCTTTAGCATACGATTCAATTTGGTTTTATAGTAAAACTACTACTACTACCCACACGCTGGTGTGGATATAAATAGCGAGTTACAGGAGATGAAGAGAAGAGGCTTGAAGTTGTGAAGTTATGTCTGCTACATTAGTTCAAAATAAGCATGTATGTGGAGTAAAGTAGTGAAGGAAAAGACCTAATGTGACATAACTTAATCTCATCTGACCTCCTGTTCTCCAGGCCAGGTTTCACTGACTGATTAGTAGCGACACTGTAATCTGGTAGAACAGCTGAACGAATGTTCTTAACATTCAGTCTGTCAGCCACAGGGGACAGTTTTAACAAGACCAACTTTAATTTGAATGAATAAAAGCACGGTGTACTGTCAGACTATCATATGTCTTCTCTGCTCCATCAGCCCTGTCTTTTCACATAGACGCACAGATTTTGTTTATTTATTTTTTTAGCTCACTGTTAATATAACCTGCTGATATAGTAAAGCAAGACTAATGTTAACAGCTCCAGTGTCTGTTGTCTGGATTAAACTGTGAAACCCTTTGACTCAGCAGGCTGGATTTCCAGCTCTACATACATAAGACATCTGTCTCTCTGTGTTAGGCCTGCGATGGACTGGCGACCTGTCCAGGGTGTACCCTGCCTCTCACCCACTGACAGCTGGGATAGGCTCCAGCACCCCCGCGACCCTCCAAGCGATCACAGAAGACGAATGAATAAATGAACATTCATAAGACAACGGCAACGACGAACAGACTGACTACTCCAAAACATCCTCCACAACTGTCGCTGATGTGGAGGCATAAAAACATGTCGGCTGGGAGTGATAGCATTTCTGCCGTGGCGTAAGTGTCATTTGTTTCAGAAGCTCAACTCTCGAGTAAGTACAATGAAGGTGTTGCATTCCCTCCTTAAAACACACCAATACCTGAAGGCCAGGCTATGCACATCTCAGTGTAAACTTACCATTTGCAGTCACACCATCAAGCTAACAAAGGTCAAGTACAGTCCAACAAAGAGCACTGAATCCTGGCATGAAAATGTAAAGGAACATTTACTTTTTATGTTACTTTTATATAACTTTTTGATCATATTTGGTATTTTTTTTAGTAATTTAATTTATTTTTATCTGACAGGAACAGTGCACATTAATGAACATCTTATTCAAACAGCAATAGACATAAATATGCCGGATTATAGCAACAATGCTAATGTGAATGCTCAGTCACTAGGCAGCTAACACAAAACATGACAAGACATAGGACGGGACAATAGATCACAATGAGAGCACATCACAAGACAATACATTACTAAGAAAATAAAAGTCAATGGTTACAAGACTGGTTTGCTTTCACCCTCTGCTTGAAGTACGTTTTGAATGTTTGTAATGTGGGACACTCCCTTATGGAGAGTGGATGTTACTTGGCCTTTACAGAAAGAGCATTTTGTCACCCATTACCATCTTTGCCCTCACATCTTCTCCGCACATGATAATCAAACATATAAGATATATATGATATTCCTGTGTGTGAGTCCACAGTTCCCTCACTAATTTGTTCCATATTTTAAGGACAGTTCCATCTTACGGGACTCAGATTCCTCTCTTTTTTTCCCCAGAGTTTGGGGTTGTTAGGAACAACCAGAAGGGGGCAGATGAGTCCTAGCTTTAAATATATTATTCCCAGTGCTACCCTGAAGTCAGTTCCCGTTTCCTCCCGACTTTCTCCTGTATGTTCCTGATGTTTAATCAGAGCACCGCGAGGTTTTACTTATCTGCTGCACGGTGCCACACAGACCCTAACTTCAGTGCATTCCATTTGCATACATGCAAAAGTCAAATAAAGCGGCAATTCAGAGTGTTTGCATGTCAGATTATCCACTTAACACAAGAGCGCTCAACTAATATACATGGGGAGGTAAACAGGGTGTTTGTCGTGCAAACAGAGTTAACTGTTAATACACACTCATGGTGACTCAGGGTATTATACTCCTGGATGGTGTACCCAGCAAAGGGTGGCCTTTTATGAACTGCCGGTGAGGAAATATACCAGCTGCTTAGGCTAAGAGGCACTGTGGACTGGAGTCACGCTGCTGTTAAGTGATGCTAATTTTGCTTCTGGTCCTGCAGGACTTATAAGTCTCACTGTTCTTTTGTTCTCATTGTCCATCTAATGACACAAAGAGGCTGACTCACATATGACACAGTTTGTTTTTTTAGTCATCACTCTCTCTCTCCTCTCTGTTGGGAAAATTTCTCAAGCAGTGAATTTGGCCTTCCAGAAGAAATGCATGAGGGGATTGCAGGAGCTCCATATATGGATGTTTTGATTAAACCCTGATTCGTGTTGTCAAGTGCAGCGCCAGTTTCAGGACTTCCTCCTCTGTTTTTTCTTTATTTCTCAGAGGTATTTTTCGCCAGAATGCACTTTGTGTCCAGTTTACAGCTCCCTGGCACCTCCTCCTTCTCTGATCCTTACTGCGTTTGACTGCTCCCCACTCAGCAGACATAAAAAGCAGATTTAAGCAGCACGAAGGGGAAAATCGAACAAACCCGTGGAGCGGTTTTCTCTCCAACTCTTCGCACGCCTGTGCGCAAAAGCCTCGAGTCTGGCGCTGATGAGATAGCCAGAGAGGAGCCAGACCAGGAAGTTGGGAGGAGGGACCAGTGACAGTGGCGTGGTGTGCGCGGAGAAGGGAGTTTATATTGGATTCTCCTGACGCCTCAAGCGCTGTAGAATCGCAGGATCTCTTTAGTCTTGATTGAGCAACCTAAGCGGTAATGTGCGCTTCAGGGGGACTTCAGAGACTCCGTGTGTCAGCTCGCTTTTGACGCGCAGCCTTTTTTTTTTTTTGTTTTTCAGGAAAACTACACACCTTTGCTGTCAATGCCAGCGCAGGTAGAGGATCCCGGAAGAACTCGTTGTGCAGGTTGTTTGCACAGCCTTTAGTTTTATTTCGAAGTGCGTGAAAATCGATGGACTTGTTTGCCTTCTTCAGAAAGTAGTTATCCTCTCCCCCCCTCCGAGTGGTTCACTGAAGCGAAAGAAGTAAACGAAAATGACGGAACCGTGGAAGAAGAAGCTCTACGTGCTGATGGATGTGCTGTGCGTTGTAGTTGGTAAGTTGTGGACACGGAGTCCTGAACTGTACGTCAGCAGTATGTGCTCCCTGTGTCTGTCTACGGGCTGCACTCCTGTGCTGTCAGCGAGGATTACAAGTCATATATCTGTGGTGACAGCAGCTTCTAGTTAAGAGTTCAGTTTTGGGGTGCTTTGCAGCCATGACAGCAACTTAGGAACTTGTCCAGTAACGTTGTTTATTTGTACCTTAAGGTGACCTTATGAATCAGACTGAGGGTCATCTGTTTACCAGCTGTTTTATTAAACTTTCCTTTTTTATTTATGGCTAATGTTGGAGCTGAGTTTCCACACTCTGGTTTAACCCTCACTCAAAGCAGAGCAGCCCTGTTTCTTTACCAGCTCCTGAATATTGTCCAAGCTGAAAACATGTAAATGCAGCAGGGCATAACTTCCTTCTCATCCTCTTCCTCCCACGCTGCATGCCCGCCGCCACAAACTTTTTGCAGGACTTTGCAGAGCCTCAGGAAGCTGAATGTTTGTTTATGGAAATTCGATATGTGTGTGTGTGTGTGTGTGTGTGTGTGCCCCGCTTATTCCTCAGTCTCTTCAATATTTTGTCTGCCAGGAATCCTCTGAAGAATGTTCCCACTTCCTGCATACTGTGCACTTTTTGACATATGACTTCCACTTGTGCTGCACGGGGCTGTTGTTTTGCACTCCTCTTCAGGCCCGAAACGAGTTTTCAGAGTTTCATTTTTTTCCGTTTTCTTTTCCACTGCTGCAGGAACTTGAGGAGATCCGTCCTTTTGCCTCTCGGAGGCGTTTAAAAATGAATCATATTGATGCACATCGATAATAGCTGTCAACATTTGTCTTTCGTTACACATCTGTACTGAGTATATAGGATAGGATATATGGAGGGGCAGGTATTGCAAAATGGTTTTGAAGTAATCCATTTACTGATATTTAATCGACTGGGTTAGCAGGAAAAGGTAGCAATTTTGCGAGTTGATGTATTATTGAATATATTAATCCACTGATTACAGTGATGAAAAATAGATTTAAAAATACAACATATAATAAATAGTAATTGCATCTTTTAAAAATTAAATAAAATGACGATTTATTTTAGCAGTTGTGGTCCTCCATAGAGATAGTGACAACAACAAATGTAAGGAAGTCTTTGCCGTAGACTCTTGGAAGACTGGAGGCGGTGATAATGTGTGTATGTGGAATGTACCACTGTGGTGGGACACCGGTTTTCTGTGTCGATGCCACAAGCCCACCACAGGCGTGTGTTGCGTAATGGTCTGGTGCTTGGCGGCACGTTCAGCCCTTGTTGTGTCTGCACCGTTGTGATGTTCTTTCAGGCCCCCGCTCCCCACCTCCTGTTTTTCCAGAGAGCTTAGTTTTTTTTTGTTTTTTTTTCTTTCTATCAGTGGATGCATCCACAGACTGCAGACCATGATAAGCCTTCACCATGTCGCTGTCACAAGCCTGGGATTAACGTCTGGGTAGGGCTGGTTGGCCCGTTTTGGATGGCCACATCCCACCCTTCCTCTCCTTACGCCGTTGCCACCCACGTCACTCACCCAAATAATCATCAAGTCAACCCCAAGCTTATGTGAGGTTGCCCCAGCCATGTAATAACTACATGATGGAGCTTGTAATTATGTGGACCATTAGCCTGTATGGAAGCAGAGTTTTAAGTCGGGTTTATGTCTGCATTCTGCGTCTATTTACATTTCCTCTAGTAAATCCAGCTAATCTGCTCGCTGCTATTTAACTGAATCACTCTTTTTTTATCTTCCCTTCATTCCCCAGCCTTTAAATATTCATCTTTACTTCGCCACCCTTGCTTCAGTGTTGCATCAACCATCTTTTGTTAACCACACGGTAACAACTATTCAAACTTGGGCTTTGTGGATAAGAGACATTTAGGAGGATTCTGAAATTCAACAAGTCTCTTTTTCCTTTTCAACAGGCCAGAGTGAGATTTGAAAGTCTCCTGTAAAACAGTAAATTACAGCGCCTTATAATGATGAGTCAGTGAGGAGGTTACTGAACCTGTTCTAAGACGTCGGCTGCACCATAAATGCAACATCTATCTAGTGGTAGTAGAAGTGTCTTCAGTGAATGCGCCACGCTTGTCAACCTTTGATAAGTTTTCATAACAGATGTCACCTGGTCATGGTAGAAGAGATCTTCGCGGTAGATAGGATTAAGAAATCCAAAGGCCACATTAAACCAACCCATACAATGAGACAGTAATGTCTTTGGCATGCTCCCTTTCACTCGGCCACACCCTGCCCTGCCCAGGTCAGACTAACAACAGTCGGTGTCATATGGATGGATGGGCCTCCTTTTATTTTTTTACGACGCAGTTACTGAACGACTTAATAGAGGAACTGGCTAAGAATGCGTTGTGAGGGACATTTGATATCTGCCTTGTTCTTGAATTTGTGGTTCATTGTGAGCTCTTGGCATTCTCTCTCTCTCCGGCATATCCTCCCCCTCTCCTCCTCCTCCTCGTCTCAACACTGTGTACGTCGACACTCAGTCAGCACAAATAGACGGTGGGTGTTGGCTCAGAGCACACAGGGAGGGGAGCCCAGGTTTTAACCACTTCCTGCCCGCGGCCCGTTTTCATTGGCGCAGCGCTGCAGGTGTAGTGAGTCGTGTAGGAGTTGGGAGGAGGAGTTAAGAGTCGTATTACTGTATGACTCAGGCGCTGCTGTTAATTAACACAATGTCATAAATACTGCCCGCATTCGCGTGCTAAATGGCCTTGAGGTGCACGCTGTGTGACCAGTGACCAACCTGTTGTGTTTAAAGTTTGTTACGTCCTGAATTACACACATGCAAACACACGTTTGCTTGGCTGTCTTTGTCAGGACATTTATTGACATCGTGTATTCCCTAGCGCATATCCAGAACAGAACTCTACCCCCAATCCCAGAATATACCCTGATGCCTCAAGCTGCCCTGTGAAAAATAAACCAAATCTCCTCTGTTCGGTAGTAGCTTATACTCTGATATAAAACTGCCACAAAGGTTTTCTAGTGTAAACAGAAGAACCAGTTTCATCCGAAAGATGACGCTGGGTTGCGTTGTACTATTTTATCCATTTGTGTTCTATTGTATTTGTGAGTTTGTCGCCCAGCTGTTAAATGTCAGCATTTTCTCAGATCTTTTATTTTCACCAAATTACACTAAAAACAATGGAGCCCTGGCTCCCCGAGTCCCACCAAAGGAAACCCATCGGCGAGTTGCTACGAATTTCCTTGCATTATTTTCACCGCATTAAACCGCGGTTACGTGCTTGCGTCCGTGTTCACGTCCTGTGTTTTGCCCTCGCTGCGTGCCGGGTTTGTTGCCGAGGCCGTGCCACTGCATCTCCGGGGAGCTGGGCCTCTCATGTGGTTTTGTTGGGAAGACTGATTGTCCCGAGTTCTCAGAGAAAAGCAGCGAGGATGCTTGATGGGAATGGTTTTTCCTCTGGAGGGCCGTGTCATGGAAACTGAAGCCCTTTTAGCGCGCGGGCCAGTCCCACTGGTGCATGCCGCGTGAACCCGGTTTCTTTCTTGTTGTTGTGGTTGCTGTTTCTAATAATTGCTCCGATGCACGTGTGGTTGTGGAATCGCAAGTATTTGGTGTGATGGTTTTGATCAGTCACACATCAAAGCAAATGAGGATCATTTGTCACGGTAGCACGTTATATCTGAGACATTAAAGCTGTAGGCCACAAAAGACGACAGCAAAGAACTATAAATGAAACAAACATGAGGTAATGGGGTGAATTGTAATCTGAGCCAAATTTGTTAATTGCAATAATTATGAGAGATTTGTCTCATTGGCAAAGGAAGCATGCCGTTTGTCTCCCACCTCTTGTTTTGAGTTGTACGGACTGCCAGTATTTCTTAATGGACTTTTTACTTGCTAGATCATTAGGATGTAGATGTCATTGTTGGTTATCCTCTCAGAGAACTGGCCAATGCAAAGGGATGTCAGTGCTTTATTAACTATGAAGGCTATTAACTGTTTAATGTGGTGCTCAATAAATGCTCAGCAGGGTTAGGGTACTTGTGTTCTTCTTGATTAAGTCAGAAAGAAAATAAATTAAGCACGAGAAGCACCTTGCAGCTGGTGAAAGGACCTGAATTAAAATAATTCAGGAACGCGTGAGCTTCGGAAATTCTTTCTGGGCGTGCTTGCCCTGCATGGGCTGAATATGAGGTGACGGGTCGAGCTTCCACGAGGGTGCAGAAACTTGGTGGTAGCGTAGTAGGGAGTTGCTGAAACAAGCAACTGAACTGACAGTATAGTTGGGGAGAGGGAACGTTTCTTTCGTAATTTCTCCAGCAGCTGCAGTTCTTCAAAAGCCTGGTGTAGCCAGACTCAGTTCTTATCAGGATGTCTGATAACATTGGGACTTCTTTATGGGCTGTTTCAACCGATAAAGAGAAAAAAAAAAACCTCTGCGCACAGTCACAGCCATCAGAGCCATATTGTTGTAGAGCAATTCAAATCACGTGCGTGACTATTATTGTTTACCCGCCCTAAAGGTTTTGATTGGCCCTGCAGATCTTTGTCTGTGTGTAATCAGCTCCCAACAGAGAGACGCCAGACCAACTATCACCCCAGGCTAATAGAAGCACTTAGCACGTGTCAAAAAGTTATATTCTCTCTGAGCTTTTGTCGCAGTTAAACGCATATTTTTTAACCTCAGAAGATGAGATTTTATCCTTCGTCCCAAGCTAGATGGTAAAAAGACACATTTGCCAATAAATAAGGTCCCTGTAAAATATCTGTCATAGTTAAATGAATTTGGTCAAACGAAACCAACATATTTATTGAGCAGTGCACATCAGACTGACTTTTAACTTCGCCCACAGACCTTCCTGGTTTAGGTTTAAACCTGTGTGGCCAGCCTCTTGTGATCCCTTCCAAAACCAAACGTCTTTGATCGCAACGCCAGATTTAGCTGCCCTCCCACCGCTCGCACAACCCTGCCCGCCGCCCCGTCTCCTTCTGCTCTGCTTGAAGCTAAGCACGCGTGAACGACGGACGGGGCAAAAAACAGTGGGATTAAAAAGAATGGGCCGCAGCGGCAGCAGGATTTGGTGTGACTGGCGAAGTTGGGCGTTCCTCGTGTGAATTAGAATTCCAGAGGCCAACGGCGGCAGGGGTTGAAGGCTCAGCACATACCTTCCACATTAGTCAGCTTGGGGTGAGACAGTCAGAGAGAAGGAGCGTTTAGTTGTTTTGTAGCTGCTGCCTGACCTTTAAAGAACTACGGCATCTTTGTGCGCTTGAATTAAAGGGAAGAAACAAAAGATGGAAGCGAGGGAAGGAAAAAAGTAGAATCTCTGAACTTAAACTTAAAAAAAAAAGTTCTGTCCTCGAGATGGAAGCAGTGGCAGATGAAAAATAAAGTAATACATGGGCAAAGAACCGTCAACAGAAGGAAAATCTGGATTAAAAAAACAGGGAATTACAGAAAAAAAAACTTCCTGAGTGACCTTCACGCTGAAAAGGCAGGAAACGAGAGTGGAAGAAATTAGTTGAAGGGGCAAATGTTCCAGCTGTGACCCTGAAGGAAAGCCTCAGACGTAGCAGGGCAGCCCGGGGCCATGAGAACTCGCCCCTCGCGCCGCGCACACAGTCTTTGCACACCTTGAAACGATGCAAAATGAAAACCCCGGCTGTATGTCTTTCAGATTGGGGAAAATAATTGTCCCTCCGCGTGGTTTTGCAGGTGCACCAGGCCAAGTAGGTGTGAGGCACACTCGAACCGCTGCCACGACTTCCAGATGACCGTTGCAGTTTGACTCGAGGTGTCAGCCTTTTTTCTTTTTTTTTTTTACAGAGTGGGAAAACAGAGTAGACAAAGAAGAAACAGGAAAGGAAGAGAAACAACTAGACAGAGTGGATGTGACAAGCCTAGAATCTCAGCCCCAGAGTGCGATTGTGGTCCAAATGGTCCTGGATAATTGCACATCTGCCAGCTAAATAAAGCATCACCCACTGAGGCCTGTATATTTACAACAGAGGGAGAAGTGTGTGGGAGGACGCGGCGATCAAGAGAGTGACAGGCAGAAAGACGGAGGTTGCAGGGAGAAGAATGAATGACTTTGAATGAGAGAGAAAACCAGAATGGAGGATGTGATTCACCAGTGGTGGAAAAAAAAAAAAAAAAAAAATGAAGGAAAGAGGTCAAATCTCTCTGCACACTGAAATCTTTGTTTGTCGGCGGGGTGTCGATTAATGCAAAAGTCTTCCTCATGCTCTTGTGACCGGTGCTATATTCTTCCTATCATCTTGGCACACAGACACAGCCATGGTCACTTTAGGTTTATAGTGCACTCATACTCATTTCAGCGGGGGGAGGGGGACCAAGGTGCCTCTGCTTATGAATGCTAACTTGCGGTCCGGGAAATGAAAAGCCCTAACCTTCAAGAGCTTGAGCCAAAGCCTCTAAAGTTGGCCTTTCTTAATCTGAGACGGGAAGACTGCGTCCTCCAACTTCAAACCCTCTCCCATTAGGGGCTAAGGCTGGAGGTTTCTGACTGGCAGCTGGAGATTAGCTTCCTGGCCACAATCCAAACTGGCAGCATTTTCATTCCTCAATTCACTGAAGCAGGTGTCTACAAAGAAGAGGAAAAAGTACCTCCAGCCTCCGTGTCTTCACCTCCAAATATAAGTTGTTTAGGATTTTCTCGACAGAAGGATCTGCCATGGATGTCTGAGTTCAGCCCGAGTCAGAGACGCTGCTCGGCCTTTAACCGGAGGCTGCTCTGGAGCACTGTCAATTTGGGTTGTGGGATTGTCTCGTGGTATGCCGGAGGCCTATTTTGTGTGCCGACGGGTCTATTTTTGTCTGCGAGCTGTGTATGTGTCTGCTTTTCGAGAGACTGGCTGGTTTGTTTCTCGCAGATATTATCCACAGGGGCCTGCTCATGAGACGCGCTCGCAGGGTGTAGCGTCCGTTAACCCATGACAGCGATGCAGGATCTTCTGCATCATTTTATTTCAGACTTCTCATTTTCACCCGAACTCGGCTGAATCAGCTGAACACATGTACTAATACAGAAATGAAAAATGACAGCATTACATTTTTTTTTTTTTTTTTTTTTTTTTTAACAAGTCAAGGGAGGTTTATTTAAGGCCAGATGTCCTGAATTCATTCAGCCCATAAACTGTGTGGCAAACTTCATGTTTGGTTGTCCAAAAAAAGGCAGTTGGACTTGAGAAGGCGTTTCACCGCTCATCCATCCGAGTTTTTGGATATACCTGACTGAGAACCTTCATGTGTAGTTAAAATGATTTAACAACCAAACCATTAGCATGTAGCCCACTTAAATGTACGTGATAGTCAGCATTATAATGTTAATGATGGACAAGAAAAAGCAATTTAGCCTGCAGTGGGCTTGCTAGTTACTGGTGCTGCTGGCACTTCACTTTGAAGCCGTTCCCTTCATTTTTCTCCCACTTGTGCTGTGATTAATGGCCCTGCTCTGCCAAGTGTTAAAAGCTTCATAAAACAGTTTGCTGTAACAGCACAATACTGTTCAGCTGCTTTAAAGAGACATTCACCAGTCTGCATTAAGTAAATAAACATGCCCCTGTCTTACACAAGGTCGCAACTTAATTATTATATCGGTTAGTATCTAGTCTGACAAGTATTTCCCTTCTAGTTGAGCTTGCAGTTCCACTTTGCTTTCGGTCTTAATACAAAGTCGGTATGAGAAGTTGCTGTTGGCGGGCGTAATGAGTGGAAACAGATTTCATACTTGCCCTGTTCCTCCTTCAGCTGTAATGACGGCAAACCGTGGATTCTGCACCTCGGCTCCAAGGAAGGACAACATTTGTTTTCTTGTCAAGCAATGCAAACACTGACATGTTATTTTTTCGAAGACGTTTTAAGACTTTGGACGTGCTGCGTTAATCTCGCTCTCAAATACTGTGTGCTGGAAAATGTTTTTGAGAATTTGGTGGCTGTTGAGAGTTCGAAAGCTCCTACTAGTCTTTCAGTAATTTATTTTATTTTTTTTATTTTTTTTACGTCAGAAAATCAGAGTTGCAGTCAAAATAATAACCCCTGTAATGACACTCTCACGGCATGGCTCTGTTTGATTCGAGTCCAAACCTTTGTCACTGGCTTAGGAGGAGAAGGAAAGCAGCAGTTGCTTCTTGTCACTTTGCTCCACTCTTGCCAGCTGGAAGCAGGATGCAGGATGCAGATGCAGAAGCTGCCACCCAAAAGCCACATCAGTAAATCCGTATCGGGCTGCTCCACTGTTGGTGCCCGAGACAGGATACTAGTTAAATACAAGCGACCTACCGAGAAACTCTGCATTGTGCTGTGGTTGTCACAAACAGGATTTTGTGGAAAATAAGAGGAAAATATGTGGAATAAGACTTAATAGGTCACCACATCCTGACATGGCTGGTGGACGTGCGCAACTCATGTGATGAATGGTGGGAATCTGCAGCATATGGGCAGGTGTCATCCAGCTGCTGCTGGCACAGCTCCAGGATAAAGGGGGGAAAGTGTTGTAGATGCACTGAGCAGGTGTTAACTCCTGAATTTTCTTAGCTCTAAAATGAGTCTTGATGCGTGTGGTTACTGCTTGATTATGTTTTGTGCATTATCTGGCATTGGATCCTAGTTATATTAGCTTGAATTGTCTGATAACATCGGTTAAAGTTCAAGGGACGTAGAACACTGGTTTAATAACGTGAATTGTAAAAAAAAAAAAAAAAGTGGATCAAAGGTGTCATGGATTAACAGTGTCGCCACCTTGGCTGTGTCTGACTCCACCTGACTCCCGGCTAATGCACAAAGGGGGGAAAAGGAGGAGCTGAGCTAAGTAGGAGACTCCTAGATGGCAACACCTGTAATTATGCATAACCATAAACAAATCTTAAGCAAAGCATTTAGACCGGTACAGTTGCTATGAATGGGGAAATTGGCTATATAGAGACTGGATAGACCTTTTTTTTCACCAGGTTGTAGACATGATTATTTCTTTTGTATGTGTTTTTTTTGGAGCAAGCCTCAAGTGGCCATTCTAGGAACTGCAGTTTTTGGCCTTAGCTGCTTATTTAATACCGGTAGTGATGGTAATCTTTCTCTGAGTCAGAACTTAATGCTCGCTGGCTAATGTTTACAAGAAGTTTGGCAATTCAAGTTGCAGTTTGTGCAGCATAGAAGTGATGAAACCTGTCTGGAAACTTCTATGGCTGCCTGGGCAGAAGCATTTTTAACGAAACAAACTGTTTTGAATTTGATGAGAAGCACGATTCCTCCCTTTATTAAATTCTGTGAGAAGATTTTTGACATATGAATGCCAAGTTTAAGTTTGTTGCTATCCTTATTTGTCTTTCCTAAACCCTGCTTCTCCGAGGTCGGGCTACCAGAAGTCGATGTGCAATGGTGTTTATCCAATTGGGCCCTATTGTTTATTCTGCTCTCTCCACAAAGCTTCTATTTTGCTGCCGTCTTTCCTCACTGAGTCAGTACGACTCTTTGTCTTCATAGTGTCTGTGGACAGCATGTGTGCAACTGGCATGTCAGTAAACAATAACCTCACTCATTTCATGCAACTTTTATACGATGTCAGACGGGTACAATACGTGCTATTGCACATCTGTCACCTGGGTTGGGTTTCGCGGTATTGTTTAGCCACGGCAGCGTCTGACTTTTGGGGATTTTCACCCTGCAAACTAAGAGTTTAGTGTCACAAAATGTCCCTAAATGTGTTCTGTCAGTATTCACGCATTTGCATTAGGCTGCTCCACATCCATCACGAGAGGTGGAATTAAATGCGGCGCTACGGAGCGCTCACCTCGGCTGAATCCCGATCCACCTTCCAGTTGTATATTTTCTTTTAGTCTCAGTCTTCGTGGTCTCTCATCAGTCAGTCTCGCTGGAAGTCCTCCTGGAATTATGTCAGCTGCAGGTATTTCTTGAAAGAATGGGAGGGGCTGCGCTGCTCATTTACACAGAAATGTAATACTGTTGGTGAGTGCACTTTCCAGGTCCGTACAGTGCTGTTTTTCTTGCGTGTAGCTTGCAGCTGCTGGGCATGTCCACAGCGGCCTTTCTGCCTGTTATCGTGGTAGTGGATATCAGGGTGGAGAGTGCATTCCTTTCTAGGTCTGCAACCCGTGATTATTTTCTGCAGTTTGTCATTTAATCATTGACCACTCAATAGGACATCCGAAATAAAGGCCCCGTCCACACGAAACCACATTTTTGCGTAAACGCAGATGTTTTTAATCGTTTTGGCCTATCGTCCAGACGAATCCCGTAAACGCATAGCCCTAAAACGCACTTTTTTGAAACCGGGTCCCAGGGTGGAGAAATTGGAAAACGCACTTCTTGTGGATCTGTCTGGACAGGAGAAACCGGAGATTTTGGAAAGCGATGACGTCATCGCCACCATGGCCACACCCCTCGAGCAGCCTTCCACCTCTTACATCACGCGAAACGTCTCATAACAACATCAACAACAATGGCGGACTACATGCTTGTGTTACTGCTGGAGAAGATATTGAGCCTATTATGGTTACTAGGGCAATATCAAAATTTTCCTTGAGTTTGGTTTCTTCTAAAGCCAATTTGTAAACAGCGCTCAAGCTTCATGCGCATGCGCCACCTCTTCCTCTCCGTTTTTGGTGAATTTCTGAAACTGAAACAGCGCCGCCTATAGACCTGGGATATGAAGTAGCGTTTTGAGCCGTGTAAAGACGGATCCGTCTGGACGCGGATATTTTTTAAACCGTGCCAGCGAAAACGGATAGGAAAAAGATCGTTTTCGTACGTGTGGACGAGGCCAAAGACTCCAGAATTTACAGTGACGTGTAATTAAGTAAATAAAACCAATGAAATTTGCAATTTGTGTCTGGTGCTAAAGAACCCCAGGCTGGAAGAGATGCGTCCAGTCTCCCAGCTTACTTTTTGTATCTTCTGTAAGCTCACTGCTCTTTATTGAATTCTGCAACACTGTCTCATAGTTTTAGAGAAACAGCATTTACAACATCAAAGTCTTGTTTGCTTGTGTGTTCGAGAGAGAGGAACGCCCGTATGTGTGTGTGTTTTTGGGGGGGATTGTTGTTGGGACATCTCAAGGACATCACTGTTGCCTTCAGGGACCCCTAAGCAGTTATATTTGGTCTTATTTTCGCACACAGCCGCATCCTTCAAAAGCATCAGGGCGAGCCGTGTATGTGTGTTGTGTCTGCAGTGAGTTGTGTACAGTCTCGTAAGTGTTTATACACTCAGGGGTATGTGTGTGATGTGTGATTTTACATGCACCGCCGTATATAAAATCTATTTTCCGCTGTTTGTTTTTGTAATTCCTCGCTGCGCATTTCTACCCTGACATTTAACTGCCGAATGTTTTTATTTTTTTTCCCTCCTTCTGGGTTGTTTCCATCACTGACCCAGGACACTGAGAGAAAGAGCGAGAGAAAACAATTTAGCTGTTCTTAGGAAAACATTTTCATTTACCGACTTAGGAAGTGATGTAATGTCTGACATCCTGCAGAAAAACAAGACAAATGTGCTACACAAGTTGTCTGTTCTGTTCTTAGATCAACCCCAAAACCTGGTTGTTTTATCATTTATCTAATTTCTCCAAATATAGCCAATAACCTAATGTGTTTGTTTTTGCTCCAGCGGCACTGCCCTCCCTCATCATGGCCGTCGTGTACAAGCCATATCAAAGGGGGATTTACTGTGACGACGAAAGCATCAAGTACCCCCTGAAGCCGGACACCATCACCCACGGCATGCTGGCGGCCGTCACCATCTCCTGCACCGTCGTCATTGTGAGTGTTGCCGGATGTTTTATTTCTCCTCACCTCCGTTGGCTTTTGATACAGTTTAAATCCAAATGGTGGAGCAGTTACAGGGCATGACTCATTTAACAACATCCTGTGCTGTTTTCTTAATTCATACGTTTAGGAAGTGAGCGTTGCTGTGTGAGCTGGAAAAGCTGTTTTCTTGTAATGAGGCAAAAAGAAATGAAGTTCACTTTACTTTTTGTTTGCTTTCCTCAGATCTCCTCCGGAGAGGCCTACCTGGTCTACAGCAAAAGGATTTATTCTAATTCAAGCTTTAACCAGTACGTAGCTGCGCTCTACAAGGTTGTGGGAACCTTTTTGTTCGGCGCATGCGCCAGCCAGTCGCTGACCGACCTTGCCAAGTTCACCATCGGCCGCCCGAGACCGAACTTCATGGCCGTGTGCGCCCCGAGGGTCTGCATGGGGTACATGCCACAGATCAACTGCACCGGCAAACCTCAGGATGTCACAGAGTCCAGGTGGGAGGAAATGAATTCTGTATGCACTTTGATTGGGACGTGAACGTCTCTTGTGGCGCAGTTTCATTTCGTTCGTCGTCTTTTTCCTCCAGATTGTCCTTCTACTCTGGTCACTCCTCTTTTGGAATGTACTGCATGCTCTTCCTGGCGGTAAGTGCAAAAAATGACAAAATCTCCAGTCCCCAGATAGACTCATCTGACATCATGGTCACGCTTTCAGATCTTTGCTCAAGGGCTAATTGTTGAGAAGGAGAAAAGTCCCATAGAGGCGTATTTTTGTTTTTCTGTGGTCATGAAAGGGAAAGACAAAACTACAGAGGAAGACTGTGGATAGTGAGAGAAATAATCTGGATGCCTCTGCAGACTTTTTCCCGGCAATGATGAAGGCAAAGCCAGTGCTGTGTTCTTTCTCCAGGCCTGTCCAGTTCATTACGCCTGGCCTCGTCTCTTTTGTGTTAAAAGCCAGGGCTCCGGCGCCATGGAGCAAGTTCCAAGCAAAGCAGCCTCTTTCTGTTGAGAGAAAAGACACATCTCCAGTGCCCATTCCTGTCAGTGGCTCGGCGCGCACTCTCTGTTTTGCCAGGCAAATAGTACAGACAAAGGAAGCCAGGCTGTGATATCCAGCCTGTGTCCTGTTGGCCGCCTAGCAAAAGTGTTGAGGGAAGAGTGTGGCTGCGTGGCAGGGGGACTGTGGTGTGATGCCAATGTTTGCACCTTCAGCGGCAGTCCAGCAGAAGCTCAAGGAAGTTTGTTCTGGTGCCAGTTTAATCATTTTTTCAGTAAAAAATTCCGTTTCATACCATAATGGACATAAATTAGGTTCCTAGTCAACACCTTTTTAGATTCAAATTCAACTTGACACTTAACAGCTACTGTTTTTGCACACAAGAGACACAAAATTACCTTCCAAAATAATGTGCTTCTGTTATTAGTGTTTCGACCAAAACCGCATGAACAGCCTAACCTGATATCACCATATGTTGCCTAGCTAAGCAAATGTAGAGATGGCAGAAATTTGACTGCTGTACTGCGCTGTATCATGTCACTGCAAACAGAGAGTGGCCCAGACATCAGTTGTATTACACTTTAATAACTCCTTCTTAGTTTGATAGTCTCTTTGCGGTCCAGGATTTGCTAACGGCGTATTTTTCGCTCTGTTTCCCACTACAGCTTTACGTGCAGGCGAGACTAGCGGCTAAGTGGGCCAGACTTCTCCGGCCCACCATCCAATTCTTCCTGGTGGCCTTCGCGGTGTATGTGGGTTACACCCGGGTTTCTGATTACAAGCACCATTGGAGCGACGTGCTGGTGGGCCTGCTGCAGGGAGCGCTTGTTGCTGCACTGAATGTGAGTCTCCAGGACGACGTCTTTCAAAGAAAACACTGCAGCAGTCAGTGATTCCTACATGAAACTGTGACAGTCAACGTTTCCACCCAAGGAAACTTCTAGGATCTTATATAAAGTCCCTAGTTTATTAAAACACAGTGACTGGTCATGTTTTATAAATTCGCTTAAGCTTTGACCCTCGACATTGGCTACTTTTAGCCAAGACACATGTCAAAAATTAAATCTTAAAAGCTTTCCGTGCGGGCAACATTTTTCAAGACATCTCCTTTGCTGTGAAGTAGCTCCAGGATCCTACCTGATGACATCTTAACCTTGAACGTTACCCCTGTGGTTTCTAACATTTGCAAAAACCAAACGTGGGTGGGACTCTGCAAATCATTACTTTTAATGGAAATCTTGCTGGTAGCGATACTCCCTTCCAAAGAGAACAGCCACTGATGAAACCGCATATCAGCATTATTTAATTTTCGGCTTTAAAATCTGCATAGACAGGAAATGTGAGGAAAGTGAACCGTGTCAGCGGCGTTGTGTGTCCTGATGCAAACCCACAAGCTCACACCTGGCAGGTCTCATTCTCCTCACTTCGTCCAGCTGGGCTTCTTTATTGTTTGGCCACTTCCCTGTTTTGATTGAACCACTGTGAGCTCTGCCTTGTGGAAATTCTTGAGTGGTGTGTGAGTGTGTGTGTGTGTGTGTGTCTCCATGTATGATTAATTGGGATGTGAGCCCGCGCCTTTGGCCTTCACAGTGCTGTGTGCAATTAGAGACCCTCCTGGGCATAGTGTTTTATGACCTACGAGGGCTGTACCTGCTCTCTGTGTGTTCCTCTCAGATGTGTGTTAGTTTGTCAGTGTTGGTGTGTCATTTACCAGCTGTGCACAGACTTCTCCAGACATATGTAATCACAGTTTCCAGCCCTGCCCTTACCTCCACTGTATCCCTTGCATGTTGACGCGCTGATCTCTGTGGGAAAAATATTTCCTTAGTGACCGACTGCTCTGCCTGTTTCTCCCGTCTTTTCCTGTACAGGTGCGGTTTGTGTCGGATTTCTTCAAGAAGCGCCCTCCGCGTTGCACGAGGCCCGACACAGCCGATAGCGAGGAGGCAGAGAGGAAAGCCAGCATTCAGATTGCAGACTCTGAGCACAGCAACCATTACAACTACCACCACACTCCGGGCACTGTGTGAAAGGGGACTGACGCTTTGGGGGGAAAAAAAAGGCTGCAGTCTGCAGACCTCAAATCTGTGTGATAATCCAGCGGTTTTGAGCTTCATTGTGTTGCCAGCAGTGTTTAGTTGCCTGGGTCATCTGCTGTCCTGACTCTGCAGGCTGCCTCCTATCCTAGAACTAGGTTAAATTCTGCAATCAGCTCTTTGTATTTATGTCTGATAGGAACAAAGCAAGGGATCTGGTCTATGACTTTTAGCCTCCACTCCCCCAGCCGCCTTCCTCTGTGTCAACCACTCACACCCCACATGCTCCACTGGACTGACTGAGGCGGCTGCATCTCATCGGCAGGTGCCTAAGCCCCCCTCTCAAAGACGCAGTGACCTCCTTTTCTCCAGCGAGAGAGAAAGGAAATTGTTGTTAAGACATCATTATTGATGTTAAAGTGTATATGCTTAAAGCTGCATTAAGCAAAAGACTGTTGTTGCTTCACACGGCAACTTTTTCACGTTTACCACAGGTTAGTTATTTCATTCATATACGGCTTAATGGAGCTTTAACACTTTTTTTGTTTCGTGTCTTAATTTCTTTTGTGTAGAGAACAACACTTTCCGGCAGTGATTAAAGAAAAGCAAGAAGGTTTGGGGCGAGAATGTTTAGGAACGTCGGCGAGGACGCGATTTTGAGGTTGAGCTTCGTTGGCAGAGCACCTTAAAACGTCTGTTGCACAGTTCACAGCAGGTTGGCTAATATTCTTCATGAGTCATCGTGGTAGTAAAAAGTCCCTAAAAAGCCCCTAAAAAGCTAAAAGTTCAGCTGCAGACCATCTGAAAAGGAATCGTACACCAGCTTTATTTCCATGTCAAGCGACCACATTTCTTAACTTCCATACAAACAGGTTTGGTTTAGTATTATAGCAAACAACTTGACGTTTTTAAAGTGAGTATAGTGAGAACACAGGTTCCTGGTTACTCAGTAATTTAATGAACCCTGGTACTGTTTGATTTCAACTCCCATTTCTTAGTCATACTGGCAACCTTCACCGTGACCAGTGCCAAATGATATAAAGTCAGGTAAACGTCTTAAACTTTGTAGAATGGCTTTATGTACAGGCTGGCTCAAATTAACCTTCAGCAAAAGCTCTGCTTTTCTAAAAATGTAAGCATCTGATCGTGGCGTTTATGATTTATATTTCCCCTGTGTGAACCGTACTGCAGAGGTAGAAACCATCGATGCGAATGTCTCCTAATCTCTGCTGAGCTTTATGTGTAATACCACTACTATATTAAGATATCTGGCCTCTATCTTTTTTTCCTTTTTTTTCTCCTTTCTTTCGTTGTATAGTTTTATTTCACGCACAGTAATCGAAGGATGAGACAACCGTTTTGAAAACGGTGTTTAATTTATTTTAAAAAGATCTTTATTTACGAGGTTGGAAATACCAGCTGGTGAGGTTTTTTTTTTTTTTCGTGCAATCACCCCTGCTTGCCACTATGAGCCACGATTACTGTATCTACTAATGCTATGAGACATGTTCAAGTTTTGTGAAGGATGTTTGTGGATTCATATATACAAGGTTGTATGTTTTTACTTCACGTGTAGGTAAGTTTTAATTTCACCTGTACAGTGTGCTTTGGCCCGTGCCTTCTCAGACTGGTGCCGGTTGGAGTTGCCACAAAAAAGGATCCAATTCCCGGTCCAAACATAAGCCAGATGCCTTGGCAGGGCTTTTAAAGGGCTGTTGTAATGATAAAGAGTTACATACCCAACTGTGTTTTTGAACCTTGTAACAGTCCTCTGTTCCCACTTCAAAAAGATTTGCCTGTGTTCCTTTTCCCCTTCCTGTGTCGATAGACGGGGTTAATTTGTGGATAAGGTCTCCTGTGCAATTCTCGTACGCCGTGCAGAACCCTGGAGGACTGACAGTACATCAGACAGACCACAAACCTGATAGGCTAGGGGCTAGGCATAGACGGGAATACAGAGGGAATCTCACCTGGTAGTGATTGGGAGGCCTGCGACTGAAGAAAGATGGGGTAGAAAAGGGGGGGAGGGGTGGTGTGTTGGGTATTCCATGGAGGAGCTTGGTCCCCGAGGTCTTGCACACACCGAAAACACACAAATTTACAACGAGAAACAGCTGGAACTGGTTGCAATGAAGTGCTGCGTGAGCCCCCTTTCCTGCTCCTTACATCTAAATCATCTGTGTATTACACAGTCAGACCAATGGCACACGTGAGGATGTAGATATATGGGGTTTGATCGCTCTCCAGCTTTTTGAAAACCAATGTTCCTAGCTGTTTGTGTGGTCGCACATGTTTTTAGGGTTTGTTTTTTGTTTTTTTTTGTAAATGATTTTTTTTGTTGTTTGTTTTATATGTCAACTTCTGGCTGTGGTTCCTGTTGCTTTGTTTTATAGATTACATCTATAGCCTTCAAACCAGAGATTTTTAAATAAAGATATCATCCACTTTCAGATCTAGAGTTTTTGAGATTTATTTTTTTTTAATATACGTGACTGATGTTGGGGATGGAACAGGTCCTGGTCCTGGTCCTGGAAAGGAGTATTTCCCCTTTTGCCGAACAGAGATTAGAGAAATCTTTTCAAGAAAATATAGTAAACCATGTCATTGCAACATGACGATAGCAAGATGTTCTTGGCAGGAACGCTGTAATCTTGGGTTGCAAGCCATTATTCATTGGGATGATGGGAAATAAAGGTCAGAAGGTCAATGCATTTCAGTTTCGTAACGAGCCGTTCAAGGTACCGCTGGTATCATGCAGAGCTCTTTGAAAATGGTTAAATAAAACTTCCAGGATTACAAGAATATCTACTACAGGAAACCAAGACGAGCTGGTTTGTCCAAAATAAAATAAAATAAAATTTAAAAAAACAGGTTTCAGGATATATTTGTTACAGTAATCTTAGTAAAAAATAAACTAAATGCCCATCCCAAGATAGTGATGGTGTTTGTGGGGCAGACAGGATTATTTTAGAAAATAAAATGTAAAAACTAGTGTTTGAGACTGAATGACAGTATGGGTGTTGTCTGAAATATGAATAATCTGATGTTTAACAATGTAGCACTAACACAGAGAGATAATCACTTTTTGTGTGTACAGAAATCAGTTTGTTTGTTCTTTCTTATGATTGGTGAGTTATTAATGTCTCACACAACATCTTGGCAGTAATTTTGTCACTATTGATATTTCATTTCTCTGAAGGATGAAGTGACACAAACGAGCACGTCAAATGATCACACGAGGCCACAGAAGCAGATTAATGACTACAGTTAAGCGTGTTGACGTGAGCACATGGTTCGACATGCCTGCACTGCAGTGCTTAAAGATTTATAGTTTTACCTCTGGAGACTTGCTGCCAAGTTCCTAATTTATGGTGTGATTTTTGTGCACGCTCTTTTTTTTCTTCATTTTTGCACCAAGAATAATTAAAACCAAGGGCCCAGTATGCAGGAAGGTTTAATCAAGGCGTCCACCCCGCTGCCTCTGTGCGTCTGGAGAATGGAACCCACCGCAAAAATAAACACATATATTTATAACGAAATAAACACTGGACCCGTGGGGACATTTTGTGGGACTTTCGTTGGCAGCGGTTTTGAAAACCACTGTCATCCCTCATTTAAAACAATATTACTCACGAGTGTGTTGTGAAAGTTGTTCGGAATGGGGTTATTTTTTTACTTCACTGTCAAAACAACTGGGAATGGAAAACATTAAAGCATTTAGCTGCTTCTTCTTATTCAAGGTGATTTACTATACGTTAGTTCACAGCCATGCCATTAATTTCTCCTGAGGTGCGTAATATACCCGAATATATTCACGGAAAATGAACCCTGTTGACGTTAAGAGAGGTGGTCTCTATGGTAACCGGGGCTGGAAACGGTGCTTGTAAATAACCGAGGCACTATCTTAAAAGCATTATCCATCGCATGCATCAGATCTGCCTGAAGGGTTAATGAGGTGGATGAAACAAATACTCTACCTGCACTAGAGAGATGAGTTCCTGTGGTATGAACATTATTTTAAAAATATTTCTGTGCTTTAAATTTTGAACTCCAGAATAACAACCAAATGTAGTAGTGGTAGTAGTATTCAGATCATTTAGCCAAACAAAAAGCTGAACATTAAGTTAAATTAAATTGAATGTTATTGAAAATAGTCAGTCTACTCATCATGTATCAAACGACTCACTTCTCTACAGTTTTCTAGTGTTTTTTATTTACATTATGTGTTCTTGGATTATTAATATTGATGACATTAGCATTTAACATTTGAATCTGGACAATAATGAGATTTTTGATACCAAACTTTTCACAGCCCATACCGCTTCAGACATTTGACCTCCAGCCATGTACCCCGTACTCCCACACACTTCACTCCTCATCACTGTCCATGGCTATGCTAGCTGCTTTGCTAGCTATATCTGCGCTGCTTCTAGCATCCTGGTCAAAGTTACGTAGATATATAAGTTGAGGAATAGCCTGGGTCGAGTATAACTATATCATCAAGAGATTTGGACCTGCCCACAAGTCACAGACATTTCAGGGAATTGGCGTCTTTCTTATGTAGGTGACCTAGCGCTAGCTACATTAGCAGCAAACTGATAGCTTCAAAGCCAGTTGTCCTACAATCTAGCTATTAACATAAATGACTCACATGAAAAACACTCTTTTGATTTTCATTTAGGTGGAGAATCAGAAAATCAGAAAACAACCCGTTATCCAAAATATAATCAGAACTCTTTCGCGCACCCCATACTTCACTTTGTGTACCCCAAATTGGGAATCACTGGTGTGTACTCATAGGTAGTTTAATCTAGAAGAATGCATCATAAAAAGTAGACTGACATAAAAAAAAACCACTTAATTTGTACTTTTTAACAGATTTGTAATCTAATTTGTAATTTTGGATTCTCCTCTACATACATGCAATCAGTTACTTTCCACTTGACTGAACTATACTATTAAAAAAAACAATGCACCACACCTCGTCTACCAACAATAGTTAAAACATAAACAGCAAAACTATCATTCCTTAGAAACCATCGCTTGTCGTGAATGGTCAGGTCCACAGGGATGGAATTCTGTGAATGACTAAGAGCCTGGTGGGAACTGGCCCTTGAGATGAGCGGCTTTGGGAAAACCTCTGTGCTGGATGCACTGAAGCGTGACAGAGAGAGGCTCCGCTGCCAGTATTTTTGATGCTGCGG
Source organism: Planiliza haematocheilus (assembly GCA_005024645.1). Taxonomy (NCBI): domain Eukaryota; kingdom Metazoa; phylum Chordata; class Actinopteri; order Mugiliformes; family Mugilidae; genus Planiliza; species Planiliza haematocheilus. The sequence continues at coordinate 2,905,614 of SRSE01000509.1, forward strand.
TGGACGGCGCTGGACGTCACATACCCGCTCGGCCACGTGGTTTAAAACCGGAATTGTGGGACTAGCAAAAAATAATGAATGTGGGACAGGGTGCTGAGAAATTCAACCAAGACAAAATGCCACTGTAAAAACCAGCTTGTGTAAGTGTATTTCCAGAGCGTGTTCTTTCATTTTCATCCAAGTCAGCTTCCAGTTTGTCCAGTCACTAAGACGGAGGGTTCAGCACTTGAATTGCAATACTGTGTCTGACACTGGCACTCAGTACAGCTGCATGCATTCCCTCTGACTCTCTGTGCCATATGGGTCATGCTGGACGTTCATTGACTAAAATAAGTTATAGGGAGAGGAGAACGTCATACTGGTGTGTCATCCTGTAAGTTTCATTGTTGTGTGCTTTCCTGTGCCGCATTAAATGATAGAGAGAAGGACGTGCATTGTCTCAGAGGCAAATTCCCAGAAATGTTTGAAACAAAAGAACTAGCGTTATCAACATCTGCGTTTCAGAGTATTTTATCAATATCTCTTTGTTTTTTTTCCCCAGCAACATTGACTCAGAGGTGTTGCAGAGAGCAAACTTCTGGTACTTTCTCATGCCGGTTGCCAGAGGAGACATTTTTAGCTTGGCTCTGTATTCTAGCAATTAAAATGCCTCCAGAAATGAGCAGCTAGTCTCTGTTGTTTTTCTCTTCTTATTATAGACGGCAGCCAGTCCTCCTGCGCCGCGGCCAAAAGTATTGCTTCTGCAAAGACGCACATTAATTAACGCCTCGCTGTTCCACTCCCAAACATGCACGCTCACTTGATGTTATTAGTGCGAGTTCATCAAGGATTCTCGTGGCCTTCTGTGATCTGAAAAGAACAATATAGATGTTAGTTTTCGTAATTGAGCCCGCAAGATTTGATCTGAGGAATCGTCCGCTCCCACCCTCATACATACAGTAGAGGGATTTATTTTAAGTTGTAGCATTTAAGCTATGAAAGCAAACTGAGATTAAATCCAACAGGTTACCCAGGATGCACTTTTGTAAGGTAGCCAGTATTGACCTAAAGTCTGTTTTCTATGTAAATATGCCGCCTAATTAATTCAGGAACAGGACAGTTAATTCTTAAAAAGTATTTCCATAAATAGTTTATTATTTATCAGTTAACTTCATGCAAATTCCAAGAACAATTTGACTTTCTTACTCTTACTTGTCAAATAGTTTCGACTAAGCATCTTGGAGGACTTTTCATAGCTCTCCTATGGATTCAGTCTCAGTCATTTCTTCATCAGACTGACTCCATGTTGTTCAAACCCTGGTTCTGCATGGGGCGGCCCCCGTGACGCAGGACTCCCTGTTCTTCTTGTGGTTGAAAGTACCTGTAGTTCTCCACAGCTAGTTGCTTGTGCTCATATTGCTTCCGCCGAAAGTGACTTTTGGACTAATCAGACTCCTCCCTGTTTGTATTGCAAGACGACTAAGAATCTAAACAGAGCCTGGATCATTTGCCCTGCGCTGTTTACGGTGGGGTGCCATCATCCTTCAAAACCCCCCGGCTCATTTTTCACACTTACAGAGCTGTCACACGGTATTTACACTCAGCTGGAACAGCAAATTTGTTCTTGCTGGACAACATCCTATTTTCCTTTTCATATACAGTTAAATCACTGAGAGCATTTATTTTAATTCCATTTGTTTCCAGTCCACTAGCCTGCAGCTGTTTGCTTTGGGGAACATAATTACTCAAACCGAGGCTATTTTCTTTTCTTTTCTTTTTTCTTCTTTCTTTTTTTTTTTTTTTGCTGCTTGTGATTTGTATGCAAGTGTATTTCTGTACACTCAGTGGTTAATAATGCTCACGTGTTTTTGCTGTGAATGTTTTTTTATAATCAGAATGCAACGGTAGACTGGCTCTGCAGCTCTGATTAATTAGCGGTGATTTGCTGTTGGCAACTATGATTACACTAGTTAGGCTTCAAAAAAAAAAAAGAGAGCGAGGCGGGTTGAGATGAGGAGCGATGAAGGTGGTGGTGATGACAACAACAACAGTAACACGGATACATCTGACCTTGACAAAGCTAGACCTGATGTGCAGCCCAGATGCTTCATCTGGTATGGGATGGCAGCGCCGTTGTCCCAGCAACATCTGTGAGAAGAGAAGAAAAAGCTTTTACAGCATGTTGTTTGTTGTTTCACAACTGATTCAAGAGAGTTCAAGTTGAATGCATGTGAACATTTGTTGTTTTGTTTTTTTTAATTGAGGAATTAACTATTATTGTACGTTCTATGATTAAAATCTATGTTGGCCCAGAATATTTTGGTAATTATCAACTAGTTGAGAATTAGTTGCTGACAAGGTAAACTCAAATTTAATTTATTTATGTAGGAATCTCTATGGAAATTCACATATACTGTGACTTAATTCATTAAACAGAGTTTTATCTATACCCACACAACCTGTAAGCAGCACTGTTCTGTAATCATCAGTGTTCTTTCATTCATTCATTCATCTTCTGTAACTGCTTGTCCTGTGAAGGGTTGCAGGGGGGCTGGAGCCTATGCATGCCAGCTATCAACGGGAGAGAGGCGGGGTACAACCTGGACAGGTCACCAGTCCATTGCAGGGCCAACACAGAGACCATAACCATTCACACTCACATGAACACCCACGGCCAATTTAGAATCACCAATTAACAAGCATGTCTTTGCATGGTGGAAGGAAACTGGAGTGCCCGGAGAGAGCCCACGCAGACACAGGGAGAACATGCAACTCCACACACTCCGCTCCAGTCGGCCCATGGATTCAAACCCGGAACCTTCGTGCTGTGAGGCAACAGTGATAACCACCACCGCACTGTGCCGCCCGATGCCTTACCTTGTCTTGCACAACATCCTTGGTCTGCAGACACCATTCCCGATTCCGTCAGGACGGACCCACAACATGATGGAGTGACTACATCTCCCTGCAGCTGCCATGGCGAGTTGTGAAGTAATTGCTGATTATGATGTTCTCTGTGATCTGTTCATCTTTTATTCTGTCAGAACTCTTGGAAATCCTTTTTATTCCCTCTGATGATGATATCAGGCGTTATATGATTTAATATCAAAATCCAAATTGTATTTGTCTATATAAAGCACCTTTCTGGAACTCCTTAGTAATGTGAGAAAGTATTACTTAATTGTCTCGAGAGCAGACAGCTGAAGACCGCTGGACTGCTGCAGGCGACCTCTTGTTGAAAAACCGTTTTGCAGATTAATTTTTAATCTTCTAGAGATCGAGCGTCACGGCCGTTTCACTCTCCTTGGCAGTGACTCACTGGAAAGTAAGAAGCAGAGAGGAGGAATGTATTAGCCAGAAGAAGCTTTTGGCTGTTGTAGAGGTGGTCGTAAACAGTCTGAGGAGGTATCTAAAGCCCTCTCAAATCCAGCTACCAGGCTCCAGTCTCTTGGCTCTTGCATGTTGTCTTGGACAGTAGCTCCGAGCTCAGGGGCCCGGCTGCAGGAGCCTCGGTGGACAATGGCCCAGTTCTTTCAGGCAGCCCGGGAAGAGAACGCCAGAGAGCCGGAGCAGCTTATCTGGCTGCTAGCCATCCTCGCCACCAGGACCAGTGACCCTGATGAGGGATTTTGGGGATTTATGTATTTATATATTTACAGACACACACACTCTGCTCGCCTTGACATGAGGAGCTTCATGTCCTTCCCCTCCTCGACCCCGCAAGTCATGTGCGACTTTATAGATTTACGATCGAGGGGAAAATGTGTCCCACTGTGGAATAGTGGCGGCACGGAGAGGTAAACAAACCTCAGGTGCGTCGCTAGAGGCCATGTGTGACAGGGCCTCTGTTAGGGAACAGCTCAAGGTCCTGTTTAAGGCTGGGATGATGTCACTGCAAAGGCACAGTGTAGTCAAGGCCACGCGGATGAATTCAGGTTCAGTTATTAATGCACAAGAAAGATAATCTGGAAATGGGTCGTTTTGTTTCTGTGTTATGTGTTTAAACTGGTAAAATGGCATACGAATATACAGCGACATACTGTAAATACATGGACCACCCACCTCATCAGCCAAGGATGACATGTGTCTCCTTCATAATGATATAACGTGTGGACCTCTGTTAGCTCAACACATGCCAAACTCTCTAACTCAGCATTTGTACGGTGGTGGGATGGCAACACTCTACACCAGCATAATTCCTGAGCGGCACTTTTACTAGATTTTTATGGAACCCAAACTAAGAGATGTGACTCGTGATTAAATCATCTACACTGAGTACACAATCGCTCACTCCCTGTGAGATTAGAGAGTGTTGTATATCACTCACAACTTATCATTTAACACTCCTGTTTGCACTCCAAACGTGGTCTGTCATGGTGATTCATTAGTCTTCTGCTAATAATAAAACCAGGCCACGGCTCTGCAAAAGACTGTTTTACTTGTCAAAACTTTCTTTCCATTGGCTTATATATAGTATATACATACACTATATTACCAAAAGTATTCGCTCACCCATTCAAATGATCAGAATCAGGTGTTCTAATCACTTGGCCTGGCCCCAGGTGTATAAATTCAAGCACTCAGGCATGCAGACTGTGAAACAAGACATTTGTGAAAGAATGGGCCGCTCTCAGGAGCTCAGTGAATTCCAGCGTGGAACTGTCATAGGATGCCACTTGTGCAACAAATCCAGTCGTGAAATTTCCTAAATATTCCACAGTCAACTGTCAGCTCTATTATAACAAAATGGAAGCGTTTGGGAACAACAGCAACTCAGCCACGAAGTGGTAGGCCACGTAAAGTGACGGAGAGGGGTCAGCGGATGCTGAAGCGCATAGTGCAAAGAGGTCGCCGACTTTCTGCACAGTCAATTGCTACAGAGCTACAAACTTCATGTGACCTTCAGATTAGCCCAAGTACAGTACGCAGAGAGCTTCATGGAATGGGTTTCCATGGCCGAGCAGCTGCAGCCAAGCCACACATCACCAAGTGCAATGCAAGGCGTCGGATGCAATGGTGTAAAGCACGCCGCCACTGGCCTCTAGAGCAGTGGAGACGCGTTCTCTGGAGTGATGAATCACGCTTTTCCATCTGGCAATCTGATGGACGAGTCTGGGTTTGGAGGTTGCCAGGAGAACGGTACATTTCAGATTGCATTGTGCCAACTGTGAAATTTGGTGGAGGAGGAATTATGGTATGGGGTTGTTTTTCAGGAGCTGGGCTTGGCCCCTTAGTTCCAGTGAAAGGAACATTGAATGCTTCAGGATACCAAAACATTTTGGACAATTCCATGCTCCCAACCTTGTGGGAACAGTTTGGAGCGGGCCCCTTCCTCTTCCAACATGACTGTGCACCAGTACATAGATTAGGCATAACATTATGACCACCTTCCTAATATTGTGTTGGCCACCCTTGTGCCTCCAAAACAGTTCATCAGAGAATGGACATGGACCTCCTCAGAGAGTCCTGTGGTATCTGGCAATGGGATGTTGTTAGTGGGGGGCTTTGGGTCCTGTGGGTTGAGGGGAGGGGCCTCTGTGGATCATCCCACAGATACTTGATCAGTTTGGGATCTAGTGAATTTGAAGACCAGGTCAACACCTGGTGCTGTTTTTCGAATTGTTCCTAAAGCGTTTTAGTGTCTGTGTCTGTGTCTGTGTCTGTGTCTGTGTCTGTGTCTGTGTCTGTGTCTGTGTCTGTGTCAGTAGGAGTGTCATTGCTATGGGGTCGGGGTGCCTGGTCTGGTCTGGTATAAGTGGGTGGCACGTGTCTAAGTAACATCAACATGAATGCCAGGTCCAAAAGTTTCCCAGCAGGACATTTAATTGTCACAAGATTGTCAATGTTATTTGCTTCTCCTGTCAGTGGTTTTAATCTTGTGGCTGATTGGTGAATATGCCAAAGTAGGATGGGAAGCAGGAATGTTAGATCAGATTTTTCCTCCGGATATTATTCTTTACCACAATGCATTTAAAACTGTCTCTCTCTCTTTTCAGTCTGTGTAGCAGCAGCAGAAAGTGAAGGATCACAAGGGGAAGGGGGAGGCCTGGGTATACTCACCAGCCAGCTGGTCTCCCCTGGAAAATACAAACTGCTTCCCTGCGGCGCCAGAAATCTGCTCAGCGTGGAGGAATAGTGAATGAAAGAAAGGAAAAAGTTAGTGTAGATGCTGCTGGCTAAGAGTGAAGAGAACGAGAAGATGGTTCGTATCCTTAAAATGTAAACGAAAGAACGAAAGAAAGATAGAAGGCACAGTAATTAAAGACAGACTTAAGGGCTGCAGTCTGTGCCTGAGACATGTAGGATTAGATTTCTTCAGACATGCTGTAGTTGTGTCTTACTCAAGGTTTTGCTTACATGGAAAGCCATGAGGTGGACAATGTGGTTTGAAAAATCCTGGACTACAGTGCTATTAAAAAGTCATCAGAGCTGACCTTATGTTACCCCACTGACAAAGTAAAAAAAAGAGGTTCTCCCTCGGTAGAAGTCTGACGGTGCAGATCATTTCCTGTACAGGAACACTTCAGCGCTGCCTTCCACTGCACACTTGAACTTTTCATTTGGCCTTTCAAGTTGCTCTTTCGTTCTTTCATGGGCTGAGATCACGTGACAAGCTCATATAAAATATAAAATGCTATACGTTCCTTTTACAGTACGGGTTTAAAACTGTTTATTCTCATTGGCCTTCCAAGCTACCTGTAGTCAAGTATTGAGACCTGATTAAGACTGTGTGACAGTGGCTCTTATATGAAGTGACAATCACACTTCACACATGAAACCAATTAAATTGCCATGATAGTAACAGAAAGAAGTACATACTTGAAAACTCCTTATGGTTGTAAGTGCCCTGAACAGCACTAATCACTGCTAAGACACGCAAAGGACTGCTTCTGTGTAAAATCACATCCAACTGCTTTACTACTTTCACATGTCATATATTTTCTTAGGGTTATACAATGGATGGGACTACATATGATAGGCCTACACTGTAAATTCTGCATCCTGCTGCCATCTATGAGTATCATTTCTATGGGGTGGGGCTGCCTGGTCTGGTCTAGGTGGGTGCTACATGTCCAACTTAACATCCACATGAATGCCAGGTCCAGAAGTTTACCAGCAGAACATTGTATTGCTACAAGATGCTCAATGTTATTTACTTCTTCTAGTTTCACACATTTTTAAAGACACACATTTTATGACGGAGCACATTTTGTACAGATCGTTCCTGGCTGCGATAATTTCCAGTGTAATGGCGGCACCGTGTGGTGCACGTTTGTAATTGCAACCGGAAGGGTTAAAAATGGTGTCTTTACACGCGGCAGCGATGTCCACCACAAAAGGTACAGATATGCAGACTCTAACAAAGAAACTGGCGGTGAGTTAATTTACACTCTTTAAATCGTTTTTGACAGTGTGCCCTTTTGCAATTTGTTCGCTTGGTGAAATTCCTGGATTTGCTCAAGCCTGTTGAGCAGCAGATTACTTCTACCTTCCTTCAGAAAATCTGATCCGGCCGAGATTTGAATTCTAATGTCATTTAATTTTAAAATGATCATTAATGATTATATTATTAAAATGATACTGCTTTCCTGGCCCAAGAACGATTAGCAAATTAGTGTCAACTAATATTATTGCATTACTTTTTCTCAACAGCAGGTGGCAGCAAAATGTAGTGTTCAAGCTCGTCCACAGGTTGAAACGTGCACAAATGCAATCTGTTTGTTTAATTCGGAGTTTATCTGGAAAACGGACTCCACTGATGCAATGTAAACTTTTTATTGCCCAAATTTACAAAAAATACTATTTTTAAAGTTTGTCAACCATAAATGTGTGATTTGCTCCTGATATCAGTAAGAGAAGTCATATTTTTGATGTTGGTTGACAAATTCTGTAAATCCAACTGATCATCATGTTCAAACGTACATCTTGTGTCCCTTTTTTGCATAAAAATAAAATAAAATAAAACAGAAATTGTCCTTCCTAGGTTAAGTGACGCACAAATTAACACCTGACCTGCACTCTGCCGCCACTCAGGTAAAGTGGAAACCTGTGGCAGTGATTGCATACACTCACCAGAGTGCCTCCCTCCGCCGTGTGAGATGAGTGGCAGCACATGCAGAGCACTGTCAGTGGCATTTGCAAGTCAATGCTCAGATTTAACCTCTTCACTCTCCCTTCAGTGTGGATCGACTGCCTGCATTCAATATCAACCCCTGAAAAGATCCTCTTTTCTCGCTTTGCCCTTTTTTTAGAAAATGAAAAAAAAAAAGCATGAAAATACGAGATGCATTAACCATCACATTGACCTTGTCTGAGTGTTTCACTGGTGCGCATAAAGTTGTCTTTTTGCAACACGACGCAATGAGGAAACTTTGTTTTCTAGGGAGTCTTCTTGCTTCACCGTTACCTCGCTTCATTTTTGGATTCCATGGCCGAATTGTGCAAGCTGCTTCACTGACAGGCGTTTGGAAAGTCCTCACCTCAGACAGAGACACAAATCACTTCATTGTTCGGTTTTATAAAAAAAAAAAACACCAGTGAAAGGGAGAGGTGTGCATTCCATCTTCTTGAGGCTACAGCAGGTTATGTTGGAAATAAAAGCCCTATTTACAAATAGAAAATACTATTTAGCAAATGCCACAGAAACAAAAAGACGGTTTGGTATTGATCTCGTCAGTGTGGTGTTATGTGGTCCAAAGACTGGAGGAGACTTTTGAGCGGGGAAACATTGTTACGACGCAGCAGTGGAATTCCTGAGTTCCCAGATACACATGCCTGTGGGCGTAAATGTGTCAGCGCCTGTTTTATGTGCGCATACGTGTGTGAGTATGTGTGTCACAGAGGGTATTTATTTGTATCCGCCTGCAAGGAGGAGAGGTGTGTGTGTGTGTGCGTGCATGTGTGTGTGTGAGCATAGCTGCTGCTGATGTGGGTCATTACCCCTTCTTTTCCCCAGAGGCCATGCAGCAGGAGAGGACAGAAGGGGAGGGGACGGATGGAGGGATGGAGGGCGGAGGGGAGGGGCAGAGGATGGGAAAAATGGAGGGTGGCGGAGGGTGTGTAAGGAGATTGTGTGGATGTGTGTGTGCGTCGGGGAAGGAGGGAGCGAGGCGGGGGGAGGTGGGGTCCCAGAGGAGTAGAGACCAATAAATCACTGTGCCGTCTCTGCGCTGACACCCAGCTTGTCTGATGAGGGACAGGGGAGGGGGCGGGGGGAGGGGTGGATGGTGGGCGAGGGGGGGGGTTAGTAGTGAGGCGGCTGGGAGGGGATGAGTGTGGGGGTGGGGAGGGGCACCATCATGACAACACTGTGGCCTTGTCTTCCTGTCAATCAAGCTCACGCTCTCAACCAGGGCCTGAAGGCACCGGGGGACATTAGAGAGATGTGGTGGAGCCAGGAAGAGTGGGACACCGCAAAATTCAAAGTTTATGACCTGAACCAGAGCACCGTCCACCGGGAGCATCCCTTGTCCCAGGGGATGCATTTTTTTTTTTTTTTTTTTTTTTTAAATGGTCTACAGCTGACTTAAATTAGGCTGAACTGAGCAAAGAAAGATTCTTAAAGGACAGTGATTGGTATCTCAGTACCTCCTTAGATACTAGACGTGATTTTTAAGTCAGTTTCTTCTTTTCTCAGAACTTTAAACGGGATTGTTTCCTCGGAAAAACAATGTAGTCGAGCCGAAATGCAACGCGCCTTGAAGCTCCAGTAGTGCATTGTGGTCTGCAGAGGCTACACCGTTATTGCACAAATTGGTTTCCCTGCTGTGTCTATGATACCGTCCTGCCAGTATGATTGTTCTGAAATTGTAGGCTTGGAAAGGAGAAGGTGCTCTTTTATTCTGAAGGACTGCCTATTTGGTATTAGTTTAAAATAACTGCTGATTCAACTGCGTTGTCATGTCAGAGGCTGTGGGTTTCAGTACTACTGACATGTGTTGTGATGTGCCAGCTGGTGTTTCTATTATTTTGACAACCAGAAACCAGAAACCCTTTACTTCAGTACAGCTTCACATCACCACAAACTACATCTTCCAAGATGATCAGACGGGTAAATGATGCTGTTTGGACATAAACTGAACGTCATAACAGTCATGAAGGACAATTTTGTGCATATTAGAATACACTAGTGTACCTAATGAACTGGCAAGGGAGTGCATTATTCTCTCCAGGGCTCTAGTGGCAGAAGACCTGCATTTTACCTTTTATCACTGGGATTAAACAAACACATGCTCCGATTACTCCCTTAAGTTTGAATTTCTCGCATTTCTGAATGAATCTGCCGCTTATTGTTTTCGTGCCTGGACGAGACGCTAGTGTAAAGGGCGCCAAAGGTAGAGGCTGTCGGCTGTTACCGGGGCATCACTTAGCATCAATATCAGCTTGACGTTAATACTGCGGTTGGCAACCACTAAGGAATGAAGCTGTCCCTGAAGTTTGGTGGGAAGTGGACTTGTTTTCATAACCTCACTCAGAAACCACTCCCTCCTGGTTTTTTGCCGCCTCTTAGCGATAATTTTCCCTCCGCATGGACAACTGGTGTCTCTGCTTTCTTTCTTTCATTCCTTTAAGTTGCTCCCTTGGGCACTTTTCCACTGTTTTCCCTTTGAGACAGGTGTGTGTTTAGGTTAGGATGTGTTTACTCAGACTCGGCGTACGCGCTTGACGTTTGACAGAGTTGTCTCTTTTAACAACCCTCGCGCCGCCGAGCTAAAACCAAAAGGTCCCGCGGCGTTGCGGCCACCGCCGTCCTCTCCCATTTTAAGATGTCCCATTGCTCCTGAGCCTTTGAGGAGGAGAGAAGGGCACTGTGGACTTAGTGTATTTAATCACTGGAGCTGAGCCAACACACACACCTAGCACACTCCTTCATCTGACCTGCCAATAGCAATAATATGTGTCCTTCACTTATCATTTTCTATCATCTATATTATTATGCCCCCCCCCCTCCCTCCTCCCCATCCCAGCACAGCCGGGCTCATACATCCTGTGAGCCCTCCCTTCCTCCCCCCCAACCCCAGCACTCACACACACACAAAAAACACACACACAACATGAACCACCTCCCTGTGCAACAGCAGCAGACCTCAAAGCACTGCATTCCTCTTTTTTTTTTCTAATAAATGTGATCCCAGAATCCGAGAGGGAGACCAGTGCCGTGCATTAAAATTCATGGGAAAAAAATGGCAATAAAATCTTTCTCTCTCTGTCTTCCTCCCTTTCTCTCCTTTCCTCTCCCCACTTGCTCCCCTCGCCCTTCTCTCTTTTTCATTCCCTCACTTGACACACATACACACTTCTTTTTTTTTTCATCGCCCGTGCACTCTCTCTCCCTCTTTCTCTCTCCCTCGTTCAATCTCCCAACCCTCCCACTGGCTCGTCTTTCTCAGCATCCCCCCCGCCGTCCTTCATCCTTTATTCTCTTCCCCCTCCCTCCCCCTATGCCTTTTTCTCGCTCTCTCTCTCCATCTCACACACACACACGCGCACATATATGTATTCCCACACAAACACACACACACACCCATCTATATTTTCCAACTCCACCTCTGGCAGGTTGTGATTTCCACTGTCAGAAATTGCTTTTTCAATATCTCTCTCTCTAATTATGAGCCCAGCTAAAGGGGTCGTGCCACCAGAATACCAATTTTTCCGCCGTTTCTGCCTTCTTCGCCTGAATAAATCTGCCTTTACAGGTAACAGCAATGTGCACATTCAAAATACGGACACGCAACTCTTGCAGCATTGTCACTATTGTGCTTGTGTGGCTTCTGGTGCTTTATTGGGCTCTCCCTTAAGATTTTTGTTTTATGTTTGGTCAGTTGCTCATGACTCATTTTCCGAAACTAGAAATTATGCAGATGTTATTTTGATCAAACAAAGATGAAATGGTGGGGAAATGTAAGATTTTATTCCTGAATCCATCGCCGGGTTCGTGTGGAGGAAGAGAGAGGGACAAAAAAAAAAAAGGAAAACCACTGAATCTTGATACAGCAACCACACAACTCCTCGCCTTCTCAATCACTCCCAGCACCCAGGAAAGGGTTAAACCTCACGGAGCGGTTGTAGGCTGCTCTGATTGACGCGAGGAGCTTTGTGCTACCTATGTGCTCCAATCAGCACACGGTCACCACACCCCACGTGGGGGATTCTCGACGCTCATTGGCTCGTTTTAGCAGTGTTTACTGTGCCGAGGCCGAGCCCCACGTGGAGATTTCATTCAATCACTGAACAATTCGTCTGAACCTCTTTCTTACTAAAACACACACACAAAAAAATCTGTTTTTTTAAAAATAATAATTTCTGTGGATATATTTTCAATTGCATGGCTATATGGAGATGAACCTAATTGCAATGCAACTCGAACAAGAGAAGAAACCCCAGCAAAGGTGTCTTTGCAAATATCATAAGGGTATTTGAAGAGCAGCATCGTGTGTGAATGCTTTAATTTGATTATTTAAAGCTCGGGTTGTATAATTATTATTATTTTTTTCTGTGGAAAATCATTTTTATAAAAACCAATTATCGCGGGGAGGGTGGGGGGCGTCTCGAGGTCTCCCTGCTTAAAGGACTCGTATGTAATGTCCCATTGAAGATCAGAGAAGGGGGGGAGTGAGAGGAGTGAGGGACTGGGAGTGTTGTGTGAAAAGAGTGCAGGCCATCGAGCGAGACAAAAGAGGCTGCGGCTGCATTCAACGTGCTGCTGGTGTGTCCGTCTCCGAAGCCACAAGCAAACCACATTTCACCCCCTCCTTCTCTCCCGGCCCTGTGCGCGACAGACGGCGAAGATACACCGACGAGGGAACCGTTTCGCGATAGTGTAATAGCTGGAAGAAGTTGAGGACTTGGAAACCAGAGCTGCCTCCCTGGGCCGGGTGTTTCTCCTTTCCTCTCCTCTCCTCTCCTCTCCCCCGTCCTTCCCTGCGCGTCGAGTGCGGTGCGGTGTGGGGCTGGAGATATAACCCAGAACAAAGGAGTCTTGAAGCAAGGAATGAGCGAGTCGAGACTAGCATTTTTGCCATTTCATTTGAAACCCGGCCAAATGCCTCTGTGAGACCGACGGCACTGCACACCGAGCTGCTCGTATTTCTCGACGAAGCTTTCTGCCTCGAAAGGGAGAAAGAAGACGGACGAAAAATAAAACGCGCACACGTCGCCCGGCTACAATGTTTCCTCAAAACCGACCATCGGTGAGTAAGCTAGCTACTATGAAACAGTCGCGTTCCGTGGGGTTAGCCTCTCGTGGGCTGAAACTCTTATTCAATAACCTCTATTAATTGTGGTGTATTTGTCTCGTGCGTCGGGTTTACACCTTATTACGCCCCAATGAGAAAGTCCAAACCGAAATGTATCATCCTTGCCGAGCATTTCCGGGGACTCCTTTGTGGGGGAAAGTATGGCTGCACTCTACAACATCATCTCTTATTTGTCTTTATTCCACATTTGCCCCATGAAGGGCTTGTAGCTTGTTGGGTGAGGGTGAAGCCTCCCTCATGCAGTCAACCCAACTTTGCTGACTGTCTTTGTGTGAATCCCATGTCCTTGGTGGCCACCTCAAGAAACATGGAGCCTCCTCCTATCTCCATACTATTGTGGAGTTGACCCAGATGATGAAGTGTGTGTTTGTTTGTCCTCTTCCTCGGGAGCCATAAGTGTGGATGGGGGGGTAGTGAGTCAGCTCGACTTGCTGTCCCCGTCTCTTAATGGTCTGCCCTTCTCAAGTGCCACTCGTTGTTTTCACAAATTCTGCTGTTTTTCTCCAGCCAGATCAAGTGTGATTCATCAGCTGCCAGGTTTACAGATTTGATAGAAAGCAATAATCCCACTATTTACGACAAGCTCCGAAAAAAAAAAAGAGGCTCCGCTCCATAACGGCCGGCTGTAAAAGTAAAAAAGAAACCGATTGTGATTTGAGAAAGATTCCTGCGTGGTTATGGGCAGAATTCGTGGCTTTAATTTGTTTTAGTGGAGTTTAGGTGGAGAGCTTTTGAGCCGGCTGAAATACATAAACACTGGTCCTCCAGCTGTGTGAAGTATCAATTAAGACCCGCTCATTTGCCTAACCCTCTTCTACACCCCTCAGTCATGCCACCCTCCTGCACCCCACCCCTGACAGTGTTTTGACATTCACATGCCTTGTACTGAAATCAGATTGAGCACACTGTGAAGTTCATATGTGTGTGTGCCACTTTAATGAATTCTTCACAATCCAGTTGAGCAGGTGAAGCAACAGAGAGGCATTGTATTTTTTTTTATTTTTTTTAAGCTTATGTGTGTTTGCATGATTCATTAACGGCATCGTAACTTCCATTTCAGCCTATGCTTCCTGGAGGCCTCGTGATTCCCCCAAGTCCAAAGATACAGCGTATACAGGAACACTACACACAAACACCAGTCAGCTCTGTATGTAGTGTAGCTGAGTGCAGGAAGGCAGGGCAGGAGGCAGACTGTGGGTCTGTGGTTTGCACTGTAAACCCAATCCCTCTCATCCAGTCTCTCCTCGCTGTGTTCCTGTGAGAGCTCCAAACCACATCTTAATGTATGGGCAGGCGTCCCAGGGTGAGAGTAGCAGGCTGTGGCGGGTCTGGGTGGGATGTTTAGGCCAGCGGCCCCGTTTCATTTCAGCTCTCCGCAGATCTCAGCCGTGCCGTGTGAGCCGTGCCGTCATGAGAAAGTCTCTGGCCATCGGCGCCTCTTGTTTGCACCTCGCAGTGAAGGGCCACTCGACCCGGCAAACTGTTTAATCTCTGAAATGCTAGGCTGACAGTAACCTGTCATCAGTGGGTGTTGGCGTGCTGTGAAGGAAGTGGCCAACTCGTTACATAAAATTGTTGTGTATTCTATAATATACGGTACTCTTTTATTAAATGATAATTCTCAATTGCTTATCGATTTCACGTTGAGGTGCATTTTTAGACTCGGAACAGGAGACTTTGCAGTTGCATCGGCCAGGCAGCAGGTAATTTAACCCGCATCTTTAACGCTTCTAACACCAGATCTTCTTTCCGGATTCTTCCTGTAAAGTAGAAACTTGGTTATCACCTGCTTGAAATATTGCTTTAACTTTTACCGAGTATGCACATACTCTTGTAGTTTATAACAACAAGCTAAAGGTCAAAATTTCAGCTGCTTTAATCTTACTCATCAAGCAGGTATGCTTACTAAACACAGAGCGTGCTCAAGCTGAGCCCCTCCCAGACAGAAAAAAGGTAGTTTGTGCGCAGATGTAATTGCACTATTCTGTCAAAATGACATAAATGACACACAGAAAAAATACATACTTTAGGTTCTCAGGTGATTTTGGGGGGCCAGCGTGATGTGGTAGACTGTCACAGAAGAGATATAGGACATGGCAGACATGGCTGGCTGGCTTAGATCTTTAGTCTTTCAGACAGTGACCACAGTGACAGAAACGCTGAAGTGAAAAAGGAGGAAGGAAGAAAATCACAAAATCTCAATACAGAATTGTATTCATATAAGAATATTATGTTTACCTGACCCTTACTATTCAGCAAACACTTGAAATACGCTGGCACAAATATTTCCAGCAGGAGGAAGATTGTGTTGGGTGGTAAGCTATACGTGTTCATCTGCTTAATTTCAGTTGTTTTACGGATCTTTAATCTTTTGGACATAACAAACTTATCACTAAAGACGTCCAAAGCGCTCAAAGGCCACAATAAGATCGGTCACAACAGCGCCAGCAGCCATCTAACAACCATTTCAACCCGAACAAAGCCCCAGGCCGGGGGGGATGGGTTTGTTAAGAGGCCACTCTGTGGGGTCGGGACCTTGGTTAAAGTTTTGCAGCTCAAGACATCGTACCTTTCAAAAAAAAAAAAAAACGTGTCGTGCCAATGTACACGCTTTAAACTGCTTTTCAAGTACGGGTCGCACGTTCACCACAACAAAATGAACTGCAACCCCGATACAACGCACCCTGACAATTTACAGCTTCAAAAAAGTAGCATGGTGCGTTTATTTTATTACGAACAAGACAGCTGGGAAGTATTTGGGGAGTCAGACATATGTAACTCCTTATTTTTGTATAGTCCCCAAATATCAATGGTAAGCTGGTGGTCCTACCAGGACCATTGAGAGTTTCAGGGTCAAATTGAATGATTATTTCAAGAAGTGTATGAATAATCAAGGGAAAACAAAAAGAAGGGTGAAGAGAAGCTGAAATGTGACCATGACCTAAACTTTCATCTCTTATCTCACGAGAGAGTGTCTTCATAAATTAATATTTAGACAGCGAAGCGTTGAAGTACGGTCAGGTAGGGAACACAGACTCTGACAGAAGAGTGGCTTTAAGTGACTGAGATGAGGTCCTCTCCTTTCCACCCTTAGAGCCAACATAAAGCAAGCCTCCACTTCCTCAGACCTAGCATGCTTTTAGCTCTTTATCACCACTGTTGTCCAGTGGTGAGAGTGTGGCTATCGATCAGGAGCTTGCCCGCCTTGCTCTGCCAGCGATTAGAGAGTGAGAGAGAGAGAAAGAGAGGGGGGAGGGAAAAAAAAAGAAAAGGCAGAGGAAAACGAAGGAAAAGAGGCTGGAGGGATCTCAGGTTTACACAAGCTGTTGTGGAGGTGCGTCTCAGTGGAAGGAACAAACGAGCTGGGGGGCTTACCTAATAAAAGAAGGCACCTCCAGCAATTAAGCCAGCTGACAGGCAAACTGTGGCGCTTTGCTAATGTGGGCTGACAGCAGGGAAATTTGAATAACGAGACTTGCGGGAGGAAGGAGACAAGAATGAGGAGGTGGAGGCGGCGGAGGGGGGCGACTGAGAAAGAAAGATGTGTGGCGCTAATGAAACAGGTGCCTGGCAGCCCCTCCCCTCTAAATGGAGGAATCATTGAGAGATTACCAACTCCTGCTTAGAGCCAGGCTGATAGCTACTTGATGTAAGGCGGTGGGGATATAGGTGAGGGCGTCTTCCACGATGCAAATGACGGCTGAATGTTGACAGTCACGTTTTAATAACTTGACACAGGAGGCTTTCCGAGAGAGGACAACAGATTGACATATTGCACGTCCCTCACAAATGTGCCGTTTTAGGTCAGGTCAACTGTCACGGCGCCCTTGGATGTAGCAGGATAAGAGAGGGAGAGAGGGAGAGAGAGCTCTTGGTGGGTGTTTACTCTGATGATCGACTCTGTGGGTAAGCAGTGTAATTAGTGGCCTGACTAATGGGCTGAGCTGAATGAAGGGAGACGGCAGCAAAGC
This sequence comes from Planiliza haematocheilus, assembly GCA_005024645.1. Lineage (NCBI taxonomy): Eukaryota > Metazoa > Chordata > Actinopteri > Mugiliformes > Mugilidae > Planiliza > Planiliza haematocheilus. Next base: position 2,922,820 of record SRSE01000509.1, read on the forward strand.
ATATTCCCAGTTGAAAGGGAGCGATAGAGAGATTGAGGTTTGATGAAACAAGCATATACTTGGCGAGGTAGTTTTTCCTCCTGTGGGACCAGTCGATTGATTCCCCCCCACTTTGCTTCACATGGAAATATGTCAACATTTATATTAGGATGCAGTTTTGTGGATATGTTTTGTTCCCATGCAATGAACCCCACTGACTTTGGTGATCCCCTGACACGTTTCTGGTTTTGGGTGAGACGTGCTGAATTATGAAAGTCATAAAATTTGTTGCAGACATTTATGTTCCCCTCGAGATAATTGTTTTGGCCCGCAGACTTTTTATAACGTGACATCAAAATTTTTAGTGTACCAAGTCTTAATGACAATTCCATCACCCTCAGCTGGAGCCACTCACAAACCCTTAGAGTTGTTTTTGTCAGCAGCGTTTTTAAATGAAACCTATTTTGATACTGGTTGAGTTTTGGTCTTAAAACATACAGAGGTGTGACCAGTGCTTAAGATTTGAAATGAGAAATCAATGTTGGGCCTTTTGTTCTTTGTGAAAAACACATTTTCAGCGGTAAATGCTGCAAAAGCCTGGAAGACGAACGTCTCGTCTGTGAGAAGCGAATTCCTCCCGTCATTCGTACAAAGACGGAGCTGCACAACGTACTTTAAAGCGAACCTATTATTTCTATGGTTGCATGGCCACAACTTAACAGTGGCGACCGCATTTCAGCTCCATTAGCAAATTAAGCATCACTGTGGGTCAGTGTGGGCAGCGATGGCTGAGACTTATCTTGCGGGTTCCTATCGATATTGACGTTGAAGCTGCAGTCATGTGTGAATGCAATAAAGTGCATGTGTGCTTGTAAATACTTGTGGGAAGCTGCACCGTGCACATATCCACTTAATGTTTGTAGTCGGCATGTGTGGGCGTGTTGTCTCATCTGTGAGTGTATGTGTGTGCACATGTTTTTTTTTGGGTGGGTAGGTGGGTGGGGGGTTGAGCAAGGATGTGAGGTCATAGTGGTTTGCTGCTTGTGGTGTAATTAGAGGTGACTCGAATGAAAACAGGAATGATTTCATTCAGGGAATGCCACGATCATAATGGTGCCTTCGTGTCAGAATTTAATGTCTCGGTCAATGTATTTTGTGTACGTACAGTTTGTGTTTGGATCTTGACATTAATGTTGTTACTGTGGTTGCAGAGACTAGATTCTAGTTTCTTTGGAGCAGCTACTAGTAACGTCACAAAACAGCCGGCACAAATTTAACAGGAAAAAAAAAGCGTGTCTGACTTTTTTTTATGGATTAACATCAGTTTTGCTTTGTGCAAACAAACAATTACAGCAGGTTAGGTGTCAGGATGGAGCTTGAAGCAGAATGCAGAAAACTGTAAAATGAACTTAATTAATTCGTTAAGTCCATGATGAAAACCTGGAAGCAGATAGAAAAGTGTGCTGAGAATACGATTGGTATCATATTTTGTTTTAACGTGAAGATTGTGATGGTAGATAGAAAACATATCCAGCTACACTGGCAGACAGATAGCCCCTTGTAGCCCCTGGTTAGTTTTATGATGCTAGCAAAGCGTTGGTAACATGGCAGCCACTGCAAACCAGGCTGCTGTCCAGCACAAGAAAGAATCTCATTTTTAGAATAAAGCAAATTCTGGTTGTTTTAATAAACTGGCTGATTTAGGATTAATGCCAACTGGATCTATGTTTTGAACCCTCTTAAGCTCTCTCCATCAACTGATTCACATCCAATGTTCATTCTTGATTTTCCATGTCTTCCTTCCTTTGCCTTTTCAGTGAGGCTCTCTTTCTTTCACTGGATGGAGTTTGCACAGTTGTTGTTGTTGTTGTTTCACCGTCCGCCATTTCCGCCACTTGGGAAAAGCTAACGATAGTTACTGAGGAAGACAAAATAGCTATGCTCTTTCTCTTATGCACTTTTTTGTGTGTAATAAATTAAGCCATTGTTTTCCTGTGAGATTTCACACCTGGTGGCGGCGAAAAGTTTGCACTGAATGCGAGGCTTATGGGGAATCATCACCATCAGTATGAAAGTGATTCTGTAGTCACTATGTGTACAATCAACATTAACTTCACAATGATAAGTTACAGCAAAACAATAGTCTCACTCACTTAATGTTCAACATCTTTATTGGATTGGTTCCACTGTCCTATCCCAGTAAAGGAGGTGGGATTTGATTTAACACATTTCTATCCTCCCAGATGACTCGTGCTCTCTCTCCCTCTCTCTTCCCCTCATCATCTCAGCCTCATTTAATCATTGCAATTGACTTAGGTCTTCCAGCACTGAGAGAGATTACCGTGAGTGTGTGTGTTTGTTCATTTGTTGTAAAAGGGTCACATCTAAGTTTCCCTCGTTGAGCTTGTACAACTCCTCCAGCTTTCTCAGCTGGCTTTCAGCTGGGAAAGAACCGACCGCAGTGGGGCTGGATAACACGTGACTGCTCGGGCCCTGTAAACACTTCTACCGATTTATCTAAATAGTTGAGTAATCAGATGATCTCTAATCATATCAGGGCAAAGCTTTCCCTCCTCACGTCGTTCGACCTTGTGCAATCCTCTCCTAGCATTACTGAATCTGACTTTACAATCGTGCAGGCCGCAGAAAGATCTGGCCTGTAATTGTGTAACAGCGATTTTCAGTCTATGTAAGCTTTGTTCAAGGGCAGACGGCATGTCTCTTGTTTGCTCTCGAGCGGGGACACGGCAGAGAGGGAGGGAATAACTGACTGTGGGATTATCAGGTGAGGCTCCCTGCCTAGATCCATTCCCAGAGGTCACCAGGTCGGCTTAATGGCCTGACCTCTCACTTTCAAGCCTGCTCAGCTGTTTGCCAGATCAGGAGTTGGAACAGACTAATAGCATTGGTACATTGGAGCTGTAAGGTGTTAGGAAGGAGGCTATGTGCGTTGCAATAGGATCAGCGCGTTTTAGAGACGGCATCTGTCACGTGCATCTCATCTAGTTGGGTGTGAATCATCATAACAGGAACCTTAGCCAGCAGACTGGAGCTGTACATAATGTCCCGAGGGCCTGGGCCAGCAGAGAGACAGTGGTTTCCTCCATCTCAAAAAAAAAAATATATATATATTCTCTTGAACATCAGAAAATGGACAGGTCTCTAGCATCGTCTGTGCATCCATGTTTTTTTGAGGGAGATGCTAGTTCTCCTCCCACCTGTCCTCTGGAGGCATGGTTGTGAGGAAGAAAAGAGAGACCCTGAAAATGTTGAGAGGAGGAAGGAGGTAAGGGAGCGATAAAAAGAACGATATTCCCCTCTTTCTTCCCTCTTCCACCCTCCTATAAAATGGCCTTGGTGCTCTTTTTTTTTCCTCCTGTGAAGAGTAATTGCTTTCCGTGTGTGTGTGTGTGTGTGTGTGTGTGTGTGTGTTTAATCATCATGTTTTTTTTTTTGTCAGAAAATGGGGAGTGTGTATGTGTGAGCAAGACTGACAAAACGTGTATGTGTGTCTTTGTGGGGGTGAATGTGTGCAATAGTGGGTTTGAGTGTGCAAAGGAAAAACAGACTGTGTGTGTGTGTGTGTGTGTGTGTGTGTGTAGCTCTCTATGCTCTAGGAGGGGGAACTGGCCGACAGATTGAGAGCAGCTTGTTAGAAAGAAAGAGGAACAATGAGGCCACAGCCCCTCTTCTATCTTCTATTTTTTTTTCTTTCCTTTCTCTCCTATTTACATCTGCTTTCAGAAACGATTCTTCTTCCGAGTCCTCTCTGTATATTTCTAAAAATAGTCTCATCCATCTTATCTGTCCAGTTTTACTTTTCATCCATCTTATTATCGGATTTCCTTTAAATTCTCCTCGCCCTTCATCTCTTTCTTCCATCCATACTCTCCCCCTCTTTCCTCACTATTTGATTTCCTCTCCTCAGATATTGTTCACCTGCTGGCACACCTTACCCTCTTCTCTTACACACACCTGGCGTCTTTTTTTTTTTGTAGCGCAGCGACGTTGTGATTAATCCATTAAAGATGAATAATTAATGCATGGCTGACTCTGGGGCTGTATAGGACATCAAGTAGGAATTGTCACAAATAATTGCAGCTAATTGTCCTTTTCCCCCCACCACAGTGAACAGCCACATTTCTCTGGCCATTGTGTTGTCACCACATTAAAAAGTTAAGTGCCTCGAGATGAGCTCTAATTTTACCCTCAGGTGCCGTTTATCTATAGCAGAGAAAGAGGGTGCAATGATTCGACAGCCTTAACAGACTGCCAGTCAAACCACAAATGGCAGAAAATGACAAATTGTGGTGAATGTATCGCATTTATTACCTCAGCGGTTATTCTGCAGATGAATGTAAACCTTCTTAGGTCCTAAATGCTCATGGTCAGGCCAGATATTTGCAGTTAAGCGAGCATTGTGACTTGACTGTATTGTGATTGTTTTGTTGAGCTGGAAAGGTGGGCAGGTGTGAGTAAACCAACCCTCAGTCAGGACAGTTTATTGGGACGGTCCAATATGTCCTTCAGAGCGTAGGACTTTTTGCTCACTATAAATTCAAAGACATTTAAATTACCCTGCCATAAATTTCAGCCATCTTGGTATAGGGAAAGGTTAGGATACACGATGAAGCAAGAATGACGGTTGTGACATAAAAAGATGGTGTGTTATGTTTTCTGGTTTGGCAGATGCAACAGTGAACATACCTGTGTTAAGAAGTAAAATAAAAAGACGTTCTATATTATAATAAATCCCATGAGAACCACACAAAGAGTGGTGAAGCTACATGAATACTAGTTAACAATGCATACAAGGGAAAGACGAGTTGCACTCTTCAACCAACTCCTAGGAGAATGTGTTGCTTCGGGGCTGACTGCGTGGCACTGGTCAGCAAGTTGCCTCTGCATCCGCTGGAATTTAAAATACAGTCGCTGTATTGTATCATTGCTATGTCCTCTGAATAGATTTTCCTCTTTCTTGACACCCATCACTGGCTCAAATATAATAAACATATCTGAATCACTTCAGCCTTTTGAATCCACTTACCTACAGGGGCTTATGAAAACTAATGAACGCTTTCCTGCAGTGACTATAAGTCATATTAGTTTAGTATTAGTGATAAAATCTTACTTGATCACCATAAAGCTTGTGAACCAGACTTTCCCAGACCCTGTCTGCTGCTGCACTCTGTTATTTTGACAACGAGCCAATCGGACGGACCGACAGACAGCCCTGACCACCCTCCTAGGCCAGCTCTCAGCCCACTTTTGTCTGCCTGTCCTGCAGCATTACCCCTGTGGTTGTACTCCTCTAATTGCTCTGGACCCCGCAGAGAAGGGAGGCTATGCACAGAGCTTGGGAGGGGTCTTCAGCCACGATGGGGTCCTTTCTCTCCCCCTCTCTCCCTCCCACTGCTCTATTTCTCTCTTTATGTCTTTTTTTCTTCTCAGACTTGCAAGTGTGCTCATTTGGCTGAGAAACGCTTGTACCTCTCAACCCTCCCATGGAGGTTCTGCTGACCCGTTCACATCTGGCTCCGCTGGCAGTGGCGGTATCTGGTACTGTCACTGGTACTCACGTATTCTTCTGCTTCTTGTGGTTGTTTTGTAATGTTGATCGTTTGAGTTGTTTGAGTTGCCCTTTTCTTTTGCCCTTTTCTTGGGGGCGCCTGTGGCTCAACAGAGGAAGAGTGGGTTGTCCACGACCCAAAGGTTTAGCGACCCGATCCCTGAAACATGGCGAAGTGTCCACATGGCCAAGTGTCCTCGAGTAAGACAGAACCCCCAGTTGCTCCCAGTGCTTGACACTGATGTGTGAATGTTTGTGTGCTTGTGTGAGCGAATGGATAGATGACTGTAAAGAGCTTCAAGTACCAATAGGTAGAAAAACGCTATATAAAAATAAGACCATTTATCTTACCGCGTGAAACAAGTCATTTTATATTGAATTTCTCAATGATTAGCCCAAGGTTATTGACATCATTTAAAAACCTAATGGCAAGTGTAATTCCTTTTGGCACATGTCTTGCACTTGTAAACGTGCTAAGTGTGGTGTTCTCACTGAAATCCCTAAATCTGTCGTTTCTTCTCTTCTCAGGCACCTCTGCAGCCACCCCCGGGGTCCTCAGCCTCAGTGGTGGCAGCTGCAGCAGCGGCGGCGGCAGCAGCTTCGGGGACACCCCAGTCACTGAAACTAACCTATCCAGAAACTTTGGACCGCATTAAGGAGGAGTTTCAGTTCCTCCAGACCCAGTACCACAGGTGGGTGTGTAGGAGAGTTAAGAGTCTTTTTTTGCTGCGTGTTTGTTGTTGGGTTTTCCCTTCAAGTCTCAGATCAAGAACTTGTTTAGATAGAAAATGCAGAGGCCTGTCATTATGTTATTGGTCAAAGTAAAATGAAGTGGAGAGTTAGTTTTTCATCTGCCAAAAAACTATACGATTTATCACATTGGCTATTATTTTATTATGAAAGACTTAGCGATAATCGTTACCAATAGCAAGTAATGTACAAGGAATGAGCGCCTGCATGTTTCATCCGTCACTACAATGCGCTGCCAGATGACTGTGTATCAGTCGTGTGAAAAGTTGAGGCAAGTTAAACTTTATTTGCCAAGCCACACATTTTTCTTGCCCATTCTTGCTCTCTTGTCACACACAGTCTAGCACACTCGACCTCTGACTGAGATAATGCTATGTGATGTTTTGACATCTACTCCCTTTCCATGACTGTATGGTGTGTTTGATGTGCAGGAATGTGCCCAGAATCCCTTTGAATGTGGGATTTGGGCTGGCTGTGCAGTCCCAGCCATCTTTCTCCCCGTCTCTCTGCTCTCTTGGCACACCTTCACAGGGGCCCGCACCCCACTCCACTCCTCTCATCCTGCATAGATTTTTAGCTGGCCAGAATCTCCCCTCCGTCCCTTTCTGTCCCACTTTAAACTTCTTTTGTGCACCCCCCTGTCCACAGCCCCTCTAACCCCTGCGGCTACTGTTGCCCTCTTCACACAAATGCCTGTATATGCGTGTGTGCTCTTTTTTCCCCCACTCCCACTCCACAAGACCCAGAAGCTAGGATCGTTGCATCACACATTCAGATACTTTTATTTTGACCACTGAGAAATAATGCCTAAAATATGTATGAAGATGTATTATCAGATTCGGTTTGATAGCCATAACAACAGTAATCCCATCTGATTACAGTGTTACAGGTCAGAGAGACTGGGCATGTGTCTATTTGTTTGGCCTAACTTCTCCTATATGTTGTTGGTTGTTGCAGCTAGTTTTCAGTTTAGAAACGTGCATTGACATTTATTAAAAGTATGAGTAGATTTAGGGAAGAGAGATATTCATAATTTGGAGATAAGTTAGTCATGGTGCTTAAGTTCAACCTTAAGTCTTTACATTTGTGGAGGTGCAGGTTAAAAGATTATTCGGGAACAAGATGGCAGTGTGTTGGCGTTTTGTTCAACTCTTTGTGTCAATTATTGCCTCCAGAACCTTGTGTGTGTCTCAAGATGTGAGACACATCTTGCTGCTTTGCCCGGTCCTCCTCACATTCAGGGTAGCTGTGGAAGCTGTGATACTGGCTGCCTCTTTGACCTAGAATATTTTCTAATATATTTGTTCACTATGATGAACAGTTGAGTTTTGCCTCAATGTGGGAGACTGCCTTCAAAAAAAAAAACATTGGTTCTCAGCAAACCAGAGGGCAGCCCAAGGTTATCACTCTGTGAACGATTTTTTTTAAGGCCCAAAAATATTTGCAGTGTCCCTGTCATACAAGTCGTCTCTCCAGTCAAATCCGGCCATTCAGTGAACATGAGTCACCTCTGGATCTGTTGGTGGAGACTGTGTGATCGGCTCCACTGGCAGCGGTTCAGCATTACACCTCGTGTTACAAAACACCTGGATCAAAGCCCACTTGCCAAGCACTGCTACTGAGAACTGGGGAGCAGGATCAACAATAAATGAATGATGAGATTAAGAACTCGATTGGGAGCAAGAGCGAGCTTGTGATTCCCACTGCATCTTCTAATTCAGTGCGATGGCATGCTGTGCTGGCAGGTCTGGTTCAGGTTTCTGGGGAAGATTGTTTAACCATTCTTCAGGCTTTTCCAACAGCCCAAACACAATCATGAGCACAACTGTGCTGTTAGCACAGACTTTAACAATAGCAACAGTTACTGGAAAAGTTTGTGTTACCAGATATTTTTTTCTTGTATCTGTGGGTGTGTGTTTAATCTGGCAGGTGGCTATGAACCTGTTAATTGGAACCACCGGCTTGGTTTGCTGATAATTGGCTTATAAACAGCAGAAAACTTTGACTGCTGCTCACGATGTATTTGAGGCCGCCACACACGTATTGATTTTCAAGACTCAACTATTTAGTGTTTTTTAAGAAATATGAAAAATTAAAGTCAAATTAAAACTAAATATTATTTTTTTTTTTAAATACAAGGTTTGATAAGAGTTCTACTTTGAACACGTTGGCTCTATTTTACTACTTTTATTTTGGATACAAGTAATAGTAATAATAATAATCTTTATTTGCATAGCACTTTTCAAATCAAAATAACAAAGTGCTTCACAAAAATGTCAACAGGCACATTTAGCAAAGTTGGAACAGTTCAAAGAACAACACAGCACCCTACAGTTAAGAACATAATTAAAACTCAACGTCCTGTCACCTTTTGTTTTCAAACCGGGCCCCTGAAACAGACAGTAGACCTCTGCCCGAGGATCTCAAGGTACGTGCTGGCATGTATGGTGCTAAAAGGTCAGCAATGTAGTCCGGGGCCCAGCCATGAAGAGCTTTAAAAGTGATCAATAAGACCTTAAAATGGATTTTAAAACATACTGGGAACCAGTGGAGATCTGCTAAAACTGGAGTGATGTGATCCCTTTTCCTGGTTCTGGTTAAAAGTCTGGCCGCTGAGTTTTGGACTGTCTGGAGTCATGAAATTGCTTTTAGTGCTCAGGCAGGTAAAAAGCTGTTGCAGTAATCCAGATGTAATGAAATAAAAGCATGTAAAATAGTATCCGTGTCTTCAAAAAGATAAAATGGACCAGAAGTTTGAACTGTCTTGGTAATATGGGACTCAATCCAGAGACTGAGGTTTTTCACAACGGTATACTGTTCTTGAAGAAGGAACCAGCCAAGGGTGGAACTTGTTTTGGCAGTGGTTGGGGTCCAATAATAATGATTTCCTTTTTGTCTGAGTTTAACTGCAGGAAGTTGTTGTTCATCCAGTTTTTGATGGCATGTAGGCAGTTGTGTAATGAACTCCAGCTTCCCGTATGTGATGAGTTAAAAGGGAGGTAGATCTGGGTATCATCCACATAAAAGTGGAAGGAGACACCATGACTGCGAATGATGTCTCCCAAAGGAAGCATGTATAAAGAAAATAAAATTGGTCCTAAAACCAACCCGAGGAACACCATATTACACATCTGATTTAAAATTATTTACAGTAACATAAAACCTCCTGTCTTAATAAATATGAGGAGAACCAGTCAAAGGCTGTCCCTGATATTCCCACCTAGTACCTCAGCCTGTTTAAATGAATGCTGTGATCTGTCGTATTAAAGGCCGCACTTGTGTCTAGGAGTACCAGGACTGAGCTCATACCATTGTCAGCTGCCATTAAAAGGTAATTTGTGACTTTAAACAAAGAAGTCTCTGTGCTATGGTGCTTCCTAAAAACCATTTTGTTGGATTCAAGCACAGAGAGAAGCTGCTTGGATACAATTCTTTTTCTAAAATATTTTAAATAAAACTTTCTTTTAGAAAAAAGTTAACACCAAGGAGGGCCCAACAGAATGTATGACTTTATATAAAAACGTTGGAGGTATCCATCACTCTCATAAGTGGTATTGTTTCTTAAAGTTCATCAATAGTTAAAAGTATGAGGCCCGGGATGTGTGATCTCTGGGTTTGGATCGATGGAATTTCGTATGGCGTTCACTTTATAAAATAAGACAAAAACATTTCACAGTCTGCAACACTTTCAGCTAGGGCACTCGGAGAGGTAGGGTTTGCCAGCAGATCAACTGTTTTAAATAAAACCTGTGTGTTGTGATGGTAGACGGCGATTAAATTGGAGAAATAAGCTGAGCTTAACCATTTTTAATGAATTTCAAGTATGTGTCCTACATGAGATTAAAATGTATACTATATGTATATGGAAGTAGTCTTATACAAACATTCAGCAGTGAATTCAGTCAATAACCTTTTTATTGATCAATTTCCCATATTTCTTTTGCGCTTGATTGCAATGTTTGGCAAGGAATTGTTAGCTCACTTATCATTGACTGAATGGTTTTTATGTTTGCATGACTGACAATAACCAAGTAGCTCAGTCATGCACGTCATCGTCTCTCGAGCCATATGCTACTTTGAGATCATAAAACAACCATTATGTAGTAAATAGGAGTTATTCTTTACCATCATCCGGGTGGTGTTAGCACAGTAAAACCACCTGGCTTTTTCCACAACGGTGTAACTATTCAAAGCTGCTAAATACCAGTCATTAAAAAGTTTGATTTGGCAGCAGTTTTGCAAAGGACCAGACAGATAGCGGCGATCGGTGTGATTAGCGGTGGCCTTGTTTAGTGGACGCATTGGACCGCAGAGCAGAGCTACATCTGATTGCCGGCTACACCGTCATGTAATCAGACCCACTTGTGCACTATTCACCCTGCACGGAATACACGACCTGAATACCCACAGAGACGGACACAAACGCGCTGAGCCATTCAGACAGACATCCAATCTGATGCGTGTGCTTAACACATTTAGACACATGTACGGGCCTCCCCAATTATCCTCACACATAAATAGACGTTGTCTAGAAATAGCAAGGCTTAGTTGTGTATTTTGGCTGCAGGGAAGGTGGCCGGATTCTGATAGATGTTGGATTAGACGGCAGGAAAGAGACGGAGGGAAGGGATTAGCGCTGATGAGCTGCAACTGGGTGTTGTGTGTGTGTGTGTGTACAGGAGGGTGGGTGGGTAGATGTATGGGTGTGTGGCAGGGTGCATTTCTAAATTTGTGTGTCGCTTGTTGGTTTTTGGCGGTGGTGGGTGTGTGTGTGGTTGGCTTGGGGACGATTTCGAACCAAGCTAAAGAAAGGGAAGAGTCAATTAATTAAAGGGTCATTGCTGGGTCAGCTGCTTGGATTTGTGTGTGTGTGTGTGTGTGTGTGTGAACTATCTAAACAGGCTGTAATCAGCAGACTGAAGGGAGACGGGAGGAGCTGCTGACAAGGACCTCTCATTACTGTAATTTTCTTTCTTTACAAACGCACACGCAGGTTGTTCTTGGTGACTGCAGAAAGGCTTGCGTTGTAACGTGTGTGTGTGTGTGTGTGTGTGTGTGTGTGGTCTGTAGAGGGAGATAGGCTCTCCACTCACCACTAATATGCTGCCACTCATCACTAAAGGGCTCCTCCACTCATATCTGCCCAAATACGACACTGGTATAACTACTGATGCACTACTGTGTGTGTGAGTGCCATCTTTAAAATATTTAGTGATCGCCAGATCGTTCCATAATCACTCATCCAGTTATTTTCTTCTCGTGCCAAATTGTGACATTTCAGTTCTTTCCATGCATTCTGCCCTATTTGTCTTTTTAGACAAGTAGGTAACCACTTCATTGTTTTACCATCAACAGCATTAAATCAAATTCCAGAAATCTGTGGTTGGCTTTTTACCAAACTGAATTGCTGATGCATTCCTTTAACCACCATCTGTGTTGTTCTGAACTGAACATATCCCTGCAGCACATGCAACTGGATAGGCTGTATGTGTGTGTCCAGCTATAATCAGACAACACAGTCATGTATCCTCACCAAATGATAAAATTATATTTGCTTTAGCGGAGGCGGTGGGTTTGTGGTTTCTTTTATAGGCGCATTACGTTTGTGGGTTGCTTCATGTGATACCTCTCCCTGTTTTAATTCTGTGTGTGCACGTTTGTGTGTGTGAAACATTTATGAAAGGCCATCCTTTACAGTACGTCTAGCAGCAGAGGGAGAGGGTTACGGTTGGCCTACTATTGTGCGACAAGATCCGAACTCTTTGTTTTGTTTTATGTGTGTAGGTGTGTGTTTGCTGTTGTACTCGCCCTTGAGAGATGATGAAAGAGTACACGAGCAAGTTGGGTGGGTCCCTAGTGTGCATGTTTGTGTGTGTCGGAGACTGTGTGTGTGTTTGAAGACGGAGAGGCTGGAGGTTTTTGCAGCGGAGCAGAGAGGAAAGGTTGATCAATAGTTAATGAGATGTAAAGTGAACAGTCACATACCTGGAGGCTGGCAGGCTAAATGGTCCTGACACTGTAAAGGCATCACAGTGGTGCGCTCGCAGTGTGTGTACACCGTGTAGGTGTGCGTTCTTCACTGGCTGGTAACTCTTTATTAATGGAGCACTTTTTGGCAGTTATGGTGCTTGTTTGCCAACAAAACTACAGACCCAGTTCAAGATTTAAAGAGATGGTGCCCTCCTTAGTTTAACTGGATTAAAGAAGAAATGAGAATACAACAACATTTGACTCAGAGAAATTATGGTGAATGTTTTTCTCTCTAAATCCATGAATTGATTAATCTGTAAGATTCAACAATAGTAAGTGATCCTGAGATTAATTGAAGTGATTAATGTTTCTGTACAAACCTTCTTGCTTTTAACCTTGTATTTATACTATTTGTATTCACATGTGAGTAGAGATCCCTTAATGTAATATTTCTTTATTTGAATTCATAAGACAAAATAGCTGATGAACTTATTAATGGTTAATCTTTTCATGGTTAAACTTTCAAAAGATCTGTGGACGTTCAGTAACTTCCTGAATTCGCCAATTTGATATTTGAATGTGTTGTTTTGTCCAACCATCAGTTCAAAATCTAAAAATATTCAGTTAACTATCACAGGAGTTCACATTTTAGAACTGGCACCAGCTGGTGTTTGGTAGTTTTAAGTCAGTGAAAACATAAACAGCAAAATGACTCATCATTTTGGCTCTAATTAGATTTACCGCCCAACCCTACACGGGCATTGTCTTCCCAGTAAGATTACAACAACATTTTACCGTCTAAAAATCTTTATACAGTGGAACCAGTCTGACCTCATCTCACACAGTCTTAACCCTCCTCCTCCTCCTCCTCCTCCTCCTCGACTCACAATTAGCTTGTGGAAGGAGGAGGAAGTTAACTTTATTGGTCTTTGGGGTGTCATTTGCACAGTTTGTGCAAAAAAGAACTGTAATTGATCATTTTTGTCACGGAGAAAGAAAACGACATAATTTTTTATCATCTGGCATCAATTTGCTTAGAGAAGTCCTGTTTCTGCAGCCCTGCTCACATTGATGCCTTTTTGTGTAAAGACAATCAGTGGAGTTTTCCCTCTATAAACACAGTCAGAAATATCCTCAAACAGCAAAAAGCAGTGGACAATTGTGCTATATTAGAAGGAAACATGAAAATGGCTTTGTTCCATTCAGTGTGGGAATTGTAGAAGTAAAAAAGTATTGTTCAGAAAAACAAATACAAGAAAGGAAAGCGTTGACATTTTTACAATACCAAGTAGCCTGTTTCAAACATGGTGACTAAAGACCAGCATTTCTACAAAGTGCAAAATTAGATGCTTCACTGTCTGTAAGCTCTTATTAGTGTGTGTGTGTGTCTCCATTTGTTGTGCATGTGTGGGTGTATACAGTATGAGCTCCCAAGTACATTTTATTACGGTGCACTCCCATACATGCAGTGTGTGTTGTTCATGTGTGTGCGCACACACGTAAACGCTCCCGTGCTCCAAGTGGTATGTTTGTGTGCTTCCATGCTCGTGTGTGAGGAGCATCTATATGTATGTGTGTCTTCAGTAGCAGTGAAGCACTGACAGAGCTGTCTGAAGGCTGGCAGACTGCAGATTTGTAGCGCATTCGGCTGATCATCTTATCTCCTGTCACCGCCAGTGAAAGATTGGAGGAACCGAGCCCACCATGCTACACACACATGCGCGCGCACACACACACACTGTCACATCTCCGTTTTCCTTGTTGCGTCTCTCTCTCTTGCTCGCTCAGTCTTGTTTTCTCTCCGTGTTGCTGTCTTTCTCTCCGTCCTCCAAACCATCTCTCCCTCCCTGTCAGTAAATGGTGCCGAGCCAAAGACTAATTATTACAGGCAATCATTTCGACATGAAATACCTACTTCCTGCTCACCGCTCTCCTTCCCTCTACCCCTCATTTTCTTCCCCCCTCCAACTCCTTTATGCTCCCACAGTCACATAATGGCAACACACACTCGCACAGTAATTCCATTCCTTGAAGTCCATTTTGCGGGGAATGGTTATTGCTTTCTGAGTGCGACCTTGGGGTCTTTCTTGTAAGCACAAGAAGTGTCCATCTGCACGCTGTGCATGCTGTGCCAAAAACAGAGGACTGATTTTTACAGGTATAGGGACACTGATTTTCTTCTTCTTTCTTTTTACTGAGATTTAATAACATGTCTGACTGCTGCTCATTTACAAAAACTAAATATTAAAGAGCCAAGGCTGCTTTGTGAATGTGACACTTGGGTGGTGAATGGTCATTTTCAAGCACCTTCAAAGAAACAAGCTGTTCCTTTCTGCTGTGGATTCTGTCAAAACGTCCTGAAAGTATAAAGCATATATATTCAGCTGCACAGAAACATAATGTTTAGAGCTGAAGGATTAGTCTGTTGGCTGATTCGCTCATCTGCAGAAAGAAATAACTGATTTTATGTGTATTAAATATATATTTTCACAGCTTTAGTAAAAACATAAACCTTTACCTTGAGATGGTTGGACACAGAAATCAAGTCAGCATGAGCACTTGCCACTTTTTAAAATATTTTATACATAAAAATGATTCATTGACGAATCAAAACCAATCAACTGAAAAAATGCTGATGGGAAAACAACCTTCAGCTGCAGTTATTATCACGGCTGCACGTTTTATTGACAGAACAGTCGCTTATTATCTCTGTGCTGATCAATACCTGTTTCTTTGAGTGTAGTCATGAGTGTTGGCTCGAAGCTCATCACAAGTTCACGTCGAGCTTTGCACACAGTTGCATTCGTTCTCTGCTCAGCTGTGAGGGACTTCTGCCGAGAGGCAATTCCACTTTAATAAAATCTATAGGGTGGGGGTGGAGGTTTAATCCTCACCAGCCTCCCTCCCCTCCTCTTCCTCCACCACATTCCTCTCCCACTCTTCGCCCCTGCTTCTCTCCCTCTCCTCCCTCGTCGCTCTTCTCCTCAACTGGCTGGCAATGATAAATGAGTCAATTATGTGTGTGTGTGCATGCAGCGCTGGAGAGAGGGAGCGGATGGGGCTGTTATTACCTGTTGCGGCTGGGGGTAATGTTGCGGTATTAATCATATTCTAATTTTCCTCCGCCAAACGACCCCTCCACCCACCACCGCCCCCCACGCCTTCCTCAACCCACCCCCGATGTCCCCCCCCCCCCCCCCCCCCAATCTATCTGCTGCTTGCAAACAAGTTGGCATAAACTGCCTAAGACCCAAATTGTACAACCCCTGTGGTGAGGGAGGGGAGAGTTAGAGGTAGGACAGAGTGTATTTCAGCGTGAGATGCAGGAGAGGTGGGGTGAGAGAACAGCAGAGGTGACGAGGGAGGTGTTTGTGTGCTTGAACCCAAGCACATTTAGAAATTGAGTATGTGTGTTAGCAAAATCCCGACATTATCCAATTTTAGAGGACACCAGGGTCTGGTTTAGGTGTGTGCGGAGACGGGCAGACACAGAGGACAGGCAAAAATATAGGACACAGGGGAGAGGTGTTTGGCTGCCATCGCCTCAGAGATGTGTGTGAGTGTATAAGAGAGACTCTATGCCAGGCCTTGAATTTGTTTTGGTAGTGAAATGCTCGCAGAGGGAGCAACAGATGCAGGTCATGTCCAGAACATAAGGGAAGAGATTTGTTAAAATAGGAAACGGTACATGTGTTATAGATACCAATGAAACCACCAAGCTCCACCAATATTGATTTGTTTTTTCTTTAAGTGGGTCAAGTGTGCCACCAAAGGGGAGAGAAGAAGAAGGAACAGTCAGATTGACAGACCCAAAGATGGAAAGGGTTAATTGGGCTAAAACAAAAACCAGGAGGGCACGTGGACATATTGAAAAGTGTCCAGAGAGAAGTGGAAGGGGAGAGACACCTTGGATGTGCCTGCCTGCAGTCTTGGCTGGATTTCAGGCCCCAAGCGTGACTTTGTCTATTTCTGCTCTGCTCTGAGGTGATAATGGGCTGTCAGCACCCCAGTCACCCTGCTCCCTCCTCCCCAGTGAACGATGGAGAGAGGGGGAGAGGGATGAGACAGAGAGTGCGACTGGGGGAATAATTTGTTGCCATCCTTCTAATTGCATTGTGTATTTTTATTTGCAGTATGATACAAATCAAAACCAACTGTCTATATATATATATATATATATATATATATATTTTTTTTTTCCGTTCTTCTCTCTGTTGCAGTTTGAAGCTGGAGTGTGAGAAACTGGCCACAGAGAAGACTGAGATCCAGAGACACTACGTTATGGTGAGAGACACGCACACATACACGCCGTGTCTCTCCACATTCACTCACAACAATTGCAGTGCCAAGTCCCCTCAATCCCTTTCATCTGCTAACAGCTGCCAAACAACACCCACCAGAAACCACACACAGGACCACACATGCTCACACAGACACATATTAAAGGACTACAGAATAAATATGTTTGTGACAAGGGGAAAAAAAAGTTGTTGCGAGGCTGACTGTGTTCAGAGAACAAAAAAAAATGAGATCTGATTGGTTTTGATAAATGAGAGAAGGTGCTTTTTTTTTAATTGAAAACACAATAATCATCATATTGGCACAAGTGTTGAATATTGTTAAACGGTACTCGGATCTTATGCTACATCAAGCCCAAAAATAATCATTTAATCAGGTTCTCAGGCTGCTGTTATACAAACATAGTATAACAGCAGCCATTTTTTTTTTAATCAAATGGTTTATTATTCGATGACTAAAAATAATCGTTACCAACTGTCATGTGCAGCCTCACACATGCCTCCTTTTGGGGTTCATCGTGGCCATTCACCCTTACTGCTGATAAATTTGTCTAAAGGGATTCCTGAAGCATCCACATGACATCACTGGGCGCAGACTGTGGTTTGAATCATAAGGATTTCTTTAAATCTGGAGTGAAAAACAATCACACAAATGCATTAAAGCGCTTCCTCGTTCCACTCAGAGATGGACCTGATACGTGAACCCCGGATCTCTCCTCCAGATAACGGAAAGGCCAATGCTCTTTGTCTTTATTTTTAAAGCCTGCAAACCCCCAGCCTTGATTTACCTGTGATCAGAGCCATAAACAACCACAGCTGACAGAGTGTAGGATGCCCAGAACCTGCTGTGCCAAAAAAGAGCTATGTGGCAATCTTGGCACAGAGTGGGGATTTGTGGGGGGTGGTGGTGGTGGTGGTGGTGGGTGAAGTTTTAGTGATGGGGAGGAGGGGGGTAGTTGGCATCAAACACAGGCCAGGTCTCCTTTGCTGGCTGATGATTTGGGGGAGTTTGGATGTTGCTAAGCAACAGGCGAAACTTGGCAAAGCAACTGCCAAGCAGAGCTGCCAGCTGCCAGGAAAGGCGTCTTTTATGGAGGCTTACAGGCAAACACACACAGAAAGGGGAGCGCACACACATGCCTCGAACGCACACGCAACGCACAGAGATACACACGCCTACACAGTTGCAGAATTGTGCTATAAACACACACACACACACACACACACACACACACTCATGTGCGCTAACTGCCAGGAAAGAAGTCTGGAGAGAGAGGACCCCTGCCATCTCCTCTTCCATCCTGCCAGCCTGTTCTGGCTGCCCAACTGCCAATCTCCTCTCTCCACAACCAGCCACACTGAAAAGCAAATGTCAGTCTGTCACTTTTCAAGGCATTTGACTTTAAAATGGTCTTCTTTTTCACCCAACTCTGAAGGGGAAGAGAGAGACTGAGTGAAAGCGAGAGATCCTCACCTGTCTCTCTCTCTCTCTGTGGCATTCAATGCCTCCTGCGTTCCTCGCAGCTCCTTGTACTTTGGGATAAAAGCCAGGGTCAGATAACTCACATTAGACATGATTATTGCAATAGTCTGTCACCTTCCTCTGCCTGGCGACAATTTCCCTGCCTGGCTTCGCGTTTGTGGCTTCCGAAACACGCCTCAGGGTCATTTTAGTGCCGCTGACTTTCAGCAAAGTCAGTCAGCAGGTGAAATTAGCAGTGATGTGCTTTTAGGGACATATGGGCACTTCAGAGTGCACATGCTTGGGCCGGCATCCTGTGAATCTGGGACAAAAAGAACAGGCTTTCTGACTGGACCGTTAAAGTCGTGTGTGCAAAAGGATTGACTGAATTGGCATTTTGTTTTGACATAAGTACATCAGAAATGGGATATTAAAATTCCCATGGAGACGGTTGTTTTTAGGAACTATTTCAGCTACGAAAATGGCTCAAAGGGGCATTTTTGGTTTTCGACTGAAAGACTTTTATCACCGAAACAGGATGTTGTCATGACTCAAGCAAAAAAATGCAGCCAGCATTGGCATGTCTGCCATGTGGACGTAAAACAAACAGCAAGACAAACGTTCATCTTTTTGTTTTGTTTTTTCATTTTAATTCGAATGTGCATGTTCAGCGGTACACGTCCCCTTCATTTTTGGTTTCGGCCAAGAATTTTCATTTCGTTGCATCCCTAATTAATACGGCTTTATTGTGAGTATTCTCTCTAAATGTGTGTTACGGGGGATACACTGATGGTCTGGGACCTTCCATGGGAATATTTTATTATAAGAGCTCTCTAGAATATCATCAGACTGGACTGTTATCATTTCAATCACATCTACATTTTATCTTTAGCAGATAAACTCTCCATCTTCCCCCAATCCACATGCTAAAGTTCTGTGTTTCACTGTCTCATTGTATATTCATGTGTACTAACTGATCTTCTCCTTTGTTTCAGTATTATGAAATGTCCTATGGCCTTAACATTGAAATGCACAAACAGGTGAGTCAGCCCCAAGTCTTATTTTCTATTACTGCCACTTCCTGATTTCCGTTGCCTCCAATCAGTTCTGCTACCACTATGATTTCGTAGTCTCTCTCTTTTTGTTTTTTTCTACCACTGTAAGGTCAATCCTCTCTCTGATGGACTTATAAAGCAATGTTATGCTGTGGAGGCGTTAATAGGATCCACAAACAGAATTCATTTCTCCACCACAGACAGACCAGAATACTCTGCCCTTCTTTCTCGCCCATCATAAATCCCTGTCTGTTCCTCCCTCTCTCCATCCCTCTATCCATCCTCTCATCCCTCTCACTCCTGCCATGCTCCTCCATCCCCACTTCCTCTTTTTTGTCCTTTCCCCTCAGTTGCCGTCTGACTGTGTCTTCCTTAATGCTCCTCTCTCTTGATCTCCATTTCTTTACCATTCCTGTCACTCTTCCTTTCCATTGATTTCTCTTTCTCTCTCTTTAGCGCCTATTTTTTTGGTGCACCCTGCCTCCACCTCTGTCTCCTCGCAGACATACAGTCCATGCTGAATTTCACTTTAAATCAGGTCACTGCCTTCCTGCCGTCTACTCTATCTTTCTTCTCTCTCCCTCGTTCGTTTCACCATCTCAATCGCTTCACTTTTGACGTGCTGTTGCCGCCACCCCCAACCACCACCCCCACCTCCCCATCTCAATTTTCCTCCCCCGCCTTCCTTCTGTTTCTTCTTTCTCTTGTCTATTTCTCTTCTCCCTCCCACATCTTTCGTTCATTGGCTGTCATTTCCTCAACCCAATCTGCCCTTTTCCTTCTCCTCCTCTACCTCCCCTCCTCCCTCCACCTCCCCTTTTCATTTCCTCTCTCCTATTTTGTCCTCCCCTCTTCATCCTCCTTCTCTCGATTGCTCATGTTCTTTCCCTCTCTCTGTCTCGCTCTCCCTCTTTCTCTCTCCCCCTCTCTCTCTCTCTGAAGATGTCATTTAGTAGTTGGAGTTCTCTAACAAGAAATCATTGTGTCTCCCCTGGGGTGGGGGGTGATGGATTCAGAGGATGGAGGAGAGGAGGGCGGGGGTGGAGGGGTGTGTGTGGGGCACACTGGCTGGCTGGACAAATGGGGAGTGGAGGGAAGGAGGGAGGGAGAGATGTGGGCTAGCGAGAGGAATGAGAGAGGAAGAGCAAGAAAAAGGAGGGGTGGAAGTTCAGTCCGGCATCAATAAATCACTTAAGAGGGAGAATAGGTTGCGGTGAGAGTGGGTACATGTATGGTGCACACACATGCACATGCATTCTCACACATACTAGCTCAAACACACACACACACACACACCAGAACAGAGCCTAGCTGTCAACAAGATAAACAGCCTGTGGCCATAATGATGTTGTCATGATCTCTGCATGCATATCATTACTGGCCCTAACGGCCTTGTTGAGCCCGCCGCTAGACATGTTTGTGTGTGCGCACGTGTTTTGTGTGTGTTAGACATTACATGGCAGTGCTTCTAACGCTGATTACTGCGCTAATAGGAGGGAGGGAGGGAGGGGTGGATGGAAAGAACGATAAATGGAGTGGGATGGAAAGAAAGATGGAAAGAGAGATGACGATGATGATGAGGGAGAGATGGAGGAAGGCTTTGCTGTTGGCTGTGTAGCCAAGCAGATCGAGACAGACACACACCCACAGCAAGAACCACTGACCCCCAGCAGGAAACACACACACACACACACACACACACACACACAGAAGCAGGCAAAATGAAAAAACTCATAGCCAGACATGCAAGGACACACCAGAAACACATACACACATGCGAGATTGCGAATCTTGTATCTTTTCTCCTTCTCTCACACACACACACACACACACACACACACACACACACACACACACACACACACACACACACACACAGTCTGTGCGGGCTGGCCGTGGCCACAGCAGATGCTGTCCATGAATATTTTAGCCAAACTCTCTGGCAGAGTTTCCATTTGCATGGACCAGATGTAAGCAGCTGAAATATTTACCACATTGGCCCTGGGAGAAGCAGGCCAGAGCCACACTAGTTGTGTATATGTGTGTGCGTGTGTTTGTGCGTGTGTGTGTGCGCGCGCATTTATAAGTGTGTGGCTTTTCTTTGTGTTCAGGCTTGGTCTTGGCTGTGTGTGTGTGTGTTTGTGTGTGAGAGAGAGTTTGTGTGTTTATTCATCAAAGTGACAGTATCTTATTTTTTTTTCTTTCAGACGGAGATTGCCAAGCGGTTGAACGTGATCTGTGCTCAGCTCATCCCCTTCCTGTCACAGGAGGTGGGAGACACACACACACACACACACACACACACATGCGCGCACAGACACACACACACACACCCTCTCACTCTCTTGCGTGAGAGCAACTCAAACAGAAGGCATGCGCATACATACACATTTATCAATATCTCTCACACACAGAGCTGCAGATGGACAGAACTTCAAAGCACATTAATATTCTTCCGCCGCCAAATGGACGTGAGCGTTCACAAGATACTGAGAATGAAAACAATCTGTATTTCAAAGGCGCACTTTGCCAAAACGTGAACATTTTTCCACACTAATTATGAAATATATTTGTGTAAAGTGTAATGTGTAAAACAATTACCCACATTTGGAAAGCACCTGCCCCCGTACTAACTTCTTGGTTTGTTCCACAGCATCAACAACAAGTGGTCCAGGCCATGGAGCGCGCCAAACAGGTGACCATGGGGGAGCTAAATGCTTCGATAGGGGTACGTGGGCTCCCCCCTCTGCCTCATAGCGTGTGTACTTTAAACTCCCATATATTTATTTTTCCTCCTTTTCTTTTCCTTTAAGTAAGGTAAACTTCAATTGGCTTGATCTATCAACAAATGTTTTTGGAATATGGTTTAAGATGCCTATTTTAAAACATGAATTGGTTTAAAAATGATTTATCACGCAGCTAAACAGCTCCAAAAATTACAATTCCAAATTTTGAAATGACAAAATTAAATTAATGGGAATTTTAAACAGGCTTTTAACAGCATTTGAGTTTGTCACTTTGGTTCCCATCCCTTTGATTTGACAGCATTCCCCCTCCTAAAAAGTCCCTGCCTTGACCTCAGGATTCCTCCTCTCGTGCACATCGCAGCAATTAGTTCCCTTTCTTTCCTCCTCAATTATTCTTGATTACTTCCTGTGAAGCCGCTTCCTTCACTGCTTGTAAGTCACCCAGATCTCTCTCCTTTTCTGCCTCCCTTCTCTTTTCTGCTTTCATCTCTACAGCAACAGCTTCAGGCCCAGCACCTCTCCCAGCATGCGCAGGGTTTGCCAGTGGGCCCACACCCATCAGGACTGCCCCACCCCGGCCTGGCGCTTGGCGGAGGGTCTGGCCTGCTGGCCCTGTCCGGGGCTTTGGGGGCCCAGCTGGCTGCCAAGGATGAGAGAGCGCACCTAGAGGCAGCAGCCGCCGCTGCCGCCGCCGCAGAGCACCACAGAGGTACATCACCGCTCTTAAGGATGCATTGTTTATTTATTGCGTCACTTTAAGTAAAAGCATAAAGCTCTAGATGAGTTCAGGGTGGGGAAAAGAGCTGGACTGACTTCTATGAAGATAAATACGTCTCACCGAGGCAGGAGAAGAGTGAGCATTGACGTTTGGCTAGGGCTACTGATGATTAGTTTTGCTTTGGAATTTTGGCAGGGCTCAGGAGTGCTGCTGATAATAACACTCCTCAGGGATATTTTTCTACTGAGTCATCAGCTGCAGAGTGATGTAAATTGATGGCAGATAATCTTACATTTTCTGTGTGTGTCCGTGTGTCCTTATTTGCCGTCCTGTTGCCTGGTACCTGGATGTGCTTGTGCCTGGAATGAGCAGACCGTGAGGCAGGACCAGTGAGTACAAATTACTACACTATCACAGTCATACCCGTCCACTCTTTGTTCAGTCGCCTTTCATATTGTAGGCACTCAGCGTTGAATACAAATGTCCACTCCAGGAGGCTGCACGTATCACTTTAAATACTACACACATCCCAAAATGAAATGGCAATATGTACAGATATTAAACACATCGTTGGCAATGCTGGATTTTGTGGAAATATGTGTTAAAAAAATGGTGAAACTCTATTATTTCTATTTAACAAAAGACCAAAAACGTAGTTGTAATTATTGGAAATTGCAGATAAAAATGGGAATTTGTTTGAAAACCCTGTAAATAATTTATTTTGTTGTTGGAAGCTTTATTATCTACCCTCTTTTTATGCGCTTTACCAATCAAAACTAACACATTTAAGGTACCACTTAGTGTTGTTTCATCTTTTATACAATATATTTATAACATAAGCTTTATCACACAGTCAGCACTGATACATTTTCTCTCGTATCCATATAATGACAAAATAGTTTTATGAATTTAACCATCATGAACCAATTATACATTTCACTTCTCAGCACTATATAACCGTGTCAGAAAAAAACACCTGTATCAGCGTCTAAGCATACTCTGACCACTCCAGTCTTCTCTGCTGCCAAGTTTCTGAAAACTTGAAGGATTCTCTTTCTTCCTCTCACTCCCACACTGAGCCGGCCAATCGATTCAGTCTGATATTCTTTCACATTCATCTCGGCAGCTCATGAGCCTGGCATGATTTATGCAGTCCCTCTCACCTCATTACCGCCCTCTTCCTTCCTCTTGGCCCTGGCGTCCTTTTTCTCCACTCCTTCCCCTGTCCTTCCCACCTTCATCCCCTCCTCCCCTTTGCTCCTCGCCCCGCCTCACCTCCTTGCTCTCTGCCTCGCTTTTCTCAATTCAATCCCCTCTCCTCTCCCCTCTACAGAGCTCTCTGTCCAATGGGGATAAGGGTCGCCAGGCAGACTACCTCAGCAACGGCAAGAAGAGGAAAGCTGATGAGAAGGAGTTCATGACAGATTACGTGAGGATGCTTTCATAACACTCTTAAATGTTTGAGTAACAGTAAGAAAGTTTCACCCAGTGCAGACTTTAGAGACCTCCTGTGTGTTATTACACTATTTGAAATATTTACCCTTTCCGCTATCATTACTGTACTGTTGGAACAACCAGATAATGTATGCTGGATAAGGGGTTATTTTTAGCGTGAGATAAATAATGATTTTATTGTGAAACCATCCATGTGAAAGAGAACAGAAATCATTTTTTTAAAAAACACATCCCTGTGTCTGTGAAGATGAACTTTTTCAAATGCATTAAACATACGCAGACACTTGTTTGCGCGTGCTGTATATTTCTGCATGTAATCTGCATACATCACACAGCAGAGCAGGGATATCTCATCTCACCTTCTCCCTCTTTGTCTCGCAGGGCAGCGATGCAGATAAGAGTGATGATAATTTGGTGGTGGATGAGGTTAGTAGGCGGCCGCTGGCCTCCGTTTGCCTCACACCTGCATACATCATGTAAACACACCAAGCGGGACCATATGAATATGAATATGAATAGTAATAACGATAATCCTCCTCTACCTCTGCCAGCCCTCATACAGCAAACACACACAACAATTGAACGTGGGGATGCACAGACTCGGACTGCAATTCACGCTGCATACACATTTGGAAAATGCCTTCACGTTCAAAGCTGTTGATGTGGCTGTTGAGCTTTGTGAATGAGGGCAGGCAAAGTGGATAGGAAGATTGGAAGAGGTTAGAAAATAAGTTGGTGTCCTTTAAAGATAAGAACCAAAAAATAAAAACTGCAACTCTTATGAATAATTGTACAATTCTTATCTTTCATATTCATATCAGTATATACAGGTAAGGTGAATGAGATTTGCACAGTCTGTGAGAGAATAAATTAAAGAAAAACAGTAGTTAGATGGAGCAGTCGCAGGATACGTTGTTTTTTCTCATTGACATCAACAGGAATTAAAAAGAAACTGTAATTATTCCTCGTATTCATACTCACCATTCACATGTTTCTAATAGAAGCCCATTTTCTGTCCTGATACGTAATCTAGAGTTTAACCACTAGACCAAGTTTGACAAATCAAGTTTGAAAAATCTCTGTTTTAAGAGTCTCTTCACCTCCTTGAATCAGAGTTTAATCTTTAGACAGACGGTGTACATGACAAGGTCTGTGGTTCATGTCCCCTGTAACTTTGCACAAGGCTTTCAGCAAGATGATTACAGCAAAACTGACTATGGTTTTAAAATAAATTAGGTTTTTAATTTTACAATTGTTCAATATGTTAAGAAGATTTTAACTACTTTGTTTTTAAATTCAGGACCCGTCGTCGCCCCGCAGCGTGCAGTCCTACTCATCTAGGGAGAATGGTTTGGATAAAATGCCCCCATCGCGTAAGGAGGGCCCCCCTCAGGCCAGCCCCACCTCCCTGGCCTCGTCCAGCAGTGCCACCTCCCCATCTCGTGGCAAAGAGCCCCCACAGGTAAACGGACTCTCACGAAATTATCATCATTTTCTTTAATAAATGTCTTTACTACGTGGTATGTTTCGGTGAAGGGCAGCTGCTTTTCCATACTCTGAGCACTCATGCTACTGTTTTGTTCAGGGTCAGTAGTGTGAGTTATTATGTTGGATATTCAACATCCCACACATTCCTTCTGCTGACATACCACAGTGCTGCTCAGGTCCTATCTGCCCTATGTCATTCTTATTGTCATTTTCCCCCCTGTATTTTTTTTTCTTCCTTGAACTGCTCTTTCATTCACCAGTGAATTATTCCTACCCTGTGAATCTAATAAAGCCGGTCTGTTTATTTCACCTTCATCCTCTATGTATTTACTTTCCCTGTTTTTTTGACGCTTCTCTTTTTAACTCGACACTCTTTCTTTCAGAGAGAGAAGTCCAGCACTCCTGGTATGAAGCCAGGGACCCCCATGTCTCAGGAGTCCAACACCCCAGGACCAAGCGGGCCCCCACAGTTCAGACCTGTTTCTGGCAAACCTGGTGTCGACCCCCTCGGTAAGAACATCTATGAGCTTGCCTTTATTCCCCAAAGAAAATATTATCTGTACTTTTTACATCGCTAAAACAGACCATTGGACTTCAGATATCCGGTAGCTGATGTGAAAACGTATTGCAATACATCTCTGGAAAAACTGTAGTTTCTTGCCATGTTGTTAGGAAACCAAGAAGACAGATTCATCTCGCCCTCCTCTCAGGAACTCCAGCTTTCTCTTTACGCACAGGATCAATTAGGAATATGAATCTGTATTTGCAGAGATGGGGTTTTAGCCTGTGTCGGCTTTGTTACATGAAGTGATTCTATCAACATTGGTATGGATGTCAGCCAGCTCCCCGCCACCGACCACCATCTGGACTTAATAAGCAGCTGTGGGCAAAAATATTCACCGCGCCTCACTTTTTAAATGGAAAGATTAGGAGAGGTGATGGACTGTGACTGTGAGCTGCTTCATAATGAGCCTCCATCTATTGCAGTCCATCGCTTTCTCCCTTTTTTTCGCACATCACCTGTTAGAATTGGCTAACACACACACACACACACACACCATTAGCCATGCATACATGCACAATGCACCTACATGCACAGGCGGAGGATACAGATAAGATGTTTATGTGCGTGCATGTGCATGCTGTGTGACTGCAAGAAGGTATGGTGGCCAGCAGGGGTCAGTAGTGGTCTAGAGCTGCACTTAGACATGCTGTCTTGCCTTTAGTAGCAGCTTGTTCACAGCCTGTCAGTCACAGCTGTCTCATACACTGAAAGGCTCTGCAGAGGGAGTCGCCCTAATACAATGTTTATCTTATTCTAATCAACACTAAAATTACATTAAATGACTCACATTAATGTATTGCTCAGTAATTGGTTCACTCAAATAATTCCAAACCAGTGAACCCCCCTCTGTTCTTTTCTACCTCCAGCTCTGGGTCTGAGAAACCCCATGGCGGTGCAGGGAGCATATCCTCCAGGGGCCTTCGGCTTGCCCCCACCAGGGGTGAACGGGGACCTGCCCGGGGCGGCTGGGTATGGCGCCGGCCTCCACTTGGTCCAGTCCCAGATGAACGGAGCTGCAGCGGCAGCGGCAGCAGCTGCTGCAGGCTATGGGCGGTCCCCCGTGGTGAGCCCGATGCTCTGCAGATAATTTGTCTTTCCAGTGTCACTGTCAGATGTAATACCTCAGCATATAAACCTGTCAGAGAGGGCAAAATATATACAGCCAATAATATATGGTCAGGAAGTGTGTGAGAGTGCGGCTGCATTGTCATTTATTGTTGGAATCTGTGACCTTGGCTCGTGAAAAGTTTGATTTTATGTGATCTCACCGTCTTGGGATTGTCGCGTGAAACTTTCTCTCTTCTCTTCTGTGTTTTCTCAAGTGTTTTTCTTTTCTGATCTTAAGTTAAGGTTTCTAATCTGTCTCTTCCAGGTGGGCTATGAGTCTCCACACCCACACATGAGGGTCCCTGGGCTGACAGCCAGCATGCAGTCAGCCGCCTCCGGGAAACCGTGAGTTTCCTCTTCTTTGCCTGCGATCCTTCAAATCCTCACCTGTTCACTATTAACTGCCCTTCAAAGCCCGGCTTTTCCTCGGATTTCAGTTAAAACAACAGAAGAGAATGAAAGATTTAATAAGAAGGGTTTAGTCACAGGGAAAAATCAGAAAGAGAAACCTTTAATTGTAAGCTCTCAGAACTTATCAGCAGATACATATAACATCAAGGCTGCTTTGTTGAAATAAGACAGTTTGTGTTTAAGAACTTTGTTGTTCCTTCAAGCACATGAAAGCCGTTTGAAAACAGCTGCTAGTGATGTGGCTGGTCCTACTTAACTTCATTGTTCGAGGTATTTCTGGCGAATTTAGATGCCATGACGTCAGTGATAGCTGTTGAGCAGCTCCAGCACGTTAATGGAGTTACATATAGTTTGTTTCAGTTATACAGACGTCATTTGGTAAACGTTAGCTTTCAGTCCTTTGGGGTTGCTCTTTCAAAAGTACCTCTGGCAAATGCAGAAATCCTGAGTTGAAGCAGATGAATGGGGGGGGGCTACACAAAAATGTTCTGTAACCTGTTAGGCCAGCACACGGGAATACAAGGCAAGGAAATGAGCAGTAAACGAGCAAAAAACTAATGAAGTTCTAATATTGTAACTGCTGTGGGACACTTTCAGATAACCTTTGTGGAATGTAGTGATCCTAAATAATAAAATAATATGTTTGACCTAACTTAAGTGTCTAACTGCAGCCTTTAATCTGTCATTCATCCATTTCTGCTCCATCTCGTCTTCTCCTCAGCGCCTACTCGTTCCACGTGAGCGCGGACGGTCAGATGCAGCCGGTGCCCTTCCCCCCCGACGCCCTGCTCGGTCCAGGAATCCCTCGTCACGCCCGTCAGATCCACACCCTGAACCACGGAGAGGTGGTGTGCGCCGTCACCATCAGCACCTCCACGCGCCACGTCTACACCGGAGGCAAGGGCTGCGTCAAGGTGTGGGACATCAGCCAACCGGGAAGCAAGAGCCCCATGGCCCAGCTGGACTGTCTGGTGAGACACGAGGGAGGGACGTTTGTGGAGTCTGTTGTCCATGCTGTGTGTAATGAGGCTGCTTTACTGCTGAAACTGATGCTCTTGTTGTTAAAATACTCTTTGGATGATGAATCACTTTCGTGTAGTTGTCCTTGAGCCAAAACCTCCAGCTTCTTTATTTATGCTGTAGCAGCACACTTAACTTTGTATCCCGTTGTCGTTATGTGACGATTTATCATTGTGCTCTGTCCAATCAGAACAGGGATAACTACATCCGCTCCTGCAAGCTGCTCTCTGATGGCCGGACCTTGATTGTTGGCGGGGAGGCCAGCACGCTGTCGATCTGGGATCTGGCCACGCCGACTCCTCGCATCAAGGCGGAGCTGACGTCGTCCGCTCCGGCCTGCTACGCTCTGGCCATCTCCCCCGACAACAAGGTCTGCTTCTCCTGCTGCAGCGACGGCAACATCGTCGTCTGGGACCTTCACAACCAGACGCTGGTCAGGTAAGGGGAGAAGGAAGGCTGCACCGCCTTAAATATTTTCCTCCAAGCAGATGAAGAGAGCAGATGGAGACAAGGGAAATAGGCAGATTACTTTCAAGTAAGTTAAGAGAGGAGAGACTGATGAAAAAAAGGAAGAGAAGCTATGGAGTGGGAAATGAGAAAAGAGGGAAGAGCACGCAGAGGGACGGAGGAAATGGTGTCATTTCAGAAATTTTACAATCTGCACTCTCGGGCGTAAAGTAGACAGAGAAAAGGAGACCGGCGAAAAGATCTGTAGTCTGAGAGCTTGTCAGGAAAAATACCTTTGAAGACGAGAGGTCTTCAGGACCATGTCTACAAAGAGCAGCACCAGTAGCTTCACATGAATGGCATCTTGGAGTATGGCACTAGCTCAATTGATTCATCAACCTCTATATTTAGTGGGCACGTCTACGTGTCTGGGGACAAATGTCGCCACTAGATCAGGCTGTTAAAGCTGCGGCATGTTGCACCAGTCCTTGCTGTTAACTTTAAAAATAAACACTTAAATACTAGGTATCCCTTCTAGGTATCAGTGTTACAGGACATTTAAGTTGTTCATTAATAAACAGTATTTGACGACAGCTACAACTTCTTAGAACAACTCATCCAGCGCTTGAATGATCCTCAGTGCCTACAGGAGGAACTGTACGCTGTATACTTCTCAACTCCAAGCTGAATAAACTTGAATGCCTATTGGATTTAGACATACTCGAGATCAACATACTATATCAGGTATGCACAATTATTGGGCAGCTTCTTTTCCTCACACAGAATGGGGCAGGAAGGAGATCTAACAGACTCTGAAAAGTCAAAAACTA
The DNA here is from genome assembly GCA_005024645.1 of Planiliza haematocheilus. Taxonomy (NCBI): domain Eukaryota; kingdom Metazoa; phylum Chordata; class Actinopteri; order Mugiliformes; family Mugilidae; genus Planiliza; species Planiliza haematocheilus. The sequence goes on from SRSE01000509.1 coordinate 2,952,691, forward strand.
CAGTACATGCAGCTCTCTTGAAATTGCCAATGTATCAGGACGTGACCAAAAAACCATCAAACGTTTTGTTGCAAAAAGCCAAAAGGGTCTCGAGGAACGTGTTGAGAGAAGAAGACTCAAATAAACTGCCAAAGATTTGAGAAGAATCGAACGCGAAGATACCAGGAACCCGTTGTCCTCCAGCGCTGTCATACGCCAGAACTGCAACCAGAAGTACAAGGTGTTCAGCGCTCAGAGACGTGGCCGAGGTAAGAGAGGCTGAAACCCGGCTGCAGCTGGGCCAAGGAATATCTGGAGACGGATTTTCATAGGTTTTACTATGGACTGATGAGATGAGAGTGACTCTTGATGGAGTGGATGTGGTTGGATCAGCAGTGGGCACAGAACTCCACTCAGATGCCAGCAAGGTGGAGGTGGGGTTCTGATATGGGCCAGGATTATTAAAGATGAGCTTGTTGAACCTTTTCAGGTTGAAGATGGACTCAAACTCCACTGCTGCTAGCCAGTAAAGGCCTTAAAGATGAAACTTTGCGTTGCTTCTCTTGAATGTCAGGGAATGGCATATGTTCATAGTTTGACTCTCAAACTCTCACATTCATCTGTTGAAGGTGGAAAGTTTCTACAACCCCAGTTTAAGGTTTGCAGGATTAGTGCCATCACAACTAGTTTGGAAACTTTAGGATTGAGTCGGAGGAAGAGTCGTGCCTTCAAGAATATATTTAGATTTCTTAAATACGCCTGGAGGAGATCTCTGAGGACGCTGTGAAGCTCGGAATGAGAAAAGCAAACCTGAGGAAATGACGGTAGAAAGATTTGTGTTTGTGTGTGTCGGGGGCTCATCTGGTATTCGTCTCATCCTGCAGGCAGTTCCAGGGCCACACAGACGGAGCGAGCTGCATCGACATCTCCAACGACGGCACCAAGCTGTGGACGGGAGGCCTGGACAACACGGTCCGCTGCTGGGACCTCAGAGAGGGACGCCAGCTGCAGCAGCACGACTTCACCTCGCAGGTACACACTCAGGACACACACCTGGTTTCTGCACTCCAGTCCGATGGAGCGCGTTTCAGCCGATGACGCTCTCTTTCCTCCCTCCCCGTCTCCAGATCTTCTCTCTGGGCTACTGTCCGACAGGAGAGTGGCTGGCTGTGGGAATGGAGAGCAGCAACGTGGAAGTCCTGCACGTCTCCAAGCCCGACAAGTACCAGCTGCACCTCCACGAGAGCTGCGTCCTCTCCCTCAAATTCGCCTACTGCGGTACGAACACGCGTCGCACATAAATCCTGACTAGATTGATGGTTTGGTTACATCACAGTACCCGAGGGTATTTAATCACAGAGAGGCAGAGCAAATTTTCTGCTTCTCTCATTATTCAGAAGCAGTCGCTCTCAGTTCTTTACAAAAGCAGCGCGTCCTCTCAGGCTCCGCCGTATCTCACCTCCCCGGAGGCTTTATCTGCTGATGGTCGTGTGTGTTTTGTCCTGTAGGTAAATGGTTCGTGAGCACGGGCAAAGATAACCTCCTGAATGCGTGGCGGACACCGTACGGATCCAGCATATTCCAGGTACACCATCAAATTTTGCAGTTTTAGTTTTATTATGGTTTAAAAATAACAATGAAATATGGTGACAGGGTTTAACATTCTGATCTCTGGGCTGGATGCTGTTCACCTGTCAAATATGAAATACTTTCCTGCTTTCGTATCATCTTGTTAAAGTATTAGAGGGTTAGTTTAGGACACAGATTGATATTGTTTTGACCTGAATAAGCGGTGACGTGATTGTCTGTCTCTACAGAGGCTGCTTTATCGGCTGTGTGTTGCTAACATGACTTCCTCTCTGTCCTTGTGCGCAGTCGAAGGAGTCGTCGTCGGTCCTCAGCTGTGACATCTCCCCTGACGACCAGTTCATCGTCACCGGCTCCGGGGACAAGAAAGCCACAGTCTACGAAGTCATCTACTGAGCTCTGATTGGCTTACAAACTAATAATCAGGGGGCGGGGCCAAGGCTCCCTCCTTGCACCAATGACTGTACAAAGCGTCGGTGGGATGGAAAACAAGAGACACTCAACTCGTACTTTGTTGTTTTGTTTGTGAAAGACATGAGAAAGAGAGAGAGAGAGAAAGAGAGGGAAACGAGGAGGCGCAAAGTCACATCTCTGGAAAAAAACAAACTTTGAACTTTGATTTTAATGCTCTGAGAACGCTGGTTAGTCTATAGCTGCGCAATTGTGGGATTCCTCCAAAGAACTTTTGTTTTTGTTCCTTTTTTTTTTCTTTCTTTTTAACAAAATAAAACCTCTGTAGTGAACAAGAAATTAGCAACAAAAAAAAATATTTTTTTAGCCTTCGAATTTTTTGCAAGCAGTTGGACCGCATTGAGTGGAGAGGAAAAGGACAGACGTGGGACTGAGGGGAGCGTGGGGAGGGTTCAGGGAGGGCTGGAAAACTCTTAGTGGAAAATTACGGTCCATATTCTGTTCTGGTTATGAAGTGGAAGCCTGAGTCAGCTTGGCCCGCTGTGGCCTGGTCTGGTCCAGCTCAGTCCACAGCACGAGGCCGCTCCTCGGGGCAGCAGATGTGTGGCAGATGGCGGGATGGCGTGCTGTGAGGTTCCAGCTATTTCTTCTTTTCTCCTGGTTACGTTTCAGCAGCAGCAACATGATTGTATCATCTCTAGTGCATACATGACAGAACAAGGCTTGGTTTCTTCTGAAGTGACCTGAGAATCACACTGTCTTATTATTTTTTCTCCTTCTTTTACAAAAGAACAAAGCTGAACTTTGACCGTGTTTTAGGGAAACCAACCTCAGACGGAGGACGGAAAACTAAAAATCACTTGAAACTTGCAGGTTCCCCCCTCGGTTTCAGGACATTGCCTCTGCTACGTCATCTTTAACAACATTACACGTGTTTTTCTATTGTATTTGTGAGGGCACATCTAGACAGACACCGGTATTTTCACAACTGCATCATGAACCTTGAACCTTGCTATATATGGACATGTAAATAAAGTTCTCTAAAGGCAAACAAGGATGTTCTCTGTGACATGCTTTGAGACTGGAGATAGGAGAGATCAGCACAGATCTTTTTTTTTTTACTTATTTATTTTACCATCTAATGATTAACAGGGACATAAGTGTCTGGGATCAGTCCACTATTGAATGCTATAACCACTACCTATGAAGCTACTGCAGTGTGATGGTATGGAGCATTTGTCTGCAGTAAAAGTGTTTTTGATTGACTTCTATTGATACGTCGTACATTTGTCAGGTTAACTAAATGGCTTTAGCTAATAACATTACTTCCGTTCTGTCTGCAGCCGTTCTCTCCACTCTTGGAACAGTCACACAAAGTAGTTTATTGTAAGATCTCGGTCCGCTAGGCTCAGCTCAGCGTACAGAGAGGAGAGCTGCCTGAGAGGTGGTGCAGCAAGACACCACTTCTCTTCAGCATGTCCCTGATGGAGCGGTGCATCACTTTGTCGCCACAATTCAGAAATAAGCAAACACGGACTATTGATACACGTTGATCATCGTGTGACAATTCGATGTGGGAAACAACCTGGCATTAGTGTGCATGTTACTTTGCCATGTAGCACCCACCCATAGCGATGACACTCCTTGATGGCAGCAGTCATACCCATCAGGATGCAGCCTGACACAGACACACACAAAAACAGTTTAGGAACAATTAAAAAAAAAAACATGAGTATCTGTGGGATGATCCATTGAGGCCCCTCCCCTCAACCCATAGGACCCAAAGGCCCCCACTAACACTGTTGCCAGACACCACAGGACGCACTCAGAAGGTCCATGTCCATTCTCTGATGAGTCAACTGTCTTTAATACAAGAATTATCCTTTATGTACCGATGGAAACCATGTGAATGGTGTGTGTTGCTGCACACTACTGGCTGTTTTTCAACTTCAAACCCAAGACAGGCTCCTGACAGGTCTGACTTGGATGTTTAAAACCCAAAAGAAGAAGCATTTGTCGAATATTTAAGTCAGAGAGCCTCGCTCTCACACTGAGGTGCCAGAAAGCATCTCGAGATGAAAAGTGAACGGCGTGAACGGTGTGCTCTGCCTCTGCTCTCCTGTGATGGAAACACTTCGCTCTCTCTCTGAGTAAACACAAAGCCTCTCTTGTCGGCGTCTGGATCCTCAGACGCGTGAGAAAAGTGTCTTGGGATTCAAACCCACAGCGTGAGCAAGTTATGATTCACGGCTCCTTTGTGACTGGAGCTCTCTGTAAATAATGCAGCCGTACCGTTGTGTTTTTGTGCAGAGCTCCATCGTAGTGCGGTGAGACAAAGGTGAGCTGCAGCACAATGGGCTGCGGGGTGGATTATAATAGCAGCAATGCCCAAGAGGGAGTTCTACAGTGATTACGGGTGTCGTGGTGACACTTTAACTGTGTGAGAAGAGAACCTGAAACAAAAAAAAAGTGACGCATTTATCATCCTGCTAAAGTGGAGGATTGTTGGCATACTTGTAGGTACTAATGCGTTTAGTTTCATTTAATTTCTTCTAGTGCAAGACTGAAACGCAGGCGTTGACCCCGTTTAAAACTCAAATACTTCTGTTAATACTCATAATCACATCAGTGATCTGCCTCAAGGCTGTTATGGCTGCTGTATGGTTTCCAACCAGCGTGAACAGTGGAATGAAGTATTAATAAAAGCCTTGATAAAGGAAAGGAAAACATCGCTCACCTGATAAGCGCTTTGGTCGTCGAGATGAAACTTTGTGCCGGATTAAGAGTTTTTAGCGCGTGATTAGAGCAGAACAGAGGAGGCCTAACTTGCCAGCATTACAGCAGGACGTGTCACGTGGAGCAGGTCTCTAAATATGCAGCGACTGAGAATCTCATTCTGCCAATTAAAAAACACGCCGCCTTTGAAGAGATCTGGCATGTCTGTTTTATCCGTTTTAAATTTATGCCCAGTGTATCGGCTTCTTTTTAAAATTCTAGACGTGTGGAAATGCATGCAAATGAGCTCCAGTATCTGCTTTATTTATTTATTTATTTAGATGTGTGCAGCATCTCTAAAGAGACGAGAAGAGACCTCCCAACGCTGGTCACACTCCAGGAATCAGAACCGGTCAGTGGGTGCCCGGTGTTTAATGATTTCGCCTGTTTGCCCCGTCGCTGTGAGGCAGGCAACATCTGAGCGTGAAAACTGAAGGAATGACGGACCGTTCTGGGAGAATTTGTACAAAACTGGTTCTTGATGTTGAGAGAATTAAGTATTCACCTCTGGTTGGGTGGATTTTTTTTTTTCTCTCTTCATCGTCGATACATCGGCAACTTTGATGAAAGGAGCTGCTAAAAGTTGTGAACCCAAAGAGAATTAGAGATAGTTTGAGCTCACGACTCTTGGTCCACTCAGAGAGAAAAAAAATAAAACCCAGTGCACAGTATCTGCTTTACACGAAATGCATTTAGCAAAAAGAAGTGCATTTTCCCTTCAGCAACTGGTGGAGACCAAAAAAAGAGCCTAAATTAAACAGGTGGTCACAAACACGACTTTAAATGGCTGAATGACAACACTGCTCTGGTAGCATTGGTAGCATGCTAGCATCGCCATCACATCTTTTAAGGTCTTTGAATATCATAGCCATTTGTCGTACATCCCAAAAAAAATTTGGATTACCATGACCTGGATGACTGAGAATCTTCACAGACATTTGCTGTACAGTATCAGCCACATCATTAAAACCAATCACAAGTGAAGGGAACATCAGTAAACCTTGTTGTAATGCAATGTTCTGCAGAGAAATCCAGTCCTGGTGCTCATGTAGATGTTATTTAGACACGTATGGGCACAGGCACCACCACCACCACAGTGATACTCCCTAATAGGCAGCAGCCATCCCCAGCAGGACAATGCAGCTGGACACACCACAAAAAACTGCTTGAGAACAGTACACGCTGTTAACTTGGCCTCCAAATTCACTAGATCCCAAACAGATCAAGTTTCTGTGGGATGCACTGGAACAAGCCTGATCCACAGAGGACCCTCCCCTGAACCCACACGTTTCAAAAACTCCTCTACCAGGTGCCAGACTTAATAGGACACCCTCAGAAGGCCTGTGTACATACCCCCACGCAGTTCTGAACTGCGTGGGAGGCAAAGGGGGAAAACTAAGCAATATGAGGCAGCTGGTTTTAATGTTGTGGCTGATGAGTGTACAGCACTTCAGTCTGGACCAAAGCCGCGGACTAGCCACCACCCTCGAGGTAAAATGACAGACGCAGCAGACGCACGAAAGGATGAACACAAGTTTGGTTTATTTTTCACATATAGTATTTCTTGTACAGCACATGGGAAACGCATCAGGAGGGAAGACACAGTGCAATAATAAAAAAAAAAGTTCCTTGGCTTTTTAAAAGAGAAACCAAACATGAGCTTGTAAAACGGAGGAAAAAAAAAAATTGAAGAAAAAAGAAAAACTTTTTACACTGTTGGAACAGAGAAGCACAGGCAGGGGGGGAGAGAGATGTTAGAGATGTTACAGATAGTTAAAGAAGAGTATCAAATACAAATGTCCCAAATATTCACGCTATACCACCGAATGCATAGCCATTATACAGCGTCGTTTTGAGTAGTATACAAGCTTGTGTATGAGAATATCATTTAGGTCTGCCTGTGGCTGTCAGGCAGAACGGGAGAGAGGCAGGCAAAGGCATTAAACTGTACAGATTATCTCTGAGACCATGTTGGTTCAGTAGCCGTCACAGAAGTCCCTTGTTTTTCTTCTACTCTGCGTTAGCGCTGCAGCGGAAAAAAACAAAAACTAAAAAAAACAAAAATAACATGGACAAATCTTGCTTACATTTTATACAGTTGAACTAAATTGCATACTGTTGTGTAAAATGTTCTTTCTTCTGTAAAAACGGTGAGCTGTGAGACCATCCACCGTACCTGCTGATTATAATCAGCCTCACTTCCTTCTATCAGCGGTGGAGCTTTAGTGCAACAAGCATGCAGTAACAGTGGAACCTCTTCAGCGGCTGGGTGTATACCGTCAGTCAACGCCTGCTGTACACGGACCACAGACTCAACAGAAACAGAGGTTAATAGTACACAGTAAGGACTGAAAACGGACTAAAGTACGCTTACTACCACTTTTGAAAGAGGGGAATAAAATAAAAACAACAAACAGACAGAGGAGCTTTTCTCCCGTGTTTTGAGCGTGTCATTTTTTTTTTCTTTACATTGGATTGATGATGTTTTTCGCCCTCTGCCTGTAACCGTCACCAAGGATAAAAGGGACATATTAAACAAACGACAAAAAAATTCAAAAGACAAATAAAAAAAATCAAAAGAAAATACCCCTCCCCCCATGTTCCACTTGATCTTTAGTGTCTCCGTATGTGTGAGTGAGAGTGCATCCCTCTCCGTTTGCTTCCCTGAACCCGAAACACAGTCATAGGCAACCGCAATACATAAACATATCATTACGTAAGACGAGCACTCACTATTCATAAAAAATACCGAAATGAATGAGTGATAAGAAAATCTGGAAATGTGCCTTTTCAATCTACACTGGTGACGCACGTCCTACAGAAGAAGAGAGAGCTCTGCTATAGAGTTTGGCTGCCGGTTTGGAATATGATACAAGGAGGATTCAAAAGCAAGAACCGAGTTTAAAGAACACATTTTTTTTGTTCCTTAGTCACTTTCTTGCCAAGAATTAGAAGGAAAGAAACGATACCCCTCTCTCATGTCTGCACAGTAATTATGAAGCTGGTTAGCCAAGCTAGCTGGTTAGTTAGCTAAGCTTAGCTGGTTAGCTTAGCTGGTTAGCTAAGTCAAGCAGGAAATGGAGGAAACAGCTAGCGTGGCTCTGTCTGAAAGTTAAAAAATGTGTCACTAATTAACTGCTTGCTTCTCATTTGTTTACTCTCCGGGGGAAAAAATTATATAAATAGTCATTTGTCTTTTTGCTAAGGCTCATGAGCCAGACTGTTTCTTGGTTTGGACTCAGAGTCTCCTCTGTCACCGGGGCAACTGCCTCACACCCAGAAATGACTAGAAATCCTTTTCGCACTTCAATGATCAATCACCGTGGCTAACATACTGTAATGCTAGCTGTTTCTCTCCATTTTCAGTCTGCATACTAAGATAAGCTCAGCTAAGCTAGCAGGCTTCAAACTTGGCCCACAGACACGACAGCAGTGCAAATCTTCCCATCTAAATTTTGGTGTAAAAATAAAAATAAAAGCCTATTTCACAAAAGTTTTCTTTTAAGGTGTTTAGCATCTCAATTAAAAAGAAATCAACAGCTTATCAAACAGGATTTAGCCAGAGCACTTTGAACACTAACACATCAGCAGGCGATAGGAGGCGATAATAACTGATAAACATGTAATCTGTTCCAGCCCGTGAGTGAAAACGGCGACTAGTTGCATAAAATTTGAGAGGAATCGGATTAGCTGCCGCTTAGTCGGCCGCTGATGATGGCGTAATCGCGTGGTGTTAATTTGCCCTCTTGTCTGCCTTACAGTTGAAGCGGGCGTGCTGCTACTTCATCTAGCTGACAGTGCCTTTAATGAGAGTGAGCGCAGCGCCCGGTGTCAGGAGAACAATCCAGTGGAATTAGAAGGAACAGCTCGGCTGATGTTCTCTGTTTGTGTCTCTGGGCCCTGGGAGAATCCCATTGACTCCGCTGCTCATTAGACGCTGCCTTTGTCAGACCAAAATAAAATAGATATTAAGCAGTGAGACGGGGAGCGCTGCGATGAATGTTTAATTGGGTGCTCTGTGTGCTGTGTGTGTGTGTGTTTCTGTCTTCATACAACTACCTCAAGGGGGTGTAACGGAGTGTGTGTATTTTCTTGCCCGATGACGTGGGGGCTCCTGTGTGTGTGTGTGTGTGTGTGTGAGGAGGTCTGTGTTTCATGCTGGTGTATGTGGATATCTGAAGCAGCCCCCCTTCCATCTCGGAGCGTCATCATTCCCCAGCTCCTGACACCTCTCGCTGGGGAGAACGAGATGCGGCGTCAGCCTCATTAAGGCTTCCACTGTCTGGCTAATGAATCGATTGTGTGGTATCAGTGCTCCTGGCTGGCGCTCCCACAGTGCCGCTCTACGCCTCCTCTGGGGGCCTCCCTTCCACTGAGCTCTTAATCAGGAAACAGCCCTAATTACCCTGCCTCCCTCCCCCTCCTCTTCTTCCCCCTTGTCCTCCTCTTCCTCCCTTTCATTTCTTTTCCTTCCGCATTTTCGTTTTCTCTTCCCCCCCGTCTTTCCCTCTTTCTCCTCCCAACTTTATCTTTCTGCTCCACCGCCCTTTTCCTTTGTCCTTCTTATCTTGCTGCTTCCCATGCTGCCTCTCTCTCTCTGCTATCATGCCTCATCCTTGGGCTGGAAGTGGAAGGAGGAGGAGGAGGAGGGGAGTGGGCATTTGGGAGCTTCAACAGTAGCTTATATCACAGCGAAAGAGGGGAGAGGGGAGAGGGTCAGGAGGACTAAAGAGCACTGAGACGGAAGTGATGCAGTTGCTGATGTAATTAGGATCAGGAGTAGGTCGGCAGGGCAACTAGTCCCCCCCCACCCCCAAATAAAAAAAAAAGCAAGAAAGAAAAAGAAATCTCCATCCTGTCTCTTCCCATCTCGTCGCGGCCCTCAGTACACCACCTCGTACACCGTGGCCTTCTTGTCCCCGGAGCCCGTCACTATGTACTTGTCGTCTGGGGAGACATCACAGCTCAGCACTGACGAAGACTCCTTGGACTGGGATCGGTCAAGAGACAAAGGCACACACCAGGGAGAGAGAGAGAGGGAGATGGATAGAGAGAGACGTGCAATGATAGATGGACGGGGACAGATGGAGAGAAACAAACACAAAGAGAGACAGAGATGTTAGAAAAGATATGACTCATCACTTAATACTCAATCACACAAAGACATATTTGCATTTGAAAACAGTCGGCAATTATTTCCAAACAGACAGCTCCAGGATGCTGACTCATTCGTCTGCGCCAACGTCAGACACACGGCTCTATTTTTTATTTTTTTTGCTTCTGTCTCTGGTGAGACGCTGCCTCATTAGCTGCAGGTTTAAGCATCACCAGCAGCACAAGTCTGACGGGATACGTGAACCGGCAAAAGTCTTTCTCTTTTTTATTTGCTTCATTTTTTCCCCTCTGTGTCTGAGAGCCAGACCTGGACACCTGGCTTTAGATGATCTAAAGCTCCTTCTACCCCCCCTCACTTCTCCGTCATCATTTATCTTCCTTCCTTTCGTCCCAGACTCTCCTCCTCCTCCTCCTCCTCCACTTCTCTCCGTCGTCTTTCATCGAAAGCTTCCCTTTCACTCAGTCTCCCTCTATCATGTCGACTCCGCCTCCTCATCCTCTCTAAACTCCCCCACCCTCGCCTCCCCACCCTCCCCTCCCTGCAGTGCTACAAGGCACAGCGGGGCTGTCAATCATCAAGGCACCGGTGAGAGGCCATTTCACACAGGATCCCTCATACTGTACCAAGATAGCAAGAGAGAGGAGGGGAGAGGGGGGGGCGTTCAGGAGGGAGGGATGCAATGACAGGCGAAAAGATGAGTTTAAAAAAGAGCACAGTACACGTAGAAAAACACTGAGAAAAACTTGGAAAGAAAACAACTTAGAGTCAACAACGCATTCTAACATATAGAGATTTCTGATGTGTTTTTCTCCTCTGGATGTGTGTGACACTGGAGAGAAAACAACAACTTGATTCTTCACTTAATGTCAGATCTTGAATATTTGTCTAAAGACTGCTGAATTGGGTAAACACCGGGGATATAAATGGAAATATATCCAGGGCTCAACTGTTCTTCTATATTGTTCAGTGTTTTTATAAAATGAAACAATACTGAACGACAAAAAAAAACGTAACCAAACGATGACCAATCAAAAAAAAAGTACCTAGCGTACATTTAGTTTGCACTTAAACACCACAAACACCCGTCTGACCGCTATAAACACCTGACAAAGGTATTGAGGAAGGTAACCAGACAGACGGTGATGTTTACTGTGTCTGCTGCAAATCATCAAGACAAGTCCTCACTTTCTCCCTAATGCTGCAAATATTAAAACGTACAATAACTGAAAAATATTACCGCCCTAAAAAGCACTTATTTGTTCTGATGTGTATTCTTACAAGAACTGACACTAATGCACATGATTAACTGATGAAAAGTTGAGTCAGGGCTGCACCATCAGGACAGGCAAACCATGAAGGTGCTACAGTAAGCGCCCCAACAGAGGGTTGATTGTGTTGTTTTTTTATGTGTTTTTACTTTATTCTCTTGTGCAGATGGTGAGGGCTCTACCTCAGAAGTTGCAGCACACGGCGCGTGGGACGGGAAGCGGATTACAGCAGATCACCGTCACCGACCGCAGCTCAAGCTCATCACCGTCCCCATGATATGTCTGCTAGTTAAAGGCTCATGCGACGCCACAGTTCTCTCTCTCTCTCTATCGCTCCCTTTCTATCTCTTGGGAATTAGGAGTCTTACATATAAGGCTACCTACTGTATGTTGTGAAATCAAAGAGTTGGAATGGGAGCTAAAGGAAAAACGCGCCTGTAGTGTTAGGCAACGTCGATACCTGCCGTAACCCGCTTTTAACTTTAACTTCCCTTTGTCCCACAGTAAGCCGCACTATTAGGAAAACAACTTAAATGATCATGAGTAACTGTTAAAAATCACTGCTGATTATTATTTTCCTTTTGATCAGCTTTCACAATCTGTATTATTATTTCGAAAATGAAATGACAAGAGCCGCCCAGGCGACATGAAACTAGCACAATGATAACCTAGAAAAGTTAAAGTCACCCAAAAACAAGCTTCACTTTCTCACTAAATGTGCTAAAATATATTCATTAATAAAAAAGAAAAAGAAAAAAACTCCCCAAATGTTTGAGATGAGGCATAACAGCTCTTTTGGCTGCGAAATAAAGAGAACAGAAAACTCATGAGACCAACCCATTGTTTATTTGTTTTCTGTTAATCGACATATGTTCATAGGATTGTACTCTTTACGGCATCTGTCTTGTTGTAATTTATCTCTTGTGAAAATGTTTGAAATTAATGAGAAAGAAATTAAGAGAAGATGAGAAAGATACCGCAGACTAACACAGAAAAGGGGAAATGTGAAAGAAGTCATTATTTAAAAAGAAAAGAATTAAGAAACACGAAGAAAGAAAAGGACGGTGATAAACAAAAAGACAAGGTCAAAGAAGAAAGTGAGGGTTGAGAAAGATAAAAATGAGCGAGCACAAAGAGACAACAGTAAGCAGAGAGAGGGAGGGAGGGATAATGGGAGCAAAGAGAGGAGCGGGGGTTTAAAAAGAGAAGCACGGAGACAGAAACGGGAAAGGAGAGCGATAAACCAGAAAGGAGGAAGAGGAGAGAGAGAGAGAGACTCTGTACAGCGACAGGAAGGAGGTTTTTGGCAGGAGGAACGCTTTTGCATTTGGATTACAAAGCGAGATAGCCGGCGTTCTCCTTTCAGTCCACGGGGAGAGGCAGGAGACGCCAACCCTGCTGCCCACTGTAGCTTACAGAAATATGACAGCCGCCCCCCCCCAACCCCTACCCCCTCCAACACACTCACACAACATGCTCAGCTTAAACATGCCTTCATCTCCCCTCTCGAGTTTCATTCACACCCTGATGTACTGGCTCAGCTAAAAATACTGCATCCCTGCATATTCATGTTTCCTCAAACGGAGCGATTGAACACGGAGGGATGATGACGTTTTGTGCGCTTTTGTGTGTTTGACAGGCTGCACCCTCTGATAAACCCCTGCAAGTCACCTTGGATCAACAAATCTGGAATTTTAAAAATGTTTATCGCTGCATTCTCCCTCTAAACCTCCGTCATCTTTTTTTTTTTTCCCTCGCTTTTTGCCTCGAGGGCTCGGAGTGTGTGTGTGCGTGCGTGGTGCGGGGAGAGTTTAAGGACGGGAAGAAGACACTGCACATGTCTTCGCAGCAACAACTTGCATATATATTTTAAGATACGGCAATGAACGTGCATATCCTGCATGTGTATACAGAGAGAGGAAGAGAGCATAAACATCCTCAGAGCGCTGCGCTCATCTCTCACCTGGAAAATACTAGCTCCATATGGTGTCCTCCATGCATTCAACAGATTGTCTTTTCCCGTGCTCACGAACCACTTTCCTGAAATAACACACACACGGCACCACATGTTAAACAAAGAAAGAAGGGTGACGGAGGCGGAATAAATTGCAAAAAAATGCCTAGGGACTGATAGAAGTGCGTGTTCGTACCGCAGTAGGCGAATTTGAGGGAGAGGACGCAGCTCTCGTGGAGGTGCAGCTGGTACTTGTCAGGCTTGGAGACGTGCAGGACTTCCACGTTGCTGCTCTCCATTCCCACAGCCAGCCACTCGCCTGTCGGACAGTAGCCCAGAGAGAAGATCTGGAGACGGCGGGGGAGGAGGAGAAGGGAGGAGAATCAAAAGGGAGGGGAAGCGGAGAGGCCGAAAGCGAAAAGAGAAGACGAGCAAGGGTGCAGAAATGAAAACAAATGTGGAATGAAAGAAGAAGTGAGGGGACGGAGGATGAGGGAGGAAAGAAGATAAGGTTGATGAAAGGAGGAGAACAATGGGCGGATGTAGGGAGGACAGATGGAGGGATTAAGTGGAAATGAAGGAATGTGGGTTATCAGAGGGAAGAGATAAAGATGTTGAGTGAGAACAGGAAAAAAAGGAGAGACGGAGGAAAGTTGAGGAAAGAAAAAATGAACGAGTGGGATAACGTAAACGAGGTAAACACGGAGTGATTTAATAAACACGATGGGAACAGATAGAACGGGAAAGGAGTGAAGGAAAATGGTGGATGTCGGGAGACAGAAAGCGAGAGAGAGAAAGTCATTACATGGTCGATCGAAACTCATTTGAGAACAGTGGTCAACTCTATAGGTCTGCTGTGACAGTGAGGAGTGAACGAGAGACAGACATCATGCTGGTGTTGCTGGTTCAAGGCCAAGTCACCATGTGTGTGTTTGTATCATATATATTATATTATTTATGTGCATGAACTATGTAGGTACTGACATGTCTGGTCTACGTGTGAGTCTAGCTGCGTCTTACCTGCGAGGTGAAGTCGTGCTGCTGCAGCTGGCGTCCCTCTCTGAGGTCCCAGCAGCGGACCGTGTTGTCCAGGCCTCCCGTCCACAGCTTGGTGCCGTCGTTGGAGATGTCGATGCAGCTCGCTCCGTCTGTGTGGCCCTGGAACTGCCTGCCGGGAGGAAAACACACGAGACCTTCTGAGAACAAAAAAAAACAAAAAACACACGCACCTGCAAACACACACAAGCTGCAGAGTCTACCTCCTGTGCTTCTTTTCTTTTGGATGTGTCAGAACAAATATATTTTAATGCTTTCCTCCCTGCAGCACCCACCGGCCTCAACTCACCCACACCTGATCCTCTTCCCTCTCTTGCTCCCATCTTCCACCTTTCCACTTCTCCCTCAGTTCCTCCTTCTTTAAGCCCTACCTTGCAGATACCTTGATGTTTTATCCTAACCATATCCCCTATGGCTAGTGTATCCCCCTTCCTTCTACCTGACCATGGGGTTAGCTGAGGGAGCCCCGGGCTGGAATGATTTTGTTCATATTTTATCGTCTCTCCTCTTTTTTCCTCATTTGTCTTGAAGTTCCTGAAATATTTCCTCCTTTACCTTCCTCCCCCTCTCTCCTGTGCCTCTCTCCCCTGACTAAAATCTGTTTGAGGAGGTGAAACTTCTTTTCTGCGTCTTTTCTCTCCCCTTACCTGACCAGCGTCTGGTTGTGAAGGTCCCAGACGACGATGTTGCCGTCGCTGCAGCAGGAGAAGCAGACCTTGTTGTCGGGGGAGATGGCCAGAGCGTAGCAGGCCGGAGCGGACGACGTCAGCTCCGCCTTGATGCGAGGAGTCGGCGTGGCCAGATCCCAAATCGACAGCGTGCTGGCCTCCCCGCCAACAATCAAGGTCCGGCCATCGGGGAGGATTTTACACGAGCGGATGTAGTTGTCCCTGTTCTGATTGGGCAAGATAAGGAACCGGTTAGATCATGGTTGTTGTGATTGGATAGGAGAAAAAAAAGTTCACAGAGCTTTTTCAGACAGATGGTAAAACTGGAGACGTTCAGGGTGTCAGTTACTAAAACTGAAGAGGAAAGATGACACAGCCAATAAAAACAAATCTGCTCAGTCAATACATTGTACGTACACACACTTGTTTGCTAAGACTGCTATGTGGGTGTTTGTCAGTGTACCCATCTCTACTTTCACTTCTTGTGTATGTGCGCCTGTCTCTCCTCTGCCCTCGTGTCTCACCAGACAGTCCAGCTGGGCCATGGGGCTCTTGCTTCCCGGTTGGCTGATGTCCCACACCTTGACGCAGCCCTTGCCTCCGGTGTAGACGTGACGCGTGGAGGTGCTGATGGTGACGGCGCACACCACCTCTCCGTGGTTCAGGGTGTGGATCTGACGGGCGTGACGAGGGATTCCTGGACCGAGCAGGGCGTCGGGGGGGAAGGGCACCGGCTGCATCTGGCCGTCCGCGCTCACGTGGAACGAGTAGGCGCTGAGGAGAAGACGAGAGGGAAGGGGCGAAAACAAATTGATTCTTCAAAATGAAAGAGCACGAAGGAGGCTGAAAAATATGATAAAAATCAATCCGTGGGAAAGTGAAAGCCGAGTTCTGCACATATAAGACACTGACATCCACACAGATGTCAGTGTGCCAGTGGTGAAGTCTGACGGCATCATAATGGCCTTGAAAATGCCAATAGTTTAATTTTATATTTTCCTGAATTCTGGCAATTACTGGGCTCACTGTAGCTGTGGGTGGGAATGCATAATGGCAGATTGCATTACAGGGAAGAGGCAGTGAGGCATTGCTAATGGCTGATCAATACCGTAGTGGTTGGGAGCCAGGGTTGTTTTATGATTTCAAATTAGCACCGCAAGAATGAATTGCTCCTCTGCAACAAATGACAAAAACAACATAATTCCTCAGTTGGCAAAGGCAGGTGAAAACGTGCTAATGTGGACACCAGAAATGTCCCAATATGTCCAGTACGTGGGGTTTTCAGGTGTCACACGGGGTTAATGTGCAAAACTGTGAAGTTCTGGGTAAAAAAAAGAAATCAGCTCCTCATTTGGATTCCCTGCTAAACCGAATATTTTTGGATTATGACTGAGCTGGTACTGAAGTGTGTGTGTGGGGCCATCTGTGCCTTACTATTTTTTCTGGTCCGACATGATCTTATCCTCCTCAGCTTTCCTACAGCTTTGTTTCTTTTTTAATCAACAGCCCAAACTGCTCTGTAGTAGTATCCATGCACAATATACTCATTTTAATGCTAACAGAAGCACCAAGTAAAGGTAATATCCAGCTTTTATTGCAAAATGAAGACAGTGTATGCTTTACTTGGTAACAGAAACACACTGTAGAATGATATTCTGGCAATTTTTCCACAGTGAGTCTGTGCATGCTGTCCACACTTGCTGGAGTAGAACTGTGTCTGTGTAAATGTGATAAAGAAGCATTAACGTACGGCTTGCCACCAGAGGAACCAGGCAGAGATGAGGACAACCCAGGGGCCCTCAGGTGAGACCGTGAGTCATACGCCACCTGGTGGGAAGTAAAGAGTGGATAAACAGTTAACAGTTTGATAAGGAATACCTGAAGTGTGCCAGGTGATTTCAAGGTAACTGTCATCAAAAGGTGTAACAAAACAAGTACAGGGAGAATGAGTGCAAGTGCATCCAGTGAAATATTTTCCCAACTAATGAAGATGATTGCAAAAGACAAAACTATTTGAATGTTTACTGATACTGAAGACAACATGCAGCAAGTTAGAAGTTAAGGTTCTTTTTAGTAGTTCCTCTCTACTGTAGGCTATCATGTTTTTTTGCTGATGGGAGGAAACCAGAGCGCCCGGGGGAAAACCCACACAGACACAGGGAGAACATGCAAACTCCACACAGAAAGGCCTCCGCCCCAGGGATTCAAACCAGCGACCTCCATGCTGTGAGGCACCAACGCTACCCACTGTCCCACCGTGGTGCCCACGGCACCATCCAAACGTCTGTGTATCAAGGTTAGCATCTTGGATTACACATTTCATAATCTGCAGGGCTTCTCTACGAATGTCAGTCTCAGTGTGTGAATTAGAGAATGTAAACATCAGTGGCGGCCAGATGAAGCCCCACGAAGCCTTGAAGCTTTCCGCGCAGTTGGTTCAAAAAAAGGTTAATTTGCCGAGGCGTCATCTGCTGGTCAAAACCTTTATTGTCATTTTCAACCATTTGTGATGGCCTCCTGGCTGTCTTGTCACAGTGGAAATAATCCCAGACAAGAACAGAAATAACAACACCTTAATTTAATTTTCTGTGGTTCAGTCATTCATCTAATCTGTCTTTGATTAATATGTGGGTAATGATAATAGAGGTCTATTAACGTCATGCTCAGGAAGCAGTTGCCTATGTGTGGTTTGGTCATGTGATCTATGACGTGTGAACCACTTTACTGCTTCATTCGGTACAGAAACCCTGCCACCGGTTTGGTTGACTCGGCTCTTTAAGAGAGCTGACATGAGCCTTCGAAGCAACTGAGTCGATAGAGGTTTGGTTTGACAGTGTTGCATTCAGTATAAACGAGCCACTGACACTACGAACCATGATACCTAGATCAAATGAAAATAGTTACATTGGTGGGAGTTGATGAAGACTCATGGAGTGCAGCTAATGTTACGTTAACAACAACGTCGCTAGGGTTCGATTCTTTTCAAAGCTGACTTTTACTTTAAGGCTCATCAGTTAAACAATGAATTAAGGTCACATGTAACATCTACCATGAACACTCACTACTCAACATCTATTTTTTACTTTATTTAGCCACAGCTTGAAACTATACAACCATGTAGTGGTCCTTTGAGCAATGCTTCAGGAACCCTTCTGTGTGCATCACGCCAACCACTTTCTGAACCAACGAGGCTTCAGACGTCATCGGTGACGTTACTCGCGTTCAATGAAGCAAGCCTCGATACATGCTTCATAAAACACTTCCTGGATTTCTCAATACATGCTCTGAATCTTCAGCACAGCACGTTCCGTCACTAGTAAACATGAACACAAACTCTTACTATATACAAAATGTAAAGCACTGCTACTGGCAATGCAGAACAGATTCATCAAGTCTTTAAAAAAGTGCTATGACAGTGGCAAGGTCGAATCTGGACAATAAATCAAATCTTGATAGAGAACTTGGCCTTTACTCACCATGGGGCTTCGGGAGTAGGCGCTGGCTGCTGCGCTGATTTGTGGGGAGAGAGTCAGAGCCCCGCCGAAACCTCCTGGGCTGGCCAGCTCCCCATTCAATCCTGCGTGGGACACCACGCCAAAATGAGCTGGGTATGAACCAGGGGGCACAGACATGGGACTGCGGAGAGCTGGGGAGGGACGGAAAGAGGAAGGAGGGGTTGAGGGATGGAAGGAAACAGGGGCAATGATACATAGTACACAAGTACGAGCACAATCGCAGAGGGGCTGAGAAGAATGGAGGACTTCATGTTTCATAAGACCTCATCGGTTTATACACCAGTCAAGCAAGGTTCCGACTGGGGAGCTATTTAGTACAACAATGGACTTCTGTGCTCGCCACAGGTGCGGTTAGCAAACTTGCTCAGGAACACAACAGTGATGGAGTCAGGGAACCATCACTGCTCTTGAAAAACATGTAATCAACGCCTGAACGACTACGAGTCTCATAGCATTAACAAATGTGGACACGGAAAAACTCAGGGACAAGAGGATATATGTCATGAAGCACGGAGGAAGACTGGCTGCAAATAGACTCAGTCATGACACTCAAATTCAAATAATTGAAATTAAATAATGTTTTGAGAGTGCCACTCAAAAGCTTTCGCGCCCTTCAGAATTTTCTACATTTCTGACATTTCTGAAAGCCCTGAAAGTAGAGAAATGAAATAGGATACTTGTTTGTTTTATTCACATATCTGTGAAATGAAATGAAACCTTGTTGGTGTTGGTGTGATGCAGCAATAACAAGCAATAAACGCTTGGGTTTCCTAACATGAACTGCTTACTTCAGGTCCTTTCACATTTTGTTATTTGGTTACTGAAATGAGCTTGTAACCCTAGACGTGCACTTACTTTTGCAAATCACAGATATTTGATAATGGATCATTCTCCTGATTAAACATATGCTACAAAAAAGAAATAAATAATCAACGCTGTATATTAGCTCCTGAAAATACATTCATCAGAAGTTGTCGTATCATTCATCTTCTGTAGTCCACTTATTCTTGTTAAGGGTCGTGGGGTCTGCTGGAGCCTATCCCAGCTGTCACCGGGTGTGAGGCAGGGATACACCCTGGACAGGTCGGCAGTCTATCACAGGGCTAACTCAGAGAGACAGACAATCAGTCACACTCACACCTACGGCTAATTTAGAATCACCAATTAACCTAATGAGCATGTCTTTTTACAATCGGAGAAAGCTGGAGTACCTGGAGAGAACCCACGCAGACACAGGGAGAACATGCAAACCCCACAGTTTTTTTGTTTTTTTTAACTCAGTCAGTCAGACGATCCTCACCAAGGGGGTCTGCACTCGTTGCTGCTTTGCTGACCAGGCGAAGGCAGGAGGTGCTGGGACCCGGAGCTCCTGGGGCTCCTGGGGTAAGGGCCTCACGGTGGGATGGGGATGGGGTGCCAGACTTGGACAACGGAGACTGGGACTTATCGATCTGCAGGAAGGTAAAACAATTAAACTGAATTAAATTGACAATTAAACACATGTAGTATGAGGTACTGACCTACAGAATAACTGCAATTAAAAGAGTTTGTCTTGGTGGTACAAGCACAGAATATGAATCAGTTACAGATTAATAGTTACAAGTTGTTTTTTAAATCCCAAAGCAAAACAACATTAATTATAGCAGGTGCAACCAGAATGGACAACCTGGGAGTAAAAAGTGATTAGAATGTCTAAATACACAGTCACAAAAAGTTACAGTAACTTGATATATCATCTATCTATGTTACCTGTGCAGAGTCCTTAGCCTTCCCTGGGGTGGGGCTGCGGGGATTTGGGGTGGAGGGGGCATCACCTGTGCTCGAGGAGCCTGGCAGCTCTTTCCTTAGGGTGGGGGCCCGGTCTAACCCGTTCCCATGCGGCGAATGAGGAGGGCTCCCGGCAGGAGAGTTAGGCTCCTGAATGACAAAGAGAAATAAGAAAATGATTTAGTGTAAAGGAGTCCTCAGCCTCACATCACACTACGCTTAAACCTGTCTGTTGTTCGTTTTAGTACTGACTCTCATCATTGTAGTGGGGTATTTTTGCTCTCTTTATTGTGCTTCCCACCCTGTTGTGCATCCCTGGATCCACCGAACATATGACAAGCTGGTGTTAGGCTTACTTTTACATATTCAATTAGAGAAAAATCAACTACCAGGACGTGCCTCCCATTAACTCAAACAAATACAGTTACAGGATCACAAGTCTTTTTGTCTAAGCAAGTTTCTGGTTACCGTTTTGTGTAACCATAGTATTTTGAAGTTTGAAAATACACCTAATTACAGGAAAACCTCTCAACTCTTCCGTACTGCATCCAACTTCAACCGTGGTCACAGTCTGTGCTGTGATTTGTAAACGGACTCAGAGTTTAGGAGACATTACAGGAAACAACAGAGACTGTCACTGTTGCAGCACTGTGTGTGTGTGTGTGTGTGTGTGTGTGGACCTGGAGATAATGTTGCTGTTACAGAGGCTTTCATCACTGGAGCTACTGTTGAGCCAGCGCTGCCTCCCCCGGAACAGAGTGCTGGAGTAAGCACTTCTCTCTGGGTCACAGTGATCAGCACAGACATTTTAGCGCTTATACACACATGCTCAGACGCCTGCATGCACACACACACAGTTCTGCTACTTCATCTACTCCTACAACTACACACACAGATGTTTGGATGGTGTGCACATGTTCACCTACAAAGAGAAAGGCAAACACGTCCACCCATGTATGTTTCAACACATGTATGTTTATTTTTTCTGTAACGCACACGCGACTCACCAGAGCTTCCTTCCCTTTTTTCTTCTATTACCCACATTTGTCACATTTTCTCTCTCTCCCTCTCTCTCTGCTTTTGTGCCAGTTTCCAAATCACACAAGAGACCGGTTCCGCTTTTGTGTGCAATATCAAAATACAGTGGGCTTGGATGAAACACATTTTTGGTACACTGCGTGAAGTATTTAACGAACCAAAATATTCCAGGGGCATAAACGGCTTTGCATATATTAAACGAACTAGACTGCAGTTATCTAATGAGGGGAAGGAGGAGAAAAGGGATGGGAGTGGAGCGGGGTGAAAAGAATGGAGTGAAAGAAAGGGAGACTGCGGAGAGATGGGAGCGCAGCGGGTACGGAAAGACGTCAAAAACATACACAGAGGAGGTAGGTGAGAAAGGTAAAGCCCGAGAATGGTTCACAAGCACAAACAGGCAGCTGATAATGAGCTTACATAGGAGCTCTTCCTATTTACAAGGAAACTGCAGTGGAAAGCTGAACTAACTGCGTACCTGCTGACTCGTTTAAGATTTCACACATCCACACACACACACACACACCAAGGTTACCATAGCTGGGTGACACTAAAACAGGTACGACAGCAAACATTTTGTAATCAGAAGGATTGTTCTGTTAATCTGAAGGATTGATTTTAATTTCAGTGTTGTCTGAGTGCAACATTTTGAGTAAATGAGCAAAAATAATTGCTGGCAAACAAGTTAAAATAAAATAAATAATCAGCTATCAAATAATCAACTATTATGTCTTTCAGCGGAGTAAGAATATTCCTCAGGGAATTATCTAATTATGTCTACTTTCTCAAAAATGCAGCAAAAAAAAAAAAAAAATCTTAGTTAGTAATGAACTACAGAAAAACCAGGGTTATGCACAGGTTCCCAGCTGTGCCAAGTAAATCTATAGATATTCTCGTGAGCAACACAGGTCCTCTCAGTGTTGGATTCATGCTTTATTCATGTGCTGGATGCAACACACTGTCAGAGCTTCTGTTGGAGGAACGCTGCTTGTATGTGGCTTTGTAACGCAATCAGATATATTTCTCTGTAAGAGAGGTTTGCAGCTTTTTCCCCAGGACATACGAGGGAGAGAAGATGAAGTGCTCTGTGCGCACGTTCAGTGCTTTTCATAGCAGAGACGGGAAATCGCAATTGCACGTGAGTGTGGAGTACTTGAAAAGCTTAGAACAGTGTAAATCACTGGAAAGCTGTCTTTCAGTAAGACTGTCCACGTTTAAAGTCTGTGAAAGATTGGATCATGAATAAAGTTGAACAAAAATGTCTTAGATAACAATTAGCCTTAGAGATGATAGTAACGTACTGTCTTGTGGTGTGCCCTTATTGTGATCTGTTGTCCTGTCTTATGTCTTATCATGTTTTTGTCTTACCTGCCTTAGCATTGTTGCTGTAATCCAGCATATTTATCTCTATTGCTGTCTGAATAGATGTTCATTAATGTGCACTGTCCCTATCAAATAAAAAAGTAAAATGATCCAAGGTGTCATTCCTTATTTTTGAATATGCAAAGCTAAGAGATTTTTGGCGTCTTCTGCGTAAACACAACACTGAAATTGTTTTACCTTTTCATTTGATGCGGTAAATTTATTAGATAACAGTAACTCTTTTAGCTCTGCTTTTGGTCTCCACCTCGTAGACGAAAAAATCTGGGGTTTTTAGCAGCCTGGTGTAGCTATAAATTCACAGGTTAATGGCTAACTTTGTCTGTCCTAATGTACGATGGGTCAGTAACATTTCTATTCAGTGAGAGCAGCTGCACATTACTGCTAAAAACAAGGTTGATGAGCGGGAGACTGAACTAAAACGTAGGAAGCTGTATACCAGGTGGGTCTGTAACCTCCAGCAAACCCATGTAAGTACATACACATATTCATGCCATGTATAAAACTGTAGATTATGGCTACTTTAAGTCTCAAACAATACGGACCTCATTGGAGACGTCCACCACAAGATTGTCTTCGCTCTTGTCTCCATCACTGTCCTGAGGAGCAAAGAAGACACATGGTAGAACGGTAAGATATAACATTTCTCAGTGTACATTAAGACTTTTGATTTTCTCAAACTCCCACGAGGACACACAGCGCACCGTATGTGAACATGGAGAACTAAAACACACACACAAGTGCGCACACACACACAGATCGATATGTCCATTTCACTGCCTGCTCTCTGCTTCCTTGTCCTGCATGCATCATTTAACACAGAGACACCGTATATCACATATTCTCACCAAACATCTCCTCTATACAAACACTGTTTCAACCTCTTTCACACAGACGCACACACACTCTTCCTCCATGGCACATTTTTGCTCTTCGCCTAGACATCTCTCGATCTCTCTGTGTCTTTTTTTTTTTTTTTTTTTTGCTGGGGTGAGAATGATTGCACTTAGTCACCATGGTAACAGCGCTTTGATGTGATCTGATGGTCTGATATTTCTACTGACATCAGTGTGGAGTGACATCAGTACATAATTATGCAGAGGCAAAACAGGACAATGTCTACAACCAATTCATAGAACCAAAATAGGAAAACAGTCGGCGAGGGAGAAGGATGGAAAAGAGGAAAGAGGAGAAAGAAAATAAAAAATGAGTGGCGGCATAAAAACTGAAAGGGAAACAACGAAGAGAAATTGAGAAACGGCGTTAAAGAGGCAGAGAGAGACGAGATATACAAGAGCAAAAGGCAAACGGAGAGAAATGGGAGGTGTAATATGGCTTGACAGACAGAACGAGAGGAAAAACATTCAGAAAGTGGAAACTATCCGCGCTTGTTCTCGCTCTGAACTAATGGGAAGATTTGGACTGTTGTTGTTGATGCCAAACTGATTTAGCTGGAGGCCGTCTTGCACAGACAGACTCCCGTTGTCAATCAATCCTCCAGACTGCAAACACATAGCCATCTAATTCATTACAGCTATCTGCCTTGGCCGTCTCTCTTCTGGCATTACATCGCCTCTGGCTGCTTGCTCTTCCCCACCGGACCCATCCAAACCAAACACGACTCTAATTGGCCACGGGACCCCGACCCCCGCGTGGCCCATAATGTCATAGACAATGTCATATGTGCACACACAGCAGCAACACAGCTTCTCACAGGGACTTCCTGACATCTTGAGTACATTTATGTTTCTGTTTTCCCTCAAATGATGCATCTGTGCTCCCAAATTAAAAGCATTTAAGTAGAGTTATGAGCTGTGTGTTTATTGCTGATTTACAGGTTGACTTGAAGTTTATTCTTCAGTTTTTATAGATCCTCTGCAGGCATTTTTGCCTTAATTCAGTATTGCACTCTTGAGAGACGGACTATGGAGTCAGAAAAAATAAAAATGTATCAGACAAAGTAGAAATATGAAATATGAATAAATGAATGTATCCATAGGCAAATGAAAATAATAATATAAAGATAAATTGATAAGTAAATAACTAAATGTGGAAATACAAATAAAAATATATTTTTATTTCTGTTTTTAATGTTTAATTCTTGCGTGTAAAGTTTTATTTTTGGTTTACGTGTGTTGCTGCAACTCAGCTTCCTCGGAGGCATCGTTTAAGGCTCGGTTAATCTCAAACACTTACATAGGAGTGCGGTGCGAGGGACTCTTTGTCGTCACAGCGCCTCCTCTTGGCCTCAGCTCCTCCTTGCGAGGAGGAGTAACCTCCTGACGGGCCCTGGCGCTCCTCAGCGGGCTGGCTGTCTGTCGATGACACCGACTTACTCTGGAGAAAGACGAGGACACAAGCAAAAGTGTGAACGCGCAAACGGTATGTCACATTATCAGTCACCAGCAGATCAACTATTTACAAACCCAGCACAGTAAAATACACACACACACAGACACAGAGCTCTGCCAATGTACAGGTAATGGTGTGGAGAAGCACAAACACACATTCACTCTGCAAACAGAAGCTCGGGTGAAGACAAGGAACGGCACACTGAACGGCACCATAAAAACTCACAGGATAACATTAAGCACTCGCACAGCGAGAACAGCACACGTAAGCACAGGTTAAGGCGTCGTCATAGCAGCACACAGGACAGCTTATAAAGCTAATTAGTGCTCTCCTCTCGACACACCAGTCCTCATGTAAAATATGACTCTCATTATTGGGCAATAAAGCTGTGCAGGCACATTTACAATGCAGCCTGTCCTGGTGCTCAGCACTCAGAAAACCCGATCAAAGCACTGTGCCGTTTTTGCATCGGTGCAGGGGCCAGAGGTTCGACGAGGGCCACTTGTTATCTCTGTCCCCCTGTGGGGAGGACAAGAACAGCGAGGGTTTTACACACCAGTGAGTCACACAGGAAGGGGCCCATGGGAATGACAGGAAGGAGCACAACAGAGGAGAGGAGAAACCGCACAATGGACCTCAGTGCAGCCCAACAAACTTCCCTCTCTTCTCTTCTTTCACCGACTCCTGCGCCTTTTTCACTCTTTTAAAATTCTGACATGTTTCACCCGTGTGGGACTCTGTGATAAATGCCAATTGATATGCATCACTCCCCTGCCTTGCCTTGCTCCCCTCCTTTCCTGAATGCTGTAATGCTTGGCTAAGTTCAATACAAACCTCAACTCACTCATGAGAGAAATATTTTCCTGGTGGTGCTCGACAATCACCATTGTGTTTAGCAATTAAATTATGCTAAGGATTTCATTGCGGATGGAGCGCTGCGGAGGGAAAGTGAAGCCGGCAGGGCTCTTAAATCATTTTCATTTCATATTAAAAGCCAGAACAAAGACTTGCTGGTATTTTTTAACAGCACTCTCCTACTTCTTCAGCTTCAGTATTTCTTTCTTTTCCCTTTTTCAATTTTCACCCCCGCACACTATTGTGTTCCTGCCGCTTTTCTAGGAGGTCACATAGGTCAGATGGCAAAATGGTGGCGTGATGAAAGAAAGTCCAGTAAAAGGAAAACTATAATGTCATAACTGCTTCTTGCCGTCCCGTCGTCTGTGGTGGACAGAATGGGTTTTCATTAGGAAAAGGCACAGCGCTAAAGGAAGACGAAGCTAAACATTACATTACCACAGACTACAAGCTGGGTCAGTTACGGACTGTTCATCCATTCGGGGTGAGCAACATTTCAGTTTTCTGGAACATTGATTTTACGTCACTGCAGCAAGTTGTGCAACTTTATGTTTAATATTAACTGTGCTCTGGATTCTGTTGGGAAACGTCTAAATGGAACGTTATCAGTGGTATGTCACATTGACCTCAGATATTTAAGAACCTCTGCTCCAGTTATTCTATGAATCTTATGGGCGTTTCTACTATTCATTTTGACTTTTGAGTTTTTGCAGACGCTGCAATGTTTTGGGGAAAAATTTGCCATTATCTGGCTTATAATCCTTTCACTTGTTCTGCAAGTCTTCCCAGATTAGCAGAACATTTGTGGCGCTCACATGCAAACTGTTGCTTGTTTATCCATTAGCTCAATTCGTACGTTCCTCCCTGATACCAGTGAAATGTTTGGAGCTCGCATAGTTACTGTGATGTGGAAAACCTGGCGAGGCTCAAGGTTGATGGTGATGAGCAGCTATTGTGCTGGTGTTCAGTTGTGCTACTCTTGGCTGGGCTCCAGCAACACACTGTATTTTTTTTTTATTTTTTTTTCAGAGGCCACTTTACAGTACGTCTCCATTTCCCTCAGTTTATCACTGTCACACATGCACACGCAGCGAAATGTGGGTGAAGAAAATGCTTATATCAATGTACGCACACACACACACACACACAACTACTCACCCTGCTGGGTGCTCCCTCTGGGTTTGGGGGGAGAAAGAGAACAGAGCAGAGAAAGAGAGAGTGATAGAGATGAAAAAGGGGAAAAGAGAGAGACGTCAGTCCTGATAATAATAACAACAGTCCACATTGAGCCAAGGTTAGGCTGAGCTACGACGGCTCCTCTCTAATAAAGATACAAACATGCTATTGTGCCTGAGTGTCCTCTCCCCCCTCTATCTTTTTTTTTTTTCTGTTCCCCAAGCAGACAAAGCTGGCTGTCTTCCCCTGCTGCCTCTTTCAACGCTCGCTATCTTTTCACTCATTCTTCCTCTCATATGTAAGAACAGAAACACACACAGCTGCAGACATGCATAAGCTCTTACACAGATGCTTAACACGACAATATGAAGGCATTGATCTCTCTATCACTCTCCCTTTCTACTCTCACTGATTCCCTCTCTTTTTTTTCTCTCTCTCTCTTTCCTCGCTCTCGCTTTATTCATGAGAAAGTCTCTCTTGGCTCGATGCCTGAAACAGAGCACAAAGATAAGATATTCTATCGGGGTGAATGGAAGTTCACGGGAAGAAAGCGTTTCTTCCGCATTTACTCAAGCGCTATGAATATATCTGTCCATATTATGACAGCAATCTAAACAAGGAAGTTCAAATACAGTCCAAAAGGTGATATGCTGCACAAATTACAAAAAAAAGCTTCCCGTCACAGATGATGCATTGTATTACTTTACATGCTATGTGCTCTGAAATGATCAATTCCTTATGGTGCAGCTGTCTCTCCTCTGAATATGTGTGTCAATTCCAGTATAAAATTAATTAACTTGAAGTAAACACCAAAAAGAACTAATGTAAACGCTGAAATACAAACATTTAGGGAGAAGCTAATATTTCCTGCACGTCTGATATCTGAAACTTGCATTCTGGATCATTTCCCAGAGCCTTTTACTCTTCCCCGGCTTGCGCTGAACATGCTAAACATCTTCTCAAAATGTTCAATAGCATCATTGATTTTCAATAAACAAACATTTTGTGAACGCCGACCTGGAACAAAATCAAGTACACTGATTTTTCACAGTAGAACAATTATGGTACACTTCAGGGCTGCAGGGAGTTTAAGGGAAACAACAACAACTAAATCTGAAGTGCTGCGATAAAAACATACCCTGTGTTTGGGTCTTGGGCTGATACTGCCTAAAAAATACTGCCTTTCTGGAGCTTATTTCCAGATGTTCAAACAATGTTTGTTGTAATTATACTGATTTCTTTCCTGTAAGAGTTTTTCTTCCGTTCTTTAATCCACTTTAATAAACTACATTGAGGCTCTGACGTTCTTTACCTCTGAGATGTTCGGGGTCAAGGTGGTTTCGCTCATCTTTGGAGGCGAGGTGTGCTGAGACTCCCAAGGCCCCGGTCAGTGCCAGAAGCCCTGAGCCCCCTGCACCCAGGGACAGGCCTGACGGGTGTGGCGTCAGGGGGATGCCAGGGGCGTGGTGAGACAGGTGCTGGAGCTGCTGCTGCTGTGGCCACAGGGAAAGAAGAAAGTGGGGAGCGAGGGAGCGAAGGGGAGGGGAGGTAGCATACAAGGGGAGTGGGTGGTTAGAAAAGACAAAATAAAAAGTGCAAAATGACAGAGAATAAACGAGAAGGAGGAGGTCAGGGGAAGGTAGTGTTGCGGTTTGAAAAGGGGGGAGGGGGGGTGAGAGAAACATGAGAAAGGGAGAAGGTGAATGTAATGAAATCCACACGGAGAGCTCGACAGTGAGAGAGGAAATTAAGATGAAGGCAGATAGGAGGTGAAAGAGATTAGTGGATTAAGAGGTGAGAGAGACGGACACCAAGGACGAGAAAGAGGAAAAGGAAAGACGGCAATTGATTGGTTAGGATACAGAGGGAAAGTAAAGGCAAGATGTGAATGAATAAATGAAAGAGGGACAGTTGTTGAAAAGAGAAAAACATTCAGGCAATGGGATTTATTATCAATGAAAGGCAGGAGAAGGAAGAGGTAAAACGGGAAAAGGGAGGAAAAAGGAGAGAAGAGTAAACGATGAGGAGGAGAAGAAGGGAAATCGTTGAGGAAGCAGTGAAAAGTGAAGGAGAATTAGAGCAACGGAGGAAGGACGGCAGAGGGAGAGTAAATGAGTGCAGGAAGAAAGAAGGGAAAGTGTGCAGCAGCGAGAGGAAAAGATAAGACATTAAAAAAAAACACACAATGGGAGAGGAGAAACGAGGACACAGCCGAAGTCAGACGAAGAAAATGATAAAAGATTATGGGAAAATCCAAAAAGCAAATGAACACAGAGAGAAGAAAGAAAGAAAAAAACAGAGGAAGAGGGGAAAGATGAGGATAGAGAGAGAGAGAGCTACAGATAAAGAAAGGCTATTATCCTGAGGGGAGCATTATGGTGTTTTTTCGTGCGCTGTGTTGTCAAGCCCGGCGTATTAGACACACGTACACACACAGAAACGCACACCTTAGAGACAGCGGTGTTTGTAGTGCTGAGAGGAACAAAGGGCTTTAAGTAGACAGTAATGTGATCAGTGCTCTGACAAGCTGCGGAAAGCCCCGTCTACTGCAGGAGCATCGCGGTGTGAGGACATACGCACACAGACCCTGGACCAGGATGTGAGCCAGGATGTATATAATGTGATGTTAAATTGAGTCAGATGATTGTGCACTGTTACGTGTGCAGAAAGGTGTGGTACCTTCCTTTTAAAATAAATATGAGCTACGTGTTGTTCAGAACTGAAGTCTGTAACTGAGTTGTAATGAATGTTGTGTACAGCTACTGCATAAGAGAAAGAAGAGATCACAGTAAAAGCTACGGCATCACGCTAATGTGCTTGTCTGTTTTTTCGGCACAAGGGATAGTAACATCTTGTCCTGTGTATTTTAAATGTTATCGAGCTGGACCGGCTACTCCAAAACTCTTTAACTTAGCCATAAGTTACCCATTACTTATAAGTAGTTACCCATTACTTTAGTAAGTGGTTAATCACACCTTTGTATATCCTACAAACAAAGCAAGTAAAATGGGACAAGAAATAACAGATGCAGCTACAAAAACACCTTTAGTGAATTTAATACGGCAAGGTAAACACCTGCATGGTGGGTGGATGCGATGCAGCTTAATATCCAAGTCTTTTGAAGTGAAGACATTGGCTCACTGAACTGAGATATGTCAACAAACACCCCTTTAATTTGTTTGTCTTTCTTTGATGGTTCGGCGGCAGAGAGAGGCAGGAAGTAATCGGGTGAGAGAGAAGGGAAGACACGCAGAAAAGAGTTTGCGGGCTGGAATCGAACACGCGTGTCAACGGAGAGGGCTGTAGTCTCTGAAGAGTAATCTTGAAGATTTCACGTTAAATAAATGTCATTTAAGACATTATCTACATCTGAATGAAATATAACAATGCTCACTGATCAAAGCAGCACGGCAATATTTCTATGTTTTAATTGTAGAGAACTGGGTGTCTGTGGCGACATTCCTGGAGAAAAGGCTGTATCAAATTACAGCTAATGTGATCTCTATAAACACATATCTGGATATGAATGCTAAATCATTGTCAGATGGGGCCAGGCTAATGCAAACTGAGCCTTTCCTAATGCTGCAGCTTCAAATTAAAAGCATTTCACTGACAACCCATGTGTTGCCTTGAAGCAGTCACAGGAAGTTCTATGCTATGCAACTATCACTCATTAAACATGTGCATATAAAAAATAAAGACAACAATCGTTCCTCGATTTCTTCTTTAAGCAATCAGCGAAAAATATTCTGAGAGAGTTGTGGCACAAGAGGGAGCGGCTGCAGTGAGCTGGTGGATGAGGAGCTGCAGGAAATGTGCAGCACAGCTCTAATTTCTCAGTGACGTAACCTGCTGCTGCAGACAGGTGCACCAAAAATATCAGATAACGGTTCATGACAGAATGACGGGATCTTGATCGACATATTTATGAATGAGTAACACATTCATTATACATTTTTTTTGTTCATTCTTTCTGAATTTATGTGTTTGTGTGATAAATAAAGGTGACTCACCCCGATAATGGCGTTGAGTTCAGCCATAGTGACCTGCTTGGCTCTCTCCACGGCTTGGACCACCTGTTGCTGATGCTACATGTATGCACACGTACAACAGAAAGCATAAAGAAAGAAAGGTTAGACTGTATTATCATCAATGATCTACATTACCATATGCAACGTGAACATAATGTACAGTATAAAGCCTGTACAGTCAGTGAAAACAGGAGGAACATTACATTAGCCCGACTTGAAAGAGGGGTTGTAAATACGAACGTCTGGGTTGGGCAACCATGCGTTCACACAACCCAAACACAGACAGAAAGCCACACAAACAGAAGCACACATTGCAGCCGGGCACAGATGTGTGTCCACGTCCACACACGTCGCGAGCGCCGCACTAACTAAAATCTCAGCGCTGTTTACTCAAAACCCCAATGTAATCAGTCACACAAACGCAAACATACATGTGTGCGACAGCGCTTGCACACGTCCACACGCAGAGACACAGAGTGTCAATATTGATCAAACTGACAGAGCTGTGACCTTGCTGTCTCCAGGTAGCACATTCATCAGAGCACGCGCGCACTTGCAGACAAAAAAGAAGCGTGGCGTGAGGTACGCACACACACTTACAGGGTGAAATAAAGCTAATAGAATTAGTTCTGTTGTCTTGCCTGGAGTCAGAGCAACAATGCAACAATACAGTTAACTAAAATAATCTGTCTTCTTTAATTTATTTAGGTTTTATTGAGCAGATGTGAATCAAACACACCTTTAAGAAGTGATTAATGGAAATAAGACCACTTGGCGAAGTACTGATAATGTGGCTGAATGATAAAAGGACTTAAAAGGAAGATAAAAAAAAAAAGTCTTAAAGGCTTTTTCATGAAATCCTGCACAGCTAACTCCAACTCCTGACTGACAATCCTATATTGTTTCCCTTGGATACCTCATTTAGTTCAAAATCACAGGAGCATACATGAAGCTAACACATCTTAACTTTCCTGTTGCTCTTTCTTCAGGAAACCAGCTTCACATACATGCAGCAGTTGTTTTTGTTTAACTAATACATAATTAATTCCCCTTTTTTTCTCTTTTTGTCACAAAAACAACAGACAGGAGTAATTTCCTTGAGAAGCGACTGACCACAGCACACTGAGCGCTAATGAGCTGCACTATCATCAATGTGCATGCTTCTGAATGCGTGTTTGATTTGTATCAATTAACACTTTTACGCAGCAGTTTAGAACAAAACTGCAGAATGTCCTTTAATATTAGTTTCTACGTATGATATATTCACTTTTTCTATGGCTTGGCCGGTGGTGTGAGTGGCTGTCTCCTAGCTTGTGTGGGTGCATATTTTGTGTACACACGTAAGTGTGTCTGGCAGCAGCGACTCTTACCTCTTGAGAGAGGAAAGGGATGATCTGAGCACAGATGGCACTGAGACGCTTGACAATCTCCGCCTGCGATGGAGAGAGAAGGAGAGAGAGAGAGAGAGAGAACGGGAGACAGACGGAGAGGGAAGGAGATATATAATCGTGTTGCATATTGTAAGACCATAAGTACACAATGAACACGGAGCATATGATACACCTTTACAGCACATTGAGCCTTCGCTGCATTTTAACGCCTTCTTAATGAGCGAGGAGTTACTCTGTGAGACTCTGTGAGAGGAGGAGAAAACGTCGGGGAGTGTGGGAGTGAACGGCAGAGGTGGAAGCGATGGCGGTGCTAGCATTAGAACACCAGTCATCATCTTTTAGCACCTTCAAACTTCTGTCTTCCTTTGTCTCTCAGAAACATTACGAAATAACAAGCACACATTCACAGAGAGAAAAGCCTCTGAGAATTTCCTCCTCGGGTTCTTCATTGGTCACAGCTCGGTAACATTACTTTTGTCCATTTCCTAAAACTCAGAAATTCCGAACAAAAAAAAATGCTTTCTCTTGGTCCGGAAATATTGAATAACATCTTCTCTGTCTTCGATTGTGCACCCATTCACACAAACCACACACTCATTCTCGGAATACAGCCGCCTAAACGCAAAACCACATAAAAACAAAAGCACACACACACACACACACACACACACACACTCTGGCTGTGTCTCTCACACACAAACACACACTGATCCTCTGCGGTGTGTCTAATTCTATCTGTCTGAGTGCCCTCAGCCTCATTTTGTTCTCTTCTTCACTCAGCCGTTCTCTCTTTTTCTACAACAGCTCTCACACTGAGCCATTATTACCCTATTCATCCTCTTCCTCCCATCCCACTCCCCCGTCTCTCTTTCTCTCATCTCCCTCCCCTCCCTCGCTCGCTTTGTCTGATTTTCTCCCATCTTTCTATTTTTCCGTATTATTTCCTTTTTCTCTATTATAATTTATGCTCCCCTCTTTTTCCCAGGTGCACCTTTTCTTCCTCTATAACGTCAGTCACTCTCATCAGCCTTTTCCTCTATGCCCCTCCACCGTCACACTTGGACAGAGTGATATATATTTTTTCAGTTTTTCTTTCCATCTACTATCTTGCATTCTCTCGCTCTCTCTGCGTCACTCCATCCCCGCTAGCACATGTTCCCAACACTTGGGGATGCTAGCGAGGAATAGAGACAGCCAGTAAAAGGGGGAAATGTGCAGCAGTGCTCTACAGAGCCACATACCCCACCATACAAAGGCTCTCTCACACACACAGAATCAGCCAGCCTGTCAGTTATAGTTACCGCTCTCATCATGACTTCATAAACAAGCTCTCACCAGACACACAGCTCCGCTCCAAGGACGGACACAGCCTCGTCACATCATGCATGTGTCCATGAACGCGTATGTGTGTGTGTGTAAGCTCCGCTGTGCTGATCGCAAAGAGTGAGAAAGAGAGTGTTGCCTATGTGAAACTTTTATTTTTTAATGTCATTTGCGTTTTTATTCAGTTTCTTATATGTCAAACGTTGCGCAGAAGACGGCAAACTTCAAAATGTGCATATGATACGATAAGATAGGGTAGACAAGACAAACTATATGGTAAATACGTTGTGGTACAAAAACTATTTACATATTGCATCAGGTTTTCCGTAGCTAACCAAAAGCTGAAAGAGCCAACTAATGTGAATAGAGGCTTGAGGTGATAAGAAGGTTTAATATACATATTGACATTCATGAATATCATGAATAAAACAATCTCCAATAGGAAATGCACAAAAATACATGAGACATATTTATATATACATATAAATATGCATACATGGATAGTGGGTCTGCAAAAAGAGTACATGATAGTATATACACGAGTTGTCCTCCTCTCACATGACATAGGCACCTTTTCCCCTCTTGTATGATTCAGAAAATGGTCCCAGACCAGGTAAAATGTCCCTTTGTTATCATTCAACCTCGCTATCATCAGTTCCTAGGAGGCATTATCAATCATCAGCTTAAACTTGTGAAGAATGATTCTAGCTACAGTGATGAAGCCCATTCTGTGGAGCCTTATTGACGTACACTAATACCTGTGAATAATTTTATAATGTGTGAATCCTATGTGAAACTTTTAGTATTTTAAACCCAAGGTAATCAGATCTGCTGGATTTCAGCGACAAGTAAAACAAGGCACTCTTTTGATGTAAAGTGCTTTATAAATAAAATGTATTATTATTATTATTATATAGTCCATACTGTCATTCTTGACAGGTGCCTGCAGAGCCTAACAATGGTGCATGAGCTTTAATAACACTAACAGGCTCCCGTTAGAGCAGACCTGAACTTCAATGCTTGAAACTGAGTCTCTGATCTGTCCAACTTCTCAATCTGTGTGGAGGAAAATTTGATCAGTAAATTGCTCAACAATCACTTGCTGACCACTAATCTGTGACAAACAGTAAAACTCTGCACATACATGGCATACTGTTGTTTACTTCCATCTAGTCTGAATGAACTGCCCTTCTCCTGTTACATCTCTGCATCTACCAGGTAAGCCTCTCGCCAAACAACAGGCTGCGCTGCCTTCCCACAGATCAAATGAGGTGACCTGGCTCAGATTTGGCCAGAAAAAATAACTGACTGATGCTGGACTATACATCTGAACTGGCCTGAACTTTGGTTGTGTGCATAGACCTAACTTGACAG
Organism: Planiliza haematocheilus; assembly: GCA_005024645.1. Lineage (NCBI taxonomy): Eukaryota > Metazoa > Chordata > Actinopteri > Mugiliformes > Mugilidae > Planiliza > Planiliza haematocheilus. Next base: position 2,987,704 of record SRSE01000509.1, read on the forward strand.
ACGCAACAGAAGATTAAGAGTAAAAGAGAATAAAAAATACAAAGAAAGAAGACATTTCACTTGAAAACTTTGATCACATAAAGCAGCCCAAAGAAGATGATCAATTAGTAATAACTCTTTCCTGTGTGACAACAGAAGGAATATAAGACTATTTCCATTGCCTTGGCAACTACAATAATATCCACGAACCAATACGCTTTACATCAAAGTGATGAGTTAACTGACTCCAAAGTGACTGTATGTATATTTCTAAAACAGATGAACTGAAAGTAAAACATGAACATTGAACAGTGAGTTGGCGCTCAATGTTTAATTTGCTATAAATGTATTGGGGTTTTACTGCTGTGCAAAGCAAATGCAGATTAATCTTCCTCAAACTGCTTGGAGCTGCAGAGCTGGGTGTTAACAGCCCAATATGAACAACCCTTTCATATTATACTGATGTGTTTTCATATGAGTTTATTATTAATAATGTTATATTTCTCTATAACAAAAATATCATCCCAATAATTGAATAGAAAATTGGTACACACTTCATAAATGCCGAACTCAAGCCAACACATGGTTGAAGAGTTTCAACACCACAGCAGCATCCTGCTAACTCCTGCTGAGAGGCTGTAGGTGTTATGAGCACAAGACACCAGTAAGACAATGAGTTTTACTATTGAATGAGCTGGGCCGAGACGGGCCGAGCCAGGCCGAGCCAGGCCGAGCCGGGCCAGGTGTCATAGACAGCACAACACAGTCTCGTTCCACAGCTCGGCCAAAGCACAGCCACCAGGGAGTACTGGCAAAGGCTGGCCGGATGGAGGGATGAATGGATGAGTGGATACAAAGGGGAAGAGAGGGGGCTGGTCAATAAACACCTGAGGGCAGATACGCTGCCAGCTGGCATGGAAACCAGCAGAGACACAGAGAGGGAGAGGCTTTGGAAGAAAAAGAGATAAAACATAGGTGAGAAGGGGGGAGAGAGAGAAGTAGGCACTGGCTTTCAAATTACAAGAGCAAGAAAAAATCCCCAAAACATTCTCCTAAACACGGATGAAAAAAAACTATGAAGGAAGAAGAAGCGAATTGCAGAACAAGGACAGTCTGTTCCCGAGGTTGTGGTGAATATTAGCCTGTCAGAGCATGAGGGACACACACATGCTAGATGTAAATGGATGTCTACGCATCAAACACACACACACAAGCAGCCGGTTCAGACTTGCCATCTCGTCAGATCTTTGACAGGATGATAATCATAACCAGCCAAACCAACCTGAGACATGTAAAAAATAAAAGTGATGCAGTGTTAAAGTCTCTCAAATCTTAAAAATGTACCAATACCTGCACCAATACTTTGCTTACAGGAGTATTTTTTCAACTGGTTAAGGATCACGGTCAAGGCAACGAACATCTACCTTCAATCCACTAGTAGTACCAAAACTCACACCCACAAACTCACTCTATCAGTTAGATTAGAACATGGAGAACTTTATGCAGTTTTATAACGAAGATACAAAGGAATGTAAAAATGAAGAGAACAAAATCAATGTCTCCATTTATTTAATGCTGCAACGACTGTGGATAGACAATCACAGAGGACGCTGGCAAGCAACAAGAAGCACACTGTTCACGGGAGAAAGAGAGTGCGTGCACGAGCAATGAGAACATTCCCCGTGCGTGTTTGTGTGTGTGTGTCAGCCTGCTGTGTTCGGCTCCCAAACACACACAAGCATGGATGTGAAAACACTGGATAATATCGAGGCAAAACATAAGAGCCGGATTTGAATTACGGAGAAGTTCACAAAGTAAACAGCTTCAGTACAGGAGCCTGCTGCAGGTGGTCGTGTGTGCTGAAAGAAAAAATGACAACGAATTCTCTGGGTCCAGTATGATCTTTCATTATTATTATTTCTGCAATATGGGCAGTAGTAGGCGATGTTCATTCATTCATTCATTCATCTTCTGTAACTGCTTGTTCCTGTTAAGGGTCGCGGGGTCTGCTGGAGCCTATCCCAGCTGTCATCAGGCAAGAGGAGAGGTACAAACATGCAAACTCCACACAGAAAGGCCCAGTCGGCCCATGGATTCGAACCCGCATCACTAGGTGATGTTGTGTCATGTAACTCCATTATGTAGCATATATAATAAGGGTAAATGGTGCAACTTTGTTCTTTGGCTTGACGTTTTGCTCTTGCATTCAGCTGTCAATCAGGAAGAAATCCAGGTGTGGTAACAGTTTCTTCAACATTTGGCTGAGTGGACCAAAATAAGGAAGAAAAAAAAATAGTTCTTCATAGGAGGTGTAAATCACTGCGTTCGACTGAGAAAACAACTAATTCCCCTGCATTTACTTTCCACTTGCTATCGCTAATGCTGCTGCGCGCTCTCCACCTCTCTCTCCACCCACATGTTTAACCCAAAGTGCAAATGCAACACGTTCTTGCCTGATCTGTGGAGGCTGTCAACAGGCATTCTGGGAAATGTAGAAAGTGACTGAAGTTGAGATAGTCGAGACAGGCAGGTAGACGAGGCGGTGTGATGTAAAAACCCCACCAAAAAAAAAAAAAAAGATAGAAGAACATGATAACAGTTTGAAAACAAGCATTCACAGACTGATGGTGTATCAGTGTGTCATTGTTTCTTTAAATAATGAGACAGTGTGATTGTTCAAAGACAAAGGCTGTTTCAGAGGGACACGGTGTTACTGGAATAAGATCTGCTTCCCCCTCCAAGGTGTTTTTCTTGGAATGACATGACATCCTTCATAAAGCAACTGGATCAAACAGGCAGACTTGTAAGAGATAAAGCGTGATGTACGGACGCTCATGCGTGTCTTCTGATGAAGCCCAGAAACACAGATGAAGCCAAACAGAGAAACCGGAGCGACAGAAAACAAAGTTGTGTTTTTCCTCGCGCACTTTTCACACTTGACATTAAAGCGAACTTGAACTGGAGCAACGGGGAAGCCGCTTCCCAGTGAAAGATCAGCATTGTATTTGGTCTCCCAGCATGTCGGCGAGCAACAGTGGCTGCGTTCATGCTGCCAATAAAGCTTGGTGAATTTGAATGTGATGAGCGTGGGCTGAGATTGGCAAAGGAGGAGGAAGATGGTGCCCAGTGTGTTCTGGCGGTGCCAGCTGTGCCAGCCTCTGAATCTCACAATGACAGAGCAAGCCATTTTCACGTGTGCGTGCGTGCGTGTGTGATATCCCTCCACTCACAGTAATTGCTCTCAACAAACATCTCATAGCTCCTGTTCTGTTGCTATCCCTAGCACCTACCTCTTGCTCATTACTGGAATAGCAGTAGCAGGTTTGAGTCCTTTGACATCAGCTGGCGAAAAGAAGAAGAATCCAGTTGCAACAGACAATTTCAAAGTGAATGCATTCCTCAGTGTGAATGTAATATTAATGGGGGGGGGGGGGGGGGGGGGGGGGCAGTCGACTTCACCTTGATGAAAATAAAACTACAAAATGGGTTTCGCAGTGACAAAAAGTAAGGATGTTCTGACCCTTTGTACTTGACTGGAGGATCTTATTTTACTGCTGTGAAATGTGAAATAGCTGTGTGAACGGCAAATAGTCCAACTGTTGCTTGTCAAGAAGAAGGACGTTAATCCACGTTAATCAGAATTTGCATCATCATTTTATCATGAGGTCGTGTGCATGCTTTAAATATTATAAAAGGGGTTTTAGACACATAGACGTGCTTCGTGTTACGGCAGCTCACAGTCTTTGTATTATGTGCACATGGCTGAAGAATAACTTAAACCCTTAATTTCAAGAGTCAGTGGATGTGTACGTCTCACACACACACACACACACACACATAAACCCAGACCTGCAGTTTATCTCGGTCCCCTGCTTTCTAATTGGACTGCTCGCCCCTCTGTCAACAGTTTAAGGTAAATATTTGTAGCCAGTGACGTACTAATCACCTACTGATTGGGGTTGCAGACACAGAGCTGTTCAGTGAGAACAACCATCCCTGACTCCTCTCTTTCCTTTCACCCCCCACCCCACCTTTTCCCACCCCCCACCCCCCCGTGCAATCAGCCTTCTTCTTTCTCTGTTCTGCCAGCTCATTTTTACACTTCCACGGTGTCTCCCTCGTTCTCTGTCTGTGTCCTCTCGCTCCATTATCCCTCAGTGCATTTGGCCTTGCTCTTTTGCTCTCTGTGCCCTCCTTCTCTTTCTCTCTCATTTCTCTCTCCTTCTTGCTCCATCTCTCTGCCCTGCTTCTCTCTCAGAGCCCCGCTCTCTTTTCTTTTCTTGCTCAGTCTTGTTTTTTCCTCTCTCTGCTCTCTCGTTCTCTCTCTCTCTCTCTCCTCTGGGCAGCATGCCAGCTCCTCTTCCCTGGCAATGAGCCAACTCCTCTCCTCCATTGCGCCTCCTCGCCTCCCTCCCTCCCTCCCTCTATCCCCCTTGCCTCTGATTGATGGCCCCTCTATTCTGGAAGGAGAGGAAGGGAAACAGAGAGAGGGAGAGGGAGAGAGGAAAGGGGAGCACTAAAGCACACACACATACACAACAGTAAAAGACTCACACATGTGCATACATGTATGCACACTCACAAGTGTGCACACATATACAACTACACACAAGTATGCACACAAAAGCCACTGCAAATAGTGGTGCATGCACACACACACACACACACACACACACACACACACAAAGCAAAAAGTGTACACAGAAACCAGTCCAAACAGAGCAGAGGGGAGCACACACACAGAGCTGTGTGCAGAGCAAGCAGCCTCCCAGCATGAGACCAACAAACACACACACACACATGTGCACGCACCTCATCCAACACACACACACACACACAAAGACACTGATTCAACCTTCAGTGCAGAACCAATACGAGATAGGCAGCGGACCAGGCAGCAGAAACATTTACAATGAAAAATGCGGACAGACAGCTCACTTCTACTCTCTCACAAACACACACACTCAAACATGGACTTACGGTGACTTCACATAAACACATCGGTATGGATTTAAGGAAACTGATGTAAGGCGCCTTTGCTATACACACAGAAACACAGGGATGTTACCATGGGATACAAACTCTGTGCCTCACAGTTGGGGTTATAATTTTATAGTTTTCTGCATCTCTCTCTCTCTCTGACTATATTATACACTAAGCTATTAGTCATATTCACACAGTGCCAGCTCACCAGCTTGCACTGACAGACTGCATACGGCTTCAAACTCATGTCGTCCACAATGCAACCAGACACAAAGTAGCCACAGTAGCAAAGCTGGCTGCACAGTATGCATGCATGAAAATGTATCCACACACACACACTGACACGCACAAACACTAATGAATGCTGCTGTTGTTGTTGTTGTTGCTATTACACATCTCATAGTTGTTTGCGCCTGAGAGAAGCTGATACATGCGCAGACTGTGTTGCAGGACAGCACTGTATTCATGTCTGCTTTATGGCCAAAGGCAGTGCACACACAGACCGAGCACTGGAACATCCTCATCCTGCAGGGCACATGCATTTCTGAACGGAATTTCATAGCTAATAATTTTTGGGACGTTTCGTACACAGATGTGAACCTCATGATGTCTGGGAGACTGACACGGTCGTCCCTCAAGCCATGCTGCAAGCGTGGCTAAAAAGCTTTTTGCCCCTAGCCCCCAAGCCCCTTGAATTTGTTTTTACCATTTAAAAAATAATGACTTGCACATATGCTTCTTGTGAGGGTCCTGTCGCAAAGCAGCAGATTTCACCTGAATGCGTTAAGATAAAAGCCACAAGCTGCGCAACTGTTGGAAGCACTGGCAACCTGTTTGTACCAGTTCAAGCAGTAGCCACAGAGCATGGCACCACATGCACCAACTTTCTCATACATATCACATCACACACACACACACATAAGCCAGTAAAGTCTATGAAGCTACCCAGAGCTCCTCCGCCAGTGACAAAGCTATCACGCTAAAAAAGCCAGCTCCCTAGAAATCTAATCGCTCGGTTTTCTCTCTCACCTCTGTCTCTCAACTTATACTCCATCATTCCTAAAGGGCTATATCACAAACTATCCAGCGCTTTCTCTCCATGCCTCATTATTCGCAAACGAGCTCTGTCACACGTGTATGTATAAACACAGATTGACGAGAGGAAGGGAGACAAGGAAAGAGAGGGAGAGACATCAAAGCTGCACACAGCACAGATGTGACAACATGTGGAGAGAGGGACCGCGTATACCACCGATCAGAGGGAGAGCGAGCACATACCATAAACACACACACACATAGAAAGCAATTTGACCTCTCCAAAGGCTGTGCTAGTTGACCCACATATGCAGCCTCGTCTTAATCCAGCCTTTTAAATAACACCAAACCGCAACCATGAGATTATGAACCGACGGGGTGGTGGAAATGAAAGAGGGGAAAAAAATACAAGGCATATGAGATGGAAAGAGTGAGACTGAGAAAAGGGGCAGACGAGCCCAATCCTATTATGAACCCGAGCGGTGAGTTGAAGATGAAGGCATCTCTTGCTCGCACTCTCTCCCTTTCTCATTCTCGTTCACTCCCTACCCTCTCCCCGATGAGATGAGGATTCAGGTCACAACTTCAGCCAAATATACCAATCCACACACACACACACACACACTCACAGCGCACACATGTGTGCGAGCACATGCATAAAAACAGCCAGACAGCTCGGGCTAATTAGACAGGAGGATGAGCGCAGGCACACGTTTTTATACGACGCAAGCAGATAAACATTCTCTCTTGTGATCTCCTGCTTGCACTCTCTCTTAATCTGCCTCGGTCCCCCTTTCAGTTTTGTGCATTTTCTCAGTTTATTTTTCTGCTCTGTCTCTTCCCCGTCTTTCTTCTCAGCTTAATTCAAACACATTTTCATCCGCTGGCTGCCAAGAAAATGCAAAAATTGTTTGCTTTATAACATGAACTATCACAGAAAAGAGGGCAAAACAAAAAAAACAAAAAACACACACACACATATACTCCCACACCCTCAGCCTCATATGTGTGGTGGTGAAATGAAAGGAGGGAACAGGAAGGAAGGACAGCCAGCTGCTTCATCTGTCCTCAGGAGTCCACAGGGGAAACAGTCTGGCTGCTGAGCATCCTGACTATCAAACACAGCCTCCTATAATATCCTGCCTGGTCTGTGAGCCACGCAGTGTCTTTATCTAGCATTCTCATACAGTATATAAAGGCTATACGTATATTCTCCCTTCTGTAGTGTATGTGTGGATGTGTCTTTTTTACTTGTAGCGCTGTTTACTTTGCTATCAAAGAAAGAATAAGCTATACGCCACCTTGTTGACTTCAGTGAGTCTTAAAGTTAAGAACTCAAACTCCTGCAAGATGGCACACTGCTTCATGTCATGAATTTATGTCAGTTAGCGTTTTACAATAACTTTATGTTTAGCCCCTGCGATACCCCGCCTCTCGCCTGATGACAGCTGGGATGGCTCCAGCGCCCCCGCGACCCTTCACAGGAACAAGCGGTTACAGAAGATGAATGAATGAACTTTATGTTTACCGTAGCCAAATTCCCAGCTGTTAATTTTCAGGCTTTTATCTCATGTTAATACCGTAAATGGCTTAAAATTAGTAACGAGCTAAGGGTCCACTATCCAGCTCAGGGACACACTGAAACCTTTCACTAATGGAATGCTTGCTCTCACCGCTTGGTCATTTTCTGCATGCTAGCCTGCAAAATTATTATGGAGCATATTCAAAAGCATATCTGACGCCGAGGAAATTTCATCACTGGCTTATTTACAAGATATCTTTTTTTTATTTATTTTTGCAAATAATTATCAGATTGCAGTTTTATTCTTAATCAATTAATGTGACATAGCTGTCAGATTTCACAAGCTGAGTACTTAGTTGAAGGTAAAACACATCATTTTGCTTTGCTCGTAACATGAATGATCAGAATTTAAGACACTTCATGGAACAGTCAATTTTTCAAATGGTGAAGTCACACGGGGACAAATGTGCAAAAGAGATTATAGGACATTACAGTTTAGTATTAACATTTTAATTACACTTTAATTCAGACTAAATGAATCTGAATGGGGCATTTTGACTGCTTATTTACAGATTTTGCTTTAACTTCATTTCTGTGAATGCAGTAGTCAAAGACTTGTATGACCTGATGTACAAGGTGTTACATTAACTTGTCCCAGCTCCCATGTATGACTCAGGACCAGGGCTTCCTCTAACATTTGCCCAAAATGCTGTTTCTGTAAAAGCCAGTAAGATCTGGAACAGTCTTCCACCGTCCACAAGGGTCCCACATTACAAACCTTCAAAACTTACTTCAAGCAGTGGCTGAAAGCAAACCATTCTTGGAACCACTGACTTTTATCTTTTTAGTAAAGTCTCGTGAGGCATTCTTATTGTGATCTATTGTCCTGTCCTGTGTCTTTGTGTTACCTGCCTATTGCTGCTATAATACAAGCTATTGTGATTTCACACTGCTTATATATTCTTGAACAATCCTCCATTAGTTGTCACTAAAAAACGTGTACACTGAAGTAGTGTACTTTTTTTTATATTTGTGAACTGGATATTACCTTCTTGTGCACAGCTGTGTTGACTTTTTTCGAGTCTGGCTGAAAAGCAAAAAGTTCCTTTTCTCATCCTGCAGCTGTTTTGTAAGTATGCGTATCCACAAAGAAGGCTGGCCACTTACAGCAAGAACTATAATGAAAATTCAGCAGTGACCCGGCTTTCAACTGCACAAGCCCCTCCAGATTCCTGCTGTTTAATCCTTAATTAACTACCCTCCCTGCCCGGTAGCCTTGTTGCCTAGCATCGTGTTCACGCTACTAAAATGCATACAAATATACAGTTACAACACCAGCAGCCCAACAGTTTCCTAACATGAAGGATTTCTCCAGCAAACCTAAAATTGGTGTCGCAGCCTCGGTGTTTAACCTTGTGTAAAAAGAAGCACATCGTGTATTTCAATCATCCGGCCACGCAGGCTTGACTTTGCTGCTTCTGCTGCTTCTGCTGCTGCTGCTTGATTCATGTGGTTATTGATTTCTAAATAAATCAGGCAGTCATTTATATATACACACACCTAAAAGCGGTAATCATTGTACGCTCATAATCATAATGAATTACCATGGCCAAGTCATCCAGACTGGAGTCAAAGACAGGATTTTCCTGTTAGCAGTGATATGATTGTGGACTGACTGCTGAGGAGGAGAGTAGCTACAAGATGCAACAGGAGCTAAAGCTACCTATGTCTGAATGGACTGCTGTTTAATGCCAGGTATAATTCAGACACTAATGTGTGGTGTTTATTTCTGATAGCAGGTGATATGACGTATATGCAGCAGCAGCAGTCTAAGGAGGGATCTATTATTTTTTTGTGATGCATCGTCACATCCCAGCCCGGTCGTAGAGAAACACTTTACACAGGCAGTTATTGAAATGCTGCCACGGTAACTTCCCTACTGGCCTCAGGGGACTTCAGAGGGACAATGCTCCAGCAAAGAAATAATGGACATTACTGCTGAGATGGCCTCTGTGAAGATGTACAGTTAATGTGTCGGGATGAACCCCGCACTAGAAAATAGACGAAAGACATGTTAGCTTTTCTATGTCTGAGGTCATTTCAGTCTGTTATCAGTAGAATAATGTGCATCGCAATGTACCTTTATATAAACACGGTGACTGCTGCGGTGACACAATGTCACTGGAAAAGATGAAGTCCTTGCAGAGTGCAAGGCATATCTCCGGCTCCTGGCAGCGTGGGTCTAAAGTGTTCATCTGTCATTATGAGGTTAATTGGAGAATGATGTCTCCTGTATGCACTTCAGTGTAAGAGAACACAAAGTATTGTAGTTTGATATGCCTTCTGCTCCAGCTGCACATTTAACCGTGTGTAACATTTTACAGGATTTTCCTCAGGATTAAAAGGTCCTGCTCACCCACGCAGTTGTTCTCCGACAGTGCATGTGGGAGCTTGAGAAATTAAGATTGCTACAAAATCTTAAACTTAAACATGCAGAACTTTTGTCTTCCCGTTAGAGAGGAAATAATTACAGAAATATGGTCAATACATGTGTACACCTACAGACTACACTCCCTCAGCCCTTTCTCTTGTGTCGGTGCTCTCCAAAGTGGATAAAAGACCTCAAATGCTTCTTTTGAATGCAGTTCCTTTTATGAATGAAATTTCTTTTTATATCAGGAGCATCAGAAACTTCTCAGACGTACTCTCTGACCTCCTCTTAGCTGCTGTGGTTTTATTCTGTCTCTGTTCCTGCGGTGGCTGCCTCTCTTTTGCTTTGGCAAACTAATCATCACCGAAAGTCGTAAAACAAATCGTTACAGACGCAGAAATTACACCACAGACGCCAGATGTAAACCCAGCGTACCTGGAAAACCTGTTTACCTGTCACTGTTTGGCTTAATCTTAAACTTGCTCGAACTTGATGTGGCGTTCGTTTGTATGTAAAAGTCCCACATTTAATGTACCAGTTACAGTGATAATGGGGAAGAGGAACAATACTATACAGCGAGGGAAATGTCTAATTAGAAAAGCTAAGTGAGTGGGTGGCATATGGGAGTGTAGGGGCTTTAAATCTAGAGACTGCCAACAGGAAACCTTTTATTTTATCCACATCGTGTTTGAAAACAGTCGCTAGCGTCTCCTGTTCGCGTAATGCACAACAAGCGTCAATGTCTTTTTTGAAGAGAAACAGAGACATTGAAGAATGAATTAAGTTAAGGAAAAATTATAGGCATTGCTCTTCTTATTGAATAAAGATGGCTGTTAACTGGTGCCACATCACGCTGCTGCCAGCAGTGGTGATTCTTTATTTGGGCCAGTTCACGTCTGCCACATTTGGGATCAGATCTAATTATGCTTAGATTTGTTTGAAGTTTATCTGATTATATTCCGGTTGTTTCTGTAATATCCCTGAATTTCGGAAAGGACAGATGAACATGCGCGATTGCAGTTATGAAATCTTAGCTGTCGTTTGCGTGGTAGTGCTGGTGTGACTGTCTCGCTGATGCATCCTGGTCGCAAGCGACTGGGCTGCTGCCTGTTGCAGGACACAAGTCCGACAAAGTCTCAACTCCTCGGTCTGTCGCTGCTGCGAAACCAGCTTCGATCACATTCAGCACACACCTCGCAGCTTGACAGCACATAATCATATCCGTTAACTGACCCGTCCCAAACACCCGCAGGTCCATGGTATACGTCTGAATTACAAAGTCACTGAATATGAATGTTATGCATCTGCACATGGCTGGTGATGGAGGCAAAGCTTCCCAGGCCCCAGAAGTGCTATATCAATGAATATAGAACAACCACAGAGAGCAGCATAAAGTCCTTATAGCCTCCCTCCCTCCTCCTGGGGATACAGCTAGTATATATATATGATATGATAATGGAAGAGAACCAAGTGAGATAATGTGATGGTGTGTGTGTGTGTGTGAATGTGTGCATGCATGCCACTGTATCCATACAGCTTAGGGAGGGAGGGAGGGGGAGATGTTATCGTTCTAGTGCCTTCATATTGTTCAGATACAATCATTACAGAAAGAGATGGAGGAAAAAGAAGAGAAGGAGGGAGGGATAGTGAAACAGAGAAGAGGGGAAGATAAAGAGCAGGTGTGAAAATTAAAGTGGGGAAGAGAAAAAGAGGAAGTGGAGGGAAAGAGGGAAAGAAATCAAAAGCGACTCAAAGGAAGGGTAGGAAGGCAAGAGATGACTGTTACAGCTCAATTAATGCTGGGACATGAGATGGCCCTGCCACTGATAATGACAGAGTGTGTGCTAGAGAAAGAGACGGAGGGAGAGGGAGAGAGAGAGAGAGAGAGAGAGAGAGAGGCAATAGCAGTGATCTTGACAGGATGTTAGGAGGAAGCTGGAGGGGGGGTGAGGAGGAGGAGGAGGAGGAGGAGGTGGAGAGGAAATAAGAGCAGATACTGTTAAATCTATTCATGATTCATTATTTCTTGCAGCAGCTCAAAGCTCCCCTCCCTTCCTTGATGTCTCTCTCTCTCGCTCTGTCTCTTTCTCTCTGTCTCTCCCCTCGCCGATGATCTGCCCCCTTCTCTCTTTCCTTCTCCCTTCATTGCTTTTCTTGGCTCTCGTTTTCAGCTCTATCTCTTTTTTCCCCCTCATCTGTTCTATGAGGTCTTTATCCGTCTCTTCTAAGACTCCATCCTTCCTGTTTATCCTCTCCTCTTTCATCCGTTCAATTAATCTCTATCTCCTATTTTCCTTCTCCTCCCTCCTCTCACACTTTTCCAACATTAGCACTCCCATTTCTTTTTCGGTTTCTCTGCCTCCCTTTCTCTGGTAACGTGATCTCTCTTTTTTCTTGCACAGAGGTCTCATTTTTAAACGATCTTACTTTTTCTCCCACTCACTTTTATCTCCCTTTAAAACATCACCTTTTCTCTGTGTGTTGTCCTTGTCCACTCGTTTCTCTCAAACAATCTTATGCTCTTTCCACCATTCTCTTCTTAATAGTCATTTTTTATTGTGTCATATTTCTGTAAACGCAGGTGACTTTGTTCTCTTTTCACTACCTGCCTCACTGACTGTCCTTCTTTCTTTCCCCCTGTTGGTTTTCTTTTTTTTCCCCTCCACAATGCTCAAACAGTATATTCTCCTCCTCCTCTCCCTCATATTTCCCCAGCTGGCTCTTCTTGTAGCCCTGTTCACTGGTTCCTGACAGTTCCTTCTTCGTTTCTTTCTCCCTTTCTTTAGTCTCATTCGTCTCCTTCTGTCATTCTCACCACCTAGCCTTTCTTCCCCTCTCTCCTTCCACTCTTCCTATTTTCCACACCTTCCTCTCCCTTGGCCTCCCCTCTGTCACCCCCCCGCACCTTATCCTCCTCTCCTCCTCCTCCTCCTCCTCCTCCTCCTCCTTCTCCTCCCCCCTCTCTCCATCTCTCAGAGGTGCAGCCAAGCTCCCTCAGTCTATTTCTTCTTTTTGGCGACAAGAGCTGACAGACCAGTTCTGCCTGGCTTTGCTGCCAGGCATCTCTCTCTCCCTCTGTCTCTCTTTATCTCTTTCCTTCCTGCTGAGTAATAGTTTCTCTTCCTGTGAATAAAGTACAACTTTCAACGCATTTTTCTCTGTGGCATTAAACAGCAAGGAAAGCATAAGAAAACAACTGCCTTCAGATAATCTACAATTTGTAGTAGGTCATTTGATCTTAGATGAAGCTGTAGCAGAATAATTATTCTCTCATTTCTGATTGTGCTGTGATTTATAGTGTTTTGTATGATGTCAGTTTAAGATAAAGTCACATTAAAGGCCAAACATTTAAGAAGGAACTTCTCAGATATTCTTCTCTGTAATGTCAAATTTGCACACGGAAGAAGATTTGAAAATGACAGAGAGCGCTGAACGCGCTGCCTAAAGTGATCCCATGGGGAAGCAGACGTAAAGGAAACAGAGAGTGTGGTGCAACAACCCGCTGTAACTTTGTTAAAGAGGGAACAAAGCAGAAGGTAAAACAAGGTGGAGATGAGAAAGCAGAGAACTGGAGGTGAGATTTTAAGTGTAAATTGCTGTCTGTCAGCAGCGGTGTGCTCGCGAACGTCATCATCAAGGACTAAATGTTTACTGTTGATTTGAAACGCCGTCAGCTGCTCCTTCTCTCTTTTTATTTCATTAATGATTCACCTGATGTTGCCGTACAGATTTTTAATCCCGAAGGTCGAACATGTATGATATTAACTGGGGCGGCACGTCGGGAGGTTTAAGAGGGAGTCTGTAAACCCTCACCGCGGAAAGAAGAAACCAGATTTCTTCTTTTAAAGCTGCGAGTTGTGAATATGGGCAGCCCTGACTTTCTTGCTCACCCCATCAAACACAGTATAGTGTATTAGTTTTCAGCCAATAACAGAACCTAAGAGACCACAGCTGCAGAGATGACGGGAAACTTTTTTGCTCCATTACAATAATCTTCCTATGACAGATGCTTCCTCTGGAACATAAAAAAAACATTACAACAAAAAAAATGATCTGGACTTTTAATATAGCTGATATTGATCCATAAACTCATCTTTCCTTATTCCTCACATGAAGCATGACAACTTTACCCAGAGGTGAAATATGAAGCAAGTATGTGTACTGCAGTCAGTATTTGGACAGAAACCAACTGTTTGATGTCTCTGTGCTATAATTACCTCGATAGCTAAGTGACACAATGATTATGAGGTTAAAGTGCAGAAGCTTTCATTTGAAGGCATTTTAGAGATCGTTCCAAGCACTGAGATGCTTTCTGAGTGTGTATGGCAGCATGCTGAGGGCTCATTGTGCTCAGACACTTCCATGACAGTGTCTGAGTCCACCACGGAGAGCAAGTTAGCATGACAGATAGATAGGCACACACAGAGAGGGAGACACAGGCAGTCACCTTAAAGGAAATGCCATTCAGCTGGATAATAATTCTGTCTATGTGCACGGAGGTCCGTCAACACTGCTGAGCAGGTATCACATCTGCTATCTGTCTGTCTGCCTCGGCATTTATCCGACTGTCTGCCTGTTTTTCTTTCTGCGGGCAATTTGACTTGTCTTCCTTTCCTGCAGCATGACCCAGGCGGCAAATTAGCAGCCAGGGACTGACAAGCAGTCACTGGCTGCCGAGAGCGCGCACTGCTGATCAGACACATGTCTTCTTTCCAGAATACCAGATCTCAGCAAGGACAAGTGGAAATGTTTCACAATTTAAACTGACCTTCCTTTAGTGTTTTCTACCTGGTATTCGGTCTTTACGTCGCCGGAGGAGAACCACGCGTTGCAGATAATAGCTAATCCTTGTCGATATCTAGTGTCAGATAACCACAGCCTGTCGACGGCGGCTCTGTATAACATACATTTGCTGTGGTAATTGTGTCTCCTCTCCCACCACTGCAGCCACAGTTTGTTCTGCTAGCACAAATCCACAAAATTCAATATTTAACGGGGATACTTGTAATTTTTCTAAATGCACTTTGCATTTCATGTAGCCTGTAGTTTCATGCTACTGTGCTTGCATTTGAAGCACACAGAGTCTTGGACAGTGATGCTTAATAAACTTATAAATAATAAAACTACTTTACTGTTGCTAGAAAATCAAAGACATCTGAGTGCTGTTGAGTTGATTTTCTTTACAACAAAATGGCGGCTGTCAAAGAAGCCAGGCGCTTTCACCACAGTAACTTTAAAGGATATAGGCGTTTGTTCAGAAGACACATCATTTGTTGCTCTGATTAGTTGTAGGACTATTCAGTTGTTTGCAGAGGTGTTTCCTTTCTCTGTATTGGTTGATACACATATCCCATAATGAAATCCCAATGATGTGCGTCTCAAATTCTGATAAACTGGCAAAGACGACCAGCCTCCTAACATGAAAGTGAAATTTTATAGCTGTTATTGAAGCTATTTTTGCGGCCGATATTTGCCTCGCCATTTATTTACATACATGCAAGTATAATGACAGTATAAACTCACCTACACAAAACGACTCGCTTGTACGCTCCGTTTGTTTGTGTGTTAAATAACACCATCACCTTCTCCTGCTTATTAGATTCAATATTTACACAGTCGCGCGTGGAGTACACCAGCAACAACTGGACGTGAAGAAATCCAAACACACCGAATACGGGGCTTCTTACCTGTTTGTGCATCTCAATGTTGAGACCGTAGGACATTTCATAGTACTGTGGAGACAAACACAAAAGCAAGAGCTTCGTTAGTGTTTTATTCACAGCACGCATTCAGCCTTACACAATATCTCCAATTGAACATCTGTTGCTCGGCACACTCGCATATGTTGCCGTTTGTCACTGTGGTTTTAATGAAAGAAAGAATAGATAGAGTGCAGAGATGGGAAAGATGGAAAGAGAGCCTAGGTGTGTGAGTGTGTAGGTAATGAGGTATTTATGTCTGGGTGTGAGTTATGTGCGATCGCTGTCTTGGTGTGTGTGTGTGTGTAAGGGGGGTTTTACAGTGTGACTCTGTCAAATGAGGATGGTTGTGCGTGTGCCTGTATGTGTGCTTAGGAACACCTATGCAAGGTATCATAATAATGAGACGCTGTGCTGTGCTCTGTGTGCGTGCATAGCGCATGCTTTTTATCAGCTAAACACCCTCGTATATGCGTTGCAACGACACGAAATGAAGTAAAAACGCGGGGTTACACGAGGTGGAAATAAAAACAAAACACAACGTGTCTGGAACGCTATCACACTGCCCAATCCACATCTGATGTCTCCTGTTGTGGGTGTATCTGAGATAGGTGTAAATGCAGCCTGCACAGGGTTGCTACGCTCTTAGAAACAGACACAAGAAGAAGCAGATATGTCAAATAAGAGGCCACACAACAGCGTGGCTCGCTTTGAAGTGGGACAGGAGAAGTAAAATGCAAATACCTGCCATGAGATCACATTTCAAATCTCAAACATTTTCCCGTAGCCTTTTCTAAAGTAAGATGGTGCAATAAAACAAGCAAACATATGTTCATTTGAGCTTCAGGAAACTGTTATGTGACATTTGTGACATTTTATAAACCCAATGATTAATCAAGAAAATAACCAGCAGACTGATAATGTATAGAGGTATAAATAATGTATCCAGGTCACCTGTTTTCCCCCAGCTGTAAAGGGCATCAGTAGCACAACCAATCGTTGCCGTGTATGTCATGTTCCTAGTTGAATGTGCGTGTGTTTTGTGTGTATTCCTTTGTACACTTGACACTAGCGCTCCTTTGTACGTTTGACACAAGCACAATAAACATATCCGTGCGTGTGTGCGCTCGCTGCCGCCTCCTCTGCACGCGTGCCCTTCCTAAATATGTGGTCCTCTCTACTCCGTGTGTGCGTCTGTGTGTAATGTTCTGTAATGGTGTTGGCGGCGAGCGGCGCGCAGACAGCGAGGATCCGTCATGGTGACAAAAGCATCCTCCGCCGCTGGATGAGCAACGCGCTGACTGATGAGAGTGAGCCATGGCTCTCTCTCTCTCCTCCCCTCTCTCTTGCTCATTTACACTCGATCGCTCCCTTCTCTCCATTTATTCCCCGCCTCATTCAGCCCGTCCCTCTCGCTCCAGTCTCTATCTTTCAGGGGCTGTCAGTCCGTCTTTTCTCTCTCCCCTTGCCTCTCTATACTTATTCCCTTCCTTCTTTTTCTAGCTGTCAAATGTTCTTTTGCTCTCCATTTCAGTCTATTTCTCTATTTCCCGTCCCATTTTACTCACTTGCTATCTTTGTCTGTCTGTCTCTATCCGCGTATGTACCTATCTATCTAAATTCAAATTCACTTCATTGTCACGGATATAATTAAATGTAGCACAGGAAGATTGCACCGTACATGGTTGTTGCTAAAAATATGATAAATAATAAAAAAGGAAACATGCGCACACCACAAAACTATATATAATAAACCACATCACATTTAAAGTACAGCAGATCGAATGAGGATCAAAACAGAGGAAGCAGATGTCGAAGACGCCCAGTACAGTTTCATTGTGTTTTCTTCGGTTTCCCTCTGGCTGTGACATGCTCTCACATATTTTGCTGCTTCAGTGGCAATGCCAGTATTTCCCCCCTCAAGTATATGTTCAGTTTGAGTCCCTGAGAGTTTATGGGATACTGGAAACAAAAGAAGAGAAAACGATGTCTCCATCACCTGTAATCCTCATGATACACACGGTTTTCTCTTCCAGTTGTATAAAGACCGTTTTAACTTTAGGATAAATACATAAATACTGTTAGCAGATGTTAATATTTACGACTGAGATTCAATGTAAGATTTGACAGATTTAAAATCAGCTCCACCTTTACCGATGTGATGAACACATTAATACTTGACTTAATGACATCCAACACATCTATCTATACGCGTGTCATCTAGCTCATCATCCTCGTCCTATTTTGTTCGTTGGACGCTTGGTTTTGAGCTTTTTTTTCTGCTGATTGGTTCGGCGGCATCTCGATTCTCCAGACTTACATCCGTCCATACTTTTTTTATAGCACATCTTTCATAATTCTCGAGTGAAAAGAAGCAAAAAATGCTGAAACTCAAGCAAAACCAAATGACAGAGATGTCTGTTCGCACTGGATTACTTTTATCACAGGACCTCTGTGCCTCTGTGAAAAGTGATTTGTAATTTTTTACATTACAAATTATGGAAATGGCCGATTCACACGGGATTAAGATCACAGACGACCTCTGCAATTATTACAAATGATTAGAGGCCCCCTGCTGAGACTTGTCCCGTGCAAATACGGCAATAAAATCAGTGGAGGAAGTCAAAACAAACAAAATATGTCTTAGGGCATATAGAAGGAGTTTAAAGGCCCCAAACTGCTTGTTTCCCTGTCCTGAGTGACATCATTATCTTAAAACATCTAAGAAAGAAGATTGAGTGGATGAAATGCGTCTGAAAACCACGATCTGAACCTTAACCAAGTGTTTTTTTCTCACTGCGATGAAACCTTACACAAGGCAACGTCTATCTGTATCCCATTCATCTGTCGTCACCCTCTTGTCCTGTCTCTCCTTTGTCACCTCCATCCTTCTGTGCATTCTCTCGACCCTTTGCCAACAGCTTTCCTGTATTTTTTGCCAATAATCCTTTGTTTCCCATTTCTCTGCCCTCTCTTCATCTCTTTTACACCCTCCTGTTTATCTGCTGCCTCGTTCGTTCCTGTCTCTCGCACCCTTTTCTCTCATTCTTCCTTTCCCCTTTTAGTCATTTCTATCAATCATCTCTCTCCTTTATGTCCTGCCTTTTGCCATTTTCTACTTTGCTCCACCGCTTTGTATATTTGCTCTCTCGTCCTTGTCGTGCGCTACATCTATATTCTTTTCTGACTCTCCCCTGTTGAGCTCACCTCCGCTGTGTATTTAGCTCTCCTTTCTTTCGTTTTCTCTCATGGACAGACTGGCAAAAAAAATATATATATATATAAAATAATGTTTTAGTGAGCACAAAAAACGTAGTCAATCTTGAAATCTCTTTCACGTATAAAAAATACTTCTGAAAACACACACTAAGGCACACACACCTAAACATGCTTGAGTAGCTCTTTGTGTTTCCATGTCTGCTTTTCCTTCAGCCCTCTCGACATGAAAGACATGTGACATCTCTCTTTGTTCTCTCTTTCTCTCTCTCCCTCTCTCGTCCCTCATCAGCCTCTCTCTTCACCTCTCCATCATTACACCTCTCCTCGGCCCTCCCCGTCTTTTTAACTCAGTTCCTGTCTGTCTCTCCCTATTAATTCTCCCTCCATCGCTGCCATCAGCCTCTCCACCCTTCTGCCATTACTCTCCGTTTATCTTTTTCCCTCCTTTTCATTCCCTCCTCTCTCTGATCCCCTTTTCGTGTAGTATCTCACTTTTCCCCCCTACTACACTAATAGCTGAGTGCTATAACAATGGCCCGGATATTTTGAATACAACCTTGAAAGTCACTACATAGCTCACTTCAGCAGCTAGCCTCAGCAAGGGCGCTACACTCTGAACTACAATGAAGCAGCTGACTGTTAAGTCGTATGCAGAGGTTTTGGCACCCCTAGGCAAATTACATACTGTGTTGACTTCTGGAAGAAGAAGAAAAAAGACGAAAAGACTAAATATAACCCCTGAATCAAACAGTCGTGAAAAGGTGGAGCTAAAAACTAAAACATTTGAACAACCGTCTACTTGTAAAGTCTCAGATCTTCTAATTTTATTAGGACTTGTACAGCAGGTTAAGAAATGTTACTAGGGATTTACAGCTGAAGATAAAGAGGTTGCTAACTTCTGACACTTGAAGAACCATGGCCTGATCTGAAAATGAAGCTAACTGACGCATTCAAAGCAGAGAAAGGCCATAAACAGATGTCAGGGAGTATCCAGCTTGCAATGTCCTGTGTAGAAAAGCCCCGGAAGACCAAGAAAACTTGAGCATCTGATCATCAACAAAGTCTGAACATAGATGGAAACTTACCTGCAGTCTCTCCAGAAACACAAAAATGTTTGGAGAAAAATCTGAATTTGGTGACAGCAATGCCTTGACAGCAGGTAACCATGATAGTAGAAGTACCGTCCGACCCAAAAAGTATCAAGCATACTTCAAAATCCATCAACTACTTCACGGCTGACATGAGCGTTATAGGATAACTACGGTCGGTTTAATACGTGCTGCAAAAACAAAACGCCTAAAATGTAAAAATAATGAGAGTGGCTAGTATCTCTTTTAAAGCTTTAGCTTTGAAAAGCGTGGCTCAGATACCTGCTGTGATGTGTGCTACGCTTCTAAGCAGCGAGACGGGTGGCCAAACGTTTGTACAAGGTATACAATTTGTTTGTTTTTTTGTGTGTGTGTGTGCGTATTTCGGTCATGGCTGCTCTTCATTTCAAATATAAAAAAGAAAATGTAATGGTCAAACTGTGGTCAAACTTTAAAAACGTGCAACCAACAAGTTATGAAAATTAAATGTCGTGAAAAAAAAAAATAATAATTCTGTGAATGCTCCGTGCGGAGAGTAAAAGCTGAGGAGCCTTGATGCTGCCCGAGCCAGAAACTGTCACGGGGCTGAATGGAAAGGTGTTAAGTTCAGGTCTGGCATGTTTTTTTTTTTTTTCTGTTCAATTAAAAATATAATTCATGTCAATGCATTTCACTGACATTAGGGAGGATGTTTTTGTAACTCTAAGAAAGAAGTCAAGGTAAGGCTCCAATAAGTCACACACTGAACATTTGTTACACACAAATGTTTCACAAAATATATAAGTGGTGGAATGAAAGTATTTTCCCGCCTCCTCCTGATTTATATTCCTACTTTACACAGCTTCAGAAAACTTGTAACCTTTAGCATTCAGCATCTAAAACTGCAAGAAATAAATAAATGGTTCGGCTGCTGATTAAAACCTATAAGGAGCTTATAAATTAGATATTTTGCTCAAGAACAACAAATTGGTTAAATTTAGCCTCTTGTCTCCCAGCTAAATGGGGTTAGAGTTGACATACAGGTGAAAGCAAAACTCTGTAAGTCGTCACCCAAGCAGCATGCGTTATATGTGTATATGCCAGAAACAAGAAAGTCCTAAATGGTCCCAGAGCCACAAGCCACAAGGTCAGTGACAACATCACTCAGTTACAGTGGTAACTTACTCCATCTACAACAAGACAAGCAGTTGGTCCAATAATTGGCCCAGGCAGACTTTCCTTCGAAGCGGTTAAAAAAAAAAAAAAAAAGCCTAAGTGAGCGAAATGTAGTAACAGTTGTCCTGTGGGTGTAGGCCAGACAGCAGTGAAATGACTATTGTGCTATTTATGCCATCTGTACAACGCTCTAATGACGACACTTGCACTCTATGGGAGTCTGTTGAAACACACACTGTTAAAACTCTTGAAACAGTGTTATTCTTCCAATACAGACCACTGCTAATGTTTTATTTTTAAAATATTCGATTCAACCCCTTTACAAACACGCTCAGATATTCTCCATAGGCCTGAATATAAACTACAACGGGTCGATATTATATTGTATGGTGCGTGTTCTCCGGTAGTAACAGGTGCACTGTACCATCCAGTATAACGGGCACTGTGCTGCACTGTGACTTTGCACTATGACTAATAACAGTTCTCTCTGCACAGTAGAAATTGCAGTCGTACAGTATGTGTTTTGTCTGTTGTAGACACATTTTTAATAGGTTCATCCTCCCTTAACTGCCGGCTCCCCCAAACCTCCAATTATACCCCCCAATGCCCGCTCCTCTGCCTCATATAATCGTTCGGCACTCAGCGTACGATCTATGGCCTGTGTGGGGTTTGTGTACGTGTATGTAGCAGACTGAAAGGCACATGCAGTGGATGTGTATGAGTGTGCCGTGTTAAGCCTGGCAGAGGGCTGATGTTACCCACAGAGTACAGAAAGAGAACAGTGTGTGTGTGTGTGTGTGTGTGTGTGTGTGTGAGTGGACAATGTTTTTTCTTTTTTTTTCTTCCTCTGGTATCCTAAGTAATAACACAATAGCAATGTCAAGTAAGACTGATTCCTCACAAGAATGTGAGTGTTCTTTATAACAGCTTCCTAACAATCTTGAGTGTCAAGAGAAGACAGAGTGAGGTAAGTGAGCATATATCTACATACATCAGTGGGAACTGTGATTATGACAAGAATACACTGATATCTTTTTACCTAGTCAATGCCGAGAACAGTAAGGGGAGGAAGTGAAAGCCTGGGAAAGTGCGACAGTAATTTATTGGGACTGTTGTTGCATAGACTGATATCAGCATCAACACGAGGTAGTACACAGTGCTTATAGATTAAAGCAAACCAACGTCCCAGTCCTTACAGTAATACGATTTGGACGCTGTTGTCACTGGTGGCTTTAACTTGAACTTGCAACTGTCTGTCCACATACGAACAAATATAAACAAACACAAAGTATTAAAGCTGAGATCCATTGATTTTTAGCAAAGCTAATAAAGACCAATTAATGTTGGTGGAGGAGGAAATATCACCAACCATCAAGGTA
Organism: Planiliza haematocheilus; assembly: GCA_005024645.1. Classification (NCBI taxonomy): domain Eukaryota; kingdom Metazoa; phylum Chordata; class Actinopteri; order Mugiliformes; family Mugilidae; genus Planiliza; species Planiliza haematocheilus. Next base: position 3,010,194 of record SRSE01000509.1, read on the forward strand.
ATGTGAATTAATGTAGTAGTTTGTTTACTTTCTGTGGAATGGTCATGATGTTGAACGGTATAAAGTTGTCTATTCAGATTATAATTCAAGGCCAAAAAAATCACTTCCCAGTATTCATGAGACTGCTTTACTTACTGAACAGTTTGGGACCTACTGCACTTGCGGCATCAGTGTCAATAATATTCTCTTAGAAGTCGACAATGAAGAGGTAACTTTACTATTTAAGTATTGGATCCATGTCATATTCATTCATTCATTCATTCATTCATCTTCTATACCCGCTTATTCCTGTTAAGGGTCGTGGGGGTCTGCTGGAGCCTATCCCAGCTGTCATCGGGCGAGAGGCAGGGGTACATACGTCATATCAAAACTGCTTTATACTTTGACTGAACTGAATCGACGTTATTAATTTAAGTTTTTGTAATTGTTTGGACTCAGCTCCCACTCGGAAAATAATAATCTACAATGTTTAAATGTATTTATTGTAGTATAGTTAAATACTACTGTATGTACGCTTCAAAGGACTATGATTTACTGTATATGTGCGACGCCGCTTGCAACTAAAGACCGAAGCTTTGATTGTTTTTCAATTTCTAGTGTTACAAAAATATAAAGAAACCCATTGTGAATGTACACTTAGTGCCATTATCGTCTCCACGTTCTTTGCTTTTTGGCTCATTATATCAGCTCAGCAGGCACACTACTTTAGATAAATGGGGTTTTAGTGTAATTCTTGTTTATCTGATCGCACTCTAACATTGCCCTCTTCTGAACATAGTTCGTATATCCAACGTCTATATCCCGCTAATAACATACACACTGTACTGTCAGCGTCACAAAGCAGACAAAAAGCATTCCTGCCTTTCTCTCAACGAGCCGTTTCTTTCTTCCCTCTTGTGTTTCCCTCTTCCCCTCCACTCGTCCATTCTTCAGAGAGTGTTTGCTCTTTCGTCCCCCCTGCGCTCTTGAGAGAGCGTCAGACCACGGTGCCAGACTCTCTCTCTCTTTCAATCTCTTCTATGCGTTCTGCAAAGAACGCTGGCAGACGTTAAAATGTGCTTTAGGAAGTGGGTCTAATCCAAGGTGATTTATTTAAATGGGACATTTCTGTGTGGGGGCAACTCTACACTCTCTGTGCATGTGTGCCCTTACAGCATGTTTGTATTCATACCGCGTGTGTGTGTGCAGCTTACGTGTGTGCACTCAGGTGCGTGTTTACCCGAGCATTTATTATTTGTGTGTGTGTTCATCAGCATTGTTCATCAAAGTCTCTCGGGTGAGCTTGTCTCTTTCATCTGCCCGCCCACACACACGCGCTTACACACACACATAACACCACTGTTAAAACATTTATTAGCACGCTGCGCTAACCCACATCAGAGGTTAGGTTAGCAGACTCTGACTTCTCCATTGTGTCCTGTCAGTAGGTGACGACTAAATCAGTCACAGCAGACGTTCAAGCCTCGCTACAGCGTCCCTTGCAGCTAGTTTCATCAAAGGGAGAGACGGCAGGACCAACCGGATAGCGCCGCCGACCTGGAATATCTTCATATCTATAAACGTACGTGTACGGTGTTCTGTGAGGGAGGCTTAGGCCATCTTTATGAATGCTCCTGTCTGGTTTGTTTTTCCTGCTTCAGACAGTTCAGACAGGTTTAAGACGCTTAAAACAGACTCAATCCTTCCCTACATCTGGCCTTGCTTAAATCCCCTGGCCAACTCCCACTGACGGATGGCAGAGCAACGTTTAACTTAGCAAGGAGCAATCCCTGTCAAGACTCTGCCCGGTTCCTTCCTCCTATCTTACATCAGTTTCATTTCTACTTCCCTCTCCCATTCTTGTCAATTCTCTTCATCTGCCCCCTCCTCCGTCCTCTTTGCTCCGTCGTACTCATGTACAAAAATGTGCCCTTTTTTGTCTTTGCAGTGTTTCTTTTTCTCCACTCTCTCTCTCCGTCAGTGCCCTTGCTATTATTGCTTTTTACTTTTCTCTGCTCTCTCTGCCAATGCCCTTGTGCCCCGTCTCGCTCATATTTCTCTTTCATCTGTCTTTTACTCTCCCCTTTTCTTCCTATCTCACTGTCCCCATCTCTGTCCCCTTCACTTCCCTTATTATATCTATTCCCTCTCCTTCCTTTCCTCTACACCCTCCATCCCCTCTCCTAAGCAGTCTGTGACTGTAATGTTGCTGAAGAGAACACAGTGTGTCAGCCTGAATCAGACAGATGAGCTGGGAGCAGAGTAAGAGGCTGAGAGCACTGCATTAATCCACACACACACACACACACACACACACACACACACACACACACACAGACCATTCCTGCCTGAGGGACTGCGCAGGACGGGCGACGCATGCACACATACACATACACACACAGATACCACGAACGCACACAATCTGACAATGTTCCAGCAAATGACCGCATAGCAGGCATGAGATAAAACACTGACTTCATGATGCAATCCCCACATACAGTACATGTCATGATACTGCCTGAAAATTAAAAAAAACACAAACGTCAGAAATTCAAGTAAAACTGGCCTGCTGGATCACTGACATCTTATTTTTAAAAACGTAAAATGTGAATTTTAAAAAATCATATGATATGTTTCGTAATATTAAGCTTTAAACTGAATGTTTAGCAACTTGTAATAAAAAGCTGCAAAGGTTTGTAATGAGACAACAGCAGGAAGCGTCACATTAAAGTCAGTGCGGCTCTGCTTATCTTAGTTTTCTAGGGTTAGCAGTGGCAGTTTTGTGGATCAATTTCACACATACCTCCTATGTTGTAACAAACTGATGATGTTTATTTGTTCTGATTAGCAGGCTAACCAAATGTGACCTCCAATTTGGTGAAGGCCCAAACAGGTGATATGAGTCAATGTCACCGTCGCTTTATTACCTGTGTTAAATAGGGATATAAAATAACCAAAATGCTCGTAGCTTCTGAGGCAGCACAAAAAGATATGACTTCCATTTCTCATCTCATTAACTTAAACAGCCAATCACAGAGCTTTCTTCATCACTAACGCCAACAGTGCAGCTCATCATTGGCCTAAAAACAAGAACGTTTTTCATTATTTTTCAATCTGTGCTTAAATCTAAGACACCTCCATGCACACACTGATGATAACAGGAAACAAAATACGGTCATTCATTCAGTCATCTTCTGTAACATGCAACCTCCACACAGAAAGGCCCCAGTCGGCCGATGGAGCCGAACCCGGAACCTTCTTGCTGTGAGGCATCAGTGCTCACCAACACCACGCCGCTGCGTCGCCCAAAATATGCTCAGAAAATCTATAATTTAATATCACATGTTTCATTTCACTCTTATTTTGTATAATGAAATTTGATACACCAGTATTTTATGTCTTGCCAGCAGCATGGCCGTTCATTAACACCGGCCCCCTGCAGCTCCTCTGTACCTCACTTAAACACACACACACCCGCCCACACAGAGATGGAGAGGCCACCTAATGTGACTCCCGACTGTGAGCTGTCACCCTCCAGTAGACATGTCTTTTTTATGCTCCGTGTTAAAGGGGCCAAGGCAGTCCACTCCCTCCACCCCCCTGTAAGAGTTTTGTCTTCTGTCTGACAGTCAGGATGAGAGGAGAACAGTCAAGTCTCTGGGTAAAAAGAGGTTTCTGAAGACATTAACTCCTCAAGAGAAAAGAACATTCAGAAAACCAGGGCAGAAACCCTTAGTTTCCGTTCAACCTTCAGGCGTAAGACCATCATCAAGGATTTTCCTATTTTACGTCAGCAAAGTCCATTACATCCTGGCAAGGGGAACGAAGGAGAGAAATGATAGTTTAGCACAAAGGTCTATTTGATTTAAAATTATGACTTTGGGGGTTTTATGATCCAAGACAACAGTTCTATCCTTCTCCTTCTTTCACATCCCACTGAGCCTCGTGCTTATGTATCTGCTCTTTTCAAGATTCAACCTCAGGCCAGCAGGGGTGAACACGGCTCTCCAGGCGGGAGTCTCGCTTGCGCTCTGTGTAAGCATGTGACCAACATGTCTACCGCCCCCTGATTAACCAGGGCAACAAAGCAACCTTATTTAAAAATACACAGTGGAATTCCAGGGGAGCGGTGAAATCTGAGAGCCATGAATTATAAATACAACAGCCGGAGAAGAGCGAGACGCCCACGGACACACTCAACGTGTGTGACTTGATGTCTGCGTGCGTGTGTGTGTTAGTGCGTGGGTGTGTTTGTAGGTACCACTGAACTTGCACATTGCCAATGTCTCTCTACAAATACAAAGAAATGAGCCAGCAAAGTAGTGCAGCCAACAGAAAACATATATTCCATCCAAAAAGCTACCGTTAGCGGGTTTGACAAACATGCAAATGTATTGTATCCAAACCTGGCAGTGGCATTTCACTGCAGCAACACTCCATAGACAGGAGCAAGTTGAGAGGGTTGTGGCATCATCTCTCAAAGCGTGAAATGTGTAAAACTAACCAATTGCCAACTGAGGAATTAAAGTAGCAAATGTGATTAAAAAAAAAATGAATGTCATGAGGGGATATCTAGCAACACAGTGACTATTAAGACACTTCAACTAATACTATTTTTGCTTCAGTTATCAGCCTACGCATTTACTTTAAATAGTTTCTCAGCATTTGGGAGTGTTTTTGGTCAGTAACTAGTGAGCATCATTAGCCTAAGTCAGTTAAAGGGGAACTTATTTCTGGCATAAGATACGATCATTTACTCACCCATGTAACTTTGGTGTTATTTGGAGTCGTCAGATATTTAGATCTGCGTATATCCATATAGTGGGAGTGACTGGGGCACCAAAACACAGCCTCTAAATAACGCTTTATCTGCCGCAAAACATCACCAATATTTTGTTATGATACGCTAGTGCTATTCCCCGGTGAGTCTGGAGTTAGCGGTGGATCTAAATATCTGATGAACAACTCCAAATAATACCAAAGTTATATGGGTTAATAAACGATCGTATTTTATGCCAGAAATAAGGTCCAGGTTGTAAAAACAGTAGTTCCCCTATAATATGAAAAAAATTAACAGTGACACACGGTGATAAAACAATAAAAAAAATAAAACATGTATATAATAACACATTAGTTACATTGTGATAAATACAGCAATTACATGACAAAGGCTTCAGGTTTTGCACTTGTGGTTCATCCGCAGAGGTGCAGACCAATCAGCATCGTGCTTTAGTTGTGACGAAGGTCAATCTATTCCCTTTTCTATGAATTGTTGTGTTTAGACGAAGCAGCAGTCTCGAGGGCTGCCAATGTGGAAGCCAACACGGAAGTCCAAAAAAAAAGCCTTTAATAGCCACTTAAGACTGGCTCCATAAGTAACCAGTCTCCATTAGGATGTGAATTCATTAGATTTGATCAAAACCCCATGTCATTGCTGATTCTGCTTATTGGTCCAGTTCTTTATCAATTCCTGATCAGTTTTCTGTGTGGAAAAATAGCAATGCTGCATGGTTTAAAACACCAATATTATTAACATTTGATGTTAAATTACTTCTATGTTGCTTGTATTTGCATCCGTGTATAGTGGAGCTGGATGGTGGATGCACTTTCATTTTCACTGGGATAGAGAGGCAAATTAGACAATGGTGGGTCGCCAACGCAGCCAAGCCTTAGATCCCTTTTCTTTCTCTCCGTGGTTCCTTGTTAAGTATATCGATGACACAGTGTGACGCCATGCTGTGCAAGTTGTGCATGTTGTTTAAGGGGTCAATAACGCCAGGGCCCTGTAATTTGGATGCACTGTAAAAACGGGAGGCAGATCTATCTTTTTTATTCAGTTCTGACCCCTGATCCTCATTTGTTGCGGGCATGTTCACAGCTTAAGGCATCTGTATAGCAGTGAATTTTACATAACTCACTTCTTTATATTGTACTAGTGCTTTAAGTTGTCCATAATTTTGACAGCTCGGAGTGACAGGTGGGTTCTGTCAGAGTGGTAGCTTTCCACCTAAGCTTCAACCACCCACAGAGATAAACACAGTTCGTACAATCACCTGTCAAGTATTTGTTTTGTTTTTGAAAGTGCTGTTTCAAAAGAGATTCAGGTAAACAACAAGCAATGTCATAAGATGGTGCAACATGTCCTTAAAAATCCTTACCAGTGGTTGGTAGTGCACATGACGCATTCAACAAACTCCTGAAATAAAATTCAATGGTTTGTTGATCCAGAGAACAACCTTCAACCTCAAAGGACTGTGTTGGTTTAAAAAAGCATCACATTAAGTTTGCCACAGTATTTCTCTGTATATTTCTTATCTGTCATATCATCTTGAGCAATATACATACATATATATAATCCTTATGCATCAGTTGTGCATAACCCAGTATAACTATCTCCCTACGCTCCAGTCCCTCACCCTAGCATTTAAAGAGCTTAAAACTGATGAATAGTAGAGGCAGGAGCAGTGCAGCGTGGTGAGCAGAGCCCCAGCCGGTGGAAACAGGCCTCAGTGTGGATGACAGGCCTAACGAGCTAAATATAGCCTTCTGGGTTATCTCCTCTGTGGGCGCAGCGAGTCCGTTGTTGCTTCACATTATTTACGTGTCTGTGCGTGCACCCTCTCTCTCTCCCTCTCTCCATCTCTCTTTCTTTCATTTCACGCCCCCCACACAAACACATCACTATCTCTTTCTCTTGCTCTCTGGGTTGTATACTCTTCTTTTTATTCTCTCTCTCTCTCTCTCTATTTCATCCCTTCACAGCATCTTTTTTTCACCCTCCATCTCTCCTCTCTGCAATCCTGTCCCCTGATATCTCTCTCTTTCTCATTTCTTCTTCTCTCTTTCCTTTTTAGAATTATTCACTCTCTCCTCTCTCTCTCTGTATTTCTCTTTTGTCTCCATCACTCTCTCCCTCCCTCCTTTTATTCTCTTTATCTCTGCCTCCCTTTGTATCCCTCTCTCAGCAGCTCCCTGTTTTTTCTGTCTGACACTCTCCAAGCCTTTTTTCTCTCAAGCTATCTTTCCCTTTGAGCCTCTCTTTCTCTCCCCTCCCTCTCATTTTCTCTCCCTCTTTCCCTCCCTCTCATTTCTAAGCTATGCCTATGAAGTGGCATAACACTGTTTTAGCCGTCCACAGCACCGCAGTGAGCCCTTGCTCAAATAATATAGCCCGGGGTGCTAACTGTCTGACGTGCCAGCCTATATGGATATGTCACGAGCATCTGCAGCTCTGTGACCTCCTGCCATAGGGAACTGTTAAAGCCCAGAGTTGAACCCAAACATACGGTAAAGAATACTCTTCTCCCCCGATCCCCAGTTTGCCAACGGGGCAGTGGTCACAGAGGCTGACATTTAATATGCACAAAGTTCAATTAAATGTCACCCATTGCCCCTGTCCATGGAAAGACACAAAAATGCATATGAGCCGGCACGCCACCGCTTCTATTGTAAAAGAAAGGGAGGCGAGATTTACAATAGAGAAGGTGGATGTTTGTCTGGGCTGTTTGCTCCACACTGTAATTCTGTGAAACCACAGCTAAAATGGGGAGTGCCTGAGATTAGTGAAGTGGGTGTTTTTGAAAATCTGTGGCTTTCAGGGTTTTCTTTTCTTTGTGTGTGTTCTCCATAGTACGGTACCACATTTCTGTACACATGAAGCTTTTTTTTTTTTACATTGAGATGCAAAGTTAGATCAGTTCAGGGTCCTCAACAAAGACTCAACTAGTTTTTGGGGTATGCAGATGCATGAATTTGTTGATACAGCATTAATTGACAGTTGTAAGATCTTGCCGAAAACACGATTTCAAAAAGGTATATGTATGCCATATGTATGTGGCAAATCATGTTAGTACAGTAAAGTGAATACTTCTGCGTTTATAAAAGATGAATCCAGCCACCTTTTCTGAAAACTGAAGCCAAGAAACAGTGAATCCATAGATGTTCTCCACAAGCTATTAACATGGCATTAATCATATTTGAAGCATCAGGAAGCTAACTCAGTAAAGTCACTTATGCTATATTCTCACTACAAGCGACAGATGTTACACAAAAGTGTGGACAGCTGCATCGTTGGACAGTCTCCGTTGTCTCATCATTGCTCCTCTAACACTTCCTGACATGGTTATGTGACTGGTGAAACAAAGACATGATTGGCCGACACTTTCAACCTCCAATCGCTGCGGGCGTCAGTCGGTCATTTTGTATCGTTGTGCCTTGTAGACAGTTGCGAATTTGTTTTTAATGAACACATTATTACAGTTATCACATTCGTTAAAGTAGCTGCCACAAGATTATGTTCATGCCGAGCCAAATAGCAGAAACCCTGAATGTATACAATTGATCAAGATGTTTTATTTGATTTTGCAAGAGAAATAATGCTTTTCCTTCTTTCATTAGTTACGCAGTCTCATTTTAACCTACTATCATAAATAATTACCACAATGCCAGACAGACTTATCACTGTCATCAGCAGCAAAAATCACTTTCAACAACAACAAAAAGCAGTGTTTCACTACAAAGGTATCTCTCTTGAAGAAAAAGTAAATGTGGCATTTGTCAAAAAAATGTGACACTGATTACATTGACACGGTCCTCACAAGGACACAAGACCAAGCGTGTGTGTAAGTGTAGATGAATGAATGAGTTTGCGGTATCTCCTGTGTGCTTGTGTGTGTGTACGTGTGTTTATCGGTGAGCGTCTATATCCATTTGTCTGCCTGCCAGTTCGCCTGTCTGCTTGCTTTCCTCTTTCACTCTCCCTATTCGTCAGTCTATCTGCCTGTCTACCTCTCTCTCTCCCTCCCTCTCTCCCTCTCTTCCTCTTTCCCTCACTCTTTCTGTCTATCCATCTGTGTGTCTATCTAGCTTACGGCCCTGATCCTGCCTGCTCTCCCAGGTTTATGAAATGCGAGCAGCTTAGCAGATGGTGCATATCGTATTCTGGTCGGCTCTGTGTGGGTTTTGTACCACAGACGAAGGCTTACAATACATGAGAGCCTTTAGTCGCGCAGACACACCGACACGGAGAGCTCAGGCTGTTAGCGCACGAGAGAAAACACAGAGAAAAACAAGGGCTAAGAAATATAGTCTAGGAGGAAGGAGGAATAAAATATGGTGAGAGATATGGAAATAAGTTTGCGTAGGAGAGTTACGAGAGAACAAGATAAATAATGTGCCAGAAACACACCTGCAGAAAAACTCATGATAGCAAATGTTTGCACGGCTACAATTACTGATATTTAAGATACTCGCCCCTGCATATAACTTGTTTGTTAAGTGAATAAATACCAGATATCAGAGATATGAGGGTTAGTCTATAGATGTGGAGTCTCATCAGTTCAGTATCATTTAATAAAGGACTCCGCTTTGCTCAGTTTATATAATGTACAAATTAGAAATGCTCTTACTACTTTTGAACCTAGAAAGTAAACTGAAGCATTAAAGTGAACAAAGAGAGAGAGAGAGAAAACGCAAAGCAAGCTTTAGCTTCTACTGACATAAACCTAAACAACATAGTGTCAGCGTATCCGTGTGTCCCGGTCAGTCTGACAAATTACTGCATGGTAGTGGTGATAGGACTCACCATGATGTAGTGCCTCTGCATCTCGGTCTTCTCACTGGCCAGCTTCTCACACTCCAGCTTCAGGCTGCATGAGGACAAAAGGACACAAAAACGGTTTAAACCTTTTATTTGCAAGTTCATTTTAATAATTTCCACCGGACTCAAAATTTTCAAGGGTCAAACTAAGTTTAGAAACCTGTAAGGACAGCAAAAAATGATTTCAGGCTATAGGGCTTAGACATCTATCGCTTAAAGTGAGACTATAAAATGTCACCTTTATGGTATGTTGTGGTCTCTACTGCAGTTTATCACACTGAGTGCACACGAGTGCCTGATTATTTTTATTATGCGATTTGATACATCTCCATGTGAACAGTTGTTTCTACTTAACAAAATGGATCTGGACAAATGATCTGGTTTGACCCAGTATTGTTATCGAGGAATGCAGAAAACCAGGGCAGCTGTACTTACAGTGTTACTCTCATCCAAGTAGCTTCTTCAGCTTGAAAAGACTGGTGGGCAGTTGTTGTTTTTTTGTTTTGTTTTTGTTTTTTTCAAGAAAACCAACATGTCCAGTTGCCCTTGTTTTCAGCTTTTTGGATATGTGATGACTGATAACCCCCTCAGACATACAGCCATTTCCGTGCTTTAGTCATGTAGCAGTTCTAGGTTTAGAATATATCAAATTATCTCACTGTGCATGTGTGTGAGTCCCTGAGATCCACTAGTCCGAACCTTGTAGTTAAATAGTGTTGCTCTTGTATCGCAGCAGGCTGTTCAAACTGCCCACTGAGGTGTGAGCAAGAGGCTGGACTGTTTATCTTTCTTAGCCAAGGTCACTTCTGGTCAGCCGTATGACAACATGATCACCAGTGGCCTCTGGCTGTAGACAATAAAAGACCTTAATCACCTAACATTTCATTTGATATGATGGAGACTATAGTATAAAATGTGTCACAAACATGTAGGTACGCTTTAAAGGTGTGACAGAACGACTAAAATCATATATTGTATATTAAGATTAGACAAGACATATTTTATTTTATTTTAACTAACTTTTTTTTTTATTTACTGATGGTAGATCTTTTATTGACTTGTCTTACAGTAAAAGTACACCAATTATAACAGAGGTCAGTGGCTAGTTTTAGATAAAGATGGTGAAACTGAATTCAGCAAAACACTCTACATCTATGGATTTCCTACGTACACTGATTGGGCAGAACATTATGACCACCTTCCTAATACTGTGTAGGTCTCCACTACAGTTGTGACTCATCAGAGAATGGACATGGGCCTTAAATTTCCCTGAATTAAGCACAAAGGTGTTTCTGTTGTTTATACTGACTAAAATGGGGTTGTAAAAAAAATATGGAAACGTGTGTCGGTACAACACAACACAATTCCATAAACCGCAGCCTACAACATGAAAACACAGTTAAATCAACATCCCTCTCAGTTATTGTGAACTAAACCATAACCTTCATGAAGATAGGACTTACAGCATGGTTGTTGTATTAGAATGCATTCGTTTGCACTGGGGTACCTAATGAACTGGCAAGTGAGAGTATGTCTTGTGTGTGTGTGTGTGTACCTGTGATATTGAGCCTGGAGGAACTGGAATTCCTCCTTGATACGGTCCAGAGTTTCCAGGACTGTGAACTTGAAAGACTGGCCAGGCTGCAAGGGGACCTGCACAGGAAAAACAGAGGGAGAATGCATGAAAAACAGATAATGAGGCATGAATGTGTGTGTGTGTTTGTCTGTTCTAGAGAAGATTGTATGCCCTGTGCTTGTGCTGTATGTGTGCAGGTGCATGTGAACCTCTAAGCACCATACATTTGAGTGTGTGTGTGTGTGCATGAGCCTGCATGTGTGCGTCAGGGAGGAAGGCAAGGGGAGAAAAAAGCCAAGATGAAAGTGAAAGGGAAGGTCACTTCCCCTTCCCACACATCATAAAGCCTCGTCCTCTCTCTTTCTGTTCTCCTCCTCCACTAATGACTCTGCCTCCTTCCCTCCACTGCCCCATCCTTTCTTCCACTCCCTCTCCCTCTCCCTCGCTTCCACATTAGCATCCTCTCCACTCTGCCAGGTTGCTAATGTATTCCAGCCTACAAAGAGCTGAGAAGGGAGGAAACATCAAATGAATAACTTATAGGGAATCACGGCACCGTCTCTCACCTGCTAAAAGCTATAGAAGACCCAACAAAACAATCCCCTCCCAGGGGTCCACCACCAGCCCTCCATGTCTGTCTAAAGCGCTTTCAATAACAGCCCTCCTCCTCCTCCTCCTCCTCCTCCTCCTCCTCCTCCTCCTCCTCTATAGTCTTCATGAAGTTTGAGAAACAAGGGCACTGTTGATGTTTTTGACGCCACAGTTGTTTTGTTTGGGATTCGAGATAGAGTAAGCAGCAGTGGTAGGGTGTTTTTGAAATTGCATAATCTCAGGGGAGATTTTCATGCAACAAAATACATCCTTCTTTACATTCTTTTACCTTTTCCTCACAGTTTGGATTGGCTAATTTCCCCTCCCTGTGGGACCCCCACCGTCAGCCTGGGGAGGATACAGACTGTCAGGTGTCAGGTGCCACTTTCCATCAGTAATCCGTTTCAACTAGAGGAGTAATAGGCTAAAGCAGGTAGGAAAACACCTGACAGGAGGTCAAGTGTGATTAGGGGAAAGCTGGGTCTGCCAACTGAGTAGGAGATAGGACGCAAATATTTACACGTCACCAGTGGCGCCCCCTATAGACCATATTGCATGAAACTTGTATGGAGTCATCCACAGATTATTATTGTCTAATGTCAAGCAGTTTACTGTAGTTAGTCAGATATAAATATGTAGTCATTGTAGCGCCCCCCATAGGCCGAATTTCACAAAACGTGGCATGATTGTATGTAAGGATATGCCAGATCCATTGTTCTGTGTCTACCCCCACCCTCTAATGTACAGTAACCACAAGCCATGCCAATGCAGATCACAACAGGTGTGATTGGCCCAAAATACATTTTGTGTTCACGTCTATCAGATCCCGGCTACAGATAATTCTCCCTCAGTCTGCCTTCTACACACCATCCAAGATGTCTTTTCCTTTTTGTGCAATACAGTGATTCCAGTAAAAGTAACTATTCAACAGTGATTAACTTTGAGTAAAACATGAGCTGCTCACTCCCAGTCACCACTGAACTACACAATCTCAGCACAGCGAGCTGCATAATTACAACATGATGCCAACACACCAGCACACAAGTATAAATGCTTACACCAGCAAAGCGTGCACATCTTTCTTTATTAGAGCCAACCTCTCGATCCACAAGCATCCGGATGCAGCATTTCTATCAAAGACAAGAACAACTTGTCTGCTTTCACCTTGCAACGTAACCCACTATGACAATGAGGCCTCCTGCTGATCCCAGAGCATCAGATGTGGCAGCAGAACCCTGATTCCTGCAGCAGTGGGGTGAGTGACTTTTATTTGGTTCTCCAAATCTACGTTTTCAGTCTGCAGAGAAAACTATGATTTTCATCATCAGGTTCAAAGACACTATGATTCGTAAAGTAAATTTCAGCTTTCTGTTCATCTGGTTATTCATCCATGCCTCAATTCATTTACTCATCCACCCATCCATCCAAACTGAGTGGCACTGTGCAGTCGCTACAGTGCAGCTGGGTGGCTATCGGGCTACGAGTACGGCTAAAAGATTGGCGGTTTCAGTGGCGGGGCTTCATTAGTCTAGACAAGCACAATTCAATTAGATTTCAATTAGTCCGGCGGTGGAGGTCAGAGACGCGGTGGGTTTCCCAGTAATTAATCCGCGGAGCCGAGCTGAGCCTGAGCTAAACTGAGCCGAGGCAGGCATAGTGGGGACATCTAGATGGCTGGATGGGCGCACTACACACAAACCCGCTGGGTGTGTGTGTGGGAGGTAGCGATTTGGGGGTAGGGGGGTGTCTGGCAACAGATCCCCACTGACCTTGATTCACACCACACACACACACACACAAGAGGGGGGGGAGGGGAGGAGAGGAGGGAGGGGCTGTGGAGGACAGATAGCGATCTGGCACACGCAGATACACACAAACCCACCCGTGCAGCCATAAGCGCATTGAAAACACAGACACAAACAAATACGGTGCATGCAGATTCACACTTCAAGTACACACAAACCCTCAGAGGGAGGGCAGGGACAGAGGGATGGACTGACAAGGGAAAGAGTCAGAAGAGACAGATTCTCATCTGACAGGCAGAGAGATGGATGGGCCGAGGGATGGAGGGAGTGATAGACTAGTCTGACATTCTTACAGAGAAATGAAAGAACGAGCAGAGAGACAGATGATGAAAGAGCGTGGTGGCTGCTGACTGAGAGAGATAGCCAGCCATTCATCCGTCTGACACTGAGGGGAAGAGGACGAAGAGAAAGAGAGCGAGAGGGAGAGAGGGAGAGAGAGAAAGAGCCATGCTGTCTTTGCTGTAGTCAACACAGGCTAGTTGCTCTACCCTCCCTGTCCATAGGCCTGTGGTAATACTGCTCCCACCATCTGCTGCCATGCAGACATGAAGACAGGGACATGTGAATGCGCGCAGACAAAGTGCTGCTGGCGCGTTACATCAGCAGCACTAAGTCATATAACAAAGCCCATAATCACAGATCAGGATTATACAAGAGATCTGCGAGTCACAACCGACGGTATCGTCCTATGTAGTGCACTGATGAGAGAGATTTGAATTCCTTTCATCTGAAAAGTCTTACTTTTGATTTGCCCGTTGCACCTTTTTTGAATGAGTTCCACAGACCCAGGAGCGACAAAACTTCTTACGAGCAAAAAGGAAATTTAAAGAAAGAGTTATGAGGTCCACAGGCAGAAGGAGGAATATTCCCCGCTCTGTCTGTCAGGATAAAGAGACTAGCATGGAAAGCTGGTATCAAATTAGTTCACGCTTAATAGCAATAACAAGAGACTTGATGTCTTACATGAGCTGTGTGTGCACGGTTCTGCCGTGTTTACAAAGACGGAGGCATCAGCAAGTTGTGCCGTATGTACACCAGGACAAACATTTGTTGTTGGAGTGTATGTGTGTTTCATCTCTCCTGTATTGTGACAGATGGCAGCACAGACTGTCAGGGGTCCAATAGCGCGTCACAGAGGGCCAAAAAAACAGCCGAAAGCCTCCTGTGTTTTCGTGTGTGTATATGTGTGTGCGTGTGTGCGTGTATGTGTGCGAGCGCCATATCATTCAGCATAGGGGATTCTGAAACCCAAAACGGATCTGGTTAATCTAGGAGGGGGAGGTGGAGGAGGGGGAGAGGAAGAGGCAGAAAGGTCAGTAGTGCATAAACACATGCAGACACACATACAGTACGCTACGTGTGGGACAGCAGTCAATCACAATTTGGACGAGCTGGCACGAGGGAGGAGAATTAAGAAGGATTATATGAGGGAGGAGGAAGGTGAGAGGAGGGGAGGAGCGGTGGTTGAAGCCTGTTTTACTGTATCATATATCAGGTTGGAGTTGAGACACACTGGCTATCACCCGTCTGTGTTTAACTGCGTGTCAGTTGGACTGCCTATCATTAGTTTGACTGTAAGGGTTGATTAAAGTGGCACGATGACATGTAAGCATGTTGATGAAATGACACTTCAGCCTGTTTCTACGTGATGAAGCTGCTGGACATCTATCTATCTATCTATCTATCTATCTATCTATCTATCTATCTATCTATCTATCTATCTATCTATCTATCTATCTATCTGCTCCAACAGAAATAATACGCTTTTATGTCCCTCCATTTGAAACATTTGTCCTCAAAAATCATCTACAAATCTGCTTTTGCAATCTGTATTTGTGATGCATTTCTACTCTTCTTTGCAGATCGCAGCAGCTAAATGTCAATCAGAAGTGTGAAATCAACTGAAGGATATAAATCCTGCCACCCGCACGCTTTGTACGTGCATCCATCTGAGTGTGAACGTTACCAAATCCCAGTCGGCTATCGACTGCTGACTTAGGCTCTGTGGGCCAGAACATGGATGCACTTCTGAAAACGTTGTTCCTCTGACTTTTATTCTATTGCACAGAACATTTGATTCACTCATGCTCTCATTATCTTTTTATGGTATTACGTGAATTATTACAAAATAGTCTGTGGCCAAATGTCACTTTCCACACACTCACACTCACACACTGTTCATTTTGTAACCGCTTGTCCTGTGAAGGGTCATGGGGGGGCTGGAGCCTGGGCAAGAGGCGGGGTACACCCTGAACAGGTCTCTAGTCTATCACAGGGCTAACATAGAGGGACAGACAACCGTTCACACTCACATCTATGGCCAATTTTGAATCACCAATTAACCTAACAAGCATATCTTTGGACGATGGGAGGAAGCCGGAGTACCTGGAGAGAACAGACACAGGGAGAACATGCAAACTCCACACAGACAGGCCCCAGTCGGCCTGGATTCGCTTTGAGGCATCAGTGCTAACCACCACACCACTGTGTCACCTGTAAAAGTAAATATATTCTGAAAAGAAAAATAAATAAAATTTGCAGAAATTGACCTGTTTGGAACTACAGCAGACCTCTCACAGACGTTATAAACTTTACCTTCGATTAGTATCTCCGAATGATATTGCAACAGATTTGCCGTTTGCCATGCTTACTTCCAGACAGGCGTCATCTCCTTTTTCACATTCCGTTTGATTATTAGGTCAGTCTGTTTCTATCTGTCTCTGAGTCAGTCTCGGTCCCTGTCTGTCTTTTTGTCACATGGAAGTCTTCTGTTCAAGCAGCTGCCTGTTTTTCCACCACTGGCAGCGGCTGCACGACAGAGGCAGCAACTGTGAAACAGATGCAGGTCTGGAAGTGATTGGGAAAGAAATGATTCTATCTGTCTGCTTGTCTTCTCCTTCTATCTATTTAGCCCCTGGCACACTTTCTACCAACACATGAACGTTCACTCCATAGAGCCAGGCATGCCTATGCATGCATGTATTCATTTCAACAAAACACCCACAAAATATTTTCTATTTCCTATGGCCTTTCTCTTGTCACCTCATTCCTCCCTCCCTTTTCTCTTCTTTTTATTTTTCCATCTTACTCCCTTTGTTCTTTCTTTTGCCTGTGTCTCGCTGAGACAAGCAGAGACACATTCAGATAGTGCATGAAATAATAATTGGCTGGTGAAATATTTAGGGAAAAGGCACATGAATAGATGAGAAATGCCAAGTGTGGCAGAGGAATGTCAGTGCCCCTTGTGTACACGTCTGAGAGAGTGTGTGTGTGTGTGTGTGTGTGCAAGTGTTTGTGTCTGGTGAAGTGAACAGCGATGAACATAAGCAACAGCTCATTGGTTTGGACTGTGTGTGGATGATAGACTGAAGAGAGGCTGGATGGAAGAATGGGAATGTGACTTGCATACCAGCCATCTTTTCATGAGGTCATTGTACTTTATTTTTTATGTACAGTATGTTAGTCACAGGTTTTGCCTCCATTTCCAGTCTTGATAAACATTCAGCCAGCATCCAAACAATAGAGACCAATAAGAACCGACAAACATCTTTACCACTCTTTACCAAGTCACTCAGTTTTCAGGCACTCAGTCGGTCGTCCAGCGAGCCAACTGGTCAAAAGTTGTTCAATCAGCCAGCCGGGCCACAACTTAACAAGTCAGCAAGTCTGTCAGAGAGCTAGCCACTTAATGCTGCAGCTTACTAGTCAGCCGCTAAATCAGCAGTGGATTACAAATCAGGGAAAGATTGGCAGCCAAATGAGTCTCTGGACTCCATCCAAGCCCCGCTCTGATCATTTCTTTTAATGGCAAAGAAAAGAACACAGGATTTGAGGATTGAAAATGGCCTGTTTTTAATCAGAGAGCAGAGTTAATCTGGGCGGATGCAGACGTCAGATCAGACTTTATTGGTTGCTTGTGTGACTTTTTTTGCATGTTCTGTGGTCGGGTCTCGCTCCAGCTGCATTGTTGTTACTTGACTTCTTGCCATTTTGAAAGGGCTTCCTTTGAAACGCCGAACGGAATCAGACCTAAACAAGACAAGGACAGTCCAAAGGAGGGGAGGATGTCATCTGTGGGAGGCGACAAATATCCACTGTGCTGTTTGCCGTACATGGCTTTCATTACAGCCACAAATGTTTGGGGAAAACAAACTGCCTGACACAGCTGTACACCAAAAAGACAGACAGGTCCAGTGTGTGCGAGAGTGAACGCCTCACATCTGCGTGTCTAAGAAACTCTGCACACACATTATAAGGGCACTTATTCAACACGCACTAATAACTAGTTAAGCACTGCCACTGAGACAACAAAATTACGCCCAAATTACATCTTATGTGCATTAACGCGCAAGCATCAAAATCCAAGTTTAAGACACACGGTAAGACTCTTAAAGGGTCCCGCATTAAGGAAACACACGTGACTGCTGTGGCCAAATATTTGGCTTTAGTTTGTTTATTTGACCCTTTTCATGGCCAATAGGAGAAGGAAGCTCCACCTAAGCACACACATGGAGGATTAAACACTTTGGTTGCGAGGATTTCTGTAAATTTAACCACACACGCTGCCAGACTTGGTTCTTTGGCACCTTTTCTTCTATGCTTCTCATGCTCTCTCAAAACACATGCCTCCTAATAATAACAACCCAACAGTTATATTAGTGTCACGACAAACATTTCCAAAGCAGCAACTGGCTGAATGGTGTTCCCACACAATAAGATGATAATTATCAGAAGAAACTCTGTGTGTAGCTATAGTATTTTTATTAAATATAGCATTGTTGCAACTCTAGACGTAAGCTGAAGCCCAAGGTCCACGCTTCCCTCTCTTTCTCTTTCAAGCGCGCTCCGTCTCACTTTATTTGCACGCTTGCAGAATAAACTCGGTTTGATCCTCCAGACTACAGCCACCGCAACTGCTAGCGCTGGCGAAAAATTTGTAGCGTGCGCACAGAGCGACAGCTTAAAGTGTACACACAGGCCAACCTTTCCAGATTCCGCAGCTTTCTGTAAATGTGCAGGGGACAGAACAGAAGCTTGCATGTGAGTTAGTGCCAGCGTTAAATACATACTGTATAATTATTAAAAAGACGTGCTGTGTGCGTGGGTCATTGTGTGCACTCGAGTGCAGGGGTGATCAGAATCGCGAGCAAGCTAGCAGTTATCGACATCTCTGTTAGCCATGAAAACACACTCTAAATTCTCCCTCTCACTGGGGTGTGGCAGCTAATCAACGGCTTGTACATTCACAGCAAGACTCGAGGTTGGACTGGGACCTTATTTATTGTTATTGTTGTTGGCACACAGTGAACATTCACACACACACACGCGCACCAACCTCCACTGCTCTCCTTTCCCCTTCCTCTCCCAAATCAACACAAACGCACACAAAGACTCACTTTAACAGCCACACACACAAGTTCTTTTACAGGAACACAAGGACAAATACAAACACGCGCAAAAGCTTCAGGCACGTTAGCGGTTTAGATTCTTATCCATCACTCAAAATGAGTAAGGTCTGTTGACTTAATTCTGCAGCTGGACAGCGACCCCATTAGTGCAGCCAGAGTCGTTAAGAACTATCTTCAGAGACGAGAAGAACAAGAAGTCATGCAACAAACCCCAACAGAGCCCAAATGTGGAGTTGGTGTGGGGTTATACATCACAGAAGACACTGAGACGGACTGAATCCACAGGAAGAACTGTGGCAAGAACTCCAAGAAGCTTGGAGCAAAGCACCTGACACGTATTTCTGCACCAAGGCAAGTTCAGCATAAAGGCACTTAACAACAGACCTTAACCTCTCACTGGAAATGAAGTACACAAGTCAACACGGACAAACCCACATATTCACACATCTACGTCGACAAACAGGCCGCACAGCTAATACAAATATGTATGCGCTCACAAATAGAAGAGAGACACGTAAATGGAAAATCACACACCACAAAAATACACATTAAGCAAACACACACCTCTCTCTCTCTCACACACACGCGCACACACAGTTCTGATAACGCTTCCCACAAAAATCCAGTGGAACCAATTACAGTTCTGTTCGCCTGGCAAATCAGCCCTCAGTTTTTAACCCTTTCCCACCAGAGAGCGAGCAGAACAAAGTCTGACTTCTACTCTGATAAAACGAGAAAAACAACAAAGCCGTTGGAGCCTCGGATGCAAACTTTATTTACACTGTAGATACCTTCCTTATCGCCTTCAAAGGGACACAGGGGGGCTGAGGGGAGCGGCATTCAAGGCACGATGATGGAATTAGACCGTGATGTCCGACTGACTCCAGAAAAGCACATATCAACCCTTTGACTAAATCATCAGAACACAAAATGCATCAGACCATTTTCACACAAATCATCATTTTTAAACAGACTTTCTTCTTTCCAGTTGAGTCACTTTAGTGACATAAAAAATAACAATCGACAACAATTTCATCAGTGCTACTTTTCAGTCAACGTTTCATTATCACCACGTAGTCCCGCCGTTCTAACTAGAGACCATTATGAAACGTGTGCAATCAAAAACAGTTTGTTATCCAGCGTCAATCTTGAACAAAGTTGGTATTGTATTTTTACACAGTGCTTCTGGTTTGGCTTCTGGTTTTATTTTCTGGCATGTACTGCAACAAGGAAAGTTAATTTTCGTAACATATTGAGATTAATGGAAACTAATAAACAACAAATATGAACGATTTCAAGTACGTACACGATGAACTCTAATGAATAAAGCTAACTTTATCAATTAAATTAATATAGAAGTTGCCCTTGAAAAAGCAAAAAATCTAATTAACAAGCAATTCTCTACTGCATATACACATACATACATTGATATTAACGCAAACACACACACAATCTGTAACCACAAACACGCAACTGTATGAAAAAGCAGACAAACACACACATTCATGCGCACACACGACTGTTCTTTGCACCAACGCACCTCTCCACGGATCACATTTCACAGCAGCACTAGAAATAAAGTTCCACTGGCAGAGGAGGGTCGCAGAGGAAGGAGGAGAGAGACGGAAAACAGAGGAGGGAGAAAAACAGAAAAGAGGCAGAAAGAGCGAGATGGAGGCTATATCGATCGGTTGGAGTTGGCTCAATCTGGGATTGAACTTTATCACAAACGCAGAGCATCGCAGCAGGAAGCTCTCTGATACGCCTCTAAAGGAGAGAACAGAGGAATGCTCACACTCTATTCTTCCTTCGTATCACTCATTCATTTTCATTTCTCTTTCCACCCCCGGCCCTATTCTTTTTAAAGGATTCTCTCTTCTTTTTTTTTTCCTTGCTTCTTACATCTTTCACTTTCTCCCTTTGTTTTTCACTTCTCGGTTTTTCTCCGAGACTTTCTCTCCCTTGTTTTCCAGCGGCTGGCTTATTAGCATTCTCTCTGTACATATAATTGATTCCTCATGCCTTCCTCTTGTGAAAATGTCATTCATAATTCTGTGTGATAGCTGGCTGGATGGATGGATGGCTGGCTGACTGAGTGGTTGGCTGGTTTGCTGGCTGACTGTGAAGCAAAGTGGCCACTGACCCATTTGTAGCAGATACAAAGAGACTGAAAACCAAATCTGATTATAGCAACCAGACCAGGGCCCCCGTGAAACGAATGGCCTAAGCCAGATTGAGCCTAAGCTGTCATTCATCCTTCTGTGTTTTTTAGTCTGCGCGTTTAACCTTTATTTTACCCTGGCAGGTAAATTAGCAGCAAATTCTCACTGCTGACGGAGGGTGAAGCTGAAGGAGGGAAGGGACTTTAAAGAGGTATTAAAGGCGAAGTACTTGTGCTCTCAGGACCTTTCTTAGTGGTAATGGAAATGAATTAAGTAGAATTAAACTATCAATTAAACTGTCCATGCGTGTGTGTTTACTTAGCAACAGAAATGAGCAAATGGATGTCTGATGGCTGGACAGAGTCTGTCACACAGGCACACACACACACATTCTCAAATACATGCTGTCATGCACTCCACACACACACACACACACACACACACACACTGATGAATGTAAAATAACGCACACACACACATGCATATACACACTCAAGCTGAGTGGTGCACACTCAGTTGAATGCCACCTACACATCCAACCATCAACAAGATATCAAAGGTACCTGGTTGCAGCTGACACAGAGGGATGGTGTGTGCTTGTGTGTGTGCTTGTGTGTGTGTGTAAGTGTGTGGGTGTGTGTATGTGTACATAACAGGGAATCTCTTAGCCCAAACACCCAACTCCCCTCCGGTCATGTCTCACTCCTCGTGTTACAGTACAGGCCCTATAACTAAACAAGAGAGGGGCCATAGAGACATGCCAGAGAAAGACAGACCGAAGGACATGGACACAAAGACACGGCGAGACATGACGAAAGAATCAGAAGGAAGTAAAAGGAAGCAAAGGCACGTAATAAGAGAAGTCCGAGGGCAAGAAAGGAAAGTGGTGGTGGTAAAGGTAAATCTGAGACACAAAAAGCCACAGAGACATTGGAGGTGAGAGACAGACACGGAGAGAGATGGAGAGACAGGTAGAAAAAGTGAGACAGACAGGAAAAAGAGACATAAGGAGGTACTTACCGGATGCCTGCCCTGAGGGTACATGATCCCAGGAGAGGAGAGGCTGCCAGTCCGTTTGATGGCCAGGTTAGTCCCCTGGCCCTCCACTCCTCTGCCCTCCACCGGTTACACAGCCACACACACACACGCACACACACAAACCCACACACACACACACTCAGTAAGTCCAGTCCCTGCTCCTTAGCCGGGGTGAACGCAGCAGTCTTTACTCTTCTATTTCTTCCACTCGCTCTATATCGTCTGATGTTGACGTATCACCGAAGAACACTCAGTCCGTCGATTTGTTTATCCAAGAATGTCATGATAAAATGGAGCAGCAGACTTCACCTCTTCCCCCTCTTCTTCCTTCTTCTCCCGGTGAAGTCTCAGTTTGTCCTCTTCTCCTCGCCTTCGTCACCCTCTGATCAGTCAAGGTCCACACACATTGACATGACACAGAGAATTTCTTCCAGACAGGCTCCCATCTCCTACTTCTCCTCCTCCTACTCCTATCCTTGTGCCCCTTCACCCAGCGGTCCAAGGGCGAAACATGCAAACGTAAACACACACTCAGCTCGACCAAATAGTCTTCTTCTGTGCTTTCCCTCCTCTTCACCCTCTCTCTGACACACTGAAGCCTCTTCCTTGACTGCTGCCGCAGAAAAGAAGGAGAAGAAGGAGAAGAAGAAGAAGAAGAAGAAGGAGGAGGAAGAGGGAGGGGAGAAGGGAGAGAGAGGGAGAGAGAGAGAGAGCTTTGTTTTTAATCTAAATGTGGAAAAAAAAAACGCAAGAGGAAAGCAGGAAAGAACAGCAGGTCAGTGGAGGATCCAGCGGGCTTTTCAGCAGCAAGCCCTAGACTGTAATATATTGTGCCTGTTGGCTTCAACACAAACACGACAGGCTGCTAAAGCTCCTCTTAAGGTGGAACTGAGTAGATAGAGACACCCAGTCACACACAGAGGGAGAGAGAGAGAGAGGGGGAGGAGGAGAGAGAGAGAGAGAGAGGCAAGAGATGGATCCCTTTTCAATTGTGGTCAGACAGACAAAGCAATCAGTCATGCACAAAGACTCAGGCTCAAACTGATATGAATCGAGACTCAAACACACAGACGCTCCGACACTCACACACAATTTCATGACAGCTCTGTGGACACGCTCAATATGCAGCACAAACACACACAGAGTAGCACATAATAGTTACTTAGAGTGATAGGTCTATTAGTCACTTTACACCTCACATAAAAACGTGTCTTAGATGACTAGATCGCATTTAATTGCCTACAAATCCAGGTGTGCCGCTGATATGATTCCATAAAGCTCCTCAGGAAACGGTCTGAGAAGCTCTTCGTCCAGATGTTTGTCAAGTGCAAATGTGTCTCCTTCCAAACCACAAATCCACACGGTATTGTCGGCCCTCACTATAAATAACTCGCCAAAATAAATCCAGGTTAATCCAGTTAATGGTTAAAACGGAGGCAAATGTAGTTTACGTTTTAAGTCACAGCTACCGTAGTTCATCGCGGGTTCAGACCAGCAAAAAGCACACAATCACAACGACACTGAAACACCAGAGTTCTGCTGCTTATTGTTAAAGCTCACACAGACTTTGACCTGAATATGATTCCTATAAGCCAACAACATCTATAATCAGTCTGCCTTAATCTGGTTCTTATCAAGGACTTGGTGTGTGCTGCTTGACTTTCAGTTCCTGAAAAGATCGTAACATTCACAGCTAGCACATGCAGTCATTCGGTAAACACACAACAAAGCTGGTCCACATTTTAAATGTAGACCAACGGAGCCACGCAATTCAGGAGAGACCATTCATAGCTTTCTAGCGTCGATGCTAATAGTAGGTCTTCAAGTTTCCCTTTCGCCTTGGACCGCTGGTTGTACGTACATTGATAGGTGGATGCGTACAGGGACCAAGCATTTTAATAAAAAACTATTTCATATGATGGCCGCAATATGTAAAATTAGAAGATTAATGTTGGTTTTGTTGATCTTTTTTTTTGGCAGTTAACATAGTACAATACAACAACTTCCTTCCTTCCTTCCTTCCTTCCTTCCTTCATTCATTCATCCATTCATCATTCATCTCCTGTAATGGCTTTAGAATCCAATTTAGAGTCACCTAGCGAGCATGTCTTTGGACAGTGGGAGGAAGCCGAATAAAGAACCAATCAGCTATCCAAAAGAAATCACAAGAATCTGTGCCAGATAAAGAAACTGCTAACCTACTAACAGAAATGTCTGAATAAAAATACCATTGCTGTTTCACAATGCAAAGAATTATTTGTCAAAACTGCGATGCAGAAACACCACAGCACCATCCACTTAGCACTAAAGATGTCATAAAAATCAATAAGTCGAGTATCTGGAGGATTAGCACTGTTACAGCCCAGAAATATCCCTGCAACAGCAAGATAAAAACGTCTGTCTACCTACTTCTGACTGTTGGCCACGGTACACGAGTTATTTACAGGAGTGCCCAGAATGGCCCAGGACCAACTAAGACCTGGTATTTAAAGCCGTTCTATATATGGCACAACAGTCTGGCTCCGGCGCGATTGGGTACTGTTTATGATGAGTTTATCCGAAGCAGCTCTCCCTTTGAAATTGATCAAACAGCTATTAATCCGACACTGCAGAATCGGACACAGTAAGTCTTGGCATCCGTGGAGGGTTTCCACTAAGACAGAAACTACGTTTGATAACTAGAGGGTTAGCCACAGGGCAGCTCCAATGCGTCAATTAAGATGACATACTGGCATCCTATTATCCACTGCAGTCTATTACCAGACACTACTGTAAGTAGTAAGTATACGTTTGGGCTGAAACGTTTTCATTTGATTAATGCAATTTAAGACCACTTTGCCATTTTAAATCAAGCAACTACTTCCTTGACGCGACCACATAACTTAAAGAAATAACAGCATTTCCTCGAACATTCACTTACACCGAATTCAAGTAAATCCTCTCTGATATTTTCACTCCACAGCCTTACTTGCTCTGCTATGACCTTTAGCTTACAGTGACAAATGCTTGCTAATTGCATAACTCTCCGCTTGTGCTACTGTCGCACTACTATATTTTAAAATGTCACAAATAAAGACTTAGTGGAGTTAAACAAGGAGCAAAGACATTTCACCAAATGCACTTCACCATTTAGACATGTGTGCCATTCCCTGTGATCCCAGGAACCTATTCCAATTCCTATCATTCAACTAGAAGCGGTCTTGGGACTGTAAGGTCACTGACTCAATATCCGTGCTTGAAACACCCTTGAGCAAGGCACCCAATCTCTAAACTGCTCCCCCGGGCGCCACTTGCATGGCTGCACATTACTCTGTGTGTGTCACCACTCTTTGTGTGTACAAATGGATGTGTTAAATGCAGAGAACATATTCCTCATATAGTGTGTGTGCATACAATGGAAAATTCAATGCATCACTATGAATTATAGCCCCCGGGGACGCTGGTGAACAAAAGTCAATGTACCTTTAATGATAGTTTTGGAAACTTTGCCCCACGCTTAAAGACTAAGAAATAACAGGGCACAAAGAGCTCTGGTTGGGCAGGAATCAGTCAGCTTTCTCAGTGCATCCTCCATAATGTTACTATTATGGTGTTGACTAACTTACAGACATTGCAGAAATCATACGTGAAACCAGAAGGCATCAGCACCAGCAGCATTACTTGGCATCCATCCACTAAAATGGTTCACATCCAAATAAGTTAGAGGTCAGACCTTCAACAGGTCACCAGTGTGAACCTTGCATAGTCTTCTCACTGTGAGGCAACAGGGCTAACAGTCTCTTGCTCAAAGGAAACAATACAACCCATTTGGTAGGTTGCCATGAAACATAATGAAGAAATGTATCCTGAGCTCAGGATAAATGCTTTCTATTTCTGACATGAATTCTCTGTAAATACTTATCTCCTTCTGCCTTTAGTCTAAATCTCTCTTTTCTATCGACACTGACACACACCGTCCTTCAGTGATGCCCCCATTACCACCAACACCCTCATTCCCCATGTAGCCCATCACACTAATCAGCATTATCTAATTGTCTAGAATGTATTATGCAGGTAATTATTCCCCAGACTCCTCACTCTTGTGTTTCAGAGAGACAGATGGGCAAGCACACAGAGACGCAAAGAGTCAGACACCAACACGGTCCAGAAGTAACGCAAGTTCAAAGCTTGTAGTAGTTTCTGCTAGAAGGACTTATGGTACTGGTCATGTTCCCACAGGTTTGTCGACAATGTGAGCTTCGTATCACATCACAAAATCCATCAATCGCGTTTTTATATACATTTTATTTTCCTCCTACCAGAAATAGGTTAAAGCTACTCTGTGCGCAACACTGGAAGCAGAGTCAGTATAGTTTGAAGGTGCATCAGTTTTCAGATTTCAGCTGTAATAGTCGTGGCACACCAACAGTTGGCCATTTTTCAGTGTTGGTCAATCAGTGAGCATCTGTGGTCCTAGTTTTTGTAGCGTCAGAGCCCTGTCGATGATTAATCAATATGCTTGATTCACATTTACATATTTGTCTTATCTGCACACTCACAAATATTTTCACAACAACACGATCATCCGGAATGAATGAACTGCTGGGGGGTGGTGGACAATACCTGAAACACAGAGGAGTGTAATCAGCTCAAATATACTGACATTACACATTGTGATCTCAGCTCTTGAAGGCCCAAACAGCCCTTAATGTTAGCTGTTTAAAATAGAAACAGACACATAACAGTAGGAAAAATTACTGGCAGAATAACATCCGGTTGTTTATAGGATATAATTTCCCCAAAATGGTCCGTTTTATGTTGAGACAGACGTTTGACAACAATTAAGTTCACATTTTCTAGCCAAACTGAAGGACGGGATATAACTTAAGGTATACAGGATGAAATCAATATAATTTTAAAATATAACAAGGCTATATACTAGACTGTATGTAGCTATACAACTGTGCCTCAATGTGACCTCTTATATGGCAATAAACAAGCACTAAAGACGTTGGAAACCACTATTTTGTAAATATAAATTTTGCTAAACAACAACACTGAAGTAGCTATTAGCATATGTTGCTAGCTTCCTAAACCTAGCTAAATTAGTGATAAAAGCAGCAGCTTGAGTAGTTAATAGACTGAATAATGATAACAAACCACTGACTGTATATACTAGTAATAAAGCAAAATAAAAGGAGACCAAAGCAGCAGCAGCAGCAGCATGTTTACATGAACCTTACAACCACCAGACAGTAGTCAGTGAGGACTTCATGACTTCCATCGAACTGGTTACCTGTCACTTTGGCAGCAGCACGTGTCCTGCACACATTGTCACATCAACGACGCACCCTAAAGGTGAGGGGGAACTCAAACTTCACGCTTACACGTCTCAATTTAGACCGAATTGAATGATACCAGCAACTCTCCGGTTCCACCTTAAAAGCTCTCGCTTGGCAGTGGGCTCTCTCGGCGCTCTGATTGGTGAGCGGGTCGCCTCGCTCTAACCAATCCCCTTTAAAGAACCCCACGTTGGGTCCTGATGTCACGGGCTGAGCGGGCCAATCGCGGTAGCTGAATGGGTGTGGGCAGCAGAGGAAGGGAGGGGGCGGGAGGGTCTGAGGGGAGTTGAGGAGTCTGTGGGGATTGTGGGCATTGAAGTTCCAATTATTCTGCGCGCACACGCACGCGCGCACGCTGTCAGTCACGCTACATAAACGCTCGGTAAATTCTGCCGTTAATTTCCCGCCATTTCTCCTACTGCGCGCACACGTACACACCTCAAATATGAGTTAAGTCCAGTGCCAAATTGAGGACTGTTTTTTTTTCTTTCCAATTTCTTTTATTCCACTTCAAACTGTAAAAAAAAAAAAAAATAAAGTAAATGAGTGGACTTGCACGTGCCATATTAAAATAAAGGTCTGTGGAACTACATAGATCATTATCTGCAGGGAGAAGTCAGCTGTGAGGCACAACCTGCACTGTCAGGGTTTCAGCTTTTGAAATATTGCAGTCAGATTAATTTATTTACATGTTTATTTTGTCTATAACAGTAAATGCATGTCTGTATTTACATAATGAACTGCTGCCTGCGTTACACATTTTTCTATATATACACCCACTCTCTTCGTTCTTTGTTGCATGCAACTCATTTCAGGGTGATATCGTTGTTTTCAGTGCAACGCGCTTTACTGTGATGACTTCCTTCGCGGTCCACATTTCATAACTGCTGCTAAAAGAAAAACGCAGCTGACTCCCGTTTTACTCCCTTGACTCGTCTTTACTTGTGCGGAGGGCTGACATAAAGCTTTATGGACAGCTTACATGTATCTCTCCCCCCCCAAAGAGGACACATATGTCATAATTATAAATATGCGGCTGAGGAATGCAGTATGCATGCCTGGAGGGGGGAAAAAAGAAAGAAAAGGGGCCTGAGCGTAGCTTCTTATTAATGGAAACATACATACCAGAGAGAACACACACAGACACAGACACAGACACAGACTGGGATGTTCAGTCCAGGGGTAGGTAGTTTAAGTATAACCTCTCCTCGTCTACTTCAAGATATTTCCCGTGGCCCTCAGTGATGGCCGTGGTAACCTGTGATTGTGGGCCTTTGTCTTGCAGCTGCACCTGCGCGCTCGTCTCTAAATGGAGAAACTGGAATCTCAGCTCTTTCCGCAGCAGGTTTATCCCACATTGTTCGTCCGCATAAATTAATTCAGCTTTGCTGTCGCTGTTGTTTTCTTCCAAACGTTTCATTTCAAAGCTTTTCAATAGAACACGACCTTGCTAATTGAAAAGGCTGACCAACTGAAGTCTCGCATACGTGTGACGTGACAGAAATGCTGTAGTGGTCTTTGCTTATTTAAAAGGGCTGGCAAACATTTTCTACCTCTTAGGCCTCGTCCACACGTACGAAAACGGATCTTTTTTTATCCGTTTTCGCTGGCAGCGTTTCAAGAATATTCGCGTACACACGGCGCGAGGTGAAAACGACTGAAAACGCCTGAAAACGCTACTTCGTATGCCTGGCCTATAGGTGGCGCTGTTTCCGTTTCAGAAATCCGCCAAAAACGGAAACGGAAGTGGCGGAGCATGCACATAAAGCTTGAGCGCTGTTTACAAATCAACTTTAGAAAACCAAACTCAAGGAGACGACAACGATGGCAGTGGTTACGAAGAGAGCAGATACTTTTGTGTGGACCGACGCCGAGGTCGAACTACTCCTGCGAGTCACACTCGACTACAAGGCCAGTAAGTTGCAAGAGAACGTTGACTGGGAGTCCGCCATTGTTGTTGTTGTTGTTATGAGACGTCTCGCGGGAGGTGGAAAGCTGTTCGAGAGTAGTGGCCATGACGTCATCGTTTTCGAAAAATTCGCGTCCCAGGATACATGTGCGTTACGGATTATCCACCGGGACCCGTTTCGAAAAATTTTAGGGCTATGCGTTTACGGGATTTGGACAGGCCAAAACGAATAAAAACATGTGCGTTTACGCGTTTTCGTGTTTTCGTGTGGACAGGCCCTTAGTTTAAAAAGCTGTTCTCTTAACAATTTTTCTATTTTATTCAGCTCACAGTATCAGAGCTTGTTGTTAAATTATTTTGAAATAATAAAATAAGAAATTGTGAGAAAATGCTCCTTATTGATTTCATTTCAGTCGTGTCTCAAATCCTTCAACGGCAAACTGAATCTACTGAGGAGACGAGGAGCTGGTTCAGCTGATGAGGGATACGTGGACTTCAAAAAAGCTACTAAGTGGACTGTGAGTTCACGCGGGATGTTTTTTTTTTCCTGAATATATCCTAACCTATTTAATTTGTTTTCTACTCTGTTTTAAAATAAGATATGCAGCGACAGAAATCCAACACGCACCCACACACAGTTGTCAGTCAGTGAAGTGATCTGCAGATCCACAGTGACTAATCCATGCAGTAATAGGAAACGGCACGGGGAGAAACCCTAACCCTGTGATCTGGGAGTCTGGATAAACTCCGGTCTGGTTGACGCTGGATAAATAGACGCCTATTCACACACTGGCACACACAAACAGAGGAACGCAGCCACATGCACATGCGTACGGGCACACACACGCACACACACAGGGTGAAATAAAACTGCCATGTGTATGTACCTGCAGTGTGTTACAGGTCCCTGAGTGCCTGCAAACACATGTGATCCCCTGACCTTGTAGTGCAAACATTTCACTACACCGAGTAAGGATGCACGTGTGTGTGTGTGTGTTGTGTGTCTGCTTTTGCGTGCATTGACGTGTCTGGCTGCGACTGTGTATGTTTCTGCAAGATCAGTGTGACTTCCTGGCTGGCGGTGTGGGACATGTGCAGTAACACTCTGAGCCATAATTAGCTTCTTCCAACTTATTTCCTGCTCCTGGCTGCGGGAAAGAACTGTGTCACTCATTTATGTGTGAGCCTGTGCGAGTGTGTGGACAGTGGCATAGTTTTGTGTTGGCTCTGTATTCAGGCACATGGGGTCCTAAATGAAACCATGCATATTGATGTCGTGGGGCGGTTTAATGGCGTTCACAGTCAAAACTTTTAAGCAAACTTTGGTGAATATGAAAACCAGATGCATTGCTTCCTGCACTAGCGCTGCACATTGACACTGGATGACAGCCTTGATGTTGAAAAATACAAAGCTCGGATGCGATTCTCAGGGATTCAGGAAATCCCATTGTGATTAAAATCTCTTTTGAGGGAGAATCCTAAGAGCAAATCACAGTTACTTGCATGCAAATTCACAAATCTGGGCTGACAGCTCTCGCTGAGGACCAGACAGAAGACAAAGATGTCGGACCCAAAGAGGAAATGATGCTAGCTGTAGTACAGACCAGTAAGAGCACATAAGCAAAATGTCTTCTAAAAGCTGCAGTGCAGGACTTTCCTGATAATGAGAGTAATCACACAAACACACTGGATGCAAGTGCTGATATATATCTACACTCTACGGTCCATCACACACGTCTCTTTTTTCAGCGTTCTCCAAAGTGGAAAAGCTGCATCTGTTGTAATCCACGTTGTCCTTGAGACTGAAAGTTTATGTTTTGGGCTATAAAACTTCCCCCAAATGCAAAGTTTCTTTCTGATGTGGTGCACGAGCATCGGTGTCTGGGTGATTTCTAAGTTTTTATGTCACATGCCACACCACATTCACAGTCTCAACCGTTGCTCCCCTCTTCAGCTCTTGCAAACCAGCATTGTTAGTCGGTGAAAAATGCTTCGCTACCACTGCTCCTGTGACAGAATTTCCTGCAGACGATCAATTTCAATCTCTGGTATGCCACAAAATATATAAAGAGGTTTGGGTTATGGTTAGGTACTGGCACATATTAGCTTAATTTTAATTGAAGACTCTCTCCCTGTACAAATTTCGTGCTCTTATTATTATTTATTATCCATTACTACCACTGCAATAACATGATAATATATAATCACTGTTTACACTTTCCCTGTCTGCACTTTATCCACTTTATTCACTTATTTGCTTTATTCACGCAGCTGTGTTTACATCCTTTATGCACGGTCTAAAATGCAAATAAATTTATGGCATAGTTTTTGTATATATTGTGTAGCGTTCCATTTCTGTGTTGTCATGTCATGCTGCTCACATGTGCCTTACATTGGGGCACAAATAAAGTTATCTGAATCTGTATCTCACCAGCAGCACATCCGCCTTCCTCTCTTAACTTGGACAAGTATGGACGGTGCCTGCTTGGGTCATTGGCGCTGACCAATCAGAGCATTCTGGGCTTTTTGGGACGGGGTTGGCTTCCCTAGCTCCTCTTACGCAGAAAATATTGAAATATGAACTACTCCGTGAGCTGTTTCATGGGGAGTTATTAAAACACTATATGTGATTACTTAAAATGAGGACTAGCTGCACCCAGGCAAATAATGTGGTGCCTACAATAGATCACCACCACTCTGGCCGTGATGCTAAGTGTAGTCATAAATTCAAAAGACCATGGATGTCAGTGACGCAGTGAGTTTCCTCCGTGCAAGATCTAGTGTTCTGGTTAATTTCAGCGTCATTAAATCAAAAGGCTGTTTTTAAAATGGCCATCCTTGTCCTGTAAAGACCCACAAATTAACAAACAGCAAGTACATTCCCTTCAGTGGACTGAATTACCAAAGAAGAATTACTGTTTTTTACAACCTGGACCTTATTTCTAGCATAAAATACGATTGTTTACTCACCCATATAAGTTTAGAGTCGTCACAGGAGTCGTTCGGACGATATTTAGATCCAGTGGAGCGCCGCGTACATCCGTATAGTGGAAGTGACTGGGGCACCGGCATGCAGCCTCTAAATTACGCATCATCTGCCGCAAAATGGTAAGGACGTCCATCACAAACAAAGTCGTCATCCACAACCCCAGAATCAGAAAAATATTCAGACATGTTGCAAAACAGTAGCAGTAGCAAATTACAGGTAAACAAGCCGACCGCCACAGGAGCACGCAGTTCTCAGAGATGAGATCATCCAGGTCAGAGGTTAGTTGGTCAATCTACAGACCTACAGATGATGATAACAGGTAACTCTGGACTCAACGGGGAATAGCACTAGTGTGTCATAATACAACATAAGTGAAATTAATGGGTTTAGTGGCAGATAATGCGTTATTTAGAGGCTGTGTTTCGGTGCCCCAGTCACTCCCATTATATGGATAAACGCGGCGGTCCACTGAATCTAAATATCGTCCAAATGACTTCCAATGACACCACAGTTACATGGGTGAGTAAATAATGGTATTTTATGCCAGAAATAAGATCCGGGTTGTAAAAAATGGTAGTTCACCTTTAATGCCTGAAGAACAAATGAAGAACCTTTCGCTTGTTCTGTCACATAGGAAACGTGTAAGAGCTGGTGAGACCACACGCTTTGAACATGTGTCTCTCGCCAGGATCGGTCTATAAATCAAACCTGATAGCATTTCTTTGTATGTGTCATTTGTACATGTGAGGGATTTTTTCTATTTGTGATGCCGCAATCTTGCACTTTCACTCGTCTAAACCGATAAAGGTGGACGTGAGAACGTTTTAAAATCTCTATGGATGCACAGATCTGGGATGTCTGCCTGAATCTGATCTGATATACAGGGCGGTGACGTGTACAAGTATGAAAATCACGTCCATGTGAAGCATGATTGTATGTACATACCCTGTACATGTAAGGAGGGCGTGTCTGAATGTATTCTCTCTCTCTGAATGGTTTGTGTGTGAGCTATTCTGAGACCAGTCACGTATGTAAGCGAGCGTATATGTGCAGCACAGTATATGTGTGCGTTTTCATGTGCATAATTTATGTGTACGCATGTGCGTGTGTGTCTTCAGTTCCTCTGGGCTGCAGTACACTGTGCTGGGATAAGCCGACTTGGCATCAGCCACCCATTTCTGTGAGTAACTGGGACTGAGGCGGAGTACAGCAAACAAAATACCTCCTTCTGTTCCATCATTATTGTCATCACCTCCCTCTCTGTGCCAGTATCCATCCTGAATTCAGTGTTTACTGTTAGACATTCGGTTCAGACTGAAATATCTACCGTGGGTAGGTCGTGCTGCCTTCTATGTGGGTGTCATGTTGAAGAGCGCCCTCTTGTGGTATTCACAACCTCGTTAGTGGAAAGTTTTGGTAAGGCTAGAGTTTACGATTTACGAAAGCTAATACATTGTTAATTCAGTTGTGTAGAATTCTATGTAATTTATAATATGTCTGAGGAAAATGCTGATGTTGGCCTCATCCTTTCATTGTGCGCGCATTAAGTTACCTCCTTGTTGGTTTGCTGCAGTAGACTGTTATCCTCTGTGGCGTCTGGAAATCAACAGTTTCCTAGCAGCGGCGTTCTCTCAAAAACCTCTTGAAAGCCAAGTGCTTAGTGTACAAGACTTCACTCATAGTAACCATAAGCTTGCATGTTTCATTTGAGGGCAGCAACGAGCACATTTCACCTTCGTGATCCATACAAGATGAAGATCTCTGGCTCTTTTCAGATTCAGAAAACTTTATTTGTCTCCAGGGCTCAATTTAACTTTGGCGATCCCCTAACATCTCTTCAAGCACCACCAAGATCTTGGCATTTGTGGCTCAATATTTAGATTATATGATGAATTGCTGTGAAATCCACCGCAAATGTTCCTGTGACAATTATAATTTATTCAATACTTGCCCAGCAAAGCTAACAGCATTCCCACCATGCAGCTGTGTTTATTGTTACGGATAATAGCAACGTTAGCATCCTAACGTCACTGCGCCCAGGCATGCCTGTGTCTATCTTCACGGGACTGCCTGCAAGCCTCTCTACACATGCACAGTGTAAAACCAACATGCATACTCATGAAATCACACACAGATTAACATATTTATCATTGATTAAACAGTTCCCTGCTGAACTTACACTTGGTGTGTGCTAATGAACAGTACGTGAGTGTGCACAAGACCTCGTTTCATTTGCGTCTGCATTTTTTTTGTTTTGCTCATTTCCACCTTCTACCGACACCTGGAAAATGAAGGCGCACGGCTCTTTACTTTCTGATAGCTGGTCATTTATCCAGCAGCAGCTGTACAACGCAGTCGCTATGTTTTGTTTTTCATCTCTGCGTGTTGCTCAATACATCCTGCATACCAAAGTCTTCCCTTGATCCTCCATCACACACTCTCTTCATTAAACTCTCTTTCCTGAATTCAGTGTGCCTCACTGGACCGGAAAAATGGTTTGTTTCTTTATCAATAATACTAATCAAACAGCAGTGTCAATACCTTTTCTACCCCACTTCCTTGTTCCTCGTCCTCCTTTCTTTTTCCCTCTTCTTAAACATTTTGACAGTAGAATGCATTATGTGAGTGTAAAATGTGCTGGCAGGGGCTCTTGCGACCAGATGCAGAGTGTTCAAAAACACACAGAGAGGAAGAGAGAGGTGAGATGGGCTGAAAGAGAGCAGATGCATGTATGCGTGTGGAGAATGCTGGATCGGTTTGGTTTGTGCGTGTGTGTGCATGCGTGTGTGTGTGTACCCTGGCCGAGGTGCAGATGGCGGATGTCAGTGTTGAAAAATTCATGATGCCATGTTTGGAGATTCCTGGGGGATATCTTGTTGTTCAACTGGCCTTACAGAGCAGGCATGCACTGCACAAACACACAATACACACCAGACCGCATGTGTGTGTGTGTGTGTGTGTGTGTGCATCTGTTAAAATACCTGGAATCAAAGGAGTTAGAAGTTAGAAACATGTGGAGAGACACCGATGCAGAAAGAGAGAAAGGATAAGCCGAGTGATTTTGATTTCTTTTCTCAGTTTCTTCTTTTTAAAAGATGTTTCGTCTCCATCCCACTCTGGGATTTCTTTGTCTTAAAAAGTTGCCAGATCTGTCTAACTGTCAAGAGGATGTCTCTCACAAATTCCTCAAGGATAAAATGTGAGTTATGTACACCTCTGACAAATGTATTTAAATGTCTGACTACATCTGCTCACAGCAGGTAAAAAACAATATCAAGCTCACTTTAAGAGATGATGGGTACTGTTGCAGTTTGACATGAGGCATGAAATATCTCATCACAAATACCGGATCTTTGTTTATATTTAATTAACAAATGTTAGCATGCTAGCATAATTCTATTAATATTACAAAATGTACTTCTCAGAGTTTTGCGTGATGACATGTAACACGTAATATATGTTCAACTTTGAACAAGCAAAGTTCAGTTGAACGGAGTGTGATTCATTTTGCCTGAGTGTGGTCAAAATGTTGAACAAATAAATAATTTGATGGTAGCATCACGTGGGAGTGACAGTCACTGTTACTACCACAGATGTACCACAGACATGATTGATGCTGCCTTCAATAGGTAATGGAGGTGAAGGGAAAGCTAATAAATTGGAAAATATATATATAAATCTTGGGCAATCCGATTGCAAGTGGCCAGTCTTGAGTATCTGGAGTTAAATGCAGCACCTGTGTCCCAAGCCATTATTTGAGATCTGTTAAAGGCGAACTACCATTTTTTACAACCTGGACCTTATTTCTGGCATAAGATCTAATTGTTTACTCACCCATATAACTCTGGTGTCATTTGGAGTCCTATGGCAGATATTTATCTCCACATATATCCATATAATGGGAGTGATGGGGGCACCGAAACGCGGCCTCTAAATAATGTATTATCTGCTGTGAAACTCATTCATTTGCCAATATTTTGTTATGACACGCTAGTGCTATTCCTCGTTGAGTTGAACACTCCCACTAATGAACAGATATGACATACGAGGCTTTTTTGTCTTGAATGAATGCGGTAAAACATGATGTGACCCAGGACACATTGTGTGTTTACGCTAACCAAAGAATGTGAAATGCATCGCTGAGAGCTTCCAAACATGGTCTGAGACAGGATCACATGTGTCCTCAGTGCCTTCTGCCAGTGTTCAAACCTGTACTTGTTACTAGTTCTAGTACGTTACTAGTTCTTAAGCTTCATAAACCGTTTGCCTTGGCTTCTAGACGCCAACTGTCGCCTAGCAGCAGTCTTCTCACACTGACAGCTGACGTTATTACTTGAAAGTCAAACATTTTGTGAACACGACTTCCCTTGTAGATCCCACAAGCTCCCGAGTCGAATGGCAGCAACAGTGTCCAAAGGCCATGTGTCTTAATGATGGCTGCACTCCACTCTGGGGAGGCCTTTTTCTTGTGCATGCTGTCATGGCTTACTGCAACACTTAAAGGTATTGAGCCATCATTAAAACATCTGTGCTTTCCCTACACTGACCAGTCAAAAGCGTTGCAGTAGACTAATTTAGTTAAGACTACTTGTTGAGATGTTTCCGGATGGATGGACCAACAGTCACTGCCTTTAATGGAGATCAAAAGCAGCAAACAAAAAAAGGGTGATACATAAGAAAAGACTGAAATATAATGAAGAAAGATGAAGGTAATGGTTTTGCATTGCATTTTAGCTAAAGACAGGGAGCCATTGAGAATGAGTCAGGGGAGGTGCAAGAAAACCTGACGTGATACTTTTGCTCGTGAACACAGCGATCTGAATTCCCCAATACACAAGTTATTCTGTGGCCGCTCCCTCGACACAGTGTTTGTTGAGTGAGGTGTTCTAGACATTAGCGTGCCAAGACCATTTGAGCAAACAGAGCACTCCAGGCCCAAGTGGAGCAGGTTCGGACTCTGCACCGGGTAATGGAAACTGGCAGCGACCGACGTGACAAACCCAGAGCCTCACACAGAGCTGAACATGAGCCAGAGTTCTCATTACAGCTCCATTTTCTACTCTATTTCACTTTTTTTTTTAAGCCAGTGACTACTGTGTTTATAAAGAGATGTTTAAAACAAAATGGCTCAATAATACCTTGTACAATTTAACATAATGTTATTTGCTTTGGACCGGTCTGGGTCTCAGTCTACAGATCGTAATGGAGGTGAAATTATTTTACTGTTGTTTTACTTGCTCGACAGTTTGTTTGTACTATCGCTGCTTTTCAAAAAGTAAACACCAGAGATTCAGCAGGAAGATTTATTTCTATAATGAATCTATAAAATGCATCTATATGATAATATTTGTCTTGGAAAATAGATGTTAGAAACAATGCTCAGCTAGCATCTGGTTCCAGCTGAGAATAAAGTCATTCCCTGAGTCCTTGTCAGTAAAAGACTGTCAACAAGACCTTTCAAGATAGTGTTCTACATTGCAGATTTAAAGGCCCAGTTCACTTTTCCCTGCTCAATAACTAGAGAACACCAGGCTACATGTAACAGCAATAGAAGTCCCTGCAAACAATTGACACTCAACCACGAAGGGACTCGAACCCTCAATCTTCTGATCCGAAGTCAGACGCCTTATCCATTAGGCCACGTGGTCACATACATAAAGCTTTATCTAGCACAGGTTAAAGCATTAACATATATATGTATCAGAGTACTGCATGGGTTGCAATCCCGCAAAGGCCAGTATTGGAATTGACATGTTAATTTACATGACCCAGGGTTCCTCTGTTGACAAGATTTTGGTGGAGTGGTATCACTGCCATCATTCATGCATTCTTTTTCAGAAAGGCCCAGCTGGCCTGAACTGCCATTGTGATTCTTGGAAACATCAAACAGCATGAAGGTGGTGATCACACGGGTCACCTCACTGTGCTGTGTGTCTGTGATGAAGGCGACATTGGCCGTTGGCTGAGTGGTGGTGTGTGAAGCCCGCAGTGCAGATGGTGAAGACGAAGACAACCAAAGCTGTGACATAATGGAGGAGTGGTAGTACACTTCAAACCACTTTGAACCTAATAAATGAGAAGCCAGGTCCAACCATGAAGAGGCTGAAACCATCGAGTCTGAGGCCTTATTCAATAGGCCACGCAGTCTACTTCTCCAAACACCGTATTTCAGCACAGCTGGAATCTAGCAAGGAAAAATCTCTTTTGTTGGTTGAGCTCAATGTTGGGATGTCTAGCACATACGGTGTAAACACTATCTACTTAGGAAACTTTTAGCATAGTCCTTCCACCAACACAAAGCCTGAAGAGAATTTTCCAACAGCTATGTATTCGTTTACATAATCCATCTTGATGACTTAGCTAACGGCTAGCATACACCCCCCACTGAAAAGTCACATCCTAAGTTTTGGTCACATGTGAGCTGGTTTTGTCATCCACAACCTCAGAATTGGAAAAATATTCAGTCATGTTGCAAAAAACTAGCAGAATTACAGGTAAACAAGCCGACTGCTGCGGGTGTGCGCGGCGCTCAGAGATGACATCATCCAGGTCAGAAAACATGATCTGAGGTCTGTAGGTCTGTAGACCCCAGATGATGAAAACAGGCAACTCTGGACTCAACAGGGAATAGCACTAGCGCATCATAACAAAATATTGGTGAAATGAACGAGTTCTGCGGCAGATAATGTGTTATTTAGAGGCTGCGTTTGGGTGCCCCAGTCACTCCCACTATATGGATATACGCAAATCTAAATATTACCCGAAGGACTACAAATGACACAAAAAAGTTATATGGGTGAGTAAACCATCGTATTCTATGCCAGAAATAAGGTCCAGGTTGTAAAAAACATCAGTTCCCCTTTATGAGCTAAGGACCCAAGAAATGAGAAGTTGAATCTAATGGGACTCAAACCCTCAGTCATCCTTACCTCGTTCCATGTTCTTGGATTGAAGGGACAATTTCTTTGGCTCGTGGAGGTGAATGGAAATGATTCTCCACCTGTATGAAATCCATTTTGACAAACTATTTGGGTCGTTGCATGCGATGGACACAAACAGCCCTCTACTCTGGCTGTAGGCTCTCTGTGGCAGTCTAGCTGGGAAAAATGGTCTTTGTCTGTTTGACTTCAATGCCAGGATGGTTACCACATGACGTGTCTCATCAGTCACGTCTCAATTTTGGTCCAGATGTGGATTTAGGAGTGAAATGTTATGCCGACATTCACAAAACAAATCCTGGTAGAGAATTAGGCTTGACAGTTTTAAATGTTTAAATATTTTGCATTGATCTCCATTTCTTCAGACAAGACCGCCTTACGTCATTCATGTCTGCACACACAGAGACGCACAAAAAAAAGATCTCCACATGCACAAAAGCTTTCCCGCCCATGCACATACTGCACTACATTTAAAAGTGGCAGCACATGCAGACCTGCAGCCATACTGTATGTTTAAGTCACTGCAGACAAATGTCCACACATATCAAAACATGTATGAACACACCCACGCAAACAGAACTTGGCACGCTGCCTAGACCCTGTCATGCCAATTAAGTTGAGACTCTAACCGCGTTCCACTGGGGATTTCCACCCTAATCCACAATATTAACCCTATTCTGAACTGAGACCGCTTTCATACCCTCAGCCACAGTTCTGCCTGTCATCAGAGGCCCCTCAGTACGGAGCTGAGACAGAGCCACAACATGCGAAACCAGCTTTCAGACTCACAGCTAACCATGGCAAACATTAACCTAGTTTCCAACCAGATGTCACTTACTCCCCTCCTGCCCCAAACCGTCTTACACACACCTCCGTCCCAACATCTTTGTTCACCATGGAAACAGCATCTGCGACAACGTGAAATGAAAAGCAGGAAACGGCATCGTCAGGAGCTGACAGACGCGAACTGAAAAGAACATGAGCATAGACGGGAGGACGCAGGAGGGAGGGCGCAGGGAAGCGCAGGAGTCAAAGGATGTCAGAAGACCGAAAGGAAATACTGAGTTTTGCATTTAGTCATCAGCGCTGGCCAGCTGAAAATTTTCTGCACTTTTCAGCTGTGGGGTCTGCGGATTATCCACAGTAAGCATGACATTGTTTGTGGAAAGATGTGTGCATGTTTAGTTTTCAAATGTGATGTTTCCAGAGCTGTGCGAGCCAGAAACAATCTTCCATTCACCTCTACTGCATGAGGACAGAGAATAAAATGAAATGAAACCAAACATTTGTGCAAGGCTACGGGAAAAGTGGGAAATCTTTTTTTTTTTTTACATATATAATTTGGATGATGTGACCCTTTAAACAACGTTATTAGAGTAGACATTTTTTACTGGCAAACGGGGACAGAGTAACCTTGTCAGGCCAAATGACACCATCTGGCAGGAAGCTGGGACAACGTGGTCAGCCAGGGACTTGGTGTATATATATGCACGCTCATGTGTTTGTGTTTCTGTTATATAAATTGTGTGTGTGCACGCACCTGTAGAAAACAAGAAAAGAGGGGGGGATAGTTGACGTACACACACATAAACTACTGACAGACCAACACATGTTGTTGTTGTTGGGTTTTTTTTTTGGTCTGTGACTTTGACAGAAACGAATCTCCGTATCTGGCCGGATGAGGTTTTGGCGGCACAAGTGGGACATTCAACTAAAAACAACTGTACAATATGTTCCACATCCATCACTCTCAAAAGGGAAACTATTAACAGATCGTAATGGAGATCTGGATTCCACTGCCAAAACGTCTAACTTGAAACTATTGTATTCAGTCCATGAATCAAAAGTCTCCTACTTGATTCACATTACTGCACGTGTGTAGAACAGAGGAACCCTGTAGAAAAATTTCTGTTTTATGACACGTCATCCTCAGTGACAGCAGTGTTCCCTCGGAGAGTAAATGTCAAAGTGACATTGGGCGAGCATCAAGCCAGTCTGGGTGAGAGTGTGTGTCTGTGTCTGCGTGTGTGCGCGACCTAGTCTGAGCGTCCCCTAGGACTGACGTTGGCTGGCTGACTGTTCCCAAGCTGTCACCAGACATTGACTCACTATACACTCGCCATCGACACACTGACTCTATCCATCCATCACATTCAAAAACACATTCAGAGGAAGTTTAAATCCCACCCTGAACTTAATGAAATTGGCTCCAGCTCCCCCTCAGAATGACTGACGTTAAAAAGCAGCGCTTTTTGAATCTCTCGCTTGTTACACCTGGAATTGGATTTGTTTTCAGGAAATATTTGCTTATTGAACTCTCTGTCAGCACGTATCGGGTCCTATTAAGGCTTCAATGATTTTGCCACTGTGCATTCACAACACAAACAACTGCACACTGCTGCAATACTGCCGCCTCTGCCTGCATTTGCTAAACGATCGCTCGCTGTACTTTGCCACAGAGTTTGAGAGTAGAAGAGATATTATTGACTGTCTGGAAACTATACCAACACAACTCATCATTAACAGCTGATATGTCTTTGCTTGTCAGCTAGATTTAGTCAGAGTCATTTTCAGCCTCCTATTTTTGACACCATTTCTGTGAGTGACTGTGAAGTACTTGAAAGAACTAAATTTTTCGTCCAACCATGTCTAAAAGGAAAAAGAGTCCATACCTGACCACTGCAACATGCCAGCCTCTTCCTGGCTGCATCAAACTGCCTTCAGGGATCTGGAAAAACTGAGACAGCCTTTCTCCAAGGCATCTCTGTTCAAAAATGGAGCGTCTGAGAAAGATTGAGCTGTTGCTAAAAGTAGCCCCCAGTTCAGATTTGGCTGTGGGTGGAGAGGGTGTGAGATAGCTCAGCAAGATTCTCCAAAAAGATGGTTGTCAGATCATTTAACAGCATATACAGGAGGCTTTAGAGAAGACAGTTTAAGCATATGTGTGGTGGTGGCACCCAGTGGGCAGGTGAGGTATTATCAAGAAGAAAACTGACATGAAACTGTCGATAAATGTGTTAAAGCAGATGGAAAGCAAACTAATTTAAAAGTTGTACCGTCCAGAAGAGAAAAAAAAAGCATGGGGAGCTCCCCCTGGTGGCTGGCTGTGGTATAGGTCATAAGCTCCACCCCCTTCCATGTTAGTGGATGGGACCAAACTAAAACACTAAAGTATACCCTGAATAAATTTTCCCAAATATGACTTCGGTCATTTTAGATAGTAAGTATGATGCTGATGGATGTTCAAGAGTCAAAGTTTCATAAAAAATAAATAAAATAAAAAAACAGTTGAAACTGTCCCGGATGCAGCTGCGCACTTATTTTTCTTTTTGGGATTAGTACCGAGAGTAGAAACATCAAAATTAGAGCTGCCAACCATCCTTTGAAAAACGGAATCGTCCCATATTTAGAAACAAAAGTACGCGTCTCGTATTGAGCTTAAAACAGGACACACTTTCAAAAATAGTGTGTAAAATGTCAATGGAATTAATGAACAACAGGGCGCTTTGTATGAACAGTTACGGTAAACTTATTCCCAGGCCGTATCCTGCTCTGTGACCAATGAGCTGACAGCGGGAATCTCATTGGTCGAGGTACTGTTGCTTGCGAAGAAAATACCGGAAGACAACAAAAGAAAAACTTCGTCTAACATTTTATGTTTGCACTTTTATTATTGCTCTATTACATAGTGAATATCCTGCTTTCTATTGTTTTATATTAATTTCTACAGTTTTAAGTTCGGCAGGACAGGTTTCTGTTTAAGAAAGATATTTATTTTATTCTGTTAATTTTGTTATTTTGTATTAAAAATAAATTGTTGAATAATAATTTAATTTCCAAAAGGATTAAAAAGAAATTCACCACACCAGGAAGGGTGAAGGCAATCGGGTCAGCCCTGCCAATGAGGTGTCCCTTATTTATTTTTCAGGGAGTTGGCAACCCTAATCAAAATAACGAGGTGCTGTACTGTAAACTGTGCTTGTAAGTGACTGACTAGCTAACTAAAGCAACTCCAACTTAAACTTTGTGGGTAAAATGCTGGCAGTAATGTAATTAGCAAAGTTGCAAAGTCTGAATCCGTAATGGTGGTATTTGCTTTAAGTGAGAGAAGAAAAAAAAAGAAGTGCAATTTAGTATTAACTAAACACGAGTGAGTCTAGAATGAGTCATTGATAACGTGGCTCCACTCTTGCAAGATCCCATTTCCAAGTAATTCTACTTCATATAAATATTGTATTTGTAGTACATAAGTTTAGTTTAGACGCTTTAATGTATATGATTAATCCTCATAAAGATCTATAAGAATTTACAAAAAGGTGTCAACGTTCAAATCAAATGTTTCCCTTGAGAAAAACTTGCTCCATGGCTACATCCTAACACATGACCATACACAGATTTACTGGAAGAAAACGCTTCGCTTTTAGTAGTTTCCTCAAATTGTATCTGAACAGCAACGTATCGCATTACTTTCCTTCTCTGCAGTGTTTAGCCTCACAGATGCAGGAGTCGTTCTTGCTGTACTCAACACTCCTGCGCATTTATTTAAACACGGCTAGAAAGTTTCATCTTTTAAACACTGGTCGACTATTTGTGCTGCCAACTCCGTGTTTAGGTGTAAACAGAGAGAGAGAGCGCTGGACCAAACGAGGCGCATGGATTAATTAGGTATCAGTTGCAAGAGATGAATCAAACAAACGACAAATGCGTCAGAGTTTTGACAACACCGACGACGAGGCAGATTAGCCCCGACAACTTGGTGCGTCCTTTCTAAAAGTGTATTTTACTGTCTAATCCCAGGCCTCCCGCTCTGCCGCAGATCTATGTCGGTGTTGTTAAAACTCGGCAGACAGCACTGTACAAATATAGCTGAGTAACTAGGCCTACTGCAAATAGAACAGAACTGAATTTAATCAAATCAACACAGCACGCTCTATGTTCCAACATTCACCCTCTGGCAGCAGCCCTCCTCCTGCTTCCTCTTCCTCTCTCTCCCTCTCTGTCTGCTCTCTGTCTGACTTAGTTTCTCTCTCTCTCTCTCGCCTTCCCGCACGCACTGAAACACACATTTTAGCGCATTATCTTATTACCGCACCTCTCCTCTCGTTTCACTCACAAAAAACTCTCACCCCATTGTTCCCATTGTATTCCTGATGCGTATAATTG
Source organism: Planiliza haematocheilus (assembly GCA_005024645.1). Lineage (NCBI taxonomy): Eukaryota > Metazoa > Chordata > Actinopteri > Mugiliformes > Mugilidae > Planiliza > Planiliza haematocheilus. The sequence continues at coordinate 3,054,671 of SRSE01000509.1, forward strand.
TTTTACATCTTCTGTCTCCTGCCACACCTGTCTATAATATCTACACTTTTACCCACATACACAGACACAGACTGCCAGTGGAGTTACTGGATGATAAATGGCATACGGCGGTATTGTCAGAGCATTTAGACGACAGCGAGCATTAAGCAGGAAAGTGAGCAGCAGTGGGATTGAGAAGGCTGGCCCGTGTCTGCAGCGACACAGGGGATAGTTTATGACAGGCTTGTGGTAGCGGCAGTGTGTATGGGTGTGCATGTATTTGCTCTATACCGCCTCAATTATGCAGCAGTCAGTCAACCATCAGGCCGACCAGCCAGGCAGCCAGCCGGGTCCAGACAGGGTGAAGCAACAGGCTGGTAAGCAGAATGAACCGCAGCGGCAGTGCAAACAGACCGCAGTCAGACCACATCACAACCACACAGCACCCTGCCATTTACAGAGCTGCATATGGCTGTCCGCATGGGAGGGAGAGGAGGGATGGGAGGGGGGAAGGAAAAGCAGAAAAAGCAAAGAAAGTGGGATTGGAAAGAAAGATTGCAAAACTGGAGGCGAGGGCAGGTGGAGATGGAGGGGTCAGGGGTTGAAAGGAGAAAAATGGAAGAGAAAGGACAAAACTAAAGGAACCAAAGTCAAGGAGGCAAGGACAGCAGTTGGCGAGAGGGGATGAAGTGCTGTTAGGAAGGTAGGAACAGGCTGTTGAGGGAGGAAACAAAAGAGGAAAGACAAGCAGAAACGCAGAAATGAAGGAGGTAGACGTTTACACAGACCAAAAGCCCAATTTGAGCAATTTAAAAAATGTAGCTTTCCATCTTCCTTCGGTCCGTGTAAAGCCTGCTATATTTACAACTGACAACTGAGTAATTCAACTGGCAGAGGATTCACTGTGGAGAAAGTATTCATTTTAATACAGCCACCTACAGGCAGCCTTTAAGGTTGTGTTGCTCAGGTAAGTAGAGATACACACGGGCATGCAACCAGATGTATCTGATATTAAAGACAGAAAAATGTGTGAAAATTATATGTTTTTTGTAGGGATTTATAAATAGGTAGTGCTGTGATATGTTTGTACCCTTTTAGCGCCTCTCTCTCCCTTGTGCATCCGTATCTATAAAAAGCAGCAATACACAAAACAAGACCTAAATCGCACTTTCACATTCTAAATAAAGGATATTGCATTTTTAAAAATCAGTTCATTGTTCTTTTTTTTTTTTTTTTTTAAACACAAAGTATTCACTTACTGAGTGAAGAAATGCTCAATGAAGAGTTGGAGAGTTATCAAAATTAATACAGTACTTCCAAGTCTTGAAACAGATGGTGTTTACGGAGCTATACACTCTCAGGGCTCGTCACTAAGGTAGCCGAGAAAATGGCCCGAGAAGCTCGACCTTGTAACGTATGCTAAATGTTTTGAAAGGATCTCTGTTAACACAAGCCATGACCTTTTTCTAAACTTACATGGAAAAGTAATGACCCCAGTCACTGTCTTCCTTTTAATGTAATTTCAGAGAGTTCAAATGCAGCTAAAAAACAAAAGTTTTTATGTGCCTCAAAAAATGTTTAATTTTTGCATAAAATGACTCAAAACATCATCATGACAGTAGAAAAAGTAGAAGAAAAACCCAGTCAAACAAATGAAAATATTATAGTTGTGCCTTTGTTTATTTTATGTAAAATGAGCCATGAGCAGTGGTTGCGCTAGACTTTTTCATTGTCCATCATTTTGACTGACGGGGTCATAAAAATCCTGTCATAATCTATTTTTAACCGTCACTTTATTTTTTTCAAAATTATATTAAGTACATATTCAATAGCATTTCATTTTCATTTATTTTTAATTAATATTCAGTTGCGATTGAAAAAAAAAAATTTGGCTCATAACCGATCATCAAAGACGACTCAAGAATCATGAATCTATTTAACCGTCTCAGTTGAGTCCCACCACGTTTGAGTGATACTCAATAAATTGCACCATCCGAACATCTTACATCTCACTCGGCAGAGAAACAAAACGTGCTATACGACTTGACCACTAGCAAACTAAGGCACTCAGACGCCGAGAGACAGCAGCCACTCACTCGGCCGGCAGAGAAACGAAACTTAACCGACTCTTACATTACTAATCAAGACACAAGAGACAATAAACTCACTCGCCACCAAGTGGTCTGAGGTGTGAATTGTAATCCGTCAAAATTACGGATAATCTAGATTTTTCCGTCACTTTAAAAAACGGTCAATGACGGAAATATTCGTTTAACGCGACCCCTGGCCATAAGATATGTAATATTGGCTCATTTTCCCCAATAAACAAATGCACAAGTATAACATTTGTGTTTCATGTGTTCAATTGTGTTCTCTTTGTCTACTTTCAGAACATTTCGAGTCATTTTAATGCAGAAACTTGGAAAATTCAGAAAGATGCCAATACTTTTCTTCACTTGTCGGTAAAGCATTCTATGAGTTAGCTGTCAAGACTAAAAACCAGAAATGTCCATCTGCTGATGCCAGAAAAAAAAGTTGGAGGAACGGAAAAGTTAAAATTTCATGGCTATCCACTGGATAGTTGCTAAATATTTCAGTCTGAACTGAACTGTGGGACCAACCAGCCAACAGAGAGACAGTGATATCTCCATAGCCGCGCTGTTTGTGTGAGTAAAAACCCATGAGGACAGACTTGAATGGGTTTCTAACTGTTAGGATGTGGGCTGGCAGGCTTACATGGGGTAGCTCATAACAGATGACAGATGAAAACACTTGTATCATTGAGGAATGTTCATTCCAACAAATGAGCAAAGCTAATATTTTACAGGCCGGCAACCAAGTATTTATGAAGTCATACACAGGACTCTCAATGGTTCCCACAGACAAAACAAAGCACACTCTTTCAAAAGACTGAGAAAAAGTCAAAAAATCCAAATGTGACCAGATATTTTTCACAGCATGAGCAGCAGCTCAGACTGTTTGTATCCTTGATCTGCGAAACAACGGTGCCACAGAAGAGTCAGGAATTATTTAATATGAACAACAAAGGGAAAAATAGAGAACCAACAAAATTAGGATTCTGAAGTATGTGTCGGTGAAGCACACAAAGGGGCTGAGAGGATCTAACACTAGACGCTGGCATTGGCACTAGCTGTTAGCTTGCTCTTAGAGGGGAGCTTGGGTAAATGCAGTTAGAAATGCAAAAACAGGGTGAGGAGAAGAGGCAAGAAGAGCAGCAGCTCTCTCTCTCAGAGTCTGAAAACGTGAAAGAAAAGGTCTGATACAGAGAGGCCAGGATGTGGCTCAAAGGAAATCGAAGAAAAAAGCGAGATAAGGAGAAGAATTTTATATCCAGGGACATCAGAGCAGACGTCAAGAGCAGGTTTCATAGTGTGAGGAGAAAGCCAGGCCACTATTGTTAGCCTGAGGTGTTTTCATACTTGAGCTCGCGCTGATGGATGGAGGTCATAAGCGAATGAATTAGTGATGAGGATCAAGATGAAAGTGTTTTCTAGAAACAACAGGCCTGACCAGACAGAGTCAGGGCACATGGGACAGGTGAGTCCGGGATGTGAAATGGGACTAGAAAACAGGAAAGGCCGGCCATGAACCCACAAACTGTCAACACACATCAAACATGGCAACAGTGCCGCAGACCTGCGCAGTGCACTGGGTGCATTCATAGCTGCTTTTCTTTTCTCGTCTATTTACGTCCTTCCATCGCAATTTTTCATCCCAAGATCACAGCTCAGTATCGACTGTTGGCTGCCATTAGCGATAATAAAAAACAAGCTAACAAATTAACCAAGCTCTGATGAATGAGGTGAAGGTGTGGCAGATGTTAAAAACAACACTGGTGTAAAGTATAAGGAATAAAGAAGCAAATCAGAAGACAAAGGTCAGTCAGAGAAAGAAAACATGTAGTCCCTAGATATGATTAGAGTCTCAGGGGTGACTTAAAACGTAACGCCAATTTAAACTCCTGAAACAGATTGTTCTAAAGTCTAAAGAGCTCTAACAGTGTCAGATTTAATCTTTAATCTTTAATTTGGTGGTAATCTCACCAGAAATCTCTTATAAAGCACACGTGAACGTGGACCTTATTTCTGGCATAAAATACGATCGTGTACTCACCCATATAACTTTGACGTTGACTCCGGAGTTACCTGTTATCTATTCGCGGACCGGTTTGTTGTTCTTTGGCCAGCTGTTCCTCTCTCTCCCTCGGCATTCTTCTTTCAACAAGCTCCTCATCCATATACCCTGTCTCAAAATGGTAAGGACGTCCATAATAAACAAAGTCATCGTCCACAACCTCAGAATCGGAAAAAATATTCAGCCACGCTGCAAATTACAGGTAAACAAGCTGCGCGGGTTGCGTGAGGCGCTTAGAGATGACATCATCCAGGTCAGAAGTGTTAGGGAGAAATTTGTGGTGATGCCGATGAAGAAGAAGAAGTACCAGAGTCCTGTATGTCTTATGCTGAAGGAGTTTATTTAGGCTCGATCGAGGAGAACAGAAGATTCGTCATCACATCATAAGTGCATGAGTCCACCTCAGTTCTAAGGGACAAACAGTAAACTCAAAGTCTTATACTAAGAGGGTGGACCATGGCAGGGGGAGATGTGTCAATATCCCATTAGTTATTGTACATAAACATGAAGATAAGGATTCACACCAACTAGGAAATACAAATTGTCAGACAGTGACGGAGGAGTGTCTGATGACAGCCAGACAGTGAGACTGAAGACGCCATAAGAGGGACCATGGCCTTGGCATGTTCCTCAGAGAGAAAATAGGGCAGATACCTGACCCCAGCAGTAGGGAAGAGAAATGATTCTCTAACAAGAAGTTAGCGGGTCAATCTGCAGACCCCAGATGATGATAACAGGTAACTCCAGACTCAACGGGGAATAGCACTAGCTATGTTTCACCAATATTGGTGAAATGAACAAGTTTCACGGCAGATGATGCATTATTTAGAGGCTGCGTTTCAGTGTCCCATCTCCCACTATATGGATATACGCAGATCTAAGTATCGTAGGAAGGACTTCAAATGACACCAAAGTTATATGGGTGAGTAAACGATCGTATTTTATGCCAGAAATAAGGTCCAGGTTGTAAAAAAAAGTAATTCCCCTTTAGTTATGATCAACATAGGTTGGCATTTACTGTTACTGTTAAACTAGCTGCGGTATCCACACTTAGACACCATTACAGCAGGAACACAATGAGCCAGAAAATGTTTGTGCATAATAATAGTCACATGTGTTTTACAGATTTTATTCTTTTTTTTTTTCCGGTTTTTACTGATCCCCATGGCAACATTTAGCCACCGCAGCACTGCAGTAAGCAGTAGCTTACTTCAAAGAATAAAAAAGCATATTTAAAAAGAGAGCAAGGGCAATTACAAAACTAATGTGTGAAACAAAAAGACTGCGTGAACAAATAAAAATGACACGCGGCGTGCATTTACATATACGGCATGTTGATGTATGTGTAGTGGCAGAACGTACTGAGGGAGACACAGGTTAAGTCGAGCCTCTTTGTGGATTAGGCACTTTAAAAACAACAAACATGATGAAAGTGCATTACTGCATTCAAGGCCCCTGAGTGTTTTAGTCTAGACAGCCAAACAGCTTTAAGTCAGAAGACCTCAGAGACCTGGAGGAAATGTACAGTGAGACATGTGCGCTTTGACAAAGACAAGGCAATGCTGTGGTAACCGATTGTGATGGTTTGAATGTTGTGGATTAATTGTTAGTGAGCAGGCAGCCAACCAGTGACGTGCTTCTAAGCCACAGTGTCCTCCGTCACTGTCCTGGTGCGGTCAATAATCACAGACAGCTTTTTGGATGTTAGCCTGTCCCTTCAGATGGAACTTGCGGTTTCAACATAGGAAGTGGTGTACACAAAATGCTGGATGTTCGAATGTAACGCTGAGGTTGTGAAAGGACCTAGGTGACAGCCACCAAGGTTAACAGTTGGAAAGATAAGGCAACATCAGTTTTATACTCAAAACTGTGTGCATAGAAACTAATGTTATTAATATTTAAGTGTCAGTAACAATTCAGGTAAGCTCAAGATGCATCACAGAACCCAGAACCTGTAAATGGACAAGAAGAAAACACTCTGGCGTCCTCGGTTCGAATAAACTGCTTAAATCTCCATGACAACTGAGTGTCCACAGATGAGTTACTGTTCCTGAAGCAGATTTAGATCCGTTCCAGGCATTTCCACGGAAAACGTGCTATCAAAGGAGGAACAGAGGTGAGAGTAGCCTATCTGATATAAAGATGGACGTCACCACGGCCAAGTGCCGAGGTGGTTAGCACTGATGCCTCACAGCAAGAAGGTCCCAGGTTTGAATCCATGGGACCTTTCTGTGTGGAGTTTGCATGTTCTCCCTGTGTCTGCATGGGTTCTCTCCAGGTTCTCCGGCTTCCTCCCACCATCCAAAGACATGCTCATTAGATTAATTGGTGATTCTAAATTGACCATAGATGTGAGTGTGAATGGTTGTCTGTCTCTCTGTGTTAGCCCTACGATAGACTGGCGACCTGTCCAGGGTGTACCCTGCCTCTTGCCTGATGACAGCTGGGATAGGCTTCAGCAGACCCCGCAACCCTTCACAGGAACAAGCGGTTACAGAAGATGAATGAATGAATGATGTACGTCATCCATAGCATTCTTGAAGTTTTGAAGGTTAACTTGGGTGGCAAAGGCCATCGCCATCTTGGCAGTGCCTGACTCAAAACACTCAAGTGATTGGGCGAAGAAGTGATGCATGGAGCAAGATGACGCCTAGGATCACATCCGCTCTCTGATGCTCTGTTCACTATTGGAGCCACCCTCCAGTGGTCACTCAGGGAACTACACAAGCTTCACTTTTTCAGCCTCAGAGGTTCCTGCTCGATTTGAAAAGGGAAAAACTCTCGTGTATAAACACATCTGTGTCACATGTACTCGTGTACATCTGCACAATTAAGCTCACCTAACTGGATCGGAGTAAATATTTAACACCAGTCACTAAAATCTTCCATGTAAACAGTGAGAAGTCTGTTGTTATGGTGACACATTAATTAAAGGCACTAGAACCAGCTCTGGTAACAGACCTGTTTTGACTGAAATGCAGCACGACAGACGTGGATGGAAGCTGCACACATAGCCAGTAAGGGGTGAGCCCACAGTTAATAACAAAGCGTCCTTGATCGCCTAATTTATTACATGAATGCAGGTGAGTGCTGTGAGTGTTGAAACTGAGGATAATGCATAGAGGTGAGGGAAGAAAAAAAACGAGAAAAGCCTTGGTTTGTCAGCAGATAGCATGGAGAGGAAGAGGAGTACGAGGAGGAGGAGGAGGAGGAGCAGTGTGGCAGGCTGCAAATAGAGCTGGAGAGAGGGAGAGGAGAGAAAGAGGACACTCGCTAAATGAATTTGGCTTTCAGCGATGGGGAGTCTACTCCACTGCTCTGCCAGCGTGTGTGAGTGTGTGTGTGTGTGTGTGTGTGAGTGAGTGCAGGCACATGTGTTTCTACATTCACATCCTCATATATACACATGTATGACTGCCAGCATGTGTTTAACTGTTCTTACGTGTGTGTGTGTGTGTGCTCCTGCAGGTCTGCGTGTGTGCTTTCTAATGGTTTCACAGGCTCGCGTGTGGGGAAACATCACCGTGCGTGTTTGTGCATATCTTTTGGCCGGGCGACTAAATAATGCTCCTAAACGCTGGTGTGCCAGAGGAAGACGGGGCATGTGTGCGCATGTATGTGTGTGTGTGTGTGTGTTTTAGGCGCACCGTCACCAGGATTGAAAGTGACAGGCAGGAAGTATCAGAGGCAGCTGGGTAACAGCCCACTAACCACACAGGGGAGGCCTCCACACTGAACAACATCACCAGTGGGGGCAGAGAGACTTCAGACGCAGGGAGAGGGGGGGATCGAACAGAAAGAAGACAGACGAATAATCTTTTTTTTTTTTTTTTTAAAGCACGTAAAAATAACTTCACAGCATTCTTTAAACAGAACGGATGGGGGTGTAATATTTTAGGAAATTATTTGTTTGATACAGCATGGTGAGTCTGGTTAGAGACACACTGTGGAGTCTGTAGGACAACTGTGGTGTAGGTGTCGTGATATATGTCGTCAATGGATGGCAGTGATGCAACTAAGGAGCTCATCAAAGCACAAACTGGATGGCAACATGTACGCGAGGGTTCAAACGCTGGATATAACAATGGAAATATTTAATATGTATAACAGTATGTCTGTAATCGTGGAACCAAACTAGTCAGAGGGAAAAGAAAGGACGCAGCTGTATGACCGTGTCCGATAGATGACCTGCATGAAACCCAAGAAGACAGGTACAAGAGGACAGAACTGACTCTCATCAGGCCGTATATGGAAGTATGAGTAATGCCAGCTCAGCAGATTTGGGACAGAAAGCCCTCCAGTCTGATCACGCATGGATGTAGGGTTCTGCACAACACCACAAAATCAGTCTGAACTCACATAGCACCCAGAATCAGACTCGAGTTTCTGCCTTTTTAAGAACAAACTCAGCCGGCATCAAACTTTGATTTCTCCAGTGATTATTTTGGACTTTGAAGATGCTCCAGATACCAGTAGACTCCGAGAACCTAGATTATGTGTTGGAGTAAAAAGGCACGTGCTGCAACTGGCCCTGCTGTACCAGTTGCACCTAATCTTTTTCTTCGACTAGCCTGAGAACAAAATCCATATCCTAGCTGCTGTAGAAAAAACTGAGAGCGATGACAAACCAAGCTGGGGCTCAGCCATATTCCGTTGTTGGTGGACCCCTTTTTCCGATTTAACCCCTGTTGCTGGCTTTTGAGTTCAGTGTTTTGAACTGGGTAAGAGTCAGTGAGAGACTGTTGATTTGGATCTAACCTGAGGATTAACACATACATTATTTTCATCCATACACCAGTGCCAAACACGCCCCATGACGAGAAGACACGATCACCTAGAAAGAATAAACCATGGAGCAACTGATCAGTTTACAGGAGAGGCCAGCTCTGTACGATGGTTTGCAGCTCTGCCTAGATTCCTAGATAACAGTAGCTCTCATATTTTCCCGGTATGTGCTATTTGGCCATTAGCTGTAATCTTGTGTTGGGCCAGTCATAGTCGACGTCTGGTGTCATCCCAGGCGCTCTCTGTTGCGACAGTCTGGTGTGTCCTTAACTTTAAGGAGAAGATTATGGATTTTTTTTCATCAAACTTTTGGTAATAAAGTAAGATCATAGCACTGCCCCCACAGGCTTGTACAGCAGACACTAGGCATGATGACTGCATCACTTCATCTGCCTCTCTTCTTACCCTGATGCCCCCATCACTCTGGAACAGGGTAAATCTGGACTCATCAGACCACATGACCTTCCTCCATTGCTCCAGAGTCCAATCTTTATGCTCCCTAGTAAACTGAAGCCGGTTTTCCCAGTTATCTCACTGATTAGTGGTTTTCTTAAGGCTACACAGCTGTTCAGTCCCAGTCCCTTGAGTTCCCTTCACATTGTATGTGTGGAAACGTTCTTACTTTCATTATTAAACATAGCCCTGAGTTCTACTGTTGTTTTTCTTCGATCTGATTCCTCCAAACGTTTAAGTCATCGCCGATCCGACCACATTTGGTTCCCCACTATCTTTCCAGGTTTTAATAATGCGTTGCGCAGTTCTTAACCTAATTTTAGTAGTTTCTTCAATCTCCTTACATATTTTCTCAGCTTGATGCATATAAATGATTTGACCCTTCTCAAACAGACAAACATCTTTTCCCTGACCTCAGGATGTGTCTTTCAACATGGTTGTTTAAGAAATGAGAAGCTACTCATTGCATCAGTTGGGGTTAAATCACTTCTTTAACTTCTTACCAGCTGAAAGATAATCACCCATGCAGTAATTATCCCATTTGTTTAGTTAAATCCAGGTGGCGACTTTTCTTTGGGTCAGGCAGTGTAGTTCTGTTTTGAACAAACCAAATGTTAGCAGTGGTCCGTCTTCATGCGGAGCTAAGCTATCCATGTCACAGTTAAGTCACCCGTCTAAGTAATGGATAGGGCAGTGAGTCAAACAGTAAGACAGGGTGGGACATGAAGGAAGGAACTAAAAAAGGGGAGGTGAGAGGAACAGAAAAGGAGAAAAAGGAAACAAGAAAAGAGAGGAGAGGCAAATTTAAAATCAGACAAAACTGTGAGAGGAAGCTATAGGTTAGGAAGGTCAGCGAAGGAGAGAAGAGGACAGAGAGGAAGAGAAAGCTTGTTTATGTCTCGTGTGACTCCATTAAACTTTGAATAGTCTCTCCTTGTGCTGCGCACACACGGACGTATCAGCAGGCCGCAGACACGGCGCACACAAATATTCCCACGTGCGCACACGCTCTCAAACCCTCGTGCACATGCGTGTATGTGCCTCACCGCCGTAAACAAACCCACAAGCCCACTGAGAGCGGTGCGTGTGCGAGAGTTTGAAATGGGGAACTGTACTGAGAGAAGACAAGATTAGAAAAGCAGGCCAAGAGATGGTTTCCCAGGGTGCATCTCTGGAAGCATCTGTATTAGACCGAGCTGTGTCAACAGTGACTGTTCCTCCAGCTGAGGCTGAGAGAGAGGGAGGGAGAAAGAACTTTATTTCTCTTTGTGTGTTTGCTTCTTTCCATCTCTGAGTGTGCCTGACAGACACACAGAGAACAACAGATCACTCTGAATGCAGCAGAGGGGAAAAAGGGCTAAGATAAATAGAGGAAGCCTTTGAAGGGGAAAAGAGAGAACATTTTATATATAAAAGACTCACAAAGTGGCAGGAATGAGGAAGGGAGGGCGTCGGCGATGGAGGAGAGGGACAGATGGATGGATGGATGAAGGGACGTGCGGCGGGTTAGAGGATGGAGATGCGGCAGACGGAGATTGACAGCCTCCTTTTCTGGGGACGGATGAATAAACTGGCACAGCGGGGTGGGAGTTGTGGGGTGGGGGGGTGTCGGATAGAGAGAGACAGAGAGAGAGAGAAAAGACGGAGAAAAGGAGAGAGAGATGGAGGAGGGGAGGTAATGAGAGATAGGGTACGTCTCCGTAATCAAGCCGTACAGGAGAGCTGGAACGAGGGAGCGAGGAGGAAAGACGAGTGGGTTCTGAATGAGTCAATCATGATTAATCAAGATGCTTCTCTCTCTCTCTCTCTCTCTCTCTTTCCATCTCTCTTTTTGCTCAGACTCATCATCATACACGCGGACGTTTGTTTTCCAGTGCAGGCTCCGTGCATTCCCATCAGCGCTGAGTACACACAGAGAGGAGACGAATTCAAAGAAGTGGCTCCCAAACTTGTTGGCTCGCGAGCCTTTCAGCCGGCACTCGATTAACCCACTCACGTGTGATGCATTATGATGGAAATGTAAAGCCTTAATGTTTCTGCTCTGACTTTGCAACCCCCCCTCTCCCCCCACAACAATGAAGCGCCAATCTGAAGCACAGCAGGGAGTGACAATACCTCGCTTTTCAAATGCTTTGTGAAGAGCAGCGTAGGCAGCAAGTGACAGCGTAGCTCTCAGACAGGAAAAGAGTAAATACACAGCCATAAGGTGTAGCGGTGATACTGAAGAAGAAGAAGAAGAAGAAGAAGAAGAAGAAGTAGGCGGCGGTCTGTGGTTTTCAGGAAGCTGGTCCTTTGTGTCCGATTTGTGTTGATGTTCACGAAAGCACAGGCTGAATGGCTGTTTCCTGACGTAGCCATCCTACTACGCATGAGCCGGTCGTTCATTTCCCGTTTGATTCCCGCGCACAGAACGGCCCTGTTTGCAGCGCCGCTTCCGTTCTCTGTGAGAATCAAAAAACGAGGTGCGACCGGCTCTCGCCTGGCTGCGGCTCGCATTGTGTCCGAGGACATTTGCACGAATTTGAGCCTTTCCCAACTTTCTCCCCGGCCGGAGTGTCGCCGGGCTCCTTTTCAATCCTCCAAGGCTCAGCGGGCGGCGCTGGCCTGCAACTCCGAATCTAATTGACAATAGGGGCCCAGTGCTGCCACTGCTTTTAAGTTGAGTTGAGCGTGGAAACACAGAAACTTAAAACTGACTTCCTCTGCCATGAATTGCCTCATCCGACATATTTTTAAGGGCGTGAAAAGGTCGACAAATACTGCGCTTTCGTTCATTCATTCATCTTCTGCGGCTGCTTGTCCTCTGCAGGGCCGTGGAGGGGCTGGAGCCTGTCCCAGATGTCATCAGGCGAGAGGCGGGGACAGGTAGCCAGTCTATCACCTTTTAACCTAACAAGTATGTCTTTGGACAGCGGGAGGAAGTACCCACGCACAGGGAGAGCATGCAAACTCCACACAATTAAACCCAGAGCCTTCTTGCTGTGAGGCATCAGCGCTAACCACCCCATACTGTGCCTTCATTTTTGCAATTTTGTGCATCAAACATTGCACAAAAGGAAATGATTATTGTTGGCCTCAGTTCATTCTGGTCAAATTCAACTGAAACACCAGCTTTATGTTTTATACCTCTCTTACACCGTAGAGCAACCCTCTCCCCGCCTGCTGCTGCTGCTGCTGCATAGCATGTGAATCCTCAGACAGAAAGAGGGGGAAGAAATAGGGCACTTTCATATTTATTTAAGTGTCAGATCCAGAACTGTCTGTAGGGAGAGAGAGGAAGGGAGGAAGAAGGGCTGCAACCACAGGAACTCGGAGGGTTCACAAGCCCCCTCTCTCTCCCTCCTGTTTCTCTGAACACACACACACACACACACACACACACACACACAGTGCACTCATCTGGCTGCACGGACACACAGGGGAAAGGCAAACAGAGGGTGAGAGTGACAGCGAAGGTAAGAAAGTGAGAGGAGAGAGAGGAGGAAATGAGCCAAGAATGTGCTGTCATTCACACTGACAAAAAAAAAGATCATCCACACAGCGATGTGTGTGTGTGTGGAAGAGGTGTGCGAATGCAGCGAGCCAAGTTGTGTCTCGCTGCTAACAGACACAGCGTCTAAATGAGGATTATGTGCAGGTGCTGAAGAGGTCGCGATCCAGTCCCAGATATGTCGCATCGGTTCTGGGTACACGCAGTGCAGAATAGATAAGGCCTCATCAGCGCAAAGCCCCGAAGAACAGGAAGCTCCCCCTCCAGCGTGACGCACAAACACCCGAGGCACGTTTGAGAATACCTCAGAGCAATTACCTGCCCTTTCACCTCGGATGACAGGTGCTGGTGAGCGTAAATCAACACTTCCTCCTTGTGGATCCGACGCGAACTACATGCACCCTCAGGCGGTCCGAAGACACCGGATCCTGTTTGAGTTCATGCATCGCTTCTGTATTTACCTAAAAAAAAAAAAAAAAACATCAGGAAACGCACTGAAAGTGGACTAACAGATGCAGGATGAGTCATTCGGCCGTGTGTGGAGAGAAGACCTGCGTTTGTTATGATGAATAACAGCTTCCACAAGACAGACAACACCCTACATGGAAAATTACTGGAACTTGATAAATCCAGACCAGATGTATATGACAGCAGTCAGCCATACCGGGCTCACTACTGGAGTCAGCCTCTAGTCCCGTTAACATCTGTAACTGCTCCTTCTTTTAATCAGCGTTTCATAATGAATTAATATCCGAATCAGTTGTTATTCACGTCTGCTCTGATTAACTAAAAAGAACTGAACATTTTTCAAAGAGTATGTTACTTGTTAAAGTTTTCTTTATGCACATAAATTCTTAAACTTTCAAATTAGCATGGAGAAGACGTCATTTAAGGGATCAGGGGGAAAAAAACAGCTATTCAACGGGAACATCGTCTGCTGGAAAGTGTCTCACAATCAACACATTTAGGACAGAACGTGATGAGACTGTTTTAGATTTATTTATTTTTTTTTCCTGGTTGTCTTTGGGTTCCAGTCACTTCCAGTGGCTTCAAACATATTCAATAGTTGTGTCTCCTCTCACAGTCAAAGCTGTCTTAACTGTGCCCGTTTTGTCCTGGAGATGCAATTTAAAGGTGGAGAACTTACTGCAAACTCTACATGCTGCCAATTCATATTTGACTAAAAGACAGATTTAGTTGGACACGAAAAACCAGAACAAACATCACAATCAAAGATGATTTTTTTTTAACAGTAATGTTCTTTGAGGTGTATATGAAAAAAGTAAAACACATAAAATGCCCTCAAGACAATTACTTATCTGTTTTTGAGCATAAAAATGATAAAACAGCAACCTGATCTAGATAGATTAGATTCAGTGGAGCGTATATCCATATAGTGGGAGTGATTGGGGCACCGATACGCAGCCTTTAAATAATGCATTATCTGCCACAAAACTCATTCACTTATTCATTTCACCAATATTTTGTTATGATACATTAGTGTGTAGGTAACTCCGTTAAGTCCAGAGTTACCTGTTGTCTATTTACGGATGTGCAGCCGTTTGTTGTTCTTTGGCCAGCTGTTCCTCTCTCTGCCTCCGCATCCTCCTTTCAACGAGCTCCTCATCCGTATACTCTGGCTCAAAACGCTAAGGACGTCCATCACAAACAAAGTCATCATCCAGAATCGGAAAAATATTCATCTATGTTGTAAAAAAACAGTAGCAAATTACTGGTAAACCAGGTCAGAGGGTTAATCTGCAGACCCCAGATGATGATAACAGGTAACTTCAGACTCAATAGGGAATAACACTAGCGTATCATAACAAAATATTGGTGAAATGAACGAGTTTCACAGCAGATTATGTGTTATTTAGAGGCTGCATCTCGGTGCCCCATTCACTCCAACTATATGGATATACATGGATCTAAATATCACACAAACGACTCCAAATGACACCATGACACAGTTAAGTTATATGGGTGAGTAAACGATCGTATCTTATGCCAGAAATAAGGTCCACGTTGTGAAAAACAGTAATTCCCCTTTAAGGCTGAGAAGTGACAGATCAATGGCCAAGTTTCCCATCTGTAAGTTTATACCTGGAGATAAACAGGAACAAAGAGCCTAAAAGGGAATTAAACTAAATTTATTTGCTGCGCTAAATAATGAGTTTAAACATGTAAAAGCAGCGTTGCTCACCCTTTAATCTGGACCTCCTGCTTGGCAAATGAACCCAGTAAAAGTAACCAGAGGGACTAAAAACATGAGGACATGTGTGCCTCTCGCCAAGAACTGAAAATAATAAAACTCTGTTCCTGGAATTAAACGTGTTGCTAGTTAGTAACTCAGTCACAGTGTTGTCAACCACCCATCCCTGTCAGGAGGAAAATTAAAAACAAGTCAAAGGCGCAGAGAAGTCTTTCATGATTTGATTGACTTTATTTGTAAGGCACCAGAAGTCCTTCCTTACTGCAGAACATTTCATATTATTTATAGTAAATGTTTGTTGTACTTTTTTTTTAATAGTTTTTTGTTTGTTTAAATGAAGCTATGATTTCAGACACAAAACTTTTTTTTTTTTTGTCATTTTTGCCAAAGTACACACTTTTAGGTTTTACATTATACACAAAATAAGTATTTAAAAAAAGACCTTTACAAAGCTCAAAACGCTTACAATGCTTCACGCCATGAGGGCAAAAAGTTGGGGAGGTGGGATGTGGCACGGGAGAAAAAAGGGGGTGGGGCGGGAGGGTGGAGGGGGGGTCAGAGAAGAGGAAAAAGGGGTCAAAGGTCAACATACTGCAGTTTCCCCCCTGGTGTCACATCGGCTTTGTAACGCAACAGCACAAGAATCATCCAGGACAGACAAGATGCAGCCATATACACATAAAGCTTTCTATGTATAACTGTATACAGAGGCGAGCACCTCCAACTACTTGAACAAATACATAGAATTTCATTTGTATGTTTATAACGTCAGCTTTGTAAGTCTCCTTCTAGTTCATATTGATTAATATTTAAAAACGAAGGGGAGGAAAAAAAAAAAACCAAGTGCATTGATCACGAAAATTTCAGATCAAACATTCTTTAAACAAAAAAAGAGTCTCCACTAGAAAAAAATCAATCTCAGTTCCCCCGCAGTCATGCATTGATGTGTGTCTGTGTGTGTGTGTTTTGCTTTGTCTACACGTTCTGCATATCACTACGACAAGTACAGTATGTAGCTAGATACATACGGTATGTGGCTAGATGGAAGGACGACGTGCCGCGAGCTTTAATTCACAAGCAGGATAGCATGTTAGCTTTAGTTGTAGCACGAACAGCAACGCATTTCATCTGCTCTGTCATCCACCACCTGTACAACTGTTTATACACACCTTCTTTATGTATTCACATACGTACACAACAAAGGGCGTCGCTGAAGGAGCCGATGCTGACCCCAATTTATCGTTCTGGGACGTTTAAAACGTGGTTATTTTGAAATCCCCTCATATGCTAACCGTTAGCGTAAGCGTGCACATGAATCCGCCGGTTTGT
Organism: Planiliza haematocheilus; assembly: GCA_005024645.1. Taxonomy (NCBI): domain Eukaryota; kingdom Metazoa; phylum Chordata; class Actinopteri; order Mugiliformes; family Mugilidae; genus Planiliza; species Planiliza haematocheilus. The sequence goes on from SRSE01000509.1 coordinate 3,071,074, forward strand.
GAGCAAATGTCTTAAGGTGACTTCAGCAAAAAAATGTGCTTTACCATCAGTGAAAGGAGCGTGTATTGTAAGTGGTAAGTGAAAGTGCACATGACAAGTTATTATTTATTTATCTCCGCCGTGACGTTTGTTATTTTAGAGACCTGCACAAATCTCAAGATTATAACTCACAACCTTTAAGCGTCCATCCACAGAGCAATGTCACTGCTGCACTGTCTGCGGTTAGGCCGATACGTTTTTATGATGGGATTACAGTTAGTCTACCCGCATTCAGTGTTTGTAACCACAAGGACAAAATATTTTAAAAGGCTCTCCATACTAACAACACTTTAGGTGCTTTTGCCAAAGAAGTGGTTTTGTGTTTTTTGTTTCTAAATCTATGAGGCAAAAACTCTGCTTATGTAAGAGGACGTCAGCTGAGTAGGTGGTCCATCAATGTGGCCGGGGCGCATTGTGTGTTCACTTTTAGTGCTGTCGCAATCGCATGTGACCCGGACCACCTCCAACCGTGGCGATCAGATCTCAAATGCATCTTTAATGCATCTGGAGTGAGTTCACTCCTGCTCAATAAACGAGCCACGTGAGACGGGACACAAGTTAATGCCAGGTGTGAACGGCACCGATGTGGCCAGAGGTTTAATTACCGACAAGGCGACCATCACTGGAAAAGTTCAATTTTGTCTCAGAAACCGGGCATTTAATGGCAGCGGATGTGTTAAAATGGTCCAAACACACACACAGGTTTCATTTATGTAGCCTCATTAGGCCTCTTCATAGGACAGTGTTCTTCCATTTTGAAGAAAGGATTAATTCTCCTGTGGACGCCTTACTAACTAACCCGTGTGACTTGTGCGGGGGTGAATTCCAGGCCGAGGGGGAGTTCTTCTTCCCGCTCATGTTCAGTCATCGCGTTTTCCAACTCAGCGTTGTACGTAGGTGTTAAATTACCTGTTTAATGTAGCATTAATCTGATATGTGACAGCTGTGTACGTGCACGATGAATGATAATGTACCATATTTTTGCTTTATGCTGGAGCTGGAGTTGTTCTTGCATAATCTACCACTTAGAGAGCAAAAGTAGACCATTTCTCAAGGACTGATCACAACTGTTACTGGGACTGACCGCATGCAGATTAATGTCACAGTCTAGCGTCTGTATATTAGGTTTGTACACTCGGGAGTGGATAAATAAGCCGTTCCCCTTGCGACACAGCCTGCACTGTGTCATCGTCCTCGGGTCTGAAACGAGCGAGGAGGATTCTTCAAAGACAGACGCTGCCCTCTGCTGTCAAACGCTAACCATGCACACTCCCGCCCCTCAGTGTCTGAGCTAATATTAGTGCACATTAAAAGATGAAAAAGGTGGTTGGAGGGTATCAAGGGAAAAGAAGTGAAGCGACATCACTTCTTTTTCTACCTCATTTCTGTTTAATGACGCCTTTCAGTTAAGGTGTTGTGTGGATTTAACCACCATACCTCACAGGGTCAAGGCAAGGATTGTAGGTAAGGTGGATTAATCACTAAGGAGGGTTTTCTATCTAGTCTGACAGCTTGAAGTTTGTTCTAAGAGGGTGCTTTTCACTATATAAACTTAGGTTTGTACACAAAATCCTTAGTTTGTCGACTGGAGATGTCTTTTGTTCTATAGTCCAAGTTTTTGGTTTGGATGTGAGCGGAGCTTTACTTGCTAGTTTGTGTCTGTAGCCAGGGCATTAGGGGCACTATTGAAATAAGTCTGTGATGTGTAACAATCCACTCAGAGCCCACTTTTAGCTTGACGTGGATGCATGCAATCTGAAACGCCATGAAATATCAACACTGCTGATCTCCAAGATCTTTATCTCAGGAACATGAAGTCTGCAGGAATCCTGTGTTATGTCTGACAAGTTTTACAGCCTGCCAACAAATCCCTGTGTTTAACAGTTAGCCTGTTTTAACACCTACCATTCAGTCTCACAGATCAGTCCTGCCTAACAAGGACCTGCGTTGAACAGAGGCAAAAGGCTGGGAGAGAGTGGGAGGGAAACAAGGAGCCAGGGAGAAAAAAAACAAAAGAAACCAAACAGGAATAAGGAGTGAGAGGCGGGGCAACAGGAAGGCAGGAAGGAACAGAAAGTAGTCCTGATTAAAAAAATAAAAAATAAACTGGGAAAAAAACAAAACACACTTCAGGAAAAGACACCAGATTCATAAGGGGGAGGCAGTCTCATGGTTAAAAGAAATGTAGATACAGAAACAACCCAAGTATGGTAGATATGAAGATATTAAGTGGCAGGTGTCAAAGCTTTCCCAATAATGGGATTGTTAGGGGCCTGAAGCTGGAGCTGTGGTGATGGGACTGAAGGCCATGTTAGGTAAGGTCAAAGAGAGGGAGACCAGGGGAGAGGCTGTAGGCCAAGGGGGCGCGGATCTGGGCATTCAGGTCTATGGATAAAAACAGAGCTGAATGGGGACACCATCTAATCAGACTTGTCGCCGTCCTCCTCGCGGTGGCTGTCGACACCGTCACGTGACGCTTTCTCCTCCTTGGCCAGCTGGGCTTGGGAGGCCAGCAGAGAAGAGAGGGAGAAGAGACCGGAAGAGGTGGTGACAGCGGGGAGTGTTGGCTGGCTCAGGCCCAGCGGCAGGGGGGTCATGGGCAGGGCTAGACCCTGGAGCTGAGACAGCTGGTGAGCCTGGAGCTGCTGCTGCATGGAAGACAATCAGACACAACTTAGACACCGCATAGACCCAGCACACAAATCACTGCAGACACTATAGGAAATTCAAATCCTGCAAAACACAGAGCTATTATAAATTGCCAGCCATGATTAATATATAACCCCTGAGGCTCAGCGTTAATAGTTCAGGAACAATAGGATAGATGGTATGCACGCATCATAGCTGAAATACATGCTCAGTAGGAGATGGAAAGTCTGCAGCATGCATAACTTATTTATAACAGACGCAATTTTCAATATATATAACTATAAGAAAACAAGTGCAGGGGGAGAGACGGTGGACAGAGGACAGACAAGGTCCAAAATATTATATGAAATACTCATAGAACTACCATGGGACACACATGATTTTCATTTTAATATACAGAAAGACAAGCTGTTACTGCCAGCCCTGTGCCTGTTCATCACTCCCTCAACAAGATGAGACATCAGTGGGCTGATTTTTATGACAGTCCTGACTGACTTCTCATAAACACCTTGCTCCTGCTACACCTACAAAGCACTTTATGTTCAGAGCTGGACTTCACGGATTCTCCAAATATACATGATATAAGCGAGAAAGTGGAGAAAAACATCTCCAGCCCTAGACACACCAGCCTCCTCTGAATCTAAAGCAGTAGACACAAAGACAAAAGCAAGGCACCTCTTCTCAACATGAATCACAGTGATCGAGTGGCTAGGCTAGCCAACGCTAGACACGTAGTAAAATGATGAAGTGGCTAGGCTAGCTAATACTAAACCTCCACTAAAATGATGGAGTAGCTAAGCTAGCGAACACAAGGCGGCTATTGATAAATTGTAGCTGGTTAACGTTAAAGCCACAGATATAAAGGATTGCAGCTAGCTGGCTAGGGCTCTAACTGTAGTTATTCAGTAATTTAGCTAGCAAGCTAAAGTTAATGATCTATAACTGCTCCAAAGTAGAGGGCGGCAGAGAAATTTAGCCCGTAAATAGGATTATAGGACAGCGATTTAAAATGCACATTTAACTGATTTTACAGATGAAATCACTGATTGCTGCTAAGTCTGGACCAATAACCTGCACAGACCTGCACCCGTGATAAACCTTTCTCACAAACAATAAGCCAATAAATACAGGTCATTAAAGAAAACAATAGAATTGATCACACTGATCAATATTAGGACTTTACTAGCAATCACCAGACCCTTGAGGAGGCCTGGGGGGCTGGAACACCGTACCCTTATGATGGAGTTCATCTCTGGGGGGGTGACCTGCTTGGCCCTCTCTATGGCTGCCAGGACCTGCTGCTGGTGCTGCAGACGGACGAGGGAGAGAGGGATGAAGACAAGAGGAGCAAAGTGAGGGAGACAAAGAAGGCGAGACAGAAACAAGGGGAGGAGAGTTTGGGGGGGAGAGAGGTGGAGAGGTTAGATCAATATCAATAGTCCCAGCAGAGACCCGACAACGCTCTATGGTGATGCACATCCCCCCTGGTCATTTAGCTATTCATCCAGCCATATATACACACATACACTCACACATACACAAAAGCCTCGTGTGACACTGGCGGATGGATGGTCGGCTGGTGCGCTGTAATGGGTGGAGGTCAACCCCCTGGTGGGCAGATAAGAGCGGGGCTTATCTGAATCACACGACCATTTATTACAGTGACACACAAACACACACATGTATAAAAGAAAAGGAGAGTGGGATGGAAGAGGAGGGGGAGGGGCTGAGGTGGTGAAGAGAGGAGGGGGAAGGGAGAACAGCGAGGAAGGGACGGATTGAATATGGCAGAGGGGAATAAAGGGGGGGGCGGCAGGGTGAAAGTGGAAAGGAAGACAGGAAGCAAGTGATGATGAATGACGGGAGGAGAGAGGAGGGATGCAGAGACAGGGGTCACAGAGGGGGAGAGGTAATGAGGCGGGAATGAGGGTGATCTCATTCCAGGATGTAAGGAATAGTGCCGAGGGTCAGAGGGTTAGTGACGTCTTTGTGTCGGTGTGTGTGTCTGTCGGAAAGAGGGTGTGTGTGAGATTACCTCCTGAGACAGGTAGGGCAGGACTTGTGCACAGATGCCGTTCAATCTCTTCACTATCTCAGCCTGTGGAAGGAGAGGTTTTGTTAGTATTCAACGCTTTTTGCAACAAGTTCAGAGAAACAACAAATAAATAAGTCACTCAGCATCTTTAGTCTACCCTGTCTGGTTTGTACCCTGTTAAACCGGTCGGACACGAGCTGTTTTATTCCTAAAAACAGCTTAAATCTTCTTTGTAAAAGATCTGGGAACTGCCTTCGTAGTTAACGGTACTTCAGCAAAAAATAATTAGCATCTGTTGGGGACGACTTGCAGACGATCGCTCAGTTGGTGGTCTGTGCTGAAACAGGATGGTTCATGTATGAGTGACTCAAAATAAAATATGGTGCACATGTTCATCATACTGAAGTAGTATGTCATGCGCTGCAGCAGCGTTGCTCACTGGTGTGTTTTTAAAGCCCGAAATCTGCCTGGGCAAAAATGAGTGGCTTAATATGACCAGGAGCAGAGGGTGGAGGGGCCGGATAAAAACATGTGGGAGTGAGAAAGACCAACGTTTCAACAACAGCAGCGCACAAATGTGTTGATTATACAGTGTTATGTCAAACATTTCACCCTTGGTAACAACCTGTGTCAATATTCTCATCGTTGCGGTGTGAAAATAGCAACACGGTCCATCTACATTTCATCAAACCGTACAATCTTGTCATTTCACCGAGTTGAATGTTTCCCATTAAAATGAATGAGAAGCAAATTTCAGCCTGATTGCATCATCTGTCCACAGGTGTTTTCTCATAGACCTCTTCTCAAGGCTGTGTGGACGTGCGGACAAGCTGTGACAGGATGCTAGTTGGGTTTTAGAGCGCAATCCCCACAATGCATTTCTCACAGATGCCACTTCGACATATCGCAGCAGGAGGCGCGCATGATGCCTGATTCATCTGCTTCAGTTTCAGGGCCCTGCTATTGCTCATACCAGTTTACTCCGTCACAGTGCTGAACTAGCACACATGATTGGAACGGAGGTGTCATTAATATGATCGGTGCTGCATCTGGCAAGTCAAAATGTCTAGTGTAAGACCCGACCAAAGGAAAACTGAAACAACAAAGCGCGTCCAGCCTTGTACGAAAGCTTTGAAACACATTTACCTCACATATTAATTATGGTTTGCTAGTAAGAGGCAGCACAACGTATCCTCCTCACACACTGTATTTACTTGAACTCATGTGATCGTACGATTAGCTCCTGTGGATGGACTACAACTCCACCGTCTCCACTGTAACTGTTCTTTTAAAGTCTGGATGATCTGCTGAGAGTTGGAGGCTCAACCAGAACCTGCAGCAGGTAGGGAACTGGTTCATGCGCCGCTACAACAAAGCTCACAGAGCATCTGATTAAGTGTGTCTGTGACGACAGCCGACTAGCACTGCCAGCTGCAGTCCAAAGACACTGGAGTGAGAATCCATGTAGAGGATGAAAGACTTGTTGGAGAAGCAGCCGAGTGGCAGGTAGAGCCATGGTCTGTGGCCAGCTGGTTAGCTACGACTGAACTTTCAAAATAAGACGTGTACATACAGCACCTTTAGTTTAATGGCACAGTCGGTTGCCTTATGCCAAATTAAGTTCACCATCTCCTATGACTTTACGGGGCAGCTCCACTTATTTCACCTTGCCTAGAGGTCTGTTGTTCACCTTTGCTGGTATGTAGCTACATAAATAGCTACAACAATGGACGTCTACAGCAGAGAGGAATATACCAGACTTTGGCTACGAAGACAACATCTGCCAGCAGGATCAGCTCATTGTTTTAATGATTTATTTTTCAGGGTTACTGTTGACAAGAGAAAATATGCAGACTTATCTTTTAAACCCTGATTAAATGTGAATTGTCTTTCAGTGATTCCAACCACACTCATCAGTATGGGAAACATCTGCTATGACCTTCCCAAACTGGGGCACAGATATCTTACAGCGCACTCGCATACGTATATATCAGACATAGCAGAATCCCTTTATTCACCTCATTAATTAAGTTGCTTGTACTTAATAATCTTTCAGAAAACTCAGGGACACAATTGCACAGGCATACACACACACACCAAGTAACAGTCACACACATACACACTGCTCTCTTTCATGCCATGCACATTCCCTATCTTTCTCACATGCAGGTCTATTATCACATTTGGTTGGTAATCATCCAATCCGTCTGAGATATGCAAAGCAGCAGTAATTGTGTTAGAGCCTAATTCGTGGCGAGATGAGGAGAGAGGGCCCTCCTAACAGTCATTAGGCATGCAGAGCACAGTTCCCCATCAAGCGCTTCACTCCTATCCGCTCATCATTACACATACAATCTCCCTGACATCTCTAAAATGTCTCTCTAAAACGTCTCTGTGGGACTCGCTCCACGCTAACTATGTCTCTTCCTCTTTTTCAGCACCCTTTACACCATCTCTTGTTTTTTTCCCCCCAACCCAGCTGCTGTCTCTTCTTTTATCTGTGTTCTCTATCATCTTTTCTTCACTCGCACATTTTTCTATGTGAATGCTGCTCGCTCTCGAGTCCATTTTTACATTTTACTCTGCTTGTATCTAGCTTTCCTGAAGTAGCGCTGAAGCACTTATTCACTGACATAAGCGCTGTACGTGTGCAAAGTAAAATCTATACAATATAAACCTGAGCTGGCCAAGACGTGGCCAATACATCAAACGCCTGTAGACTGCATTGTTTGAGATGTCTCCGTGACTTTTTCGCTTTTCTATTTGAATAATATCTTGTAATTTTATAATGCAAAAGATAAAGCAAACCCAGAGACAAAAATGTGCTTGAGCTGATTTAAAATGCGTTTCGAGGAAGTATGGAGGACAGCATAAACAATCCTAACATTACACAGACTTCCTTAGAGTGACCTGGTTTTGCAGCTGCAGGAGCTTCACTATCTGAGACGTGTGGAAATAGTTCCCTGCCAAGAATAGAAAGTTAAGATTTCAATCATCTTGTAAACATATCAAATATATTTCATTTCAAAAGGTGCACGTTTTCTGCACGTTTAAATGCCACAACTGAATCAGAATCACATTGACAACATTTAGTCGAATATTGTTCTTAAGCACATTTCTTTGGTACTGAAGTGTATTAACCGGCATGCGCTCTCTTCCCCTACTCAGATTTTCTCTGGGTGCTCCCGCTTCCTGAGATTGTGAATTAGTCGTAGGTATACGATGTGAATAAGAATGAATAGTTGTCTCTGTGTTAGTCCTGTGATAAACTGGTGACTAGTCCAGGGTATTTCCAACCTCTTGACCAATGTCGGCTCCAGCTCGACAAACACAAACTGTACATACTGCATGGTGTCAGGATTGCATGACTAAAAGCAAAGGAAGAAAGACAGGGTGGAAAAAAACAGCAGAACAGAAAAAAACAAAAAGGATCCACCAACGATACAGCTCCATTCAACATATTCCCAGTTCAATCCACAACTCAACCTTGCTTCTCCTCACCAAGACAAAACAGAGAGATGCAGCGAGAGACACAAGAGAAAAGAGAGAGCATGAACAGACAGAGTGGAGAGGCATTTTTTGAATTGAGTAGGACAGAGTGACCAAGAGGGAGCAATTGAATGGGTGAGAGTGTGAGAGAGAAAGAAAGAGAGAGAAATAGAGACAGAGGTGGAAAGAGGAGGAGGAGGAGGAGGAGGAGGAGGAGGAGGAGAGGAGGAGGAGGAGAGAGGGGAGACTGGCTCTGCACAATAGGCCTAGACATGAATGCTCCTCGACACTCGTTTCCACACATCCCCTTCAATTTCAACTCTCTAATGGAACTAGCGACTCTGCGCACCCACTCACACTGTGCACAAAGAAAGACACAGGATAGCAGGAGCACACATGAACAATAACTCACAACCGCTTACGAACATGTGCCAGTAACGCACGCACACACAAAAACACAAGCATATGCACTGACAGAGGGGGGCACGTGCGCACACACACACACACAGACACCAAAAATCGTGCAGGCTCAACCCACACACTGACATTTAAAAAAAAAAGAAAAAAAGAAAAGAAAATGCAGACAGCCAGTACAAAAGTACAAATGCACAATATCACAGGCACACAAAGACCCACACGCGCATATATAGAACGCACACACAACCCCACTTGTGCCTGTGAATTTCATCCCTGTGAGATAAAGGAAAAAGGTGTGATAAACTGCGCACACGGAAGAGTTTGTGTGGGTGCGTACAGTATATGTGAAGGTCTTTAAATCACGAAGGCTGCTACTTCTGTGTGTGTGTGTGTGTGTGTGTGTGTGTGTGTGCGCCCATTTCTCAAAGCATATTCCCTTCTTCCAATATGGCTGTCAGCATGCGCCGTCAATCATAAGACAGCGTGTGTGTTTGTGTGTGTGGACGGGCAGCGCCAGACAAGGTCACCGATAAGGTCTGGCCCTTTGGAGACCCATCGCTCTCTCCCTCCTACAGGCTGAGCATAAATTACTCCCCCAGCTTCAGCCACACAAACTCATGTATGGACATCAGCTTCTCACTCCTCCTATGCCTGAACAGAGGCGGTACAGCCCCCTTTTCAATTAAAAAACAATTCCTTCTTTATTCAAATCCACACATTTTGGATATTCTCTCAGTATTTTATATTTTACTTTTGTTCTCTTTAGACTTATATTTCTGTTTATTGCGCCAAAGCAAATCCCTTGTACGTGTTAGCATGCGTGGCAGTAAATACGATTCTGAAGCAACAACAATGACAGACTGGGATAAAAAAAAAAATAACCTGGTAGTCCTTGAGACTTTTTTACTCAGTGATTTTGAAATTGCTCTTCATGCCGCTAATGGAGAGCAAAATTTAGAAGAAAAAAAAACAAGAAGTCACTTTGCTTTTGTACATTAATGTTAGATGGAGGCTCTGTTTGTGACTGTGAAAACAAATTATTATGAAATAACTTATTTTTGGCTCCTGCTGATCTCTTCATAGCACGTCGAACAGACTATCGCCTGCTAGACAATGAAACAACGTTTCTCTCAGATTTGTCTTTGTTCTAGCGATGTCACACTCATTGTGGTATTTGCTGCCGTTTGCCATAGCAACTTGACAAAACAGTAAAATATTTCAACAGTAACATAACGCTAAAAGTGAGTGTTTTCATATCAATAAATAATATAAGTTAAATCACTACCTATCGCTGCATAAGGGAACACAGTGGGGACAGAGCCTGTAGCCTTGATGCAAGTGTTGCAGTATTTATATATTTGCATTTTAACAAAAGACACTTGAGACGACATTCCTAGAAAATGCTGTATTAAGTTAGTTTTAAGCATATATCTGGATATGAATGCAGAATGCTAACTCATTATCAGAATTTTATGATTACAACTGAATTAGTAATAATCAGATTGCAGCTAATGCCAACTGAACATATCTAAGTACCACAGCTTGTTGTAGAAGTGGAGTTGGAACATCTCATCACCTTTTTCCAAGGTGCACAGAGAAAAGAAAAGTGGTACAAAGTGGTCCGAACAACCATGCTGACCCTGATGAAGACCACAGGCTGAAACCTAATAAAGCTGCTCCATATACCACAAGTGATGTTCTGACCACTTTCTACTGCTGCCGCTTTTCGTTAAAGCCTTTAACGGCCAAAACACAAGCTGCAGTTAAACATTCATTTAAATATTACTAAAAAACAGTAATTTCTGGCATTTTCTATTCCATTTAAAATATTGCACAGAGTAACTGAACAAGAAGGAGAAGCCATAGCGACACCTCTAACTTTTCAGCAAGGTAAAAAACTTTCATTTTGCAGACTCATTTCTTTTGCCACCACCAAATCAACCAGTACCGAAACGTTCAAGATCACCACTTGATTATTCAGAATTGTGTCGACGAGGTAACCTTCAGAAAATCACTGGACCTTTGACTAAACTCCAAATCAAATTCATAGCTATTGCTTTGTGTGTGAAAGGAAACGTAAGTCTGATTCCCCTCTCCTCATTACTGGATGGTCTTTGGAAATAAACAGTTATATATGACTTGAAAAAGACCACATATAACATAGGGGAAGGATACTGAGGACGGCTGTGTTTGCAGAAAATACTGTACCAGTTCGCTTAGTATGGAATACTTCTTTTGCTGTATGCAAAATGTCGACAGAAAATGTAGGTATGTTAAGTGTCTGTACATTGCTGCTGCAACGGTGGCATTTCCCAGTTTGGGATTAATAAAGCATCCATCTATCCATCTATATCCATCCATCCATCTAGGCCTATGGAACATGTACCTTTCAAACCTTTCATGGTCTACACAAGCGCCTATAGGACAAGGACGATGGCCCAAAAACCTTCACTAACAACTGCAGCATAGACATTTTATCACACACACAGACACACACAATACAAGATTGCAATGTTTATTTTTTCTGTTGTAGCCACGCGTGCCCCTCGGTTTGAATCCAGCCAGGAAAAGGCATCCTCCTGTGCTCCAATCTTTTTCGCATAAGCAATCTGCTATAGCCCTAGAACAGTTTTACATAATACGTGATGGGAATAAAAAATAGATCTCTCAGTAGACTAAATATAGGCTTACCTGTTTGTGCATCTCAATATTGAGCCCGTAGGACATCTCATAGTACTAGAAAGAGAGAGAGGGGAAAAAAGTTAACAGCACATCACAAAACACCGGTTTCAGGAGCTCCATGCAAACAGTTATCATACCCAATTTGACTTAGATTACACTGGGATGGGAAAAAGGACTAAAATTTAATTTTTTTTCTGAGATGCTTCAAGAGTCTAAAGTCTGGACCCCGGTTTCCAAAAGCATCTTAAGCTAAGATGATCATACAATCCCCTTAGCTTAAGAGGTGTAACAGCACTGCAGCTGAAGGAGTTCTTAGAAATGCCTCCCAACAATTCACAAATGTTAAGGAATTCATTACGACACATATCAGACGTCATATGATCCCAGATTCTGATTCTGCAAATGCTAGAACGTTCCCACTCAAACGTCTACACCCACAAAGTAAAGACAAGACACATTTCTACAAACAGGAAGAGAGAAAACGAGACACAGTACAGAAATAGCCTCTGTTGTGTGTGTGTGTGTGTGTGTGGGTGCGTGTGGGGGTGTGTGTGTACTGAGTGTTAATGAGAGGGCCACCTTCTAGGCGTCAACCCTGTTAATCACCCACTCTGTCTGCAGGGGGACTGGCTCTGTCACTGGAAAACAAACAACACACAGATCTCTCTCTCTCTCTCTCACACACACACACACACACACACGAGCGCACACACATTTATGTCACTGGCTTTCTCTCTCTCTCACACACACACACACACCATTGTTGTTTTCACTTCAAGCACACACTGACACCACGTTGTAGTGAATGCAAGCACATACACTGATCTCACACACACTATATTTTTCTGCGTAGTTGCTCGTGCCCACGCGGAAGCTCCCTAAAGTAATTACAGCGCTGGGGAAATGGAGGTGCTGCCACTAGCTGGGGGGTGGAGCAACCTGATATGCTATTAGAGGAGGAGTGGGGGGGGGGAGGGGGGGTTGTTGTGGGGATACAAGACTGGGCCTGCCACTGATGGAGTGGAAGTGCGATTGAAAGTGCGCGTGTTCACGCACATGGTGTGTCTGTGTGTGCATGGTGGATCGTGTGTGTGTGTCTAAATTAAAGTGAGTGGAGGAGGGTTCAACAATATTGCATTCATAGTTCAATTTTATGGCAACGTTTGGAGCTAAAGTAGAGGGTGGTTGAAACTGCAGAACATCAATCCACTTGTGTGTTCATGCACAGTTCGACTACAACCAGAACAAAGCCTGGTTTGTACTGATCTAACAGCATATCATGGACTAAACTGGGGCTGTCACATTATTAAAAAATTAAAAACAACAGGTAATCTGTTAAATGTGTCAAAAGATCGATGAATTTGGACATTTTGAAAACTATAGGCTATAATTCAAATTCCTGGGTTTTGTTCATAGTCTAATATAATGATTATGTATAAGATCAGAGTTAATATAATCCCTATATTTCAAAAGGAGCCATAACTTGGTGTGTTTAATTTGAACCTACATAAAGAATAGCAGGTACTCAAGAAATCTGATCACTGAGTGTAGTTGACTGGGCTGTATTTTATCAGGTCTAATTTCATGACAACGTTTCCTGGCGGCAGCTTGGGAAAAAACAAAATAAAAAATAGATATTCTCCTTTTCAAGTAGCAGAGCATGTCATATGGTGTCATAGCAACAGAAACCCCATCCCCCGTCCGTCTTCTAGAACAGTGGTTCTAAACTGGTCTGGCTTCGGGACACACCATCACCCCTTAATGACAAGCCGTGACCAAAATCAAAGAAAATGTTCAACTTCTCAAATTTAGAGACAGGGAAAACAGGGAGAGGGCAGGGAGAAGTGCGTTGATGTCATCGGCACACCCCTCGAGCTGCCCCCCACCTCCCGCGAGACGTCTCATAACAACATCAACAACATTGGCGGACTACGTGCTCGTCTTCCTGCTGGGGAAGATATTGGGCCTATTAGGGTTACTAGGGCAAAATATCATGCTCCTGTGTCACCACGCTGAGCAAAAAAAGGCATAAGAAACATTTTGTAAACAGCATTCAAGCTGTAGGGTATTTCACTTCTCAGTGAACTACAAACTGATCAGTGCACATATCAAACACTAATGAAACCCTTCCACTTTCCTTTCATTACTTGTGTTGATAATATCAGCCTGTAGGGACTGAAACATCCTGCTAAATATTTTTCCTGACCATCAAAGGAAACATGAAACTTTGCTCGGTTTCCCAAACTAACAAACAGCCAACTATTAAGTCAACTATTAAGTATACTCTGGATAATTCACGTGAATTAAATAAAAAGCAAAGGAAAATAAATACGGTGAAAAGGTTATATACTAAAACCCATATTACCATTCAACTTTTCACCATGACAGTGAGTCTGTGTGTTTATGTGCATGGCTGCTATAAGGTTGAAAAACACCAGAGTATGTGAAACTGTATCTTCCGACACACAGAAGCAGTGTGCATGTGCGCTGCCGGGCTGATGGTGGAGAGAGCAGTGCGGCGGCGCAGATTAGATGAGATTAAAGCCAGTCAGAGGATCAATTAGAGGCAAAACATCAGACAGCTACACTGCTATGGCCAGCAACAATGAGATTAGCCCCGAGGTGGAGCAGAGAGCAGGCGAGCACATTTGTGTGTGAAAGTATACGTATGTCTGGAGGGAGGGAGGGAGGGAGGGAGGGAGGGGGAGAAACGGGGAATAAAGCGAAAAACAAAGAACCAGTTCTGATTTATTTCTACTATAGTCTAATTTTTGAGACATCATACCACTGTCCAAATCAAGTTAATCGGGTTGGTTGCACCGCAGTTTAAGGGTAAACCAACATGTCCTTCAAATAAGCTACAACATATATTTTCTGTAATTGACCACAGAACAATACAGAGAATTTTCATGTCCCATTAGGAGGGTGACATTGATTGTACTGAAACCATTACAAATCACTGTTAGGAAAATAAGTGTCTTATGATCTGTCAGCACTACAAAAGTCAGTTTTGTTTTGCCCAGCTATGCCAACCTCCTCCCACTGTGGGACTATGTGGCCCTAATTATAACATTTCTCATCTTCCTTTGTTCCCGACGGCATTGGAACAGAACTGTTTCTACGCTCAGGAGAAAACCGACACCTCAACATAAACAAATGTTCAGCATTTGCTGATACAACCACTGCCTACATCTCAGTGTAATTGTGTTTGCATAAGAAGAATTAGCTCACAGACACGCATTAGGTCACAGAGAGAGAGAGTTCATCCTTAATTTAGGATGAACTCTCTCTCCATTAAAGAACCGTGTAGCTGCAATCTGGATGAAACAATTTCTTAGCTTGGCAAAACAAATGTGAGCTAATGTTTGGTAAGTGGTGCGTCATTTGAAACAGCACATTTCCCCCACTATACAAAGCATCCAGTCAGTTCTGATCAGTAAGAAAATAACCAGCAGTAGTGTTGTGGAAGATGCTGGATATTTTAAGTATCGAGGAGAGACAGATGTTTCAAGATATTGATAGTGTTTTTAGTGTTTTACACACAATTCAGCTAGCGCTGTTTCTGTCTTTCTGCATCAAAGAAAGCCATGCTTTGCTCAGTTACTTCCTCTTCACCATGACTTCTTTTGTTGGAGGTTTCCAGCTGCATAGAGCAAGTAAGCATCTATAAAAGGAGCTGATACGTTGGGAACCATAAAATTCTGCTGGATCAGACCATTTGGAAGCAGTTTTCGATTCCTATTTCTATGCACAGAACCGTCATCCTTTAAGACGAGCCCTAACACGTGATTATTTGCAGTACAGAGGCAAGATGGTGAAGGATGATGGGGTACATGGAAAAAGTGAAAACATAAAACGTACAGAAAATTGTTTCTTTGCATATAAACATCTGAAAAAACATTCACACAATAATCAAAACAATAAATTGGTTAGACATGCTGTGATCACATTACATTTGGGTATACACAAACCATTATCTCTGGGGTTGAGCTTGACTCACCATGATATAATGGCGCTGCATCTCCGACTTCTCACTGGCCAACTTGTCACACTCAAGCTTCAAACTGGTGAGAGATGGAGAGGAGAGGAGAGGAGAGGAGTCAGACCTTGTTATTCAGCTCAACATCTTCCTTCTAAAGTGCTGACACCCGGTGACTTCTACCCCCTTCATCATCATTACCTCTTTCACAAGCGGCACTGTCATCACTTTCATCACCACTTCAACCCTCACCTTCATCATCATCAGCACCACCACCTCCGTTCTCATCATCTCAGCCGCCATTACCATCTATATCATTGCCGTCTCCATCACTGTCATTACCGCCATCACCATCCTCACCTTTGCTAGTGACTGGCTGCGCTTTCGCGTGTCGATCGACAGGAGGCGGTGATACTCACTGTGAACTCCACACACACACACACACACACACACACACACACGCCTAGCCAAACTATCTGCGAGGCAGTAAAGTAAAACTCTAAATATAGTGTCATAGCGTTCACTGCAACCCGGCCCTGAGACAGCCATTAACTGTAATCATGTCAGCGCTGATGTCACGCGAGGAGACAGGACAAAGGGGGACTCGTCAACAAGTCAGCTTCATTGTCAAATAAAAATGACATCGGTAGAGAAAAAAAAAAGGACCTCTCAATGATTTTGATTGAAGCAGCCAGTTAGAACGTGCCAGTCTTAGAAGACATAATCTGATGTGAGCACAGGGTAAGACTCATCAAAGCAAGCGCAGACACACGGTTGGTAGGTGCAGATTCAAGATAAGTCTGAAACCTGTTTGATGATGTGTGTATATTTATGCTGGGATGTTCTTCTCAGCTGTCTGCAGGAATGACAGCTCGATTAAAGCGAGCGATGGCGGAGTCTCCGTTGCTGTAGGTTTTAACTGGCAGACTGAACACAGTGTTAGACACCGCCAATGTATGTGAGCTTACTCTTACGCGCAGCATTGTGTTTCTTCTATAATTATCGAGCAGCTGTAGCGTTTTGGGTGTTCATCCTTCTTAAATTTTTGTTGTACTGACACAATAACACTGAAAAATATACAGTAAAAATTATGTGTCTTATTTGTCTAGCTCGAGTTCCTGCTCATGCTTGAGGTTATCAGTCCATCAAAGAGATAACACAACACATACTCATACCAAGGGACAACAAAGAACCCATGGATGAAGGAACATACAAACATTAAAAGTTAGGCCCTTATTGTTAAGGCGACATTGTCTGAAAACTAGATTAAAAAACATAATCTTGCCTTCTGAAGGGTGTGCTGACCACCAACCAGACGACTCCTACCCTTTTAAATCCCAATTTCCTACATTATATCATGTTGCTAGGATAGACAAACAACAGCAATGCAGGGGTCCGTTCTCGTAGAAAAACACTGAAAACCTGCAATAATGTAAAACGCACCAACGGACAATCAGAAGTCATCCAATGCACTGAACAACTGTTCAACAACAGCGTTGTTTTTTTAAAATATTTTTTATATTTTCACTTGGCTTAGTCATCTGTTTTTCACTTGTAAGAAGGATATTGTTTCCTTCCTCCATGTGAGTATTTCATGAGAAACATTCACATGTGATAAAAATATGAAAGTATCTGTAACTTAACAATTTCTAAATGTGAAGAAAGGAATAACAGCTGCAACCAATACCGCAGTTAAATGAAGACGTGCATGTGTATTAGGTTGAATATTGTGGAACACAAACACAATTTGGTCCACTTAGAGGACTGCTCCTGCCACATCACACAACAGATACCCAACTTGTTGCCCGGTCATACAGGACAGGTTGTATTTTTTAATTCTATTTCCTATTCTTGTTTGTGTATGAGCAGCTTCTACTTATCCAAAATTCTCCCCTCCCACCTACATAAAACCCTTCCTGCTATCCCTCTGTACATGCGTAGGCTGTATGGTGGGTTGTCATGACGACTGGCGTCCCTGCTGCCAGCCTACCTAGGATTGGCTGTGTGCCTCCTCTGATTGGTGCTCAACAGCCCCCGGGCCTGCACCGCTGTTCTCAAACGACACTTTGATGGAGTTTTATTGCCGATTCTTCCGTCTCTAAATCGCTCCTGCTGTCATCTTTATTTTGATTTATGTATTCCCTGATCTATTTATGCATGTGAACGAGGGAAGGGGAGACGAGGTGGGGGAAAGAGGGTGGTGCGTGTGGTGGGAAGAGGAAGACAGCGACAGCTACAATGCTTGCTACTATACCCGGGGGAACGCCTGCGGTACGTTTGTCTTTTAAAGTCTTCAGCAACAGACAAGCGCAGTGCAGCAGCAGAGTGCTACAAAGCCTTTTCTGTGGCTCCCAAGACCCCACACCCGATCCCAGGCCCCCTCCTGAGTCAATAGGCACTGTATGCATGTTCTGTGTGCTCAGACAAAAATGGTATTCTTTCAACAGCGCCCTGACTCTCTGAAGGGGGTTAAACGGTGCTGCTCACTGTTGTGGGAATTAGATAAACCAAAGGCGAGGAAAAAAGACGCGCAGGGCGTTATTGCAGCTTCACAATCCTCTGCATCAGACCAGAGCAGGGATTTTTCACACTGTATGTTAGACTTTCATCTGCCTTTGCCTGTGTCTGTAAACGGCAGATGCAAGCCTCTGGAAGATTCTGTGAGTACAGGTACAGAGGAACAAACCAACCTCCTCAGGAAGGAAGGCTGGCTTCAAAGACTCCACAAGCACAAAGAGAGGATTTCTCGCTGAGATGCAGACCCTGTGGCACCCCTCCTTTATAACTGCTATCAAACACATCAGTGAAGGTCGGACTTCGGAAGAACCCCAGACTTCTGGAACTGTAGCAGTATTTAAGCAGTAAAGGATGATCAATAGCCGAGGGCAAACGAGATTGATAGAGGTATGAGTCAATAAATAATGCCCTCCTCAGTGTGCAGTGTGGCGATAGAGATGAGATACAGGTGTAACAGACAAATCTTCACATTTTAATCACACAACAGAGGGACCCTCAAGCTCATGCTACATTTGCTGTTTCCAGCTTCCAAATCATTTCTTGAAGGTTTACTGCAAATTGGTTCGTTACTAATTAGAGTAAAACACAGACTAAATCATAGTGTTCAGTCTGTTTGGTAAATTACTTATCATTATCAATGATTCTTCTGTTTGAATCTATTTTAGAATAAGACCAGAGATGTGATCTGAATAATAAATATCGAAGTAAATATAAGTAAAATCCAGTGTCCATTCCAGTGTTGCTGCTTATTGGTTAGCTGTGACAAAGTGCTATTAAGATTCATGTATCCACATTAAAAAGCCACTTCTGTCCAAGACATGGTAGATTATTGCGGCCATAGTGCAGCTCAGTTCATTTGTTTAACATACCGTAGCAGCTACTGTTACAAAAGTATGTTCAACAAACAAAACAAAGTAATACACCATAGCCTGGGGCAATACTCCTTAGTACTACTTGTCAGAGGTACTTCATTCAGTGTGTGTGTGTCAGTGTTTCTGTTTGCACCTGTGGTATTGTGCTTGGAGAAACTGGAACTCATCCTTGATCCGGTCACAGGAGTCAGAGGTTGTGAATTTCAGCTGCTGCGATGAGGCCTAGCAAAGAGAAAAATATGAGAAAAAACACTGTAAGAAGAGTAGGCACAATGAGGTGGCGTGAAAGACGGGGAAAAAAGCTGAGTGAGAGCAATAATTAGAAACATGAACGAGTGGTTTTCAGTTCACCGTGGTCCAACATGTACCACATTACTAAGAACTTGGTTGCCAAGTACGTTTCCACACACAAGGGGTCAAATGATTAAAACCTTGTGTAGATTAGACTAAAACTGTTTGCATACTCAAAAGCCGAAACACGCATACCTACTGTTCCTGCCAGGTTTTTTAAACCATGCATATGCACCGTACTGTCATACTGTTTATCTTAATCATTGTGAAATTAAACACAACCACACAGGCCTAACCCCACACACAGTCATAATTAGCCATAAATGGATTTCAACACACACCTTCTTAACCTTCTATAGACACAACCGAGGCTCAAACTGTCCTTAGTCTAGCACAGGCAGCATCTCTACAGCGCTGAAGCAGCCTTAAGTGTTATTACCCAGGGTCATTATGAACAACAGCACATGCTGTGAGCCATAACAGCGCATTGATTGATGACACATGAGTGAGTCACACTTCAATAATCCACTGTGTGTTATTATTTCAACATTCCTTATTGTTATTCCAACATTCAGCTTGGGTGATGATGTGTAAACCTACTGGTCTGCTAGAATAAATCTGTGTAGGATAAATGATGATGGTAACACACTTTTATAAATATTGTTGTAGGGATCGTGGTTGATGGCGTCCTTTGACTTGAAAAGAGCGAGCTCCCCATTAGATGTTCTTCCTCACAGCAATACAAAAATAAACCTTAAATAAAGTAGTAATTGTTCCTAAATTCACAAACTTGATTTAACCTGTGTTTACTCTGCTGCTTTACTTTGCTAAATGATAAATATCCCCAAACACCATGATTATTCAAAGTGGAAACACAAAGATTCATTGAGCACAAAAGTCTTATAAGACGTTCATGAAACAAGAGGCCCAGTACCGTGAGTTGTTAACTTGTTCTGATGGCAAAAAAACAAGGCTACATATCTAGGGTGAAAATTGATATGTGTTATCTAAGAAGACTGCTCTGATTTTCTGCCTTTCTGTGCAATATGTAGTCTTGTGCATTTGCGCTAGCCTGGCCACAGTTATTTATTAATTTCATAGTAGAGGCTGCCATATTGTAAATTAATATATAAGGCATTTTGGATAAAGCGGTGTACCAAAGGCCACCCATGTTTTACCAGAAAGAGTGTGTCTGGGTCTAATACAGCAGGCTACACCATTGTGCTTTCACCTAGCCTGGCTGTTACTATTAGCCCTTATTGTAATTCTGTCCATACTACATTCCCCAGGCAGCAGTGAATGGACGGGTTGTGTGTTAGAGCGCAGCAAGTATCAAACCCAAATAGGGACAAAATCTCATTATTTCAGCAGGCTGCATAATAGGTCAGGTGGGGGGAGGGGAGAGAAATCGACATTTTCCCACTACGACTGAGCAGACATAAAAAACCATCAGAAATCTGATTGCAGCACTTATGGGAAGCTAGCCTGCCGCTGTTAGGAATGACCTGTCGCTTTGTACCCTGCTCCCCACGACGTGTCGCTCAGTCTCATTTTTAACTACAAATAGGCTGCTTTGCATTCACAGAACCATTGCCAGAGAATATGCTAAGCCACAGGATTGCTTCAGGTTGTAGGAATAGACCTGCTTGCTTCAAAGGCTGAATTATTTTTCACTTTGTGGCTCAGTAGGCAGCACTTGGCTCTAACATGGTTAAGGACTGCGGATGAAATCTTACTTAAGTCTCCCAGGGTAAAAACATACATAGCAATAAATACCAAATTGGGCTTGTATCAAATACGTTTTACATTAGGCACTCTAATCATTAAAGCCCACAACTGGGAAATCCAGAAGCGTTATGACTGGATGAAGCACAGAAAGTTGTCTGGTCATTTAAAAAGCACACACACACCGTCCAGTAAAACAGAGGCAAATACAGTGACCGCAGCCATTACACTTTCAAATGTCACGAGAAGTGCTGACATTATCATGCTGCCACCACCGCACACATGAACCTCCAATCCACACAAACCAAGCTGCTGCTTGGAGACGCAGGCCCTGACTGTAAAGCAGAAAAACCTTAAAAATCCATTATCTCTGTAGCCAGTATGGCATCGACCAAACTCTGCAAACAACAGAGCAGTTATATGGGTCTGTGCCACACAGAGACTGTGTCAACACAAGGCACTTGGCTACAGGCAGCTGTGCAACGCACACTGCACTGTGTGCGCATGTTTTGTATGTGTCTATGCACAGGTAGCCACTTGTGCCAGAGGGTAGAGCTGTTGCTCGAGATCCGATTTCCTCCCTGTGAAGCGAAGTATGCAAACGTTTAAAATACCAACGTATCTCTGAGTCAACTGCCCCAGGTAGTTAAGAGCAGGGAACAGAGGTGGAAGAAAAGGAAACAAAAGACAAAGACACAAGAAAAAGAAAGCAAACACGCTCACAAAAACAAGAAAAAGCACGTAAATATCTTTTAAAGAACGCCACACAGCAAGATGACACAGGGCAGATTACGCCTTTAATGATGTAGAATTTACTTCCCCAACACTGTACAGGTCTCATTGAGTAGATTAACAATTTAAAAAGTAATGTGTTAGGAGGCTAAATTACATTTGGTGAAATAATATCTGCAGCCCTCAGCAACCTAAACTGAATCTTAACATTTTTAAAAACATTATACTCAGTGCTCTTCAGCCCTATTATCAGACCAAACCATGGTGTTTCAATGGACTTGTTTTTGAGCTGATCAACTGCGGCTTATCCGTTTTTAATTAGGTTTCATCTTTATTCCGATCCTTCAGTATGGTGTTTCAGATGGAATAAATCCTTAAGACGGCAGAGGGTTCTACCCCAAAGACAAGGGATACAGTGGATTTTATAACAAGGGCAGCCAGTGCAAGGAAAGTACTTGGAAGCGGTCAACATGTGGTTGCCTGTGGATACAAGATAAATGTCACACTTCCCCTTCTACTTGAAGGGGTTTCACAGATTTCTAGAAGATCAGAGCTCTGGAGCACAAAGGATGTATTTGCCTGAGCTCAGCTCAAGCGTGGCCATATTTGGCTGATGGCTGGGATTCATTTACAAGTTTGGCTGGAGGTGATTCATTATAGCAAACGGCCCTGCTAACAGTCACAGATTTGTTATTCAAAACTAAATCAAGTACAGAAATCCTACAACAGAAAAAACAGAACCCCACTTCACCGCAACAAATTTCCTAATCTGTAATATATAAAAGTGGCTAGAGTACATATTAGTCAAATGCAACGTGTGCACTAAAGTAGACCACATATTTGTATGCCACATAAGTACATAAACAAGGAAGAGTCTGAAGGACAATTCTCACACTGCTCCACTGATACTTTGGCTACTATACAACCAGAGCATGTGAGCCTATTCAAGCCCCATGCAATATAAACGGCTAACAATGTTTATTATCTCTCTGTGTCAGTGACCAAAACAAGGTGCTGTATGGGGACCTGAGAGCCCACAACAGATGGATGCCCATAATGTTAATGAAATACTGTCGTAATATTGTGACACATGCCATCTGCTGCGACAAAAAAGGTGCCTCCACGCTGCGGGAATGAATACGTGTTCGCGCAAGAGAGATGCTAGGCTAATATGTGTGTGTCTGTGGGTGTGCTTTTGCTTGTGTTACAGAGGAATAAGCTGGACCGTGTGAATGGGCCAGACCAAGATGAGCATGTGTGTGATAGAGCATAAGAGAAAGCCTTAACAGTGAGTACGAGGGACAGATTTTTGTGTGTGCACATCTGTGTGCTGGGTGTGATAAGCCTCTACGCACGATGCTCGGCTGCCAGAGGAACAAATATTCCCTGCCATGAATCATACACAAGGACACAGCGGCCCACACACGCTCTTCCTTGCATGTAAAAATTTGCATAGCACACACACAAACGCTCGTGCACGGCACCTAAATGTAGGACAATCTCTAATTTGATTCTGCCCTGCTCCTTTGAGACGTAATTAAAGCATTAAAAAGCTTTGTGCGCTGGTGTGGCAATTGAGACAGTCTTCAGCGAATAAATGGGATTCATCGTTTCAGGAAATTGCTGCCCCACCCCCGTTCCCCCACCCACCTACCCACCCAAAGCCTACTCATCGTCGCTCCTCGCACACCCACCCCTTCCTGGCCTCATCATCTGGTCCAATCCATGTGAAATCTACTGTGAACCATAATGTCTATTTTAAATAAGAATCAGACTAAGGCTGTTTCTGCTCCATAGATCAGTCGACAAAAGCGATGGGAAGGGATGGAGATTACAGGGAAGGAGCTCGGCTTTGCGAGTGCACACACAGATCACACTACAGCGATTAGACACACCAACAATACATGAATACAGTAGAGCATTTACACACACAAGCAGAGTACATCACAAATGCACACAGACAGAGAGAGGCGCATACACTCACGCGCACAATAACAGCAGGATACATTGGAAAACATCCTCCTCAGTATAAATCCTGCCTGAGGGTAGTGGCAGTGGGGGGATTGTATTTCCTGGAGCACTGCCTGACTGTTTACATCTCAGTTGGGGTGTGTTTGTGTGTGGTATACAAGTGTGTGTTTGCGTGTTGGGGGCAGGGATGGAGCCTTGGCATTGTAATCACTCACTAATGACTGGATGTTATCTCACTCCCACTTTTAAATGAAAGCAGAGGATCCACACTGACGAACCGTTGGCCTATTTCTCAATGCCAGGTTGTCTGTTTGCTCCATAGCAACAGTCTCAAGGATGCCATTTGAGCCACCCGCCTCGTCCATCACGGATTCCTGCTGCTCAGTTCTGAGTGCAGAGGATAGATGCGAACACATTATTATTCAAGGATAACACTTTTCCAAAACGACTGAAAAGAAACGGATTTCTGTTAAAAGCAAACTATTCATTTGTCTTTTGCAGTTGGGTCTGGTGGCGAGATTACAAATTGTAGGGGTCAATTTAATCCTAGATGTGAGTGCAGTATGTATGGTTTAGATAAACACAAGGGATTGAACAAACCACTTATTTTCAGAACAAATACAGTCACTCACATTTGGGTGCCCGCCGAAACTGAGTTTTTAATAATAATCCAGCTTTTCCACCATAAATATCCACCAACGCCAAAGACAATGCCTGCTAAAGCATGACTGCTATGCTGGTTTCAATCCACTGCTTAGTTAAACTATTCAGAGCCATCCAGCAGAAACTCAATCAAGAAAGCTACTGCAATGTGGTGAAGGTTGGGACTCACAATTGGGTTCCACAGCAAAGATGATGAAATCCCAAATAAATGGTTGGTTAAGAGTGTGTCTGGCATTTTGTATCTGCACATTTTTGTCACTTCCCCAGAGCTTGCTGGAAGGTTGACTACTGCTGTGTCTTATTTTTATCGTTCCAATGTTTCCCATCAAATGCCAAAACAGCAGCTGGCCACAGGGTGCCCACACCATAGTCTCGTAACAAACCAAAGAAATTTACACATTTTAAAAAACATGTGCAACAGTTTGGCGATGTTATCTTTTGTGTTGTTGCTTCAACAAAGCAGTTAGTGTTAGTGGTTTTTAGCTGAGTGGGGTATGTTCACATCAATGCCGCTATCACGTCCCGTAAATTAGCTTTTTGTTCTTCAAAATAACTCCTAACACTGCTACAGATATTTCCTGCCTGTTGTGTATTGGTGAACAGAACACATGGACTAAGTGTTTAACATTTAGGCAAACCTTTCAGCGAAAATCCATCATGACATGATTCACAGAGCCAGACGTTGTGGCTTAAGCCTCTTGCTAATATACCAGCACCAAACAAGATCACATCCTCCATCTAAGAATAGCTCCAACCAAACAATTCCATCTAAATATCCCGGATTAGTGTTTGGACTAAAGCATATGAGCCCAGTGATCTGAGAGAGGGACAGGGCTAACTGGCCAACATCCAAGTTCACCCCAGCCAACTCTGTCTGGACCAAAGGGAAGCCTTGCAATGCAAGTGTGTGTTGCTGTTTGTGTGTGAGAGGAGAGGCTGAGGAATAGGATTGTGTCTTCAGCCGCTCTGGACAGGGGCTTTAGAGCGCAGGGAGAGCCTAATCCTGTTTCGGCCAGGAATTTGATTTTGATTATTATCTCTCACAAACCAAGCACAGGCTTACCCCCATTTCTGCAGCGTTATCCCCACAACACACACACATGTACACACATACACACACATCCCTCTTTCAGCCCAACAGATTTGACCTCGTTAAGACGATTTAAAGGGGATTATTCTACTTTTATCACTTCGAGCGAAGTGCCCTTACAAACATAGACTTGGCATGGCTTGCCCTCCCTCCCCACTCTGCAGAACTATCTTGACCCTACGCACAAGACAAGCTAAGCGGACAGTACAACACACACAAACATGACACTAGGCACAGTGCCCTGCGAACACAAATGGACAAAAAATGTCCATGCTTTTGTGTGTGTAGATACTGTAGACTACACATACACATTCACAGAGGCATGTACACCAATGGAGCAACCACGGGTTGGAGAAGCCATACTATATCACACACACATGCCACAGTAAAAGAGTGCAGAGATTGCAAAGCCAAGGGAAGTGGGCAATTTGTCAAGAGTGGGGAAAGTGGTGAGGCCGACAGAACTGTGGGTTTGGAGACCATGGCTGAGATTAAAGCCAGGCTCGCAAAAGGGGGGTTTTAAGATTACACCCAGTACGGTTGTGCTGATGATTGATGCCTGCTTGTAAAAACCAAGGTTATTACTTACCACAGCGAGCGAGGAGGAGGAAAGACGGGGAGGGTGGAGAGGAAGATTAGTCCCAAAGTTTGCAACAAGTAAGTGGACGATGAAAGCAGAAAGCTAGAGTGCACCAGGGAGCTTGTGCTTTACACGCTGAGGTTATATTGAAGTTCCAGCACTAAGTGTGTGCGCAAAACCTTACAATGTCTAAATTGTTATTCCTAAGTCTAGGCAATTTAGTATATTCTAATGAGTAATCTTTACATGCTGAGACAAACGAACAAAAAATTGTCCATTGGTCATTGTGAGTTATTTTGCAACCAGACTGTCGAGCATTAATTTTTTTGAATAACTACTTAAGACTTTTGCTGTCAGACTAATTTCTCTCAAGAATGCAGATGACTTTAACTTCTGCCTCTTCTGCCAGTGGCACCCCAAGGCTGAAGGCTTCAGCCAGAAAAACAGAAGAAAAGTTCTGCACTGTAAGCTACACCCAAAAGTTTCTGCATATCTGTAGTACTGAAAGATTTTTTTCCCCATAACTCTAGGCTCCGGTTCCTGCATTGGAAACGCTCCTAGTCCTAGTCCATGGAAAAATGTTGTGGTATGAAGGTAGCTATATAAATCTCTCACTCAAGTCTCCTCACTAATACCTTTAGCAACATGCCCACAGAATTGGTTGAAACACTATTTCTTGTCAGAATATCCACAAACATTCAAAAAATGTAATTACAACAACTGATAGGATGTCCTGTTGCAAATATCAAGCATGTTTAATAATTACAGGACTGGCAAGCCCTGATGTGCACTCAGGAACTGCAGGGTGCCAGCTCTATCACAGCAGGGTGGCGACAATACCTGCCAACATGTATTCTGAATACAACATGACAGAAAGCAGTCCCTTTTCATTGTGGATGTCTGGCTTCACCAGCTCCCCCCTTCAGGACTAACCGGGGGGGGGGGGGGGGTTATTGCCATGTTGTATTTTTATAGTGTATAAATTGGATTTTGGTATGGATGAGCCAACATATTGTTTCAGTTGCGACGTAGCTGCTCTCAGGCACATGTACAGAGCAGCTAATTCTCTTGTCTGAACCTTTGCAGTGTCCTGGGTTTGGCAGGTCTGTGGGCCATGGCCAGGCCGGGCCAATCAAGTCACCTCCCGCCGAGCCGCTTTGTTCCAGCCCATCGCACCGTTCCGCTCTGGGGAAGGGTTACCCCACCCACCACCACCCTCCTTTCTTCCCACCTCCCACATTCGCCTCATAGGAAGCCCCTCCTGAATACTGATGCAATTCCTACTCCACACACACCACCCCCATGTTCACTGCTAACCCAAAACACACACAGACACACACAGACTCCCCGATGAGCTCTTTATTGGATGCGAACATGCAAGCACACATCAGCGAAAAGTCATTACCATTTTACATTTTTCTCTTTTGACACAGACCATCTTTCAGCCACAGACAAAATCTGCACATGTACTAGAAGAGAATAATGTATACAGACAACAAAAGGCCATCCCACACAAACAAAGCTGTCAATTACTTATGAATTTGTGAAATGACAGTCTGTACTACATTCCACCTCCACATCGACCTGCAGGCATTGTCCATGAACACACTAGAAAAACGGGCGCACATACATATACACATCGCTAGCTTGTGTAGAAAACTAAAAACATGGTACAACCCAGATGACATCTGTTTTTATTTGTATTTATGTTCTTTCTGGTAAATTTGCTGCGGTATTCCGAGTAAAGCAAAGTGGCCTAGTGTGATGAAAAAGCACAGACACAATTAAATCTGCAAGACTTATTTCCAAAAACTATTCAAGGGAAGCTGTAGTAAGATACAATTTTATGTTTCTAATATATCAAGTTCACATGCAAAGTAAATCACATTTCATTATTATAGCTGTCAGCATTGTTAATCTTTGTAGTATTTCATGACTGCCGTCTTGAATACCTTTGGCTTTGACTGCCACTATTTACATTTTCTTATATTCTGTGCCTCTCTAAACAATGCATGTAAATTTTAATTCTAAAATAAAGACAAGGTGAGAGTTTTATAAGTGATTGGCCCAGCAGGGAACTACATCATTCAAAAAGCGTTGGCATGTTTTCCGTCACCTTGATTCAGCGTTTCCTTCAAGTCAAATGCTTCTCTGGTGAGGTCGATGAAATCCAAGGGGAAGCTGTAACGCTTAATTTGTTATCTAAAGCAAATTTTGTCCTCTTTGCCATCACACTTCTGAATGATATCTCGAAACAGGCTGCAGATATGTTGTGCATGCGTATATATTTATGTCTACTCATCCTACTTTTTTGGGCCAACTTCAACATGTGGACATGTCCATGAGGACGCTCATTAACAGAAATGCGTTTGCTGTCCATGTTCGTTTTGGATTAAATACAACAAAGCGAATATGCGGAAGACATGCATGAAGAAACTGAAAAACAAACTACACGAAACAAAAGTAGACGCTATATTTACATAGTGTCTTATCTTTTTCATTCGTTCAAGGTTTGCATCACACACACAAGGGAAGCGTAGAGCCACCAGCAGCTTAGCTCAATGCTCCAATACGTGAACTGAATGGATACACACATCAACTAATCATCATTTTCTTTTGCAACTTAAACTACATTAGCACTAGATTTGGGTGAAAGCTGACTACATGAATCAAACTCATTTAAAAGAGTTCCCTGGTGCCAGCTACACATACAAAAGCCTCTGTGGCTCAAGAGAAAGGCACAAAAAGCCAAAGTTGAATGTTCTTTGTTGTGTTATTGTTGAAGTATGTTGGCATTGGAGTGTTTTCTAGCTGCTTTCAAATTTTCTGTGTTTAAGAAAGAAGCAGAAAAGGAGCAGCCCCAGCAAGTTGACCACCCTTGTGACATTGCAGAGTTTTGAGGGCACACATGCGTTTGTGAAGGCCACCCCAAAGCCTGTTGCTGGCCTAAAGGGGGTAGAAGTCAGTGTTTCAATGTGTATTCACATGTATCGTCTCTGCCTAGTTGAGTGTGTGTGTTCAACAAGAGAAGGGCTGCACTAGTCTACACCCCTCCCTTTCAACCAACCCCAAAGCATTTTGACAATCATCTACTGTGGCCCTTCACAAAAATCAACATCACCTGTGACCCGTGGCCTCAACTCGGCCACTCAAAAGCAGGGTCCTCCTGCAGGGTGGTGGTGTTTTGAGGGGGGGCATGGTGGGCTCTGTTTGTCATGCTAATCAGCTGGCCTAACCTTAATGACCCAGACATCTGCTGGTCTGCGTGTGTCAAGCCCCGCATTCAATTTGTTCCCCACATACAAAAAGCAGATAAGACCCTTGAGGCTGGTAAGAATGTCTGTTTGCGTATGTGTGTGTCCGTGAGTGTGTGCGTGCGTGTGTGTTCTTGTGTGTGATGCGTTGAGGAAAAATCCTTTTATTTCTATGCATGTACTAGAGCAATAATTATCAGCACAGAAGAGAGCCAAAGTGTGTGTTTGCGTGTTCTCATGGTTTCGTCTGTGTGTATGTGCGCGCATCGTCCAGTACCTCACATCAGACACGCACACAGCCGAGCTCGTTTCTCAAACGCACACACATAGGAGAATGTGTGTGTGCGTGTGTGTGTGTGTGTGCGCTGCAGAACTATGGAGCAGGGGTGGGGGGAGTTTGTTTAATGGGCGAGACAAGGGACCATGGGGATTAAGCTCCCCCCAGCTGGAGGCTTTAGAGGAAAGGCTGGAGGCTGTTCTGTTAATTCAAGTGGGCTTAATAATGCCTGTGCACCCTCTGCCCCTGACCCTCCCACCACTACATCAGATCTGGGAGGAAACACATGATAAAGGGAGACAAGGAGGGGGAGGTTTTGTGTGTGTGTGTGTGTGTGTGTGTCTGTGTGTGTCTGTGCGTGTGTGTGTGTCTGTGGGCATGCGTGTGTGCGTGCAACCTGTGGCCATCTCTACAGTTGAGCACTGGCTCAGGGGACTTGAGAGATTTCGCCTCCATATTACTTGCGCTTCTCTTCGACTTTGGCACCGGGCCTTTCTGTTGCTCCACTTTCACGCCACAGCCAGCTTTGTTTTAGCTGCATTAGGATTAATCAACAACCAAACAATATGGCAAATGCTGTCAACTGGGTCAGGCACTATGCCACAATCAAATGAGGCCTTTTCCTCTTAAACCAATGAACTGCGCCCATAACCTGGCATGGGGGATTAAAACTGTACACATGAATTCATTTTTAAACTTGGAAATCTGTCTTCTTTGTGTCTAGATGAGCCAGGTAAACGAACTAATTGATAAATCTTTATTAAATAAAAGAAGAAGCACTTCTACAAGAGGAGGAGTAAAACTCTGTGAAGCAATACCACGTATCTTTGAAAAGAAAGCAGCAACCATCCGAACAGGGAATATGGCCTAGCCCGGTATAAGACAGTTAAATCTTACCCCTGTGTATAAATATGAAATAGCTAAAAGCTGATTATCCTCTGCCATTTTTTTTTTTTTCACATTTTACATTAACAAAATAAATAGCTTCAAATGTCTCTGCAAAGGCAACAGCTTTTAGATTAATACAGGAAGCACATTAACGTTATTTTAATGCAGTGTGACCACACATCACTACCACCACCAACATAGCATATTTCTGTGAGTCAAATACAAATCCTTGATTGTGTGCATCCATAGTACAAATGCAAAGCTTTTGTTCACATCCTATGCCAGAATGGTACTTGGTACCACTCAGTAAGCAAAGGCCAATAAAGGAGCACACATGCAGTGGAGTATGTTGGAGTATTCCATGGTCTATCATTATGAGGCAGTTCTGTGACTCTCTCATCCTCTAGTTCCTTATCTTTGTCACTCTTGTCTATACAGGTATCACACATTCTCTCCATCGTTGGACCACGGTGAGAATAGCGGCAATTCAAGAATCACAGGAAGACATGCATGTGCAAATCCTCAGTGGAAGGAGGTGGGTTAGCACACAGGCGTATTTGTCAGAGGTTGGGAGTTGTACCCGGTTAAGACTGAACCAGCTGCAGCTTTGGAGAAAAGAGACACGTCAAATTCCCAAACCCCATTTTTAATCCTGTGTGCTGGGTCTTAATACTCCAATCAAGCAGCATAAGGGCACTCAATTGGATTAGAAAAATAACCCCCTAGACAGGCAGGCAGGCAGGACTGGAGTGGTCTAGCTGCTATCACCTTGGAAAAGGTGAATAAGTTCTTAGACCATCAGGGGGTGACTGCTTCACCACTTCGACCAAAGGAAAGGGAATTGGTTTAAAGCAGAGGTCTAAGATGGGATTTTGTCCCAGTAAATCTTTGTTTATACTCCCTCAATGGATCTATGCAGAGCTTATGCCATAGCAGGCTACACCCATTATAGCGTTTATACCTGCACACTGTTGGCATTGTTCTGAAATGATGCTGCTATTATGCTAGCCACAAATGAATTTTGGACCAATTGCAGTCATTGCAGCCGGCGTTGCCCCGATGCATAGTTACATTTTCTGGGAATGTATAGGTCAGGCTACTGTGTAAGCTACAGAGCTAGACCAAAACCGACGCCATACTTACAGAGCAGAAGTGACCATGACCGTAAATCTGGCTTAAGATGACGTCCTGTCCCAGTAATTCTCTATATTTTCCCCAATTCTCTAATGTGGGACACAAATGTGAAATACTTTCAAACACCATAATTAGCAGGGATTCAATACAATGTTTCACATCCCAGACCAATACAAATAAAGTGGATTGTCTGCAGATACAAACTCCATGCAGATGCCGTCTATTTACCTCTGTTAAAACAGCTATTTTGTTTATAATACATATTTATATGGATGCAGTACTTTCGGTGATGCTTCTGCAATGTTGCCGTCTCCCTTCAAAACAATCACATTACCATTTGCATCCACTAAAAAAAAGACAAACGCCTCCTCTATCACCTCTCGTTTTAAGTTTTTTTTTTAAAAGAAATGCACGCCTCTGATTATTTACACCTTGGTTGACCTTGTATGAGAAATTATTGTGTTATAGATTTGCAGGCGAAATTGAACGGAACAGTTTTCAGAGCACTGCAGGTCAGATCTTGTTAGGACGAACCACTTACAGAGGATTTCACCCATCTGACAAGCCAGGGTGCGACCAGAGGTTCCCAAATTCTCTCACATCCTGCTCCCTAGTCTGAGAACTCACATCAGTAGCACCAACACAGCGCAGCACAATCAGGCTGCCACACAGACCGACTGCCAAAGGGCAAAGCCTTCATGTCACAAGACATTCAGGTTCTAGCTTCAGCAAACAACACTTACCCTTTCCACAGTAAAAAGAACCAGTGGTGGCGACAAAATGCTGCCAGAGAGGAACATAGGGCACAAATTCCTAACAACATAATAGCCTTCTTGCTTTGGGTTTTAACCTGCAACGCACTTACTCAAATACAACGTTGTTTTCTTTGAATGTGTTATCCCACAAAACTAGGTGGTGAGAAATGGCGATATCTCGACCAGTATTGGGGTCATTCGAGGCATTTTTAAAATGATCAGGTCAGACTGGGTTGAGCATGTAGCCAAGCTCAATTTTTCTGTCTTTGTTTCATGTTGGAGGTTAAACCAGAACCAAATGTTAAAGATCGTGACTAAACATGCATGCTTGCCTGGAAGTGATTTACAGAACTGCAAAGAGATTTCTTTTGTACAGTTTTATAATGCTGGTCTACGCAGATTCGTGATTTACTATTTGTTGAGACAATGTGAATTTTCAAGTGGAGCTATATACCACAAAGTTTATTATAAAGATGGTGCTGATATACTTTGCTTCTTTAGTGGTATTTTGCACAACAAACAAGGCGTTACTGTAATGTTGTGAAATAAAACGAAAATATTTAAGGAGGAAAGGTTTTTGTTTGCCAACACATTGCAGAAATATTTAGCTGTCAAGCATTTAGGCTTAAACTGGATTGATTTTGAAGTTTACCGTGCGTAATACAGTTGCACAGAAGCATATGTGTAAGATAAGAAAATTTTGCATGCAAAAAAATGATCAAGATGGGCAAATAGTCAATATTAAATGCTTGGGATAAGATCAGAGACAAAACACAGATATGGTACCAAATTTGAGATGTGGGCAGATTTCTTAATATATGTGATAGAGTCTATGGCAAACCAAATAGGATCCAATTGTTTAATTTAAAGTGGCCGGCTGATAGAAACGCTGCTTGGAAACAGCACTAGGACAGATAGATAATTCAACAGTGATAACTGACACCAATCTGTCAGCCGCTAAACATAAATGTTTGACCAATGGGCTGTCAGCCCTCATCACTGATGAATGCATGGCCTGGACTGAGTTTCTGTTACCATGGAAACTTGAGATTTAGGGGGAACAGAGGAGATGTGCGCATTTTCCAGTCATAAAAAAACACCCACCTGAATGTAACAGTGTGCTGTTCATTTTAGAGCAGACGCCTTTGTTATTTTGCTTTTCACTCTGAGACATGCTGTAACAGGAAGGCGCCTGGTAAATATCTGGTTTTATTTTGGCATTTTCGAAAGGATAAAACCAAATTACAGTCACAGGCACCAGGGTGTGAGGTTGTGTATGTCTGTGAAATATGTCAGCATTCATTAAATGTTTGATCTGGTGGATGACTTAAATGCCATCGTGTGCAGGAAACTGTTATCAACACAAATGCAAAAGTTTTTTTTCTGAAGTCTCTTGTTATTTTCACCCATACATATTCTCCAGAATTTACCAGAACTCAACAATACCTACCAACATTACACAACTATCATAAAAAAAATGTTCTATTACTAAAAAATGATTATTACAGCACAAGTTGCATGTATAATTAATTTACCTCTGCATGGATAAACACTTGCTATGTGTAAAATACTGGACAAATGTCAACATTAAAAACCACTTACTGAGTGTCTTGATTGTGGAAACATCATGTCAGTTCCTTGGTTGTTGCTTTCCTCCCCAAACACGATTAACTGTGTGGCCGGTGTTTGGTTTTTTTTTTTCCCCTTGCGTTGGTCCTTTGTCCACAGCTAGCCCAGGCACACACAGGAGCTGTCCAGCGTTAGCAGGATGCCTAGCTAACGGTAGCTAGCGGACCCCCCTCAAAAAAAAATTAATAAAAAAATAAAAAATTCAGCCGGATATAAGTGGCGGACTTTGCGGTCGTTGGCGAGGTAAAATGACTGTTATCTGGGTGATGCAATGCCACTCGGCTGTACCTGTCCCGAGCCCGTATTTACTGTGTCTGAGAGCAGGAAGCCAGCATCAGCGCTCGCAGGCTAAGCTAGCTAATTCTTCAAAAGCTGTCAGTCAAAATGATTCATCGCTGCTGCGAGCTTTCCGCCTCAGCGCACGAGCGGCAGCGGTGCGAGCTCAGCGCGTGTAAATTAATAACGTTACGCACACGCCGTGCCGTTTGGCTGTGGCTAGCGAGCGGAGGACAACGGTTTCTTCCTCGCGGCTTGCGTTGGCCCCTTTAAAGCTTTCAGTTCGCTCTCTTGTCTGCACACGGATGACAAAGTGAAGAGAAAAAAAAAAACAACAACGATGTAATTCTCGGAAATAACAAAATGTCTGCGGGTTCGTTTAAGTTGAATCCCGTTGAAACGTTCAACGGCTACAAATTAGTCACGCGAGCGGGATTAAAAAATAAAACCGTTGTTTCCCCTGAGACGGTAAATCAATTTAAAACTGAAACGTTCTCCGAGTATAAAACTCTCAGGCTTTTTTTCTTTGAACCAAGCACTGCTGGGGAATCAGAGTGGATTTGGCAGCGGTAGTGAAGCCGTAAACTCAGTCCATTCCTGGAGCTTGGTAGGTAGACGCGACGCTGCTGAGCGGAACGCCCCCACATAGAAGCAGAGCGGCTAGAAGAGCACATCTACACGCCGCGGATCTACAGCCTCAGCCGGCCCATGTCTGAGGGAGCAGCGCCCCCAGTGGACGGATCGGTCCCTGACACTCAGCAGGGGAGGGAGAGGTGCGGATGTCAGGGCGCTCATGACCTTATCTGAAGACACGCAAGTAATAAAATTATACAGAAATGCGTGAGCAGTGTGAAAATAATTTCTGGCTTTTTAAAAAGTGCCCTTTAACTTTTAGAAGTAGTCTTGTCCAGCAAAAGTACTTAAACAGTTGAGTCAAATATGTATTTGAGACAAAAGACTGCCTTTATCTCTCTTTATCATGCCATTATAATTTTATATCCAACAAGTTTTATTCTGGAGCACCATACAGAGTAGACAGGTGTTTGGAAAGAGGAGTGTCTGAAAGGGAGGTGGGCTGAGATACAGCGTGACATCAATGTACAACATCTGATCATCTGTTCCCCAAGAACTTTCACCCGCTTTCACACCTCAAGACTGGAGTCTCAGCCCATTTATGGGTCGATAGTGTCATTTAACGGGTAAAGAAAAAAACAGTTTCACATTTTTTTTATTGGATGTACTGTGACCTGCATGAACCTCTACTGTCTATATATATAGATTTATTTCAGGCATATCAAGACAATCAAGATTGTGCTGTAATTATACTGATGTAATGTGCTGTGTAACGTTAACTCAATATCATTAATCAACCTAAACTCCCACAAACATTGCCAAAACAATAACCGTGGCGTGCTCAGTGGGACAGTTAAATGTTGTCATGTGGCCATGACAAGAGATGATCTTTACTAAATATAAACATTTGTGTAATAACACACCTCTTCAGAGTTGAAGTTCTTTCTTATTAAATAATACGATGCTTTAATTTCTTGAGTATTGTTTTATGCCCGTTCATACACACACACACCCATCCATAAAACATTACATAAGCCACTTATCTACCATGGACATTTTCACTGTGTTACCGCTCATTGCACAATATTCTGCACAGCTTTTTGATATTCATTGTATAGCTACATTTTCTACTTGTGGCTATACTTTAAAGCCGTACATAAAAATAAAAGTTTACAAATCATTAGACAGTTCAAGCTGTGCACTTATAGATTCCACTTGTATATTTCCAGTGTTATAGCAATATATTGTAGTAGTTATAGTAATAGAAGTAGCGGGGTCATGTCATGTTTGTGTATATTATGTAGCACATTGGGACAGTGGCCGACAGTATTTCATGTCTCCGTATGGCTTTTATTAACATATTGTGTAGACGAATAAACACCGTTTGAATCTTGAATCTCAAATATATAGTCCCTCCTCTTTGGCGGCCCCTATGGCAATGAGATGTAATTGCAGGTGTGTGTGTTTTTTTTTTTTTTTTTGCCTTCATTTGTCAAGAGGTCCAAACAGTGTTCCTTGCGTCACTTGGGTGGATGTTAGCTTCACCTCCTGGATGAAAAATAGCTGCCGGGTAATTGTTTGGTAACACCAACTGTGCACAGCCTTTCATTTTGAGTGGGAATGTCTCCACAGACACTCAGATCTGACTACTGTAAACACAAGGATTTATGTGTATGTCACCCAATCCCTTTTGCGGCAGTGACTCATGATACATTTATTGAAATAAAAATGTACGAGAGCTGCTGTAATTTTTGTCTGCACAGTCTCAAAATTTGCTGTTACAGGACTGAACCAGTGACCTCCCATTAAATCTATGCTGAAACACCATACCAGGATCAATGCAGATGTTAGTCCATTTAACACATCCTACACGTATGTGCAGTGTATGTTACAGCTACCATCTAGCCATTTTTCAAAGCAACACCTTTCAAGCAGCCGCTGACTTGTTCATAAATTATGATAAAAATAAAGTAGCAGTAATGGAAATATGCATAAATTTAAAATCACTACCATCTTTTCAACACGGTATGAAAGAAAATGACTTCCCCACCTCAGAGGAAATGTACAAGGATGCAAGAAGAGAGTATAGGAACATATTTTATTCCAATTTAAAACATTTAAAGGAGAAGGTTATGTAAAAATCATTTTCATGTTTGAATGAGGTTCAGGCAACAGTGGTTGAAATGAAACATACAAAAAGAGAAATATGGCTAAAATACTGTAAATCAATAACCATTAGGACCCTTTTCTTGAGGGCGTTGCATGAATAGAGTATCTCACACACCCACTCCCTCCCCAACCTGACAAACACATGCAATTAAAATGACACTTATCTTAAAAACAGCAGTTCATCATTAATCTTAAATATAGAATAAAATTGTCCATTTTTTGTTGTTGTTAATTAATCACATACTTTAGTGTTTGTTTTAAAAACTGGACCATGAAATTCACAGGCCCTCTGATTTTTTTTTTTTTCTTTTTTCTTTTTTTTACAACATTGGCACTTGTTAAGAGTCTGGCTTTACAAAGAAAGGGGATTGGCACACTCATTGTACAGAATTTACATTTGGTATACTTTAAAAAAAACAAAAAGAAAGAAAATCAAACAAAAATACATTACGTTCAATTTGTACACCACTACACAAGTTTATTTTAACTCTTTAAAAAAAGAAAAAGAAAAAAAGTGTCGTCTTAAGTGGTCCTAAATACATGTGTCAAGGTGTGTCAACCATCCAAAAGAAAACAAGATGCAAAGATAGCTTTTAATATCACTATGTCCATCCCAAGAACCAGAATGGATCTCAAGCATAAGCAATAGCCATCAAAGTGTACGCACAAATACACACACACACACCTCAGAGTACCAACGAGCGCGCTTGAATGGACGTCTAAGTTGCATGGATGCAGGCCCATTGCATTGGTGCAGTTTCAGTGCCTTCGACCCAGAGAAAGAATACATAGTCTGATCCAATAAAAGAGGAAATAAAAAAAAATTAAAAAATAAAAACCCACAGAGCGGAGAATGGTGGACGAAAACCCTCAGCATGTTCACTCACTCACTGTTATAACCACCTAAATTTTAGTACCTTCACTTGGCAAGTGTTTCAATAAATACGTTAACACAGAGGTTTAGCACGCAAGCTTCATTACAATTTTGTTTTCCACCACAGAGGTCAGGGTCGAGTCAAAACAGATTTTTCAGCGCTTTTCTGTTGATTGATTTAGCTTGGCACACACTGTACTGGATTGTTGTCCAAAGCTTCTCTTGTTTAGAAACAAAGAAACAAAAAAAACGTTTTCAATGGCTGACCCCGACCCTCTGATGGCTCTGATCACTGGTAGTGTAGCCATGTGACTTTCTGGCTCTGTATCAAGACGAGGTGTAAAGATGCCCTTCATTTTGTATTCATTTATTTTGTCATCCACGTAGAAGCCCGCTCAAGTCCACTCACAGGACAGTAAGCCGTCTAGAAGAAAATGAAGTGCAAGAGACCAAACACCCACCCTTAAGGCTTGAAGTAAGCCACGGTTCAGGGGAACAGTGAGCTTTCTGGAAGCTTAGAATTTCAAACACAGACATCACCATGTTATCCTAACACTGAAGAAGAACACAACGTTCCTCGCCAAATTAAGCTGTCAATTTGTTTGTTAACCCACAGCCTGAAATACAAAACTGGCAGCTGCAGAATTAGCTTACAAGTGAGTGTGGAAAACATCACATGGGACAAAAAAAAAAAAAGGCCTTTAAATGTTGGCTGAAGCACCAGAGATCAACCCTTTACCAATACACACTAGGGGGGAAAAAAAACATCTCTGCAACATCTTCAGTGTCATTTAATAAAAAATAAAAACGTGTCGGCACTTAGCATAAATATACGTCCCTCCTTCATTGAATGTTTCAGATAAAGATAATGGCTTTCTAAACACACTCTCACTGGTTACATGGGACTAAAATCAAGGCTAAGGAACACACAGGGTGAGTAGACTACCCTAAAACTGAGCAGACTGTACAGGATTTCTGTAGAAAAAAAATAAAAATAAATGTAAACCATTTGGCAAACTATCTCAAATACAAAGATGCGTAGTAACCACTTAGATGTTTCGTTTGACCCTGCCAGCGTTTTCGATAAAAATCAAAAATGTCCCGGCACTCCCTTTTTTTTCTTTTTTTTATCCCCACCCCGACTCCCAACACAGCCAATGCCAAACATAGAAACACTACCAATGGAGAGGCAAATATGCATAAGCACATAGTGGATAGAAGATAATAAGAGTCAAAAAAGATCAGCACATAATTGATAAGAGGAGTGGTAAGGTGCGACAGCTAGGACACCAAAAATGTGCACCTCAGGAAACCCCACTTGTCTTTGACATTAGCCATTCTCCTCCTCTAAAGGCAAAAAGATAGTGAACAAAGAGCCAAACAGCCAGCAGACGTCCCTCAGGAATGTCATGTAGCCCCCCCTCCCTCCCAATACCTCACTGAATCTGCAGCCACCACCCTCAACAGGATGTCAACACACTCGTGATTCAGACGAACCAGCCCCTTCCCCATTTAATTAATTGCACCTTTTTGCTCTATGCCGCCCATAGAGTCCTTTCATTTCTACCAAAGCTGCTAGGAGTAGCCCTTGTGACGAAAAGGTTATGAAAACTTACCTGAATTACATTGTGAAGACAAAAATAGCCAACTCTCTATCAACTCTCAGCTTAAATGGAATATTTAAACAACTATCAGGCAAGACGCACGATATGGGATTGGTACCGAGAGCCAACACATATCTTCAAAAGTTACAAAAAAAAAATTTTGCAAGCATCCTCGAACGGTAAATATTTAAACCACGAAGTATTTTTTATTTCTGTTTTCGTTTTACTTTTTGCATAAAGCACAAACCTGACCGGGGAAACCGCGTTCTCCTTCGTCAAGCATTTCAAAACAGAACGGCGACAGCTAAATATATGAACTATCATTAGAAAGATGGAACACTTGTCCATAAAATAGTTTTGATATTTTACAGCAGTATAAAATCTCCCCCCATCTACAAGGTTGGAAAAATCTTTGAGCTGAAACTAGGGAAGAAGTCTCATTTACTGTATCAACAACGCACAGATCTGATTGATAAATTAGACATACACAAAAAAAAAAGAACTATTTACTCTCTCGCTTTATGTGACAGATTATCAAATGTCGGCCGAATAATATGGCAAAACAAAAGCCAACCGACTGAAGCCAAGCGGCAACGCAAGAAGCTTTATTTCCATCTACAGCTGACTATTGCACCGTACTGATCTGGTGTCATTCACACGTCGTGCACAGGAAAGTCATTCTCATGTCAACGGAAACAAAATGAACCACTGAACTGTTACATGTGTGATTCAGACGACCGTAGACGTGAAAGACGCCAACGCAAAAAGAGCCGTCAACATCTGAATGATCCGAGAGGAGAGAAAACGTCCAACACTTCATTTTGGTAATATCAGTTCCCAAACATGTTTTACTTATGAATATGATACTGGCTATGTAATTATATTTACAAGAAAAAAACCAAAAACAGGTGGCTTTAATTTGGCAATGCGATACAAAATTACAGGCGAGTTGTTGTACAGTGTGTTTCTGTTTCCTAATGCACTTCAAACCATGTATTAGAAACTCGTTCCTAAGGGCTGCGCTCCTCTGAGTAGTCATCTTCGATTTTAATTGGTGGATAATAGCAGTAATAATATAACCAAGACGGTAACTGGAAATATAACTCGACAGAGAACATGTCTCTGTGTAGCCCTCACTCTGTGTGAGCAGCATGAAAACTTTATTTACATTCAGCAGAGCTCCCGTGCTCTGATTTGGGGGGGAGAAAAAATAAATCAAAAGAAACTTAAAGATCCAGGGGAAGCAAGTACCTCGCTGCACCCCAGCACTGCCTGATTATATGTTTCTATCATAGTTAGTTACCCTTTGCAGATGAGTCCAGATACTGCAGCCTGGGCTCACGTCCTCATGCTGTAGTGTTTAGCATGCACGGGTTAAATAAGAACAGGAGAGAGCCCTTTGTCCTTAAAAGCATAGGCTACCCAGAGAAGGCCCTCTACACACCTCAAACACACAAGCACGAGTGATAATGTAGTGTAAAGAAAGAAAACTGTGAGCCGTAATCGAGGGCCAGAAGAGGAGCAAAAAGCAGGCCAGGAGCAGACCAAAACACCACCAGAGAGGAGGACAAACAGAGAGAGTGTTATATGTTTCAGGTGTTTTATGTGTGATTGTGAAAGGAGGGGAGCAGATGTTCTGTCTCCCGAGGATCTGAGGGGACAGAAGGGGCAGGACATTGCGAGTGTTTGTCTGGTAAACTAAATGCTCATCTCCACGAGGAGCAGTGCATTTCATGCAGATGCGTATTTTCTACAACTGGACTCGTTGCATTGTGGGTGTGTGGGTGGGTGTGTGGGTGGGTTGCTGCAGGTGTCTTGCTGGCTCCGTCTCCCTCTTTCTCTCTTTCCTTCACACCAGGTTGTATTCTTTGAGGTTGAGCTGCAGGATGGTGTCTTTGACGGCCGCGAAGACGAACCGGATGTTCTCCGTGTCGGTGGCGCACGTGAAATGGGAGTAGATTATCTTGTCACTGTCTGGGTTCAAGTCCACAAACATCTTCAAGATGAACTCCCGGCCTGCCTGGGCGTCCCGTTGGGGCCCTGGGAGAAAGAAGGACCCTTTTATTTAAAAATATTTTACTTTATCAAGATTTTATAGCAGCATTGGTTGAAGTACAACGGGTCAGTTTATGGCAGTAAATCACTTTTGGGTGAGACCATTCACATGAATGTGTGGGGTGAATGGATATCAGTTAGCTTTGGAGTTTGCGCTGTAGTGTAGGGCTATAACCATAAGGTGTCACTCTACAATAAAAGATATGCAGTTACAAGGTTCCTAAAATAATCGATGGGTGGAGGTTAAACAGTGACTCAAGTGGTTGATTAAATTCAGTCAACCACTCAGGGAAAACTCTTATTATTTGTAATAATTCTTAGAAACTAGAGCGGAGAGAAGTAATCAGATTACCGTCAAACTCTGGGAAGTAGTCCACCAGGTGAGAGTACATAATCTTCTCCTCCAACAGGTCCTTCTTGTTCAGGAACAGGATGACGGAGGAGTTTTGGAACCAGGGATATGTGATGATGGTCCTGAAAAGAGCTTTA
Organism: Planiliza haematocheilus; assembly: GCA_005024645.1. Taxonomy (NCBI): domain Eukaryota; kingdom Metazoa; phylum Chordata; class Actinopteri; order Mugiliformes; family Mugilidae; genus Planiliza; species Planiliza haematocheilus. The sequence goes on from SRSE01000509.1 coordinate 3,112,782, forward strand.
CTCTCCTCCATACGATTCTAAGGACCAAGGAGGACAGATGGACAGAAAGAGAGAGAGAGAGAGAGAGAGAGAGAGAGAGAGAGAGAAAACACATGGTTACAGAGTTTATTGAGCTAAATCTGCAATACAATGTTGATTTAAATAAATATATTACTGCTGCTACATTCTTATTATCACAGATGCTATGATGTTGATATCAGCCTGCTAATAGTGGCACTGATACCGAAGTAAAGGAGGAGAAACACGCAGGCAACACTCACGACTGTCAAAATAACCACAAAAATCACATTAAGCTCTCCCTGTTAGCATTAAGTGACACAGACACAGACTAGATTTAGCCCTTGAGACGAAGCTGTGTGGCAAACATTAAAATGTGGGACGAATTAAGTTGGAAAATTACTCATATAAACAATTTAAGTTTGAAATATCCTATCAAGCGTCTTCTTCCTCTTCCTCACTGCCTGTATCACTCCAACGAGTTAGTGTGAGCCGGTCATAACCCGATCCTGGCTGGACTGGACCCGATGAAATCTAAGGCTCTGACTGGTCTGAAAGGTCAAAGTCTGGGTCATGAGCCTGTCATCACTACAGGATAATCTCTGCACACTGCGGAGCGTGCATTTGGGCTAGCTTTGTCTAGTGTAAAAAAAGCATGTCCTGTGACCTTCCACCTGTTAACTGTGTGCACATTATAAGCAGGGAAAGCAAAAAGCAAACTTCTTTTCAGCTGATTAATCTGATCGATTAGATGGCAAATCTATTGATTATTATTAATAAATGAATGTATTGACTATTTTCTGACTAGCTGATTGTAGAACTAAAACTTAAACTTTAATGACTTGTGCTAATTGTATCTGGAGATGCATCTATATTATCCTGTAGAGGGCCACCTTCATACTCACATTAACCCAACATGCTACCAAGCAGACACAGGGACAACATGAAAACTCCACATAGAAAAACCTTCATGCTGTGATGATAAGCCCAGCTAAAGGTTGCTTCCACCCACATAGAGCAGAACATTCATGAAAATGAATGTTGTTTAGTTTTATAGGTCTGTAGAAACAATCTGCTTCCAGCTTGTGAATGCACTGGAAAACAGCGCTGAAATGTGAGTGATTAGCATCCAACCTCTTGAGCTCATTTAGTTTTCTTGAAGACACAACGATGACCCCTAGGCTCTGACCACCAACTAGCAATCAGTCTACATTTGACTCTTTTAGCAAGTAAGTTTTGAGCTAATGGTCATGTTACTGCTTTCTAATGGATAAAAGTATTGACAAAGAAAAACGTCTTTCAAGCGCCTAACTATGTTTTATGAATTTCTTCACTTTTGAAGCTTTTTTTTTTAAGGAAACATTGCAATGCGTATTTAATGCAAATTGACATATTTAAGTAGTCGATGTAATCGGCTCTAAACAGACATTTGCAAAAAATAAAAACATATTGCCATCCTCGTCTGGTTAACGGTGCACCACACCCAAGCAGACACAGCTTACAGTAGGTGTGCGCAGCTAAACTAGACAAACGTGGACCCTGGTAAACTGCTGGGATGTACCGCAGATCCAGTGAGTCAGGGCGGCAGCTGGCCTGGTTTCTGACGACTGGTCGTCATATGACCAGGTAGCAGAGCAGAGGGCATGCAGGGGCTGATCACATTAGCTTTATTAGACTTAATTCTATCTGAGCAGTCAGAGGAGGCAAAGCCGGCAACATGGACAAAATATCAGCGGAGTAAACATATAGGAAACCTGCATTCAGTTAGTTGTGGGGGGGTTTGGAAATAATTAGTATAACCATTAGTGTGCTTCTACATTCAGGGTAGCCCAGAGAACACGGTACGCCGTTCTGAAAAAACAAATTTTGTTGCTAAGAGGCATTTTCACTGCTTGTTTGCAGCTACTTGTCAGTTTAGTCTGCCTGACATATGGCGTGGAGAGGTAAGGTACAGCTTTCTTTTATTATTCTACAGCTAAAACCAGTGTAGATAAGAGCAGGGAGAGAGAAGCTTCAGGCTATGAAACCAAAATAATGAAGGGTGAAGGATTATGTAGAGTTTCATGCTAACTCCCTGTCATCTATGTGTAATGTGAGCCATACCTTTTACATTACACATAATCATGTGATCTCTTACAAACATTTTATTGTAAATGTTTAGAGGTAAACTAAAGTTACTTGTAGCTTTCTCAAAAGGTTTTGTGTTTATCTCTAAAATACATTATATGTGCAGCATCTTAACATGACACATGATTTGGCATTACATACAGTTTAATTGAATCAAATTAAATTACTAACAATTGTACATGGAGTTTCACATTCCGACTGTAGGACAGTCAACGCTATGTTTAAGCCACTTCATTTAAATTTCAGATTATGGAGGAAAAAAAACTCATCAACTAAAGTGCAAACCTGCAAAGTGAAGGCTCGCTATGATACAAACAGTATGAACGCCGTCTTACCTCATTGTCCGACTCCACCAGGACCTGGTCGTACTCACTGAGCGCCACCAAGAACATGATGGAGGTGACGTTCTCAAAGCAGTGGATCCACTTCCTCCTCTCTGACCTCTGACCCCCTACATCCACCATCCTGACAGGGTCATGGCGGGATGAGATGGAAGGCAAGAGGAGGGAATCACAATTAGCTTTAAAATGACCACTCGACAATCTTTTGACCGCTAATTAGTCAATGGTCACGACCTCAAAGATTTAACTCGTGTTAAATCTCTGGAAACGTCAATCAAGGGGAATTTTAACCAAAGAAAGTGAATCAAAATAGAACAACCAGAGATGAAACAATAAAGTGACTGAGCCAGGACAAGACAAGGATCTGGGTCAATTCAGGATAGGAATATGACTTTCAAGAATGAAATGTATCAGTGCAAAGAGGCGTTCGGCTTGAAAATGTCATCTAAATTTTTCATTTCCAGTTAAATTGAGCTTTGCGTCCCATTGAAGGGCACTTAATATATTTCAAGGACAGTCTTGTAGGATGGTTACAACAGAAGATCATTGTTCAAGACGAACACCCCATTTGCACCGTGAATATAAACAGAAGAAACATGAAATGAGAATCTGCAGCGTGAATCACAGAGAGGACAGAGCAAACCTTCCCTAAGGTGAACTAAAATAACTACAAGGAAGTGTATGTGTGCATACATACAAACAATACCATCCACTTCTGCAGAACAGATGCAGGAGAGTCCATGCAGGAGAAGTTAAGTGAGTGTGTCGTTGTTTAGAAGTAATTATAAAGAGGCAAAATGTCAGGGATGTAAGATCAACACAAGCAGAGCAAGAACAATGTCCAAGCGGGAAAAAAGAAACAGGCAAGATGTTTAGGAAAATCAAAATAAAGGACTTGCTGCTGTATGTTGGTTTTGATTCTGTGGCAGGAGACCTGGATCGTGGTTTAAGTTTTTTATTTTGCTTTTTTTCTTTTTAATTTGAAAGAAGGCTAAAATTAGGAAGTTTGATCTGTCCATTTTACTTCCAAAGAAGACCAAACACCCTCTCTGACAATGACTGTCCTTGGCAGTTATGCAAGTTTAAGTCTGAATTGCATGGAAGATTTCAGATACTACTCTGTCCCATTTGACAGCTACACAGTGAAACTTTGATCAGGCAAAGGTGAACTCCGTGAGTCTGCCAGAAGGAGGGACAGCATTGATTAATGGGAGTCCTCCAGAAGCTAGCCTAAAATAAAACTCCTTCTTATCAGACAACCTCCATTTTTTCCCCTCTAGCAAGGATGAGTGACCTACTTAGGTCCATAAGCTCTTCTATGCTGAATAAACCAAGTGAAATGACATTTTCTATGACAAAAAAGCCAATTAAAAAGGGAAGGAAGCCAGCCTAATGGAGAGATTTGTCTATGAAAGGCTTCCTTGTTCCAACTATGACCCCGTCAACTGCAGGCAGCAGCTGTATAGTGACACGTGATTGTTAATATCCATATATTGGGCTGGATCACTTCCATTTTGCATCAAGTGTTCTCAATCTTTCATTACATGAATGTGGCAACAGATTCTCCTCAATTATTAGCGCAATTATGACAATCTTCTTCCATTAAAAGCATACCTCACATTCATCGCCTCTTCATATTTATGTTTTCAGTCTCATAGCACAAAACCGATGTCAATGAGAGCATGCAGTACTTCACCATCAGCAGCACAGCCAAGCAGAACAGAGCCTATCGGCTAGCTGTAGCAGAGCTGCTGGGAACCTCTTCAACACAGCCTCATTGCAAGCAGAGTTATTTCTAGCCTTGCCAAGCGTAGGAGGGGGCTGACATGATGGCTTCCTATCGATTTGCACTCTTCTGTAATCGCTCTTGTTCCCTAAGTCCATCTCTATCTCTAGGAGGAAGGGAAGCTGCTCTATGTATCGGTGGCTGGCCCTACAGTTTCTGTGCCATGTCCTGCATCTTTGGGAGGAATGATGTAAAATGACAGCCCTTATGAGCCTTTCTAAACATGCAAATATGTCAGAAAAGAGCATCTCTATGTAGTTAAGTTTATTTTACACTGAATTATTCATGTAGACTTGGTTTTATTATACTTAATTAGACTGTGATGACAGAGCTCATTTATTCATATCATTAGTTATTCAAAAGTAACTGAAAAGGAAGCATACTACATGGCTAAAATTACAGATGAACGCATCACACATTTCTAAAAAGAAGATATCTCAAAAGAGATGAGGTGGCGGCTCTGTCTGTCTGTCGCCATCTTGGCAGTGCCTGACTCCATCTAAGTCCTGGCTAATTCAATGAGCGGTGGAGGTGAGGCTGCCCAGGCAGACAGCGAGCAACCTGAGACAGCAGCAGACTGTCAGTCCAGCGCCTTAAGCCTTTCCTCATTTGTTTTTGACATCTTTATGAAATACGTCTAGCTTCAACATGCGATGGTGAGCTTTTCACAGTAATATTTGGAAAGGAGTCCATTTTATGAAACAGTTTATTTGGGAATTTCAACATGGGTGTCTGTGGGAAATGAGTAAGCCTCGAGTGGTCATTTTGAGGAACTTGGCACATCCACGTTTGGTTTAGTTTTTCCAGCCACACAGGAAGCTGCTTGGTTAACATGGTCATAAGCCAAGTTCCCGGTGTGACTTTGGGGTTTCAGGACCTTTGCTGCACGCTGCATTTTCTATCTCTGTTGCTTTTTTATTTAAATGAAGACAAAAGCCCAAAAATATTGAAGTGGTGTAAGTTGTTATTTCCGTAATGACCTAACACGAGAAAAGTTCTGACACCAACTATCCATCTGTTTGAAAAACGCCTTCATGGTTGACTCATCACTGGCTTTATGATGAGATACAGAGCTGTGGGGACTTCCTGTGGCTGTGTCCTGTAATTGTGTGGAAAACTAACTGACCCCGTAAGACCAAATTCTTCACCAAAACAATGAGTTCGTTTGGGAAGAGACGGTCAGAGCTCAGGGAGTGGTGATTTTGTCACAGTAACAACAGGTGTACCCAAACGAACCAGCGTAGATGTCTTGAGGACTAAAGCTTTAAATCAATGATCAGTAATTTAAAAAGATACATTTTTTTTGTAAATTGATTTATAGATTCAAGGAATGATCATTTCATTGGACTTTCATTGAAATTACTGCAGTATTTCACATTGAATATACAGTAAAATAACATAATTGATTGGGAGTTTAAATTCACAAATGGTGACATAAAACAAGTTGTTAAGTTTGTTGACAGGTTTCAGAGGGAATGGGGAACAAACTTGGGGTTAGTCAAAGTAGTGTAGGTCTTCTTCTACCTGAAAATGATGCTTTGCAAGTCGAAAGGGTATTCTATGATCCCAGTGGTTGGGATTCGAACCCTAAGCACATCCTGTTGGGTTGGTAGATAGGACGGTTCAGCAATACGATCCAGATCACTTAGATAGCTAGAGAGAGGTAGGACAACAAAAGACAGAGAGGGAGGGAAGAGAAAGTGAAGCATAACAGCAGATAAAGCCCACCCCCTCCAAAAGCAAGTGCACCAGTCCAGATGTAACCCAAGAAGACCATTTCCAAGAGTTATGAGGGGATTACGTGACATTTCATACCACTACTCCCCAGTGTCCTCTTAGAAATTCAGCTTCATCCTTGATGGCAGCTCCCAAAGATAAATCTGTCCTCAGGTTTAACTTCTGCGCCTGTCAGAATGCTCCATGTGAAGGTTTGTAAGTTTAACTTTTGACTTGACACCAAAAAGTTGATTTAGCACTCAAGGAGACGGCTGCCTGAGTGATAATAAAACTTACAACCTTTGTATTTAGCGTTAACAGTCAGTTTAGGGGCTGAGGCCAGTTTTTGAGAGCATACCATCAGGGATATGTTAAAGTGTCAAGCCCTGCAGTTACAGCACAGGGTAGACGGAGATAGCGGCATCGACGGTTTCCGACTGGCTGACCAACTGTGGCACAGCTGGTCAACCAGCGACATCGTGGGCAGCACGTGACACAAGTACCTGAAAATAATATTCTCTAGGTCAAACGGGTACTCAATGATGCCGGTGGTAGGCACTCGGACCCGCAGCACATCCTGCTGAGTGGGCACGAACCCTGGTGATGCTATTCGCTCTAAATCGCTAAGGTAACTGCGAAGGGGGAAGGAACATATGACAGAGACGCACATGTAGGCAAACCAACTGTACAAGACCTTATGCACAAAAGTAAGAAAGAATAACAGAAAAAAACAGCTGCTCAAAAGTGATCAATATACTCCCTGCAGTAACCGATAAATAACACATACATCATATACATCTATTAGCTCCAATTTCTTTCCAATCCTCAACTTCCTAAGAAGCCATATTAGTCTGAAAATGGATTAATGCATGTTGGAATTAGCAGTGATATAATTAGCAGTCGTTTATAAACCTGCCAACATTTCCTTTTCCCCGTCACTTTCCATCTGTCGGAGCCTTCTTCCTTTCCTCCAGTTGAGTGTATTTTTGCCCAGACAGAAAACTGCTGAAAAATGTTTGAGATCGTTCCACTACTTCTACAAATCCCCCCCCCCCCCCCACAAAAAAAAGTGTTTCTAGTAGATTAATACATTGCAGACATACTATTTGGTTGAGTCAGAAAGCTGGTACTCTCTCCGGCGATCATATGCCTCCTGGATGCCAGGGTCGGCCCACAGCATCTTTATCGCACTGATGTACGGCTGATCAAATGATGAAACCTTCTCCACGTCCACCTCACGCACCACCAGGGCATTATTCTGAGAAAAATAGATATGAAAAAAACACACTTTTAAAACAATGTGTCAATTTATTGTTTCTGTAAAATTTGTTTTATTAAGCAATGGTCTGTCAATGGTATTGCATTTTCCACTTCTGTAGTACTTCATAGTACTACTATGACTTATTTATTATTTATACTACTACATGTAGTACATACCCACTGACTGCCTTTTCAGATACAAACTGTTTCCTATGTTAATTTATAGTGATATCACAGATCACAGCTCACTAGAAGAGAGTAATGTTTGTTACATATTCTGCAAGGTCTTCTCGGAGAGAGAACAACTTTCTCAGTTCTTGCTCACACGTCATATGGGCAGAACAACAAACAACTATTCTGTAATTGGTCAGAAATTGGAAGTGGGCACCAATAATGCTCAAAAGCTGTTGTGCAATGGATCATTTGGAGGATCAGCTGGCAGAGACAACTGACCACACAGTTGTCGATCGTCATACTGTGTTTTGGTGCTTGCTGAATGAACGTCGCGATCCAACAGACAAGGTCATCAAAACGACTGGCCAACATCCTAAAATAAGAAAAGTGCCTCTCGATTCCCACAATGCTTAGTGCATGTGACGTATGCTTCGGTGGGAGGGCCCTATGGATGTAGACTTGAGTTTCTTGGAAACTATAACTGACCTGACCAAAACAAACGCTGTTCTTGATGCCTCAACAAAGCTAACAAATGTCTTAGTTCTTGCAGAGTATGTAACAAACTTTACTCAGTTTACTTTACACCTTGTTTTGTTATCAGTTTTTTTGTCTATCTATTTGATCGTGGCTTGGTGAGATTACTAGTCACTCAGCCAATGTTGACTCAAGACACAGCACTAGAGTATTGTTTCTTGTTTGTCATTTAATATTTTTTGTGATTAATAAGGAACAAATGAATAGAGGGTTGGGCACCGAAAACCAGTCCCAAAGAAATCGAATGCGGCTTGAGACAGTTTCACTTTGTTTAATGCAGGTTAGCCTTGCCTAAAATACAAATGAGAAGGTCAATAACTCCAACATGATTCAACAAATTTGAAATTAAGCATTGCTAAAGACTGGTCAACAGAAGTATGGGATATCATCTAGTTCTTTTTAGGGTCTTTACCCAGTGGCACAGTTGTGTATGTACCTAAATGGCTAGCTAGTCATTTTCTATCCTCAACAGTACATACCTTGTTCTGTTCATACTTGAAGGGGATCTTGAGGGTCTCAGTTGCACGTATCATGGCCTGCATTGAGGTGAAGATGTTCTGGTAGACCAGTTTAGTGAAGCCCTTCTTATCCTCATCTGTGTAGCCCGACCCATGGATTATTCTCATCTGTTTGATGAAAGTGCTCTTGCCACTCTCTCCAGTACCTAAAAAAAGACAAGAAACTTGCGTTCAGCTGACCCCTGAAATACTTACAGATATATGGAACTGCTGACATGCTGACATAAAAGTTTTTTTGGTTTATTATTTTGTCTTGCTGTGACCCACAAGCACAACGAAAGTTATAGTAGCCTGCAGTGCTGGTTCACAACTGTATAAAAAGAAAATCACTCAAATGAGATGACAATACAGTCTCATGTGAAACCTGCAAAATAGTATGAGTAAGAGGTGCAAAGATGTATTTGAAAAACTGGTCAAAGCATTAATGCCCCAACACTAGCAGTCATCCAGCCAGCCCTGTCAAACAAATCAGTTAAAAATAACAATATATCATGCATCTATTCTGCACGTACCCATTTCACAATGACAAGCAAAGATATTTCTGCTGCTCTAAGAACAAACCATAAAAAAAAGGCCACATTGCTCTCAACTGGTCAACCAAGCATACCAGCAACTACAACAAAACAGACCTCTCTTATATAACTCTTATGCATGTGGTAATAAATTGGTCTGTCTTTACACCAAGCTGACCTCGTCTGTCCACCTACACTGTAGTGTTGATGCACAAAGCTGTGAAAAAAATCTGTACCATCGTGCTCCCAGGCAATGATCCAGACCAGAATGCCAGTTTTTGATTCACCAATACAGGCGGTTTCCAATTCTGGCGATCGAGAAGTATGACCGTTAAATACCTCGATAGGGATCTAAACAATAAGCCTAAAATATATTGACAGATGTTTCTGGGCTTAATTATGGTCTAGCCATTAACAGTTACCATCGTGTTTCTTGTGTCCTCAGATGTATAATGCAACAATGCAATGTAATGATTGTTTTGGCAGTGGTTACCACAGAGGCCCCAGTGACCACATGAGGACTGCATGGCTCACCTCAGCTCAACAAAGAGTCGGGTACACAGAGTTCACTTCTCCAATTTTGTATCAGTCATCATGCATATGCACACGTGCATAAACACAGAGAAAGACCGAGTCACAGAGAGGAAAACTTGCTTGCACATGCAGGGAAAGAACTGCACATAACGCCAAAGATCCCGCTCTCACACACACTTCAGCTTCTCCACGAGACCGTCCACAGCAGGTTCTGTTTCTTTATATGGACATATTCTGTGAACAAACTGCCACTCTAGGCTTAGGAGACACTGAAGTCGGGAAGAAAGTATCAGAGCTTTGTACTCTGTGGTCATTGAATAACCCATAACCCATACTCAACCTCCGGTTTCCAAAGCAGCTCTCTCCAGAGCAATTCTCCTCTCTTCCACCCCCATTCCACCACCTATTTTCTTCCTCTACATCCCTGCTGAAGCGCTCCACTACTCATCTCTCCATCTCACTTCTCCTAGCACTCAGGTCTGAGTCACTGCAGTTTCAGCTACACATATTCTCTCTGGTCTCTACATTTCATGCTTGTTTTTGCTCTACTTATCTCAACTGGGGCTGCAACTGACAACCGTTTTCGTTATGAATTAATCTACAGGTGACAACTTCTTTTAATCAAATAACTCCAGTACAATTTCATGATAAGTTGCGGATTGATATGCAAAGGGCTAAAGGACTAAACCTTTTAGAATGGCAATGTTGATTTAATCTCACTGTCTTTACCACAGGTCAAAGGTCTTCAGTCTGAAGATATTTTAGATGGTAGGGTTGGGTATTGCTGCCCATTTCCTGATTCGATTCAGTTCAGAGATTTGTGGTATTTCCACAATATTTGACTTCAAGTAGACACATCTTGCATCAGGCTTTGCTTTCCTCCTGCCCCTCTCTGTCGTCATACTTTTTAAATCTAAAACGCTGTCACACATCAGCTTTCAGGCCTGATGCTGTCTCAGAGATGTAGCCTCTGTCATGTTTTCAATCTCCCTAACATGTGGACTAATCTCGCTGCACAGTCTCGCAAGACTAGTCATGCAAAAGCAGCCTCCCAAGACTGTAGTGAGGTTTCTAATGAGAAGACGCAGGAAATGCTATATATATTACAAAAATTATTTTTATTGTGTTTTATTTTATTCTTATTTCGCTATTTAAGTTTGTACTGTACCAGAGAGTAAAAGTTACCGGAGTCAAATTCCTTGTATGTGCACATACTTGGCCAATAAAGCTGATTCTGATTCTGAAAAAAAAAAAAAAAAAACTGAAGGATTTTTTTCATGATGATTATCAATGATTGATTTCAATCTTTCATTAAATCCTGTCCTATTAGATACATTTTAAAAACACATTTCCTTCAAACAAGTCAATTTTAGAGTCACAAGGACACAAGAACGATACGATGACAATCCGTGTAGCTTCCATTCATTCTTTTTCCGTAGTGAAACCAAAGAGAAAAAAACGAGAAACCATTTGTTTTTTCGTTATCCGTTTTAAAAACCAAAATGGAAAAAACGGATAACGGATCGTTTTTTCATTTTCCGATTCTCCACCAAAATGAAAATTTGTGGTAGCGAATCTGTAGCGGATCCACCACTCATGAGTCCGCTGCGGATCCAGTCGTGAGTCCCTGCTTAATCAGAGCAGACGTCAACAGCCATTCACTCGGTTGGCAGAGAAACAAAGCTTAACGTTGTGAGTGAATTAATAGCCTCTGCATCCATTTTAGACCATAAGAAAATAATATATATTTTGCACAGTTTAATTGTAAGCTTTAGGTTTAGGCTATGTATCACAGCGGATGAATGGCTATAATAGGTAACTGTAATAATCCTTTATTAGGTGTTTACTATGCTTTATTATGTCTAGAGTGAATGTACTGGAAACACTCAATCGTAAATCATAAATCATATATGCGTGTAGGCTATGTGAGGGAAATGTCCCTTATTATTTTAAGATTGTATGTAGGGTGGAAGCTTGTGGTATGGTCAGAAGCTCTGCATTACGATACATGTGGTTGCAAGGTATGAATGGATATGTTGTTATATGCTCCATTGTGTAATATGTTATGTGAATTAACATAAGGAACTCACTTTAAGGAGTTCAACCTGAAGGGGAAATTGAGGTACCTCTTCCGTGTACATATATGTGTTCGGGAAAAAGGTCACTATATATCACACCATGATGGGTAAAGAGAAGGAGAAGTGTTATGCGTGTCATGAAATGTATGCTGAGATGTTAGTACAATGAGTTGTGTCAAGTCATATGTAAACTTATGATGTGACTACAGATGTGAGACTGGCTCTCTTCAGTCATCATCCGTCACTGATGAGTGGCTCTTGCTTGCAAGCAATAAAGGTTTCGAGAAACTAAGTATTGTGTCATAAATTGGTATTTTGACCAACTCTCATCCGCACTAGACAAGTGATTGATTTTCAGTTGCCACGACAGCTGTGTGTGTAGGCTCTTATTTATACAACTCAGCAAATTCGTATAGTTCGATATGACTATGGCGCAGAACTCAGTTAAACTTAGCCAGACCAGATTGGTTGCACAAACTGCGATGCAGAGACTCTTAGATAAACCAGTAGGAAAAACACGAAAATGTAAAATAACAAAATATCATGTACTCAATAAATAATTTTAATCTCAAATCAACATTGGATATGAATATAAATTATTAATCATTTATATTAAATAATCAAGTTGATAACAACAAGTTTGATATTTATCTTAAATTTAAAAAAAAAAAAAATACATTTGCCAATTCCTGTCTCAGATGTCCATATGACCTCCAGAAAGTTATCTAGTCTGACGGTCAAATGAACCGCATATTGACGTCCAGGTGGGGTCATGGTTGGACGTCCAAATAGCGGACCTAGTTTGCACGTCGTGTAGACGTGGACCGATCGCAATATAGACATGATCTGCACGTCAATCAGACGTCTAATGTTTAGTGAATAATAATAATAATTTATTTTCATTATATCATTAAGAACACAGGTAAGTTGGTGCTTTTTAGGAAAATAAATACAGTTTTAACTATCCCTCTCTCCACACATGCTGACATTGTTATTTCAGCATAAATCAACATGTATCTGCAAAATAAATTAATTGTTTTTGTGTCGATTAATTAATATAAAGTTGGCAGCTGCCAGTGGAAAGCGCCGTGGTACTTCCCCTGACCAGTGGCAACTGCCGTGGTACCTCCCCTAAACAGTGGAATCTGTCGTAGCACCTCCCCCGACCAGAGGCAAGTGCCACTGGTGCCAACGGGAAGGTACACAGATTATCCCGTAATCCAAAATTTAGATTTTTCATTTTGGTGGAGAATCGGAAAATGAAAAAAAGATACGTTATCCGTTTTTTCCATTTTGGTTTTTAAATCGGATAACGAAAAAACAAATGGTTTCTCGTTTTTTTTCTCTTTGGTTTCACTACAAAAAATGAATGCACGGAAGGTACACGGACTGATGACAACAGGCACCGAAATATGTCGTTTAGACTTCCCTTTCTCTAGAAAGTGAAACAGCTGGTAAGTCATACAAGTTTAATGTACGCTTCATCAGAGGTTACTGGTTAGTCAGGAGATTGTCACTAACGCTAGAGATTATTCATCTTTGTAGGTACCAGGGATAGATGAACAAAACTGCAATATATTCACCATAGATATTTTCATCCAAGTCAACGTTGTGTGGCAAAATGGTGGAAGTACGGAGGACTGCCATCCACAGCACTGTGTTCCAAGAATGAAGAAAAAAACTGTAAACTGAATTACCACATGGTCGTCTTCAGCTTCTAGTGTCCACTAACATGAATTAACACTAAAAAACCTCTACAAAATTCTAAAGACAAAAAAACAAAACAAAAAAAAACAACACCAGACAACAAAACCACTGTGGCCCTGATAACGTTCACAGTTACACTGTCGAAGCATGGCTGCTGTGGCTGATTAGATAATTGGATGCACTCCGTGTTATAAAGTAGAGCCGCTATGCCCAAAGTGAAGAAGCTGAAATGTCTTCCAAGGATGACGAGAGACAAGTTCGACTCTCGCTGACTGAAGAGCACAGTTGAGTGTACAGTGGAGGAGCGCCCTGAGCACTGGCTGCCCTCTAACCAGACAGGATCTTTCACTGTGGAAAGCAGGTCAGGCAACATTGGAGTTTCCCCTTCAGACAGAGTATGTCTTTGAGAGAGGGACATAAATAGCAATTGTCAAGACACAGCAGCGGAGAGTTCACTTTCTCATTGACTAAAGAGCTGAACAGAAGGGAGGGCTGTTACTGGGTTGTGAGGGACAGCAAAAAATACTGAGTGTTCAGTTTCTCTGCTTTCCCTTTCCTCACTCAGTCTTGCTGGAAAGATAAAGGCAAGTTTAAAACTGATAAGCAGAGAAGTAATGGGTGCGGATATGGGATAGATATATGAGCTGTGTGTGCTGGCTAAGTAACTGTGTGTGTGCAGTCATGTACATTTGAATTTTCCGAATACAGACAACCAGAGGAAAAGGGCGTCTTGCAACCATGATCAGCTTAATTCAACAGATCCCACTGTTCTTCTGGCTAAGTGGAAAACCCAGCAGAAGCATTTCTCACGGACAGGCAACTGTACACTCGCTGGAGCAACTCCTGAGGGGTAATGCTAGTTCCCATGGCAACTCCGGCAATGGATTTCTAACACCATGTAGAGCTGCACGATTATGGCCAAAATGATAATCACAATTATTTTGATCAATATTGAGATCACAATTAATTATCATGACTATTTGTTTATTTCAACCAAAACTAATTTTATTGTCACATAGTCTATTTTAACTGCTTTCACATCCATATTTAGCAGGCTAAACACAAAATGCTTCCATGCAATGGATGACGATCTGATCTCGGGACAAGCCCCTCGGCTTCGGGCTCTGCTACGTTAGACATTTTTTGTTTTTTTTGTTAAGATCGTTAATAGCCTAATGTACGCCCGCCGATTTGGGGGTGGTTGGCAAACGGGTCTGCTGTCCCGGGCCCAGGGTAGAGGGGGGGCCCAGAACTGGACTCTCATGAAATTATGGAATAATTAAAAAAAAAAAAAAAAAGTGTGACTCTGTACACTCAAAATGTCCGGTCAGCACAAGTCTGATGCTCAGAAAAGGAAAGAAAAGAGAAGAAGAAACTAGAGGCTTTAAAGATTTTCTTAACATATATTTAAATAAAGGTGGTGACGGTGAAGCTGGGACTAGTAAAGTGAACGTAGAGCAATGTAAGAAACTTTCCACAATTGTTTAAATTGAATGTTGTGCAAAAATATGGAATACATTTGAACAAAATTCTCAAAGGCAACTTTTTGTTGCTCATGATCCGTTGTCATTAAAAGCACTAGGAACCAGTTACCAAGTTTTTCATTAGGCAAATGGTTTGAAAGAAACCTTTACGTTGTAAAATGTTACATTAACTTTGTAGAAACTACTGCATATGTACTTTACTAACTGCCACATAATGCACTTGCTGTACACATATCATACACACCCATTGCTAAGGACCAGTACTGAGCCTACTCAAACAGTCACGGAGTAAATATTCACGAGGGCTATAATGTTTGGTTTTTGGTTCCTGACCTTCTTTGAATATAACACACATATATTTTCCAACAGAAATATCACAATGGAAAATATTTGAACAATTGTGTACATAAAACTAGTTTTTCAAAACGCATTACGCCACTACGAGAAGTACGTTAGAAAAAAAATTGACCAGCTTTGCACCATTTCATTTAACTCCATTAGGTAACAGTTAGATTAGTGGTCAAAATCAAAGCAAAAAAAGTCCGTCGTGTCCCGTGTAATCCCTAGCATAAGAAAACCATCCATCTAACACTGATACAGAAGTTTAACAAGTGGAGAAAATCTACTACTTTAATCAGTCCAATACAAAACATGGTATGCTGATTTCTGTTAATCCAATACGAAAAAAGGAAGTTGCATACCCCAAGGCAAATTTTTAATATTTAATGCCAATGGAGATCACATATGATGTCCAAAATGCTCCCGTTATCTCACTCATCTCAGGTGACAGCTGGTAGTCTACACTGTAAATTAACTTGTGCTGTATCCTACATATCGTGCAGTCCACTTGTTATTAGTGACATTGAAGAATGAGGCCCAGATTGGTCTACCTGCTAACCAACATGCAAGATGACGGTTTCTGGGATCTCATTCAACAAGGTAAGGTGCAGAAGAGCTCTTAAGTTAGAATGCAAAATTTGACTGGCTGAATCGAAAGAGGGCTAAAGGAAAAGTAAGGCATCATATACAAAACCTTCAACCTTAGAAGACTTTTACACCATCACCACTGCACTACTGGACTGTTCTGCACATGCACACTTCAAACAATTCTGTTTGCAGAGTACTGTGTACCGAACATTGCATTAGTTTAGTAAAATTAGGTAGCTACTGCTTATTGTTTATGCACCACTTATGCTCACTCTATCTGTACTTTGTATTGCCCAATTTTTCATCTGCCCATCTCCTTTATTATAAAACAGGTTATGTCATAGTTCCTGTTTATAGTATAGTCACATTCAATGCAAAACCCATCTGTTTGTTTATAGTACGTCATTCAATCATTGTGTATATCTTGCTCACTCACCTAGGTATTGATGTGTAAATATTCTCCATATGCTGTAAAAACCACCTCTACCATACTGCTTATACACCACCCTATTTATGCCACGTGCACTTTCTGCCTATTGCACTTCTGGTTAGATGCTAAACTGCATTTCATTGCTCTGTACCTGCACATGCGTAATGACAATAAAGTTGAATCTAATCTAATCTAAGACTCCAACAATAATAGGTTGCTGAGATCAAGGCTTTCCAGCGACCATAAGGACTTTGAAAACACCGATAGAGCAAAGGCAACGGGGGAAAGGTGAAGAAACACAGAGTCTGGCATCCACACTGTGAGGGAAAGAACAAAGAGTCGAAAAGGCAAGAGGGAAAGGAAGGAGGTGCAAAGTGACAGAGTGGAGGAGAGAAGAGTGCTCTGAGTAAATGATTCCTTAAAACTTCTCCAAGCACATCAAACAGGAAGCTCTGTCCACTTCAGCTCAGTGTTGGGAAAGACTGAAAAGCTAGAAAGCTGTCTGACTGTACAGGAACTGAATGACTGAATGACTGTCTAGTGGCCCTTTTTGTCTGCAGGAATTTTTCCAGGAACATTTTTAGGAACTTTCTGCAATCTCTTAAGGAACTGCTGACGAGAGATAGAAGATGAAACTATAGTGCTTGTTCAGATACCAAATAAATATTAACTGGATTTATTAAAGACAGTGATGGGGAAGTAACAATGCTTTACTTGAAAATTAAATTCTGTAAAATAAGATAGCCCCTGGTACCAGTTAATTTAAATGTTGGGATTACTACTACTATCTACATTATGAATGAGTAGTGAGTAGTATTTTAACAATCGTCACTGTACATTAATTTGAACATATATCTGTGAAGAAATATCTTTCTAATATGGCTGATAAAACAGAAAATGGACCAAACATGAATCATCCTGATAATACAACTGAGATCTGGTGACTCCAAAGGCTAAAACAAACTATTTTTCCAGGAAATCTAACAAGCAGTGGTGCAACAGTGGGTTTAAATCTGCTGAGGGCCTGTCTGTGTGGACTGTGTATGGATTTTATTCAGGTGCTCTGACTTCCTCCTACAGTCCAAAGACATGCATTTTTGTTGTTTGGCCTTGTGTTGGCACTGTGGTGGACTTTGAGATTTTATGGCATTTCTACAATATTTTACGCCAAGTTGGCACATCTTGAATGTAGCTTTGCTTTTGTCCAGCTCTTCTTTGTCATCATACTTTCTATATCCAAAATGCTGCCACACGCCAGCTTTTAAAAGATTTGAATTTAGACATTTTTTTTTTTTTATTTATTCACAGACTTGTTTTACATAGAAGCTATGTCAACGATATAGAATAATTCAACATTACCAACAACTTAAACATTACCCTAACACAACATAACAAACTGTATGACACTGCTAATTCATTGTGTGTCTAATTTGCCTATTCCGGAGGCTACTTTCTTACTGGTTGACTGTTGAAGTATTTGCAGAATAAACACTATTTGCCTAACTTCACAGTTGGCGCATGGACTAGGTGGATGACTGGAAGCGTCACTACAGTGCTTGTATTGCCGTATTGCCTGATTACAATGTTCAGCTTATGTGGATACAGTAACTCAAGCCTGTTTAGGAGCGAGAGTATGTATGAGAAAGAGATTAAAAACAAGTGTGTTCTGTGTTGCATATACTCAGATGTATACTCCTGGATCGTTGTATACATCTGCTCTTTAAAAAAAAAAAATTTTTAGAGAGCATGTAGAGAGTATGTGTAGAGATCTAGATTTATTTTTCACTGTTATTTAAGTTCTGCGTTTTTGAACAAGAGAGCAGAAGTTACTGGATTCAAATTCCTTGTATGTGCACAAATACTTGGCCAATAAACCGATTTGTATGACTAATTTTCTCACTGATAGATTAACCGATCCATTTCCAATTTGTAGATGTAGATTTGTAGATGTCTTGCATTGCAGTGTAAGGTGCATCTGTCCTAGCTGTGCAAGTTTCATAATATCCTAATGAAACCCAATATTAAGAAGAGATTAAAACCTGATTGTACAAAAGCCTTCCCAAGCAGCAACATATTGCGCTGCTCATCTGCGGTCGTGGAAGCTCCTCATTTTTAGCCGTTCTCAATCTATAAGTACAAAATAACACAGCTGAGCCAATTTGTGAGTCACTCAAAAATGATAAATCTACTGTACAATTGCAATGTATTTTGCCTCTTAGAAAAATCTTGACATCTTTAATATCTTAAACTTTAAAAACACATCGATCTCTTGGTTACCTCTATAAATTACGGTACCAGGCACATACTATGCCACATTCCTCTAACTAACGTCCACATTTACCACTACATCTTCACCTTCTCACTTCAAAGACGGTCTCAACAACAGTCATTTTTCACATGCCTGCTTAATAAGAGGGTGACTGGAAGGAATGGGTGGGAAGGTTAAGAAGTCCCAAGTGTCTCCTGTGCTGCATTTGGATGTTTGATGTGTCTGCATGGAACAAGTTGACTGTAAGAGCCCATCTAGGTCTTTGCTGAGAAAAAGAATGAGAAAGAGACAGCGAGGGAGGGGGGCAGCAGGCACAGGATCTCGATTCCAGTTTTGAGAAAATTCCAGGCATACTTTTCCTTCTAAAGGACTTAGATGTCAATTTAATCATTCTGCCTATTTTGGTTCCCATTTAATCAAAATGCTTGTTGTACTGGAACAGACGTATTTCCCACTGGACGAAGGTTTTGTAGTTTGCACTCCCTCAAGTAACTGATCAGTCTTCAACTTCACTTCCTTCTTCCTAGTCCAAGACTTTGTTGGGAACTTGCCCACCGCTGATGTGTTGCTGTGCAAACATGAAAAAGAACTTTGAAGCTTTTTGTCTTTTTCATTGCCAAATGCATTTTTGCACGCACACAAAAATACGCAAGGGTGCCCAATTAATAAAACAAGTGCTATTAGCTTCATATGCCATTAATTTCAGGTCACAAGTACAGTACGTTTCAGCAGTTAATAGATTGAATTTTTAACCCTTTCCATAACAACTGTCTTCTGTGTTCTATTGAAAATAATTCCTAATTTCTGGGTCAAACATCTCATATCACATATATCAACATAAGAAGCTTTTAATAGACCAATGTGTGCTAGTAATAAAAAAGGCAGCAGGCGGTGACATGAGAAGGACTGGGCAGTCTTTCACGGGACTGACTGCCACATAACTGCCGAAACTCAGGGTGTGTCAACATTAGTTTGCTCAACCAACAGAGCCGTCAGACAAACAGTGCAGAACTACAAACACCTACCTGTCTTGCTTTCGTACCTCACTGTGAAACTCAATTTTTCATTTACCAGGTACACAAGCTCAGGACTGTGTGTGTGTGTGTACACCTTTGAAAAATGGGATGGCTGCTGCACTATAGGCATAGTTACACAACATGGACTTAAATGTCCAGAAAACAAATGGATCATGAGCTCTATTCTGGTTGTATGAAGTCTGCCTTAGACAAAAGAGCAGTCAGAGCACTTCTTGTTAAAATCATATACACTTCAAGAGCAACACAAAATACAACCTCTAACAAAACTTATGACTTAAAAGAAAATAGGTGCCATAAGCTTAGCTTAGCATTAGCTTAGATGTACCTAATAAGCTGATAACTGAATGAACTGTAAATGTCCTTGAGATTAAAAAAAAAACACATACTCAATATTCTTATCAATGAAAGTTTGAACACGTACGGCAGAGAAAGACAAACTGAGATATTTATTTATCTAAAGTAGTAAAAGAAGTAATGTCACACTTGAAAAAACTAGACACATCTACAAAATCATATACTGGATTTTCTTTGTGAAAGCCAGCTACACCATCACGGTAAACTTCTGCCTTATAGTTATGGAAGCAGTGGCCTACTGTACGTGTCAAATATTCAACTTCCTAGCATCTAAAAATATAAACGTTAGCAAATCAAAGGATGCAATTACATTTGAGTTTTACTTGTGCTCTTTTCTACAAATGGTAAGTAACATATTCTCATTAATCATTTGAGTAACTGCAGCAAACATACTCTCTAGCTGATGTGGGAATTTGTTGACTTTTCTTGTCATACTGTAAATGACAGATCATGTATTGGTAATTATGTTGGTGTTTGGGCTGCCAAACTGATCACATAATTTAAATAGTCATTTTGTTCCAGCTTTGATTCACTAAATTAATGCATAAGCTGTTACTCATCATTTTCTATGTTGATTTTGCACAGCCAAAGCATTTACTTTAAACTGAATATGACGCAATGAAAGACAGCCATACCTAAATACTGACTACTGTTCAAAGCCAGCACGTGTACATGACTTATCGCACACCAAAACTATTTTTGTAATAAACTAATAGATTAATCAAGCAATACATCCAGCAAACTATATGGAAATTTCCAATGACTCAAAATAGGAATGAAATGAAAAAACTTGGCTGGACACATACATAGATTTCCAGTGTATCGAGCAGTGTAAATACAAAGATTATTCACCAATAGTTGTGATGTCTAGACAGGAAAACTGCTTCAAAAGGGTTTGATCTGTTTAAATACTAACTACATTTTACTGTGATGGAACTCAACGTACTTCTACGCTTGATAGAAAACCACTTCAATATAAACGAGTAGGAACAGGGCTACTGGCAGTTAGTTGGCACAGTCACACTGGTATACAAGGTCAGGTTGTAAGAGTCAAGTAATTTGATAGTCCAGGACATAAGCTCATGTGTGTGATTATTAGAATGATCAACCTTGGCTGTCAGTAGTGTTAGACATACAGCTGTGGGAGTGAGGCTGTAGGAAGGTATCTGCCAAATCTGCCTTCAGCGGTGCTATTAAGCCCATCAGGATAGTTGGGATACCAGAGGGCATCCCTGTGATGGCCCACAATGTTCCTGTTCGCACACACACTCTCACAAGTCTCTGGGTTATTTCATCCTCTGTGTGTGTGTGTGTGTGTGTGGGTTGTTCATCTGTACTGTCTGCAATTTTGTTATTTCTACTAAACACAGCCATGCCTGTCGTTACCTTGGCAGCAGCTAACAGGGATCCAAATAAATATGGCCAACACAAGGCTTATCTGCTTGGCTTACTGTAAGACTTACTAAGAGAAACCATAATAGGCGTAGGTAGGCTCCATGCATGAGACATCCTTGGGTGTTGCCAAAAAACAAATACTCATTAACCCAGATACTACCAACCTGTTTGAGCGGTGTGCACATTGACAGATGAAGTGTGTGCTCAGTGTGTGTGTGTATATATATACAGCGTCCTGACTCCCATTTCAATTATGAGTTCAGGTAAATATCCTGCGCTGCCTGGGGCCTTAGTTCGTTCAGGTGTACAGAATGTGCTCATGGATTTGAATCTGAGCTCTACTGAACACAAACTCCTCGGCACCAAATGGCAGACTGAAACTGATGGTGACGTAACAGAACATTTAACAGTTAAACATCCACATATTTACATCAGGAGGTGATGGAGACCAAAAACACGACACTGGATATTATGGATAAAACATGCCATTAACAAATAAAACACACTTCAGAAAACCAATCAATCGTTTCATTACAGACTCAGGTACTTATTTCCATATATCTAACAGCTGGATGCCACTCAACAGCAACGCAACATTAACCTCTTATTAGCTGTGCAGATAGGCGGGGAAGGCGCTGTTAGCTGCCTGGTGACATGGGCGTTTCTGATGTAATAGCGTTTGGATGTAAAATAATTGAACTTAAAAAAACTTAAAATAATCTTCCACAGCCTACTTCCTGGAAGACATTCAGGTGGCAGCTAAACTTGCCAAAAAAAAAGAGAACCAGCTGGAACATGTATTACATGCATGTACCATGATGCTTCTCTCTCTCATAAATAAGAAGCGGACAGTGGGAATACTTTGGTCAGATTATGAGACTATGCCTCAGTGCTCAATAGTGGTCACATCTGCACAAGACGCTTCCTGAGGAGTTAACCAGAGCATCTCTCATGCTTTGGCATCATAAATCTGGACTCATCAGACCACATGACCTTCTTCTTTTGCTTCAGAGTTCAATGTTTGTGCTCCCTTGCAAATTGAACCCTTTCTTCCAGTCGGCTGACGACGTTTATTCCTCAAAGACAATGGTTCCCCACTATCCTTCCAGTTTTTAATAATGCGTATGACAGTTCTTAACCATGCTTTATGCATGCTAATGATTTGACCCTTCTCAAACAGACAAACATCTTTTCCACAACAACCACATGATGTGTCTTTCGATGTGGTTGTTGTGGAAATGAGAAGCTACTCATTGTAGCACTCGGGGTTAAATAACTTGTTGCCAGCTGAAAGATAATCGGCCATGCAGTAATTATCCAACAGGAGGCTGGTACCTATTTGCTTAGTTAAATCCATGTGGCAACTTTTTATTTTTTTTGGCCAGGCAGTGTAGTATGTTTTAGTATATAGCTTTTACACGTTTTTAAGTGATTTCAAGACAATACACTGCCTTTTATTCTGACTACCTTGTTATTGGCTTAATCTTTTTTTTTTTTTTGTTAGTTTAGTTTTTTCTCAATCTATCAAAGAGCTTACCGGCACCCAAATACCGGTACCCAAATGAAAGTGCTTGTACTTGCAGTATGACTAACAAGAAGTGGCATTAGATACATCTCCTGTGTGGACAGGAATTACGTAACGTGGGAGGCGTTCATATTTTTTAAATAAAATACTAATTATTCATTAATTCAGACTTGTCTGTTTTATAAAAGGTGCCAGCCAAAATGTGCTGGATGTGGAAACGTAAGTGTTGCTTGAGCCAAGTGCTTTGGATACTGAACACACGGACATATATACATACTGTGTTATAGTAGCTTACCATGATTATGAGTAGGCCATTTTTGTATATTTTCATGAAAAATTGCCAAAACATTAACAAATATTGTCATAAATAAATAAAAAATTATGCTGAATTCGTACCCCACATGGAACCTGGATCCAGCATATTCTGTTTACACCCCCAGTGTTTCATGGGAACTATAATTAGAAAGCTTTGGCATGATTAGACCTTGGACAGGCTAAGACAAAGAACGATATTAAAAGTCCAATATTATTAATAAGCTGCATTTGATGGAGATGAAGGACATGTCCGGATTTTATCAGAGGAGGCTACATTGTCACATAAATGACTGACTTGAGTAGGGATGCTCCGATCAGGGTTTTTTGCCCCCGATCCGAGTCCGAGTCCTTTGACTTTTGAGTATCTGCCGATACCGAGTCCCGATCCGATACTCTGTGTTTGTTTTTTAAGTGCCGAATTAAGTTTGTGGTATTAAACAACGCTTTGTCCTTACCACCCCTCGATATTCCAACTTTGCAAATTTGACAGTTTGCGACTGCATCGTTCTCCTCACATACTTTAAAATACTTCCACACAACAGACATGGTGCGCCACAACTCGCCACTCCGCTTCAAAACAAACTAGCATGCTGGTCTTCTGCACATGCGCATGCCGTAAACGGTGGTAGTAAATACTCATTTTATTTTTTTGAATCACCAATAGCCCATATATCAACAATCTAATACAAATAATGACTAAATAAATATATATAAAACCGATCTCTGATCGGGTCGTAACGTCCGAGTCCCGATCGAGTCTTCAGTTGCGTGATCGGCCCCGATTTCCGAGTCACGTGATCGGATCGGTACAACCCTAGACTTGAGCAAATATCTCACTCATAAAACATATAGCTTTTCTCATGTAATACGTTGCCTCTGTTCTTTATGTTGTACTTCTTCCATTTCTTCAGGCTTGATGATCCACGTCTGGTGTGTGGTGTCTTTTTATTTATTTGCAGTATTAAGTAAATGATCAAAATTCAGGTGTAGTATGATGAGAACTCAATAACAAATATGTCAGACACTGGTGTTTAAAGACTCAGAAGAACAATTTAGAACAATCTAAAACAATTTCCTGTTATTTAACACAAAAACGAATGCAAGAGGCTAATTACATGTACATATTAACTTCTTTGGAAAAGAATTATACATTTTGAACATACTACAATAGAAAAAGAAAAATGCACGGCATAATGCAGCACTGCATGCCTCTTACAGGTAGTTTTTCTACGACTGACTTAACTTTCAGTCAACAGTGGATCCACACAAGTGTCTCCAGTCAATGTTTGCACACTGCAACACTGCATGGAGGTCTCTTTTTCCTAACACTTTTTCCCCCTAAACTTATTATAATGTGCCACACCTCTGTCCTGACTATTGTCTAGTTAGCACAACATATCAGCTCAAAACCCTAATATAGTTTTGTAGTCAGGTTTCTGGTTTTAAAGTAATAATTGGACATAATTCTGAGAAAAGTACATGAACATTAAAATACACTGTGATAACTAGAAAAATACATATCTTGATCAAATTTGAGATGAACGGGAAATGAACACTGATAACTGTCAGAGCCACTGCCACTGCACACACTCAAGAGTCAGTTTATACATCAGAGTTATACTTCGGGACAACTTAACTGTATAAAAAAATGATCATCATTAGCATTTTTAGCACTGTTGCGATCACAGTCAAGCCCACATTGAAAAAAAGGCTATTTTATGAAGAAAGCACAAATGGGTGTTATTGCAGCAGTTCTTGGAGCTCAGCCTGTACACAATTAATTACTTGTGACTTTCATTAGCTACAGAACAGGCAGCAGAGCACTGCTCTGACAAAGGCTCTTCCACTATGAACTAGCTAACCACACCACAGAGGAAAGCCGGCCGGCTGCTGATAAACAGCTGGAAAATTTGACGCTGTCGCTTAAAATGTCAGAAAATGCTTCTTAAAGGTAGCAGATAAGCATTTAATGCCACATCAGACCAAACTTCCAATTAGTACAGCATTTAAGTAAAAGGCTTTGAGTGCTTAGAAAATATGAGTGTTATCCTGATGCTTCAAGCTCAAAAGTGCTAAATGTGTGTCTTCTCCACCAGCAACACTGGTAAGCCATAACTATAACATTGTTTAGGTTTTTTTGCCGAATCGGTCTCACAAATCCAAACTTTAATAGTAGATTCAAAAAGTTACAAACAACTGGAGATAAAAGATTCAAGCCCTACTCATGCAGCCAAAAACATAATAAAAAGGTCTATAAAACGGATGAAAGAGGTTCATAATTGGTTCCAAATGAAGTGAGACAACCAGAGAACACTAAAACTGACTGAGCTGTGAGCTAGATAGTGCTTAGATCCTTTTCACGCAGGCTTAAGTAAAATGAGAGCAGACTTCCAGCAGAAACTGAAGCACATTTTTCTTACATTTTCTGTTTTAAAGACACAGAGGTCGTCTTCCGAATCATTATCTCTCAGTGAGTCACCATCCCACCATCTTATCCGTGAGCAAGAAAGGCTTGGCCATAACAATGTTTCTCTGCCAACAACATTTTTGTATTACTAATCAGTATTTGGCAACATGTGGGTCAAATAAACCGGTGACATGTTTTGCACATTGCCAACCATAACCACATCACCAAGCCCAACTTTTATTTTATAAGTGGACAAGTAGTGCATCAATGGGCCTCATTCAGCCAGACTAAGACATATTACACAAAAACAACAACTATTCAGTCTTTCCTGACATCTTATAAACCAAATGATTAATCAAGACAATATAATAAGCATGTGAATGTTTTCTACACTTTGACAGGTCACATCAATAACAGGTCAAATAGATAGCAAGTAACTATCCATAAACTAACTCAAAACACACGTGAAAGAATCACATTATTGAATTATTTACAAGGCGCAAGTTTTGCTCTGGCTCTCACTGACACCACTTCCTCACTCATGAAGATCAATGATCTGACTAAGGATCAGATAAACATGAAAGCAGCTTATTGTATGACGATCCTGTTCGGAAACAGTTGCAGCCACTTTCCTCCTTTCACTTTAAAGAGGAAAGTGACAGCTAAAATCATAATTCTGCACAAATTTCAGCATTCAACAATTATTAATAACCTGAGGTTCTGATGAGAAACACATATGATTCTTTTGAGAAGTGAGATGAGAAAACAGTTTTGTCTTATGAGGTTCTGTGCGTTTGAGTGTTGGATGTTGACACAGCTATGACTGAGAGCACCCTTAAAACCAGGAAGTGTACACTCAGTCACCTGTGATAACAGGCCAGTAAGTCTGTGAAGTGTCCTTTATCATGACACTGAATCTTCTGTTTTTCTCTAACTCAACCTAAACTCTGACTTCTTTCGTGTACTGTGGAGCAAACAAACCGTGCTTTATGTCAATGAAATATTACATCAGCAGACACGGTGGCTCTGTTAGTCTTCCTTAAACATGAAAATTAGTCTGTGAATTACACTGCCAACTCTCTGGAGAAAAGTGATTTCCCAGAGCGGGCCACCTCAGTGAAAGCCTTTCTCCAGAGCAGACACCAAGAGAGTGCTGTCTCACTTGTAGCCGACTTAATTAAAAACCAAGTCTTGTTCATCATTTAAGCCACGTTTTACAGGCAGATAAAACTATGGTAATGTGGAAGGTGACTTAACGAGGGTTATTAATAAGAGGGAACTGCTGAAGGCTGGCTGTGAAACAGTTTGCATACCCAAAGTCACACTTCATATCTGTATAATTCAGAATGAGTGTAATAGATTTCTACAACTTTATTCTAATTTAGAGTAAGAACAGGATACTACTAATGCCTTACATGTATAGCAAATGTATATCACAGTCAGAACAAAGTCTAAATAACTGTCACCGTCAAACCATCAAAGTCATCCAGCTGCAGGTAAATGAATGAATGCAGGCAGTGAAGCCAAACTCATTCCTCCGTTATCTCACGAGTGGTCGTCTAACTTGTTAACAAGCTTATCATCAATCCCACAGTCGATGCCAAAGGACATTTACATAAGATATATATATATTTTTTTTTAGACAAAGAAGAAGACACAAAGATACGATCCAGTTATTAGCAACACACTCATCCGGCTTCTGTTTTTTTTCTGTAGATTTGTTTCCTGTCAACCCTTCTAATGAAAGTCGAAAGAGACAGAATGAAATATCAAATTACTGGGACAGTGGCTACTATTGGATATCCCCCCCAATTAGACTGGATATATCATATGAACCACATGTAAATTTAGATCTGCATATCATATCACAGGCAAATGCTGCGGTGATCTGGCAATGAGGCTTGAGCAGTTGTGGCTTCAGTGTTTTGCATGAGAAAACGTGTAGAGTATAATCACAGCAATAGCTTTTGCATTATCTGGGTTTTGTGTGTGTGTGTGTGTGTGTGTGTGTGTGTGTGGTGCAGATGTAGTGCAAGCATCCAGCCAGTGACAGCACATGTAACTCAGCTCAGACTTACCCAGCAGGAGCAGCTTCAGCTCCCTTCTTGCATCTCTCTTGTCTCGCCGGAGTTGCTTCTCGATCTCAGCGTTGATCCGTTTGGACTCCTTCGCCTCCTCACTCAGGCAACAAGCCATCATGGAGTCTAAAGTCATCACCGCATGAGCTGAACAAGCCCGTCTAACAAGGGGCGCCGGGCTGTACCTCACACAAAGTATCAAATAAATAACCCCCCCACCCCCCTGCGCTACAGTCTCTTTTCAACAAGTTATATCCAGACACTGAAAACAGGAGCTTGAGAGTCTCGCTTGCAGAGCCCGGCCTCCTTTGTTGATGCTAAAACTGCTGTCAAGTGTTAAATATTTGACAGATCAACGTTAGGCAGAAATCTTAAGCAAATCCTCAGGCTACAGGAACCGTGAGCTCATCACAGACCATTTGCAATGCAACATGTCAGCAAACATCTTAAGACGACTGTCAGGGGCGCAAATAACCATTTTATTTAATGCACTTCCCAGAAATGCTGGTATTAGTCTGTATAACTCAGTAACTAACCTGTGAGCTAACGTGCTGCTAACGTTACGACCAAGCTAACGTGACAACTTGATGAATTTCCAACACTTTTTTTTTTTTTTAAAACCACTTTATCGCTTGGACTCGAGGAAAAAAAACATAAAAATCCAACTACCAACTTCGGTCCCAGAGAGATTGGGACACAGTTAGCTGCCACGGCCACATTTGTACGATCCCTCTGCTGGTTGCCCGGCCGAGTACAAACCTAGCCGCCCCGAAACCAACACTGGAAGTTACGCCCGCGCAGTGACAATGAACCCCTGTCAAACTGTCCATCCAGAGAGGCTGTCCTGCTGTCTCAAGTCCTCGACGAACCCCGGGTTGTGTAATGAAAGCAGGCGCTCCGGGTAGGTATCTCTTCAGACGGAGGCACCCAGTGACCAATGTAGCTAAATGGGCAGGCTAATTGTTAGCTAGCTAGGTTAGCTCAGAGAGCCATCCCTGGAATTGCAGCCAACTGGCTAAAAACCAGACAGCTCCAACTGACAGAGCAACTTCATTGCATTCACCTAACGTTCGCCCAAAAAACCTTCACCGACACCAAACCCTCAAAGCGCGAAAAACGTCCTACCGACAAGTCAAGCGTAGCCTTGTCGTCCGTGCATTTTATCGCTCCTGGTATTTTTTTTTTTTCCTGGTGGTGGTGATCGCTCCTCGTCACCCACTCCTCAGCCCCGGTGTGGCGCTGCTGCCGACGTCACCCGGGATGCGAGTGATTGACAGCGGGGGAAAGCCAATCATAACAGAGTATGCGAGCATTTGAGGGCGGGGCGTTCCCGGATGGTTTTGCTTCCCAAGTTTGCTTGAGAGGGAGCAACGAGAAGGAGTCAACCTTTTGGAGGCGTGTCGGCGACAGCGACTGACATTTGACTGGACGGGCAACGCCCATCTCCTGTCAGAGAGCAGCACACCCACAGACCAGAACTGTTAGCGCCTGTTGATCTGCACAGTTGCCTACAAGCGTTTCACTGGTTCATTTATGGAAATATTTTAACATCTGGCTGCAAGCTGTGGAATTAAATTAAGTGTATTTACTCACGTAATCTACTTGAATAGCGTGCGTTTTCAAACAGACTACTTGTACTCGTCCTTTACCTCTTTAAAGCTACTTAATCAATCTAATAACAAATAAACTATGTGTAACATTTCACTCCTTAGTCATATTTATGTCTTAATATGTCCTTACTTTAACTAAAGTATGACACTAAAATCATTGTATAAAATACAGTGATGCAACATTTGATGCTCAAAAGGCACCAAAATTACAAGAAAAGAAAATAAGCATTGTCTTTAACTATCAGACCAGACCTTCTTCCAAAAGAACACGCAGTCACCAAACAAAACAAGAAGCGTCGCGGATACTGTCAATATTTGAAGTCCCCGTCTTTCCTTTGGATATGCATGAAAGGATGAGTAAAGTGTCTTGTGTTTCCGCAAGCCTGGTACGGAACAGAAAGTCTCGTATGTGCTTTGCAATGTGATACACATCTTGCAGGACAGAAGTCAAATAAACCGTGTATCAATTATGAATTAAAAGAACAATTTCTTTTCCGTTCTTTCCCTTTATCATAGTCGGTCGTGACCGTGACTCATCAGAGACCAGCTGAGTGAATTCATTCATAATTTGAACATGAATGTCTGCTTGTCTTATTCTGGATGCATCTCGTTGACTGCTTCTCAGACATCTAGAATAACGTTATAAAGCAGTAATTTAATTACATCTTGAAGTTTGTTCTCTTTGGCGGCCTCTATGGTAATACATTGTAACTGCAGCTGTGGTCTTCATAGGCAGACATAGGCTACCTTTACATGGACGATATGATAAAAGAGAAGAGAACCGAAAGTAAATAATTGTCATTGAAGATCCATTAATTTTTATGAATGCTTGATATAATGATCATCCAGAGGACAAGCAGTTACAGTAAACAGTTACTGTCCCTCCTCCCACCACCTAATGTTTAACCTGTGTGGGCCAAACGTGAAGAACTATATATTTTTGTGTTACCGATGTAGCCATTTCACACTGAATGGGCTCAAATCTAATTAAGCCAGTCTGTCCCATATGATTTTTTTTTTTAAATTATTATTATTATTACTGTGGTTTGTATTTGGCAGTAAATACTGTGCATGCATTGAAAGCAAAATCTTTGAGATTGCCACTTTTGTACGTCAAGTTTTAGGTGGGGGAAGTTTTAGAAGAAGTTTTACAAATCCTTTCACAAAATTTCTCATTCGACTCTGTAAAAATAAGATGAACGTTAAAGTTAAAAATCTTAATTTCAAAAGTTGCACAGTCAAATGAAAGTGGTCACATGTTTCCTCTATTTTTCCTGAAAAGTGGTGCTGTAAAACTATGAACTTACTTGCCAGTTCATTAGGCGCACTTGTAAAAATGAATTTATTGTACTACAAAGGACTTTGTAACTTAATTTTGAAAGTGTCAAAATTAAATAAATAATAAAACTAAAGTTATTTTTATTATCATTATTATAATATTGGTACAGTGTGGTCTGATCTGAAAATAGTTTTTTTCCAGATGCTACCGCTGCATGGTCTGGATGCAGGGATCAAGAAAATTGTTCTTACACTTGTCTTTGTGTAGATATTTCAGAGCTATCACAAAAAACTACGACTAAACAACAACTAAAGCCTGGCTGCCTAACCCTAACCTTAAACAATTAAATTTTCCATAACATCTAAAGCAGTTGTGACACATCAGAGAATGGACATGGTCCTTCTGAGGGTGTCCTGTGGTGTCTGGCAACAGGATGTTGTTAGTCGGGGCCTTTGAGTCCTATGGGTTGAGGGGAGTGGCCTCCCTACTTGATCTAGTGAACTTGGAGGCCAGGTCAACACCTTGTCCTGTTGTTCATACTTTCTGAGTTGTTCCTAAACCATTTTTGTGTGTGTTTCTGTGTCAGGCTGCATCCTGCTGGGGATGACTGCTGCACATCAAGGAGTATCATTGCTATGGAGTTGGGGGTACCTGGTCTAGGTGGGTGGTACATGTCCAAGTAACAGCCACATAAATGCAGAGTCCAAACATTTCCAACAAGATGGTCAACGTTAGTTACTTCTTCTGTCAGTGGTTTTAATGTTATGGCTGATCGGTGTAACCCATTTTAAGGATCGTATAAGCTTCCACTGCTGGTGAGGGTGAATCTAATTTTCACTACTGATGTGGCTTTGATCTGTATGGCTGCTTCATATTGCACAGATGAACACGTGTAACAGGTGATGTCACGTTATAATATTTCCCCCTGGAATATTGTGATGTAGGAGTGGAGGAATGGAGATAATTAAATGAAGCCTAACGATTTCAAAACTCATCAATTGTTTGAGCTGAGTTATTATTAAAGTTGAAACGTTGCAGTGGGTGCAGAGCAAAGACTTCTGCTTCTCTTTTTAGGTTTCATTTAAAAGGTTTGTTGTTCTTGTGTTGATATTTTATTTGTCTCTGACCAGGAATGATGACGATGAGGAGGAGGAGGAGGTGGAGGAGAGGAGAGGAATGGTGAAGATGGTCACTCACTGTCCTTACTATCCCAGCAGCAAGGATAAAATTACAACTGTGTCTGGATTCTTCACTGTGAACGAGCTGACAGGTTATGTTGTTGAGCAAAGAGACATCTTGTGGACATGTGGTTTAGTTGCAAGATATATTTGGTAACAACCAAAAAAAAATCTCTGTGGGTTTTTCCTTCTTTCTCTTCTTCCTTTTATCCAGGGCTGCCCACACCTTTTATAAGGAGAAGCAGATTAGATCATGTGAAAGTGTCCGAGGGCCAACAGTCCCTGACAACAATAAAAAACAGACACAAATGCAAGTGAATGTTCTGTTTTTTAATATTTTAATTTACATGCATACAATGCAACGTAAGAATTCAGATGAACACATCAGGGGACACAAGTTATCATACAGAACCTCTGTGTGACAACAAAGCAACAGATAAGCCACTGCCATGTGAACTGAAGAGTGAAACAGTGCGCTAGATCATTTGGCAGGTCTGGTTCCAGAGCAGTGGTCGACACGTGTAAAATGTCACGTAGGTGGGAGTCACTTAGTCTTGAGCTCAAACGGTTCTTGATCAAGTTCATAACTGTGATTTGTTCACACAAATATGTGGAGCCAAACAAGGTTAATGATTACTTTGCAAATGTACGGATCTCTGGAAACTCCAGCTGACAGTTAAAAAGCACACTGAAGCTCAACCAGCCCCGGATGCAGGTATCGGTATTGGCAGTACTGGCCCTGCTTTTTTCAGTATTGCCCACCTCTACATTACATCTTAAAACAATTCTCATGGCAAATTAGGCAGACAGTTGTTTCAGCTTTCATTAAAAAAAAAAAAAAATTGTAATTTTCACCTTTCCTGGAAGCAGCGACCTTCGTTGTCAACTTTTCTTTTTTTACTTGATGTAACCATGACAGATGAAGGGTCAACACAAATTTTATCAGACATTTAAGTGTCGTCTGCGTACAATTGCAAAGCTCTTTGTTGTGACAACACCTCCCAATCAAGAGACAGACGTCATGCGTCATGGGCTGTAATTGGTCCTTCTTCTTCTTTAACATTAATGGAAGCTAACAGACATCTCTCGATGCTGCCCACACGAGTTGACAAAAGGAACTGCATGCTAATCAGCCAAAAATAACTAATAATTTTTAGAAAAAACATGGGGGCCATATAAAATCTGACCTCGGGCCGTGTTGGGCCCTCCAGCCGGACTTTAGACATCCCTGCTTTTATCTTTATGAGGAATTTCTAAATGTACTGCCTGTAATCTAAGTTGTAAGGGAAGGTTAAAATCAAAAGTAAATCACAATCACAGTCTTCATCCACATTAGTAAAATAAAATATTCAGGCAAGTCGGTCAATCAGAAAAATCTGCAGACACAACCTGTCTGCCAACATGTCCAACAACCTTTGTCTGCTGTGCTGACAGGCGACTTCATTCATTCATTTTGTTTTTTAAGTTTACAGTTTATGCATTTAGTGGAAAACACACTTTATTGCTTTAAAAAAAACATGAGCCTTCCAAGTTTTTGTCTTTCCTAAAAGATTTTCCATAGGAATATCTTTTCTCATGAGGAATAATAAAGGTCTGGCACAGATAGTTGTTTTAAACGGGACTATCTGACTTTAAATGTGAAGTAAGTGTGAAGTTTACAGTTCATTTTTATATCTGCTTCAGGTGGAACTAAACCAACTCCGAAGAAATCATTCACATACACCATTTTTAAATCTATTCTACCTAACAAAAAAACAATAACACACACACAACTGAAAACTGCGCTTGAACAGAAGTACTGAAATGTTTTCTCTCGCTTGAACAACAGTTTGCGTACATGAGTCAATTGTTAGAAGCGATGTTAACATGAAAGGAAGCTGCCTGAGGGTGCTCCATCGTCTCTGGATGTGTCACAGTGTCATCATATTAATCATTGATCATCTTCTGTTTCCCATAGCAGCAAGTGACAGGGTGACAAAGTCTCTGCTGCTGCATCAGCACCTTCAAGGCCTCGCTAATTATCCAGTGCGTGTGTCATTCCTAGAGCTTTGGATTCACATCTGACAGCAGGTGAATGCCACAGATGCCTAATTTCCCACACCTGGAAGTATGAAGCAGATACTTTCCTGTTACTGTCAGCTCACGCCCACTAGCTGCGCAGGATTATTTTTCTGGCACCCACCCCTCCTTTTTTTTGTCTCAGCTTCGCTTTCACTTGGACTTATTGTCCATAATGAACACATCTTTAATTAGATGAATGAAAAGTTGAATAAAAGACAAAAAAACAAAAACAAAAAAAAAACAAAGAAATGTGTATTAAACCGTTTCTATTCATATAGTGAAACACTTTATGGGAGATCCCACACCTCTCTTGCTCTTTCACTCCAGGTCTCAGGTGATCTCAATATCTGAAACTAGGAAAGCCTGGACAAACCGGTCCTGCTGGCCAAGACAAAAGATTGACATCCAAACAGCAGCCAAGGAGAAGGAGGGACAAAATTGCCGTATACTTTGTCTCTGCTTGGTAAACAGACCACAGTGTGAATAATTACTCTGATATCAGTGAAAGCTGCAGGGATTTGTGATTTGTCGTGTACTATATTTATCATATTAAATGTGTTTGGATAATAAACTGTCAGTATATTTATTATTTTATTACTTTACTTGAACTTGAGTTTTTTTAGTAATCTGATTCAAGTTAAATGTTTTGAAATACATTTTCTAATATAAATAATACAAAAAAAAGGTTTCAGTCTTCATGGACATAAATATTACATTAATAAACTCGTGACAACTCTTCTTTATATATAAAATAATAGTTCAACAAAACGTTAGTGCCTGATTTCACTCGAGCTCATTTAAAACATGATGCAGGAGATCTTGTGCATTGGCTGAAACTTTATCCACAGGCGCAGCGCACTCATTCACACCACCGTCAAATCACACACGACGAAATAATATCAATTTCCGGTTTGTCATTTTCAAAATAATATGGTTTTCAGATGAGGGCCAACGTTTTTGGTGTAGGAGGAGAAAAATAGTGTCAAAGTGTTGACTAAATGTTATAATTTAAAAATAATTTTAGCATTATTTTTGTGCATCATTTCACCCGTCTTCATCGTTTCATTAGAAACTACAAACAGCTTTAAGCAGCTGCAGGCCTCAGCCTTACACATGGATTACTGCATGCAAAGATTTTGACAACATTTACAATATGATTCAATCATAATTGCGAATGTCACGCGTGGAGCCAGCTATAAGACTTGTGACTTGGTATTTACTTTTGAACAATATGTCCAAGGTGTGGCCATGGATCAACAATGAATCACATACTGCGAGGCCAAAAAACTACTGCCGCTCTGCCCTCTATGGATTTAAGGTCTTAAACATGTTGCACCCACATTACACAGTGTAATCAGCGATGTGAGAGCAACAACAACAGCCGGAACAATAAGGCTATACCACAATGCAAAGGCACACGACATTTTTGATGCTGTTAAGTGTGCGCACTGTAATTGTTGTCAAAATGAAAACATGCAAAGATCAGCTCCATTTCATTTGTGTTGTGCTTCCTGAAACCAATTATTATAATAAGAAGAACACACCAGGCATAATTATGTTAATGATGATAAAGGAGGGCGTGGGGTTTTTCCAGGGTGTATGCCAGGGTGTGAATTAGTAAGTAAATGTTCTTAAAAGAAATATGTACATTAGCAGTAAATAATAACAAAGTAAGGAAATGTGTGAGATGTAAGGTGATTGTTGAATACACTGTCACACAGACTCGATTTTAAACAAATGTTTTTATCAGTTCAACAGATGTAAAAAAAAAAAAAAATTGGTCTCATCTCTTAGCCGAGACAGCATGCTCTTATTTTATAGTCCAACTTCCGGCGCGGCCGCGGCGCTCCTCCGCTCTCTTGCCGCAGCGCCGCCCTGAGCGCATTCCTCGTACTGTGATTTCAGCCTATCACGGACGGAGCGCATTCCTCTGTAGGCGCGGCGGACTTTCCCGAGCTACAGGTTGTTTCGTGCGAGCTGATAGAAGAAGAAAAACAAAAAGGTATTTAAACCTTCTGTCGCGTGTTCAGTTTAGCTGTTTAGCCGTCAGCCGCAGGTGGCGTGGGAAGAGAGAGACACTGTGGGAAAAAATGGACCACGACCAGCGATCGGAGCGCGTACCTGCTCGTCTTCAGGGAGTGTGACACACTGATTGGAGGTGAGGAGCCATACCTGTTTACCATTTACTCTACCGCTGGCACTTGTTTTCTGTGTGGAGCCTTCAAACCCCCCTTGACAGACCTATTATTGACACAGAATATCACGCCTGAAGTTATGAGGGGGTTATTTATAGATACTGAAGGCTTTATTACTGAGCTCAGGATGAACTTTCCTGTGTAGACAATGTTTCATTTTGAAGGGAAGATTTCCGGGATCCAGCTAGAAGAGATGAGTCGATTAGGAAATAAAAAGTAATGGACCTCAAATAAGCAGCTCGACGACCATTTCGGTCATTATCGGTTCGTGTCAACAGCTGATTATCCATTAACAGTCTGATTTCAGTGGTTTGGGGCCATGGCGGGCTGCTGGGGATGGTGCCGAAGCACCTGCGTGTGCTTTCTGTCCGAGGAGGAGAAGACGAGCATCGCTGTGGACAAAGAGATCAAGAGAATCCTGAAGCAGCAGAAGAAGAAGCAGAGGAGGGAGATTAAAATCCTCCTGCTGGGTCAGTAACCGCACACAGGGCACACAACAAATGTATTCATCGCTGATCTTTATACATAAATTTCAAATAGGAAACTTGTTAGTCTGACAGGTTACTAATGAGCACCCTGTTTGGCCTGTTTGGTAGCCTACAGACAAAAGTATGTGACAGCTATAGCGAGGCGTGCATCACTCCATGAGTATGCAAAGAATGGTCTAGATTAGCTCTGATTATGCGTGAAAACTACACTTAGCCTGTTTGGCTGCTCAGGGCATGACTGGGAGCTGCAGCTTTGATGCTTTCAGACACATGCAGCTTCACGGGATGAAAGGCAGACATTAGCAGAGCTGGAGGTAATAATCTATTCATTGCATGTCCAAACTAAGACTGACGGCTGTTTTGATAACTTGTGACTTTTCTTCAGTCTCTTGTATGCAGTCCGAAAGCAAATGTTGGTTCACAGGAACAGGGCCGTCATTATAACAGGATTTCTGTCAGTGCTGGAGAGCAGTGCTGAGAAATGACAGTGAAGTGTTTGGCAGAGTTTTAGTTTCTCCTCGCGGGAGTCTGAAAGTCTGCAGTCGTCTTGATTAGTGTTTTGTGTTGACGTTTTCTGACCCGTCTTTACTGTTTGTCAACCACCTACACACCATCGCAGGCATTATTAAAAACCAAAAAATGAGAAAATGTATCAGTTAATAAAAACTCATTGATAGTCGCAGTCTAGTTGAGGCTGAATTAAATGTTTGCTTCACTCCGGCTGCTAAGGAGCTTTTTCTTAATTGAACGGCAATAACAAATGGACAGGAGAAGTAAATAACATTAACCATCTTGTGACTAGACCAGGCATCCCCAACTCCATAGCAATGACACTCCTTGATGACTGCAGCAGCCATCCCCAGCAGGATGCAGCCTGACACAGGCACACACACAAAAACTGCTTTAGGGACAACTTAAAAAAAAGCATGAAAAACAGCACAAGGCCTCCAAATTCACTCGATCCCAAACTGATCAATCATCTGTGGGATGATCCACAGAGGACCCAAAGGCCCCCCCCACTAACAACATCCTGTTGCCAGACACCACAGGACACCCTCAGAAGGACCATGTCCATTCTCTGATGAGAACTGTTTTGGATGGATAGGTGGTCATAATGTTATGCCTAATCGCTGTATATGCTTATAATTATCAGTGCTTTTTCTTAATATGAGGATGTTCCTCACGTTGAAGGATTAGACCATTTAATGATTTTTGTTCTCATTTATACAATCTTTTTATTCAACCAAAAGTCAAAACATAATCAATTTGAAATGAAATAATCTCAGAAATGTAGCTCACATTGTTTGGAAGCTGGTTGAAAGCATTTGCGTTGCAGGGTGACAGCACCTGAGGTCAGAATGAATACAGACTTTCAGCCGTCTGCAGGATCAAACTTAAACCCTTAGCCTCATCAGAGCCAAGCGTTTAATGAGCGAGCCTCTTGTTTGGTCCGTTATCAACAAACTAAATAGATAACCGGGCAGGATGTGTCGGCTTTGGGGGAAACCCTGCAATAGTGGTCACCGTACAGAGTCACACAAAACAAATGTTTGTGTTCTTGAACAGGACCGTCAATAAACAACGCCTTTTTTTTTTTTAAGTGCACATTACCGGGAGAATTAAAGGCAGTTCCTGGAAAGCAGCGTTGAGAAATTACAGTAATGTGTTTGGCGGAACAACAGGTTGAGGGTTTAAGTTTCCTCCTGCAGACGGCTGAAAGTCTGCATTCGCTCTGACCTCAGGTGCTGTCACCCTGCAGCTCATCTACTCTCTATACTACAACCACTAAGTAAACAATGTACAGACTGGAAACTTGCCCTGAAATACAGGCAGCGTGCTGTAAACGCACAATAATAGGGGAGGGCATTATTGTGCAAGCACAGTTTGTGCACCGAAGCGTGAACAAGTGTAAATCAAGGTTTTCTCTTTTATTTTATCTCTGCAACCTCCAGCGCTTCCTTCCTTTCCATTTGAATCTAATCTGGCTTTGTGAGAAGAACGCCCACTTCAGCAGAATCTGTTGCTCTGTTGTGGTTTAACTGGATTTTCTTCAAGGGCTTTTTGCTTTTCTTCGCATAGAAGTTGCTGAGAAAAGGATGCTGTAGCCTGGAGCTTTGCTAAAGACTGAGTCAGTTGTTAAACAGTTAAGTCTGAGAGAAAAGCATTTATTTATGATGTAGTTGAATGTTATATTACACCCTCGTTGATAACTTAAGGTCTTTCATCTAGCCGAGACTTACCGATAGAACTGGATCTACTAAATATCACATCCATGTCTTTGTAGCATTAGTGATTGTTTTATAGCCGCAGCAGCAGCTATTATTACCTATTATAAAACCATAAAGTTAAAGATAAAAAAAAAAATGGTGACTTGTTCTGGATTTGTTTCTGTTTGCAACAAGGCAACATTCATTTAAATAATAATGTAAGTCTCCAAAAATATATTTTCTTCTCGTCAACAGCTAGTTTTTAGAATATTTACCTGCTTTGATCTATGTTCATAGAGACAGATCATTGAAGCTGCATGTCTTAAAACCAAAACAACGAGCTAAAAGGAGCTAAAGTGACGCGTGGAACAGAAACGTCTTTAAATCTTTATCTCGTGTTGTCGTCTCATTGTTTCATACGGAGACAACTTTAGACTGTGCGGCGGTTCAGAAAATTTTATTTAAGAATTTCTTCATTATCTATGTACATTCAAATGAAACAGGTAAGAGCTAATTAGCATACGTATTCTTCAAAATATAAACAAAATAAAACTCATCAGTTTACAAATTTAACATTTTCCACCTGACATTAAATCCAGCCGTGCCATGGCCCCTGCCCTCTCACCTAGTTTTGTTGTACAGTCTGTACATCTCCAATTTCCTTTTCTTTGGGGAATAAAATGCACTGACTGTTTTTAAATCACACTTCTTTTCTCTTTTAGAAACATCTTATCTGGTTCACTTTGACCTACTAGTCTTTAAACTGTGGTGGGGAAACCCACTGAGAACGATTTTGGGCCGTTTTAATGTCTTCCGTTTGCCGCCTCAGGAACCGGGGAGAGCGGCAAAACCACCTTCATCCGACAGATGAGGATCATCCACGGGCGAGGCTTCTCGGAGGAGGAGAGGAAGGCCTTCACCAAATGCATCTTCCAGAACATCTTCACTGCCATCAAGGCCATGACGGCAGCCATGACGACCCTCAAAATCCCCTACTCCAACGCGGAGAACGAGGTACGGACGAGCCTCCACCAGCTAGTTACGCATGAGCCCTCATTCATAAACACAGGTGTGCAGTCGACAGATTTGTTGGGTTGCGCCCGCAGGGTATCAAGGCGCACTGGCTCAGATGCACTCACACAGCACGCCGTGATCTATAAATAGATGTCGGTCTCACCATGAGCACATACAGACAGGTGTTGGAGAGCTAATTACCCAGAAAACCTGTGACGGAAAGTGCTCTCTCTAGTTCTTGTAGCAGCCATATCCACAGTGACACACACTACACATCAGTACATCTTGAAGTAAAGCTAATCACCTTGCTGTCTTCCAGATATATGCTAAGTGGCTGCAGGAGGTGAACACTGTGCATATCACTCAGCTGGAGCCGAGGTACGTGGACGCGATCGGCCGCCTCTGGACGGACCCGGGAATGCGGGTCTGCTACAGCCGCCGCTGCGAGTACCAGCTGCTGGACTCCACAGAGTAGTGAGTATCGGTGCTGGTGCTCGAAGCTGTGTGCCGCACCCTCGGTTGGGGCTGGGAGTCACATGGTATCACATGATGAAACACCGTCACAGCGAGCTGCCAAAAATGATGTTACGCTACAGGAATGGGTGGTAGATGGTGGCAGTTCAGATGCACTGGCGGCGAGAAAGTGCACGTGAGCGTTCGTTTTCATTGCAAGCGCTCAATCATCGCTGATACTGCCCTCAATTCTCTTCATACAGTTGAATGAAATATTGTTTGTGCTCACAGTGAGGAAAAATAACAGCATCTCTTTCCGGATGAGTCGTCACTGCTGTTCTTGATAATCCACGTACTGCTGGGTGAACTGTTTTCGTAGGAGCCGCCTCGGTGCCAGAAGCTAGTTTCACTGTTCACTGAGAGAGTTTTGCGGATGAGTCGCCACCACATTTTCAAATGGCATTTTTCATCACAGTCCCTTTAATTGGTGTCGAACTGAAGAGGTGGCAAGCATCTCATCACAGCTCGGACGGACTCATGTCGGGCTGCGACGCCTGTGTGTTCAAGACAATTTGCCTCGGGCATGCAGCTACACATTACATCCTGCTGAACCTGCTAGAAATGTCTTTGCAAAGTTATTTCAGATGCTGTGTGTTTTCTTCCTGACTGAGAAGGGTTTCCCTCCACACAAATATATCTTTCTTTCTTTCTTTCTTTCTTTCTTTCTTTCTTTCTTTCTTTCTTTCTTTCTTTCTTTCTTTCTTTCTTTCTTTCTTTCTTTCTTTCTCTTAATGACAACATACCAATAGACTGACTAGCAAAGCCTGACGTGGCCACACATTGCGTGCAATTGAATAGTCCTACAACCAGTCGGAGCATTCTGTTGGAAACTAATTAAACTCCACGGTACCCTGCTGATTTGGAGGACTATGTTGCTGTTACTCCTCTGTCCATAACCACATAAAGCCGGCCCAAGATATTTGCCCGGAGCATAATCAGTTTCCAACAGAACCAGAGCGACTTTTCCCAACAATAAATTTCTTTTGTGGGCAAACTGATAATGGCAGGACGGTTCGAAGCCTCTTTAGAGTAGTGAAGACATTCATGGAGCACTGTCGGTACAAAACGGCTAGTCTAGTTCTACGTGATGTAAACGAGTATATGAGAGGAAACTCATGCTTAGTTTAGCCAGTTTAGTTCAGTTCTTGTTCATAGGCTGAAGGAGAGAGAGATCAAGGTGATCAATGAGGAGAAGGAGTGAAAGAGAAAGGATAAGTGAGGTCAAATGAGAGGATGGAGCCATGGAGGAGTAATGACATCCCTTGTTTGTTTGACTTCTGTGATATTACGTTTAATACCTGTTGGCTAGATTAAAAAAAGAAGCATATTTTATGACAAATATTGGACCAAACTGTGGTTTTTAACGTTATATTCCTTAAATCGTGGAAGACTTTGATTTTTTTTTTCAGCCATCTTTTACGATTTTCCACCAACCATGTCATAATTCTGGTTTGTTACTGTAGCACTCAGAATAAGTGTAAATTTATTGCTCTCAGCAAAGTTCAGAGCAATTAGTTCTTTTTTTCATCGGTGCTTAAATTAGCTCTGCGATGGAGTCTTTGATAAAACAGCCGGCAGCTCTGTGACCTTAACTCCATTAATCATCCTTCAGAATGATCACTGAAACCTTTAAAACATCAGAGTTAGCCACAGACCGGCTGTTTTTAATCAACATGAAGAGATTTAACACAGAGGAGGCGCGGGCATTGTGCTCCGTGTATCTCAAGTGTCACAGAACAAAGCCCTGCGCTCTGTTTTCTCTCTTTTCTATTGCTGTTCTGCTCCGTGTTTACCCGGCAGCTCAATCATCGCGGTGTGGGCACGATAAGGGACAGGCAGTCAACATTAGCCGAGGACAGCTTGTATCAACACGTCATAAAGCCGTCGTCTGTACACAGGCTCACTCCATCTTTGTATTTTTAATCACAGTTTTTTTTTTTTTCTATCATCACTAATTCATCATACGTCTTGTGTCACTCGAGTTTGTTTTACGCGCTCGTGGCTGGGTGTAAAGTAAACACGGGCAATATGTTTTACTCCTGTAGCGCTGTTGTAAAAACTTTGTCTTTCTCCGTTCCCTTTTCTGTTTCAGCTACATGAACAATCTGAAACGCATCTCCGCCCCGGACTACATCCCCACAGAACAGGACGTGCTGCGAGTTCGATTCCCCACCACGGGCATCCACGACTACTCCTTCACCATCAAGACCATCACACTAAGGTGCTCAGATTACCAACCTCTCACAGGGACAAATCCAATACCGACGCTATTCACTGCGTTGTGAAAAAAATACTATTGACTCTTGCCAAGGGCTTTGTGTGCTCACGCCTGTATGGACGCAACAGGATCGCATTTCTGATTGCCTCTGTACAGAGCTCCTGCTAGGAAGTGAGGTGTCTCTCTGTGTGTTTTAGTTTGAACATGTGGAGGGGGCTTTGACGGAAGCTCAGCAGATCCAAAGTTCACTTATGAGGGACGTTGTGTTCCCAAATAAAATGAAACCCGCTCTTAGGATAATATAATCTGAGGAAGGACTCATTTAATGGGAAAATGAAATGCAGAGACGTCACGGATCCCTCGTTCTAATAAATGTAGCCTGTTATAGGAACATAGAAAGGTTTCTGTAATAGTTATGAACGTGCCGACCATGTCTTCTTCTTCTTCTTCAAGAGTTCTGGGGGAAGTGGAAGAAGTGTTCTCTTCCTTTGTGAAAGCGTAACATTAGAGGAGTGACATGTTGTTAGTGTGAGGTGCATCTTCATAACACAGTCTTATTAGCGCTGCGTGGGTGTGAGAGCAGGCTCTGATTACCAGGACAGTTCTTTTTTTTTGTTTCTGGCTCCGTTCTTCCACACTCTTGGCTTCGCAGACGATGAATGAATTGAGTTTTATCATGTCTTCTATACATACTGTCCATCCATATATCAGAGGGGACCATGCAGTCCATTTTCCAGGCTTTTGAGACATTAACCGCATTTAAACTTCATCATCTGTAGACCAGACTAGGGGGTCTGACCTACAATTTGGGTGTGAACAACTCAATATTTTCAAATTAAATTTGACGTACATAACTAAAACAGAAAATGTGTACATGTCTGTGTATGTTGTTAATATTACTAAACCTCGCTAGTAAGTGAGTTCCCTTTGAGTTCAGATGCTTTAACAGGCGCCCAATAACACTTATTTTCGTAGAAAATGATTTTTTAACTCTTCCTTCCTTCCTTTCTTCTCCCCTCTGGTTCTTGACAGGATCGTGGACGTTGGCGGTCAGAAGTCAGAGCGTCGGAAGTGGATCCACTGCTTTGAAAACGTGACGTCCCTCATCTTCCTGGCCTCCCTCAGCGAGTACGACCAGGTCCTGGAGGAGAGAGAGACCATAGTAAGAGAACCAGAACTGGTTGAGTTCCTAGGTCATCACACATCATACGTTTTTATTACTGGATTATTTGAACTTCTCTCAACCTTGGTGCAAAAGTAGAAATTTGGGGATGAAAAGTTCATAGTAAAAACTAAAGAAAGGAAGGAGCTGCAGAGAGACTGAAGAGTTTCAGTCACTTTTAGAAATTTCTCACAAGACCCCGAGTGTTTTAACGCTCTGCCTGAATTCACAGTTTACACACCTTAGCTGTGGGTTTGTGCCAGAACAATTGGCCCTGCCAGCAAAATAATTGGAAAGCCCCACATGAAGCAGAGCGACATACCGTCACGATGAGAGATGAAGCTTTTGGCGTCTTTACTCTGTTCAGGACTCTGATTGCTGTGAGGCGATACAGGGCGACATTTTTAACAAACCTTACACTTCAATGTCAATTACAAAAGCTAACAGATAAATTATCTATCTATCTATCTATCTCTTTGCCTTCCTTCTTCTCAGTGTCATTCTCACTGCTGTCATAGCATCCTTGCAACAGCAGGTGTCACTCTTGTACAAGAAAGCCTCTCTCCCCCTCAGCCTTTGCAGCTTCTTCTTCTTCTTCTTCTTCTCCTTCTTCTTCTTCTTCCCTCCCATCCTGCCACTAAGCCGTTTATCTCTCCCAGCCACTTTCTTTTCTGCTCACAATCTGAATAACCTCCTCAGTGGTCCAGAGACTGCTTCATCCACACCAGTCCAAAACAACAACAACAACAACAAAAAAATATTATCTCAGTTTGGCCATCCAATAAAACATCTTTTTATTTTTCCTTCTCAAGACAAAATCATAGCGTACAGCACAAAGCATCGCTGCCTTCAGGATAACTAAGGGCATCTGACTGTCTCTTCCCCAGAACCGAATGCAGGAGAGTCTGGCTCTCTTCTACACCACCATCCATTCTCCTTGGTTCCTCCAGACCTCCATCATCCTCTTCCTCAACAAGACTGACATCCTGGCTGACAAGATCAAGACGTCTGACCTGCAGAAATACTTCCCTGGTTTCGGAGGTCAGCTCTTTATTTAAG
Organism: Planiliza haematocheilus; assembly: GCA_005024645.1. Lineage (NCBI taxonomy): Eukaryota > Metazoa > Chordata > Actinopteri > Mugiliformes > Mugilidae > Planiliza > Planiliza haematocheilus. The sequence continues at coordinate 3,157,271 of SRSE01000509.1, forward strand.
TTTTTTTGTGAGGATGATATAAGATGAAACGTTTAGACGGTTAAGCATTTGGCAGAAAAAAACTGTTTGGACAAAAAAGATCTTTTGTGAATTTGTTCGTAGAGCAGAAATGAAACAAATGGGAGTTTGACTGCCTTTATTGTGAAGTTAATATATTTCCCACCTCCTTTTTAACGAGGGAAGTGTCACTGTATCTATCAGTCGCTTCCAGACTGAATCTGAATTACTCTGACACATTGCACAGATGTTCATGCTCCTAGAGGGTTTACTGTTCCTCTAGTGCCACCATTAGGATTCACAAATGTTGCAGGTGAAAGGTGAACTGCTTGTGCAAGAGTGGCACAGTGGTGCAGTGGTTTACACTGTCATAGCAAGGAAGTTTGTGGAGCTTGCATGTTCTGCATGCATGCGTGTGGGTTTTCTCTAGGTGCTCATACTCCCTCCCACGTCTCAAAGACATGCACTTTAGGTTAATTATTGGGTGTAGCATGCAAGTGTGATTGTCTCTTTGTGTTAGCCCTGTGATAGACTGGCAACCTGTCCAGGATGGTCTCCGCCTCTCACGCAGTGCAAACTGATGACCCATGAACCATGGCTGTAGATAATGGATGGACGTGCTAGTGCTACGCTACCTTGTTGCTTTGTGAATGAGGATACTTCGGTCAAATTGAGCAGAAATATTGTCGGGAACACGGCGCAGCAGGTTTTAAATTTCGGAACTAATCCAGAACTCGAAGCAGGGGCACAAGCGTTCAAACACGTAGCGGCGTTTGGAGCAGAGCCTCGTCAGCAGCCCGTTTCACCGCCATGCACAAGCACAATAGCAGCGAGTTGTCTGCAGGTGTTTATCTCATCTCATCACTGTGTGGACAAAATCATGTCCCAGATACGAGGGTTGTGACGCTTTTTTGCTCCAGCCAATTTACGTTGGGCATGCAGCTATCTCATTACATCCTGCTGCAGCCGCCAGAAATGTATCACTTCCAAAAAAAATATGTATTTGCAAAGTTATTTTTACCAGCGTGTTTTTTTTTTTGTCTCTGTCTCTGAACTGAGATGGGGATCCCTACGTCTTTCTTTATTTCTTTCTTTCTTTCTTTCTTTCTTTGTCACATATGAGTCACTTGAAGTACTCGGTGTACTTAATGATGAAGCTGCAGCCTTTAGTTCTGCTGCCGTGAGAAAGCCTGTAGAACGTCCACCTACAGCCTCCACCTCCACCTCCACCTCTGCCAACCCCCTCCTCCCTCTGTTACCCATGACAACCACAGACAGACATCATGCCTCCCCCTACACATGTGAGGTGTGTGTGTGTGTGTGTGTGTTTGAACGTGTGCAGGTCTGGAACTAGTGAGTGCGGGCAGAAATTTACACACGCGTGTTTACCGGCAGCGCTCCCACTGCGTTTTAGCACCAGCATTAGCGGGGCAAAATAATGACTCATACAGGGTCAAGCTCCTTGATGTCAATTTAGCCTTAATGACAACTCCGGGCAGCTTCTACCACTGGCTGCTGTTTGCTGGTAACGCTGCTTTGTTCCTGTGTGGAGACTCTTCTTCCTGCTGTCGTACTTGTTAAATATCCCTGCACTGAGAAACAGTTACGAAGCAAACAATCACGGCTTACGGGTTTTCAAAACTGCAGTTTACGTCAGCTAATTTCATTATTATATTTATGAATATGTCCTCAAGTGATAATTTAGTCCACAGAGTCTATGGCTTTTCTTTTTGTGCAGAAAATGGTTAGTTAGATTTTGTGGAGCAACAAGAAAAGCGTCAAATCAAAAACTTTCCAATTAGCTGCAGATTAATTTGAAGGCACTCTCCGGCGGGGTACACCCCGGACAGGTCTCCAGTCTATCACAGGGCTAACACAGAGAGACAGACAACCAGTCACACTCACACCTACGGCTAATTTAGAATCACCAATTAACCCAACGAGCATGTCTTTGGACTGTGGGAGGAAGCTGGGGGAACCCAGAGAGAACCCACGCAGATACAGGGGAGTCAGCCTAGATTCCAACCCAGAACCTTCTTGCTGTGAGGCGTCAGTGCTAACCATCATACCACTGTAAATAATTAATGGGTCACTGTTAGTATTAGTATAAGTGGTAATGATTTAAGTGGATCGAGCATATTTTCAGTCTTCTAGCAGCTTCTGCAACATCACACCTTCCTGATGATCTGACAGAGTAATGAATATGGAGTTTTTATTCAGTTTGCACCTCAGAGCTGTTTCTTCAGCAAGAAAATTATAACACTTTCTAAGGTGACACATTGTTTATTTTTCTGCAGGATTACTACATATGGATAAATCTTGAAGGCTGAAACATGTTACATCCTGCTTTAAGCCTTCAGAGAGGTTTGCTTAACTGAAAATAAATTACATCCATTGGTTTCTCCTCCCTCTGTGACAGGTAAGCCGCAGGACCCCGAAGACGCCAAGGTGTACATCAAGAAGTTGTACGAGCAGCAGTCCATTAATCGCGACAAAAGGGAAGAGTGGAAGACCCTGTACCCGCACTTCACCTGCGCCACAGACACCAGCAACATCCGCCGGGTGTTCAGCGACGTCAAGGACACGGTGCTGCTCAAGTCTCTCAGGGACTACGGAGTCATCTGAACTTTTCCTGGGTCGCAGAGGAAACCAGGAGGAAGACTCCAGCTCATGGGTTCACGTCTCCGTCTGTATGAGTGATGGCTCCGATGAAGGCCACGATGTGATTTCTTTTTCCACTTGAAAAATGGATTCCTTCTAAAGTCTGGACAATCAGACCATCAGCTACGGGGCTTCTTGATGCTTAATGCTCCTCCTCCTCCTCCATCAGGTCTTAATGATGAAGCAGAACCCACAAAGTCGTCCAGGGAGTGTCAGAAAAAAACAAAACTGTGTGATCTCTGGCCAGGCAGCGAGGAACCTGTAAAAAATTCTTTTTTTTTCTCAACTTTCAGCTTTTTTCTCATTTAGATTTTTATTTTTTACGATGAAGAAGTGTTTGGATCATGTAATGACTGAGCTGATCCATAATTGAAGCAGGAGCAGAGATGCTATGAAGTGCTTAACAGAGTAATGACTTTTACAGCTGGAGACACTGGAGCACATCAGTGCACCACACACCTCTGACACACACATTCACACACACTCACTCACTTAGATGCTTTAGTTTCTAGTTACATTCAAGTATAGCAGATGCTCACACATACTGCTTAGTCCCACTGTAAACACAGAACGTTTCCTCTGTGACCTAGTGCCGTCTTTATTATCAGACACCCTTGAATGATTTTGCCTCTGTGTTATTGGAACCACTGAGTTGTCTCTTAACGGTGTGCCAAAAAATCCCTATTGATCACAGTTATCTCCCACGAGCGATATTCCTTTAATATTATCTGCGTTCAGCATATGTGCCTTATCAATTAACGCGCAGGAAGTCACCTGTGCAACCGTCACCCATTGAGTCAGTCTCACAGTGCCTTAGCAGGAGCATATGGTAACATTTTCACCTCCTGCCTCCAGTGACAGTGACAGTTTGCACCTGGTGGCTTGATTGTTTTGTGTTAAATAGTTTTATTATTAGGCAGCTCCTGTGTTACACCTGGAAACTGTATGAGAAACAAAGAGTCTCAGATTTAATGGAAGTTTTGCATAAATTAAAAAGACATTTTCTCTCTCTTCCTAACTTTTGCATTTCACAAATCAGAGTGTGCTGGAAGGGAGCTAAGCATCTGTCGGGTCACTTAATCCTGACTGGCTTCTAAAGTTATCAATGTTGTGTTGAGTTAGTTTCTGCTTTCTCCATGTGTCAAAAAAAACTCTTCCTTTATTCTTTCATTTATATACATATGGGGGAAAAAAAGCTTTCTGTGTCTTTAGTCTGCTCTGAGCACACTGAGCTTTGAGCCAGACTGACTTCACAAAACAACTAGCTAAATTACAGTAGGTTGTTGACGTACAGATGTATCAGAGTGCAGAATCAGTTAAAAAGGTTTTCAAAAAGAAAGTCAGCTGCTATTTGTTTTAGCTTCTCAGAGCTGGTCATTCTGAATGGAGCAGGCACATTGGGAGACTTAAGGATGCAGGAGCTGAAACTTCCTCCTCAAAGGCCCAGACACACCAAACTGACATAAAAGATCAAGTGGTGATGAAGGTGACGCCTCACGTCGCTTCTGCCTGTGCCAGAAAGTTGCACTGGAACACGCCACAAAGATTAAGCTAGGGCAGCGGACGAATAGCCTGCCTTTGGTTTCTTGGTTCCAGGCATATCTTATGCTGTGGTGAAACTATTTTGGAATGGTCTGATGAGATGGAGAGGGATAACGGTGCTCTCGACTTGTCGTTTGCTTTCTTTCATCGCTTGCTCTTTTGGTGCATTGGTTCTCTAAGCCGCCAATCAGGCAATCTGGCAGTGATTCTGGACATGGTGGAAAAGGGTCAAACACACTCACCGACAGCTGGTCTGGACTTAAGGGATTCATTAAAAGCCATTATAAGATAAACAAAGATACTTGATATCACGCAGGAGTACGCAAGAGTCTCCAAACAAGAGCACAGACCTGGAACTGTCCTCTACAAGTGTCTTAACACAGTTTCTACTCACAGTTTACATGCAGCAATACAGCCAAGAGCAGCTTCTATGAGAGTACCTCTCAAAGTTATTGGAGGGCACGACTACTGCTAAAACCAGGGGCCTAAATTGGATCACACGTTTGTAAAGGTCATTTAAAGATGGAGCGGTGGTTAGAGGTGCACCTTGGGACTGAGGGGTCCCAGGTTCGCCTCCCCTCATGTCCTGAGGTGCCCCCAAATTGCTCCCTTGTCCTCAGACGCCGTAGCCCACTGCTCCAACTGTACACACTAGTGTGTGAACAAGTCAAACAGCAGGAACTGCAATTTCCCCACTGCGGTACAATTAAGGGTTAAAATTATTATTAAGACGGTGTTGAGTGAAAGATAAAAAACATCAGTATGAGCAGACAGTGGGAACTCACCGGGTGGAGGAGGGGGATTTTGTCATATTGATCAGAAGTGTTCAGAGTTCGACGCCCTAACAGTGAGCGTTGAGTTTGTGCTGAGCGGGAAACAACGCTGAAGTTAAGTGACTCTGATGTGGAACTAACTAACCGGCTCACTCTGATGGTTTCGGCTGCTATTTCGCTAACTTTGAAAGTGTTTTAATCTCTACACTGCTACACTTTATATTCACATGTGGTAACTATATTTTTAAACGATGCCTTCATATGTGTAATTTTTTACTGTAATTTATCTATGACTGCTGTTTTTTGATTGATTTGTAAGTGCTGTATTTTCTAATATTGTCCACCAACAGCTCCTAAACTGTGACTAGAGAGCACGTTTGCTGGTGAACTACTTCTTGGCGTTGGGAAACCTCTTTTATGCGGTGACAGCGAATAATTTTGTGTAGACTCGGGTGGAGGAAGTGGGCAAACAGTTTTTTTTTTCTAGTTTATATTAAAAACAAACTCCTGAACACACGCTGCCTCTTCTATTATTTGTCTCCTCGGCAGAGACGGATAGAGAGAGTCTCCTCGTCTGTCTGTGTGGTATGTTTTCACCACACGGAGCTGTCTCTGTCACCTAGAAAAAAAAATCTGACACGCTCGCAGCGTTTGCAAATAAAACGCTGCAGGATTTGCATCGGAGTGACATTATAAACGCTACACTCATTTGCATAAAACAGCATGCATGTTTCTGACGATTCCTCTCTGAGCGCACGTGTCACACCCACAAAGGACACATAACGAATATCATGCAGCGAGCGGATGAGGCCCATTCTGGGGAAACTTTGCTGTGATGCACACAAACAAAGGGACATGTACACGTGCACACACACCATGGCTGGTAGTGGCTGTCAGAGCGTCGCTCCATGGGAGACTGTGATCCAATGGCCCTGGTAACTGTCAGTTTCATCCAGACGACTTGACATTTTCAAGTGTGTAAGTTTGTGTGCAAGAGGGAGAGAGGTCGGTATGTCCCTGGGTGTACATGCACTTAAGCATCTTGCAGACAGAAGTGTGAATGTGTCTTCAGCTGTGTCCACCTCTGCCTGCGCTTATGTGTGTTTCTATTAGTGTGTGTGTGTGTGGACTTGTTTTTATTAAGCTGTGGGGACCAGTATTTCACCAAATACTGGTGTTGTGGGACCTGGATATGGTATAAATACAATTGTTTACTCAGCCATATAACTTTGGTGTCATTTAGAGTCGTTTGGACTTGGATATTTAGATCCGCGTATATCCATATAGTGGGAGTGACTGGGGCACCGAAACGCAGCCTTTAAATAACACATTATCTGCCGTGAAACTCATTAATTTTGCCGATATTTTGTTATGATACACTAGTGCTATTCCCGTTGAGTCCGGAGTTACCTGTTATCTATTCGCGGGTGTGCAGCAGTTTGTTGTTCTTTGCCTCTGCATCCTCCTTTCAACATGCTCCTCATCCGTATACTCTGGTTCAAAATGGTAAGGACGTCCATCATAAACAAAGTTATCATCCACAACCTCAGAATCGGAAAAGATATTCAGTCATGTTGCAAAAAACTAGCAGTAGCTAGCAGGGAATTGTAACAAAATATTGGTGAAAGGAACAGGTTTCGCAGCAGATGATGTGTTATTTAGAGGGCAGGGGTCGCGTTAACCGAATATTTTCCGTCACTGATTGTTTTTTTAAAACTGTGACGGAAAAATCTGGCCATCAGTCATAATGACAGATTGCACTTCACACACCTGACCACTTGGTGGCAAGTGACCTTATTAATTGTCTCTAATCGCAGTGTTCATTCCAAACATCACGGAACTTTAGTCAGTGCACGATTTCCTGTTACACCGATTACACTGATGCATATACAGTGGTATGCAAAAGTTTGGGCACCCCTTAGGAAAATCATTGCATCAGTTTGTCACTTGCTGAACTTTTGAAGCGGCAACTTTATTTTAACAAATGTTATACCTTATGGAAACAGAAACATCTCGGTAGTGAAATCATTTTCATTGGTCCAACAGAAACATTTTTATGAATATTTAAACAAAAATAGGCATGTGCATAAATTTGGGTACCCCAAAGAAATAATTCCATTAATATTTAATAGACCCTCCTTTTGCTGCAAGAACAGCCTGTAGACGCCTCCTATAGCCACTGACAAGTCCCTGAAGTCTGGCAGGTGGTACTTTGGTCCATTCCTCCATACAAAACGCCTCCAGTTCAGTCAGGTTTCTCTGTAGGAAATAAAATCTTGTTGCTATGATTGTCTTTTATAAAGTTAGAGCAAATTATTATGAAATCTTAGAGGGGTGCCCAAACTTTTGCATACCCCTGTATATGTTTATGTATATGCGACTAACAGCTACTAAAACAGAGGAATCGGATGAAAACCATGACTGTATATAGTAAAGCATGTTGCTAAGACTGATGGAAAGCAAATTTTATTTTAAATACTACCTGATGGGAGCCTTGACAGACAATGAAAAAGTCTAGCGCAACCTCTGTTAGAGCGTGTGTTTCCCACTATGTGGATATACGCGCCTCTCCGCTAGATCTAAATTCTTCCGAAGGACTCCAAAAGTTATGTAGATGAGTAAACAATCATATTTTATGCCAGATATAAAGTCCAGACTGTAAAAAACGGTAATTACCCTTTAAGTTAAATCATATTACGACTTGGTTTGAGGGTAAAGGTTACAATTAGGTTATCATCATGGTTAGGGGTTGAGATATAACAGAGATGGTTAGAGTAAGGGGCTCAGGAAGGTATTATGTCAATTTAAACGTCCTCACAAAGACAGAATTAAGAGGGGTTTTTTTGTGTGTGTTTGTGTGTGTCAAAGCCTCAGACAGTGACAGGGCCACGTCGACCGTTCTGTCTCAGTCTCACAGGTCTTTCAGCAGCCTTGTTACTGCAGCGAACAAGCACACTGCTGCACACTTAACGTTCCCATCAATAAGATCCTTTTTTAGTACCGATGTCATTCAACACTCCACAGAGAGCTCTCCAAGCGGTGACTGTGTTATACAGCCTGCTTGAGCCAGACAGCGACTGGTCAAACAAAGACAAAGGGTAACAAATCAGATGTACACAGAGCAGGCATAACATTATGACCACTGACACGTGAAGCGAATAACACTGGTTATCTCTTCGTAACGGCACCTGTTAGTGGGCGGGATGTAATAGGCAGTAAGGGGACATTTTGTCCTTGAAGTTGATGTGTTAGAAGCAGGAAAAATTAGCAAGTGGAAGGATTTGTGCAAGTCCGACGAGGGCCAAATTGTGGTATCTATCAAACGTGGTTCAAGGTGGACAAAATCATGGACGGCCAAGGCTCATTGATGCATGTGGGGAGCGAAGGCTGGGCCGTGTGGTCGATATCAGACAGATGACCTACTGTAGCTCAAATTGCTGAAGAAGTTAAAGGAAAGGTGTCAGAATACACAGTGCATCGCAGCTTGCTGCATATGGGTCTGCACAGCACCAGCTGACCCATGCTGACTCTCGTCCACGTCCCAAAACTCCAACAATGGGCACGCGAGCATCAGAACTGCACCAGGGTTCTGGTCTGATAAATTCTTTTACATCATGTGGATAGCCTCGTAGGTGTATGCTCCTCACCTGCTGAACACATGGCACCAGGATGCACTATGGGAGGAATGCAAGCAGGCGGAGGCAGTGTGATGCTTTGGGCAACGTTCTGCTGGAGAACCTTGAGTCCTGCCATCCATGTAGATGTTACTTTCACACGTACAACCTACCTAAGCATTGCTGCAGACCATGTGCACCCTTTCATGGATATTCTCTGATGGCTGTTGCCTCTTTCAGCAAGATAATGCACCCTGCCACAAAGCAAATATGGTTCAAGAATGGTTTGAAGAGGACAACAACAAATTTGAAGTGTTGACTTGCTATCCAAATTGCCCAGGTCTCAGTCCAGGTGTTCAAATCTGTGGAGGCCCAACCTCCACCTCGTGGTGATACCTGGGAGTGACCATCTCACAGGACCTGCCATGGACTCATCACCTGAACACCATCGTGAAGAAGGCCAGACAGCGTCTCTACCTCCTCAGACGCCTCAGAGACTTTAAGTTGCCTCTCAAGGTGCTCAGGAACTTTTACACCTGCACCATCCAGAGCATCTTGTGTGGGAGCATCACCACCTGGATGGGAAATTGTACCATCAGAACCCCCCTCCCCAACCTGCAGGACATTTACACCAAACGTTGCAGGTTAAAGGCCAAGAAGATCCTGAAAGAGCCCAGTCACCCCGGACACTCTCTCTTCTCTCTACTGCCATCAGGCCGTCGTTTCCGATGCCTGAGGACAAAGACTGAGAAGCTGAAGAAGAGTTTCTATCCACACGCCATCCGCCTGCTCAACTCTGAGCCTTAACTGGACTTAAACATCACTGCACTTTATTCATGTAGCTGCTAAATACTGTACAGTTATGTACATATTCAACTACACCCCCACTGATGTATGTGAATGTGAATGAATGAATAATAAATGAATAAAATTTAGGTTTAAAGGGTTAAATGTCTTTCTCTGTGGGCTCTTAATGTGGCCTTCCTCTGGGTGCTCCAAACTAAGGCTACAGTTCTTTCTCACTGTGGCACAAATATCATGTACAGCTCTAAGTGTGTATAAATATTTAAAGCTAGAGGTGATCAAGTCGGAGCTGGTCAAAGAAAAAAGGCAAGTGGTGGAAACATCCACCGTCCCCAAAATGAATCAGTGAATGAATGAATTAATCAGTATGTGGGGTGGCACGGTTGGGGCAGTTGAGTGTGGCGTTTGCATGTTCTCCGTGTGAATGCATGGGTTCCCTCCAGGTGTTCCAGTTTCCTCCCACACAGTCCAAAGACACACTTGTTAGGTAAATTGGCTGGAGGCGTCCACGTGAGCATGATTGCTTGTTTGTGCCTCTGTGTTAGCTCTCTGATCGAGTGGCAATCTCTCCAGGGCGTACCCTGCCTATTTCTAAATGCCAGCAGGGATAGGCTATTTGCCTTTGACATCTAAAGAGACACTGGCGTCCGCATCCGCCACACCGTGCAGGACACTAATCCTGCGTTCACACACTGGTGACATTATTTTAAGACCCACAGCTTTATCTCGTTTGTAGGCCGTTTCTAGCAGTTTGTCTGAAAGTGAAGCTAGTTTTAAACAAGAAGTGCACTTTTTAAATAAAAATTATATTTGCCAAATGGGAGACGTAACTGTGCACCATATGGTTTGGAATAACAACCTCGGAGGCGAGTAATTCAGCTGTACTAATTTTCTCTGTTTTCTGTGTATAATATTATCTTGAATGAGGCAATGTGCAAGACTGGAAGTGGAAAAGATCATTTTAATTCTACCTACAGGAACGCACCATGTCTTGCCTCCTCAGCATTTGGGGCTAAATTTGATTTATCACTGTGTACGCACGTGTCCCAAAAATTGGCCTCGCTTAGAAGGAAGGGATTTAGCAACAGGTGGGGAGCCGGGCTTCAGTACCGTTTGCTGATATAATGAGGGATTTGTTTATGTAAATCTCAGATGACATATCCATATTCAGCGCCTACCTCAGATACTGCCGCCGCCGCTGCACTGATCAAAACCCCCCTTCTCGGTTGACATGTGCTCACCTCAGCGGGATGCTGAGCGATGGGTGAGAAGTCCAGCAGCTCTCAGGCGCAGGTGATCGCCTGAGCAGAAGCTGAGCAGAGATGCATAGCTCTGGTTCGCCCGGGGGCCTTTTTTAAAACCTATATTGCTGCCTGGTTTGTTGCTATGGACTGCTTGTTACTGATAAGAGCTGGTCAAAGCTTTTCCATTTCCACCAATGTTCCTCAAAGCAGAAACACACCTGCTGTGCACTTATCAAACGTGCGCGCCACATATGAAGAGACACACACAGATTCTCACACAATCACAACAATAACCTGTCAAGAATAGTATATATATGTAAGGAAATAAAAAAATAGCTTGGGTGATGTAAACACATACCAAAACCAAAGAAAAGCAGAAAAGTGAAGTTTCTAGCGCTCGCTAAGCTGCACCTTTAACTACTCATTGTTGAAGCTGTGATGCTGACCTGGACTCTATATTGTAAGATGTCAGTGTCATTGTGTGTCCGCCCCGTTCCTCGGGAGACATGTTTTTCAGCGACTCTTTTCAAAGCCATTTGCAGCATGAGGGCATAAAGAAAAAAAAGGTGCTTATCAGCAACAAGAAATGAATCAGTTTGCCAGCATGAATCACCGCTCGCTTTCCCAAAACAGCTCCAGCATTTGCAGCAGCAGCTGGCCCTTTGTAGCCAGCTTCACCCTCGCTGTGCGTTGTTTCACGCACATCGCTCGACTCAGGAGGGGGAAGAGTTTTCTCAATGCTGTGCATCGATAAATCCTACAAGAGCTTCACCTGATCTGACGAGGGTCGGTCTGAAATGAAAACCGCTATTTTGCTCAGTGATAAAATCCAGAGAACTGTTTGCATTTTCATCTCTTCGTGTTAAATCACCACTAACACGTTTATGGGATTAGCAGCCTATCTATTGTTGATATCTTCACGTATCATAATGCAGCTGCAGAAACTAAAGTGGCAATAAAAATGTGCTCTTCTTGTTACTGCTGGGCATTTTCTGCTTCAAATGACAAATGACCGATGGACACTTGAGGCCGGTTCCAAAAGCTAAAAGGCCTTTATAACAGAAATAAAAGTCTAGTTCAAAGCTTGGTAACAAAAGAGGGATTGGGAGCTTAGAGGCGCTTGTGGTCTCTGTTGATAATTTTTCCATTCACCCCCTGTATGGGGTGAATTTTTTTCATAGCTGTATTTCTCAAATTATATTTTAGGTTTGATTCTTACCACAGGTGCCTAGCTAGTTGTCAATAGCTCGTCTCTGCTCGACATTTTTGGAATAGCCGAGGCCGCAGCACTGAGCTTCAGAACCGTCCCTTCATCTCTATATTAAGTTTCATGGAGTGTCCAAAGTCTAATGTGATTTGAAGGCAAACTCAAAATTAGACAAATAATTTAAATTACACTACAAAGGTAAGAGAACTGGCAGCCAATGAAAAGTAGTAAACATTACCAAACCTTTCTGCCAAGTAGCGTTACACTTTTCTATTCTATCCCTCTCAACACTAACGCAACAAAATTATAACCACCCATTTAACAAGCTTCAACCATCAGGGGTTGCCGGCTCTAAGAGCTGATTACTGGCAAGTATCTGCTGCAGAGAGATGGTGAAATTACCATTTGGATGATGCGACACAAAGTGGGGCACAGCAATTCTCTGAGTATCTCTTCTCCTGCGAACACTCCAGATGCAATAGGATGAACATTAACACTTTCTAGCTTGCTAGCTATCTTGATGTGAAACCACATGGTGCTTTTATTTGGAGTCAGAAGTACGGCACAAAGCTTAGTGCATGACGTGGATTATTCTGATGATAACAAACCGACAGTAAATAAGAAGAAAAGTCTTTGGTAGAGCACCCTCCGCTCAGAAACACCTGGACTGAACTGCTTCCTGAGCATTAATGAGTTTTTGAGAAACTGTTGTAGGATTCTGGTTTATTTATGTGGAGGAGTGAGCAACACAAAATGTTCCCAATTAAAATGAAGATGAATTGCGGCGGCGAGTACCCGTTGTGGCTCTACTTTTGTATGTGTCCCTAAATCTCTGCCACACAGACAGACCATTAGGCACTGAAGGCTGCACTGCTCCTGTGGCGTCACAGTCCAAACACATCACATCCCTCTGAGGGGTCTACTGAAGAGCAGAGCCGCGAAGCTGTGCAGGGTGGAGGAGAAAGAAATACTGATACCTAACTCATCAGCAGGAGTTGACACTGTGGACGTTTATTTATTTAAGAATATGCCGAACTGAAACGCGCATTGCTGAAAGGGTGGAACCTCCACCTCTCAGACAGAAAATAGCCTCCCTCTATTGCATAGTGTTGTCATGTGGCAACAATTTATCATAATTTTACTAAAGGCAGTAATATCAAATCTAACTTTTTACTTTGAAACTACAAGTATTTGATGACATCACACACACAGATATTCTGTTTCTCTCATTCCCATGGTTGTGTGACACTGTACAGGTCGTTTTCTGAGCTCAATATTTGAGAAGAATTTCTTCAAAAGAAAAACAAACATGTTATAAAGTTGTAACATAAAATGCTATGCTATAGGGCAAATATTTTGGCCTAATGGACTGTCATTTAGTGACATAACACTGGGCTGCTCAGTGATGTTGCTCAAGTATTTATTACATTTAATAAAAAAATATATAAATGGTATTTATAATTCTCAGACACTAGACAGTATATTCTTCCAAGAATAAAATATATCATCCATACTTAACAGGTGGCAAAACAGTGATCTATGACATTAATTATAAACTACAATTTAAAAAAAAATATATATATATGTTGTAATAAATGTAAGTTCATACACTCTCTAGAGGTCTCCAGTCTATCACAGGGCTAACACAGAGAGACAGACAACCACTCACACGTACAGCCAGTTTAGAGTCACCACTTAGTCTAACGTGCATGTCTTTGGTCTGTGGGAGGAAGCCGGAGAACCTGGAGAGAACCCACGCAGACACACGGAGAACTCCACAAAGAAAGGACCCCAGTTCCAAGCTGTTGCCATAGTAACAGTTTACCAAATCAGTTCCCTCACCAAGTTTTAATTTTACAATGTTTTCTTTCACCTTTGTATGTTTCCATAATTTAAAAGGGAATTATCATTTTTTACAATCTGGACCTTATTTCTGGCATAAAATAAGATTGTTTGTTCACCCATATAACTTTGGTGTCATTTGGATAATATTTAGATCCAGCTGAGTGCCGCGTATATCCATATAGAGGGAGTGACTTGGGCACCGAAACGCAGCCTCTAAATAACGCATTATTTGCCGAGAAACTCGCTAGTACTATTCCCCTTGCACGTCTGCGAATAGACAACAGGTAAGTCCAGACTCAATGGGGTATAGCACTAGCGTATCATAACAAAATATTGGTGAAATTAACAAGTTTCGTGGGAGATAATGTGTTATCTGGCTGTGTTTCGGTGCCCCAGTCACTCCCACTATATGGATATACGCCAAATGACACCAGAGTTATATGGGTGAGTAAACGATCATCTTTATGCCAGAAATAAGGTCCAGGTTGTAAAAAAACGTAGTTCCTCTTTAAGTTCTGGCTAATGAAAACACATTCAAACATTTTTATCATGTTTATGCCACAAAGCTTTCCTGGATGGATACATTTATCTGGTATCATTTAGCCAGTGTTCATCTGATATACTTCTACTGACCAAATCAATATATGTGATCAGTTTATAATCCTGTTTCCAATAACAAATGAATAATACATTTACTTCCTTGTATATTTACTTTTTCATTTCACATTTTCTTATGTTTCCAGGTATTGAAATCAAATGATCAATTATTTCCACAAAAAAGGGATTACTGTGAAAGCTGTGAGGTTTTTTTTGTTTTGTTTTTTACACCTGCTCATTTTAAAAAGCATTTGGAAACAAGTCAATTTCATTTACATAGCAACTCTATTAAAAGTATTTTCACAAAATAGGGTTGTGATAAAAGAAAGCTAGCATTACTGATGACAGTGTCTGAAACCTGAAATAATAATCTTTATCAAACCTTTGTTGAGACAGAACCAAAACCAAGGTGCAAAGTGCTCAAAATAATGACTCAAAATGAGAAACAAATAGGACAGTACAAACAAAAAGCACCTCGATCCACAAAGAAAATACAAATTTATCAAATCAGTGCGAAACAGACAGCGCACCAAAACATAATAAACAGAAAGAGCTTCAGCAGACATTTAAATGAAGGAAATGAGGTGAATGGTGAACAGAGTTTACAGGCTCTGAAAGTCAAAGCTTTTATGTCTAGACTTGGAGGATTAGTTGTTTCTCCCTGGATGATTCAACAGAAATAATTTGAGTTTGAGTGAGTAAAAAACTTCCCAAACTGAGACCATGGAATTATTAACTTGTTTTAAAACCAGCTGAAAGCAAATGAGGACGAAACATTTTGTGGCCCAGACTCAGATTTAGTAAATGTGATTGCCTTTTGGTTAATGACCCTTTTAACCAAAGCCATGATTACCTTCTGTGTATTAGTTATGAACAGGAGAACCACACTCTCATCAGGTAACTCAGGATTAATTTGTTTCATCCTGGTATTTTAAGATTTCATTTTATAGACTTAGATGTGATAATCTGATATTTAAAATGGAAATATTGTTTTTTACAACCTGGAACTTATTTTTGTTATCTTATTTTTGGTATCTTTGGGAAATATTTAGATCTGTTTATATCCATATAGTGGGAGTGACTGGGGCACCTCTAAATAACCCGTCGAGGCTAC
Organism: Planiliza haematocheilus; assembly: GCA_005024645.1. Taxonomy (NCBI): domain Eukaryota; kingdom Metazoa; phylum Chordata; class Actinopteri; order Mugiliformes; family Mugilidae; genus Planiliza; species Planiliza haematocheilus. The sequence goes on from SRSE01000509.1 coordinate 3,172,669, forward strand.
TGCTATGGTACGTCCACAACCTCGGAATCGGAAAAATATTCAGCCAAGTTGCATAAAACTAGCAGTAGCAAATTACAGGTAAACAATCCGACCATCGTGGGTGGAGGAATGACATCATCCAGGTCAAAAGACATCATCTGGGGTCTGTAGGTCAATCTACAACAGGTAACTCCGGACTCAACAGGAAACAGCACCAGCGCATCATAACAAAATATTGGTGAAATTAATGAGTTTGAAATTAATGAGTTTCATGGCAGATAATGCGTTATTTAGAGACACTGCGGTGCCCCAGTCACTCCCACTATATGAATATACACTGATCTAAATATCTCCCGAAGGAATACAAATGACACAGAAGTTATATGGGTGAGTAAATGATTAGACCGTTGTCTTTCAGCCATCTGTTCTTAACCGCTCACACATTTCAGATGTATTTTCATATAGTAGACAATAGAGTTGTGTTGAGCTGCTGTGATATCTTTGTCCATCAGAAAAGGCCTTTGTGTCTTCTCCTTTCTCTTTTCTTTGTCACTCGGCATGGCGCCACTCTGATCACTTCATCTAATGGAACACAAGTCAAAAGGAAAGAGAGAGACTGCAGATCATCTGCTCTTATCTCCCTTGGGGCCTAATGTTACAGCATCGCACACGGACGCACACGCACAGACAGTTATCAATTATGGAAAGGCTACACAGAAATGTATCTGAAGCACTCCTCCCACGAATATATTTAACAGCAAAGTTCCTAAAAGTTTTTTTTTTCCCAGTTGGCGAGAAACTCCGTGAGCCATGTGCTGTTTACCCCATTATCGTCCCTGACCGCTGACACCAAATCAAATGGAAAAGTATACACGCATGTGTTTGTAGCTGGGGGGAGACGCCGCCGAGATATGAGATCCGCATCAGGTCAGCGCCTGTGCGCTTTTAAATGGAGAGGTTCTGTCTCGGTGGCCCACTCCTGTCCCTGAGGGAACGCATTGTCTGGTCTGGTCTGGAGCAGCAGTTCAGTCTCTAAAATGCTTTAAAAGCTCCCAGCTGCAGTAATCTGAAGGAGTAACCCAGTTTGCCTAGAGTCCTGGTGGAGGAGAGCGTGTGAGCCGTGCAGCAGTCTTTAATGTGTTTATGAGCACCGGAGGTCATTTGGGTCTGGGATTGTTTCATTTGTAAATGAATTATAATTTCTTGAATCATTTAAAAATTTGAGATTCATTCCAAGCTCAAGTGTCTCCTTGATGTCCTTTTATCAAATCAGACGACTGGGGGTGGAAGCATAGAGTTGTGGGGGTGCTCTGCTGCAGGGTGCGACTGGTGCACTTCAGAAAATAAATGGCATCATGAGGACGGGAGATTATGTGGATATATTGAAGCAACAACTCAAAACTTCAGCCAGGAAGTTAAAGCTCGGGTTGTAAATGGCTCTTCTAAATGGACAAAGACTCAAAGCTTACTTCCAAAGTTGTGGCCAAATGGCTTAAGGACAACAAAGTCGAGGTACTGTAGAGGTCATCACAAAGCCCTGACCTTAATCCAACACAAACTTTTGTGGGCAGAACACTAAAGCTACCTGAAATGCTTGACCAAAAGATAAATAATTTAAAGGCAATGCAACCTCTGACCCTCTGGAAATACGATCCCATCAATAAAATCTGAAATAAATCTTTGTCTGTACTGTTATTATGAGATTTAACAACCTTAAAATAAAGTTGTGATGCAAAGTGACTTTAAGACAGGAGCCGTTTACCGGGATTAAATGTGAAAAATCGTAACAAAGTGAGTTTAAATGCATCAGGCTGAGGTGGCTGTAAGCTCTCTTCTTTTTGGAGCAGAACCAGTAACAGATTAAAGTTAGTTTTATTTCTACTTGATAGAAGCAGCCCTTTCACTTCCACACAGCCGGTGCTGTTGAGTTAAGTGAGAGGTGTCATTTGCATCAGCAGCAGCTCACTGAGGGGCGTTTCAAACGGCCTGCCACAGACTGCCGACCTGCACCTCGCCTCTCACCGACAGCTGGGATAGGCTCCAGCCCCACCACAAGCCTTTACAGGACAAGCAGTTACAGAAATAAATGTATGAATGACATGTTTCAAACAATAAATAAATACCTGGCAAGGACCGATTGAAAGCACATGAGCCTGCGCGTTGCAGCCATGTTGGCCTTCATGGCGTAGGCTCATGTGCTTTCAATCGGTCATTGCCAGGTTAAATAATACTTTTTCAACTTCAGAGTGCCTCTGTAATTTCTTTTTTCCTTTGGATTTGTACTTCACCCATTGCAGAAGAGCACCTAAGCTAAAAACTTTTTGAAGTCTCCTGAGCGTCCTCAGCCCCTTTGTGTCTTCTCAATAAATAAATACCTACACAGGCAACTGGATACTTCAGCAACCAATCATTGCTTCTTAATATCTACCTTGATCAGGGTCACCTGTACTTCCTTAAGTGCTTCTCCAGCACCAGCCTTTATGTTGTAAACAAAATCAACTCAGTCGCTCTCAGATAAAGAGTGTGACTATGTCGCTGTTACTCTTCTGTCCATCACTGCATAAATGAAAATCCCCCACGGAAATATTGTGGGCAGGCTTCCAGGCTACATCGTCTTCTCTAGGGGAAATAAAGAAACAGACTTGTTCTTGTACTGTAGTACTGAATGAGTCAGTGTACACTGATAAACTGTTTTCTTTTCGGTTGCTTAGCTTCCAGGCTCAGATTTTATAACAGCGTCTTTTGCCTTTGAGTCCGTAGAAACCAACACTGTCTCATTCTCATCAGTATATTAGGAACATATGAAAATTAACATGAGGTGCTCTTGAGCCCTAAAAGTAAAGATTGGTAGATGATAAAGCAGACAAGCAGCATTTGATCCATTCTTTGCACGATGCTTGAAATCCAAAGCTTGACCTGCTGTGCCTAGTTACTGTTGCTAAGCTATCATTAGAAAATTGCTTTTCAGGGGAAGGGGGTTTAACGAATGGTCAATTGATGACGTAACAACTTATTAATGTAAATTCTACTGCTCTTGTCCTGCAGTAAACTGACATTTCAGCTTAACAAGGACACAAATGACAAATTTCAAGAAGTCTCCGCCAAATAATTATCATTATTACTTAATTAATTATACCACACTGCCATAAAGAGAAACCAGTGGCTGCCTGGCATCCTTGAGACAAATATCAGATCAGCAGCAACGCCGAGTGAAACACTAAGAGAGAGGTGACAGAAAGAAACGACGGACTAGAATAGCAGTAGACTGACTTTACGCTTGCAGAATGAAAATGTGTACATGCGCATTTATTTTCTTTCCCTTGTACAGCACACTTGATGCGCACTTATGTGAATACATGTAATTTACTTGTGTGACGCACTTGTGTCAGACTGAATGGCAAAGCTGCCGAGGAGAGGTGAAACCTCTCCTTGTGACATGTGATAGAAGTAATTATTCGGCGGTGCATGCAGAAAACGCAGATAATGTCGGCTCTTTGCGAGACCTATTCAGAAATGCCTTTTTTTTTTTTTTGCCTGTCTATCCTGGACAATTACAGGCTGAGGAGAATATGACACTTCTTCAGTGCAGAGTTTAATGTAAAACACTATGTCTGGCTCTCCGTAGATGCATATTGTAACTCTCTGCACATGCTTTATTTACATACAAAATCAAAGATTATACATTTTAAGTGGAAACATCCACACGTATAGCCTTATGTGCACATTGTATTGCTGTACACTGCAACGTTTTACTCTCAGTATTTTCATAATCTAATTACTTCTCAAACCTTACTAAGTCTATAATTAGTCATAATCTTGCACTCACACAGACAGTTTGGTTCCTCTTTGTAGATTCATGGCATCATGCTCATTTGTAGTAATTAGTACTATTAAGCCACTGCCATAGGGCTTTTAGCTGATGTTCCTTTCCAGCACATGATTAGGGTTTAAGCTCTTCTATTACTGACCACAAAATCATTCAGTACAGTCATTTTCGTTTCTTTTCTTGTGCTCTGTTTTCTTTTTTTGGTCCAGCGGTCACACTATTTCAGATAAGATGAGTCAGACTGCTCCTCGCGTCTGCAGCAGATAGTTTCGCCTTGTTGCGTACTCCTCACAACTAGGTTCTCTGCTTATTATTAGGGGAGTGTCCTGCTAACCTTCCTCTTGTTTTTTTGTCAAGAACGTAACCATGCTCATGCCGTTAAAGAGTTCTGGTGGTATTTAGAATAGCAGCAGGGGACTGAAGATTGGGTTTATTCACCTTCTTGCATGAGAAATAAATGAAGTAATCCTCTTTTGTATTTGATGTCGATTAAGCTTTGGTTGTAATTCTGATTGGTCCGCTGACCACCAACCGGAGAGCTCACTTCCTATGTTGCTGCCAGTAGGTCATACAATCAATAGCCATGTGGGGGTCCACTCCCATAGAAAAATGTTGAAAGCCTGTAATAATAGACTAGAGGTAATGTGCAGAAGAAACAGCTAATGTTAGCAACCAGGAAATATGACTAGTCCTTTTAGTTTTTTATATGTGGTTGTTTCCTCACATAAAATGTTGTCAACCTTTCCCATGGGAATGGACCCCGGCATGGCCATTATTTGTCTAACCTAGCAACAGTAACACAGCAAGTCGGGACTTGGCAAATGGTGAATTGTGGTGATGCAGACCACAACAACTGTGATTGGTCTGCGTTGTGAGGGTTTCAGCAGAGCATCTCGACATGGCTGACTAGCTGCCAGCTAACACGGTAGCGGTGTAGTTACAAAACGACACAAACACACCAGCACACAGAATACATGCTTAAGGTTGTACCCTGCTTGCATAGACTATAGTGTAAGCCTTGCATCTGGGTTATAAACCAAGTTTAAGGCAGACAAAGTGGGGGGAGAACTAACCTGGCTCAAGACAAGGTTTAAAAATTATGCCTATATGTGCCTTAAACTTTTATAAAGAAACGTTATATCTCTTTTTAAAACAGGCTGGGTGCAGCAACCTCCAGAAGTCTGGTCATTTCAAGGCAACCATCAAACCACAAAGCTTAGTTTTTAGACATTTTGCATAAATGAATTAATTTGTGACGTTTAGAAGTGCTGGTCAGATTTTGTTACCTTGAGCCAGAACCAGACATCCAATCTTTACACTAATCTACCCGTCGTCTGGTTTCAGCTTCATTTATTTGAACTTTCAGCAAAAAATTTAAATTCAGTTTCTTAAAATATCTTTTTGTTAAAAGTAGCTAGACCCTTGAACAACACTGGTTTTGTTGTTTTCATGTTACGCAACATACAGATGCTGAGCGCTTCAGATAGTTGTCTACTAAGATATACAGCGATGACTCATGATTCGAATATGGAAAATGACAAACGAGCCAAACTGCAAGGAAGGAGAAAAAAGAAAAAGAAAAGGCGCAATGAATTAGTCAGAAAGTCTGTTACTCATCCACTGTGTGTTAATTCTGCGAGCCAGACCCAGTGTGCGACTGCTCATTTAGCCCCAATGCTGCAGGGAGTTCGCAGAAGTTCTGCTGTTCCTTTCTGAGGGGAGTAAAGAGAATTACAGAGACAGATGGCGACTGTGCAGCGGCCAATATTTCTACCGGCGTATTCTACCACCTGGGAGCCGGAAAAAGCCTGAGCGCCACAAACTTAGGCACCCAAAGTAATAATCTTCGTGAGCATCACATTATTGCACAACGCTCGGCCCTTCTCACGCAGCAGAAATTATAGAAGATAAGTCAAGTCAAATAGTATAAGCAGAGGGGATGGTTTAAAATTTTAATGAGAAAGAGCTGCTTTCTTTTTTTAGTTTTTTTTCAACAATCTTTCCTCAGTTACCATACATATTGTGTTTTAGATCGGTGTTGCTTAATTAAAAGTGCAATGAAATGATAGCTGGCAGCAAAATTACTGGGAATGCAGACGGAAACTGAATCTTCATTTTTTAATAAGCAGGGTTAATAATATTTATTTCGGAAACTATCTTGACACAGGAAAAAAAAAAAAAAATGCATTGTTTTATATCCCAGAAGTCAATGCTGAGCTGGTGCAGTTTCATTCCCTGTTATATTATTATATGTAATGTAATTGAAATCTCATAACATATGAGCACATTAGTCATTTTTACACCCACAGACACACACATTAGAAGAAGAATTAAAAACAGTGCTCTTTTTATATGCTCTATCACAATATTGGCAAACTCATTCCTATCATTTGTGAATCCTGTTGATTTTTGCAGCTCATTGATTGATCGTCAAGGCAAATGTTCAAAAGTGCAAACCATGGCACACATTAAACCCCTGATTTACCAATGTAATCCTTTGTTTTATCTGTCTTGCTACAAGAACAAATAGGGTTTGTCTTCACAGCTCACAATGTAAACTGCTTCCAACAAAGTCCTGTAAACTGCTCTAGCACGGCAGCACCTGAACTCTTTTTTTTTTTTCTCTGTCTCTGATGCCCAAAGGCGAGCTCCTAATCTTAGCTGCACGTCGGCCTTCAGCCACAATCAGCCTTTGTTCCTGTACTTTGTCTCGGTCCGCCGCTGCAGGAGGAAGGAGGGGATATGGCGCTCTGGAGTGGTGTGACTCCACCAGTCCGGAGCGGCAGTACAACGTGTTAAAAGATGCGTCATTATAGCGACTCCATAATGGTGTTCTAATTTGGGTCCAGGCGGCACGGCGGCAGCATTTTAAGTCAATCATTTCTCTTTCTGGCACTCTCTGTCCTTCCTGCCCTGCCTTTGCTGGTTTCCCTAACGGTCTTCTAGTACATGTTTGTCTCCCTCAGAGTTTTCCGTCTTGTTCCTCCGTGTTATTGTTACAGTCTTCATCTGCTGCATGAATCACACAGCTAACACATGCTTGTAACCTCAGAATCTACCCCAGTGATCTCCTGGTAAAGTAAGGAAAGGACTAGTAGGAGGCTGGAATCTGTGTACAGTGACAATTACAAAGAATCATTCACACTGGCCACCTACACGGTGTGATGCATACACCCTCGGAGGTGAGTCAAAGGCTGAGAAGCTGTGCTGTGTTACTGGAATACCTCTTTGCACTGAGTCAAGCTCAGATGTTATGGTATTATGAGCTGTTTTCTCAGAACAGACATGGCAGTATAAATAAATAGATGTTGGTGTTTAAATGGCATCTGATGATAATTCACAGATGATCCACTAGTTATTGTCCAGAAGAAGAAGAAGAAGAAAGACAACATTAAATCATTTTCTTATTTAATTCATTTTTCACTACATTTAGGCAGCTCGTTATGGGCACCCAGCAACCTTCATGGACTCCTCTAAAATGAAGACAATTGGGCCAAATACTGCAGTCCCTCAAATAGCCTTTAGCTACATGTCTGTGAAGATGTGACTAGCATTGACCATCTTGTGACAGTTCAGTGTTCTGCTGGGAAACTTTTGGATGTTACTTAGACATGTAGCACCCACCTAGACCAGACCAGGCACCCCCACCTCATAGCTATGACACTCTTAGATGCCAGCAGCCATCCCCAGCAGGATGCAGCCTGACACAGACACAAAAACAAAAATGGTTTAGGAACAACTCAAATAAACATTCACTAGATCCCAAACTGATCAAGTATCTGTGGGATGATGCACAGAGGACCCTCCTCTCAACCCATAGGACCCAAAGACCCCCACCAACAATATCCTGTTCCCAGACACCACAGGAGGACCTCAAAAGATCTATGTCTACTCTCTGATGAGTTACAACTCAACTTGTGGAGGCACAAGGGAGACCTACATAATATTACATAGGTGGTCATAATATTATACCTGATCAGTGTAAATCTAAAAACAAAGCTAAAATAAAGAAGCTTGACTTGTTCGAGTTTCCTTGAATACCACACTTAAGTAGTAAATGACTGTTTCTAAACAAAGGAGGTGGACCGAGACATCAGCTATGAGCCATGTATGACACAGTCAGTACCCCAAAACACTGAGTCTGTGGCGTTTCTGGCCCAGTTAATCTGAACAACACTCCTCAGCAGTCATTTAGAACTGAAGAAGTGACCTGATGAGTAGACTCCCTATAGAGAACTTCTCCTTTCATGGCAACTATATAGGAGAGGATTTTTTTTAACTCCTTTTTTTAAGTTAGACATAAACAAGGGCGTGGCCGTCCATAAAAATCCTATGTCTGTTAGAGTTTCTCCTTCTTTATGCACAGTTAAGGGTTAAAAAAAGCAAAAGGCTTTCGTTGGAAAGGATCTGATTAAAATACGCAATGTTGTGCTGGAATTTAATTAAACTACTACTAATCGTTTGTAATGAGTTTTTACTCGTCTGACAATCATCTGATAATATTGCATTGCTGAATTTGTGTTGTCAGCTCAGCTCACCCAAGTCTCCTTACTCTGAGAAAGTCAATGCTTTACATTGCCGTGTCTCTAATTTAAAAGCTGTAACCGCAGATAACCTTCTGGCTTTATATCGCATCGGCTCAGTCTTGACTGTCCTATTTGCAGGACACCGATTTATGCTCTTAAAGTTGGCTGACATAACGAGAGGACCTCTTCCTCAAGCCAAACGACGCTTATTCACTCATTCAGCACATCTACAGACTGAGATGTGCAACTCAGCTCTTTCACACTATATCAAAGATTCTAAATGAAAAAATAAACCAACTACCAAGAGATACGAAAAGTTTGTTTGTAGTGCCTTCAGTCAGGATTAAAGTCTCACAGCAACTGTGATAATAAAAGGCAATTTGAACCATCACATACACACCAAGAAAGAAAATTAGCATGATCTGCATCAGCCTTCAGTCCTTTTGCTGTTCTGAAAGCATCTTGCAAACACCACACAGATGTTCAGTGTAATTTTGACAGGCGCGGCTGTTAAACGTGCCTCCCTCAAAGCTTAGAGCAATTAAACAGGATTTTGTCTTTTTTTGTTTGTGAGTATGCACCTGCTTTTCCCAAGTTTTAGCTTTTGATCCAATGTCCACAGCAAAGATATGAATCAAATAGTTTGGTAAATCACGTAAAAGCAACGGAGTCATGCGCGACACCTGAGCGACTGTGAGTTGAATTTGTTTAAAACAAATGGCTGATTGGTGGTACGACTGTCCAGTTGTGTGCAGAGGTGTTTGTTTCCTCCAGATTAGTTGAGGCAGGGTTACTAGACTCATATGAGTAAAATATGAGTAAAAATAAATGTGTCACACAACTCAGATTACCTCAAGCTACTGCTCAACTGGGAGCTGAACATCATCTAACAACTAAACCCTTGGGGACGATGTTCTGGAGCTGACGTTGTTGTAGATTTCCTGATAACAGATTACAGCACATAAACAGTATCTGGGTGAAGAGCAGCCTGTTCTGCATTCCTGGTCACTGTTTACAGCCCATCTAGCAACTTGAGACACAAACAATCAAGCTGGAAGTGAGACACAACATCTCTCTTACATACAGTTAATGGTTCACATCAGCATCTTCGTTTTGGATATTTGAATGAAAACTGTGACACATTATCTTTGCTTGCCAACATGCTGCACCTCTTTTGCTCGTGACCAGCTGCTAGAACTTAAACTCAGTCAAATGTGGTCAATACCACCTGGACAACAAACAGATCTTATCCCTTGTCTAAAGATCCTACATGTTTATTTGCAGATATTTGTTTCTAGAGATTATCTGTTCCTGTTAATGTTCATATCTTGACTTCCTATAGTGACTGAACTGATATTTAAGAGCCTCATATTGGAACCCCTTTAAATCCCTTCTTCAGCAAATGTCCTAAAGCATTTCCATCAGTCTTGAATGCATTCAGTTCTGAGGGAGAACAACAAGGTAAAAGCAAATGAACTCGCTGAGTCACTCCTCTCCGTGGTTTACTGTCATTAACGGCTTCATTTCAAACACACTGTGAAGACAGCTGCTGGGGAATGATGTGACAGGGACGTCACGTCGGTTTGAGGAGTGCGGGCAGACAGAGTGTCACAGACGCATGTAAGAACAATTAAGTGCAAACAACAGATATGCCACTGTGCAGCAGATCAGTCACAAAGAGAATAGTCATGTAAAACGTTTTAGCCGTAGTGGAAGCGCACACGGATTTCGCTGTGTGGAGTCAAAGATATGCTTTGTAGCTAAACGATAATAGTTTGAGTAGCTGGCGGTGGTTAGCACTGATGCCTCACAGCATGAAGGTTTCTGGGTTCGAATGCAGGGGCTTTCTGTGTAGAGTTTGCATGTTCTCTCTGTGTCTGCGTGGGTTCTCTCTGGGTACTACAGCTTCCTCCCACCGTCCAAAGACATGCTGGTTAGGTTAATTGTAATGTGAGAATGGAATGAAAATTCAGGACGAATGCAGAAGATGATCAAATTTACTCTTAGTCTTTATGTCTGAGGGAAAAACTGAAAATCAATCACTATTCTTGAGGCAAAGACACCGTAAGAAAATCGATGACAACACAAAAGCTCTCTCTTAGAGGAAAAAATCCAAGGTAAAAATAACAAAACATTAAATAAAAAAGGAAAATAACAAAAACTATGACCCCTTGAGAAGAAGGCTGAGATGGACGAACGGGCAAAGGGTTTAGGGAGACACGGGCAATATATACACACTGGGGAAATTAGACACAGGTGGAAACAATCAGGGCGGGGAAGACAATCACAGTGACGGGAAAACACAGGAATGGCAAGACTACTACAACACAGAAAGAAATGAAACACCACACATAACGTGACCAGTTTTAAGTTCTCAGTATGACACTCTCTGTGTTAGCACTGCGATAGACTGGCCACCTAGATGAAAGAACGAGTAGTATTATTTATTCACTAAATAAAAACTTTTACCATTAGTCTTTCAACCTTTCATCCAAACATTTTCTCATAGGAACACATCTCAGCATAAGATCTATAAATGAGGAAACAGTTTCAAACATTAACCTCATGATGCTATTCATCAATAACGTTGAGATTTATGCAGTGAAGATCTAATCAGGAAAAATGTTTTTTATTATATTCTGGCATCAATTATCACACGTAGTGTTGAGTAGGATTTAACCTAAATGGCTGCTGCTGCTGCTGCTGCTGTTGTTTGATAAGTCTTATAAAGAGATTTGCAAATGTGCTGGAAAGTGGCGCAGCTATTACAATCTTCTGGTCAGTCTTCATCGACTTCTTGCCTGAAACACAACAGAGATCGAGGCAACAATAATTCCCAAGCACCAGCCAGCAAATATTGAGACACCGTTTAGAGTCTGAATACTTGCCGTCTTGTTGTTTTGAGGTTGGAAAGCACCACCATAGTTTCTTGAGATGCATCATGGTTGTGTGTCTGTGGTAGGCCTCTTCAAGTTCAAGGTGTGGACACAAAACCAACATCTAAAAAATTGCAGAATATGACATGTAATGGAAATGTTTCCATCACCACAGGCGTCACCTCACTTCTCTGCTAGGTGTTTCTTGGCCTCCCTTGTTTCCTCTTCGCACGTGGAGTCCATCTCTACTTTGGGAATGCAGTCTTGGTCCATTCGGGGGACATGCCATTGATGTTTAATGTCTAGCATTGTGGAATGCGTTGATCTTTCTCATGTTTCTCTCAGGCACTCATCAGTTGGTTTACATTTTATTCATTTCAGATGATCCTGTTGTGACAATGGTGCAGTACGCTTTGGAAGAATGAGGGCCACATACTGAACCATCCTCAAGAAATAGGCTGACCTGCTGTGTCACGGCCCTTTGAAGGGATAATTTTATCATTTCTGTGCTGTGGAAGCTGCCATTGTATAGGATGACAGTCCATCTCCCTATTCCACCTATTTCAGTCATAGAGTAATGCATTGTTGCAGAAAATATGAATGAATATGCAACTGTTTATCTGCATGGCACAACACAGGGGAAGGTTGTTCTCTGTTGGTCTTAAATTATCCAACACAAACTCAAAATTTTGGAGTTGGCTTCATCAGACCGCGATTTTCAGTGTGCACTGAGCTGCTTTTCAGCCAGGATGAGAGTCAGCACCTCCAAGTTCATGCCAGGGTACTCAGCTTCTGCTCAAGTGAAGAGGCTTAAATATCTCTGGGTGTTGTTCATGAGTGATGGTAAAATCACTCATGAAAAGAAGGTGCTGTGTCGAATTATCGTGGTGAAGAAAGAGTCGGGCTGTAAGACCAAGCTTTTGATTTACCGGTCGATCCAAGCATCTCCTAGGGTAACAACTTTGAGTAGAGACTGAAAGAATGACATTGTAGATACAAGAAGCTGAAATGAGTTTCCTCTGTAGGGAGGCTCAGACTAACATATGAGGTGAGAAGGTTGGACATCTGGAGGGAACTCTGAGAAGTGCCGCTGCTCCTTTGCATCAAAAGACTCCAGTTGTTGTTGCTATGTTTCTATGCCATGCTACCTCACCTGTGTTGGGTATAGTTTGGAAAGTAGTTAGTTAGGTTACTACATTAGCATCAATTAAAAGTAATCCGTTACGTTACAGCTTTACCTATGAATAAAAACGTGTTAGAGTACTCATGCATTCTCAAAAATGAAAAGCCATTTGCAGCACCTCGCACATGCTGCAACTCAGCGACACACAGCCTCCTTTAAATACACCAAGAAGTCTGACAATGAATAACGTCATTCATCCAACCAAATTAACTCTGCAGGATAACAATACTGGGGTCATAGAGTGGCGCTTCTTGGATACAAGATGTTTTTTTAAATTGAAAGTGGAATTTCTTGCGGTCGACAGAAGCTTTTCACCAACGCAGAGTGTGCATTTTACCGTTAATGTTGTTCTTGTCGGCGGTTGGAAAACACTCACACACACACACCTACAGGTAACGTAGGTCAGCAGGGAACAGACGCTTCATCACAGCGCTGCGCCAACGCTGACACATCCGCATGTGGCACAGTACTGTCTGACAAAAAGCAGCTGTAGTCGGAATTTTTCTTTCCTTATCCGGACAAAGTCTTAAAGTAACGGATTACTTTAAGAAAAAAAATAACGAAGTTACTGATTACTTAATGCACGAAACTAACGCAAGTTACATGAAAAAAGTAATACATAGTGTAACGCGTTTTTACTTTGTAATGCGTTACCCACAACACTGTACCGAACCTTGGGGATTTACTGGGCCCAGCCAGCTGAGAGGAGAGCCTTGCGTAGATCCAGCATTTCATTGAGGAATTATATATTTCTACTGGCCTGGGAATGCCTTATGAGGAACTAGTATGTGTCACTACGAGAGAATTTCAAATGTTGTATTATCCAGTCACTCATAGGGACTTCAAGGGACCCTGCCAAACTTCTTCCTATATAAAAGTTTGAAGAAGTCTTCATGTCAGTCAAGCAGTATCAGTGGTGTTCATTCTTGCTTCCACAAAAAAATAAAAAATAATAATTTAGTAAATTAATGATTCTGGCTCCACAGGGGAACTGAAAACATTTGATTCACTGATTCAGTGGTTGTCTTCCCAATGGTATGATGCAGGGTGGCTGCTAAGGGTATAATTACAGAGATAGATGAATATAAGGGTATAATTACCTCTGGTGAAAGTTCACTGCCACCGAGCCCCACAGAAGTGTGTGTATATGTGGCTGAATTAAAGGGTGGTGACAGAGGGGCTGTAATCCGTATGCATCAGTGCACGCACAGAGCTGGGTGGCCGATTTACATATTGTACGCTAATGGACGTTTGATTAGACGAGGTGGATGAGTCTGACCTTTCCTTTTTGTACGAGAGCTGTGATGAGGCTGCCGTCACACTGAGGAGAGAATGCGACCCATGAATACACTCAGATATATATATACATCAGAGACTTGTATAAACACACAATCATAAGCTATTTTATTCTACTTTGTGCAATTTAAAGGGATGGCGCCTGGGAAAGCTTCCAAATTGGCTTCTCTCAGCGATGGAAAAATTCACCTTTCGGCGGCTCTGAAGGTTCTTTTTAATAAAAAACAAAGAGAATTGATGTTTTCATGCAAATCTGACCTCCAATAAATAAAAAGTTAGACGCAACCAGTTGATGTAAGTCTATAAAGTAGCAACAGAAAGAAACTTTCTCTCTGGTATTTTCTCCCAGTCTCTGTGAACACCAGAAACACTAGATCCATTCCCACACTAGCACTTCTGAAGCTCAGTAATTCCCACATTACTGTTTCTTCTTCTGGTAAAGCATCAACATCTTGTGCTTCCGTTTACGTGTAAGTTAAATAAATGAGATACACTATGTTAATTTGTGAACTTACAGGAGGGTTCAGATTGAATGTGAAGCCAATGTTTAATGCAAGGGAAGTGAATTGAAAGTTACAAATAGAAAGAAATTTTATCTACTGAAGGCAGCAAAAGAGCTGGAGCTAAGAAAAACAACAAAAACAATGGTGTCATTGCGTTTACGAGAAAGGTCCATAACAATGTCTTCCTCTTGCAGTATTCCCGACCATGAAAGTGGACATTTACTGCGTCGGAGGAAAACATTAACGTTCTCAATGGCTTTATACCTCCCTATATTAGATTACCGGCTTGTTAGCATGCTAAATGCATGCGAAATAAACTTTTTCCAACGCAAATTGAGCAGGTACCGAAACGACTGAGGCGTGGACCAATGGAGGCAACTTGATACGGTTGACTGACATAAGAAGTAAACTCAGAGCTCCCCATACGTGCTGCAAAACTCATTTCACCAATATTTTGTTATCATACACTAGTGCTATAACCTGTTTAGTCCGGAGTTACCTGTTATCATCATCTGATGTCTTCTGACCTGGATGATGTCATCGCTGAGCGCCGCGCACAACCACGATGGTCGGCTTGTTTACCTGTAATTTGCTACTGTGAAATGAGTGAGTTTCACGGCAGATAATGTGTTATTTAGAGGCTGCGTTTCGGTGCCCCAGTCACTCCCTCTATATGGATATCTAATTATCTAATGAATGGATCTAATTATCTCCCGAATGACTACAAATTACACAAAAGTTATATGGGTGAGTAAACGATCGTATTTAATGCCAGAAATAAGGTCCAGGTTATAAAAAAACAGTAGTTCCCCTTTAAATGCAAATGTGAAAACACTGTGTAGTTTTCATGTGTGAGCTGAAAAACACTGAGTCAGGACGTGCCTCTCTAATGGAACAACATACTGTAGCTAACCAGGCTGATAGCAAGCTTGGAGTCTCAAGTGAAAGCAGTTAGAGATATTTTCTTGTTGTAGCAGTAAGGGTAGTTAATCCTTTGCGATTCACGATAGTGATGTTGATTTACAAAATCTGTTTAAGGCATGTCTGCAAACTAAAATTTCGTTGTAGAAATACAATGACAATAAAATCTTGAATCTTGAATCTAAAAGAAGGGTGGCTAAGTTGTCATTGTCGAAACATGGATCACTTCCATCCACACACAAATAAGGATTCGTGTTAAGCTTCACTCAAGGAACATTTGGGTTGGGAAATATACAATATTTATTTATGGGTGATGTTACCGCCCGCAATGTTCCAGGTGAAGGCAGCAAAACAAACACACGGGCAGGATGTGCCGCTCAAACCGAGTTATAGCTAAAAGCATGTGCAGTTGTAACGCTAAATAAACAGCCGTATTCAAACAATGAGAGGCAGAAAAGTCCTCTAGGCATTCTGCCTGAATACACTTTTAACCTTGGACTCAGGACAGCCACCTGTTACTTCCTGCTCCCAGTATTAAAACAAAACCAAGCTAATCCTCCTCCTAGCTTAATAATTGATGTGGATAGAAAAGTGTGTCTCATTTAACTGTCAATTGAAAATATTTTCCCAGGGCGTGGAACCGTTCCTCTGAGAAGTCTACCTCAGTTAATGCGATCCAAACTTAGATGACGAATGGTGGCACTACTCCGTTTGATAGACATGCTAATTCCAGCTGATACCAGCAGGAGAGAGGCGTTGAGAGAGACGTGGATAAAGACAGACTGAGAAAAGAGAGTGTGATGCAGGGAGGAACAGTAGGGAAGAGCTGACGTTGGAGTGGGTATTTAAATCAACCTTTCACAACAAGACATTATGGAGCACTTACCCAAGCCAAACAGCACTGTAATAACATTTTCCAGGCGGCTCTGGGTGACCTGCAGGGATGTGCCCGTTGTGTATTTGTGAACTTAAGGCAACTAACAATATAACAAAGCAAATTTTAACGGCAGATTTTCCTCATCCTCATCTGTTGAACGTGTTTTCTTTTTCTGTAAGAGCAATGCAAAATGATGCATGCATCTGAAAGGCACACACAACGCGTACATATTTTATTTCATTATTATTATGCCCATAAAACAGCTCAACTGTCTCTGCTTCCTCTTCGTGCAACCTCTCATGCCTCCTCTGCGCTGGCAGCCAAACTAACGATGGCACATTTTAATTAACCGAGCGTAACACGGGTCCTTGGTTGATAAATTATGACACCGTGGATCCTCTTTATTTTACAAATACTGGATAATGAGCTTCAGGTCATGTTTCTGCTGCCACTGAGTATTTAGCGTTCTGGGGGTACAGCTGTCAGCTTTTCCTGCGATGCTCAGTATCTCTGCAACAAAAAAAAAAACAAAAAAAGAAAAACACCAGCTTAGATCAGCATGCAAATGAACCAGGCTTATGTATACGGAGGCAGACATTGAAAACAATACAGAGACTAAAAGCTCAAATGCAAAGACACTTCAGGGTGAAATGTAATTCATAAAATCCTTGAGCAGCCACAGGCGCACCGTGATGTCTCACGCCAGATACCATTCTACCTCTGACTTTGCCACAGGCGGAGGACTTACCGAGTTTACCTGGCAGCAGAGCTCCAGATAAGCTCCTCTGTTTCCCATCCTGCTCCGTATCAGCACCGTAACGAATCTCTGCGGGCCAATTAAGGCAGATATCATGGCTGTGATTGAATCACTGAGCTTTAATGTGACAAGAGCAAGCACATGTCAAAACACATTCATGTGTAAAATACATTTTTTAAAACAGTATTACTGTAATACTGCACCGGATCTGTATGACTGTATTCTAAACTCTAACCATTACAATGAAGTATGAACTTATCCTTAATACTTATTATAAAGTTAGAAGCAGTTTTTTTTGTTGTTGTTGTTGCTTGAAACCATTTGGATCCCAGAATATTCATGTTTTTTTCCTGAAGTGTTGTACTCTTTCGAAAACAATTACCTCTCTGTCC
The DNA here is from genome assembly GCA_005024645.1 of Planiliza haematocheilus. NCBI lineage: Eukaryota > Metazoa > Chordata > Actinopteri > Mugiliformes > Mugilidae > Planiliza > Planiliza haematocheilus. The sequence continues at coordinate 3,189,805 of SRSE01000509.1, forward strand.
TGGAGGGACGTGATATTCAACAGGCGTTTGACTGTTAATGATACCGGGGAGTGTGCAATCCTCGCCGAGCAGCTGATTCCAGACCTTGATGAGCTTTCTGTCATCAAAACACTGCAATCACTGCAGCTGTCGGGGTCTGAAAAGTTGCAGATCAATGAGCTCAGCTGGGGGAAATTTCCTACCACAAGGAGCCTTTCACTATTTATCTCGGCAATGTTTTTCTCAGTTTGCGCACTTGTGAGTCGTCATCCTCACGCGTGAATTGCATTAAAAGTGAGAGTCGGCATGTCGTGCAGAGGCTAACTTTGGTCATGATTAGGTTTGATTATCAGACATTTCGGGAGATGGTAAAAGTTGAATATATGCAGTAGTTATGATTATTAGATGATGTGAGACACAACATTTGGTTCAGCTAAATTGTAAGAGCAGGCACATTCATCTTCAAAACATCTCTTTGTTAAGAACCACTTCTGGCATTTATAATTTAGCCTGACTGAGGTCTACATCGATCAGCCATAACATTAAAACCACGCACAGGAGAAGTACATAACATCTGGTTGATCATCTTGTGACAATTCAGTGTTTTGAAACTTTTGGGTCATTCATGTGGATGTTACTTAGACATGTAGCACCCACCTAGACCAGACCAGACACCCACTACCCCATAGCAATGACACTCCTTGATGGCAGCAGCCATCCCCAGCAGGATGCAGCCTGGCACACACACAAACACACACAAAAATTAGGAACAACTAAAAAAAACATGAAAGGTGTTGACCTGGCCTCTAAATTCACTGGATCCCAAACTGATCAAGTATCTTTTGTTGATCCACAGAGGCCCCTCCCCTCGACCCATAGGACCCAAAGGCCCTGACTAACAACATCCTGTTGCCAGACACCACAGGAGACACCCTCAGAAGGTCCATGTTCATTCTCTGATGAGTCACAACTGTTTTGGAGGCACACGAGAGACCTACACACTGCTAGGAATGCGGTCATAATGTTATGTCTGATCGGTGTATATCCCAAATTCATTCATTCATCTTCTGTAATCGCTTGTCCTCTGGAATGTCCTCTTGTCCTTTCTCATCTGTCACTAGGTGAGAGGCGGGTATACGCCCTAGACAGGTTGACAGTCTATCGCAGGGCTTAGCATCAGTGCTAACCACCACGCCACTGTGGCTGCCAACTTGTCATACAGGTATAAAAAGTGTAATCCATCCTGCCTGTCGCTAAACATATCTCAGTTGTGTTAAGCCATAGTTTTTGTTTGTCACGCTAACATCTTAAAACAGATGTACAACAACACAAAATCTGGTCATGACTCACCGCAAAGTAACAGCTTGGGTGAGCGATGCTAATGATCATGTGGATATCACTTCACAACTATATGTGCATTGACAAAACAAAACAGGCAGTTACAGCCTACTACCCTGGTCTGGGACCTTCAAATACATTCACTAAAACAGTTTTCACTTATACATTATTGAGGTGGTGAAATAGGGGAAACAACAAGTACAAAAAGTATTTAGTAATGGGATAAATGAACTCAATTAATAGTGCATGTGTGCCAGTGTAATGAAGTCAACAAATCTTCTTGTTCTCGTTTCATTCTTGAACCTTTTGTAGCCCTGTGGTTCCTCATTTAACCTCTTCATAATATAATCTTACTGGGGACGGTGGTGTGTCACAGCTGTGTGTTTGTAGTCTCCACTTCAGCCTGAAATTGCCAAGTTTATGAACTGTGTTGATTGTTCATTTGCACTGATTGCAAAGGTTTAATTAATGTCTTTTAAATGTCTCCTCGCACGTGTACAAGTTGCTTATTTAATTATGCATAGTGCTCTGCCTCTGACTGACCATATTCCTCCAGCGGTGATCAGATTGAGCAAATTAGGCCCAGCGTTGTGAGATAAGATGATCCTTTAATTTATCCCTCAGTGAGGAAATTTACAGTTACATTCACAGTGGGTTTTGTAACTTTTCTTTTACCTTGTCTTTTTAAATATGGAAACGAGAAGCTGACATTTTTGGATTATACCATGATTACTGTTGAAGCTTGCAATGTCCATCCTCGAGTCTTCTGCTTAAATATTCTCCTTTATTACAGTCTGAAGCCCTTAATTCAGCCAGTCAGCCTCTGCTTTTTAGTCTCTTAAGTCTCACTTCCCCACATTTCATGGTCCTGTGCTCCCCTGCTGTTGTCTTTGCTGCAGACAGATTCCCCACGCTTCGCTGCATGCCTGATAAGAGGGAGAACTAGTGAGACTGATAGAAACGAGGGAGTGGGAGAAGCCGAGAAGGTAGAAAAAGAAGGAAAATGACGGAGGAAAACAGAGACCAGGAGACAATGGAGCGGACAGAGAAAGGCAGACAGTCAGTGCCATTTCACGAGCGAGTGGGTGGACGGGCTTTGAAGGAGGTGGGCAGCGGTGGGCAGAAGGTGGAGGGGAGGGAGGCCAAACCTTCATCATGCCCTCATTCACAGTTTTATTACCCATTTTATTCGTCCCTGGGCGGCTCATAACTTTCCACCTCCTGTGAATTAGGAAGTGCGTATCATCAGCTGAATTCACTGGCGCTGCTGCCTCTCTCCGACTTTAAAACTTAAAATGATATCAGTCTTTTAGGCATCCGCGTCAACAAAGGGTCAGTATTTGCATTGTAATGGCTCTTTTGATTAAGAAGGATGGGCCCAGAGCTGCTCCCCTCTCCATTACCTGTCTAATTATACCTCAGATGATGAAGGAGAGCAGGGGAAACCTTGTTATCTCAAAAAGCCAAATGTCATTCTGATATGGAGCAGCAGCTGCTGACTGAGAGGAATAAGGTAAGAGAAGTGTTGGTTCTCACTGAAACTATTAAAAAAAAAAATGAAGTTAAACATAACATATTAAAACATTAGAAAATAATTAATATGTCACTAAATTGAAAGAAATTATGTCACATTTTGGTGTGCATGAATAGATTCCTAAAGCATTTCATGTTTGGACACATAAAACAGTCTTCTTAGCAACAGATGAAAAGGTTTTGGAACCTAACATCCAATCAGCAAGCGTTTCTAACTGTAAACTAATACTACTAAATAACAGAAAACCAAAACTATAATAAGTCTGTTCAGTTTAAGATTTAAGATCAGTTTTGCAGCCACAAAGGTGCAAAAATACATACAACAATGCTTATAATACTAAACCCCAATGACATGCTGCATACTGCTGCTGACTAGACCAGGTACCTGATGTCTTCATGTTGGTTGGTTGTAATATTTCTTTGCTGAGTGGGCCATACAAGCCAGCAGCATTGACTTGGTTCTTTTAGACTGTGGTCTCATGACCGTAGGTTTGTTAGGGTTTCTCAGTTGGACAGAGCCTCTAAATGTGTTTTGCCTGGGATCTTGGCACAAGGGATTGTAACACCTAATCCTGTGTATTAATGAATGCTAATAATGTTTCTGGATCCAAGCAACACTGGCTGTGTTTACACAGAGAACATTGGTTCAACCCAGTACCAATCATTCACAGCCCACTGTTCATGGATGCCAAATAAATCAATCTGATATAATGTATGTGAACTTGTTCTGACATGTGCAAAAAGGTTATGTCCAAAATAAGCCTCAAATCTGCCAAACCTGCCATTCGTCTTTAAAAATACTTGTTTTAAATACAACTTGTTTGGCTACATCCATGTTTGTCCTTCTCAAAACAACTGCATCAAGCGTTTGCATGGTTATTAGATCGTATCAAGATTCATATCAGTAGGTTACAACAATCCTCTTGACCGGTCAGGCCAGTCTGCTATGAATGAGGCCTCTTTGAAATAGGATATTATTTCAGTCACTGATGAATTACTGTTTAACTATGAAGTTGGAAAAAAAAGAAGGTCCATGTTGACGTAAATGGATCTCTCTAAGTATAAGAGGATGGAAATGACTCAGCACTAATGTAGGAATTGGCCAAACACACTTTTGTGTCTTCTTTATTTCCGTCAACAAATAGTTTTTGTTCTGATCTTCATGTTTTATTAAACTCTAGTAATGGTGCTGTTATTATGGCTAGCCATACGTTTAACACCGTGTTACCATGGCAACAGTAAACAGCGAGCAAATGAGAGTATGATGTCATTTCATCACAATACAGATGCCCTCCAGCCAGGAGACCCAGGAGGAGATGGGAGTTGTGTGTGTGTGTGTCTTTCCTCTTAGGCCAATAAACTAAAAAAATGTGATGCAGAAGTTGTTTTTGTTCTCACTCAGGTTGTTTATTTGCTCCTCATCCTCCTCCGAGGCTGACATGGATAGGCGTCAGAGCTAGACACAGATAAGCAGGGTTAGGTGGAGGGTTAGTGCTACATCCCAGCAGCCAGAGGTTTGATCCCGGTACCTGCAGACTATGTACCGCCCGAATAATTGACCCGACATAAAGCTATGCACTGCTGCTGATGGATGAAATCCTGTAGCATACTGTGGCCATGACAAACCTGCATGGAGATGCTCAGTCGCAAACAGGCAGGATCTGGACCCAGAGGAACTGCAGGCTCACATGGAGCTGCTTACTTTGGGTGGTGTTTACAGATCAAAAAGGGAATCAACCCTCAGGCTCTGAGGTGAGCCATCAGGACGGAGCATTTTCCAGGCTATGATGTCCCACAAGAGGTTTCACCACATCTGCCGAACACTGCGGTTTTGACGACAAGCTTTCCTGACCCTGACACTTTAATGACAAGCCGGCTGCCTGCTGCAAAGTCTGAGATATGTGAATGCACTGTCTGCCGATGCCGTTAAGCCAGATGGGGACATCGACTTGGATGAACAGTTCATCCCATTCTGAGGCAGGTGAGGGTTCAGGCAGTATGTGCCAAAAAAGCTGGCCAAATATGGAATAAAGAGTTAGGCAGCCTGTAATCTCATACTGACCTATGTCTGGAGACTTCAGGTGTACATAGGTAAATATTTTCTTTTTTATATGTGAATCAAGACTTCACTCTCCTGTTTGATGAAGAGGTATCCACCAGGCTGTTTCAAAAAATGAAATCCACAGCTCGACGTGTTGTTTGTAGTTCAATGGAGGAAGGAATCTTACCAAGTATATTTGTCCCATTTTCATTAGTTCCATTGGCAGATTTTTTTTGCCTATTTTCAAGCAATTTTTGCTTTGCAAAAAAATCTGCCAATGGAACTAGTGAAAATGTCTCTGTATTAAGATGTATTGTCTTAAAACAAGTCCCTGTGTCTTGCTGAAATGGTACTCTTTTGTAGGCAATTGTGTCTTATATTAAGTGTAAGTGAGATATTTTGTCTAGAAATGAGACAAAAGTATGTGGTAAGATTATGTTTTTTTTGCATTGAATAAGACATGCCAGTCTTTTGTTAAATACTTGATATACTTCTGTTCAAATATGACATTTTTTTATTGACACACAAGCTATTTAGAGAAAACTCTGATGAACATCACCATGCATTCAAAATATTACCAGCCAAAGAAAGATGTGCTATAAAAATAAATAACTGAACCTAAATGTCACAAACTGTGCAGATGGAAATGTACATATTCATAAAAGAATTTCTTTGTGTTAAGATTTCATTGTGGACTACTAGCTTTCAATTATTTTTTATAATTTTTATAGATGTCTACCAGAATGTGCTACTATTTTTTCTGCAAGGGTGCCTTGCTACTGAAATGTGTGTATGTGTCTGTGTGTGTGGGTGTGTGCAGACTAGAGGTGAAATTAAAGAGGGGATTGGAAGAAGAGATGGAGGGATATACAGCAAAAAAAGAGGGATAAGGTTGAGAAAGCAGAGAGATAAAGTACCCTGTTGAGGAGAGAGAGGGGCTGAGTCAGGACCTGCAGAGAGACGGGTATTAGAGTCTAATAAAAATATGCCTGCAGGTATTCATTGTATCAGGCTTATCATTTCACGAGCAAGAGGAGAACACTGAAGTGTTCGTGGCATTTGTTTTCAGCACATTAGGTACCCGTGGTGGTTTTAAAGCACTTTTAAGGAAGGCGAGTTGAAGAGCCTGAATAGGATATTAATCTTTTAACCACATCTGAACTGAAGACATTTCTGTTAACACTAAGAATATGGCATACGGTGAATGCTGTAATACTTTTAATCATGCTTTACTTTGCAGTTCATAGTGAAGCCTTGAGAACAAGCTTGAAATTTCATAATGATCTGTTCTGAATGGAAAAATAACAATCAATGACCCTCAGGCTATTTTATGAATGTTAGAAGAAGTAGTTAGATCGCTACAGAGACCCAGACAGTGTTTTAGCTGCAAACAAAACCATTTCTGTCATCTTGAGTTAATAATGCACATTCATTTTAAAGTCGTTAGTTTCTTTTTAAACTCAACGCAACACATTCTGTTATTACGACCTCAAACTGGAGTTTGGAAAATCGGAAACTGACCAAAGCACCTGGAAAGCGAGCAGAATCTGAAGTACTGTTGTAGTAAACAATGTAATCCTACAGAGGGCAGTAATACGCACAGTAATGTCAAAACGGCAAAAAAATTAAAATAAAAAAAATAAAAAATCCCGAAAGACAAAGAAAAAGAAATTCTTCAGATAGTTCTCTTGACTATGCATGTACTGTTGATGTGAAGTGAGTTATGAACTGAGCGGTGAGCTTTCTCAGCAGCTGAAATGTTGATAAGAGTAATACTTGGAAAATGTCCCTTCAAGTTAGAGTTAAAACATATATATATCAGCACTATCTTTATTTACTAAAAACCTGTTGCATCTGAACATAATTCTCTTAAAAATTATACTTGATGTTCCAATAGACCTGAAAACTATTTCTTACCTAAATGAAGGTTAAATGAGACAGAGATAACCCGAGAACTAACTGGTATTTGCTTTAGTTTAGTTCAGTACAGATAATACACATTTTCCATTTTTGTTTTGTGCCTCAACCTTTATTTCATTTTACCATGTTATTTAGTTTATTTGTATTAAAAGTAAAATGTATAAATCTTCACTGGGCTATTCCTTCTTTACATACATTTTCAAAATATTCATAATACTATTGTTCACTACATCTTTGTCAAGTATCCGAGGGTTTAATTATTTTGTATAGTGTATGTCTTTGTGATTTGTGATTAAAGGAGAAGAGAGTTCTTGGCCGGGGTTATTATGATAATTGAACTAAATTACATTTCTCTCATCCCCAAGATGATTGGGTTGGGGTCAGTTAGGGTGCTCAACACCTCTCCACTACAGCGCTGGACTCCATTGCCAGTGGAGGCCCAGTTGTCTGCATCACTGAGATCAGACCTTGGTTCATTCGCGGTTAATGTCGACATGGACCAACATCAAGTCCATTGACGGGGAGTCACGGGCTGGATCTCACCTCTTGGTCACCTGGAATAAAACAGGATTGAAGCTGAATAACCCACAAAAGAGAAAACACTGATGAAGAGAAAGCACTGATGAACAAAAGTACAGGGCACAAGTCTAACACCAAGAGGAGCTGGTACATTCATACTGATGAAAAGGACTGGTAGCACGCTAGACTTGAGGAATAACTCACAGACAGATGAAACATTTCAAGTTAATCTGCACGGCAAACGGTAAATCTTTCACCGGCAGCATGGTGCTGCTATCTTCAGAGTTGCTTCAATTTGTTGGTGAGCTGATCTTGATTTATATCACCTGCCATCACCTATTTGGTTGAATATTGCTGCATATTTTATCAGCCCCTGTAGCCACGGCGCTTGTTTTTCCATTTTGCAATTCACTCATATGTTACGATATGAGCAGATCCCTGAAATGGGAGTCCATTTGGACTGCCTCTAACTTCTCAGACTCTGGAGGTACTTTTAATGCCCAAATGTTTTGTGAATTGCAAGGAGAAGGAGAGACGTGGAGAGAATTACAAGAAATGTCAGTGCAGGGAGTATTAGCAAACGGCAGAAATAAAAGGTAAGACAGTGCAGCCGTCGGGGGGACAAGAGGACACCATGACTATCAGACGAAATCATCTGAAATGTCAAGCAAATGAAAGCCACAGTAAAGAAGAAGTTCTCACTCTGAAGTCCAAGCATAAATCCTTTCAGATCAATAGTAAAATATCCTAAGAAAACCCACAGGTTTTATTATGAGATAGTGGCACAGGAAAGTGAAGCTTAACGTTGAATATCATTGCAACAATTCAATCATTCCTCAATTTAGCATTTTATTTCAGAAGAGAAAACGGGTGAATAAAATGGTGTGAAAAACATGATTATTAAAGGCAGCAGTATAAAGTGAGGCTTGTATCAACGGAGGGAAGGGGGGGGGGTCATCTCAGCTGCTGAAACACAGTTTGGTAATAAACTCTTTAACTAATTTTGAAGACTTGAATCAGCTTTGCGAGGGTGCCACAAAGTGTGACCTTTTAAATCTGGTTATTGCACACCATGAAAACAATTTTGAGGAGCTACTTCTGTTAAAAATGAATTAAAAAAAAAAAAAAGAAAGAGAGAAATTAAAAATGAAAAACCCAAATGAAGTGCAGCTCATTATCTCTGTTACCCGGCTGCTGCCGTCCTTATTAATGGTACTTGTGGCTGTGGAAGGCGCTGCACATCACTATGTTATATATTATGCATCGCCTTTAAACCTGCGAAAAAGCTGCTGTGCTGTGGCACGGTGTGGGTGCTAAAGCAGAGTAAAAGCGACAGATATATTATGCCAGGTTGGGAAAGAAATCCATAGTCAAGTTGTGTGTGTGCGCCTTATGGGAGCACATGGCCGTCAGCTCTACAGAGAAAAGGCAAACCAAATCTGCAGCTAATCCTCTCATCGCTCTCCTAAATCTGAACCCAAAGACCATGTAGTCAGGTGAGGCGGGGGTGGGATGGGGGGGCAGGCGGGTTCTGGAGAGGAGGAAAACGAGGGTATGAAGATAAAGGAGGAGGCTGCCGATATGAAATCACTGGTGTCTGGACACTTTATAAATCTCAGTGTGTTGGTCGTAAAGGAGCAGTTAGTGCACTTTCTGGCGAGGGGCTTGATGAGAAGATCAATGCCACTCTTGTGTCTTTAAGGTTAAATATAAATGTTATAGTCGGGAACTTGTAGGCTTAGCTTAGCATGAAGCCTGGAAACACCTTGACACACAATACACAGGTCACAACCAATGATTTATGGAGCAAACAAAGAAGCCAGATAGACATAAGAGTCGCATCGAGATAAAATAAGTCTACTTAACAAATCCTACATTGTAAATATTGTACATTTCACAGTCAGCAATGATTTGAAGAACTTGTGTCATTATTTAGGGGCATGGGAAGATTAACTCTAATTCACCATGTCCCGAGAAGACAGATGAACGCAGACTGTGCGGCCATTTGTCCCTGCATGTGCTCATGATTTCTGTGCCTTTTGTGGTTTAACGCCAAACTATGTCTTCTCAAGTCGTTAAGAGGGCAATTAGGTTTCCAACTATCTCTCATGTCTCTGTGGTTCCTTCTTTCCTTTGAGCTTGCTTAACGCGGCCTGGTGTGACAAGGGCACATGGCAATTTAACAGCAACAGACAATCAGACCACCTGAGAACAGGCGCTAAAACCCGGAATAAATATGTTCAGTCGGAAATAGAGACACTGAGTGATTTGCTCAGTAACTGATAAGACAGAAAGGGAAAGACCTGGGAGAACCTGGGATCGCCGGTGTCATAAAAATAAACGCAGTGTATCACAATACATGAAACAGAGTGTTGAGCTATTGCAATCAAGAAAGGAGAAATTAGACACAGTGAGCTGAGACTATTATCGCTATCACCACCATCTCATTCAATCCCCAAATGCAGCTGGAGGTCTGATTCCTATCTGTGTCTCGCACAGCTCTGTCATCGATCAATACCTTTAAGCCCCTGTGCCCGATGCGAATGAACAAATATACTCAGAGCAAGAAGGCTGCTCATTTTTCCTCCTAAAAGTCGTGAAATTGCCCCAGCTGGAAAAAGTAGACATGGTAGATTTATCTATCAGGACCCAGTCTTTTATGGGTATTCTGAGCTATGTGATGAATTCAAGTTGAGTATATTATTTAGTTGATCAAAAGACTTGACGGCAATCTAAATAACTGTAATATTAAGCTACATTTATTAACTACTGGGACCAGAAACACAACAGCTAACATCCAGCAAATATGGCCCGAACACATCTGCTGCACTTACACTTTAATGTCTCCAAATTCACAATGTAGTTGTTCCCTTTAGTTCACTTTGTCTGTGTGTATGAACTCTTTAGTCAATGCAAAGATATAAGTTTGCACATACCACAGACCACAGCCGTAGCTAGGTACAACAACCTGTTTTTCTTTTAATTAGGAGGTGAGGGTTAGGTTTAGTGTTAGGGTTATTTCGTTTTTTCCAGTTCATTAACAAGACAGTGCCTTAATCGAATCAAATAAGTTGATTGGAAGAAAGGAAACAGATGGAGGGATAAGAAGGGTCAAAGGGTATGGGATGAACTCAGATAGAGAAGGGGTTAGGACACACCGTTATAGGTAAGCTTGGTAAATAGAATGATACGGGACATGATCTTGTATTAACTATAATTACTTCATTATTTAAATAGCTGTTTATAAAATGATTCACATGAATTATTGGCCACATTAAAACCGCTTAAGTGGATAACATTAATTATATTGTTACAGTGGCATGAACAAAAGAGTGGGCAGCAAATGAACAATCGGTTGACGTGTTGGGAGCAGGAAAGGTGGGCTGTAAGTATGTGAATGAATTTGTCAACAGCCAAACTGTAATCGCAGTGACCATACTCAGGCCTGACTTTGTTCTTGTGTCAGAATCATCGAGGCAGCCGGTCCTGCTGGTGCTGACTGTGCCCTGGGAAGACCGGATGGAGGAGGCTTTTGAGCGTAAACGGGCCAAGTATGAGGAGTTGGCAGGCGAGTGCTGAAGCAATGGGTGGAAGACCCGATGCAACCCTATCGAGGTTGGATGCAGAGGGTTCGCTGGCCAGTCACTCTGCAGGGCTCTCAAGCTGTTGGGCATAAGAGGACTGCACAGTCAGAAAGCCATCAGGAACATCACTGATGCCGCTGAGTAGGCGTCGGGATGGATGTGGATCAAGAGGGGCGATCAGTGGACCATACAAGCTACCTAGACACAAGCCGGGGACTGATCACCCCTGGCTGGGTCACCTGGGCGAGGGTGTATGATGTTGAAAGACCCGAAACACACAATGACCCAAGGTTACATCACTGATGACGTGTCCAGGTTGGCATGACTACAGCTGGGTCCAAGCAAGTCCAAACCAGCAGGCCTACCGCTGTACCGAGTAAAAAGGTGCCAAAGAAAAAAAATCACTGGGGCACTTGAGTCAGGGCTCACGAAGACAAAGTCGTTATATGTGGGGGAGCGGAGGCTAGTGTGTTTGTTCTGATCCCACAGAAGAGCTACAGTAGCGTAACTTGCTGTAAACCTTAATATTAACAATGACAGAAAAGCAAAGAGCAGCAAGCATTTAAAATTTAAAGCAAGACAGAGGAGTTTAAGTCATGCATCATTTGGGTGTGGATACTTTGAGAGACAGGTGGTTGCTGCAAGAATATCATACAAATAATTCATCAATAATAACATAAACTAAAACTACACTAGAAGAAACTCAATGTGAAAAAATAAAAACCGAAAGTTGGTTGAAAATATAAATTCTATATTTATTTCATGAACAAAAATGGCAGCAAAGTCCTGAGACAGACAGGAATAGCAAGAGTGTCCTCCGCTCTGTAATTTGGAAGACAAAGATGTATCAATAAAGAGCAGTCCACCCTAATCACTGCTCGCTCAGTGATTACCAGCGGCTGTAATGGGCTCAAGCCGTGGCACATTAAAGTAGAAAAGAAACTTCCTCCGCTTCCTGTGAAGTTACCATGACACGCACACTTCAGGAACACCCAGACAGCGGTGGTGGTAATTGAATCCTACTGACAGGAACCACAATGAATATGGAGGAGAGACTTTCATCCTCTTGACAGGTACCCATTGTGCAATGTGAAAGGAGCTTCGGCTTTTGAAATTCCCTTCAGAAACCTACAGGTGACGTCACGGACATTACATCCGCGCTGTTGTACGAGAGTTTGAACAGCTAGAATTATGAAAGATCACTTTTAATACACGCCCAGCACTGGTGCGAATAAAAGTGCAAGTTGTCTGTTAATTCAGAAAACCATGTCACAGATCTTGGGGGATGCTTCCAATGATTATCTTTAAAAAAAAAAAAAAGTGTGGTTTCAGCAGCAGTCAGGTAAAGGTGACCAAATATACCAAAAACAGCTTTGAGCAAGAGGTGTGAGAGTTTGAAGACCAACAGTCAGGGTTTACTACCACTAATGTGGTGTTTCTGTGGTGATTAGGGGTTGTGCTGACTAGCCAACTTTACTGCTGTGGAAATTACAAACTACTTATTGAAGTCATTAAGCTTCAACAAGCAGACATGGTGTCTTTTGTCCCCAATGAGCTTTCACCACTTTTACTTCTACCAAACTCTTGTAAAATGTGGCCCCTACATAGAGAGTGCTTTTGCAAGTCGCCTTGTCATTTTTCCTCACAGTTTCCTATGAACTGCTCTTATTAAAACACTACTCTGCGTAAAAGGAGCTCCTTCATAGGTAATGAGTTCCCAGTGTTAATTGAGTCAGACTTTGTTTTTTCAACCTCTGTCTGGTCGCCAAAGACGGCAATAAATTTATCATCACAATGAGTCATTTGCGTCTCGTGGACCGTTAATGAAAAATACCTGCAATAACTGCAAATGTCAATGGAAAAAAAATCTGTAAGACGCCATAATAAACCCAACATTAATCATAAAAAGGAAAAACACATAAATAATACTCTGAGGGTTTACTACTGTATTATCCAAAAAGGCATCTGGACTTTTTGAGTTTTGAGAAGACGTTTCATCTGAGTAGCACTTTCAGTTCTTAAATAGATACCATGACCTGGATGACTGACAACCTTCAAAGACATACTGTAGATAATGAATGTAATATGATCTGAGGTATTTCAAAATATCATGTATGATTGTGTTAATGTTTTCGGTCCTAAACTTATTGCGAGAAAGAACATTGCAGGAGCAACCTTTACAAGTGAATGCATGCTCCTGATACGGATAATTTGATCTGGAAGCAACTCCCATCTGTCAATAGAGGAGTAGCGTTTGGTTACCTACTAGATCCTTCTTATTACAACTCAGAGACAATATGTGTCCAGGGAAGAGACTGCCAGGAAACTGTCCCAGCTGGTTTGTTCACCCTTTGTACAAACACACCATCTCTGTACGCCGTAAGCAAACCAGTGATTTTAAGGACATTGACGCTTGTGTTCACTCTCATGAATACGTCATACATCATGTGTATTAGTGGTATTAGTGGCAGATGATGGAGGTATAGCAGATTTTCTGAAGGATCTATTCACTATTGTTCCGTCCATCAGAGGCTTTGTTGTGGTAATCACGACATCGGGGCTTAGCATTATTGTCACTGGCCCTAATTCAGCTGCAACACTTCATCAGCTTTTCTTAGCTCTCTTCAGTCTCGTCCCAAGAGTACATGCACATGCTGTGCCAATGCAGAGGAGCAAGGTGCAGCTTTTTTTTTTAATCACTGTCAAATGAGACGCTCTATTATGGAATCAGACAATTATTGTACGTTCCTGTCTCCCTCACAGTCACAGTTGGTCTCTAAACGAAGAACTCACGATGTCACGCAGTTATTTTGATCACAAACATGCTAACTACATAGCTTGCTATACTTTTTATGTTCTATGCGACCTTCAGATGGGAATGTGTAAATTTTGTTTACGAAAGTAGACATGAGTGGCCCTTTCTTGGCGACTCACGCCTTCTAAATCTGTATAGACTGTATATAGATGTATAGACTGTATAAAAAAAGGGCATAGGGACATAACAGATTCTCAAAAGTGACATTCCCCTCAAGTTTAATGCGTTACTTTATTCAAGGCCTGTTTCCAAACTGAAGGATTGTTATTTTAAGTCCAGTTTAGCAGTCACACTATGTCTTAAATTCTCTTTGGTTGACTAGTGGAAGTGTGAGCAGGACAGTGATATCATATCCGTTGAGTCCAGAGTTACCTGTTATCATCATTTCGCTTCTGTAGGTGATAACAGGTTAACTCTGGACTCAACGGGGACAAAATATTGATGAAATGAACAAGTTGCACAGCAAAAATTTGGGTTATTTTGAGACTGTGTTTTGGTGCTTCAGCCACTCCCACTATATGGATATATGCTAATCTAATTAACTCCCGAAGGAATACAAATAACACAAAAGTTATATTGGTGAGTAAACGACTGTATTATGCCAGAAATAAGTCCAGGTTGTAAAAAAACAGTAGTTCCCCTTTAAGTTACCCGGTTGTTAGCATACTAAACTATAATCCTCCGGCTCTTTTGTCTAGCACGGTTGTTCTCACGACTCTCAGCTGATTTTAACACTTGAACAGCAAGCATTTTCTGTACGCTACTTTCCACGTTGTTACTCACTAGATTCATTTGATGGCAGCATTTGTTCGTTGATCTGTGTCAGGGTTTTCAGGGTGAGGTAGGACCCAACTGCAGGATACCAGGAGGTGAGGCAGGAGTTGGTAAAAATGAATTTAATCAAACAAAAGGAAACACAAAGTGCTGCTAAATGGCAGGATAAATCAAAAACTCAAAATAAGATGAACACCTGAACATGACAAGACCAAAACTTGACGTAACACACGGCAGGGAAACAGTAACACTCACACCTGACAAGGCAAGACATGGAAAGAAAAAAAAAAAACAGTATGACGTGACAGAGGACAAAGGGAAAGGCAGGACTATATATAGAAGAGCAGAGGAGACACAGGTGAAAACAATCAGGGCGAGGCAGAGAATTACACAGGTGGGAAATCACAGGACAGGAAGAAGGCAACAAGGAAAAACATTAAAAAAATAAAACAGGAAACTGCTAACATGAGGAAATCATAATGCAGAACCATCCATGACAATCTGACAGTTTATAAATGGACTGGCTGAAGTATTAAAGTTTAATGGACACAGTAATAATATTAGCCAGGGACGCTAACATATTAGATTCCTCACATTGTTTTCCTCAGGTTTTTGGATTTCAGAAAAATAAAAAATAAAAGACACATCCTCCAAAGCCAAGGTGCCGATAGCAGATACAATACTTGAATGACTAACTTTTTAAGATGACCTGATTGTACTAAATCAGTGTCGTCACTAAACGAATCCATAACTTCTGTTGCACTTTTTTGCGCCTTAGAGCAGCATTATCACTTCTTTCATATGATACGCAGAGTTTGTTCCTTTTTTGTTTTTTAAAGAAATTTAAAATCCTCACGAGCAGCATAATAGTTAACTGAGTCCTTAATAACAAGAGTGTAGAGTGAACTTACTGACCTGAGCATCAGTGTGTCTTAGGATGGTAGCTGTACGGACTGGAAGTGATTCATCACTGCCACCTCTACTCTTTTCAACGCTATTTAAAATTTACGATAGAACTGCAGAGTTAAAGAAACAAAACATTTGTGTTTTTCTGTAGTACAGTACGTTACAGGTATTATTTTTCCCTCTCTGAACACACTCGCTCTCGTCCACAAGCTAGCTTTCACAGTCCAAATCCTTGAACTCTGCTAACATCAATAACCTGCCCAGCCGCGCCCGACCACACAGAACAATGACAGCACACACACAGTAAATCAGTTAGTTAAGCGTTTCCTAGAAATGGATGTGGACGCGGCGTGGAGTGGGAAAAACACACAAAGAAGGAATATATTTGTGCACCTGACGACTGCGAGGCTGCATTTACGACGGTAGATTGCATTCAGTGGGAGACTGATAAAATCGTCTTTTACACAAAGTGCTGTTTCCTGTTCCTTCCATTATAACTTGGCGGTAATAAGTGACTGAAAATATATCAGATGCCTGGCACAACGAATGCCCGCGCTTTGTTTGTCTGTTTTAATGAGTTTGTTTTGACTGCTCACTTTGAATGAACATGATTAAACTAGGGTTTAAACAAGGAGATAATGTCTACTTATAATCAAGTACAGTTTCTGTTCGGATGATTTCTATTCACATAAACGAACAGAACTACAAAAATGAATGTTTGTTTTAGGTGTACAAATTAAAAAGCGACTTAGCTCTGTTTGCTTTCTGCCGGTGTGTTTTTCCCACATGATATTTTTAGAATATTCTCTCTGTGAGGTGAGGCAGGATGTAGCTCCATCAAGATGTCACACTAACATAATCGCACGTGCCTTGAAACTTCTCACATAATGAAATGCTGAATTTAAAACCACGAACATGTTTCATAAAAGCACTTCAGGTTTTTAGACGTGCACATTTACATACACACAAAAAAAACAAAGGACGCTAGAATTAAAAAATCTCTTTTAAGATAAATCATTGCTTGCAGTTTGAATCTACTTTGCCTGGAACACAGACTTTCTTAACAATAAGAACCTTTCAGAGTTTCTAGGAGAAACCTTCTCTGCAGCAGCTTTCATGTCAATTTAAAAACCCTCCGTTACTTGCTCATTAAAAGAAGTGACAGGCAGAATAAGGGGCACCAATCTGACATTTCCTGCAACCACCAATAATTAACAAGGAAACAATCAAAAAATATAGGACAATTAGTTGTTTGCTGGCATTCATATTTGCTCCCTGCTGCTTGTCAAATTTGTGAGAGTAATAAAGAGAAAGAAAAATAAACTGCTGCTGGTTTAGACCTTCCCAGAGCTCACACTAAATCAGAGGATGTTAGGTCATGTTCAAGCAAATCCACCTGTGGGCAAGGTCATTAAATGCTAACAACAATGCTGATGAATAATTTATCAGACACGGATAGTGCGGCAGACCTTGGTGGGGTATTCTGAGTCTCAGCAACGCTGCGAAGAATGGTGACAGTCACCCTTTCCTGTAGCTGCTCTGAGCAATTGAGAGCTCTAAGTGTGAGCGATGAAGGGGAGAAATTTGTAAAGCCCCGGGATCAAAGAGAGGATCAGCAGGGCCGAGAATTAAATGAATAAATGAGCAATTCATGACATGAGTCATGAGGGGAAATAAGAAAGTGAAACAATGAAAGAAATTCCACAAAATGGCTATGTGCATTAACTCATCAGCGGGGACGGAGCTGTGCCTCGCATGAACGAGAGGGATATAAATGAGGCATTTTCAGAGGTTTAACAGCATCTCTGTTATCCTTCTTTAATAGGTGCAGTTGCTCAGGAGTCGGAGGCATTATTAAAGCATCTGAAACAATCTTCTTGATCTAAGTCATGATCACGTTAAGGTGAGGTAAAGAAAGACAGCACTTTAATAAGAAAGTAAAATTTAAGGGGAACTACTAGTTTTTACAACCCCGACCTTTTTTCTGACATAAAATATGGTTGTTTACTCACCCCTTTATCTTTTGTGTAATTTGTAGTCATTCGGAAGATATTTAGATCCACGTATATCGTCATAGTGGGAGTGACTGGGGCACCCAAACGCAGCCTCTAAATAACGCTTTATGTGCCACAAAACTCATTAATTTTACCAATATTTTGTCATCATACGTTAGTGCTATTCCCCGTTGAGTCTGGAGTTACCTGTCATCATCATCCAGGGTCTGTAGACTGACCTACTGACCCCAGATGATGTCTTCTGACCTGCATGATGTCACCTCTGGGCACCGCGCACGCTCGCGATGGTCGGCTTGTTTACCTGTAATTTGCCACTGCTATGGTTCGTCCACAACCTCAGAATCACAACTTCAGTCAAACCTAACAGTACAGGTAACAGGTAACTCCAGACTCAACAGGGAATAGCACTAGCGCTTCATAACAAGATATTGGTGAAATGAACGAGTTTCGCCTCAGATAATGCGTTAATGAGAGGCTGCGTTTCGGTGCCCCAGTCACTCCCACTATATGGATATACACGGATGTAAATATCATCTGAACGACTACAAATTACACAAACGTATTTACTTATCCTGTCTACAGAGTGTTACACAATCATGCAGTGAAGTTCTGCTGTTTTAAACGATGGATTAATGAATTAACAGGACGTACAAATATATTTTTAAAAAAGCATTTTAGGCTTTTTTCAAGTTTTCACCAAATTATGTGGAGGCTGTTCAGATTAATTGTTTCGAGTCCCGCAGTCTCAAAGGAGTAAATAAAGTAAGGTAGGAAGGTGTGTAGGTATGAAATAATGTTTTGATCTGTTTGACGACACCTTTACTTCAGTATAATGCAGCCCTGTCTAACACTGATGAGCAGTAGCTGAAAGCGCACCAGAGATCCTTATGTTACCTCTTGCGTCATTTGCAGTGGCTCACCAGAGTGAATGAAACAGATGTGGTTTAGCCAAAAATTAGCAAGATGAAAAGAAAATTAAAAAACAAACCCTGCTTGGGAAGCAGCGAGGACCGCATTACATTTAAAATCAACCCGAGACCCTAAATGTAAAATCCCCTCTCAGACATTCATTCCCCTCTTCCTCACTCCCTCACTCTCAGCGTCTCTATCTGACACCTGTTCATTTGAAAGCTAATTCTCTTTGATTTTATGGAAGCAGCGTGTTGTTAAAGGGCCGGGATAACGCGCTGAATTGCTTGGCCGTCCTGCTCTTTCCCTGCGTCTCTAATTAAGATCCTGGTGCTGCAGCGCTAATGTTAATTCACAGGTGTCTGCTGCCTGGCAGTCACCATGGCAACCTCAAGGTATGCCATCTAATCCGCAACACACGCGCACGCACACACACACAATATTTTATTCCCCTCCTCTTATCAGAACTGATTAATCTGGACAACAAACAATGCTTGTGGCGGTGTGGGCAACCTGCTGCTGATTTCTCGTGAACAGGAAATTGAGGCTGTCTGGTAAAAGTCAGATCTTAAAGTGCATTCTGGATAGTAAACAAACTGTGAAGGTTTGTTCATGAAAGAGCACTAAAGCCTTTAAGCTGCCTAACTCCCCTGGACGTTTACTCAGGCCATGAAGAGCATACATAAATGTAAACGTCTGTGCTCAATCTCAAGATGAGCAGCTATATATATATATATGTATAGATATGTATGTATTGCTTAAAACTTGCTCATGTTAGACTGATGAATGCATATGTCATTCATTCATGTTCTGTGGCCGCTTTTCCTCTGGAGGGCCATTGAGGGGCTGGAGCCTATCCCAGCTGTCATTGGGCGAGGGGTACATCCTGGACAGGTCACCAGTCTATTGCAGGGCTAACATAGAGAGACAGACAACCATTCACACACACACACACACACCTACGGCCAATGTAGAATCACCAATTAACCTAAAGGACATGTCTTGGGACAGTGGGAGGAAGTGGGAGTACCCAGAGTGTGCAAACTCTACAGAAAAAGGTCCCAGTCGGCTGATGGACTCACCTGGGCAGACTCAAAGTCTGGCACACAACTTGGAAAAGAACAAAAGGGCGTCAAGAATAAATCGTGAAAACTCTCAGGAGACAACCAAGATATTACTTAGTTATCTTATATTACTATACACATGTGGATGTGACCCTCTGGACAGGAGGACCAGTGTGAGCTTGTGTATTTTCCAGCAGAGGCTGGGTGGGAGCACAGAATAATGAACCTGTACCGGCGAGTCGACTCAGTACAGTGACATTTGGTTTCGTCTGAGACTTTCACTGTGATTCAGATTATTAACTCAGCCCATGAAAACATTTATACTTGTACGCTGGTGTGTCAGTATCGTTCGCTAATGATGCCGCTAAAAGGTTTTTGTGTTGAAATTCATTCATGTCCAGTTTCACCGGATCAGGCGGTTTCATGCCCAGCTGGGCACTGTTGAAAATTTATATTTTATTTAGTCTTTGTGACATTGTGCATGCTTGAACACAGACTTTGCTGCTTTTTAAAGAGAAAGTGAGCTCTGTAGGTCTGCAGGAGGTGCATGTCAGGCTACAGGGTACAAAGCAACACTGTTCCTAAGTCTACTAGCACAGCAAACACTTTTACATGTTTTAACTAGTTTAATTAGTCTTCCTGGCCAGAATCTGTGGTTTACTGTGCTGACAGGTTAGTGCTGAAGCTAATAAACATAGTTCCCAAAATGCTGAACACTTCCTTGAAGTTGTTATTCAGTTGGCTGAAGATATTCATACCTTTTCCTTAAAAATGTGAACTCTGAGCTGACGTCAGCGTGCTCTGTCAGATAAATTTTTAAAAATGACCTTTTATGCTGATTGAACCATTTGGTCTGTGCAGCAGCTATTGTCTTTCAACATCCTGTGCAATCAAACCCGCACAAAGAGCCTCTTTCATCTTAGCTTGCGGGGAAATGCAGACAGCCCCGAGTCGAGGCAAAGTGTCAGTCACAAAGCCATACGTGATGTTGATTTATACCTTTGAAGCTCTGACAAGGAGAGATGGGCGTTTCAAGAGGGACACGCGGGTAGATGGCGAGAACAAGGCATCCTCGCACAGACGAATCCATGTCATGTGCCTTTGTTGATAAGGACATCATGTCAGGATGTTGTCACCTTGTTGGACGAGATGAATAATTTGCCGCCTTGTGAGAGAACAAACAGTGCAGTACTTCCCCCAATATCATCCTAATGCGACGAGAGACTGGGGAGGGAAATAGCCCTCGCCTCGTCTGCAGGGTGTTGATGACTAGTTAATGTAAGTGCTTTCATTTCCTTTCAGCCAGTTTATTGTTTTTGTCTTTGGAAAAGAGAAAGGAGTGGCAATTTTATTTCCATAATAAAAATCAACCTGGGTGCGACAGAGGTAGACGTTTCCCGTCTTTTATTTCCCAGCGAAGCGAATAAAGGAGGACATGTGCGTTCATGGTTTTCCATTACTGTACCTCTTCTATCACTGCAGTATGTTTTGGTAAATAAACGGTCATAGATCAGCGCTTAGCCTTCAATGACAAAACTGATTAAATCTTATAATTTTACATGTCAACATCTGTTTATTTAAGCTCTTCTAGAGGAGCAACGGTTCGTCAATTAACTTAGCACAGCAGTCAACGGGAAATGTATTGAACGTTGAAAATGCCATCGCTCCAGTCTCTCAGATCTGATGTTTACATTGTTAGATTCAGTCCCTTGACAGTTTATTAGGTACATCAATGAAAATGAATTCATTCCAATAAAACAGTCCTGCACTGAGCTTCATGAAGGTTATGATAATCAGCATTAGTGTAAAATAACTCGGTTAGTTCAGCTGTGTTGTCATGTTAGAGGCTGTGGGTTGTAGTACTATTGACATGTGTTGTGTTGTACCGACATATTTTTACAGCCTTATTTTAGCCAGTGAGGGAGGCTAGATAATATTATTTACACTACACATTTAAAATATGTTATAATAATACATTAATACAAATTTTGTATTTAATTGAACACAGTTTAACAGCACCACAAACTACGTCCCCCAAAATGATCATACAGCTGAAACAAACACCTTTTTCTCTTCTGTTTTAAACTCACTTCAAGCAGTGGTTGAAATCAAACCGGTCTTGTAACCACTGACTTTTGTCTTTTTAGTAATGCACATTTAGTAATGTCTTATGCTGTGCTCTTATTGTGATCTATTGTCCTGTCTTATGTCTCATCATGTTTTTGTTTTACCTGCCCAGGGACTGAGGATGCAAATTAGCATTGTTGCTATAATCCAGCATATTTACGTCTATTGCTGTCTGAATAGATGTTTATTAATGTGTACTGTCTCTATTAAATAAATAAATAATAAAATAAAAATTGTTAACAGTCATGAAGCTAAGCTTTAGTACAGTGGATCCTGCTAAAATTATACAGATCAAGTTTCAAAGAGCAAATAAGACGGCTTAATTTCTCAAATTTAAATGTGCCCCAACTGACACTGGCCATGTGACATAAAAAAAAAAATAAAAAAATGACTTTCGTTTCCCCCTCACCTATGACAAATGTCCTCTGGGTTGTTATGGTAACACTGACACGGTGGGTTGGTGCGACAGCACAGCTGGCTCCGGTTGTCACACGCCGTCACAGAGTTTAGAGCTGAAGAGTCTCCTGTGATCACAGCGACTGAGCCACAGCGCTGGTGAACGAGGGTCTTCAATCTCGCAGGTGAGGGTCAGCGTGGAGAGGATGTTGACCGGGTCACCGGAGGCCTCGGCAGCAAGGGAGCAGCAGCTGATCATTAATGGTGCTGGCTGCCGGGGGATAAACACAGCAGGAGTGCTCCTCAGGGATAGCCTGCCTTTGACTTTAGTAAGATAGATAATCTGAAAATTGATGACAAACCCCAGATGACTTAAGACGAAGAAAGAAGAAGAAAATTATAATTTGGGTGGATTTTAAAACATATTTGGTGCAGCACAGTTGAAAAGATAATGTAAAAGCATCCTCAGCATTATGGATATACAGGGGCATCCTTCAGAAAGTCAAACCAAAAAACATTTTTACAAATTCACTGCAAGAAAAGAAAAGCGTCTAAATTTACACGGACAATATTTATATTAAACATTCCAGTGTTTTGACATTTGACACTGACAAAATGTTGATTTAAAAAAATGCCTCCTCTAATAAGGAGAGCGTTACTCTGAACCGTATGGTAGCGCTGTCACCCTCTCTTCCTAGTGGGTGTGCCAGGCCTTCAATTAATGGTAAGCTTCCAGTGTCAGCTCGTCAGCACGACTGACCCGACGTGTCTGGTTACGGTTGCTAAGCTGTAACTGGACAATCAGTGATGAGTAAGGGGTCACTGAAGAAGACAGTCCACATACCTCCAAGACAGTACTGCTAATCAGCACAAACCGGGGTTGTGCAATTGACTCACCAACGAGGCACGGTTATATTTATCATACAGTTTAACATGAGTTTAGCCACAATGAAGGCGGCGCGTCTCGAGCAGCGTAAAGGCCATTAGCAAGTGACAGACTGTCGGCTATATTTGTAGACAAGAGTCAGCGCCAGCTCAGATGAAAGGTGAGAACAATCAAGGTGAATATTCAGAGCAACAATCAGTAACACTTCATAAAGACTGTGATTTACAGTGTGATTTCATAGCATGAATCAGTAGACTGCTTACAGCTTCCTCCTGGCGCTTAAATGTAGGTTTAGAGGAAGAAAACAAGAGTTTGATGAAGAATGAAAAACAAACGAGCAGTTGAGAGAAAATTAGGACATAAATTACTGTCATTTAACAGAGCGTATGGTAATGGAAAACAATACAGATGTTTGGGTGAAACAGAGTTACTGACTCTACAGAATATCAGTATGTTGGAGCTAATATAAAGTTATGAGTGCTTACAAATAAATAAAGCTTGATTGGAGAATCTGTCTCTCGTCTGTTAGATTATAGACTGTTGTGCAATAACCTCCATATTTATTCCCTGGTCCACTGAAATGCAAAAGTCACATTTGCTCTATAGTTTAATGTTTACTGTGTTAAAATGCTGCTACCAATTACACTACATTCATTTGTGTGCTACTATGTTACGAGAGGACTTGTCCTTGGTCCGGGTTCTTTCCTTCAAGTTGTCCCCAACACTACAGTGTGCTTTTATTGTATATATATATATATATCATTGTGTATGGCTGCTACAGTTTTTTATCTTTATGCTGCTATAGAGCTCCAGGGGTGACTTTTTTGTTGACACCGCCGTATTGGCAGGAAAAATGAATGGAGCCAGTGCCTATTTCAGGCCATCAGAGTTTATTGAGACTTACCGGTACAAGGCAAAACTCGACACATCATGCCCCAGGTATGTTTTTTTTTAAATGTTTTTTTCGAACATTGAAACAGACGCCGCAGACAATGATCCTGACCTGCAGTATCCAGAGTATTCCTGAGTATTCACCGCAGTAATGTGTCGTCTTGCGGGATCATTGGGAATAGTATAAAACGATTTTCCCCTTTGCTTGTCCCCGACTATTCGGCATCCTGGGTCACAACAGCTGTCGACCATTTCTGGATGTAACTTGTACAGGTAGTCAACCGAGTCGTAATTCAAAAAATGTGCTTTCCTGCCAATATGGTGGTGGTGTGATTACCGGTGCAGGATGAGTCCCAAACCAAGGAGCTGCCACACGGACAATGACAATAAAACTTCTCATTCTTCTTATTCTCAGATGTATATATTATGTATTTATTTATTATCTTTGAATATATAATGTGGTGTGAACATATTGTGTTACTGCTCATTGCTGAATAGTGTATAACCGTGAATATTGAAGGTTTCCTCCTCCTGCCATCAGTCTGACCTTACAGAGAAGGCTCTGTATGCTGTACCGGGGAAAGAACGCGACCTACCAAAAGGATGCAGCTTGTTGCTCATCATTATATGAAACTGCACACGCTCGCACAATTACTGCAACGATTTTTGATGATAACTGCACTCGAGAAGAAGCTGCTGCCTACGAGAGGGCAGAAGAAGATAATAACTGGCGGCCCGGCCCATGCATGTACGTATCTCAGTGAAGAGGACCACTCCTGATGATGAAACAGAGAAATATGTTGAAGGGCTCAAAGGTCGGGGCTCTTAGAGACCACAGTCGTGTAGCTGCTTCTCATGCAACACAGTGTTTAACTTCAGACCGAGATTCAAGTCTCTTTTTCCAAATCCTTCAATCCATTATTAATTTTGATTATAGAAATAATTTAACCAGATTTCCAAAAGCATAGTTAAGACTATACTTTTAGGCTGAACTTGCTGTTACTGGATAAAGAAATACTGATACTCCCAATGACCTCATCCTTTCATGATGCCTTCACATTTCCGACGTTAAGTTACCTGATGGTTAGTGTTAGCCTCGTGTCTTGTAGATGCCAACAGTTGCCTAGCAGCGATGTCATGACTTACAGCCCATTGTTAGATTAGAATTAGAATAATAGGAGTTAATTGTGAACGTTTACAGTTCCCACAATCCTCAGCAAAAAGCATGTAGGCCAGTGAGGCTCGGCGGTGAACCAGCGCGCACGCATCATTAATATTCCTGCGCTCGAAATATCAGCAGTGAAAGTAGTAGGTCTATGTAACTTAATTAAACACCCGTAGAAACAATATCAGCTCTCACGGAGAATATGTTGACCTTCACGGCACGAGGAGCGCGAGAGCAACAAACGACATGAATCATTGCTTTGTTCCAGCTTTCTGCGGCAGTGGAGCGCAGCCATTAGTTACACGTGGGTTTGATTGATTGAGTGAAAACGCTCACAGTGCAACAGGTCTATAAACAGAACAGCTAACACACAAGGGAGGTGTACGCCACTGCATGGGTACTTTGGTCTGTGCTGTTTTTTGACAGTGTGCTGTAACATGACTGGACCGCATGCATGGCAAACACTGTGAGGCATTGCGAGTAGTCCTCAACCCCCCACACGCTATCTCTCTCCCCCGTCTCGTGTCATTCCTTCACTCGGAGAGCACTCTCCTCTTTGGTTGCCATAGTAATCCCAAAGCCAATAACAGCCCTAAACCCTTTCTCCCTCAAGTCAAGGAAGCCGGGGATGCGACTTCCCCGAATCAAATTTGCCCCAGTGTTGTATGGTTTTATTGCTGCCACCACATTTCACCCAGAAGCCCGCACCCATTCCCAAACCCCCAGCCTCCACTCTGTTTCTACCATCCTCCCCTACTCGGGAGAAGAGAGCATTATAAATCAATTTACAAGCTGCGAGAGACATTCGGCACAGGATGGAAATGAACAATGGCAGATGAAGGATATTGGAAAACATTTTCTTTCCCGTCACAGCGAGCGGGTGAATGCAGCGGCCCCGGCATCTCGCGTGCAGCTGGCAAAGGAAACCTAATAGTGATTTTGCGTGTGCATAAGCGCGTGGGTGATAAATTAGAGACAGTGGGGATAAGGAGTGAGGATAGGTTTGTGGCTTGTGTGAGTCCTGATTGTTGTTGGCATTCTGAAAAACAAAACCTGAAAGGTGAAGCTGTTTGGTGTAACTCAGGCGTCGAAAACCCTGCCTCAATTATGTGATAATTAATCTCACTCTTAATTAATCCACAAAGATGAATGTGGCGTCTACTGGGCAGCCATTAGGCAGCAAAGCTTGTACGGTTGGCAGTGATGCCAGATACAGCTGATGGTTTCCAGTCCAAAATCTGTTCAAAAACTGCCAAATGCACACAAAACCAACCAAAATATAAGACTGATACTTTGTTCAGTGCATCTGGATCGGTTACTCTGCAGCATCCTATCGTAAAAAAACAGTGCAGTTTAAGCTCTACTCACATTTGGCTACCTCAAAGCCCTTCAAAGCTACCTCAGAGCACTTCTCTACCATCTCTACTACTGTAGCGTTTCAAATCAGCATCAAAAAGCAATTAGAAAAACTCTATTTTTACCCACAAAATGAAATTTAAAACCACTCTGAGCACTGATGACTGGATGCATCATGTAACCGACATGTCCTCCACGCCCCCTGAAAACTGAGGTCAGTACAGCCTTTGATGAGAAACTGTACTAACATCATCAAGACTAAACGCAACAATAACCACACAGTCTATGAGTACAACATATACATTATGTACTACCAGCGAGATTGAAGAATATGACAACTCATTTCATTGAGAAATGAACAAATTTTCATTTTTGAAAAACATTCAGTCGCTTTCCGAGTTACTTTCATTCAGACATTAAACGTTTCCTATTAGGAGAGCCATCAAAGGTAGAGGGGAGGAGGAGGAGGAGGGTCAGAGGAGAAGAGCTTCTCCATTCTCTCTGCCGCTTCCACTGCTGAAATATATATTTACTCTGGGTGACATTAACTTGGCCCGCAGAGCTAAAAAGAGGAACTTTTTTTAAGACCAGGATATGTCCCTTACCTCACACATAACAGACGTCTGCCTTCGTTGACCTTCTTTGTGCTCTATTGTCAGAATAAGAAAGGCTGTGCCTCAAAGTGATACCGAAACTCTGGTTGCATGCGTTTGCTATTTCTGTGCCAGCTGCAACTGAACATCTCCTTCCATATGAGCGCGGTTCTTCTTGTTAAAGGGGAGTTTCTTTCTCACGGTTTTATTCTTAAGGCACTCAGCATCCTCAGCGTCACCTTCAGTGTCACAGATATCGTTTCATGTGAGATCTACTGATAGAGATGACTAAAATAGCAGCTACCTACAGGACAACGTTCTCACTGGCTGCGTTTTTGTTGACCCAAGGTTGGACTCTGTTGACTCAGCAGAGCTGCAAATGTTAGTAGTCTCTGCTCTTCCACAGAGATTGCTTATATAATAGGTGATGTTAGCATGTGAAACGCGAAGCACCAAGTGCAGAGTGTCGGTTCACACACGACTGGCCACTGGTGCTGGTTAACATTTATCAGTAGATCGATGGCAGTCAAGAAGGTAAATATCAGCCGGTTCCATCCCTAATATTTCACAGAAATCCCAGCAGTGGTCTTACCATGGTGGTAGTTGCTCAAACTAAACTGCTTAGAATAAACTAGTAACACATCTTTGAGCCCTGACATGTAGGAAATAGTTCTGTCATCTTCAAAGGCACTGTTAGATGATAACTTTGGAGAGGCTTGTTCACAGTTAAAATAAGTAAATTCAGCAAATACAAGAGACCAGTTTAAGAAACAATGACACCTGTTAGATGATGAGGACTTGTTTTAATGGCTCATGAATGTATTATAAGGCCTGTTAAGGGTCACGGGGTCTGCTGGAGCCTGTCCCAGCTGTCATCGGGTGGGGACAGGTCTCCAGTCTATCACAGGGTTAACACAGAGAGACAGACAACCATTCACACTCACATTCACACCTACGGCCAATTTAAAATCTGGGATTAGATCAGTGATTTGCATTATATTTTCTTTTTCTTTTTCTTTCTTGATCACGTTCATATTTGAACAACTTCTGGAAGAATTTCCATGAGATTTAGTCATTTATAGTCCTCAGAGAATAAATCTTACTTTTTATCTAGCACTTTCAAGTGTTAAAGCTTCCATCCACACAACAGTGAAGATCTAAGCTTTAAAATTTCAATACAAAATATTTAACTGAAAGGCAGAGATGAAGGGAACTGAAGATTAGTGTGATAATTACCTTTGGGCCAGGGCCAACTTCAAAAAGCATCCATCTAACTAAATAAATCTAAGCTTGTTAATTTAAAATCCTTTCTTAATGCTCTAAACTTGTTTTAAAAAAAATAAAAAATAAGGACGCGCAGGAAGAGAAATATGACAGTGGCAGCAGTCATTACCGGTGTGCGTAACAGCTCTTGTCTCCTCCCGCCTCCCACACACTTCCTCTCTGCACAGGCAGCTCCGAGACGGACTCCTCCCCGAGGCTAATGGAGATGGTGCAGTATTTTTACCCTGCCAATTACAGACAGCATGGCAGAGATGAGACGTTTAATGTCTCTATTTGTGTATGCTGTTAATGCTGATTCTGGGGAGAAGGGGCGACGTGGGGTTGAGACGGACAACTCCTTTCGAATGTGGGATTTTAAGTGGAAGAACGTCGTTAACAAGATTTGGGTTCAGACAGAGGGAGCAAGAGCGTCACAGTACTGCTGCGAATCGAGTAATTAGAAAGGGTCGCGCAGGCAGACGTGAGGGAAGGATGGAGATGGAGATGCTCTCCTGCTTAGTGATGTTGAGAGTTTACTCAAAGTCAGACGCAAGCTTTGAGGGCCTTTTTAAATATCTTTTATTCAAAGTCATAAAGCATGGAGATGAAATGTCTAACTAGAAAAAAAGATAAAATAGAAATGCTAGACCTCTAAACAGTATCTTTTAGTAAAACTGAACGCAAAGCCCATATAAAGCTTAACACCTAAACTAATAATAGGAATAAATGGCAAATCAATAACATCACAGCCAGATATTTAATTGAATATTACCTTTAATGAAGTCATTTCACACCCATCAACACAGAAACCAGAGGACAGCTGTCTGTGGTCGAAGCATCACAGTATAAATATATCTACCTTCACGGGCCAGAAACACAACAAGAACAGCAAACACACATGGAAACCAGCTTCCATCGTCTACCTGGAGAGAAACTTAAGAACTGGCGTCAAGTAACGGGACTTTTCAGCTTTTCATTGCGAACCTGTCGAGACAGAAGGACTTGAGAAAACACCAGCATGTTTATATACGGGACATTTAAAGACAGGTCTTTACGAAACAAAGTCGGTGTCAGTAAAACACAATATCCAGCTAACAGCCTGTCTCTGCCTCTCGCACAAACACACACACTCGCAGGTATTGACGCTTCCCTCGGTTCTCGTTTTAAACGCTATCAGTCAAGCCTCTCTGCTCCGTATCTAATTAAAGAGCTATTGAGTGCAGGAATATACAGACTGATTTCGACCACAACAGCAGACCGGATAATGGGAAAGTTAATTGTGGCGAGTTAATTCTGGTAATTCCTCTGCCGATCGAATAAAGGTTAGCCTTCAAAATCGCCCGGCCTTGTTTTTGGCCTCACAAGTGCAGTGACTCTGGGGATTCAAAATGAGTGTCACTGAATGAAATGACATCTACTGCATACTATTCAATCACTGTCCTCAGAGGGAGTGTAGCTACGGTTTAAAGGAACAGTCGGAGGTCTTTGGGGATAACTTTCACTGCACTGGTCAGAATCAGTGACCCGTCACCCTCCAGGATTGCATTTTCTCATAGTTAAAAATAACCAGCAGGCAGGAAGAAACAGTCTCAGTTGTTTTCAAGAGGGCTTTATTCATCACCACTGACTATGCTTGGCCAGTATATTTTTGTTATAGAGAAGCAGTAAACCTCCAGCTTAGCACAGACTCCACCACGACAGCAGCAACAAGTGAACAAAACAATTCAATAAATCCCTTTGGTATTGCAGCGAAAGCTGATGCAACCTCTTGCCTACGATGAAGCCACTCGGCCGGCGGGATAAACTGTTTCAGATATCTCCCTCCCTAAACTGTGACTTTGATGTTATCTTCTATCGAGATCAGAGTAAAAACATGAACTGGTTTTGGGGTTTTAACCATCTGTGGAATGTGAACTTGTGAAGGGGCTGCAGGTTGACTGGGGACAGCGTTGTCTGTCCAGGCGGGAGCAGTTGTTTTTGCAGCTGAATGCTATTAAATGATAAGCCATGTGAAAACAGTCAGAATAATTAGTCATGACAACCGGACACGGCCGTGTGTTTTTATAAACATTTGAGTCTGCTGCAAATCCTCATGTACAATCAGAGCACAGGGAGACCGACGACTGCACGATAAGAATCCACCAAAGTTTAGTACTGACACTGCTGAAATATATTAACCATGCAAGAAGAGCCCCCTGAACGGGGTCCGGTAACAACTGGGGGTTGAGTACAATTTAGGAAGTTTGAGTAAAAAATACAATACAAGCAGGCACTGATATGTTTGCACACGGGTATGCAGAAGGTTTACAATAGATCAGCGACTCTCACACCAAAACAAACTGTATATAAATGATACAGAACACATCAACAGCAGTGCTACAAGTGAGCTACGAACACCAGGTGAGAGTAATTCTTGTAGGATCAAGCTCACGCTTTGAGGCGTCGTGTTAGGAAACCTCAGTAATTTGCATCGCTCTGATGTCTCTGCCGTCTGAACTTCTCCCGCGCGGGGCAGTCAAACCTGCAATCACACGCAGCTTTCTTCTAATCCCTCAGACGAACAGAAGTGTGCACCGAAAGAGGAGAGGGCATAAGATCGTTTTCCTCCTTGTGGTCGCATGTTTTTCCATATTTCTCTTCTTGGCATCTCGTCTTCCTCGACTGTAAAAGTTGAAACGACACAACTGAAACGCCTCTCATCGGCAAGTGTCCTTCGCTGGTGCATATTTAGCATTTCACTGACAAATGTAGAAACTACTACATACATCTATGTAGTCATATATATATATACACAGTACAAATCTAACATCATTTCAATCAATTCTTTTACAAAATACGACAGGTTGTACATAGAAAACTAAACACTCTGAACAAAATCATGCTAATCAAAACCCACTCACACTCTTTGACTCAGTCTCTCACACGCACAAAGTAAGGCTTTAGGGTTTCATAAAATTTGGAGCATGTCATGCAAACACCAGTGCTGTGTTCATGCCATGCTACTGGTACTGGTCACAACGAATCTCGTCATGTGAGACATTTAATACGTTTACATGCACACAACGGTTTGTCTACGGCCAATACTGTGACTAAGGCGAAAGCCAGGTTGCATAAACTGACAGTTAAATTCTGCTTACGTGTGTTTGATTTGAAAAGTGTGACCTGTAATGACTCTGTTTGTTGTCGCCCGGCAAACAACATAACTAAAAGGTAATTAAATCAGCAGTTAAAATTGTCAGGTGCAGAGCTTCTGCAGAGACGCCGCCGTGAAATGACATCCTTCTGGTGCTACTTTAAGAAAAAAAAAAAATAAAAGAGGATTTTATCAGTTTGACTAAGGTGTGTCTTTTTTTCTTTTAAAATATCTGTTGGGATTTGAGGTTCATAACATGTCCTCCAGAAGGCTCCAACGTAATTCTGGCTGTGGAGGATCTGTGCAGAAAAAGGTATCACCAACTGGCCTGAATGCAGAGCCAAGCTATACGTATCTGATGAGAGCCTGTTGCTTAGCTGCGCAAGATTTAATCAAGGTGCCCAGACTGGATGAGGTAAGGTGACGGGTGGCAGTTGTAGCGTCTGCACAGTTCCTTCACGAGGCTGAAGAGATTTCATCAACCGAATAAATATGTATATTGAATATATGAAGAAATGTTCTCATCTGCACCGCAAACATTTTCCCCCTGTAGCTCCGCATTCATTAACTCCGAGCTGGGGTTTCCTTGCCGGCAAACTGGAGGCTATTAAAGACATTAAAATCTAAAATGTACCCCGTGCTGCATAAAATCTCATCTTATCAAGTAATTTCTGTCTATAAATGAGCCCTAGGAACCTTTTTAAGTGAGGAAATCTGCAGTGCAGTGAGAACATTCAAGCTTACCAGAAATGCACTTTCTCTCAGAGTAATTCACCTCTGTACTCGAGTAAGTGTAGAATATTTTTTCGTTTTTGAAAATGTGTTTAAAGGAAAATAAAACTTAAAGGAGGCCTGTGGCTGTTTTGACCACTAGTAGTGCTATAGAGCAATGTTTTCCATGATTAAATTTACTTGTGGCTAGATGACTGACAGTCAACTAACCACTTAATAATGCATCAAAAAGGCATGGATGAAGAGATGTGTGTAAATGCTAAATACAGTGGAGCTTGGTGACATTCAACACCCAGCATGCAGATAAGTTTTGGGGCTTTAGAATAAAGTTCCTTGGAGCAACTTTAAGTATTAAGTACAAAAGAGAAAACTTTTTTGCCGTACATACCAGATAAGTTCTATTAAATCGTGAATCAGATCATGGCAATCACGTTACTCCTACTTACATTATCAATCAAATTATTGTTGTTTTTTGTTTGATGTGCATGTAAATGCGGCAGACATGTAAATGTTTGTCCCTTGCGCTCCCCCTGTAGGAGGTGGGCCATGGCAACTGGGATCAAAGGGCCACTTCAAAGCTCACACTGATTCACAAAAGCATCTCTGTGCCCGGCACATGGTGGAGCTGACGTAGAATCACATCCTGGACTGCCGCGGACTTCTCTCACATTAAAAAAAAAGAAAGAAAGAATAATAATAACGCCTGCACGGTGCAGGCAAGGACACGGAGACAGGCTGAAGCACAGGTGTCGTCCAACCTTTGAACCAGACCTGGCGGAGGAAGCTGGCTGGAAGAGAGAACCTTTCATCTGTCAAATTCATCTGTTGCTGTCGAGCCCAGCTTGGTTTAATGAGCATTCATTATTGGGAGAAGGGTCCAGGCAAACCTTGACCACCATAAATCCTTCATCTGTCCATAACATTTTCTAATCTTGGTGTTTATTCAGATCCCAGATGAAAGGGATTTACTCTTTGAAATTTTTCCTCTCCCTTTGCCTTTATATTAACTGTTTTGGGTGAGTGGAATTAATAGAGTAGTGCAAACATCTAATTTAAGCTTCAGTGAGTATCCTTGGATTTGGCCTCCTTTAACCTCCATGTCCTGTGGCTTTAAAGCCCTGCGAGCAGCTTTGTCAGAGGCACCTCTCGCTCCCCCAGCAGCGTGTCTCTCTTCAGACTGGTGCCTTTATTTACCACCTTGAACTTCACAGAGAGGCCCTTTACTTGAGTTGAACTTATCGAGTCAAAGAAGAAGTCCTCGTTGAAGACCGGGTTGCGGCTATTCTTGATGATGTTGCTCCTTTGCTTCTGCAGCTTGCCGGGATTCAGGTAGACAGACACGCAGCAGTTGATGCTCTTGATGTCAAAGTGCTTGTCATAAAGGCTCTCTGCTGCCAGGACGCGGATGAGCAGGCGGGAGGTGCTGGAGTCGTAGTTGGCGCTGATCCTCAGCGTCCCGCCCTTGTGCAGGTTGATGGTGTGCTCCCGATGGAGGCTGTGCTCAGACGCTCCGGCACTGCCGTGGAAGGAGGGGACGTTGAGCCGCCGCTGGATGTTGGGGCTGGGCTCGGCGGAGCTGCATTCGTCGGTGGAGAGGGAGCTGTGGCGAGCGAACGTCCGCTTGGCCTTGACAACTTTGGCCTGTGTCTCATTTGTGAAGATCTTGAGCAGGGATGCGGAGCGGGAGAGCAGAGGTGAGCTGAAGGGAGAGGACTCGGCTGAGGAGCAGGTGTCACTTTCTCCACCGCTGAAGTATCGGTAAGGATTAATGTGGGAGGTGTTGTAGTCAGCTGGATTCAGGTGGTTTCCCCCGTCGCTGCTTTTACCTGGAGTCTTCCTCTGCGTGTTTGGGGAAGTGATGGGACTTGTAAGCTCGCAGTGGAACAGCGACTCCTTACGGCGAGTGTGGGGGCTCTCCTTCAAGGTGGCAAAGCCATAAGACGTCTGGGTCTTGGGAACATAAGGCAAGGACATTGCTGTCTGCGACTGTGGGTCTGCATTGGTGTCTCCGGTCACAACATCATCTGCACTTTCTATCTGTATGATGTGGCGGTTTGCTGCTCTCAGCAAGTTCTTTGTGTCTCCTGCAATCTTGGCTACCAGACGTGGGCTTCTTGGGCTGCTGATCTTCCTCCCGCTGCCAATGATCTGCTCAGAAGTGGATGGCTGCAGCACCTCTTTGGGTTTCACATTAGGTATTTCAGGCTCCGCCGGGCAGCTGACCAGCTTTGGAGGGATGAAAAAGTCTGGAATCTTGTCAGGGGTGAGGACGTTGCTGTAAGCCGGGGCAGCACCTTTCTTGTCTCCATTCTCCCCCTGCCGCAGCACATTGGTCTCCACCGAGCCGCGGATCTTATCCAGAACCCACATGGTCCCACCAGACGGTATGATGTGTGGAGTCGGTGCAGTCAGGTGTGTCTGCAATTAATAACACACACGGGTGAGGAGGGTGGGTGAATGATCAGAGAAGAGTCACTCCACGGGGAGAAGTGCGATAAAAATACCACCTGAGAGCTGTAGCGTTGAAACCGTCTGTGATTAAACCTCAGGTATTTACAGGATTAAGACTGAGTACACAGGAAATATTACAGTTCTTAACTGTCTGAATCCGAGCTTAACTTTCAGAGCTACAGACGACAGATAAAAGGAACAAAATCTCTCACAGCTCACTTCAGCTTCTTCAAAATGGCTTTCTTTGAAGAGCTACAGTTCATTTAAGGCAACTTAGTAAGCGACCATATGAAACCAAATGACAAATGGCTCTAAATCACTCAGAATCAGAAACTACATTAAATTAAATACAGTCCTAATTGTTTTTTAATGAGTAGCTTCATTGATTTTTAAATGTGGAGTCAACCTGGGAGTAGATAAACAACCACAAAGGCTCGGCTTCTTTGTTTCATCTTCATTCTTTCATTATTAAAGTGCTTAATTTAAATGTTTGTGTTAGATTTATTCAAAAAAAAAAAGGTACAAAATACTCTTGAGATTGCAGGAGCTCTGTTTTACTTTCTGCTTGACATTCACCAGAAGCATGATTAGCTGTTGATGTGCATTTTATTTTTTTAGACATAAATATAAATCACATTATTTTCTGGCTGTTAGCTCCAATAAGATGGGACTAAAAATATGAGGCATATATTTTACAGTTGTTTTCACACTAGTAATGTTCCCCAAAACAAATAACTGTATATTTTTAGTTTTCGTTTTTAAAAAGAAAACATGTCAGTTTTATTTTAAGGAAAAAAAGTTAAACGACATTTCCGTTCAACGGGTTCGAGACAGTTTTCCTCCTTTTACGCACGAGTCCATCCCCAAAAACCTCAGTTTAATTTCGCCTTAAAATCTGCGACAACACGTTTCTTCAATATAAATGCATTAATAGCATACTCACAGAACTAAAGAGAAACGGACGCACTGCTCGGTTTTCACTCCTTCACATCTGCTCCGTCAGTAACAGGTGTTTCGTCGGATGAGTCTGTGCGCTCCGCGGCGCTGCTCTGCGCCCTCAGACCGTCTCAGCTCCACGCAGACGCTGCTGTGCGTTATATAGACGGAACAGAGCTGCAGCTGACCAATAAGATCGAACTGTGCGTTTCCGTGTTTCCCAGCAGGACCAGTTAGACCACACTGTGTATCTGAGAGAGAGAGGAATCTTTCTGGTTGGTTTGACATGTCTCCTCAGCAGACACTGGCATTAGGCTACTTGCAGATCTTGTTTTAGGGGGTTATTTCTGCTGTTTTCAATAGAAGAGCTTTGAAAAAAAAACAGTTTTACACATTGCAAATATAGTTTTATTCTTTTTATTTCCCCTGGGAACAATAAATGTGTTTTCACTCAGTTGCATCTTGATCATTCAGCACAAGACTATCTATAAACTGTCTATAAACAACTAAGGACATGAACATCATTAAAAACAGAGAGAGGTGCAGCACTTTGTTCGTTAGCTCAAGCCCCATAGGTCCAAATTCTTATGTTGGCACACAGCACAGAGGTGTTTTGTGCCAGTGAATTATTACATATAAAACTGAGCCTATCTGGCCAGGAAAAGCACATGCAGCTGAGCAGACAATGCTCTGTGGAGCATATGCACCTGTGTGCTGCATGATCCAATTCAGTCTGCAGACAGAACCTTTTCATTATTCCTCTTCCCTTGTTTTTGTCTGTCTGTCTGTCTTCGGGTTTAAACCAACTGACTGGTTTCCCTGGAAACTTTGCTATGGCAACAAATACATTTGTCTAAAATAGGATGGGCCCCACTGACTTCATTGATCTGCAGGACAAAAAGCACTTTATTTGTCCAAATTGCCTGGTTTTGAGTCAAGTGCTGTGTAACCCGTGGACTGAGAGGGGTGCGGTCAGCGCTCTATCAGAGATCAGTCACATAAAGCACTGCATTGACTTGGCAGGGAGGAACATTAGCAGATTTTCAGCTGCTGGGAATATCTCTTGACAGGAACAAACAGCTTTGCAACAAGTGATTACCCATCGTAGAGTATGTTGTGAATAGTCCTGGAATAGGTGTCAGCTCTGCCTGTCTCAGCCTCACTCAAGACAGTAAACAAGCTTAACTCTTGTGGATTGTGATGTCCTTTTTGTCACAGCTAAAGATCGAATCGCTTTTACAGTAAATGAGCAGCTGGGTTTAACTTCAATTATCAGATTGGGGCTCAGTTTGCAGGATTTATGGGGATATATATTGGCAGAAATGGAATATAAAAGCCACAATTATGTTTTCATCACCTGCAGCTATAAATCACTTTGTTTTCATCAGCTTAGAATGAGCTTTAATATCTAAACAGGGAGCTGGTCCTCTTTCACAAAGCCTGCTAGTAAAACATGCCACTCTACATGGATGCTTTGACTTATAACTTTACAGTCTGAATAACTAAATAGAATTTCTAAATATATATCAAAAATGAACGTGTCATTATAATCAAAGGGAGGGGGTATTCATTTGGTTGCAATCTGCAACATCACCACTAGATGTCACTAAATTCTACACACTGGTCCTTTAATGTTTCGCAGGCAACGTTAACCAGGTTTATCATCTGAGTTTACTGACTTACTACATTCATAATTACTACTGACAGTATATATAATGGTTCATATCTTGTGTTGTATAATTCCCTATGTATATTTAAATATATATTTTATAATGCAACTATTTAAGACCAAATTTAACTTTTTGATTTGGTGTATATATATATATATATATATACATTGTGTTCTACTGTAGTATTAGCATCCCAAATCTAATCAAATCTGTCATCAGGAGTGTGTGGGTTCTGCAGGGTCCACTCTTCTGGACTGTGTAGTTCTTTTTGAGTCTAATGTTGCTGAACACCTTTAGTCACTTTTTCTAGATGGGCCCCTCCCACTTTAAACCAGCATAAAAGCAGCCTAAAGCAGAAATAAACAAAACTTGTATTTGTGGGGAAACTCTTATATCACAATGAAGGAATATATGAAGTTACATTTGTAGCAATGTACCATAGAAATATGAACCTACATTCAAATGTCTGGATACATGCCCTGAAATAAAATAGCTATGCTATATAAGGAGCTGGTGAGTATTCAGTCCATGTCTGTTTAAGCCTGTGCATGAACATGTGTTTCCGGAGAGGAAGATAACGTTGTCACGTCTGTCATCTGATGCCAGCAGCTTTCAGCACCTCGCAGACGCTCAAAAGACTGACCGGACTTGTCAGTTTAGTAACCGTACAACATTATTTCCTTGTATTTGACAAAGAATTATTGTTCTTTTACTCACAAGGTGCCAAGAAATAGGGAGTGTGAGTTGACATCTTCTGTTTTAATTTGGTCTAAAAATTAAAAATGCAGTACAAATCCTATGAAGTCAAACAGTATATTAACATTAAAGCTACATACTTGACTGGAAAATACTTGAATGTCACATCGCTCCGTGCACAACTCCTGACTCGCACTGTTAACAGCTCCTTCTACAAAATAATGAGATCAATACAAAATCTTCTGAGAAAAGGTTAATGTGTCTGTTCTGCTCTCATTAAGGGGCCGGACCCTACACTCTGTCTGCCCGAAGCTGTTACAGACCTGAGAGAGCACCTCCTCATTGAATCATACACATCTGAGTCAATGTGCTTCTCTGCGTGTAGAGACAGATCTAACAGCACACAGGCGGCGAGTGGTGCAATGGCATGTGGGGTTAAAATTAAATATAAAAAAAAATCACTAGAGGGACAAAGGTTTCAAAAATGTGACGCAGACTCTTCCCCGCTGACTTCTTCTTCTGCTTGGAAAGGCGCTGCACAAAAGCAGGAGGTACCACAGGGTGCCATCAGGTGTGGTCACTTGTGTCCTTTGTGTACATGTGCGTTTACTCTTATGTATGGTCACTGATAGAAGTAAATAATAAATAAAACGAGTCCTGACACGTCATAAGGTTAATTTATACGTCACTCCCTACTTATTGTTGCCATCCGTCTTTCTTCTTTCCTGCTAACCCTTCCCCCAACTTCTGTTGCCTTGGAGACATCTCATCTCATACGCCCCCCCCCCCCACCTTCACCTCTCCGGTCTGTTACAGTTCACCCAGCCTGCTCCGTCCTAGGTGCCGTCCAGCTTTCGACGGGTCGCAGAGGTCCCTGACTCAGTTGCCTTCTTGTCACTGTGAGCCTGCAGATTGCCGCCAAGCTGACAGTAGTTGCAAGCGGAGGGATGAGGCAGCACATGGTCACAGAGTGATACCACAGAGAGAGGAGGACCCAGGTTGTAACATCTGGCTCCGATCCAGCAGCTGGCTTTATGGGCTGCAGTTTAAGCGGCAGAGCGATATCCTTTCAGACAAAGAACAGTGTGCAAAGTATGAAGGAAACCACAGAGGGAGAAGACATTCTTTAAATGCCAGAACCATTTGAGTGTCTTGGTTTTTCTAGTCCACTGAACTGGCACTTGGATTGCGCACACGCAGGGCAAAAGGTCAGACTTGTCGCCGCAGGAAATGAATTTGATGGACTCCACAGCAAAGATGGGTTGATTGGATTCGCACAGGAGCTTGGGAGAA
This sequence comes from Planiliza haematocheilus, assembly GCA_005024645.1. Lineage (NCBI taxonomy): Eukaryota > Metazoa > Chordata > Actinopteri > Mugiliformes > Mugilidae > Planiliza > Planiliza haematocheilus. The sequence continues at coordinate 3,228,790 of SRSE01000509.1, forward strand.
TTGATAAAAGGATGAAACATAAACATGAAAGAGTGATCTAAGGAACAGTGCACACAGGAGAGCCTGTGTGCACTCAAAGCTGGTCTGAAATACCAGCACACTGATCTACATTTATGCCACCGGCATTAAGACATGGATGTTTTTCATTACCAAGTGTCAGATTACTGACTGCCATAGGTGAGTCAACTTCAGTTAGGGGCTGCATATGACGCCTCAGCATGTGCATACATTAATATATTCCAGGAGGACAAAGACATGAGAAACATTATGTTGACTGGATAATCACAGAGTTCAGAAAACAAGAGAGAGAGACTTTAGAAGATATTTGAAAATACAAATTACATCCATGCTTATGTGTGTTGTTTTTTACTCTTATTTTGTGGCTGCTCTGGTTTTAATCTGGCCACTGGCAAAAAAAAAAGCAAGCAGTTGCTGCCATCTAGAGGCATAAAGCAGAAATAAACTGAATGAATTCATGAGGGGAAAATACACTGCCTGACCAAAAAAAAAGGTCACGCACTAATATTTCCACCTTTAGCTTTGATTACAGCACGAATTCACTGTGGCATTGGATTCATTTTCATCCATTGTTGCATTCATGGTTTACCAAGATCTTTTATTGAAGATGGGTCTGACCAATATGCAAAGCCTTCTCCAGCACATCCCAAAGATTCTCAGTGGGGTTAAGGTCTGGACTTCAGACCCTAACCCCATGGGGTTGACACATGGCCAATCTATGTGTCAAAATGATGTCTCATGCTCCCTGAACCACTCTTTCACAGTTTGAGCCCCAGGAATTGTGGCATCTTGATATATGCCTGATAAATGGGTGCATCACTTCATCTTCCTCTCTTCTTACCCTGATGCGATGGTATCATTCCAGTTTTTAAAAACAGTTCTTAACCTAATTTTAGTAGTTTCTACAATCTCCTTAGATGTTTTCTCTGCTTGATGTATGTTAATGATTTGACCCTTCTCAAACAGACTATCATCTTTACCACAACCACATGATGTGTCCTTTCATATGGTTGTTTAAGAAATGAGAAGCGACTCATTGCATCAGTTGGGGTTAAATAACTTGTTGCCAGCTGAAAGATAATCACCCATGCAGTAATTATCCAATAGGAGGCTTGTACCTATTTGCGTAGTTAAATCCAGGTGGTGACTTTTTTTTTCTTTTTGGCCAGGCAGTGGTGAAGACACAAATCTCATCACAGACCCCCCCTTATTCAATTTGATTACACTAAACCATGAAAGGAAACCTATGCAGGTTTGACAGGTCAAACAAATGATTCACAATTTATATTTGTTCCTGTCTACAAACTGTCTACAAATGAAACTAACCCTTCTTTTATGTCTCCTAGCTTCAGATAGAGCAGACAGAGACAGTGTCCCTCATGCAGCTAGGAAACATCTCATTTTGTTTGCATCAGTGATTTGGTTTTGGTTCTGCTCACTGATTGTCTTGTGTTTGCTCATGTTCACCATCGTCTGAGAGCGCTCTCGCCAGTGTAAGAGGAAGAACATCTCATGTTCCCAGTCTTCACGACACACATCTTGACATTTTGCAGCAGGGCAAAGGCACAGGTGTTTTAATGATGGCTGCATTCCACCTGCTTTTGTGCGTCCTGCCTCACTGTCGTGGGACACTTGATGGGATGGAGACTTGGTTAATACACCTGTGCTGTCCCTGCTACTATGACAGGTCAAGATGTCTGCCATGAAAACGTTCTATTCAATGCCAATGTTTTAAATTCATTTGACATTTTCAAAAACTTCTTGCTGCATTTTATTGGTGTTGTTCCTTCAGTCATTGTGCTAGGATTATGTTACATCTGCTAACCAAACACACACTTGTCTCCAGTTTAGGATACAACTGGATATACACTATATTGACACAAACATTCACTCACCCATCCAAATAATTGAATCCAAGTGTTCCAATCACTTCCACGGCCACAGGTGTCAAGAACAGTGCGTAGAGAGCTTCATGGGAATGTTTTCCATGGCCAAGCAGCTGCATCCAAGCCATTCATCACATCAAGTGCAATGTAAACTGCTGGATGCAGTGGTGTAAAGCACGCCGCCACTACACTCTAGAGCAATGCAGATGTGTTCTCTGGGGTGAAGAATGATGGTTCTTCATTTGGAAATCTGATGGATGAATCTGGGTTTGTCTGACTGCATTGTGCCAAGTGTGAAGTTTGGTGGAGGAGGCATTATGGTGTGGCGTTGTTTTTCAGGAGCTGGGCTTTGCTGGGAGCTGGGATTTTGGAGAATTCCATGCTCCCAACTATGTGGGTTAGTTTTTAGGGATGGCCTGAGCACTAGTGGACAAAGCAAGGTCCATATAAACATGGATGAGTGAGTCTGGTGTGGAACAACTTGACTGGACTGATTGGATTGAGTCCTGACCTCAACCCTACAGAACACCTCTGGGATGAATTAGAGCAAAGACTGCGAGCCAGGCCTTCTCATCCAACATCTGACCACACAAAATTCCAATAAACACAATCCTAAACCTTGCAGAAAGCCTTCCCAGAAGAGTTGAAGCTCTTGTAGCTGCAAAGGGTAGGCCGACGTCATATTAAACCCTGTGGATTAAGAATGGGATGTCACTCTAGTTCATATGCGTGTAAAGGCAGATGAGAGAATACTTTTGGCAATACAGCGTACCATTCATCACACCTGAATCTCTCTCTTAACAGAAAATTAACCGCTACAATTAACTCATCAGCGATAACACATGGCCACCTGCCAAACATCGGGTAGATCCCATCCACAAAAATAGCCCTGACCCACTGAGGAACAGGCTGTGAAGGTGTGCTGTGGTATCCTGATCAGTGCGAGTTTCATGTCACATCATCCACAACGGTTCCCAATTAAAACCTAAACTCCCCACCAGTTATTTAAAGTTACTTGGACGAGTCGGGAAACGTCTTCAGCGACTTTGTGTCTTTAATTAAACCCCCTCTTATCTGGTAAACAGCCATATCTACGTCCTTAAATGTCCAATCAAACGCAGAGACTTTTTAAACTGAGAAACACTGAGAAAGCAGGTGGTGAAGACAGAACTAGAAAGTGCCCATCACATTTGCTTGATAAATCACCCAAAGAACTGTTTAATCATTACCAATCATAAATGCAAGCTTTTAAAGTCATCTGTGCAGTCCTCTTTCATGTGATGCATTAAAGCTTAACATCATTTGTGCCATTTTTGAAGAAAATGCAGCAGAGAAATGATTTGCATTAATTTCATGCAAAGCAGAGCTAAATTAATAGAGACCGGTCTTACCTCTGTTCCCTCCGAGAGCCATCGATTCTGGAGTGCAGAAGGAAACAGAAGACAAAAAAAAAAAAAAAAAAAAAAAAGCATGTTGAATTTAGAAAAAGGTTTTCCTTGAATTCTGCATGTCAACAGATAAAACACAGAAAGCATCAGGAAATCCTTTAAGTCTCCACCACCCCGAGTCTAGCAGGGTGACTGCAGTGTACAGATCTCATCTCATGCTTTCCTCACACCGTTTCATTAGGTGAAAAAGCAAGGACACAAGTCTTACCTCTCAGAGCTAACCCTGAGTCCCAATCAAATGTCATTCACTCATTCCATGTCTGTAAGAGAACAGAGAATGCAAAAACCAATGAGACCTCTCAATCTCAATCTCGCAACAGAGCAAATAAACTACCAATAAAAGCACAAGTGAAAACCAGCCGATATCTAATAAAGAGCTTTATTTCAGATTTTAAATAGATTTACAAACCATAAGAAAAAAGAAAATATAAACAAGGAAAAAAAAAACATCAAGTGATCGTCAAAATATCCACATGTGCATATCAAGGTAGAGATTGTAAACAGTCCTTTGAAGCTGAAAAGCGAGACTCCCCAGGGTCAGGTTCACTCAGTTGAAAAATGTTTAGTTTGTTGGTTGTTGTTCTTTTTTTTTCTTTTTCCTGAGGTTCTTGTTGTTTTGCTGGGTTATTTCCCCTCAGTGATGCTGCCACCAATCAGAGCTCAGAGATCTGATGGGGAGGAGACGATAAAACAGTAGTCTGATAAAAAGATGAAATCCCATTCTTCCAAAACATTAAAACAGAGGAGGGGGAGGATCATTCAGAGGTCATGTAATAGAAATCAGTCAGTTACTCAGTATTGATAAGTCGCTGTGGACCATTCAGAGCCAATTAATAATTACTACGTGGTGTAACGTCAATTTCTTTGCAACTTTTCTGTTGTTGTAGTTTTGTGTAACTGGTTGGTACACTTATTCGTTAATCCGTGAACCCAGGGCTTTTAACAATCAATATTCTTAATACATATAAGATAGAAAGCTTCGCAGCTCACACCACATTTTGGAAAGGAAAATCTTACATCAAAACAGTAAAGAAGCCCAGAAAAAACAAAAAAAAAACCCTCAGCCCATTCACAATGCAACAGTTTTAGATAAAATTGAGGACCTTTTTCCTTGGACATAATCCCAACCCTTATAGCAGATCTAAAACCACAAACACGTCATAACAGCATGCTAGTGAAGAACCACATTCTCCTGTTCATGCTCAAAGATAAACCCTATCCCAGTACCTTCCCACTTTGCGCTTCTTCTCCACACTTTCCAGCACATCTCATAAACGATCAGCGAAATATTCACACACAACGGAAACATGGTTACAGCAATGTCAAGGATTTCATTGCAAAATACTGTTGGATGGTGGTCATGTGTGCTACAGAGCACTCCAGGCAGTTAGGATAGGGTCATTTTCATTGTTCTGCGTCACTCACGCTGCTACCTGATCTCCAGGTAGCAGGGTTCATTGATTCAGGTGAGTCAAGATGGCTGCAGCTCAGTTGAGGGTTTCAAAGATTAAAAAACAAAAAACAAAAAGCCTGTACACACGGCCACCAGTAGGGGGCGAGCTCTGTGAAGGCTTGAGTACAACGCAACTCTTCTGCTCTGGAGACTTGTGCTACTCTGAATATGAACCAAAAGCCTCAGACAAAATCAAATACAGATACAACTACACATGCCCACCTCTAACCAAGGACGCAGTCACTCACAGATACATAGCTGGCTTGTGAAACTCAAGCTTGAGTTCAGGTCAGACTGTTGCAAGGCTCAGCTTTACTGCCACATTAAAGCACTGCATATTAAGTAAGTTCAAGCACTGACTGCATAGGTATTTTTTTTTTTAATACAGTACATTGGATTTCATGAGCAGCAGTGGGCTCAGCTTGCTGTTTGTTAATGCATCCAGGCCACTAGTAGCACGTGCTTGTACGATGAAGGCTGTGTGGCAGTCGCTAGAGGACGTCTGTGGGATTCTGGTCTACATTCCATTCTTTAGTTCAGCTGTTGGATCTTACCTTTCTCACTCACACCCCAGTCAAATCTGACAGGTGCTGCCATAAATAAGTTAAAACTTGTTCCATCAGCAGGGTGCAGCTTGCCCAGTATTTCCACCTGAGACTTGATGGTGGAAGTGGAACTGTGAGCCTAAATCTCTCCCTCTGCCGCCTTCGTTTTGTCTGGCTGGTAGGGGTTTGCCTCGACTGGGTGGCCCTGTGAGTCATTCATATTTGGATTATTAGGAAGTGAGGGAAGGCACAAGGGAGTGTGAACGTTTTTTTAGAAACGGATAACTTCCCTGTTTGGAGCAGCACAAGCCCTGGGGCTTAAAAGGTCAGAGGTGAAGCATGGCAGGGCCAACTAACTGGAGGTCACACACATGGCTCAGAGGTGGAAATGACTCAGCTTTTCTGAAACACACACAGTATGCCAGTTTTCCTAAATTAGCTTCCTTTGCGAGCACGCTTCCTTGTTTTCCTCTGATCTGATCTGACGGGTGATGTTTCATTCCTGCCTGCTGATGAAGTCAAGAAGACTTGACCACTCTTGAGCTAAAGTTCTTCCAAAGAAACTTGGCTGTCACATACACTTTCGGTGCAGATATACACGAGGAAGTCAAAACTCAAACTTTAAATTATTCTGCTGTGTGTGTGTGTAACCTCTACTCAGACGACAAATGGAAAAAATAAAACGTAAGAAACAAACAAAAGCAACTCTGTAGCTTCTTCAATGCAACAAGTGTGCATACTGTGACTGCACATGTGAACAGGGGGCCTGTGCTAAATGAGGACTTGAGAGGAAGGGAGGAGGGGCAGGGAATTAAAGTTCAGTTCATGACAGAAGAGGGAGGCAAGTGTGTGTGTATGTGTGTGTGTGTGTGTGGGAGGGGTAAGAACTAGTCGGTGGTCGGGGGGAGGTGGTGGTGGTGGTGGGCGAGGTCAGGAGTCCTCTGTGCCCGAGTCATCCTCGTCATAGCAACAGTCTTCGTTGTCGTCCTCGTCATCGTCCTCCAGCTCCTCATCGTCATAGTAGTCATCGTATAAGAGGTTTGAGCCGTCGTCTGTGGGTGGGACTTGGGTGCGGACACAGTATTCGTCCAACGTAACGGGAACCTTGACACCGTCCCGTTCTGCGTCAGCTTTGGTAGCCAGCACCTGCTTTCTGTGAGACAAGAAAAAAGAAAATACATAAAAAGCTGGAATTCTGAGTCTGTGTCCTACTGACAGGCTCCTGTTTAAAGTGTGAAGAGTGCCGTTTCTGCGTTTATCCCCTCTGTACCTGATGATCTCGATGTATTCTCTGTCTTTGCCCTTGCTGTCTCTCCACTTGCGGTACATGACGGATGCGTCCACATTGGCTGGGGAGAATGTGTTGGGTTCGTTCAGCAGCGAGATCACACTGAGCAAGATGGTCCTGAGGGAAAGAGGAGGCAGATTAAAATAGAGGCAAGCAATACAGGATGAGGAGAAGCAAAAAGACGCAGGTAAGATGAGACAGGAGACATTGAGAGTGTAGGACAAAGAGGTCTACACGTGGACAAAGAGACAGAAAGAGGGAGAACATTAGGGTCATCAATACAGGTAAGGATGAGGATAAACTCCCAAACACCCATAGTCTCCTTCTTACTTGAGAGAACTGACGAGCAGGACAGATCGAGAGATTGATCATCATGCAGAGGCAGAGTGTTGTACAGTACATGCTGTCCCTCACAAGTTTTATAAGCACTGTCCTCTTGAGGTTTTTTTTTCATCTGTTGCTGCTGCTGTTTAGCAGCTTGAGGGCTACACAGGCCCCATTATTGAGGGCACACTTTTATTCAGCTATGGGAGATTCTGTCTAAGCTAAGGAGACAGAGAGACAGACAGAAAGACATACAGTGAGAGAGAATGGGAGAGCAGGAGGGGTGGAATAATTCTGTGTCAAGTAACTATCTGAAATAAAGGAGTATGAATTATGCATCATGTTTGCAAGATTGCTCTCTTTAAACTGCAGCAAGTTGGCTGCCAGTTGAGAAAAGGGCCCCAAACAAACAATTGTCTTGTTTTCATAGTATGTGATCTCCCACCAGCTCTCTCAACAGTACTTCTCTTCCCCTGGGCTGAAATGTGGGACTGTTTTTGTTTTTGTGATAATCAGCTCGAGGGCTACAGAGGGCCCATTATTGTGGACACACTTATATCCAGCTATCAGTTTGTGTGTGTGCGCATAATGCATAAAAGGAAAGCTAAGGAGAGGGAGGAGGAGAGAAAGAGAGAGGTGGTGTGGGGGGCTGGAAAGCTGCAGAGGTGGAATATAAGAAGGTCCCGATATAACAAGATGATCCCGAGCACACTAGGGTTCGCTGGAAAGTCAGTCACCAGTCCAGAAACGAGAATGCAATCTAAAAATATTTGTTGAGCTGCATAAAACCTTGCAGGTTATGTTAAGCTGTTTGCTCCTTTTGTCTGGTGGAAGCCATGGGGGAAATGAAGACAGTGGAAAGACTGAAGTCATGTGCACACTAAGGAGCAAAGCATCAATGTAAAGGAGTAAACAGTCCCAACAAAAACTTGTTTTGTTTCAGCTCGTTGTCAGGTCAAAATACTGATATATGGACAATGACAAAAGGGGAGAATATAAATTATTTTACAATGTGACAGATTTCTGACTGAACTGGGGCACAATTGTTTGACAGATTATTCAAGGCCCTGACATGTACCTGACGTTCTGTGTGGGGTTCCACCTCTCTGAAGGCAGCTCACCGCTCTGTGGGTCATCCACTGGTGGGTGCAGGATAGAGATACACACATCCCCATTCTAGAGACATGAGAGAATACACCACCATGTTCAGACAAAGTTACTTTTAAGTATGGTTAAACATTAAACACTCTTAAATACAGCCTGTCTTAAAAAAAAAGCTTCTAAAAAATACTTCAATATGCAAGTTCCTCCTCACACATATCACATGAACATTTAAGCATTTATTTCGGTCAAAATCACCTCATAGATGTTGGGGTGCCACATCTTGGTGAGGAAGCGGAAAGCAGGTGGAGAGTATGGATAGTCGACGGGAAACTTGATCCGAGCCTGAGGACGGAGAGAAGACGCATATTAACAACATGGCAGGCAGTTTATGACTGCGCCTCCTAACTCTTCCAGAATCATTTCCAGACCAACGGAGAAAGGATGATTTCTTGAGTCACACTTAGGCTGATGCATTTAATTAAAGCCCACTCTTGCTGTCATTGTGTAGTGGATCTTCACATCGGATCGCTATGTGAAGATCCACTGTTATGCTGGTGGGCACCCGTGCAATGCTGCAGTAGAAACATGCACAGACATGCGCTTGTATGGTTATATTATGTTGGACGACGCACACACAGCTTACTCCAGCTATATCCATTGCAATTAAAAAGCTTAACCCCAACATTTGCCCTAACTTAAACCTGACTCTCAGTCTGAAGGGCATAGTAGAGACAAGAGATCATTTAAAGTCGATGGCTGTGGTGATTGAAGGGGAAAAGATCTTTGGCGATGCAAGGTGAGAGTTTTGCAAGAATTTAGCATAAAGTAACAACATCTGTGGCCTGTGGTTTCTATCACCAAATTCTCCATTCTGATGATGGGTGGACCCAGATAGCGCAGCATTGATGGTACTTCCTTTTCAACTAGACAGTGGTGACAGCAAGAAGACCTAGCTCAGTCTGTACACTAGCAATATGTTTATGTTCCACTTGTTACAAATATACACAATGGTTACTTAGACAATCAGATTGTGCTAAATAGTGACAAGCTACAAAACAAAGGGTGCTGTACAAATCGCTTTAGATTTCCTGTTAACCGTCCTGTTGAGGTGCGTCACAAAGTGAGTGGAAGCCAAACTGTCCACACTCTCAAGGTCTACAACTCAAAACGATTCTAGCAAAGACAGGCATGCAAGTACACACGAAGAGAGAGACAGCTTCACTCTGAGAGCTTTCTTAACAAAGGCCTACTGAATGAAGCCCTCCACAATAAACACTTAGCAGCTTCAATAATGATTGAAAGAAACCTATAAATAGAAGCTGTAGAGTCACTGCAAACCCTACTGAGGTGGCTGAACATGGAGGAACTAATGACAGTGTAATGTAATATGGTGTGGAGGAAGGGAGGGATGGAAGCTTGCAGTGCATTCAGCTGCAGAGTGTGTGGAGCTTTCAGACAGACCGGTGGCTGCAGGGGAGGGTGCTAGTATAAAGACATTGTGTTTGTCCTCTCCAGCTGTCACTGCAACCAAGACAATCCACTACTCACACCCGTGCTCTGCTATTATATGTCCTCATACTGAAACCACACCCACACCCATGCATTGTGTAAATCCTGCATGTGGAGGACCCCTCCTCATTTTCCACAAGGCGTGCCATGGGAGAGAGCACACACCGACTGGACTGATTACACACACGCACATCACTCACAGCAGGAAACCTTCTGCTGATCCCCTTGTCAAACACACACACACACACACACACAAGCACTTGCTCGCATTTGCTGATTCGGCATGGTCAGCTGGTCCTCGCCACAGTGAACCCACATGCGGGAGGGAGGTGGGGAATCGGCTGCATGGGAGCAGGGAGGTGTTGGAGGGTGTAGAGGGCAGGGGAGGAGGGCCTTCTCTTGGAATAAAGGAGGCTGGGCTCTATACAATATTATAAGCTTTAAGCCCTCTTTGACTTCACTGCATGACTTAAACTGAGTGCATGCAACCGAAACATCAACACTAAGAACATTAAACACACGACCCATTAATAGTCACATGATCTGTTGTCATCTGAATTCCACATCTGTCATATAAATGAATCCAGATCTGCCATCAAGCAAACCTGCTCTCACCATAAACCCGAGCTGAGGGGAAACACTGACACAACACCAGGGAAACCAGGGAAAAACTAAATCCCTGGAATGACTGTCCCTGCCAGAAAGCTGGCAACCTGTCAGAGTGCAGGGTTCAGGCCAATAGTGTACATATTACAGGCTGGCAACAGTGCAACACACAGCAGCCAGCCAGGTGGAGTTGGGGAGGCCAAGCAGCAGTGAGGGCTTGGTTTTGCTGTCATAACAATGTGAGCATAAAGATATTGGCCCTCCATTTCCCCTTCCTTCCGCATCATGTCAGTTAAATGTCTGTTTTAATTTAAAGCACCCTGCTTTCTATAGAGCGCAATAAATGAGATAAACTTTTACAGAGAGTACGTATCATGTAACCAAACTAGCTCTCATGAGTAGCCTTTCATCCTTGCTGTCAGAGAACATCCGGCCCAAAACGAAAGAGAAAATGTTTAAACGCTTCCAGTGGGTCAAGTGGTTTCAGTCTATTTGTTTTGGTGGACAATCAGACATAGAAAACAGTGAGTACATTAAGAATATTCTTCAACAAGCTTCGCAAAGCTCTGTATGTCTTTACTTCACAAGACATGGGAAAAATGTGAAAGCATCATCTAATTTCACCACTCCTTTTGCTGTTAGTCCAACAACTTTCATCCAAATCCATTCCCAATTACCAATAATAACTGAGAAATTATGGCTGGGAAAAAAAGAAAGAAAGATTTTCTGATTCAAATCAACCTTCATTTCAAAGATCTGATAATGATTCATAAAATCAAATTCATATTTCCTGCACCTTCTCATAAGAAATCTCACAAGACTCATTTTGCATGAGTAGTTTGGCAAGACTGCGTAACGAGATTAGTCCACATGTGAGAGAGATCCAAAACGTGGCCAAAGCTACAACACTGAAACCTCTGTGACCCCTGTGAAATGTCTGAAACCAATGACACCATTAGATTTGCAAAAAAATCTTTTTCAAGAAATTTAAGAAATACGTAGTGATACCCAGCCCTACAGCATTATAAAACATGACAGAAAAGCGACACTTTATCCAACTGTGGAAGGTTAACCAGAGCTGCCCAACACAATGGTGATAAAATTGGTGAAAAATTTTCCCATATTTAATTTTTAGCCTACTGCTGGGAAGCCTCTGCTTGAAACTGTTCTCCTGTGGTAACCCAGTTTCATATTTTAGTAGCCCAACAGGAATTTTAAAACAGGAGGAGGACCGTGGCTGTTGTCCACTCACAAAAATGTGGATGGAGGGATGGACGGAGGAGGGAGAGGATGAATGAATTGGGTAAATGAGTGGGACAGAGTTGGCTGGCTCATTTGCTCTGAAGCAGTGAGCAGCTTGTTTTACTAGCTCATTAGCATCAAGCAGACAGAAGAGAAGAAACAGAAGAAGGAGAAGGAAGAGTGAGGTTGAACAAGTGGAGCCTTAGAAGACCAGCATATTTCTTTTTTGAGTTACTTGTATATGGTAAGTATTTGACCCTCAACCTCTCTCCATCTCGTCACATGCAGCAGCTCAAACATGGTCTCTGGCCACCACAAAGTGCTAGCCTTAGTGCGTCTGTAGCAGCTGCTGGCTTGCATGTCATTCGTCATAATTGAACTGAGCATAGAATTAACTGCATCTGTGGTCAAAAGGCAATTCTCTCTGAAAATTTGAGCAGAAGATATGAAGTGCAGCCAAACTCCAGCCAAGCATGCCAAAACCTCTTCTGAGAGACTTCTCTCGTTACAGTGAATACAGAATGCAGGATTACTTTCCTCTTTCTATGAACATGGCTCTTGGATTGTGACCTAAAAAACTGCCTTGAAGAGAGAACGGAAATAAGAGAGAGCACATGCACACCCTGTAGAAAATGACAGCAAGGCAAAGTAAACCAGGTCAATGCAATGACCCTGAACAGAACAAATCATTCTGTTCTCCCTGAGCACCTCTTGTCTCTATGGACCTTGTCCTCTCACACACATCCCACACCAGACATACACACTTGGAGATATCCTTGTGTAGAGGAAATGACATAGCCTACAGCACACACAGGTGGCCTTGATAATCACATTAATAACGTTGGCTCATTCTCTCGGCTCGCCCACCACCAGGAGAACATACAGGAGAAAGAGAAGGATCAAAAACTGAGTCATGTTTCTAACCGATTCTCAGGTGATTGCACCACATGGACGCTTCAAACAAACAGCCCACAGAGCCGTGTCTCAGAGGTTTGATTACCACACTAGTAGCCAAAACAGGAAAAGGAAAACAACACTGCCCAGGCTTCAGGGGACGGTCATAACATCCTACTTGGGCCTCACATTCACTAGGATCTGCTTTCAAAGGGGTACCACAGCAAGGAAGGGCTCTGCCGGCTCTTGATCTGGTCGTTTCAGTATTCCCTCTTTTTTTCCTCTGGTCTGCTCTGGTTTCTCTATGACACAGCCAGAGGGGGAAACATGATTCCGGCAGCTCAGCTAGGCCCAGCCCAGCCCCTGTGCAGCCGGGTTGGGTCCTCTTGCCTGTACCCTCCCCTCCACTGCAACGGCAACCGCAAGACTAACACGGGGCCTGTACGAATTTGCATAAAACCCAAGAATGAGGGAAGGCAGGCACGAATACAGAGTCAGCTTCTTAACAGAACAGTGTGTCTGTCGACTGGTTGTCAAAAGCCAAAATAGACCGACAGGCCCGGGCTAAAACCTAGAGGCAGTACCCCTCTTTCATACTGGCTGTGAAAACGTGGTCTGCCAGTTAACTTGCCCAGGATATGCACAGTATTTTATTTCATTGCGTCTCTGTTGCAGACCTGCATTTTACATTACATTTTCATGTAATGTAAAGTCAACAAATATGACACAGCTGTCCATCCACAGCAGTGCAGCCCATTTTCACTAAACACACAGGAGAATTTCTGCTGTACGTCCACACGAGAAATCTCTCCGCGAAGCATAACAAATGACCTCAGGACTGTGGATGTATAGTCCTGACAAAAAACATAGCAGGAGGAATTCAAATCTCACAAACAAGAACTGACAGGCTCCGGGGTCACAGAGAAAGCAAGGCCATAGTTCACCCAGTCGAGTTCATGGACGAAGCACAAGATGTTATGAACATCCTTGTTGTTTTATTAGCAGAGATTAGCAATATATGTGGTGGGTTTTGTGTTTGGCTATTCCACCGTACAATAACAGTAATATATCCACTAAAAATATTGATTAAAAAAGCAGAAACACACAAATAGCATGAATACTGAGAAATTACAATGGTAACCAAATGGTTATCCTGCTAGGTCCAGCAAAACTGAAAAAACTTCCTGTCATGTAGCTCGTGTTTATGGAGTTTTGTATAAAATGAATTCACACAATAAGCAGAACAAAATAATCTCAGCTTCAAACACACTAATAGAAGTACATTTGTACACTTCATGTCTTGTGAGGTTAAGCCTATTAGTTGCATCTGAAATTACTTTTGGCTTATCGAGGAGTGTCTTGATCTGAACTGAGGCTATAACAACAGCTCTTGATTACATTATTATGAGCAGAAAATTAGCTGTGCTTCACTACTATTCTGCCATGTTGATTATTTAATTTAGATTATTCTGTGACAAACCTGCTTGCACTGTGAAAACAATTTCTTGACTGTCAAATCCATAAAAGGGACTGACTGGAGAGCCGGGGCTCCACAGCAAATGAATTTATGAGAGTACCCAACTAACAAACAATCTAACTATACTGTAGCGTGGGATTACGGTTCTAATAATTTTCTTCACGCGAAATGTTAAAGGCTGACAAGTAAGCCATTAGGGCTGTAGAGTGTTGTCAACTGGAGTGTGTTACTTCAGGCACAAAAAAAATGTATTAGAAGAAAAGCAGAGTAGAAGGAGAGGATCAATAGTCAGAGACCAGAGCTCAACTGGAAAATACAAAGAGCTATAGAATGATAGTGTTTTTATGTTTTGGTCATGATACGGTGTGGTACATTATAACTGACATGGCCCTTTCATTAATTCCAATTCTATTGCCACAAAAATATACAATAAAATGCCCACAGCCACGTTTTCATATTAAAGTCTTGTGTGCATGAGTGAATAATGCAGACTTTGTACACGTCACACAGACTGATTTATATTCAATAACACCATGTAAGATGATGTTGAAACTATTTAAGTCTCTATTTCTGTAGCAAACTGTAGCTGCTGGCGAGACTATAGCTGGCTATGGAACAAACGGGACCCCTGCCAGTAATCATCAGACACTCAGAGCCTGGAAGGATACTTCACATGACAAAGCAGAAGACCTACGCAGTGTGGAAATAAAATGAATGAATGTCACCATCAGGGAGCACATGAAACCCACAGGTCAAAGGTCAGTTTGTGGAGATAAAGTACGCACTGTGGATTTAGGACTGTTATCAGTCTCATATGAATAACATTTTAATATCTTTCAGTCCAGTGTGAGCCTAAAATCATGACGACATGACAAGTCCATCATGGTGTGACTCTTTGAATACAACACCCATGTGAAAATAATAGCTGACTCAGCCAGGGTTTTTACACGTGATGTCTGCATGCGCCTTGTTTCAGGTGAATAGGCAGCTGCAACAGTGTGTCATAGAAGCTTGTTTGTCTAGGCAAGGTGGTCAAAAAGGTGTGTTTTTTTTTTCCCCTTCCTTTTTTGTTAAAATATGAAAACTGGTTGGATGGAAACCCGGCACAGAACAATGAGTCACAACCATGCGGTGGATTTCACAGGCAGGCTGTGCATTCCTGGCCCGACAAAGGAATCCTGAACACAGCACCCACACGGATACTCTGAATCTACGGTAGCCTGGTCGGGGTCCTTTGCTTGTGTTTGTGGGCTTGAAAAACACGACAGTGAGAATGAACATATGCCTGAACATAACTGGAATTACAAAACACTCTAAAGCTCAACTTGCTGTATACAAACAGGATAATCCAAACACAGTGGAAGACACGAGCTGTTACATGGCTACACCAATAGCAAAATTTAGATTTATGAGTCCATGAAAACAAGCTGTTCTCTTATTTTTGCTCACTACTACTTTAAATCTTATATTGTGGCCTTGACCTATATACTTGTCCCCCCCCCCCACAGACGGGGCTATTATGTCAGCAAAGTTTCATTATGTTTTATTTGATAGTCAAGTTTGAATCTGAGCTACTGAGGTTTGTTAGACTTTGCCAGACAAAGCAATTAATCAAAGTGCTCTATGGGATGAATAACAACATGAGCAGAACTTCAAAACAATCCCCCCAGTGTTTTGCAACATCTAAAGTTGATGTATCTAGGTTAGAGGCTAAACAATAGTTGGCCAACAAATGCAATACTCCTCTATATTTGCACTGTAGGTGTGTAGCCTCTAAAGTGAGTCAGATACTGTAGGGCAAGAACAGCACTGACAATCGACAATCAGCAGGTCAAGGGCCAGAGCTTCAGTATAATTTACAAGGTCTATAGTAGTAAAAAAAAAAAAAGAAAAAATGGGAAGTTATTAAGTTGCAGGAGGTTGCGGAAACTTGTCAACCCCCATTTGGAAAGCAAAAATAGTCATAAACAGGAACAACCCATCTGTGAAAGTAACCAGCTTTGCTCTCAAGGGAGGAAGTATGCAAGAAAACAAATTAACCAGATCATGGGTTACTGAAACTGACAAGCCAAGACTGGGTCCATCTACATTTCAAAAAGCAAAGCTAGCATGCATTATGGATCGGCTCCTTTGAGTAATTCTGAATATACTAACAAAACGCCTATTCAGCACGGGGCTGTTGATGTGTAATGACGAGCACAAAGGAAATGATTGAATTAGTTAGCTAGATGATGAGCTTGCCTATCCAGAGTAGTGCTAGAGGGAGTCATGCTAACAACCTTTTGTTTCATGTTAACATTAAAGTAACTCTGTCAAAGGCGGTCATACGCTGGCTGACACTGCGAGGGGCCTCAATATATGAAGAACATTATAAAGAAAAATGCGCCATAGCAAAAAATAATTATTAAAAGTGTCGGTGTTCACTAGCTTGTAATATTGAGACTGGTTAAATTCAGACCAAGTATTTAAAGTTGAACAAAGAGCTGTATCTGAGTAACGTTAAACAGGGAACAACTGCCAATTAGCTAAGTTAACGTTGTTAACTGTCACACACCGTTGTTGAAAACGGTTACACGTAGGCTGAGGCTAACCGCTGCTCTGCTTTTTATGAGTAAATTACTGAAATGTAGGCTAAACTAACCAGCTAAAGAACAATAGGTCGACTGCTAGCTAACATTAGCCACTCACCTTAAAATAACCACCCTCGTAGTGTGTGTTAGGGGGTCCGAATATCGCTACTTCCCAGTTGTACATGTCCGACTCGTCCACCAAAGTTATTTTGAATCCTTCGACCGGCTCATCTTGGAGACTTTTCATCTCCAGCATTAGTGCTTTTTGGGAACTGGCTACATGGTGTCCATGCTGAGCCATATTCCACAACGATTTGTGTAAATATATCGGCAAACCCACCACAGCTGAGACTGCGAAGGACAAAGCTAGCTCGGTACAAACAATAGCTTTCAGCAGACGAACGAAGCCCTTCGCACAGGAACGCGTTAACGTTAGTTTCCGTTTGTCTGGTTCCAAAACAGGATCTCAAATCTGGGCTTTATTTAGTCAGAGCTGGTGCGCCTTCCTCTGTTGTTGTGAGCAATCCCGGGGAGCCCCAGTTATTAACCATCATGTAAATCCACTGTTTTCAAGCAAAGCCTTTATTTTTCTATATTTCCGGTTGCAACCTTCGAAATAGAGGTCCAGTTTATCTGCGTGAACGCACATTTTCATCCCATATTCAACAGCTCGTAAACTTTACGGTTGTATTTATTTAATTGTTTCTGGTGCTTTAATTCACTGGAATTGAGGCAGTTTTTTTCTTTTTGACCGTTTGTTTTAAATTAACCGTATATATTAACAGTTTGATCCAACTGCAGCCTCCTGCCCCAGTTAACACAGCTATAATTGTCCCGTTTTCAATAAGTATAAAATTTCTAAACGAATGTTTAAATTTGAGCAGATTAGAAAAAAATTTCGCGTCTTAAACCTTTTAACCGCCACTTTGAGGAGAATATACAGTTAATTTTGAGAGTATGTATTTTATTTTGAAAACCCACACCGGAAAATGACTTTCGTCTAAGTTGGCTTGGCAACAAAAGCTTAGCCTGTTTTCTGAGTGTTGCTATCAAACATAAAGGGAGGTCGGCCGAGCGATATTTCTGTTCAGACTAAGTACTAACAAACAAACTGAAATAATACAATTAACGAATGAAAATAAACTTTTCTCGACTCAGCTGCTCGCTGTCAGTCAGTAGAGGTCTCCATTACTTCTGCAGCCAAGCAAAGCTTTCTGGGAGTTGAAGTTCAGAGCTGCATTTTTTTTTTTTTTAGTTCTTAACGTCCTCTGCCTCAAACTCCCCTGCATACAACCCTCACGGAGTTAATCGTCACCTTATTCATAAACACAGAAAAGATAACACTTTGGCATTTGTGGGTGTTTATTGGTTCAATGTAACACAAAAAAAAAGACTACACCTGCTTCTTACAGCCTTTATTTTTTATATTTTGGGTGGATTTTTTTTCTTTTTAAAGGGAATGTAGATCATTTATATTGTCCCCTTTAAAACATGACATTGTACAGCTTGATAACTGAATGCGGAGAAATAAAAAGACAGGACCTTTGGAAAAATCTGTCACAAGAGTATATTCAAATGTCACAAGCCAAACCGGGTAAAATAACTCACTACAACTGAACCGACAGAATTAAGACAAAGCGCGTTGCCTCTCAGTACACTGCTTCAATTGACCTGTTCTACTCAACTTATTACACCGAGCCCCACGTCCTCAGAGTCATGACATCAAACAGAACCCCCCCCACACACACACACTCCCCTTTCCTTCCAGTTGTGTTTAATAATTTAAAACATTCAATGATATCACTTCTTTTAATTGTCTGAACTTATAGAACAGATAAAAACACAATACCATCAAAAGCAGAAAATGATCAAGTAAAGTCTCATAAAAAAAATAAATCATAAAGAAAGGACAAAATGGAATGACAAGTTTTTGTGTAAGCATGTCCATGGAACAGAAAGAAATGGAAATAAAAAGTGTACATTCCTAATCATGCAATATACACATTTTTATCTAATATTATGCACATAATGATCCGAATTAGGACAAAGTGGGATGAGGGGAGGCATATCTCTCATATCGGTTATTTTCAGGTTCAGGAAATACATATATTATTATTATTATTTTCTATTGAGATTCCTGAATAAAAGCTGATCACCTCTGTATTCAGACCTTACTACCGGACTGAGAGACATAGTGGAATGGTTGACCTGACATTCAAGTCACAGACATCATTATCATAAATTGTTATTTACAATAGCAGACAAATATGAAAGGGGCCTTACCAGTATATATGAACAGAGACGCTACCAAGTCAGTTTTTATCTTGCTACTACAAGGTTAAAGTTGTGCTGGACGGGGTAGTGACGTAAAACATGAATGAAAAACATCAAGTACCTCAGAGAGATTTCTAATAGGAGGCATTTATTAAAAAAAAGAAAGAAAGAAAAAGAAAAAACTTTTCTGTTCCTCAACATATTAATGCACAAAAGAGTGGCAAGGCAGTTTCTGAAGGGAAAATCAGGGATTTATCTGGGTACACGATGGCCGCAGCATGGGTGGAACTACTGTGATGCAAACGCCAAAGTAGCACAGGCGCTTCGCAGGATTTTCACATGATTTCACACTACGACAGATAAAACTGCATTCTGCCCTTTGACAGAGCGGATGCTTCCTTAACCACGTCAGCTAATACTGATTCAGAGGAGAGTCTGAAGCCACTGACCAGCTCACAGTGTCTGCTTACGGAGAAAACGATTTTAGCAACCTGATAGGCAGATCAGCTGGTTTTAAAAATGGAGACAGGTTGGTAGTGTAACTATCAGGATGTCCTTTTTTTTTCTAGAGAAAGCAGGCAGAACAGTGACATAGCATAGGTAGCTCCTTTTGTGCCACATTATACGTCATTATTCTGCAGTGACATAAATGAGGGCTTTCAGTACCACAGTGGCTTCATAGAAATAATCCTTCTGTGTATTACAACAATACAGCATCTTCTGTACAACAAACAAAACCCTCTGAGAGCTGAAGATGAGATGAATAAAGGGGATTTCCTACAAATCTGTCCTCTGGTTAAATAAAAATTTCATATTACACTATACACTTCTACTCTGTTGCCAGATTTTCATTCGTTCTACTACACTTAAATTCCCCTATGATTCCAGATATGTCCGAGGGGAGTCACTCTGCAGCTTAGCGCAGTTAGATCAGATATGCTAAGGAGAAAGGGTGATCTACAGC
The DNA here is from genome assembly GCA_005024645.1 of Planiliza haematocheilus. NCBI lineage: Eukaryota > Metazoa > Chordata > Actinopteri > Mugiliformes > Mugilidae > Planiliza > Planiliza haematocheilus. Next base: position 3,248,392 of record SRSE01000509.1, read on the forward strand.
TCCTATGAAGTGCTAGAGTAGGTCAGACTGCAGGGCTAAGGCACAGAGCACAACCACTGTACAAATCACCCCTAGTGTCACAAGAAGGATTCTGTTAAACTAAAACCAGCAGATCCGCTCTGAGCCTCGCAAATAGCAAGTAGGGCAACGGCCCCCGATACAAGTTTATAATTCATGCCTTATATGTAGCTTTGGTTTTTATCTCTGCTCTGTTATCACTGCAGTCGCCCAGTGTCTGGCCTTCTCCAGGCCGACGGGTCAGCTGAGATCAGTCTACAAAGAGTCACGTGGTTTGTCCAGTACTACACACATGAGCAGCACACTGATGTTTAGTGAGCTGAAAGACGGAGAGGTTGGGGGGGGGTAGGATGAAGGCGCAGACAGGCTTCAGACAAGAAGAAAAAAAAAGAGACAAAATGACAAACAAAAACAAACCAAAGACAAAAACGTAAAACTTCAATAACATTAAAAATACAATTCGACCATCAACAGCAAAAAGTCCAGTTGTCAACATTACATTACATGACTGTCATAGACTGAATTGCAGACAGAGCGGAGGGCGGAAAGGAACGCAGGAAAGAGCAGAGATCGCCGGGCATCCAGAAACAGGAGCTCAGTACGAAGTCAGAGACAGTGAGGCTGTTCAAAAACGCAAAAATGTTTGAGAAGCAAAAAATGAAAAGAGCACTGCAGAGAAGATGGAGAATGTACACGGTGAGTCTGTAAAACAACATCAAGTGTGAAGGAGTGACCACAGAGCTCAGAGTGCAGTGGGACAACAAAGTACGGGGGCGCTGAAGTAGAAGGTAAAGAAATCTTGCAAATCTGAGGACTAATAAATAGGGCAATACTGGAAGTACCAGACAAAGTGTTTCATAACATGATTATGTTGCGTTTCAGTGAGGGAAGGGGGTGGCTGGAGGGGTCGTGGGCACCCTGGGGTTGTCGGACACAATCAGCACTGAGAGAAGGTCTGCTTGATCTCATCCAGCACATTCCCAAGCAGCGTCGGCTCGTCACATTTAGCGTCAATGGACACCGTCTGAGCCGACTGGGAGGAAGAAGAGAGAGGGACAAAGTTAAAGTCACTATCTGAAAAAAATATCATTTAGTATCTCAACCCAGTGGAGGAAGAAAGGAGAAGGAATTTCAGCGGTACACTTACAGTTTTGACCAACAGACAGACGTGGTGACCCTGGATAGACCTGCTGTACATAGAGGCACAGGAGTCGATCCTCTCCACGACTATGACACAAAAAACACAAGCAAAATGCATGAGATACTACGATTCAGGTCTTTCCCTGTAAATTAGTATAACTATTAGAACAATGTAGGAGCTGTGGGTCCTGATGTACCGGAGAAGTGGTGGTGGAAGCAGATCCTGGCCAGTAGGTGATGGAAGGGCATGTTGACTCCCTCCAGTTTGACAGAGCTGCACTTCAGGTCTCCCGACTCCAGCAGCTTTGCAAACGCATCACTGAGAGAGAACACACAAACAAACAAAATCAGTCTGCATTAGTTAAGACAGCATGAGAGACAGCATGTTTCCAGAGGACGATTTGTAAGATTTAGTAATTTTGATGATTCCTCTGGCTTCTCCTCTCATTCCAACATCACATTTCAAATTTTACACAAAATAGCCAATGATGATCAAACTACCATTTAAGTCACTGGGTATATCTATGCTCCCAGGAGGATTAACCATTTCCATCTGGATATTCTACAAACTAGAGACATCCATAAGCCAGAAAGTCATGACTCAGGGTCAACAACAAAAAAATAAATAAATAAATACATCAATAACTAATAGATTATAGACTCACTGATACTTGGAGAGAAAATGAAATCACCAACCTGTAACAAGGGGTAGTGATTAAGTAGGAGGTGCAGGTAAAGTGCAGTTTGAAGTCCAGTTTTTCGTGAGTAGAGGAGTCCTCATTCTGTGGGAATGCAGCAAAGTCACATGAAAAACAAAGAAAGAAAGATGACATCTTACCAATACTGTGATAGCCACTAACCCACAAAAAGGTTATGTTAACGTATCAGATAGTATCCAGACGTAGTAAAAATCTCTCGTGCGTTTTGTACAAAACAAATCCACACTAAAAGTCAAGGAGCCCTGTTCTGACCATGTCTGACCCAGACACATTATCAGTCTGTGACTTTTATCATGCGCTATCTGACACAGTGGACGGGGAGGCAGCAAATAAATAAGAGGAAAAGATTTTACAAGCTGTTTGGTTTGAGCTGTAGTACTGAAACACCCGTCTTTTTCATTTTCTTACAGACATGTAACCTGTACCTCACTTTCATCTGCAGTGTCAATGTTTTTGTGTGTTTTCCTACTAACCTTGACTATAAAGGTGAGGGTTCCTTTCAGTTTCTGTGGCATTACAATGCTCTGCACAGTGAAGACAAACCGTGCCTCATTGGACACTCCTACACACAGTAAACACAAGAAAGATCACTAATCAGTAATCGGACAATTTCCAATGCTAGCATCAGAAATAAATAACTGTGTATGTACACTGTTTTCATAACAAGCTATGACATTAAAATCCTGCATTCTGCAGATAATCACTGACCAGGAGGAAGTTGGAAGGGGACAGTGAGGCCGTCATGTGGCCCTGAGCCTTCTGGCCTCTGCAGCTTGGAGTTCAGAGAGTCCAGCACATTGAACTCCATTGATTTGAGGAAGCTGTCACACTTGTTTTCAAATATTACAGACACCACCACCTGACTGCCATCCTGCAGGTTTCCCTGGATGTCGTACACCTTATTGGGGGAAGGGATTAAAAAAATAAATATGGGTTAAATAAGTAATTTAGCACTGAGATTTACTGCTCAAATTAAAGCAGTCTCTTCTGTGTTTTAAAAACAGAGCAACAATTACTTAAAGAAGGCACAGAGTAAACACAGCAGATCTGATTGATTACCCAAGCATCAAAGCACATATGATTGTTTCCAAAAACCACTCGGAGCACAGGAAGATTGTCACGAGAGATTAACAGAATCGTTCTCAGAAACTGAAGCAACACTACAGAAACACCAAGTCTGTGAAGAGCAACAAGAGCAGAGGGAAACAAGTCTAGGAAAGAGGCTGTCACAGAACTTTAACCAATACCTCATCAGCATCCTCCTTCATCTTTGAAAAGAGGGAGAGAGAAGGAGAAATATATGTATGTTGTTCTTTTTACGTCTACGGATTACCAAGAGCTGGGTTCAGATAACAGAGGCGATTAAGAGCAAACATCATGTCATCAAGGTGATCACAATGTTCATTAACCAAATAAAAGGGTGTGCCTTCATCTAGCATCTACCTCTTTGATGATATTATAAAGCAAATGAGAAAACGTAACACGATTAAATCAGACAGAAGAACAACACAACCTGATTATATTTGACTAATTCATCTGGTGCTTTGTTATTATAGTGAGAGCCGTCCTTTTGGAGAAGCAGGCTTTAGATATCAGAAAATAAATTAGGGAATTAAATTATATTAGACCAAAATGAGACCAAATCATTGACAAAACCATTTTAGAAAAATCTGGGAAAAACTGAATTGAGCCTCAGTGCTCTCTCCTGTGGCAGCATCGCCATCAACCTAACTCACCATCTTGATGTAGGAGTTCTCAGCCAGCAGGCAGTAATTGGACATGGGCTGAAAGGAGAGAGGAGCTCAGGTCAGATTAGGCGTTCTCTGTCACTCAGTATGCTAACTAGGCAACAAGAGCTCCTTCTACCAAGCTGATGCAGAATGAGCAAGGCTGTGTGTGTGTGTGTGTGTTGGTAGCAGTCAGTGGGTTTAAACAATTCAGCTAGGAAGAATGATTAAATGATACCGTCTGCAAACGACATTGAGGTATTTGTGGCTTTGAGAGAAAAGCACAGAATGATGCTTGGATGCTATGTTTACTACTTATGAAACCCATTAGACAGTCAGAAAAAAAGCTTCTTTATATGTTGTTAATGTATAACATTATAGTAATGAAAAGCTACACTCTCTGTTTCTGTTGGGACACTGACCGGCAGAGGCTCTTCCTCCTCGACAGTGCCGTTCTGCACAGACTCTTCTCCACCTCCATCGCTGTGGTGGCGATGGTGATGGTGCTTCTTCTTCTTTTTCTTTTCCTTCTCTTCCTTCTCTTTTTTCTGCTTCTTCTTCTTGTGTTTGGAAGACTTCTAACCATAGAAAACCCGCACAGGAAAACGGACGCAAACAATTAGAAAGTCTTACGCAACGAATGACATGAAATCAGACAATCACGGACGGATTCAAAACTGAAGTGGTACAGCAAAATGGCAGCTGGTGGAAATATTCCTCCAGAGACTACAGAAACTGGCGTGTCTGTGGTACATCATTTACACAAGCTTGTGAGAATGAGAGCTGCCAGTGTGGCGCATGCTGCAGGGCATTGTGAACTGGAACAGTGAGAACTGCTGCCAAACTTTCTGCTTCGCAATAATGGCGGCATCATCATCATCAGTGGTGACTCACAGTCTCCTCCATCTCAGTGTCTTTGGGCTCATCAGGTTCAGAGTCTGGCGCAGCGCCAGAAGGTGCCTCGGCCACAGGGGCGGCTTCTGCTGCTGCTGCTGCTGCTACTGTTGCTGCTTCCTGTTCAAACACACACATACACACCACCAAATAAACACATTAGCACTAGGAACCACAGGTTGCATCACAACCAATGGTGTTTGCCACTTCTCTTCGATGGATGTAAGTTAAATTAGTTTCCCCCAGCTATTATTAAAAAAAAAGTCCAATCATTAAGAAACAAGTCCACTAATGATCAGCTGTAAGTAACGGAGCGGTGAAAAATCACCTGTAACAGTAACTCTGTTCTGGGATTGCTACCTCCACTGCACTAACCTAACTACACCAGCTGTTGCTTTAAAATAAAAACAGCTGATTTACAGGATCCTACTGACAGCCTACATGTACATACATTTATTACTGTAAGAGCCGTGATGCTAGAGTGACAGCCAATTCAAAAACAAGTCTTCCACATGAACATGTTGAGGCATGTTTCTAGGTCAGCTTTGACTCTGGGGCTGACAGCTGAAATGATTAAACACGGAAAAGCCACAAAACCAAAGTTAAAGTGCGTGACAGAGCTGGTTTTACAGAACATTTCTACAGATAAGAGGGTACAAAAGGTGCAAAACAAAGTCTAACATCTGCTTTAAAAGTCAAAAGCTCTTATGGTTAGAGGAAAACTGACTTTTTCCCCCCTCACTAATTGCTGACAGTTTAGATGAGGAGATTGAAAATCTAGCTGGGCTCAGACCACAGGGGTTTTAAAATCCTACTTGACTTTGAAACTTAAGATATTCTTCTCTCAAATCTCACACTTACGCACATTACATGATTTGAAAATAACACACAACATGACATTATTTAAAATAGTGTGTCAGATCAGGGAGCATTTAATACACCACCTCATTTAATCTCATGAGGAAGTGGATGTAAATAAAGCAGGGACAGGAAGTTACAACTTACTGCAACTTAATGATTCACTGAGTAAACGAGTCTGGCGGTCAACACAAGCTGACTACTATTCAGCGAGAACTCATTTTTAAGATACGTTACCTACAAAGGCTAAAATGTTGGAAATCACCGTCAGCTTGTGTAGACTCATTTCTCTTAATAGTTGATGCAACATACTGACGCAACTTTGTTTATTTAAAATCCCAAATATCAAACTTGATATAATCTTGAGCCCAGACGAGACATCACATCACAAGATGATTTAAAGGCCAGCTTTCTCCAGCGACTGAGGAGGAATCTAAATCTGGCAATAAACCAATCCAAACTTTTAACCTTGTATAAAAACTGGAAAAGGGATGAGACTATCCTTGGTATATTCAAAGCATCAAATATTTGATCTCAAACAATCAGCATAGGGAATATATTAATTTTAATGGCCATTTTCTGTTATTATCACAGGAATAAGAGGTACGAGGAAAGACTCCTGGCTATTGATATACATGTTTATATTCATCTCCAGCAGCTAGCATTCTTATCCTGTATGTATGCATGCACAGGATCCACTTATATAGACATTGCCCCAGAGCTGCCATAAAACACTGATCTTTCACTAGAAGCTACCTCACACAGTCAACATGTGCTGCTGAGGTGGCGACCTGAAGCAGAGGAACGGACTCCAGGGACCTGGTGACCTCTGCTCACTTGTCACCACCTCCAACATAAACAACAACATTCACTTTGACCTCGACACCAACCACTGGCACAGTGAGACATACATATCGTGTACACACACACACACACATGCTAGAGAACAGACGGGGCTTGATAATGAGAGAGCACAGAGTTATGTGACCTGTGAGACAGAGGAAAGGCGTGTGAAGATGAGGATAAAGTAACTGACACAAACTGAGAAGCAAGAGACAGACTGTTTAGGCAAACCAACGTAAGTCAACAAAAGAGGAAACGGAGGAAATGAGGGTCGGGTCGAGAGAGAGAGAGAGAGAGGGGGGCGACTCAACCTTGGTGTTAGTGGGCACTGGAGCGTTTGAGAGCCAGAAATCCAGGTCCGAAACCTAGAAAAGGAAGGGAGGGAGAGGAGTTCGAGGAGGTGAGCGGGGTGAGGGGCAAACAGGTTCTGTACCTTAGTACTATTCATGAAAACGGATACAGAGATTACACTGTTCTATTTCATGAATAAATCAAGTATTTGGCAAGAGACTGCACGGTCAGCTACAAGGAAACTGATACTTGATCACTATAGCTGATTGAAAGAGAGGCTGGAAAGAAGCAATGGGAGTGCTGAGTCAATGAAAATGATCAAACAGATCTATTTGCATGTAACATTTTAACATAAATTATAGACTAGGTGTAATGGTGTTCTTAATGCATTTTTGATCTCGAATTTGATATAATTTGATCATGTTTAGGAGTCAAATAAAATCTGTGTTGCAAGGTAGGAAAAAGCTTTGCTTCAACATGTTATAAATGCATACCTCAGCACTGGTGGAAGTGGGCGGTGCTGCCACCTCACTGGTTTCTTGTGATTGGACCACAGGCTCGTCCTCCTGACCACCGAGAAGATCCTCCTCCTTTTCTTCATGTTTGTGTTTTTTCTTCTTCTTCTCGTCTTTGCTCTTCTGCAAAAACAGAAAGAAATTCAGTTCTGTGTCTGTCAGGCTGAAAAGCCCAACCAGTCATCACAGTGTTTCAGAGCTTGTTGTTGTTCTTCTTTCACTCAAACCGCATCATAAATCTGATTTACTGGTTGTAATGAGCAGTTTCTTTAGCTAGACAGATGGTGGTTGGTGATGTTTTTTCCAGTAAGGAAGGAGCACAAACTGAATGGGCATTTTAATCTCACCTTCCTCTCTCTTTCTTTATCCTTCTTCTTCTCCTTCTTTTCTTTGCTGCCTTTCTTCTTGGGCTCCTGTGGGGCAGCATTCTCCATCTCTCCGTCTTCTGCTGGGCTTTTAGGAGCCTCTGATGCACGGTGTGACCTGACCGGTAGCTTCTCACTGTCTGCAAGTGGCCTGGGATGAATAAAATGTTCACATTTAGACTTTTCTTAGACGAGGACTCAGGAGGTGGTTCTGGTCCACCTGGACTTGGTGCCGTCATTTGAAAAATGGTTCCAATATTCCTGCGTTATTTAACGGACTATCAGTTTATTAAATAGGTGAACAAGGCGCAAAAGGTGCAGCAACCCACCACACTCAAGCACATATTCTGCACTGTTAAGCAGCTAGGTCTCATTCAAAGCACTGAGTGAAATCATTACATGTTCCCAGGCAGCTAGAAACTACTCCAATAAATTTTTCCATATTGAACTAATTGAGCTGTGGGGTGTTTTTCCTTAAAGCCTGGGCCTCTGAAGTGGTGACGTGCATTAATGCCCCCTGCTGGCTATTATCCATAATGACAATATGCTTATTGAACTATTTTTCCAGCTTAACTTTACTTGGTTTTCAAGATGCGTTGGATCTTTGTGTCTCATTCTAGTTTGGAATTATATGCCACATGAATTAAAGACTTAAAAATGTGTTTTTGTACTGTAGAAAGAACGGTGATTTGTTATTTTTGAACTCCATGTCAATGAAATAAGGGACTTTCTCAGTGTGTATCCTTACATAAATTATAATGATGTCAACCAAACATCAATTTCGGGCAGTGTTTTAAGTTTAATTGTCTATTCACAATACGTCAGACGCCATCTCATCCTATGTTATTAAAATGATCTACACTCAAGAATTGTTTTCTTTTCCTTTCCCGCCGAGGGCAGACAATGCGAAAATCTGGAGGCATGCCACGTCACAACTTAGCTGAAGAGAACCTGGTAAGCATGAGCAAAAAATAATCATAGTAACTAACCCCTGGGATAAGTTCACTAAAAGCCTGTTGATGCTGATAATCTTTTTCAAGAAAAAACAAGTGCCAAAATGCTTTTAGGAGCCTATTCCGGGAGGACAGGTGGGGAAAGATTAAGTCCTGAGAATATCAGCATGAGGCTGTTAAAAAGAGATTTTTCTTTTGGATTTTGTTTGAAGGAAAGCCTCCTTCTTTTTAAAATGACAGATGAATCATAGAACAGCCTGGTCGGAAACAGATGCAGATATTGTCAAGCTTAGGAAAAAAGGGAAGCAGGGAAAGAGAAAGGGGATACGAATGCTGTAGTAAGTCAAAAGCTACAATAACAGAGGAGATACTGAAGATACGAAGGAACGAGAGCAAAAAGAGGAAGCACTGCAAGCTTCAAATGCGTTAAGAAAAGAGTTATATTAGTGAAAGGTGCAAGGCAGGCTCTTTAGAGAGAGACAAAGAGAAACACGCATAGGCAACCCAGGTAGGTAAGGCCAGAGCCCAGGTCCTGTGGCTGGGGTGCTACTCACCTACGCCCAGCCGACTCCACCAAGCTGCCCACACAAAGAGGCAGTGATGGGTGTGTGTAAGCAGAGAAAAGGGGAAGCAGAAAGCACAACGCCATGAGAAACGAGTGCAAGGAGGGAAATTTTTAAGTCTCATTGACTCAAGATATAATCTGAACAATGTCAAATCAAAAGCCACTGAGATTAAAGACAAGCTTCAGTGTTCCTCAGCCCACACACATTTAAATCACTGGTAGATTGGTTTAGTTGGATGAGTTTAGCAACTTCCATATTGAGGACTCACTTGTCCAGGTCGATGTCCAGGGCTTTGTGGGGGTCATTGGGGTCTTTGTCATCGTCATCACTGGGTAAGGCATTCTGAAACAACCGACAGGCAGACTGAATAATCTGCTCAATAAAGCTTTTAACACAACAAGACATTTGTAGAGGTATTGAGTTCCAGTCTTGGTTTCCTCAAAGCTGAGAAACCAATGAACTGAGCAATGATTGTGGTATTTAATTCTGACAGGGATACATGTTCACAGGCAAACAGTGAGTCAAAGTAACCATTGATCAAAACTCAACTTTCCAATAACAACAAAACACAACTGGGTGGAGTATTGCAATAACATTTTTTCTTTGTTTCAATAAACCATGTAATCATATATCACAATACCACAAATAGTATGTTAGTGTGTTTCAGTGAGTTGTAAAGCTTAGCCTGTAGCGTACATGTGAGTTATTCAGTGCAGTGAAGTGCACTTAACTAGACTCAAACCAATATATGCTACATATGGGCCATGATGCCAGTCAGTCAGTCAGTCAGTCCTACCTCTGGCATTTCCTCTGTTACAATGTCAACCATGTGGGCGGGCGTGATGTCCTCCTCACTCTCTGGGCCTGAATCATGTTTCTTCCCTCGTCCGCTACGCTTTTCTTTCCTCTTCTTCTTCTCCTTCTTCTTCTTCTCTGCTCTCTCTTTCTGTCGACGCTCCTCCTCCAACTTCACGTACTGGTCAGACATAGGCAGACCTGTGGGACAAGGATTTAAGAAGACAGGTTTTGCAGCATAGTTTTTAGGTAAATATAAAAAAATAATTGAGTTGTTCATGGTAAAGACAGTGTGTCCCACCTGGGACTTTAAGAGGCACACTGAGGTCAATCTGAACGACGGGAATGTGCTCCACTCCAGCAGATTCCTGATACACCTGCAAGGAAAAGACAGTCATCTAAAACATGAACAGCACCCAACATGTCATATCTGTACACATGAGCATAACTAAATGTATTCAATCTGCTACAGAAAAAAACTAATACGAAATATGAAACCAGGTAGACATGCCTTCTGTGAGGACGGCGAGGCCTTGATGTAGAATGGGTTGTTGGCTTGCTCTTGCTTTCTTGCTTCTCTCCTCTGGGGTGGAGAAAAACAGCAACATGAATTAATCAATGAGCATCGTCCTACCTCAGTTACAGCATTAACAGGAATCCACATGGGAAGTCAGATTTACTAACAGCAGAACTCTGAGAACATTGCTTGATGAAACAATAACTACATGATTGTAGTTGCATTACACATAGTCTTGTCTTCCATTATACCCGTTTGTTTATATCTTTACTATTTACCCTAAAAGTGGGATTTGGTTCTCTATTTATTTCCACATACAGTGTAAAGTGTAAACCATTGTTCTGTTCATTTTATCAGTGTTACAATCACAGAGCAGCGTACCCTTGCCAGTTCTTTTTCGTCCACCTCTGTGTGACGGGGGCGGGAGTGTTTGGGCTCCTCCTTGGCAAAAATAGCCTTAGGCTGCTCATCCTCAGACTCGCTTTCAGATGGAGGCTCATTGATCCAGGCATCCAGATCCAGGCTACACAAACAAACATAGTTGCAGACGTAGACACAGAGTCAGTTACTCCTGCTGGTCCACCAGAATGGTAAAAACAAATACCTTTCTACAACAAACATTCCGTCTTGCACTGAGCAAACTCACCCTTCAGGAACAGGCACTTTCTTCTGTGCCTTGGGGGCTACAGGGTTGAGTTCACCAGCAAACAGTGCACTGACTTCTTCTGCTACTTCTATGTCCTTCTGCTGCAGTTTCTGAATGTACTTGACCAGCTGAAGAATGCAAGATGCCTGAGCACAAAAGAAAAGGCAGTGTGTTACTCATCTAATTTGCATCTAGGGGACATACTTGTGATCTGCAAGTTTAAGGTCAACATCTCAACTGAAGCGAGAAAAAGAAAAAAGAAAAAGAAAACGACGACTCCATTGCTCATCCTCGTGTATCTTACCCTCTCCTGAACCTCAAGGTTGGCGCTCTGGACAAACAAGGGCAGCCTGTCTATCATCAGCTGGCTGGTTTCCTGTGCTGCCGTGGCGTCCGTGTTCCCCTCCTGGCTCTTCAGCACGGTGGCAAACAGCTTGGCTGCGTTCTGCACATAAACTGCCTGGATGTGGCCTGGTAAGGTGGCCACCTTGGGCCGCAGCATGGCCTCCAGCGTCTGCATCGGGTTCTCCAGGTGTCTGAGAAGACAAGGAGTGATTTTTGTCATCACTGGTTGGCTTTCTCCCAAGAAGGTCACACATGTGTACAGTATTCAGGCAACAATTTGGGATTGCTGTAGATGTAAGCAAAAGGTGGCAATGGCACAATGTAATGTAGCAAGTGGGTGGAAAATGTTTCATCAAGTAAAATCTGCATGACATACAGTATTTCATCAAAAACCACAATCCTACGGTTGTTTATGATTTTTAAAAGGTAAAAAAACGTATATATAAGACACAATGAGTCTATTTGGGCTAGGCTGCCAGGTCTGGGCTAACAGAGTATTTGACTTCATTCCTCTGTGGATTTATTTTTAAGCAGCTCAGGACAAAGGAAAATAAATGAAGGATTATCTTATCTTAATACACTCCATCTTTATATTTAACTTTTATACAAGAACTTTTCAAGTATTTTGAAATTAATTTGTAACTACCTCAGTCTACACTCGGCACCAAACACTTAGCTCAACAACTGTTAAAAAACATATAACCTAATGTTTTAGAATCTAGCCTGTTCAGATTGGATTAACTGCACATCTGCTAATTTAAAATGTGGTTTAGGGACTGATACTAAGACGGAACCATCCTGCAAACAAAAAGTAGTATAACTGATTTTAAAACCCAAATCCTTCTGCTCTGCTGAAGGGTTGTAGGGCGGTGTCCTTGAGTGCCAAGAAAGGCGCATTTAAATAAAATGTATTATTATTATTATTTTCACTGCATTTACCCAGCCCTGACTTATTTGATGCTCACAGAGAGAATTGTGCTAAAGTTACAGAAGTCAGAGAAACTAACAACACAGAGGAAATTCTCACATTTCAAATGTGTTGTCAGCTTTCAAACTTTAAACAACAGAGTGTCTAGAGTGTTAGAAAGAGAAGCAAAAGAGTAAACAGACCATGTGAACAACTCAGTAAAGGATCACTGCATCAAATGAACCAATGGACCCAGCTATCAGAACCCATCCCTAGCTGATAAACCACAATGGGAAAAATGTGCGTACTCTGAGAACTCGCCGCAGATCCAGGCTGCCGCATACAACACTTCACAGATGCCGTTTCGCTGCATGTTGCCTGTCAGCAGGTGGGCATTGTCCAGCAGAGTGGCCATCTGGGCGACGGCAAAGATTCGGATGGCTTTGACCCGAATAGCCACATCCAGCATCTGAGAGGCAATGAGGTGGCCGTGTCGTGTGCCCTCTAGTCGGGTCAGCTCCACCAGGATACTGATGTACCTGTCGGGCAGATATGGAGAGGAGTAGTTCAAAGAGTGAGAAATGTCATCGTAAACATACTTCACAGTGAACTCAAAGTGAACTCAAACAGACCATTCGAAGTTGGTGATGTACTGGTAGTTGCTCTGGCTGCAGATGTCGATGATCTTGGTGAGAAGTTCATCTCTGTAGGTGGTTCCTTCAGCTTTGTCTACGTGTAGCATTAGCTTCTTCACAATCTCCATCAAGTTCTTCTTGGATACCTGGAGAAAGCAGAGACCAGTTCCAAAGTAAGAATGAAAACTGCACAATTTAGTTTAGACATTTTGTGATCATATTCATAAATACACAGTAGATTTCATAACTTATTGACCAATGACCAAAACGTATAAGACACAAATCATCTGTTATCCTTGTCACACAACTTCTAATGTGGTATGGTGAAAACACACGCATTCTAGGTGGCAGTGACTGATAGGGTCAACTATTATACTTGAGACTTTGGTGTGTTACTGCCAGGCAAACTATTTCACCAAACAGAACAAATCACGGTTTAGCACAAAAATAAAACATTGAATCAAAGATGATCTAGCTCGAAAAAGTGTGAACAGCACTTTCACTGAACAGTAACTAAAACACAGTGATGTAGTGATGTTAAAATCAACATTTTTTTTGTTCCATACCATGCCATAGAGCAGGTCCAGGGCTCTCAGACGGATGGATTCATCCTTATCATCCAGACACTGGAGGATGAGGTCCTTATGAGACTGCACTGACTTGGGGTGAGTCTTCAGGATCTTTGACATGGCCAGCAAGCCAAGGTACTTCACTACACAAATAAACAAACATGCATGACTTCAGCGTGCTTAACAACAGAGTCACAAGCAGCCCTGGGATCTCCTAACTCTATGAAGAGAAGTTCTTATTACTCACTGTACTGACATTAATTAAACCTGACTGTGCTTACTTGATTGTGACTGCACTTAGACAACTGGTGCAATGAATTTGCTTTTTAGATGTCAGTGGACAGACAAAATATGTCACATCTACTTAAAATCTTCAGTGTGTATATAGAAAATGTTCATGAATAAATAATAATAATATAAATGCATGAATCATATTCTAATCTTCACTGCACTAATCTCTAAAACTCTGAAATCTCTAATACACAACATATTAAGAAGGAAAGAAACACAAAACACAGAAGGATGGAAAAGACACACAAACACATACACGGGACAACACACAATGGATTATGTTTTGCTTTATCCTTCGTCTCTGGCAGCTCATACTACTGGCTCACCAAAATGTTTAAAAAAAGAATTCAAAAATCTGCTGAATCACTGTGCTCTGTCCATCATCTAATCTGGCAAAGACTAATGTCTCTCAGGTTCCTGAATCAATGAAGGTGTGTGGTATTGACCTTGGGGTGAGGCAGGTTGATCACTGCAGTGAAAACAGAAATCTTTCCTCAGAGCAACCGCAGCAGATGGTGACGGACACTACCAACTTATTTTCCTTTGGTCTTTTGTGCATTTAAGAGTGGTACGTTGTTGGAAAAGACTGGACTGTCTGCAACAAGCACCTGTATCAACAATTGTTTTCTACATGCGGCCTTCAACTGAAGTCTTCCAGCATCTAGTGTTTCCATTCAAACACACACAACCCGTCTGAACTACAGACACTAGGTTCCTTTCTTAGCAATGTGCAGTACATCTAATGTCTTATATATGATACTACAAGTCTGTCACTGATTTTATTCAACAATTTCAATTGTTTAATGAGTGAAATGAATTTATGTGGGGGAGAGCACAAACTATGTTTAAACAATGATGGACTTCAAGCGTGGGTTCCTCCTGTGACCTTTTGGTCCCAAAGGTGCTTATCTAACAGTGCACCACAGCTCCCCCTCACTGAACGTGTTCTTCACATTTTAAGCACAAAAAAAACAAAAACAAAAAAGACTCTTAGCTAGAATGATGGTTTCAAGAGTAGCTGTCTGGCTGCAGTACGGTACTAGACAGAAGATCAGAATAAACTAGCAGGAGCTTCAATGACAAAACCTGTGCTCAAACAGGAGGGAGGAAAGCAGAGACGAATACAAATATACGTATACCGTAACATTATCCCAGGGCTATATGGTGACTCTCTAACCAATGGACAAGAAACAAGTTTGAACTACTGTGAACCGGCACTAGCAAGTCGATGAAAAAGGAGTACTTATCTATCTAACAATCTATCTAGAAAGCGAACAAGAGGAGCTGTTAAAGGATAAACAAACCTTAAACCACAGATTCACAAACTGCTCTATTAAGACCAGACATCTACATTCTACTCGACAGACACAGCTATCTACGTATGGAGGTCCAGATAACTCGAATTGCTGGATGTAGACACCTAAATTCCAACTGAGTGTGTGGGGGACTGTATTTACAGAGCCAAGCTCTATAAGCCTGCTGGCTAAGTGGAGCAACAAAGTGGAATATCCACTGTGCAGGTTGTGAGTTTTCTCAGTCATGCATGACTTGGTTTTTGTGGTAATGGTGGATATGACTTAAGTGCAATGGTATTCCAAGCAGGCCATCTGCTTGAGGATGAAAAGGTAATAATGTTCGAGTTATCCAGAGTCAGGGGCTCTAAATTATTGTCGTCTAAAAGGGTGGACTGTTCCACAGTCAGAAACACGCAGACAATGAGAAAATGACACACTGCAGGCATTGACAGAGGGCTCACAGTTCTGGTCCGAGTCTTCTATCAGGATTCGCAGTTTCTGCACACAGAGCTGTGGGAGAGGGGCAGAGAGAGAGAGAGCAGGAGAGAAACAGAGCGGTTAACACTATTGTAAACCTTTCCACACCAGTTTCAGCCTTGTCATACAAGCACATTTCAAAGAACAGAAATGAGGCAAACTGAAGTGACATTAGATGGTGAAAATATCTTTGTCATGCATTACTGACGGTCACAAGGACTGAAAGCTTTTGCAGCCCATCTCAAAAATGATGTGTTTCTACTGATCATATGTTTGATCAGACAGACTAGTGAAAGCATGCACTGCAATTCAACTGGAGTGGAAAGGGTTAAAATCTGCTTCTGAACACATGAAAGAACAGATGGAGGATGGGACATGAGAGGCTTACCTGGATACTAGCACTGTGGTTAGGCATCCCGGAGGACAAGGAAATCAACACTGCAGTGAAGGACAAAGATGCAGTTAGATCTGAATGTGAATGAAATATTTTGAGATAGGAAACAACTAAGAGACGCAACTAGGATTTGTACACAAGGAGAAAGAATTAAACATCCAAACAAATCTGCAAGAGGTTTAATGATCAGCTAAAAATGTGTCAAGCAATGGTTCTGGCATTTAGCAGTACAGATGAAGTATTTTACTATATACTCCTGCTTTTATGTATAGAAGCAATATTATTATTATGTCTTGATGAGAAGACAATAAAATGCAGAACTAAAAAGTATACATGCCATAACATTATTATTATATATATATATATATATATATATATATATATATATATATATATACATACATAAAAGCTTGAATGCATCGCAAACTTTAAATCATGACTAATCTTTATAATTTTCCGTGTTAATTACAACACTAAATGCAGGCTAAGCCGAGTGGGACCTCAGCGCTGCCCACAGAACACCAGTACTGACCTGCAATTACAGTGTTGACACATTCATACAGCAGAGACATGGCAGAGGTACTGTGAGAGAGAGGGGACAAGAGGACAATGGAGAGGAAGTTTAAATTATTGATGCATTGATGACGTTTTTTATTATCTACAGACGAGATTATAATTTGATTTTACCTGTGGATTAGGTTAGTCAAAGGTTCGATCAGCTTCTTCCCCAGCCGTGGCTCCAGAGGTGTGAGAGCGCCAAACTGTGGGGAAAAAAGAAAAAGAAAAAACAGCACAGTGATTTTTTTTTTCTCAACTACTGTGAATATTGTTTTACCTTTAAACATTACAGAAGTTCCTCAATGTATCACATTAGTAATTTAAAGATGCTGTGTCATAAGTAAGTCTCAGTAATTCTCATTGTGGTGACTGCAAAACAGACAACATGACCAGTGACATAAGGAGATTTCTACACATTGCAGCTGGTTTTAAGTTCTATTTCAGGAAGGATTCATCCCTTTATGTTTGGTCCAGTGCTGTCAAACAAGTTCAGTACCTCAATATATTTGTATCTATTCATGCTCAAAGAAGATACATACAAATTACAGAACAACTAGAACAATACATATGAGAATAAAATCAGAGATTACAGTTGTAAATGAATTTCACTTCCCCTCTTTATGGTAGTTTGTGTGTCTTTCTTGACTTACCAGCTTGATGATCTTAATGAGAACCCAGTTGTTGGTAGAGGAGGTCATGAGTTTGAAGAAAAGTGGAGCCAGAGATAGGTAGTTCTTGGGATTTCTCCGAGCCAGCTCGCAGATAACATTTACTGCTGCGGACTGGACGCCTAAATGAGGAGGAAATGAGTTAGAGAGCAAGAAACAGTACCGGGAGACAACAAGTAATCTGAACATAAAAGGACAAAACATAATTTATTCATATAAAATTGAAAAATGTATGTATGTACGTGTCCAATGACAGCATATAAAACAGACAAAAATCGCATGTTAATACAAATAAACATTTTAAATTGTATATTTATATAGTATATATATCACAGTGGAACTAGTAAAATATATCTTATAGTCATAAATTAGTATGAGATCACTGGCACAGTCCAAGTCACATGCAATAAAGCCATATTAATGTATCGCAAGATACTTTTGTCTGTGCAACAATATTGTCACACAGCCCTAGCAGTATCACAACTCAGCCTCCCTTAATCTCATATTCTTGGTTGTTGAATAATTCATGGGGTTCAGGTGACAGAGAACACTCGTCCCCAGGAGTTCCAGCTCTGTTCATGATTTAACTTGAATTAGAAAAAGTACACATGGCCAAAAATAAAGCCACAAGAAAAAAACTAATATTTTTCTCTTGTCATGACAGTAAACTGAGGGGCTGTGTTACAAACTGGATGTAACGTGTTTCCTGATACCTGGATCTGGGTCTTCCAGTTTCTCCTTGAGCCTGGGAAAAGCTGGGCGCAGGGACTCAGGGTACTTTAGGAACACCTTGTACATGATCAACACAGCTTTCTTCCTGATGTAAGGTTTAGTGTGGGACATCTAAGGAGAAAACACATTTTTTTTGGACTGTAAGGTTCAGTATATATTGTGAAGAGCAAAAGAGGATCTAAAGAGCAAAAGAGGATAAATCCTGCCGGAAGGCTCTCCATGACTCACCAGTGTCATGATGTCATTGGCCAGGTCCCGAGCAAGATCAGGGGTCACAAAACAAGACAGCCCAGTGAGGGCAACGCCTGTGTCGTACTGGTTGGGACTGCTGAGATCCTGGAAAAGAAAGGGTGAAATATAGAAAGAAAAAAGTCAAAAAGATGGAAAAGGATGTCTGGTAAAAGTTGATACTCACAGGGTGAACAAAACAAGCGCATCACTGACCTTGCGAATCTGATTGGTTGTCAGCATGATGACGTCTGTGCTCTCATGAAAGCACTGTGAGGCCGCCAGGTAGCCAATCCTCTGTAGAGGGGGAAGCAAACAGAAATATTCACATATTCTGATCACTTTATTATTACAGGAATTTACAGCACTGTCTGTAAATATCTATGTGGATACCCAACACAAGCTTGTGACAAACTCCGTGAGAGGCAAGAAATTTGTTCCCCGCTCTAAGGTGCTGAACTCCGGGAAAGTCCACACATGCTAAGCATTGTGGGAGATGGATGACAAGAGGCATTTCTTATTGCTTTTGGATCAAGCTGTTCAGTCAGCATGCACACATACACTGTATGCAGATCTCTATCCAGGAGATATTAGTGGTCATACTGTGAATATTAGCATCTGGGAGATCACTAGCATTACTGCTTTTCCACATTGACCACACCCACTCCCAGAAAAAAGTTCTTTCGCCTCATAGAGTTAAACTTCTTCAAAAGAACAACCCAGGTATCTCAACACCGTTTCTGGCCCATCTATACTTTCCAAGATTTATGGAGACATTCCAGTTGTACCTTGTATGTGAACTTGGAGGAACTCATGACTTCAACGATGTTGAAAGCGGCCCAGCTGACATCGTAGCCCAGCATCTGAAGCTGTTACAAAGAGGAAACAGAGATAGATGGTGAATAAAAGCAGGAGCTGTTCCTCTGGTAAACAGAGACAAACTGAATTGAGCTGGAAGCTCTCAAAGTGAGCACAGATGCCAAGTAAATCAAGACATATAAACCTAAATGTGTGCCTCAACTAAAAATAGAAAGAGTGATGCCATTGAAACAGGAATTGTGCAGTGTTGGCTGCTAGATATCTGTGAGTATAGTGACTAATCTTTGGCTATAAAACATGCAGCCTTGTGCTCGTTACGTAAAACATAATCATGTACCTGACAGGTTACTACTATTTGACCCTGATGAAGGCTGTGATTCAGCGTGATACTCTCTTATTTTTGATAATAAAGACTGATGTCTTTGTGCAGTTTTCTTTTTTTAATAATCACTGCCAGACAGATTTTTTTTCATTATGTGCATGTCAATATAATTGACACTTGTCGTGAGTGGAACCAGTTTGTGATAGTAGATGGTTCCATATTGGCCTAAATTTCTTAAATGACTTGTTCTGAAGACAATATATGAAATTATTAATCCACATTATTATGTGATGCTTACGGATAAAGTCAAACTTGGGTGTGGAATATTAAACTGATGGCCATGCTTTGTAATAATACACTGGCATCATAAACATAATCAGTCACATGGTCTTTGTACATCTACACTAAGAAACAGGGCTGAGCTTCTATTGAGAGTGAAACACATTGCGCCATCTGTAAGTGCATCAGGGTCTATGTATAGAGCAGATGTAACAGACGGAGAACGACAGTGTATCGATGGAGGGTGCGAGATCTTACGTAGGTGAGCTTGCACACAGCATTGGCTTTGACAGCGATGTTGTCCTGTTTGAGCTCCTGCTTGATCTCATCGATGCACGTGGAGATGTACTTGGCCTGAGGGCAGACAAAGGAGGGGACAAACAATTGATACCAGATCAGATTAGGTGGAGTGACATCCAGAGAGAGATGCTGCCAGCTAAACAGCACCGGGAAATTGTGGTCCTTTTGTTATTGCTATCTAAGATGGTCATTAGCACAGCAGGGGTGGAGCTTGAGGATTGCTTTTCCAAAGCCAAAGACTCTTCTTCTTCCTGGCCTCTCTATGGCTTAGTACTTCCAGCATTAACCACATTTCTGACACTTGAAGAGGGCATTACGTCTTTCAGGTCAGAAATTATAGTTGTCTAAACAGTCCATCCCCTGATGATCATTAGTGACACATAATGAATGGAACCACTCAATTGTGAGATCATAGTACATGGCCTGATAGCTGGAACCCACTTTAATACATGAGCTGACCATGCTCTAAGACCAAAACATATAAATCAAGGTCATAAGCAAAAGAGTGCATAAGTCCAACTGCAAAGTTGTGAAATACAAGTTGTTTAAGGGTTATGGGTGATTTAATCCATCAAAATATTAGTGTTCTGAGGAATATCATGCATGACTGAATGAGCTTTTATGAGCAAAGCTTTAATTCAACAGCTTTCCTAAAATAGTGAGAGCAGTGTACATTTCATTCAGCGGTGGAGAAACAAACCGAGTTAGACGTTTAAATGCAAGCAATCAGCAAACCATTGTTGAGAAGAGCAACCTTGCGAAACAAACACATATAGCTCTGTAGAGCGGTAGAGTGTGCCAGTCATGTGTGTGCGGTCATGAGACAGCACAGTGACAGGAGGAGGAGGAGGGTGGGGTGGCGTGGGTGGGGGGGATTTCTGCTGCTCCTGGAGAAACTCTGGCTAGCAGAGCTGGAGGGCAGACAGGGAGGGTTTAACACACCATCACCAGACACACACACAGTGCTTCTCCATCAACCTCTTCTACAATCACCAATTCAGACCTCAGTGAAATAACTGGAATAGTTGACACAAAGCTAACCCAGGGACAACATTTTCCCATACGCTGGAGATTAACCGGGAGGCCTTCACTTTCCAAGCAAAGGAGGGGCACAGTGTTAGCTGATGCTAACTGGTGTCACAGCTTTCTTTTTTATCATTAAACAACAACAAATATGCCCTAAATTCATACTGGCAATCTCCCTGAGTTACACTGAAGGCACCCTAACACCTTTCTTTGGTATGTGTGCTGTTCCAATGGCGTGGGAGGGAGAGCGAATGAATGAAAAATGCAAAGACTGAGCACACATGTGAAAAACAAACATGGGAAACTGTGGGTTGGCCAGGAAAATGTTGACACACACTCAGGTGTACACACACACACACACACACACAGAGAGAGAGTATTAATATTTCAGCAAACTGTCCGCTGTTGACTGGGCAACCACCACCTTATCTAGACTGCACGGGTTGGGTTACCGCTGGTCAATAGGTAAGCCCATACACTGAATCAAGGGATCAAGCCCTGATGGGTAACGCTGATCTACATGCTTGATTCCCAACGCAGATGACTGGGTTTATGCTTTAACAGAGGTGACAAAATACCCAAGTAAAAATGTGTTTATAGCTGCAAACTGTTTTTCTACTGATGTGGTAAGCGAGACAGAAATGCCACGCTCAGAGAGAAATCCAAGTGTCACTCTCAGGTTAGACACGCTACCTCAACATTTCACACTTTACCTACAGCTTGCGGGAGGTGTACACAGTGCAGCATCCCTGCACGCCTCTCTAACTACCTGAAAAGACCTTTTACTGCATCATAAAGATTAGACATCAGCAACACGGAACAGGGTGATGTGAGAGAGGACTGCCCCCAAACAGTGCTCTCTAAAGGCCCCTAACACCCACCCCACTTAGGTCTGAAGCCCAGATCATCACCCACAGAGCTATCACGGGGATGACATCACCAATCACGGATGGGATATTCATCACGAGCTGCTAACTGACTTAATCCACGTTTAATATACGCATCCAGGATGATTAAAACCCAGACTGATGTATTAAAGCATCACATCGCCCATTCAGAGACACGTTATTGTAGTGCACTCATCTCAAACAACATCGCTGGACGGCAAAATAAATCAGCCACGAAAGGCATTATGTGACAAATTTAGCATTAGTGTCCAAGTAGGAAGAGTGCTCGCATTATCCTCTAGTTTGATGTCAGTTTTCCCAAGAGTAATCTCCTGATACATTGTGATAATCTAGCGGTCAGCTTCCTCTTAACTATTAGCTGTTAGCTAGGTTAGCTAAGTTAGCTAACTGTCAGTTGCAACCCTAAAATGCACATTGTTGCTTAAAACGTGACAGGTGGTGTTTTTGCAACTTAGTGAGGATATGCGTTTAATAATAACGTCAAAATTATGTCCTGTCAGCAGCATTTGTCTCTATAAACGACTGTTTTGCTAAGAGCTAGCTAGCGGCTGAAATGACTGAGCTGACGCTAATGTTAGCTGACCAGCCTCCCTAACGTTAACTTACCCAGCGTTAGCTTTTAACGTTTGCTAGCTAGTAAGTGATAACGGTTCTGACAGTGTGTGTGTGTGTGTGTGGACTTATAAAGCATTAAAGAACAAGTGCTTTAAATGCGCCAGGTGACAGTGTTTGCCGTGTCCATCGTTTTACCTCATCTTCCTTGTGATTCCTAATGCCACGTACTAAATCCTGGAGGTTTTTATCGAACATCCGATCGATGCTCCCTTTGACAATCTTCAAAGCCATGTCTCGTCTGTGACTTGCGCCGCTTCCGTCCCGCGGGTCCGAGCTCCGTGCCGAGGTCTAGTGGGTGCCGACCGACCCGCTAGACTGTCTCTCATCCACCCGGGTACCGTGTGTTGCAGGGTCCGCTGCTGTTTACCGAGCCCGGGCAGGAGAAGCTGAGGCCAGACGGGGCGTCCTGAGCTGTGCAGAGACGCTGGCAATGGATCAGTGTAGGAAATGGCTGACAAAATGGCGTCTAAAGTCAGCTGACTGGAGTATTATGCGAGATTCTCATATGGGAACCAGTGGAATTAAAGGTCTAGTCCCCCAGTTAGTGTTTCACACGCTTTGCTTGATGATAACACACTTGTAAAATAACACAAATATAACACAGTTACTCTCATGGTTTCTTCTATAATTGCTCTAAATGCTGACAGTTAAAAGAAATGATAATCAGAAGCATTCACAGTTACAGTCAATGAAGTATGTAAGAGCAACACTACTTTGATTACTGTGCTGCTTTCAAATGCAGTTTTAAACACCAGAAAAGAATAGAAACAAAACCATGCTGAGATTTTTATTCAAGTCTCAACTAAACGATAGAAATGCTTTACCAATTTACATAGCACTAAAAACACCTGTATGCACATGACAGGAAAAATGTCCAAATAGGCTGCGGCTACAGGAGATCTCAATAGCTTTTGAGGGCAGTTTTCGATCTGTATGGTTATACCACTTATTATGCAAGTTACTGAAAGCAGACACGAGGGGAGAGGAGAGTGCATGTCGTTTAACTCCACATCAATTGTTATTTTAGACAAAACTGGAACTATATGAAAAGAAGGTTATAAAAAAAGTAGGTGGACCGCAGTGAAAAAACAGTTTTAAGTGACATTTCATACTAGAGTAACTGGATCAAGACCTCATAATTAAAAAAAGTACGTAACATATAAGACTCACAAATAGTACTTTACCACTCTCACAGTGCCATACACACAGACAAGAGGCATTTGTGATGTTTTGCAGGCTTTATAAAATGAAACCAACAGATGTTAGGGCTGCACAAAATCCTCAAAGCAAGAAATTAACAGCATTGCTTCCCTGATTCCCTGCAAGAATCATTAAAGTTTCATCTCATACTACCCCAGGATAACGTCCAGTTGGAGGTGCTAAAAACGTATCATTCAATGTGCATAAGGTATGAACAAACAAAACAAGAGTTCATATTGTACAAACGAACGAAGTAGCCATGAAGTAGCAGGCGTGTTTGTTGGAGGTGACGATCCAGGACGGGCCAAGTGTCGTATAAAAGGAACATTTCAGAAATAAAAAAAGAGGTCTGCGCAGTGCCACAAACTATATCGCTAGTAAGCTTTCCTTTTTGCGGTGATAAATAATGGACCAAAAGGTGTGAACAAAAAAAGGGCTATCTGGTTTGATATCATCGGAGTACCAAATGTCCAGAACATCTACATCGACAGTTACTGTAGGAAATGCTGGGCGTGTGTTTCCATGTTGTAGGGCCAGGAGCACTGTATGACGTCAAACAGATGCCACCATCTTTTAGCACTTGGTCCACTGCAGTGGTCAGTAAGGGTTCTTTAGCTTTCTATGGCAGGTGGTTCCATCTCTGCAGAGATGGAGTTGTCTGCTTCTTCATACGTGTGTGTCGGTTGATCAGCTGGGCTGTCAGGGCTTTGCCTGAAGAGGAAGCACACGATCAATGTTTTAAAATGGGTTGGTTCTTTGACATGTGCTCTCAGTCAGCATGTATTCAGTATCTAAATAAAAACATTGCTTTACTGCACCTGTTTGGACTTGAAGAGGCCTCGTCATTGTTCTCCTCCAGTGCCGGTGATTTTGGTTTTTCCTCAACCTCCGTATTATTTTTTTTCTGCTCCGATTCCCCATTAACTGGAGTAGAATCTGCAAAAGCCAACGTAGTTTTACATAAGAAACTACAACAACTAACCCAAGCCACAACACGGGCCGCATAAAACTAAGAAATACAAAATGTGTCCTTTTACCTGTGTCATGCGTCTCCTTCTCGCCATCCTCCTCGTCCTCTTTGCCCTCTGTTTTAGGTTTAGCTGGCACCTCTGCCTTGCCCACGAAGCGAAGTTTCAACTTGTTGTAGACTTCAGTAGCTTTCTCCATGACGGCAACGCTGGCTTTATACCGCCGAATCTAAAACGTCAGTCACATGAAGTAAAACATCTACATTTCTATATGGAGTTATGAAACAGCATTAAGCAGCAGATCATCCAACAGTCATAAAAACTCTGGACCTCATTTTCTTTGCATGCAGTCTCTGGAAAGTAACCAGATTAAAAACACAGTAGGAACTTTACCCAGGAACTAGGATCCTTCAGAGCTACTCAGCACATTTCTACCACAGGAAGAAGGGAAGTCAAGTTTCAAGGAGAATAATTTACCCCCCAAAAAGCCCCTCTTTGGAAGATCGTAACTTTCAGATGTACAACTTGCAGCTTTTAAGTCAATAACCCTCAGCAATCGTTTTGAGTCTCACATTTCATGCTCTTTGAATCCACTTTGCTACTACTAGCCTGACTCCATGAAACAGGTTGCAAAGCAGTAAATTACGATCAACGGCAGCATGGCTTAATTGCTTGCTGTTGCTATGGTTACTGTTATACATGATAGTTTGAGTTGAGACAGTTGCTTTGTAGTTGCATGCGAATGTGACTTTTACAACAACTGCTTTTTCACATGCAGTTTCTGAATCTTTGCCGAACTTTAAACCGCAGAGGAAACGCAAACAACGACTTATTACGGCAAATAGCTGGGTGTTCTGGGTTTAAATGTTTATCTTTATGTGGTACATAATGTAACAAAACTATACATTAATAAAAACTGTGTCCATTATGTTAACTAACTGATATCTTAACCCTTCCAGTCATGCAATAAACAAAAAAAAAAAGCACCTTTTTTAGTGTGGCAATAACTTCAGCATTTTTATGGAGGATCTGGCTGGTGACGGGTACAGCCTCGAGCTCTTCCAGTGCTTGTAAACATCGCTCTATGTCCTAAAAAACACAATCATTTGAGTTTAAGCTGCTGGCAGAAGAACACAGAGTGAAAGAAAACTACATGGAACTCAAATTATAAATTTAACTTACAGGGTTGTCCACTTTAAGTGCAAACTTTATATCTGTATGGAGTTTCTGTAGTCTTTCTTCTGGTGATGGCTCTGTTTATGGACAGACGAAGAAAAGAATTAGAGCTTTCCTCCTCATAAAAATGGTTCAGCTGATTCGTTTAGGTGTTGCACAGTTTCAATTTGCATTTCAACAATGCATACGTTTAATCAGAATAATAAAACAAAACAACACCTCGTGTAACCATCTCCAATCGAATATATTTAGAAAGGTGGTGCAAACCGAGACGATTAGAATAAATACATCCTTTCTGTGCATGTTGTCCAGTGACATGAGGAACAGAAACACGGGGTAACAAGAAGGTGAGATGTGCTACAGCCAAATGTAGAAAATGAAGCTAGAATCTGTGAGGGCAGTTCTGATAATTATGTTTGTCTGTCTTTGTCATGTTACCTTACAATATATTTAATGTTGTCGATAAAGTTGGAAGTAAAATCTTCTTAAGTTATATTTCCTTGCACTTGTCAAATAAGTTGTCCTTTACCTGAGGTTTTGAGGTATTTTGAGGCATGTTATACACCGTTTTATTTAGTGTCCAAACAGAAATATTGTCACTGCAAACGTAGGCATCGAGTGTGACTGACCCTTTTTCTTTTCCACTTTCTTCTCTGGCACCCTCTCTGGTTTGCGTTTGGGTTTTTCAGGCTTAGACCTAAGACAGAGGTAACTCACAGGTGATCTGTGCACATCAAAGTTTAATGCAGTCCTTCTAATGAGGTCTGCACGCTGACGTCTGTTCCCATTGTGCACTCACCTCGCTCTGGACTTCTCCTCTGACTGTCTAGCTTTCTTCTCTTTCAGCTCCTTCTCCTTTCTTTCTTTCCTCTCCTTCTCTTTCTTTCCTCTGGCCTTCTTCTGGTTGTCTAACTTCTTGGATGGTTTCTTCACCTTTGAAGGGACAAATGTTGACGGGACATGTGTCAAACCTGTACTTTTAAACAAAGCAAAAATTATTTCTTTTAAAAATGAAAGGTTTACCTCAGCTGGTGCAGGAGAATCAGAGTCTGAGGGGGCAGGAATTGGGGGTGGAGGCGGCTTCTTGGACTTCTTCAAAGGGTGATCGTCTATACCTTCATCCGAGCTACTGCTGCTGTCACTGTCGCTCCCTTTCTTGGCCTTATCTTTGTCCTTTTTCTTTTTCTCCTCCTCCTCCTTCTCTCTCTCACGTAGCTGGCGGAGCTCCTCTGCCTCCTCCTTTTTCCGGCGCTCCTCCAGCTCTCGCCTGCGTTCCTCGTCTCGTTTCTTCCACTCGCTGATGCGGTCGGGTTCACTGTCACTGTTTCAAAAAAACAAAAAAAACAGGGCAGCTGTTAAGCCGATATGTACAGCAGAATTAACCTGTGCCACATGGGTGAGTGAAAAAAAAAAGCTGACCTGTCACTGTCGGAGGATGATGAAGGTGCTCGCTTTGCCGGGGCAGGTTTGGGTTTTCGTGCACGAGGCTTTGGGGCAGGCTTCTCTGTAAATGGGGGAAAAACAAGCACACAGTATGAAAACTGAGCACTGCAGTTCCATTAGCAAAGAAGGGCCCAAAAGTTCTGTCTTTTTGGTTAAAGTTGTAATTATTAGGCTCAACCTGCACCTTTCTTGCGAGCCTGTGGGCCCTTCCGAGGAGGTGGATCTGAATCTGACTCCGACTTTGAGCCAGACTGGGATTCTGAGCCAGACAGAGCTGGTCGAGGTTTCTCATCCTCAGAGTCGCTGTCTACTACTTTCTTCTCTGACCCCGATCTCGAGTCCGAATCCGAGTCAGATGAGGCCTTCTGTAACATTGCAGAGTAAGAGAGATGAAGCTGGCCTTGCAGGGAGAAGTTAATACCCAAATTATACAACATGCGAGAGAACTGATCATTCACCTTTTTCTTCCCTCTGCCTCCTACTTTCTTTCCACCTCCTCGTCCACCAGATTTCTTCTCCGGAGTAAAATCCTGTGGGAAAAAAAAAAAAAAGATAAATGTCAAACGTACAGCATATGTTTCACAGGCATCATGCGATCACGATATGCTCCTGAGTGTTATTACCTGGTCACTGTTTTTGCCGGAGTCAGACTCTGAAGGCGTGGGTTCTGACTCAGACGGGGATCCGCTCTCCTCTTCGTTGCGGTCACTGGATGAGCCTCGAGTTTTTTTGGGAGGAGGCGGCCGCTAAAACAGAAAAAGGACGCAAAAAAACAAATTTGAGATAGTCAAAGCTCACAGATGAGTTCTAGTAACGATTGCCCATTGTGTTTTTGTCAGTGGTATGACATCTTTGGATGAAAAGAAAGAAGGTGCTGGGAATATGTCCTGTAGTCACTCTTATATAAGCAGACAAATTCCCAGTAAGCATTCGTGCATGATAAATGCTTAGGGTAACTCTGGCACTCCTGATGGACGAGGATTGTGGTAAGAGTATCCTCATTGCAGCCATAACTGTAAACACGACTCCCATTTTTCATTTGACTCAACAACATAATGACAGGAGTTAGTTGTAATCTTAATCACTGAGCAAACTGTGTAGTTTCATAAGTGATATATCTGCAGTGACAATGAAACTGAACATCTGTATAATTACCTTAGGAGCCTGTGGCTTTCGCTTCACTCCTCCTCCTCCTCCTCCTCCTCCTCCTCCTCCTCCTCCTCCTCCTCCTCCTCCCCTGCTTCGGTCTTCACTCCCTGAATCTGAATCAACCTCACTTCCTGAGTCGGCTTTCTGAGGAATGGGAGCTTCATCATCCTCATCATCCTCGTCGCTTCCTCCTCCGGCATTGTTGCCCTCACTGTCTGATGAGCTCGCCGGCTGCAGACAACGCACAACAACCAGATTAATATGCACTTTCACTAAAATGCGCAACAGTCTACAAAGCTTTTCAAGAAAAAAATCCTAAAACAATAAATAAACTAGACATAAATTAGGATTATGAGCAACAAATGGTTCTGAATGATACAAGTAATAATTTAAATGTCACACTGAATTATGGATGCTTCAGGATTTTCGATATCAAAGGGGGGCTTACTACAGGTGGAGCGCTGTAGGAGGCATGTGGATTGTTCTGGATCTCCCATAAACCTTCATTGAATCCCTTTCGTTTGTTGGGCTTCCCATAGCGTTCACTGTACTTTTCATATGCAAAAAGGTCCTTTGGTGCGAGGAATGCTCTGTGAAATATAAAAGTGAGAAAAAAAACGTTCACTGGAAATAAAACTATGACATAAGTTTCCGTTAAATAACAGGACGTTTCCACTGGCGCTAGTGTAGGTTTAACTGTTGGGGCTTCAGGACAGCACAGTGTGCCACCTAGTGGTGGGGTGGCGTACTGCACATGCCATCTCGTCACACAGATGGTGTGTGTTGTCAGATCAAACATGTCAACAGATCTCTTAGAAACATACTGAACGCTGAAAATGGAAGGAGTTAACAGTGAATTCAAACGCTGAGAGGGTCCATCTCCCATCATTCCTCTAGCAAAGAGGACATCAGGCCTGAAACAGGTGAGCCAATTCAACCATGCGTGATGTGAATGCAAACGCAGCATTAAATGATTTACCGCCAGTGTTATGATCTAATCCCTTCAAACAGATAAACATAAACAACTACAGTCATCCAAACTTCAACATACAACTACATTTTACGTCAGAGTGACTGATGTACTCACGTCTCATGTGTCCCAAAGAAGAAAATGGGGATTTTATTAGGAGGTGGTTTCACTGCTCCATCAGCCACGTCTTCAATCTGTAAAACAAACAGGATTTACAAATGGACAAATAGAAAACACGTCACATATTAAGACATAAGGACATTTGTGCTGCATTATCCTTGTAAAACACTCTATAAAGTTTTATAAACACATTTTTCACTACAGGGATCTGAAGTGTCGTCGCCAAGGCATTACGCAACCATTATACAATTACAATTTTCTTCTTAAAGATCCTGTACATTAAAAGCAGTATTCGGTGTTGTATATATTTTAGTAGAAGTAGTTAGAGTAGTAAAAGTAGCTTTAAAGCAGCTGTATAAGTAGTTACTGTCTGCGTCATGTCGGCATTCATACACACCACTTCATTAGGTACACCAGTGAAAACAATTACAACCCACTGTTCAATTGTGTTTTCTTTTTGGGTGGCTGTAGTTTGTAGGTTACTGTGACGACATGTTTCTATTATTTTAATAATCCCAGGGACAATAACAGAAACTGTTTTGTGTTTAATTCAACAGCACCACAAACTACTTTCTCCAACATGGACCATACAGTTGAAGTGCCACCTTTCTCGCACGGCTGTTAACCGTTTTCCACCCACAAAGTACAAGGCCCTTATATCAGAATGCATTTGTTTTAACCAGTGTACCTAATGAACTGGCAAGTGATCATGTGTACCACTGAGGGACCCGGAGAAACATACGGTTACGGCTTCAGCACGTGTGAGTGTCAATATAATAAATAACAGGCTGACATGAGGAGCTGTCATTCAAGGCTAGCTGAAACTTAAACCTATGGGCTTTTAACTCACTGTGACTGTAGTGATGTCTTAAAAAAGGCTTTTAGAGTGATTATAACTGGTTTAAGGCGAGATGTAGCAGGCAATAGCATTGCTTTATACTGCAATTTTGCTTACATATTGTGTTTGTTTTTAATTCAGTCTAGAGGTAAGCTATAGTCCAAAATACAGAGTTAGTTCATTTCTCTTTGCTTTGTCAAATGGGAATGCATGCAAAAAATAATCGACAGTTAAATATATCATTTTAGAAAACGTGTGCCCTTAAAAATATCCCAACTGCGAAAGTTTTGTGATATTTCTTAGTGAAAAATGTTCCACTGCTCTCTTAAAAATACTTGGAATATACAGATATGTGGAGCAAAAATGGATAAGGTGTGAAGAGAGCTTCTTCATCTGAAGGAAAAATTAAAAAAAAAAAATCTCAAACGTCATTTCCAAAATAACAACGTTAGCTTCCCTGCTGCAGGTCTCCATGTAGATAAGGCCAAAAGCATCTCATGCAAATGATGCCGCTCTTACACTGACTGCAGGGCCCATAACGCCGCCTGCCATCTCCGCTAAAGTGAAGTTATGTATGTGTTTATTGGTATCTGTTAGTTAGTGGCGGAGATACACAGAGAACCTTCTACAGAGTCCCATGCAGAGCAGCCCACCCCCTCCACCTCTCCGCCTACTGCTGCCGCTGCTGCTGCTAACGTTACTTGCTTACCCTGGCTGGCCAGTGGGGGTATCCCTTCATTTTAGCGAAGACCAGGTCTCCGGGCTGGAAGTTGTGTGGCATTGTCCCGCTCCTCTGTGCAGCCTGGATTTTAAAAGTATTCGGATGCGTAGTCTGCCTGTGTCTCTCTTGGTTTGATGTTTTCAGGTCGACACGAAACCTGGAAACGATGGGGTTAGCTAGCAAGCTAACAGTATACCAACGTTACCGCGAGAACAGACAGCAACGTGAAGATAGACGGAACACACCAAACGCTTCCGGTCTGGGGTTATTGCTGTACTTCAAAATAAAAGACTTCCTATTTGATACCAAAATGAAAATACTATCCAGGTAATTACACAGAAAAGTACAGTTTGTTTTATCTAATCTCAGGTAAAACGTTGTTAAAAGCTGCAATAATTTGTTTCATGTTTAGTCACAGGCTGCCGGACTTCTATATTTCTTAACAAAAGGTAAAGTAGTTGTTCAATTCCTTTGTGAAATCATACTAGACAACATTTAAACCTACTGTCTTACATACCTACTTCACTTGGATGCTAAAAAACTGGATTAATAAATGAATTGCATAGTAATTTCCAAAAATCAAATGAATAAATATTTATTTCTGAGACACATCAGTTTCCACATGTTCCAGTTTTACAACACGTTTTACAGAAATCCTGTGTGCTAAAAAAGACTTTCAGGCATTATTTATCTTCTCAACAGCTTTATTTAGTTTTAGCAAATGGATCTATCCCACACTATGACATATCTGTGACATGAATATAGTACTTCTTGTGAGAAAAGATTATTGAATGTATTTTTTATTCCCAAATTAAGTAAAACCGGAAACGCAGTCGTGCAATGTTTTGAAAATCTTCACTGATCCGGATGAAGCAGCTTGATCTTTTCCATTTGATACGACGACTATAGCGGAAGTCCCGCCTCCTCTACCTCACGATTGGCTGACGTGTGATCAGTTTCCTCTTGTCCAATGACAGATTACAATGTGGAAGGCTGCATTGACCTCCCACCGGATTCACCTCTAACGCGAAGCCATGTTTCGGTCTTTGAGACGCGTTCAGCAGTTTAACTGCAACCTCCTGACTTTACAAAGACTTAGAGTCAACTCCAAACACCTCATCTGCACCTCCAGGATGGCCAGTTCGGAGTACAGGGTTGAACGGGACACTTTTGGTGAGCTCAAGGTCCCAGCTGACAAGTACTACGGCGCGCAGACTGTCAGATCCACCATGAACTTCAAGATAGGGGGACCCAGTGAAAGAATGCCAATCCAAGTCATCAAGGCGTTTGGTATCCTGAAGAAAGCAGCTGCTGAGGTAAACAAGGAGTACGGCCTGGACCCAAAGGTAGCAGATGCAATCATTCAGGCTGCAGATGAGGTTTCAGCTGGAAAGTTGGATGATCATTTCCCTCTGGTGGTGTGGCAGACTGGATCAGGAACTCAAACCAACATGAACGTCAATGAAGTGATCAGCAACAGAGCTATTGAGATCATGGGTGGTAAACTGGGCTCCAAGGATCCCGTTCACCCCAACGACCATGTCAACAAGAGCCAAAGCTCCAACGACACCTTCCCCACTGCCATGCACATCGCTGCAGCCACAGAGGTCCACCATGTCCTGCTGCCCGGGCTCCAGACCCTGCACGACGCCCTCGCTGCTAAGGCCGAGGAGTTCAAAGACATCATCAAGATCGGGCGCACACACACTCAGGATGCAGTACCGCTCTCACTGGGACAGGAGTTCAGCGGTTATGTGCAGCAGGTGAAGTACAGCATAGAGAGAGTGAAGGCTGCCATGCCCAGAGTGTATGAGCTGGCAGCAGGAGGCACGGCAGTAGGAACCGGACTCAATACCCGCATCGGCTTTGCCGAGAAAGTAGCTTCTACTGTTGCTTCTCTCACAGGCCTGCCATTTGTGACAGCCCCCAACAAGTTTGAAGCCCTGGCAGCACATGACGCCTTAGTAGAGCTGAGCGGGGCCCTGAACACCGTGGCTGTCAGCATGATGAAGATAGCCAACGACATTCGCTTCTTGGGGTCAGGACCCCGCTCCGGCCTGGGAGAGCTCATCTTACCAGAGAATGAACCAGGAAGCAGCATCATGCCGGGGAAAGTCAACCCCACCCAGTGTGAGGCCATGACCATGGTCGCAGCTCAGGTGATGGGAAACCACGTGGCTGTCACTATCGGAGGCAGCAACGGACACTTTGAGCTCAACGTCTTCAAACCCATGATGGTCAAGAATGTGCTCAACTCTGCGCAGCTGATCGGCGACGCCTCCGTCTCCTTCACCAAAAACTGTGTGGTGGGCATCCAGGCCAACACGGAGAGGATCAACAAGCTAATGAACGAGTCCCTCATGCTGGTCACTGCGCTCAATCCTCACATCGGTTACGATAAGGCTGCCACCATCGCCAAGACGGCTCACAAGAAAGGATCTACGCTGAAGGCTGTGGCCGTGGAGCTGGGCTACCTGACCGAGGAGCAGTTCGACCAGTGGGTGAAGCCCAGTGAGATGCTGGGGCCAAAGTGAACTCTGATAGGAGGACAAACACTACAAAACAAAGAGAATATTCCTTTCTAGTGTGAGGAGTATTTCTAATTAAAGCCGTTAAACTGTTAAAAACAAAACAAAAACAAAAAAAAAAATGAAATCTTTTTCTGAATCCTGAACATCTCTTAATACAGTGTGTTAATATTCTACTGCTGTTCAAAGCAAATTCTTATTTGTCAAACTGACATTGTGTTGTGGTGTTAAACAGCTATTATCCAACACCACACTGAACCGTGTCATTTGGGCAAGAAAATTCTGATACTCCAACACCTGTATGTCTTATATTACCTTGTTTTATTACACGTGTAATCTCAGAGGTTAAGGCTGTTGCTCAATAGCACAGTTATCTTCCATCGTGAAGTGATGTTTTTGTATTTGGACTCTTTGACTCCTCCGTTATTAGTTGCTACAGTCAGTCCAGATGCCATCCCAGCTGTTTCAACATGGACTGCTGCACCTTGTTTGTTCTGGTTGACGGTTATGTGCCATTTACGCAATGTTCCAACTAAATTAAATATTAAAAGAAATTCACTCAACTTTTTTCCTCACATTATTTACATCCACTAGTCAAACTGACAAAAGAACGTAAACAGTGGAAGACAAACAAAAATTGTGTACTTATTTTTATTGTACACACCAGGAACTTTGACAAAGAAAGAAATTAGTTGAGAACAGATTTTTAATTGTAGATATATAAAACATCAAACATAATTCAAAAAACAGAAGGCATAGCAATTTTGTACAAGTGGTAAAACAGTAAAGAAAAGCTTTCCTCTTCTATTTGGTCCAGCTGACTTTAGGAATATCATAATGTTCTGTCAGGTTGTCCAGATGGCGATTGAAATCCTGGAAAAAGACAAAATGAAAATTTTTAGTTTTTGCTACTGCGAAGTTTTAGTAGACATGAATACATGTTTCATTCTTAAGATAACATTTACTGAAAATTAATATATGCAAGATCTGACATGTCCTACCTCAACTCTGTGTTTGTGTGTCTTTGATGCCTTATTCAAAATCCGCTCCATTTGCTGTAAAAAAAAAATCATTCAAATAATTAAAAGTACACTTAACAGGATGAAAACTCATCAACAGTAGTATAATACTAAACAAAGATTATGTCCAAACAAACGTGAATTTATCAGGTGTAGAAATATACTACACTATATTCATTTCGTAAAATGCTCATCAGTTTAATAGAATAAAACTGCTGATAAAACACAAACTGGGAAGGCTGCATTTGCTGAATGCATATTTTAACCAGATGCATACAAAAACACATCAGCTATTCTCTTTTGTCTCTTGTCACCCTGTGCACATGGGTTCACCCCAATGAGATGGGTTCTTCTTAATGTTTCCTCCTGTTAAAAAGGAGGTGTCAGGTTTTTGTCACTGACTGTAACGTAAATAAAAGTGAATATCAAGTTGGATTTACTCTGCCGTGCAAAGATTACTGGGAATCTGTCTTGGAGGTAATATAAGCTGTGCTTTTGAGGAGTAAAGTTATAATACAATACATTCTTCTGATCTCCATTTCTTGTACATTTGTTCATATGCCAATTCTGTTTTTTTTTTGTTTTTTTTTTGCTTATACTACTTTTGATTTTATTTGAATTATATTTCATAATTCTTTCTTTTCTACTTGTGGTCATTCAGGGTGTTCATTATGCAGCTAAACTACTGTGAACAAGCAATTTCCCTTGAGTCTCAAAAGCACAATCTTCTTTGAGCACATTCTAGTAAAGTTTCCTACCAAACTGTGGCATCAATATCAAATCCAGAACAACAACTCACCCGCTTCTCTTGCATCTTGTCAAAGGCAATCTGCGCTGGTGTTCTTTTGTCAACATATGCCTTCTTTGTTTTCACCTCTTCGTCATTTTGGCTGGTCTCGACCTGCTCCAGGCGATGCTTACTCTCTTTATTCTTCTTCTTCTTCCTACAAATAGAAGACATATGCTGCCCCATTAGTTCCTTGTGGCTTGCTCAGCTAAGAAGTCACGTCAACTCACAGATTAAGGGAAATATGCAGCTGCAGAGACCGACTTTAAGTAACACATCTGGATAGATGAACTAACCATCGCTTTAGTACAAACACACAGAGGTGTGAGTAGTGTCTGTACTACTGAAAAGTTTTTATGTTTGTTGAGATATATGTTTTCTGTGTTTGGTTTAGTTATCTGTGCTATTGTAGCTAATACTACTAACAAACAAACGTTTACTAGAACCTTCTGTAACCCCCATCCCCAGTTACTGCTGAGGTCAAAAATGGGACCCGAGGTTTTCTGTTATACAACATTTTGTTCACAGTGAGTTTTTCTTAAATAGTACATTATTACATAATCGTTTTAACATAAACATAATGTGATCGTTACTCTACTCATCCACACTAGCCCACAAGCTAACAGGCTAATGTTAGCCTCGTATGCTATTATCAGTTGCTACTGGCTGTTGGACGTGTCTTTAAACAGACTATGTTCTATAAAACTCTTAACAAACTCAAACGTTAATACTTGCTTTTTTCCAGCTGACATGTCGCCTGCACCCTTTAATTTCAGGGCACTCTTTTGGACGATTGCGTACTCCGACATTTTCGAGAAGCTTCCTACGACGTCTTCTTCTGTGTTGTTTTTGTAGTAACGCAAAGAGATACAACGGTGCTGCCACCTATCGTATTGGATGGAAACGACAGCGTTGTATTGCAGTGTCTCCTCCTGCCCACATGGGGGCAGTACATTAACTCCATGCCAAACGCAAAGCAGATAATACGGAAGTTGAAGGAACTGTGAATGTCAAACTGTAGCATGGTGGGCAGCGTTTCTTAAGTAACCCAAAGAAAAAATGTCAGCATACAGCTTATTTCGAATATCTTCGTTAGCAAAATGCGCAACAAACGCTACAACATTGTTGTGCAGGACGAACACGTTAAACAGAGTGCTGGCGTGTGGATATGCTAAGAAAGTTGGTGAGTAGCATACATACTGTAGATGTGTGTGCCCTGGTGATGAAAAATATGTATAGAGCTTAGATGATAAGTTAAGTTTGTGTGCTAACTGAATATGCTAAAGGATTTAAATCTCTTATTTAATATGTTGTTGGGTTGCTTTTCTGTTTTCTGTTAAAAGCCAGTCTCCAACATAACAAATCATCACATTGATGCTGCTATGGCTAATCTCTGTCTCTGTCTTTCAGCGGCCAAAGGAAAAGGTAAAGGTATGGTAAAAGAGGAGCTGAAAGGTCCAGAGGTGTGTAAAGACCCGGCCAAACTTACATCTTATGCAGTAGGGGCCAACATCTTTAAGCAAGGGGACGACCCCAAACTGAAGCCTCCTGAGGAATATCCCGAGTGGTGAGGGTTCATTTATTACATTCATATCTGCCTCCTGCTGTCTACAGCCTTGTCAACAAAAATAAGTAGAGTCCATGAAGGTTGTCTCATCTTTTTTAGCATATCAGGACAAGCACACGTTTGGGCAGCTACAAGGATAATAATCTTTTTATTACATTAACATTTCATCAGTAGTGTCAAAAACAAAAACACCAGAAGCTTCAGAGGTTATTATTGTCCTCAAATAATCTACTTTTTCTGTGTGAGCGTTTGTATCTCAAGTGTATTTATTTATACGCCACACCTGCCATCCACTACCAACTCTTGTGTTCATATGACACATCACTCTAGGGTATTACCATGAGGTTATCTCCATATTCAGGACAATGATCACGGTATTTATGGTTGTTTATGATATTCTTTCTCTCTCTCCCTTGCATACATCTACAATGTCACTTAAACGTATTTGCAACCCTCAAAATTTCTACATTTCTGCATTAAAGTGACTCCAAACCTCAGCAGATAGGCACACAAGTCCTGACAGTACTCAGATTACCTCAACTTTATTTATAGAGCACTTTAAAAACAACCACAGCCGAAAGTGGTGTACATGGGTAAGAATAAGAACAGAAAACAAACAATAAAAAACAAACACAGAAAGCACTAAACAAGAGCAGGTATCATGTTGGTTTGAAAGCCAAAGAATAAAAATGAGTTTTAAGACAAGTTTTGATAATGAACAGTGAGGCGGCTTGAACCCTATCAAGCAAATGAAACTGAAATATTATACTTTGGTATTTGTTTAATAAGGAAAATGTGCCATTATCATATATCTGTGAGCAAATTCTAAAAGAAAATGTCAAGACATTTGTCCGTAACCTGAACCTAAACAGAAACTGGGTGATGCAGCAAGCAACAACCCCAAGAACACAAGTCGTTCTACAACAGAATCAGAATCAAAATAAAAGTTTGGCCAAGTCAAAGTCTTTATCAATGCAGCAGAATTGCAGTTCATGTGAGGAAACCCTCCAACATCTCAGAACTGAAGTGGTTCTGTACTGAGGAATGGGCTGAAAGTGCTCCAAGCCACTGCAGACGACTGATCAGAAGTTATCAGAGATGTTTAGTTGCCGTTATTGCTGCACAAGGGGACCACACCAGATGCTGAAAACAAGGGCTCACTTACGTTTACACCACAAATAATTGATTTCTTGAACATCAGTCATCAAGGCATGATTTTTCTGTTTCATATGTTTGACTTGCTCCCCGTTGTCTGCTTTCAGGATGTGCTTTGAGTCATTTTTATGCAGAAATATAGGAAATTCTGAGGGTGCAAATACTGCACTGCACCTACTAAATTGTAAACAGTTTTATACACCCCCACAACACATCCTCACACATAGAACTCACATTTGCATATAAAACCTCCTGAAAATCCCAGTTCCCTAGTGAATAATACTGATCAAACTAGTATGTGGTTGTAGAACTTCTGTATTCACTTGTTTTGTTTCCATGTTCTGTTGCGTTCGTGTGGATGCGTCCCAAGACATTAGAATAAGATACAAATCCAGACTTTGTCTTGGCAATTCCCAAATTTTTGGAGCCATTTCTTGGTGAATTTGTTCTTATCTTTGGCTAATCATAGTGTGAGTCCGTTAAAAGGTCCTCTTGATATTATTTAGAGCAGAATTAATAGTTGAAACAATGACTTCAAGTCCTGTTTAGTCTATAGTCCCTGAGGCAGTGAAGCAACATGTGCGCAATATGTGCAATCTCTTTTTGATTGTGGACACATTCACTGTAGAAACCAACAGTTACGGAGTTACCTGCAGATCCTGTGATGAAACTCTGCGGTTCTGTCCTTTAGCTGAATTTGCTGCAGGGGCCAGTCTTGGACAAAACCTCGGTTATTTTAAAATCTACTTGTAGATGATTTTCCTTGCAGCAGAATTTTACATGATCCTTTAAATGCATTGCCAGACTTAATAATACCCTGAGCATCCACACAATTTGATAGCAAAGGACCAGCAGACCATAAATGACAGAGGTTTAAACAAGAGAGACTCCACTTAATAATGTTCCACATATACTCTGGGTCTCTTGATTCTCCCTGAGTGCATTTTAAGGTGTAATAAATATCAACATGAATTAAAATTGCTTTTAAATTCTGGAAATGGCTACAAAATATACATTTGACATCTGTTTGAGTTTATAAATACGTCAGTTCAAGTCAAACGTTTCTATGGATGTTCACATCACTGGAGTCTTTTAGTCATCATATGCTTTGTCTTTCACCATTACCGATATGTACCAGTAGGTATTTGTGCAGGAAACACTTAGAAGAAGGAGGCTAGAGAAACATATTCAGTGTTTTACAGAGCAGAAATATCCCACGGCTTCGTGGTTTTATTTCCCTTGAGAATGTGAGACAAATTGACCCAGAATTTAACAGAGGCACTACAAAGTTTTAATATTTTTAGGGCATATCACATGTCTTCAACTTCCTGACTCCTGCTTTCTTTAATCACTTGCTAAGGTTGTTCCAGTTGAACCTGGGAGAGCCCCAGAAGCTGCACGAGCTGGAATCAGACACCTGGGAGTACTGGAAGCGCCTGAGGAAGGAAAACATTTGGCGTCACAACAGACTACATAAAGGGAAGAAGTTCTAGGCCTTCTCTGGATTCTTTTGGGACTGACTCTCCGGACTGAATTGATGTGACATGATGCAGAGCTGACGTCAAGAGACTCTTAGATCATCTCTTTCTCATTTGCCATTCTTCCTTTTGGTTATCTGAAATCACACAGCATGTTGAGCGGCAGTGCTCCATGGCAACTTTCCAGTACAGTTTATATTTTCAGGAAACTCAACACATGGACAGATGGCCCTTTGTGTTAAACATGTGAGGTGGAATCCAGTGTGTCACCAGGAAGCAAGTCATAATAATACGACTGAGGTATCTTAATGAAACTTCATGCTGAGCCTTGGAAACAGGAACTGATGAAACTATAGTACTAAATTTAGTCTGTTTAGTAGTTTTCTTGAGCTTTATCCATATTACACAACCTTCCTGAGGAAATCAAGTTAGCCCGAGTTAGCTCTAGAGCGGTTGCTAAAATAGAGTTTGTGGTCAGAGAAAATGTTTGACCACGTTACAATGGATTTTTCACACTTTGTTTGTTTCTCTGTTGACTTCTTATAAATAAATATGAATTAACATCCAAGTGTTTCTCCTGTGTCACAGCTTAAATGCCTATATGCATGTATATTGCCTTGCCAGTTCAGTAGGTACACTAGTAGTAGAAAGCTAATGAACTGGTCAGTGAGTTTAAGCTGATTTAATAATGCTTTTATTAACTAGCTAGTAGCTTTATTAATGCTTAATAAATAACATTTAGATCAGTCCAATGACGTATTTAACGTTTGGCTGTTTGTTTTTAGCCTTCCAATTGATTCACTGATGACTCATAACATTATGACCACCTTCCTAATATTGTGTAGGTCTCCCTAGTGCTTTCAAAATCGTTACGACTCATCAGGTAATGGACATGGACCTTCTGAGGGTGTCCTGTGGTTTCTGGCAACAGGATGTCATTAGTGGGGGGGCCTTTGAGTCCTATGGGTTGAGGGGAGGAACCTCTGTGGATCATCCCACGGATAATTGATCAGCTTGGGATCTAATGTATTTGGAGGTCAGGTAAACACCTTGCGCTGTTTTTCGTGTTCCCCAGCAGCAACACTGAGAAGACGGTCAATGTTATCTGCTTCACCTGTCAGTGGTGTTAATGTTATGACCGATCGGTGTATCTTTACAGGTACTAGTACAGCAGTAAATCATGTTGCTACGGCAACACGTTATGCAAATATCAGTGAGTACTGGGGATGCCTAAAGAAAAATGAGGAACCGAAATGTGAAGCAAATCAGGTGGGGACAAAATCATGTAAGATTGGAAGAATGATTGGGTAAAAAAAAAAGAAAAAAAAAAGCATCTCTTAAAAGTTAAAGGCACTCGTTCCTCTTTCTTCGGTAGCTCAGATTTGGT
Organism: Planiliza haematocheilus; assembly: GCA_005024645.1. NCBI lineage: Eukaryota > Metazoa > Chordata > Actinopteri > Mugiliformes > Mugilidae > Planiliza > Planiliza haematocheilus. The sequence continues at coordinate 3,289,113 of SRSE01000509.1, forward strand.
CACCGGCTCGCACTTTCTATAAAATCGGTAAGTCCAACTTTGTTTATTTATGGTAGTAAATTATTCATGGTGATGGCGGAAGCGACAAGTGGAAGCGCAGCTATCAAACGACGTCGTGATGTTTAGTTTTGGTCTTAAATCAAGGGATTGTTTCATTTTCTGTTTTCGCTGCTGAGTGACTTCTTTTGTTCGACAGGGTTAAGCGTCCTCCGCTGTGCGTGTCTGTGTACAGTCAATTATTTATTTTTTTCCTGCGCGCATTTTCATAAAAACTAAACACGGCACAACGCAAGGCTGCGTTTACAACCTGTGGTTCAGTGGTTGACCAGCCCAGCAGGCGAAACCGAGTGCCATTCATTCAGCAATCAAATATCTGTTGTAGGTCGCCGCTGTCAGTGAGTCACACGCTGGGGAAAATCATTTACTGACTCAGTGCTGCGTGGTGGTGGAGTCTCGACCTGCCAGTTTTGGCGTAAAGTTTCACTTAATCTATCCAGGGGACCTCCCGTTTTGTCGGTGGTTACAAATACGAAGATGGAGGAGTTGAAAGTGAGCGTTACTACTCTCGGCGAAGACGTCTTCATCAGATTGTCAAAGATGCTGGACAACCCCACCTGCGGATGGAGGCAGCTGGCCAACGCGACGTCCGAGCATCCGAATTTCCGCTGCAGGTGAGACATTGAAGGCGTCACGTGAGCTCTGCACTTTAATCAAGTAAATTAAAGCAGTTTCCAAAACTTTTTTCCACACATACACCAACAGAATAGCATGTTTGAAGTATTGCATGAGTATTAAACAGGTTTGGTCCATATAATACAGAACATTCCTGCAGGTAAAGCCAACACCTTGTTCTGTCATCTGTCCTCACACACTCTTAACTCCAGCCTATTGATGCCTACAGTGAAAAGGACCTGACCAGCTGCTCACTCCAGGTTCTGAGCGCTGCAGGCAGCCCTGGACGCACCCTCCTGGCTCGGCTAGCTGATCGCTCCTGCTCCCTGGACTTTCTTCTCCACTGCCTGAGGAAGATTGACCACCAGGAAGCTGTGCAATTCCTCACCACCACATGTAAATAACAAGGGACTTGAGTGTCACCTTCATGCAGATGTATCAAATATATATTTTCAGGAAATAAGAAGGCTGCATGAGGTAAGATTTTCTGTCTCTGCAGGGTTTACCGCTGCTATCAGTGGTAATAGCTATTTGAGACTTCCGGTTCACAATCTAAACCAATGGATGTTGTTGAATGTGTCACGTTTATGAACATTTCCTGGACCCCTTTTCATACCCTGTGGATCTACTAATTTATAAGCGCTAACGTACACAAAACAGGTTTCAGTAGTGTATTTCTGGGAAGACCGTGGCCTGCGCAGGCACCGTCTATACATGTTTCAGCCGCTGCTGCATTCCGTTTAACACAAAAGATTCGAGATGTGATGTCACTCCTGAGAAACATCGTTCCATTGCAACAAATCAGAAAAAGCTAGGACAGGGTTTACAATCTGTAGGCTGCCGTTGGTGAGGTTCAACTGACTTGAGTTGGGAATCCAGCTGAAATCGGTCTATTCCTATTCGAATGGAACGCACTGCTGAAACTGGCAGAGAACAGGCCAGGAATTTAAAAGGCGGCATTTCATTGGAAGTGATATTATTATATTATTCCTGTTAAGGAACCTATCCCAGCTGTCATTGGGCGAGAGGTGGGGTACACCCTGGACAGGTCGCCAGTCTATCACAGGGCTAACAATGACTCCACACAGAAAGGCCCAGTTGGCCCATGGATTCGAACCCGACACCTTCTCACTGTGAGGCAGCAGTGCTGGCCACATCGCCCATTTTAAGATCATTTTCGCTTTAAAATACCATTAAAAACAGCTGCAAGACACTTTTTTCCCCCAACGTTGGGTCGGATATTGCTTTATAGCTACTGTATAGCACAAAACATTAAAAACACTTGAACATATAACTTGATTTCATTGGGACTTTAATTGGGTTGGTGCATATTCAATAGTGGAAAGGAATGCATTCCCTCTAAATCTTAGCTTGATGAAGATTATGGTAATCAAATTGTGATTAAAACAACAGAGAGAGCTCTTGATTCAGCTGTGTTTTCATTTATTAGGCTGTGGGGATGTTAAGCTGTTAAAATGTGCAGTTTAACATCACCACAAGCTTCATACAGCTTTAAAACCATGAAGCTAACATTTAGTGCAGGACTTTTATTTTGGAAAACGTACATTATCAGTAGTGTACCTAATGCTTTGGCAGGTTTCTATCTAAACTCATACCCATTTCATTGTGTGTGTTTGATTGTGTTTGTTTGTTTTGTAGTAACTGAGCGGATCCAGATCAAAATGCAGCCGCAGTCCCAGCAGGCCACGTTGGGGAGCAGGGTGGTGCTGACCTGCAGAGCCTCTGGTCCCCCTGGACTCAGCTACCAGTGGTTCAGAGGCAAAGAAGAGGTCATGTCAACATCTTATTATTATGTTATTATGAAAAGAGACTGTAATATTTCAGATTAAACCCTGAGGATGTTCTGAATTTACATTACTTTTTGTTTAAATCTGTCACTGTTACTTACAGATGGCTGCGAGGTAATCTACTGATTATTTTCCTGTTTTAGATTTTGGATGAGGCAGGCAGATCGCCAGAGTTGGTTCTGTGTCCTTTAGGCCCAGTCCACCAGGGTCACTATATCTGTAGGATCAACCACGGAGAAAACTGCATCTTCTCTCAATGGGCTCATGTTCGCTTGATTCACTCTACAGGCTCTAGTCCAGGTACCTTCTCTTCCCTAGTTTTCATTTAATCCAGTGTCACGTGATGTTAATGTCTTGGTAAATTTTGTCATCTCAGGCTGCAGCAGCACTCTGTTTCCAGGCTCGGTGAGTGGGCTGAAGATCATCCGTCAGCCTCAGTCTCAGACGGCGTCTGAGGGAGACGCTCTCGTCCTCCAGTGCAGTGCAGAAGCCAACCCCCCCGCCCAGTATGAATGGTTCCACAACTCGGTGCCCATGCCACAACACAACACATGTTCGCTCAAAGTAAGTGCATTCGCAAATAATGCTTATCTATAGTGTTAAAAACCACATTGGATTAAAACAGAGAGCAGAGAAGAGAGGAAAAAGCTTTACAATCAAGACGACAAACGTAAAACTGCAGGGAAAATGGCATCAGGAACAAATCTGAACCGTTAAAAGCAAATAAGCAGATTTAATTTAGATTCAAAGGGGGACTCTGTCACCTTGTCAGTCTCCAGGCAGTTTAAAATTTCTACTGTAGGCTGGTAAATTATAAGTCATGTAAAACTGTTCAAAGTTGACCAAAACATTTAAACTTCATTGTCCCATTTAGCTTGGTCCCAGTCTCCAGTCTCACCACTGCGCTGCTAAACCGTGCATGCAGTTCTTTTAAGTTTTTCATCATTGCCTTACCTCAGGATAAACCCATTAAAATGTCAGGACTTTTAAATCAAAGCTGCAGTTCCTTAATGATTCTCGTTTATGGTCTGAATATCAGTATGATTTATGATGTTGTTCTGTATTCTTGTGTACCCTGTAGATCCCGTGTGTGACTACAGCACACAGAGGAGAGTACAAATGCAAGGTGTTCAATTTGTATCATGAGGTGTGGAGCGACACTGCCACAGTCTATATTGGTGAGACCCAGTCATATTATATTTATCTATAAAGAAAGAAGAACTTATTAGAATATAAACACAGATATGAGAATTTGGTAATACACAGGATTAGAGTGAACTAAGTAAATGCTGCTGGCTTGTATGGCCCACAGAGGAGAAGAACATCCTGGCAGTAACAATGTTAAAAGTGCTAACAAAAATGTCAGGTAACTATTAGGGAATACAACATTACAGTAAATCTGACACTGCATGTTTATATTTCCTTTTTCACACTTTTATGCAGGCCCCAGTTCCATCACGGAAGCCTCCTGGGTTGAACTCGACCGTGGTCTAGGTATTCTTTCACTTCTGGTTGAGTGTTTAGCAGTGCAAAAGAGGAACCACAGCAGCGTTGTGGTTCCTCTATTTTTACGTGTTAATTCCCTATTTTACATGCATGCACGTTAGTGGAGAAGAATAAAGAGAGTATTGCGCAGGTTTTCTTTTTAGCTAATCTGAGGGCATTGGTGCGTCGTGTGTCAGTGTGAAAGCATCAGTTTGTACGGCAGTGTTGTGCCACCTCACACTAAACAAGAACTAGTTCAGGGTTCAGTTCACACAGAAAAAGGTGAACTAGTTCAAGTTCATAGTTCACATTTTTTAATTCTGAAATTCATAGACTCCAAAATGAACAGTTTGCATTCATTTATTTACAGCTTCCAGCTATTCTTGGACAATAGAATCTCTGACCGACCTGCCCATCCATCCCCAGCCCGTGATATTTTTCCACCAGGCTCTGTACTGCTTTTTTGAATAACCATTGACTTAAACTCAGATGTGTTTTGTAGATCAGCTGCTTATGCAGTGCTGGAGACAGCTTCTTTTTCAACTGAACCAGCTATGCTGCATGCCGTAAATTGTAAATAATATGCCGTTTATGTACACTTATGTATTGAATGTGTGGTTGCCAATCTCTACTGAAATAAAAATGACACATTATTCATGTAATCCTTCAATGTTGGTGTTGCCAGATTCAGGGGAAGTCCGGAGGCCAACCTTTAGACCAGGGGTGCACCCGTTGAAACAGATGGCTGGTCCGTCCCAATCAGCCAAAGATTTCTATGGTGAGCTTCATGCAACTAAATAGACACAATACAGTATCTGCATTCTTACCGTATTACTTCATATTAGAGCGTTTTTCCTAATCTTCCTATCTGCAGCCACAGACAAAGTTGCTCTCCTGATTGGCAACATGAACTACCTCTACCACACTCAGCTGTCGGCACCCATTGCAGACGTCCATGAGTTGGCCAACCTTCTTCGGCAAATGGACTTCAAGGTGGTTTCCCTGCTGGACCTCAACTGGCAGGAGATGCACAGTGCAGTCACTGAATTCCTGTTGCTACTTGACGAGGGAGTCTATGGTTGGTCTTTTGTCAACCACTGATGTTTATTATATATTCATAATTATTTATTATAGCAAGCTGTATATGTCTGTATCGTGTTATTGACGACCCTACAACACTAAGTATCTTACAGAACATCAATGCCACATTTTAAATTTTCAATGGTTTTAATGTAATGGCCTAGTCAGATTTGTCAGCACCTCTTTGTCTTTGCTTCTGCAGGGCTGCTATACTTTGCTGGTCATGGCTATGAGAACTATGGCAACAGCTTCATGGTTCCCATTGACGCGCCATTGTCCTACACATCCGAGCACTGCGTGTGTGTTCAGAATATACTTACTAGGATGCAGGAGAAAAAGACTGGGCTCAATGTATTCCTCCTGGACATGTGCCGGAAAAGGTATGGACGTTACATTGACATCAGCGTTGCTGAGTTTAGGTCATTCGCTCTGCATTTTGTGCTTCCCCCCACCTTTTTTTTCTTCCCTTAGGAATCTAAATGATGACATCATTGTACAACCTGGATTGCTGAAGGTGACGGCAAATATAGTGTTTGGTTACGCCACGTAAGTTGTAGATCCTACACATGTTCCGCAGTTAATGATTCACACTGTGTTTTTTTTTTTTTTTTTTTTGCTTTAAAGGGGAACTACTGTTTTTACAACCAGGAACTTATTTCTGGCATAAAATACGACGAAACTCGTTGATTGCATCAATATTTTGTTAGGATACACTAGTGCTATTCCCCGTTGAGTCTGGAGTTATATGTTATCTATTCGCGGATGTGCAGCAGTTTGTTGTTCTTTGGCCAGCTTCCTCTCTTTGCCTCTGCATCCTCCTTTCAACGAGCTCCTAATCCGGATACTCTGGCTCAAAATGCTAAGGACGTCCATCATAAACAAATTCGTCGTCCACAACCTCAGAATCGGAAACATATTCAGCCATCTTGCAAAAAAGTAGCAGTAGCAAATGACATGTAAACAAGCCACACAGGGTGCTCATGGCGCTCAGAGATGACATCATGCGCGTCAGAGGTTAGTAGGTCAATCTACAGACCCCGGATGATGACAACAGGTAACTCTGGACTCAATAGGGAATAGCTCTAGCGTATCATAACAAAATATTGTTGAAATTAACGAGTTTTGCGTTAGATAATTCGTTATTTAGAGGCTGCATTTTGGTGCCCACCCACTATATGGATATACGTGGATCTAAATATTGTTCAAATGACTCCAAATGACACCAAAGTTATATGGGTGAGTAAACGATAGTATTTTATGCCAGAAATATGTTCAAGGTTGTAAAAAAAACGGTAATTCCCCTTTAAACTCCCGTGTTATGAATGTCAATTATAGAAGAATCTTCCTAATTTAGGCTGCAGTGCGTCACTCACACCTAACCTGCTATGTTTAGATGCGTTGACGCTGAAGCATATGAGGTGAAGAGGGAAGACGTATCAAATGGCATCTTCATAAATTTTCTCAAACGGCGGGTTTGTGTGGACGAGAAGGTCACTGTCATGCTGGACAAAGTTGCTGAAGGTAGAGCACATGATACACTACTCAATACAGTACAAGCACTGCTAGTTTTGTATGCATTGTGATGAAAAATCTGATCGTTAGCCAGGGTTAAAAACAGAATATTCGAAAATGGACAATATCCTTGCAAAGCTGTTTTTCATTCTATGTTGTGATAGTTGTACATACTATAAAGTAAGAGAGGGAAAAGGCTGCATTAAAAACCCAAATGAATTCCAGAAGTAATGTGTACACATCTAAACACATCTAAAACTCATCCAAACTGTTAATGTACTGAATGTGTATCGGTGCCTGATCTTCTCGTTATCTGCTAATCTTCTGACACAAACTTTAAGAATGAGCGTCCAAACCTCATAATTCATGCTCATGTTTACTTGCTCTGACATGCATCACCACACCTTAACCTAATTGTGATGTGTGGTTTGCTATTCTGAACACTGGCCTATTGACAGGGGTTGCTGACACAAGTAGGCAGTACAAAGCCATCCTCAGGATCACTTCTTCAGCCTTGTTATTTTGCAGTAAAAAGTTTCTTCTACCAGTGTTTAACCAGTGTTTGCAGGTTTAATACACCCCAGATACTTCTGCTTTGGGAGGGGGGAAATTGGCCACGGAGTAAAGTTTGTTAACATGCAAAAGAGTATTTAAAAAAAGGCCAAAAGACTCAGACCCTGTTTAAATATTACTTCTGTTGAGTTGGTGGTTTGTCAGTGTGGCCAGGACACTGCGTGTTCACACTGCTGCTATAAGAACGTAGTCACATGCAGCTCAACCAAATGTGGTCTCAGTAACTGAGTCTCAATTAATCCTCAGTGCATCATGAGTGCATTCACACCAATACCTACAGTCATCCACTTGTGAGCGAATCACAGAAGACAGGGCCTTAGGTTCTAGCCAGATGTGCAAGTCGTTAACAGCTGGTTACTGCATACTGTATGCTACTAAAGACTCTTCATTCTTCCCAGACATGGGTCGTTGTCAGATCACGCGAGGCAGACAGGCTCTGGAGCTCCGCAGTAACCTGTCTGAACGACGCTCCCTCACTGATCGGATACAGACCGCCCAATGCTCTGCCTCCTACTCAGCTCGAAACCTGCAGTGGGCCGTTGCTCACGGTATTACTTTGTTTGGCGTTAGCGCAAATGACAGAACATTTTCATCTTAATTTGACCTAACTCAGATGTTTTCCTTCATAGTCCTACCTGTGAGCCATTACCTCCAATTTGACTGCGGAGTCAAGGTTCAGCTTGGGTTTGCCGCTGAATTCTCCAACATCATGGTCATCTACAGTCGCATACTAGACAAACCCAAAGAAATCGTCTCCTGTTCTGCTCAGCTTACTAATTTCCCTGCGGTGTGGTACCCACTATTTACATGTCACATATATGCTTTGCTATTGTGGAGCCCCATCCCAAACACACACATTAGTAACTGAATTCAAAATCCTTTGGCAGGACCTGGACATTGATCTGAAGAAGAGCAATCAGGAGACGCTGCTTGAAGCCGGCAGTTTGTTATTGATCCAGGATGCTCTTCCTTCACCGGAGGAACCCAGTCTTTACACACGCATCCGCAGCCTGCAGAGACTCAGGGTCAGAGAATAGACATTGGTTTCAGAAATAAGTTTCTGTTCTCTATTTCTGTACTCTGAGAAACTAGAAGTGACATGTGCCATCTGGAAACAGTTGACTGGTGGCAGAATCTTTCATTGATTCATTGTCAAATTGTGAGAAGTATTTTATTGGCTGTTGTGGATAAGCTTAAAAATGCACTCTTCACTGTCTTTGCAGAGCGAGCTCACTTTCACTGTCTGTCTTCATTACACCTATTCCAACATGGATGACGAAATACAAGAGAGGAAAGAAGTGAGCGTCGGCAAGCCACTGGTCTCCAAACTCAACCTCCATGAACCGCGGCCGTCCCGAGCCTGCTCTGCCTCCTCGTCATCCTTCAGTCTGGACTCCTTCAACGCTCCGGGGTGCTCCTCGTTTGTTGAGGGAGGCACATCCGTTGGTTCGGCCTCGAGTACCTGGCCTTACTACGCGCACACTGCCAGCGCATTTTCCACCACCGACTCCTCGACTTCATCCAGGAGCGCCAATGTACCAGAGGAGACTGACAGTCTGGATTTTTTTCACGCCCCTCAGCCTCTTATTGCCAGCAAAAGCTTGCCCCACAGCCGAGTAAATGACACCCAGTACAAGTTTAGTGACATGCACAATTTCAGTTCTTACTGAGCAGCATGGAGCCCACGCCACGATTCACTGGATCAAATAACAGATGAATGAACAAATAAGAGAGCGTGTAACAATGAAAGTGTCAGAGCCATTTCTGAAGAACCCAGTTCATTGTATAAGGTTCATCTAGCCGTTATATTTATCTATAGATGCATTTGAATTTGTAAGAATCTGTAATATTAACTGCACTGAAAAGTAATCACACTGCAGATTAACAAAGAGGTAAAAAACAAAGTATGTTTTTTGTAATTGTGTAAGTTTTTTGTAACCTATAAAACACGTAGAAAACAAACACACATTTGAATGTGTCGTTTCAATGTGTGTTATCAGCGCTTAAATAATGCAGTTCTCTCCTATGCGGGTCTCTGCACTGTCGTCGGACTGCGCTTGCGCGGTAACGTCACCTTGCCTCACGTCGTCCGCCATTTTGTAGTCATTTTGCAAGCCTTGCTGCTTCCATCCGTGGTGCAGCATCAGTAAATAAAGTTCTGAAAGGGAGTGTTTCAGGCTGAAGGGGTATATTTACGGACTAAAGCGATGGCCGACCCATCAGCAGACCTGGAAGTTCCGGAGGGCGCAGAGGTTCGCAAACTGTCGGAGCTGAGAGTCATCGATCTGAAGGCCGAGCTGAAGAAACGAAACCTAGACACCACGGGCGTTAAGAGCGTGCTGTCGGAGCGTCTGAAAAAGGTCCCAGTCTGCTTATCTTGTAAATCGGTTGTGCATTGAATGTCCCGGAGCAGGAAGATAATAGTGGTCTCACAGAGGCCTGAAGTCCGGGTTTTGCAAATGCATCATGTCAGTCAAACCGCCGGAGCTAACTATGCTAAGCTAACGAGGCCCATTGATGTGAATTGACCCGTGCTAACCCCACAGCTAGCATAACGATATCGTTTACAGCTTTTACATAACTGACCCAGAATTTGTTTTAAACTACTGTTGATTTGTTCCGTGGAAGTGTGTGTAGTTATATTCGTCTCTCTTTAAACAGGCAATCGAGGACGAGGGTGGAAATCCAGACGAGATCGTTGTCGCCTCGGAGTCTACCCCTAAAAAGGCTAATGCTACAGCTAAACGAGCTGCCAGAGGTGAGCTTTGCATGGGATTTGACACCAGGTAACCCCAAGCTGTAGACACGGGGGATGTAGCGTTTTATTCTGATGTGGCTTTTAGTGTGTTTATAAAGCAGAAGGACGTGTTTTATCTTCACCTAGTGTCACCATAGCATAAAAATTTTGGACGTGCTACATGAAGAGTGGTCAGTATCCCTCGGGTGATTATGGGTTTCCTGAGTAATTTCTTGCACATAATCAGTTATTTAGTGTGTGCGTTTGCACACACTTGCAAAAATAAAACATACAAGCAAAAAATCCTTTATGTTACGGTTTTGCTGAGCAAGAAGGATTAAAATATGAGTTTAGATGGTTGGTAGGTACTTTTTTTTATAGCTATTTTATTTTTGTTTTAGGAAAAATGTTAACTTTTAGTCCTCACTCCTGACTGTTATGTTCAGTTTATGTTGAATCAGCGTAACAGAGATGGTAACTCGCCAGTGTTTCTGGATTGCATCCCACACACCCAAAATATACAAAATCATGTCCCGAAAAATCCAGAGAGAAAGACAAATCCTGTCTTGCCGCTCCCTATGTTGTTTAAGTTATCAGACTCTTTTGCCTAACTTGTCCCCCTGTAGCATCGGTCAAATCACTGAGGTCGCCTCGCACGTCATTTTTAATTTAATCTCCGGCTCCGTCCCGCTCTTGCTGTTTCCCGTCTCTATCGCATTCCCAACAGTGAAATTGAGTCCTGTACCGCGGGAATACTGTGACCCATGGGACTCCCTCTGGATTGTCAAAATTAGGAAAACACGTGGTACAAGCCAGTAGAATTCAATAGTACTACAAACCACAACCTCAAAAATTAAAAAGCTCTCTATTATGTTAAACTAATGCTGATACCAGCATCCATGGCAGTGGATGATTTGTGATACTTGCCTCAAACGAATACTTGGTCTAAACTAAAGTGTATTTTCTGTAGATTCCAAGCAAGAGAATGATGGACCAGAGGACAACACTATGGAGGAGGATTCCCAAGAAGGACAGGTGAGTTTGTTGAAAAAATGCACCGCTGCCGCAGCGCGAAGCTTTAGCACAGCTCCTCTTGACGCCCTTGCTCTTTGCCTCCAGGAGGATCTGCAGGACGACCATGACGACATGGACATGCAGGACGATCATGAGAACATGCAGGAGATGGACATCCTGGAGATGAACGTCCTGGACGACACGGAGAATGACAACGGGATTCCGGTTGAGCACTACGAGAATGATGCGGAGAACCTTTTCGCCGAGGACGACGCAGAGTTGAATGAAGAACGCGACTACGCGGCCTTTGACTCAGAAGATCACGCAAGAGGTCCAGAGGTGAGGTGGAGTTGATGCGAACTTTTAAGAAGGTTCCCTCTGTTGATATGGCAAGATTTAATGTCTCTTTGTATGTATCCCAACAGATGGACGAGTCTGAGAGGTTGGATAAGGATGAAGATGCGGCGTGTACGGTAGGTTCACTCATAAATATTTTTCGCAGTGTGTGACGTTTTTTAATCAATGCAAAATTTTTATAAAAATCCAATTTTCTTTGTTCAAGGCTCAGGATCCAGATGCGGGTGATGTGAAAGAAGAAACAGGTACTGTAGAAAGCGGCTTATCAAACTCCAGTAGCAGTGTTGAGCTTGGAAATGCAAACACTTAATCCAGTTTAGTTTCAACTAGGAAGGGAGACTGGAAGACCAAAGGGAATTGCTGGCTTTGTGTTGAAGGTTGCTTAACCACAATTAATAGTTGTTCATTTGTAAATATCGGTCAAGTTGCCGTCTGCTGACAGAGCTGTGGTTAACAGTGTGACGCACACTGACAGCAATTGCATTTAAAAGTAAGGGAGGTTTGGTTTGAGGTGTTGCAGATGATTGCAGTGTTTCTAGGTTTGCCACATGAAGATCAAGACAAAGAAGATACCTCAAGAATCATCGTCTGTTACAAGTTTTTAAAGACACTGACTCAGAAATCAGCTGGACATGAAACTGCTGGACTTGAGCTGACGATCCAGTCGATATAAATGGACACTGGAAACGTGAAGGCTAAAAGAAGATGGACTGCAGCGAGCCTTTGCTACCACTCTGCTGGTCTTGTGGCACTCTTCAGCACTGAACTCTTTGTCTGCTTTGGATCAGGTGAACAGAGTGACGTGGTTCAGCTCGATGGCGAGCCACAGTTTCAGCCCCATTAGTTGCTTGGTTGTCCTCCAGCCTTTGGACTCTCTTCCAGTCTCTCGCTAGGGTCTAGTTCATCGCTGTAATACAATAATTCTAAAAGCACAGGCCAGTGGTCATGACGTTCCTAATCCAGGCCTTGCCAGTTCCTCGTTAACCATTGATGTGTTTCAGAAGTGATTAAACTCTGTGCCATTCTATTCCTGTTAAATCCGTAGAAAATGACAAAGTAGCCGGGTCTTGTTTATCTGAGCCACTTAACGAAGATCGCCACGAGACGAGCCCTGAAGACGAGCAAGGTGCCACCGCCGGAGGGGAAAACAATATGTCCAACAAGGCCGCCCTTGGAGATATGGACACCGACAAGGATGTTGTGGAGACTGATGCCCAAGAGGTTGGGGACACGCAGAATGTCCCAGAAGAGACAATTGACTCTGAAAACAAAAGCTCGCAGGCTGTTAGTGTAAGCGAACAAGGCGGCACGGGTGAAACTGTTGATTCAGAAATGGGGTCTAAGAAGGGGGAGGAGGATGAGAAGACAGAAGAGGAAGCTGCTGCCGATTCAGCCTCCACAGTGAAAGAGTCCTCTTCTGTAGAGGGCGATGATCAGAAAAAGAGGTTTGTTGCTTTCTGTATACTAGAAACCAAAATGGTTATCTCTGTTGCATTGGCCCCCCTTTGTGCTAGCAAAATTTGGATGCTCTTTTGGAGGTAAAATCGTTCTGTGCATTTGTCTGTTTTCATTCGTCATTCCTCGCACTCACGTATCCCACTTTATTATCCATTAATGAGTAATGTACTGGGATTGTCGGAAGGCATTGTTCCGTTTATTCACCGTTAAATCACTGCACCATGGTACATGATGGGTTGATCGCTGTAAGTAATGTGTTATACCAAACGACAAGCGAAGCGTGTGTGTCATGAGCTCCGATGTCCCTTACTGTTGTGTATTTAGGGTGTTTTTTTCCTTTGTCTCTAGCCCTGAGGAAAAAGATGACAAGACGGAGTCTAAAGATGAAAAGGGTGAGTGAACGAAGTGATTTGTTTTCCTGCTGTGGTCTCAGTTTCGCTGCGTGTATGCTCACTAACTCTCTACGAACACTGTGTGCAGCCACTGGAGGTGCTGCAGCAAGCACTAGCAGGAATCTGTGGGTCAGTGGTCTCTCCTCCACTACCAGAGCGACTGATCTGAAGGCCCTGTTCAGCAAATACGGCAAGGTACGTCTGCGGGAAACAGTCTCTCGCCAAAGTCGCACACTTTTCTCGCCCCGCCAGTTTCCTCTAAAAAGTAATGATGTGTGGTTTTGCGCGTTCGCTGCAGGTTGTCGGAGCTAAGGTGGTGACCAACGCCAAGAGCCCCGGGGCTCGCTGCTATGGCTTTGTCACCATGGCGACCGTAGAGGAGGCCACCAAGTGTGTCAGCCACCTTCACAGGACTGAGCTGCACGGCAAGATGATCTCGGTGGAGCGGGTAAGTGTCGTAAAAAAGGTTTGTGTGCATTCATGTGTCACACACGGTTACAGAAGTGTGAGTTCAGTCATGTGTGATTAAAATATTAGTTTTCTGTAGTTTCTTGTGGTAATGGATATGGTTATGGAGTAAATATTTAACAATTGTCTTTAGATTGGATAGATACTTCAATGTCCAGTAGCTTTATCATAAAAACGGATATAAAGATATTATAAAGTATTGGCAGCAAAGACCAAAAGTCCGGCATGAGATTAGACTATCGCCAACGAGAGAGCTTCTGACTCTTGAATTGTGTTTCTGTTTTACACATTGCAGGCAAAAAACGAGCCTGCAGGGAAGAAGCCAGCAGACAAGAACGACACCAAGAAGTCTGGCAGCGACAGGAGACACTCCTCTGACTCCAAGTAAGGCTGCTAGCAGGCTGCTACATGTTTTATTAAAGTCTCACTAAAAATTACAGCCCTGTCAGGTAATCGTGGTTTGGATCTGCACTCTGATAGCGTTAGAGTGTCCCTCATATAAATCAAGAGAGGACAAGCTGTGTTTAGAGGTTGATCTCAGATGTCTCACCGTTTTTTTTACAGGTCTGATGGAAAGGATGAGAAATCTGAAGAAGGAAAAGATGGCAAAGGTAAGAAATGTGGGATAATTTCCGGTTTGTATATAACCAGCTTAATAAATCTCAAACATATTCTTACATGCTTGTGTTTTTGACACTTGGCAGAACGAAATGAGAGGATTGTAGTTATGGACAAGTCCAAGGGAGAGCCGGTTATCAGCGTCAAAGCCAAAAGCAAAGACAGAGTAAGTAAACAATCCCCCTGAAACCAGGGTCTCTTTAATTTGTAGCCATATTGTCGACCATTGCTGCACGGTGTCTTCCTCAGATTTGGCCGTTTGCATCCAAGGTTTCAGACCGTATCCGGATTAGTGCATCGCGTGTAGACTGGTCAAAGCTGGATTTGCATTTCGTCTTACTTCCTAAATGCTTTTCTTCTCTGCAGAGCACAAAGAGTCGCGACCGCAAGTCGTCCAGCAAAGAGGCGAAAGACATCCTGTCGTTTGACCAGATCAAGGAGCAGCGGGAGAGAGAGAGGCAGAGGCAACGAGAGAGGGAGATCAGGGAGGTCGAGAGACGCAGATACACGTAAGGATCAACTGCAGTGGGCCTTAATAAACACCGGTTTTATTAACAAAGAGTTGTTGAGATTAATTACTCTTTTTCCTTCAGTGGGCGTGACCGCGACAACCGTCCAGACCGCGAGCGCGAGCGAATCCGTCTGTTCCGCGAGAGCGAGGAGAGGAAGCACTTGTTGCGAAAGAGACACTGGCTGGAGGTACTGATGCACGAATTGTTTCTTCCCACATTCACGCATCTTTGTTCGACGCGTGTACCGTTATCAGGTCATGCTATATGTTTATGTATACGATTTATTGGTCAGTCTGAGAGGCAGCGCCTGGATGCAGACCGCATGGAGCGCCAGTTCCTGGAGCGTGAAAGACTACG
This sequence comes from Planiliza haematocheilus, assembly GCA_005024645.1. Classification (NCBI taxonomy): domain Eukaryota; kingdom Metazoa; phylum Chordata; class Actinopteri; order Mugiliformes; family Mugilidae; genus Planiliza; species Planiliza haematocheilus. The sequence continues at coordinate 3,304,156 of SRSE01000509.1, forward strand.
CATCGAGTACGAGAGGCGGCGCGAACAGGAAAGGATTCTCAGGGAGCGCGAGGAGCTGAGGCGGCAGCAGGAGCAGTTGCGCTACGAGCAGGACCGACGGCCTCTCAAGAGGCCATTTGACGTGGACAGCAGGTATTCAATAATGTGGTGCAGTGACATGATGATGGATCCTTAGCCAGAGGGTCATTGCTGCTAAAATATTACCAATATCAATGTGATTGTTGATGCTCTTGTCAGGAAAGACGACTGGCCTGAGAAACGCATGGCCGTGGATGACCGATACGGGCGCTCAGACTTCAGTCGGCAGGAGCGTTATCAGGACTTTGACCACAGAGATCGAGGCCGTTACCAGGACGACGTGTTGATGGACCGACGGGACAACACGCGTAGTGTGGGAGCTGACAGAGATGGCCAGGTAAGAGTTGTGAATCCTCCCCTCATGTATTTTAAATTAAACGAAAACTTGTATGGCTAGGAGTCTCAGGGTGTCACGGTACACAAAAGTATCAAAAACTCACATTTATAAAACTAGTCTCTAATTTATTTTGAACAGACACCAATTGACTGAAACAAACAGTCTTTGTCCGGTCCACTGCTCAGGTGCCATCGGTGTGAAACCAAAGTGTTCCCGTACTGGTGATTTAAATGAAGCCCGCGGCTCTTCCAACTCCACACTGATCTTACTGCATCCATGCGCCACATTACTTTTCTTCTCCTGTAGGCTAGTAACCTTAGCTGGCAGCTTTTAGGCTCGTTACTCTCATCTGGATTCCTTTTTAAAAGGAAAAATAAAAAAGGCTACTCACTCAGATGTATTTGCCATATGACTTTGTGCACCTAACTGTGACACCGCAGCACGAATACAAATACCCATACACCCCTTATCACGTGACGTTTTCATTGCTCTCGCTGTGATTCTGTAATTGACAATCAAGTATCACAGCAGCATTACATGTGCACCAGTAAACCCGCTTAAGTTGAATGGCTTTTTTTTGTTTCGACAGTAGTCACTGGTGTGTGAATACCACAGATAAGCGCCCATGTAAATATATATCATACTCTTGCTTGTTTGTTGTGTTGCACAGTTCATAGCACTTGCATGGAAACATGCTGTGAGAGTTTTATTCATCTCGTCTTCTCTCGCAGCACTTCTCAGACAGACACGGAAGAGACTCCTGGGGCGGAGGCTACGACAAGCGTATGAATCCCAGGTAACACACTGTCTTCAGTTCACGTTATAAAAATAATAAATAAAAAAAACTCTCTTTCATCAAGGAGGAAAAGGTGTGAACAATATTTTCATCTTTTTTTAAGGGAGGGTGGTCGTGACTGGGACTCCGGGAGGAAGATGGATGGAGACAGGACATGGCAAAGTAAGCCACACACCTTCATACCACACTCTTAATATTAACGTTAATAGAGCTGAAAGGACAGTGGTCTTAATCCGTGTGTCTGATGTTCCCTTCTCATTTCCAGGTAGAGATGGTGCTATCCCAGGCCAGAGCCACATAGCACGTGGAGGAATTACGGGGTCAGTAGATTATGGATTACGTCTCCTCTGATGTTACATGTTCTTTAACAGCATAGTTGATCATGGTTTGTATTCTGTCACCAGGCGTGGAGGCTACATGAACACGGGAACGTCGCAGTCTCTCTCAGGAGCTCTTAACAGGCAGAACCAGCTGATGCAGGGCGGTGGGCTGCAGGGAGGAGCTTTTGGTCGACGATACTGATGTCTATCCGCTTGGTCATTTCAAGGATGTGACCATCCTTTTGTATATTTTTTAAAAAAACAAATCTTTTTTGCCCACAATTCCCATTGATACTTGATGTAAACAGTTTTTTTTTGCGTGTGTGTGTGATTTAGTGATCTGCCATCCATTCTACCATTCACTATTACCTTGTCTGTATAAATCAAAGGTCTTGTATGTACGAGTTGGCTCGTGTGTCCGAGTCAGATCTGTGTGTAATAAATTCAGATGTTTATTAGACACCTGGGTTGATGGACCTAACCTCACAAGTCTCCTCTTTGAATCCCCTGTCGTGTTAAATACGTCTTTGTTGCTGGTTATTCTTTCAGACGACGTTCTTTTTAAAATCACAGCTGCTTGGTGACATTTTGCTGCCGTTTTGATGAAGACATTTTTAAATTAATCTTGATAGTCTTTTCATTTCAAGAATGTCTGGTCTTGTTTTTTTTTTTTAATTGTGTGCTTTATAAAACTTTTTTTTTTTCTTGTCCTTCAGTTGGCGGTGTTTATTTTAAGAACATGATCAGTGGAAGCTGGAGTCTTGTAAAAAAGTTCACAGTTCAAGTACAATAAAAGGATTTTTTCATCAAAATGCGGTGGTGCAACTGAAGCAAACTCACCCAGCTCATATTTTCAGCATTTTCTGAGGCTCACCCTGAATAGCTGCAAAAATTAAAATAATTATTTTACACTTCATACTCAGTTTTGTAATGAAGTCTAAAAGATGGGAAAAGAAATTTGGTAGTATTATTTAAATTTAATGTTAAAAATGTGGATTGAGATTTAGAAATGCATTTATGAATTAAACACAGAGGAAGTAATGTTTTTCACAGCCTCCACAAGCTTATTTCTGGCCTAAAATACCATCGTTTACTCACCCATATAACTTGTGTGTGAATTGTACTCATTTGAGAGATAATTAGATTTGCGTATATCCATATAGTGGGAGTGACTGGGGCACCCAAACGCCTCATCTGCTATGAAACGTCACCAATATTTTGATGTTATCGGTAAACAAGCCGAACATGTGCGCTCAGAGATGACATCATCCATGTCTGAAGAGATGATAACAGGTAACTCCAGACTCAACTGGGAATAGCACTAGCGTACAATAATAAAATATCGGTGCAATGAACGAGTTTCGTGATAATGCGTTATTTAGAGGCTGTGTTTGGGTGCCCCAGTCACTCCCACTGTATGGATATATGCGGCTTCTGAACGACTCCAAATTACGCCCAAGTTATATGAGTGAGTAAATGATCGCATTTTATGCCAGAGATAAGATCCAGGTTGTTAAAAACAGTAATTGCCCTTTAACATGCTGGACATACTTTGCATTGTTCAGTGTATGTAATGACATTAAAGATTGGGATGAGTTAGTTCGTAGATGTTTTGAAGGCAGTAGAGTCAAGTCTCTCCATTGATCCGTCTGTTATTCGACTCAGATTAGAGCAGGAAAAGGTAAAATAGAGTTGATGGAAGTTTGTTTACTGGCCAACTGGGTTCATCCAAACTAAGGATTTAAATACAAATAAACCTGTCGCATGTCTGTTCTGTCATCCACTAGATGACCTAACAAGTCTGGACTCCAGCCATGATCTGTGCTCTACATATATCTCATCTTGTGTCCTCTTCCCAGACTTGGCGCTGCATACACTTTAACCTCTGTACTTCACACTCATAGGAGATGAGTACAGCAGCTGTCAGTGCTGGCTTAGAGATGACTTCCAGATGCAGCTCCTTCCTTCTCCAAAAGTGAAGCGGGGGAGAGAGGGAACTCTGACTTCATTCATCTATAACTAGCTCCAAAATGAAACGTGGTTCCTGTTTTTCAGATACTTTCCTCTCCCATGACTCTGCAGATCGTGTGTCATTGAAGTAAACGTCAACCAGGGTGAAGGGTGATGCCATTGTACGAAAATAGCGGGGAAAGAACCTGGCATCAGGCTGTTTATGGCCTCAAAGTTGAAAAACAATCTACAATACCAGCGTGAATAACATGATAAAGGTCACTGATGTTAAGTGTTTATAGCTTGTACTATTAAACTACACAATAAATGAAGTCAGTGTATTTAAAAGTTCCATTTAATTAAAAACAAACATATTCTCCACGTCATGTTGACTCCTTTACTGTCCACCACATTTGTTGGATAAATTTAGTTTGCTTCTTTTACCTGTATCCTTTTTATGTTTGCCCACTAGAGGGCAGCACATCGTTGTAAAACTGAACCTCCTCCTAGTCATTTTCATTTATTGTGCATTTGGTGACCTTATTAAACTCTGTATATGGCTGTTTGAACAACTGTAAAAATAAAAACAAGCCTGAATACAGACGGATTATTTAATTTATATGTATTTGTGCATCAGAAGTGGCCAAAAACTCTGCATACATGTGGATATGAGTAACAGGACAGGGGCATGGAGGACATAATGAGGACATGCACCTTTCAGGGCCTCCTTTACACCCTAACTGACCACTCCTCAACTGCAAATAACCCACCAGATGTGGAGCAAACATCTTAAATCGACACGGTGTGTGCTGAGAAGAGGAAAACACCAGCATGACCTTTGAGACGGATGAATTATGTCTAGGCAAACACACGCTCAAACACTAGCAAGAATGCACTCACAAGTGCACGCCGCTGATCCTCAGCGTCCCCCCCTCGCTGTGAGACATCATTTACCCAGATTCCTGGCCTTTGGAAAATGTTTATTTTCTGTGATGTCTGCCTTTACAAGTTTTCTAAGTGGAGTGCCCTTGGAGTCGGTGTCTGTTGTGTCTCTCTCCTGCGTTTCCTGGTATATTTCTTTTGTACAGAAAACGAACAGGTCACTGCCTGCAGCTGCAATTATCTGAATCAGATGTTTCTGATGACTCAGCCGGAGATAATTCAAGGTGATTAATGAAATGTTTGCTGGCCTTGATCTTTTTCACTGCGACATGAAATATTTTAGTCAGTTTGGAAATTTACTAGATTTATTTTCTCTAAAAGTCTTACTATCACATGTCACAGAGGGGTTCCACAGAAAGCTTTGGACTTTATTAAGACCAGATGGCGAAGGGCAACTTAACCGATGCATCTGATAATTGGGTCTTATCTCTTAAAACTACCCATTACCTGCACACAGTCTTTTTTCATACCCATAAATGGAGCTTTAATAGGTTATCTGAGAGGTACAGTGGAGACCAGAGACACGCCTCTGTCCCTACACATGAGAGAGAGTCCAACATGTTGGAATTCACATCCTATCACACAGCAGGTTTTCAGGGAGATCTCTTATTGCGTTGATCGGTTCTTGTCTCTGAGAAAGAATTAGTGCATGTGATGCTGGGGCAGGAAGGATGAAGCAGGGTTGAAGTGTAATGCCCCTCTGAAAGGCTCCAGACCTGAGACCACCACAGGTGGATCCATGAGGAGCTTCCTTGGACAACAGAGGGAAAACAAAGCTGAGACAACATTCATGTTATGTTTCAGCTGAAGTTCAGAGTGAAAAGACAGCAAGCTCTGCCGAGGCTTAGTAATCTGGGATGTAGAGAGCAGTAAAGAGCAGGTAGAAGCAAATTACCAGTTGCAATATACTGTACATAAAATGTCAAGCTAAATATTACAGCTTTTGGTAGCTAGCCTCAAATGAAGTACTGCAGTTTTGTGGCACTTCCCCTTCATCTTCTAATCCTCAGATGTTGCTGCTTGGTCAAACCCATATTTACCCCTTAATTCAACTGGACAGCTGAAAGTTCAGCTTAGAGGTGCTTCTCAACACAAAGTGCGGGAACGTAGGACTTGTTTTCTTGGTCGTACCTGCTTGACAAGTTATACTCTGAAGTACCTCATATGCTCATTTGGGATATCTGGCTGTGCCAAGCACATGCGAGTTACCTTCCACGTCCACAATAGAATGGGCTGGGCAAGAACACATCCGGGCGTTGGAACTGTATTTGGTCAGATGCAACGAATTACCAGCGACTGATGATGTTTCTACAAGTCTCAACAGACTTGTATTGAATGTGTATTGAGAAATGCTTTTTCAGATTCACACATGCTGCGCCTGTGGTGGCTACATGTAGCCTCAAGGCCTTAGCAGCCATGAAGTGGCCTACAGATGCCTGAGTATACTTCAAGGCCCGTTAGGTCTGCTAGCTGTTCATCCAAAACATTTTCATCAAAACGCACACACAGCTTTTCTATTTGGTAAAAAAAAAATAAAAAAAAAATAGGCCAAGATATTTGATACCAAGCGACGCCAATTCTGCTTTTGGATTCTTGTTGTTACTGTTTAGTGTTGATACAACGATCAATCAGCCATGCAGAACATATGGCAGGCAGCTGGACAGTGGAATAAGAACAAAAACATCAACATCGGACTTTACTGAAAATAAATGGAGCCTGACTGGGTTGTCAGACTCTGAGACCAAGAAGAGTGGAGGGTTAAACCTGCTGTATCCTCCTCTGAGGCTAAGACGAAGCTTCTGTTAGGAGGGAATCGGCATGAAAGCTCCCTGCCAAGAGATAAATAGCTTTAATAAATCAGCTCACGTCCTGCTAAGTTCTGCCTAATACCTCAATAACAGACGCAGCATGGAGTGAGTATACTCATTATCTAACAAAAATATACTATTGCATTAATTTTGAAGCTCAAACCCGGATGAAATAGATTTCAACATGCATCACTTTACTTTGATAAGCCTATTTGTCCACACGGCAGCCTCATGTCACCACTGCCCCCAAGATGCTGGCATCTCCCGGAGCGCGTTATGAAACCTCTCCTCTCTGTTGAGTTGGGACATCAGTGCTTTGAGAAACTCCTGTCAGACCGGACTGCACACACACATCACCCCAGGTCTTCTTTTAACTGGTTGAATACTAGCATGACCAGCTGCCTTCATGGACGAAACACAGGGCTCATTCAGGATTCTGGTCTGCTGCATTCCACACATAACATACAGAAGAAAAAACAACAACGGCCAACAGTTCGCAAAAGAGCTTATGTAATCTACATGGATGGGGTTGCAGGTTTAAGTGAGAGTACGATTCAAGACAAGCGTGACCTTTTGACAGATAGTGTATGTGTGGGTTTTGGACAGAGCTCTACATGACCAGACAACACATTTCAACAGATGTGTTTCAACAGATGCCTGCAGTCCGTTTGTCCTGCTGTGCGTTTGGCCACGTCTAATATTTTGCACATGCATGATAACTTGTGTGAACAAGTGCAACAGTTGGACCAAAAAAAGTGATTTTATCAACTTCTTCTATTGAGAAACTACTAATGGTCCATGCATAGGCCTCGATTTCCCAGCAAGAAGCGAAAAGCAAGCACACACCGCTGCACGCCATATAGACACCCAAACGTTCAGCTTGTACACACATGCAAACACATAATTCACGCATCAATTAGTTTCCCTGTTAAAATGCCAACACGAGTGTTTAACACAGCCTCTTCATGTCACTCTTGAATGGAGGAATGAAATACCGCCTTCCTCTCTCTCACACACACACACCCCTCAGCTCTTTTACGACCTTATTGTGTCTTTTGTCAGAGACTCATTAAAGACTTAACTCCCACCACTAAGGGGGTTTTCTTTCTTTCAGTCCTGCCCATCAAATCTGCCCCTACTAATTGAATGGGCAGTTACAGCTAAAATAAATTGTGTTAGTTAATACGAGCTTTCTCTTTATTTTTTTAAGCCAGTGAATAAAGTGTGAAATGAGACAAGTCAGTTTGCTGAAGGTCTTCTCACATCCTGTTACGTTTGGTCAGATATGGCAATGGAAGAGGGTGTTCAGATAAAGAAGAACACAATGTGATGAGCATCAGCAGCAACAATTAGAGAATGGCCTTGCACGCACAGCAATGTGTTCCACTGTACTATGCAAGCTGCACACACTCTTATTTTGCTCAGAGAGATAAGGATAGGGTGCGAGAGATAGCGGACACAAAATAAATCCGCAAGGGGAATGAAAGATTAAAAAGGGAATGCAGTTCCAGGAGAAGATGAACATTCACTGGTATTAAAAGTTAGCGTGAAACTAACTGCGTAATCCTCAGTCACTTCTACTGTCTGCAGACTCTGGATGTAACAGACCCTTCAGTGTGGAAGCCACATACTGTACACACATGGTGTAACCTCCCTGCAACACAAGGGGCCTCTGCAAATTTGCCAAGAATATTTATGTTGCATCGGGCAGTGAAACCAAATCCCCCTTTTCCGTTTTTCCTAGAATCAGCCTTCTCCGTGAGTCATCAGAATGAACGTTTACACTGACGACTTCATTTGGGTTGTGGGCGAGGCCGCTTAAACACGTGTTTACACACACACGTTTCACTTTCAGAGGCTTTGAAGAAGCTTTTCTGACTCAGTGTTGTCATCGTTAGGACTTGAGGTGACCTGTAACTACACCTGCAGAGTGTGACAATTGCTACAGTTCGGTTTTTAATAGGTTAGTCGTGTGTAAACAACAGAGGCTGGAGAGAAAGAATCACGGCCGATAAGGAAGCAGATGGGAAGTATTTATCCCTGATTTAAATATTTGAAATTAGTTCTGAAAGACCAGGCAGACCTGAAACGTCCAGCGGATTCAAGAAGTGGTCTGCATGGATCAGTGCTAAAACAGCACCACAGAATCTTTCAGATGTGCAAACAGGGGAATGTGAACCAAATGTGCAGCCGTCAGATTTGCACAAGACAAAAAAGCAACAACAGGAAAGTGAAGGAATTCCTCCTCAGCAGGAAATCTATATTCTCCCTGCAGTGATCTTTTAATTTCCTCAGCAGCTCACAAGGTTAAAGCCAAAACTAATTGCAACATCAGACGGAGAGTGACATTAAACTGCGACAAGTTACATCTGTACACAAGATAAAAGAAAACCACTGGGAATATGTGTGTTGTACTTTTCGTCGTACGTTTGCCTCTAATCAGCAGCTCTACTCAGAAGCGCTGAGAAAGCGCTTCCGTGAAGCTAAACATCAGTTCAACAACGTTGAGCGGGTGTGTCTCCGGCAGGATATTTATTCATATCTGCCCTGTCGTTTATCATGACTGCTCTCCCTCTGGGTGAAGCACGGTCACCGCAGCAGGAGCGCAGATTGAGACGGAGATGAGAGGCTGACGGATTGGGCGTGGCGCCGTTGTCTAATCACTGGGTTGAGCCTGCTTGGTCAGGCTTTAAGCATCACCTTCCTGGCAATCACATGCATGCACACACAACACAACACCTAAACATACATGGGGACATGTACGTATACTTGAAATGATAAAGACACTGGAGGCTATGTTTAGACAAAGCAAAAATAGAGCCGTTACTGAGGATGGGAGTTAAGTCGCGCAGAAAACGTGCTATTTATCCATGTAATTCACAGTCTTTATGTCTTACAAGTAAATATGAGGCTCTAAGCAACACAATGAAATGGAAATTTCCCTTTCAAGGGCAGTCAAAGTGTAATTAGAGGGGCTGTGGTGACTATATTGCTTAGGACTGGTGCTATTAATGCTACATAAAGATGGCTCAGCGCATAGAGTTCCTGGAGAGCAGTGTTGAAGCTCAGTGTCACGGCTCGAGCAGTCGCCATCTTGGTTTTGACTAGCTCTCATCTGATTCAAGAATGCGCAAGCGGTGGTGTATGAATGGACTATTACCAATAAAAAGGCTGTGAACATGTTTCTTTCTGCTATAAAGTTGGACATTTTTACACGGAGGTCTGTAAGGGTTGATTTAGAGCCAGCTTCGAGAGGTCGTATGGGGAACTGCATTTTTTTCCTAACACTTTTCAGTTTCTGTAGATTAAACAACATGGCGGGTGGTGGAGTTTCTCACGGAGAGCGTACTCTCTGAAGGACAGAGTATATCACACGTGAAAACAGCGCTGACCTCATCTTTAATATCAAACACGCCGTGCCGCTGGGCTATCTGACAGTAAGAGAGCATGTCATACAATAATATTTTGGTGGTAGATTATCTAGGCCATAAGTCATTCTGCGTTTGCTCGCCTCGGCGGAGGTGTTCTTACGCAGGTGTTGTGGCCAGAGAATCATCGTAAAACTCAAGACAAACACGTTTCTCTCATGCCTGCTCGTAACCTCCATGTGTCTTTGATTTGTCTCCCGTTCCTGAGCTTCTTCGGTGCCCCACGGGCCACAAAGGGGCGTAACTACCACAGCTAAGTATGCACTTTGTGTCTCAGCATCTTGATCTGATTTATTTATGACATGATATGAGTGGGGGAAATGTGCTTTCCGTTCTTTTTATTTATTTTTCCAGCCATCGGAGGGGGCATGGGACACGACAGTTGTGCTTTGTCATTGTTTCGGAGTGGCAGCAGTGGTCTGGCAATGGGAGAGGGGGCTTTGTAACACACCCAGACTTCTCAGATCCGTCGCCAATGTCTTGCATGCGTGGACGGATTTTCACAGTGGGTCCCCAAGCACAAGCACGTAACAGACAACCAGCCCCACACCAACAACACCCTCTAAAGAAGAGTATATGAAGTTAAGTTTTTATTGTTATAAATCTCCGTTTAAAATGAGTTTAGGGTCATTTTGTACATATTTGAACTAAGCTGTTCAAATCAGAATAGCTTCTTTAAATCATTTTACTAAGAAAATTAGCATGATGTGTAAATCTGAACAGTCATGTGTAAGTATGAGGAGGATGCCTGGCTAACAAGGGCCGTCTTTTATGGCCTCCTCCAGACCAAGCCCCACATGGGCAGGTACATGCAGCAGACCCTCCCAGCTCCATCTGAAAGCCAGCATCAAACGAAGGAAGAGAGTGGGTGAGATGGTCGCACGCTGCAGCTGAATTTTAGAATCTAATCGACGCACGAGATGAAGACCGGCTGCCACCACAAGCCCTGGTGCAAAAATATCACATTAAATACAATATAAGATATTGTTTTGCCACAGGGATCACTTGTTGAGCCCATCATTAACACACAGTAAACTCAGATTCATTAGTGAAAGTGATGTTTAGAAAAACTGAAAGAGGAACGGAATCTGACCTCGTGATTGGGAATATTTTTTGAGAACTGTCTGGAAAGAAGTGGTGATAGTCTACCAGACGAATGTCATGATATAAAGGAACTAAAAACTTAATTGAATCGAACTGGAGTAAATTTTTGGTATTTCCAGAGCAGAAAAGACACTTTTACAGCTTAGAGGAAAATACTGCACTACTTGACACATTTTCATCTGTTAATTCAAAACTAAAACTACTACTTACTTACTTAAGTAACTAGGTAGGCAAAGTGCTTTATTTGTCATTATACAACACTGTACAATGAAATTACATGGTCAAATGGAGGGTTAGTCCTGACCCGCTGTAACCGAGCGCGGCGCCTGGCACTCATGTTTTTTCACGATGTTGGGAGGAAACCCACGCAGACACGGACAGAACATGCAAACTCCACACAGAAAGACCAAGGACCTTCTTACTGTGAGGTCTTCTTGTTGTTAATAAAACAATCAGTGATAAATAATTAGCGAAACAACAATAAAACACTTCTTACAGCAGTGTGTTAGTACATACATGTAAAACTACTAACATTTATATTATAAATTCAAATTTTGCTGACTCAATTTTAGTCAAACAAGACTTTTCATTACAATGTAAACGTGAATTCAAGTGTCAGGCAACTTTCCAGTTATTCATCATCTCCTGTCAACTTGATTGATAGCAGATAGCTGACACTCATGACACGGTGTAAGTGAAACCTTTCGCCGAGCTGCAGTTCACCACAGTAAAAGGTTGTGAATGACTCCCCCCTCCCCACCCACTCCACCCCCCCCAAAGTTATTCAGGGCTCGGACAAAGTTTAATCTCCGCCCCCGGAACCTCCAGCCAATCACGTTTGGTTATTCAAATGAGCCACCCATAAAGATGACCTGGAGCGGCAACTGTGACAGACCATTAGAAACTTCACTCTTAAACCGCAACTCCTGCTGCACTGCATTTGTGCCCGGTGTTTTAAAATACTCGCGTGGATATACAGACGATCTCCAGAGAACTTGATTTTATTTTATTTTTTTATCCGGGACGTTTTAGGGGAAAAAGAAATACATATAATATGGGAAAAGGAAATTTTTGCTTTTTGATAGTTTGGATAATTTTGGGAAAAATCTCTGCAACTTTTTCTTCGGACCCTGAACCCACCGCCACTTCTGTATTTGGTAAGAACTTATATATATTCATTTATGCTCTGAGATGCCTTGGTTTAGACAGCTTTGCTAGTGATGGAGATCTGATGAAGTAAACATATTCGGAAGTAAGTTAATTAATGCAGCATGTCCCGAGTTGACCGAGAATAACCCCGTGCAGAGATTTCAGGTCTGCATCCCATTTCATAGCATTCAAGTCATGCGTGCATGAGGAAACCCGCAGCTCCAAGTCTATTGTCTCAAGAAAGATAAGTAAAAAAAAAAAGAAAAAAGAAAAAAAAGACTTTTTAATTATCATTAATTTATTTGCCAAACTCAATCATAAAACAATTCAGTATTTCCAGATTAATTCGAAATAGATAACGTTTTATTAATTACTTTTCTGCTCTTCAAAGCATTTTCTTAAACGTTTTAATGACTGACTCGTCAAAAGATCTGGATTCGTGCTTTTATTTTTCTTTAAACATCATTTTATTTTATTTTTATTTCTGGGGAATCCTTACATTAGTAAACAATATATTTAGGACATTTGTGCTGGTATAAATTCAGATTAGACCAAAGGGGGCGACACTGTCATGCTTAATACGGCTTCACTGCTCAGATTAGCTCTCACTCAATTCTCAAAAAAAGCCGCAAGGTATTTGTAAAAGTATGCTGATCTTTAAAATCAGATCAGTTTCAGCAGGATCATTTTGTCGCATGCACCTGCATTCAAGTTTGGAACTGTTATTTGTGGTACAGGTGCATTTCAGTAAATTAAATGTGTGTTTTTCCTGATCTCACCTGACCCAGTCCTGTTTCTGTCATAGCCACAGCCGTCTTATAACCTTCTGTCTGTTTGTGTGTGTTGTTACAGTAAACACCACAGTCACTGCTACTCCCCTGGAATCCACTACTGAATGGATCACTGACTATACTGATATCTTGTCCAAGTTCTCCCTACGCACTGTGGACATCCCAGATGATGACATGTGCTACATCGTGGCCGGCAGGCCCGAAACCATCCAAGAGTGTGAATTCAATCGGGAAACACAGACCTTTATTGTGATACACGGCTGGACGGTACGTCAGACTGAACTTAAGTCATTTAAACTGATTAGCAGTATGCCGTAGGAAGTAAGATTAAAATCAGAAGAATTGTTTTAAGTGTATCCGAACAGCTGAATCTAATAGATGCATTACTACCTGAATAGTAAAGATTTGTGAATGCGGGTAATGTGCACAGTTATGTTTTGTTAAATAAACTTTAAGTACTGGTATCGCAGCGTTGAAACAACAAACTGCATCATCTTGAAAGTTAGGAGAAGTTTAAACGGATAAACTGCAATACAGTCTTGTGGAAAGACAATACAACACCTCTAAGAGAAAACATGCAGAGAAGTGAGAGTCCACAGGGCTCTAACAGGCCATGCATCTTCTCTTATAATGTGATTTAGAGGCAGTCATGCACCAGAATGTGAATCTGATGATGCCTTGGCTGCCCTCCAGCAACAGGGCGCAGAGTGAGGGTTAAAGCCCGAATAAGTCACGGCATACTGCTGCTGACCTCAGACATGTGTGTGACCTGTTCGTGTGTGCTGATATAGGTAACGGGGATGTTCGAGAGCTGGGTGCCCAAGCTGGTGTCTGCTCTGTACGAGCGCGAGCCCAGCGCTAATGTGATCGTGGTGGACTGGCTGACCCGCGCCAACCAGCACTACCCGACCTCGGCAGCCTACACCAAACTCGTGGGTCGTGACGTCGCCAAGTTTGTTACCTGGATACAAGTGAGTGTTTTTTTCACTGCTTGACAGCTGGAAACAGCACTGTTGCATGTTTTACATTCTCTTTGTGGACAAGTGGATTTGGCTTCTAAATTATCACAGCAACGACTTGTTAATACGCTGGCAAGTAAATTAGAGCAACCTGTTAAATTGGTTTCTCCTGATGTCATGTTTTGTACCCAGCAGTGCTGCTGCGGATATGTTTTCCTACCGGTCATGACTTTAAACACCAATAAAGTCGTTTTATGGCCTCGCTGTGGCTTGGAGCAGCCTCTCATTGCAAGGCTCAGTATTTAGCGGAGCACACAGCTTTTATTTGTACAACTTCAAGGCAAAATGGGGGCATTGGCATGAGTAATGCTCCGAATTGTTTGTCCTCTGTTTACGTGACTTTCAAGTTGAAAGCTTGCAAAGATTTGGCAAACCATAAAATTACACAAGATAATCCTTGTTTTGGATAAAGTCCCAGACTCTGTTAAGACTTGGAACAGGTACAGAATCCTTCCATTATGTCTGTAGGATTTTCTTTAAGCCCTTTTAAGGCATATCGCCATGTTCTTCTGACACATCTCACACATCTCTCGCTTTCAGAAAGAGCTGCAGTTGCCCTGGGAGAGGCTCCATCTGCTGGGTTACAGTCTGGGAGCGCATGTGGCTGGAATTGCCGGCGGCCTCACTGGCAATAAAATCAGCAGGATCACAGGTGACAGCTTTAACTTGACCAATGGATCTGCTTTCGTTGTAGATGTAATTGCACAATAGGTCATTGTCGAACTCAGCTGTGTGTGCATGCAGCCAGTCAGTACCAGCCAGTCAGTCCAAACCCTCTTAATTGTCTCTGTGAAGTTTATCCAGCTCTGACCTGCTCAGAATAATGGTCTGCTTACTGTGATCTTGGAGCCGCAACCCATTAAGAGCCCACTGCTCCACATTGTTTGGCTGAGCAGAGCTGTAGACGGCAGAAAGAGGCCAAACCGAGTAAACACTCAAAAGTTAGATTGTTCTATATTCTTTTTACTGCTGTGTCTTCATCCTTGTGGCTATAATGTTTTAAACAATTCGTTTTTTCCACTCAGGTATGGATCCTGCAGGTCCCACCTTTGAGCACGCCGACGAGCAGAGCACTCTGTCCCGGGGCGATGCGCAGTTTGTGGACGTCCTGCACACCAACACCAGGGGTTCCCCCGGCCGCAGCATTGGCATCCAGAGACCTGTGGGCCACATCGACATTTACCCCAACGGAGGCACCTTCCAGCCGGGGTGCGACATCCAGAACACCTTGATGGGGATTGCGCTGGAAGGGATCAAGGGCCTCCAAAGTAATTACAAGCACTGCTTTTTCTTCTGCGCTGAACTGACTTTGTTTAGGATTTGAATGCAGTAGATGCTGTTACGTTACACTAAGTGCACACGGATCTGTAACAAACATGCTATTAATCGTCAGAGATACGTTTATAGGGCATCAATAGACACGCTATATTAAAGCTTTCATGTTTGCCCACTATCATAACATGCACATCTACAGGCTCACAGCGTGTCACAGAGATTAAAGCCGAGCTTGATGTTTTGCTGCTTCTCTCTCTCCGCTACCACATTCAGCTGTGTTTAACAAAGCAAAGCAGAACTAACTGTTCTCGGTCAGCGCTTGGTTATCACACGAGGGAGTAATTTTCACGGTTTTCTTGACGTCATCTTTTAGAGATGTTTCACTGCTTGTTCCCTGTGTGCGTTGCAGACATGGACCAGATTGTGAAATGTTCCCACGAGCGCTCCATTCACTTGTTCATCGACTCTCTGCTGAACACCCAGCAGCAGAGCATGGCCTACCGGTGCAACTCCAAAGAGGCCTTCAACAAGGGAATGTGCCTCAGCTGCAGGAAGAACCGCTGCAACAAGCTCGGCTACAACATCAACAAGATCCGCACGGCCCGTAGCGCCAAGATGTACCTTAAGACTCGCGACATGATGCCTTACAAAGGTAAACACCAGCAAACGGGACGCATTTCTAAAAGAAATATTTCAGGTGCTGTGATCCAGCACAACAGGAAATGAAATACAAATGATCACTGAACAATTTGACTGGATTTACAGGGATTACGCAGAGTAATGCACATTCTATAACCTATAAGCTGCTGCTGTTGAATGTTTTTAATATGAATATGGCAGCTTTGCTCTACACTTCATGGACATATGTGCACTCAGGAGTCAAGAAATGAGGCCGTCGATATTTTAGTAATGAGGGGACAGCGGGGGATGGGGGTACGCTAGCGTAATGTGACACCTGTGCACGTGATGCAGTGGAAAAAGTTGAGATTTACAGTTTAGCACATGCTTAGAGATGCAAAGGTGGGCCGAAAGCTAACCACGTTTAGCAGCATGAGGGCGAGTGAGTGAACACAGCAAGGGTTTTGCACAAATCTGTTCTTAAAAGCAGCACCGTGGCAGTCACATGGAGACAGAGAAAGATCAAGGTTACATAAAGTCTTTAGGTTGTGGTATCTGAGCTCTTGGGAATGCATGAATCTGAAAGTTTTCCTCCCCTCTCCTCCAGTTTACCACTACCAAGTGAAGGCTCATTTCTTCAGCGATGCCCAGCTGAGCTTCACGGAGCAGCCGATGAAGATTTCGCTGTATGGAACCCACGGAGAGAAGGAGGGCATTTCTTTTGTTCTGTATGTATTTTGAACAGTGCAGTTTATTTTATCATTCAGACTTGCACATGTAGACTATAAATAAACATAAGGCCCTCTAAATGAGGCACTCATGTTCCATACGTCACACTTCTTCGAACATGCACATGCCAGGGATGCCTTTACGGCTTCAGTGCTGAGGACAGTCTTATCTGAGCCGCTGAACTTTAAACGTGTTTCTCCCTTTAATCCTGCAGGCCTGTGCTGGACGGCAACTCCACTCTGTCCTTCCTCATCACCACCGACGTGGACATCGGAGACCTGATGATCGTGAAGCTGCGCTGGGAGAAGGATGCAATCATCAGCTGGTCAGACTGGTGGGGCAGCAGCAAGTTCCACATCCGAAAGCTTCGCATCAAGTCCGGCGAGACTCAGTCCAAGTAAGTTCTTATTCTCCACAACGGAGCTGCAGAACCGACCTGGTGACAGTGATGTCCTCCAGTCATTAGATTGTAAAAGCCTGATGATATCTGTGTGATTTCAGGGTGATATTCAGTGCAAAGGACGGAGAGTTTGCCTATCTCAAAAGGGGAGGAGATGATGCAGTCTTTGTCAAGATGAAAGAGGACAACATGAACCGCAAAGAGAAATTGTAAGTTGCAGTCAGACACATTTTCTGGTATAAATAAAATCCATCAGTGTTGATTGGATTGTCCAAATGTGGACTTGAGTTAGTGAATGTGTTGACTCGATTAAGAGACTGGGAACAGATCTGTGGGAGGATGAAATAAATAGATCTCAGCTATGGAAACACAACAACCAACATACAAGGGATGCCTTTAAATTTAAACTTAAATCTGTTGCTAAAATTGCATTTACATTTTCTTTATCTAAACCAGAATGTTTGATGTTTCCTTTTTCTTCTTCTCTCCAGGATGCACAAGCTGAAAATGCAGGGCACTCTCTTCGGGCAGAGCGACGCGTGAAGCTATACTTGAGCACTATGCGCATCATCCATCTCACCATATACAGTACATAGCCAAAGATGGACAGCCGCGGCGTTTGGAAATCCCTTGCAAATAACTGGATACATAATGCAAAGTGCTGTGTTATTTTTTTTTTCTGATTCTTCCTCTATTTCCCTTTCAACTCCCAGAGCAACCAACGCAACCTCATCCACAGTGCTAGAAATCAGCCCACCCATGAGCCCCCTCATGTGTCTCCGCAAATTCTGCTGCTGAAAAGTGTTACCGGTTTCTGTTTGATGACGTGCTCGTATTTTTTTTAAACCATCAGTAGCTTCCGCTGCTTTGTAATCGTTTATGCTTTTGTATCCTGTATGTAATATGTATACGGACTTTGACGTGTTTTGAACGGATGTGTTTTCTGAGCCTTTGTGAACTTGGATTCGTGTTAATGATTCAGAGTGATAGGCATGATTTAGGCACATCCTTATCTGCTTGTTTGTAAAATGTGCAAAATGATTTATTCGTTAACCACTAATTGCCAACAATCAACAGGGACCAAAGAAGCATTTATTATCTACTGACTGGAGAATCACAGTGGTCTTTGTAAATACCTTAATCATTACTTTTTGAATATGAATTATGTATTAATACCTGATCTCTTGAAGCCTTGCCTGCTCTTTGATTGCATTGGTTATTGTGTCACTAGTCACTTTATATCTCTCCTGATATCTCTCTGTCCCCTGTAGCCATTTAGATGTTCAGATCTTTGAGAGTGCACTCCAGTAAGGATATGCACTCTTAGTATTTTTTTTATTTTTTTATCAGAATGAACGACGGGACTCTTTTAGATGTCCCAGTAACAGTTAAGTGCTCCCTAATGGTCAATAGTATCCCAAATGAAAGCAGTTTACCTCATTGACTAACCTCAGTCTACAACATGCCCTTATTTTGAAAGGTCAAACATTACAAAATTGTTTAAAGAAATCAACACGCAAGGCTTTGTCATTTGTGATGGACTTTCCTAGAAAATAGCCATAATACATCTCAAAGAATACTTCATTTTGTATTTATTGATTGTACATTTATATATTTGTATATGAAGCTGTAATATATTTTGTCAGGCTTCCATTGTTGTCTGTATTTTCTTTTTTAAACAAGTGAAGTTTTGTGTGTTTTTAAATGCACACGACTTTGGAAGGGTCAATCAAATTGGTCTCCGTGATGGCTGCTGATGGCGACTTCTGTGAACTGATATGCAGTGCACTGTTAAAAAGAAAGAGCCCGGGAGGGTTTAATAAAGAAATAAACCACATACTGCGATATTTCTTACTGCTTAAGTCGCTTTTAAATAAGCAAGTAATCAAATCCTCCCTTACACTTGTTATTTCGTGGATGACAGATTACATGTATAAACTTGGCCAAGTGCTTCACAGACACTTACCAAACTCTTTATTAGGAACACCTGAACATCTGTTTATAAATTCATACAGTCATTCATTTCCATCCGCTTATCCGAATAAAGAACTCCAGACGTCCCTCTCTCCGGCAACACATTCCAGTTCTTCCCAGGGAATCCAGAGGCATACTGAGGCCAGACGGGATCCCTCCAGTGACTTCTGGGTCTGCCCCAGGGTCTCCTCCCGGCTGACTGTGCCCAGTGAACCTCCAAACGGAGGCGTCCAGGGGTTCATGACCCACAGTTCATGACCATAGAATAAATAAAGCGAAAGTTTGACGCTTGTGAAAGCAACAGTTTGATGCAGCACGTGGCTTACTGCAGCCAACAGATCAGGGAAGACCCACTCCTCACCCCAACTGCGCCTTGAGATCCAGGGACAAGGGACGTCCTTGGCAGTGCCCACTGAAAAGTCACTTGACACAGAGGATACGGACACAGCTCTCACTTTGGTTACACAGGGACTGGATGGCTCGTAACAACGGCCCCCCTATCCCGTACCCACTCCTTACCCCCCACAAAGTTTTCAGAGGAACACGGTTGTAGGCCTTCTCAAGTCCACAAAACACACGTAGACTGGATTGTCAAACTCCCATGATCCCCTAAGCAGCTCCACAAGGGTAAAGAGGTGGTCCGTTCTACAACCAGGACTGAATCCTCATTGTTCCCCCTGAATCCGAAGTTTGACTATCGGACGGACTCTCCAGTATCTGGAAGTAATCTTTTCCAGCTAGGTTGAGTAGTGTGATACGACGATAGTTTGAGCACACCCTCTGATCTCCTTTGTTAAAAATGGGTACCACCACCCCAGTCTGCCGCTGCACAGGTACAGTCCCAGACCTCCATGCGACATTGAATAGGCAAGTCAACCAACACAGCCCAACAGTATTGGGACGTTATCCTGGTACCTTGCCGCTCAGGTATTACTTAACTACCTCAGCGACCTCTGTCAAGGATATGGACGTGACTTCACCTGAGTCTTGTCTGAGGCTGTATGGTTTGCCAGAACCTCTTAGAGGCCAACTGTACGTCCTTCGCCATAGCCTCTCCAAACCCCTCCCACACTCGAGGAGGAGATGACAGAAGCTGCAGCCGTTCTAGTCTCCCAGAACCTGCCTGCAGCTTCCAGGCACACCAGTCCTGAAATGCTTCCTTCACCGCTGGTGTCCACTGGTGGATGGTTTGAAGGTTGGCGCCATGGCAGGCACCAACAACTTTCCTGCTACAGCTCCCACCAGACATGTCTGCAATGAAGGAATAGAACATGGCCCAGACAGATTCCCAGACCTTCCCAGGTATGCATGAGAAGGTCCCAGGTCACCCTCACTACACATTTGGGTTTACCGGGTCTTACTGGCAGTCTTCCCCACCACCTTATCCAACTCACCACAAGGTGGTGTTTAGTTGCACCTCTCCTGAGTGTCTGTGATGTACAACTGCCGATCTGATGACACAACAACAAAGCCTTCTGGCCTAAGGTGCTCTGGTACCAAGTACACTTGTGAGACACCTTGTGTTTGTTATGGACAATCTTTGACCAACACAGAAGTCCAACAACAAAACAACATTTGGGTTAAGATCAGGTTGGCTGTTGCTCCCAGTCACTCTCCTCCAAGTTACTCTATTGTTGCCCAAATTGGCATTGAAGTCTCCCAGAAGAACTGGGAGTCCCCAGATTGAGTCTCTTTCCAGACTCCCCCCAGGGCCTCCAAGAAGGCTGAATACTCCAAAACTGATGTTCGGTGCATATGCACAGCCTCTAGTCTCCCAATCTCTCGCCTAAAAATATATAACAGCTCGCATATAACAAAATCCATATGGCCCAGCTTGATGTGAGTATATTTAAAACACCCTGAGGAGTTTTTAGCCTTTGCAAACATAGCAAAGGGACATGATGTATTTTGTGTTCTAGTGAGAAAAACAATTACATAAACTCTTTCTTATCACGAGAACACAGAGAACATCATGTATCTTTACAGCCTGAGAAACTTATATATGAATGAATGTTTCCCTTCTGCTTGTGTCTCCACCATGTGTATAAAATACACACAAGATCACTCAGAATTGCAAGGACTTGAAGAAACAACCAATCTGCGACGGATCAACCAGCCAGTTAGAGAAGGTTGTGTCATCTCCCTTACAATTTGTCACACCCTACATACAGTTAGTGGTCACACAGTTGAGTTTCTTTCTTTCTGCTGCCTCGTGACTTCCTGTTTTATTTTGAAAAGTAACTCTCCTCTTGTTTCAGGTCACTTGTACTTCCCTCATGTGTCACTGGTCTGATCGTCTTCCCTGATTCATGATTGTTTCCACCTGTTTCCCATTACAGTTGTGTATATATGGTCTGCGTCTTCTCCTGTCTTGTGCCTGAATGTTTTGTCTTTTCATGCATCCCTTTTATCTATCTTGACCATGGTTAGGTAAATACACTGAGGTTCTTTTGCTTCTGATTTTGCTTCTGATTTTTTTGTTTACTTATCTTTGAATACTCACTATGTTTGAGTGCAGTCTGCCTCATATGTAGAGTGATTTTGTGTTGTTTTCTCTTTTTGTTACAAATAAACCTTTTGTGTAACTGTCTCTGTGACTGAGTCCTGATTTGAGTCTCGGCCTGACACAATGTTTGTAGTGAGAGTAGCAGAGAGCACAGACTTTTGATTATCCAGCAGCTGAGTATTTATGATTTCATTTAACCTACGTTAATCTAATTTTGCCAACTTCATAACTTCAGCAATAAATGCATTCCTCAGGCTGGGACTCATGGCTACATATCACACTAACATAATATCCTAGTATGCGAACAGTAATCTTGGCTTGGTCTCATGTCTGAAGTGTAAACAATGCTTTCCTCGTCCACATCTGCACAAAACCCATTAGTGAATGAGTGAACGCACAGATGTCTGTTTCTGGATAATGTCTGATTCTCAGCTCACAACAGAAAGCAGCGCTGAATGTATGAAAAGCTCAACACTTTAAGTAGGTTGTTATTGATTTGAGTTGGCAGAACTACTTCTCCCCCGTGGCCTACAACTGTGTTGACAGTCAAACGGCCCACACCCAACATGTTTTAATAGTACAGGATTATAGCTAAGCCAGCTTTGCTAAAAATTCAAAACATATTACGTAAGACTGAATAGATCCATAGTATGACTGAGACACAACAACATGTTGTACCTCTGATGGCTTGAGAGTTTGGATTAGTTTCTGCGGAAAAGACAAGTTTAAGTGAAATATTAATGACCCATGTTGCTATTTTGTTAATTTTAGATTATTGTAGATTTTAGGTGCAGAATCTCAAAAGTCAACCTCATTTTGGACATGCTCGTGTTTGGATATAAAATAAATGCTTGATGAAATCTTTCCACTTTCTGCTGCTTATATTCTATACAAATCAGGACTGTCAGTGTTCTCATGTTAATGGCCACCGTGGAAACATTACCTCACAAGACTGTGTTTGTTGTCAACATCTGTTAGAGAAGCCACAAAAAATGACATTTAAAACTTGTCCTGCCGCCAGCACTGACCTGCTGACTGATAATAATAATAAATTAACTCTCAATTGTCCCACAGTGGGGGAATGTCAGTCTCTGCTGAGGTCAGCGCCTGGGGAGCAGTTTGGGGTTAGACACTTGCTCAGGGCAACCCAGCCTACTCCACAGCTCCTGCAGCCTGGCTCTGACTTCAGTGTATCAGTGCACCAGTATGTTCAGGAAAAACAAAATCTCATGCCAAAGTTCTGGTGAGTTATTTTCGTGTTGTTCTGTTCACTGCACCTCACCCATTCATGTATTCCATCTCTTTGGGTCTGAACAAAAGCTCATCTTGTGCCATTCCTAGAAATAAACTGAAGAAATAAGTCTCGGAAGCATTTGGACATTTTATTGTCTCCAAACTTTTCAGATCAGTTTGTTCACAATCCCTCTCAGCTGGAAGCAGCAATTTTCGCCTGCAGAGACGAGGACGACCTCCTCCGATCTGCAGTGGCGGTAGTGGGAAAACAAATGCAGTCATGGTTTTTCGAGGAATATGTTGTCACATTCACAGAAGGGTAGCAGCGTATAAATCCAGCTGTTTTGCTGTGGGATTTAGCATGTGTGTGTGTGGAAGAGTGTGTGGGCTGCAGTCTCTTCCGTTAGAGCAAAACTGAATTAAAGATCACAAATGTTATTTTGCAGATCAACAAACTCTTGTGGCTCATTGAGTTACATGTACATATTAATTATGTGAAGACTGAGTGACTGAAATAGATTATTATTCAAACCAGTAGAGGCTTTAAATGCTGTAAAGCTGCCCAAAAACACTTTGAGTAAAGACAGCCACTCATAAACAAGCTCAGCTGGGATATGATTTACAGTGTACGACACATGACATGACTCTGTAAGTTAGTGCTTTGAACCTTAAGACCTACCTCTATGTAATTAGACTATCACACTTACATGTGCTGCTAAATAGGTCAAATGTTAACTGTGTCTTTCATGTACATTTGCTCATAACTTCTAAACACAAAGTGCAGCTCTGGCTGAGGGAAAGGCCATTAGTTTTGCAGGTAGTATAGTACTGGTCACGGGCAGACTACCAGGCGCTTCTCCTGTGGAACCAGCTCCCAGTTTGTGTTTGGGAGGCAGGCATCCTCTCTACTTTTATGGTCAGACTTTCCTTTTTGTTAAAGCTTATACTTAGCTTTGGACTGAACCATTGCTTAGTTATGCTGCTATAGGCCTAGGCTGCTGGATTATGATGCACTGAGCACTTATCCTCTACTGTCTCTCACACCGAGCTCCTATCCTCGAATTTCGTATCTATTTTCTTCCCTATTTCTCTCATGCAATTGTGTGCTACTACTTTATAGCAGCTGTGCGTCCCTCTCTCCATCTCCCCTCCCCTCCCCCTCCATATTCTTCTAAGTGTGTCTGGCCTAGAGTTGTGAGTTTCAAACCTGTGCAGCGCCACACTCCACCATTTGTGGTCTTGGTCTCATCAACCTACCCAGTCTTTATAGCCTGCAGTTATCTACTCCAACCTAAATACATCATTCTCCATCCTGCCTGTGATGCATCAAATATGCAGTCATTATAGCAGCTAACTCACCTGTGAAAGAATAACTGCTGTCACTAACAGCTTTAGATCGTTTTCAGACCGTCTTGAGACAATTTATGCTGTTGTTGTCGCTACATAAAGAAAATTAAATTGATTTGATGTGCTCAGATCAGTTTTTCTGTTTCCAAGTGTGTTTTTTTTCCCTATCAAAGCTCTTCAGTTAGCTGAACTAGACTTGAACTCTGGCGATGTCCCTCTATCAGCTAGTGGTTGGTTACGGTAACTTTTGCTGTTGCAAGCGTCATTATGCAAACTTCACTGCTCAATCTGCAAAACGCTTGTCACGCGTCAACTATCACCTCGTCCACCTCCTGCCTCGTTTGTCTTGGCACCTCACACCAGAGTTTTGGCCCGCAGCTCAGCTGCTGCGAAGCCAACTACTTTTGCCTGAATATGACCACATAATCTCCAGCTGGCATCCAACTGCATTTTTACCTAGTTGGAGACTGAAATGCTCTATGTAATAGGTCAAAGGTTGGAGTTTTGAAGCAACAGGACGTAAGAATTTGCTTTAATAACCACATGTGCCAGAGCCATAGTTAGTTGAAATATTTTTACCAACTTCCTGAATTACTGAATAAAAGGGGAAAGGTCTGAATGGTGAAGCGGCGGAAGCGGAAACCATAAACAGGAGTCTAAACAATGTGGAACCTTTAATACGTCATCTGTTTCTACCCAGAGAAAACCGTATCATGCATCCTGTGTTCTTCAGAAAGGAAGACATAAACTCTGGCCAGGAATGAAGGAATATCATTTCAATCATGCAACAGCAATGAATGGTTTCGCTCCTAGAAACTGTGGCAGGACTCTAAAGCTGCAACCAGACAGACAAACTAAAGCTGATATGAAACGTTCAATGATGAAGCTGAAAATGTTTGAAAGACAGTTTTGCTAAATGTACATTTGTCCTTTGGCTTCAGAATTAATACCAACTTTGTTTGGCAAATTTTGGGTTTACATTACAAGATGTCCCTTGCGATGGGTCTTAATTTAATTACTTAAATCTGTGTCTTTGTACCTCTACTGGCCTTGCAGTCGCAGTGCAAGTGTTTTGACTTGTGCTTAATTACTGAGAAGATTACGTAAAGAGCCTTGTTGTGAGGAGGCCTACTTTTTAGCAGCAGAGGCCCACCATGTCTCATCTGCCGCCTTTCTTTCATTTTAATGAACTAAACCCTTAATTTTTGTAACTCTGTCATGTGTCTCCACTTTATGTTGCAGCCCTCAGGCCGGGTCGTAACATCACTTATTGCAGGGTTGGCAGACCTCTCCAGATGCCAATGTAGAAGAACATTTAAAAAAAAGCTTAAAATCAAATCAGCTTTATTTGATATATATTGTGTATGTACACGCATAGAAGGAATCTGTTCTCTGTCTTTAACCTGACCAAGTGAGCACACTTGGAGCAGTGAGAAGCCAAGGAGCACGCAGGGGAGTTTGTACATACCTCAGCCATAGAGATAGAGGGCACTGAACCAGTGAACTCATTGTTCCAAAACATACATAATTACTTTCAAACACAATTTATCTCAAGGTAGCCGTGTTTTCCTTATAAAAAAGACATTTTGTCATGTGTGAGTTAATAAGAGGGCCGATGTAAAAGTGGCACAGATCACAAAGACTTCCAGAAAAGTAGGTATTTTTTACAGTAAAATGTACCTTTTACTTTTACTTAAATATGACTAATATGTGTTAAGTTATACTGTTGAGGCAGCACCAGCACATAATGTTGTAATAGATAAAGAATCTGTGGGAAAAAAGGGTGTAGAAACCTTTTGTGTCTTTAGATATCCCTCAAGTGCGTCGTATCCGAGGACTGCACGTCTGAAAAACAGTCTGAGGAATCGATTAGAAAGAAGTGAGATCACCAGACCTCTGTTACCTGCACTTCACCCGTGATGATGCTTGCAGCTCCAGGCTATGTTAGCCAGTACTGCTCAACACACTCACTGACTGAACTGTTGGCAGGTAAATTGCAGTGTAAGTGAACTCCCAGGTTCTGACAAGTAAGACGAACACGTGGAATAATCATATCATACCTGACTCTTGCAAGCTTCAAAAATATTTTAAGTAATGCTGCTAGGTGTACGTTTGTGTCTCACTCTCTGAAGACAAAGATCAGTGAAAATGGTCTCCAAAATGTCCTTGAGAGGGGCGTCCGTTCCTACGTCCTCTAAGCTGCCTGAGACAGAATGTCACAGAGAGTCAGCCATGTAGGTGACAGGTGACAAACAGCACATTATCTGTGAACGCGCACAAACACTTTTGACCTGCCTGCAGCAATCACCAGATACAACGACTATAAATACTGACCAGAGATTGAACTAGAGGTCCCGGATGCTTCGCTGTTTACACTCTAAATAAACAGAGGTTCAAATGACACAGTAAAGGCATTTAAATTAAGTTTCTGGCTTTGACTCTGGAGCAGTCTCAGATTACATAAACGTTGAACAGAAAAATCATCTTTTCAAAAGTTACTGGCACCCAGAAACCTCATCCCCTGTAACTGCTATTTATTTTCCCCTTAAGAAAATCTCCCATAGATAATTAATTGAATGTGTTTCTTTTTCTCTTGTGCATATTTTTACCTCAAAACATTTTCCATCATCTTGTATGGCATCAAGTTTTACTTTTATTTTCAGTTCTATAAGATCTGAGCGTAAGGCCAAATCATGGATTTGTTTTACATGCGTTTTAAGTCTAATTTCACTAATTTACAACAATAAAATTGCTTTTGATTAAACTGAATTAATCAATCGTGAGTTCTGAGGCAGTGCTTAATAGAGCAAACAAACAGTCACGAAAACAAGCACACAATTAAACCACCCCAACATGCATTCCTAATGAATTCCTCGTGTTGGGCCGGTTGTCTGGCAGAAACATACATTGAAGAACATTTAAGCTGCATACGTACTGCATGCTGCAGGCTTTTATTAAGAGGCTATCCTGCCAACCGCCGTTGTTAACTCTCCTCATAAAGCATGTGTAATGATTTACTTTACACATATTTTTCCATTCCCCGCCCGGGGGTCAGCAGCCAATGGCTTGTCAGAAGTTCGCAAGTGCTATTTAAGACGCAGCCAGTTCAATGTGCTTCAGATATATCAGCGCAGTGCGCGCAACAGGACGCGCTGGATTAAGAAGGACCATACTCACTCCGGGGCTGCTGTCTGTGATTGATTTGTACTCAAACGTTAAAACCATTTTTCTCTAAAAGGAATAAGCTGTAAAAGAAATGAAATCGTGGAAAGTTCTGTTTCTGTACTTCGTGGTGTTGAAAGCAGCTGTGCAGTATGTGACGTCCTTGGAAGAAGAGCTCTCCGATTCTATTTTGGGTGAGTTGCCAGTTTAACTTCCTCCACATTTGCCTCTCGCACACATCAGCAGATTTTTTGCAGGTGTTCACGGGGAGATTTCTCGTGTGAGTGAAATGCGTGTTGAAATGTATGTGCCTATAGCTTTTAGGCGGGTGTGTGTGTGTGTAGTCTGTGCACTATGAAATGAATCCTCTCGATAACGTACTATAGATCACGTGTCTATGACTAAACTCGTCTTTGTGCGCTTTGGCGAATACTCAACTCTCACTACTCTCACTACTATCAGTCACTATGAGAGTCGGGATGGACATGTTTGTTTTTCAGTTCACAGTGGAGCAACAAAGTGGTGGAAAACATTCAGGCCACTAATGTTCCCAACAGGAGCTGATCTACACCAGGTTTAATAACGTGCATGTGTAATTATTAGAATATGGATCATTAAACTGTTCAAACCGTTAACTATGTGAATATTCTTACCCCCACCACCCCACCCCCTCTCTGAAACCAGCCCTGTGAGTTCAGTCAGCTGACAGGACCACTGAAACTTGGGTAGATTATAGCCGGTGAGGTGGAATGAACAAAGCTTGAAAAAACCCCTCCTGTGTTTCTATGGAGCTCAGTTCTGACCAAGTGAACCCCAGTAACCCCTGTCTACTGATCTCGTTCAAGGTAGAGCCGCATGTATTGAGGGGCCCCCGAGGGGCCAGGGCTTATTGCATCCAGTCTGTCAGTTAGCTAGTCAAGCGTCTCGAGCATTAGATAAGATTTTTACATGCACCAAAAACAACTGCCATACAGACGAGGGTCTTGTGCTGCTTAATTATTTGTTCAAGGGAAAAATGTCCTCATAAATCACGCGGCTGACATGTTTACCTCCTTCTCCTTCAGGTAACTTCCTCGACCCCCTGAAAGACTTGCTTGACCACAAGGATGACGGTAACAAAACCGTTGCCAGGTTCTCCCTCCGCAAACCATCCCATCCTGATGATGACCTGTGCTATGTCATTCCTGGCAAACCAGACTCCCTGGCAGCCTGCACCTTCAACAGCACCTCCAAAACCTTCCTAGTAATCCACGGATGGACGGTGAGCTTGTTGTGACCTGCCTCTGTTTTTCAAAGTCCTTTTGTTCAGTGTGACTTAGAAAACGAACACCTGTGAGTGGCTGGAAGGGTTTTTTATTGGATTCTGGTGCAACCATGTCTCGCCAAAACAGTATCATGGTCAAGTTGTTCCTAAAAAAGTGCTGTAAAATTAATTTGCAGGTGTTACACATTTCAGAGTACGGTCATTATTTTCTTGTGTATGACTTGTGTCGTCTGACTGTCCTTTCAACAGCTGAGTGGCATGTTTGAGAGCTGGATGCCTAAGCTAGTATCAGCGCTGTACGAGAGAGAGCAGACGGCCAACGTTATCGTGGTGGACTGGCTCAACTCGGCTCAGAATCACTATGTGGTCGCGGCTCAGAACACCAAAGCAGTGGGACAGGAGATCGCTCGTTTCATCGACTGGATAGAGGTCAGTGGGGCCAGAGTTTTACAGGTTCAATCCAAAATGTTTTGATTTAGATTTTTAGTGCAGGGAATAAACTTGTGGAACAGTTTTTATAGTAATAAAAACAATATTTCAGTAACTTCTATGGTGGCATATTTTATTTATTTGTCAAAATTCTATCACATCTTATTATTTTTAACTTATACTTGAAAGGAAACCACCAACATGCCCCTTGAGAACATGCACCTGATTGGCTACAGCCTTGGGGCCCATGTGGCAGGGTTTGCTGGCAGCCATGCAACTAATAAAGTCGGAAGAATAACCGGTAAACAAGACCGAACATAACATTTTTTACTACATCTTAAAGATTCTTGCAAATACGGGTAAACTCATTGGAACGCTCCTCTCCGTCTGTAGGTCTGGATCCAGCTGGCCCTGATTTTGAAGGCGAGCACGCCCACAGACGCCTCTCTCCAGATGACGCTCACTTTGTGGACGTTCTCCACACCTTCACTCGCGGCTCCCTGGGTCTCAGCATCGGCATCCAGCAGCCTGTGGGTCATGTGGATATTTACCCCAATGGGGGCAGCTTCCAGCCAGGCTGCAACCTCAGAGGGGCCCTGGAAAAGATCGCTAACTTTGGGTTATTTGGTAAAAAATCACTTCTACTGTATTTGTATGTCGAGAATCATACTTCTATGAATCACTGAAGCAAGGCATGTTTCTTACATTTACTTAATTTGTCCTGTGACCAGCCAAAAACTAAACAAACCTATACGTTTCCTATTCATCTTACTATTCGCTGCGTGTGTTTAATCATTCTCTCCTCTTTCCTCGTCAGCTATCACTGATGCGGTGAAGTGCGAACACGAACGCTCCATCCACCTGTTCATCGACTCTCTGCTGAACGAGCAGGAAGCGGCCAAGGCCTACAGGTGTGGCAGCAACGACATGTTTGACCGCGGCATGTGTCTGAACTGCCGCAAAAGCCGCTGCAACACGGTGGGCTACGACATCAGCAAGGTCCGCAAGCCGCGCAACGTTCAGATGTACACCAAGACACGAGCCTCCATGCCTTTCAGAGGTCAGCGTTTAAACTCATCTCTGCTGTCACGTGAAAAGCGTTGCCCCATTTTTTCTTTTTCTTACTTAACCAGAGCAAATAATATTACGAAAACAAGGCCCAGAGCCTAATCCCCAAAAGCATCTCCGACAAAATGTGATTCTGGCTGATGCAAAAGTCAGACCACGTGCAGGTTCTTAATTTTGCTAAACCCACTGAATCTGAACGGTAACTGTTTTATGACCCACATGCAAACTAATGTTGCGTACTGTTGCTGCCTGTTACAGTTTACCACTATCAGCTGAAGATCCACTTCTCCAGTAAAGTGAACAACTCAGAGATGGAGCCTTCGCTTACTGTCTCCCTGTATGGAACCACAGGAGAGGCTGAAAACCTGGAGCTGAAGCTGTGAGTGAGCAGATTGAAATAAACATGTAAAAAGAGAATTACAGCGCTGTGACTTGCATCTTGCAAGTTTTATGAGCTGTTTTGTGCAAGTCAAAAATGTGATAAATAGTCATATAACGACAAACACACAGCAAAGTTGGCTCATTATTATGTGTGGTTATATTATGTTTTTTTTTATGGCGCATGCTTTATGAGCTTTACAGCTAAATAAAACACTCTATTAGTGGAGCGCTAACATTTCTTCATGTTTGTGTGTCCTGCAGAAAGGAGAAACTTGTGACAAATAAGACACACTCATTCCTGCTGGTGACAGAAAAAGACATCGGTGACCTAATGATGCTGAAGTTTAAGTGGGAGGAGACCAACGGGTGGTCTGCCTCTAGCATGTTGAAGATGGTTTCCTCTTGGTGGTCGGGCTCAGACAGCGCCAACATGGAGGTTCACAAAATCCGCATCAGAGCTGGCGAGACTCAACAAAAGTAAGTTGAACTAATGATAAAAGTCTGAAAATTATATACATAAGAGATCAAAATTTATTTATTTTACTTGTGTCTTTACTTGTGTTATCCCCAGAGGAAACATCCTAAGGATTCAGTTTACCCCAGATTTTCCCTTGAAAGGCCATTAGCTTTGGGGCCAGATATTCATATGTCCTTCTTGATGAATTGCGGTCATTGTTAACTTGGTTTGTCCATAATTTGTCCAACAATCCAAAATTAGACAGAACTCATACCCATCAGTTAGAATTCCACTTATTTTGCGCTGGCTAGGACATGTTAGCATGCTAACACGATGGTGAACATTGGCGGAATGTTAGTATACTGACGTTAGCATTTAGCTTAAACTGCTTCCTAATGCTGGCTTAAAATGGGATTGTGTTTATCATGTTCACGAGAAATGTCCATATGAACGCCGCCCTCTTGTGGTGTTGATGACCTCTTAATTAAAAATTAGCGGTCAAGTTCAACTTTATGAATTGTGATGGCTAACAGTTTAGCTTGCTAAATTGCTAGCCTCTGCGGCTGCTAGGCGGCAATCGTTGCCTAGAAGCAGTGTTTTCACAACCTACAGTCGATGTTAGCAAGCATTTTGTGTGCACAGTTTCCTCTCTGTAACCACAATCTCAAACAACGAGCGCATACAAATAATTTAAATAAATGTATTTCTCCAACAGGATGGTGTTCTGTGTAAAAAACCCGGATACCAAGGATTTAACACAGGAGGTCACATTTGTACGATGCAAGGATGCGTGGAGGACAAACCCGAAACGGCGAGCGTCGAAAAGGTGCGTTACCCTGCATTTAGTCCACTTACCAATTTTACGTCACTGTTAAAGGCGATAAATAACTATAAACTTTGCCTTGTTTCTAGATTAACTCTGAAGAACCACTGACCTCGAAAGGAATGCACCCATTTTGTCCATTTCAGTACTTAGATAATTTATACATCTGTAAATTTTATCCACCTGCATATTTGTCTAATATTCAAAACACTTAAAAGCTTGTATATATCCACAGACCTATGTATGTTATTTAAGGCGATATATATGTCAATACTGTGTAATATTTTGTAAAAAGATGTTTTTACAACACGTAACTGTAACTTCATTGCTGTACTTTAATGCCATTGCCTTTGGGGTACCTTTGTCCAAATATGGCCAAATTCATGGTTACACTCAAAGTCAGCAAGGACTCACTTGACCATGTTTGGTTCTGGAGGTACTGGTGCCCTATTGTGTGGAATACCTTGAGTTAAATTTAAAGGAACCACTGTAAAAAGATAATGTTCTGCAGACTGCTGCTTAGAGGGGAAAACGATGGGAAGATAATGTTAAAGATGAATATCTGTAGGTGTTTTAGGCAATACGGTGTCGTTTATTTACCTTTATGTATTATCTTAAAAAAGCACCACCTAACTGAGCATTCACCACTGTGGCTCTCAGCATTGTACGGGGCTGAGGGATTTGCATCAGTGTGCCTTACTGTAAAGTAAGCTGTTGCAGACTGAGCTTGTTTTTTTTTTCCTACTCAGTATGCGTTGCTATTATTATTCTGTGTGCACCTGAAACTGCAAAAGCTATTGTTTTGAATGCACAACATTTACTGCTGCACCTCTGCCAAGGTGACGTGTTACTCTGAAGCTGTCACCTCGACAAAGTGCCGGACATTCTTCTGCTAATGTTTTGTTGTGAGTATTTAATGCTCTATGTTATGTAGAAGGCTAATATCAGTGTTTTCACATATTTGTCATGTATTTAAACGCAATTTCTTCTGTGCATAATATAGATGTTTTTAACTAACGCACATCTATTCATGGGTACAATTCCAGTTCTCTGGGCAATATCATAACGTCAGCTCTTTTGCGATCGGTACTGTAATCATTGTGACTTCATTTCTACGTCTTTTATTTAAAAAAAAAAAAAAAGTAGAAATATCTTACTTTTGCACTGAGAACAGAGGTAGAGATTGCTAAACAAAGTTACTTGTACAGTAAACGCATGTAAATACATATAATAGCATTCGTAGTATGAAACTCTGCTAGACCTGTTAAATATTTTTTTCCTCTGGATGTGCATTTCTGTAACCCTTTGTACATACTTGTAAATATGTCTCTGTAAATTCTTTAATAAACCAAACCTACTATGTAATAGGTCATCTTGACTTGTGTTTTAGGACTGTGTCTGCAGAAAACATTCACCCCTTTGACTATGAGTTTATCACACCAAAGCTGTTTGTTCCAGCAGTCATTTAACAATATAATCCCCCACGTTATAAGTTATTGTTAAATAATCCAAAATATGTGGTGGTACATCTTTATGTCCTTGCAGTTGTGACACCAGTAGACACTCAAGGTAACCCAAGAGACAAACTAAATCAGGATACTCTGTGTACACAGACAGCTGTAGAGTTGACAACGTTGTATGAAAGGTTGGAAACCACTACAAACATATTTCTATTAATAGTAATCTGTAGTTGTTTGAACATTCTCAGATTAGTACTCGAGAAAAACGTAGAATGAGTCAAAGAAAATCCCTCATAATTATATTTACTGTACATACAGTACATGTGTTTGTAATTGCTGACAATTACAGAAATTGTTGACTCTCACTTTGTTAACCTCTCTCATTGTAAACAACAGTATTCCCCCCAAAAGTCAAAGGTCCAAGTGATCGCCAATTTGCAACTGTTGTCCATCCTCCGGTGATAATATTGTCACACACACACTAAGGTAAAAAAAAAAGATAGAAATTAACATCCTAAACTCAAATCTGCTCAGTACATTAGCGCGCAAGTTAAAAAACAGCAACAACAAGGACGCAACAAGGGTAAGACTGGCTTTGAACGACTATGGGTGTACTGCAAGAGTATGTGGGTCCTCTGAGAAGGGATCTGTACACAGTTGGCAACAACAGCAATACTTTCCACAACACATCCTCGCCAGGAGACTCTCGCCGCCACTCTCAAACTGTAGTTTGACAATTTGGGTAATGAAGAGTAACGACAGATGCACGATGACGTACGGACATCAGTCAAGAGCAAGTGTGAGCATGTGTCTTCACCGGTCACCTGCAGAACTGTTCTTAATTTGGAGCAAAGATGGCAGTGGGAATGTCTTCAGTGTGGCACATCTCCGATAACCATATATAAAATGAATTAACTTGACATCAGAGGTCACTCCAAGTCACGGGTGTTGAGGGTACGGCTGCAGAGACAGACGGTGCAGCCCATAAGTCCAGACAGGGTCAGGATGGCCAACAGGATGACCCACCAATGAGCCTGCAAAGAACACATGAAAATATATGGATTTGAATCTGAACTGAACTTGCACTTTAACACCAGTAAAATAAAACCCATCTGTTGTGTTCAGCAGCAAGTGATATTTCGCACTTCGGTTCAAATGACTTTTCCATCTAGAAAACAAACCGTAGAGGAAACACAACACAAATGAGACAAACTAGATCTAATCAGACAACATAGCCACTAAGAAGTGTCACAGAAAACTTTGATCAGTTGTGCTTGAAGTTAATCGCTGATAAATGTAATTGTACTTCCTGTTGATCCACTGATTCACCCACATACTGAAAGTGTTGTAGTCTGTGACCTGGAAAAAGTAGGCAAGATCTGCAGTTTTAAACCTTGTGAGAAGTATAAATAGTTTTGTTACAGAAGATGTAACATACTGTGAATTCTTTACAAACCAATGAAGGCATTATTAACATACTTTTGCAATGATTTTTCCATATGGAGTATAATTCCCACATCCAGGGCTTCTGTGAAGAAATTTATCCTCAGTCAAATCCACAACACTTAATCATTACATAATAAAAGTGGGGGGTCACCTCTGTCTTCAGCGTAACGGACGACTAAGCTCCTGAGACACCCTTAAAGGCAAAATGAGCATTCCTGATTCTCCATGCTGTCATGAAAAACTAAACCTTCAAAGGCAGCTACGACTGAAACAGTGAAGACAGCTGAACATCGAGGCAGGAAGTTAAACAAACACGCTGAGCTGAGGATGTGACCTCGGGCCTCATCTGCCTTCTGCTCCTTCTTCACAGATTAAACTTCAGTTTGTCCAAGAAACAATTGAAAACACAGAACTGCGTCCCTGAAAAACTAAAATATCTAAAATATCTGTAGCTGATACATGCGACTGAACAGCACCACAGATGAGTAACAGTTTTGTGGAAGACTTATTGCTAGTTTGCTAATTTGCATACCTCTCCCCTGTTTTGTTTTCGCAAGTATCCGAAATGTTCAAATTTTTCGTAGGAGATGATGTTGCTCTACTGCGCCACTAGTAGTCAAAATGTACCACTACACCCAGAGCGACTTCAAAGTCAAAGTTGTGAAATAGTTTAGGGGAAAACAACCACATATGGTGAGAACTAGACATGGGTGAAAGCAAAAGCAGTTTTTATGGCAACCAGTGTAGAGAAAAAGGACAGCCAGCAAAGTTATGTTAGTTATATCTCTCTGTGATTGATTAGCATCCTGTAAGCTAACATCCTGTTAGCCTCCGTGATTTAGTCATATTTAGTACAAGTTGGATCATCATGGTCATTAGAGTTGCCTGGGTTCCTTCATAATCATAAAGCCTTTGAACTGCACCACTCACTATCAACATGCTTTTGCAAATCACAGTGCTGTGTGTAGTTTTGCCTCTTTAAACTTCCTGATAGCAGGACTGGCTCAGATCGGACATCTGGCCCTCATACGACAAACAGATGTTCCTCAGGCTCCAAATGCACAACAGCCCTCTACCAGCATGGGTTCCACAGGTCAGCAAAGATCACTTACCAGTAAGCCTTCTCACCTGTAAACCATCCATTTATCCTGAACATGATAAACATCAGTAAACTGAAGATAGCTTTTAAACATCTCCGTGGCCTGATGATTTTAGATGTTCAAGCCATAACTACCTTCATCCACTCTGCCAGGTCGTCGAACTCGTCCAGATTCAAAAACGAGTTCTTCAGCCTGGCGATGGGTCCGTCTGCATCCAGGATGCGACACACGTGGAATTTATCGCAGTATCCTCGGTTCCCAGAGCATGGAGCACCCCCTACCAGGGGCAACGCTTTTTTCTGGAAGTGACGAGACAGTACAGACGAGGTGGTGCTGGCACACGTCTCAGGCTTATCTGCAGTATACACACAAAGAAATTATATAATTGTTTATACTGTATATAGTCATGTTCAGTGACAGAGCGAGCAAGTTAATGATATATAAGAGTATATGAAAAGTCTGAGTGATTGAAGCCACTGTGACCTGTATTGTTTTTTTGTGAAACAATAAAACAATAATGTAGAGGGGTGACTTTAGTACAAATGAACATAGGCGGGTTTGTTAGGACAGTGTAAACACATTCCTTAGTAGTAGAGGACAGATGGGTGCGTGGTTACCAGGCTGCTGGCAGCACATGTAGCATTTCTCTTCCCTGGAGGAACCTGGACAGTCGCACTGCTGCAGACGGTGCTTCACACACACAGACTCACCACAGACCTGCAGCACATGGAAGCAGAGACTCACATTAAGAGCGGGGCATTATAACAACAGGCTGACAGTGCAAGAGGCCAGGTTTATCTTCTACATTATGTATGTGGTCAAAACAGCATCCCTTTGTCTAAACTTCAGTACTGACTGCGTTGGTATGCTTGTGTTCTTTCATCTGCACAACCAACAACATGTTTGTTTCAGTTTCAATATCACCAGGTTTAGGCTGAGAAGGTGAGACGTCAACAACAAACCTGCTAAAACCATCTAAATACATACAAATAGTTAATATGAGCTAGATTAAGATGTGTTTATGAGTAATGTTTCTAGTATACAGTCTTTGTCCTGAAATGATACCTGTTTGTTTTGATACTTGGAGAAAAGAAGTCTCTGCTGCAGTGAAAATGTGTAAATTATATATAAATGTAAAAAATGTTCATCATTTATTACAACTTTTATGAATTTTGGAGAGTTTACGGCTCATGTCATTAAAGGATTATCTGCTGCACACATGTTTTTTATGTTTATCAAAGGCTGAAGTAAATTTTAAATTTGACTTGTTTTGATGAACTGGATCTGTGTTGTTGTTTTTTTGGACAAAGGAGTCAGTTTTTGTTCGTTTGATTCAGTGAAAACTTGTTCTTTTCTTTCGTTTCCTTTTCTTGGAACATACCATTTTCACAATCCTTTAAATGGCTTTGGATCTGGGATCAGGTCACCAGAGGTTAGCTCAATTAGCACATCTGGAGGGTGCTATATCCAGAACCAGTGATGAAGCAAGATTCACAGCTGGAATGAATTCATCTCCTCTCCTGCTTGGAGGATGGTGGCGCATTTTGGTCAAGATGAAACCTTTATGGAATCCCACACTGTTGTTCTGGTAAGTCGGATTCAGTCAGACCTTTTCTCAGCAACGCTGTGTTGTAATGATGCATTTACAAATAAAGCAGCTTTATGGGATAATGAATCATCTGATTCCAGAGGATTTTTTTCCCCAGTTCATCTGAGCTGTAACAACATGAAGCACTTGATGTTGTTTACTTGCAGGTTACAGCTCCATAAAGATTATCACAGGAATGAAGAAAAATAGTTTCAAATGCCTCCCTCTGCATCATTTATGTGTGTAGATCAGAGTGATTAGACATGTGCTCTGTTGCCTAGCTGGTATGTCACGCTGTACTAACACTGCGCACAAACTACTGACTGTATATAAAGAAGGATAAGATAAGATTTTGCCGCCTTGACTGTGCCTGACTCCTCCTGACTCTTGGCTAATTAAAAAACGGGCAAAGAGATAAAGCCGGAGTGGAGACGAAGCCTAGACACGTACTGACCTCAGACAACCTTACCGGCCTTATTCTCAACTTTAAATGGGTTATACACACATTTTTAATGTGTAAATTGGACATTTGGACGTTTTAACATTGAGGTCTATGGTGATTGGGTTTTGGAGTGGTGGTCATTGTGGTGTGTGGTCATTTTTCTGCCCCAGAGTTTGTTGCTTGTGTGACGGGCAGACACACAGTATGCGAGTGTTTCCTCTACGTTTCCCTCTCATTAAGGAGGATGTTGGTTTCTGTTCTACGAGCAGATTCTTGATAAATTGCTTGCAACACGTCAGCACCTGCACTGCAGAAAGAGTCGTATCTCAGTCATAAAGTAACTCTGAAAAACAAACATTCTCATGTTGTTTTCCAACTTATAAAACACAGTACAGTTTGCAAAGTAGTTAGCCATGATTTAAAATGTAGTAATGACGTGCTTAAATAGGGTCCAATGTGTGAAGATGCAGGTATTAAAGGTTTAAACTCTTATTCAGAAAATGTACTTGAGACTGTTTTTCTCTGCTCTGCTCAGATGAATAAACTCTTAAGCTCAAGATGTGTCAGTTGTTCATTATGTGATCAGACTGCTATCCTTGAGGTCCGAATGCATTTTTTTTTTCAAGATCAGCTTTGCAAGATTGCTGCACGCTTGCAAACTTTGCCTTGTTGGGTAATGGAGCTGTAGCCTGTTGAGTCACACTCTGGTGCTGTCTGCCTCACCCCGTTCGTGCAGACACGCGTGCCCTGGCTGCAGACGGTGAGGTTTTCCTTGGCATTCGGCTCGGGGCAGATCGGGGAGAGGCCCGAGCACACGCTCTCTTTCTGACAGTCTGTCTCCTCGTCGCACGTGCTGCCCGCCGGCTTAAACTCACAGTCCTGACCACAACACAGGCCCTGACTCGGACTGACGATGGACAAGTGAAAAGACAATACACACACACAGAGATAAACATAAAAGTAACACATCAACAACACAAGGCTGCATTTGGAAGATATAATCAAAATAGTTTAGATGATGGTTAATAACACTGTGGTGCACCACTTAAATTAAAAATGATGGAATGATGATAGTGAGAGGCAGCTTTATGCACAATGAGGTGTTGCGTCTCTGTGCTTCACCTGCAGACTTTGCCAGGTTTTAGCCGACACTGGACTCCTACGGGCTTCTTAGCGCTGTAGCAGCAGACGTCTGTGTCGTTGTGGCCGACATCACACTCCTCACCTTCCTCCACAATCTGGTTTCCACAAATGGGCTGATCATTGACTGGCCAAAAAAAGAAAGAAAATAAAAAACACTCATGCAAATAAAAACACACCTGTAAATACACACACAGATACTGGAAGTCATGGCAGACGACCATTATTTATAGTGACTAATGCACAGTGTAAACTCTGGCCGAGAGGCTGCAGCCAGTGCGCAGGTGGACGCAAATGTTTATCCCTCACCCACGAAGCAGTCGTCTTTCTTCAGCTTCAGGACCTTGCTGATGTGTTCGACGCTGCAGGGCGAGAATTTGTCGTTGTTTTCGCGGACCTCGTCTGTGGCGTGAGGGAACATCAGGTACCTGCCTTTGCCGACACTAGAGCCGAGGTTCCCGCAGTTAGAGCCCTCATCATGCTGCAACACAGACGAGACATGCGTGATCACTAGAACTGAAACAGACAGGAGGGGGACACACACGATCCAGCTGAGGGAAACCATTTGCTTCCATTTTAACCACAGATGGGGAAATGAAATCCCTTTATTGCGGAGCTCAGTGGAGTCATCACAGTCAGTATAAATATTTTCAGCTATCCTTATTTACAGACCACATTTCATTAAGTGTTTTAGTTATCTTTGTTGTGTATTGGGATAAAAATACACATCCTCTAAGCAGTCGAAGGATTTCCACAGAATCTAATGCCCCTGAAACCGCATGGGAATGTTGTGGGAACCCAAGGACGCGCACAGAGCGCTCCTCCTGCTGTATTTCTGGGAGTCATCTCCTCAGGATGTCAAACTCTCGGTTGAGTTAAGAGACCAGGACTTGAAGTGAACATAGACCCATGCTGAGGGAACAAGCCTTGATGTGGGTATCCCTGCATCTGGTCTTGATTAGGCTATAATGAGTGATAATTTTATAGTGTTCATTTAAATCTGTCAATATTTACAGCTCTGGGTTTGGCCCTATAAAACAGCAGATGTTGGAACTTTTTCTTTAAAATGGTTAATTCTCGGTGTCATGTCCTCTTTTGGTATCACACCAATTTTTGTTTTGAGCAACATCTCACGCACGCATGAGATGTCCTTTGCTATATCCTGTTGTCTCGGCTATTTTACGGCTCCTCAGCTCAAAGGGGACAATAGACTAAAAGCAGGGATAACTATTTTTATTCTGCCAACGTTATGAAAGGCAATAAAAGAAACAAAGCTGTTTTTGAAGCAACGGCTCAGGAATCCAGGAATGTATGCGACTGTCGATAATGCACTCTTGACATTTCCTACACTTCCTGTTTAGATCTGTTATGCACCTGCAGAAGTTTTACAGATGCATTTACCACAGACATAACCTTGGTGCAGTTTCACAATAAACAACACGTAAAACTAAAACAAATGTTGACACTAAAAGGGGTTTCCACCCACAGGGAAAAACATGTGTGTCAAGTGTCGCTATATATTTTGCGTTGTGTTGCATGTGTAAGAAAGATTATCCATGCCATGCATCATAAATTAGATTTAATGGAAATAAGGAGGAGCAGAACAGCTGAAGTAAAAACCTAAAAGAGCAGAGTGGGAAGCAGAGTCTCAGTCCAAACAGACTAAATGACGCCTGACTTTTGGATGCTTGCGGAGAAGGTTTTCTTTTTCCTTGGGGTTAATGAAGAAGCACACTAAATGCAGCGCACTCCTGTTGGTCCAGACCTGTCTCATCCGGTCCTCAATTCCTGGATCCTGCTCAGTGTGAAATATGGCATATTTTAAAAAAGAGCAAGCCAAGAAAGTCTTTTTTTTTCTAATATGATTTATGGAAATGTGTCCAGCATTAGACTTATTTGCGAAGCAATCTGACAACGAGAGAAACAAAACAATTAGAGAAAGCCCTCCTCAGATCTCTGTGCTGATTACAGACCACAGATTGTAATGCGTCAGTGATTAAAATGCTGTTCCTGTGGTCTTCAGTCATGGATTAACTTGGCAAGGCGGCTGGATTCTTGTGAGATTCGTGACAGCACAACATCATGCAACAAACCCTCTTGCCAGGTTTCAAGTTACAGCCTTGTGGGTGAGCCACACAGGTGCAGACCAATTACCTTTTCACCTCATCTGTTTTTATCTCGCTGTCTTTTACCGACCTCTGTGAGTTGTCTGTCACTTGTGATCTTGACGTGTACTTCATGCATGTGTGACCGTGAACAGTGTATGCTGCAAATGAACTGTCCTCCCTGGGACTATTCATCAATCAATAAAGTTGTCCTGAGTTGACCCTCTAACTAAATCTGAATCAGTGTCTGTGTTTTACGTTTGATGAGTTTCTGCTGCATGTGCAAATTCTGCTGACATGCTAACTACATGCCTAGCTTCTCTGGCTGCTTGCCATCTCTCAAAGCTAACCATGCTGTGGACTGACGTGTTTAACCCTTTACAGAAAAATGGTTTGTTCCCTCACCTGTGAAGTATTTTTATAAAACTGCCTACCATATTCCAAACAGTTCCCAAGACTACTTCTCAGGTAGATCTGTGTATCAAACCATCTGGTGCTGGCCTTGTTTCAAACTTCATAAAGAAGACATAATACAGCTGACCTCATGTTTGCAATCAGCCTCTTTTAACTTCAGTTTAACTTTCACCAGAGCTTCAAAGTGATGCGTAGCTCTCATTTTTAAAAGTCAGCGCGCAGATGTTGAGTGTGAAGCGAAGTAGGCCAAAGGCCAAAGCTGCTCTTAACGCATAATTCACTCTACATCACAGCCCACCCCTCACTTGCACATGCATCAAAACTCAGGTGAAGCCTGAAATCAGATCTCTGTACAGACTTCTTCCAGCCTGGAAAGAATGAGACATGCCTGTCACAGATGGAAATACGGTA
The DNA here is from genome assembly GCA_005024645.1 of Planiliza haematocheilus. Classification (NCBI taxonomy): domain Eukaryota; kingdom Metazoa; phylum Chordata; class Actinopteri; order Mugiliformes; family Mugilidae; genus Planiliza; species Planiliza haematocheilus. Next base: position 3,345,650 of record SRSE01000509.1, read on the forward strand.
GTTTAATTTATAAAAAAAAAAAAAGACTGCACGGACTGACATAGCAGAACTAATCTGCTCAAGGACGCCTCAGGAGACTGTTCGGTCTGAGGCCGAGTGAATACCAGCAGGGTTAAAAGAGACAGAGGCTGGCATTTCGGGCAGTGGGAGAAAGGTTGAAGGTGTCAGCAGCCGCCACACATGGTGAGAGGTGCAAGGCATTTGTGTGTATACATGAGCCGTGTGCTGGTATTGTGGTAGCTGAAGGTTGTCAGGGTATGAAAATAAACAGAGACTGTAGGAGACAAAGTGAGTGACACCGGAGCTCCTCCTATTCCCTTATTTGAGATTATCCAGCGAGGCCGAGCCAGGGGGTCCCTATTAAACAAAACCTGCCAATAAAGGCCAAGGTCTATAATGCCCACATAAGTGAATCATTGATGCACAGTTTGTTCCGCTGCAGGGCAAACAGCCATGTATGTCTTGTGAGAATAAGTGTTAATTTTGAATCGCAGGGATTCATCACGCTGCATTACCATTCAGTACACAACCCTCAGGGTAAACACGGAGGAGGGTCCAGGGCGAAAGTTTAACAAACACCCAAAATACGATGAACCTAGGAAAAGTACAAGGCGTGCGAAGAAGAGCCTCTTTGTGCTAAAGGGCGGCTAATTTTATCAGAGCCTTTACACAGCGTACGTTTTAATACGATGGAAGGAAAAGCACAGGGTTCAACAGCGGTTGCGCTGAGTTTGCAGAGTGAGCAGTGGTGAGCAGTAGCACATCAGCCGTGCATGACTGCACGAGAGCATGTCAGTGCTTTTCTCATGGGGTATTTCTCAATGTGTGTTCTTGTCTGCACTTATGTTCTTGTGGACTATGTGAAACGCCATCACTTGATGCCCAAATATTTGATGGGCGTCATCAAGTATGCTACAGGTCTAATTTCAGAATGACTGCACCGTGTCCTCCGTCCTCCAGAGTCTGCACCTCAATTCTAAGTGTCTCTTCAGACTCTGGGAGACTGAAAAACCAAGTACATAGTTCAAAGTCTGGACACTTGGCTTTGAGAAATACCCGGTGAGTAATCAGTTCATCAGTACAGCTACTAATAGTCAGGTATCACCTGGTTTTGTTCAGGTGTTTCGAGTCCCAAGTGGCTGCTTGTTAAACCACAATGTCTAATTTTCAGGTTTTACACATGCAAATTACAGACGATGTGATATATGAGTGTGGAGGCTTTGTGGAAGCTGGTCTGAGAAAGAAAAAGTGAAGTAAATCAGGTGACTTTGTTTGTTTGGCTGTTGGAGGATTAGTAAAAAAAAATACTAATGTTTACAGGGGGTTCGTTTTCCTAGTAATTTTCCACAGAATGCCTGTAAGCCAATAAGTATGTCAATACAAGCCTCCTGGAATTATACCTTGGACCATATAGCCTTTGTTAATGTAAGTAATTAAGTGTGATTTATGCCTCTGCCGGACTAGGCGGTGTAAACTATGCACGTAGCCTACGTCAGTACGAGCCATTTATACTTGTGTCTGCGTCGCTCTGTAAAAACGTGGGATAGATCTGTGAATTTCTGTGTAATAGGTGGATGTTGGTGGCGACTGACCGGAGATCCCAGACTGTGGCCCAGCTCGTGCGCCAGGGTCAGCTGGACATGTCGAGGAGGCAGGAACTGTCCGTAGTTCTGAATTGTGACCAGACCTGTGTTCAGGGAGGCGCTCTGGCCATTACGGATGGCGGTGTGTCGTGAACATATTCCTCCCCAGTTACCTGAAACACAGACATTAGAAGATTAGCTCGGAGGTTGCAGGCTTAGCGTGAAATCACCGAAGCTCATCATCAAGGACTCGTGACGACACGTAACTTCTGCTGCAATCCCTGCACTGATAATGCAGCATCAACGGGCCCAGCAGAAAAGAGCTGCAGACCTAACGAAAAAAGCTACCGTCGCTGCAGTGTGGTATGATTACATAAGTGACCATGTGTTACTGGGAATACCTTAAACCAACAGTGCTTTGCTACTGAAGTGTTATCAACCTCTGAGGCCCCAGATCTGTGGACAGACCAACCAGAAGACCTGCTGAGCTTTTCCCACTTGGCTTCTCACGGTCTACTTTGTCTTTGTGTTGACGTAATGCTCCTCAAAGCCGTTTCCACAGTTAAGAACAGCTGTCCGCATTCTCATGGATGGATGGCTGGGCTTTGACTTTTAGGAGAACATGATCCTTAAGTCCTGTTGGTGACCTGGTGCCCTGTGATGTGTTAGCAGGGCTGTTCAGGGATTAAAGTCACATTTGACTTCAAGTAATTTAACAAAAACCATATTAGAAACTGAAATAAGGGTCGGTTCATCTTTAAGCTCATCAAATGTGTTTCCAAATAACACTGAATAATCATCTCTCAAGGCTCTTTTTAAATGATTGCAACCACCAGTTCTGTGACTTGATGAGTTATATCTACGTTCCCATCCTATCTCTTGTTTTGTTCCTCTCATTTTGTACCGGTACATAGACCGTGTTGGTTGCGTCGGCCTACACACGAGGATTATATAACACCTCTTACACAATGTGGTCAGCTGCACCATTTTGGGGGGTTAAAACCTGTAAGGCGCATGTCTGTTACAGATATTCAGCTCCAATTTCAGAGAAACTGAGGTCAGCAGGTGTCACCGGGGACTGTGGGAACCAGTCGTGGGCATCTGGATCTCCCACCAGCATGTTTTTGTAGCGAAGTGGGCGTAAGTGTGACGTCCAGGAACAGTCAGGGGACAGTTAGAGGTCGAAAAACACACTCCCTATCTTTGGTGCTGTTGTGGAAAAAAAAGGAGAGCACTGAAAGGGTTACAAGCAGAGGCGGGAAGACCACAGTGTCTTATGTCACGTGAAGGAGGTCAGAAAAGACAAAGAAGTAACCTGTGATTTTATCTCTCTGTGAGAAATGAAATGAGAAAGTATGCAGACAGTTGGAAAGCACAGTAGGAACTAAGATTAAACTGTCCTCCTCACTACCAAAAAACTGTCGGGCTGGTGGCCAAGTTGATTCTGGACGCAGCTCTCCCTGCTTTTGACCTAAAATGGCCCCCCTGATGGGCTGTTCAAGGAGCTGGATTTCCTAGAAAGAGTGTCTCTTTGGGGGCCTGCGCTGTGGTTTTTGGCAGCGCGAGCAGAGAGGGGCTGCAACTTTGTCCCCTCCTCCTCCTTCTCGTCTTCCCCACTGAAAGGAGCAGTAATGAAAGACTCCTATTATTAGCTTCGCGGCATAAACACAGTCCAGAGGAACAAACAATCCTCTGGACCACTTGCACCTAATTCACACACACTGACCATCGGGAGGAAATCCGCCTGCGAGTAGAATCACTTATAACATCACAGACAAACACTCACATTCACATCACGAGCAAACAATAGTAAAGGGGTCTTTCCTTGGATGCATGTGGGGGGAGTTGCGGTGACAAATAACACCTTTAAAAACAAAAACAGACACGGCGAGGTCTTTGACCGCTAATAACAGATGGAGTTCTCAGAAAAATACAGCAGTACTGTACATAATGTAACGGCATCCGGTGGCTTTCCATCATGCCGCCTTTGCCTTCAGAGTTCAGTGACCCTCACTGCGCAAATATGAATGCGATTTATTCACTTTATTCACCAAGAAAAAGGTGCATCATATCTGAATTCACTCAGTAATGTCAGTGTGATAAAATATTAAAACTAACTCAATTCTTTGGTAACAACAAAGCTCAATTTTACCTGGTAAGGTGTATAATATAATAATAATATACTATAAATACTTTAAAGATAAATGTAATTTAAGTTTTGGTATTAACTTCACTGGATAGACGTGTTAGAGACAGAGAGAAAACAACTGACAACTGAACCTGGACTCACATATTAAATGTTTTTTGGCCCATGTGGTAAACTGACCCAGAACACTCATTACTCAAAACTATTTAACAATTTATTCATTTATTCAGCTGCAACTTGCAGCTCAAAGCCAAAGAAAAGTATCAGTTGAGTGCTTATCCTGTCATTTATGGTGAGAAATGTGACAAAATTATTAAGAAAAAGGAGAAAAAATACATTATAATTTTATTTTTCTGGCGTTAAGCTGTGTCCCTGATATTTTACAGGACAATTATATATTAGAGGGTAACCACATTATAGTCAGATCAAGCTGGGTAGTCCAGATGTTTGACTCACTGCAAATGAACGTGTGCACAGATGAATCCAGGCTGATCTTACAATCACGAATCATCAAGACCCAAATACATACAGGCCTTATAGGCTATTGCTTGCACTGTATCTATAATGTTATTCTAAATTATGATTTGGCATCTTGCCTTCATGTAAAAACTGACTGAAGAGAAGCTGCTAATAGGAAATAAAAGGAATGAGAAAGTGATGTTTGATGGTTTAAAGACTGACTTTTGCTACCACAAGGAAACAGGCTGCCATGTTGTTCCTCATACTATATAATCTATAAGATGCATATGTCGTACGTTCACATTAATGTAACTTTTTAAAGCGCAAATCACCTTTTAAAGTTGTTCAAGAGACAAAACACAGGCGAACCAAGGGAAACTTCTTCATCAAATTTTACAAAAAACGCTGCAAAGTGGGAAAACACAGCTTATACACAAATGCTCAGGGTTCAACGTTTGTTTCAAAGCAGCTGTTACCAAGTTAAACTCAAAAGTGACGAACACGCCCCTGTATGACTGGGACACGCTTGTTATTTGCATGGTTTGTGATTCACAAAGTTGAAAACTGAGCTAAAATGTTTGTATTTCTCTGATTCTCATTGTAGATATGTGTTGTCATCACTGCAGTGTTTCTGCATTTTTTTGTGTTTTCTTTAATTGCTGTGTGGCGCTGAGGGTAACCGTAAACCTTTCCCCAGCGCCAAACGTATTCTGTGGAAAATTACTGTCTCTTCCTCAATTAGTCTCAGAAGAAAGAGGAATTTCACTGGTCCGAACGCCTGAGTGGAGAGAGAGACGTTCAGGCCCCAACCCCCCATCCACAACTGACGTACCAACAACACAACTTGGAGGGGTTAGAGGTGGAGTTTTCCGTGGCGGATGGGGGATGAGTGTCCATGCATGTGTGCGCATGGTGCAGTCTGCAGTATCTGCATGAGGAATCGGGGTCTTTGGGTTTACGGTGCAGTGGCTGAAGACCTTCTGTTAATCCAAGAGCACCAATAAACTGGAGTCAGTGGGTTGGGGAGATACAAAGGTGGAGTGTATCTGTTTGTGGAGGTCAGATTATCCACTCTAATCTCTCTATGGGGTGGTCACATGACACTGAAAAGTCATAACAATGTGTGTGTGTGCGCATTTCTCATGTGAGGTGTCACCATGGCGATCATGCTGTGGAATGCGGCCACCAAACCTCCCTAAGACGTCTGGGAGCGGTGTGTGTACACATGTGTGTGCATATGTGTGTGAGTGTGTGTGAAAGGTTCACTGCTCTATAATCACATGTCATTGTGGTGGTCTGCTCTCACACCCCTCGGTTTAGCCAATCAAAAGCCCCGTGTGAGACAATGACAGAGAAACAAGCAGGAAGGACCTCCTACCACAACAATTCCCATATTCCAGCGCCGGGCTTCCTACAGCCCAACAATAGTACTACACGCAGAGTCTGTCATGAGAGCCAGCAGATGTTGGGGAAATCCACATTGTTTCATATTACGTTCTCGTGTAGTTATTCTGATCGGTTTGCCAGTTTAGGTCATTGGATAGCTTGAACCAATCCAGCTATGTTAACAGAATATGACGGCAGCTTAGTGCTGCTAGAGTAGATTTATATGCAAATCACTGAGGATTGTTAATTGAGGGGTCCACTCACGTTTTGTTTTCGCTCTCTCAAATGAAAACACTGCCTTTAAATGGGAGGCGTATAACTCCTGCAGGTCTGTCTGCCACAACATGGTTCGATCCAGGAAAGTGCAGTTTGCAGACATTGATGCATCGCCTTGGAAAATACCACTAGATGATTTTAATTTACTTAGCTCAGTTTTAATGCATGACTTTTCCTTTTCCTAGCTCAGCCTACTTGGCGGTCAAATAGTTCACGCTGATCTGTGTGTAGGAGTGTTGAGTGCAGCCTCTGGCGAGTTTTGTGTCAGGTCAAGCCCAGGGAGTCGTGGGAGTCAAAGTCAGGGGCTGCACTCCGATAGATCAACAGAAGTACACGCAGAGATTCCCACAGAGCAGGAAAACAGTTCACTTTCCAACTTTCAACATGGACTAACACATATCCATTTCATGTTTCTGTTTCGACTGGAATATCATGACTCAATCTTTTAATTTGTCTCAACTGTCAAAACATTTTGAGTTCATAATGCTTCAGGCATGAAGCACTACTGTACCATCCATCAAGCACACATATTATAAACAGTCAAGAAGTTAAATTAAGCTACAGTTGTGGTTATGGAGGATCAACACCACAGCCAGCCATTGTCTTTGCATTGCTTAAAGACTAGTAAACAGGAGAACTGCTAACCCTGCTCTGGTTTGTTCTAGTGGTTGTATGAATAACCATGAACAGGGAAGGTTTTAGAGCTGGTGGACCGAAGCCTCACACCAGAGGAGAGTGGCTCAGTAAGTTTGTGTCCAATGTGAGAGGGTAAGAGACGCCAGGAGGTCTTGTAGGACATGACAGCGGGATGAATATATACGTTTGAAGTTAAAGAGCCTAGACTTCAGATCACAGTCAGAGGGCATTCATACTAAGTATTTAACAATGAAGCAGGCTTATGAGTCATCAGTCAGTCATTTTCTAAACCCGTTTAGTCCTGTTAGGGGTCACGGGGGTCTGCTGTAGCCTATCCCAGCTGTCATCGAGCGAGAGGCAGGGGTACACCCTGGACAGGTCGCCAATCTATCGCAGGGCCAACATTCACACTCACATGAACACCTACGGCCAATTTAGAATCACCAATTAACCTAATGAGCATGTCTTTGGATGGTGGGAGGAAGCCGGAGTACCCAGAGAGAACCCACGCAGACAGGGAGAACGCGCAAACTCCACACAGAAAGGCCAGCCGGCCCACGGATTTTTATGAGTATTTCTCTAATTCCTTTTTAAATCTGCACAGTGCCGCACATGCAACAATAAAAGGGCAATACTCCTAATTCCTCATGTGTTTAGTCTAGGGGCTTACGCTCTGAAAGGCCACTGTGCAAGCCACTCTGCCGCCGCGCTGCATATCGGTTGCATGTGACTCCTGCACACATGTGTCACGGTGATTCTGACTCACCGGCTTTTCCTTCCCAGGCGAGTCCCAGCACTCCGCTGTAGTCCCGGTTGGTGAGCAGATAAGACAGGCAGAAGTTGCCCCAGTTGTTCTCAGAATACAGACTCAGCAGCTTCTCAGGGCCGATGTACAGATGGTGCAGAGGGTCATTTTTGTCCTCCTCTGTCATCACCTTGAGAGAGAGAGACAAACACGCCGAGGTCAGCCTCCACTGAGCTGACAAAGTTAGCACCGTTTTTCACTTATTTGAACTATTGTTGGGACAGCTGTTGGGGTTTACTAGTTAAAGCTTTAACCTAGTTGTCTCAGTCGATTCAGTATAACAAGAAGTCCATGTTTCTGAATTACTACAGTACATAACTTAGATGACCGATGATTAAATGCAGTTATCCGTGATCTGCGTCGCTCAAACATCTGGGCCCACTGTTTGAGCGCGGAGGGATCTTACCCTAAGGGATTTGACTTTGAAGTTGATCAGCTTCATTCCATCAAAGTCCACCTTGTCATAGATATCGTTCACAGCTGTAATGTAGGAGGCAACCTGTGAAGGAGACAGCTTTGTATGAGAAAACAGTCGACATGCCAGCAGCAACATCTTCCACACAATTCACAGCTGATTTATCTCATTTTTTTTTTCTTGACTATTTACTTAAAAGCAAACGGGGATCATGAAAAGAAGCGCGTCCAGTCATCTGTAAAGTGACGTTAGCCGCGGCATATTTTCAGTGTGGGTGGCGAGCTCCTCACGCTGTAAGAGACCCATGTGCAAAGCAGTCACGTGTGGAGGTATACCACGGTACAGTAGAGTGTATTGGAAAACTGTCCGTGAATGTAAATGTTGACACCTCGGACACAGAGGACCCTGAAAACCAGGTCAGCGGTGACTGACAACACCATTTTGTCTATTTATTTACACTCGTTCATACTTAGAGCGTACGACAAAGGTCTGGCATTGAACCAGGCACAACAACAAGTGTTCGTGTTTGAGGTGGAAAGAATCCGAGGAGGAGGAACGGCTGAAAGAAGGTCATAGAGTATAACAGTGCGGCCACGAAAAACAGAACTACTTATTAACTGACCTTGTATTAAACACTGGGAGTTAAAACTGTAACTCGTATTTCACCAAAAGAAACACACAAGTGGGAAACCTGAACTGAAAGTAATTCGGTTTGATAAAACATCTCTGCTCTTATCATTTTACAATCAAAGGTGGAACGCAAAAGAAAACTCTGCGTATTAGTTTTAATTTAGAAGAATCAGAGCGGTAATTCTGTTGAGGTTACGTCTCTGCTTGCAGGTCGTCTCGTGTGACCTCTGGCCCCAGTGACAAAATCTTTGTTCAGTCATGTCACTCATTGTGTTGAGGCAACACAGGCACCCCTGCAGACAGACAGCGTATGACACGGGATGTCAGCCTTCACTAATGCCAAGATAAGTTCCAACAAGAAACTCTTCAAAAATGAATGTTTTGCTCACGTTGCAAGTTTAAAATTGGTTTAAACTTGAACTTTAAAGGAACATTCTTTTGAAAATGAACTACAATTAGCTGATTTTCTACCCTCCGGCCTCCTCTGTGAGTCATTTTGTATCGAGAGCACAGGGTTAAAAAAGTATGACATGTTGAAAGCCCCTCAGAGTTCAGTAAATGTTAGACATATTCCACTAAACCTCTCGATCAGGTTGCGTTTGTGTGGTCTTATACACAACTCTGAGGATTCATTTAACATATACGCTTGTAATTGGCATGGCGTGGTTGCTGCTTCACGCTGAAGCTACAGAGCCGCCGGATGCTTCTGAGGGGAAGAACAATCACCGGTCCTTCTCGTTCTGCCATGTGCCCTTGCAGCTCTGTGCCCAGACTCGACACCGGGCAGGCACAGAGCCTTATGTGGCCAGATGTCCTCCGTCAATGTGACACTGTGTTCTTGGGGACCGAGAAAGTTCCTCCTCCTGCCGTGTGCAGTGCTGTGACAACTGTTTGAGTCTATACAGGGTCAGGCATCTGGCCTTTTATTCAGGCCCATGAGAGCAACACCTTGGTCTTTTATTAGCATTAGTTGAATATCTCAATGGTAAACAAATAGTTTTCCTCTCGGTCGTTGGGCGTTTGTCACTACAGGAAAACCAGACACAGTCTCAACCAGCAAAGTGACTTTTTAACTGTGAGATTTAATTAAGCTTTGACAGAAACTGAGATCACAAACTGAACTCCACTATCAGATGAGTTAAATAAAGGGATAAACTGTATTAAATTCAAAATTCCCTTTTGTGCGAAATAAAATAAAATACTGTGCCTACTGCCAGAAAGCTGTTTTCTGTTCTATTATGTGTAGCCAAATTAAATAATTTAGCCCCAGTGGCAAACATATTCACTTGTTTATCAAGATTAGATTTTGGTATCTAGAAATGAACTTTGATTGTTGCACTGTGTGCTCAAAATCCAGGACACAGAATTCAGCTTAGTAAACAAATCAGAGATCAGCCAACAGGTGAGAAAATCTGCTTGTGATTAAATGTTCCTGTTGGATCGTCCATAAGATGACAAATGCTCTGGTGAACAGCGCGTTCTCTGTTTCACACTTGGGTTTTTGTGTAACCTTTCCGATGTAGAATCAATACTTAATATACAAACGATGCTATCATTACAACAGATGAATACCACGTATAAAACATTCTGCAAAGTTTTAATCACCTGAGCCAAAACAGCTTGAATGGACTTAAACTTCTTGTAGTAGAAGTGGTCGGCATGGAGGTGAAGCAGGCAGCTGGTCTTCGTCTCGTCAACCGTTGTCCTCGACCGACTCACCGGTGCTTCCTGCGGATTAAAATTCAAGGACATGAAGCCGGCGGGGCGCTGGACTAGTCAAGATCAGAACCACGATATAGCTGACATATGTCACATCAAAGCACCGAGATGTGGCTTGGGGAAATAACTCGCCCGTAAGCTATAAAAGCCATGACGCCTACCACATCAGAAGATGAAGCTGAGACGGTCTGAAGGCAAATGTTACACAATACTAGTGTCCCAGGGGGAGTGGGGACATGTCCAGGCAGGAACACGACTTGGACGCCCCACAGAGAAAAACATCTGTTCAGGCTATTTCATGACAGAACAGTGGAAGTGATTTCTATCTGCAGATAAAAATGGATTCATACCAAGGTCTCGACATCCACTGCTGACAATAGACACAGGCCCACCACCCAGTTGGTCAAAGGTCAACAATAAGCAGGGTACCCAAGGGGGATATTAGCTTAATACATAAGGCAGATGTTTGTAAGAGCTGTTTTTATCATTGTCCAACAGCCACTAGGTCATCTGTGAAGAAGCAGCTGAACATGTCCAAACATCCTTCTGGAGCTACAACCTGTGATTTGTTCCCGGTGACTCAAGTTAGTAAAAGTGGCCAAACGAATGAATGGGGCCATAAATTTAGTCTGGTACGACCGATGAATCAGACACATTAATTTCCTTTTGAGGAGAATTTAATAAGAATTAATTGTGTGACAGAGGAGGAAATTATGATGGCAATTAAAGAAAGAGAAAGTGAAGCGTGTATGAGTGTTTTTTTTTTAATGTTTGCTCACTGAGGTTATGTCTAGACTGTCCTACCTGACTGAGTTTGAGGCTCTGGGCGAGGACGTTCAGATGCTCTGCGCCACAGAACCCGTCGGGGCCTGATGTCACGTATGGCAGGACTACACACACACACAAAAATAACAAACATTTAGATCCACAGGTACATGTTGAATATTAAATCTACTTTGTCTTCTCGCCCCCTTTTAGTAAACACAGGCCAAGGTGCAGGCGGCCAAGCAAACACTGTCACAGGTAAGTCTGTCCTTGAACGTGTTCATTCATCCGGTAAATAACAGAGAAGGTTGGTTGGTGTAGCTACTATTTATTGGCACAAACAAGATGTTGTGAAATATAACATCACAAATAAAGACGGTGATGCAGGGCACAGTCTGATCTCTGTGATAAAATGATAAACTGCTTTTTTTTCTGTGTCTAACCAGAGGCAATGACTGAAAAAGAAATACAGATTGACTGTAAGATAGTGTAGTGTGATACTGTAGAACAGAATGAGGTGTTCACAACGAGCTCAAAGTCATTTTCGGTGGAAGCCGTGATATATGACGCGACACCTGGCAATGCTGCAAGAGGGCTATGATGTCCTGCAAATCAAAAACTTGCTGGCTTCAACTTTTTTTCAAGCGCTCCAGTGACTCAAGTGAAGCATCAACCAATCATATGCGTCGATTCACATGCCAGAGGAGACATTTGTGCCATCTCAGAGCTCACCACAACCGGACTGGAGAACAGTTTCTTCCTCAGAGCTGTGTTGAATCTGCCCGACACACAACCGCGCCAACAATTTACGTGCCATGGTCAGTGATTCCACCCCACGATTGCTCAGGGCCTGTGCTTCTGAGCTGGGGGAGCCACTTCAGCATGTATTCAACATGACCCTACATTTTAGTAGCAGTGGAAAACATTAAGCATCATCCCCCAACCCCAAGAAGTCACATCTGAGAGAGTTGAATGGTTACAGACAACCCTGACATCCACATCAGACCCCGGCTCCGCCACGCTCTCGACCCACTGCTGTTTGCGTACCAGGAGAAGGTAGGGGTGGAGGACGGCATCCTCTACCTGCTCAATTGGACTCTCTCACACTTGGATCATGTTGTTTGACTTCTCCAGTGCTTTCAACACCATCCAGACCCTGTTACTCACTGGGAGACCTCAGTATGTCATGCTGGGGAACTGCACGTCTGGCAGCGGGACTGTGCTCTCCCCTGTCCTATTCACCCTGTACACCTTAGACTTCAGTTAGGACACAGACTCATGTCATATGCAGAAGTTCTCAGATGACACTGCAATTGTTTGATGCATCAGGGATGGACAAGAACAGTATTTAGTGAACAACTGGGTCTCAATACTTTGCTCAAAGTATCTATCTAATCGAATCTAATCCTATTTATATTAGATTTCCCTCTTATTCTGATTTAGATTATGTTTTTTTATAACTTATTCTGAAGCTGTTTCATGCAGCATGGCAGGTTGTTTGAAGATCTCAAACAGAAACAGCATTTAGTGTTTAATATGCATCATTTCTGTACACCTCTACCTTTGAGCATTTTTTTAATGAGGAAGAGTTTAATACAATAAGAGGTTGGCTGCTTAACTTAGGTAAAATGTACCGAAGCACAGCCACATTCTCCAACACTTTATAAATAGAGGACCCGCATTTGGAAATCAGCACAGCGCACGGGCCAGCCTATGGAAACGTCTGTGATAGGTTTTGATTTCAATACAAAAAACACAATGTCTGCGATTTGCAACACCTCTGGGATGCCTGTCTCATTCAAAGTGATGCAACGATGATGGGATTGCAGTCGCGGGAGACGTTACTTTTGCATGAGTTGGCCCGTCACGTCGTTCTAAAAAAGCCGCAGAATTTCACAGAAATGCACAAAGTGTAACCGCCTCTTATTGCAACAGAGACCATTAGGTCCATGGTCAGGGATTGTGGGGAATCTGCTCATAAATATGGAGGTAACAATGTAAATGTATTGTAAAGTAATGCAAACTGCTGCAAGATGTCTCAGCTACCACACAGCTCCTCAGTTATAGTCGAATCACGGTTCATTCTCAGGAGATCAGACGTGGACCTACAGTGAGAGAGAGCAGCACATGACCGGATCACACCACCTTACCAAAAGCCCTTCAGCCAATCGCAAACATGTATGTCATTCTATACATGGCACGGCTGGGGGTGGGGGATGGATTGGATATGGAGGCCAAAATGCCGGGCGTCTGCGCAGCGTTGAAAATGTCACAGCCCTGCACAGACAAACATTTCCCTATCCGTTACAAAGAAAGCCGAACAAAAAATCAGACTCATGTGTTTGCCAAGACTAACATTTCCAGCAGCTGTTGGAAACCTCCTCTACTATGAAACACAATGTAGAAAATGTATGCCAGAGCCTTTTCATAACAGATACAACAATCCCAGTACATTCATAATATATGTACGTCTTTGATCTATAATCTTGTGCATAAATTCTTCTTCTTCTTCTCGCTGGTCAAAAAGGGAAATACCCATTTAAACCAGTAAATATCTCAAAGCTAACTTTAACTGCATGATGAATGATAGAAATGACAGATCATTCTAAATAACCTGAACTACAATAAAACTAAAACTATGACAAACTCAAAGAAGATTGCTCACGTCAAGAGTCTACACATAACATTACTCATGAGCCCACGTTCAGACTGAACCTTTCATCTACTAGTTCTTCAGTGGCCTTTTTACACAGAAGGTCCCACAGTTCTCCCAAATAGTGTCATCTGCATGCCTGGTGGGAGGTTGTCTGTGTCAGATATCCCCCATCATCCCACACCTTCCCCATTTATGCGCCTTCCATTCAGCTGGAGCCGCTTCTCGCTTCATGTGACGGACTAGTTATTTGGAATGACACATCAAAATCGCTCTGTCCCGCAGCTATATTTAATGCGTGAACCTACGAGGTGATTCATGCCTCTGTCAGAGTGCAGTGAATCCAGCACATGCAGTACTGTAACAGCTGTTAGACGGATAACCATTTTCGTATTGCAACATCATATTTCTCCAATGCCCCAAGCTCTTGTGTAATTTGGAGAGAAATATCATGAATACAATAATAATAAAAAAAAGTTTGAAGGGCCTTTTACATGTGAAATTGTCTCCAAGTGGCATACTGTACAAACATTTGGATAAATAAAATCTAGCTCATGACTGTAGCCCTTTCAGATTTAGCTGAGAATCCATCAGTTAATCATTAAGAGATTACCAGTTCTATCTAAACTAAATTATTCTTGATTAATCTCGTGGAAATGCAAAGTTAATCATTACCCTCCATTCACAGTGATGTGAAACTTCAAAGGGGTAGCGACTAATCGGCCTTTAATGAGTCAACTTAATGAATATAGATAAAATAAAATAAAAAATGCTTCTGATTGAGTTCAAAATGAGTTAAGATGGGTTGAATAAAACTGACGTAGGTTCTCGTATTTGAGACTGAAAGTCGGTGAGGTTCACCAACCAGTAACACAAATTACACAACACAATCTGTTTTGGCAGCCCTTGTAGGTAACAAACAAACACAGATTACCAGGATAAAGACGTCAAAGGTTATGGAGCGCTAAACAAACTCTTAAATATTGGAATACGCTTGTGTGAAATTATGCAGAGAGCTAAGAGTTTACCCATTAACCTGAACCCCATCAATTTATGCTTTACTCTGAGTTTATCATGTACAGTTTCATTCATTCATTCATTCGTCTTCTGTAACCGCTTGTTCCTGTGTGGGGTTGCAGGGTCTGCTGAAGCCTATCCCAGCTGTCATGGGGCGAAAGGTGGGGTACACCCTTCCCCTTTCCCTTTGTCCTCTGTTGTGTCGTACTGTTTCCCTGCATTCTTGTCTTGTTGTTTTCTTGTCTTTTTGAAGGTTTTTAATTTTTGTTTTTGGATCTCCTGCCTTATGCAGCACCTTGAGTTACTTTTGATTTAGTTACTATCTCCTATTTCTTCTTTATTTTACAATCTCCCACCTACATACCACTACATCCTACACAGATGGATTGATTCTTATGTCTAACAGGCATAATAAGTACACTGATGTCATACATTATGGATTGCAAAATGGCCGCCCTGGCCGTGCCCTCTGTCCCAGATCTGATAAACCTCATGAGGTCCAACATCCCTGGAGACAAAAATGTTTCCTCCAGACGACAACTGGAGGAAGTGGAAATACACACGGGGGTAGACACATTATATCACCCTGTTATGTCTTAATTTCCACTTCGTATGGAGGCATTGATTGTTTTCTGACATATCATAAGCCAAATAGTTTTGCAGTTTCCTGCAGATATGCCGGCTTGTGAAAGAAAATACAAGATGTTATCAGCCGCAGCGCTATCTAATGTGAAATACTGCTAAACCTTTGAAGGCCGTTCACGAAATGGCGGGAGGAGTAAGGCATCCGTGGAGCCTGTGCAGACTTAAGGACACAGAGGGGGGTTCTGGCACCATCTGTACTGTGTTTCCAGGAACATGCTTTCTTAGAAATATTGTAATACTACTGCAAATATGCACGCAGAGCCAGGGAATTACACGGACACTGAAAAGCCATCTGGCCAAGTCATGATCACAATCATAAGCCAGCTAAGGCTTCAATACAATCTGTTGTTATAGAAAATTGTTTTTACGGCCTTGCAGATCTGTAAGACTTTCTACATGCTGCTTTTTCTCCTTTTTTTCATACCTCTCTTCCACCACATTCATACTTCCCTCCTTACTTGAGCCCCCGTCTCGTCTACTCCTCCTCTTTTCAAAAGTCACCCCATCTTACGTTCATATTTTTCTCTGGCCGGCGACCAAGCAGGGAGGCCCCCGACACCCCCCAAGAGCTCTAAATAGACTCATCTATTACATTATAACTCCACTTACTACAAGGGTCACTGAACCCTAGAAACATTAGGGTGAACCAGGCTGCAGATACTGTACAGCTACTGTGTATGTAGGACAGCGACGGGGATTAATAACAGCTCTGGTCGTCTTTCTTTAAGACTGTCAGAAGAAAACTCCGTCCTTTGTCTTGTCAATTGCAAAACTCCAAGAGACAACCATTCTCGGATTATGATACATGAGACAGCATTGAAACAGCATTTTCAGCAAAGTTTCATAAAGGAAAACAATCTTACCCATATCATCCTCGTGGTAGATTATCGAGTGATAATCTGTTGCGTTGCTCATGTATCTATGGACTGGCTCTATGTGATAAGTCCCGTTGTCTGTGTGGATGGTTCCTTCAAACTGACCCTGTAACAGAGAACCATGGCACGCTGAACCCGGTTCACCTGCAAGGTCGAGTCAAGAGACACAACATGTCAGGGTCAGAGGAATGAAAAGGAACATGATAAACAAATAACTGACATCCAGACACAATCTGTTCATGAGTAGTTAAGACTAGAGGCAGAGATCACAAATCAGACTAATTTCTATAAAGTGAAATTTTAACATTCATAAATGTTTTGCCTCAAGGTTCTCATCAAGATGTTTCATCCAGAGGTCCCTCTACCAGGACCAGGTTATACCCATTACTAAAATACAAAATATTAACTACCTCCTACACTTAATGAGGCAGTTAACGTGTTAATAGCTGTTTCTGGAGCTGTTCATATCTTATTCTGACCACATGAAGGAGAAAAGAAAACTTCCATCCATCATTTTGGCCTTACATTTGTGGAGCAGTTACAGACTTAATTTAGAGTTATTTCCTCAGGTGAAACAATAGCCCAGGGCTTAGCTTTGATTCCAGTAAAATCATTTAAATTGAGCTTTAATTTGATTCAAATGTAGATAAACTGTTTTGAACCATAAAGTAGGCCAGACGCTCCCGTCATACCCACCCTCTAGAGCTCCTGTGTATATGTGGGAGAGGTCGGGCGACGAGGAGCCGTTTTCACTGATCACCTTGAATGTTTCAGAAAACACCGCTGCATCTTGTCTTAGGAGAAGGCGGAAAGTTCTGAAGGAAACAAAAACACAAACAGCAAACAGATGTGGTCAAAGACCCGTGCTGTCAAGGGAAGCATGCAGATCTGTCTGCAGTCTGCAAACACGGAGAAATAACTAATGGTTGGCACGTGTTATTTGTTTAGGAACTGATACAAAGAGTTTCGCTGTGCTTGTGAAGCAGCCGGCCAAGTTACAGGAATAGGCCGTTACCTGTGAAAAGCAGTGAAATCCAAATGCAGTGAATATTCTTGGGGTTGTGAGGCTCTCCTGGCTCTCATGTGCTTCCTGTGTAGATCCTCCCTGTCGTATGACAAGCCTTCATAATGTCTTATATACGGACTAATGCCGCTCACAGCGCCTGGTGGAAAGCAGAGTTATTAAAGTTAGAAGACTATGGCATCATTTGAAAGTGCATTTTTTTTTCCAATTAATGGTCTCCCAGATTTCATGGTGCATCATCTTTGTTGTAATTCAGTTTAAGCCAGTTACACGCCTCATGTATATTTCCCTCATTATCACAAAAAAAAGATAAACAGTATCACAAACCAGAGATAACTGAGAAACTGACTATTCATACCCACTTATAATTAATATTATAATATTATTTATTTATTTGACAGGGACAGTACACATTAATGAACATCTATTCAGACAGCAACAGATGTATGATTATAGCAACAATGCTAATTTGCATCCACAGTCCCTATTCAGGTACAGAGATCACAATAAGAGCACATCACAAGACAATACATTACCAAGAAAATAAAAGTCAAGGGTCGCTTTCAACCACTGCTTGAGGTGAGTTTTGACACTCCCTTATGCAAAGTGGAAAACTGTTCCAGATGTTACTGGCCTTTACTGTAAGAGCATTTTGTCCAAAGTCTGTTTTTCTGTGTGGGACCTCACAGTCCCCTTTAGAGGAGGGGTCCTGAGACTCGGTCAGACTCAAATTTAAGATTTTTAAAATTCTCGAGGCTCAGTAAGTTGTGCTTTTCTGAAGATGTTACAAAGGAGAATTGACTTTAGTTTTCTATCAAAGACCTTTAACGATTTTTTATACAGTGATTCTATGATTTTGCATTTACACCTGCCAGCGACCGACATATTCAATGTGTGACAGAATCACTGAGTGTAAAAACATTTTCGCGGCACCAAGCGTTATGAAAGGTAGTATTAGCTGTCATGTCATTATTTGTCATTTCATTTCTCTTTAAAATATATCGATTCATCAACTCAAACCGTAAAATCAGCCTCTACGCGTGAAATAAATGTGAGATAGTAAGATATTTTTAAAAGTCTTTACAGTTTGTCTTCCAACAAATTGTGTTGTTAGGGCGTTTTTGTAACTGTCATTGTTGTTTCCGTGGTGACAAGGGCTGTTAGTGTGCCGACCATGTGTAACTCCTTCACTCAGTGTTAATCCATTTGATTATTACTTTTTCAGCCATGTAACGTCCCAGTTTTCCTCCATTCATTTAGTTGTTATTGCTGCATATTTAAAGTAATACACAAAATACAAAAAAAAAAAATAGAAAATTCTCATTGCTGTACATTTTAGTGTTGACTGTGATATCCAGATAGCTGGTTAAAGCCTTTAGTGGATTCTGCTTTTTGCATTATGTCATGTTATTATGTATTGTTGTCCTTTCTGTGTGAATCTAACTCAGCTAATCCCCAACTAATCCCTTATCCCACGTACTTAGCAAGTGAATCCACCCTATTAATCACAACTAAGTAAACCAAACTTTAAGTCTACAACAACATTTGCATGTTTAAATCCTCAGCATTCCTGAGAGGACAGGTTGAGACGCATCAGTCAGAGCCCAGGGGGGGCCAGTCCACTGGACACACACACACACACACACACACACATAAACTGACTTTCTCACACTACAAACAACCCCACTTATTCAGGGTGGCGCGTAAGGGGAAACCTCAGATACACACACAAACACACCCTAACATGCACGTTCCACTCTACCTGTAATCCATTCGACCAAAAGCAGCAGCAACCAGTAGTGTTGAACCGCCATGGCTGCCTTATTGATGTGTTTGTGTTTTATTTCCCAGTTTTTTTCTGTATCCTCCTCCTCACTTCACGCCTTTCCCTCTTTTCCATTCCATTTCTCTTTGTTTCTCCCTTCACCTGTCTCGTACCTGCCGTCTTCCCACGCTGGAATGCGACTAGTTAGAAAATTCATGCCAGAACTGAGCTTGAAGACATGAAGAATGACACGGCAAGAGAGGCGTATTCAGACTTGTTTGCCAGCTTGTTAGGAGTTACCTGTGTTGTCACAGGAAGGCTTCTTTTTGATATGATTAAGTCCTGGAGTAATGAGAGTGGAAATGTGAGGATTAAAAGGGATAGGAGCATGAGTTAAGGCTTATGTTCATCGTGGAGTGTAAAACCACCTGAATGCAGGGATCAAATTCAGATTAATATTTGCCTTTTCACAAAAGCAGTCGCTAATGCACAACAGTACAATGACACAGTTGCTGTTTGGCAGAAAAAACATGGTATTTATAAAAAGATAATTTTCTATCTTGTGGGTAAAGGCTTTAGGCTAAATGCTAACAGACCAGTTAAATGTTAATGTCTTTATATTAGATATTAGAGTAGTTTAGTGTGTTAACATGCAAACATTTTCTTATTATGATGTAACATTCAGTTACATTGCATAAATCAGAAACATTTGAACAAATTTTATGCTAATCTGTGGAATTATTGTCTAGACATTTCATCCGTAGTTATAAATGTGACGGTAGCTGTGCCCATTTAAAGTCAAAAGACCTCTAAAGCCGGAGGGATTCATACCAGTTCATCCAACGGTTCTCAAGACATTAAAGTCTTAACCAAACAGACCAACCAGTCAGAGTGACAAATGCGTTTGGGCTATAGCAGATAATAAATGACGTTAAATCAGTTGCGTTACAGTGAGCACATTCTAAATATGAGAAGGAAGCCATAATTTGCGTGACTCACTCTGTGTGAAAGGTATTTTACGGCCTCATTCTAAACCAAGTGTGACAATTTTAGAAAACGGAGGAACATCAGCTTATAAAGAGGAAATGGGACATCCGTTGACCCATAAATGAGGCAAATGCTTAAAATACAAATGCCCCCTCCTACATCTGCTTGAATCAACGGCAACGTGTCCAGTTTGCTCAAGAGGAAGTCATATAGAAAACATGACATAATTTCTCTTTTTCTGCCCGAGTCAGAATTGGATCGGTGTATGTAACAGACAGCGACTGAGAATTTTTTAGGAGCCCGTGGGGCAGAAGTTCAACAGAGCCCTAACATAAGGTAAAGGTGTGTTCACAGTATCACCAAGCAAACCTTTGATCCAGCACTTCCCTCTGAATCACTGCAACTTATCCGGCGCAATCATCAATACCATAAGTGATCCAGATGAAAGATAGAAAAGGCACATTTCCTGGGCCAAAACAAAGATAAAAGTCTTTGCAGTGGGCTCTGCAGAGCTACAATCAATCAGACGAACATATGTGCCACACACAACAAAACAAAACTTCGCTTGAAAGTGTTTATTTAAGCAAACCAGACAGGAAACAGTGGCATAGAGTATCTGGGCAAAAGTGATTTTGATTGAAAAAGTCTGGAAAACTTGGAGACTGTTTAAATTCACATTCACATCTGAAGTCAGTTGTTTGAACTGCTATTAAATTAATACAGTATGTGTAAATATATGACAAACAATGCGTCCATATGGAAATTAAAATGTCTTCTTCTGAGGGCGACAGTGAGTGCGAGCAGATGGTCACATGGTGCCATCTTGTCGACATTCAATGACTTTTTTTAGTGTGCATGCATTTTTTACATTGTTGTCTTTAAATTAAATAATGGATATGTTCAGATGTTCTTAATTGACGTCCTCTCCACACACTTGGTTAGACATTACATTATAGTGCATGTGCTTGTTTTGTGTAAGAATCACATATCGAGGCCGTAGATTGTGTGTTACATAACGCTGAATATTTCCTCCCCCGCAGAGCTCCGAGATGGATTTTCAGTCATTGTTAAGGCATCCTGGATGAGGTCCAGATGGGATAAAGATGGTTTGTAGATCATTAGATCCTATAAACAGCCTTCTCTGTGTTCGCTCTATGCATGAGTATATATAATTTATTTATTATCCACTGAAAGAGGCATGTTGTTGAAAATAATTACACCAGCACAGATCTAAATCTAGATGTATATAATGTGTCTATGTTGCTGCCAGTTACTGAACGCTTTACACAAACCTTTGCAGATATCTTATTCATGACGGTAACAACGCAGCAGATTCACAACTCTGTGTTACAACTCATTTGTTTTAAAACTGAGTTCAAGCTCTTTGATTTCACTCAAATGAAAGTCAGACTCAGGTTTGAGGTAATGCACTGTTCTGTCTTACTTCTCCTCTTTATCTTTGAAGTTTTACAGCTTGTCTGCACACTTTGATCTCTTGAGGGGTTTTCAAGGGATTCGGGTCTTGACCTCTGAAGAGCATCACGTGGTCGTCTTAAAGATGATGATTTAACGTTCTGAAGCTACTCGTACAGTAACGGATTGGGAATGATGTCTGAGCTAGGTCACGTCCAGCAATATCGTCCTAACGGGTTTCACACTTGGGCAGCCGCATACAGGTTCTTGGCCTGAGACACATACAGACAACATACAACACTCCTCACTTACTCCAAGAGGTCAATGTTTGACAGCCTGGTTTAAAACTTAACCTCCCCCATCCCTTAATCATTCACTGACAGCCTCCCCCAAACACCTCCTGCTCCACACCGATTGGCCGAGAAGGAATCACCCGGGTCTGTGCCATGACATCACACACTCGGACACACCCATGAGTACACACACACACACACCCACACACACACACACAAGCGTATGGAGTCTACTTGCAGCAGCTTTACAGCTTCTGAAAAGCTTCACTATTCCTGTAATTACCTTTGTGTAGAGGTTACTCTAGGTCTTTGACTTCAGTGTCAGAGGTAACCAAAATGCAGCCTCAACATTTTTCATGTGAGCTGTGATTTGATCTCAGGACTCACAGCTATGCTCTGCACATTGTACACAGATGTGCAGGTTTAGTTGTCAAGCATTTAAATGTGAAATCTGTTCTTTCCGAGTGTTTCCTACACGCTTCTTAGTTCATGTTACGTGAATACCAAGCATGAATGAAACATAAATCATTTTCAGGCCGCTCGACTGTAACTGATCCTGTCAGTTCTGGGAACACGTCAACATACAGATTCTCAGCTCTGCATTCAGGATTCGTGTTCGTCTCTCCTTTTGTGGAGCAGGATGTAAAGTTCTAACAAGGTTTTCACTTCTAACTGCTTGACTGAAATGTTTTTCTTGGGGGTTTGTGGTTGCCATTTGAGGCTAATTCAAACCAACACTACACGTGACATCCAATCTGACCCTACAAATGTCTGGTATTGACTGCCAGACAAAGGATCATGGGATAATTAGTGCAACTGCAGGGCCTTAGCAGTTTTTTCCCCTGGTTTTCTGGGGGTTCATAGGCTATGGGAATTATCAAATCACATCATTCTGCTGACATAGCAAAGAGTTAACCCCTTCACAGACTTGACCCAATTCACAAAGGGCAACAGCTTTTTCTTTCTTTATACGCAGGGACAGCACAATTTCCAGTCTGTGTAATACTCTATAATGAGAGCATTGTATCCAAAGGCGCTGACATAGATCTGAGCTGAACAGAAGCCTGTCTGATGTGCTCAGCTCAGAAGCTGGAGGAATAACTGTGCGCTATTACATCACAAATTTGAGATACATAACGACATGCAGTTGCATCTTTTATACTTAAAACAACTGAGAAGAATGCAGCCCCTGAAAATATGTAGAAAACGTTTCTGAATAAGTCAGTTATGCTACCATTAATCTAAATACTGGATCTCATAAGATTAGATAAGAAAACCTTTAATTGTCCCACAATGGGGAAATTGCAGTTTGTAATTAGAAATTGGAGGTGATAAATGGTTTATCACGTGCGGTACTGTACACCACCTCATAAAGGCGTGTGATAAGAAGAAAACAGTAGGAAAACAGCAGGCTCAAAGTTTCACTACCGATGTCTGTCTACTTGTAATGCAATGCCTCCCCCTACAGAAAAACAAAGACAGAGATGCACAGAGTGCTTTTTGATTTTTTATTTCTTCATGTAGTTGTAGGTTCAACTTCCTGTTTTGTTTAAATGACAGAATACTTAATTTACAAGTTTCTTTGTACTGAGGGGACTTTAAAAATGTCACTCTTTGTAATATTGTGGCCATTTGCTAAAACCATTTAAGTTTATTTTTCTTTCTCGTCTATGTACACACAGCACCCAGTATTGACAGAAAAACACAGACAATTGTAGACAGTTTTGCAAATGCATTAAAGAACAAAATGAAATATCACATGGTCACAAGTTTTCTGAACTCTGTACTTGAGTAGAAGCACCCTTTGAGCTAACACAGGCATGAATCTACAGTACTTGGGAATGATGCAACAAGTTTTCCACTCCTGGATTTGGGGATCCATTCCTTGCAGATCCTCTCCAGTTCTGTCTTGCTCATTTGGGTTTTAGGTCAGGGCTCTGGCTGGGCAATTCAAGAACAGTCACAGAGTAGTTCTGAAGCCACTCCTTTGTTATTTCAGCTGTGTGCTTAGGGTCATTGCCTTGTTAGAAGGTAAACCTTCGGTCCAGACTGAGGTCTTGAGCACTCTGAAAAAGGTTTTCACCCAGCATATCACTGTACTTGGCCACATTCATCTTTCCTTCAATTGCAACTAGTCGTCCTGTCCCTGCAGCTGAAAAAACACCCTCACAGCATGATACTGCCACCACCATGCTTCACTGTTGGGATAGTATTGGGAAGATAATGAGCAGTGCCTGTTTTTTTCCACATATGCTGCTTAGAATTAAGGCCAAAAAGTTAAATCTTGGAGTCCTTCATGTGTTTTTTGACAAACTCTATTCAGGCTTTCATGTATCTGAGGAGAGGCTCTGATTGGACACACACACCTAATCAAGTCCAGTCAGTTTAATTCACGCAGCTGGACTCCAATGAAGGTATAGAACCATCTCAAGTATGAACGGAAGAAGTGGAGTTAAATATACAAGCGTCACAGTAAAGGGTTTGAATACTTATGGCCATGTGATATTCCAGTTTGTCTTCATGTCTGTGTTTTTCTGTCAAAATGCGGTGCTGTGTGTGCACTGATGATGAAAAAAATTGGAAAGGGACAAATATTCACTTGTCTGCAATCTGCAGTCTCACCACTAGAGTCCACTATATCCTTCACATGGGACCTTAGTCAGTCAGTCATTTTCTATACCTGTTAAGTCCTGTTAGGGGTCACGGGGGTCTGCTGGAGCCTATTTCAGCTGTCATCGGGCGAGAGGCAGGGGTACACCCTGGACAGGTCGCCAGTCCATTGCAGGGCCATGGGACCTTAACATTTTTATAATGCTTTATTTATTTATTTATTATTAAACTGTCACTGAAATAGTATTCATTTTTCTTCATCTTCAACTGTGGCTGATGTTTATATGAAGACAATATATTCTTGGTCGATACTGAGTCCAAATAACATCCAACAAACGCCAGGTGTGTCTCAAATCTTCAGATATTTCACTAAACCTAGAAGACTCAATAGATTTTCACCCTTGCTTCCAGCTGTCTCTGGTCCCAAGGTCACGACATCAACAGCCACCCAAAACATTAAGGCAGACGAGGTCTTTCAATAATAGAAACAGGAAACATTTTTGACATTTACGCTAACATGAAGATAAACTTTGTTTGATATGACTCTTGCTCTTCTCTTTCTCTGTCTGTACCCGGCTGGCCTTAGGCAGATGGGTCCCTCCATATGAGCTGGGTTCTGCTCAAGGTTTCTTCCTGTTAAAAGGGAGTTTTTCCTTGCCACCGTCGCCTGCAGGCTTGCTCTGGGGGTTTCAGGCCGGGTCTTGTAAAGCGTCTTGAGACGATTTGTATTGTTTTTGACGCTATATAAATAAAGCTGAATTGAATTAAATTGAATTGAATGACTCGTAAGTAAGGACAAAATGCTGCTACTAAGACACATCCAAAAACCTTGACACATCTTCTGGTGTCACACTGACACTGATATTCAAAAAAAAGTATCTAACCAGATTATCAATGAGGAATTTCCTTCCATTCATAACACTCATTACAAGATGACACTCACTTGTTGCATATTTAGTCATTTGTTTTGATGTGGTTTATTTCTTTTAGAATGTTACAGTCACATAAATAATTTTTCACTCATTCATTCATTCATCTTCTATACCCGCTTATTCCTGTTAAGGGTCGCAGGCTGGAGCCTATCCCAGCTGTCATCGGGCGAGAGGCAGGGGTAAATCATTTTTCACTTTGTGGATCTGTAGCACTGATATGCCAATGCATGAATGCTGACAGACACAAAACAGATCATGACTGCTTTGAAAGAAGTATAGCTTCTTGAGAACATGTATTTTAAAAAAAAAGAGAAGACCCGTAAACACATAACCTCATTAGAAGAAGCTAAATATTCTAAATAGTCTTGTGAAACAACAGTCCCTCAATCTTTAAAGCATTTGCATATAAGAGGATCTATTGAGAAAGCTATTTTTGCTTTTTAATCATCAACAACATCTAAGTGAGGGTGGCACAGTGGCACAGCAAGAAGGTTCTGGATTCGATTCCATCCGACAGTGACACTCGAAAGTATGCAACCAGATTATTAATGAGGAATTTCTTTTCTTCTTTTGCAGAGAGGATATTTTAATAAATCATTACTTTTTTAAGCTAATGTAATCATGATGACTCCAAGTACATCACACACCATTCTCAGTTGTGTGTGCCATTTTTAAAACGTTGCATGTACTCCTCTGCTGTTTTAATAGTGAGTGAATGCGAAAACTTTTTTAAGAAAAATCAAACGACTGAAATGCAGAAGACCAGTCAAATGGCTAAAGTCTCTTTTTGAGATCTGACTGTCATGCAGAAGATGTGAGAATTACCATGACCTGGATGACTGAGAACCTACACAGACATGTGGGAATATAGGAAAACCTTGTTGTGGGACAATAAATTATGCTTCTTATCTTAACTCATTGAGAATATACAGTACCTGTGCCACTTTCACAGAAAACGAGAGCGAGACAGAGACCAGGACATATCTGATGCCACCCTGGTTAGAACCTGAAGCAAAGCCACTGGTCTTGTTTGAGTTTTCACCACTCATCCAAGCGGCTTCTTCTTTTCTCTGATCAATGGTTGTGATGTTTTGTAAATCCAGCAGAGGGAGCTGCTCACACACTTTAATAAACGTTTGGTCAGAGCAGTGAGGAATGGAGGGGACACCTCCACAAATAGAAACCAGAAATATTTCCTAGCGGAGGGAGAATGGGCGCGACTCAGTAAAAGTAGAAACATAAACTTGTGTGGTGGTATTGGGCAGCTGCAGCGATGAAAAATAAAAAGTCTGCCAACACTGAAATGTCACAAACGGATTTTGAAACTGTCTGGCATGGTCCAAGATAGTGAAGTGGACACCTCATAATATAATATGTGTGTGCTCGCTTTTGTTTATTCTGCTGATGACAAATTACCCCTTCTATTAGTCTTTAAATGAAGCCATATGTTCAATAGTATGTGGGCGAGGCCAAAGGACACACACACAGACACACTCACTCTGTGGACAAGTGCCCTGTGGATAGATGGACCTTGGTTTTACAGAAAGCCACTAGTGCAAACAGACAGAGTAACAATTTGAGTAACAAAACAAGTTACTTTTCTGTCCTGATGCCTCGTCCTGACGTGGGTGGCTAGATCAGTTCCTGCACTGGGAAACCAGCATGGAGAACATTTCAGGCCAGGCTGGGTGGGGTTGAGCCCGGGTTGCCGCAGGGCTAGAAGAGCCCATCGCCAGCACTAACAAACTGAACCCATGCAGTGCAGGAGCGGAGGACTGGCCTTGGTCTGCACATTTGAAGGAGTCCCCTCAGAATAAAGATTTAGAGTTTCTGCAGCCAGTGGAGATTTCACAGGAGTGTGGTGGGAGGGGAGAATTTTTGGACACCGAGGCAGGCTGCAGTATTTCGGAGGAGTTGCTGAGTATGAAGCATATCCAAGAAGGAGTTACTGTAAAGACGATGCCCCGGATAAAGAGCTAGACTCAAAAACTAAATGTGTAACAGCTGTTAGATTTGCTTCTTTTAAAGTTTTAAAGATTTGGCAGCACTATTGAAGACTGAAGGTTTTTCTCATGGTCTTCATCTGCTCTTCACATCTCTCTGACTGATTTTTTTTATGTTTTGTTTGTTTTGTTTCATTTCTAATCCAGGAAGGGTGTGGATCACTCATACAGTGACCTTTGACCTTGTATAACTATATACAGCAAAGGCCGCCCTTCATGCTTCACTTAACTGGGCTATGCTGGCAGTTATCAGGAGCCTATCAGCACAATAGCTGCAGGATAACGTCAGGCATTCTTCCTGGCCAGACTCTTGAGCACTGCACCCAGATAACCTCTGTAATTTGGCTTTGTTCAAATGGTAGCAGCTTCGTCCTTGGATAATTCACCTTTTACAAAGATATCGAGTCTATTCTAATACTATGTACAAACACAGTGAAGGAGCAATGCAGCATGGCCTTAGAAGCAAATTACATTATATGTGTATGATCTTGTGCTGCATGTACTTCTAAAGCTGCTTTAATCAACGGATCTTATGTGTAAGTGACAAAGCCACAGGGATTTATTATGCACCAATCCTGTGGCTCCCTCACCTCTACAGATCTTTATAGCTCATTACAGCTAATTGTTTTGGTTTTACAGCCTTCATCTTTACTGTTTTGGTTCGCTCTCACCGCTGTCGTCAACCTCATTTTCCAGCTGAAGCAGACAGCTATTTTCAGCTATCCAGCACCAAACAGCAGATAAAGTTGGCAGCTCATTAGGGAACACAGTGGAGCGTTTAGATGCCAAAAGTCAGAGCCTTTCGTTAGAGAAGACCAAACAGAATTAAAATAAGTCTGGACTAACGCTGGACTAATACTGATACGATGGTCACAGCTGTTTGTGAGTGCAAAACTCAGCTAGTTGTTGTTGTTAGGTTTGACTGAGCAGATTTCAAGGAATGTATGATTCATCATTCATTTGTGCAGTAAATCGCTGTGATTCATGCATTTAATATCAATTGCTTAAGTTTTGCACAGTTTAGTATAAAATGTATGGTAACTGGTGCAGCTAATATCCATTAATAGATAGATACTTACTGGACTTGGAGGGGGACAGTTTGTCCCTGTCCTCTTACAACCCATTATCAATCAGAGGCTCCAGCCGCAAGGTGTGAATGGGGTTAAAACTTCTCTGGGACAGTAGTTTCTTCTTTGTCTGCTGTTATCTTTACCCCCTTGGTGCAAGACAGCTATGCAATCACAGATCTTAACACCCTCCCTATGAGAAGTATGTAAGCAATGTGCAAGAGGCACATAACATAACCTTAAAACAAGCATTCATAGTAAAACTCACTTTACTCTAATTCTTTACTCAGCAATTATTGAAGGTTTAAACAGGCATGTACAGAAATAATGAACAATTCTTTGACACTGATGAATAAAACATCTCATGTGTCACTGTGTGCTCTGTGTGCTGTCGCTGTGTGAATCTGAAGAGATCAAAATAAAGAAGTTTGAATACTGGGCCAGTTGTCAGGAGGTGGTTGCAGCTGTTAATGAGTTCGCAGAGTCCCTGGTTGCCTTAGATATAGATTTAGTGAGCAGATGTAGAGGAATTCATGATACATCCTCCATGTATGCGGTAAGTCGTGACTGCATTTTCGTGCCGGGCACTAGGTGAGCTCCTTTCTCCTTTCTCCACTTTCCTCAGAATACAGTAGGCCTACTCTATACTCACCAGCCTCTTGGTGCTAGACAGCCTGTCAACCACAGATCTTTATTTACACATTCTCCATGGGCAAGATAACAAGAGGGCAAGAAGAGGCAGCGTCAAAACAGGGACCCACACACACACAGTGTTTGTTGACAGCAAATAAACGGAACCATGGTTTTGACGTGTTGTCATGGGCTCGCTGGGGCAGCGCCAGGAAAAGAAGTGAACCGATACTTCAGGGGAATACAATCACATATACATGCAATCATGTTTTCATCACTTTAGAGGATTTTACACTGACTTACATTAACTTCTTAGTCACTCTAACCATAACCAAAAATGTATTGATTTATGATATGAGGATGAACTTGTTGTGCTAAAATTGCAACTAGAATAAGAAGTTTAACCCAAACACATCACAACTCTACAAGCGAAACCATCCTCCAGTGTCTATCTGGAGGCAACATCAGAGATCTTGCAACCAAATTTGAAAATTCTGCAGTAATTTACCAAAACAGATAACAGCCTACGCTAACATTAGGAACTTGTGTAAGCCTCTTGGCAATACACAACGATTTCCCATAATGGCCTCGTCTACGGATGCATCTTCTGTTTAGATTTCCTTTAAATTGCAGATAATTTTCCCATGTGGAAGAAATGCATGGGGTCTATTTCCCACACTCCTCTCTTCTTGATATGACTCAGACAGTTGGCATGAGTGTTTCCCATCACTGTGTGCTCCGGGCCAGCGCCATAAAGATACAGTTCAAAACAGGACTTAAGCGTGCTTTCAGTCATAAATGCTCCGATAGTGAAATGTTATGAAAATGTGTGTTATAACTTTCCACAGTGCAGGAAAATGGCTGCACTCTTAAAGCATAATTGATCTATATACATAAAGGGCAACATTTAGGGACGTTCCTCTTTCCAAGTTTTGTCTCAGATTAAAAATTTGTTCTGCTAACTTTTCACAAAGTCTTTCTCAACTCTCAGGCTCTCTCTGTAGCTTTAAATGTGACTATATCTTTGCTATTCCCTAGCGAGAAGAGTTTTGGGGAGTTTTTTTACCTTAAAAGGCCATGTGGAGTGGAGCGCTGGTTTCCTGTGGGAGGGTTTTCCTCTGGATCTGGAGGCTGGGCCCATCCTCATCCTCTCTCACCCTGCCCGTTTCAGTCACTCCCACTTACACACACACACACACACACACACACATGCCTTCCTTTCTACACTCCCAGAAAAGTGGTGAAATCCAGCTACAGCCAGATGTGTGTATGGGTGTGTGTCTGTGTGAGATCCACACCAACTTCCTTACTTAACAGGAGGTGAAAACACGGTCACACAGGAAGACAAGGCAACGACAGAGCCGCAAAGTAGAGGCGACAGAAGGAAGTGGGGAAGAAAATTAAAATGCTGTAAGGAATTAAAAGTGTGGGAGGAGACAGGAAGTAAATGCGAGATGCCGAGAATGGGGAAGAAGTGTGGAGCTGTGATAATGAACGCACTTTTGCGGGGCTGCTGATCATGTGAAGCCGCTGAACGCCTCATCTTCCAGCATCCTCTCTGTAAAGACTCGGCTCATCAGATAGTCTGTCAGTCAGTCAGATAGTGAGTCACGGGGATATTGTCCTTATAAGGCCTGCGCTGGAGGCCAGCACTGCACTGATGAACCATGGGCCAGAGTTACAGCAGCTGGTGTGTCATCACCATGTCAGCATGAAATCATTATTACTATCACACACTGTAGTCTGACTCTCCCTCCTTCTGTTTGAATTTATGACTTCACAGGCATTCCTTAACTTTCACAATGCCTCACTTTCTATTGGTGTTCCTCAGCTTAACTGTGCCGTTGTGTTCATGTTTAGTTTGACCCATTTTAAGTTAAAATATTCTATAAACACAACAAAACCAGTGGTGAAAAAGAAAATATTAATCTAGTCTTGGTGATCTATAAACTCTTGCTTGGAATAGTTCTGATGCGCAAAGCCGTACACAAATGTTATTGGTGTATTTAGTACAAAACTAAGCTGAAAATGTTTTCAACAGCAAGGTAACATTGACCTTTGATACACAGAATAAAAAACGTAGATTTAGCGGTTGTCAATGGATGATAAGGTAGTTGTAGATATGATTATGAGGTAAACACTATACAAAGTAAAATGTATTTTTGTTTTTTAAAATGGATTCGTGGTAGATTTGTCCTGAGAAAGGAAACAGTGCGCTTGTTCCTGTTAAGGGTCACGGGGTCTGCTTGAGCTCATCGGTTGAGAGGCGGGGTACACCCTGGACAGGTCGCCAGTCTATCGCAGGGCTAACACAGAGAGATAGACAACTGTTTACACTCACACTCGCACCTACGACCAATGTAGAATCACCAATTAACCTAACCAGCATGTTTTTGGACAGTGGGATTAAGCCGGAGTACCCAGAGATAACCCACGCAGTCATCGTTATTATTTAGGTATGCACTTTTATTGGTGTTTTATTTTTTGTGATCTTTATTTAGATCTTTGTGGCCATTGTGTGTGGTATGAGTTTTGATCTATTGCATGTCTAATCTGTCAGCTGTAAGCAGACAATAAGTAGAACATTAAGTAATTCGCAGTACATTTCTTATGAATACTCAAATACCAGTGCATCATCACAATGACCAATTATATTCCAGCTCACACCCTGTACTCATCCATCCTGTGACACCGTGGTGAAACAGATTAATGTAACGTCAGCTGTCATGTTGCTCAAATCAGTGGGTGGACAAGTCTAACTACAGCCCAGAAGCTGCATGCCACTAAACTGGATTCATTGTCCCTACCATTAGATCTGTTTTGACTGTTTCATTGTTTGGTCTCAACATACCAACACTACTAGGACGCTCTCAAAAGCTGTTTTTTGTAATAGGGTGATACTGTATCTGATTGACATATTGCGTGACCAACCAGTAAAAATTACACCAAATGTGCAGTCCTGCCTCTGTGTCGTCAGTTTCTCCACCTGTCATGTTGCAGGTATTTGTGTTACATCAGTCTGCAGTGTACTCACTTGTTTCATACACAGGAAGCTGCTGACTAAGAGAAAACTCTAGGAAACAGTGCATTGAGTAAAAACACTTTCAGTAATCATAAGGAGTGAATAAATGTTGCAAGATTTATGTTTCACAATAATGCCCGCCTGTTTGAACTAAAGGTTACTCGCTTATTGCTCGTTTTGTCAGTGCTGCTCTTGGGACACATGAAAACTGAGGCTGTTTTTGGTTGCGGTGTAATCCTTAGTCAAACTGTTATGTTTAAATGTGCCACACAGTAAGACAGCTTCCACTCCCTGATCACACCACATAGCACGTTAGCAGTCAGAGCATTCTTGTTTATGCTCACTGATTTAATTGTCACCACCTGAACTTGAGCTGCAGGTTTAGTCTCCAGGTGGTGACAATTCTTCGTCAACACAGAGGCATACTGTGCTCTGATTAAAGACTTTAATGAGGTCAAGTATCTTTTTCAAGCTGATGGAAATAATTGGGATCAATCAAAAAACCTGACGGACTTGTTCTGTTCACAGGGATTACATTCAAATTGTGCACAAATATCAGGACGCATTTCCTGAACTGCGAAACAGTGAAATGTGTGTACTCCTACACAGCATTGTACATTTGTGTATGCTTGTTTGTTTGTTCACCTGCATCTATAACTATGTGTTTTTACTTGTCCTAAGGTAAAGAAAAGTTCAGACACACAGACTTCCTATTTGTCATTTACGATCCAAACATCTATGAAATGCCTAGGGCAAAGGTGTGACGGTGTGTGTGTGTGTGAGAGAGAGAGAGAAGGTGAAAGGAGGAGGTGGTTTAAGGGTTATGATGTCATTTCTGGCAGCTCTGGAAGCTCATCGTCATACGGGAAACGTCTGCATGTACAGACAAAAACCTCACAGAGGAGATGTGCCTCACAATCCGTGTGTGCGTATATATGAGTGTGGGTGTGTGTCACCAGAGTCCAGGTGGTGTCCTGTCTAGGTGAGTCATGAGGTATATTTTCAACCCGAGGGAACAAGTTCAATTACGCACACATACAAAGAGGACCTCTTGTTCTACTGGATGGAGTGAAGATTCAACAACACAAAGGCCATGGCGCCTCTCTTTTTAGCTTTGCTTTAAGGACACTAGTTCAGACACTCTCCCTCATCCTCTCCACTCTTTTCTCCATCATCATTTTTAAAAGCTGATTTTCACTGGTTGCTCAGCTTGAATTTGCAAAATGTCTCTATGTTTAGACTGGGCTCCTCTGCAGCATTTCTGTGGCTTAGCACTAGTGAAAGAAAGCATACTTGGAACATCAGGAGAAAATATTGAGGATACTAAATTACATTGCTGAATTACCCGCTGAGCGGCTGGGTGGAACACAGAAACATTCATACAGTATGTGCAAGACACTAACAGCTGCTGCTTTACATTCAGGATAGAGTCAGTGCTCATGCCATTTTGGAAAAAATAAAAAATAAATTCAAGAGATTTATTGATTTATCTACTGCTTCTGTTTCTAATGGCGATAATGACGACTATATTTTAATATCTTACATGTGTCTTTGGAAAACAGACCTGCAATGGAATACACATTCAAAGGTGCCACTAGTCGTACTAATGTTTAAAGTCGTTATCTATCTGTAAGACATGAGGCAAAATTATGTGATTTATACATGGAGAAATAAACTAGTTGCTATGTATGTATGTATAGTTGTCTTTCTTTCAGATAGTAAAGACAGACAGCCGGCAAATAAAAGTCTGGATGACCTATAATCTGGTTCAGTATTTGTTTCAATGATTTGTGCTAAACTACCTTAGCATCAGGGGTCATATCACACAAAGTTTAACTCCTGAGGCTGTTCCCCCCTAATTATATTATTGTTAAAGCTGCAGTCAGCAGGAATAGGGTACCAGGTGTCAAGCAGTTCTGGACAAAGTTGGGTGGAGTATTACGTGGTAGTTGTTCTCTTCACACAGTTGTGCTTTTGTGTTTTAAACTTGGTCATTTCTTTTGGTCCACAGAGGGAGAGACAATTCATTCATGAATCAGTTTAGCTACTTCTCTACACCAACATCACTGACCGCTATCATTCACTGCAGCAGTGAAAGCTTATAGTAAAAAGTTTACATAATACAATTAATTAAAGTGTCTAATTAATTCAGTTGCGTTTGGATGCTTTGAATAATTTATGTTTTAATAGATCTAACTACGAAGTTGAAGAGGTCGTAAGATCAAAATATCTGTCTTTGAGGTTTGACTACATAAATAATTGCTTAGTGTCTGCTATAACAGGACCCTGTCATATACACAGGCCTACTGAACAGTTCACTTTAGCATACCCAGATACATCAGCAGTATTTGCAGGCTGAAAGCTGCTGTATACTTAAGGGCTGCTATCTGAGAAACTGCCTTTGTTTTTAACTTGGTTAGACCTGTGAAATACAGCTGTGAGGGACAAATTGTCTTCCAAGAGCTGGTTACTCTCACTACTAGTGAGTAAATTCAAACCTAAGTTAGCTACTTAAAATGTGTGTTTACCGTTTACATTAAATTTACAGTTTACAGATCATGAGAAATGTAAGTTACTGCACCAAACTACTTCTAACACAAAGCTTGCTAACGTTAGCTTGCTACCTTCAAACTGGGTCATGTTTATCATGTTGTTAAGCTCGTTAAGCGGAAGTTGGGGGTCAGATATTTTCAAAAATGACACCAGTGGATGATAAGTAAGCATATTTGTATTAAGGCATAAAAAGTTTTCTTTGTAATCTTATAATCCTTAAATTAGCCCTTTATTAGCTTGCTAACTGCTAGCCTTGGTGGCTCTGTTGACCAACGGTTGCCTAGCAGCGGTGTCCTCACCACTTCCCTGATTAAAGGCCACATACTCCTGTGAAAATAAAATAAATAAATAAAAGTAATGGAGTATTTTTTAACATATTTCACATGATATGTTATCTAAATGCTTAATAATGACTTACTTTCAAAATGTCATGTTACTAACATTTGACTAGTTATACAGAGATGGTATGGTTAGCGCAGTTAGCGATATGCTTTGCCACTCTTAATAAAGACCATAACTTCAACATATACTGTATGTTTGTGTAAATGTATGATATTTATACACATCTACAAAGAATTATGAATTATGTTTAATAAGCTATATGTATAGTTGTTTGCAATGCTACAGTTGCTCACTGCTTCATAGAAACCAATATTCCCTGCATGTAGCTTGTGTTTGTGCCTAACGTCCCTTCCTTGGCGTCTTCCATCTCTCTACATATTTCTCTCTCTGTGAGTGGCCGGTGACAATGGTCTCCACTGTTCGCTTAAATGCTAATTCTCCGTCTGGTTTCATCCTTCACTCATCAAACTCAAATATCAGGTGCACAGAACTCACAGCTCAAATTCCACAATGTGTCTAACAGCATATCTTCCCACAGTTTCTGATAAAGCTTCACTGCCCTCAGTGGCTGAATGACATCATTTAGTTATAAAACCAAAACAGCTTTATGATACCATGATGGAGGCACACGCTTGGTGAGTGACAGACACTAATGCCTGAAAAAAAATATTGCTTATTTTGAATCATCCCTATCTTGTTTTGTGCATTTCTTTCAGAACACGCCTCTGTTTAGCGAGCTTAAGTCTTGCTTCACGTAACAGTGGAATTGAACAAGGCAATCCCTTTAGCTCTAAAGTCTCTCTAAACTCTTTCTCTCCCTACCTTTCTTTAGCAGTCAAACTCTCTCGCCCTATACTTTGCATCTCTCTCGGTCTCACTGTCTAATATATGCACTCTTAAAGGCCTCTAATGTGAGAAGCTGTGTGCCAGCAGGACTTTCCCCCACTGCCACACGGTTGAATGTGGAAACCGGACCTGCTTGTATCGCTCTGCCGTCTGATCTATGTGGCTTTGTGAAAACACAGCAACCCAAATAAGGAGATCAGCCACGGTTTAAGAGTGAGTGGTGCAGCCAGACCATTCCTTAGAAAGAGCCTGGACTGGTGGTTTGATAGGGTGGAGTATGTGCCTGAGAGAGCGATAGTCAGGGAGTCAGGGTGGAGTGGACGCAGAGTGGTGAGTGAAGGGATGAGAGGACATATGGACAGGAGGGAGAGAAAAGATGGATAGAAGGAGGGAGGGTGAGAACTTGGGAGGAGGAGGGGGTGATCAGAGACTGGAGGCAGGTTCTGGTGCAGTTTAAATAACTACCCATTTAGGGCTCAGCTCTCCATCTCTGTTCACAGCTCTCTCTGTCTCCTTCCCTCTGTCTCTCCCTTTCTGTCTCTCTGTCTGCCTCTGTTCCTCTGCAGCTTTGTTGGACTCCAGCTTTTTGGGCAACTGCATATACAGCTGAATCTCCTGCATCTCAACGCAACAAATACACAAGCCTTTTAAAGGTGAATTTTCTCATCTCAAAGAAGAAAACGACCAAGCATCCACCATGGAGGCCATCAAGAAGAAGATGCAGATGCTGAAACTGGACAAGGAGAACGCCATCGACCGGGCAGAGCAGGCAGAGACGGACAAGAAAGCAGCCGAGGACAAATGCAAGCAGGTGGGAAAGAAAGACATAAAGTCATGAAGAGATGTCATTCACAGGAGATTTAGATTTTGCACAAACAAATTAACTAGTATGTCTTGGGAAATTTAGCTAAAGTAAATTGATTTTAAAATACAGAATTGCTCTTTAAAAGATTGTAAAAAGACATATCCACACTAGACAAGCTCATGTGCTTTTCTTTAATGGCTTTTTCCTTTATCCAGAACATAAGCCAATCACAACGGTGATACCATACCAGACATACCTACAAGGAAACCGTCTGTAAACACTTGCACTTTTATTTATACTGGCGTACTTCGCTGAATCACAGCAAGGAAACATTTGAACTTCTGGGATTTTATTTAGCTGTGACTCAAAGTCTGCATACTAAATGTTTGTGACAGTACATAAAAAACACAAAATTAATGGTCCTTAATAGTTTAGTCGGCACAGTTTTGTTGTGTGTCAAATTATCAGAAGGTTTGACAGAAAAAACACATCCAAGGATCCTATAATGTAAGTACAGAGTTTTGATGGTTAATTACTGTACAAAACTACACAAAAGTATAGCCTTATAAGGTAAAAACAACTATTTTATGTTATAAGACTTAGCAAGACATCAACAACAAGCAGTATTCGGGAGCTGTAGAGTAGTATCAAATCTGTTTATATTGAGGCTCAGCTGGCCAGTTCAGGTGATGAGACCACCCAGGATCTGAATTGGATTTTGGGGAAATGCAAGTAGTAACAAACCCACTCCTGGACCTGTTTACAGAGCGTTAATGGAGCAACTGTCTGAGTAGACGTCCATCACGAAGCCTGTTTGACAAGTGTATCCAACACAGAGGAGACAACATGCACAAAATAAGCCCGCAAATGGACCCATGTAGACACACAAACACACGCACACACATCAGACCATTGGTTCCAGGCGTCTGTGTGTTCTCACTGATAACAGCTGTATTTTTAGACATCAGGCGAGAATGGCAGAGTGGAATTCAGCAGGATTATCAGTTGTACCTTATTGGCTTGGAGGGGAACGCTGATTAGGGGGAACACTTAACCCTGTGAGTGTGTGCATGTGCGTGAGGATTAGGCTGTGCATACCAGCGGCCCTGTTATGAGAGACTGAAACCATTACCATTTAAATTATCCCAAATATCATACAACACAATTAGACTCTCAAATGAGCTGATGGACCTCAAACATCTTGGGTGTAACAGTGTTATGTTAGACTTAACCTTTATTTAAGAGCAATGCACACACACTAACAGTTCGAAACAATAAGGATTTGATCCATCAACTTTAAAACTATTCCATGGTTCAATGCATGCATTGTTTTAAGTGATGCTCATATATCTGAGGGAAGTTTTTAGGCCTGTTCTAATGTGTTGATATATGCTCCAAACAGTAACACAGTTAAAACACTATAGATGAATAAGGTAGAGTGCACAATAGAACAGACTAGACCAGAACAGAACAGAGCAGAGCAGAATGGAATGAAATAGAACCCAATAAAACAGAATGAAACAGAACGGAAAGGAACAGAACAGAACAGAACAGAACAGAACAGAACAGAACAGAACAGAACAGAACAGAACAGAACGGAATGGAACAGAATGAAGCAGAACAGAAATAAATAGATTGGAAAGACACGGAACAGAACAGAATGCAATAGAAAAGAGTAGACTGAACTGCAATAGAATGGAATACAATAGAACAGAACACATGAGATCAGATCAGAACAGAACAGAGCTCTACTCCCTTTGGTCAAGGCTTATGTCTGCACTAAGTATTTCTGTTAACAGCAGTTTGCAGAAAGTGCTGCCAGCGTATGGAAGTGTACGTCAACCTGGGATAATGTGGGGAAAGTTGGAAAGAGGAAAGAAGAAGCAGAACACAATAGAACTAGTAACAAGAACTAACCTTTCCTGTTGCAGCTGGAGGATGAGTTGCTGGACCTCCAGAAGAAGATGAAGCAGACAGAAGATGAACTGGACAAATTCTCTGAAGGCCTGAAAGATGCTCAGGAGAAACTGGAACTGTCTGAGAAGAAAGCTGCAGATGTGAGTACAGCACATATCAACGTACACAGAGAAGGATCGGGCCAGTGTCACCTCATTTGACTGAAATATGCGATATGGATTGCCCTACAACACTAATGCATCTTTACTTTCACCCTAAATCATCAGGAGGCATTTGAATATTAAGAGGAGGCTTCTGTCCGTGTTATCAGTTGTTTACTTTGTCTGACTTTGACCTACACACACGTCACTATGACACTACTGAAACGTAGGCCCCATTATTAAACAGCTGGATTGTTTCTAAGCAAACACCAGCTGTGGCTTTACTTTGATCCGCTGTGAGTGGTTTGGAGCACTTCAGAGACTGTTACATTCCTGTGCAACCACTCCTGAAAGATGAGCACATATTTAAACTGTAATCCCTCACCCAAACACACACACTCACGCACACATGATCAATTCCTCCAAACCACCAACTAGAGGGGGAAGCTTTTTCAAACACACTGGACATTCCCAACATATATGTCACCCCGAACAGATTAACACGTAAGAGTTGATATATAGTATAGATGAAACTACCCAAGATAACATAATGTATTGTATTATAACGTATTTGTAGTTGTCTGTCCATCTATCCATTCGATAACTGGGAATTCATGATTATTGTGAAGGCAATATCTTGAGGTAATTTCTTTTAATTTGGCACAAATGTTCCTTTGGACTTCGATGATCAGTGTGATTTCACAAAGCACGTTTTTGAGCAAACCACAGTACGTCATTATCTCTAATTATGACTAATTTTCTAGTAGGTGAAGCCATTTTATACCATAACGGCCAAGGGTCATCATCTCGTGACGTTCTGCTAAAATATCCATTCAGAGTCTTCTCTATATATTTTCAAGAGTCTGGACAGAAGTAGATGTAAACCACAACCTGACTCGTTGACATACAAGCGGGAGGCAATTACGATTAATCCTCCTTGACATTAACCACAGTGTAATTTGACTGTAGATAGTTCGGTTAACTGTAGCTTCAGAGGAGAGGACACAGCCAAAGAAGCCCAGGAAGCTCAAATATATTTGACTCCACACCAGCAGATTTTTTAAATTATAGTCTTATAGTCGTCGGACCAGGACGTGTAAACAAACTTCCCCCTTAAGTTAACTTTTACTCACATTGGAGATTTTTAACTTCATATTAAATAACAAAATATGTTTTCCTCCACTGAGGAACCCTCACAAGTAATCAACTCTGTAAATGAAGCAGAACGTTGCAGAATCAGCTGCAGTCTTGGAAAAAAAATATCATATTTTGCATTGTTGGCAACACCGCAGACCACACGGCTATATATCTGCCAGCGGTGGTGTGTGTTTGTTTGCTTGTGTCAGTGTGTGAGGGAAACCGAAAGGAAAGAGGAAGTCAGAATCAGTCTCTGTTCAAGGAAATCTATTAGGATGATGATCAAGATAAAAGTTTTACAGTTTATCAGTGAAATGGCATTTTAATAACAACAAGCAAGAATCTAGGAAGTTGTTCCAACACGATTACGAAACAAATCAGAGAAACAGAGAGAACGCTGTCATGCAAATAACTCTTCCCCCTTCCAGCAAGATGTGGTATTGTTTGAGTATTGTGGAGGATATCCCAGGGAAGTGCAGTGTTGCACTACACACAAAGAAAAAGGAAGTGCCTGCTATATAGACACAGAGTTGGAGGCTGAGACATGCTGGATTATCCTCACATAGTGATTGAATAAACTCAGGGAAGGGTTCTGGGAAGCCTCACATGTAAAGTGGGTCAAGTGGGGCCCTGGAAAACATACTTGTTGAAGCTGTGGTTTGAGCCTGGCTAGGTAGCTTCCCGTCTTGGTGTCCCATAGTGTGTGGAAAGAGAACTCAAGCAACACCATGTTTATTAAAAATAGATGTCGGCTACAAAACTACGTATTTACGTTTACAGTGAGGTTCGACACAGTGACATCAAAATCACGAGTAGTAAAGCTGCTCCGCTCCACCTCCATGAATTCCCCTCCACATGTCACTTATTAGAGGCAGCAGTCAAGTCATTACACATCTGAATTCACACAGAACAGACTGGAAACCTGGAGGCAACTGGGAAAGCAGAACAGTAGAGCCAACAGCCCAAACAAGCACAAAAAAAAGGGGGCACCAGACTGGTAGGGCTAATATTTAGGTCATCGCTGATGATCGCTAGCTCAAGCAACTATCTTTAAGAGCATTATGTATAAATATTAGCACATGATACAGAAACTGAAAAGATGCCTTGGAGCCGGTATTGATAGCACCATTTATAAATGTTACAGCGGAAAGAAGTTCGTAGTGGCCGGCAAGCCGGGCGGGCGGAGAAAGCAGAGAACAGTCAGGGGGGCTCTGGTATGTGAGGAATGCAGCCAAGCCAAACAGAAAGGCCCAAACTCCTGTCTCTAATGAAATCAATGCTTCCAGCTTTTCCGGTGCAAGGGGCAAATCAGAGAGAGTGGTTCAATCAACACATGAGACTGATTTTAAGAGATTTTCTTCTTGTTGTTAACATCAGGACTGAATCTGAACTGAAGCTGAGCTGAGCCTGCTTGACCCTCCACCCAACATGTTTGAACTCATGCTGATGAATAAGGGAAACACGGGGATGGCTAAGCAGTGACATATGAAAGATGGAGCATAAATCAGATTTACACTCAGGGAGGTGGGAGATGATGCTTGCTCAGTACTTCAAGACAAACACTTACACAGTTCCTCGAAAGAGAACAGTTTATGATCGATATTTATATGCTTTACATTGAGTTAAAGGTTCTCTGACAGAGATTACCCTTGAGGTTAGAAGTTGTAAAATTAGTCTTTATAGTTTGTTGTGAGTTCCCTTATGGTTGTGTTTGTGGGCAGTCAGTGGTGGGCGGCACAGTGGTGTGGGGGATAGCACCGATACCTCACAGCATGAAGGGTCTGGGTTTGAATCCATTGTCCTTTCTGTCTGGAGTTTTCATGTTCTCCCTGTGTCTGTGTGGGTTGTCTCCGAGTACACCACCCAAAGACTGGAGATTCTGTATTGTCTGTCTCTCTGTTTCTGTGTTAGCTCTGTGATAGACTGGCGACCTGTCCAGGGTATACCCCGCCTCTCGCCCAATGACAGCTGGGATAGGCTCCAGCCTCCCACGACCCTCGAGAGAAAAATGGATAAATGATTTAGTGGTCAAAAGTTTACTATATGTATTGACTGAAAGAACACCACTTCTAATCTCAGGTGTGGCTTTAGTCTAACAGGTTGTACAGCAGATTGTCTAGCTCATCCTGAAATGCAAACCCTTATTTTAAAGGTTCCATATTAGGCCCCTTTTAACAAGTTGATGTAAATCTGCCATCTACAATTCAGGTTTCAACTCAAAATACCTCACAGATACACTCTACCATACCTGTATCCCGTGCTGGGCCTTTCCTGCTGTACAATCGATAACCAAGCAGAAACAAGGCAGGAGAACCAAGACGTCCAGCAGCTATAAAAAGACCCCCCCATGTCATCATCCATTGGTTTTCTACAAGCAGCAGTATTGAAGCTTCTCTGGTGGCCCAGCTGTCAGCACCTCAAATATTCAAATATCAGCAAAGTAGAGCTGGAGTGTGAGTGGAGCTGAGGCAGATAGCATGTGTTCTGCACAACTTCAAGCCGTCATGCAACAGGTGAATTATAGAAAAGTTTGGCATGAAAGTGGATAGGGATTGACAAACTTATGGAGCCACTTGGCTTCAGGTGGCTGCTGCTTGACAACATCGTGTACTGCAAACCTCAACAGCTTGTTAATACACTATGTTTGATTGATGGAGAAAGAAAGGGAAGGGGAATGATCTTTACTCATATTTTGTGGCTCTTTAAACACTTTAGATACATGCTGAAAAGTGGATTTTGCATCATAGTGGGACCTTAGGAATGCAGCCAATATCTCACAGTTGATAAGCCAATTCAAGCCATTGACTTGGGTCATTATTTCCTCAGGTCCCAGCCTTCTGGGAGCCTTTTGTAATCAGTCAATACCTGGCATAATTCGTTCCATATTTGGTGGTGTTACCAGTTACAGGCTTGAATGAGAACTCCAAGAAGTAGATTTGAAAATGAAAGCAGCAGCATATTGTGACCGCTCACATAGGGGTATACTACCCAGAATGAGGTGTGTTTCAACCGATACAAACTGATAATATCTCAACACGCAATTGTACAGCAACAAACTATGTGATGTATACTTCTTGACCAGTGACTATCTTTTGCAACAGACAGACATTTTGTTGTAGACAAAATCTACTCAGAGGTGCTCAGATGATGTGTATGTCGCT
This sequence comes from Planiliza haematocheilus, assembly GCA_005024645.1. Classification (NCBI taxonomy): domain Eukaryota; kingdom Metazoa; phylum Chordata; class Actinopteri; order Mugiliformes; family Mugilidae; genus Planiliza; species Planiliza haematocheilus. The sequence continues at coordinate 3,388,307 of SRSE01000509.1, forward strand.
GTTACTTCTATGTCCCACATAAAGCAGACATGAATTACCTGATTGTCCCGGCAGATCTTTGCAGGAAGCTAAGGTTTTGTGGGCACGGGGACTTTGGGCTCACTAGTAAAGCACTCACCCATCTTTGTCCAGACTCATACACATTTTTGACAGCATTTCATCCGTCCTATAGCCTTGAGTTCACTCATCCTAATGGTTTTATCCAGTAAGAATGAGCCACCCTGATAGTAGTAAACTGATTTTGTTTGAGGACACACTTTTATACACCCCATATAAGTTCAACGCTGATACATCTATCACTGAAATGATGTAAGTTGGTGCCACATTCAGTAGCACTGGGAAATTTAACTGTCAAATCCAGTTTGTGGAGGTTTGATGTTTGCGTGTGACATCTAAACAAAGGGCACTGCGCCTTTACAATAACTGAAAGTAATTCATGCTGGCTTTTCTTTTTTTCTTTTGAAAGTCTCCCAGCAGTGATCACATCAGTCATAGGGATCAACCTACACAACACACACACACACACACACATTCACATACTCGGATATAGGCCCCGCCCTCTCTGACCTCATCGTTCCGATCGTCTCTCTCTCTCCTCCTCCGGTTCTCCAGTCTGGCGCTCTCGGCTCTCCTCACCGCGCAGCTTTTCCAGTCCTCCTCAAACTCCAAGTGTCCGGACCAAAAACTGCTACGCACATTCCCGAGGACAACTTATCTACCCCGCTCATGAGCTTTTCATTCCTACGAACCAGAAGAAACACTTGGACTTCCTAGTTACACAACTTTCTGCTGCACTTGAACGACTCCTTTACATTCCTTTAAGACTTTGGACGGATTTTTTTTATATATATATATATATATCTTTTTAAATCAACGACCAAATTCAGTTTTCTTATTCTAAATACTAACAGGAAGCAGTAACACACTTCTTTTTTTTGCACAAGCCAGAAATAGTCTCTTTTTTTTCTACGTGTAGTCTTAAATTAAGTAACAAAACAGTAAAAACAATGGCAGGTATGAACTCTCTGGATGCTGTGAAGAGGAAGATTCAGTGTTTGCAGCAGCAGGCCGACGACGCAGAGGATCGGGCTCAGGTCCTACAGAGAGAACTGGACAGTGAACGGGAGCTCCGAGAGAAAGTGAGACAATCATCTAATTTTTGTTTTTTAGATCTCTCTCTCTCTGTCTCTCTCTCTCGCCGTTTCGCCGCTGCGCTTCTGCTTTCATTTGCCAGTCTTAAAAACGTCTTCGTATCGCCATCTCAGGCTCTTAAAAACTCTTAAGTAGTTCATGCCATTGATTCATTCGCGGGCGTGATTGTGCCACAATGCAAGGCGTTGGTCTCTAATGAAAAAAAAAAGAAAAAAGTTTGCAGGTCTTTGCGCATGCTCAGTCATGTCTGACTTGCAGGCCTCTGTTAATGGCGAATAACGTGCACCACGTAGACAGCGTTGAACCTATTATGCAAACTTTGAATTCACCCGTTACCGACCAAATAACTTCTTGTTAATACAAATCATGCTAATGCGGATTAGATTATGATTGTAATTGCATATTAATCGGGGTTTACCATCTTAGAGAGGTGCCAAGGTTAAACTGTTTGAACCTCGAGAGCAAATTCACTTTTCACACACACTCGGTGGCACCTCAGCAGGATGGATGATTGCCCATAGTAACCTGCCTACACAAGATGATAGGAAAATACAAGAGTTAAGTGTGCCGCCTCTGTTATATTATCAATTCAAAGGAGCAGTCTACACAACTATCCCATTTAATTTAAATGGATACCGTGATGGCAGTCTTATCCTATTGTTATTCACACTTAGTTTACGTTTCAGCGGTTTCAAGACTTAAGCTGAACTTAAGCAGAAGTTCCAGAAATATAAAGACTCGACGCTTGGATGTGTCAGGCCTGACTCATCCTTTATTATTTCACCCATCTCTTGTCACCTGTCTGTCTCTCCACTCTGCCCACACCCAGGATTTATGACTTCACCCAGAAAAAGTTTAAGACTGGAGGGGGGAAGAAAAAAAGAAAACGAAAAGCTAAGCAGCACAGTTAGGTAACAGTCTTGACTTGTTTCACGTGCTGCTTTATGGCGTACGGTGCCATATCCTTTGCATAGGCTCTGGTTAATGACAGGACAAGTAGAAAGAGCCAAGGCGACTGGGAGGGGAAGGTGTGGCTGTAAAGATATGGCTGCTGAGTCGATGAAAGGAGCAGGCCTGCTATAGGACATACCTCTTTGTTATAGACCGGCTATTAGGTAACAGGGCACCCTTTTGATTTGACAATTGGGTGTCTGCTCAGCTTGTGGGTTATCATCCTGACATGTCCTCATATTGACATCAATGAGCTCAGGTTTTGCTTAATGTCTATTGACGAGCTTTGTCTTTAATGTATGTTCACTTTTCAAAAGGAAGTGACATGATAAAAGATTTTAAGGATAACATGCACAGTGTTCACAAGTATATCATGATAAATATATCACGTTTTAGGAAAATAAAAGGACATCTGTGTCACTTTAAGTGTAGCTTTACTTATGTATGAAGACATATTTCATATAATTGCTGCTATTTTACGGTGTACCGTCATTCCTTGTCGGCCTTGGCATCACAGCTAGATAGTTGTTGACAGATGCATCAAAAGTGGCTAAATGTGTGTTATCTTCAGATCGGTGTGTTACATTTCAGAACAAGTTTTTCCATTTCATCCCTGTGCGTCTAAGCATGTACAAGCAGTTTCAGCTGTCACACCTCTTCCTCCATGTGCATTCAAAGTCAAACAGAGCGGCAGGGTTTGTGTGGCGAGGGCTGGTGTGCCCCCACATGTGAATAATTAGAGCAACCTGGAGTTATTCCTTGGCACAAAAACTCTTTCATCAGAGCATGGAGAGATCAAACGAAGGAGAACCTCACCGAGTTTTATGAATCTTTGTTTAAAAATGTGCACGTAATAGAAAAACACTCAGACACATCTTTAATTAAGACGTGTAAGTAATTGCTCCGTTTTGTTTCTGGTGTGGTTTTGACACTTCTGGGGATGTTACTCAACTGCTCGGTATTGCTTTACGGCCCTGTCAGATCACGGGGATGTCATATTGTCTTCATGATGTTGTTTTATTTACTGCCATTACTTTCAGTGAGCGTTTTCACAGCTGCAGCTTTCACAGGCCACAGATGATCATTTGTACTGAGGCCTGTGCACCGTAGACTGACAGATTGGCTGATTATTTTATAATCACTTTTTGCTTCTGTTATGGCCTCAATTCTACTAAAAGCTGCCGTAATCTGTTTAAGTGAGAAGTATCTATTTCCTTTTTTTGTAAGATGACATTTTTGTTTGCTGTGCTCAGACGTTGTCAACAGATACAGCACACAGTTGCTATTAGTGATGGCGGTGACAGCTGGAGTCTAGCAACACAGCATGCAGAGATACTGTTTGTGACAACACAGGTCCATCTCTTAAACCGCTAAAAAAGGGAAGTGGAACTCAAACCCTAACTGAGATAGCTCCCTCCCCCGACTGCCCCTCCCAGGATGCTGGCTGACGACTCTGGTCCAGCACTTCCTGTGCTTCTACTCCCAACACTTCCTGTCTCCGATCAACAGGAAGATTTGTGTTTGTGGTGGACACTGTTACTACACTGGTCATTGTTGATCCAGGTCAGGCTTGCACAACTTTGCTAATGAAGTTGTGTTTTTATGGTAATACGTATCGGCTATTGATTACAAACCATCTGTCTCTATTTATAGAATACATGTCTGCTGCTTTTTTATTTTTGCCATCTGCTGTAATGGCATTTACATTGGATTTGATGACACACTCAAGTTTATTTCTACACACATGCCATTTTAAGCCGCCTCACGCTGAATATTAATCCTCCAAAAGTCCCACTTCCCTCAGCAAATCAGTTTATTTAAATCTGCTGAAGGTGTCACATATTTGTTTCTTTGTGTGGTCAGTGTGCTTGAGGGCCTTTCTTCTGGACCCCTGACAGTCTCCGGCAGACTCTGTGGAAAGCATTACTTCCTGGTTTCAGTGTTTTCTTTGGACTTTCTCCCTGGGAATAGCTCAACTTTCCAAATATAACTGCCACATGTTGATGCTTTTTGGCAGTCTCTGGCATGCTGGGGAACACTCCCATGTTAGTGGCTTGTGGCTTAGCTGATTATGCAGGCCAAGGTTGTAGATTCTTGTTCAAGCAAGGAGTAAAAAAGTATTTGTCCAGTTAGTGCAAGCAAAGCTTAGTTTGCTCTAATGTCATTCAATAACGTGTAGAGAAGTACAATAATAGTTATTTTATGGCACGTATAAGGTTCACTTTTAGCCATTTAAATCCAACACAGTGTGTCATTTCCTTCATGGGTGCATGCAAGGTTCAGTGAGACACATCAGTGTAGCTTTCTCATTGTTCATGCCATCTGTTAGCATGCAGCTGCAGACTGGAAATGGTCCAAATTTAGCCTGAAAGAATCTTACAAACAGTTTTATATGTTTACTTGACCTGCAGGTATTTAAGTCAGCTGCCCTCTATTTGTTCAGAGACGATATGTTTCGCTGTTTTTCAAAATTATCTTTTATATTTATGTATGTTCCTGCAAAAATCAAAAAGCACAGGAAAGACAATTGTTTCAGGCTCGCAACATCCCAGGAAAAGTTTAGTTGTGTAGATTCCTGAAAGGGCAGTTTGCATATGGGTTGCAATCAGCCTCTTGTCGGGATTAGACATACTGAGCTACAGACTCAAACAAGATCAATATCCCTTTTTAAAGTCATTCAATTAAATGGCAACAAATTGCATTTAGCACAGAGAGCGCTCAGTGTGGTGTCTGGATGTTTAATGACCTTCTTTTACATATCTAACTTCAGGACAGACTGGTTTATGCCTCATGCAGCTTTCTTTGCATGCCAGATCTTTATGAGGACAGATTGCACACTGCCTTTCTTCCCTCTCAGACACAAGCGTTCACATTGAGAGTAGCGAGCAGTGGTGTCAGGAATAACTTACCCCGAACCCCAACAGCATTGTGCAGCTCATTAGCCCACTGCCCTGGAATAAGGCAGTAATTAGATTTCTCTTTCACTTGTCCTTGATCCTGTCCCTAATGCAGGCAGTACACTTAGGTATGTCTTTAGTCACTTACTGAGCGGTGTCTTCAAGTGAGGCTACAGACTGTTTAGTGAGCAGACCTGTGTGCCAACATCTAGCAGGTTGTATCACGATGGAAGAGTTTGATATGTTGGGAACTATTAGTTAGAGCTGAAGGCCGATACTTCTGTCATGTCTGTTTGGTAAATTGAGCCCATGTCGGCCTTCTGATTGGTCACTAACTCCCACTGTTTGCCAAGTCCCATCTTCCTACGTTACGTTACAAGCTATACCAATTGGTTGGGCTCATAAAAAGTCGTTGAACGCCTGTAATGACACAGTCTAGAGGTGACAGACTGTACCAGAACTTGTTGAAGAATCACAGTTACAAGTTTCAGTTCTGACTACGCCTACAGGCTTGCAGCATCTGTCTGGGGGGAATGGACCCTGCATGGCTCTTGTTTGTCTTAAATAGCAACAGTAACCTAGGAATGCTAAGCTAAACTGCCTTTATGAGTAGCTTGACATTGAATGTACCGATATGACAGGGGATCTTGTGACGAAATGGGAGGCGTACTGCTCGCCTCTTAGAAAGCCGGCGTTCAGCACGAAGCTATGATAATAACCTAGCAGCTACTTAAACATAAGTGTCTGTGTCGCAGCTGTGCCACAATCTTCCTGATACTCCACCACAAACATTCTCCATAGTTTGTTTTACCATATAAGGCAGCGTGCGTCCCTGGCTGTCAGAGAATGCAAAGTGGCTGCTAAAGGAAGGGGGCATGGCCAGAGAGAGACGGAGGGAAAATACCAGCTCTGAAAGAACGAACAATCAAGGGGAGGAAATGAAAGGATGTCGGGCAGCTGACTTCCTGTCACCTCTTTCAAGATCCTCATTTGTGAAGTGACGTTAGTGTCTACTCTTGTAGTTTGTCATTCAGCTCAGTCCTGCTTCCTTGTAACCTATATTAACATTTTGATATTTTTGTAGCTGCACCAACTCTGGTTGAAGCTAAAAAAGTACTTACAGGATTTACAGGAAAGACTCCTCTCTCCTTTAGTCACGGTTCATTGAATTCAAGGCACGAGAACATGTACTTTAAAGCACATAAGCTGTCTTACTTGTCACAAAGCTGTCTCTATCCACGCAGGGAATCCCCCTCTGTGATTGTGAACATTTGATGCCAGATAAAGCACCAGGTTTCACACAATTGATTGTAAATATAGATACACGGTATACACTACCAGCGTAGTGGTATTCGCTACAATTGTGGGTTTCGTTTGTGTTTTACTTGACAACCTTTTACCTGAGAGGGAACTAACTGGTTTCAAGCTGGTAATTACGTGCTTGTGTTTGTTTGAGCGAGGCAGTGGCTGGCAGAATGAGAGCGTCTGGTTTTGTGTTAGCCGTGCATTGCTGCGTCTGATGTGCCAGTTTACTGACCCAGAGCACATGAATGGCATGTTTGTTTGTGTGCAGACGGTAGTCTTCGCAGCACATTGCTTCATTCAGGACACAGGAAGTCACCGTATCTGTTATTTCAGGCTCCGGTGTAAATCTGAGCAACTATTCTCGCGGGCCAGATGTAGTGCCGACAGATGCGGAGCCGCGTAAAGGACGTAGCTGATGAGATTTAAAGATGGTCCGAGCGATTTACCGTTTTTGGTTCGTCCTCTGTTGGGATTGGTTTTCCTTTTGTCAGAAGCTGGTTGTCACAGGACACTTCAGTGCTTGTTAGGCAGACATTTCCTGTCTGTTATCAGCGAACTCCCCTGGCAGGTTTGGGTGCAGTAGGGAAAGACCTTGGTGAGGAGAGGATGAAATGGAGAGAGAGAGCAGTGGAAAGACTGACTGACTAGTCAGCAGTCTGAGATGAGATGAGACAAAATGGAGAAAATCCTAAAAATTATAGAAAGAGGCCAGTTCCAGCTGCCACCAAGCAGGAAACCGAGCCTTCATTTGCTGAAATATTGAGTCTATGACAGAATGGAAGTCTGCACTGGAATGAAAGTCTATTTATTCTCAGCACAAACAGACTTAATAACTCTTTTCCACTGAGAGTTCAGAGCTCTCTCTGCATCGCTGTGTAATGTTATCTTTCTTCCTTCCTGGCCAGTCCTTTTTTGGTCTCCTTAGCCACTTATCTCAAATGCATAGCAGAATGACTCGCCTACCTGTAAACTGAATGGCTGAACGACACTTTGACTTTTGATCTGACTGGCAAAGTGACTTCTGGCCTGAATGACTGGCTAATGAGTCACTGACCTACAAACTGCAGCCCTGCGACTGTGCACAGAGTACTGTGTCTGTTTGCCTAAGAAATCCCCAGCTGCTTCTTTTACAGAATAGGGAGTAAACCTGGGTTTCAATGAATGGTTCAGCAGCTCAGAAGTGCAGTTACGCAGTGCTGTTTCAGTTGCCTTGCTTTTTAACAGTGGCCGGTGCCTTTGTGTTGTTTTAAGACTGAGTTTGACTGGTTTTCAGTTTGAATGTGGCTCCCCAGGAGATGATGGGTGGATGAAATCCCCAGCAAAGCAGAGGAAGTTCTTGTATAGTTGACTGTTTGCTTTTTTTGTTTCTCTTGTTGCCCTTGTTTACAAAGGGCAGATGAGAAGAAGCCCATTTGTCCTCCCTGCCCCGGCCCAGTTCTGCATTCACCATCAGCGGAAATTGAGTTCTTCTTCATAATATTCACTCGGTGTCTCGCTATGGGATGCAGCCTCCCGCAGCCCTGATAGAAGCATTTATCTCAATCCGCCAATCATGATTGGCCGGTGAAGGTGTTCATCCGCGCATCACCCAGTAGTCCCACCTACTATATATAGTGTGCGCAGATAACACTCCCTCAATTCAAAACCTCTTCTCACCTAGAGCTTATCTCACGTCAGAGCCTTCACTAGCTTAACTGTTCAACAGACGGATCTTCCTAGCTTCCGTCACCGGACGCTAGTGTTGTGCGCTGGCTTCTGCCTTATCCGTTTCATACCAGACCGGATCGGTAAGTATTCTTCCAGCCCCTCCACGGCGGAATTACTCTCGGCTCCCCTCCACGGAGTCGGTCGAGCTAAGCTAGCACACCAGCTACCCTTCTCGACCCCACGCTAGCACACCAGCTAACCTCTATCCTTTCTCCGCTAGCACTCCAGCTCGTTGGAGAAATGACCACTAAAAACCCTCACTCCAGAGGAGATTCTCGGCTCTGTACCTGCGGAAATAAAATCTCGGGGAAGGACACCCACTCGGTGTGCAGTACCTGTCTGGGGGTTGACCACGCCAGGTTAGCCCTGGAAATTCCCGGGTCCTGTGGACACTGCAAAGTGTTCACGGTCAAGAGCCTCAGACGCAGGCTAGCCCGCCAAGTTAGCCTCGCAGACCGTGACCCGTTTCTCCCCACCGCTGACCAAGGCGCAGCCGCGGAGGAAGACGAGGACATGGCCGGGGAAGTTCTGGAGTCTGGCTACGACTGGGCCGCCCAGTGCGAGCAGCTCCAAGCACCCCCATTTCCCGAGGAAGACATTCTGGAAATCGGCCCCACGGAGGATGACGATGACGCCTCGTTCCTCATATCAGAGGACGAGGAGGAAGACGACACCTTCGCGGCCCCAGCCCTGGCTGAAAAGCCGAAGCTGTGCGACCCTACTAACAGGGGGGATAGCGGGGCGAGCTCTCCAGCTCCGTCCCTCCATGTGGACCTGCTTAACATGTGCAAACGTGCGGCAGAGAAACTGGAGGTCCCCTGGCCGGTTGCAGTAGCGGAACCCACCCGGTCCCGCTACGAAGGCAAGCGGCTTCCCCTGGCCCGTAGTGCGGTGAAACAGCTTCTTCCTGTCTTCCCTGAGTTGCTGGCCGAGCTCTCCAAAATCTGGAGTAATCACCCGTACAGCAACAGGAGCCCCGTCCCGGGCGCAGCATCCCTCGACTGCGAGGCGATGGAAGCCCACGGTCTCCTCTCGATGCCTCCGGTGGAAGCCCCCGTAGCTGCGCATCTCTGCCCCGGCAGCACGAGCCAGCTATCTGCCGCCTCCTCCAGGCGTCCGACGCTGCCAACCAAGCCCGAGCGGTTCCAGTCTGCGCTGGCCGAGAGGGCATACAAGGCAGCCGCCCTGTCGGCCAGAGCTCTCAGCGCTCTCTCCATCCTCACTGCGTATCAGGCAGAGCTGTTTGGGGCATCCGCCGACGAGCAGGACCCCGACGCGTGGGAGGAAGCGGCGATCATCGCTGATCTGTCCCTCCGTATCCAACGCGTCTCAGTCCAGGCCACGGGCAAGGTGATGGCGACCCTCGTCATTCAGGAGCGAGCGAGATGGCTAAGCTTCGCTAACTTGACTGACAGGGAGCGGGATGACATATTGGATATGCCGATCGTCCCGGGGGGCATCTTCGGCTCTGCATTGGCCACCATGCAGCAGAGATGTGAGGCGAAGAAGAAGGACAACGAGGCCTTGAAACTTTGCCTCCCCCGAAAAGCGCCCACCCCCTCACCTCCAGTGCAGCGCAAAAACTTTGCTCAAGCTGCTTCCCAGCCGCCGCATTTCAGGATGCCGAAACGGCCGCAACAGCCTGGCCCGCCCCCCATCCCGCCGAGGAGGGAGCCCGGAGCCGGCTGGCACAGAAAATCCCCCGCTTCGACCGCAGGCCTGCCGCCTACCCCGGCTGCCGCAGCTTCGGTCCCCCAGGCGAGGAAGAAAAAGAGGGCGGCCTGACAGCCTTCCTCTCTTCGGGTGGAGCATCCTGCCGTTCCCCGTTACGGAAGCCCACCCGTCTGGCTTGTTCGTGTGCGTCCCACGCCGCCGCTGCCTACTCCAGAGCCGGTTCGCGGGAGGAGAGACATCGCGTCGGAGGTTGCCGTTGTTGCGCCCCGAGCAGAATGTCCACAAGCACATACATGCACACATGTCCCCAAACGTGTGAAAATAAAAATGAATCTGTCACAGCCAGGCCACGGGCCGAGGGTGCAGATAGCAAAAAAAGCCAGAATGAACAAAGATACTCTGTCCATAAGCAGTGTGGCCACCGCGCCCTCTGCGGCTCTAACCGCGGAATGGGTATCGCCATTCCCGCGGAACAGAGCGACAGGTCTCGCTGCTCCTACGACGGTGCGCGATATGGCTCTACCACAAGAGGGCGCCATATCACCGCTGTCGGAGCGAGAGCTGCAATACGCTTCCCCTCTTTCCCTCAAATGGGAAAAGTGGAAAGCGACCGCAGCTTCACCGTGGGTATTACGCACGATTTCTCGGGGATACAGGCTCCAATTCGCCGCTGTCCCTCCCCGTTTCTCTGGCGTAATACAATCACAAGCACAGGGAGAATTAGCTCGAATCTTACAAGAGGAAATCCTCTCTCTGTTAGAAAAAAGAGCAATTTCTGTCGTATCTCCCGAACAGAGTCTGTCAGGTTTTTACTCCAGATATTTCCTCGTTCCCAAACGGGGGGGAAGAGGAATCCGCCCTATTCTGGACCTGCGGGCTCTGAACAAATTTCTGCGGAAATACAAATTCAGGATGCTGACACATGCGGCACTGCTGCGTCTGGTAAGACCGAACGATTGGTTTTCGTCCGTGGATCTGAAAGACGCGTATTTCCACATTCCCATTTACCCCCCTCACAGACAATATCTCCGATTCGCCTTTCGGGGGGTGTGCTACGAATACCGGGTTCTCCCATTCGGCCTGTCTCTCAGCCCGAGGGTTTTCACGCGGTGCACGGAGGCCGCTGTGGCTCCGCTCAGACGTCGCGGCGTACGGCTGGCCACATATTTGGACGACTGGCTCCTGTTGGCGCAGTCAGAACAGGAGGCCAGGATTCACACGCACATTGTCACGGAACACCTAATGGATTTGGGGTTTGTGATAAATACGGAGAAGAGCCAACTCTCCCCGACGCAGGAGATATGCTTTTTGGGATTATCCCTGCGTTCCGTGCCATTCACTGCTCGCCTCTCGGAGGAGAGAGTGAAAACTTTCAGAGCTTGTCTCGCGCACTTCCGTCGACACAGGTCTGTCCAGTTCAGAGTGTGTCTCCGGCTGCTGGGTCTGATGGCTTCAGCCATCCTCGTTATCCGTCTCGGCCGTCTTCACATGCGGGAATTTCAGCGCTGGGTCGCCTCGCTCAGGCTGGATCCCGTGCGTCATGGCGCACGGCGGATAGCGGTCACGGTGGATTGCGTGACGGCTCTGCGTCACTGGCGGGCCCCGGCTTTCCTCACTCAGGGGGTGTCCATGGGCACTGTTTCGTCCAGAAAGGTGGTCACCACGGATGCCAGCCTGTCCGGCTGGGGCGGCATTTACGAGGGCAGGTCTGTGAGGGGACGCTGGAGCCAGGCTCTCCAACGTCTTCACATAAACTTTCTCGAGCTCTCAGCTGTGTGTCTGTCCCTGAAACACTTCCTCCCATTCCTCTCGGGCCACCACGTCCTGGTGAGGACGGACAACACAACGACAGTGGCGTATATAAACCGCCAAGGGGGTTTGCGCTCTCGTGCGTTGCACATTCTGGCACGCAAACTGATCCTCTGGAGCAGTTTGCACTTTCTCTCCCTGAGGGCGACTCACGTTCCGGGGACCCTGAACACAGGTGCCGACCTGCTGTCCAGGGGCGCGCCGATGTACGGGGAATGGATGCTACACCCACAGGTCATGGAGCAGATTTGGGCGTGCTTCAGCCGCGCCAGAGTGGATCTGTTCGCGTCCAGAGAAAACGCTCAGTGCGAGCTGTTCTTCTCTCTGCACACTCTGGACGCTCCCCTGGGCGTAGACGCACTAGCGCACGCTTGGCCGCACGAGCTGCTCTACGCGTTTCCCCCACTCGCTCTGATACCTCCCACTCTCGCCAGAGTGAGAGGGCACAATCACAAGCTAATTCTGATAGCTCCGCACTGGCCAGCGCTGCACTGGCTAGCGGAGATATATCAGATGCTGTGCGCCCAGCCGTGGCAGCTGCCGGTGCGCAGGGATTTGCTCTCGCAGGGGCGGGGCACGGTGTTCCACCCGCACCCGGAGCGACTGCAGCTGTGGGCCTGGCCCGTGAGTGGCTCAATTTGACCACCGCTGGGCTCCCACAGAACGTGGTTAACACTATACAAAACGCCAGAGCTCCATCCACTAGATCTCTGTACGGTTCTAAGTGGGGAGTGTTTGAGCGGTGGTGTCTCGAACGAGGCCACATACCTTTTCAGTGTTCTGTGTCAGCGATACTGTCGTTTTTACAGGACCTGATTGATAAAGGAAAAGCTTTTTCCACGGTTAAAGTTTATCTGGCAGCTATAACGGCTTGTCATATAGGATTTGGGGACAAAACAGCGGGCCAACACCCTCTGGTGTGCCGGTTTATGAGGGGCGCACGCAGGCTTCTCCCTGTCTCCAGACCACTGATACCTCCGTGGGATTTAGCGGTGGTCCTGGAGGGGCTAAAAGGCCCCCCATTTGAGCCATTGCTGGGAGCGAGTCTCAAATATCTGTCCCTTAAGACAGTGCTGTTACTGGCTCTCGCCTCTGCTAAGCGAGTGAGTGATCTTCATGCGCTTTCGGTGAGCCCCGTTTGCGCTCAGTTCGCCCCGGGGAATACGCGTTTGGTTCTGAAGCCCAACCCGGTCTTTGTACCTAAGGTGGTGGGTTCATGTTCTCCGATTGTGCTCGTGGCGTTCGCTTCTCCTGGTGAGCAGCGAGCGCACATGCTGTGTCCGGTTCGAGCTGTGCGCTCTTATATGGACAGGACACAGAGCATCAGGAGGAGCGATCAGCTGTTTGTCTCCTGGGCTGAACCCCGAAAGGGGCAGCCGATCACAAAGCAGCGCCTCGCCCACTGGGTGGTGGAGGCTATAGCTGTGGCGTACACGAGCAGGGGACTGCAGCCACCGGCGGGTGTGTGTGCACACTCTACCCGCGGGATGGCCGCATCCTGGGCTTTGTTTAGGGGTGTGTCTGTTCAGGACATTTGTTCAGCGGCGAGTTGGTCCTCGCCTCTGACTTTTGCTCGGTTCTACATGCTTGACGTGTCAGGGCCGTGCGTAGCTAGCGCGGTCCTGGAGTCCTAACTGGAACCCATAGACCCTCCTCACTGGCCGGTACTTGTTCGATAAGCTGTCTGGCAATACGGGAGCTACCATATCCCATAGCGAGACACCGAGTGAATATTATGAAGAAGAACGATTGGTTATCTAACATAACCTCAGTTCTTAGAATAATATGAGCGAGGTGTCTCGCCAGACGACCCTTCTTGCTGGGCGGTGAGAAGAGGTTTGCTTATTGAATTGAGGGAGTGTTATCTGCGCACACTATATATAGTAGGTGGGACTACTGGGTGATGCGCGGATGAACACCTTCACCGGCCAATCATGATTGGCGGATTGAGATAAATGCTTCTATCAGGGCTGCGGGAGGCTGCATCCCATAGCGAGACACCTCGCTCATATTATTCTAAGAACTGAGGTTATGTTAGATAACCAATCGTTTTTGCAAATGTTTCATTCAGATCCAAAGTCCCACAATCTTCAGATATTACCGAGGATTACACTTTCCAGCCAGATGCGGCAGATAGTGCTCAAGTTTCATCAGTGACTGTTTATTACAGGTAGGCCCCCACTCATATAGCAGATTCTCCAAGGACCTCCAGCTGCCTCCATTATTCATCAGCTATTGATTTGTGAAACTTGAGCGACCCCAGAGAGCACAGAGAACAGATTACAGTATCTTACTTGCATACATATGGCGTAGAAAGAATTCAGTGTGTTTGAGCTCACAGGCAGTCGCACAATGAGAAGGTCAAATATTTTCCTGTAGTCATGGCGCCGTGGCTATATTCAGGCGATTGTATTTAAATATCTTTATCAGATGTATTTTCAGAATAAGACTCCTGTATATGTACGTGTTCATGTAATTTCCTCTCTCCCAACCTGGCTGCATACACACAGTTCACCGTGCAGCGGTTAAAAGTAGGCACACTAAAGATATCAGTTTTTAGTGTTGATGGAAAGATACTGTTGTATGAAAAGCCTTAAAAATGTAAACGTTTTAAAGGAGAAGTGGTTACGTTTAAAATGATGCATCAGCTAGGTGGAAGCTTGTCATTGAGATGAGGAACTTTGCTCGTAATCGTTGCTTGTACGCTGCTGCTCCCATGAGAAGAACTTGAATACAAAAATGGCTGCTGTTGGGTGCGTACAGTTCAAACACTCTCTGAGGGTGACTACCTGCTGAGGAGTTCGCCCTACAAAGCTTTTTCTGTGTTTGCATTTTCACTACCAGCATGAGGTCAGGTAATAGCCACCTGTTAGTTGGTGTGACAACAGCCTCAGCGTAAAGGCTTGACAAAGCCTGGACTTGGCTGTCGGTCCAGTTTGTCATATTTTGTTCCATTTAACACTTTTCTTTCTAAACAGTTTGTTTAGTAACAGCTTTGTGTGTACTTGTTGCTTTCTAAAAAAATAAAGCAACAATTCGTACCCAGGTGGTTTTCGTTTCTCTCGCCCCACGTTGCCCTCTTTGCGTCTGTCCCTTCGTTTCCTCTTTAATTCTAGGGGAGAGGGGGCAAAGAAGACCAGTGTGGATGATTTAAAGGTGAATGGGTGACTAACATTTCCTCTTTCTCTCTTCTCAGGCAGAAGGTGATGTAGCAGCTCTGAACCGTAGGATCCAGCTGGTGGAGGAGGAGTTGGACCGGGCCCAGGAGAGACTGGCCACAGCGCTGCAGAAGCTGGAGGAGGCAGAGAAGGCTGCAGATGAGAGCGAGAGGTCAGGATTTTTTTTTTTTACCCCTCAGCATTCACAAGCAACGGCCTTATGAGCCTGTGCGAGAGAATGCACACCTGTTTTGTCTCATGTATTGAGAAGTTAAAGCATTTTTAACCATGCGTCTCTGTCCTCCTGCCACGCTCTGACCTGCCCAAAAACAGAGGGATGAAGGTGATTGAGAACCGAGCAATGAAGGACGAGGAGAAGATGGAGATCCAGGAGATGCAGCTGAAGGAGGCCAAACACATTGCAGAGGAGGCTGATCGCAAATATGAGGAGGTGAGGGAAAAAAACCAATGGGTTCAAACTCTTAAACGCGGATCTTTGAATCCCAAAATTTCCACCTGTAACGTTATTGTTTTTTTCTTCCCCCAGGTGGCTCGTAAACTGGTGATCTTGGAGGGGGAGCTGGAGAGAGCTGAGGAGAGGGCCGAGCTCTCAGAATGGTAAACGCTTTCAGACACAAAAACACGTAATCGCATGCACACCAGCACGTGTTCCCGCCTTTTGATGTTCCGTTAAAACTGAAAATGTGTGTCGGATTTTCTTCACAGTAAAGCTGGTGACCTGGAGGAGGAGCTGAAAAATGTGACCAACAATCTGAAGTCCTTAGAAGCTCAGTCTGAGAAGGTGAGTGTGACATACGGCGAGTGTAAAACACCAGGTTTTAATGTATGGCTAATTCGCCATCCACCTAATCATAACCTCTAACGTTGTGACAGTGCAGTGTATGATACTGCTTCCACTGTCTTTCACAAACAACCTAAATATATTCAACAACCTCCTGAACACCACGTCTGGCAGCCAGCACATACTCATCTCCACTTGCCTGTGTCCTATCATTTGGGCTGCTCCCATGGCTCAGTGGACAGTAATTTGGATGCGCTGTCCTCAGAGTGGGATACCGCACCGGCAAACTATTGTTTCACACTGTCATCAGGCCCTGCTTACAGCCACACCATTCATTTCAGCCCCCTGGGTTGTTTAGATGAGCGTATCAAGCAGTTCTAGACCCTAACCTCTTTGATATGCGTGTTTAAATATATGCTTGCACCTCGTTACCGATTAGTCTTTGAAGCTGTTTTCGTACACGCAGAGTTACGGCTGCAGAGCGTGTTTCAGAGGGTGTGAACAGTGAGACGGTAGATATCCGTCGTACACTCCTCCTGACAGCTACATTCCTCCCCCCGACACAGACATGCAGCACTACAGCATACCAGATGCACGGCATGACTGCTTCCCTTTAGCAGTACATGTTATGTTTTTGTTTTGTAGACTTGGCGTGAATGGCCTCGCGGCTCAACCTGTTCCCAGGCCACGCCAACACCTTTTGCCTTTTGGTATCACTACCTTCCTCCTCAGAGGGAGTGGTGCCGTGGCACCTAGACCAATTATGCTGGCGCATCTGCATGTTTTTGAGTCTGATCCGGTGGCATTAATCTGTTTTGTCTTGTGTCAACAGTACTCGGAAAAAGAGGACAAGTATGAGGAGGAGATCAAAGTTCTGACTGACAAACTGAAGGAGGTGAGGCCACACGCGTTTCCTTCAAAGAAACGTCCTTTTCTTCTCCGATGATTTTGATCAACTATGGCACCAATTACATAAACAATAAAGGCAGGCACTAAAGAACCACTTGATAGATCTAGGTCAGGAACCTTTGTTTCATGTCCAGCTTCATTCATTACTTTCTTCCGCCCGTACATATTTTAATAGACTCTTATTTTTCATGACAAGATGAAGGATTTTTTTTTTAACTGAAAGCCTCTTAAAACTAAAAGTGCAGCGATGTTTCTGAAAGCTACTCTGGTGTTACATGTTGGATTCATTTGTTAGCTGACCTTCTGTGTCTGAATTCTTTCCAGGCTGAAACCCGTGCAGAGTTTGCAGAGAGGACAGTGACCAAACTGGAAAAGTCCATTGATGACCTGGAAGGTACGGGACCTGTAACACTCAGGGCTAGCTTTACATGAGGATGGATTCAGTTTAAATCAGGAGATGTGTTTATAGATGAACCACAAGCACGTCTTAATGCACATGTGCAAAGTCACTCACCTCCTTCCGACTTAGATCTCAGGAGAAGTGTCCTATTTCAGCATCACTGGAATCAGTCTCTGTTCTGCGCAAAGGAATGAATTTTCTTCCGAATGTATGGAAACTCCTTACCTAAGGCGTGCTTGACAAGTGTTCCATGTCAGCCATGCTGCACAGAGGACAGAATGTGCTCAGATGTTTTTAGGTCGGCATTATTTAGCTGTTGAACCCCCAGGTAGCCGAGTTTATGGAGTTATTGGAGCAGCTTTATGAGAACAGGTTTAAAAAGCTCACCGCTCACCCAGCTAAAGAGCCTAATTAGAATATGCATCAGTCTTTCTTCCTATCGTTTCTGCATCTTAAAAACAAGGCTGACCTATTTCTTTTATTTTTTGTCTTCTCTTCCCCCTCTCCCTCCCTCTGCTCTTTGCCTCCATCTGTCTCTCATACCCGTCCTGCTTTTGGCTTGCTTGTGCCGCTGCCTGTACTTCCTGTCGACCTCTGACCTCCAGACGAACTGTATGCTCAGAAGCTGAAGTACAAGGCCATTAGTGAGGAGCTGGACCATGCCCTCAATGACATGACATCTCTGTAGACCGCTTTCTCGCTGCCTCTCACCTCTGCTTTCTCCTGACTTCTCTCTGTGGATCACACGTGCCTTCTGCTCATCTTACTATGCAAAATACAATTAATTAAAATCCTTTTTCATTCCTGCCTTGTAGCTTTTCGCCTCTGTTCTTGATTACTGATGTAAAACAGAATAGTAGAACGCTCAGTTCATGACAGTGACTTGTGGAACCAAGAGTTTCTATTGTACCACTGGTTTCTACTGTACATTGACCTTCTGATTAGGAGTTACACAAGGTGAGCATTTCGGATGAGATTTGATTTTGGTTTGAACTAATACAGTTTGCAATCCCCAGCGACCCTTTAACATTTTTGATTCTTTCTGATATGTGACAATAAAGTATTTCCATATAGTTGTAATGACAGATGACTCCTTAAAAATCATCTTAAAAGTCCACACTGCGTTCAGCTACTAACGGTCTTCCTACAGTCAGCAGTTTATGCATGAAAGGCACTGTGTTGTGGTTGGATTTTTTTGCATGCGGCACAACTTAACCAAAGCAGTTATGCAAAACATCTGTCCAGTAAAACAGCGCTCTGTGCATTGTTGTCGAGGGCCGCTGTTTGAGGAACGCCATAAAAAGATTAAAGTGGCCAGAGCTGTGTTATTAGCGTGGCGTTTGAGGGTTCACCGTGTCGCATTTGTTCCTCTCTATCTCCAGAGAAACTATCACATGCCAAAGAGGAGAATCTGGGCATGCACCAAGTCCTGGACCAGACCCTGCAGGAGCTCAACAGCTTATAAACACACAGAGAAGAGGAATCTTCGGAGGATGAGGTCGCCATTAACATTCCATTAAACGTTCGACTCCATTCCGCATTTCGAGCTGTAAAATCTTTATTCCCCACGTAAAGGGGGATTAACTTAATGCTTGTCCCTTGATGTTTTTTTTTCTCTAAGGCACAACTCTTTTTTTTTTAAGATGGGAAATCATTTTGAACCCATTGCTTCTTTTTTTTTTTTTTTTTTATCTCCAGCAGCTTTGATTGCGTTAATTCATTCTTGACCACTTATTTAGAAAGAACTGGCAATAAATTCTCCCAAAGAAACATTAGATTTGGTCACTCAACCACTCAGTTTTACATTTAATGTGCACATACATTGCCTCTGTCTGCTTATTTTAATACACAGGCTCTAGATGGCATAGGGTTTATCAAGGGCTACACTAGTGTGGCTCTGAAGCACCGCCCAGTGGTGAATTGACGGTAGTGTTTTGTGATCATATTGCACCACCAAGAGACTGCCACACACTCAAATCACTGTGTGTCCACAGCATCCTCCTAAATCTGTTTTTATGAAACAGAACAATGGTCAAATGTACGGGCGGCCTAATGGAAAGGTTTCATTTGTACATAAACAATCAAGGCACATGCTTCTCGGCGACTTCAGGCTTCTTTACATTTAATTAAAATGCAACACCTCATCTGCCAAATTCTGATTAACCCGAAACAAGTTGAATATTTTTTACACTTCATCAAATCTTGTTGGGAATCTGCAGAAGCTGAGAGCTGTGCGTTTACAGTGTCTTTACCTTTCCTTTAGTTTGACCTGACCTCTGACACCTTATGCACCATTACTATGCCATAATGTAGCCGATATTTACTAGATTTACAATACGTTGTATTACATGAGCGAGCTAAGCCCCAAACCACTGGAAGCTCAGTCAAGTTTTATCAACCATGGATACTTATTGTATATAGTAGAATAATGTTAGGTATGTGAGAAGTTGTAATGCTTTGATCTTTTTTTTTTTTTTTTCATTTACACCACTTCTTTTTCCCAGGGGACCTCTCAAGACCAAAGAACACACATAACACAGACAATTAAACCTTCAAATGTTTTATTTTTGTTTGAGGGTTTCATCTCATGCCAGGGCCAAGGAAAGCCCCCCTCACATTCGATCGAGGCCATTTTGAAATATTTCGTTCACCAACCCCCTCTCCATGTCAACTTAATAAATGTTTTACAGAAATCTTGTCTCATTTGAATTTGTTCTACTTATGCTCCGATAATTCTTTTCATCAAGTGCTTTATTATGAAATGTATGTAGTTCAATCAGAGCATACAAGAATAAACTTACATATGTAGTGCCATTTAAAAGAATTTGAAACAGGAATATTATACTTGCATTGATGAAAATGAGACGATATTCCGTATCTGTGAGGTGCAAATGTATTGCACTTTGAGGATTACAGGTTGATTTTAAGGTCAAATTGGAGTATCTGTTTTCAGAAGTGTTTCCATCTGTTGATGAGCAGTTACCGGAAACACTTTTTTTCTCTTGAATAATCTAATATACAAGTATAATACTTCTATTTCATTGGTTTGACTGGGTTCTCTTTGTCTATTTTGAGGACTTCTGAAATAATCAGCAGATTTTTATTCAACCTTTAAGCAACACCGTATAGGAGTCCTGGTCTGTCCTATACTCATTTATCTTCTCTGTTGCTCAGTCACATAAAACCCTACGGGGGGAGAAATATCACTCTACATTATCAAGATAAATAGAGGTGATTCCTCTATTTACGAAGGATTAGCGACACAGAGAGTGTGGCTCAGACCTATTTATCCATGGTCCGATCTTCTGCTTGTCATGGGTGTTCTGGCATGTTAGTGCTCAAGAATATTTCTTCCTGAAGGCACAGCCTAAATGGGGAAACAAAAATCAAACATTATGGTATATCATCTGCAAACGAAACAATGAGCAGAACAAAGAACTAAACCTTATTGTGACTTTTTACTCACCTGCTGTTAGCTGGCATTTCCCCCCTCGTGGCATGCAGAGGACAGTAGAGCATCCTGAGCAAGGCACGACTGTCTGGGAGTGGCTGAAGATGGTTGTGATCCTGTAGCAGCCTAAGTAGTATACAATAATACGTGAAAACATTGTTTAAAATGCTTGATATTCTATGGAACCATGACATATACATATGGTACCCACAATCTTACCCATGCATTTAACATCCATGAAGTAGGAGTTGGGGCTTTGCACCAGCCTCCTCTTCTTATGTCTTCTCCTCTCCTCTGCAAAGCTGGGGTGCATCAGATCCTTAGCCAGCTGTAAAGAACAACAGTTTTATTTTACTGAATAGCACAGCAGGAGTCGTAATAGAAAATGTTTTACAGTCTGACGCCCCCTACAGGCTGATCAATGAGTTACTAAAGAAGCATGTGCAACATGCCCAGACAAGTCCTGTTATCCATCGCTCATAGCAGCCCTACATCATACACAGATAACAATATTTTAACATATTTGGCAAATTCACATTGTATCCCCGTGCAGTAATACATCTTCCTTACACCATTTTCATATAATTATTACACTGTATTTCTTATTTTATAACAGATTATTGCTGTACGTCAGATTTTTGTTAAACACAGCTGTTTTTCAAGTCCCAACACTTTTAAAAAGAAAAACAATAAACAAATATGTAAGGTTTATACTTGCCGACATTTTTACTCAGAGCACTGGGAGTGTTTTGTCCAAACAAAATACGATGTAGCAGTGAGTTCAAGGGTACCAACAGATCCACCTGGAGATTGTTGTAGGTCTGAATGTCTTCAAGCGTGCGGGCGGAGTCTTTTTATTTGGAGGAGGCGCATGAAATAGATGACTTAATAAATCCACGTTGAATACATAATATCAGAATCAGCTTTATTGGCTAAGTATGTGCATATACAAGGAATTTGACTCCGGTAACTTCACTCTCTAGTACAACTTAAATAGCGAAATAAAAATAGAATAAAAATAAAATAAAACACAATAAAATAAAATAAATCTCACTCTGTAATATAAAATATAGAATAATATATACACCGGGGTTATTGTACAGTGAATATATACAGTGATAATATATGAATGCTTCATAGAAAGAACAATAAACAAAACATAATTAGCAAAATATTGATGCTAGTGAATATACAGGTATTTTAATGGTCTGAGTGTAAAAAAAATGATATTGTTTTGATATAAAGGCTATTTTTTATTTTTATAAAAGCTCATATATTTAAAAAAAAAATTAAAGTGTGTTTACAGTCAAGTCAGACAATGATAAACACTATATTATTGTTATTATTAAAACATTAGTCTATAAAAATGTTTCCTTTAAATATGAAAGAGAAACTAACTGCAGTGTGCGCCTGACTCATCGCCACAGATGAGATTACGTGGTGTGTGCCACTTCGGTTGATTGCATAAGAACCACCAGCACCGCCGGTTCAGTTTGTTTGGACAGCAGTTTAGATAGTTGGACTGACGGACGTTTAAATTAACCGAACTGTTATTCCGGGTGGTGGCAGACATCAAAACGAGCCAACCCCACAGTGAAGCAGCCGGACTTCCGGGGCCACGACGACAGAGAAGAGTGACAGTTGATTTGACCAAAACACAGCTCGCGAGCGGTGACGTCTGAGTCCCTGTAACCATCTCCAACGGGCGGGATATCCGCAGTAGTAAGCTAGCTAATAACATGGCGAAGACTTACGATTACTTGTTTAAACTACTTTTAATCGGCGATTCGGGCGTCGGAAAGACCTGCGTGCTATTCAGATTTTCAGAAGATGCCTTCAACTCAACGTTTATCTCCACTATAGGTGGGTGGAAGTCGTATTAATTCTATTGTCTTGGCTGTAAAGCGGTACAAGAGCAGCCCATCCCGTCATGCTAATTTGTTGCTAACTTTTCTGGCTAGCATTCATCTTGTACCACTGGCTAGTCAGGAAGCTGCCCAACCGGCTTCTTGGAGGGGCTTTCCCAGTACCCCTGTTGAAAACTTAACTACCCGTGACACTTATTGATACGTATCGATACAAAATCCACGTTTTTTTTGTCTTAATAATAACTGCATTAACTATTTGAGAGGAGGGCTAGCATGCTACAAAGCTGCTAGTGGGCTAGTTAAGTTAGTTGGCAGTGTCATTTCCCTTATGAGCAGCAGCAGCTCTGTACTTCGCACTCCGATAGCCAACGTTACAGAAACCTTGAATTATAATGACAACCACGGTTGTGCTTAGTTATGCTGTGTCAGTTTGCCTTTTTCTTGTGCAGATAATCGGGTCAATTGTGTGACTTTTTGTTTTTCCTCAGGTATTGACTTCAAAATCAGAACAATAGAATTAGATGGAAAGAAGATCAAGCTACAGATATGGTAAGACAGACAGATTGATAAAATACTGTCCCCTCCCTGCATGGCAGAGTCAGTTGCCTGACATACACCAGGCTAAAATTAATGCAGTTGCCTGCACGGTTTCCTGCCTCTATGACTCAGGTTTGGTTTCAGAGAAAGACTTTTACATGTTTTAAATATTTAGTCTTCCCTCCTTTAGAAACTGTTGAAAAATGTGAGAAACTCATCATGTCGACTTTAAATCATTAAATTCCATTATGACTTTAAAGTTGTGGTTTATCCCAGGGTGCATTAAGTAAAGTCCTAACTGTTGCTGCATGGATTGCATACTGTATTAAGCTCTGTGTGTGAATCTTTAATAATTTAAGGAACAGTTCACATTAGTTTTGTGTTTCAGCAAACAGCAGCTGTGATCTGTGGCTGCATCTGAGACCGATTTGCATATAGTGCTGATTATATTTAGCCAAAAAATAAAGTTAGAGAGGTGAACGTGTGTAATGACAGGTCATTTGTTTGGTCATTTTTGATTTGTTAAGGTAAGAGAAATGTGTTTTCCACAGGGATACAGCAGGACAGGAGAGGTTCAGGACTATCACGACAGCCTACTACAGAGGAGCCATGGTAAGTTTCATTTTGAGCCCTACACATAATTTACCATTCTGGGAACAGAAGCCAACGTAATGACATGTGTACTGTAGCGTTATTCTTTACCTCACCACACCCCACATTGTTATTTATGTTCTGCATACCTGGGAATTCAGAGGTGTGCTCAGTACCTCATTGTGATGTTTTGTAAGCCTCTCCTAGTACGAGTTAAACTGGATGTCAATGTTCCTGTGGGAACCTCCCGAATTGATCAATAAAGTTGTCTATCTTTAGTTGTATATTTAAATTCTGAAACTATATAAATATCTTGCAGTTAATTGCAACTCTGTGGACCGGATAGAAGTTTATATTAATATATATTATATATTAAGTGTTTTGCTCTTTGCATTCTTCAGGGCATCATGTTAGTGTATGACATTACCAACGAGAAGTCCTTTGACAACATCAAGAACTGGATACGAAATATAGAAGAGGTAAAACATTGATATATTACTATTCTTTCTATCTGTGCGCCTGTCCAGTCTTCGTCTATAAGGTAAAGCGTATGCACATGATTAAACACATTTCATGACTTTAATTATCTGCTCAACATGCCACCTTCCTCCCTGCAGCATGCCTCAGCAGATGTGGAGAGGATGGTTCTTGGGAATAAATGTGACGTCAATGACAAGCGGCAGGTGTCCAAAGACAGAGGAGAGAAGGTGGGCATTTGAAAAGAAGTACAATCTCGCTTTGCCAGAGCAAGCATTAATCATCTTTGGCCATTACTGACATCGATTCTGTCTCTGCTCTCCTGTTGTCAGCTGGCGCTGGAGTACGGCATCAAATTCATGGAGACCAGTGCAAAGGCAAACATCAATGTGGAGAATGTGAGTTCACAACTCTTACGCAGTTCAAAGTACTAGAACGACTCTGAAACCCACTGATTTACACGATATGTCCTGATTGTTTAATCTTTACAAAAATTATAATATAAAAAAGTTTGTTTTTTACGAGAAGTGTTTATTTTTATTTTATAGATAGATAGATGGATAGATAGATAGATTTCAGCAACTGTGGGGTCACTGTGTTTTTTTTATTGTAATACTTAGAGCTGTCTGATGTGCCCAGTTGTCAGGTAAAACAGGCTTCTCAGAAAGCGTAAATTATTGAAACTGGTGGCCACAACATCAACTTCTACAGTTTTTATTTTTACCTGGTGTTCAACAAAGACGGAAAAACCTTGAAATTGGGATGGGGAACATGACGCTAGGTGTCCTCTCACTTCTCTACTTTGTTTTACAAAACGATCACTACTTAGATGACTTTAAGGACATGTACTGAAATAATGTAAATGTCAGTGTAGTATAGTCACTGTACCATTCACATACTGTGAGACTGTAGCATATGTCATTTTGTTGAAGAATAAGGGTGCCACTTACAGGTGTTCCTTACCTACATATGGATAAAACCCACTATTCAACCTATCCATAAGCTTTTAATTATATAACCAAGCAGTTTACCTGATTCTGATGGAAGAGAAGCGGTCGGTGAATTTGCCTCTGTAGTGCATCTTTTTCTTCTGAGGTGTCGGGGCAGCAGCAGTGCGCCTTCTCCGCAAATAGATGCTCAATTAAACAGAAAAGTTGTCCATATACAGGACACTTGTACATGAACCGCAGAACAACAATAAAGGGCCGTGTACGTACTTGCTGCAAGTGCTCCATTTTCGATTTGATTTCCTGAGATCCCAATTTATTACCAAATTCTGACTAATCACAGAACAGTTTAAAGGTGCTCAGTGTTGAGGGCGTGTCAGACTTTGGTCTGTGTTCACAGCACAATCAAGAGAAAGTTAAATGCAATATTGTTTTTATAAACTGAGAGAAATCTAGGTGTAAAAGTCTTTTTTTTTTTTTCTGAGGATGTCAGTAGTTTGTTTTTCATTCAGTCATTTCCACTAATATGGTTTCATTTGTTTTTGTCTGCAGGCCTTCTTAACCCTTGCCAGAGACATTAAAGCAAAGATGGATAAGAAGCTGGTAAGAGTGCAGAACAGAGGAATCATTATTAGTTGCCAACATTAGCTGCAGTTCCTACCATCTGGTATCAGCAGTGCTCATAAATGACTGATTTCTAATTTTAAATGGGGTTTCTCCTCTTGTCTATTTTAGGAGGGCAACAACCCTCAGAGCAATCAAGGAGTAAAGATTACAGAGCAGCCCAAGAAGAGCAGTTTCTTCCGCTGCACGCTCCTGTGAGAAGCCTGGAGCATCGGCATCCACCATCGCCTTAACCGTGTCCCCCACTGGACAGAACTGGACAGAGCACACTCTGATCTCTGTATTATCCTTCTCGTTTGTCTTCTTCCTCCTCCGCCTTCTGATAAACCAGTCTTCCTTTAACACCTGTGGATCCACCTACCTACTGTGGCCTCTGTTACATGTTAAGTCTTTTTTCTTTGTTTTTTAGATTTACAGTTTCAACTTTTTTTTTTTTAAAGCATGCTGCCTGCTTGTGAGACATTAAGGACGATCAAACCTTCTCTCCCCACGGTCTTTTTGCCTATATTTGCAAATATGTTGGTGAAGTCTTAATCGTTTCATCCTTCTAACCATCATGAGCATAAATTACACCTCCAGAATATAATAAATAATGTTTTTTAAGCTATTATTATACACGTTTGTACTGACAGCGAGGCCTAGTTTTTTGTTTTTACTTCCACATGCTAACACAGCGTGTATATATATATATTTCAATACTTTAGTTTTGCCATATGAAACAAGAATGCCGGTGAATTTTACTCATCATATCAACAGTGGGGTTTACATGTCCACCTTTTCTACTCTTGTCTTTTAGATTTTGTTGCCTGAAACATTCCAAACCTCTTGCAAACATTTAAATGTGCAATGTAGTGTGTGTAGAGCCCAGATGCATTTATCTGAAGTATTCATGCGGTTGCAGTACGTCTGGGTTCTTGACAAAATGTACTTGTTTTAAGAGCACACAGATTCTTTTCGGAGCTGTCCTCCTCATAATTTTAGGTAGAACCTGGCGTAGTTAGCGTGAGGTAGTATTGGACGCACCTACACAGGTGAACTAGCGATACCTAAACCTGACACCAGGAGGCATTTCAGCGACGGAGAATCCTTGTATCCTTTCATACTTCTTCCGCGTGTCCATTCCAATGGGGGAACATTTACATATACTGTTTTCTGGGCCTTGGATAGGGGCTGTGCTGTAGCAGTATTTATCGAGAGAAGCAAAACATAGCACCAAAATGACAAAGTGCCCTTTTATGTTCTTATTGATTATGCACTTTTTTCTCTTGTTAAAAAAAAAAAGTTCTTAACATTTATTGACTGTATTTGTTGCAAGTCTTAACTGAAAGGAAAGAATATTCATGCACAAGATTTCCTCGTGTCCCACCTGGGCTTCCTAAAAACATCTGAGCGCTGAAACCTGTTCTTAGTGAGTTTAGTGAAGAGAAAGTCTATGATACAGAGATTTATTTTCCCTATTGTAATTTTGTCGCAGCATTCCCACTTACTGACTGAAAGCTTTTTCCTTTGGTCCCTGCATTGCCGTTGATGTTTTTGGGAAAGCCAGACTCCCCTTTCCCCCTCTTCCTCTGTCCAGATACTCTGTGTTGTTTTGGCCGTTTATCGTGGCCGTCTGAACTATGCATTCTGTGTGCGTAGAAAAACCTCAAAAGGCTTTGCACATTTGACTTAACAAGCTTTATTTGAGATTAGAAATGTGCAGTTGTTGTGTTTTTTTCCGCTGGCACTCCAAACTCTTGCTTAGAGCGCTGATCAAGAATAGGAAATAAATTGAAATCTGGTTTAAATCACATCAGACGTTTTACAGTGAGAGCGAAATTGTTTGTAGTTGTGCTGGAGAGTCATGCGCGCACACAGCTGTTGATTTGTGGCCTGCTCCGACTTAGTTTCTCTTCTATTCCTCTTAAAATTTGAATGAAACCAGTTCACGGTTTGATGGAAATTCAGCTTCGTGGACACCGTTCTGATCTTTTAATTTGAGTATTTCTGTGACGTGCTCACATGTCTTCAGCAGTCCTCGGCTAAATTTGGATTTCGTCACAGATTATTGTTGGACGTCATGTGGAATAAATAAAAAATAAAAAAGCAACTCAGCAATTGTAAATAAGATCTACAATGATTGTACTGTAGTTTCATAAATCTTATTGATCTACACTTTTTGTAGATATGTGTACTTTTGATGATTTATTAAAAATGAGATTCTTAAAAATGTCTTCTCACATATTGTGTTTATTTTTGCAGGACTGAATGTCTACTATAATCAGAACAGTATTAGGAAGGTTACTGTGTCACCAAAATATATTTTATATATAAATGAAGCATTTCAATTCACCACAAGATCAGAGAGGGGGTTTTCAATTTTTAATATCTTTATTCGTCTTCATCTTTTAGATAAAGGATTATACATTTTCTCGAGCTATTATAACGTCAAGGACCAAACTGATCTTAAAAAGTGTTTATTTTAATTGATTAGTTCCATTTTATTAAAAAAACTGAAACTGATCAAATGTCTGAACAAAGTGATCAATGAAATCAATTCATCTTTTAACACAGTTTGACCTCTGAATATATTTTCCTTTTTCCTTGAATGACGTCTTGGTTTGTTTTCAGTTTGCAGATGTTTGTAGAGTTAGGTTAGCCCTTGTGAGTCCTAGATAGCCATCAGGACACACTTGATGGAGGACAACAAGTCCTCGGATTGGGTTCTAGTTACATATCATTTCCATCTGTTTCATTACATACTGTGCATGGTATGACGGCCTGGCCGGTTGCGTGACGTGGGCTCACTTATCTAAGCAGAGAAAAATGCCCTGCGTGTGCTATAGTCTAAAAATACACATTTGATGAATAAGCAAAAAAACAAAAAAAAAACAAAGGCAGCATTTTCTTGAAGTCATTTCACCACTCTTATTTTTATTACTTCCTCAGTTATGGGGGCGTCAGTTAAAGACATGTGTACATGTGCTATCCCAACGGATCAAACTAACAAAATCTGTTGTAGGGTCGATAGAAGCAGGTCATTATGAGGGTTATGGATGGAGTATGGTCGATGTACTGTAGGGCCTTCAACTGAGGCCCTAATTGCTTGGGTTGCCTGATCTCTTTTTTTATTTTTATTTTTTATCAGGAACATCTGTGTCCCATTTGACACTTGTGTGCCAAAACTCACCTACGATTGGAGGGATTTGATTTGTACCTGTTGTATTTTCCCTCCAGTGAGTGGTACTCTTAACAACTTTGGCCGCATATATACACTATATTACCAAAAGTATTCGCTCACCCATTCAAATGATCAGAATCAGGTGTTCTAATCACTTGGCCTGGCCCCAGGTGTATAAATTCAAGCACTCAGGCATGCAGACTGTGAAACAAGACATTTGTGAAAGAATGGGCCGCTCTCAGGAGCTCAGTGAATTCCAGCGTGGAACTGTCATAGGATGCCACTTGTGCAACAAATCCAGTCGTGAAATTTCCTCGCTCCTAAATATTCCACAGTCAACTGTCAGCTCTATTATAACAAAATGGAAGCGTTTGGGAACAACAGCAACTCAGCCACGAAGTGGTAGGCCACGTAAAGTGACGGAGAGGGGTCAGCGGATGCTGAAGCGCATAGTGCAAAGAGGTCGCCGACTTTCTGCACAGTCAATTGCTACAGAGCTACAAACTTCATGTGACCTTCAGATTAGCCCAAGTACAGTACGCAGAGAGCTTCATGGAATGGGTTTCCATGGCCGAGCAGCTGCAGCCAAGCCACACATCACCAAGTGCAATGCAAGGCGTCGGATGCAATGGTGTAAAGCACGCCGCCACTGGCCTCTAGAGCAGTGGAGACGCGTTCTCTGGAGTGATGAATCACGCTTTTCCATCTGGCAATCTGATGGACGAGTCTGGGTTTGGAGGTTGCCAGGAGAACGGTACATTTCAGATTGCATTGTGCCAACTGTGAAATTTGGTGGAGGAGGAATTATGGTATGGGGTTGTTTTTCAGGAGCTGGGCTTGGCCCCTTAGTTCCAGTGAAAGGAACATTGAATGCTTCAGGATACCAAAACATTTTGGACAATTCCATGCTCCCAACCTTGTGGGAACAGTTTGGAGCGGGCCCCTTCCTCTTCCAACATGACTGTGCACCAGTGCACAAAGCAAGGTCCATAAAGACGTGGATGACAGAGTCTGGTGTGGATGAACTTGACTGGCCTGCACAGAGTCCTGACCTGAACCCGATAGAACACCTTTGGGATGAATTAGAGCGGAGACTGAGAGCCAGGCCTTCTCGACCAACATCAGTGTGTGACCTCACCAATGCGCTTTTGGAAGAATGGTCAAAAATTCCTATAAACACTCTCCTCAACCTTGTGGACAGTCTTCCCAGAAGAGTTGAAGCTGTAATAGCTGCAAAAGGTGGGCCGACATCATATTGAATTCTATGAGTTAGGAATGGGATGGCACTTCAGTTCATAGAATGAGTAAAGGCAGGTGAGCGAATACTTTTGGTAATATAGTGTATATATATATATATATATATGGAGAGGACACTTCTCCAGGACGTGGCGCTATATAAAGGCAAGGGACTAAGTACAGCACACTGAGACTGAGCTTATGCAGACAAATAAAACAGTGTAAACAGTACAAAGCACTTGAAAGACAATGCATTTATAAAAAGACATTACACAGAACAGAGAGGAGCGTTGACTTATATCAGTATTTGTTGAAAATGACTAGTTTCCCAAGGAGCCCAGTGTTGTCCTCCATAGCCTGCAGTTTTGTGTTGCAAATTAATCTGCTACCCTGCAGGGAGCCTCACTTTCATTTCTGGTTTGTAGCATGCAAATATTCAGCACTTGGCTCAGAAGTGGCCAAGCAGGATAGGTAGCTGCACTCTATGCTGGACAACTGGGTATTTCTGGCGGCCAAACTGTGATCTTATTCACACCCCATCAAACGAAACTTAGTCTTATCAGCCACAGCCTCCACGCACGGCCTTGTAGCTAGGGGGTAAAAAAATATACACAAACAGAGCTCTAGCTCGTGCTGTGGTCACCTGATGTGACCATATCAACCAAATATAGCACCGGCAGTTATTAGGCAACTCTTAACTGAAAGCAGCAATGACCTGCTGATCAGTTTGTGATTGTTTAGTCCAACTAAATTGGTGTTTTTCTACCCTATCAGGAGCCTTGGTAAAAGGATTCACTTGGAGATCTTAAAAACAACAAAAACACACACAGTGTATTTAATGAAGATGGTGGAGAGCATATGTGGGGATGGTTTTGTGTGTAAATGAGGAAGGCCCTCAGAAAAATGTGCTCAGTCACTTCTGTTTCGCCCACAGCTGCAGACAGGAAACCGTGCTAAAAAGACTTTGACCTTTATGGAGGCATTTTCTTTTAGTCATCAGGTGGGAGGAAATGTTTCTCCGAACCGGCCGTCCACATGGAACACAGTAAATCTGTTCATTAAGCAGTTAATATGTAACCGACAACACACCTCAAAGTCTGTAACGTTTATAGTCTAAACATTTCTCGTGCATCATGCATGAACTTGAAGTATTTCCCTTGTGGGGCTGCTGCATTGCATTGTGTTATACTGTAATGGAGACCCCAAAATCTATAGAGTGAATTGGGGTTGAGCAGTGATGGACCTGAAGTTCTTACCTGTACTTTTGTAACTGCTGAGAAAAAAGCTGTCCCAGGTAACAGGTGGTAACACACTGGCTGGTCAAGAAAAAGGTCACACATTCTAATATTTGGCTTATGTTTAGCTTTGATTACAGCACACATTCACTGTGCCATTGTTTTGATAAGCTTTTACAATGTCACAAGATTTATTTCCATCCAGTGTTGCATTAATGTTTCACCAAGATCTTGTATTGATGATGGGAGAGTCTGACCAATATGCAAAGCCTTCTCCAGCGCATCCCAAATATTCTCAATGAGGTTATGGTCTGAACTCTGTGGTGGCCAATCCATGTGTGAAAATGATGTCTCATGCTTCCTGAACCACTCTTTCACAATTTGATCCTCGAATAATCCTGGCATTGCCATCTTGGAATATGCTCATGCCATCCGGAAAGATAATCTGGTCATTCAGTATATTCAGGTAGTCAGCTGACCTCATTCTTTGGACACATAATGTTGCTGAACCTAGACCTGAGCAACTGCAGCAACCCCAGATCATAGCACTGTCCCCACAGGCTTGTACAGTAGACACTAGGCATGGTGGGTGCATCACTTCATCTGCTTCTCTTCTTACCCTTCTTAACTCAATTTTAGTAGTTTCTCCAATCTCCTTAGATGTTTTCTCTGCTTGATGCATGCCCTTCTCAAACAGACTAACATCTTTTCCACAGACGTCTTTCTACACGATTGTTTAAGAAATGAAACTCATTGCATCAGTTGGGGTTAAATAACTTGTTGCCAGCTGAAGGATAATCACTCATGCAGTAATTATCCAATAGGAGGCTCGTACCTGTTTGCTTAGTTAAATCCAGGTGCCGACTTTTTGTTTTCGGACAGGCAGTGTATTTGTGAGGGATCGTGTGAAACTCCCAGGTGGCACGTGCAAGTCCTCCTTGAAAAACACAGTATTTTACACACTGTTGTAACCTCCCACCTTAGTATGCATATGTACTGCTAAATCTTTATACTTGAGTAAATTATTCCAGTAGAGTCCAAACATGCTGTCACATTTACTTTCTGTTTGGCTATATCGGTAACATTTGAATCCGCTTTGGCTACGTTATAAAGCATTTGCTCTAAACGTGTGTTCCTTCTGAAGACATACTTCCCTGAGTGAGCCTCCGCCCCTACTGATAGCTGTAGTCAGGTGTGTGAGCTCTGCCCTGTCATATTATCTCGACGCTGCCCGGCAAGGTGAGTGAATTTTCCAGTGAGCTGTATTTGTTGTGAAGACCTCAGGGTGTTCAAATGGCTTTTACTTACATAAGTTGTTTAACTATTTGAGTGTTCAAAATTTATATTTGTTGGCAAATTGAGTTAGGTTTCTGTGATACTTCAATACGACAGGTGGAAGTATTAGCAAAACTGTTTACCGGCTGTGTTACAGCTTGAAGAAACCCTGTTTGATGGTTAAAAACAGCAAGAGTTTACTATGGGGTTATTTTTTGTGGCAGCCAAGGAACGTTTTTAACTGTTAATCACACAGAAGGCTGCTCCTAAAAGAGGAACAATGAAAATGAAGTGGGATATTTACTGACAAGCTTCAGTATTTGCATGTGATATCATGAACTCTAGTGTCTAATGCATGGAGCCGGGGTACTTAAATTGTGCATTTGTCTTGACAGACACGGTGGAGGATTAAATGAACTGCGTCCAAGCCAGGATGGAGTGGAGTCAGTTGCCACAAGGACACCATGATCCTTACACCTGGTTTACCAAGTCCCAGCTCCAGTCTGTGGTCAGCAACGGTTTGGTCCCGGAGTGGTTTCATGGCATAATTTCCAGGAAGTAAGTTTTATTAGGCGTATGACTGTCTGCCAACTCAAGTCAGTGGACGTCAGGCAGGGAGCAATATGGAGGGCGATGTTATCAATAATAACCATAAAAATATCACTGCAATTAATGAGCAGTGATTGTGGCTACGTCCTGGAGCAGGCAATGCAAAGTTTAGAGGCTCTAAGACGGCCAGTAACTAGTGAAATACATACAGTTCAACTACGTCTAAGCAGATGGAGAAGCTTGAATCTCCAAAATGCTGCTTTTTCAGGAAGTAATGCAACATTTTTAGGAAGTTCTTCACGGTCATGAACACATGGTTCATTCCTATAAAACATCAAAATTACAAAAGCTGCAAGAATCCATTGTATGTTACATGTTCAACAAGTAGATTTCACCCATAAAGTTCATTAAATCTGTAGATTTCGCCTTGGAGTAATGCATCGTGTATTAAACATGTTGTGCTGGGTGTTTGTTTATGTTATAGGCTGTAAGATTATAATCTACAGCATTTAACAGGCATTTCTGTTTGACTGACACGTCTATGCATGTGGGTTTAATATATTCAAATGTCAAGCAGTTTCGTTTCAATTTTGACATAACAGTTTAACCCGCAGTCATTGTCAGGACGGAAAGTGTTTTCATCTGTAGTGTGCGCACAATCACAATCACAATCACATGCAGTATAATAAACAGGTTGAAATGTGTTTGACAGAGGTCTTTGTCTGTGGTCATTTGTGCAGGGCAGCAGAGGAACTGCTCATTCCCAAGCCTCCTGGCTACTTCCTCATCAGAGTCAGCGAGAGCAGGGTTGGCTACACTCTGTCGTATCGGTGAGCGCTTGTGGGATGGAATGGTTTATTTTAGGTTTATTTAACCGTTCACTCGCTCTTTTCCAAGCAGTTCAAAGTCCTGCCATGTTCACCTTTGCGTTCCAACCGTTCAGAGACGAGGACCGCTGCAGACATTTCATGATTGACGCGCTGGACGACGGACAATACATCATAGTAGGGGAGAACAGGCGTCACCGGCTTCTGCAGGATCTGGTGGACTTTCACCGCAGGACGCCCATCATGCCTTTCACTCAAGTGCTCACTGTTGCTTGTGGGCAGGTGAGGCCTTTTGTATAACAGCCTGACTGATTGGTGTATGGTTTCAGATGAGCTCTGTTTAGCACCTGCTCTATCTGTTTGTCTCCCAAGTTATCCAATGACACGTGCGACTACGCAGAGCTGCTGTTTCCACAAAGACATCGAAAATCGAACAACACTCCGCAACCAAAAAACGCCCAGCTTCCCAGCAGAAGTCCGCCCGTGTTGGAGGAGGCTGCCCCACCTGCCCTCCCTCATCGACCAGATAACCTGATGAACTCCAGTGTCTCGACTCCAAACAGCCAACCAAACAGGCTTTACCCTAGTCTGAACGAGGAGTTTCTGAGCGTCAAGTCCCCGCTTCCAGCAGTGGTATGGTTCCAGCCATGTGGTCCACAAATAAAAACATGTCTGATATTTACTGATCAGTGTTGTTCAGAGGACATTTAATCACCATTAAGTTTAAAGGTCCAACTATTTTAAGTGCAAATCTTGATTTTTAAAAGGGCTTGAATTGAAATCATAAAATGTTTCCATACAAAGGGAGTCTCTAGATACCCAGAAACCTACTTCATACTTCAATCATATTGTCAGTATGAATAACTAATAACAGTTCTGGTTGTTTCACGTGACAGTCTATTATTTCCTGAGTAGTCCCTATGCTTTATGTTTCATGTTTATACTCCGCAGCCTGTGCTGATGACCAGGACGCGATACACAGGCGATAACCCGCCATCCCACCAGCCTCCTGACGTCCCTGCTCGGAGTCCCGTGCCTCAGAAGCAGAACCAGGTTTGCATCAGAACGGTCTCCGCGCCTCAGAGTCCCACCAACTCCACGGCCCCCGAGCAAGGCCTGTGCGTCAATATCCAGCCTCTGAAGACCCAGGAAACAAAGGTGTCGGTCGTCGCCAACCTAAGGAACCTCAAGAAGAAATTCCAAAAGAAGAGAAGCAATTCGCAGGATAATACATACGCAGAGATTAATATGGAGCCGTCTGACTGTAGTGGGAGGACTGAGAACGAGTACCAGGAGATCTCTGGGGAGCCCAACTTCAGCGGTTCACCACTTCCCCACACTAATGAAGTGTTGCCTCCGGAGTACCTGCAACCTCCACCTTTTGCGCCGGGCTTCTGAAACGTAGTAAATTTAGAAGGTCCACAAGAAAATACTCTACATGTGAATGATACGAATGGACAAGACTCTGTGGATCGTCTGAAACTATGTTACATCATAACATCAAACCGAAAAAGGGAGGGTTTACACATCCAGCCCCAGCTCAATCATGCAGGATGGATGACAACAAAACTCGGGTGTAATCTGTTTTTTGGAGGGGGTAGCCGTTGAATTGTGATGCCTTTAGGAACAGCCAAGCTCGCAGTCTTTGTGCTAAACTTGTGTTAAACTCAAATGTGAAGCCAACAACTTAATAATCACTGTACAAACTCGGCAGTGATATCTTTCCAATGCCAGAAAATTAACTATTGCATCTACCAGAAATGCTATTCCTTTAAACTTTCGAGAGCTCAGGATGTTCAGTAAACACAGAAATACATTTATCTCTATTGTAATTAATTCATTTGTATTTATTATAAATATTGTTATATGACAGTAAATGATGTACTTTATTTAGGGGTCAGACATTTCAGCAGCATTTTTAACAGCTGGGCTTTTAAAACCCTGTTCAATATTTCCACACAGTAAAGATGGCAGGAGGAAGTTTGCTTTGCTTTGGATACGATGACCACAGAGCCGTCATCAGACATATGATAGGGACGTTGGAAGAAAGAGAGGACATGCAGTAACTGGTCAAACCAGTTTCACGAGCCGAATCATACAGCTGAGTCAAATTCAGCATTTTATCGCACACTGTTTAATTTTTTCAGCCTGTGGGTGTGTCCGCTGTGTCATGTACTAAGAATAGCCTGACGTAATTAGATTATGTGATGGCAGCAATATTTCTTTATGTATTTGATAAGATTATATATGAAGCATGTGATTTTATTCTGTGACTGAGCAAATAAAGCACTTAAAATGGTTCATCTGTGTTTTTTTGTTTGGTCAACATCCTGTTTCATATGGTGAGTGGCACTATGGGGTAGTGGTTAGCGCTGATGCAGCCTCACAGAAAGGGTTTGAACCAACTGGCCAGCTGGGGCCTTTCTATGTGGAGTTTGCATGTTCTTCCTGTTCTTACTACTTGGGGTTTTTGTCAGGTACTTCTGCTTCCTGCCACCGTCCAAAGATGTGCTTGTTAGGTTAAAAGCAAATTCTAAATTGGTCGTAGGTGTGGATGTGAGCGTGACTGGTTGTTTGTCTCTTTGTGTAACCCCGACTCTTGCCCAATAAGAGCTGGGACAGGCTCCAGCTCCCATTATCATATGGTAATTCTTGTCAAACCCAGTCTTTACTGGCATGGTGGTCAAATAAGTTCTATATCAAACCAACAGGAAACACTTGTATCACTATATATATAGACCACCATCTAGTGGCAGGAAACGACACAGGATGCTCCAAATAGTAGTGCTATTCAGATATTGTATGTATCACAGTTCACAAGTGTCTGCCTGTAAGTCTTTGGCAAAATTTTAACAAAGTTTGAACTGAACTCACAGACCCATCAAACCAACATCAAAGAAATACTTGCAGCAAAGATCAGCTGTGGCTGCAGCTCACATCACCTGTCTGGGTCAAAAGGTTGCAGATAAACACCCTGAATATACCTCTAAGACTACAACCAACGACTAGCTGCCACATTTACTCTGAAATGAAATGAAACAACACTTCCAGAAAACCAGGAGAAATACTTTTAGCGGGAAAGCTAAGAAGCAGGGAAGAGCTTCGAAACGGTCAAACAGAGCTGGCCTCTCCTGAATCATCGTAATCAGTTAGTCTACCTTTCATTCATTTAAGATGAGCATGTCATTGTGAAAATATTCATTTAAGTGATGGTTCAGTTCAGATGACAATGAAAGAAGAGCCTTCTGTGTGACCTTTGAACTTTGTTGATGTGTTTACTTTTGCCACAAAGCTCAACCAGTCAAATAGATGTCGAGGTGTATCTCACTGACTTATTACACCGCACCAAAAAAGCTAGGCTCACAGACACTCATCTGACTCAGGAAAATGGATGACTTTCTAGGCATGGAGCGTCAGACCACTAGAGGATTTACTTTGCATTACTGGATACTTAAGTGACCTGTACATTTTGCTCAAACAGAGATACAAATATAAAATGCATTATATATTATATACAGTACATCTGGAAAGTATTCACAGGACTTTTTCTACATTTTGTTATTCATTCATTCATTCATTCATTCATTCATTCATTCATCTTCTGTACCCGCTTATTCCTGTTAAGAGTCGCAGGGCAGTCTGCATCGGGCAAGAGACGGGGGTACACCCTGAACGGGTCACCAGTCTATTGCAGGGTGTACATTTTGTTATGTTACAGCCTTAATCCAAAATGGATTAAAGTATTTTTCATATCATATTCAATAAGACTTGAGGTTGTAATTCCTGCCAAAGGTGCATCAACAAGTACTGAGCAAAGGCTGTGAATGCTTATGTACATGTGATTTCTTAGGTATTGTTGATGTTCTCTCAAAAAAACAACAACTCTCAAAAAACAACAACAACCAAACAACAATTAAAAAAAACTTCTTTCACATTATCATTACGGGGTCTAGTGGTACAAAATGTGGAAAAGGTGAAGCGCTGTGAATACTTTCTGGAAATACAACTCCCACTGCTGATAAAAATAATAATAAGAAAAGAACAATAAGAAAGAAAGAAGAAGAAAGAAAGAAAGAAAGAAAGAAAGAAAGAAAGAAAGAAAGAAAGAATTGAGATTTAACTATTGTCATTATTAAATCACCATTTTTGTGTCAAGCGTTTATTTTAAATTTGTTTCATTGTTATTGGCTTCCATTCACTGAGTGACAGAAATGAAGTCATTAAGAAGTAAAATCAGTAAAACAAAACATAAATCCTAAATCCTAGCTCAGAGTGACTTCTCTTAAACACGTTGACATGATTATTAGATAGGCGTTTAAGCACGCGGGGCCACAAGGGAGGTTTCTGTGTGCCAGGTCCTTTTAAGGAGAACTAACCAAGCCCGCGGAGAGCTCGATTTTGCTCCTAACGTCGATAAATACAGCGTCAAAGAGGAGATGTGGTTAATCACCGCCCTCCCCGGCTACCTCGGTGAGATGAAACACGCCAACCTGCGCTGATGGGAGGTGAGGTGACGTCATTTGGGAAGCGGCTGGTTTCCCACTCGGGATCGTCCTGCTGCTGTTACTCATGAGGAGGTCTAGGAAGTTGGTTGACCGTCTTTTTCTTTAAACTCTCGGTGAAAATTTCAATATTAACAACCCCGACGAGACGATGTCTTTCGTCCCAGGTCAGCCGGTGACCGCTGTTGTGGTAAGTTTGGGAGTATGGCTGTTATCACGTTAACGTACAACGGGGACTCTATTGTTTAGCTTGTGGGCTCGAGGTTAACGTTAAACCGCCGATTAAATCTCTAAATATGCTAATGCTAACAACCATTTTCAGCTAACTAACTAATTAACTAACTAACTTACCAACTAACTGACCTAAAGCTGGCTAGCTAAATTAACTGTAACTTATTATAGTGTATATTTGTTTCAGAAAGTTACGTTAACACGAACACCTCGTTAAATTCAGCTAAATAAACAATTGCATCTGTTAAAGTGACCATTAAATGTGTCTCACATAATTACCTTTTTAAACATTCATTTTAAGGCGCGGACATTTCTTGCCCGCTGATAAAAAATGGGCGTCGCCTACAGGTGTGTCCTAATCCTCCTGGTCGACTCATTTTGACGGACAACTTTACGAAATCTTTTAAAAGTGCTGTTTGTTTTATTGTTGTTTTATCACTTGCATAAAATACCAATGCAGACCAGGGCATAGATGTGACTGGAGGTGGATGTTTAGCTCAGGCAGGTTGACTTCCTGTCTACTTGTCAGTGTTGCGTTCACTGTCAGTGACACACCCTGTCTGGCTCCACAGCTACAAACAACAATTATTCTCATTAATAATTCATCTGTTTATTGTTATTTCTCATCATGTCGCGTACTGAAAGGCAGGAATGAGTAAAAAAGTCCCTGTCAGAGTCCCCCAAAACCCCAAGATGGCATCACATTATTTTGCTAATTGACAGTAAATGGATCTTCTGAAACATAGTAAATTTAGAAGGTCCACAAGAAAATACTCTACATGTGAATGATACGAATGGACTAGACTCTGTGGATCGTCTGAAACTATGTTACATCATAACATCAAACCGAAAAAGGGAGGGTTTACACATCCAGACCCAGCTCAATCATGCAGGATGGATGACAACAAAACTCGGGTGTAATCTGTTTTTTGGAGGGGGTAGCCGTTGAATTGTGATGCCTTTAGGAACAGCCAAGCTCGCAGTCTTTGTGCTAAACTTGTGTTAAACTCAAATGTGAAGCCAACAACATCTTTCCAATGCCAGAAAATTAACTATTGCATCTACCAGAAATGCTATTCCTTTAAACTTTTGAGAGCTCAGGATGTTCAGTAAATACAGAAATACATTTATCTATATTGTAATTAATTCATCCCCCAAAACCCCAAGATGGCATCACATTATTTTGCTAGTTGACAGTAAATGGATCTTGCCAAATAATTTTCTGTCACTCTAATAATTAATTATTGGTTCATTGTTTCAGCTCTAATTCTTCACTTAAGTATATAGTTGGCATGGCCACTTGGTTTTATTACACCCTTTAAGGGTTACATATAAAAACATACTCAGCCTACTTGTAGAATGAAAAATAGATGTTGACTTACATCCACTAGCTTAAGCTGCTGTCCCCGGGGAGTAGAAACTTTTAGAGCTACTCATTGTGTTTCCACACAATATGCGCCAAACATTTCTGATTGCTTGAATACTCACAGCATTTTTATCTCACAGTCAGACTCCACATACAGTATTTATATTTTTTATTTTAAGCGTGTTGAAACTGCACTGCTGCAGCTGCTCGTTTATTTTCCAGTACTAAGTCAATGACCCAGTTTGAAAAGCTGTAAATCATGTATGGCTTCAACCTCCTTCATGTTTACTCGTTGATGTTTATTTGCCTCAGTTTGTCCGGTATGCCTTAATTTCTGCATATTTCCAGTGGACACAAAAAAAAAATAGCTCCAGTCCTCCTCCTCCTCGCACTTCATAGTGTCAGCCACACCACTCCATCTGGTTATTCATCAGTACGCACACAGACAGTCTTTGTGTTTTGAAGAGTCCCTACTATCCGAGTCATCCATCCATCTGGTGTAATGAGCCCACGACTGCTCGTCAGTCTCTAGGACAGAGCTCCATTATTAAAGTCTCCACCCCAGAACTTACGAATAGTTTCTGAAACCAACCTGTCATGAAATCTAGAAAAACTACTGGATAAATCCCTGCCCATGCATAGGATGATGCTGGTTTGTCTTTATTCGATGACTGTTATATGATTGTCGTTTGGGAGTTAAGATGAAATTGTGAAATATGTTCTTTGAGGCTACACAGAAACTTCAGTACGTCTGTGCTTCATAATGAGTCATAATGTAATCTGTCGTCTTATTAGGTGTGGCTTTAACTAAATGATTGATATAAAATTAGAGTTAATTTCAGATGCCCGGTGAGAACGTGCAGACTGACTGCTGACTGCTCTTTCAAGAACATATAATCTTCATACTTGATCACACTAGTTGTCAGTTAGATAATTATTACATAAGTCAGTTAAGTCTGTTCATGTGTTGTAGTGGACTGTGAAGGGAAGCAGTGTTGGTAGGTTGTTTTATTACTTCCAGCTACGCTTCTCATGAGAGCTGGCGTTCCCCTCATCAGCAACAGTAGCAATACACAGGAACTTGTCACTCACCGATGTAGACACAATATTAACTCACTCAGCACTGACAGACCTTTGCTTCTGGTTTCTGACACATGGAAACACGCCCAGTAAGCCTGTCAGAATCAGGTTTTTGATTTTATTTTCTTCCATCAAACAGCAACGAATTGAGATTCAGAAGTTGCGTCAAGGAGAGAACCTGATCCTGGGCTTCAGCATCGGAGGAGGGATAGACCAGGACTCTGGGCAGAACCCATTCTCCGAGGACAAGACTGATAAAGTGAGTATATGCACTTTAATTTATTTCTACATCTCCATGTTTCTGTTGTTTGCAAATAAAGCATTGTGTTATTGTCACAGCTGGCTTTGCAGGATGTCAGGGACACGGTTCATATTTTATCTTATTGATATGTGTCAGCAGGATTTAAATCACATGGTTTGTTGTTGTAGCTACGTTTACAATGACAGGATTTCTTCTTTGCCTGGTGTGAAGCGTAGATCTGCTGGAAATATCAAGGAAGAAACAGGCCCATGTTTTCAGCGGTGCTACACGTGTTGTGTTCAGCTACATTGATCTTTTCCAATGCTCGGTTGAATAACTCATTGTTTTGCTACCGCAATGTTTCTGTCATAGACATAAAGCGTAACAGTGCTTGTGATCACAGGTTTAGTCTTTTTTTTAATCATCTGTTCTTCATAAACCACTTACATATAAATGTCGTGTCCTAGTTTAAACGTATTCAAAAAGGAAATGTTTGAGGTAAATAATTTCAAAAGTCAATACAACGTTTCTACTCAACTCCTTCCTTGAGTTGAGTAACGTTGTCTTTTTCCGTCTTCCTGATCATGCCACTGTGTCGAAACTCGTTGTATTAGACCAGCACTTAGATGAGCTAATACTGAAGGACAGGCTGGAACATATAACTTCTGGCTGCAGCAGAAACAAATCAGACTGAGTCAAATCACGTCGTACCTGCTGACTGTATACTGACTGTGCATTTTAACAGGAGGCCAGATTGAAATGTGCCATTTTATAGACAAATAATAACTCTAGACATTCTTCACATATTCATGAGTATAATAATAACTTCCCCGCAGGGTTGTGGGAGATGTTCTTATCTCTGTGATCCCTTTCAACACTTGGCTTCAAAACAACTAAGGGACATCTGCGTAGTGTTGAAATGATTAGTTCAGTAACTGTCAAACTATGTTTTATAAAGAAAAAAACAATGTTGCATGCAAATTTCACTGTTAATCTTTCAGTTTTTCACTACTGGACAGTTCAGTGAACAGTGAAGCAATTTGATAACCTTGTGTTATGACCTGGCTCAGGGGCTGCAACAAAAAGTAGAGACACATGACAGAATCACAAAAGCCAGCAGCTGAGACATGGTGAGCTTCTGTAGCTGTAAAGTGTTCCCCTTAGGCCAAAGACAGTTGCACAGCCAGCATAAGTGCAGCCAGAGGCATCTAAAAGATTATGATAAAAGATTATTTTTCACCGATTTCAGTTTTAGATTATCTTTGCTAAAGAAGATGTGTTAACATGTTTGTGTATTTGTGTTATCCAAAGGGCATCTATGTGACCAGGATCACACCAGGAGGACCAGCAGACGTGGCAGGCTTGAGGATGGGAGATAAAATAATGCAGGTGTGTACTCAGGTTTTGCTTAGTGAATGATCGATCCACAAGGTGGCGCTATTTGCTCCCTTGTGTGTCACTGTGCAAAGGCTTGCTTCTGCTTTTCTCAGACCAAGTTCCTTTCTCCTCCCAGGTAAACGGTTGGGATATGACCATGGTGACCCATGACCAAGCTCGTAAAAGACTAACAAAGAAGAAAGAGGATGTGGTGCGACTATTGGTTACCAGGAAGTCGCTGGAGGAAGTTGTCAAACACTCCAAATATCCCAGGCAGTAATCTACAACCTATAAGCACAGATGCAATAGCCAAGAACTGACTGTACCCCAAATTCAGATGATGGTTGCACCATGGTCGTAATTTCAACACAGAAACAAAGAAGTACACGGACCATCTCAGATTGCCTAAGGACTGTGACACACCAGGCCGATGGCTGGCTCTTTTCCTGACATGGATCAGCAGTGAGGGTGATTTACCCTAGTTTTTCCTCTTGTCTTCTTCACCATTTTCACTTGTCGGACCCCTGTAAGCAGCCAATTCAGTGTGTTGAACGGATCAGAGAGGGAGAGCTCTGTGATTGGCTGATCACTTTATGAACCAGTACAGGGGAAGACAAGTGGAAGTGACAGTAGGCTTTTTAAAGCTTTCTTCTTTTTGTAATCTGAACATTCAAATCACAATCACATCGTTTTGCCCAGACACACGTAACGAGAGGTGACGCAGTTCTGTGATGCGTCACCTTTCGTTACGTGTGTCGGTTTGGTGTGTCCGTACCTTAACGTTTAGGTGAAACATCTGGATGTTGGAGTCTGGATGTGTCAACTGTTACACATTCTGATGAGTCGGTGGAAAGGAGACTGATGTCAAAGTTATCTGCTTTTCTTTTTTACATATGTTTGTGATACGAGAATGGAGCCTTCCAAGATCTACACACAATAATTAGCGTTGTACTTTACTGATTCATTCCCATCTAGAGGATGTTTGTCAGATGTCCTCTGTCCATTCTTGGGAGCAATCGTAGTTTTTCTATTTTTTTATTTACACTTTTGATCCTATACCTCGACCAAAGCTGGACTCAATGTATTGAATACACCCAAGAAAATGTCACCTATGTTCATGGTATCCTTAATGTCAGCTTTCATCTCATTTAAAACTAAATATTTTGCTGTTTCAGATGCCAAAGTAAAAGCCAAGGCACTCTCAATTAGTCAGTATGTTTGTACAACTTTCTTTGTCTGTTTTTTTGTTATTTTTAAGTAATGGTACAGTATACTGTGCTAAAAAAACTTATCTGTAATTTCAGTATACACTTTATTCATACATACTAACTTCACTAATTATCATTTTACTGATATATCTTTTTTTTCTGTTTATCTTGCTTTTAGTTAATTATGTCCATCTGCATCTGCTAAAGTAACAGCAGATGAAACGCATTGTTTTTTAAACAGTATTTCAGATTTGGATGATATTCTCAAACAGTAACGACCCATATCCAGTTAAACAAGAGATATAAGGTAATTTCTTGTGTTATACTGTATTCCACTATATTCCGATATCTCTCTCTAAAACTGTAAAATGCTTTGATGTTACTTATTGCCACTGAGCAGATGTCCTGTGCGAAACCTGAATCGAGCCGGAGTGAATGTTGTTTGACAGCTCTGTATGTGCACAGCAGCTTTAAACGAACAAATTAACACCACTAAGGCTAACGAACCATTTCCATTTCCACAACGTGATATGGTTTTAGCAGCACAGAAATTAATAATAATAATAATAAACAGTATTTTCTCTCTGAAATGTTAAAATACGCAGAAGTGATGTGACAGTACTAATCTTTCTTTGGGCAACTTTGATTTGCTCTGTTTTCTAATGTTAGTGGTTTATAAAATAACATATTTTTATGTGTTTAACAGAACTACATGGTTTTTAACTCCAAAATTAAAACATGTTTTTTTTGCCAACTTCTCAAATCATTTTTAAGGGCCTAATTTAGAGTGGGTAGGTAGTATTTAGGCATCACCACTGTCATATTTGGACTGGTAAGTGTTATTGGTTGTCCCTAAACCCTTGGTCGGGATCAATTCATGTGCATTGTTTCCTGTTTTTGACAAATATCCACTGCCTCCAGATTTTATACATTTAAACTAGCTGAGCACAAAGCTTTTGAATCTGATTGTATAGCATTTCCTATATACATATTTCCCATATATAAAATATGTCTTACATTTTATTGATAAAGCTTTAGTGTGATATCAAATGTAAGAAACCATCTCTTTGCCATCTCTCTCCTTTTTATTTTATCTGGCAGGCTTTTCAAATAGCCTCATGTCGGCAAGTAATCAGCTGGTATTTCAAAGCAAAGAATCTATTCCCTGACCTTTCTCTATTTACCAAGGCATTTTGATACAGAGAGCTTTCTCTACTTTCATCT
The DNA here is from genome assembly GCA_005024645.1 of Planiliza haematocheilus. Lineage (NCBI taxonomy): Eukaryota > Metazoa > Chordata > Actinopteri > Mugiliformes > Mugilidae > Planiliza > Planiliza haematocheilus. The sequence goes on from SRSE01000509.1 coordinate 3,433,077, forward strand.
CTTAAATATGGGAGCCTGGAACCAATCACACGCCTTTGAACTCTGGGAATAAAACCATGCACCACGCTGCAAAATAGTAAGAATACATGTTGCAGGAAGCAATTTAATATCAAAAAGCTATATTTTCCTCATATGCAGTTAACTTTCCTCAACATAATTCCTCATCTTAGATTTTATAAATGCAGCTGTGGTCTGTAAACGCACTAATCAAGTTCATTATCAGCTTCTTGGTGACAGATGTAGGCTGTGTGTGTGCCACCAGGGTCATTTATGTTTCCTGCAGACCAAAAACGACTGAGCTGAATTTTGCCGTGTAATGTTTAAAGGCTTAAAATAACACCTGGTCACATCATGAGAGGGTCGATTCAGGGCAGCCTGAAGAGTTAAAATCCCCCTTTGAGAAATAATTGATGAGCAAGCCATGTGTGTGTGTGTGTGTGTGTGTGTGTGTGTGTGTTGTTTTTATTTCTATCCCAGGAACTGAGGGAAGCACGCTCCATTCCACTCACCTGGGCATCGTAATGCTGTTACGCCATGTCGTGATACAGTAATGTGGTTGCACAAACATCTCGGCCAGATCTCAGACTTGCGATTTGAGTTTTCTCTCAGCAATGCCAACACGATGCATGTTGCTAAGTAACTAATGGATGGCTGAAAGCGGGAGCATTGAGGGCCTAACTTCATTATGGGAGGGAACATGTGCAATAATTCAATCAGCACTATATAAGTAGTATAGTTACCTATTAAAAAATACAGATGTGGGGTAAGAAGTCACCCCATGTCTATATTAATTTATTTATAGGTATTAATGTATACCTCTATTAAACTACCAAAAAACAGCTCACTTATAAATCACACGACTTCACAAGAATAAAATATACTATCAGCTAAAAGACGACATGAATATAAGTGTTTCTTCCCCCAGGGCGTTGTGAATAATTACACTATCTAAACATGGATCATACATGATCCATGCCTCCCACGTTATGGCAGCATAATTGTGTTGCCATGGCGATGCAATCTGCTCCTATCACTTTGGTCCTACACCAGATTGGAACCAGAGGGAAACCCACAGCCCTGGATTCATCCCTATATGTTGGGAGTAATAAACAGCAGGAGAAGTGGTTTGGTGAATGATGCTATTAAATGGGAGCAAGTAGAGGCCGAACCCGTTTTCTTTTTGTTCAGATCGATATGAATGAAAATCCTTAAGCTTAGTTTATTTCAAGTCATGCTGTGTGAGCAGGCGTTGTTGAAGCCTTCAGAACTGTATGTGTAAACCCTAGTCAAGATCTCACATTTTCCAAACACACGCAGTAGTCTCTTGTGTTTCATTGTTGTCCAAAGTTGGCGAAAACAATGAAGAGATGTATTTAGTGATAGTTTTAGAGCTTTCCATCGTATCAGAACGTCTTCCTCAGCAGTCTTAGCACTTAAACCACTTGTCATCCACGCTGGTTTAGAAGTTGAGACTTGGATTCTTGATCACGCAATCAGACGAAGCTCAAACAACTGTGACAAACAACGTATCTATGACGACAAAAGGAGCTTCTTCCACTGGAGAGGATGGTGTCGAATGTGTTAACAACTCCTTGTGGCATTCACCAACTATCAATCAACTACTGCTTCCAAGATCAAGAATTAACTTCCTCACTCTCAAGTTTGGTTGAAAAAATAAATAAGAGGAAATGGGTGTTTGTGCAAATATCTTTGCAGTTCCTTGACTGGGTGTGGTGTGAAATAAGTGTTAAAATTAATATGAAAGTCTGCAGAATTTCCTTTTAAACTGTGGATTCCCCAAAGGTACACCAGGACATGACAATTAAGCTGAAATTGCGGATGTGTAAAACACTCTAACGTAAATCATCTGCTTTCACTTCAGAATTTATGCTCAGTTTCACATACAGGTGAGTTGCTACTGTACCATCTGACAGAAGGGTAAGTGTGTGTGTCGCCACAGACACCCAGTGTGTACCGTAAATGCAAGGTCTTTTATTAGCTTTCATGAGTGGGCTGCAGCCTCAGTCTCCGTTTCCAATCATTAAGCAATACATAGCAACTGAGAGATATTTAGAGACATAAAAATGTTTAACATTGAGTAATATCTCTGCTTTTTGTTCGTTTGCGAAACCCCATATGTGGAAACTGTACCTGCTTGTAGTCTCATTTCCTCTTCACGATTCACAGCCTGAGTGTGCACTGATTTTTTTTGATTTTTTTTGTGCGGATTTTTTTCCTCGCTTTGTATTCATGCATTTAAATTAAACTTGCGTGAACGTGAGTGCGCTGTGTGGGTTTGAGAGCGTGATGCAGCTGGATGCCAGAAAGGTTACAAATGCACGAGTTCCCCAGAGTTCAATAATGAGCAGATGCGTGTTGTCATAGCAATAACCAATGCGCCTTTACACATCCTGCAGGACCCCAAGTCCACTGGATGTGAAGTAAAATAGGGTTTGGCACACTTTATCCTGCAGGGAATTAAACATCACAAAGTGGCTGTTTATATCACATCTATCTAACAATATAAAAAATAAAATAAAAGACGATGATATATTGTGCTGCATTGTTGGTGGACGAGGAGCAGCAGGTGGCTCATCTTGAATACTGTTTTCCTCTCCTGAAGAAGCCTTAACCTCTCCTCCTCCCACGCAGACCTCGCAGGCGATCCTCTTCGCCGGAGGTTTGCACATGAAAAAAGAGAAAATGCACATAGTAAACCGGAGTTAACGGTGAAGATAGTGAGGGGAGATAGATTCAGTGTGTGGGCAACATTTGTTCATTATCTGCTCCGCGGTGGAGGCGAAGACATCCACATGACGGCGTGAGGCGATCGTCTTGAGCAGAAACAGGTGCGTAAGAATCTGTTATTTAAACGTCTTTCTTTTTTTATTTTTGCAGCCGACTAGTGGTGGACTTATTAAAAGTTATTTTGACATAAGTTTGGTAATAAAAGTTGTATGGAAGACTGTTAAGTTTGAATCTCTGTCTTTCAGCGCCTGCAGGGAGGACGAGCAGTTACAGACGGAAGATTAGTCTCTTCATGACAGCTTGACACAACCACAAGCAGAAACAGGGTATCTGACTTTTTATTTAGTGTCTTCTAGCAACCATGTTTGATCTATCTATCTATCTATCTATCTATCTATCTATCTATCTATCTATCTATCTATCTATCTATCTATCTATCTATCTATCTATCTATCTATCTATCAAGGAATGCAAACAGATACAATTATGCAAATTAAAGGTGCAGTGACTGCGCTACCATAAAGTCATTCATCACTTGCTTCTAATTCATATACAGATACTATACTCTATTGTTGTGCTGGTGCTGTATTCCCTGACAGATGACGAGCATTAAAATATTTTATTTAATTGAGTGGATCAGTAACTCTGAGTGAAATCAGAATCATATAGCTTGCTATGTTATTAGTAATATACAATGCTGTAAGCTGCATGTGGAAAAATGACCATTGAGAGAGAACGATATTATAAGATCTCCATGGAAACATTTTTTATTTATTTGGACTAAAATCTTTATTTGTATGAAAATCTGTGATGATTATTTGTACCAGAGCAATGCTTAGGATCTCTCAACAGATCTGTTGAGGCGTCCCCCAGTTTTGCCAAAGATTCTGGAGCTGAGCAGCGACCATAGTGCATTGTGGGATACAGAGCGACAATTGACAAACTTTGCTACTATGCTATATACGTCAGTATTGCTTGCAAACTTGAAATGTTCAAGTTGATCCCATTCTACTTTTGGCCAGCAGCTGTATGCCATTTTAAATCATTTTTTAAACTTAATTTCAAGGTGGTTTGTTTGCATTTAACCTGTCCATTCAGGAGCACACTTAAAGGGGAATGACCATTTTTTACAACTTGGACCTGGATTTCTGGCTTAAAATACGATCATTTACTCACCCATATGACTTTGGTATCATTTAGAGTTGTCTGGGAGATATTTGGATCCGCGTATATCCATACGATAGTGCGAGTGACTGGGGCACCAAAACGCAGCCTCTAAATAACACATTATCTGCTGCGAAACTTGTTAATTTCACCATTATTTTGTTATGATACGCTAGTGCTATTCTCCTTGAGTCTGGAGTTACCTGTTGTCATCATCTGGGGTCTGTAGACTGACCTACTAACCTCTGACCTGGATGATGTCATGTCTCGTTGAAAGGAGGATGCAGAGGCAGAGAGAGGAATAGCTGGCCAAAGAAGCACAAACCACTGCACATTAGTGAATCGATAACAGGTAACTCCGGACTCAACAGGGAATAGCACTAGCGTGTTGGTGAAATGAAGCGGCAGATAATGCGTTATTTAAAGGCTGTGTTTTGGTGCCCCTATCACTCCCACTATATAGATATATGCGGATATCGTAAATATCGTCTGAACAACTCTAAATGACACCAAAGTTATATGGGTGAGTAAACGGTCAGATTTTATGTCAGAAATAAGGTCCAGGTTGTAACAGTAAAAACGGTAATTCCCCTTTAACCATGGATGTCGAGGATTGGAACCAGTGACCCTATAGTTCCAAGTTCCCTTCTCTAACCATTAGTCCATTGGGTAACCTCATTCATTTACAGTGATAGAGGGTTTGCCGTCGCGTGTTATTGTGAGATGTGTTACTAATGTGTCTTGCCTTCTTTCTTCTTTGCTGATGTCTTCACTATCAACATTTCTCTGTGTAGTGACACTGATAAATCTGTGACAAAAAGCCTCTAAGCTAACTCAGTAATTGCAATAACATCTGACTGACATATTACACAGAGGACATATTAAAGTAAACTGTCGTTCAGGTGTGAAATCGGTGGTGCCTTTCTTTTAATGAAAAGATTTTGGTCTGGATGTTTTTTTTTTCCGTGTACATTACTACAGCTTTGGTGCACTTTCACCTTGGCAGGTTTTTGTATTAAGGATTTAAGGATCATGTACGAAAGCTGCAGCAGATGGGTTTGATTTTCAAGGACTTGTCATGGACTGAAAAGGGTTGGCTGTACTGTGAGTGTGTGTGTGTGTGTGTGTGTGTGTGGAGGTGTGAGAAGGTCACATCATATGAGAGGCCTTTTCATGTCTGTCTGCTTATGAGAGAGCAGAGCAGGGACGTCCTGTCATTGTGCCGCTCGGCCCCGGGTCCTCACGCACTCCTGAACCTCTCGTCTTTACGGAGGTTGTGTTACTTGACTTTGATTGGACCGTTTGACACAGACAGAAACCATGAGTGGTGAGTAATCAGCTGGCTAAACTTTGTTTGATTACGAAGAGAATACTTGCATTTGTATATCAGCGCAAGACAAGTCCCGACTATAATTTGAAATTCAAGCAACTTTTGGAAAGTAAATTTACCGTACTGTAATAAAAGCATAAAAAACTACAGTAGAGTACTAAGAGGGCATAGGCAGCAGGTTGCGTCCCTGTATGTTTTAACACGGTAGTCTGAAGCCGCTTCCTGCTGAGGTGTGATATGTACTCATGCCTTATGAACTGCATGCCCTTCTGCCAACTGTAAATCCAGTGATGATGAGCTCATGCTCTGGTGCTCTTTTTTATTGTCGCGTCTATTATTGCCAAAGTGTGCTTCAAGGGATTTATAAGTGAAAATTACTGATTGCCTGTTACTCTATGTAAAAATCCCCGTTTGTCATCTCAGTGTTCATCGTTTGCTGCATTAATGGTGCTTACTTGCTGTCAGGTTAATGTTTAAATGTTTACCACTCGTTTGCCTCTAATTCACTGGATGGATGTTTGGGTTGTCAGACAGAAGACAGGTGTCTGCAGCCCGACCAGGACAGAGTGGTTTGAACCAGAGCCGGTGGCGTAAAACAAAAACTTAGATTGCCATGTTGACAAGGCACTTAGTGAGCTGACAGAGCGTGCTTTATTCTGGCTGTTATAAATTACAAATGTGTCTTTTAATATAGAATAATCAGATCAATATTTAGCTATACTGGGAATAGTGAAAATTAAGAGGACACCAGCAGGTTTTTGAATGGTTCTCATCCGGTCCAGTTGGCTCATGTAACTGTGGATCAAACAGCTTCTTCTTCAACTACTTCTACTGAATAAAAAAAACATATTCACTCTCTTGGATTGATCTAAGGCATAGAGAAACTTCTGCCTTATCACCATCACCACAATCAGTGACACACACAGTACCCTTATCTGACTTGTCCTGTTTAACACCCAGTAAAACCAAAGCTTCTTATGAGGAATAGTTTTATGTGAAGAGAGAGGCGAGAAGCGGCATGTGACAAAGGCTACTGGTATATATGGCGGCTGATTCTTTTCACAGTTTAATTGCTTTGCTTCGTGTTTCACTTTCTGAGCTCTGCCACTAATCAAGCGACGTTACATGGCGTTGCCGTTTCAATGTAAAGTGGAGAAGAATCCATCTTTTTATCCTCTCTCATGCATCCAGCTCTTAAATATGGTGAAACAGGATAGTCAACACTCTCTTAAGCCTTATGGACTGCATTGTAATTGTTCAGATATTTCCTCTTATGTTTTAGTCACACACTTTCACAGTACCGTGTGAGAGTAGTTTACTCTGACACAGAGCTGCAGTAAATAATGGGCTTAGATTATCCAGGGTCATCCCACTGCCTGCGTGACAATGGGTCTTTTACAATGTGTGTCGGATATATAGATGTGAACAGATGTGTACCTCAAAACAATAGACAAAAGAAAATCAATAAACAAAAATGACGCAAAGCAGACATCATACGTGTTTATCCCCTGGGGAGGAATAAAAATATAAAGGGGTTGAGCTCACACTGGTCATAGATGTGATGCATAAATAGATGAAGGGTCGCTTGTTTAGAGTATTATTCTCTAGCACTTCCAGTGTGTTTGCAGAGGGTGGTTCAGAGGAAACAGTTTAGCCTAGATAGATAAGGAGAAGTGAGACCAGCAGCCACGTGTTGATACACACACACATGCACAAAGAAGGGAAACAAGGTAAGACTGCCGGCGCTCATTATTTTGAATTGTTTACAGTGGCGTTTCAGCTCATTTCTACGTCTACTCATAGAAATGATCGCAGCAGAGGCAGCTGATGTTTACTCCCGCGCTGTGGAGCGGAAAAGGCAGTTTTACTCGTTATTAGAGAACCAGAATTACACTTCCACATATTCACGGTCATGCAGCTTAACAAACATGCTTTGTTTAAATTACTCTGTACTGGCAGGAGAAGACTGATAAGAGGACCAGTTACCGTTTATTATCTGTTCTGATACACGCGGCTTGTATCTTTACAAAATCGTATCGTTTGTTCATATTCTTAAGAACTTGGACAAACTTAATAAATAAATAGCACAACGTGAAGTTATGAACAGGTGCTTGAACATGTGGTCCACAGGTGGATCTAGCAAGAACGTAGAAATGGGATAAGTACATTACCTAGATTCCCTCCATTTCTGAGTTGCAGTCGCGGGAGAATCGGATATCAGATCGGAGAGGAGGAACTGCAGTTTAAGATTTTCAGTAGTCATTCAACTGTTCACTGTAATAGCCGTCAGCAGGAAAATAGGCGCTGTCAGTGTCTTTAGATCGCTTAGCGAAACAGAAAATGCCAAAGATACTAATACTAATAATAATTTATGATTTTATATTTGCCATTTTAGCTTATTAATGACTTCTACTACTTGTTACTGATACATGTTTTGTCCACCTACTGTTTGTGTTACTCCTGAATTTAAAAAAATGATATGAAAACAACACTTAGGTGGCAGAAATCAAATACTGGTGCATTTATGAAAACAATGACAACAATGATAAACTGAACCCATTACGTGGCCACATATTAAATACCTCTGGGGTGACGTGTTTCACATTGTGTCGCATTGTCTCTAATAATTTAAATAACAAGTGCTTAAATCTGGTTAATTTCATGTGGCTATTTGTCCTCTGTCCTGTTTTTGGGCGTGGACATTCAAGGTATGTCACCCAGTTTATGACTTAAACTGCACAAATTGCTCTGAGTGCCAATATTTCTCCCTGTATCCTCTTCCTTCTGTCTAGTTTCCCATGAGACCTGCCTCTTGGACCAGGTGCTGGAGCTGATAATGAATGAGAAGCCCCCCACCAGTGCAAGTCTTTTCCTAAACGAGGACACGGACAAACCACCCTTGCCAGAGAGAGGAAACCTAAGGTGGCGCTTACTCAGGGCCATGGAGAAGAGAGCCAGCAACATGAAGGAGAGGATGAACTCCGTCAGCAGGAGCAGCGTCAAAGGTTTCCTCAAGAGGAACCTGTTTGTTCTGTTCACTGTCGCTGCCGTAGCTCTGGGTGAGTGGAGAGCATGTGGGAGTTTTAAGAGTAGTTTTGTCGAACAACTTGACTTCATTTGACTCATTTTTTTTTTATTTTTTTTTGCTTATGTGTATGTGAATCGTGATTATCCAGGTGTAATCCTGGGCTTCGCTCTACGCCCCCACAACTTGTCCCAGAGGGATGTCAAGTACTTTTCCTTTCCTGGCGAGCTGCTGATGAGGATGCTAAAGATGCTGGTGCTGCCTCTCATTGTCTCCAGTCTGGTTACAGGTTGGCTTCCAAGGAGCACTGATAAACAAACATCACAGGATGTTTCAATTAAAAAACAGTCAGACCATAAAATTATTGTTGTCTTTGATTCACGTGAGCAACACTTTGACGCTGATTCACCCTTTTTGTAACCTTACAGTGTATGAATGCAGCATTGGGCTGAAGGACAAAGAAGTGTTTCATATACAGTAGATTAAGTTTGTCAGCTAGTGTTGATGTCACAATCTGAAGTAGCAGCAGACAGACTGAGCTATCAAATGAATGTTGAAATCTCTGTCTCAGGTATTTCCTCCTTGGACAGCAAAGCATCAGGTAAGATGGGCATACGTGCAGTCGTCTACTACATGGTGACCACCCTGATTGCTGTGTTCATCGGCATCGTGATCGTCATGATCATCCGGCCGGGGAAAGGCAGTCGGGACAGTCCTGTGGCCAAAGGCGGAAACATTGAACCCATTCAGGCTACTGATGCTTTTCTGGATCTCATCAGGTAGCACCTCAGAAACTTTACTTGATACATTACATGTGAAGTAAAATGAAGTAATAATATATTCAGGAAATGACAAATGCACCAGTAGCAGTTAATGCAGTCATGTGTGCCTTGGATGGCCTTGTGAAACCACTGGAAACCAAGCATTTAAACAATTTGCTAACAAGTCGTGTTTCCAGAGTTTCGATTAAAAACAAAAATAAATGACCTCTATATTTAGAGTAGCAGTTACTTAGGCTACCTCCAGAACACATTTCTGCATTTTGAGTTTTCCCATTCAGGAAGTTTTTTTTTTTTAGATTAGTCAGATGTTGCATAAATGCACAATGACTGGAAATGTTTCCCGCTCTCTTGTATCTGTACACTAAATGTAACATTATAGCAGGTTAGCTTAGCTTTGCAATGGCCAAGAAACAGATTAACTGATAGTTAGTGTAGATATGTCTATGGTTAGTACCAGCTAGGGTTGCCAACATCCCTGAAAAATACATAAGGGACACCTCATTGGCAGGGCAGGCAGACCAGATTGCCTTCACTCTGTGTGGTGATTTTTTGTGTGTGTTTTTTAACTATTTGACTCAAACTTCAATTGAATTCGATATTTTTAATACGAAATAACACAATTAACAGAGTTGAATATGTATAAATTTAAATAAAAAAATAGAAAGCAGGACCTTCACTATGTAATAGAGCAATAAGAAAAGTGAAAACAGAAAGTGTTTGAAAAATGTGTTGCTTTATTGTCTTCCGGTGACAGTACCTCGACCAATGAGATGGGCGGGATTGCTCATTGGTCACAGAGCAGGATACAGCCTGGGAATAAGTTTACCGTAAAATGTCATATAAAGCGCCCTGTTGTTCATTAATTCCATTGACATTTTACACACTACTTTTGATTCTCACGGTATTACGGGACAAAGTGTGTCCTGTTTTAACTCAATACGGCACGCGTACATTTATTTCTAAATACAGGACGATGTCGTTTTTCGACGACGGTTGGCAACTAGTACCAGCCACATAATACTTTTACATCTATCTCTTTACAAATGCACACGATATAGTGTAATGTGTTAGTAAGCCAGATTTAAAGTTGCTGGTAGACAGTGTCTTTGAACAGAGTTTGCTGTTTCCATTATTTGTGCTAAGCTACACTAACCGACTGTGTTCTGTAATTTCATATTGAACTAACAAATACAAGAGTGGTAACCATCTTCTCATTTAATTATTCACAACAAATGAACAATATTAAAAAAAGACATTCCTTTACTATTAAAGGTGGAGTAAGTAATCTCTGAGAAAGACTTTAGGATTGAACTCAACGGCCAAACAAACAGAAGCTCCAACCGCAAATTCATAGACAAGTTGCCAAGGCAACACCACTAATATTGATGAATAGTATATTTAATTAGAACTGCTTACACCACTTGTGAACTATTTATTACCTGTTTTTGAGGAAATTAACAACAACACAACAACAACAAAAAAAAAAACATAATAAAATTATAATCTGCTGTGACTTGGTCTTGTTTGATTTTTATCACAGGAACATGTTTCCCCCCAATCTGGTAGAGGCGTGTTTCATGCAGGTGAGCTTGTTTTCATTTATTCACATTTGAATAAATAAATTTGAAGAAACATTTTTTTATATCACAGCTTCCATCAATTTTATCCAAATGTAGCTAACAATGCTTACACTTAACCAGTGAGTGAGCTTATTGCTTCTTCACATCACTTACTGATTTGGTTTCCATGCCTCTTGCAGTATAAAACCATGTACAAGAGGATTATACATACCAGGAACGTGACAGGTGGCCCTGAACCTCACAGACTCTCTTAATGTCACCATCCCTAACCTGAATGTGAATCTCAGCAGGGTGCTTCACACCATAGAGGTGAGTGCAAAACAATCTAGTTTCCAACTAGATACTCAGGTGTAACAAATACATTTTAGCCATTGTGACGTATTCAACAATATATTCTGTACATGTTTTCCCTTTTCCCACTGCAGGAGACAGTGGAGGAGATTGTTCCTGTGTCTGGCTCCTCTGGTGGAGTAAATGCTCTGGGTCTTGTAGTCTTTTCCATGTGCTTCGGTCTGGTCATTGGCAACATGAAGCAGCAGGGCCAGGCTCTTAGAGACTTCTTTGACTGCCTCAATGAAGCCATCATGAGGCTGGTCGCCATCATCATCTGGTTAGTAAAGACGCACTTCCAGCTGAATGAGTAAAACAAGCAGATCACACATTTTGGTATAATTCTTTAAAACATCTTGTGAATTGTGTCATGTCATGTAAAGGTTTTGACTAAATACAGTGTGTAACCCTCTCAGTCCCTTTATGCATCTGAATCATTTCACCTCCCAGGTACGCTCCAGTGGGCATCCTGTTCCTGATCGCAGGGAAGATTGTGGAGATGAAGGATCTGGCACAAGTGGGCGGTCAGCTGGGCATGTACACCGTATCAGTCATTGTGGGTCTCCTCATCCATGGCCTCTTTGTCCTGCCACTGCTTTACTTCCTGGTGACGAGGAAGAACCCTTACAGCTTCATCGGTGGGCTGCTGCAGGCGCTCATCACTGCTCTGGGGACCTCCTCTAGGTGAGTCTCATCCTCTGCACAGTCTCAACACTGAATCTGTTTATGAAACCCAACCTCTGTTCACCCTGACGAGATTTTGCGTCTGCCCTGTCTACTCCAGCTCTGCAACCCTGCCCATCACCTTCCGTTGCCTGGAAGAAAACAATCGCGTGGATAAACGGGTGACGCGTTTCATTCTTCCTGTGGGCGCCACCATCAACATGGATGGCACCGCTCTCTACGAGGCCGTGGCTGCTATTTTTATTGCCCAAGTCAATGACATGGATCTGAACTTTGGTCAGATCCTCACCATCAGGTAATCCTACTTCAGTTTTACATCATGCACACAAATATTATGGCTTATACTGTGATACATATATTTTATTTCCCCAGAACATATAAGTGTGTTTCTGATATATTATTCACAAACAAATAGTGTAATACAGTTAGTAGAGCATATGGTGTTATATTTCTCATGTGCCTCCATCACTCTACTTCTCCCAGCAGGAGTGCACATGTGCTGTCTGTTTATTTCCCTTTATTAAATGTCTTCACTCTCCTCTCCATCCCTCCCACCGCCCACTCAGTATCACGGCAACTGCTGCCAGCATCGGAGCAGCAGGCATCCCTCAGGCTGGCCTGGTTACCATGGTGATTGTATTGACATCGGTGGGACTGCCCACAGAGGACATAACACTGATCATCGCTGTGGATTGGTTCTTGTGAGTTCCCACTAAATGTCAGCTTGATGGGGATTGGTCTGGGTTTGTGCCAGCCTAAATGTCATTGTAAAGCTTCAGAGAACCCAGAGGTCCCGCTACTACAAAGGTTATTGATGCATAATGCAGAGCGACAGATTAGGAGGCCTGCACGTGTTTTTGTAGCACATACAAGTTTGATTTTCTTCTGCATGTCTCTTTGCACGTTTTATTCTATCCTTTCTCTATTCCATAAGGGACCGCTTGAGGACCACTACCAACGTGCTGGGTGACTCGCTCGGGGCCGGCATCGTGGAGCACCTTTCCCGTGCGGAGCTGCAGAATCAAGATGAAGAGGTGCACAACTCTGTAATCGAGGAGAACGAGAAGCCCTACCAGCTTATCTGCCAGGAGAACGACTTAATCAACCACGTCAACAGTGAGACTACAATGTGAAGAGCGTCATCTGAACGGACTTCATGTACCCAAAGCGTTATAGCTAAGATGCTGCTTTAACAATCCAGTGATGGTCATAGTGAAAATAATAGTTCTTGGTCAGCTGAGTCGGTGCTCAGTGTTTCCACAGTGTTGCTTTTGCCGCTGCAGACACAAAGTCACATCTTTTCCTCATATACAGAAGTTTCTCTGGCAAACAGGGAGATGCAAAGCCTGTCCCGGGGCAGCTACATGACAGGAAATTAAATACACATGCTGTTAAGGAGCATTTTCAAACAAACTTGTTAAAGGGGAACTACTGTTTTTTACAACCTGGACCTTATTTCTGGCATAAAATACAGTCGTTTACTCGCCCATATAACTTTTGTATAATTTGTATTTGTATTTTAGTGGGATTGACTGGGGCACCAAAGCGCAGCCTCTAAATATCTGCCACAAAACTTGTTCATTTTGCCAATATTTTGTTATTATACACTAGTGCTATTCCCTGTGGAGTTAACTGCTAGTTTTTTGCAACATAGCTGAATATTTTTCCGATTCTGAGTTTGTTGACGAACCATAGCCATAGACATGACATCATCCAGGCCCTGTAGATTGACAATGATAACAGGTGACTTCGGACTCAACCGGGAATAGCACTAGCATACGATATACTAGCATACGACAAAATACTGGTGAAATGAATGAGTTTCACGGCAGATAATGCGTTATTTAGAGGCTGCCTTTCGCTGCCCCACTCCCACTATATGGATATATGCAGATCTAAATATCTCCAGAACAAATTACACAAAAGTTATATGGGTGAGTAAACAATCATATGTTATGCCAGAAATAATGTCCAGGTTGTAAAAACTGTAGTTCCCCTTTAATATCAAGCAATTTCAACATGTTAAATGGTGTACAATTATTCACCTTCATCAAATCCATATGATTTTTAGATCCATGCAGTCAGAGCATGATAGAACACACCAGCATCAGTGCTGCAAAACAATGTATTATAAAGTGATAAAGACCAAGTAAACCAGCTAATTTTCCAGTGTATTGAATGTAAATCTGAACTTTTTGGCCAATTCATCTGCATAACTTAACATTTAACACGACATTATTTACTTTCCAGGCACCTAATTTTGTAATTTTCATCATGACTACCTCTAAAATGACTTAGATGTAGAGTTTCTACAGCACTACGCAAATATAAGTTCAGCTGGATGTAAATGAATAAATGTTAGTATCATTGTGCTCTATATTTAAATTTGCGTTATTTGAATTTGTTTACCCTATGTAATTGTAGAACTTTGAATGTATTTGACTGTTGAACACTGGAGAGACAGTGAGAAGGAAAATTTAAATATTAATTATTTTGAGGTTGATATCTTTTAAGTGACTTGGTATAATGTTTTTAACTCAGTGCTCTCTTAAAGATATTAGTGTGTATTTCTTGTGTTTATTTGGTGCTACGGCTTTGAAACTATGGGCACTGGGCTGCATTGCTGCGCCGTGACGTTAAACAGAAGTAGCTGTAACGGTACTGAAACTGTTCATTTTCGTTCTTTTACTCCAAGAAATGATTGTTTCCTAACTCTGCAACAAGTGGATAATCAGTTTATATTTATTTTTCCACAGCTGAAATTATTTCATATCAGTTTATTTTGTCTTTATTATTTAAATATTGATACTCATTGCACCTGCTTGTCTGTTATTTCTGCATTCTGTGCCATGTTATTAACCAAATCATTTAGGTTATATTTTGATTGAAGTTATATATTGCAAGCGAATCGTTTGATTATTTCTTATGGCTTTGTGGAGAAGTACTGTTTGTGAACACTTTGAGAATCTGAATGTGCAGTTGTTTTATGCTTTTTGTTTTAGAAACAACGTTACAGCGCAGAATTATGAAACTGAACATTTAACCGGGTTTGTGACACTTTTATGCTTATTTAGACATTTCACTTTAGTTTTGAATCTTGGTGTTAATTTAGTAGAAGTGTTATTGTCCATAGAAGAGCAGCCTGCCATTCTTTGATGGACAGTGTATGAAAAATATGACAAATAAATGTCTCAGGAATTGAACTGTGCTTCTCATTATTGTGATTGTGGCTACCCCTTGTGGAGGATATTCTCCCATCCAGAAACCATTAGCTGCTGCCAGAAACATACATGGGTCAAATGTTATGTGAAAATAAAGCTTTAAAAGGGTTCATTAATGAATTCTGCTATATCGTGACAGCTTGATTTAAATGTTAATAGTTGAAAATGTAAAGACAAAACTCAGTCAGGTTTACTCCAGTTTTAATGTCTAGATAATCTTGTATTATTGTTCTTGCTGTCATACCATCAAATTTATACTGAAAATGACCCCAGCCACATTGAAACATGTGTTAAATGATAACTACATTAGCTTTTGTGATTTTCTACCTTATACAATCACAATGAACAATGCTAACATACTGAGGATTAGTAGATATAAGGTTACAGTGCTCGCCACCATAGTTTAGCATGTTAGCATGCAGATATTGATCACAATGCTACTAGCTTTGCAAGTATTTGGACATAAAATTACTATTAGACAATTACTTTATGAATTAAAAATGTCACGTAATGATACAAAATAGTAAAGGCTTTAGAAAAGTTCATCCTGTGTGGGCCATGAATGTGTGCACCAAGTTGTACAGTATGGCAATCAACCTTAAAGTTGTCACATTAACCTTAACTGTGGCGTTACAGGAAAATTCAAGGGGTCTCCAAAGTTAGTGGGGTTCATCCTCTGGGGAAAATGAGACTGAAGTCGAACCATTTAGGAAATGATAATCAGAAACAGACACACTGAAACACTTCCAGTCATTATTTCAGATTCATTTATAAAATAGTTCACATGAGATACTGTGATTTAACATACAGTGCATTCTTCTACAATACAATGCTTGTGTGTTTCACACACAGTTGAGCCCTCTAAGTTTTAACAGCCTGGCCATACGGTGAATTGAATCATGAATACTTTGGCATAGTTTAGTGACAAACTGTTGGTGAAAAAAGACAAATGTAAACTGCAAGTAGATTGTAGATGCCTAATTTTAAAAGATCGACTCAGGTTTTCACACAGAGTTTACAAACAGTCAATATACAAAGTGGAGAAAGTATCAGGAAAACTGGGTCTTTATGAGATGAAGAAGATTGAATCCAGGTGAAATCTTCTCTCGCATCCCACTTTGATTTTATAAACAGTCATATATATATCCTGAAAATTATATATTTTTATAATTAAATCTGAAAACTCGTTGCAAACCATAATTAAAGACTCGTTTCCCAATACTTTGCACTCTACGTGCATTGCGACAAAGTTCCATCGTCATTACTGTGTGAAGTGTCAATACATGTCAAAGATATACAAGTCACAAACAAGCACAGAGTATCCTGCTGATAAACAATATTAAAATGACTTCTCGTTTCATTACAACTGCCTCTCTGATTTCACATCAGCTGTGAGTAGCTATGCTGTTGACACTTTCAGGCAGACTCCGGCAAATAACAGTATAAGCCATTAAGAAAGAAAAATATATCAATGCAACTTATCTTACAAACAACACTCCTCTGTTGAAACAGTTCCAGCCACATGTTGGGAATATTTAAACGTATTGCTGCCCGGGTCTGGTCCCGGGGAGACAGAAAGTGTAGATATAGAGAGACATGAGATGACTGGAGAGTCAGCAGTTTTCGCTGTGAAAAGAAGACGAGCTGCTGAATGTTTTCTTGGCCTGAAGGAATGTGGAAAGCAAAAATTGTTGGACGAGGCATTTAGTCATACGCAATTCACACAACTTACAGCATATGATTTAACAAGGCCTTACTTATGACTACGAGTTTTCGTCCATACTGGATGGAGTTCGCTCACTCCAGACTGAGAGTTGCCCGGTTGTCATTCTTATCCTGACAAGAGGAGGAGGCAATAATTCTACAAGCTGACACATTACTGTGACTTTATGACACTTATAAACAAGTTATCACGTAATACAAAGGGAAGCAATTTTAAAAGGTGTCTGACCTCTGACATGACGGGAAGGTTGTGATGAGGAAAGACGAAGGTTTTGCTTGCTCTCTGTCTCTGGAAGAGCTTTCTGAGCAACCTCTTCACCTTCCGATCCCTGGGGTCTGCACACTTCACTGCCTTCTTCGTGTAAAGACTGGAAAAAAAGCAAAGTTGTTCTTTTTACACGACACACAAAGGCTGATGAAGGCAAAAGGTATAAAGATGCACAAGAAAGAAAAGGTAGCAGGGCGAAACGCAAATGCACAAATGCTTCAGAAGATTTAAGACCTGTTAAGTAAAGTTGAAATAAATCACTCAGTATTAAAATTGAGAAGACCAACAGAAACTTTCGTATTTATTATTTATTGAATAAGAATTCCATGTTTTTGTTAACTGGACCACATGAAAGCTTTTCATTCCCCAGCTACATCAGATGTCTCTGAGCTGCTGGAAACAATAGGTATCACAATGCAGTTTACTTAACTAAACCCTGCTGTTCTGACTGTCTGGCTGCAGCCAGGCTCAGCTGGCTCGGAAGGTATTTTCAGACGGCTTGTTATTCCCACATATTTCCTTTCTTACTTCCCTGGCAATTACAGCTCCGAGCCCTGCCATAACAACATGACCTGGAAAGATGACAATGCCTCTCAGCCCCGGCTCTGCCCTCCTCTAACGAGAGGCATATTTTCCATGCCTGCAGATTGCTCTGTGCTCTTTAGCTCCAGGAGTGGATAGCTGAAATACTTGCATGATGGCTTGTATACTGCAGTCGGGCCCCTCCGTCTGCACCTCAAACCGCAACACATCTTTGGTACGCACCTTGCCGTGGGAGTACAACATGCAACACTGGACATCCCTCTGCATCTGCACGCCTTTAGCTGGGAGACAAAAAGAGACAAACAGAGAGGAACAGGTGGTGTCACGTCCAGCTGGCACCTTTGATTATATTTTGGCTTTACTTTATGAGGTCATATGAGGGCTAAACATATTTTTCTAAAGTGATAACAGAACACTAAAGGATCACCATGCCAGCCACAAAAGTTTCCAACAGCATGCATTAATAGTGCATCTGAAAACAACCATAAAACCATATTTTGCATTCATATTTACTGCGCAGCATAGTCGTTTCAAAAAATTACAAATTTTGATTTCAGCCCAGACTAAGGCAGTGTCAGAGCTTTTGCAGACTAAATATATCTTTTCTGCAGAATGTGCACGTGCCCTCTGGTTATATATACACATCTCGCGTAGGGACGTACATACAGTATGTACAGTAGAATGCCAGAGGAATCCCATAGTGTGGAGGAACGGGGAGAAAGTGAGAGAAAGAGAGGAGGTGTGCGTGCTTGTGTGGAGGCTTTGCCGTGATGTCCCTTCATACAAAGCAAATCTGTCAACAAATGAAAGTGTGATGTGAAGCAGCAGGAGCAACAAGAGCTGTAAAATAGGACAGCGCTGCTTTGTTATGCCACAGATGATTTTAAATCCACCCTCAGACACGTCAGTGCACTACCAGCGTTCCCATTCCAGCATTTCAGAAAACAGACAAGACCACGCCATCTGACACAGTTGCTTTCTTTCTGTCAGTGCGGCGTGATTTCAGATGCTTGTCCTGCGTTCTGCCCCTCTGTTTACATCCGTGCCTCCCCACTGCTGCTGCTGCTGCTATCCCTCTTGCTTCCTTTTCTGTCTTCGCCATCGCTCTCTTTGCTACACTGTCCACCTGCAGGGTGCATGCAAGCCACGCAACACAAACGCACACACACAGAAAGTATGGTTGTGCCCTACCTTCTACAGATGCCAGGAAGATAACAGTCAGGGAGATAACAGTCAACATCTGCAGCATGAACATGGTGAGGCTGGCAGAGAGGAGGAGAGAAGGATAATCTACTCTGTCACCTCTCCCTCTATGGCTGCCTCTCTTATATTACTCCCTCCCTCTCTTTATGCCTCCCTGCCCATCTCTCACTCACTTTCACCACCTCTTTTTTCTGTCTTCTTTCATCTTTCCCTCCCATCCTGTGTTTATCCATTTACAGTCATTCTCACGCTCAACCAAACTCCCTCCCTCATCCTCTTTTTCTTTAACATTCATCTCACCTCTCTCTCATTTCTCCCTTCTTGTCTCCTCGCTCAGGATGCCAAGCCTCATTTGTCTCATTTGAGGCTTTAAATTCCTCCTTCATCCCGTTTCTTTTCTTTTTTTTTTCTTAGTGCATTTTTCCCTTCAGGACTAAAACTGATCAAAGAGGTGATATTGAGACGTATCACATCCATTCCCATATTAACTAATTCCCATGACCAGTTATTTGGCATTCATATGGCACACATACTGGATATTTCCTATTACATAAAGACAATGTAATGTAATGTAATGTGGTTCACAGTCGTATTGTGTAGTAGGACAAACTCTTGGGAACAGTGAGCGTGTCTGACTTCTTGCAGTGGTTGCACTCTCTGTGGATTCCAGACAACGTGACAAACACATCTACTGTAGAAACCATGATGAACTGCCTGGTTTAACCCTGAATCTTGTTACTGACTCCAGCGCACGGCTACGTTTGGTTTTCTTACGACATGATTTGTGTTTTGGTTTTTTTGGGAGTTCCTTTTAGATTCTGTCTTCTGTCATATCTCCGAATAATTGCTGCAATAGAAACATTTAAGTTTGTTTACTTGTTATGAGAAATGTCAGTTTTCCTACTAATTTTGTAGTAGGAATCCCCCGTTGATTCAGGTTGTTGTGAACTTAACCTTACCCCTATATGCTGATGATACACCGCTGTGAATTGTTCTTTCTTGTATAAATATTCAGAGATGACTGTTGCAGATTCTTCAAAGAAAAGACCAGCCAGCTTTAGGACATGGGGTCTGTTCTGCTCAAGGTTTCTTCTTGTTAAAGGGGAGTATTTCCTTACCACTGTCACCTTCAGGGTTGCTTTGGGGATTCTAGGCTGGGTTTCAGACCGGATTTGTATCTTGAGACAATTTCTAGTGTTATTGACACTGTTGCACCAGGGTCACCAAGTAAATGCAGTATATTTGGCCAATAACGTGATTCAGATGTTCAGATGCCTGTAATATGTCTTAGCATCCTTTCCTTATCTGTCCCTAAATCATAATAAAATGGGTTCTTTGTTTCAGTAACCAAACCACAAGAATATGCTCAGAGTCAAGCAGAGACTTCAACAGAAAATAGCACCAGGACCTGATTACACAGACAGAAACCAGATAAATTGATGTAGGCCTGCATCTGTTTGAGATATTCCTTTGAACAAACTTTGTGGTAGAGAAAAATGACAAACACTCATGACAAAGTCAAATTGTGTGGCCGACAACAACACCGTATAAATGATCAAAGGCCTTATTAGGTATGACAGTTACAAAAAAAATTTCCACCGCCATTTCACATTGGACAAACCCCAGTCAATCTCCTCATTGGTGAGTTCTTCTACATTTCTCAGTCTGACCACTAATTAGCAAACATCTGTGTAAGACTGGTCTTTTAATGTCAATAAAATTTTAACATGTCTCGTGGCTGCATTTTCTTCTGATCTACTATGGCTGTTGGCAGATTGTACAAAAACTTACTGCCTCCCTCAAGTTATTCCTTTTGGATTGACACCAAAGTCTGACATTTATAGTTGATTTTCATCTGAAAAGTCTCCTGCCGACATGTTATTTATTTATTTATATGTTCAACTATTTATCTGCAGGGGGAACCACGATACATTGGCAAACTACGCAGACACAGGAATTCAACATGTATTGTTAATAGCAGTTTTGACATTTTGTTTTTAAATGACATGAAGTAAAACTGCTGGTCCAAATCCACTTGCAGTCTTGCACATAGGGAGAACGTATTATCTTCTCTTCATCATTACATAAATTAAACTCACAAATGTAAAACAACACATCACACTTCATTAGCGTGAAGGCTCTGTATACAGTATACTGTAGTCCGGAAAAAATAAAAGTAGACAATTGTTCAGTACCTTGGCAAACAAACTATTGTTGGCTTCTAAAACCCCGTAAAAAAGGAAATATTCAACAATATGTCCCTTATGGAACCCTGTACATGAAAATATGCAGTCTATGGACTCAGGGGTGGGGCTGTGCTAAAAATGTGTATGTGTGTGTGAGTGCTCTTGTACAGCTTTCCTTCAGAGGACAACTGGAATACACTATCAGAGTGAGGACATTTGTGCAAAGTGACATTTTGGCTGGTCCTTGCTTCTTTACAAGGCTGTTTTAGGGTTAAGACTTAGTTTTAGGGTAAAGGTTACAATTAAGTTATGGTCAGGTATAGGGGCGGGATTAGAGTTTGGCATTCAGTTAAGATGGTTTGGTTTAACATTAGGGGCTAGAGAATGCATAATGTCAATGAATGTCTTCACAAAGATGGCTATACAAACATGTGTGTGTGTGTGTGTGTGTGTGTGTGTGTGTGTGTATTTGTGTGTGTGGGCGTGTGTGATGGGGGTGGGGTTGACTGTTCAAGAATTTGACCCAAGAAATCAGGTTGGAATCTCAGCTGCAAAAACATACCTTCCACATGACTACAGGTCTGCTTGTGAGCCAGATACGTTATGTGCATATCTTTGCGGTGATTAAAATATCTCCTCTCATCTGGTTCTGTCAAGGTGTGAAGACCCACAAACCTATGGGAAATCAAAAAGGAAAAGCAGTGAAAAGTGGGCATGCCTGTGTAATGTCTTCCTGCTTAAGAGGGAGAAGAGCCACAGATGGAACATGAGTTGAGCTCAGGCGGGCAGGTGACACCTGGTAAAACAGCTAGTGGTAGAATCGACCCCCACTTGTCACTCAAAGAAACCATGACCGTAATTATGTGTATGTGTTGTGATATAACATAAACAGTGAGCATGTACATGTTTACTACTCCTGTAACGTTGGGAATGTTGACATGGAGGTCTATTGGAAACGAGTTTTGGAATGAGCCTCAAGTGGCCATTTGAGGAACTGCAGTCTCTGTCACCTGGCGAAGCATCATTTTTCAGCCCCAAATACAATAGCTACTTGGCTTAACTCTATGTAGCTAATGTTACTAACTTGATAGGGTGAACATGCCAAACATCACTAAAGATCAAGATACCATTATCATTCTAAGTATGTTAGACAGCTGATGGCAGCAGTTTATATTGCTGTTCCTCAGTACAGCCTCAGAACTGCTCACATGTCAAGACTCTTAAGGCTATGACACACCAAGCCAATGGTCAGGAGCCAGTGTGAAAGAAGATTGATAGACCTAATGAAAGTAAAGAAATCAATTTTAAAGTTTATAGGACACATCATCTCAGTTGTCATCATCATCCCATCTGACCATTCCAATTCACAAAGATTTTCACAATGCTGTGATCATCTCAGAAGAATAAACTAAAGACCAACAGAGCAGCATCGTCAGGGGACACCAGCTCTATGTAATAATTCCTAGTTCTCCATGGCTTCCAACCCTCCGAGCTAATATAGGTCTTCCATTATTGTTTTTTTAATGACAAATGCAGACTACTGTCACCTGTATGAAGCGTTCCTTTTATGCAGGCAGAACATACATGCCAGCTGTCCGTTGGCTGTAATCTTTGCAGTGTGTTCAAGTGCAACATTTGTGCCAGACTCAGACACTATGATGACATCTAATCTTCGATGACTATTTGGTGTATGTGGCCCATTTGTCTTGTTTAGATTAGTTGTTCTCACATTTTTCCATTCATGCAATGCTAAACTGATCACCCTTTGGCTTGTAGCTTCATATCGAGAAAGGAAATATCAGTGTATTGTTGATTTTCTTATCTAAATCGAAAAGAAAGCAAAACAAAGTCTATGTCCTTTAAGATCAAAGTGAAAACAGGTTGCATTTTATTTGATATTTGCAGAGTTTAAATGTCACTCTAATTTATTTTACTAGTTTGTTTGAAACCGCAAAACGGCAAAATCAAGCTTTACTTCTAGTTTTCACAAGCAAAGCCTCGGGATCAAAGCTTATTCCCCCAGCATGCCATCGTTCCTTGTTCCCATCAGTATAAAGGAGAACCACCCGGCCAATCAGTGCCAGATTCATGGTTCATGTTCTGCTCTGGACAGGGAAACGAGCTGCATATTCCTTTCACATGAGATTTCCTTAATGGAATGTTTTTATTGACTGTAGAAATAAAATGATGTCCAGTCCTTCCACATGTGATTATATTTTATTTGAAAAGAGTACTGTGTGTTCCCCTGTGCCAGTCAGGCATTCCTCTGCAGGGAGTAGACTAGTGCTCCTCTGGAAGCAAACATCTGTGATTCTCACAGCTCTGATTCATTACCCCGAAACACTAAACCCAGAAAATCAGCTTAAACACACTCAGGCATTTATTTTGAAAATCCCTGCTGCAAAAACTCAAGGGGTCTTGAATGAGCCTAGAGTGTGAAACTGGACACTTTGGAAGTGTTTAACAAATGCTGCCAGGAAGATCAACACACATCTCAGGCCTAGAGAGATTCAGATACATTCCTAATGCAAACTCAAAGCTCTGTGTGATTTTCTCAGTGTCACCGCATTGAGCAAGAAATCTGACCTTCAACATTTCACCGCTGGCTTACATTGCACTGTGAGCATTTCCAAAAAGTATTGCTGCAACAGCGAAACTGAGTACGGAAATAAGAGCTAATAACATGTATAAAAAATGTAACAACTTTTATTGCAAAACTGAGAAAATCAGGTTTTCTGTTTACAATAATGTTAAATGTAAGTCGTCTTTGTCTATTGTCTTTGTCACCTTCAAACAGAATAGCAACAAGAAATATGATTTGGTGTCTTTATATACAGCATATAAAAAAATATATATTTCAGAAATACCATAGCACCGTATTTAAAATTGCTTTGCTTTAACATTCAACTGCTGGTGTTATTTAGTTTTTTTTTTTTTAAGTGTTTCATACATTGGGTGTGTCTTCCTTTAGGGCTGTAGTTTTTCCAGAGCTGCGCCTTTCAGCACTGCATATCATTGAAACTTTCTGAAAATGTACAAAATACAATACAGATGTATGAGGCAGACATATAAAGCGGTAAATGCTTGTTTTCCATTCACTTCTCATAAGCAAGTGTCCTAATGTCTGGTGAACACTCAAACAGTGTAAGCTGCCAACAGTGCCAGTCTGATGATAACAGTGAAACAACCACTGTGAACAAAAATCCATGATTATTGACCTGAAATAGTGTAAGCCACATGCCAAGTCTAAAATAGCATTATTTTAACCATACCAACCTATACCAGATTTTTTATATTTTTTAGTAACAGGAGTGATACTTAAAGCCGTAAAAGGGCAGAACCCTGGACAGTTCCCACGTCCTGCAAGTCACATGTTCAGCACCCTGGACAGAAGTTCGGTGCAGAGTACCTTAGCCGTACAAGACGTAGGAAGTAGGAAGCTGTCATTTACAGTATCGTTTCACAGCTACGAGCACTGCTTACAGTATGTGTCATTCACCATTTTCCCTACATGTTGCCCATACACAGCAAGTGATTAAAAAGAAGCACCATTTCTTCCTGTCTTCCATGTTTCTACATTAAATTCAGTTTGTCACAGTTGTGTCATGTCTGTGAAATTCTCTGTGGAGATCTGTGGTCACATCTGTCTTACCAAAAGTTGGTTTACTCCACATTCTTTGCAGTTCTTTGGAAAATCTGACAAAGATGTTTAGTTTCCGCTTCCCAGCTCCAGAATATGTAGTTTACAAAATGAAAAAGACAAGCTGCTGGCAGTATATGAGAAAATCTATCTGATGACCTGCTGATCTGACAAGAGAAGGGCACCATTGACTTAACTTATTTTAAGTCTTTTAGTATTTTAACAGAGTCTTTTAAGTATTTTTAGACCTATTTTGCCAGGTCTGTACAAATCTTGATTTGATTTGATAATGCACTGTTTTCTTTGCTTTCAATGTAATTCACATTTTCAAAGGGTACAAAATATGATGCCTGTATTTTAAGGTTGACTATGGCAAGATGAACTGCTTCAGAGATTTTCATTCTGGCTGACACTGGTTGTTTAAAACGTACATTTATTTCATTGCACAACCGTATTTCACAAATATTTACAAAAAAATGAACACATCAACACAAAGGTCTTCAAAGTTAAGTATGAAACATTCATTGTATAAAAGCATTTATAAACATCCAATATGAGAGTCTTGACTTAGAAAAGTACCAGAAAGCTTCCCAGAACCCTTGAATGGAAAGCTTCTTGGATGGTCGCAGATACAGATATTCAACTAATGCTCTCCAGCATTAGTCTTTAATCTAGCGTGCCTGCAGAGAAAATGAATAATTAGTACAGCATGTTCTGGTGCAGTATGTATTAAAATTAAGTTGATTAAAATGTGTACATATCTTCATGAGAATGCTTAAGGTTATCTATTCTGATTTTGTGCATGTAAAGAATTTATTCTGCCTGGAACTGGATACTGGTCACATTAAAACATACTGCACAACAATGGAGCACTAAATAAGATTTGCATGTAATAACTTGCACACCTATATTTTCTTTGTTGTCATCTTTGCAAGACTTACCTTCAAGAAATGCAAACTCATCTATGGCCTCTATTGCGTTGTCTGTGGAAGCAAAAAGGAAAGAGAAGGATTGAATATTTTTCAGCCTAGTTCACTTTACAATAATTAAAATAAAATCTATATTTCTGCACAAAGTTGGATCATTATGACGTGATCAGAGTTCTTAAGATTGACCAATAAAAAAAAACCTGAACCCAGTGGCATCAAAATATCTTTACAGCACTCACCCAAGTCTTTTCTTTGCAGAGTTTTCCTCTTCCCCTGCTGGGCATACACCAGGGCATCTTTGGCGATCATCTCGACAAACAACTCCTAGAAGAATGACATAAACTCAGAAACATGCAGACACTGGTGCTGTGTGAACTCAGCAAGAATATTAAATGTATTTTCCAAAATAGATCTGAACCCAAATGTATTTTTAGTAAAGTACCTCACCTGGTTTCTCATATATTGACCTCAGCTTCAACATTTTAGTTAGTTAACAACCTGTTTCAACTAATTGAATGGGTTGTTTATTTACATTAAAGGATGTTCTCATAATTAACATACAGTACTATGTCTAAGTGCACTTTAAGTTTATTCTACATTACAACAGAATATATTGATCATATATCAGTAAAGGGGAACATGCAGCATCAAGTTGTAACATACACTATTGATTTTCTGCACTGATCATCACACTGTGTAAGCTTAGTCTGGTTAATGTTTATGTTTACATATTGCTATTTTTTACCGTGGCTTTAGCGATGATGAACACAGACTCCTGGCTGGCGAGGGACACGTCCGGGTCGGTCTTCATCAGAGCCTTGATACGGGCCAGCGGGAGCTTGGACAGCCGGCTGTGGCTCACCGAGGCGGCGGGGCCTGTCTGCTGCTGGCTGCTCTCCTCCGCCTCGACCCCGCGGTTCTCCTCCTCACTACCACACCGGTCAAGGTCGTGCTCCGTCGGGGTGACGGGCGTTGCCACTGTTGCTGCCATTTCTCTAAATTTCACACAAAAGCTCTGTCTTCAAAAAACACTCGAAAGTCACTGCAGCTTTCTCGCTTCATGTCACAGATAACAACAACATAAGCAGCAGAAGCAGCGCGCCATCATGTGCTTCCGGTCTTTCGGTGACTGGTCTGTTTTGATTGGTTGATGAGCTCGGGCCCCGCCAACTCGTTCTCGTCGCTGATTGGACAGTTTGTCAAGTGGCGAGTGGCTATTGGCTAGAATTAAACGCCAATCAAATCATGTTGCCGCCTACAAGTCTACGTTGTGGGCACACCACGCACCACGCTGCCTCCAAACGTACAGCATGGTGTGGAAATGTCAAGAGGCTGCCATAAATTGTGGCTATTTTTTAAAACAAAACGGCGTTTAAAATGATTTGTCATTAATTAAACCAGCGGTTACTAGTTTATAGAAAATTAAATATACAAAAAGCCGATCAAATTGAACTGTACTCACACTTTGCCCACTGGAGGGCAGTGCTGCATAGACAATTATAGCTGCACAACAGTTTAGGTGCTTATTTACACATCCAAGAGACATGAAGCAGCACTACATTCATTTAAAATAATGTTTCTGGCTCCATCAACCTTCAGTACTGTAGATAAATTATCAACTATGTTCACTAATTTATTGGCATTACAGTGTATCACACAGAGTTTAGGGTTTTATTTTGCAAACAGCATTTAGATCTGAGAATATAGCAGCACATGAAAGCTGTGGGCCTTCAACCAAAAAGAAATGAGCAGAGCTGTGGCAAAGCCAGGTGATAGTCAGCCTTTCATTCAGTTTAAATCAGGGGTCTTCAGCGTTTTCCAGGTCAAAGACCCCCCAAACTGATGAACTACCTACTTATGTGTATTTAAAGACATTTAAAATTATGGAAACGTAGATCCCTGTTGAAGACCTCTAGTTTAAATGATATTTAGGTATTTTGTGGGTCATGTGTTAAACTACAAAACTGAATGAGTAGAAACCAATCTAATTATTTATAAAAGGTAAGTTGTTCTATTTTTTGCAAAGAGTTGTTGACCTTTCAAACTGCATATTAACTTATATAATACTTAAATCATTTCCTTCTATATGCTGCTGATATGCTATTATACGTTATTTTGACTTTGGGAATTTATTTCATTTCAAGAAAATGATTAAACACATTATAATGTAATATGCAACACCTGCCTTTGAAAGTATGTTAGCAGCATTTCCACTAAGTCAGGTTGTATTAGAGAACACGATGAGCGCTCCATTAATACCCTGTGTTAATAGGATTGCGAGGTGTGCATTAGTCCTCTGGAGCTCCATTCACATGAACACTCACAGTCAGGTGTCACAGCCTGGGAGGCAGATATGAAGGACCCACAAGGTAAAATGATCATCTTTGTAAACGTTTCTAATATTTAACACTCGTAGTTTTGTTGTTATTTATCTTGCAGCATGTTTGACATTAAACCATTATCTATAAGACTGATTAAACTTGTGTTAATTGCATGTTAACACAATTTCTGTTGTTAGATTTGGTGGCGAATCCAAAATGAGAAACCTGTATTTGCTTTTATTAATGAAGGACTAATATTTGGAGCAGCACTGTAGCCTATAGAGGATTAGGAATGATTTGTTAGTCGTGCTGTATTAAAATATGTTTACATAATTTAAACCCAGAAAATGGCTGACTGGTTACTGAAAGTACTTCTATTCCTATTTGTGAATTGTAGTCTACACAAAGAAATGAGCTGCAGAGATTGGAGATGGCTACTCTTTTACTATCCTGGATCTTTCTTTTTTAGCAAGAAATAAATTACTGCATGTGTTATTTACTGCAGCTAAGGCATATTCCCCTCAAATGCATCATATTTCCTTCAAATGCGTATATGGCCCAAGTGCTGATTCAATCATCTACCTTTCTTGATCGTTTAAATAACTGTGGCCTCGAAGAATAATGACCTTAAAGTGGATGCCCTGTTACTTCATGACCAGCCTACGTTAGCATCCTATACATAGCTGTCTACACTCAAAAGTGACCCACTAATAGAATAGAAGCAAGTAATCCTGTCCCTTCTGAAGCCTTAGCCTTTAGTCTAAATATAACACACACTATGACCATGAGGAGACACAGTGTTAGCACACTGTAAGATTACAAACATTTCATATCTGCTGCTTGCTTGATCATTTGACCAATAATTCACCACATGCGCGTTCATTTTGAGAGGTTATCCTGCTACATTAGACATCCTGACAGATGACCAGCCTGTCATCTGACCCTGCCGTGAATGCTTCTTGTGTAATGCTGAAACCACAACCAATACTTTCCTGCAAAACAAAAGAAACACTGGACAATGTTAGCATAAAACGGGGAACATAAAAACATTTTGAGAATACTGACTTCTTGATGTGCTGAGTCTTAAGAACTGTGTCCAAATAATAAGACTTCGATTCCCAGAACAGACCAGAACGGGAAAGGTTGACATATCCTGCTTTTGTCTGCTGTTAATAACAAAAACATGCATGTTGAGAGTGACTTAACGCGATCCAAAAAGATATCATCGCCGTGGACTTGCCATACTAATCACTGACCTTGCAGAGGTGTCGTGTTTTGTCAGATATAATGCAAAGAGGAAAGCTGGCATCCTGAGCATAGATTTAGCTGCATGATTCAAACAAAGGAAACAAAGAGGTAGATATTTATACTCTGCCTGGTCATCAGTGCATAACAAAAAGAAAGAAAAATGTCGCCACCACAAAAAAGGTCACACGCTAATATTTCGTTGGACCACCCTTTAGCTTTGATTAAAGCACACATTCGCTGTGGCATTGTTTCGATAAACTTCTGCACAAGATTTATTTCCATCCAGTGCTGAATTAATTTTTCACCAAGATCTTGTATTGATGATGGGAGAGTCTGACCACTGAGCAAAGCCTTCTCCAGCACATCCCAAAAATTCTCAATGACTCTGTGGTGGTCAATCCATGTGTGAACATGGTGTTTCATGCTCCCTGAACCACTCTTTTACAATTTGACGGAAAAAAAAAGATCGGATTCTTTGGACACATAATGTTGCTGAGCCTAGACCTGAGCAACTGCAGCAACCCCAGATCATAGCACTGCCCCCAATTTTAGTAGTTTCTACAATCTCCTTAGATGTTTTCTCTGCTTGATGCATGCCAATGATTTGACCCTTCTCAAACCGACTAACATCTTTTCCACAACCACAGGATGTGTCTTTCAGCATGGTTGTTTAATAAATGAGAAGCTACTCATTGCATCAGTAGGGGATAAATAGCTTGTTGCCAGCTGAAAGATAATCACCCATGCAGTAATTATCCAGTAGGAGGCTTGTACCTATTTGCTCAGTTAAATAAAGTTACCAGGTGGTGACTTTTTTTGGCCAGGCTGAGTAACATGGAGGTTAATCTTATTAATGATGAACAGCCACCTTAACTTCTCTGCACATGTTTATAGGGGTTAAACACGACTGTACTGATGATGAAGAACATGTGTATAAAACTCCCTTCAAGTCTGTGACTAAAAAAGTTTATTCAACTGTCTTTGGGCCTCTGCGCTGCCACCAAACATTCTCTTCTTTCTTTGCTTTGTCTTAAAGCAGTCAAAACGACGTTATGGGCAAACCAGAAAACAAGCAAAAAATCCAAAGATGAGCCTCCAAAGGTGGAAAAACCAGCCAAGCCGCTGGCCCATGCCATCCCACAGCTGACCGAAGCAGAGAGAATGAGGCAGTCTCCGTTCGAGAGGGTTGTCTATGACATGGTGCACAATGAGAAGATCGTCAGCGACCTGATGCTCGGTCGAAGGGTTGGCTTTTACGAGCTGCGAGGAGAGGTCGGACAGGGCAACTTCTCAACGGTCAGGCTTGGAATTCACGCCTTGACAAAAGGTCAGAAATATGGTCACTTTAACCCAGTCGCTCATTCACTTACCTTTTAATGCATCACCTGAACTGATTTGTGTTTCTCTGGCTAATGTCTAATCTGACTAACATTCCCCTCTGTCCAGTCTAGACACTTCTCACTTGCCCTTTCTGTCTGACCCATTTAATTCTTCCTGTGTTTAAATCTGTTAAGTAAGTGTCTGTCCCGATTTCAACCTCTCACCTCATCAGACACTCCTTAAAGCCATCACTGACAGCCAAACCTCCCCCCTCCTTTTCTGCCTCAGAGAGAGTCGCTGTCAAAATCATGGACAAGCTGCGTCTGGATAAGAAGAGCCAGCTTTTTACCATCTCAGAGATCAGCTGCATGGAGAAGCTGTGCCACCCCAACATAGTGCGCCTCTACGAGGTGATCGAGACCAGCAGGAACCTGTATTTGGTGATGGAGTACGGCAGTGGTGGAGACCTGTTCTCTCGAATCACCACCAGGGGGAAGCTCAACGACCTGGAAACCAAGCTGGTCTTTGCACAAGTCGTGTCCGCTCTTAAACACATGGTGAGCTCTGATGTCTGTGTTAATCATCATCTTTTACGCATCGCTTCCTCAAATTTAGGGACGTTATTCTTAGAAATCGTCTTTCATTTTATTAAGTGATTTATGAGAAATAAAGTATGAGTCGCATATGACTTCATTGATGCCACAGCCACAAGAGAGGTGGCAAGAAATAGAGAGTGTGAGAAAAGGGATAAAAATGAAACTTAGGTTCCACAGCAGGACTCAGGCTACATTGTTACGAGAATAATAACGAATTTCTTAGCAACACAGATTTGAGTACGGGCAACGTGTAAATACGAAACATCAAACAAAAACTCACAATAATGGCCAGAGCTGTGTAACATACTCAGAAACGGTTGTTGATCTTAGCAGCCCCCCCTACATGAGGCCCCTTCTGGCTACCATGAAGGGGTCCCATTAAGGGGATTTTTAGGGATAGCAGCAGAGCTTTAATTCGAGCTGGAAAGGGGCTCATAGTTGTCAGATTGACATGGTCCGATTTGAATGGCCGTCGGGGGTTTTGTGTTGGGGTTGGGGAGGGAAAACCAGATTTTCCCTGGTTTGCCTCTCCTGACAGAGTGGCTTTGATTAAACTGTCGGCAAGTTAAATAATCAACAGCGAAACAGAATGGCATTATTGTTCTTCACAGTCATTTTGCTTTTAAACTGCTGTAAAGATCGATGGATAGATTAGCAGTGACACGACAAACCACAATCTAATCTGCCTAACCCTAAACCCAACTAAGGATAAACTCCTTCAGCTTTCAGTGTCATTTCAAGGCTGGGAACACATTTCACCTAATGTCAAAGTCAGAATTCCTGTGAACATTTTCCACCTTTGTTTTTATTTTTCAGCATGAAAGTAACATTGTCCACAGAGACATTAAGCCGGAGAACATCTTCTACACGACCAGTTTCCGTATCAAGGTCGGCGACTTTGGCTTCAGCACACAAAGCCGCCCTAACGAGCTCCTCACCAACTTCTGTGGCTCCCCACCTTATGCTGCCCCTGAACTTTTTAAGGAAAAGGGCTACAGTGGACACTATTCAGACATCTGGGCCTTGGGGATTCTCTTATACTTCATGGTGACTGCAACTTTACCGTTTCATGGGGACAACATGGGGAGGCTGAAGCGTTGCATCCTGCAGGGGGCTTACAGGATCCCTACCTATGTTCCCAATGAGTGCCAGCTCGTCATTAAGGGCATGCTGCGGCCTGTGCCTGCTGATCGCTCCTCCCTGGCACAGATTACAAACAGTGCATGGCTGAGGGGGATTGAGTACCCTCCACCGTATGTGTTGTTGTCCCTGTCACCGGCCCACTTTGCTCAGGCCCACCAGACTCTGTGTGCAGAGGAGCAAGAGGTGAAGAATTTGCTGTCAGATCTAGGCATCGTCACAGTTCATTTGCAAAACAACCCCTGTTTAGACTGCAGGAGCCCGTTGACAGGGACCTACCGGATCCTCCTCCATCAGGTCCAGAAGAGGATGTCAACCGGGGCTGTGGGTTGTTCTATGCTTCAACCTGATGAGTGCAAGAGTGGTTCGGGTAGCATGAGTCCGAACCAGTGGACTGCAGTAACTGTGGACAAACACAGTCGTTCTGCAATATGTGTTATAGTGTAATGAGAAATGGCTGCTCTGGACTGCTACAGACGTGGCTACACAGGCATTTTATCACATACATATGTGCACATTTGCTTGCTGACATGCGTAGGGAGGCGAAGTTTGAGGTCAGACTCGGAAGGTTTGTCTTCTCACACTGTAAGTCAGTTATAGCTCATAGACTAAGCCAGCGTGTCTAAAGTAATTAGCTATGCCTTTCTTTTCTGATTGCATCACCAACAGCAAGCTCAGTGACGCAGAACATCCATCAATCACAGAATAGTCAGGATCTTCCAATCCTTCTTAGTCGAAACATTAATCTTCTGAACTAATCCAAGGCTGTAGGTAATCTTGTTGAGGGAGACACAGTGAACATGTCTGGTCCAACAGATATTAAACTATGAGGAAAATTATATCCAGAGACAATTTAGACATAAAACAAGATCAGGACAGATCAAATGCAAATCCAGTCTACTGCCATTTTAAATCTTTGTGTGTGTGTTTTAAACACAGACTCTGCCTTCAATGCCTTCACTGAATATACAGCTATCAGGCATAACATTATGACCAATATCGTGCAGGTCTGCCTTGTGCCGCCAAAACAGCTGTGACTCATCAGAGAATTGACATGGTCCTTCTGAGGGTGTCCTGTGGTGTCTGGTAACAAAATGTTATTAGTGGGGGCCTTTGGGTCCTGTGGGTTGAAGCGAGGGGCCTCTGTGGATCATCCCACAGATACTTAATCAGTTTGGGATCTAGTGAATTTTCTCGGCAGGTCAACACCTTGTGCTGTTTATCAAGTTTTTTTAAGTTGTTCCTGGGCGGCACAGTGATGTGGCGATTAGCGCCGGTGCCTCACAGCAAGAAAGTTCTGGGTTCGAATCCACTGGCTGGGGCCTTTCTGTGTGGAGTTTTCATGTTCTTCCTGTTTCTGCATCGGTACTTTCCAGGTTTTCCGGCTTCCTCCCACCGTCCGAAGATATGCACATTTGGTTAATTGCTAATTCTAAATTGGTGTGAATTTGAATGGTGGTCTAAAGGAGCATCAACATTAATGCCAGGTTCAAAAGTTTCCCAGCAGAATACTGAATTGTCACAAGCTGCTCAGTGTTATTCACTTCTCCTGTCAGTGGTTTTAATGTTGTGGATGATTGGTGTGGCTGTTACATGAAAGTTACACATTTATTGATTGTAATTTAATTTTCTAATTTTAGTCTAATTTTGTTCATTTGTCTTTGTTAAGTATTATGCTAAGTCATTCTTCAGAAATGCATTATGGATTCTGGTCTGGAAACTAATGCCTCTCTGTATTAACAACGATAGCAATGTGTGAGACGATGTTGGTTAATCAGAATAAAATAACTGTCAAACAACGTTTTAAACTGTTTAGGTCTGTCCTTACAGCAGGAGAAACTTTATTAGAGATAATGCAATCACTCCAGAGAAGACTCTAGATTTACGGCCAGGAAAAATACCCCCCCCCGGACGCTAAACGAGTCTCTGCTTTCTTAATGTCCAATAAAACCTTTGACTCCTGAGCCACTTCTCAGGAAACTGTTCTGGAGTTGTATCGAGCTCTTTCGGTAAACGTGCGTGTGATGCAAGTGCAACTGTTGATTCTTCCATTCCTTTGGGATGGTGATACTGAAGTTGATTCCAGCTGTGATGTCAGACTTTAGGAAAGCTCTGGTTCTTTCTGCATGCATTGGTCCTTCGGTTTCTCTTTCCCTGAATTCGCCTCAAGGGTATAACTGTCTCAATGAACCCAATGTCACTCTGTCTCTCTTACTGGCACCGCACGCTGTAGAGCCAATTCTACCAGTGTCTGCATGCACCTGCAGCGCCTCTGATCAGTGATTGTCTCTCTGATAGCTTTATATTTTGGAATAAACTCACACAAAAATGAGTACACAATGTGTGGGCAGGAGCTGACACAGGGAAAAATGATCCGTGCCAGAACAAGTGCCAACAAGATGTCTTGACTTGTAGTTTATTTAGAATTGTTGCCGTTGCTCAATATCTCCTGTGTGAAAATCTCTGCTATTATTTCCTCTTGAGAAACAGTCAACCTGTAGAATCAGCCACTTAACTGATCAAACATGCAACATTTAATGCTATCTCTAGAAAACTGCTGCCTTTGTCTGCAGCTCCTGTTGCGAATCAGGTTTAAAAGTGGAAAGAAGCATCATCTGGTGCAGTCAGGATGAGCAAGTTGTTTTAGACCAGAGTAAATCATGTGCAGTTAGGTGGTCCTCCTAGCCACAACATAATGATCAGCGCCATTTAACATAAACAGAAGCTGCCCTCTAGCAAAACGGCTAGTAAAGCCTTAAATCCTTAAATTAAAATTGCATTAAAAGTCCATAAATATCTTCAAATAATCACACAGTTGATATAAAAGTATTCATTTATTATTATACACACAAAAAACAAACATAAATCAGGATTTAGCAGAAAACTTTAATTAAGAAAAATGATTATTTTCTCATTTGTTATCAGCAGTTGTACAGTTGTGTTGCGCTTCTCTCCCACCTTTTCACATCCACTGTGATCATTACGACAAGCCAAGACATCAACAGTATAAGCAAGCTAGCATTTGTTTGTAATTGCATTTGGCAGTTGAAGAGCAGCCTTGAGCTCTGGATGAAAGACAACTCTGCAGTTCATAAAAACACATTTGAGATGGTTGTGCAACAGTTGTCACTTTGCCTTATATGGGTAATTTCCATTTGGGCTAAAGAGCACAGCTGTAAATACAAAAAAAAAAAGGTATCAGAGGTCTCGTATTATGTTCTGCTCCTCACATTCTTCTCCTGCTTTAAGACAAGATGTCATTTTATGCGTAATACCAGCAGCAGTTGTGCTTCCAACTTTTGGCCCTTTATTTATAATTATTAGTGCATGACCAGTTTAGTTAGGCGGTATTGTTGTCACAAGATGCTTGAGTGCTGTGTGTCATGTTCCAAAGGCGAGGATAAAAAACAGCACAAGCGGAGCGGGATCTAACATGTTTCTGTGATTAATTCTCATGTAATCCAGGCGACAACTCGGCAGCTCAAGGTAAAGTCTTCAAACGAATCACAGAAAACACTTTCACGGACTGAGCCAGAGGTCAGAAGGAGACAGGCACACCCGGGCTACTCACCGTTAACTGGGTCATTATACTCACACCAACGCTCTGAAACCATGCCACTCCTTCAACCGATGAATTTTTTGTTAATGCTCCACGTTGAGATAAAGGAAGACCGCTGAGCTTTTCTTTCACGCTCTGGTTCGTTGTTCTGTTCCATTTATTCTTCCAGCCTCGACTTTGGTTTGATGGTGTTGATTTCTCCAACTCGGAAGAATGTGATCGTATCTGAGCTCGCTGATTCACCGAGAGGAATGCAGCAAATCTGATATTCAGCATTGTTTTTGTAGGATATGCAACCTGCAAGACCTGCAAATAAGATGTACGGGCATCAGCATGTAAAATCTACAACTGTTGAAGGCTGCATGTCGATAAGGCAATTAGTCACATCCTCTGAGGTGTCTCAAAGGAAGGGACATTCAACTACTGAATGATCATGTCGACACAGAATACGGTCTTGCGTCTGTTTATTGTCAAAAAAATATGTGTGTATAAAACTGATGACAAATTGCTGGTATATGTTGGCTAGTGGCAAACTGATTATCTTTCTGTGTCCTTTAATTAAATACAAATACTAATATCAAACTAGGAAAATACTCTAGGAAACGTTCTGCATCCAAAAACTAAAGCAAGAAAGAAATATAGTGGTAGTGACTTAACACAACTTTTGGATCAGTGTGTATGTTACTGCACTTAAATGCTGTAAGCATTTAAGGTTTAAAAGCTTATTTGAAGTACTTCATAAATCCTTATACAAGTTTGTAGTTTAATCTGCAGCATTGCATCCATCACCACAAGTTTATGACAATATCGCTCTGTCAGGACAATGCACAGTATTTCTAAAAAGTCACTTTCTCACTGGTTTCATTCTTCGTGCCATCTTATCCAAGAGGGTTTAACAAAATGTTTATGTAGCTTAAGGAGAAGGACAGTTTTCCAGTAAAGGAACACTTAATCCTTCGGTTTTATCCAAAACTTTTACCATATTTGCAGATATGAGGCTTTAGCTGAACTGGAAGGCCATGAACAGGAGCATTTTGAGCATAATTGAATAGAAAGAACAATATTTGCCTCTGTGATGGAGAAGAAATAGTCAAGTAAACTCTAATATGCAAATGTGTGTAGTGCAGTACTATACATATGGAAATGTGGATAGTTTCTAAGAGGTTTTACAAAGTACAAAAAGCAAAGTGGGCAGAAAAGAAAACTCTGCAAAAGCAGATTAAGAAAAAGGAAAGATTTTGAAACTTTTGTGCCTGGTTTACAATTGCACGAAGGAAGTGGAGGAGTTGTCCACAGCTGGAAGAAATTACAGATAAATGCGGTGTGTGTGGTGGTGAATCAGTCCTGAAATAGCCATAAACAAAAAAGCCAGCGTTGCATCTTTGGAAAAAATGTTTGCTGGAATGAGAATGAGAAGTTTTATAAGCTGTTTCTTCTTAAGGTGTTTCAGCACGAGTTTTACGTCAATTCTTCTTACAGATGTTAACACCGCTGGGACACCGCAGCTTAAATTGAACATCCTAACCCCTATACCTCAAGATGCTGCGAACCGGCTCCTGACGTCTGAAGACAATTTCACAATCTATCCATCATGTCCTATTAAACGATTGACGTCTTTGATGATTGTTGACACGAGTTTACCACAGCTCCTCTTAAAAACCACTCCCATGATCACGTTCATGGTGTACCGTGTGGTTTTGCAATAGCCTGTTATAAGACATGGTCTATCAACACATTGTGATCCTTTCTTGTTGGGACCAGTGTCAGAATCCAATTTTCAGATCTCTTCTTTCAACGAGATACAAATAGGATCCCATTTGTAGTGTGCTGTCTGGATTCTTCTTGATAAGAACAACAAACGTCTGCTCCAGTCGTCTTTACCATTTTTTTTTTTAAAATTGTGAAATATAAACTAAAAACAATCAGTAGACGAAAAGCACATTGAAACCTGTTTTCTTGCTGTCATCTTTCGTTTTCTTTACAGACTCTGAAGAGGTCCACTCAGCGTGAGCCCAACGTAAGTGATGAGGGACAAAAACAGCCGTCTTAGTTCAACATAAAAATACTTTCAAGTGTTTATCTAAGCTGTAGCAGTCTGATTAGAGCAAATCAAACATAAAGTTCCATTGAATTTGCGTTTAAATAGTCGCTGATATCAAGTTCATTTTATTAGGCGACGTTGCAACTCATCATATAGAAACTATGACACAGCTGACTGGACGTTTTTCCCATCAATGACACTGATAAGCATTTAACTGCCAGTAAGCAAAACCAGTTTCACACAGATCTACACAACGGGAGACGGCTGTTGCAGATGACAGACATAACCACTTTACTTTAATCCGACCACACTGGGCTGGATGAATGAGTGCATGATGCACTTTTAACTCTACTGTCATTCAAGCCAACAAATACCACCTCTGTGAGACTATTGTCTTGATGGCCTAATTTTAAGAGGTTGACATACGGATCATGTTATGAATTAATGAATCGAGTATGAGGTATTGGCCGAGCTGATTGAAAACGGCTTGGTGTGTGCTGGATTTGTTTCGATTAGCTTTTATAGAAAACCACAGTTTTTATTCGCTTTTGTTCTTTATTTGAAACAGGAAAACACGAAGTACAATTAGAGTGCAGATACAAAAATATGGAAATCTTTTGTATTTATATATATATATAAAAACAAAACAGCTTATCCCTTCAGTGGTCTTTACATGTATGTCACACACTTTTCACATTTCAAAGTGGCTCATTCCTCGCAGGCTCTAGACATCACAGCGTGAACAGTGTCATAGTGATGGCTCGTATTAAGCAGTTTTGCTATGCTGGCTATATAAAATATTTATATATAACATTGCAGATACAATATAGTTTAGTATGAGGAACTATATAAATGATTTACATTCTCTGTCAGCAACAGGAAATACCTCGTGAAACACAATCTGTCTAGTAGAAGGTGATAAACGATGTCTGACAGGGAGGTGAAACGGCCGCTCTCCTCTCTTGTTTGTCTCCCTTCAGCGGCCTTCAGAGACACAGAGTTTTACGATGAAGACAGTTGTTGAGATTGTCTTTTTGAGTAATTGTCAGCGTATGCTGCACGACTTCGTACCTAAACCTGTCTATCCAGAGCCTTAATCTTCTCCTGGACCCAGAGATCTTCTGGATTGGCACAGATAGTGCGTTGTTTTTTGTGGTTCGGCCTCTTCCTCGTCTCAAACCTGCAACACATCATCAACATTATTTAACACGGTCAAGCTCATTAGCCTTTGTCAGTCTAATGGAGGGAAGTGCTGACAATGCAACAGAACAAAATGCTCAGAGTGAGCCAAAAGTGGAGCGTATCATTTTTTATACTCACACAACAGCTCTGATGTTGCAAGCGCCATCTGTTTCCTGCATGCTGTAACTTACAATATTCTTCTTTGCTCTGTTAGGAAGATTTTGAACGTAGCCAAGGCAGCAGTTTTTAAACGAGCCTGCAGAGAGAGAGATAAACGAAACATTAAACACAACACATGAAAAAGTCGTGGGGGGGGAGATTAGGCAATCCCTTTGGAATGAAGCGTATAAATAAAGAGCACTAGAGGGATATTTGAACTGTTAACTTAGTTTTAACAGGAAAAACATAATCTCGTCTGAATAGCTATTAAAATAAAGACCTGCCAAGAAATGCTGGCACTTTGGCAAGATTCAGAGAGATCTGGAATCTGACCAGCGATGTCTGGGAACCCCCCCCCCCCGATAAGAAGACTCTCTCTGGAAACCAAAGGGGGTTAGTTGGACAAAGTGGTGGACACACACTTTATTACTCACTTCCTTATCTGATAAATTAACTGATAACCTTGTGTTTGTGGCTGCACATTTTTCCCTAGACCTATTGAAGGTGTATAAATATAGCTGTAACACTAGGAATGTAGTTTTTTTTCTCTCACTCCTTTTTCTTTATCTCTCATCTCTCAATCTTTGTGCCGTCATCCATAAAGTAAACTACCCTAAAAAATGCATGAACTGACATGAATCTATATACCTTTTTTTTTCTCTAGAACAGTTTTTCTTCTTCTTGTTTCTCACACATAACCAGGTTCTCATCCGCTCATCTGTGAGCGTGTGTCTCAAGATGCTTCTGCTGCATTGACGCGGCAGATCTGTCAAGAGCCCCAAATATTCGGGGACAGTTTGAAAACTGGCTCATGTGCCGCAGCAGAAAGTCTTAAAAAAAAGGTTTCCCTCAATTAAAGTGGTGATGAACTCTTAATTTAATTTTTTTTTTTGTTATAGCAAATTCAAACAGCATCTTTGTATCTTCACTGATTTATCAAAAAAAAAAAAAAATGGAATGAGAAAATTACATTCCCCATTTGATCTGTATTTTGCTGAAGGGAAACTGTAAAAGATTCTTCACTTAATTAAAGTGATGGGAGTTCTCCATTTTTCAAATCTGTCTATAGATCACCACATCAAAGTGCTCCACGACAAGCCTTGACAGTGTGTGTGTGCATGGGAGGTTTCTCACAATACAGACAATACAGCAAAGCAATTCTGCAAATTTAGTTAAAGCAAGGCACCACTCGTTCTCCAACATTTTGAGCTTTTTTTTTTTAAAGGAATGCACCGGTTAAATTAAAACCTGATCTGTTTCCACTGACCTTGCGCCAGACTCATGCACATGCAGGTGAAGAGGAGGAGGAGGACAAGCCCGTGAAACCTCATGGCTGCTGCTGCTGTTCTCGTCGTGTTGCTCGCTGCACAGACACAAATGATCAATAAGTGGAGAAAGCCAAAAAA
Organism: Planiliza haematocheilus; assembly: GCA_005024645.1. Taxonomy (NCBI): domain Eukaryota; kingdom Metazoa; phylum Chordata; class Actinopteri; order Mugiliformes; family Mugilidae; genus Planiliza; species Planiliza haematocheilus. The sequence continues at coordinate 3,473,404 of SRSE01000509.1, forward strand.
CAGTCCACCTCCCACCTCTGCCTTGTAAGAGTTGGACGCTGACAAAATGTTTTCCACCCCGAACCCTTCCATCTGTGCTGTTGTGCAAGAAAAGATTATGCACTTGCCCCCTGATTAAAAAATGTTTGTGTGTCTGGTTTCCAGCTGTGTGCAGATGTTGTCTGAGTGTTGTATTCAAGGAAAATAAGTCAGTTTGCAGTAAATTGTGGTTGGATGTCCTACCAGTCATGCCAAACTTGAAGCATTTAACAACATGCAACAGCAACATCAGGATTTTACAAAAGCTGGAAGAATAACTGGAGGACATAGTTTCATGAGCATGCAGAGAAACATACCTGGTCACTCTCACAAGATGCAGGAAGAAACTTTTGCTGTGTGCAGATCGTGGTGGGCATGTTACTCTTATAGTCGTGTTCCCTCCCCCGCAACTCACACTGTCCTTTACCACACCTCCTCTGGCACATAAACCCTCCACGTTTTACAAGTGCTCAGCAGAGGTGCAATATGATCACTCAAACTTAAGGCACTCTTTTACAAAGTGAGTGATGATGATTGACAACCTCTAAAACCCCCAAACACATACACATCAATACTACCCGGACACCTTTCATGCAACCGTACTGATTCTCCTTTGGAGAAACATGAGACGTTCTGCAACCGTGCTGTTATATAATTGTTTGGTTTGGCAGATACCCCACGTGGAATGGCACTTTTGTAGATGATGTTTTTGGCCTGGATCCATGTTGTTTGTAAGGAAAGTGCGCAACTCAAATCAAATGAAGACACAAAAGTTTCCTTAAAAACAAACAGTGTTTTTTATCCAACTGTCTCTCGTGCTGGTTGTCCTGATCTGGCCACTTTACAGCTGCAACCACTTACAGCACATTTCAAGCTTCTTCAAAATGGATGTCGAGTCTATTGCTACATATAGTTCGCAGTCCATTTGGTGCATTGAGTTGGACAGAAGAAGAGAAGAGAAGAGAAGAGAAGAGAAGAGAAGAGAAGAGAAGAGAAGAGAAGAGAAGAGAAGAGAAGAATCTTTTTGAGTTTTTGTGGTAAATGGGGTTAGTGTGCCTTCGAACAGCCATCCATGAGAATATGTCAAAGAAGATAAACAACAGAACTGAAAGTCTGAGAAACACTGACATACTCATGAAAGAATCTTAAGAGCTTGCTCTTAAAAATGTTTACTGGACTGGAGCTTCTTTCCACTGCTGTCACATATTGTTGTTTATTTTTGCAGTAACGCTTCTGCAAGTTTGTTTCACAGACTTATAACTTAAGAGTTTGTCCGGTGGATATTTTCTCATAAGCAACTTATTTTACATATTTTTTTTTTCATTGCAATGTGAAATAACCTGGTCAGTTTTAAAAATCTACATAACACGTCTCTGTTAATATGTGTCACATACAATTTACCTCAAACTCTTCCTTTCCTGTTGACTTGTTCTGCGAGTGTTATTTTCTAGCAGTGACATCTGAATGCTGTTTTAAAACACTTCTCCATCTCCACCAGGGATGAAAGTCTAGAAGGAGATATTTGTTGCTTTTATTTTATGAAGAAGGTAGGATTTAGATACCTCCCAAGCTGCAAAAACATCCAGATTCCCGGCAACAAAACAGAAAGCATGACCTCAGTGTCATTTTTCTTTATCTACGCCGTTTAAAAAAGCGTGAGTAGACTGTCTTTAAAAATATGGGGCAAGGAACAAGCCAAGATTTCATAATTTACTTTATCTCGTTGTGATTACAAAGCAAGTCTGCTCTAGATCAAATGTTTGAAACATACCAAATGGCAAATGGAAATGTATGGCCATCCCCACTCCTATAATGTACTCCAGGGATTGGTATGTGGCAGTAAAAGCTTTTTTTTCTATTTTTTATTTTTTTTTTGTCTATGAGATTTGGGACCGAGGCTGAGGGGATTTCCTGTAATTGAGCAAGAACTTCATTGAGGTCATTGAGGCTCGCAGTTAGATGGAGTTAAGGTCAAGGCCCCTATGCACACTACTCAAAACCTTCCACCAAATCTGGGAAAAACCTCACTTCACTGACCCCTCTTTGTGCTGGGGGGCACCGTCATTCTCAAACAGGAACAGGACTTCTCCAGACCCTTACACAAACAAGTACACACACACTTCCTTCAGCTCCTTAGAACTTAACTGGACATGGTTGCTCAATCTTTGATGACGAATTAGCTTAATTCACAATAATTTGTGTGCAAGACTTTTCTGTATAAAGAGTACGCAACGAAATTATGTGTTAGTGTGTAAATCCCTTCTGAGGTATTACTCTTTTGACCTAACTAATCAATCAGGCAAACTGAGCAAACTGTGACATTAAGACACTGTTTTCTAAACTTTACAGTTCATAACACAGGGTTTGTTAACTACGCTAACAATGGCTCTGCTCTATTCAAATGTCACAATAGGCCCTTAATTATGCAAGAAGGCTCTTCTCTGTGTTATGTAATTATTCTCTTGCTGGTTTTATTATCCATTAACATGCAGAATTTAATGGTGCAGCTGCTTGAGTTGAAGAGGATTATTACTATTTTTGAAGCTGCTGAGGGATTTAATTTACTGTATGTTAGTGCATTGCATTTTATATCCCATAACAAGTTTTTGGATAGGTTAGAGATGTAAACACACGGAAGTTACACACTGATTATGTGGACTGAAGTTTTCTCTTGGGTATTCTACTGTTTAAAATAATTATCTGAACCAGGGTTCTTCAACGTTTTCTAGGCCAAAAACAACCAAACTGATGGAGAGATGGAGCGGGGACAAACTACTTATGTATTTAAATACATTTAAATACACACCTCTCTGGGCCCTCTAGGGGTCTGGCCAAAACAACGTCACCACGTGGATTTAACTCAGCAAATAGGTACGAGCCTCCGATTGGATAATTATTGCATGGGCATGTCAAAAGACACGACCCGTGGTCTTGGAAAATATGTTAGTATGTTTGGCATGCATCAAGCAGCAAAACATCTAATTACAGAAACTAAAATTGGGTTAAGAACTGTTGCATTATTAAAAACCGTCTTTGAGGCAGAAATGTGGTCTGAAATCGTCGTGGATCGATTGTAATCAGCAATCACTTAAATGTTTGGTGAAATCAAATTGAAGAAAAACAACAGTAGAACTCAGGGCTATGTTTAATAGAGAAAGTAAAAATATTTCCACATGTACAAGGAGAAGGGGACTCAAGGGATTGAGACTGAACAGCTGTGTAGCCTTAAGAAAACCATTAATCAGTGAGGATAACTGGGAAAAAGGACTTCAATTCGCTAGGGAGCATAAAGACTGGACTCTGGAGCAATGGAAGAAGGTCATATGGTCTGATGAGTCCAGATTTACCCTGTTCCAGAGTGATGGGGGCATCAGGGTAAGAAGAGAAGCAGATGAAATGATGCACCCATCATGCCTAGTCAGTGCTATGATCTGGGGTTGCTGCAGTTGCTCAGGTCTAGGTTCAGCAACATTATGTGTCCAAAGAATGAGGTCAAGACTACTTGAATATACTGAATGACCAGCTTATTCATCAATGGATTTTTCCCCCTGATGTTCATGGGCATATTCCAAGATGACAATGTCAGGATTCATGGGGCTGAAATTGTGAAAGAGTGGTTCAGGGAGCATGAGACATCATTTTCACACATGGATTGGCCTCCACAGAGTCCAGACCTGAACCCCACTGAGAATCTTTGGGATGTGCTGGAGAAGGCTTTGCTCAGTGATCAGACTCTCTCATCATCAATACAAGATCTTGGTGGAAAATTAATGCAACACTGGATGGAAATCAATCGTGTGACATTGTAGAAGATTATCAAAACAATGCTACAGTGAATTACTGTAATCAAAGCTAAAGGTGAAGTATTAGAGTGTGTGACCTCTTATTTTGTTGGTGATTTTTTTTCCCTTTCTTTTGGCCAGGCAGTGTTGATGTGATAGATTTTGAGTTGGAGGATATGCAAAAATCTGTTTTCAGTTTTGTGATTTTTCATCTAATCTTTGGTTTTGCTGACATATTAGTCGCTCTGAACATTTACTTAAATGAAACCATGTGAGAAATTACAATGGAAAATCACTATTTGATGGAGCTATCAAAAATGTGACCCCAACTACACTCTAATGTTCACCAGAAGACAAAAAGGATGTAAATCATCAGTTTATTCTTTAACAGTGTGAAGTGTTTTCAGAGATTTATTATCTATTGTTTAAAATAGTTAATGAAGTGTAACAGAAAAGAGAGGTCAGAACTCAGTAGCCCTCCTACACCTGGAGGGCAAGGACAGTCTTTTAATGGACAACACATTACCTCTGTCAGTCAGTGAAGACAAAAGGTTCAGTGGAGGAGTAAAGGATTAAGCCATCCATGCAAAACTGGAAAATCCTCTCTGAACAGGGGAGGTGGGCTGAGAGATGTATAAGCCACATACAACACAGACTTCAAATCTGTCTGCATTTCACACAGTGAATCTTGCTATTTCAGTCATTAGAGAACCACTTATTGTGACGAAACAGGACCCCACTGAGATTAATCCGAACAAATACGTGAGCGAAGATGTGTTTTGGGTCATTAGAGACCTCAGCCATGCGTGTTTCTTTCAAGTGGGTACCAACCAACAAATTACTCCTAGTTACTAGGAAAAAAATCAGAACTGACGTCTCAATGCATAACATAGAAACTCTCATAGTTCAAGTACCATTAGATTTAACAAATTAAACTACACATTAAATATATATGTATATTAAATATACGCAGTTACTTTCCACCATTGCTCTTATATGAAATCCAACACATCTGTTCAGCTCCAAATGTGTTTGTCGCAACTAATCATTGACTGAATTACTACACCTCCATCTGGCGGCCAACCTGGAGCATGCTCAGTAGAGGAATCCGTTCCAGTAAATCCAGTCCAGTGATGTGGACGAATGTGGATGCTGCATTAAGGCAAACTGGGAATAAAATCACACTTTACCAGATGCACCGAGCAGCCATCGATGCCAAATCACAAAAAAAATGTTTTGTTAACTTTAGTACATTAAAAACATTAAACTTTATATCTTTGTGTCATGATAGCTCCTTTGTATTGTCGCGAAGTATTTTCGAGGACTAACTTCCGACATGTCAATGACTAATTTCCGAGGTTTAAGGAATGCAGCATGACTCCATGTTATCCCTGCCAGCTTTTAGGAGAGCAACGTCTCCATGTGGGCGTGACTAGCCGGCTTACCTCCATAACAGCCACTAAGCAACAGCCAAACCAGCAGGTCAGTCCACACACTGAGTGCAAGTCATCCTGACAGCAGCATTTTAACAATTGCCGTCCTGTTGTTGGCTAGCCCTGCAGTTAGCAATAGTCCCAGTCAGAGTGAAAGGACTCTGCTAGCTTGTCAACATTAAACAAACGTTGTTTAGCAACTTGTTGTTAGCTTAGCTACAGGCAGCCACATGGATTCTCAAAACACTGACGTGAAGTCGCTGCTGAACCACGCCAAGACTCTCCGGCTCCACACCGGGAACTTAGTCAACCGAAGTCGTCTAAAGAAGAAATGCCCGTGCTCTCCCAGCGAAGAGGTAGGATAAACTGTCTCATGAAGGCGGCGGTGTGGCGGTTTAGCCTGTTAGCTTAGCACGTTAGGCTAACTCTAAATATTTAACTAGCTATTGATACCAGACGATTAAAAAATGCCCTTGTAATGCTACATAAACAACCCACACTAACTAAAATAATAGTGGAGTAGCTCATGTATATTTAAATATATATAGTACGTTAAAGGCATGTAATAAAGCTAACTTTATGATTCAGTCTGAAGTAAATAGTTTCCAGACAAGTACACTGTTGAATGATTGATGTGGGCTGTTAACACTGAACCCACTAGCAGGTGACCTGTGTCATCTGGGGGGGAGGTGATCCACTCACACCTTTAAAACGTTTCAGCGTTGGTCCTTCAAGTTGATTTCATTTGATTAGTTGCCTGATTGTTTTGGCATTGCTTCAAAGTTCACTGTACACAAAGGTGTGGCAGGTGAATAGGTTCGGCTATTATTTAATTATCACAGCAGTCATATCTATATATATTTGTTTTCAGCCAGTAGTTCAGGGTGGGATGTGTCCTCTCTGTTATGGTTCTGTTCAGAGTTAATAAACGGTGGCAAAGGTTGTAATAAACTTTATTAGACATAGTTTGATTTGTCAAATAGAAGCAGTGGGGATAGAAATTTAACTTATCACTAATATGTTTATTTTGAAGGACTGTGCACGTTTATTCTGTATTCATTCATGTGTCATGCCAGGCTTGCATATATTTTTTTCCTTAAAAACGCTAAACTGTCTGTTTGACGTTTCAGCTTCGAGACTGCATTCAAGCCACACTGAGCGACTGGGTCTCCACTACAAAACTGACATTCAAGGTGGGATAGGCTTTTTAAAGCATTATTAATGTTTTTCTTTTTAAAGAAGTATGTGAACGTGGTGCACAACAACGTGCTACTTCACCGTTGGTCACTTGGATTCCAGTGGAAAGTAAAATAACTAGTAATGGACATCAAAGGAGGCCTGTAGGCTTACTGAAACGTAGCTGTCATGATGAATGTTCACGCAGTGCTGCCCGCCAAAGGCACCATCCAAATGTGCAAAGCTTTTGGGAGGGGGTAGGGATACAAAAATGTGTCAAGTAGATTTCATCCATTAGCAGCACCTGGTTTTCTAGAAAGTATTAATTATTGGATTATAGTCTTTTTTTTTTGTCAAACCAATATGTATATGGACACTGGAGTGAAATTAAAGGCTGTGAGATCCACAGTAAGGGACCATCATTCCTGTTGGCTCTGTGCTTCTCTGGCTGTTTTGCTAGACTCGGCTAATCTGCCTGAGCGTTTATCACCATGCCCTCCGGACTCAAATGTGAAAGGGGGGAGGTTTGAAAGAGCTGAACTACGGGGTATGAAATACTTACAAATACAAAGCTCATGAGACACATCCCCAGCAGGGACATGCTAAGAATAACCTGTTCAGTTTCTGGGGTGGACTGTGTTTTCTTTTCAAGCATGTTTACTCGTACGGAAACACAACGGTGATAGAAACGCTGCGCAACATGTCTGTGTTGTAAAGCTCATGTCCTGGTATATACATATATAAGTATAATGTGGACTGCATTAGTTTTTAATATACTTGATAGCAGTCTTGCATGACGGTGTTGAGTTACTCTGTCTTCTTCTCTTTTAATAAATATTAATTAAAACTACATGGGATCTATGAAGCATTTTGTCTGTCCTGTCGTGTATGTGACGTGCCAGTGTCTGAATGACAAAATGAAAACAAAGATTAACAGATAGATGAGGCTGTGTTTCAGTATCTGATCAGAGTGATCTTCTTGTCATGTAGGATTTGCCAGATACGCTGGACTGCTCCATTCCTGAGGCTACTGATGCCATCACACCCGAAGAAAGGGAGGAGGTGAAGGTTTCGGGTTAGTGTTGCTTTTGCTGGAAGTTTTCTTGTTCAAAGAGAAACGCTATGTATACTGGTAACACTCTGAGAGGTGCTACGTGTGCAAGTGTTGTAAGTGGCTCATAAGAGGAAATGAAATTAACAATTGAACTTGTTTAACGTGCAGGGCTGCACATTAATGACCTATGTGGTCACTCATAACACCCATCACTGTAGATCTGCAGACAACTTTGCCTTAAAACTTATTTTATTAACTTTGTGTGACGGGGAAACATGTTATTTTCTTTAAGGCCTCTCTGACGCAGACAATGTGATTGATGAGAAGGCATGTGTCGGCAATAATAACTGGTATTGCCACATTCATGAGCCCATCCTAACAGTCTACACCACAACCCAACTTCTTTTTATTGTCTTCTCTCGTATTCTGTGCTGTGCAGGGATTTTCTGTGCATTAAACAAAACCATTTTATAGCAATAGAAGGATGTCTGCACACAGATTCTAATCTAAAGTATGTTAGATTTACTGTTTCTGCTCGTTAGAACCTTGCATTGTAAAGAAAATCCTTAAATTTGATGGCTGACAGATTGATCAGAGCGTTCCTAATTAATGTGTGGCAGAAAGCAGCATGAACAGATAAGCAGAAGGAAGGTTTTAGACCTACAGTCAAAGATCAATTACAGCAAGTGGGAGATGTTATGTTTATAGTTGCCTTGTTTTTGCAGTCAAGCTGTTCCTGTGTGAGTCGGGTCAGTCTTCCATCAGAGATGCAGTGGAGATGGGTAAGCTTTAAGTCTCTTCAGCAAAAAAAAAAATTATGTCCTTTTGGAAATTTTGTATGTAATGTGAACTTTAATGTGTATTAATCTGACCTCTTCTCTGTGATCCGTCCTTGATTATATCCCATAGCCTGCCAGGCGCTCGCCGTGTCCCAGCTTGACTCTGTCATCATTGCACCAACCGGGCCGTCGGAGGGTGACAGCCAAAGTTTGTCTCACCTTCAGCCAGCGTGGGAGGAGCTGGAGGCTCTGGTCAGGAGCCAGCGGATCGCTGCCATTGGCACCTCGGACCTCGACAAAGATCTGCTGGAGCAGCTCTACAACTGGGCTCAGGTCAGTGAGAATATTGTTTATACCATTCTTAATTTGTGCCATCTGTAGGATGTCAGAGTATTAAAATAAATCTGTAATGAGCATTGACCTGTGTGCAGATGGGGCAGCCAATCGCCGTATAATTTTCTGTGTGAAACCAAATGAATCCAGTCACTGATGACGTTCCCTCTCTTGGACCAGGTGAAGCCCAGCAGTAACCAGGTCAACCTGGCCTCCTGCTGTGTGATGCCTCCTGACCTCACAGCCTTTGCTAAAGAGTTTGACATCCAGCTGCTCACACACAGTGACCCCAAAGGTGAAAGTCACTTTCTTTTTACTTAGTTAGTTGGACTTAGTCAGGTTTGATCATTTTCTTATTATCAGTCCAGGATGGCTTTTTTTTTTTTTTTTTTCGTAAAGCAAGTTAAAAGGATAAGGCTGCACATGTCCCAAGTCAACTGCTCCATTCGTAAGCTTTTTGTTAGAATAATTCTGGTAATATTTATTTATTCTAAAGCCCAGAGAGAACACTGAACTTCTGCTCAGACAAAGCCTGATGGCTCCTTACTCTATTAGTAAAAACACATTCATGTGCCACTAGGACATACTTCTTCATTATCATGAACCTTACATGAGCTACTCCACTATTTTTTGTTAGTTTAAAACTCCTCCTTCTTGACGTCATTTGTTTTTCCAGAGCTAATGTCGGCAGACACATTCCAGGAGGCGGTGCAGGAGGGCACGCAGGACCTGAGCGTCGCTGACTGGAGGCTTGAGTGGGTCCTGCGTTACTCCATTATTGTCAAGAGCAGGGGCATCATAAAGTCTAAGGGATACCTTGTCAGTGCCAGGAAGACGAGCCCCTAGCACCCAACCAGGAGAAGAAGAAAAAAAGATGCAGGGACGAAGCCATTTTCCTCCGTTTTCATTCACCATGAAAATCACCGCCAATCACCATGAGTCTTGAGGTCATTGTTTATCTTGCAGATAAAGTTGCATCCTCATCATCTATGATCTACTCTGTCTAAAGATACAGGTATATATTACTTACATCTCAGTGAGATCAAAAGTAGGAGCATCATCAGTGCGTTCCAAAAAGGGCAGCTCTCACCATGATCAGTGCATTGACAGATCAGCCGGAGACCGTACAGGCTGTTTAAAAAGATGGAAAAGGATGGAAAATGATGTCTGCAAACTTTGGTCCAAGTTCAATGATTTATAACCATGACCTGTAAAGTGCCTCTGATCAGTTGCTCCTTCTGTACTTTCTGTCTTCTGTGTGACGCTTTTACTCTATAAATGCAAATGAAATAATCACAAGTAGGTCAAGAAAGAGAAAACCATAGGAATTAATTGTTTTTAGTACAGACAAATGGGAACACACCATGTAAGAAACCAATCTGATTTTATCCATGCAGTTTTGCATTTGATGGACAAATCATGTCCAAGATTTTTCCTGCTCTGTATAACACCATTTACATTCCTTTATTGAGCAAAAAGATGCACTAAATCAAACCCAAACACACTTCTGAGGTTTATTGTATAATGCAGATTGAATTAGACTTTCACTGGTAACGCATGTGCATATGCGTAACTTTATTTTATCATTCTTTTTTTTTTTTTTAAAAAACAGTGTGCTGTTTTTGTACATTTTTTTTTAAATATTTACCCCCGTGCCCATGAGGTTAATTTAAGGGAAAGTACAGCAATATTCTGACATTGACCCAACTACCCGACTGCTGTATGTTAATATACCACTGGAAACTCCACGCCAAGGGGATTTGGAATGAAATGTTAATTCTTTAGTTTATATTTATAAATCACAGGTGTTGCAGACAGGGTCCAGTGACTTCTCATTCTCTGTTGTACTGTAAACATATTTAATATTGTTATATCTGTATAGCATGAATTGGCTTTATTAAAATAATGAAATGTGTGTTTTGAAATGTATTTTTTTAAAGATGGGGTAAACATGGGTTCAGCAAAATGAAAAGTTTAAGGAGAAAAGGAGGCGAATACAATCCTCCAGACGTTAATCTCAATTTGAATGGTACCAGTAAAACATTGGAATGTTTAATGTTACGTAATCATATGGTTAAAAAGGGTTATTTTGATTGTTTATAAATTCTGCTGTTTTGTTAATTGGAGGATTGTGTTCTACAGTAGAGTGGCATTAACAGCTTTTTTTTCTCAAAGCTTTTCTGTATTTGCATAACTGACAATTTAAAAAAAAAAAGTGCAATCAATAAATTGCAAGTGAATGTGTGAAGAAGGATTGTCTAAAAACTTCCTTGTCACTTAAGGCAGAATATTTTATAAAATGATTATACCAGATCAGTTACACCAATCAGTCCTAGTTTTTATGACATGCAACCAAGTGCAGCCAAACAATACAGTAGTGTTTGGTGTTTTGAATAAAAACAACTTTATTGACAAATAACATGTGGGGGGAGAACTACTACAATAGCTGTGTGCTGCACATTTGTAATTAAATAATAGAAACTAGAACTAGTGCAGCTGTGTGTTAGTTAAGGCTGGTTATCCATGATGGTGCTCAAAACTGCCATAAAAAAATGTTACTTTCACTGTTACCTCCCACGTGTTTAACCAGGGGATGAAGGGAGGAAAACAGAAGAAAATTGTTTCCGGGTGAAAGGAAAGCGACACAGAGACCAATGACTGTGTGTAAAAAGGATCGTTCTTTATTCAACAACAACAAAAAAACTAACGATGACTAAGAAAGCTGGTCACAAAACCAAACACAACAGACCAGAACCAACAACCACAAACAAACTAAGGGCGCCACCACACCTGGGGGAAAAAAGGGCAAAACAAGCCAAAAGAGCCACCACACCTGGGGGGAAAAAACCAAGAAAGGTTAGTATCTCACCGATATACCAACTTACAGCAAAAAGAGCCAACCTCACACTTCCACCACTGTGGTACACCATCTCTCTCTCCCCCGGCCGCACCTCTCCTCCTCCCTTTAACTGAAATCAGCTGATTACCTGAGTGGAAAGGGCTGCTGGAAGGAGGAGGGGCCATCACCTGGAGGAGGAGAGTGGGAGAGAGAGAGACACAAACACACCACAATAACCACAGCGGCACTAGGGCCGTAACATTCACTTTACAAATTGGCAGCAAAAATCTAAAAATACTCTTTTCATTACTTGAATACATTTCTGTACTGTTACTTTAAGGTCGTATTAATTAGCAGATTCACCTTTAACGTCCACGATACAAGTACGTAAATTACACTTTGTTGTCATGCCTTTATTCATTTGGTTTATAGCTCTGCAATCGTCTGTTCTGTCGGTTCGTCATTTCCGTTCATCCATTAGTCGAGTCCAGTGCCATCGAGTGAGATGGCACTGGTCGAGTCTAGCCCCTTCACACAACGGAAGTGTGTGTGGGGGGACCATAGACATATACGTCAACGTCGCCGCCATCTTGGGGGAGGCAACGCTGCCCCGCAAACCAATATGAGTCAATGGAGAGAACTTTGTAATGGTCTCTGATGATTATAAACGTGAACTATTCTTGATATGTTCAGTGTACAGGTCGGCATCAAACCACTCGATGTATTTTATAATGTTTTCACGAGTGTTTAGCTGTTACTGTGATGATACAAAATACTGAATCTGTGTCTATAATAACCACCTGACATGGAAATGAGACATCTGTATTAATAAACAGAACCATCATTTACATGGTACTGATTTGATTAATCGTTTTTATATTATAACGACTAATATTGACAATCATTGGGACAAAAAAATAACAAAATGAACAAAGTCTGCAAATCATAATAAAATAAAATGAAATAATAATAATGGCATAAAATACTGCGATTGCCTGGTCTAAACCATACTCTGATTTATTTATTTATTTTTTAGAAGGAAACAGATTAAAAACATATACACATATTTATATTTATACAGCAGTATGTGCAAGAAAACAGATTAAAAACATATACACATATTTATATTTATACAGCAGTATGTGCAAGAAAACAGATTAAAAACATATACACATGTAGTATGTCTATGGGGGAGACCATAGACATACGTATATACTTAACTAGTATAAATAACTAGTTCAGTTCATAGTTCATAAGCTTTAAAATGAACTAGTTCAGTTCATAATTTCAAATATGAACTAAATAGTTCATTTTTAGTTTTTTTACATTTTTTTTTTTTTTTACCTCCAATACATTGCTGCGACCTATTTGTCAAAATGACTGCCCACTGTAGCACCACAGACAGCAATTCTACACCTTTTGAATGAGAATTTAAGTTAGCATCGAGCGGACAGCCCTCAGGATACTGGTATTTTCCTAATGCGTTGTAGCCACCAGGTTGCCACCAATGGTTGCCACCCATTCAGTCATGCTCTGTTGCCATGACGTTTTGTTTGTGCGACAGGGCGACGAGCGGTGTCGTGGTGCAAATCTGTTGCCGCATGGGATGGCTTTCCACAGCGCCGTTAAGCACGGTTCATGGTGTGTTTTATTTGCGGCGTTCACTGGAAATCTGGCATAGGTTTGAACAAAAACAGAACGTGTATGAAGGCCGTTCACAGACCAGAATGAACGCGTTCGCAATAAAGTTCCTCAATCGGAAATACAAACGGTTCAGTTCTTAGTTCACCAAAATATGAACGAGTTCATGAACTTTCGTTCATTGAACGCGTTCAGGCACAACACTGATTATAGCCACTGGTTGCACACTCTATTTTATATAAATATTTTAAAGCAAAAACATGATTTCCTATATGGAACTGTTTTTTCTTTTAAATATTCATATAAAATAGTGTGCAAGCAAGTTCAAGATTAACACTACTACATGCATGTTAGCTCATTTATGAGGTGAACTATTTTCCCCACCCTCATGCAGAGACAGTATGTTTAATGTATCATCGTCTATATTACTTCTATATTATATATTTGTGGCAGTACACTGGGTGTCTGCCCCTGGATACAGTCTGTTGCCGCTTGGCCCTCACCTGGTGTTTTAGTTTAGCCAATCGGGGCCTGCGGCTACGCTATAAGGGGAGGTGGTGCACTACATAGGTGTTTTGTGTTGTAGCCGTGCAGGGTGTAGTCGTATATATATATATATATTTGGTATATTTGTTTAGGTAGCTACTATTTTTGATTCATTTCTGGTATTTTGTGGAAATTTATTTATGTTGTGAGCTTAAATTTGGTTCCTCCTGTTTTGATTAATTTTTTTTCTCTATTCAAAAGATTATTTGAGTATAGTTTGTTATGTTTAGTTATTTTGTTTAAGCCCTACTAATCTCCTTTTCTTTTCCTTTAGTTGCTGTGAGCCCAAGGTTGTGGTCCTGGTGCCCTTGTGGTGGTCCCCCTGTTTTTGTGTGTGCGAATGTAGCCCCCATTTTGAGTTTTCACGGTGTGTGTGTGCTTGGTGTCGTTTTGGGGTGCCTTATTTGATTTTTGGGATCCCTTCACTCTCCGTACCCCGCACCCCACCGGTAAGCCACAGCAATGGTCGTTCTCCGTTTGAGTTAATTTGGTTTCTCCTGGTGTGTGTGGGATTGTTCTTAAAAAAAAAAAAAAAGCGATTTTAATTGATTAATGTAATAAAAATCTTCTTGCACAATGTGGAACACGTCTCCAGCTCCCTTCATACTACTTACCTGTGTGCTTTGGATTGGGTAAACAAACAAATTAAAAAAAAACTATTTCCTTGGGCGCAATTCCTAAGGTGGCGTTGTCGGTGTGGCAAATATTTGATAAAGGAGTCCATCTTGACTCAGAATCCCCCCGCCCTCTCTCGTGCCGCCACATATTGATTTTGATACAATCGGTTTAATAACTGTGAGAACCAACAATGTGCTCCCGTTAACATTGACAAGTAAAGACAGACAAGATCAAAAAAAGACGAGATGAGAAAAGACGAGATAAGAAGGGACAGCATAAACCAGATAAGACGAGACAAGGTACACCAAATAAGGCACAGTGAGGTAAAACAAGAAGAGACTAATAAGAGAAGTCAAGACTAACAACATAAGACAAGATAAACCAGATGAGACGAGAGAAGACAAGTGAAGACCAACGATATTCTCTACCAGAAAGATGGCAGATCAAAGTCAGTCGTGAAGCATCAATATATTTCACACAAATCTACGTATCTACAGCGACACTGACATATTTATTTAGTTTTTAAGGTTGATCAGCAAAATTAATTGTTGATTCTTTTCAGGAAATTGATACTGAAATTAATACTTTTTTTAACTTTTATTTTTATTGAAAAAACAATTAAGGATCTATTCCTTAAAGAATCTTAACTGTATGTGGGAGAAACCGGGGCGCCCGGTGTAAACCCTAAGGTTACCTAAAATGGTTTGGTGTGTGTTAATAGGTGTTGGTGGAGGTGGTGGTGGTGTTGGTTGTGTTGCTGTTGGTGGCGGTGTTGGCCAGCTGTGGTTACTTGTTAGAAATCCTTTTTTTTTTTGGTCTGGGAAAAACCGGAGTACCCGGTGTAAAACCTCTTAAATCTAAATACTTGCCTCCTAACATATCCCTGTGTCTGTACGTAATCTGGGACTTGCTGTTTTCGTTTATGGCCAAATAGGAGGAAGAATGGTTGTTCTCTCCTGTGGTCGGTTGCTGGAAATGACTGACATGGTAGACTGGTGGTATTCGTTGCCGTTATTCGTTACAACAACCCTCCGCTTAAATGATGCCTGAATTCGTGGCAGGCGGCTGACGTCCATGTCCACGTTTGAAAACTGTAGGCTGTTGCGCTCCAGGCGGAGTTTGGTCAAACTTGTGTGGTCAGTAGTATACCTGGGTAGCGGATCAATACTCTGTGCTGAGTATATCGGCTCGTTCTGTCTTACGACAAATGTTTGCGTGGCAGCGGCTGACCTATTTGGAGCGTTTCTTCCCAGCTCTGCGGCTTTGAGAATTTCGCTGACTTCTTCGTTCTTCTTCAGCTGTTGCTCACGGGCACGTTTTTGTTCTGCCAGAAGAGCATTGGCTTCATTGAACTGGATGTTTCTCTCTCGTTTCCACTGAGCATTTTCCTCTTGTTGGCGAACATGCAAGGCGTATGATCTGTCCAGAGCCTCTTTTTCGTCCAGCTTCCTCTGTACCCTTACCCTATTTTCCTCATCCTTTTTCCTCCTTTGGGCCTCTCTGTATTCACTCATGGCTTCAAGCATTGCCCCTCTGTTCTCTTCTTTCTCTTTCTCTTCCTTTTCCATTTTAGCTTTTTGCCTAGCTGTCCACGTATGCTCCCTCCTCTTCTCCTTCAGAGCTAACGCGGCAGCCTCCTCATCCTTTGCGAGAGCCAGTCTGTCTGACACCATGTCAATTTTCCTCTGCCGTGTTCTTAATGGCTCGCAGAGGCTGGCCTTTCGCTGCCGCTGCAGTTCATCCATTTCACGCTGCTCTCTCTGTTTTTGTTCCTCCAACTTTTTCATTTCCTCTGCCTCCTTTTGTCTCTGGAGTTTCCTTGAAGAGGCCATGTCCAAGTTGTATTTCACATACTCTTTTTTTTTCTCACGTTTCGCCTGGTCTCGCAGCTTCTGTGCATGCACATCATCCAGGCTCCTTTCCATTTTGTACTCTTCCTTTTCCGCTTGTTTTTCCCTCTCTCTGCATTGTTTTTTCTCACTGACCTGTTTGAGACGGTATTCAGCGATAGCTTGTTCTTTAAGCCGCCGCTGACGAGCCCTCTCCTCCTCTTGCTCCTTGGCTTCAGCGGCTGACCTATTTGGAGCGTTTCTTCCCAGCTCTGCGGCTTTGAGAATTTCGCTGACGCGATTCCTGAGCTGTTTGCTATTCTCATCAATCCGTTGTGCCGTGCGCCTTTTGGCCTCTTCTTCGTTCTTCTTCAGCTGTTGCTCACGGGCACGTTTTTGTTCTGCCAGGAGAGCATTGGCTTCATTGAACTGGATGTTTCTCTCTCGTTTCCACCGAGCATTTTCCTCTTGTTGGCAAACATACAAGGCGTATGAGCTGTCCAGAGCCTCTTTTTCGTCCAGCTTCCTCTGTACCCTTACCCTATTTTCCTCGTCCTTTTTCCTCCTTTGGGCCTCTCTGTATTCACTGATGGCTTCAAGCATTGCCCCTCTGTTCTCTTCTTTCTCTTTCTCTTCCTTTTCCATTTTAGCTTTTTGCCTATCTGTCCACGTTTGCTCCCTCCTCTTCTCCTTCAGAGCTAACGCGGCAGCCTCCTCATCCTTTGCGAGAGCCAGTCTGTCTGACACCATGTCAATTTTCCTCTGCCGTGTTCTTAATGGCTCGCGGAGGCTGGCCTTTCGCTGCCGCTGCAGTTCATCCATTTCACATTGCTCTCTCTGTTTTTGTTCCTTTAACTTTTTCATTTCCTCTGCCTCCTTTTGTCTCTGGAGTTTCCTTGAAGAGGCCATGTCCAAGTTGTATTTCACATACTCTTTTTTTTTCTCACGTTTCGCCTGGTCTTGCAGCTTCTGTGCATGCACATCATCCAGGCTCCTTTCCATTTTGTACTCTTCCGCTTGTTTTTCCCTCTCTCTGCGTTGTTTTTTCTCACTGACCTGTTTGAGACGGTATTCAGCGATAGCTTGTTCTTTAAGCCGGCGCTGACGAGCCCTCTCCTCCTCTTGCTCATTGGCTTCAGCCAGTCTGCGCATCATCTGCTCGTGAAACTGTCTGTTCCTTTCTTTTTCTACCTCTTCTCTTTCCATTTTCAAATTTATGAGGTCCTCATTTGTCCTTTCAACCTGTGCCACATGGAGCTTCTGGTTGAAGTTTGTAACAGGGTTATCATGGCGAAACCTCAGACTATTGTCTCTGTCCATCACTTTCTGATGGTCCTGTCTCTGGCATATTTTGTCTTGTGCCTTTGAAAACTGGTCCTGAGCACTGAGGTCTATAACTTCCTGCCTGGTGGACATTTTCGGCTCTTGCTCCTTTAACAGAGGCATTTCAGATAAAATGAGCGTGTTTGTATTAAATGGGTATGTAATAATAATACTAACGTTGTTAGTGTCTGTCTTGTTTTGTGTCTGTATGTTTTTGTAAAGTGTCCTTGGGAGTCCTGAAAGGCGCTTATAAATAAAATGTATTATTATTATTATTGTTGTATTAATGTGGTATAAATACAGTTGTGTTAAGGTAGCAATGTAGCAACTTGAATTACTATCTATCTATCAATCTAGCCAATGACTGCGTAAGTCTGCCTGGTATGACTTCACTTATAGTCTGTATGCAAGTCCCTATATGAATAGATCAAAGCCAAGCCAAGCTCTGATGACATCATGTTGCCTTTGATCTTAGCCACGCCCCCTGGATAGGCAGGAGAATCCCCCATGTGACGTCACAGGTCAACAGACGTAAACAAAATGGCGACTTACTAGTGGAGACAAAATAAATGGACGGACGCCATGAGAGAAACCAAAAGTGAAGCAAATGCAACCATGTAAACCAACCAACTCAATGTAAACCATGCAAACAGAACATAAATAAGTGTTTTCTTTAAATGATCTTGTGAAAAAAAGACAGCTTGATGAAAACAAATATTAATAAAATGAGCTCGGGCTGAACGATTAATTGTATTTGCATAATATGTCGATCTGATAAAAAACGCAACTTGCTCGATTACATGCTAGAGACATTGACGATGTCTTCAGACCTGGACGATGTCGTCTCTGAGCGGCGCGCGCACCCGGTCGGCTTGTGTACCTGTAATTTGCTGTAAACAAGCCTGTAATTATTATTTTTTGCAACATGGCTGAATGTTGGCTGAAAAAATGTTACTTTCACTTTACAAATTGGCAGCAAAAATCTAAAAATACTCTTTTCATTACTTGAATACATTTCTGTACTGTTACTTTAAGGTCGTATTAATTAGCAGATTCACCTTTAACGTCCACGATACAAGTACGTAAATTACACTTTGTTGTCATGCCTTTATTAATTTGGTTTATAGCTCTGCAATCGTCTGTTCTGTCGGTTCGTCATTTCCGTTCATCGATTAGTCGAGTCTAGCCCCTTCACACAACGGAAGTGTGTGTGTGTGGGGACTATAGACATATACGTCAACGTCGCCGCCATCTTGGGGGAGGCAACTCTGCCCCGCAAACCAATATGAGTCAATGGAGAGAACTTTATTAAGTGTCTGCTACTAAGTGCTATAAATTAATTCCTCTCATTTACACATTCACACACGGACGTATATATTCAGAAAACCGTTAGGAACCTAAAACACCGTCTGTAATGGTCTCTGATGATTATAAACGTGAACTATTCTTGATATGTTCAGTGTACAGGTCGGCATCAAACCACTCGATGTATTTTATAATGTTTTCACGAGTGTTTAGCTGTTGGTACAAAATACGGAACTGTGTCTATAATAACCACCTGACATGGAAATGAGACATCTGTATTAATAAACAGCACCAGCATTTACATGCTACTGATTTTGATTAATCGATTTTATATTATAACGACTAATATTGACAATCATTGGGACAAAAAAAATAACAAAATGAACAAAGTCTGCAAATCATAATAAAATAAAATGAAATAATAATAATGGCATAAAACACTGCGGTTGCCTGGTCTAAACCATACTCTGATTTATTTATTTATTTATTAGAAGGAAACAGATTAAAGAACATATACACATATTTATACAGCAGTATGTGAAAGAAAACAGATTCAAAAACACATATATCAGTCAGTCAGTCATTTTCTAAACCCGTTTACACATATATCAATACAGCTTTATTCATTTATTTTCTATAGCCGGTTATTCCTGTTAGCCACATGCTAAATAAAAGGATAAAATATTGTAATGATCTCAGAGTGTAATACAAAATACATCAGAGTCCTTTTATTATCACTGAACAAGTGTACATCAAAATTCTAGCACAACATCCGAGTATTACACACAACATAAATAGAGTAAAAAATACGACAGTGCAAATATAAGTTCTGTCAAAGTCCTCCGGACTAAAATACTCACTGCAGAGCCTGGATGGCAGGCTAGCAGAAACGAGAAAACCCTTCCCTTCTCAAAGCAATTTCCCATCGCTTTCTCAGCCCTTCATCTTTGGGAAACCTACATAGTATGAGAAAAGTTCGCTAATCAACTTTGAGCACTCCGAGTAGTTAGTTCGGGGCAATTTAGTTAAATACGATTGACTTCTTGGTTGTTTGAAGGCTGGTTTTAACGCAGGACTTCATAGTATTATGCGCGGGACTAGTAGTATCAACAAAAGTATACATATTCTGATCTCAAAATGATGTTGTAATGATCAAATACAATCAAAAGTAATTGATCTGTTTTACTTGTGAAAAGTAATCCCGTGGGATCGGGTTTCGCTTGTCATTCGACTGAAACATTTCCAAGCAGCACACGAATGAGGCATCTTTCACCGGGTGATCGCTGCAGTTTGCCTCCCCCAATATGGCGGCGACCGGCGGCCCGCTCCGTCACTCACTGTGCGACAGTGCGGTCCAACGAATATGACGTAAGAATCCCATAGAAACACCCATAGACAGCTTGCAAGATGGTGGCCACCAGGAGAGGAGTACGCGTGTACTCCCCAACTAAAACAAACCCGGATCAGCCCTCTGATGTCCAGGTACGTTTGACGGACAGAGGTTATTTAAACGTGTAAATACTTAGAGACGGTGTAAACGTTTTATCCGCGGCGATTTAAGCCTGACACGTGACAGATGGCCGGTGCGTGGATCTGCTCAAAGTTCACGTGGACACACAGCAGCACTCTTGCTTTTTTTTAATTTTTTTTATATATATATATATATAGTTTGTAAACGTGTACATGTTGCTGAAAAACAAAAATATTATGATGGGCAGAGAGATACCGTACACGGAGCTCAGTACAAAGTTTATATAAGTTCTGTTTGAGCAGATTAGATGCAGATTTGGTGAATTATAATGAATGATATCGGATTTTAAAGAACCTTTACACACATTTTAATGCCTGAGCCACACTTTTAAAGACTATACTAGGGATCAGGACTTAAAGAAATGCAAGTTTGAGGGAGATCATACTGCTCACCCTTAATGTTTATCCAGTGTCTTCAGAAGTTTCCAAAATTAAATTAAAGGTCCACTGTTTTCCTTCTGGTGGAAAATGTCTGCAAGGTACTGTTGTCAAGACATTTTTAAAAACCTGTAATGGATGTGACCTCAGTGAGCTACACCTCATGACCTGATCGTCATAATCCTGAATATTTGACTCTGGCTTAGTTTGATTTAATAAAAGTGAATAGAGATCAGGCCCAGACTAATATAATAACAGCTGCTGTATCCTGTGTTCATATAATTCATTGTTTTAATGTGTGTGCTCACATTAAAACAACTGAACTACCAAAACCGTGATGTTGAAAAGCAACCTGCGTTTTAATTCATTTTCACAGGCCACCCCTTCCACTGCTCGAAGAACCAGGAGTGCTGCCAAACAAGCAGAGAGCCCTACCCGGGATGGCTCAGTGGAGGCCTGCAGCCAGAATGAGAAGAGTGATGGAGGTACTCCAGAGTGTCCCCTGACCTCCACGAGAAAGAGATGCACCAGAGTATCCAGACTCCACAGTCCAGAGCCCTCCACGCCGGTGGGCTCCACCCACGAGTGCAGCGTGTCAGACATGGAGTCAGCCTGCTCCGTGTTGTCTGACGCTGAAGTACCATTGAGAAGCACCAGGGGGAGGAGAAGACAGCCACGCGTGGTAATTCGCGAAGATGACGAGACATCTGAGGTGGAGTCGTGCTGTTCCGCGGTATCTGCATCGAAACCCGTCCGAAGCAGCCGACGGAGCACGAGAAGGAAGGCGGTTCCTGAAAGTCCAGCTCAGGGTGTCAAAGAAGACGTGCTGCGGGAGGCGGAGTCCTGCAGCTCTGTGGCGTCTGAATCCCAAAGAGTCACCAGGAGTCAGAGAAAAACTGCTCGCACCAGATCTTCTTCCAAACAGCAAACTGAGGACTCTGAGGTCTCAGACGTTGACAGTTGCATTTCCAGTGTCTCTGGAGCTGAAACTTTAACGTCTGCTACACGAAGATCCGCGAGAACCCGAAGGCCACCACGTCCTATTCCCATGCATCTGGATGAGTTGTCGGAAAGCTCAGAGTCTCCTTCCCTGACAGGTCGAAAGACTAGGTCAGCAAGAGGGAAGGCAGCAGCCGCCGTAGTTGTCAGCGAGTCTAAAGCAGTGGATTCAGACTCTGAGGTGCAGTCCCCAGTGGGCAGCCCCTGCTCCACACGAAGCAGAGGGACACCCTGCAGCAGCCGCACAGGCTCAGGGAACAGCAGCAGGGGAGCTCGGGCCTCCAGGCGCTCGCTCAAAGAGTTTAGTGTTGTTGAAGAACAGGCCGAGGACAATTCCCTAAATGACTCTAGGCTAGAAAACACGGTGATCGATGAAGACGCGGACCGCACACTGTTGGAGGAAGATATGGACCAAACAGTTGAAGGTGTAAGAAATACTGATGTCATCTCTGAAGCTTGCAATGCATCCCCCTCATTATCAAAAGCTGTTAGTCATCCTGCAGTGAGGGTCAAAGACCAGCAGGAGGAGCCGTCTGCTGAAAGGAGAGACGAGGACGCTCCAGAGATAGAAATGATGCAGGAAACGGAGCCGGTGAAGCCTTGCCAATCAGTTAAAGTGACAACATGTGAGAGGGCCTCTGAAACCACAGAAGAGGCTGAAAAGATGCAGGAAGTTATGGACGCAGCTGATGTGGACACCCACGCATCAGCGGCAGATCAGCGTGCGGATGAGGATGATGAGGCCAAAATGGAAGTTAGCACAGTGAATACAGATGCTCAGCAGGTAGGGGACTCCAGGGAAGTTGAGACCATTCAGGTAACGTCGAGCCAGCAGCACAAGATCACTGTAGATCGTGAGTCTGAACGGCAGCCTAAAGACGTCACTGTCCAGAAGACAAAAATAATCAGCCTGCTGGACAGCAGTGATGACGAAGATGAGGAGGAGGAGGAGGAGGAGGAGGAGGAGGAGAGGGAAGTTTCTGAAGATGAGGGTTTGGGGTACAGGAATGAGGAAAGGGGTGAACCTTCCAACAGGTCAGACAAAGCAGCTGCAGCAGTTGAAGGACTGTTTGTGATTGACACGAGGCCCGGACAAGACGCCGATGAACATTACCTCAGAGAGGGGCGAAGCGGGGAGGAGGCCGCCACGTCCAGCAAAGAAGCTGGGAGGGAGGAGGATGACGAGGAGTTTGTGGACGAGGAGGGGGACGATGACGACGAGGACGAAGATGCGTCGGTGCTGTTTTCCTGTAGAAACTCTCATGTGTAAGTACTGATGTCAGACGGTTCCTGAAGGGTTCATACATGTGTACAGTAACACACTGATACATGTGAAAATACACTAATTAGCCTTCTTACCAACAGCTAAATGAAATAATGGATGCACACTTTTCAATGCAGTGAATGTTAAATTGAGGTACCTATAGTAGTAGCTTGGAGACACTGGCCAGCACCTGTCTGCCACACAAAAAGTTGGACAAAAACATATTTCCCCTACTATTCCTTTAAACGACCAACATTATTGTTGCAAATATGTAGTTTTAAAGAGACAGAAGTGTCCTGTGTGTGTCCTACATAAAGCAAAGTATGTGATAAAACTGAATTGACAGAAGGTTGGATCTAAAACCGTGCGTCTCATGTTCTTCTGGGTCCCACGATGAGACCAAAACCAGGTGAAATGTTCGAAAGCCCGATTGAGCACGTGTAAATAGTCCTCGCACTCCAGCACGGTCTACCAGGATGCCTAAACCAAACAGTATTTTCTGTAGTGGGGACGCATCTGACTCCTGTTGTCTGTTACATCTGTGAAAGGGTCATGCGATTCAGTAGCTCACGTTTCATAGTTTAAACTAAAGGGCTGAATGTCCCAGAGCAGCTAGGCGCTAGTATTTCAGCATTTTAATATCTTAAGTCATGGTAAATAGTATTTGTCTTGTACACATTAGGTGCTATTGCTCTGTTAAATATGAGGACTACAGCATCAGATTTATAAATCTGATCTGTTCATGGGCTTTGTTATTCTTCTCTCTGATGGTATAGACACACTCTGCAGCAACATCGTTATATTTTATAATTACTGTTCAGAGGTGAGAAATGACACACGACTGCAGCTCCTGAGGAATTTTCTCTGTGCCTATTTATTTCAGGAAAGAGATGTCCAGCCGTATTGACCCCGGCATCAAAGTGAAGGAGCTCGGGGGCTTATACATCAGTTTTGATGGCAGCAAATCAAATCCTGTCTCCAGTTCACTGCAGAAACTAAAGGAAAAGAAGACCCAAGATGAGGTAAATAAGTGATCGATTTTTTTTGATTTTTTTTAACTTTTTTGAAGGTGATGAGTGGCGGAGAATGAATAATGACCTTTATCGTTATGCGAGGACGAGTAAATCCAATAATGGTTATGGCTATGGTTTCCCTCCCGTTGCCTTTGACACTTTATCTCTGAGCAGTGGAGGGTTTTGTGCTTATCTGCGTTTTTTGTTGTCGTCCATAGGTGATGAAGAAGAGTGTGATTGGACCAGACTTTGAGAAGAAGGATGCAGTGCCTCCATACAGTGAATCCAAACAAGCTTTAAAGTTGAAACACAGAGTAAGTTTGACAGAGTAATGCTAGCTCTGTGTGTTATTATCTGCCAAACTTGTAACATCGTATTAACTTCATTTCATATTATTTTATTCCAAAAAAAGAAATCACTGTCATTGTTGTTCTCAGGCAGAGAAAGCGAAATCAACAGGAGATGGGTGGTTTAACATGAAG
Source organism: Planiliza haematocheilus (assembly GCA_005024645.1). Taxonomy (NCBI): domain Eukaryota; kingdom Metazoa; phylum Chordata; class Actinopteri; order Mugiliformes; family Mugilidae; genus Planiliza; species Planiliza haematocheilus. The sequence goes on from SRSE01000509.1 coordinate 3,497,746, forward strand.
GCCCCTGAGCTCTCTCAGGAGCTGAAGGCGGACCTCCAAGTCCTGAAGATGAGAGGGTCTTTGGATCCCAAGAGGTTCTACAAGAAGAACGACAGAGATGGCTTTCCCAAATACTTTCAGGTCAGTGACGTCAGTTATTTGCTGCTTAAATTCCCTCCGACAGCGCAGACATCCTCGTAAACATTAACAAACACTGAGGTTGTACATATGTAGTTTTTAGGATTAGTTCTTTGTAAGCATTTTGGTTAAATTTGGCTTTAATGTCTGTGTTACAGGTTGGTACAGTGGTGGACACACCAGTCGACTTCTATCATTCCCGTATTCCCAAGAAGGCGAGGAAGAGAACGATGATGGAGGAGCTGCTGCAGGATGCTGAGTTCAGACAGTAAGTATCAGGTTTCACCATGATTTCAGTTTCCAGTACTGCGGAAGCAAAAAGACCTACGCGTGACCTCAACTTTTTCTTTCTCACTTGATATGAAAACATGGGAATAACTAAGAAAAAAAACACACTCATTAGAAAGAATTAAAAACATTGAGAGTATGAAGTCTGTAGCTGTCCTGGAGCTTTTTAATCTGTCACACAGAGCTGCACATTTGTCAATAAAAAGTACTTAAACGTCATTTTCTTTATATGTTTATTGTGAAATTATGATTGGTGGGCTTTATGTCCGTCACAAATATTTACAAGCATTTGCAATACATTCACAAGTTATTTGGCAAAAGTCCAGTCCGCTCGTGCTTTCTGTAGAGTCGAGATACACCCACTGGATATTACAGGTCATTATTTACATTATTACATTATTTATTGTTCATGGACACCTTTTAATAGACAGCACACCAGGATCTCACATCCGTTCCTCCTCTCTTTCCAGCAACAACAAAAAGCGTTACCAGCGCATTATGACGGAGAAAGCAGCACAAGCGGCCGGCAAGAAGAACAAGAAGAAGAGTAAATTCCAAACGAAGTGAATCTGAAGACTGGATGAACACTCTTTTTATAAATACTGATAGTCTGTTCTTAACACTGTGGTGGGTGGGTAGGTGGTTGTTGAAAGCTGCAGGATAATTAGTTTGGGAGTTAAAGAAAGATTTACTGCTCTCTGCTCATTACAGACGCTTCAGCTCTAAAGATGAAATTAAATATGGTGGACATGCTTCTATTTACTACTTAAAACCAATTTCAGTGATTCCATTGAGTAATTTAGTTTACCTAAAGGTTTGCTGTACAGTCTACAGTAACTCTAAAAGGACGTGGCATCAGGTGATAATTAAAAGATTTTTGAGTGACTTTGTTGTGATTCTTCTGAGTTCTGTAAACGGGTCAAAGAGGAAATAAGAACTTGTCCTGCAGCTTTTGGATGACAAAATATCAAGATGAGCGTTAAGCAAAGTAAACTGGCTGCTGACACCATGAAGCAGAGGATTACCAGCATGAACTGTGAAGCAGCAAACATCAGCCGTCCTACAGCTTTTTCTGAACTGAATCCGTTCTAACACTTTTCACTGACAAAACTCGACAGAGCACAGGAGTAGCTGGTCTACCACTGTGTGAGTCTGGATCTACACTAAGGCATTAACATGACAGTGTCACAATGAAACTAACTAAACTGAGGCAGCAGTAGAGCAGTGACTCATGTTCTGCAAGGTGAAATGACTGGTTTTGTCAATGGAGTCTGGTAGACATGAAAAGAGCAATATAACTAATTCATTCCTCTTTGGGAAAAGTCAGTGAGACAGCCCAGTAAAGAGGTGATAATAATGTAAATATAGCGTACACATAAACTGCTATAGATTTATTTTAAAGTGACTAAAATGCTGCTGACTCCATCCACAGCAGTACCAGGCTGGTACTCCTGTCTGCTTCTCCAAACGACCACAACAACCAAACGATACCTTTAAATTTGGGGGTTGTAATATAAATAAAAATACATGGCTTACATATTTGTTTAAAAAAGTTGACAAACATAACAAATCTCAGAATAAAACAATGGGAGAACAAACATTGACCAGCTGATAAACATTTGTCCTCCTCTGCACAGAAATGGTCATTATGAAAGGAACTACTAAGATCTTTGCTGTGCATTTAGTCAAAGTGTCCATAATACAGTAAAAGAAATGAACCATCATTTCCTTCTGAAAATATAATTCATCTTCTATATTTAGAATCATTGCAAAGTGTAGCTGTGAATAGACCTCATCATATATATTAGTACTCATATAAAACACAATCAGTGGCGTACAAACACCACATACTGTTTTGATGTTCAGTGGTGAAGATGTTTCACTATGAAACTGAATGTCTTCATTCTGGTTGAGGCTGAATCTCTTTGTGTCTGCCGCTCTTTCATTGAGGATTACTTTTGTTCCTCCTCTCTCTCAAATCTCCTCCGTCTCTTGTAGCTCCTGGCTCCCAGTGGTGGCTCTTGGCTACCTTCTCGTTTCCCTTTTGTGCTGTGAGAGATGAGCCCTTAACAGCTGCAGCTTACATCCTCTACGTCTCCTTCCCACACACACACACACAAATTGTTACTTCTTTATACCCGAGCCAATTTCACACACCGCTTTAGAAAAATTAGACGACGTCGCCGTCTGTTTTCACCATGGGGGCATTTTAAAGTACAGCCCAGCTGATGGGTGGGAGGAAAGCGCTCCTGATACGCTTTTGAACGCAACCGCTGTAAATTTCCTGCCTTTTCAAGCTGTGGCGACGACAAACACGGTTCAGCATGAGCTGGAGGTTTGAAATTTGAATGAATATGAAGGGGAGATAAATTAAGATACATGTGTTTGGGCTGGTTCCAATCACAGCGATAAAACTCTAGAGGTGAAGGAGGATCAGAGCCAGCGTGCACCTCTCACACAGACACATAATACTGCAGGTTCTAATCAAATCTGTGCAACTTTTTACTGTGACTGTGATATTCAGTTTGCATTAGAAACTCTACACTTTCTAATCTGATAAGTGGGTTAGAGGTCAAAGCTCACTCTGTGGTCCCAGTCAGCTTTGTGAGTCTGAAGGATCCTCTGGACTCGGCTGTGGATTTGCTCCCAGTAGGACGGACTTGTGTGAAGTCTGAGAAACGGAAACACAAAGAAAAGACAGATTATAAACCGAGAGGAAACTTTATCAGCTGAGCTTTTATAAATCATTGTGTTGTAGGGCTGTGACTAATATAACAGGTCAGTAGAAAATAAATCTGAGACGAGGCGATTAACACAAGGGAAGAAAAATAATTTTGTTTTAATCCTAATTCATTTTTATTCTGTTGACTCATAATTTATTTCTTCAACATGATCTAAACACAGATGGATGCTTTTGTTTTAAGGACAAAGATTTTGTCTATGACATCAGAGAATAAGGAAAAACACCAATCATGTTTAACCAGGGCCACAAAAAAACACTTGTGTTAAAAATAACTGACAAAAGAAGACATTGTGTAGTATTGTAATTTGAAAACTTCAGTAAACATTGCTCTGACTCATTTAACCCTCTTGCATGCTCTCTATCTGTCTGTCCGTTCCCTTGGGGTCCCAGAGACCCCAAAGGTAGCACGAGGGATAAACTACAAACACAGTTTTTACAACGAGGTATTACTTTTGTCCACTAGTCTGTGCTGTAACCAAACAGAAGATGTGAGAGAGGACGGGAAGGTGACACATTTTAGGTGTACTATGTTCATACACAACATTTAAAACATACATGGCTTCCTTCATTTAAAAAATAAAAAAATAAATCTCTATTTTTTCTTCTATACACTCAAACTGACTGGACGCATAAATGTGCTTCATCAGTACGGTTAAATGTGTCTGCAAACTGGCCACAGGCAGTTATTAAATAACAGATTGCAGTGACGGTAATAAATTCCAGTGTTACCTCTCACCCAAATCTATTTGTTGGTAGTGGAGGGGGGATGACTGACAGACTGACTGGTGTCTTGGTCTAGCTCGCAGAGTGGGAATGAAAGCTTTTCATCTGTAATCAGATAAACTCACTACCTGCTTCAAAAAGTCATCAAGGACAAATCATCCAGAGACATGAATAGACTGAGACTTCAGGGCTTTGGGGGCAATCGCTACCACTGGCATCTGTCATTTTCTTTATAGATCAAAGATTTGTGGTAAGACGTGTCCCTCTCCCTGTCGGAGGGAATCTACAAAGGCCCACTCTAATCTCCCACCCAGCGAATCCAGTCGCGTTTCCAATTGAGAGAGAAGTATCTTTCATTTCCTGCAATTTACTCTGCAGTTTAGGATTGTTCATTGATTTTAATGTTTACTTATGGACTGAGCAGCAGAGAAGGGGAAAGGGAAGACGAAACAAACAAACAAAAGGGAACATCGGCCCCATCGGCGTGTTCAACTCTCAGATGCCGTGATCGATGACAAGGTCTCTCTGAATGTATTAAAGTGTGCATCGGGTCAAATGCATCAGTCTCAAGCTGAAACACAAATCAATACCATTTTCCTCTTTGTTTTCCCTCCTCTCTGCCGCCTCTCCCAGTAATGAACAAACATGACAAGACATCAGCTTCTGTAATTTAAAAGGTGGAGGGGAATTCATCCTGCCTGTCGAGTGTGATCAAAATTAAAGATCGGACGCGTATGTACGTACACACACATGCGCACACACACATCAGCGGTGGCAGTGTAAGACTAACATCTCATGGGATTTCCATATATTTGTGTTCTCTGTAATTGGAAACTCATACAGGTGCCTGTTTTGCTGTTAGGATCTTTTAAGCAAACACAAATCATTTACACAGATGTCTCAAGATAAATTCAGGACAAACACCACAAAAAAAGAGGATTACGTTCGTTCCTGCTGTGGCGTGATTTGGTGATTTCCGTCCGGCATAAAAACAACAAAAATAAAATGAAGTTTCAGAGCTGACCTTGACAGTTTTTTGTTAATATGGTGTCAGATTTAACTCTTTACTTTACTTTAATTCCAACAGAAGGCTATAGAGGTTAGTGATGCCGTCACAGGATCAAGCTCAACATGAATGAACCTCCCATGCACTTGTGACATACGGACATGGACACACCAAGTGTTTGTGATGGATTTAAAGACCCATAAGTTGTTTTTGTGGTTACTATGATCTTGTATTACTGAGGCAAAGTAGTTCATTAAACAGACATTTAAACCGATTTCACAACATTTCTAATATGTTAGAAGGCAGGGTTTTACCGTTCTCTAAGGGAATGGCTTTTCGCATTCAAAGGATGTCTGGAGTTTGACACAGCCAGCTTGGACTGAGCTGGGGCAGTGTTTCTCACAGGGCTCTTGATCTGGGGCTCATGTCTGGACGTCGTCTCTAGAGGCGAATGGATCCGAACAGAAGATGATTCCAGCTAAAACGGGTCAAAGTGCACGCTCTGAAGCTTATGTTCTGTCTTTAAAGCATTTCAAATCCAAGAAATCAGCATGACACAGCTCAGAAATGCGCCGTTTGTTAAAATGTACAAATCTGTTTCAATCCCAAATCATAGCATCACACAGGGAGACAATCAATATCGGCTTCCATCTATCGTGACTTCTACATTCAGAGTTGACAACAATATTTAAAACTCAAGTATAATTTAGTTCTACACATTATCACATCCCTTATCTCTGCTGTACTGCATCGAAACTTTACATTATAACTGAACTTACTCTGGCTGCTCTTGGTCTGTAACTCCCAAGGAGGGACGAATCTACAAGAAAAAGACAAGTGAAGAATTTTATGAGTCTAGACAAGTCTTTGGACATCTGCAATACTTCCTATGTTTTGTAGTATGTTTTTTTCCCCTAAACAAGTTAAGTAAACCGTGGCATGTACATTAGTGTATATTTGTAGTCCTGTACCTGTGAAGCTGTAAGAGCGACGATGTATGCTACCATTTAGTGCAGACGAGGAAGGTGTTTCATTACTGCAGCCAGATACCTGTAATAATAACAACACATATAAAGTCATTTGCTGTTAAACAGTAGAACTATCTTTGTGTTTATTTACTTCATACACACAGTAAAACACCCACTTAGGCCACAGCAGGTCTTTTTCCTTCACATTACCAACAAGTAATGCCACAACCAAAACATCTTGTGTGCTACAATCTGTAAATGAAATAAACAGAAGCCTACATTCATCACAATCACTCAAGCTTGTGGCTAATTAAGTCAAAGCTCACTATTAAGCTATTTGCCTGTTATCTTAGCCCGGAGCCATTTCCTAGAAAATATTATGACAAGGAAAGAAAAAATAGACGAGATTTTATCAGAACAACCTACGCCAAAGAACATAGGTTTGCTTATTTATAGGACTGTGCTTCACACAAACCAGAAATTGAGCCTCTGAAATGTGAACTGATAATGCATTCACCGTGGGGCTAAACTCCTTCATTAGGTATCTATTTGTTAATTGCAGCTTGACTCTCAATTAGCAGGGTTAATTGTCGAAAGACGATTCCCTCAGGAAATCCAGAGCAGGAAAAGGATGCTCCTGCCTTCAATAAAACGCCCATTGTATTGTAGAAAGCTCCTGTCAAGCGTGTGACAAAACAAACACGGTACCTCATAATTTCTTTTAATAACAGCTCGCAAGTGGATAGCATTACCTGAGGATTAGATTTGATGTAAATGAAGAAACAGGAGGCGAGGGAAGGAGGAGCAGAGGACTAGAGGCTGTGTTGTTTGTGTCCACTGACTGTACAGCGTGCGATGCCTAAGGCTGTGTTATCAGAAAACCGTTTCCTTTTATATATATGCAAATCTCCGATAGCAGCGATAGGGCCATAGCTAAATTTTTAAATAACCTAAATACATGGTGTGTGCTATTTAAAGTGTGCCCGGGTCCCTCGGTGTGGATAATTCCAAGCACACATAGAGGAACATTTTCATGACGTGAAAATCCATTAACGGCTCAGGTAAAAAGATTAACACTGCTCTCTTATTATGCCCTCCACTTAATCTACCCACTAGATTAAGCTAAATTTTGGGAAGCTCCCACTGAGGTTTCGACTACATCAACTCAGAATCCCATTAATCTTATAACCCCTGTGCACTGAACACGTGTATTGTTGGCATTACGCAAACCATCATACCATTATGTTGCCAGCTGTCTTCAGTGTGGGGGAATATAGCTAATGTTACAAACCAGAAAGGGCGGCTGGCTCTCAGTTTCCCTCCTAAAGTGGTGAGGCCCCAGCTGGAGGTGGCTGAGTCTCTGCCTGGCGTCCTCTGAAAGCTGGCACATCTTGCGGTGGGTGTAAGGGGACAGCGCTCGTGTCCTTGAGGAAACTGTGGGCTGCTGGTAGCTACAATCCAGAGGTAGTCCGGTCACACTTTGTTTTCCTTCCTTCTTGTTTTTTCGAGGACTGCAGCCGGACGGAGATGAAAGATGAGAGACACAGATCCCATTTTCTGCTCTGGAAAAATCTCCAGTGGATGACTTTTTTGCTGAACTGTGTCTGGGTGGAGTTGAAGATGGCCTGACAGGAGAGAGAGAGCAGGTCTGGGGAGCAGGGACATAATATGAGAGAGAAAAGGGGAAATGTTATGCTGTTACAACACAATGAGCTTCTCTCATGTCTCCACTTTAAGGTGACACGTAACATTTGAGGGTTTTAGATTTCTCTGCAGACAACAATTTGTTCCTTTACAGAAGCGTCAGCCATTTTAGCCTTTAAGGGAGCTGCTCACACTCTTGACAGACTCGCTCTCCCTGGACAAAAACCATTAAACCATTAGCTAAATCATTCAGCTTAAGTGTTACAACAGCAGCGGCACTGCCATGGAGACAACCTCTGCAGAATTACTTCAATAACTCTAATGGCCACTAACATCATTCTCCGATGCAATATCCCACTTCCTGCAGGTAATGCCAACCGGGGATAAATAAGTTAAGATAAAATGTTAATTGCATTTGATGGCCATCTCCAGTCTAATATGATAAAGAGGCATTGCCTGGCTGTAAAACAAAGATAATCTAAATGCTAATTAGGGAAATCACACGACATTAAAACTATTTTTAAGAGAAACTAAATGATGAATAAATCTTTGTGGAGGCTGCCATTTGAAAAAAAAAAAAAAAAATCTGATATAATGGAATTAAATATGGTCTCCTCACGAAATCCCCCACCATCCCTGACTTCGTTGAGCTCTTCTCTCTTTATCACTGGTGCACGACCACTGAGAATGAGTCATTTTTTCCTGTCACCAGCTGAGTGGTGAAGGCTTGTCTGATGTGATTAGCAGCGATTTTCATTGTAGGTTGTGATAAAGACACAGTTCAACAAAGCTTTGGATGTTGATAAATAATAACAAGGTTAATAGTCTGCTAGATGTTCCTTATGCACAGAACTAAATGCTAACTTCAGCTTGTTAATACATCCATGAAGCTAAAATGTCCACAAATCTGGCACTAAGCAGGTGTAATCCTTACCGTGATTTTAGCATGCTAACATTTTCTAAAGCCCTAAACACAAGTACAATTGAGGAGAATTTGGAACTAAAGTATTGGGAAAAGTGAAAATTTGAAATGAGAAAAATAGTAATAGTTGAAAAGTTAACCTTCAAAATCTACAGAATAGATGTTAAACTAGGCCGACTGGGCCTTTCTGTGTGGAGTTTGCATGTTCTCCCTGTGTCTGCGTGGGTTCTCTCCAGGTACTCCAGCTTCCTCCCACCATCCAAAGACATGCTCATTAGGTTTATTGGTGATTCTAAATTGACCTGTGTGAATGTGAATGTGAATGGGTTGTCTGTCTCTCTGTGTTGGCCCTGCGACAGACTGCCAACCTGTCCAGGGTGTACCCTGCTTCTTGCCCGATGACAGCTGGGATAGGCTCCAGCAGACCATGTGAAGTGATTAAAGAAAAAGAATGAATATGTTAAACTACACACTGACACTGTCATCACCACTGCAATGCAGAAAACATGCTACAATTGAAATAAATGTGTTTTTACATTTTGATTATGACACGTAACTAAGGATAACTGTGCAAAAACGCCAAAAAACAGTATTACATTACATTACATTACACGATAAAGACTGTATATTCATCGGTATAGTTCCAGAGGTTTTGTGGAAGTCGCTATCCCTCTAAATCTCTTTCAGAACAAGACATAGTTTGTCAGCTGGGTGGGCAGGTAGTCAGAGAAATGCCTATGCTGAAGAGCCATTAGGAGAGAGAAAATGGAGAAATTCTACTGTCTGACAGCCACAGCGGTGCTCTGATCCAGACATCCCCCTGAGGGGACAGCAGAACACTCTGACAATCTGCTTCCCTGTCAGTGACATCCCATTTAAACAAATAGCTTAGCTTAGGTTGCTGCACCTGGGAAATACATGGCAGTGTTTTTGGCAAAACATGGCAACCACTGTGTGACTGATCATATCTAACTAACAGGGCCATTTGTGAAAGATTTTCACTAAACCCATTTTTAACGTAATACTTTATTTTTTGTCTACCATTAAAACATTACAGTATTCTACATTACAGTATTACAGTACATCACAGCTGGAACAACAAAGACTGCACATGTGCAAACACATTCACACCATAAATCAGATTATACTACAATATCATTACGCTAATCATTATTTTCATTAATATTAATTAATCTTCTCAATTTTCCTAAATTAACTATTTGGCCCATGACCCAGTAACAAACCTCCAGGGACGTTAAAATATATAATTGAACTTATACATTCATTCATTTTCTGTAATCGCTTGTCCTGTGAAGGGTTGCAAGGGTTACCTATCCCAGCCGTCATTGGGCGAGAGGTGGGGTACACCCTGGACAGGTCTCCAGTCTATCGCAGGGCTAACACAGACAGACACACAACCATTCACACTCACACGCACACCTACGGCCAATTTAGAATCAAAATTTAACCTAACGTGTCTTTGGACAGTGGGAGGAAGTCAGTGGGAGAGAACCCACACAGACACAGGAAGAACATGCAAACACAGAAACTGGATTCGAACCTGGAACCTTCTTGCTGTGAGGCATCAGTGCTAACCACCATACCACTGTGCCGCCTATATTATATAACTATATATAACTATAATTAACTATTATTATAAATATCTGTACATTTCACAACTGAGAATTTAAGCGGAGGAGAATAAATTTGTTGTGAGTACGTACAGATACCCTTTGAAATCCAAAAAGAGGAGTGAAAGAGATGCAGGGGAGCCACCAGTTAATGTAAATAACTGACTGCTTCTGTGAAAACTCCCAGTTAGTTGGACATATGAGAGAAGCCACACTATCAGCATCACTGATCTGCCTCCCGGTAATTACATTCACAAGGAGAGAACAGATACCCTTAAAACACTGCCAGTATGGATAGACAGATAGATAGATAGATAGATGCAGTAGCCATGGCAACAATAGAAGAAGGGTATGTATGGTGGAAACAGACAAATGTGATTGCGAGCGATACCACTCATTAGAGTCCTCTAGAGATCAATCTTTTCTGCTCTTGCTGCGTTTAACACTTACACCAATGCCGAGTGTGCAGCTGTGTTCACACTCCAGATGTTTTTGAACTGTCAGGCGCGTCACTGATCAACAACATGAATAAGGCAGAGAAATCAAAAGAAAGTGAAGTTGTGTGCTGAACACCAAAACAGACTTACAGGTGAGGAAGCCCAGCTGTTTCTCCCATCGCACTCTTCTATGACTGATGTTGTGGCAAACTCCACTTTAGGGGGAATTCCCTGGAGACAGACAAGACAACAGAACACACACAGACACCTTTAAGGGGGATGAAGACATAGGGACAGATAACAGTGCGGCCTGAAACGCAAATGTATAACCACAAATCTTCATTCTGTGCCTGGGTTGAGAAAAACAAAGTGCAGAAAAGGGAAAGGTGCCAGTGATATTTAAATAATACGGCTTTTGGCAAGAGACATCTAAATTACTATGTGGCGCTCAAACACAAACACATAAAAGCGGTGGGGGTGGGGTGGGGGCCATTTAAAGATGCCAGTTAGAGCCTCAGAAGACAAGGGGAGGATGGAAATGTCATGCAGAGATGAAGGATGAAGAGCAGAATGAGAAAGAAAGAGAAAGCGATAATATAACAGTAAAAAATATAAGAACCGACTGAAAAGACAGGAAGTTCTCGGCTTATTTTTCTTGTATGTATGACCAAGAAAGTTTACAACTGCATGCCATCTTGTAGAAGAAACTACTTCTGAGTCTGAGAGAAGGTGGTGCTTTTGAACTGGTTATCTCCGCAGTGTACCTGCTTGTCATGTACACAGCTATAAGAGCCGCCGGGACTAGGACGAGACTCAGTTAGAGAAAGCAACAATCTTCCCCAGTGTCAGAATGACACATGTAATATTTTTGTCCATCAACCTGGATCATATGATGAGCGCAATGCGGGGTCTCTCTGGCATCTGAATTACATTTAAACGTATCATCTGACACAAAATGTGTGCTATTTGAATTTGCTATAGTCGCTCAGGTCCCTGTACAGGACTGAAATATACACTGATTAGCCATAACATTATGACCTATGTCCTAATGCTGTGTAAATCCCTCTTTTGCTGCCACAGCAGCCCTAACCCGTTAACGCATGGACTCGTATAGGCCTCTGAAGGTGTGCTGTGGTATCTGGCACCAAGATGTAGCAGATCCTTTAAGTCCTGCAAGTTGTGAGGTGGGCCTCTGTGGATCAGACTTGTTTGTCCAGCACATCCCACAGATTGGAATGATTGGACTGAGATCTGGGGGATTTGGAGGCCAAGTCAACACCTCAAACTCATTGTTGTGTTCCTCAAGCCATTCCTAGACCGTTTTTGCTTTGTGATTGTGCACATAATCCTGCTGGAAGAGGTCACTGCTTTCAAATACAGTAGCTTACATCACTGAGGCCTAACCCTGTTGCTGGTTCACTGCTTTTCCTTCTTTGGACCACTTTTGATAACTACTGACCACTGGTGAAACCCTTACAACAGCGGCCGTTTTTCTTCTTTGCTGCTTCAACTAAACTAAGGACAACATGTTCACTTTCTGCCTAATGAGGACAGCTGCTTCAAAGATCAGCTGAATCCCACTGACAAAACAAATGCCACAACAATGGGATAATCAGTAGTCATAATATTACGGCTGATAAGTGGATGTGTTACACTCAGATCTGTATTTATCCAACTACTAAAAATAATATTTTGAACAATTAACAGTAGACATTGTGGAAAACTACTACAACTACAAATACTGTTAAAAAATTTGCTTTCTGTGTAACTATACTTTTTTACAGATCAAAGTGCTATTTATCATTTTATTACCGGTATACATCAGAAATGCATTATATAGTAGTTAATTTCACATTTATGCTTTATGTGCATGCCTTGTTAAACTTTGCCTTTTACCTCATAAAGATTTTTTGGAGATTGACTTCAGTCAGAGAGTATAAAGATGTTTTTAACAACCTTAAAAATATTTAAGGGTAAACAATACTTGTATATTAATGGTTAAAATAACATAAATGTTTGTGGAATATATTTTTGATATGCAATAACGTCTTCTTAAATAATGTACAATATAGAAAATATGGGGTAAGTCTGTATCTGATTGAATAATCATTCGTTACCCTACAGGCCACCAGAAAAATACACTAAAACACATACTGCTGTAAGTATCAGTAAGTTACTTGATAAATGTGCCTTATTGCCCACACAATTTACACAGCAAATTATGTTTTTACAATGCTGAAGCTCTAAAGTATCCTTAAGTGTAATTCTAAGTCTGCCAAATAAAGGCCCAGGTGTCAGAAGGAGGATTAAGGAATAAAAAGCACAAATTGAAAAATGCTTACGGGAAAGGAGGGCGATCTTTTCATCAGTATTTCTCTTTCTGCAGCTCTGGAGCTCAGTCTGGGACCAGGGTACAGGAAATCTCTGGTGCTTTCCTCCATTGTGGCGAGGATCTCACCTTCTGAAAAAAAATCACATACCAACACAAAACAAGCCCACACACATACATACAATCTAAGTTAAAGTTGCTGTTTTTGCAGTGTAACGACAGGATACAGTGGGGACTGCGCATGGCCATATGGCATCATCAGAAAGCGTACCTGGAGGCACCGACTGAATCAGCTCAAAAGATGTGGTGTCAGCTAAGAGGAGGGAAAGCATAAACAGACTGTGAGCTAATGATCAGTATCTCAACTAATAGCTTATAAGCTTGCGTATGGTAGCCTTCAGGACAAAGAGATGAGGAAGCAAATCCCAGACGGCCATTTACCTTCGAGGAGGTCAGCTACATCAGCAGGGTCAACAACACCGGGAAAAGTCTGGTAAAACAGACAGAGTACAGACAAAGCAAATCAATACTTATAACAAGATCAGGCAGACAGAGAAAAGAAGGTCCTTTTATCAGGAGTCGGGGTGGTAATGTTAAAACTAGAAGGTTGGCTCTAAATAATAATCTTTTCATGCCCTTATGACTAATCTGTGTGTGCAACTATGCAAGAACATAAAGGAGAAAAATAAATAAATAAATAAAAACTGAGACAGATGATCTTAAATTCACTGAAGTTCAAGGATTGTGACATAAATGCTCTAACGCTCCCACCATCCCTTGTCCTGAATCTATCTTGATAATCTTGTGTCCTAGCCAGGGTGGCATTCTTTATTTTTGTATATTGTATTATTCTCACCTTGACAAACACCATTTCGTGGTGGAACTTTAAAGGGAAGACCGGGGGCAAACAGGGTGTCTTCCTGTACTGGCCCATGCTGCACACACTGAGGTAGATATCATTCTTCCTAGTAAGGAGCACTCCTGGGCATGTGATCTGCACATGCACAAAGCAACATGTCACACATAAGCTGGCATCAAGGACAAAGCAAGAAAACAGTGGACAAGACTGAACTCAGGACCGGGCTCTGGATTCAGTGGAGTAAGTGGATATAGAGGAGGACATGGGCCAATCTGTCACATATCCTGAACAGACCCTATCACACCTGTAGTAGGCTATTGTGACTCTAGGTCTCCTTTAGTCAAGAGACTGCTGGACCGACCAAAGAGAAGCATTACCGTCTTTAACATCAGCGTAGTTTAGAACGAACTGACTGGATTTACACCACACCTACACGACTACCTACTTCCTCTGGACAATATTTGTGTCTGTATGTCTATAAATTCACTTTATCATATCACTGTGTGCAATAATATATCTTTTTTAGGAGCAATGCTCCTGTTGAAGTTATAAATATTCATGGCAGTCATGATATTTACAGTGTATATTCACTTCCACATTGTGTTAAAATCCAATTTTAAGTTCCGTTGTATTTTTTTTATATATATATATATATATATATATTACATTTCCACTTGGAGATCAATAAGGTGTTATTTACAGCGTTAACAATATACTAACAATTCATCAACTATCAGAGCAACAGGTGTGTGCAGTCTTCCTCGCCAGTAAGGCCCCTTCACGACCTGACAGGATGATTCATTTCATGACAACCAACAACAAACAACTATTCTACAGATACTGCTCATTAGAGAAAACAAATAGCTACACTACAATTTTATTTTGCTCATATTGAAACAAAAATACAAAACCGTTAGCACCAGGAAAGGCAGGAAACATTTTATGTTTTTAGGTAAATGTCTAACAGTGAAGGTTTAATGAAGTGAATCTTATCGTCGCCAGCATAATCGATAACGTTATTGATAATATTCAGGAATCTATATTTATGCTTAACTAATAAATATTAGCTATCTAATGGCTAGTATTTATTGTATTAGCCTTGCTTTACGTTAAGTTACGACGGTTAGCTTTAGCTTGTTAGCTAACGTGTATTTAGGGAACCTCTAGTTGCTGGTGGTAGAGGATGTAACCAGCTAGCTAGCGTACATAAACTAAGCTATGGGCAGCGGGTTATTTTCTGAATTTTGTAACAAAGGAGCAGCACGAAGACGAACTTACTGCCTGGATGTTCAAGTGTACGGTACATTTCAGAGACCTGCGACGCACTTTAGAGGGGGACTGCTGCTTCTTCTTCTTCACTGAGGCCATTCATCCAACTTTTAAAGTTCGTTGTCATAGCTGCCAAACAGCAACAGTCACGGAGCGGATGTGGAATCACGTGATCAAACAGCAGCCAATCAAATGCGAGCTCTCTCTATCTCAGTCTCTGCCAATGCGCCATCAGCATCACAATGTTTGACATACTGTAGATTTGTGTAAAAGCTGCTGAATTTAAGACATAAAATGTCTTCTTAATTAACACTATTAAACGGATTTAAAGCTTATATCACTATATAGATATTTACACATGTAGTTAAACAATAAAAAAGGTTAAACAAGTGTTTTTCATATACTGCAGGTATATACATGAAAAAAACAGTATTAGATTTCTCAAAATTGTTACAAAAGACCAATGAGTACAACATCAGTATGTTGTAGGATTTAATGACTGACCAAACAAACAAAATAAATAAATAAATAACACTGTTCAATGAATTCATTCAGTAACGATGGCTGAGGCATGCATTTTTTACATAATACAAAGAGCTGCCAAATGAAGGCCCCTAAGGATTTTTAGATCTATAACCAGTCCATTTCCCATTGGTATTCCACATCTCATGTTTTCTAGTCACTAAATAGTCCAAGAGGAAGCTTGTTCTGATCTTAGTCCTACAAGTACCAACCATCCCTCTGTTACCAATCTGTGCAAACAAGTCCTTATATCCAGGGAGATGTGAAGCTTATAAATGCAGTGAAGTGTAAAGGACCCTCCTGCCACAGTGCTATGCATTTTATACATGCTCAGTCTGTGTCCGTGTGCCTGTCTAGCGCCTGACACTCTGGCTCTTCTCCTTTTCTCTGTCCGCTGTGTCTCTCCCAACGCCGTTGCCCCTTGCGTTGCTGTCGCCTGTCTGAGGCATCCCCTCAGAGCTGGAGAGAAAAACATATTGAATGACGGGTACAATGGCATGAAGATGAGGAAACAGCAAAACAAAAATACGTTCAATAAAGATTTTGTGTCAGGTTAAAGTAATCGCGATGCCATGCTGCTTTACCTTTGAATATGAGTCGGTCTGTTGTCCTTGATCAGGTTGTTGAGTTTGTAGTAATCCAGGAAGGTTCGAGCGACATTCCTGCCCAGCTTCGTGTCTGATGACAGGGAGTTAAAGCTAACAGTTTTTGTATGAGCCTTGGTAACAGCTCTCATTTCGGAAACAAGAGATTATAGAGCAGATAAACATGACCTGTGGGAAAATATAGAGTGAAACTGCACAAACTAGTATTTTATACAAACAATGTGTTCGTTAACTATATATAATGTGAACGGGATCACTCAAAGTGATGAACCCGTATCAAGAATCATCCACTAATCGTTCTGCCTCACAGAGCCTTAGCCCCTCTGAGCTCATTTATCCAAAAAGCATTTTAAACGCCTTTTGGATATACCATTACCTGGATGACTGGGAACCTTCACAGACAGACAGACACTCATTTATTGCCTGTAACTCTTTAATATAAACACTGTACACTAACTGCCCAGCACCAAGCAACAGCTGGCGGACTTCATTAAGCAAATAAAGATCCCCCACATTCCCCTCGCAGATCAAAACCCAAGTTAAAAAGAATGCAACAGAAGCCCAGAAACAAAATGAAGCTGCTTTAGCTGCTAAATGTCTCCTGAATTATACAAACTTTATCAGGTGGCAATATTCCTCTGTTGTGTTTATCTTCCCCTCAAGCAGCAAGAAACAAACCATTCATACAAGTTTACATTAATCCATCCCTTTTCTCAGCAGATCATTTGACTTGTCAAATGCAGATGCATTAGTAATACCGCTATTAACTGATGCATATAATTGCATTAATTGCTTGAACGGAGGCACGGTTAATGGTATTAGCTCCATATGCGCTTTCACTGCTTTGACAAGACAAATTGAACTTATGTAAAGCATCTGAAAGCGCTCTGTAAGTAAAATGTTACAAAATGACTACGCATTCAATTCATTTCGGAAGGATAAAGAAATATTTGTGATTTTGTTTTTTGTTTTTTCAGACAGGTTACCAGTCAATCACAGGGCTAACACAGAGACACAGACAACCATTCACACCTACGGCCTATTTAGAATCACCAATTAATCTAACGAGCATGTCTTTGGACTGTGGGATGAATCTGGAGCACCAAGAGAAATCCTATGAAGATTTATGGCATTCTAAATATTTAATATCTATGATTTATATCTGCATGAAGCATTCAAACTAGTAAATCTCCATTTTGATTTTAGGCACATAAAGTAATGCTTAAAAACAGCCAACACTGTCAACACACCCAGTGAGGTACAGTAAATAACTAGGGACAAGCGTCTGGAGAAATGAGCGGTCTAAATCCTCAAGTTACAACACACCACTGAATTAAATAAAGCTAAATCAACTGCATTTCACTCACGTCGGCCAAATGCATGATGCTGGTATGAATCAGGCAAAAGCAATTACTTATACACCGAGGCCTAATTTAAATTCAGAGGTGTGTGCACACATCATCCCCCTGCCCAATTGTCCCTCGCTACATTAGGGACAATATCAATAACTTGACTGCTTTTATAAAATAGCTGCGTGTCCGTGAGTGCTGTTGCAAAGCCTGTAATCATTAGACTAGCGAGTCAAGTAATGATGTCAGTCAGGTTCAGATAATGAAGAAATAGCGAACTGCTGAATGCCAACAATGCTCCCAATCACAGAGAGTGAGGATATAATAAATGCAGATAAATAAGAATAACGTCACTACAGTAAAACAGTATCAGCTGCCAATCCATTTGTCCAGCCCTTTAAACCTGCCTCCATCCTTATTCCACCATGCTCCATCCATACAGGACATCCATGCACGGCGTTCATATAGATCCCAACAACAAAACAAGCAGATCCATAAAGGTTTTTTCCCTCATCTTGCGGCATTGATGTTTAGTTACCTCCATTTTTCACCACGCTGGAGCATGATGGAACAACACGGAGACATAATCACTCACTTTCTGTCACTTTCCCCTGTCATTACCTTGTTGATACTCAGATACGACCTGTCGTCTGCTGAACTATCTATCTGTCACAACCGTGTGATTAAAACAACCGGAATGCAGAAAAAAGATAAAAAAAATAAAGAAAAACAAAGTGATTATGGTCTGGTCATTTTTTTCAGTTTCTGGTAATGATGAAAAAAAATAAAATAGCTATACATAAATTCTTGTCACTACAAACAATTGCCCAAAAGCTGTTAGCTTGTAAACCATCCATCCATAGTTTGAGCAGGCTGTCTGGACATACACTTCTGGACTGGCACACAAACATAACACTATACTTGGCAAATTAAGTATGTAAATATGCAAGCAAGCCCCTCTGTAGCAAGTCTGTCACCTTGGCCTTTGATGGTGTATTAATGCGTATGATCAAGAGTCTGCTCAGGACTTCATTCTTCACTCTGCAGGCTGATGGCAACACGCTCCACACGACTCCAGATTCTATGTTTATACCCCATCTGGCTGTTTGTCTGTGAGTCCTGCATCTGGTCAGACTCTCTCTCTCTCTCTCTCTCTCTCTGCATGATGGGATGTCAGGCCTCACAGTCTGCCTCCCTAAACCCAGCTAGATGATGATACAGATTAAGCTGAAATAAAGCTACAGATCAACAAAAAGAAAAAGGGTGACGTACTGCTAAACTTTGACTTTATGGTGTTATTCAAATTGGTATTTATATAGCTCGTTTCTACTTACTGCCACTCAAAGCACTTTGCAGTCACAGTGACACATCAACCCACTCGTTCACACAAGCGCACACACATTCACACTCCTGCGCTAAGCACTGGGAGCAACTCGGGCAGGGGTTCAGCGTCTTGCTGAAGGACACTCCAGCATGTGGTCCATGTACCGGGGACAACCCGCTCTGTGTACTAAACCCACGCTGCCCTCGTGGTGCAGCTGATGGGATTGTGTACACACATTATCCCGCTTGCCCAACTGTCCCTCGCTACATTAGGGACAATATCAATAACTTGACTGCTTTTATAAAACAGCTGCGTGTCTCTGCGAGTGCCGTTGCAAAGCCTGTAATCATTAGACTAGCGAGTCAAGTAATGATGACAGTCAGGTTCAGATAATGGAGAAATAGCAAACCGATGAATGCCAACAATGTTCCCAATCTCCAACAGTGAGGAAAAGATAAATTTAGATAAATAAGAATAACGTCACTAACACAGTTCACAGGAGTGCACACACATTCACACTCCTGCGCTAAGCACTGGGAGCAACTTGGGGGATCAGTGTCTTGCTGAAGGACACTCCAGCATGTGGTCCATGTACCGGGGACAACCCACTCTATGTACTAAACCAATGCTGCCCTTGTGTCTTTAATGTAGTCAGTCAGTATTTAGTAAAACATTAGAATTTAAGGTAGGGACACTATCTATCTATCTATCTATCTATCTATCTATCTATCTATCTATCTATCTATCTATCTATCTATCTATCTATCTATCTATCTATCTATCTATCTATCTATCTATCTATCTATCTACACCCTCTCCGTATCCTTGATGTCTTCACTCTGACCTCTGGAAAGTTTTTGGTGTTTTCCTTCGTTCTCTTTCATCAGCAGAGCTTGGTGCCAGTCCTGAGCTCTTTGGCCAGGCACGCTCAGCGACAAAAATATCTCCCGGACCCCACCGTGCGCAGATGGCCTCTCAGCTTGGCTTGTCACGACTCACCGTCTATTACAGGAGGTTTTGTGATGGACGGTCAGCTTCTGAAGGAGAACTTCTTCCACAGGGTACACGGTCGGAGACACAGAGGATGCCCTCGCTGCTGCCTGGCCCGTTGCCGGGGGAAACCGTAGGGTCCGGGATGAGGCTGTTACTTCAGCAGGAAGCAAAGTGTGTGCGCGAGCCAGGTAACAGTCGGCGGGCTGTGCGTGGATTATAGTAAGTGGGTGGTGGTGGAAATACTTAGAAAAGCTGCTTCAGCTGCTTCAGTCCACATCCAAGCAGTGTATAATGAATTAACACACAGACTACTGTGTCATCTACTTCACTGGCCCTCAAAGCACTATCATTAACACTGTGTAATCATTATCCATCACTGGAGGTCATACAAGTGTGTGTATGCAGTCTGTCTGCATCTTGCCTCTCTGTCGCTGAGGTCCATGAGGTGTATTCTTTAACATCTTGGTACATATAATGGTCTTGTCCAATCAATAGCAGGTCACTGTCATGGCTCAAGGGCATGCCGGCATAGACCCTGACGAGGTAAGGGACACGTGAGACAAAGGGGATGGAAGGGCGTTGTTTACTGCAGCTGTTTGCTGTCAGCACCGCATTTAGCAGGTTTCAGCACCGTGTCTCTCGTGTCCGGTCCTGCCAGACAGGCAGACAGACAGACAAGGTGACGAACGAACAACAAGGCCCCCCAGAGGTAAAGCGAACAAGACACGTGGAGAATGCTGTCTAGATCAGACGGGAGTTAACAAGGAGACACGCAAAGGGACATTCAAGCCATCAATACAGGCCACTGACAGGACCTGTCACTGGCCTGACACGCAGAGAGCTAATTATCAATGCTAATTAAGAGGCTAGTCAACAACAGCAATACAGAAAGGGACATTTTTGTCCCCAATAGCGAATCAACAGATTGCAAGACCTCACGTCCTGTTGCCCAAAGGGACAAACAAGAGCTGATTAGATCCCCGGCATGAGGAACTGTCACTGTCAAGGAGACATGCTCTGAAACTTGAGTAACAACATGAAACAAGTGTAACAAAGGAAGCTGCATTCTTACAGTACGCACTGAGAGCTGTTTCTACTGCTCTGAAAACAGAACATTGATACTCTATTTATAAGCTCGCTATTAAATTAAAGAGTTATACTCATTTGGAACCACCACACACTGGTTCAGAAAGTGAATAAAAATACACATACAAACATCTCATTTGGTACCTGTGGTTTACACCTTCATGTCTTTACGTTGCTTCTTATCACTGTCATAAATCCTTTACATTTTCATTTTTAGAGCCGCCACTCCTACGGTTCGACACTTCTATTTATTACAAAACATTTCAACTTTGTTCACATATTACACGGCACTTCCTACAACTCTGCTACTTTCACTGACATCTTCACCAGCTTTCAACCAACTGTTCAGCTTCTTTCAAGACTCCTTCCCATTGATTGCACTTTGGTCGACCCTTCCACTCTTCACACTTTGATTATTTAAATCCTCCCCTCCGTTCTTGGACTTGAACTGACACGTTCATTTTAACTGCCAGCTTAGCTTTTTTAACAACTTGAATTTTGACTTCCACTTCAGCTTTTTCATTATTTACACCATTGCAAATGTTTCAACTGCACATTTTCAGCTGTGAGCACAATTTGAATTTTCTTCAGTTTAAAAACTTTCTCAGGCTTCCCGAGAATATCGGCCTTATCGGCATATAGGGAAAATTACGACAGCACAACTGGAGGTGTGCATGCGTGCCTGTGGATCTTTGTGAGTGCTCATGTGAGGACACCTGTTCATCTGGGCATGGCAACAATATTTGAGCAATCAACCTGTGTGCATAAATGTGAGCGTCTCTGCGTGTGCCTGCTTGCATATGTGAGCACCTCTCCGTTTGTGCATGTCGGTGTGATATGATGTGTATGATGTGTGGTAGTGAAGCATATTTTCCTCCAGGCTATATCATTTGCATACTTGTCACAGCCTGTCCATTGGGTGTCAGGCTCACTGATGCATACCGTGGTCCATTGGCATTCATGGAGCCCCACTGCTATGTTGAGGTTCACGCAGAGTGTTTTTGCTTTGGCAGTCAGACATCATGCACACGTGGAGAGAGTGGGGTTTGTGTATGTGAGAATGCACACATGTACCATTAGCAGTAGTCAAAGCCAGCTGGCCAGGCTTTCACTCCATGATTATATCAATGCATCTACCAGTTTGCTAATGTCACACAGTACTGATGAATAGCCTAACAGAGGTGCACTTGACTAGCTTGTTAATTAGCATGTATCTCTCCGCTGAAGGGAATGAACAAACTTGCAGGAACGAAACAAAACATCAGCATGTCCGTGTTGAAAGTCAAAAAAATGTGGGGAAAACTCAACGTGTGGAAAACACAAGAGCAACATTTTGCCTTTCCAAGTTTTTTCAGTAATTCTTCAAAGTCACACAGACTGCTGTCTCTCCACAGCACAAAAAAAGAGCACACGCACAAGGTAAGTAGGCTCCCAAAGGTCACATAGAAATACCCACACACGTAGAGTTGCGCACACAAACTCACACCAGAAAACGTCAAGCTGAGCTTTGAACAAGATCCCAGATTCTCTCAACCTTGAACCAGTCCACTTTCCAGTTCAAACTTCACAGTCTGAACCGGAATCTGTACTATACTGTACTACATCAAAATAAACTAAACTAAGAAAGACGGAAAACTGTTTAAATCTAGTCCAGGAAGTCGTAATGTAAGTAAGACTGCAAGTCACTTAAATGACATTATGTAGGCATTAAGAAGAGATGTACACATGGAAGGACACAGGTGTTAAATGATCAGAGGACAAAGACAAGACAGACTCACAATAGAGGTTGTCCCTGCTGTTTCAGAGAAGACTATTCTCAGCTTGACTAGATGATATAATGAGCTGTTATGTTCTGGGTGATGAGATGAGAAGAAAGGACAGAACAGAGGAGAGAGGAGGACGGGAGAGGAGAGGAGAGCAGGAATCAAAAAAAACAAACACACACACATCGCATCACACCTTTTCTGCGCACCTTCAAACTGTGACAAAAGTCTCGGCTGTGAGAAAGGTTAAGATTTCAATTTAGGTGGCCGCGAGTCACAGCAGAGGAGAAGGAGAGGCAGGAAAGATGAAAGGGTGAGGGCAGCACATTTGGAAGGTGGTAGGAGGTGGGGGCCAAGGTTTTTATTTATTTGTCATGTATTAGTTTAGAGGACTGTGTGTGCGTGTGTGTCAGGTGAGAAAAGTGGAAGGGGAGGGCTGGAGGGTGGGGGCGGATGTTAAAGGTCTCTGTTGATGATTTGCACGCTCCATCGAGCAGACTGCTGGGGCGTAAAAAGTGACATGGTCGGTTCCTTCAACCTGCCTGACCCCAATCTCCACTCTACACCAGGTCCCCGTGCAGAGCTGCCCGCCCCGTGGAACGCCTCCTCCTCGGTCACCTCCCTTTTCACAGCTCGACACAAATACACGCCCCAAGAAAACAAAAAGGAGGTCCACTCACCGGACCTCTCATCCTCATAATATGACCTTCACTAGGAATCTCAACAGACACGTAGGCAGGAACACGCCTCACCCTTTTTTTTTCATATCTCCAAAACGACCGCCGCCATCTCAAATGAAAACGCAGCGGGGAATTTGTTATAAGCAGTTTGTTTAGCACAGCCAGACACCTGTCTCCTCAATTTGACACTAACTACTGCACTACTCCTGTGTGCATGCACGTGTCCGTACTTTTATTTGGGCATCACGAATATATTGCAGAGACCTGAGATGTTTCTGTGAGAAGCATTAAACACTGCATCTTAAAAAGTAGAAGTTAGGCTTGTGTTTTCTTGTCCCTCTCCTGTTTGTCATCATATTACAGTTTTAAACATTACCATAAAGACTTCCAGTTAACCACATGCAGAACCGGTCTTTTTTATCACTAACCTTTCATGCATTAATAAATCGTGACTTGTCACATCTAAGGGGAGGACGACCGTGCCAGCTGTTGGCACTAGAGGGCACTAGGGCTACATCTATATCCACCCACCTCTCCACCTGCAGAGTATGTGTAGGGGAGCACATACTTTTCATATGTATGGTCCTTATCGCTCTCTCTAAATCTCTCTTTCTCCCTCATCTCACTCACTCTATCGGTAAGATCAGTCCACCATCGGGCATCTCTCAGGAGCTCTTCAGCTTTGAGAAGGTCAGGAAGGGAAAACTTCCTCCATTAAGGCACCTGTGACCTTCGGTTACCGTGATGAATGTATACGTGTGTGCGCTCCTATGTGTGTGTGTGTGTGTGTGTGTGTGTGTGTGCATGATTGCAGTTGACGGGGATCTCGTTTGCTGTATTGTTCCATTGTTTATCGCAATCAAAAGATTCAACTGTGCGCACACTCATCGCCACGTATGCCAGCACAATCCCCTTTCTCCTCTCTTCTTTGTAAATGAAATCAATAGATGCAGCTATCACATCCCTATTCTGTCACCGCACATCTGTCGCAACAAGGGGCAACAAAAGAGCAACATGCTTTTCTAGTGAGCACACATGACCTGATACACAAACACACTCCACCCCAACATACACACACACACGCACTCACAACCAGGAACATAGACATTAAAATAACGACTGCAATGATTTCAACATCAGCTGTCTTGACTTCATTCAGAGATTGTTCTCTTCCTTCCACGCACAGAGTTCACACACGGTGAAGGATACACGTCTCTTCAGTGTAGGGCACAGGAGCCGTGCTACCAGCGGTCATGTAGCTGTAGAAGGACACCTCGAGAGTGTAGCAGTAGGACGTGTCGTCGAGGAGACCACCGAGGAAACGTCTACCGGTACCGGCCTTCACCACGTCGCGGTTGAAGGAAGTGTTGGACTGGAAGAAACAGGAATTACATGTGAGGTGCTGAAGTGGTTTATGGATATTAACATGTCAGCAAACAACCGCGCTCCTGATCCATTTTTAAGCAGTATTCTGGAGCCAAGGTGTCTGGAGCCTATCTACACCACAAATACCTCTGCACATCTTAAATACTAAAGAAACTGTTTATTTTAAAATGTACCCTATCTGTCCAAAATTCCCCAGCTTCATCTTCCCGGTACAAAATGTTTTCCAAAGTCCCTGAAAAAGAAACGTTCTCAGACACAAACATTCAGAATAAAAACACGTTCGGCAAAAAGGTATTGCTTGGTGTCTTAGTTTACACTTGACTGTACTTACACAACACAGTCTGTGGTTTAAATGGATCTCTTACCGCCAACTTCTCTGCTAGGACCTGTGAGTGTTCCTGTGGTAATGGAGTCAATCTCTTTGAAATAAATAACGTGAGGTGTGAGGTGTCATCCCTAGGTACATGAGGACACTTTTCATAGAGTTTCAAAGCTTCCCGCAGTCGACACTCAACCATTTTACTGTTTATTGGTTCATGCTCACAGCTCCCATCCATATTGTTTTAAACGCCAATTTAATTCCCTGACAATCATCAAAGAACAGAGAAGTTAGCAACAACTTTATCAGCATAGCGGAGCACTTAGCGGTTAATGAGCTAGATATAATGTACAATCTAAGGAGCTGAGGAAAAACAAAAATAGAGTGTAATCTCTTTGAGTAAAAATATGTATTTGTTGTGATTACTGCATTAGATATCGGAAGTTAAAGAGACAAGATGGAATATTTCAGGTGGGCGGAAAGGGACTGAAGTTAAGTTGTAAGAATTTCTATTGACTTTACGGGGCATAGTCAGGGGAAGAGAAACTCTTAAATGTGAAAGGATACAAGAACTTTGAAAAAACATGTAGATGTGTGATATTTATATTTTTTAACAGGTTGTAAAAAGCTGGCAAACTGGAGCTGAGTTTTCACACAAAATCACTTAAAGTCATGAATTTTTATCATTTATCATTAGCTTCTCGCTTCTGGACTCTGGATAAGTCCGGAAATTTTGTCTGTCATGGTAGTGGCTTTTGAAAACTTTCTGTAATCCTAGTCATGTAAGTATCTCGTCAAGTGAGTTTCTGATGGATAAAACCCACAGCTGTTCCTCTTTAAACCGAAACGCCACCACCAGTCCTTAAGAACTGAAGAAGATACTTGGAGGAGTCTTCAAGGGACTCTACAAGTCCAGTTGCCTTCCTTTAACATTTCTGGGTAATCCTGTTTGGTTTACGTCGTGTTTCCTGCTTCTGTTTTGAACCCTCCACCCTCAGATTCACCTGTGCTCCGTCAGTCAGTGTATCTACACGGATCAGCCATAACATTAAAACCACTGACAGGAGAAGTAAGTAACATTGACCATCTTGTGACAATTCAATGTTTTTTTGTATGTGGAATTCATGTGGATGTTACTTAGACATGCACCACCCACCTAGACCAGACCAGGCACCCCCACCCCATAGCAACGACACTCCTTGACGGCAGCAGCCATCTCCAGCAGGATGGATGCTGATTACATAGTCTTCATTTGTTATTTAAAGCTAATGAGTCATTCATACTTGAATATTTCTCTGACTTGATTTTCTTCTACCACTAAAAATAAACAGGTGGTATTATTTCTACCAGAAATAATGGTGGTTGTCAGCTAGCTGTTAGTTAATGTGACAAAATTGATTAAAAGTCAAAATAAATTAATAAACCGAAACTTTTTCCTCTCTGAAGGAATCATGTCACATGGGTTAGTAGGATCTGTGTATTTTCTTGTTGATAAATGAAGGAACAAAGCAGCGATAATGTCAAATCTCTCCAAAGAAAACGCTTTCCAAGTGATTTCTTTCTCAGTAACTTATAGAGGGCAGCTTATTTTTTAAAAGACTCATACAATGTCATTACGAATATTAAAAAAACACACATCTATTTTAGGTTTGTGTGCGTAAGCTATACTACACAAATGTGATGCTGTCTTGGGAGGAGTGTGTAAAAAGTTTCCATTCACTG
The DNA here is from genome assembly GCA_005024645.1 of Planiliza haematocheilus. NCBI lineage: Eukaryota > Metazoa > Chordata > Actinopteri > Mugiliformes > Mugilidae > Planiliza > Planiliza haematocheilus. The sequence continues at coordinate 3,524,431 of SRSE01000509.1, forward strand.
TCACTCCACTCTGCTGCAGTTTCCTTGCTGAAATGCAGACTTGGCGGCCACCAGTGGGAGTTTGCCGTGATTGTGTTGTGCTGCTGCTGCTCTGGGCTTTAGGTAATGCTGAATGGGCAGAGGGACAAAAGCACAGTAAGGGAGATGACCCCTGGGCCAGCTGTCACACAAGCAATACAGAGAAAAAAAGAGAGAGAAATTCTCCTGAAATAGCATTTTACTCGTCCTTCGTAACACAGCACACTTTCTAGACGCTGACAATAAGTGACATTTCCATACATGTGTGGGCGAACATCCGCCTGTCCATCTTCTTTCTGTATCCGGGTTGGAGCTGGGTGTCAATGGGCAATAAAGGTTATTCTTTAGGATGTGTGTAAGTGGCTCTGCTATGAAATGTCACTGTCACTGACAAAAACGAAGGTCAGTGGAAGTGACACAGGGCTGAGATGAAATGGTTTAGTGAATAATGTATCTGTATGAAAAGGTTTTATTAGGTTCTAAATTTCCTCCCACATGCTCTTCTCTTCTGTACTTTAGTCCTCCACTCATTTCCAATACTTTAATTTCTTTCTTTGACATCTCTTTCTAACCTCCTTTAGTTTACACAATCTATCATGTCTAAATAAACTGGGTTTCACACACCTATGAGGATGCTATAGCACCACATATACAGAATGTCCTGGCCCACCTCAAGGCCATCGTCACAACCTACACATCATTGAATATGATCAGGCATAACATTATGACTTTATATCTAATTTTGTGTAGGTCTCCCTTGTGCCTCCAAAGCAACAGGATGTTGTTAGTGGGGGCCTTTGGGTCCTACGTGTTGAGGGAAGGGACCTCTGTGGATCATCCCACAGATACTTGATCAGTTTGTGATCTAGTGAATCTGGAGGCCAGGTCAACACCTTGTCCTAAACCGTTTCTGTGTGTGGGACTGCATCCTGCTGGGGATGGCTGCTTGCATCAATGAGTGCCATTGCTATGGGGTGGGGGTGCCTGGTCTGGTCTAAGTGGGTGCTACACGTCTAAGTAATATCCACATGAACGCCAGGTCCAAAAGTTTCCCAGCAGAGCACTGATGGTCAATGGTATTTACTTCTCCTGTGGTTTTAATGATGTGGCTGATCAATGTAAATGCACATTCATATTAATATGCATCTGCATTTTTACATAAATGTTACTTGATTCATATTATTCATCCTCTTCTTACTTGTCAAACATGATGTTCACAACATACTTTTCTTTTTCTCTCCATAGTCTCTATTCATATGCTGCAGCTGTTCTGGCAAACTTACATGTTGCACACCTAATACTGAATTCTAGCTGTTTTTTATTTAAATAATTCATAGCTTATTAAAAAATATTCCAGAGTTGCAGTCACTGGATGCATTTTAATATTTCATATGATTCATTTCTTATCACGCAACTTGTTTATTTATTTTTTCATCATCTAATTTTTTATTCTCACATGCCCTCCTTTCCTTTGTGGACAAGGTGAACCTTTGCTGAAATGCAGTCCTTTCTTCGGCATTCCTCTCTCCACAAATTGTTGGACACCACGTGTGTGTGTGTGTGAGAGAGAGAGACACTTTCAGGTGCCTTGTCAACATCCTACTTTGAATGAATGTAGATACAGCTGTTAGATTCCCAGTGCAACGACCATACGCAGACAGCCACATTGTGCGTGATTCACCCTTGAGAAAATTGTAAAATTGCATTCTTAATAAAGCCACAGTATCATTTGTTTTTGTTAATGTTGTGGCATGTCAGGTTAAATAGCACAGGGAACTGCCTAAATACGTTTTATTGTGATGAGAGATAAAGGTAATGTAACTGGTGAAACACGCACATATGAATGGTTGATGCTTCGTCACTTCATTAAAGCGCTAAAAAGAGTTGATTTGTTGGGTTTCACATGGCCAATTGGGCGTCGGTTTTGTAGCTTCAAATGACGCTAGCTGCTAGGTGGCTATGTTTACCCTATGAGCAACCAAAAATGAAGGGAGCTTAGCCAGTTGCATTGTCACAGTTGATCTTGAAGTGTTGCTCAAGCAGAAACTGTTGAAGCTAGCTAAACTTCGATTGTTAGCGCAGTCAATTTTCAGCTTCATTAAGGTTAAGTCAAAAATAAAGGGTAGCCAGTTGGTCTTTCACTGGCGTCTGAACACCATAAGAGAGTATCAGGTGGCAATTAATTTCCTCATTGCACACCAGTGTTTACTAAGAAAGCAGCTATTTCATGTTCTCTTTCCAAGCTAATGTCAAGGCTGAAGCTGGTGAAAATCTGGTGTTAATGCGCATCTGTTTGCTTGACTTACAAAGGAGAAGTCTGGCGCATTTTGGCACAGCAGTCTGGGGAAGACAGCCTGTCTCTGGACACGCTCCTCGTCCTCAAACACATTGCCATACATAAAGCCGTTCAGCATGGTGGAGTGGGCATGCACATCAATGTAGAACTCCAAGCTAACCCTCTGACGGAGGAAAAGAGAGAGAGAACAGAGGGACAGAGAGAAAAACAGGACATAAAAAACAGCAGGTTAGTTGGGATATTTTTCTGTGAGCAACAGTTTGTACCAAAGATTTTCCACTGAGAGTGAGAAAAGGCCTTTCTTAGCTCTGGGGAGACTGCGTCTGGGAGAGTCTTTCACCCATGGGATGACTACGAACCCTCCAGATACTGCGAACTGAGAATACGCTCATACCTGAAAGGAGCCAACCACCCAAACATAACTTCAATCAGACTGCCCTTCTGAAGGGCACCCCTTCAGTTCATACTGGGAGGAATATAGTGTAAATACACACACACACACACACACACACACAGTTTCTATCCTCTGTCACAAAAAGAAGCCAATACATACATTGTACAGATGCCCTATTGCACATTTCTCATTCATTTACTGTTCCTAAAGTTTGATTCAGTATGAAGTCACAAAAATACAACTTGCTGTACAGTGATGAAGTAGACGTGAATTCCTTAAAGCTTGTCAAACCTCATGTAAAATTCATCATGGCTCATAGCACCTCCATGGGTCACCAATGGGAGTGCGGCTCAACGCCCAGCGCAGTCACTGTTTTAAAATTTTTAGCACACTGATTCAATATTTAGTGTGTTCAAACTGGAAAAGTGACAATATGAACTCAGAAATGTCAGAATGAAAAGAGATTCAATTGATTGCTGGGAGAAAAAGCTGCCTTACAAAGCTGTGCACAAAGAAAATGGAAAAGTTAATCACTAATAAAAATAAATTCAGTAGTGCGTAGTGTTCCTTCAGGGGAAACAAAATATAAAGTCACTGATTTAAGCTTCCCTTCTTCAAAATTGTCTTTTGTGTCAAGGTGCATTTTGTTAAGGTAAACAAAACAAAACAAACAAACAAAAAAAAACGCAGTACTCATTTTAGGCAAAAATTTTAAGTTGCCAGAGTGATGGAGTTGCGGGTGGGAAGCCAGGGCTGTGCGAGACTCATAGCTGATTTGTTTCCTTTGGCAGACACAGCTACTTCAGTTCAACCACCACCGGCGACTCCTGCAGTGCATACAGATCTGTCAGAGATTCAGCTCAATGGAAATGCAAACTGTACACGCTTTATTCAAGTCTCTGTTTACAGGTTTTGCCAACTTCCAAGTCAGTTAGTTGGTTAGTGCTATCAAGGCAGACAACGCGAGATGATGGCTGATAGCGGCACCTTGTGCATTATTTTCTGTAGATTTCTTATATCTCAAGAAATGATAGCAAACAATACAGTTCTGTTTGCACGATGATAGTTACACAATCACTCACTAAGACACCTGCCCTGTTCTCCACCAGTTCTCTGCACACCAGAATTAATTTCACATCAATGACCATTATTTCTATAATCCTTGTCTGTTTCTTAACCCTGTGTCTCAAGGCTTTGGCTCTTCATGTGAGAATGAATACTTTCTACTGTCACACATCGTATTTCTTCTTATTAAACTCGACTAGCTTGGCCACTCTCCCTTTTGTCAAGTCACAACGAAGTGATGTTTTCCGAGGCAGACATTCAGCCGTTCGAACTCTAACTATATCACGTTACTGCTTCATTTTACATTTCCAGTGGGCTGACTACTGCTTAAAGTTAAATTGGGACAGTATAATTTTGGCTGACTTGTCGTGAGGATGTTGCTGCGCAATTTAGCTTGATGTAATTTAAGACTTCATTCATGACTCCACAGGACACTTGTTTAAATTAATAGTCCAATCTCCAAAACATCTATTATAATCCTTTGGCTTCAAACCTAAACCTATAGGACATGAAAACTGGCAAAAACAAAACCAAACAAAAAAACAACACCTTACTTGGCAAAAACACCTTCACTTCAGCCGTCGTAAACTGGTTCTGACAAGGGCAGGCATACAAGCCCCCACACCACCGCCCTTACAGCCATCCACACTCACCTTCTGACCCTTAACTCTGGGGCAACACCCACCAGCATCCCTCCTCTCCTCCTCTCTCTGTCTTATCACTTTCTTCCCCTTCTCCACTCTTCTTCCTCTCCCCTCTTTATCTCCTCGCCTCCCTCTTTCCCTCTCCACTCATTAAAGATTCAGCACCACACCTTGTTCCCTGTGGGTCATAAACAGGAGGACAGGAAGGGAAGAATGAGAGGGTGGAAAAGAAGAGGGAGAGATAGTGGGAGAGGAAGGGAGGGAGGGAGGGGAGGAAGGATGGATAGAGAGCGGCAGAGACGGACAAAAGACAAAGATGGAAAACGATGCATATGGTTGTGTGTGTGTGTGTGTGTGTGCGAAGAGGCAGGCAGGGAAGAGCAAACAGGAAAAAAAACACAGAGATGAGGGTGCAAAGAGAGAGCAACGGAAAGAATAAGTACGTAAAGACAAACAGAGAGGGGGAGAAATGAGAGAAAGACACAGAGAGATATAGAGAGACATAGAGATGTGTGCAGAAGGACTGGCAGAAGAGAGAGAGAGAGACCAGAGAGGAAGAGAGAGAGGGAAGTGGTGCTTGGGCGGCCCGGGCGACGCAGTGTGCCTGTGTTTGAAATTCCGCTCACAGCCAAAGCAATTTCCTGGCGGTGGCTGTGCTGTCAGCTGCTTGGCTGGCTGGCGGTGAAATATGGTGGCTGGGAGTCGGCCGCTAGCAGCCCCCGACAACCTGATGGATGGAGCCCCAGAGGAGAGGAACAGCAGCAGGAGAAGGTGGGGTGTGGTAGGGAGAGGAGGGAGCGTGGTGGTGGGGGGAGGGAGGGAGGGAGGGAGAAACAACAGAAAAACAAAAGAAGAAGAGCAAAAAGGGGAGAAAAAAAACTAAATGCAGCCAAGTGAGCATCAGTGATGAAGGGAGGTAGACAGAGGGGCAAATATATAGTGAGACATGAAGGAAGAGTTAAATGTGGAGGGGGTGGGGGTAGGGAGAGTATAAAAAGGTAGCAAGAGAGGTAGATCCAGGTCTGTTAGGCAGAGGAAGGAGGGTGGAAAGAGCTGCAACCAGCCAGCTGGGGTCTAGACAAGGGAAACCAGCCTAAAATCACATGGGTCTCCCCCGTTGGGTGGAGGTAGGGAGGAGGGAGAAGGGTAAAAGGGGGAGGAGATAGAGGAGGCTGGATTGGAAAAGGGTGGACAAGCAGGTGATCAAAAGTGACAGACGAAGCAGCGAAGAGGTTAACTGGCTGTTACAGGCTGGAGAACCTGGGGAATACTGAGCTGAATGACGCGTCCACAAATCTTTGATCTAGATTTTACTTTACTGTTGTTTTTCTTCTCAAGACTGCAACAAGTTGAATATGTAGCATAGTTAAGGGTATACAGGCATTACTTGAATTGGTGTCTGGGATTTAAACACAGCAACTAACAACGGATTAGCTGACTGACAGAAATTGAATCCACAACTGTTCTTTGATTACTATAATAATCGGAAACAACATAATCAGGCAGCAGGGTGGCGTGGTGGTTAGCACTGAGGTTGCATCTTCTCCCTGTGTCTGCGCGGGTTCTCTCTAGGTACTCCAGCTCCCTCCCGCCGTCCAAAGACATTCGTTCGTTAGGTTAATAGGTGATTCAAAATTGGCCATACGTGTGAATGGTTGTCTGTGTTAGCCTTGCCTGTCCACGGTGTACCCCGCCTCTCACCTGATGACAGATGGGATAGGCTCCAGCCCCCCTGCGACCCCTCACAGGACAAGCGGTTAGAGAAGATGAGTAAATGAGTGAATGTGATCTTCAGCCCTGCTAAGTGGCATTGTCATGATGAAACAGGAAGGATAGTGTCATGTGGACGGCAATCAAGACAAGAAGAAGAAATAGAGATTCAGAAACATATTTATAATCATAAAGTGGGGTTGAAGAAGATCAAACACACACAGATACATTGAGAACATACACGAAAAGAAGGCTAAGGAGCGAAACCTTCATCTTGCTGGTGGCATGATAGATTCAGGTCAAGTTTATCACGATCCCGATGCTAACCGAGAAGGTCTCAACATGCCGTGAAGTTCTCCTTCACAGCCCCACGTGAAGGACACTAAAGGAGCGGCATTAACAGCCATGGAGCCCCCGCAATGTCATGTCCAAGCTCACTACAATGCTCAGTTAATGCCCTGTCAATCAAACAGAGACGGTTCTGAAGGCCGCCCCCCCACTGTGATTGATGCTTCAATTAACAACTCGCTCTGACCTCCAGAATTGTTCATTTGAAATTGTAATTAAGCAATTAGGGGCAATTAAGAAACTGAGACTGCTGAATGAAAGTCAGAAGACAATTTTAGAGAGCGAGAGAGAGAAAGAGAGAGAGAAAGAGGGAGGGAGCGAGTGTCCAAATGAAACCTCTCAGACAGAAACAAAAGCCCCATCTTGCTGCAGAAACTCCAGGGAGCTCTCAACTTGTGGTGAACTTGCAGCGGCGGCAAACAGTTTAGTGTAAAACCTAGAAGGTCAAACGAATGAATTTTGTCAGACAAGTACTTATCTGCTGCATATTAATTAGAGCGGGGTGCGAGGGGGTGCGGCGAAGGCTGTAAACGCTGGGCTTATCTTTACACAGGAAGGAAAAGGAGCTGATTGAAGCAGGATTACAGGCTCCTGAATAAAGCTCTTGGCATCAGCAGCATACCTTTGGAGGGGAAGAGGAGCTGCTGCTTGCTCAGGAGAAAAAAGTTGGACATACCACTCATATAATGAATTTTATACAACGATAAATATATAAATGCCCGTGGGAGGAGCGTAATGTGGTTTTCGTTGTGCAAGATCCAACTAGTTGAAGTGGGCCAAAGTGGGAACAATAGGTACGTATGCAGTTTACAGCAATAGCAGAGTCAGATTTGGTCCTTCATTACAGAAAGAGGTAAACAACAACAGGCTTCACACGACAACTCGCTAATCACTATAATTCACTTGATGGCTGTACATGATACTATACTGGACAATTAATGAACAGCAGACATTAGAAGATTATACGTTACTGTTCCTGTGACGTGCAATTTGATCTCTGTATTTAATCCGTACATTTATGTCCACAAACACACAGCAGCCAAGGGAGCTCAGGGTGCAAGACGCCTTGCTCAAGGGCAGCTAAGCCATACACACCGAGGGGAAAGAGCTGCTCATTTACTGCGCCCTCACACGTTTTCTTTCTGTCAGTCCTGGGATTTAAACTGGTGACTCTGCAGACTCTGGAGTGGCAGCCGCCCTCCATTATATAGCGTGACCCCTGCAAACAGCCAGCTCCACAACGGCAGATAATAATTGAATATGTGTAAATTGTTGTTCAAGGCATGCGCCCCACTGCTACAAGCGAGGAAGAACATGAAATTAGGCTACTGATTCATTTTAGCACCATGCTGCTGATCTTACTCGTTCAGCAAAGTTATAGCTAAATTTCTGTTTTCCTGTTCAGGTTGTCAAACAATGTGTCTCTAACAAGAGAAAAGGCTTTCAGGATGAGGAGTGCACCACTATCTCAGATAAAGAGTTTGGCTGCAGTTGCTGAAGTACCGTTGATAGACACTCTGCTACACCTTCTAGGATCAACCAGTGAATTAATGTAGTATGAAGTGCTGCTGAAACTGTAAACGTAAAATCCCCTTAGCTTACCTTGCCTAACCTCCTCCTGCTCTTATAGGCCCAATTCAAACTCAACTCAATTGTTGTTGCTATGCCATTGCTGTTGTTTTTGGACGATAGCTGTTTGCAGCCACCAACATGTGTATGGTGAGTGAGCATCCAGTGTTTTTTAAGTTTCCCGCCGTGAAATAAAAATACTCATGATTGCACTGTAAAACTCAACCCAATATTTCCTTAGTTGGAGAAGCAAGATCAGGTCACAGGGGCGCATGGTCAGTGACCCTCTAATGATGCAGCATTGACAGAACATGGCAGATGGCATGACCTGCTTCATGGATGAGAGTAAATGACACAAAACTCTGCCTCCGTCTGTCTCCATCTATCTGATTTCTCTCTCCTCCCCCTCGCCCTCTCAGTCTGCACCGTGCTCTCAAATTGATGGTGGTATTTGTCTGTTTATGAACACAGAGGTGACTTGTAATCAGGCTGAATGGGCACAGGCAGCCCTCTGCTTCGGGCCTGTTAGTGCCACATAAGCTGCCACATCTGTTGGGAGGGCTTGCCAAGAGAACACAAGGAGGAGGAAGATAGTTACAGAGAGGAAGATGAGATAAGAAAGAACAGCTAAGAGGGGTAAAGAGGGGAGGCATGGAAAATAACAATTGGGAATATGTAAAAAAATTAAGATAAGGTAAAATCCTTTGAACCAAGTTCAGAAAAACAGCATAAAAATTTCCAGGCTATGAGAGCTTCATCTGTGTCTTCCTGTGAAGAGCAGACAATTCAGCTTCCAACAGAGAGAGAATAAAGAGAGGGATGAATGAGGGATTGAAACGACGCGGGGATGATGGGGAAAAATTGGCCGTAAATCTCAGAAATGGATCAGAAATGGTTGGCTGACACCAGAGGACATTTTAACGCACATAGAGAGAGGAGAGAGAAGACAGGGAGGCGGAGAGAAAGACACACCAAAACCGCACACGCACACACAGGCCGCCAACTTCACACATAAAGCAAATCTGACCATTGAACGAGAAAAAGAGGCAAAAGAGAGAGAGAGAAACCGCAGAGCAGCGGAGTCACACAAGGAGGGCATCAGGCAGGATTTCAAGGTGCAAAATCCATCTAGGCGCTGTGACAGCACCTAATACATTTGTTTCAGATAGAAAATTAATTTTCTAATATTAAAAAGGTCAAAAATAAGCCGGGGAAACAATGACCTCTTTGTCATCCTTAACAAATTATCCAAAATGGCAGTGTCAGATTGGTGGGGATACATCGGCCGGTGATGAATGCTTCTGGTAATCAGCCAATCAAAAAGAATTCTTCTTCTGCTTTTGATAAATGAGCTGGAAAAGCAACGCTTTAGGAAAGAGATGGGTCCATTTGTTTCTTTGGTCTCTTTTCCTTTTTTTCCCCACCCGCCTCTCCATTTCTCTCTTTTCAAAACAAACAACAGGGTATCTTGGGAACAGATTATAGCTTCTTGCATCACTGACTCTTTCAGCCATTTTCCCTGCTGACCAATGTTCAGCTGCAGATGGCAAATGATGGAATTTTATGAAACAGTTTGACTGGAGATGGATGGAGAGAAAGTTATCGACCAGCTTACAGGCAAACACATAGAAGTCATTCACACAACAGAGCTGCATTAAGCATTTTTAGATGACTGGGCCCAAAACAACAACAAAGACAGCTCAGCAACAGCACTTGTTATCTGGTCATTAACCCCTACCACACCTGTGTCTCTTTGGTCACTAAAAGAATAAGGTTTCCATAACATATACAGTCACTCACCAAAACATGGGTACACATGTGACGCCAAATGCGTTCTGATATAACCGTCTCTGACAGTTATAATGTTCAGTTCATGTTGAAACAGCATCAAGCCGGTCACTTTTTAAACTGTGCAGTCATTGTGGAGGTTGCAGTTTGTGCTGCTGGACTGAATTAAACACTAAAATGAGGCAAAATAATAGAAACATGTGTCGGTACAACATTTCAGTGTCAGGACAAAGTTGCTACTGCTATGGCTAGCGTCTGTGTATTTCCAAATTGTCCGAACAAAATGACCACTTGGATGAAGTTCAGCATCCACAGGCTAGCCAAAGTTTGCGGGTGTGCGCAGCGCTCAGAGATGGCATCACCAAGTCAGAAGACATTTGTAAGTCAATTTACAGATCCCGGATGATGATAACAGCTAACTTCGAACTCAATGAGGAATAGCACTAGCATATCGTAACAAAATATTGTTGAAATGAACGAGTTTCGCGACAGATAATGCGTCATTTAGAGGCTGCATTCCGGTGCCCCAGTCACTCCCACTATTTGGATATACACAGATCTAAATATCTCCCGAATGAATACAAATAACACAAACGTTATATGGCTGAGTAAACTATTGTATTTTATGCTAGAAATAAGGTCCAGGTTGTAAAAAAACAGTAGTACCCCTTTAAATCAACAGCTCTCTCAGTTATTTAAAACAAATGTAGAATGCCATAACCTTCATGAGGCTGAGGACTGCTGCATTAGTATGTATTCGCTTTCACTAGTGTACCTAATGAACTGGCAAGTGAGGGTACAGTATGTCTTATTATTATAAACAGCACTTTAAAAAGCTATTACAGGTACCTAATGCACTGTGTGACGCACTCCATCATTTATCATTCATCCATCAACACAGCAGCTGCAGCCTTTTCGGCACCAAACTTGCAAAAGCAGCATCAACATTGACACTTGCGTCTGGACGTCAGTCATTCATTCATCTTCTAAACCTGTTTAGTCCTGTTAGGGGTCACGGGGGTCTGCTGGGGCCTATTTCAGCTGTCATCGGGTGAGAGGCAGGGGTACACCCTGGACAGGTCGCCAGTCCATCGCAGGGCCAACATTCACAGACAACCATTTACACTCACATGCACACCTACGGCCAATTTAGAATCACCAATTAACCTAATGAGCATGTCTTTAATTAACCTAATGAGCATGTCTTTAATTAACCTAATGAGCATGTCTTTGGATGGTGGGAAGAAGCTGGAGTACCCAGAGAGAACCCACGCAGACACAGGGAGAACATGCAAACTCCACACAGAAAGGCCAGCCGGCCCATGGATTCGAAGCGGTGACCTTCTTGCTGTGAGGCATCAGTGCTAACCACCTCGCCACTGTGCCCACCCCATAAACTATTCACAGAGGAAATTTACGAGGTAATTTGGTGATCGCCAGATGCATTTATTGTTGGCAAGAATTACCGATGAGCCGCTAAGTCACTTTGACGTGACTTTGGTACTGCTAGTCTTTTGCAACATGGCGAGTATTTTTCCGATTCTGAGGCTGTGGACGAACCATAGCAGTAGCAAATTACAGGTAAACAAGCCGACCATCGCGGGTGCGTGCGGCGCTCAGAGATGACATCAGCCAGGTCAGAAGACATCATTCAGCGTCTGTAGGTCAATCCACAGATGGATGATTATAGCCGGTAACTCCAGACTCAACTGGGAAAAGCACTAGTGCACGATAACAAAATATTGGTGAAATGAGTTTCACGACAGATAATGCATTATTGCCCCAGTCACTCCCACTATATGGATATACGCAGATCTAAACGTCTGCCAGACGACTACAAATGACACAAAAGTTATATGGGTGAGTAAACGGCCGTATTTTACGCCTACAATACTGTTGTAAAAAACAGTAGTTCCCCTTTAACACAGTACTGGACCATATGATTCCAGTCCAAGTCCTTTCCCATTCTCTGCAATGCAGTGCATACAACACATAATTGCTAACACATTCCTTTTTACATTAAATCATAACAATTGGCCACAAATTTATCATAAATTTGCAGAAATAAGAGCATTATTTAAACAGGAGTAAATAGTGCATTTGTTAACATATTTCTACTCACATGGTGAATTTGCTCGGGACTATTTTCAGCATCCAGCAATAAACATTCAGTGCGCGTGTGCTCCTCCTCCATCCCAGCATCCACCTGTAGACTTTGATTTCATTTTCTCTGAGGGGGAATTGGCTGAATATTTGTTATCACCTCTTTCCAATCTCTCTTTATGCGGGTGGTATTTTGCTGGGGGTGATGAATTTATAGCCTGGACGCCAAACTGTAACAACCTCTCTGTATTCATAGATTATTAAAATGGTTTCCAAGCGATCCGTTTGATGGGACTTAAGGCACTGATTTTAAAATGTCAATTCTTGTTCCGGTTTACATAAAAACAGGTGAGTGCAAATGTTCTGAGCAGTGTTTGCTTTTCTATACAAGTGTTTGTTGAGTAAAAGTTTCCAGCCATCAATAGCAATGCTCTGTGGATTGCTCCTGCTGCTAGCTTTGATTTAAATGGCACTTTTCCTGGAACTTGCAGCCAGTTATTGAAGTTATTGCCTGAACAGAACAAGGAAGCTATTTTACCAGCAGAAAGAGAGTGCTGCTGAATTCACAATGATGGGGAATCACTTTGGAGTGACTAAGGTGTCTGTCACAAGAATGGTTGATGGGGTTTCAAACTGAATAGCTTCCTTTGTGCAACAGAGGGCAATGTGACTTTGAATTATGATGCCTTATGCATAGAGCTGTGGATGTTAAAAGTAGTAAAGAAGTCACGGTGACTGACAAAGGCTCTGGGTAGGATTTACGTTCATGAAGGCCCATGCCAACGTTACTAGCTTTAATTCAATCAACGCTCACAGTCTGCATCACATATATTAAAGCTGGATCCAAATCCGACCACTTTCATGATTTTGTTGCCACAAACATAAACCAGATGTTGACGCCTAAAATGAAGCCCACACTGAACAAATGACCCAGGACGCTGAATGGTTCCTAAACGGGGATGCACGTTCATAAAGCACACAGCGGAAACACTAGTGTATTAATGATCTTAATGCAAACAACTGGCAGAAGCACATGACTAAAATTCTGAAAAGCCACACCATGCATTAACTATGTATGACTTAATCTCTCAACTGGCAACAGCATCTGTGCCCAGGCACTGGACTCAGACCAACTGGTACCAATCATAACATGGTTTGCTCCTTCAGGCAGCAGCTAATTATTCAGCCAGCAGTTACTGGTTTTGCCCTTAGGTGTATTCTGTCAGTGAGAGAGAGAGCGAGTGCAATGGGATTTGCCTGATATCCAGCCATCAAACGTACTGATGTTGAAATAACACCTGGACTTACTGTAGAGATTTACCACCAGGTGAATGTTTTATGTTTTAAAGCGGTCATTATAGGTGGCAGGTTATAAATCACTTTTTCTCCCACCAGATGTGGCTGTTCAAGCTGTGAGTCCAGAAAACTACAAGTGACATATCTTACATCGTTTGAATTCTGAGGTTTTTGAATTATTATTATTACTATGGACTGGAAAAGCGAGAAAATGTAGCCGCCTTTACCAATTTAGCCGTCCTTATCAGGAACAGCTTATTGCAATTTATTATAGCCTTCAAACATTGTTAACAGTCACTGTATTTGTCCTGTGTAAGAATCAGTAACATGAAGCAACAGCTACATTAAACATCAAAGGGGCATTACCGTTTTTTACAACCTGGACCTTATTTCTGTCTTAAAATACGATTGTTTACTCACCCATATAACTTTGCTGTCATTTGTAGTCATTCGGACGATATTTAGATCTCAGTATATCCATATAGTGGAAGTGAATGGGGCACCGAAACGCACACTCTAAATAACGCATTAACTGGCGTGGAACTCGTTAATTTAACCAATATTTTGTTATGATACACTAGTGCTATTATCCTGTTGAGTCCAGAGTTACCTGTTGTCTATTCGTGGACGTGCAGTGGTTTGTTTGGCAAGCTGTTCCTCTCTCTGCTTCCGCATCCTCCTTATAACGAGCTCTTAATACATATACTCAGGCTCAAAACAGGTAAGGACGTCCATCATAAACAAAGTCGTCGTCCACAACCTCAGAATCTGAAAAAATATTTAGCCATGTTGCAAAAAAATAGCAGAAGCAAATTACAGGTAAACAAGCTGCGAGGGGTTCGCGCGGCGCTCAGAGATGACATCATCCAGGTCAGAAGTTAGTAGGTCAATCTATAGACCCTGGAGGATGATAACAGGTAACTCTGGACTCAACGGGGAATAGCACTAGCATATCAAAACAAAATATTGGTGAAATGAACGAGTTTCACGGCAGATAATGTGTCATTGAGAGGCTGTGATTCAGTGCCCCAGTCACTCTCACTATATGGATATACACGGATCTAAATATCATTTGAACGATACCAAAGTTGGTGAAATGAGTGAGTCCAGGTTGTAAAAAAGGGTAATTCCCCTTTAAAATGACAAAATGGAGACACTATTAAAGCTACTACTAGCTTGTTTGCTGCGACCCTACACCCTGACAGCTGCCTCCCACATGTGATCGATTTGTTGAAATGTATTCCACATGCCAGAGTACAATTTTGGACAGTTCTGTGCTAAATTAAACGTGTAATCCATACAAGTTTACTAGCTCTTCGCACAACATTACTGTAGTTGGAGCAGGAGCTAGTACATGCAGCCGCTCAGTGGATGTTATGATTTAAGCATCAACAACATTGTGCGATTTTCTTTATGAATGCTCCAAACTTGCTCAGAAAGAGATACTCTTTAATTAGCAACTTTAGTTGTTAGGCACACTTTTAGTGTACACTATAAGAAATTACCTGAAATTTGTAAATTACCTCTCATTCCAGTAAGCGTAGTTAAAAACAAATAAGAGCGCAGAGTTAGCGCCTAGTAAATGGACCACATATGCTCGTGTTCTGCTGTGACTCCTGCTGATCTCCTGTTAATATAGTTCTCCAGCAGAGCCCCCCCAACCCTGGTAGCCTCATTAGACTCTATGCCCGCTGTGCGAGATGAGCATGAATGGAGGGCAGCAGCACAAGCACCTCCTGGCTGCAGAGTTGGCATTGAAACTGGCATCTGGGAGCCCCAGACATGAGTAGGCTGTCTGATGGGATTAACTGGCTGTGGCGAGAGAGAGAGGGGACACACAGAAGAGGAAAGGTTGCCCAAGCCTCCAAATTATCCCTGCAAGACTGAAGGCAATCATCAGGGAGAAGGAGGGGTGCAGCGGGACAAGTGCTGGTGGGATGGTTATCAGCAGAGAAGGAGAAGGAATGGGAAGGCATCTGACCAGCAGGAGTGGACTTAGGAACCATATGGTGCAGCACTGTGTTGACTGGGGGCTGCATTTAGTCAGTCAGTCAAATTCCCTGTGGTGGCAGGTGATTAGAATAATTTACTAGACTAGAATAGAAAACTACTGTAAATCTGCTATGAATTAAAACTCCTTGAAACTGAATATGTGTGAATGTACTGGCAATGACTACTCTTTATTTCACATTAAATGATATTGACGGAAAGCTGTAACATAAACAGGAACATAACTTTACGCCATGAAATTAAAATTTTCAGCACCAGCAATCGCCAGCCTTAGGGTCGAACTCCTCAATGGACGCCACTGCTCTATGGTGTGACCATTTATTCATAAAAGTACGTATCTGTCAGAGAGAAATGTTCATGTTGGTAGAGACAGGAGCTTAACAACACCCATTTGCCTACACTACAGTACAGAGGCTGTGTTTGTATGTGAATGTGTCTGCTTGCCCAGGCCGAGTGTGTGAGCTCCTGTGTGTGAATGACAGGCATGACTGGATCACCCTGCCATGACAGAGTCTATCGATCAGTGTGTCAGCGTCGGGGGAAAAGGTTAATCCGCCCGATGCCAGCCCCGCGCCTCACCCCATCTCTGGCCTGCCCTGCATCCCGCCCCAGCCTGCTCCCTCTCTTATCAGGATTAGAGGAATGTACAAAAGGGCAGAGTATTCCCAGGACACACGCTGACCTTCAGTAATCCCACCAACCTGCCGCTCTGCTTATAATTAACATCAGGAACAAAGAGGAAAAATCCCTGGCCTGCCCGTGTTGCATCCCTCTGACTGAAAGTCTAAAACTAGAGAAGGAAAAAAAGTTACAGTAGAGTTGAAGACTGAAAGCACAGAGTCTTGCTTCAGTAATATGTTTTGAATGGCCAGGAGAGCCTGGCTGACATTCTGGAGGTGCTGACTAGCCTATCCATGCTCCCGAGAGCACACACCCTAAACATAGATTGGAGAAACATGCTGAACCAAGCAGGGAGAAAGAAAACTGTTCTTGGGACCAGCAGACACAACTGTAGTGAAGGAGGATACAGTATGTGTGCTTGTACGTGCCTGTGTATGAGTGTGTGACTGAGCGCTCACCGGGTCTTGGCTCATCTGCACTATGAGTTGTTTAACAGCGTGCAGCGTGGGGTGGGCCCACGGAGAAGGATCCTGCCAGTGGCGATTCAGGTCGAAGCCCATCAGAGAACACCTGTACACAAACACAAACGTGCTCAAGCAGCCGATCAACAAAAGTGGCAGAAAAATGTAACTCCTCTCCTTCATTCTCATCTCACTATATAGTCATTGTACATTAGTTTGCTGTATTGGGATTTAACACTGTACACTGTATAAAGTATATGTTTCACACTCATATAGATAATCAAATTAAATGGCAGACGGTAAATATTACATTTTAAAAGATGGATTTAGGACCTGGCAAATGTACGAGACAAATTGCTCCACGAAATCATCTCTTTCAAAAGTTTTATCAGAACAAAAACACATTCAGCATCTTCACTGAGCCACAAGAAGACACAAAATTGTTGGCGAGAAACAGAGACGTTGTATAAACAGGCGGGCAGATGCTAGATTTATTTGACATCCACAGAAGAGACAGACAGGAAACGTGGGAAGAGAGGTCCCGCTGGCCGGGAGCTGAACTGTGGTCGCTGTGGTGATGTGGCACGGGCCCCGACCATTAGGCCGCCGTGGTGCCCTGCCTGACAGCGTTACCAGCGGTCTCAGATTGCCGTAATGGGATATTTACATGTAAAGATGCACCCTGATCTGCCCTGTTTGTTGTCGTGTGTATCTTTGACATTTGCTGAAGCCGTTGCTAATGGCGCAGGAGTTACTGATACAGCGGGGCAACTGAGCAGAGCATCCAGCCATGAACAGAATACTCATCCCAGGTTAACTGCCATTGATTTTTCACTCTGCATGTATCCATTCCAGTCTGCTCTCCACCGACTCCTACTGAGATGGCTGTACGGTATCTGTCCTCCCGTATAAGTGTGTGTGTGTGTGTGGTCTCGCATTTGCGTGTAAGACAGACTGGGAGGGAGTGCATAGGCATGGACGTCCATAAATGTGCATGTGTGATTGGTGGGGTGAGGACCATCACCATTCACCTTCTGTCAATACGCTCCTTATCGCCACTCAATGTGAAAGCAAGCTGATGAAAACAGTATTTAAGCAGTCACAAATCACAGTCAAGAATATTACTGAGATTGCCTCTGCTGGAGAGCAAATGAGAGTCCCCATCAGATGTGTCGTTGAGGCAGTAGCGAGGCGCCGCCACTAGATGGCATTCAGAAATAGTAGCGCTGCTGATGCTTATCTCAGTGAGCATTAGTATTCAGGGGGCTGAGCCTATTAAGTAAAAGGCAATTATGAAGAAGGGAGAGGAAAACAGAGGAGAGGAGGATGCCCACAGAGCTGCAGCAACAGTGTTAAGACAGAGAGGAGGAGAGAATGGACAGAGACTGGCAGAGTGAACAGCCCTACAGACAAATGCTATCTTCTAACAGATGCACTGCTGCAAGCTATATGAATTCATTAAGCTCCCTAAAGGTGGAGTTAAGAGGATATAATTCCACTTTACATGATATAAAACCATGTAATGTGTCAGCTCTATTTAATTTACTGACACGTTCGAAAGAAGAATTAAAACATACGTACCTGTAGTTGCCCAGGTAGACTCCATCGGGATTGAGCATGGGGACTATTTTGAAGATCACATGATCTCTCAGGATCTGAGCGACGGGATGCTGGCTCACCAGGAAGTCAATCACACCTATCAAACACACGCACACAAATCCACCCACACACACACACAACACAAACAGAGAGAGAGAGAGGGAGAGAGGGGAATAGACTTGAAAAGAAAACCAAAGGCGGCCTGGCAGTTAATTGAGTTTTGAGAAACAAAAGGAGAAGGAAGGACAGCGAGGGGGCATCATCAGAATCAAGGGAGGAATAGGAGACGTCAAGCCTAAATCGATACAAATGGAATGGAGCTGACGGCGCTGGAAAAACAGACAGCAGAGAGCGGGCTAAAAGCCAACTCATCTGATTCATGATGATGCACACACCCTCTGAACACACACAAACACACACACATGCACAGATAGATAGATAGATAGATAGATAGATAGATAGATAGATAGATAGATAGATAGATAGATAGATAGATGGATAGATGGATAGATAGATAGATAGATAGATAGATAGATAGATAGATAGATAGATAGATAGATAGATAGATAGATAGATATTTAGTGGCTACCTTCAAGGTGTTAACCTGCCCACTCAGTCTGAGCGGGAGGGATGGAGCAACAGAGTCATTAAATCCCGCTAAAATTGTCTTTTAGGTTGTTACGAGGAGACAATTTCCCAAAGGTTCCTAGTTTTTCAAGATGCTTTATTAGTTTTGAGTTACCGAAGCTCAGGAGCGAAAGACGCTGCGACCTAATTGCATCTCCGGATTGTATTTTCAAAGATATTATGGAGAATCACAGGTTCTCCTATTTATTCTTGCAGCTTTCAAGCACCTCGAGTTCAGGGTCAGTGTCTGAAGAATACATTATCGCTAATAATTCCCGAGTCTATGCTACATTTAGCGTGCTTTTAAGTTACACAACAATTCAAGCTCCAAACACAATGATATGGTACGAGGACATCAGGCCTGGCATTTTGTTTGTATTAATTTTGTAAGTCATTTGTTTTAAATGAGTACTTCCTTTCTTTCTATCTTATCTTATATTTGACAGGGGTCTGGGGTCTGCTGGAGCCTATCCCAGCCGTCACTGGGCGAGAGGCGGGGGTACACCCTGGACAGGTCGCCAGTCTATCGCAGGGCTATGTTATGTAGCTACTCAACATAAGGTTTTGTCTTCATATTGTATGAGGTTACCATTCCTTTAATAAATAGCATTTCAGAGATTCAAATTCAGTAGTCTATCAAGAAAATAGCCCGAGCCAGTCCAATAATATCCAGGGTGTTCGATCTGGTGCTGCATCTGAATGAATCCAGTGAAGCAGAGCGCTGACCCTACATTAAAACTTTACCTTGACAGACAAAGGAGGCAGGAGACTCTCCAGGGTGAACGCGAGCTGTGAGAATGACCAGCTTCTTCTCCCTCTCTGCATTCAGGTGGTCTACAGAGGGGAAGAGAGAGGAGTCGAAACGAGCGGGTGGAGGGGGAAGAAAGGTGTTAAAATAAAGGCAGAGGAAGGGTGTTGGCAGGAAGGAGGGAGACAAAGGGGTGGTGGTGTTAATGCACAGGAGAGCAGTTCTTAAAAACTCTTGGTCTTAGGCTAAAATATTACAATTTTAAGGTGCTCGAATCAAAGTTTGATGTATGCAGCCTCATATAGTCATATAGTGTGAGTCCAGTCAAAACACACGCTGACCCGGTCGTCTGTTTTCAGTCAGACACACATGAATCAAACATCAAACCAACGGGAGGCTCAGAATATTCAACAGACAAGGTGAATTATACATCTACAGGGGTCAGGATCATCCTGCAACAGGTGTGGTCTGACAGAGGGCTCCTTTGAGTGAAGTCTTCGAGTCTGGCTGAGGGTTTCACTTCTGCCTGGTCCTGGATTTGTTTTGGAGATGGATTTCACTTTTCTTGGGCAGTCACTTTACACTGCGTGTATTTGTGCTTACATACAGGTTAACAAATCGGTCTCCTCATCATATTCTCCCCTGTAATCAGTTAAGAACTGTTTCCTTTTCTGCATGCTGGTGAATCAATTTTGGACTTCTGCATAAATTTTACATTAAAATCAAAGGGTTGGAAATGAATATTGGATACCAGCTGTGAAATGTGTAATTTCCAGAGTTTAATATGTGTTGTGTCTGAATCCAGGACTAAAAAGACAGAAAATCCTTGTGTCTAAATGTCACATTAACCTTCAACTGCGAGAGGCTGCATTAACCTCGCATACTTCTGTCGATAGTTTGAGGCTCATCACCGCTCATACTCAAACACTGTACGACAGGAAAGCTAAATAACAGAAAAAACATGCAGCAATCCATTCTGTGTTTCCAGCCCAGCCAAGTTTGGCTGTTTTCTCGGCCAGTGTTTCTCCTCTAATCTGCTGTTGCTAATGGATGAAAGTGATTGTGTGCCTCATTGCTATACACAAACTTAATATCTTATCGATCCCTCCACCCTCTTCTGCTGAGCAGAGAAAATGCTAATTAGCAACAGGCTATGCACCTTTCCTTCTCCTTAATTCCAATTTAACCTCAGAGCAGCGTGTGTGTGTGTCTGTGTGTGTGTGTGTTTTGTGTCCGTGAGTATCTGTCTGAGTAGTTAGGGGTTGTAAACAGAAAAAGCATTGTTGCGTTTAAGCACTCTGCCTCTGATTTTATTTCACTTTTTCCTCCCTCTGCCCTTCACAGAGACAAATGGCTTTGCCATTCAGGAGTCTCCGTGGAGCGGGGCAGGCCGTTTGTTGTAAATGTGAGTGCTTGCGGTTTGGCCGGCCACTGGGTGCTCGGTGGCTGTGAAATTCCATCACTTAGAAATTCTACTTTGGCCTCGACCCCAGGCCACCACACAGACTTCTTACAAGAACACAGCCGTGACACGCACGCAGAGACACGCACACCCTGCACATTGCAAAGCTGCAATCAGGAAAGGAACTAGCACAGGCGGGCATACACACACGGCCATTTTCCCTACAGTAAAACCAAGAACCCAGAAAGTTGTGAGCCAAACCAGAGGCAGCTGCCAAGGTCCCGACTGTCGGGGAATTCAACCATCATGGCCATGCTACATTTAGTCTCAGTGCTAGTGTGCCCTTGCTGCTTCATCAAAACAATCTCTTCCAGCAGGCTCCTGGAGCTTACAATGGATGTACTGTTTATCCCACATCATTCTGTGTGTGTTTGTATCTGTGTGTGTGTGTGTGTGCGGCTATGTCTCCTCAGGGCTCTCACAAATGCTCCCCAAGTAGTTGTTGTGTTTATGTGTCTGTATCTCTGCATTCCTCTGTATCTGGCTGTGCGCAGCCAAGCATTGTAGCACAAAATTAAGTCCCACTATTCCATAGGCTCCGACATCCGCGGGGAGCCCGGAGGAAGCAAACACCACGGCTAAGCTACATGTAAAGGAAAATCAAATTTTAGCTCAGGTGTGTCTGACATATAACATGAAGGTTGGGGTCAAGTCGTGGTTGAGAGTCGAGAGCGCAGCCATGCGGTGGCATCTCCTGACCTCAAGGTGTCAGTAGAGATCAGCCGCCAGTAGGCAGAGGAGACGGAAAGACTGACAGAAAGACGGCATGAAAGACAGGAGTAAAAGAGACAAAGAAGGGCAAGGGATTAGACTGAAAGGTAGCTTTCCAGCGCAACACAAATGATCTCGCTCTCCTTCCCGGAAAAGCTTTTTTTTTTGTCTGTCTTTGCTGACAGTTTACAGATATGGCAGTAAGACAGAAGTGTAACGGAGAACAACAATAAATGTCCTCAGTGAAGAGTTGAATGTCAAACCTACATCATAGCCACTTCATTTATTTGAAGAGATCCCAGTTAATACATATTTGACGTAAATTTATATAAAAGTCAGATGTTATAAATCATAGTGGTTCTTAAAACATCTCACAAAAAAGACGACACTTGAAAATTAGCCAGCTGTCTAACGCCGGCACATTTACTATTAAGTTGATTAATGTGTGTAACCCGGTTAAAAACTAGGTAATATTAATTCTTCCAAGCATATAAATAGGGATTAAAAAAGGTTGAAATTCATTAAAATGTTGTAAAAGTGTTAAAAAAGTTTAAACGTATATATAATGTGTTTGTTGTTTTATTTGAAGTATGATGCAGCTATAAATGTAATATGTACCAGCGTTTATGGGGTTAATCGAGAGGGGCCGGAACGTAACCTCTGAGGTGGTTTGGGTACGAACTTTAAAAAAAAGAGCGGGGGAGGGGAAGGTAGAAGACACGAGGAACATGTAGGAAAAATAGTATCGAAAAGAGACTGTTTACCGGACGTTTAGTGGCCGAGTTGTGGAGGCGTTCAACCCGGACTCTCCAGAGGACTCTGTGTGACTGTTCCGTGCGTGTGAGTGGATTACTCAAGCGTGAGGACGACGTTGAAGCTAGAAGCTAATACAGCAGCTAGTTTAGCTCCCAGTGACTGTGCTAGTTAGCAGCAAGCTACCGGTTCAGCAGTGACTGTGGGAAAGGAGCGTGGAGCTGCAGACGACGAGCGAGCACCGTGACATCGGCAGTGGCGGGTCTTCGTTTCCTCCTGGATCTTCTCCTCTACTCATCTCTTCTCCAGCAGCCAGCCCGTGTGTGTAAGGATACAACACCGGTCATTAAGGTGCTTTGTTTTATTTTCTGTGGCCCAGTCGGGGTGAAGCAGCCATTGTGTTTAGGGCTCCCACGATCCCGAGCTACATCCAGGCCTGCACCGATATATTAAAGGGGTACCCCAGGTTTATTTGACATAAATTAATAAGTGCCGGCTTTAGTATTCAGGTGTGTGTGTGGGCCCACATATTGCATTTAAGTGCATTTAAGTGAATTTAAGTGAATTTGAGTGAATTGAAAGTGTTGCAGTAATCCTTTTGTTTTATTGATATTGGTGTTTGCTGCAGTTGGTTTCCTAAAACGAAACAAAGGAAATTTTATTTACTGTGTTTACCTGAAAAAGGAAAAAGGGTTATTTGAGTTATTATATTCCCTGCAAAAGAGGTTTAAGTCTTTTATTGTGATTCCTGTGGAAAAAAGGGGATAATTCAGAGTTTTGCCTTAAAAAGAGGGAATTTATGTGAAGGTTTAAACACAAAAAGAACATTCATATTTTTATTTTATTGTTTTCATTGCATTAATCTTTGCCTAAGTAAATAATTGAGCATTTATTTTTCTTAAAACATTGTGTGGTGTATTTCCTTTACTTACCTTTGAGACATAGAGACCTGAGGGTTTAAAATCTTTATTAAAAACAGAGTTAAAGGTGAGTCGACAAGTAAGTTAAAAACAGTTCATGTGTGTATGTTAACATAAAAGAGAGATTCAAAACTAACATTAAAACTGAGTAAATCAGGGTTAAAAAATAGTTGATAAAGAACCCAAAAGCCCTGCCCTCATCGCCATGACTACCGAGGGGAGCGCTACATAAATGGAGGCACTGCTGGGATTGTTTTGTATTTCTCAGTTAAAAAAGTAAAAAAAAAAAGGTTAAAGTGTTAAAGGCAAAGTAACTAATTAAAACGCTAACCTAACTTACAAACAGCATTAACATGGAAAGAACAGAACTAGTGTCAGAATTAAAACGCTGGTGCCGTGGTGAGGGTTTGGACGAGACACATGCGCTTATGACCATCGTCCCAGAAGAAGTAGAGATCAGTGAAGTTGAAGCAACACTGGAAACTATCAAGGCTTTTGGACGAGTGCGTGTCCGTGGGAGAAACTTCAGTGCAAGACTAAACCAACGGATGGTTTTGTGTGAGAGCAGAGAGACTGTGAATGAAGAGCGCGTTCCTCCTGAGGTTAAACCAGATGATGGTGGAGAGGCGTGGCCTGTTATCATCATAGGAAAGGCACAGGCAGCTGCTGAAGAGTTTAACAGTAAACTGAAAGGGTTGCTACAGGCCGAAGGTAAAACAATGGAGGACCTCCAATCATTATTCCCCAGTACACCCCCGTCCACTAACTCCACTGAATCTATCCTTCGCGCTGTTGGAGATTTGTTGGACAAGACAACCAAACCAGCTGATGGAGGGAGTTATGGTCGACTACGCATGTTCTCTGGAGCCCTACCAACGCCGCCAGGTGAGGAACCATTTGACCATTGGCTAGAGCAGGCATGGCTCATGGTGGAGGAGACTGAATGCTCGGACAGAGAAAAAAGACGCAGACTTATTGGAAGTTTAAAGGGACATGCACTAGAAATTGTGAAAGCAGTGCGACACACACATTCTGACGCCAGCCCAAAAGAGTATCTGGGAGCCCTTGAAAGTGCGTTTGGAAGTGCTGAGTCCGGTGATGATCTCTACTTTGCTTTCAGATTGATGCAACAGCAGAAAGGAGAGAAACTGTCGGATTTCCTTCGACGTCTAGAGAGGTCTCTAGCCAAGGTGATTCAACGACGTGGTCTTCCTGCGAGCTGCATGGATCTAGCCCGGCTGGAGCAGCTGCTAAGAGGGGCTGTCGCTTCAGACCTGATGTTGATCCAGCTGCGCTTGAGAGAGAGGAAGGCTGCACCGCCAAGCTTTCTACAGCTTTTGACTGAGATTCGTGCTGAAGAAGAGTATGAGACTTCTAGAAAAAAGCTCAGCGCCTCAGTACACCAAGTGCATGCTCATCAAGAAGTGGATACAAGGCAGGCAGAGATCCAGAGTTTAAAGGCGGAAGTAAAAGAACTGAAATCCATGATTGCCTCAGTGGTGACCCAATCCACTCCAATCAAAGAGGATTACAGGGAGACTACGCCCATCCATGCACCGCCTGGACCTGAGAACCGGCAGGACGTCGAGCTGGCTGCCTTGAAAAAACAACTGAAACGATTAAAGCAGAAAACCTGCAACAAAATGCCTGAACAAGACGCTGCAGTTTCGACCATGGAGGCTTCAACACAGTTCTCCAACTCACCTAAAGGAACACTGAAAAAGTCAGAGGAGAATTTCTGCTACAGGTGTGGTGAGAGCGGACATTTTGCCACCAAGTGTCATAACCCTGAAAATCAAAGCAAGGTTATCAGAAAGCTAATTCACGCTTTAAAGATGACAAAAGACAAACAGCAGTCTGGTGGCTCCACCACCAGTGAAGTAAACTGTGGGGTCAAGAAAAGTGCAGTTACCTCATCGGAGCCGGCTGGCATCCCTGAAGGCTTGATTGGTCCACCCAGCATCGTACCTGTGAAAGTAAATGGACACTGCTGTGACGCCTTGTTTGATAGTGGCTCACAGGTTACCATTATTTTCGAGTCTTGGTACCAAACTTACCTGTCTGATGTTCCCATACGTCCTGTGTCTGGTTTAGCTCTGTGGGGACTAAGTGAATCCGAGGGCAGTTATCCCTACCGTGGGTACGTAGTGGTCGACGTTGAATATCCAGCAAAGGTTGCAGGTGCCGACCAGACAGTGACCATCCTTGCTCTTATCTGCCCCCAGCCTAGGACGGCAGACCAGACTCCTGTCATTGTGGGGACCAATGCCAGTCACATTCGACGTCTTGTTCAGCAAAGTAAAGACAACGGCATAGACATCACACAGACACTGGGGATACAGTGTTACAGAGACACACATCCAACATCGACTAACACAACCACAGACCTGGAAGAGAAAGATGATATCGGCTGTGTGTTATGGCAAGGCCCTGGCCCACTGACTCTGCCCCCTGGTGGTGACTGCAGTGCAGTCTGTAAAGTCGAGTACAAACACCAAGTCGACAAACAGATCCTGATGGTGGACTCGTCTCCCCTAGCACCACTCCCCGCTGGTGTGCTACTTCAGCCAATGGTGGTGCCCAGCGAAGACGTGAACGTCGGCCATTTCAGAATCTTGGTCCAAAATGAGTCCATGACAGAGACAGTCATACCAGTGGGAACAGTTATCGGCCATATGTATCTGACAGATGCAGTTACTCACCTCGCTCCGTCCAAGACAGCTGACACTGAGTTCGATCCGAACCTGATCAACTTTGGAGACTCACCTGTCTCGGAGGAGTGGAAACAGAGACTCCGTCAGAAGCTATCCACAAGGTCCCAGGTGTTCTCGCTTCACGAGTGGGATGTCGGATTGGCGAAGGGAGTAGAGCACACGATCCGGATGTCAGATGCACGGCCCTTCAGGGAGCGCTCTCGTCGCCTGGCCCCAGCTGACCTGGAAGACGTGAGGAAGCACCTTCAGGAACTGTTGCGTGCGGGGATCATCAAAGAGTCTCGTAGTCCCTATGCGTCCCCAATCGTGATTGTTCGCAAAAAGAACGGAGCCGTGAGAATGTGTATTGACTACCGATTGTTGAACAGCCGAACAATCCCTGATCAGTACACAACACCGTGTATCGATGATGTGTTGGATTCCATGACTGGAAGCAAGTGGTTCTCCGTTCTTGATCTGCGGAGCGGTTATTACCAAATTGCTATGGCTGAGGAAGATAAGGAAAAGACGGCATTCATCTGTCCACTGGGGTTCTTCCAGTTCGAGAGGATGCCGCAGGGGATAACTGGAGCCCCAGCCACCTTCCAGAGATTAATGGAGAAGGCTGTGGGCGACATGAACCTGCTGGAAGTCCTCGTCTACCTCGATGACCTGATTGTGTTTGGCCGAACTTTAGAAGAGCATGAAGAGAGACTGCTTAAAGTTCTTGATCGTCTGGCAGAGGTTGGATTAAAAATCTCGTTCGACAAATGTCAGTTCTGCCTCCCAAAGGTAAAGTACCTTGGACATATCGTGTCGGCAGATGGAGTATCACCTGACTCATCAAAAATAGAGGCAGTTACCACTTGGCCGCAGCCTACGCACCTGAAGGCTCTTCAATCCTTCTTAGGGTTTTGCGGATATTACCGCCGTTTCATCGCCAATTATGCAGCTATCGTCAGGCCTTTGTCTGAGCTCACAAAAGGCTACGCTCCAACCCAGAGGGGCAAGAAACTGGAGAAAGACAACACAAAGACTTACCTCAAAGAGTCCGAGCCTTTTGGTGAGCGATGGGACCAGTCCTGCACTGAAGCTTTCCACAAGATCATCCACTGCCTTACCCATGCACCTGTGTTGGCCTTCGCGGATCCCAACAAGCCATACGTCCTGCATGTAGACGCCAGCTTGAAAGGGCTTGGCGCCGTCTTATATCAGGAGCACAGTGAGGGTCTGAGGCCAGTTGCCTTTGCCAGCAGGAAGCTGAAAACATCGGAGAGGAACTACCCCGTTCACCAGCTGGAGTTCCTGGCCCTCAAGTGGGCGGTTGTGGATAAATTCCATGATTATTTGTACGGAGTCAGATTCACCGTACGTACGGACAACAACCCGCTCACGTACGTGCTGTCGACCGCCAAGCTCAGCGCTGTGGGGCACAGATGGCTCTCGGCCTTATCCACCTACGATTTCGATGTCCAGTACCGACCAGGCAGACACAACATAGACGCAGACCTGCTCTCGAGGAACATGGCTGAGGAGAGTTCAGAGGAGTGGACAACCATACCGCAGTCTGGTGTGAGATCCATCTGCAAACGAATCTGCATCCCTGGTACTGCAGGCAGTCCACCGAGGTACGTAGATCAGTTGGGAGCCTCTCCTGAATGCGTGCCCGATGTCTTTGCATTTCCGACTCACCTGGAGTTGAAATCATTGGGACAGATGTCTAAGCAGGAGCTGATAGAAGCTCAAGAGGATGATACAGTTATCCGACTTGCCATCCAAGCTGTTAAAAATGGAAAATGGCCGGAAGAAGATGGATCCAGCCCAGAGAGTTTTCGTCTTAAAAAGAGATGGGGAAGCTAATGATGAAGGATGGGCTACTCCATCGCTTAAGCAAGCGACCCTCCGGAGAAGAACAGACTCAACTTGTCCTACCAAGCGAGTTCAGAGAACTGGTGTTGAAAGCCACGCACGATGATCTAGGACACCTTGGTATTGAAAGAACTACAGACTTGTTGAGGAGCCGATTCTTTTGGCCAAAGCTTGCATGTGATGTTGAGCAGTACATAAAGAACTGTGGAGCGTGTGTCACGCGGAAGACCCCTTGTCATAGGGCAGCACCTTTGCATCACATTTCGAGCAGTGGACCTATGGACCTCGTGTGCATTGATTTTCTTTCAATGGAACCAGATTCTGCAGGTATCGGAAATGTTTTAGTGGTCACGGATCATTTCACCCGTTACGCTCAGGCGTTCCCTTCCCGAAATCAGAAGGCACAAACTGTGGCGAAGATCCTGGTGGACAAGTACTTCCTGCATTATGGTCTGCCAGCAAGAATCCACTCAGATCAAGGGAGAGACTTTGAAAGCCAGTTGATCAAAGAGCTTTTGCAGATGATGGGGATCCGGAAATCACGGACTACTCCTTACCACCCGCAAGGAGATCCGCAGCCCGAGAGATTCAACAGAACTCTTCTGTCCATGCTGGGAACCTTGGGGTGTGAGAAGAAAAAACAGTGGAGCAAACATGTAGGCTACCTGGTTCACGCCTACAACAGTACCAAATGTGACGCTACGGGGTACTCACCCTATTTCTTGATGTTTGGCCGAGAAGCAAGACTTCCCATTGATTTGTGCTTTGGAACTTCTCCTGATGGCGAAGCTGATGTTGGTCATTCTCGCTACGTAGCCAAGCTGAAAGATGACTTGCACAGGGCCTACAAGCTTGCTTCCGACACGGCCTACAAGACACATCAGAGGAACAAAAGATCCTATGACAAAAGAGTTGGATTTCAAACCCTGGATATCGGTGACAGAGTGTTACTGAGGAACTTGGGACTGAAAGGAAAACATAAACTGGAGAGTCGTTGGAGTTCGATCCCTTACGTGGTTCTAGGAAAGATGCCCAACCTTCCAGTGTACAAAGTGAAACCGGAAGATGGAGGAGGAGGAGTCAAAACTCTCCATCGTGATCATCTCCTTCCAATTGGACAGTTCGTAAGAATGCCGACAGTGGATGTTGAGAACAAGTCACCAGCCAAAACAAAAGCAAGAACAAGAGCTGAAACAAAAAAGAAATCAAAGAAAGTCTTACCTGAAGTACAGGAAGTTCTTCAAGAGATGCAAGAGAGCATGGATTCCTCTTCAGATGTGGAGTATTATGGACCTGAAAAACCCTACAGTACTTACCTGAAAGAAATCCTGGAAAAAGAAAGAGAAACTGCTGGACAGTCAAATCTCATCCAAGATGATACTGATTCTTCTCAACAGTCAGATGGAAATCCTGCTGAGGACAGCTTGTCAGAGGAAGAAAGTGTGGAGGAGGAAAATGTCAGTGTGAGAGAAGAGGAGGGAGATCAAGATTCTGAAGAAGAAAGTGATCCAGAGTCTGATAACCCTTGCCACGATAAGCACCCAGAGACAGTCACTAAGACAAAAGTGAGTAGCCAACCTGAGAATCGTCCAAAAAGAAAAGTGAAACCAGTCATCAGGTTAACTTATGATGAGCCTGGTAGAGCTAAAGATCAGCCTCTCACTATTGTACATAGAGGAGTTGTCATTAAGATTGGCAAGAGTTAATTCAACCTAAGTCATGCACCCTTTCTACTAGTTAACTGTTAACATAAATAAAAAAAAAAAAGTTCATTATGGTTTGATGAGGACATCAAAGACATTCAGAAGGGGGAGGGTGTAACCCGGTTAAAAACTAGGTAATATTAATTCTTCCAAGCATATAAATAGGGATTAAAAAAGGTTGAAATTCATTAAAATGTTGTAAAAGTGTTAAAAAAGTTTAAACGTATATATAATGTGTTTGTTGTTTTATTTGAAGTATGATGCAGCTATAAATGTAATATGTACCAGCGTTTATGGGGTTAATCGAGAGGGGCCGGAACGTAACCTCTGAGGTGGTTTGGGTACGAACTTTAAAAAAAGAGCGGGGGAGGGGAAGGTAGAAGACACGAGGAACATGTAGGAAAAATAGTATCGAAAAGAGACTGTTTACCGGACGTTTAGTGGCCGAGTTGTGGAGGCGTTCAACCCGGACTCTCCAGAGGACTCTGTGTGACTGTTCCGTGCGTGTGAGTGGATTACTCAAGCGTGAGGACGACGTTGAAGCTAGAAGCTAATACAGCAGCTAGTTTAGCTCCCAGTGACTGTGCTAGTTAGCAGCAAGCTACCGGTTCAGCAGTGACTGTGGGAAAGGAGCGTGGAGCTGCAGACGACGAGCGAGCACCGTGACATCGGCAGTGGCGGGTCTTCGTTTCCTCCTGGATCTTCTCCTCTACTCATCTCTTCTCCAGCAGCCAGCCCGTGTGTGTAAGGATACAACACCGGTCATTAAGGTGCTTTGTTTTATTTTCTGTGGCCCAGTCGGGGTGAAGCAGCCATTGTGTTTAGGGCTCCCACGATCCCGAGCTACATCCAGGCCTGCACCGATATATTAAAGGGGTACCCCAGGTTTATTTGACATAAATTAATAAGTGCCGGCTTTAGTATTCAGGTGTGTGTGTGGGCCCACATATTGCATTTAAGTGCATTTAAGTGAATTTAAGTGAATTTGAGTGAATTGAAAGTGTTGCAGTAATCCTTTTGTTTTATTGATATTGGTGTTTGCTGCAGTTGGTTTCCTAAAACGAAACAAAGGAAATTTTATTTACTGTGTTTACCTGAAAAAGGAAAAAGGGTTATTTGAGTTATTATATTCCCTGCAAAAGAGGTTTAAGTCTTTTATTGTGATTCCTGTGGAAAAAAGGGGATAATTCAGAGTTTTGCCTTAAAAAGAGGGAATTTATGTGAAGGTTTAAACACAAAAAGAACATTCATATTTTTATTTTATTGTTTTCATTGCATTAATCTTTGCCTAAGTAAATAATTGAGCATTTATTTTTCTTAAAACATTGTGTGGTGTATTTCCTTTACTTACCTTTGAGACATAGAGACCTGAGGGTTTAAAATCTTTATTAAAAACAGAGTTAAAGGTGAGTCGACAAGTAAGTTAAAAACAGTTCATGTGTGTATGTTAACATAAAAGAGAGATTCAAAACTAACATTAAAACTGAGTAAATCAGGGTTAAAAAATAGTTGATAAAGAACCCAAAAGCCCTGCCCTCATCGCCATGACTACCGAGGGGAGCGCTACATGTGCAATGTCCTTTTTAAATAAATGAATAACTACAAGACAAGACAAACATTTGAGAAGAAGAGTTTATAGCGGAGAATAACACACACTCGAGGTAACGGACAAGAACACTGGCGATACATGCAAGATTTTAATCTTATCTTTATTGTTGCATCCATGTCACGCTGATGAAAAAAGCGGGATGCAAGTATTTTCTGCTCTGAAATTTTGAAAGAGGAAGTCGCACATAATAATCATGCAACAAAAATAAATATGATAGTATGGTGTTATGGTTTTAATGTTCTAGTTATGCCACATGGACAGCAGTCAAGTGTTTTATGTAACTGAATTCAGTTTAAAGTTTTGTGAAATGAGTATCTTTGCATTCTAATTGAATTCCTACAACTATGTAGTTATGGCTTTATGTTCAATCTCCAGTATAATATTAATACTATATTACATTTTGCATATTTATTGTTGTGTATAACTGTAATTGTATATATAATTGAATTCTATTCGTATTTTAAATCCAACTTGTTGTGATTTATGCAAAGTGGCTACCGTAACCCTGAAATTTCCTTATGGCATTAACAGAGCACTCTGTTTTTAATTTGCATACGCTCAGCATCCAAACTGTTTTTTTTTTTTTTGTAAGTTCTTCACTGCAGCTGTGCTGGTGTGGGAACAGACATGGCCTCTCAGGAGCAGGTACCTGAGAGGCCATGTCTTTCAATTATGGAGCACTTTAACTTTACATCATCGTAGTCCTCTACGGGCCTGTCACAGCAGCTCAGAACACGACTGAAAAAAAATACCAGAATTAGAAAGAGCGGAGTACGAGACCGAAATGAAGAGAGAGGCTGTATGTGAGTGAGACTGGAGGGGTATACAGTAGGAGGGTGGAGGGTGAGCAGGCGAGGGGCGGTGGGTGACAATGAGTGAGTGAAAGCGGCAGAGGCAAAATTTATGCCCACACTTCCAAATCAAAGTGCTCCCTCAGCATATTTCTCACCTGCCAAAGTCACGCACTGCACTGTACGGCACATTACTGCTCATTCTCTCGCAGCCCGCCGAGAGGAAATAAAAAATTAAAGGATGTCAAACTACGATCAGCTCTGATAAATATGTAAATTACTGGAGAGAAGAAAAGTGCCGGTGAAAAACAACATAAATCTAATGGATTCTGAAGGTCAGCCCTGATTGTGCTGGTCAGCTCTTTCTGTGACAGCAGTCCCGGGAACTTTGGGTTCAATCTCATAAGTTGTGACATGATGTAATTAACTGAGCTCTTCTTCATCATTCTTCTTCGGCGGGTACAAAGGGAGCACTGACAAGACCTTCTGGAAGACATGGCATATATTTAAATACATTTTACCTACTTTAAAAGTAAATTTGGTTCAAGAAGATGTAGGTAGAGTTTGCTTGCTTTCGTTAACATCACCGCTCCAAACTTTGTCCAACTTGGAAGGCACTAAACAGTACGACTAGAGTTTTCTTACTGGATACTAAACAACAGCTTGAGTTTTATATTAAACCAGATGAATCATGGGATATCTAAACTCTAGCGTGATATGTGTGCTCCAGTATATACACACTGCAGCCCGGCTCCATACACACAGTGATGCAATAAAAAAAGACAATGTCCCACCACCACAGCTTTATACCACATTATAGCACAAGTCTCACACCAAGGCCTCCCTATATCTCCGCCTCCCCTCTCTCTACCCTCTGTGGATTTTACACTGTAATAAATTAGCCTCACTTTGGTGAGATGGCAACAAGACACGCTTGACGCTCTGCTCAGTGCGTCATGTTGAGGATGGGCGCGAGCTGTAAATTGTCACTGGCGTTGAATTTATACAGAGCCTTGGGACGAGATGCCGCGCTGTGTACTGCCCGGCTGAGTGAGCCTCAACAAGCATCAAAGCTGTGCACCTCTTCAACCCCCCCCCTCCATCCACCCTCCACCCTCGCTCCAGCCGCTGACACCACCCCTCTGCCACCTCAAGGACAAACAGAGAGGGAGAGGATGAAAGAAGAAAAAGAGAGACAGAGAGGAACGGTCGTATACGCTGAAGTACACAGGGCTCTAAAGTGATAAGAGTTTTATGATGCTGTTTTCTTCCCCAGGAATTGACCAGGTCCCCGACTTAAATTTCTCTGTGTGTGTTGGTGTCTGTAGGTGCAGGAGAGCCTGTGGCGTGTCTCAGATTTATTCAGCTCATCTTATTGTGGGGAGGGAGGGAGGGAGGAGGGCGGGCAGGGGGGACCGCCAAGGCCTCCTCGCAAATTCATAAAGCATTGGTTGTCACTTCGCACACCACACATTACGCAGCTAAACTCTTCGAGGGGTGGGAAGGATGTATGCAGCGAGAGAGAACGCCTGCTTAAAGGGGACTAATTAACATAAAACAGGTCTGTGGTGTTTCCTCTGAAAAGAATATTTACGCAGAGAGACGGAGGAACAACAACAGAAGAGGATATGATAAAAAGACAGAGGACAGTGTGAGGGGAGCAGAGGGGTATACCAGGAGACACAGGCGAAGATAGAACAAAGAGAACCAGCACTCATGAAACTTTCCTCCTTCAGTCTTTGTCCTTCCACATTTCATGGATCTCTCGTCATCTACGGCCGTCGCCACAACCATTATATCCTGTACCATAATTTATCTAAGTGGCTCTTACTCTGGGCTCCAGGATCCCCTGCTGTGTTGTAGTCAAGTGAAATAATAATATGTAATAAAAGAATAAAAAGAATCTTTGATTTCGCACACGGCAGTCTTGCATATAGGCACCACTTATAGAGTGCTTGACAAAAACACACCGAGTCCAGAGTGATTGCGCAAGTTACTTCGCCAGTGTAGCTGGAGCTGCAGGAACATGAGGCTATTTTTAATCTGTAAGAGCGCAAAGTCTCAAGATGCTGACACTTAAAAACGGTCAGCAGAGAGAGAATCAAACCGAGAAAAGCCGAAAGCAGAAAATATGTGGCAAAAAGTACCTGGAGCAAAGCCCCAGTCAGAGCTAAGGTTGAGGCGGATCCACGGCCGCCACCAGCTGACTTTTAGAGCTCATGAGCACAAACCGCGTCCCTCTTCACCCTCTCAAACTGCTGTTGCGGTTCACTTGTCTGGACAACAACGGATAATGATTTGTCATACGATTGTTAGAGCCCTGCGATAGACTGGCGACCTGTCCAGGGTGTACCCCGCCTCTCGCCCGATGACAGAAACCCTTCACAGGACAAGCGGTCACAGAAGAATGAATGAATGACTGAATACATTTTCAGGGATCATCTCATTGGAACGGGCGTGCAGTTTTACGAGTATTTCCCTGAAAATCGGGCAATGCTGGAGTGGAAATTTTCATGTCGTGACGATGGTAAAATGTTAATTGGATTGGAGGAGTCACTGATTGATGTCACGACCAACGGGGCTCTGAGTCAGAGATTGGAGGAGAAGTCACTGGAAGAAATTTGATATATTGGAATTAAAAAGAAAAAAAAAAGAACGAGCCGGAGCCGGACCGGACGAGCAAGTTACAGATTTAGCAGAAAACCAATCCAAACTTTGCATGACCTGCTATATGTATTTATTTCTACTATATTAATTTTAGAATTCATCATGGCAGTCATTTTGAATTGGTCAGATGGGGACGGGAGAAAGACAAATGCAAAGGGACACAACGCTAATAGACGGCAGAGGGACATTCTAGATGATAAGGCATCCATTGGGTTTAGCTGCCTCTACCTCTGAAGCATCCCTCTGCACTTTCATCCTGCCATCTCCCTCCCTGCACCTGCTACCTCCCTCACTTCATCTCTGTTTCCTTGGCCGTCATGACCATCTAAGTTGTGTGTGTAGCTGAAGAGCACAATCAAAAGCAGAGATGTGGTGGTCAGAGGTGCGTCTGATTGTGTGTGCGAGAGACAGAGAGACAGCGTGGGCCCAGGGAGAGGATCACAATGGCCGTGTTGAGACGCTCCGATTGGCATCACATCCAGACAGAAAGGGGAGGGACAGAGTGGTGGGGAGAAAAGAAAATTGGAAGAGTCATAAAAGGGATGAAGGGGAGAGGGAGACAGAGAAATAAAGAAAAAAAAAGAAAAGGGGAGAGAGACAGAGAGAGAAGGGTGGGGGCAGAGGAAACCCTTGAGAAGACAGCATGTAAATATGCCAACGGCGGGCCTCTTAAGTGGAGATGAAGAGACGGCGGGATAAAAAGCTCTGAGCACTGTGTGATTATGGATCAATTTGCCGCAATCAAGTCCCCTTATGGCTGGTCCCTGTGAAATGGAGAGATTTCTGCTTCTCAAGGGCAGCCGTGATGACAGTGGAGGTCACAGACGATGGGAGTGACAGAGTGAGACACACTGACGAGGGAGACAAGCATCGGAGGGAGGGGAAGGAGGGGAAACATTCTGTCCCAAACAAGGTGCTAGCCAGCCATCAGTATTCAAGCCTGGGCTGAAGGGCTTTCTAATTATGTTAATGGAGAGGCGGTGGTTTAACCAAACAGGAGACAGCTACCAGTGTGAGCTCTGGTCCTGTTTGGGTCACAAATGAGCAATCAAGTGGATACACTACGGGATACCCTATTTTACACACTATTAACATTTCTGCCATGATGTTGGAGTTTTAAGTGAAGCTTTAAGAGCACAGCAGTGTCTCACTGCCTCGCTGATTTGAATATATTTCACCCCTGAAAGAAGGGGTCACATATGTGTCATGCAGCACTGATAATCACACCCAAGTGGCTATGTTCAATACATGAACAGTGTTTTTAACCACAGTGACATGCTCCTGTTTAGAGACTCCATCTTAACTGATTGCTTGGAAACTTAATCAAATGTTCCAGTAAGATATTCACATTCACATGCTCCAAACAGTCAGTTAGAGTTTGCTTTCAATATGTTTTTTTGGGGGGTTCTTTCAACTGTGAAGTGTCAAATCTGCACACAATAAAACAAAAGAAGTTTTCCCAACTTTATTGACAACTAATTCATCCGATAGAAAAAGATTACCAAGACAGGTCAAAGTATGCGTCATCGATTCCAGCTTTGTTTCTCCTTTCAGGCACTTCTTCACACGACTTCTTTTGCTACCCAATGATTCTGTTCCTCCAAGAAACTCGTGTAGCCTAGTGTTTATTGCATGTGGGGCAAGTGTGCACAAAGAATCTATTCATTTGAACCCAGAGAGAAGCAGTTCTAAAATTTACAAGGCTGACACCACACTATCAAAAATTCCTCCCGGCCGCACCAGATTGGGACAGTCTGCGCCTGCTTAGGTTGAAAACCCCAGGTATTTGTTTCTGACTTGGCTATTATTTCCATAATTAGTGGACTACTGTCTATGTAAACAGCCAGTGATTACACTTGAACATGTCGTTGCAGACTAGAAAAGGTTGAGATATCCTTCCTTATGACCACTACCCATTGTACCTATTGTCCGCCAGGGAATCCTTATTCTTTGTCTACCCCTCCGGCCCGACAACAACATCACGATTGTCTTCAAACCTATCTTTTACAGTCACACACAGTTTTATGAAAGCCCTGTAAGTGTTGAGAACGAATGCGCTAGACAGTTGGCAGAGGGCAAGACGGAGATTCACTAAGAGAGAGACAAAGAGGGAGCTCTGTCAAGTATCAAAAGCAATAGGCCCTTTTAGAGATATGATACGGATATCTGGTGCAAAGTCGGAGACGGGGGCTGCTTAGGGTTTCAAGGCATTGGTCACAGGCCTTTCTGAAACCCTGACTTCTCCTCTCTTGCCTTCAGAAAGTGATGACAGGAGGAGAGGAACATAAAAAGGAGGGATGGCTGGTCTGTGCGCGGCATGATACAGAATCAGAGGCAGCCAGTAATAGCCTTTTTTGAAGAATGCGCCACTGAACTTTAAGGGCCGTCTTGCTTGAAAGGACAAGTTACAAATAGGAAGAAAGGAGAGGGAGAAATGATTTCCCAGGGATATACCCCCTACTGTGCTGCCCTATCGCTGCACCGCAGTGTACTTGTGTGTGCACGTGTGTGTACTGTACGTGGCTGTGTATTTGGAAAATGCAGCACAGGAAAAAAAAAAAAGGCTGCATGTGCACAAACTGACATGCAATAGGTGAACACCTCCACCTGTGTTACAGCGCTACGCTGACAAAAAAAAAAGACACAGTTTGTTCTTAAATGTCATTCAGACCACTGTTGCATTTCAGAGAGAATCTGTAACTAAAGTCAATCTGGCAGGCAGTCGACAACACAACTGATGCGTAGTTCTTTATTACTCCGTCTCTTCCTACCTATCAATAATTTCTAAGCCACAACAATGCAGCCGGGCTGAGGTAAACAACCATAGTGCAACCCAGCTTTAATAACTATCGTCACACCTTCCAGCTATGTCTTTGGGTCAGTCTTTCTCCTTTCCATTCTGTTAGACTCGACTTGTTTTCTTGTCGCGTCTCTTCTTCTCCTGCACATCTCTGAAAGCAGCACAAAGTTACTGTAAATCACTTTTACTTTAGCTTTTCTCACAAGTCTTTCGTGTATTTACTTGTACATGGAAGAACTGCGTGTACTTGCTTATGTTACCTCGTGAGGACCTTTTATAAACACAGACTTTATCAGGACCGGCAGTCGTCAAACAAAAGGACAGCACTAATGATTTAAAGGTAATTTCTGACTTCCTGGTTGGGTGTGAACTGGTTAAGTTTAGGGTCAAGACTGTTCACAGCAAATGGAAATTAAGACCATGCCCTAAGAGGGATAGCTCTGCAAACTGTGTGTGTGGGGATCATGTGTGCGTTGCATCAGCTCAGCTTGGTGGTGGCGACAATGTCATTCAGCAGTTTAGTAACAGGCCATTACCTTGTTAATACCAGTCTAATGGACGGCCTGCTATTTTAAAAACACAGCCATGTTCGTGCCATTAACATCCACTTAGTGCCTGACTCAAATCAACAGGCCGCCGGGACACACCAAGAACAATAACAAAATAACACAGACAGTGTGTTAATGTGCCAGCCATATTGTGCTCTCCTTCCCCCAGTAAACACATACACAGGTTCACAATGTGGAAGGAAAGTACGACGTGTACACCAAGCAAAGAAAAAGACTCTAGTCTCAACATTTTCTCTTTTCCCCATGAGCATACGTTTCTGTTGGTTGTCAACTCAAGTGTGACGATAAAACTGAAGGAAGTCAATGCAATGTATTGCTACGCAACATGTAAAAGTTGGGATTTGTACGTCTCTGTGTACAAATTCAGCCACGGATAAGTAAACTTGAGAGAGGCTGTTATTTTTGAGCTTAGGATGGACACTGCGTAGCTGATTCTGTTCCTAGTTTCATGCTAAGCTAAACTAGCTACAGCTTTTCTGAAAAAAAAGCTGTGTACTCATTTTAGTTGCCTCTGTAGGACCTTCTCAGGTATAAGGACACTGCTTGTCAAGACCAGCAGACCTAATGGAGCCCAGCCGAGCTCAAATGAGGCAAAACCCACATGCCGATTTGTGGTTTCTGCAAACACTCATAAAAATAACAAAACAAATTAGGGTTTGAGTTGTGTTGTCTCGTTTTTTTCAGCAGTATTTGTCTCTGCTAGTGAAAAACCACATGTCAACATCTGAAACACCAGCATCTGTAAAACTACTTGACTATTCAGTGAAAGGCGCATTAATATACATCCAAAATAATTTATATGCTTTATTTAAAATAATCACATTTTCAACTGAGTTATTTAAATAAATACAGCAAAAAATATGACAAACTATAGCCCGCAGGTCTTTCTAATTCCATTTTACCATCTCAAAGAGAATCAGCTTTCTATCAGCTTCTCTCTGAAGTCTGTGAGGAAGTTCTGGGCAAGAAGTCCTGCAACGGAGGCACAGTCCATTTCGGTGCATCAATCGTTTACACAGACTTTGAACTTGGTTGTGGGTATGTTCGGGCCTTTAGTGATTTCCAAAGCTTTCAGCAGAATATCAGTTTGAGTAATGCGCATTTTTTCATTCCGTTTTTCAGACAGATACTCACACGCTCTCCGGTCTAGCTCTTGAAAGCGGACCATTTTGGTAAGCTGGGAAGATTTTGCATGACTCTTACCATTTTTAATGCAGTCTTTTTGGATTTGCCATCTTGACAGTTGTGTGATGACTCAGGCTCATTGATGACTATGATCTTGAATTGGAATCATAATTCCTACAAGCTTCCCTTAGCACTTTTAAAAGCCACTCTTTCGTCCAGCCCCCTAAAAGATTTTTAATGCATCCCCCTGTCAGTCACTCCTGTAGGTGCCACAAGGATTTTAGCCTGCTTTCTTTAACAGAAAACTTTACTTTAAATGCTGTTAAAAGTGCAATAAAACAACTTTGTCCTCAAATGTGAGACACTT
The DNA here is from genome assembly GCA_005024645.1 of Planiliza haematocheilus. Lineage (NCBI taxonomy): Eukaryota > Metazoa > Chordata > Actinopteri > Mugiliformes > Mugilidae > Planiliza > Planiliza haematocheilus. The sequence continues at coordinate 3,563,767 of SRSE01000509.1, forward strand.
TCTCAACTGTAATTTGCAGATGCAATAAATCATTTTCACACCAGACAAATACAGCTCAACACCGATGCGTGAACAGCCTTAAATTTTGTAGCATGTTTTAAAATTTATTTTGGATCATTTTGATGATCCATTATAAGGACAAAAACAAATCATTTTCAGCCTGGACTAGTCCTTACCAGCAAGGCAAAGACGGGAAAGTGTGGTGAAAGGGCAGATTCCTTTATACGTTGAATACTACTCCTACAATGACATGAACGGCTAAAAAGATGCTTTATTAATTTGTAATTTTCCTTTTAAATTGCTAATGGGAAACAAATGCATACAGTTTACCCCATTATAATGGGAATACAAACTACGATACAAGATAATTAACAAGCACCAAATGGTACAGATGGTGTATTTTATATTCTAGTCCAAATTAAGTATCAGCATGGTATATTAAAGGAAAAGATTGGATTCTACCCAAAGGGTGAACTGACATTTTTAGGCTTTGTTTGTATAATTGAAAAAAAATCTTACAAGTTATCCAGCTCCCTAATCTCTCTGTAAGCTATCTTGAAAGAATTTAAACGCAGCGTAACACCTGCTGTTAATGCAACTCCCTGATAAAGCTGCCATCAGATGTGTCAGATAACATCGCCGCTTGTCGCTGGAAATTAAAAGACTTACAGAATATCTCAAAGACAGGGAAGAATAATTAGATTGTAAGAATGCTAAAAGAAAGAAAACAAAAACAGATGCGGGGAAGTTGGAGAGCGGGGGAAGACAGCTACTGAATTCAAATCAAACCAGATAAAACATCAAGTGAATACTAACACGCGTACTTGTGACTAGCCGTGCGCCTGCAGCCTTCACACCTACAAGGCCGTCCAGCGTCTACGCATGAAATTAAACAATCGAGGCGGTGAATCGCGCTCGTGAGTGCGGTTTGCCTCGGTCTCCTCCCACTCCTGATTGGCTCGCCTGATGCAACAACTGCACGATGGTTGGGATTAACGTGGTTGCCGTGACAACGCGTGGAGCTGTGTTGGAATGGATGCCTGTGTTTGTGTGTGCGTGCGAGCGCGGGTGAGTGTGTGTGTGTGTGTGTGTGTGTGTACACTTTGTTTGAAGTGGCAGGTCTTTTCAACAGCTTTGATCAGGGAAATGTTTGTAGTGGGGGCAAACCTGGAGAACAAACAGGACTTCAGAGAGATTAGCGATCTGCGGAACACACACACACACACACACACACACACACACACACACTTTCACACAGACTGTGAAGAAGTCAGCATTCCGAATAAAATCAGCAACACATGGGCGGACAACATCTCTCCTGAAAATGACACTCTTTCGATCCTTCTCATGTGATGGGATATAAGACGAAGCCGTATCTGCAGGCTGACATTCGTCCCTCTTTTCCCCTCCATCACATCCACAGGGCTGATGGTTTTCAAGACCAAGTACAACCTGTGTGTGTGTCCACGCTTGTGCCACTTCTGCGGGGGTCTGTGTAAATCAGCATCGAGGAGGGGCCAGGTGAGGGCTTTAGCGAGACCAAGGTGTGACACATGGCCCCCAAGCTCCTCCATCATGCTGTACTGAGAAGTATAGTATGTGTGCCTGTACGTCAGTTGAGAGTGTGTGTGTGTGTGTGTGTACGCACGGGAGGACAAGTCAAATGGGCGAGCAAGGAGCTGTGATTCAGACAAATACGCCTCGCCGCGAGAGCCTCTCCCAACCCCAACCCAGATGGACAGCGCTGCAGCTATTCTCAGAGCCACAAGCACATTACTCAGTCCCCAAGGTGGGAGGATAAGTCATCCGCTAAGGTCGCACTAGGTGTTATGTCTCTCACTGCAAGTAGTTCAGAGTTTGAAGAATGGAGCTACAAGGCCGAAACAGTAGCTCCACAATCAGAGTGATAAAACGTGGCGAGATAGCGAAGAAATCCATAAACTAATCTCCCTCTGATGGGTCTGTCCTAGACATCACATGCCAGGAAAAGATGGATACTCTGTTATATTTTACTTACAGCACAAACTCTGCAGTCCTATAGAGAAAATGTGTTGGAAAAACCTTTATTGTCGCCCCAGAGATGACAGGACTATTTCTTCTGGGATGTCGTCTATGAATGTCTATCAATCCTGAGGTTGAAAAAATATAATTATTTAAAGGAATGTTGACAGGTTTAACCCGTATAACAAATGGTAGGTGTATCTTATATAAAAAAATGAAATTCACTAGGCCCTGGTGTTCGTCAGATATATAGCAAGTAGTTAAAACTAAACTTTCATCCAAGTAAAACTAAGTTTTTTTTTTTTTTTACAACCTGGACCTTATTTCTGGCATAAAATACAATCGTTTACTCACCCATATAACTTTTGTGTTATTTTTAGTCGTTAGGGAGATAATTAGATCAGCATATATCCATATAGTGGGAGTGACTGGGGCACCAAAACGCAGCCTCTAAATAACGCATTATCTGCCAAAAAAGTTTTGCATCACCAAAAAACTGCTAGTTTTTTTGCAACATGGCTGAATATTCTTCCGGTTCTGAGGTTGTGGACGAATCATAGCAGTAGCAAGTTACAGGTAAACAAGCCGACTGTCGTGGGTGCATGTGGCGCTCAGAGATGACGACATCCAAGTCAGAAGGCATCATCCAGTGGACTGTAGATGAATCCGCAGAGCCCTGGTCACGATAACAAGTAACTCCGGACCCTAAGGGGAATCGCGCTAGCGTATCATGACAAAATATTGGTGAAGTGAACGAGTTTCGCGGCAGATGATGCGTTATTTAAAGGCTTCGTTTTGGTGCCCCAGTCACTTAGTTATCTCCCAAACCAATAAAAATGACACAAAAGCTATATTGGTGAGTAAACAATTGTATTTTGTAAAAAACGGTAATTCCCCTTTAAATTCACATGCTCACAACTGAAATGCGTGAATGAAAATCAGGATGTTATAACAGTTCAAAAGAGAAACATGGCCGTCTTCAGCAAATTTCACAGCGATCCACTCAACAGTTTAAGGGAGTGATCGAGGGGATTAACTAAAATCAGAGGGATTCATCTACGGGGCTACACAAACGTCGGGATAAAATGTCATGACAATATAACAGATTGCTGTTGGGATATTTTGGTGGTGAGCACACCGTCCGACTGACATTGCTACTGTGATCCCTAGAGCCGTGATGCTAGCAAGACTGAAAATAAACTTTAAAGGAGATCAGTGCTAGCTACCCTTCATCAGAAGATATATCTACTCCATGAGCTGTCACAGTGATGATCTGGCCACCCTTAGACCTTTAATTTAAAACACGCAAACATATTAATTACGCATACGTCAATAAAAATGAGTGAGCCATGTGGTGTAATCTATTTTTCCTCTGTTATGGAAGGCGGCTGAGTGAGGTCAAGAAGCAAGGAGCGAGGTGGTCCAATCACACCCTGAGAAGTGGGTCCTGGGGGAGCAGACGGGAAAATGGTGATGCAATATTAATTGGTGATGGTGCGTGCCAGGGAGTTCAGGGTTGTCTGGGGTTTGTCTCCCTAAGGAAAGCCTGTCAGGAGCTGAGAAAGACAGGAGGGATGAATCCCTGACCTTGTCTGTCAGCTGGCGGAGGAGAGGAGAGCTGAGGAAGGAGACCCCAGTCCCACTGACACTCAGATCAACACTCTGCCAGTCTATGGCGAGCCTGCTGGGATGCACCCCAACAACCACAGAGACAACATGACACAGGGAGAAAAGGCGACTTAGTATGAGAACAGAACAAAAATAAATAAATAAATATGGCCGGAATTACTTTTATTGCACAGAGAATGTAAAAGTGTTTATGGCTGCTGTCACCTTTACTCTATGTAGCGCAATACTTAAAGTGATGTAAACTTTACCAGCACGTGATCTGCTTCGGTGTCGTCTCAGTTGGTTGAGGACTTCCCAAGAAGATATGTAAAACGAATGAGCTACAGGGAAGAGTTAGTGAGCAGGTTTGACTCCACAGGCATCTCTACGATCCGTCAAACCCGGAGCACAGAGACTCCCAGATGGCAGAGAACTTGCAACAACAGTTGGACGAAAGATGTGTTTGTGCTTGAATGACATGCCTCCTGTTCGCTGCCTCTTCCACTGCTATTCTGGGGGTGTTTTTTTTTTTTTTTTTTCAGCAGTGACACATAGCATTTAAGTATCGAGTTAAGTATTAAAGGCTATAGTGCTGTATTGACATAGTTCACAATAACACAGGCTTTTACTTTATATGTTACTTTCCTCTAATCAGTATGAAAGAAAAACAAAAAAACCATAGGCCAGCTCCACGATCCTCGTCTAATACTTCACACCTCGGCTCATTTGTGCAACATATACTGCACACACTACTTTCACACACACACAGCTAATTGGGAGAGCAGCATTTACAGTAACGTTGACGTACACTGGTCTTCATATTATGCTCCTTTCATGGTGTGACAACTGCGTTTATCGTGGCGAACAAGGGAGCGAACGAGGCAACGCAAACATATGGGTGAGATCCATGTGTCATCTGGGGACACGTAAACACCGGACACATGTCAGCTTCAATTAACCCTCTCCCATCTGTCCGTCTCTAGCTCTCTCGTGTTTACTTCCGGGACTAGGATCTCAACTAGGTCAAGCAGAGCAGTAAATCCCGACACGCTGAATGTACAGAAAATGCCATGAAACTGTACTTCACACCAAATGAAATGTCCCTTTTCTCTCTTTCTTTCTTTACTTGATTAAAATGATCCCCTGTCAAAACAGATCTACTGTATTGAATTATCAATGTCATGGGCATCAATAATTCAGCCTACCCAGCAGTGTGTCACAGACTTTCCTGACATACTATCGAGCAGCCCTCCTGAGAACTTGTCTAAGTTTTAAGTGCGGGCAGCGGCAAACTCAACACTGATGCCAAAAGGTTAACAACAGCCGATGAATGTAGAATAGAGAAACTTAAGATGGCATTTGCAGCAACGTATTGTCTTCTGATTGCATCTCATGCGTGCAGCGGCATCCCTAACAATGGTAAACCGACAGACTTTTTTATCCAAAGTGGTACTGCTAATCTGAATATTTCTTGGCTGATTAATAAAGCAATCAGCAGGTGACTGTAGCATCCGTGGGATTGCTCCTCCTGTCCTGAAAGAGAGAGGCTTGTGGATGCGTGTGCCAGAGGCAGAGTGAAACATCACGCTGTAATGCTATTTCCTTCAGTCTGACAAATGAGGCTCTGGTTGTGCTCTGGTGTTGGCAGTTACCTATGAAGGAATGCATCAGTCCAATTCCCTTCCCTGCCCTGCTTGTCACACGGCTGCACATTTTCCCTCCTTGCTTGTGGCATGCGCACACTCATGTACGGAGAAGAGACACATAAACAGGAATTACATGTCACAGCTACGCCACCTCTCCGAGTTCCTGTCCTGCGTTCCTCACTAGTCTTTTCTAATCCATCCCCAACACCTTGTGCTGGATCCCTTCCCCTCGTTCTCCCTCCGCCTGTCTTCCCCTTCTCCTACCCCATCTTCACCGCCCCATCTGAGATCAACACCTAGCTGTGTGCAGGTGCAAGGCTGCTGGCAAACTGTCAGCTTGAGTCTCCTTTACTTAAACACACACACACACACACACACAGCGTGGCTCCGACACAGGCACTCCCCACTCTGTGTATTGGTCTCCACACAGCGAGCTACATTACACCCTCACTGTCAACACATAAAGGAGGACTAACAGCGCGTGTGCTAAAGGTTGGAAAAACACCGACTGGGAACACGCAAGGAAAACAACATTTGAAAAAAGCGTAGACTGTGTTGCTACACTAGTTTTTTTTTTATTTAAAAAAGGCAATTATAACGTCTTTATTCGCTCATGTATTTGATATATATGTTTTATATGTAAGCAAAAGATGCACACAACACAGCGGCACCAGAAATATCACGAACAATATGGACCACATTAAGTCAGTGGAAGTTTTTCCATCGTCCCTTATTATGTGACTTCCTCCTAAACACAGATGACTTTAAGTTTTCCTAAAATAAAAAATACCCTTGCCAGTTAAATAAAGGGTCAGCTACCATATCACTGATGACAGGACTGAGAAAGGAAAGGCAACGCAAAACAAACACAACAGCAAGAACAGGAATTAAAAAAAAAGAAGGTCCAATTTGATTTTTAATGAGTGGCATTAATCAGAGGGACTAATGTTACAGAGGTTTTGACTTTCCCCCAAGAACTGTAATTCCAGTACTATTTTAAAGCCAATTTAGTTCACTACGGTATTTCCAAGTACTTTTATTTTAAGTCCACTTTATTTCAGAGGGAACTGTATTTATTACTCCACTAAAAATTATTTCAGAACGGTCGTTACTGGCAACTTCTTTCTGGGTAAAAATAAGATTTTTGTTTTGCAGCATGTGTCCACTGTGGTTCTGTTAGTTTTGCTTGAGCTCAAACAAGCTCTTTTCTTTGTGCTTGATGAAAATACTAATTTTAAATGTTTTTATATTGTGTCTATCTCAGTGCGATACACTGATCTGTTTGGAGTTACTGTCATTATGTTTATGCACATTTATACTAAATTTAGAGTTAAAACCTACTCTGGAAAATGCAATTTGTAATTTGTTTGTGTAATGCAAATAAAAACGTCAATGAAGTTGTCTCTTTATAGCCTCTATAGCTTCAGATACATACACATTACTCTCACGATGGCAAACACCCGCCGCAGTGATTGTGACTATGGAGTCAACAGATTTAGATTAATATCAACTAGTGGCTGGAAATTACACCACCAAAGATTAAAGGTATGTTGACATTATGTTAATATACTGGCTGGAATAGCAATTAGGTTTAATAAATGATACCTGTGTAGTACTAACACTCATAAAGCAATACATGCACACACATACATAGAGTGTGTGGTGACCTCCAGAGCTGTGAACACGGCGTTGGTGTCAGTCTGCATGGCCCAGGGTCATCTGACAGCTCTAAACAAGACTCTCATTAACACCAGGCCATTAAAAGCACCTGCTGGTAGGGTGTGTGTGTGTGTGTCACAGTGTGTGTGCCATAAACTCGGCGTTCAGGCTGACGCTGAGCAGAGAAGACAAGTGTCAGTTCAGTCTTCAGCCTCAAATCTCATCAGAAAGCAGAAAGCACTCAGAAAAAAAAAAACAGTGACGGATGGCGAGACACTTCATAGCAACAGTGATGACCGTTCAATCAAGTTGTGCACGTTTCTGTGCAGAGCAGATAGGGATACTTTGCAGTATTTCTCTTTATTAATTCAAAGCTCAGAGAAGCTACAATAAATAAAAGCGTCTTTGCCATCAAGGTGGCGGCGTGGTGCTTTTAAAGTGCAAAGTCATTGAGAGGGCGAAGAGGGTGCGCATGAGGAAAAAAATCCTTCACTGAAATAAAACGCAAACTTCTCCTCTTAAACAAATGTTGCTCAAGTGCAGACCGTGTTTACCTGAAGAGATAAACCCATTCACAATAAGAGCACAGTTAGATCAGTGAGGAAACAAGAGACCAGAGGAAAACTAACAAAGCCCTCTTAAGTCGTGCAGTCGATCCATGTTTAATACTATTTGAGTACGCTGTTGTTTTATTTTAAAGATCAATAAAGTGCAAACTAAATAATGTTTGCCCATTAAATGGTGAAAAATGTAACACGCATCGATCGGTGTGACGTGATCAGCGTGTATGTGGTCGTGTACCAACTTAATTCAAAGAGTCAGATGAATTAAGACTTCTCCTACTTTCCATCTGAAGGTGAAAATAAACAATAAGGTGCTGAGTGCTGCAATAAGTCAAAGCTATTCGGCCTTTAGAGTAATGGCAATCGACAATGCTTTCTTAAAACAAATATCATTATTTCCATTAAAAGGAGGGGGGATATTGCAGGGGTAGTGTACTTAAATGCTTAACGCTTAAAAGCATGTTTAAGTACATACGGTATGTGTGCGTCTGTGTGAGGACAAACAAAGCGCACATGCAATCGAGTGTGCGCTGGAGCGTGCATGTGGCACTGCTGCCAGGGTTCGCTAGGAATGGTATAATTTATCACACCTAATTAATTATAGTCCAACACTGAGAAGAGTTATCCTTGTCGCTCAATCGGCTCCCCACTCTGCCTCCTTCTGTCAGACGATAGGAGGAGAGACTCAGATAAATTCCCAGAGCCTGAAAACATTGCAGCTTTTTCTTTTCTCTCTCTCTCTTTTTTTTTTTTGAAGTCTCCCTCTTTTCTCCGGCTGATTCGCCACGCCTGTTTAGCCAGCTTCACATTACCATTTAAATAAAGAAGCTAGCTAAATGACCACTGGTAGAACATAAAAAGAGAAATTAAATTGTGTTTCTTTCTCACGGCACTTTATTCTTTTTCTCTTTCTAGCCCGAGCTCCTCATCATTTTTAATTGGTTTAGTCCGGGGGCGGGGGTGGAGGAGGGGGAGGAGGAGGAGGAGGGGGGAGGGCGGTTGATAAAAATGTGCAGAAGAATCCAAATGTGAAATGAACCCCCTCATCTTTGATTACAAGGCAAATCTAATCTCTTTAATGGATTACAATGACTCACAAAGCTAAGAAGACTTGAAACAACCCAGGTATGTTAATTTCTAGAGGAGAATTGATTATGATAATCTAGACCAACAACAAACAAGAAAATGGCATGGACGACCAGTGGGCATAGAGCTGGTTTCAAAACAGACCTCATGATGAGAAGGGATAATGTCAGACGATAGAGCTGTGCTGAACGAGTCCAACGGAGGAAACACAAAGGCCTCGGGGGTCTGCTCTGTAGTTAGAAGTTATCTGGTAACATTCATGAGCTGCATGCATAGTTTTTAGAGCACGCATTGCTGCCACTAGTTCACAGAATATGCAAAGGCGCAGTTTCCACATTTTATTTTTGTGGATCTATAGATGTTGACATGAATGCAGTCACCGTCGCTTGCACGAGTGCAAACATGCCGCTGACATCCCGCACCCGTCGTCAAGGAGGTGAGCAGATTGCATCGGACACAGATTGATTGCCCTTGAAATCCAACAAAATTGCTTGGCTTGTAACAAGCTTTATTTACGACATTAAATTACCATTAAAATTCTATTAGTGCAATTAGTTAATTTCCATTTCAAACAACACATCTTTGAGAAGCGTCGGCGTGAGGAGGACAGCGGAGGAAGTGGAGGGGGAAGGAGAAAAGAGAAGAGGATGTATGAGGAGAGGTGAGGCGAGTCAGGAAGCAGAGCAGTGGGAGATGAATATTAAGCAGCTGTAGTGATTAGGGTGGTGCTGCAGAGTGGCACTATGACAGTGACATTGGCTGCCATTGGCGGTCCCCGCCATGGCGATTCTCTGGAACCTGCTTCATTTGGGCCATAATTAGCTTAAATGTTCAGAGAATGAAAAATTCATCATCGCTTTGAATCTTGTTAATTGGGGGAGCCATCTGCATTAATAGGGGCCATTTGGACGCTCCGTGGTTAAGTATGCATGTGCGCGCACACACGTATGCATGTGTAAGCGTGTGCATTTAGGTAAGTTTTGCATTCACGTACCGGAGGAGCTGATGGACTCCAAACTTTTCCAGTTTTTATCTTTCAAGCGGGAAAATAAGCTCCTTAAAAGTGATAAGGACCTCTGAGTATCGCTGGCAGCAGAGAGGACAGCTACAGCAACCATCGAGACTTAACCAGGGTGTGTCTTATCATACAGTTAACTGAATGTATGAACGTGCATCTGGATGAGGGTATGGGTCCATTGTCTCTGAACCATGCAGCCTCAACGCCACATGCATCAGGATGAGGGTATGGCTGCTATCTCATGAGAGAACCCGTTGTCTATGAAGCATGCAGCCACATAAACACAGGCAGCCCGATATAAGAGGAGACAACACAATGAACGCACCTCTTATTGCAAACTGTACTTAGAGATTCATGCTCCGTGCATTAAATGAATGCTACACGGCATAAATAATTGGGGAAACTGCTTTAAAAGGGAAAACAAAAACAAATCTCCAAGAAATTAGGCAATGAAGTTCTCCACCTACGGTCGCACCGACGGCGCAAATGAGATTCAATTATAAAGAACTTTAAGCTCGACTCTTTTGTTGCTTTCTAATTGTTTTCAATAATGAGAAAGCTTTCCGCGCCTATAGGGGAAAACATATTGCAGGATAAGCAAAATAAGTCGGCTCGGTTCAAATGGATTCAATAGTCAGTGTATTGTATCAGTCAGCGGTGGACAAAGTGAAGAAAATATTCCACACAAAGACCAGCGCTGCAGTGAATGTAGTCTTTCACATGTACTTTACTCGGTGCAGACTGCTGAATGCGTACTAATTTTGATGTTTTTTTATTATTATTATTTTATTTTTTTGTGGTGTCCTGATAAAGCAAACACATTCAGCGGCGAGGCCCAGGGTGCATTTCTTCTGTGTGTTGGGGCAGGAAAGATTAACAGCAGCAGCGGACAGTTGCTGCTGCAAGCAGTAAGAAATCAAGACTAATGTCCATTATTTCTTTGTAGTGAGGCTGGAGTTAGAGCACCGTGACATTGTACAAGAGAGAGCCAGCATGGAGAAAGTGAAAATCAAGATCTGAGCAGAGTTAGGTGTAGACTTTTAGTTGTGGCCAGCGAGCCAGTAAGTGTAGTTCAGCCTGGGTGGCTGTGCTACATGGAGTATGTTACATATTCAGTAATATAACATGACAGTGTGTCTTTTTTTTCTTTTCTTTTGATCCTAAAGGTAAAATATGCACCCTCTCTGAACTAAAGGCAGCACAGCACTTACACAGAATCTTCCACTAACAATGTCATAAACAGAATGCATTACCTGTAATGTGGCTCTGCTGTGTGCACCATGTCTGCATGCGAAAAGATGAATCAGACAGTGGTCCAAGAAGCTCCACAAAAGCACTGAAATGACCACATTCATTAGGCTGCGTGTGTGAGATAAATACAATATGTCGCCCTCCGTGCTGCAGTGTGCGAGGAGGACACGATGTTTATGCGACAGACAGCCAGGCTGCAGAGCCCAGCCCAGTCTGGACCAGCCCAGCCCAGCCCAGGCCGGCTCGACCCAGCCAGCACTAATCCATCATCGCCACCACTGAATCATCGCGCTGCCAATAAAGGCAGGCGGCAATACATTACAGACATGTGGCAGGCTTTAGCGATAATGACATTGAGAAGTCCCCGCGGGCTGTTGGAAAAGCCTGGGTGCACGACACACTTGCTTACAGAGGCAATAATATATGGAAATGCATCAGTGTGCAAGACAGGGGAGAAGAATGGAGAGACGAGGGAGCGAGTGGTGCTGAGCGCGTTTGTAAGGAAGGAACGAGGAAATGGCCTTCAGTGGAGCGCTTCCTATCAGTTTCCAATGTGGACTCATCCAAAGCCAGCATTCAATGATGAGGCTCATTTTAGATTCAAGCCTCTGCAAACAAGCCATCTTACAAGCAATCTGATATGTCAACACCCAATTTCTGTCTTATCTCGCTCTCATGCAGCTCAGCTGATATTTGCAATACGGTTTGGACATGGGTCATGTTAGATACAGGGCTGCCAATCATCGGCGCGCTGTGTGGCACAGAGGCAGGCTGGCAGCACGAGAGCTGAATGAGCAAATACGGCACGATTAGCCGTGATGTTATGTTGTCGCTGACATTGAGAGCAATCTGCCTGTTAATCCCTCACCTTCACACAAACACGCATTCATGAAAATTAAAACCAAATCTACGGTCAAAGTGGAAGCAAGGACTGATCGTTGCGGCGACAGAAGCTACACAGAGAGCCAGCGACGATGGAGCGCTCACGTTAGATGCGGCGTGAAAAGGCACTAAGAGCTTACAGAGCTTACTTCTGCCCGTCTTCGTGGTGTCAGACTTGGTAACAAATTGTAAAAAGTAAACTCTAATTCTACTTTCTGCATTTAAATGAAAGGTTTACGGGATTGCCGCGTGCTGAGACATTTGCATTAGCCTACAGGTCATGAAGGTTTTATGAAACCCATTCTGCTCACATGGCCCTTAATTTAAAAATAAAAACTCTTTTGACACCAGTTAAGTGGTATCCCAGTGTAAAAAAAAACAAGGCTTCAAGTAGGTTTGCACTTCAAGCTGTTAGACAGATTTGACCCTGATTTGGTGGTTTTAAAATACACAGATTGGGGTGAAAAAATCACCAGTGGAAATAGAGTTACCAGTCGCTTTGAACGCCTCTAACTTTTGAAATTCTGCCACTGGATATGACCGCGCCGGTCACTGAAGCAGCAGAACATTTGATTGAATATGTTCTTGTTCGCTGGTCCCTCTAAACGGGAGAATGGAGTAAAAATTGAAGCTCCTTGTTTTAATTGGAAAAACACACGATGATCAGTTGATCTCAAAAGTCTGAGAGATCAGTCCAGCTAATGACTGCACCCCGGGCCACTGCGAACAGTTATTTTTTCCTATTGATCATAATTTATTTGCCTACTGATAACATAACAGACATCATTAAAGGGGAACCACTGTTTTTTACAACCGGGACCTTATTTCTGGCATAAAATACAATCGTTTACTCACCCAAAAAACTTTGGTGTCATTTCTAGTCGTTCAGATCTGCGTGTATTCTATAAAATAATTTGCTTCTGCTATGGTTCGTCCACAACCTCAGAACTGGAAAATATTCAGCCATGTTGCAAAAAAATAGCAGAAGCAAATTACAGGTAAACAAGCAGACTGTCGGAGATGACATCATCCTGGGTCTGTAGGTCAATCTACAGACCCAGGATGATGATAACAGGTAACTCCAAACTCAACGGACAACAGCACTAGTGTACGATAACAAAATATTGGTGAAATGAACGGGTTTCGAGGCAGAAAATTCGTTTTCGTTTCGGTGCCCCATTCACTCCCACTATGGATGTCCATATAGTGGGAGTGAATGGGGCATGTCCTCATAACATTACAACATCATGTATGAATGCAAAAGTCATTTCAAACTCTAACTTGATGTCAATGATACCAGTCACACAGAAGTTAAGACTTGCTATATTTTCTCAACAATTAGCAAAGATAGTGTTAAAGCACATTAAGTCAAAGCACAGTGCAGATTGTAATAGAAATTCACAAGGTTGCATAAGACCCTCTTAGAACGAAAGTGTTCAGATGTAGATGTGTATATTTCACATATATGAACCATTTACAATATGCAAATATTCTGGAAAGCATGTCAGTGATTAGTTAGCATCTGCTCTGTGGAGCGTTTGTTGACTTCTTGTCTGAATCATAGTGATTACTCTCAGGAAGTGACCACCAGTTTCCGTCACTGGTTGAATGGCCAATGGTGAAAGGGCAACTGACCATATCTGCTATATGGCCTGACCTTACCAAACGTCTTACAAGCAAAGATGAGCTAGCATCAATCTTTTTTGAAGCTTAAGTTTCACAGTGACACCAGTGTCAACCACTCATATGCAAATTTTTAATTTTTTTTATTTACAAGATAACTGATGATGATTCAACAACCTCAAGAAGCGCTTGAGCAACTGGCGACTTGCGGGCTTGTTATCTGACGTTTGTCACCAACTGCATGGACACAGTCAACATCTGCTCGCACATATCTGTCCATGGAGTTCAGGTTTTTATCGAACAATTTTAGCATTCCTGGCAGCGGTAGCCTTCAGAGTTGGTTTGTGGTAAAAAGACAAGAAGCAAGAAATTGACAAAAAAAGACAAGGCACACATAGAATAAAAGTCTCAATTTATTTCTGTTTATCTATACATTAAACAGGTGTTCCTGAATGCAGCAAGAGAAAACACAGAACAGGATGCTAAGCGTCAAAGAGTTGCTCGCATAGCAGAGGTGTGGCCGGTTTAGCAAAGACATGTACACTCTCTATCACATACACATTTTCTGCAAATGTAGGGTTGCCTTTGGAAGGCTCAAGAAGGGTGAGGGAGTGTTTACTGCAATAATCATTTCACATTATCATCAGCTGGAAATACTCCATACAATAATAACCCTGTCTTTCCCTAATGATCATTGCAATGCATTTACAACTAGTACAGACAGGTATAGACCCAAGCAGCCCTGTATAGCTCAGTTCAACTCAATTAATAAGAGTGTAGCAATAGTTCTGTATGGATTTGTCATGTCGCCATTGTCCCCTTTGACTCAAACTCAAGGCTGTGCAGACACATTCAACTCTCTCCCGTTATCCATCTCTGCGGTTGGCCCTTCAACCAACAGCGATGTGGTACCAGGGTAGTAACTCAACACCTGCATAGGAATTCAATTACACACACAACTTTCTGGGTCAACTCCCCGGACCAGAGCAAAGCTTACAGTTGAACCGTCGCGAAAAACAGTCCAACGAATGGCTTAAGTGCTTCCATGAAACCAACTGCTGTGTACCTGAACACACACGACTCACAGTAGAGAGGCGCCAACACGTTTCATATTCACAGACATTACTGGAAGCAAAAAAATACATACATACGTACTACAAAGGTAGACCGCCCGCCCCTCAAAGAAACACAAATAAAAACAGACAATCAAACACTTTGACACAAGATTCCATTGGGTTAAAGAAAATATAATGCACTTTTTTTTTTGTATGATTAAGCCAAGCTCACAGTAAGTCAATCATGAACAATTTGCTACACTAAATTCATTTTAACAGTGATATTTGAATCATTTAAATAACAGTGAGGGACAAAGAGATACAACTGATTTAAGTGGTAACTCACAACCAGCGTTCCTCGAAGATCTTTACACTTTCCCAGAATCACTTCTAATACATATATATATTTATAATCCCACCTTAAAAGAGGGCTGCCAATGGATTACGCATCTTATAAAACAAGCTGGGCTCAAACAGAACATGTTTTGGCTGAGGACCTCTTCTACTGTAACAAATCTCCTTTACGACAGCCTGGCGTGCGACCAGCCGTCCAACAGTGGCAACCTTCAAATTTCATCTGAGTGAGAGCTGATGATCGCGTATCTATAGTGTAACCTGAACTAACTAGTAAAAATGCATATTTTTCCGAAAATACACTGCAACAATGTAAATTGATAGACAACAGGTGCTAGAAGCAGATGCATCCATTTAAAACCAGCAACGTCTGAGGTACTTCTGAAACTCACAGCTGAGGATATAATCACTATCTACAATATTTGGATGGATAGCATATAGTTGATATAGTAATAGCAGGGTTACCGGTTTAGCGCGACGTTTTGGCTTAGAATTTGATTAGCTGAGGGGATAGTGGCGGTTGACACACCTGAATAAAACACAGCTGTATGACGATAGAAACATAGAAAAACAGCACCATTTGAGGTCCGACAGGTCAGTTTTTTGAACTGTTTGCTGGTAGCACCGTCAACCAGTAAAAATCTCAGAATGCAATACAGACAGAACACAACCACCGATCAACTGCACAACATAGCAAAGAGCGAAGATATATATTCAGAGACGACCCCCTCACACAGACACCCCCTGTTACAGCAGCATCTTTAAGCAGGTAATAAAACTGATTTCTCCTAAGAATGATATTTGTGTACTGAGGTGTTTTACAAGTTTTATATGCTGTACATGTTGAGAGTAACCAGGTCTACCGTTTCCTATAGATTTTTTTTTCTTTTTTTGTAATATACACACATAGTTTACAGTCACTGACAAACAAACACCAGAGTAACAATGAGGTAGGACGGTGAAGTTAGATGAAGTAGAACCGGTTTGTGGATTGTATACAAAGTTTCTGATACCTGTAATAAAAATATAGGCCTGACAATATGTTCCTCCTGTTTTCCTCATTGTAAAGTTGAGTTTGACGTTGTATCTGAGGCTCAAACGGTAATGTGTCATGCGCACACGTAAGCTTGAACTCTAAAGAGCCGGAGCCAGTATTTTGTTCCACAAAGTGAAAGCTAAAAATGGATCTCTTTTTTTCCCCCAATCAAACTGTCAAAAATAAAAAATAAAAATAAAATAAAATAAAAAAGCAGCGTAAAGCTCCTTCACTTCTGAAGCTTTGACAGGTGTTCACAACATAAGCCAAAACACGAAGCGAGGAGGACGGGATCTGCTATTATCTTGATACATTTCTAAATCTAGTCCATATAAATGCGAGGAAAAGTAAGGAACCAGAGGTGGCATAGGAAGAGGATCGCAGAGCCGTGATGCTTCCGGCCTATCGCTACTTAAGTGTGACAGTGAGAGTACTGGAAGCCAAACTAGCCTATAATATCCATTAATGGCCCTGCCAGGTTATGTAATGGTGTCTACTTCTAATATGCCGCTAAAACCCAAACTGCTCGTCTGCAAGTGACTTGGTACATCTGATAAGAGTTTGGCCTCGCCATCGCAGATTAAACCAAATCTGGGTTAAAAACATACAGTACTTCCATACAGCTTTCATCCACCGAAGATGGTTTTAGTTGAAGGATTAGGCTTAATCGTACTCCAGGAAACCAGCCTTTGAAAACAAGTTAACATTTCAGATGACGTAAGAGCTCTATTAATAGTCTTTCTTTAAGCGTTATTTTAACCACACCCCCTTTTGGCATCAAACAACAAAGAAACAAACACAAACACAATACACGACGACGTGTCAGAATTTCAGAATTTGCACAGCAGAAATCTTTTCTTTCCTTTGAACTGCAGGTATTTTCACCACACCCTAGCACACGTAAACCTCACATGTTTGCTTTGTACTGGAAAACAGAAACGTTAAAAGACACTGAAAAATGGATGTTTTTAGGGAACCACCCCCTCCCCCCCAAAAAATATATATATCAATAACATGTCACCCATTAAGGTGATTTAAGATTCACTAAGCTCCATTACCGTGGCATAGGCCTTTTTTTTTCTTTTTATTTTGTGCAAACCCTGCTGATTCCTCAGTCAGCATCCCGCTTCTTTAGCTTGATCTTAGCAATCAATACTTTGGCTTACAATTACCACTCATTTGTAAAAAATACACAAGTATGCCTACATAAGTCATCTTTACACATAACCAGCATTGTGACACATTAAGTTAAAGCACATATTCCAGTCAGCTTGCACATTTCATTGGTAAAAGTCTTTAAAATGGTGAAGCGCCATAAACAAGTTGTAGATTCCAGTTGGACCATAATTTAACTTATGGAAAGCTGGTTTTCTAAACACCGCAAATAAGTATACTTATTTTTTTTAAATTATTTTACAGTATTGAGTCTGATCAAGCTTGTTGTTGGAGCACTGGCATATCAGGGGCGTATCTGACTGATAAGACTCAACTATATTCCGTTAAATCGTTCTTGCCATAATAAAACAATAAACCAAAATCCTCTAAGGTGCTTCATGATAAAACAATGATTGTTACGTTTTAATCTAAACAAAAAAAACATAAAAAGACAAAAAGATGGACAAATACCACAAATACTTTTCTTTACGATTAAAGAAATTTGCCCAGAAGTTTAAAGTGCATTCAATGTAAATGATTTAAGTTGATCTAAATACTGCATCTCAACTGTTAGAGCGCAATGGTTTAACAATTTTCGCTTTGCTATAGCAGATCAATAGGTAGAGCTTAAGTGAGGTTTATCAAATATCCTACGTCGTGAGAGTAGATTCAAAATCTGACGTTAAGGAAAGCCTTATCTCTCTTGTTCTTTAGGTATCACTTTGGCTAAAAGGGGGCATCATTTGCTCATCAGTTTGTAGACCCCACTGATCCACATTTGGAAACAACATCAAGCTTAAAGCCAACAATTCATATGAAAAAAATATATATATATATATAAATGTGAAGAAACACAAGAAATTGACAGGTAATATGGAATTACAACATCAATTAGCAAAACTTAACCAGAAGCTTGACACGGTAACATGACTACAAACTGAAATATCCATGTTTGGTGGAAATAAAAAATACAAGATGTTTATGTACACTAAAATATCTCCAAAAACTTAAAGTAGCTTAAGAAAAGGCTGATCTGAACTTTTGAAATAACAAAAAAAAAAAAACACAGACAAAAAGATAAGAGAGAAATAAACCGACAGATAAATGAGAATCTAGAGTGTGACGAGGAGAAAGGCTTGATGGGCAGCTCTGGAGCAGATTCACAGTTAGCCACAGCTAGGTCACAGTTGAGATTTCAATCTGCAGCGTTTAGTTCCAGCCCGCAGAAAGCCACACAAGCCATTTTGGATCAAAACAAAAATAATAACAGGAGAAAGGGGGAAAAAAAAACATGAAAAATATACAAGAGGAATTTTTTAAAGTTCTGACGGCATAGCTCAGAGGACATTGTCACTGGAGCAACCTTATTTTTGTTCCCCAGTGGTGTGGCTTCAACAAGAGGGGGGTTATTACGGGGTTCAGCAGGGCCAGACGACTTCAACGGCAAAATAGTGTTCCAGACAGCTTTACCCACAGCTAACACTGCTTCCACAAGAAGATGACCTAGACTGTGCAGAGCTGTCCCCTGATTTTCATGCCGGCAGTAGTCCGGCTCAGCTCAACTTAATGGTGAGAACCACACAGAAAATAGTACCCGGCCACCTCTTACATTCTCATAGCAAAGTGCAGGTGAAGCTTCATCACTTCAGCTTACTATACATTTACAATCACAGCTTACTAGAAAAACCAGGAGTGTATACCAGCCCCTGGTGATTGCCAAATCTATTTAAGGCCTTTCTAGGCATCGGCATGCCTGTACCGCCACAACTCAACAGTCAAGTTTTGTGAAAGTGACATGTTTGATTGAGAGTAAAGCAGGAATATCCCATCGAAACCTTCCTTGTGCTCTCTCACCGATAGCAAATATTCAAAAGTAAAAGGTCAACACAAAAATAAACAATAAATATAGCACTCTATAGACTCAACATTAGAGTCATACTTCCCATTAAATCTTCGTAAGCCCTCGTTTTAATAAAGTGATGTGTTGTGACTGACCTACATCTAAGGGGAGGACACACAGGCGTAATTAATCTCCTAGAACAACAGAATCTCTGCAGCAGAGTGAAATATGGCTGTCACTAATTAAGACTTGTGCATCTGAGACCCTGATGTCCCATTATATGCAGTAAGTACCAACAACGAATCCCCAGCAGCTACTGGGCAGTCCACCGTTCACACGTCTAAGATCTAACGCAAGCTAGCATCGTCATTACAGCATCAGAAGATTTTTATCAAGGGAAATAACCTCTTACTTTTTAAAAGTTCAAGGACTCAAAATTATGTTCTGACACAGAACAATAAATTAATGAACAATCACATCTAATTTCTCTTTTGACACATATGCACACATCTCATAAACCGTATCTCTGTACCAATGCCACTGCAAAGCTTATAAAAACACTCACACCAGCTCATGTCAAACTAGTTCACATGGGTTCAACATCTAACTGGTGGGTAAAGCTGTCTGTCGACCAATTCGAAAACTGGGCCCTGATTGAGGTGATAGCCATTATATTAGGGACGGTGGGAAAGGGCCTGCTTGTTTGTTTTTTTTACATTTCACATCCTAACCAAACCAATGTGTTAAAAGAAATATGACTGCTCCTGAAACGGTGACAGCATCCCCCCCATCCACCCACTTTTAAGTCCCCTCAATATCCTGCAGACCACACGGGGTAAGAAGGCGCTGGCGTGACAGTTGATCACTATATGCCATCGTAGGTGAAGTTCTCCATCTTGACTGTCTGTCTGATGAGCAGCTTTGACTCCCGCCGCTCCTCATTCTTGATGGACTTGTTGATGTCCATTATCTTTTCACAAATGTATTTGTTCACTTTGGACAATCTCTGCGTGATCTCTGCACTGTCGGCCGTCTCTTGAGACACTCTGTCGTACAGACACTCTGGGGAAGGAGTGAGCAGGAGTAGTCAGACTGCATCAAATTGAAAAACTGCTAATCTCATATTCGTGTGTGTGTGATAAGGATACCTGACGTTTTCCAGCTTGGCTCAACTTACAAAGACACACATCCAAACAAGACCTCATCGTTTTCCACAATCTTGATTTTACAGGTTTAATCTTACCTCTGACAATTTTCAACTTGCTGGGCGACAGTGGAGGTTTAGGCAGGGCGTCTTTCTTCTTTTTAGTGGCCACTCCAGTGACACTGCGGTTTTTGAGGGTTTCTGTGCCCCAGATCATTACAGCTAGGTTCTTTGTGAACTTGGAATCTCCCTGGGTCCGCTGCAGCTGGTGCCACTTCTCTTCCTCCACCCAGATCCCACCTCCGAGGTGTACCTGCACAGAGGACAGATTGTTCCATGTTTAGGTAAACTGACTGTGTGATGATGATGATGATGATGATGATCACCCACTTAGGACACATGTGTTGCAGCATTGAAGTTTCACCAGTCTACAATGTTCTAGTGTCTCAATAACTGGAATCAATTTGATGACAAAAGCTTTTGAAAATAAGTTAATGGTTTCAAAGGTACAGATGGTACTGGAGACATTGGACAACAAAAACAACAATGGTAGCGAAGATGCAGCAAGGAGTCTGGATACTGGATTTAGTGACAATTAGCAGGAGCCTGTGCAGTATATATACGTGAATATTAAATAAAATGATGTTGCGATGTGGTTTTCTAGTATGTAAGATTAAATAAAGTACAGCAAATTTAACTCTGCAGCCTAGCACTTATAAAATTAAGCTAGGTCACATTACATCTGGAGCAGGGGTTGCATTCCGTTTTTTTGTTTGTTTTTTTTTTAAATGTGACGCTAGCAATCCTGTTCCGAGTACGGACAAGACGCGTTGGTAGCATTGACTATCGGCAGCCAAAACTTTTGTTGTTGTTGTTTTTGTAACCATTTAAAGTCAATACTGTTCTGAAGAAAGCACTTAAAGTTAATTAAACTTTAAGGAAAATTAAATGCTATTGAATATGTCTTTATTATCATTTAAAAAAATTAAAGTGATGGGTAAAAATAGATTATGACAGGATTTTTATGACAACGAAAAAGTCTAGCGCAATCGTGTTGCGACCAAATCTCTTAAAATAATTTTAAATCTCTATGGCCTAAAAAAATCAAGTGCACAAATCACATGGTACGTGTCTGAGCTGTTGTCTCCATCAGGTTAAATTGAGTACAGAGCAGGTGTGTGCGGAGGGTCTGGGGGGCGGATGCAGCTTCTGGGGATGGGAAGGGAAAAACAACGCAAGCACAATGTTGTTTGAACGTGCAAAAATATTTCCGATTCGTTACGAGACCATGGTGGAGTAAATTAAGACACTAACAGGCCACTATAGTATTAACATTGCATGGGATGACGACATCTCCACTAGTTACAGTTTGTGGACACCTCAAAAGAGACACTTTCTCCATCTAGAAAACGTAAACAAGCTCAGGTCACTAGCTGTTTGTAGCTTGGATTACCTGTATTATGAACTTAGCCTGCAGCTCTTACAAACTGCCACTGCCTGTTGCATAAGCCTGCACCAAACCCTCCAAGCTGATTGCCAGCCTAGGCTGACTGCCCTAGTCTTCTAGGTGAGCTAATGTAACAAGGGGCATATGTGACTCCCCCCCCCTTCACTATCTTATCACCGTAAAGTCTTTAGGCTAGCATCCAAAGGGCTTTTTCCCCTGTGCAGCTAATGTGCTTTAGGCCCCCGGCCAGCAGACAAGCTTTTTACTGCCCTCGAGTTAGACAAGGCTGTTTTCATCCTCGCTGTCCCTTTACTGTCGTTTATCTTTTTTTCTTCATCTCTCCTTTTTGCTCCACCCCACCCTCCACCCTCCACCCTCCCCATGCGCTCTCACTAGGGCTAACCTGTCAGTCACTTTAAATTCCTCTCGTGCAAATAATTAATATGTGGTCCCTGATGTAGGAGAGTTCTAATTTGCAAGTGTTCTTCACGCTTGAAGTGGCTGCAGGCCCCAGAGCTTGTAGTACCAATTCCCCCCCTGTCATCAGAGACAGGACGCTGGTTGAGTTACAGCGGTGGGGGGAGTTAAGAACCCTAACAGGCTAATAAACACTGATGATGCTGGCTAGGCTTGCTGGAACAATAATAATCTTCTCAACCTTGTTTACCTGCTAGGGTAGAGCAGCAAGGGGGAAAGGACTGATCAGCTATGACAGCATGTTCCCAGAGTCATGGGTGTTTAGAGGAAATACAGCATTTCCTACAAATTTAGGCTATTTCCCACAGTCACCCACAGCAGCGGGGAATACAGGAGAGGGAACTGATGGACTCAAGACTTTGAAAGGTCGACATGGCTTATTAATATTTTGCACAAGCAAGTGTTTAATGATCCCTTCTGTTTTACTATATGAATTAGAGATTCGGTCAAACACATTACTGAAGATGTCTCCCTTTGAGGATCATAACAGAAAATACAGGCCTCTTATTTCTGATTAATGACTGACTTAACGTTGCTAAGTCTAACAGCATCAGAAAACAGATTAACAATCAGATTAGTTTGTTTTCCTTTGGGCTGCGTTTAATGCTATTAAAGATCAGGCAATCCTTTTTATTACATCTTTGTGTAGGTCTTGAATTTTAATGTGTCAACAGTGAAACTCCATTTTAGTTCGGGTGACACGTACCTTCCCGTCGTTGCAGGTGTATACTGTTCTGGGCGAGGGGGAGTAGCTGGAACTGGTGTTGGCTTCTTCTCTGCACGTCTCCGGGGCCTCAACAATAGGTTCAACCACTTCGGCCTTGATTGTCTGAGTGCCATTGTCATGCATAGGCTCTACGAGGCAAAGGAAATATTTAACATTATGGAGATACGTGCAACAAATGTAATTATACCCGAAGATGAATGAACTGATAATGAAATCTACAAAACTACAATACGACAGCGAAACATCACACGAAACACTGGACAGTACAGTAGGTTAATTATAAACAGCCAACAGCCTCTTATTTCCTACACTAGTATAGATTTCGTTTACTTGTCTTTACCTCTGGAACAGTGCCCACCTGTTTGTTTGCTTGCTTCCCGCCTTAGCTTAGGCTTCCCTGTGCATTGCAACAAACAGCTATTTTAGCCCAGTAACTAAGCTGGCTTGGTGGCTGGCCACGCTAAGCTCCAATGTAGCTGATGAGTTTTAATATCGGTCAGCGCACTCCATCCCTTGCCTGACAGCACCCTGGGGTGCTCTAATCTTTAGCCTGTCCATTAAATGGTCTAGCCAGTGGCCAGGCGCCTCTGTTCAGATCTACAGGGGGCCTGAGGTTAACACCAGCATCTGGCAAAGCTTGAATTTGTACAGTGCTGCACACTGAAATGACACCGCATTTAATCACACTTATAACTACAGTGCATTACCTTCAACTTCCTGTACTGGATTTACCACTTTAGAAATGGAACAAATACCTTTTGGTGGATTAAAATGTATTTAACATATTACACTTATAGCTTAATAATTTTATGAGGAACCTGGCGTTTGCTGTATCGATAAAGTAGTATGCGACATTCGGCTTTAGAATATTAACCTGAGTTAACGTAAGGTGAATATAATAATAACATACAGTCAGTTTTAAAATACATATGCATCAGAACAGGTAGGGGTTCTATTTTCTGTCTGAATCAGACAGTTTTGAAGTACTCAACCTCCTTCTGCTTTAAGAAGGTCACTCTCATCACTACGGCACTCTGCCATCCTTAAACTGCAGCGCCCAAACTCAGAGATATGTTCGGTTAGAGCTACTTTAGTGTCATTTCTATGTCCATCTAGGTAACTCAATTTAGTAGATCATCGTCAGAGGACAGAGAGCATAAAAGGAGTACGTTGTGCCAGTATTATGTGTCCACACACCTGCCGCTTTAACTGAAACCGGTTCATTTCTAGCTGTCTAAGATTATCTTAGTCATAAAAGTTTTGTGCCTCTAAATTGCAGTTATCTCACAGTATCAACTGATTTAGCTTTTGCAGACACTTTCTGTGAATGACTGATCCAAGTTAAAAGCTACTCAATCAACTTTGTGGCTCCCGTCTCTCACCGCTGCCCAATCTCATGAGAAGTACATCTTGCAGTCTCCTGTTGAAGTCCCTCAGTTCTTTGACTTCTGTCAGCAAGCTGCCGTATTCCTTCAGCTTCTTCGCCTGCTGCACCAGCTGCCTGCGGGTTCTCTCCAGCTCCTGCTGCAGCCTCCTCATCTCCTCTTCCTGTTGCCTGTAGCTGTGAACCAGCTCCTCGTACAGGACTCTGGGAACCACAGCCGCAGCTACCTCAGACACGCAATCCGTGTCCACCTCCAAATGCTGTTGTTGTTGCTGCTGGTGATGATGGTGTTGCTGATGCTCTGCCTCCATATCATCATCTTCGTCATCTGCATCCTCCCCTTCTTCAGCCAGCCGGTCCTCATCCAGATCCTCGTCACCCTCCATACAGGAGCTGGCCGCGTTTCTCTCCAGGCGAGCTACTACTGCTGCCAGGCTCTTGGAGGAGTTTGAAAGGGGGCGCCCGTGGTCTTGAGACAGGGCCTAAAGAAAACAAAGACTGTCAATTTAGGGAAGAAATAGGCCAGTGACATAACATCTGACTAGTAATAAAGCAGAAAGTAGGGAATTTGACCCAGATATAAATGTGCCACATATACTTTATATAAGAATATTTCAGAGGTAGACCCAGTAAAACAACTGAAACTTCACATTTAATATCTGATTCCATTCAACACAAAAGGAAGAGCAGATGTAAAAACCTCCTATCAATCTGGGGGGGAAAAAAAATAATGGCATGACAGACTGCAAATGGTTTGTTTTGACTGTGTGGATCTCAATAGGACCTGGGAGGAGAGGAGTCACTGAGTTCTTTGATGAGCCGCTCAGAGGATTTGTCTGTGAAAGGGCAGCTGTCCAGAGTGCTGAATTTGTGTTAATCCAGCATATGGTAAAAATAGCGTGGGGGATTTGGGGTGTCAGCCAAGTTTATGAAAATGTGATGTATTATCAATAGATATGTTTAAACATGAGTAGAAGGTTGTATACATCACGGTGACGCACATGCATCAACATGACACATGGTCTTACACTTGTGATCACACTTAGACAAGTGTTGACATTAGATTTTGTCTTTCCTTTATTTAGTTTGCAGCAAAGCAAAGCCCTCTCTCACGCAGCAAACTGCTGATAGTTTGATTATTTAAAGAGAAATATACTTTGTTATTTCAGTTTTCCACATAAAAGAGTATGTTTTCATACAAACATGATTAAAGGATTGCAATAGTATGCCACAAGGCTGTTGCCCCTAATAAATATAACCAAATGCTGCCTGTCAGTCCTTTAATGCACAGATACATTCATTGCAATCCAACAACAACCTCTTTTTACTTCAGGTCATCCTACCTTTTTATGCCTGAGCGGCATTCTCTCTTCTCCAAAACTGTTCTCAACAGAGTTTCCTGAATTCTTGATGGACATCTTGGGAATTTTCATCTTCTTTTGCGTTATACTGTCTTCAAATTCTTCTATTGTATCTGTGAAGCCCAGAAACACATGCAGGTAGAAACTCATAAAGTTCCAAAAAAGTCACATGGATTTGTCATGAAACGTAAAAGTATCTACACAACAGTTTAAATTGTTTCTTTTTTTTTTCCTTTTGCATTTTCTTATGTTTTAATCAAACTAACTTTAGCACCGTGAGCTAAACTGTGCGCTCCTCAGAGGACTGCGGTAGAAATCGTCCTGCCTGTAAGTGACTCCGTGAAGGTGTTGGCTACATTGTACCGATCTGCAGCCCAGGCAGCTCAGATTCAGGGATTAGTGATGCAGCTAGTTAAATATCGTGCATGGAAAACGACCATGAGCAAACACGGCTGTGACTGCAGCTAACGTGGGTTAAGCATTTCACCTGCACAATTCAAGCCCATTAACATGACACGCCGTCATGAAACAGCCATGACGTTGGCATGTTCCTGGCGGACGGGCTGTGTTGTCTGCATGGACGTCTGACACAGCAGCGACTGCAGCGCCGCAGCACCTCCGTGGCACAAACCTAGAGCTAAGCCGGCTAACAAGCTAACTGACACGCACCAAAGCCGCCGGACTTTCAATTGTATTTCCAAACATCCAAAAAATGACAACCGACCAAACAATGGCTGCCACATTCGCTGATAATGTACTGACAGCGGCGCGTTTGCTCGCAGATAACGAGCGCATCGGCGCTAGCATGCTAACGCGGAACGAACACACGTCAAGCTAGCAGGCGTTAGCTTCGTGTTGTAAACAACCGTTGTGACTCGCTAACGTTGCATGCCACGTATTTAGCCAAACAACCAGTGTCACTCAACCGAAACTAGAGAGGTAACTCATGGAGCACGGCTCTGTAAATGTAAAAATATGTCAAGCATTGACGACGACGTATGACTACCTACCAAAACTTATCTTAGCATATCTGACTAGCATATCTAGCTAGCCACATCCGAGGACGTTGTTGTTGCTATCAGTGTCAGACTCCAGCTGATCACGTCCTGACAGATCGGACAAAAAGACTTGCTTTGACACAAGACAGAGTTTCGCGCACATCAGCGGTTCGCTGACAGACAGAGAAAATGAGCTTTAAAAAGACCAAAAGGTAGAGTATAAGGAGGGAAACTTACCTGCAAGGGCAAGGATCTGTGCTTCGCACGGCTGGCCTGCGCTGCCATTCTCTTCAGTTCTGTGAACCAGATACACCTTCTGATTATCAAAATCTGTTTTGTGCTGAGGTCTGAAATCTTCGACATTTGAAACGGGTAACGCGTAGCACATATCGTCTTCAAAGAATCTAACAAAAGCATACATTATTTACTTCTCTTTGGTCCTGCACTTTGGATATGGTTGACAGTTTTTCCTCACAAAGTATTAAAAAAATATATACACATGGGGGGGTTGGGGATGGTGTCTGCGCTCGGCTACTCTTGCCTGGTCCACATCACCAGGATAGATCAAGGCATGAGCAATGGACCTGACATAAACCTGCATGCAGAGGTATTCAAAAAAAAATACCTGTAATTAATAGCGTGAGGAACCTTTCATTTTTATTTTTTTTAAACAATAATGGAACAAATAAATATTAACTTGATAAATATATATATATAAATATATTCCAGCATTGCTTTAAGTGTTGAAGCAAGACATTTCAGTCACCTGGGGTAACTATCAATTTAGACACTTCTTATGAGGGAATTGTTTCAGGGTACTATAGTGAGAAAAGCCACGAGGATTATTTACCTGCCTGCTTAGGTATGTGTCTCGGTTGCATGGTTTCGTGGTGTGTACTTCTCATCTGTTCCTTGCATCAAACCAAAAACACTTAAGGCCAGCTGACAGAAATGAACTCTTTGTTATTGTAAGACAGCCAGGTGGTTATACAACAGGATGGATTTCTCTCAGTTGTTTCTCTAATGGAGGGCACCACAGTCGATAAATGACACTAACAATTCCGTTCTGCTTCGGCTGCTGTAATTGAAAAGTAACTGATGCAGAACTATATAGAGCCTTTTTTTTTTCTTCTCTGATATTTCGTTTATAGTTTCAGGCATTTAGTTTAGTTGTGATTAGGCCTGTTTCAAATGCCAGCTTTCTCATGATGTTTGTTCATTGTACTGTATGACTGGTCCCAGAGTCTGTGAGATGTATACAGGGGGAATTTAAAAACAAACAAACAGAGCAATAACTCTGAGAACATTATACAAGTCGTTTAATTTCTGTTATTGCAGCAGTATTTTAGGCTGCTTTCCATACCAGGGAAGGGTTACATCTGCCAGCTATTGATCTGAGACACCGGCTCACTTCACTTTTCTTCAAACAGTTATTCCAATACATTTACAGACGTTATAGTTTACCGCATCTTAAAGTAAATGGACCAGGAGTTATTTTGAAGTTTTTGAGACACTTTTATCGTCTATATCTTCTCCCACCAACTATTACAGAAATGAGAGTGATAGACGAGAGATTTGAGCAGCTTCTGAACAAGTTGAACAGAGGATTATTGTTAATCTAAGCTTCTGTTCAATGGCTCTCCTGTCCTCAAAGCTGGGCTTGTCAGCATAAGGCTGCTCAGTTACCGGGGCTTTCTGTGTTTGAAGTGGCCAGCAGCTGAAAGGGAACACCTCACGATGGTATTCCCGTAGGCTCAAGAAGTTTAATAAGAATTTAAACAACTTTATTGTGAAGATATATTTTATGAAGGTAAACGAAATATATATGTCTGTACAAAGACGGAGTAAAAGTTGATCATTCTAAACTAACTCCATTACACCAAATATGACATGTGCTAGGTTCAGGTAATGTGGATAAAAAATGAAATCCCTGTAGGTTTGGAAAGCCATGGAGATATACATATAAGCATGGCTGCGTTTCCACTTTAGCCTCAAGTGCTAAATAGGATTGTTGTGTTATCACTTTTAGTTGAAGGGAGTTTTATAGTTCTAGTAGTTATACATAGACAGACACTCATGTTCAAACTACAAGTTTACCTTTTTGCCGTATTAGACATCCTTTCTCAACTATTTGTGAGAGACAGTCAGTGACCGACATGTCTCTAGCTGATTACAGTGGATCCCAACAGGCCCATTTTCACTGAAAAATGTCACAGCAGGTGAAGCACAAGTGGGAAAAAAGTAATGAAAATTAAAACTCTATTCAGCCACAGGTTTGGGCTCCATGTGAGGGGACTTTTGAACTTGTCAGAAAGAGGACACGTGGAACGGCTGACTGAGTAGTGCCTAGTCTGCCAGATATATAACAGAAGAAGTTGTTGTGTTCGAAAAAAGTGAAAAGAAAGTGAAAAAAAATCCCCTCAAAAGTAAGGAAAAGTTATTTCGAACAACTCGCCTTTTAGCTTCCGTCACATTTATGTCTCTTCTGGGAACACATGACATCACCTACTGCTGACCCCATGTTATCAGGTTATAAGATACTCACATGTTCTTATTAAAAGGACTATCAATGCATTATACCACCCCTCTTAATGTGATTGAAAATTTACTCAGAACCAGTCTGTTCTGAATAAGGTGGTGACCGGCATGCCCTTCAATAAAACCTGGGACTGGATCACCTGAATTATTAAATGTTCATGTAACAGTTTCTTATTTTCTGTATTCTTAATTATTGTTTTACAATTACAACATTTTCCAGCAATGAAAATATTGCATCATGACAAATAAATCCCCCAAAGAGTTTTATTTTGTTACCTTACACTGTGCACTCCTTGTGTGTAATAGAACCACATGTTAAGTATTTGTGCACACATTTAGTCATAGTGTGTCTTTGCTCACTGTGATGTTTGGTAATTTTATATTTTTCCTTCATATCTCCACCCAAATGAAACCCAAGTCACTTAGTTACATATTCGTGGTCTTTAATTGTGTAGCAGAACATTTTGTCTTAATGAAACTAAAACCTCTTTTAAGTTCTCAAGTCGCAAGTGTCTGCATGGTCGGCTTGGATTGGAACATTTTTATTTTTAAACAGGTATACAGTAGTCTGAAATGTTTAGCTTTTAAAGATGAGGTAAATTTTTGCTTCTGCACGTTTTTTTTCTTTTTTTTTTAAATCAAACGTCGTTACTGTAATGTAAATTTGATTCTGCAACAGCAAGGATTAAAAGCCAAAACTAAAAGCCTATTATATTTAAAAGATAAAAAAAATGATGTAATTTCATTTATAATTATTTAAGAGGATTGAAGAAGGACGAATAACGTGTTTAAATAAACTCTACAAAAGACAGAGATGGGATATTTATCAAAACAGAACATTTATAATTATGTGAATTTACAGACTCTCTCTCTCTCTCTGTATATGAACCTACACTTTTTATCCCCAAAATGCTATTAAATGATAAGACAGAAAATATCAGTAAAACTGTGTGTGCCTGTTGTTACAAGAATTAAAATTCACAGCCGCTGTTTATTAAATCCACACTGCTCCTTTTTCAATAATTAGTGTCCACACAAAATCTGCCTTGATTTGTCCTAAACTGTTGGTACGCTAATTATCTGGAATAACTCGAGATAATATTTTAGATGTGTTTTTATCTGCGAGGGAAGTTGCTCGGCTAAAGTCTCGAGTCAGGACAGAAGCCAGACATCATGTCCTGTCTATTAGCTCCACACTGCCAGGCTCATCTATCTTTATTGGTCATCCATTAGCCTGCATTAAAGGGAGACACGGGATAATAGCAGTAATGATGCTGATGATGGAATTAGACTGCGGGTACACACGTCATCGTTTCAGTGTTGTGCCTGGAATCATAAAGAGTTCCCACAGACAAACGGACAGATGGATGGACAGTTAAAGTTACCGACCTCTTTGTGCTCTGGAGCATCGCATGCGTCCCGTTTATATGTGCTGACTGAGAGAACGAGCTGAAGACAAGGTACAAGCTAAGGCGAAAAACGTCTGTGATGCTTGGACGTGTGTACATTAACTTCACGGCATGCGGAGAGCCAATCTAAAGGAGGCAGCCGTGCCAGCCGGCAGGGTGGTGCACTGGAAAAAATGCCCCTCCAAAAATAAGTTAAAAAACAACAAATAGAAGACGTTTTTGCTTGAAATAAGCAAAAGAATCTGCCAATGGAACTAGTGAAAATCGGCTTGTCAAGATTTCTTGAAATAAGATGTGATATTTAGGACTTTTGAGATAAAAGTGATCTGGAAAATAGCCAGGAAGACTTATTTTGAGCTATATTTTAAGTGAATTTAGCTTATTTTAAGTTCTAAAATGGTGACATTATCCTAGATTTCAGACCATCACCAACTTGAAATAAGATTAGAAAGTGATTATTTAAGCATTTTAGGATTAAAATATATCTTGATGTTAGCTGGAAATACTCATATTATGCATTTTTTTACTCAGATTAAGAAGTGCTTTTGTATCATAAGACACAATTCATCTCAATTCAAGTGCATTTAACTTAGAGTAAGCTCTACAATAGTGATATTGTTCTAGATTTAAGACAACCACCTACATCAATGAAAACAAGTCTTGCATTAAACAAACAAATGCTTTATTTTCTCTGCTTAAAAACAAAGATGCCTTTTTAGCTCTGAAAAGCAGGACTAAACAGTTCTTCAACTGAGTGCAGTTACAGCATGTAGTGTATGACTGGAGCAGTCATGTTTTGGCTCACAGTATGCATGGAACTGTAATAAAATAACAACAAGAAAAAAAAAATAGCAAAATAGGGTAAGTAAGATGTAGAGCATAATAGTAGGCAATAAGGTATAAAACACCCTCTGTAACCTTGTCTTTTGGGAGCGTAGTTAGTGGCACATCTCCTACAGCCAGGAGGCAGTTGGACGAACTCACGATAAGGACTGGACAGGAGAGAGGGCGTTTCTTCAAGTGGTCATTTGGGTCTTCGTTTTCCTTAAACACATAACATGGACATCTTTCCATTAGGATAAAGCACTTTTGTTTAAATTATTAAGTCCAGATTTTTCAAACTTAGCCCTTTAGTAGTCAATCAAATAACATTCTCAAGCAAAATTTGAATGAAAGGTGCTAAGCCTTTCAAAAGACTGAAATCATACAAATCAGTGGTATATGAAGCAACTGCATTACGTAAGCCTGCATCATAGCTGCGTTAGAGTGTTGTGATGGGAAAACATTAAGCAGAGCTAAAATGAAAGGGTGTCCAAGGGTTTGAGAGAGGGAACGCTTTGGTTGAGAGATATAGACAGTCAATGAGAGTAACCAGCCTCGATACAACCCCAGCAAATCACCACAGCTTCCCGTCCGGATTTTTTTTAAACGTCAGTCATTTTAGTGATACTTGAAGAGTCCAATATTTACTGAGGTGGTATACTGTCTAAAAAGCTTTACAACCATAGATATAAAGACTATCAAACTGTGTCTGTGGGTCTACTATAAAAAAACAAAAAAAAAAACACGAAACGATTTATTTGTTGGGCTATGCCAGTCTTTTTAGGTCTTCACTAGGTCAATAAAATCAAGTTTTATTATGTAGTATTAATCAAGTAGTGCATTAATTTTGCTCACCTCAAGGACATGCACTAGAGCCTCACTCGGGTGTCCTAACTTCTTCGGTGGAGCAGATGAAGAAGGGAACAATGATGGCAGCACACGTACGATGCTGAGAGCCTGTTCAACTGTTGAGGATAATATGTGTTACTTTTAGACTTAGATAATACAGGGTCAAATCTGATCAACAGTCTACAACAGATATCTGCTAAAATACAAAAGTTACACAAATAATGGACAGCCACCACAGATGAAAAGAAGGAGAACAAGACACTTGTCACATAAACTTGACAATTAACATGTCCTAATGTACACCCTATTAACATCAAAACATCATTGCTTACCTTTGTCCATTCCCATTGGGGGTTTCAGCAGCTTTTTCCACACACCAAAAAACTGCACCTTCTGGCAGAAGCTGTCCCATCTTCCCTTAAGCTCATCAATGAAGTGGATGTTATTTTTGTCCATAATGCGTTGAAGCTCTGCCATCACCTATCCAAAACACAAATAAAGACGTATGACTACATTAGGTAGGAGGAGTAAATTGGCATACAATACATTATTTTGTGTGGTACCATGTTCTGAATTATGCTCACTCAATAATGACTTACATGTCCAATGTCCTTAAAACAAGGATACGCCTCTAGAATTTTCTTGTGTCTGTCCTCCTCGCGCAAAGTATCAGAATCAATGAATGCTCTTCTGGCTGCAAATTCCAAATCCAGGAGCTGAGAGACGGACTCGTGGTTTGGATTTTTCTTCAGAACTGCATGCTGATTTTGAGTCTTCTCTGACAGATTCCTGTAAATAAAAGATAGAAAAGATAACAGAAACTTTTCATTTT
Source organism: Planiliza haematocheilus (assembly GCA_005024645.1). NCBI lineage: Eukaryota > Metazoa > Chordata > Actinopteri > Mugiliformes > Mugilidae > Planiliza > Planiliza haematocheilus. The sequence continues at coordinate 3,596,532 of SRSE01000509.1, forward strand.
CACTGTCTTAACACAAATTGTGATGCAGCACTGACAACCCTACAAGGATATAACAATAATCATAAATAGTTTGTATTAATATTCTCCTTTTAGTGATAATAAAATACTAAAGGTAAGTTTGGTGACAAACACTTGGTTGACACTGTCAACAAAATTAAATCAATAAAAAATGTAAATAAACATAATATAACAATTGAACACACTTACAGGCTAACACCATGACAGATTCGCCAGACCGCTTTTCGGCGCAAGAAATTCTCTGGGCCTGGGAAAAGGTCCCGCAGATCTTCACGAGGCAGAGTGCTCATCGCTTCTTCACTTATGTTTGCAGCTGTGACATAATGTAAGACACACATTGCAAGATGAATTAGTGCCACAGAACAGCCAAACTACATGAAACTAGTAAAAGTTGTCCTTTCATTCAAAACAGCTAGTTAGTGCCAACTAGTTTAGTGCATTAACTATATATATAGAGAAATTACATACCTCGGCATCACCATGCATCATATCAAAGTGGTGAATTAAACATTGTAGATTGATATACAGAATGTATATAGCAACCGGTCATAACTCTCTCAACTCTGAAGTAATTTTAATAAAAAAAAAAAAAATACAGAATGTATAGCAATCCACAATTTGAGAAATTCATAAAAGCAAAAATTCAAAATAATTTACACTTTAAGTTGTGGCTATTCAAAACGTTAATGTTCTAGTATAGAACTGAGTAGATCCACCCCAATGACTGGATTTAATTGAAACAAGTAACCAGTATCATGCTGTATTTATCAAATGTATAATAAACCCAATTTCATTTAAATTAGTCAAGTCTCAATAGACATCCTATTTGTTTAACCTTAGCTTATCTTAACCTCTCTGATTCATCAGATTTAATTGTCAAATAGGTTTTCATTTACAAGGAATTTGTCTTGGTGTTACTGGTGCTTAGTAAATATGACGAAAAATAAAACAATAACTACGTTAAACATGTATATTTGACTACATTACCTCTTAAAATCGACACCGTTATGTTGTCAAGGTCATCCATGCTGTTAACGGTTTTAGCTAGCAAGTTAGCTTAGCTAACGATAGCTCGTGCTCGGCTGCAACAGTGTATACAACAAATATACACTGAAACATGGATAACATTTACAACGTATGCGACTAAAAACAAAAGATACTCCATGCAACTTACCTGCAATAAAATATGAATTCAAAACGTCCCGCTTAACGTAACGTTCCCTCCAGCAAGCCGTACTAGCATGTTCTTCTTTGTGTTTGGTACTGCGCATGTCTCTCAACAGATACGATAAACAAGTAAGATGTCTCACTCCTTAAAAAATATTAACGTATTACGTTAACTTACCCTACTTATGAATAAAACACATCGTTTTTTCAGACATGGAAATAGCCATGTAGTGTGCCATCTCACTTTCGTTTAATCTTTAATGAGGGCTGGACCGGGCAGTAACGTAAAATAGCGGGACAGCCATAGCCCGCTACCATTACCAAAGCAGGGGTTTATGTCAGTAATTATTTCTTAAATCAATTAAAAACGGTCAAACAAAAACAAATTGTTATTGATTTATTACACCCTAAATACAGATCAAGACTTGCTGCATTCGTCTGCTTGCCATGGTAAAATCAAAATATCATTCTGATAGTGGCATTGATAAGGTACTTGCGAGGATTAATTGTGACTTGATTGAGTTGTATGATGGTATTAAAGTTGTCACTGCAAATGGCGAGAAGACAATTTTTGGGGCGCTTATGTCTGTGTGTGGAGACACTCTAGCTCAACATGAAATGGCTGGATTTAAGGAAGGAGCATGCCTACTGTGAATGCAGCTTTGAAGACATGCAGGAACAATTTAATGAAGATTTGTTTGTTAAAATTACCATGGAAAGTCATATCAGACAATGTAGTGACACTGAAAAAGCAAGCACCTACTTTCTGAAAGAAAATCTAAAAACGACATATGGTTAACAGGAGAAGCAAATTAACAGAATTTCCTCACTTTGACATAATCAATCAAACTCCACAAGACATCATGCATATTATTCTTGAAGGTGTTGCCCCATATGAAATCAAATGTGTTTTAAAGCATCTTGTGCTTTAAGGGCATGTGGAGTTTATGGAGACACATTCAGCAGTGCCATTATTGGTTTCCCTTACTCTCCTTTGGATGCAAGAGATAAGCCTTTCCCCATATTTGTCAATACACTGTCATCAAATGACAATAAACTAAAACAGTCAGCAGGGCAGATGCTGGTTTTGTTAAAGATCATGCCATTTCTTATTGACACAATTAGAGAGAATGAGTACACGCAAATGCTCCTTAAGTTGTTAGAGATAGTCAAAATTCTGTTATCACACATTATTGCTCTCCCAACTCTTTCAAGGCTGAAGATTTTAATAGAGCAGCATTTGTTTTGGTTAAAAGAATAGTTCGACATTCTGTGAATCCCCAGTCTTGTGATCACCATATGGCAAACAGCAGAGACTCCGATGAGTTTTCGGCAAAATCCGCTGAAACTTAAGCCATTCCAATAAACAAGATGTATTTTCTTGAATCAAGTAAGTGTAATTCCTGAAACAAGATGATTAATCTTTAGCAAATAACACAGCAGCTTAAAAACATTGGCAAAAGTCAAAAAAGCTTGTTTCTTATGACATATGATTCAAAATAAGATGTTTTCAAGATTTTTTCTCTTAACAAGATATTCAAGATGTATTGTCTTAAAACAAGTCCCTGTGTCTTGCTGAAATGGTACTTGTTTGACAATTGTGTCTTATATTAAGTGTAATGAGATATTTTCACTAGAAATGAGACAAATATACTTGGTGAGATTTAGATTTTTTCCAGTGTGCTGCTGCAGATGCCGGTACAGCAGGTGTGTGCATGATGATGGTTGGCAGGACAGGCAGGCAGGCAGCCGGAGCAGCAGTACGCATACACCAGACCCAGCAAAGTGATGATGCCAGGCGTTAGACAGCCAGGACAGAGGGATCATTAAGTCAACTTTCTGCTCTAAGATCAGGGTAGCACAGATTAGAATGAGGATATGGTTAGAAGATGACAGATTCAGAGAGATGTCAGCATCTTTTATGGTCAAAACGCTACTACAATCAATCATAGCTGTTTACTGTCTGCGGTAAAACCTCTTTTTTTTTTTTTTCTGTTTTGGTTGGAGCCTTCTCACCAGACTTTCTCTTATTACGCCTCTAAATTAGCTCTGCATAAATTGCTAATCAACCGTGAAGAAGGCATTGACCAATTTAAAAAGTGATAGCCCATGAAATGAACAGCAAAGCCTCGTATAAGCACATCAGTTACAAATGCTGCAGGGCCTGAAAACCTGAAAGACCTTTGACTGAAAGAGAGGCAGACATAGCACAGAGCACAAACACACACAGTGGCAAACCTTACTGTGAATAAATCCTTCATTAAGTATTTAGAATGGTATCAGTGCTGGCCCTGCCGTCATGCTGTGCATACTCAGTGATCCACCTAGGAGACATTGATCTTCTTCATAAGGAACATAATGACCACCAGAGAAATACTGATCATATTTCAGCTCCAGTCAATTCGGTTCATTAGGGCCGCTCTACCTCCTGCTGCAGACTTGTATTGATCTCAGCACTGTCACCAGACTGTTATTCTCTGCTAACTAGAGAGGAAGCTCGCAAAATTGTAATTTTTACCGCTGCAACACCAAGTCAAACAATAGACTATGGGGTACAAACAAGCAAAAGTATATGAAAGAGTTCAGATTGCCACCATCTGTTTAATGGAAGTGCGAATTGTCGCCGTGCCCTTTCAGTGTCAGCATCAAATGTCAGACATGACACAAGGAATCCTAAAAGTATCAAGGCTGTCCCCAGGTTTCAGAGAGAATTTTTCTTTTACGTCTAATACCTTTTCCACCGTCTACTCTCCTCTAATCTCCACTTATCTGGCAGCCAGGTGAGCTGCAGCACATGGCTGGTGGGCAGGCTTTGGTCTGTGGGAATACAGCTCATCTTAATGGAATCCCCCCCCCTCCTCCTCCTTTTCCTTCTCTTCCCTGTGCTTCTCTTACCCTTTCCTCCAGGGCTGCTGTCAGACAGAGACGGAGGCAGCCAGAGAACTTCTCATTGCTGCTGCAGCTGACAGCAGGGAGCCGCTGGGATTGGACCAGCGACCACAGCCGCCCGTCATGCAGAGGGGCAGCCAGGCTCACAGGTGCACAGCATCTGACAGATAATAGCAGATAAAACATGGGCCAAACAGCAGCTTGCTCCACGCCAGGGGATGGGGGGCGGGCCTGCGCCGAGGGGTGGGGGATCAGATGAGAGGGGCAGAGGGCATGTTGAGGGGCAAAGTGCTTTGACAACTACCGGCCTTTATTTAACCACCAACCAGCAAGACACAGACCCACACCCACGCACAGAGTAGTCAAGGACAGACAAGGTGACTGATCTCAAATCCCTGCACAGAATCACTGCTGCAGCTGACTGTACACTTGAAGGAGGTTAGGATTGATTCTAACTGCTAACTGCTTAATGCTTTGAGTGTCGGTGGAGCCGCTGTGACGGAAAAAAGCACATCAAAAGCCAGCAGTCGTCTGATTATTTCAGTTAAAAGAGCCGTGAATCTTGACAGTTTAGTAAAGTTTGTTAACGTCACAGAGTCCCCTCCTCCTATGCTGATTGTGTTTAACATTTGTATTGTTTTATATCTGTGAAAAGATCTGAAGTCAGTGTACAGTATTCAAATACATATAAAAGCTAAAATAATCCTACAGTATGTGGGTGTTATCATGCCCATTCACGTAGGACAAAGTCAATTGCCTCCCGAGTGAAGCTGTACTTTGCACTGAAAAGAAATAAAATCCCAACATGTCACTAAATGTAGTCTTCCGCTGGGACAGACAAACATTTCCTGGGATTCCTGCTCTGACTGTGAAAAAGTACGTCGCATGTCATGCATGTCCTCTGCTGTCCAGATGCAGGAAGCCAGCTGATGTGACAATGGGAAACACAGTTTGTCTCACTGCTAAGACGCGTTTGGTTCTATCAGGGAGCAAACAGCCGACATGAAGCTGGATGTCAACAGTTCACCTCTATTCTTACTGTTGTTTTTAAAGGTGCAATAAGTAAAAGTCTTCCTGTCCAAAATACCACATGATTCCCAGTGACTTAGTCACCAAAGAGAAATACCTTTAAATATCACAATCCTGGAAACCTTAGCACTCCCCTACACATTTCAATTTAAAGTTTACTTTAACTGGCTTGATGTCTATGATTGACATGTACAAATCCATTTGTATCATTCCTTGGTCTCCAATAGAGGTCAGTACAAAGTCACACTCACACAGGAGCACATAATGAGCTGAAAATCTTTCCCGGATTGAAAGGACTCCAGTGTCTGCTGTGCTGAAGTTTTCTGGAGACAGCCCGGTGCTGCTGCTCTGCAGCTGAACCTGGTGCCTGATCTGCTTGTGAAAGCAGGGCAATTAGAAGTGGACTTTTCCCCTACAGAAATTAATAATGTATTTTTTTTTATTTATACATATAGTATTCAACATGCACATCCACAGGGCTCACATACACCAGACATACAGTAGATGTGATAGAGAGGAACTGAGGCACAAACTGAGAAAAGGCTGATAATGACCTTGACCGAGGCATTGCGGTGTCTCCTGGCAACGTAAGTATACCTGCGGTGCAGTTTGCCCAGCTCGGATCATAGAATACAGAATAGAATATTCTCATTTAGTAGAGTGAAAGGTGTAATATTAACTATTTATCTTAGTAGCCGTGCCCTGTTTTTAGTAAAAGTTGTTCCCATCATTGTCAAAATGCCCAGATGTACTCTAAAGCAAAAATGACACAATAAGTTGCAAATAGTTGTTGTTAAGACAAACAAGTGTGTCCTGTACACATGCACACACACACACATCAACACACACACACACACACACACACATCAACACATACACACACAGTCCAAAAACTCAATCCACCAGCCATAACACAGAGACAGAGTGGCATCAACCTCTATTATCTAGTCCCTATGCTGCTAACACAAAAGGCTCCCTGGAACAAAAATCCAATCAGGCCTCTCTAGGAGGATTTGCTCCACGGCAGTGCTCAGCAACACTGGTGGCTCTGCTGGTAACAAAGAAATAATCTCAGAGCCCACAGACTGCTCACAGACTGTTTACTGCCTTCGTCACATCGTCCTTTTAGAAGGAGGACAGACACAGTCTGCGCTTCAGTGTTGTCGTTTTAGTGTCCTCTGAGTTTAGCCCTCTCTCTCTCTCTCTCCCCCTCTCTCTCCCTTTCTCTCTTTATGCATGCGAAAACATGAAACACATGGCTGACTGTGTGTACAGTGCGTGAAATTGCCGTATTTGCGACACAGTGAATATTTACTCTAAGCATTATTAACATGGGCTTGGCAAAAAAAAAGAACCATCAGGCATATAGGCTTGAGACAGGTGTTAAATAATTATTTGAAGGCAAACATTCTCAAAATATTTTCAATATTGTGCTGCCCCTCGCTCGCCCTGCCTCCTCCCTTCCCTCTGGCTCCTATCTCTCACAGTCCTCCACTCTTTGTCTGGTAAATTATCACACTCGTTCTCCATTCATTAGCATGCTGCTGCTTATTTAGCTACGCTGCTGAGAAGCCTTCAACAAAATCAACTGGAAAATGCTCAATACGAGGCCGCCAGCGCACCCCTCTCCTTTCCTCCCACCGGTCCTTCATCTCTTTCTTTGTTTGTTTTATGTGTTTTTTTTTTTAACCACATCAAAATGGAAGCGCAGTCCCCCATAATGAAGAGGAGGGGAATAAAATATGCAAATTCACGGAGAAAAGATATAATTAGGGCAGTAATAGGAAGTTTTGTTTTCACAGCTGCTCATTTACACAAAAGCCTGATAGTATTTTTTATATAAAAGATGTTCTGTTGTTTTTTTTTTTCTTCCCTCCTTCCTCTCAAGGTGCAAAATCCTGAGCTCCACTAAAACAAATCTCTGCAGCTCTGCACCCTGAAAGCCAGTCAGCCTTGCAGCCGTTGAGCCACTCAGAGATTTCTATCAGGTCAGGTGCGAACTACACCAGACCTGGATAGTAACCAGGGGGTTGCGTACAGGTTGTTTCAGAACTGTATTTCTACCTATACTCCATATTTCTATCCTATACTCAAAACTTTTCTCATTGTGGAAACTACTTCTCCGAAGGACTGCACTAGTGAGACTGAGTCCAGTCTTTACTATTATCATCCACAGAGAAAGCACTAGGTGTTAGGCTGGCAATGCGCAAGCAGCTCAAAAGCATTAAGGTCAGCACAACGTGTTACCGCTGGAGTTTAAACACCTTTCTCTTTTCCAACAGGAGACATACAATAATTAACATTTCAAAGAAATAAAGCGAGCAGGGCTAAAAGGTGCCAGAGACTGGTGCATTCATTAGACTGCAGTTAGATCTTTGTTTCTGAACTCTAATGCGTGGAAAGATGGGAGAAAATGAGTGGGGAATGAGAGCGTAATGAATAAATGCAGGGTGATTCTGTTTCCGTTTAACTCAAAGGGAAACGGCGCTGACAGATAATGATCAGCTGATGAAAGTGTACAGCTGAGCAAAAAGAAAAAGAAAAAGTGGCACACACAAGAGGGTTAACTTTCTTAAGATTAAGGTTCTGACACAAACATCTGTTAACTGAAGCAAAATAGAGACCGCGAAGCAAGTATCGCTAAAAGGTTTTAGAAGGAAGGAGGAGAGTCCTCTTACACCGACACTTTGACAGAACGCCGCCGATGCAATTTTAAAGAGAGGACCAAGACAAACGCATCAGATTCAAAACAATAGCCCCCCACCACCACAACAAAGACATAAATAAGTGATATTTCGCCATATTGTTTGGATGATTGCCCAGACACTTTTATCTGTAGAAATGGATGCTATTAAACGACTGAGAGAAGGACAGGCTGGCGTATTGCGCAAATTAGAGGAAAAACTCGGCTGACCCCACGTTTGTGCTGCAGACAGTTTGGATCAAAGTAATCCCCAACTTATCCTGATGTGACACCGTAAATGCCCGCGCTTCCTAGAGAGAGAGGCAGCGAGGCTTGTGGGAGTTTGAAATCGAATTATTACTTCATATAAACAAAAATAAGAATTTAAATAAGTTTTTTTTTTTCACTTTGTAACAAAAACTTTTAGCTTTAGCTGGCTACAATACATTTGACGAGAAGACAAAAAAAAAATGATAGCTGAACAAACTAATTTCCATTGATCGTTATTTTCCTAATGGCGTGTTTGTTTAATTAACTGTTGCCTCTCTTGGCAATTTGAGCAACGTTGAGTGCTTTTCTGGTAAGAAACCTAAACCTTCATGTCTATTATGCTATTATCAAAAACCTGCTGCACACATCATCACTGATTTGTATTTTTGGTCGGCTCTTTGATTTGATACACGCTGTTATGAAACAACTGCTGGGACGCTCTTTAGGATTATATACTGTAGCTGTGGCTGAATCATTTGAACCCTCTATGTACTTAAAACATCATCTGATTACGTCACTGGGCCACTGAAGCTGTGACCTTTTTGTTTGACATCAAATGTCTGCGGTTTTATTTTAACACAACCGAGCTGTTTCCATGGAAACAATAAAGCTAAAACAATTATGGTTTTGTCAATACTTAAACATGTTGTATTGTCACCACATTATGCATGCTTGTGCCTTTTATGTGCTAAATTTTTTATTGTTGCCGCGCAAAACAAAAGATTCAGACGCGTGCTTTTGTGCAGCTGGCTGTGCAGAATCTGACCTCTGACCTCAGAGATATGTACAGTGGTTTTGTCTGGGGAAAGCAGGGAATGAAACACAAAGAATATCTGGGGGAAAAAAAAGAAAAAAAGACTGGGCTCTAATGAAGAACGTTTCTATTCTGTCCTGACAGAAACAGCAGGGAAATGGAGATACAAAGAGAGGAGTGATAGAAGGAAAAAGGAGAAAGTCAGACGAGAGATCTGAGAACTGCCTATTATCTCCACGCTACTTCATTGCTTTAGACACGCACACACACACATGCACACGCACGCACATGCACACATCCTCTCAAATCTGCCCAGATCTCATGAATATGATTGACCTTTTTTCCACTGTAATGCTGAGAGCGCATAAAGGGGAAAGGAGAAACTAAACAGAGGCAAGCAGAGTTAATTTAGAACAACACATTATTGGGCGCTGACTGCAGATATGGAAAAGGACAATCTAATCGATAAGCCAAAAGAATGACAATGGCCTCTCAAATCAATGTCTGCACCCCATTTTCTCACTGTGAAAAGACAAAGCCTTCAATGCAGGTGTTTTTGTTGTTCTGTGTTGTGCCGTTTGCACCTGTGTGTGCGCGTGTGTGTATATATATATGTGTGTGTGTGTACCTGGCTGCTGCTGTGGTGGAACAGTTGCCAGGACTAATCATTATTTAGTTGTGGCGGGGCTGGAAAGGTCAGCAGTCTGAAATGTCAGGCTGTGTTCAACAGGAGCCAGATGCAGTCGTGCGCTGCTCAAGTGTCCAATTAAAGGGGGCCGAGTGAGGTTTGAGTGGGTCTGTGTGGGGGATTTTGTGTGCATGTGTGTGAAATGAGAAAGAGGGAGGGAAGTGATATGGTGTGTTGTGTTTTTTTTTGTTTTTTTTTGGCTGGGCTTTCCTCAGTGTTCACTGTAACAGAGCTATAAAGCGTGTTAAGTGTATACGGCACGCTATAGAGAGCAGCCATTAGCTTCAGCAAACTATTAAATCTCTTTAATTCGGCATTAATTCAGCTGTCTGCCTGAAAAAGAAAATAACAAGTGCAGCAGTGAGGGTACTTTGATGACAGTAAAGCGACGTCCACATCCAAAGCATTTCACTCTTTTTCCTTTGTAACAGACAGTTGGTCATTCCAGGCTGCGGTTGCCTAGGTAACCCTCATGTATATTTCCCTACCCAAATGTTTCAAGTGAAACAAGCAGACCATAAAATATTTCTAGGATGCGGTCGGAGCCAGCTCTTCTTCTCGCCGTAACCATCAGCTATTTGACAAGAAAAACAATGTCAACAAGCTCCATCTGGGTTCGCCCGACACTCCAAGACCCCCCTCCCCACAATCACCATGGTGAATTTCTTGGTCGGTAACAAGGTCGTGGAGCGATTTCCTTGCAGTAAATGTTGGTGTCATATGTCTCCACCCTACCAGAAGCTCAAACACCTCAAAGTTACTTCATGATCTCTTGTCATTACATCGCTGCTAGTCTCTTCCCCCTGAACTTAAAACATATTGTGATTTCCCTTCAGCTCTCTATTACCGTACAGTATTATTGTGTTATTTATTAATTGTGTGTGTAAGTATGAATCCCTCTTCATTAGAAACTCAGGCCAACGGAGCAGCAGGGGCTTTTTTTTCCCCGTCTCAGACACGGCACGTTATGAAGCCACTCGAGTCTATTAGTTTGTTCACACCCTGTGATTCCCCCTGCTGTCCACGCTATGAAGGCAACGTGGCGGGAAGGGAAGGAAGGACAGAGAAAACACAACACAAAGGGGGCAAAAATAAAATGACTACGGCAGCGTGATAAAATAAGGTCGCTAATAAATAGCAGCAGATAACGAGCGCTGTTAAGAGAAATGAGCGGACAATGAAGAGTGGAAGAGTGGGAGGCAGGTGAGGGGAAGACAAGGAGAAAGGGAGCAAAGGAGCGGAAACTCCTTTAATCTGCAGGGAGAAGGAGAGGGTGTCCTGCCTGTGTTTCCCTATCAGAGTCACTCATCTGAGAACATCACCTGCTCTTCATACAGCCGTCATAATAACCTTCACCGTGTTCAGAGTGTGTGTGTGCATGTCCGCTCACCTACTGTGAATAGTAATAAGCAGCAGGGCAGGATAAAATATGTCTGGCAAGTTAAGAATATAATAGACTTCCCTTCAAGGCCACACGTAACAACAACCTGAATAATGAACTGCAATAATTTACACAGCACACGGACCTCTACGCTGGTCAGAGGATGAAACCTTTCAGTGAGAAATAATTGAAAGCTGTTTCAGTCTGTGTAGGGTCCCTCCGTGGGTGTACGCTGAGCCCTGAAGGAGGGATGCTCTACTGCTCTCACGGCTGAAAGCTTATCCATAGAAGGAGATGCAAAGTCAAGTTTTAATCCTATGGGATGTCGTAGTGACTAGAGCGGTGTTGAACGGGAAAGTTCATCAAAACCTGAGCAAAACGAGTGACTGGGGCACCGAAACGCAGCCTCTAACTAACGCATTATCTGTGGCGAAACGTATTCATTTCTCTGATATTTTGTTATGATACACTGTACGTGGATCTAAATATCATTCGAACGACTCCAAATGGCACCAGTTATATGGGTGAGGATTGTATTTTATGCCAGAAATCAGAGTATAACTAAGTAAAAGTACAAGTACCATAACTGAAAGTGACTTTGGTAAAATTTAAAGTCACCCATAAGAAAATCACTCGAGTAAAAGTTTTAAAGTAGCTCACATTAAATGTACTTAAGTAAAAGTATCTTGTGAAAAAATATAAAGTATCATAAGTACAAGTACAAGTAAAGTAGTATTAAGTAAAACAACCAAAAATAGTTCTCCCCTTGTTCTCTTTATGTCACTTTCAGTAGTATGATAAAAAAAAACAAAAAAACACTTGAAGAAAGAGTAAATCAAGTGTCTCGTGTCTGCCTAAAAGCAAAATAATGCGTCTACCTGCCTAAGAACACAAAAAAGTGCCTCCTATCTCCTCGTCACGGATGACTATCGTCTTTTACCGAAGGAGATGCTGTCATTGTGGGGTAACGTCTTCCGTATCTTCCTCATCAGCATTAACTGTGGAGGTAGCCATGTTGATATCCGCCGCCCCGCGCACCCCACCCTTACCTCTAAACCTTGTGAGAGTACCGTACGTTCCTCTCGGACACGCCCATTCCAGATAATCCAGATAATAAACTATTAAATGTAGTTGAGTAAAAGTCCTGATAAAAAAAAATAAAAAACTCAGATCCTCAAAGTAGGTCCTCAAATATAATGAAGGATCCTCCATGTGGAGCACTGTTTTGCGCCATGCACAGTAACCACTTGCTTAAAATCATGAACAGTGCTTTTTAATGAATGTGATAGATATAAAATAAAGAACGGTTTTATAATTCTTAACTCTTAAAACTACTCGGCCCATCTAATTTATTCATTGCTTGACTTTCTGGAGGATAGCTTCTAAAACGCATTAACCAGTGTCTGTGAAGGTTCTCAGTCATCCAGGTCATGGTATATCCAAACAAGCGCCCAGTTGCCTTTTTTAAACGCTTGTTTTCAAGGAAGCTTCCAGTTTGAGATTCAGACGTGAGATGGAAATCTCTTGACCAGGTTGACTCGTGCTGAAGGACTCTCACAAAGTCCTTGAGCACGAGTCAACCGGGTCAAGAGGGATGAAGGAATCTTATGCAGAAACATTTATTAGAGGAGCTCGATCAAGGAGGTCACATGACTCCACGAGCTGACACATGTATTGCCACCTCAATGCAGGGTATATTTATGCACGACTTCACAGCTGCAAATGATCCTTGTCTGTGTTTCCGTATAGGGCACTTACGACCTCTTACACTTCAGGCCTAAGCCACCATGTAAAGTTTTCTCTCCTAAAGATACAAGAGAAGAGCTAGGGTGACCTTGCGTGACACATAATGAAGTCCTTACCCTGAGTCCTTATGTTCCTGTAAGTATGGCTCCAGCAGAAGGTTTCACCCTGAGAGGCCTTACTACTTATAATATTCCTCTAAAAGAATCACAGAGATGTGATGGCCCAGTGAGACCTGTAACTCAAAACAGCTATGAACCGTTGATCTGGGAGTCAAGCAGAGCACTGCGATACACACATATCTACTTAAAATGCAATGTACTCTTGAACCCTACTGAAGAACGGGTCAAAATAGTGCCAGAGAGAATAAAATAGAGAACTCAGCCACTGCAACCTTGACAGAGTTTGAAATGAACGGGACTCTTCCAAATCTTGCTGAACACAGTATTGAGTGTTTGTAAGAGAGTGACTAATCTAAAACAGGTTTAGGATTCCTCCAAAGTGACGAGGGAACATGATATCAGACGATTGTATAAAAGGGCCGAGATGAGAGTCACTTTCTGGATAAAACACATACTCAGGAAACAAGAACACGACAAGAAAAAAAAACATCTATCAGGATCTGAACTGAAGATCCTTTTGTACGACGGAGTATTAGGGCCACACATGAAGAAAAAAAATATTTTTACCATGACGAGATTAAACTCGACGTGTTGACTTTAAAGTCGCCATGCCGACATTATTCTCGACGTGTTGACTTTAAAGTCGCCATGCCGACATTATTCTCGACATGTCGAGTTTAATGTCGACATGTCGACTTTAAAGTCAACACGTCGAGATTAAAGTCGACATGATATTTCAACTTTATTCTCGAAATGTCGAGTTTAATGTCGACATGTCGACTTTAAACTCGACGTGTCGACTTTAAACTCGACATGGCAAAAATATTTTTTTTCTTCATGTGTGGCCCTAATACTCCGTCGTACTTTTGGCAGAGACACTAATGTAAAACTAACATGTAAAGACATTGAAAGACTTCACAAGACGTCTTTCAGGGGCCTGACTAAAGCCTGGCACAGTATGCAAAAGAGGTGTGAAGACCTCGATTCACCAGCAATCCCTGACCAAATCTTACCAAAAGGGTTTTATCATTATTTTTCATGTATCCCATACTTTGACGTCATTGTGTCTTTAAATAGTTGACACATACACTACAGGGAGGAAGAGACTACATTACCAGTTTTTAACACTGTCATAATCAAATTTTCTTTTGATGTTACACATCATATCATGATAGTTGCAAACAGTTGATGTTTACACACAATATATTATATGCTATTCCACTCTTTTTCCTTCTCCCTTGGTCATTTAAGGTGTTGCTCTAAACTCCTTCTCACACTCTCCTTTGCCCTTTCTCTCTCTCTGGGTGCCCTCTTTCAAACAGTGAAGGTCAGGGGTGAGCCTTGCCTCTGCCCAGGTCCCGAGGAACAGCTGCAAAATAAACCTGCTAAATTAACCAGGTCTCCATGAGCCTCACGTATGCATTATTCTAATCAAAGCATATTAGATCATCCTGATACTTTAGACATATGGGTCTCTGTATCCTCTTCGCCGTCACCATCTGTTTTTCCCTCCTCTGTTTTTTCGAGTTTCTCCTCGCCCTCCATCTTGGTGGATCCCTCATTCACACAGCTGCCTCTCTAAGAGACGGGCATAGATTTCTGTGACTCGTTTCCACATCCAGTCAAACTATGGGAGCACCATATGTGTGCCTGACTACGTGTTATGAGTTTGAGATGCACACTGAATACAAGTCAAAGTACTCTGCACAAAATGTACACACATCATGCGCGTCATGTGATGAATGAAAATGAGAGGAGATCCACTAATAAACAGCACACAAACTAAATACGCTCATGCATTACATTTCATATTGAAAGCTTCAGCCGTGCAACCAAAATCTGTCACTATGTAGAGGATTGTACTACTGAAGGAAATAATCCATATTTTTGAAGTCGTTTGCACATCTTTGTCAGTGTTAATATACTGTTGTAGTGTTTAGTTGGAGCGGTGCATGTGTTGTTCAGTGTGACCACAGTGTCATTAGTGGACCAAACTCTGTGCAAGTGTTTCGTAAGCACATGGCTTAGAAAAACAAAGTAAAGTGTGAAATGCGTTCACACTGAGACTAAGGGTTGTGACGCACCAAGTCGGCAGGCGGCCATTTGGCCTTGTTGTGCTGTCCATCCGTGACCCTGGTTTTGGCAGTTCGTCTGTTTTTTAGCCAGTTCACCAAGTTTAATCTGTGCATCAGTACGAGAGATCACTCTGATTGGCTGATCATCTTTGAAAGCCAGTGCACAAGAACAGAAATGGATTTGAATGCAAGTAAACAATCGACTTGTCAGGAGATCATGCACAGAAGACGCTTTCACATCCTGGGACAGTGGGAGGAAGCTGGAGAAATTTATCATATTTATCATATTTTATGTATATGCAGATGTATACACATAATCTAACAATAAATATCAAGTATGTTGCACAAGTATTATGTCAGTGATCAAGTGTTGCACACAAAATGAGGAAACTGTTAAATTCATACGTTTTGAGAAGCTATGCACTGACACACCCACGTTCATGGAGGGATGTACTGAATTTATGCTGAGGGGAACACGTCTGCCCTTCTCTGACAACAACTGAATTCATGACTTCCACCCATTACACAAGCTTCAAAGCCACAGTTGTTTGACATTTAATACATCACACCCTACGACAGCATCCCTTAACACATGCTCAAGTAACTGACCAGGAGCCATCAAATCAGCAGTTGTTCTGCTGCAGGCTTTTTGACAGCACACACACAGTTTTATCTGCGCTTCTCCCTCCGCCCAGCTGTGCAGTTATATGTAAGCAGCATCCAGAAAACAGCATGTTCCCCCTTTTAACGTCTAGAAGCGGGGAAGAGGGAATACTCTCACTGCAGTATTGACATGCTTCTGTCAAATCAATATGAAACCAAATTATAAAGCGGACAGAAATATGCACTGATGCTGAGCTTTCCACGCGTGCATCACAGCACATTTTTATTTTAGTTGTGTGGTGCTGCTGTGCGGCAGATAACAGTGATGAAAAAAAGAAGAATTAGGGACTTACCGGAGTTGGTGATGGTTAACAGGTCCAGATGCCTTTGTTGCTGGAAGACAGAGAGAAGAATAAAAGTCAGATATTTACCAGTTACATCATAAGCTCTCATGTATGATTAGGTCTTATTAAGAATCTGAAGTTCATCTCACAATTGCCAAATGGGTTAGTCTGCACAGTAACACTCCTAGTTTACTTTTTGCAGTTGTTTAACAAATGTATTTTTATATTAATTCTATTTGTGTTACAACTCAAAGTAACCTCAGTCCAATATAAAAAATGAACAATCTATGAGTTTGTACAACTACACTTTCAGTCTGCTTTTGTGTGTGTGAGTCTGTTCATGTGTAAGTGTGACCTCGTTGGTTTTGACGGAGCGTGTTCGGAAGAGTGTGCAATTTTACACTCGACGTCTCCAGCAGCCGAGGAGGAGTCTAGAGGAGGTGCTAGCTGGCTACCCCGCTCTTTAACCTGCCGCCTTTCTACACACACGTACGCGCGCACAATCGCACACTTGACTATCAAGCACTGCAATAATCAACACCTCAGCCCTCCTCATCTAGCAGTCCCTCAGGAAAGAAGATCCTCACATCCTAGGAAAGGATGAAGGCTCTCTGTGGATGGGTGTGTGTGTGAGAGAGATACACACACACACACACACACACACACACAGTATGGCTAGGTCACTGTCAAAGCAAGCTTTTAGGACCAGACATCATTAATATTCAAGCACCATACTAACCAGTTGCTGAGAGGGATAAGCAAAGAGACTCTCAACATACTTGGAGTTCTTCTCTCCTCAAATACAGAACTGCCTGGAGTGGAGCTCTCTGATTGGCTACTGAACACTTAGTTTAGTGTATAGCAGATGCTCTTACTCAGAGTGACTTATAAAATATACCATACACACGCTGAGTGCAGGAAATGAGGCGCTTTAAATGCATGTCCCTCAAAGTTGAAGTGAGAGTAAAGAATGCAAAGTCAAACAATACTCACTGCGCCACATGGACCACACCCCTAAATGACCTAAAGGACCATCTTCTGTTTTCAGTCATCCAGCACTAATCTTATAAGATTGCTTTTGATAATTTAAAAATTTACAAAATACAATAGTATTTAAAGAATAATCTGCTGATTAGCACTGTTTTAATATAATTTAACAGAAAGCTCAGTGCAATGCCAATTTGGCCTAATTCTAAAAAAATGGAAAGCAAAGCAGAGGTGGGTGGATGATGCATTTAAACTCTAATATAATCTAAATAGAAGGGGATGCAGAGCCCTTGTTGTACTTTGCTGTAAACATGGTACATTTGAGCATTTTAACACAGGGATCTACACTGGCTGACTCGCTTTTGAAGTCAGCCGCTAGGGGACATTTGTTCCTCATTGGCTTCATTTTTCAGTCTCGACGGTTGCCTGACCTCGGAGTAAATCTATAACGTTTATAGCTGATTCAAATGGCAACACTTAGAGGTGAAGGGAAAGCGAATGTCACAGAGATAGACAAGAGGAAAGGTGAGATTTCCGTTGAGTACTGAATAATGTGGCAGGTGCTTGCGCGGTCCATCATGGGCAAGCCAGAAAAGAAAATAGTATTTGCTCAAGAGTCGTACAAGAAAGATGCTAAAAGGTAATAACATCTGAGGTATAGAGGTCACTGTGACAACGTGAGACAGGGACGAGATGAGATCATATACTGTACCGCAACACACTCACACACACGGATTAACACACACACTCTCTATACATACATACACACACAGTGTTGTTACTACCACCTGCAGAGACCACCTCCACACTTACTCAGATATGGAGCTGAGCCGGGAATCAGCAACAACAGAGAAACATTTACACCTCAGATTTTTTTCCTGACTGCTGCTGAGCAGTCAGAATCAAACCCTTTCTAGAAAATACAAAATAAAATGTATATTTGTTGAAGCAGAGCCTTCCTGAGTATGTGCAGCAGTGTCTGGCTTTTCCATTGTACATCTTTTTAGGTGTATGTTGTATTATATAGGTTATGCTGCAACTCAATATCAGTAAGCTGTAAAAATAACATGTATGTGTTCTGTACCAACTTTCTGGAAATGGAAGTCTATGTTAGCAGACAGGCCGATTAAATTATCACTTGGATCGTACAGCACCCTCTACTGGCTATGCAGGCCTCTACAAATAAGACTGCTAGAGTGCCTGGTTTTGATAGAACAGTTTTTAGAGACCAAAGAAACTCTAAAATCTGATGACATTTCAAAATCTATTCTCTGCCGTCATGTGTCATTTTATATTCTCCCTTACACACACACACGCACACACACGGCAACACACACGCACACTCAAGCACCTTCAGCATGCCAAAACTTACACAAATAATGAATCTGCGCTAAAGAATTACAACACACTACCCTTGCTTTCTCTTGCTGCTGCTTTTGTCAGTCCCCAACAATGTTCTTAGTGTTCCTTACAAGTGAGAGAGAGAGAGAAACGCACTCTCATTGAGGAACAGAGAGACAGGGGGGTTACATTAACAAAAGAATTTCAGGGCAGAAAATAGGATTGAACTAATCTTTATCAAACACGGCCATGAGCTGAGGGATCACACCCTGGTTGAAGTCAGCCTAGCCTCACTGCCCCTCTCACTGCAATAATGACAAACACTCAAATTAAACCAAATACAGTGAATGTGTGTTGCTACGTGATTGATCACATCCTAATTAGTACTCGCTAAAAGATGAGATTAATAGCACGGGAATGTAAAATCACAGTCGTATGATATTTAAGTGACTGTACTTTTCACGGTTGACAGCTTAACTAATTGGACTGACCCGATGCAGTCGGCCACACCTGAACAGAAACCCAAGAACATCATTATTTGCAAAAACCGCCTGCCTCAAATCCACAGATGTTTACCACAGGTGAATCTAGGCTCGACCTGCCAGTTAAAGTGTTATTAGGTCAGAAAACAAGAAAGCAGTTGGGAGCCAGAGGTGACGGCCACTCCAGCTGTCACTGTAGTCTAGCCAGCCTTTGTGGACTCTGGGGCTCCGTGGCCAGCAGCATGGTAAATAACACAGATATATACCGAGAGGCTGGGGCCACAAATAAACTTAAAATAGCTCCCGTGTTATATGAGAAGATAATGAACTTATATTTTTCTGGAGAAGAAAGCCTCGTCACGGGAGCTTTATGGGCGCGCGTCTTGATAAAGTTCGATCTCTATTGCCACGAGAAGAAAGGCGTAATTTTGCAAAGACTTCACACGAGTGGAAAATTGATATTCTGACTAAAAGACAAACCACTCAGTTTCTCCACAAATGTCTTTATCAGATTCTCTTGTTATTAGTTTCTATTTGTCTCCCTTGAATATTACTAGAAATACGTTTTTTAATTTTATAAATAGCCTCCCAATATGGGTCTGACAGCTACCGCCCCCCATGAAGAAATCAATACGTTCTAATCAGAAAATATGATCATTAACTGGACCAATCAGCAGGCCAGATAGTGAACTGTGCCACCATCCTATACTCTGGGTGGGAAGAGGAGGAGGACGAGTCAAATGGGGAGACGGCAGTGGAAAAACTATTAATGTACTAAACCCCTACTTTATGAGTAAATTAAATATTCATGCACAATCTACCCAAAACCCATTTGCCAACATTTCCTCCAGAATTTACTTTTCATATTTGCTGATTGTTATCATACAGAAATGAGGGGCTGAGGAAGTAGAATAGAGGAGGCAGAGGCACCGGCCTGGAGGGGACGGGAAGGGGAGGGGAGGGAGGAGTAACTAAAATTCCAGCCATCATTTTGTGGCTCATTTCAAATTAATTTAAAGTCAATATGGCTAAATTACGCAGCCCCAGTCGACATCCAACTACTGTCACGGACAGTTTTTAAAGAAAGAATTTGATGTTGTTATGGGTGAGAAACGCTATCAAAGTGGTCCACCATCAGCAGGAAAATATGATGCTGTGTATGAAAATTTTATTTTCAGAAAATGTTGAATTATTTCTTTTTATTATTAACATTACTCTTTGGGTCATTTGGGAACAGAAATAAGCTGCAAAGACAATTACATATAGCTCTGGGGAGTAGAGGCGTACACACAGGAAGAGCCGAGCAGCGATGTGGTGACAAGAGACCATGACATATAACTCAAGAAGTTGTAGCCGTGATAGGTTTAAAAAAAATAAAAAATAAAAAAAAATTGAGGAAAGGTGACACGTTTGAGGCGACAGCAGAAGGAAGCGACTGATACACTTGATTGACAAATGATGTAAACACAGAGTTCACCTTCACTGCACAGACATATCCACAACTCTGGTTCAACTTTGGTTCAAAAATCACATTAGATGGCAACGCTGGCAGCTTTCTTTTCAAACAGAGAGCGGTGATGGAGAGGAGAGCTATTTCTTAGCGATTCATGATCTATGGCTGTGATTTAAGAAACAGTAGGAAGCCTACATATGAACTAGATAAAATGGTATTTCTGGCTTCACCTGCTACCAAGGTACATGGAAGAGGGAAAGATAGATCAAGACTCCAGCAGCACTACTAGTATATGAAACAACTTTATTAGGCCAAGGCCTTTCAGCTTGTGGCCTTCATCAGGGTCGTCAAGAAACACAACGCAAAGGACATTTTAAATAAGGTAGGAATAAAAAATAAAAAAAATCAATCATGAACTACACGAAAACTGGGTGAACTGTCACAAATGAGGGGCCATCCTAGCAATATTTTATATTATGCCTTATATAATGTAAAAATATTAGGTATTGGACATATGCACAAGGGTTACCTAGGCAACTATAGCCAGAAATGTCAACTAGCTATCAAGTGTTATCTGCAAAGCAATAGGTAATGTCACGCAACAACTGAATATCAAAGAACGTCTCTGAGTGGGGAGACGGCACTTCCGGTTATCTTTTTACAATGGTGGAGGCCGATAATTACCACTGGACCAAGTCTCTCCGTAACTTGGCTGAAGTCACCTACGAGGATGTGGTTCGGATTGAAAATGAACACTCTCAAGTAGAAACGTCCAGACTTAGGAAGGGATACAAGTTCTTCTGGGAGAAATTCATTTTCAATTACAGAGGTGTTTGAATTCTGCTGACTCACCTTCGTTAACGTTAGCTAGCTTGAATGTCAAAGTTAAGTGTATTTATATAGCAGGGATAAGTGTGTCATGTGCCTTTTTAATTAATCGAATTTTGTTTTATTTACAATCATTGGTGGGAATACATATTTAGTTTCTCAGTGGCTCCGAAACTTTGCCTGACGAGCCCCAAGATTGGTAGCATAGTTAGGCAGCAGCTGTACATGTAAATGTCGCTAGCATGTCAGAGAAGCTCCAGGTCACTACGTTAAGTTGTTGAGAATTATTATTCGGGGGAAAACATGGCTGGCTGTCAATGCCCGGTACCCGGTACACAACCCGGTACACTACAAGAACAACTGCGGGTGGAGGCTGCCATTGTTGTTATCGTTACAGTAGCGTTACTAGCAACGACCGGAAGTTCTATTTCCCTGCTCCGCGTTCCGGAAGCAGGAAGTGAGACATAAGCCTATGGGCAATGAGTTAATCACTTTGTGTTAAGATCAGAATTATTTTGTTCTTGTAGCCGCCTGTCCAACATTTAATCAGTTTAAAAGCTGAGAGGTGGTTAAATGCTTCGTATTGCTGAGAGTAAACTGCAGAGCGGTGTTCATTTTGTAGAGGTTAATCAATCAAGAAATCAACAGTTTGATCAACTTTCGGCACAATGTTGACATTAATACCTGTACAACAAAATGTATGCACACTCACACATACACAAACATCCCCCTATCATATACCCAGGGACACTGCGGGGGTCGGCGGATGATGGGACTGTGAGTGAGAACATCTTTGTCAATAGCCTGACTAATCTTCCATTTTCCTGTGTCTCATCGCATCTCTGCTCTGTCTACCTCATCTGCTAAAACAATCCAATCACCTCATCTGAGTCACTGTTTTCACAACGTACCCTATCACACACACACACAGACACACACAGACACACACACTGGCTGGACTGATCTGCGGCACTCTCGAGGTAAAAGGGAACCTGATGCATTTGCCTGTCTGTTTGCCTTACTGCCTCTTACTCATAGTCCCTTGGTAACAAAGAGGGGAGGTGAGGTAAGAATGAAGTAATGGGATGAACCTTTTAGGTCATGGCTGGGTGTGGCTGTCTGGACCAATAAAATTGTATGTATCGTCAAGTCAGGGGAATACATGTGATGAGGTGTCAGGGACATTGGGTTTCCTAAAACTGCAAAATGTAGTGGTTCTAAATTGTCCCTATAATTACATGAGCATCTTCAGTGGATATACTGTATGTAAACAACAGCTAGCAAGGACTAAAACCAGATTTCTACTGGCTGCTCAGTAGAAATGTGATCATGTGTTCCCTTGTATGACAGTGTGAGGTAACGTGTGTTGCACTAGGAAGAGGAGAGCGAGGATGGGAGCTGAAGCGATGGAGAGCAGGGCTTTGTTGCGTGACCAGGAGCTCTCAGTTAAAAATACAACAAACCCAATAAAAGATTTATTCCTTCTGAGAGGGGAGAGCAGCTTCCTCCTGAGCGGAGGGAGAGGACAGCCATAGTCACCTGCACACACGACTCACACACACGTCCCTGCTGCTGCCATTACTGCACATCTCCAACAATGTATACTGCAGTAATTTGATGATATGCACACCAGCTGTTATAATACATTCTGACACTGGCAAGCAGTGAGTCAAACACATGCATACTGGATAGTGTGGCCATGCTCTGTACATACAGTGTGGTCACAAAAATGAGCAGCCTTTCTCATAGCACTTAAAAAACATGATTCAATTCCATCTTGATCATTAAATATTCATGAAGACCAATTAAAAGAGCAGCTAAGCTGGCCGTGAGGACCCTTCCACATTTCTGTCCCAGGCAGTCTGTCAGGTTGTCTGCTTTTTGATCAAGGTCTAAGCTGTATGGCCATGGTGGCCCACTTGTCTCTTTTCACATTTTTAATTTCAGTTTAAAGCAATAACTTGATCCAGTTGGCTAGTACTGGCTCAGCCAGCCAGATGGCAACAAAATGCCCCGTTAATGCGACACTCTAAGGCTAAAGTGGGCGTGGGTGTGAGATCATGTGTTATCCATGTGTGAATGGCAGTGTGCACGTTTGACAAGGACATTGCTGCCTGTGACAGCCAACTAAAAGACTAATCTCTTTGCCTTTATTTTGAGAAGCTCTGAGGAAAATATAGATGTGTTTTGGCTAAGAAATAAATAAAAGTCATAGTGAGACTCTTTGCTGTACCAGGTGCTCTTGAGCAGAGACGACCACTGACTAGTGCATGCTCTGTGGGGTGCTTGAGAAGACTTGAAAACACCTTAATCCTACAATAGACTGGCAACCTGTCCAGGGTGTACCCCACCTCTCACCCAATGACAGCTGGGATAGGCTCCAGCCCCCCTGTGACCCTCCAGAGGACAAGGCGTTACAGAGAATAAATGAATTATTGAATGAATAAACTTGAAAACAGTTTGATTTCAGTAGCAGCCTCATGTTAGGAGAGACTGAAACTACAGAACAAACAGAAGAGTTGTGAAGATCAAGCTAACACCAGGAAGGATAAGGACAACAACAGGATCTCAGGTTGCAGCAGAAGAACCGAAACATGGTTTGGAGGAGAACAAACAGCACTACAAGTTACATGGCATCTTCCATAACCATCATTTTTAAGAAAGGTTGTGGATTTGGCATAATGACTGACAACCAAATGAATAGCTGTCGAGTGGTATGCTATACAAGGCAGAGATTTAGTTTTACCATCTATTTTGCTATGTCCTTCATATCTGGTGTTAAATATAACATAACATTATGACCACTGACAGATTAAGTCAATAACATTAACCATCTTGTGACAATTCAGTGTTCTCCTGGGAAACGTATGGATCTGGCATTCATGTGAATGTTACTTAGACATGTAGCACCCACCTAGCTCAGCCCAGCAGCAGCCATCCCACAGACACACACAAAAAAGCTTTAAGAACAACTCAAGAAACCTGAAAAACATCACAAGGTGTTTGACCTGGCCTCCAAATTCACTAGATCCCAAACTGATCAAGTATCTGTGGGATGATCCACAGAGGTTCCTACCCTCTACCCGGAGGACCCAAAGGCCCCAACTAACAACATCCTGTTGCCAGACGCCACAGGACACCATCAGAAGGCCCAAGTCCATTCTCTGATGAGTTACAACTGTTTTAGAAGCACGAGGGAGACCTACACAATATTATTAAGGAGGTCATAATGTTATGCCCGACCGGCATATGTGCGTACATGGGAGCACAAATGCATAACCTAAGAGCCCCTGCTGATCCGAGACTTTCCACTGTGACCTGGCAAAGAATCAATGACAATGTCTTGACACCAGGGGCCAATCAATGAGCTGAGGACACTGACGGCATACTTGATACTTGAACACACAACTACACTCGCACGCATACACAGCTGGACTCTGTCCTATCATCATTTCCCCATTGGGCGGTGATTGACCCCTGCCTGATGGAGAGTAGGTGTACTGACCTGGTATTTACCAGAAAACGCAGAATCGATGCCCTCTGAGTTGCATACACAGAGTCAGGACGCTGAAGGCTGCAGCACTGCTGAGCAGAGACTCAGGCCTGGCTGTTCTGCTGTTAAATGGCCCTATTATAAGGTATGAACATTAATCATCATATCAATAATCATGATGTAATTTACCAATTAAAAATTCTAGTCTATGAACTGATTATTTTCTGTTTTTCTTTTCTTTGTCCTTAAAAATCTGTATGCTTAAAAGTGAAAAGTCTGTGTAGAATGATGCATTTTTGATTATGTTAATTAAAACAAATGACTGGTTTGCCACTCTATCAGTTCATCAATAGATTGGACCACAGCAAAATACGCTGCCACACTCACACTGTCTCTGTTATATAAAAAAAAGGTTCTATCTTTTAGGAAACAGAGGGATGTTAGTAGTATAGTGGAAAATCCACACTGGTTTTACAGTCTGATGTATTTTCATCATTTTCTGTTACGGGTCTTCAATCAACTGTGAGAGATTGAAAATGGAACTGAGTTTCTTCCATATGGGACTTGGAACTCAAACCTTCAAAGGTTTCAACAAACTTTCGAAGTTTTTTTTTGTGACTGAAACTGAAACTTGTGCTCCGTCTCTTTACAACAGTGAACTTGAATATTGACTTCCCTCTCGGTCTTCAGACCAACGCTATTGGAGTATCAATAGACAAGATGTAAGGTTGAAAAGTTCACCCATCTCTCCTCGGGGGCCTAATTGGAGCTGAAGGTCAGGAGACGTGTATGTTTCTATTGGTTTATTGCCTTTATGGATCCAGCGAGAGTGGTGAATGTGTATGTGTTCGAGTCGTGAAACAATTCGGCTCTCTTGTGTCTTACTGCCTCTTTCCATTTCACAACCTGCTATTTTTATTTTTCATGATATCCTACAAAGCAAATTCAAATGTCTGTTATCTTCAAGTAACCAGACAGACGGAAACATATTAGAAAAGAAATAAAACAAAATGTTGTGTGACTAAAGCATTTTCCCCAGCACAACTTTTCCATTTAGTTGAGTTCAATCAGGTAATGGAATGGAGGGCTAAATAGCTCTTTAAAGCTGAAGCTGGCTGGACCGCTGTGTTACTGGTAATTAAGCGGGACAATAATTAGCTTCTAGCGGACGAGAGAAAGGGAAGGAGGGGAGGAGTTTGTGGGAGATGTACTGAAACACAAAAGCAAGCAGACCCGAACAACACACACTCATACATATATACAATCCAACTGGAAAATGTGAGAGACGTGTGTGTGTCAAAACAGCCAACACCCTCTCCAGCTTTGAATGAGAGTGGAAACGGAGAACGACGGAGCGGGACAATATTTAAAGGACACTTATTTGACGAGGACAAACTTGCAAGAAGAATCCGTGCTCAAAGGAAGGAGTGCAGCACGTGTTCCTCCTTCACTCTTTCTCACTCTGTCAGGAAAGGGTCAGCTCGCTGCCAGCACTGTGTGACTTGGAACCTAAAAATCAATTTAACATCGGAGCTAAACAAAGCTGCATTGACCATCACAGGCACCTGGCTCATGGCCAGTTCTATTAGCTGTGTGAGTATGTGCTTGTCTGTGAACTGGACTGGTCAAGAGGTTGAGTAGTGCTGCCGTGGACCATGTCTGGTCTGCTCCCTTACAACTTGTCACCGTAGGGATACAGCAAGCCAGAGAGACATCGAATATATGCCACGGCATTTCTGTTGATTGGTGGAAATATTGACGCCAAACAACTGAACTGAGACAAGAAAGCAGTCAGAATGAAGACAGCTAAAGTAGGAATCACATGGAAGAAGAGACACGCGCTAAATAAGTGCAGCATATTCAGACTGATTTACATTTTTCATTTTTAAAGGCATATTTAAAAACATCAATGTTTAACAAAGTACAGTGCAATCGAGTTGCACGAGTTGCAAAAAACATAAAAAAAAACACAGGAAACACAAACACAAAGAAGAGGGGAAGAAGATTAGACAATTAAAAAGAGCTCTCATGCTGAGATAAACAACAAAGAATAAGTTTGAAGACAGGATTTAAAAACAGGCAGTGCCTGGGTCAGAGTAACCCGTAGGTTTGGAGCCAGTGTCTGTAAAAACACCAGTTCCTCAGGTGCTTCAAACATATTCTTGGGACAATCAGAAGCAACTGGTCCTTGGACCTTAACATGAGGTCGTAGGAGATTACAGGCATCAGTTGGAACCTGCTGGAACCAGTGATTTTGGGGGGAAACACAAAAATTTGAAAGTCAATCCTAAAACATGCTGGAAACCTGTATAGGCCTTTATATGCCTCTCATTCTACACCATTCACAAGAGTGACAGAGATGCTTGGGTAACAGCAGCAAACAGGACTTTCAAAAAGTTAAAAATACAAATACAATAAATCACAAGATACTTGATCAAGATATAGCATCGTTCCAAAAAGGGTAACCCCTTCATGTTAAATAGAGTCATTCGTCTATGAGGCCAATGCGATTATTATAATGTAACCCAGATGAATACATTACAGAGTTTTATTATACTCTTTACTGTGCTTGTTAAGAATAAATGTCCATGCATCCATTTTTCACCACTTATGTGGGTTTTAGTGGCAGTAAGCTCCCGGGGATCTCAAAGCTTTACCAGGCTAAACGGGATTACTTAAACTTTCCATGTACTGTCTCTGCCCTGAGGTCTCTTCCAGGTTGGGTATGCCTGGACACCTCAGGCCTCACGATCAAGTGGCTGAACCATCTCCACTGGCTCCTTTCAAAGCAAAGCTCCCTCTGAATGTCTGTCACCCTGTCCCACTGTCTGCACAAATCCGAGCGCCGGGAAAAGTAAAACAGTTTTTGGAGAGAAGAGACGCTCGGTGTCAGGTCAATCAGAAACTTCACATGCAGACTAAGTTTCATTTTCATTCTGTCCTCACTGCAGGAAAGAGCAGGCATGCCATCTTTTAGCTTATAACCTCCATACTCAAAGTCATGGCTCCACACTGGGTGTCTATGAAAATGACATGACTGATTACATGGCCCATTGTTGAAATATATTTACGCGCTTACAATGTCAACTATTAAAATTAAACAACAAAAAAAAAGCAGATTTGCTTGTTTTTCAGGTTGCGATTCAAATCAATCTTCGTTTGAAAGTTAGTCGATATCGATCTATACAATCATTAGATCAGTTTAAAGTAAAAACCATTCCCTGCAGCCTCTCATTAGTAATCTTGCTATAGTCTCATGAAACTGGTTTTGCCTGACTCGTCTTGCAGTGAGTTTAGTCAATGTATAAGGGAGAGTAACACCATCAGGCCTGAAAGCTGATGTGTGACAGTATTTAGGGTTTAAAAGTTTAACAACTTAGAAGAGCAAATTAGTTGTGAATCAATGAATTGAGATGTATTCCTGGAAAAGTTTAAACTGTGCATGTATTGTATGTGGCTACGGTATGAGGTATTTATCTGCTCTGGCAGAATCCATGTTGTTAATGGATAGCGGTGCCTCTCTGTTGAAAAAGATTCACCCAGGCCAACTTTGCCTCGGCCCCTTTCCAGGCCTATGTTCCCCTCCTGCATATTTACAGATCTTATACTGTTCTGGCGCTCCAGCCAAGGTCTCGCCTCCTCACAGGAGTCTCTTTTCCTCTCCTGAGATAAAACAAACAAGAAAACAGTCATTTGACGCATCTGTAATCACCTTAGCTATATCCGCTGGAACTGAGGGCTTTTAATTTGCCGTGCTTTTAATTTGTTTTCACAGCAGTTTCGAGCAAATTGAATTTGTTAATTAAAGCAGCAAAATGAAATGCTGAGCATTATTGACGAGATGCTAATTGGGTTAGTGTGGAAATTGGAAGTGGGGGTGAAGTGGGGTGGGTGGGGGCTAACGAGAGGGTTGAGGGAGGAGAGTAGGGCATTTTGGGGTATCAATAGTCGGGACAAATCACATTACAGAACAGCACAAGAAAGGCTACATGCCAAGTGGCCCCATGGCGGCTGCATTATGGCCTGCGAGTGTGTGTGCACATACACAGTACATCTCCCCTGGCATTTTTTGGCAGTCATACACAAACACAGAAAGACAGCTGTACTTCCTCCTGATTTCCTTCCAACACAAATAAGCACAACCCTATGTATACACAGATACATGCACACAAATTGCCACAAACAAACAAACACACAGAGTAGCATCTGTCTCATTCAATTCATAGAGACATTTGAAAATACAGTTTTTCTAAAAACATAACTCCACTCTGAGATGTTGTATACCCACGAGTGGTCATAGCTTTTCATACAAGTGCCAAATGTAACATAGTTCCAGTATCAATAAAATCTGCAATTTAACAATGTAACAAACTATGTGAGATTAGAAAAATACCTGCAATCCAATTACAACTTTCTTACAAGTCACAATCTCACAAAGAGGTCGGGGCAGCATCTGTGGTCCACTGAAAGATATCTGACTGTCAGAAGGTGTGGGGGCAAGTGTTGGTAAATCAAATTTGATTTTCTCCCAAGTAGGAATGGAAGTCCAGACTAGCTTATCCGGAGAAGATTTGTCTGAGTTCAGACAGCAAACATACTACATCACCACAAAGATCGTTTAAACATACAGCAGTCCAACTAGGCTTTCAAAGGCAAATAATGTTCTTCTTTGAAATAAATCACAGGAGAGGCTCAAATTTCTGCCAGTATGTTTAACCAACACAGCTGTATCAAGACTAGGGGTCGTACAGACTAGTTGGGTAGTCGATGAGTCGACTTCAAGGCTGTGCCATGACGCTTAAAGCATTGTGTTGTCATTGATCTCGTGATAATAACAGCACGGACGCCTCAGAGGTGACGTGTGAGGAGACCAGTCAGTCATTGCAGCAAACTAGCAGCAGTTCAGGCTTTTGTGAGTTGGCGCAGAAGCTACGGCAACAGCTCAAACCCCTACGCAGACGCCGATCCTAGCGCCATAACTGACGTGCACCTACCCAGGCGATGCAGACCACTTAGGTGTTGCAAAATTCCGCTTTAGTATTTCCGGCTGCTTCTCCATCTCTGCTATTTCAAATTGTTTGTTTTGGATCTATATAGATAGAACACATCAAGGAAAGGTTAACTGAGGCGGTTCAGAGATACAAACATTTGTATCACTCTTGTTAGTCAGAATTTCTGCGAAAGTTTAAGTCACCATCGTTGAGAATGAAGCAGGAATAGAAAGTGAAGCAGGAAGTAGAAACAATATTAACCCCACTGGCAAAAAAGACACAGTGCTGACTAACATTTGGGTGGCCCCTAGGTCTAGGTCTACAACAAAAGTACTACTGCAACGCACACTCATCACGTTAGCAGGCATCTGCTAACGCTAGCAAAGGAATGATCCAACTCCACGTCAGTTAGCGACTTCACCTTCATGTCCTGCAAATGTGAATGCAAATCAACAATTTGTTGGTGAATTTCATTGTCAAAGTTATTAGACCATCAGTTGCAGTACACTGAGAAGGCTTCAGAGAAATGCTGCTTTTGTTTTAACACCTATTCTATCTTACGACACATTGTGGAGTACCATTAATGCTATTGATGGTGTTGAGTTGCTGCCTGTTTTTATACAGACTATACATATCAGCACTGCTTGCTATGTAGACCATGAGCTGTCTGTTCTCAGCATTTATATTCAGGTCAATTCACATTACAGTTGACTTTTGAAATCAAATAGAGACATGTTATTATGTGGATTTGGCACCAACTAATACAATAAACACACTGCATTTAGTCATATTTCAATGCAGTGAGTAAAGTAACAGTTGCTGCCGGCTCAGACACATTTCTGCTCGTCTTTAACCCTTTAACCCACATGGTCTCAATGGATCAAGAAAATTTATCTGGTTGTTGGTCAAACACATCTTCCATCCTGTTCTCTGATGGCTGGTAAATCTTAGCACGAGTGTAACCATTTTCCGACACAAGCATTTTCGGCTTCGTTTTTAGCATATTTGTTGTTTAAAAAAGAAAAGTTCTTTCTGTATAAAAACACTGACTTTTGGGAGCGTGCAGCCCTGAAGAGGTCCTGTGAAGTGGAGTAGACAGAAAATAATTAAAAGTTCTCTCTTCTGGATTTAATGAGCCCGTTAAGTACTTTGTTTATCCTGTTAAGAATTTCTTTGTTTGCAAAAGTGCTATTAAAATGAAGTCATTAATTTCATTAAATGCTTGGATCACACTCACGTAGTGGAAACTGGGTATGTGTGTGTGAATACATTCCCACCTGTTAATACAATGTGCAGCAAAAACACCTATGCACACATGAGGTAAACTCCAAACCACCCCCTACCACCTGCCTTACAGTCTTGTATTAAACATCACTTCTTAACCAGCTCATTGACCCCTCGGAGCTCTGCTGAGCTGTTCAGTGCTGTGATCGCTCGGTCTCCCTGCGGGCATGTTGGCCCAATGCACTGCTAATGAGAAGAATTCACTCATTTGGCTTGAAATTCAGTCGGGTGCAAGACCATGGTGTTGGGTTGTGAAGAGGGCAGGGACGGAGGGAAAGAGGGATGAAATACGGAGAGAAAAGGCGTAAAAGCAGGATTAAGAAAAAAGACAGTAAGGGAAGTGTAGTTTGGAAACAAAACAGGGTGGAAAAGAAAGGAAGGAGGAGAGAAGAAGAATGGGAGAGGAGCGGGGAGCTGGGCGAGATGTTGAGCAGTGGTTGAATTAGGGAGGTGATTACAGCACTAATTACAGGCTGAGCTGCTTCATTGATAAGGTCTCAGCCTACACCTGACAACGCTTCTTGGCCTATTCTCTGTACTGGTGGAAATACTTTCATGCACACATGTACGAATGAGGAGGGATTTAAGAATGTGGGGAAAACACTGCAGCCCTGAATAAGCGTGAGGTAAGAGGCCTCTCCACATTCTCCTCGTGTAATAACCAAACGGCTCCAAATCTTTTCCGCATACGAGTCACATACAGTATTTACTATATATATATATATATATATATAAAAAGAAAATTATACGCTATGCTATAACCTCTCTTGTGCTCAAGATTTTATGATTGCATGTTCAGTAATTTGTTGAAGTTCACACATTTGCAAAGGCACAGCGTATGCACTGTGAGCATATGCACCGTGATTATGAGGTGTAAATTAAACCTGGATGTCGGCAGAATATGCAAACCATACAGTTTTCACATCTTCCATTGCTGACGGCACGTTTTTTTTTTTCTCTCTCTCTCTGCTTGCATGTTATTGACTGGTGATTAACACGTTTAAGTGTTTTTATGACCAAACACGAACTGTTATTTGTCATCTGTTACTTAACCAACTGATTTTACTCACCTCAGCCCAGCCTATCCTAAGGTGGATGGATCTGTCCTTGACCACCGTGACCAACAGATTGAATACGCTGTACAGCGTTTCTACAAGGTCTCTGTTTCTACCTATTCTAACACATAATACCCCATTTGGAGAGGATGAATTTGAATGCTATTCACAGTCTCTATTACCAGATGTCCTCATCTAAGAGAGTGCACTCAGCAATACGAATCAACCTGAAAGGGATTGAATTGTTGGGTGCCACTGTATTTTATGCTGCCAATAAATATATCTATCTTGTTCATAACAATTTGCAGCTCTGTGTTTTGTAATCATAAAAGGGATAAGTTTTGGGGAGATATGAGAGCCGTTCTTTTGAGAGTGCTGATTACAGCATGGCACCATCTGCGTGGAGCACACAGCTGGCTGCCTCATCAGAATACCTAATATTCCAATGGAGGGGCTCTAAGTACCTGGCAAACCCAAGTAGATAGATAACAAAGAGCCTATTAAATAACGGACAAAGTGGCCTGTGAAGGTAGGGGTGGGGGATATGCGAGTGTGCGGTGGGAATTAGTCTTTTAGCTCCACACACAGTCTGAGATGAGATAGCCCCGAGTTCTAATTAAAATTCTCATTCCCATCTAAGGTGGTAATTTTGATCTGAGGAAGAGTTTGATGTCTTGCAGACAACCTGGTGTTCCTGCTCTCTCACTCTCTCTCTCTTTCTCTCTCTCTCTCCGATCAAAATCAATGTTATCTGCAGCACCTGGTAATTCTTCCTTGCCCTTCCTCACACTCAAAGTCATGTTGGAGCCATCTTATTTACAAAAACCTGCGTCTGCTACAGGGTAACGTACATTAAAAAGCTGGTAATGTGAATTCAAGTCCTGTGTTGGGTGTTGTAATTGAACTGCAGCATGCAACGGTTGCACAACATTTAAAAAAATGTAATATAAATTTAGTCGGAGCAAAAAGGAACAATGGAAATTAGGAAAATGTGACGGATTCTGACGTTTTACGAGCAAAACTACTAATTAAGAACACAAACAACTCATTAATCAGAGTAATAATCTTTAGCTGCGGCTGTAATTGAGATAGAGTATTTATTATTTAGCCGTTGCCTGTGTACAGTGTGGAAACAGATTGCAAAAACAGAAAATCAAACATGGAGAGAGAGAGAGAGAGGGACACAGGGACTTCCTCTGTCGCAAACACATTTAGTTATTATCACGCTTATGTAATCAGGTTTAGAGCCAAAAAGAAAATATGTCTGACCGAATTCAACTGGCAGCTCCTGTGAGAGTCTCTGATTCGTTGTGATTTCTGCTTTGCTGTGTTTTATCAGCAGACAGTTGGTCAAACAAAACAACACATTTTTAATGAATTAACCGGTGCCAATTCTTTCTGGGTTAAATAATTATTTTGAGAAACAATGAGTGGATAAATTGGTAATGATTGCAATGGTTCTGGGTCTACTTGAAGCAGCAGACCACGCCTGGCTGTGATCATGGGTGTGGACAGATGTTCAGCAGCATTAGACATGTTTCCCCAGTGGTGAGTTAGAGGTCAGTGTTTCAGTGATTTTCCTCCACACAAAGTTGAGTTAATATTAATTTTTTATGTTATATACTGTACACAGTGAAATCCAAAGATTTAGGGTTCACTGTGCACTGTTTTATATATTAAGCAACATCACGTAATCCTGATGTGTGGTAATTGCGGACATCAAGGGGGAGCATTAAGAACTGACCGGCGGACAGACCGTACGATAATTACATGCATGCCTCCAAATTATAACCTCTTCTGTCATTCGTGTTTTCTGTAGTGCGTTAAATTTTCTCTCTCCATCTAATAGTCTCTCTAAGCTCTCACTCTTCCTTCCCCCCCTTCCTCTGTCCTTTTTTCCAGCTCATTACTTCTAAACAATTATATTTTGGTAGAAAGCCTCTAAGTCGCGGCCTGCTGCTGGCTAAAACGAAAACAGTCAGTGCGGAGGCAAGACGATGGATCACAGTGTCAACGCCAAAGTTATCATCACCTTGTTTGATTTATATTTGGCTGCTTTTTCAGTCCACTTTGCAAACAGACACACACACGCCCACACAAAAACGCACGCACACATAAAAAAGTTTTCTCAGATGAGCGGGCTGCCCAGGGTGGCGTTAGAGGGCTAACTGAATTGCCATCATTCTGATAGAGCGCCTTCAATGAGGCCGTAAAATTAAACAGCCAATTTCACCTGGTAATTGGATGGTGAAATATTCGTGGTCAAACTCCCCGCAGTGAGACAGTAGCATAATGCAGTGAAGACAGTGAAAACATTGGGCAGCTCATCACATTTAAGGGCCACAATGCTGTAAAATCAGACAACTTTCCGTGTCACCATAGTAAGTCTATATCCAGCAGTAGATTTGCTGAAAACAGCTGAGGAGGGGTTCACCAGCAGCGCTTTAAATTATGGTGCGAACAGACGGGGATGTTGGTATTCACAGCAGCACAAGTTAAATGGTATAGATCTCAGGGTCAGCCATTAAAAATTCTTTCAGTTAGTCTCTTCCAAGAAGCCAAAGCAGAGCCTTTTAATTGCCATAAATGCACTCTAATTAACAAGCTGCAGCTCCTGTGATGTTTTTCGCCGTCCTCACACATACTGCAAAAATAGCATTTACAGTAAGGCGTAGTATTTGTTAATTACCTGCGCTTGAAAGAGGCAATAAGGGAGCTATACGCCAGCAGATGGCAATACCTCGAGGGTTACGCTTCTTCTTTTTTTTTTCCCCTCATCATACTGTGTTTGCCAATATAAGCCACGGCGACACCACCCTTGGGTGATATGAACTCTGCGTTGAGGAGTGAATGCCTTTCCTAGGATCAAACACTCAAACGAGCCGTGATGATGAGCCCGGTGATACATGCTGCTGTCTCCGAGCGCCGGCCGCAGAGGGCTTCCTGCATCGGCCCTTCTTCTCACACTCCTCGCCTCTAACCCTGGGCTCCGCTGTTTGAACCTGACTTCAGAAGGCTTCTAAATGTTTTATTCAAATATGTTGCGGTGGGCCTCGTGCTGCTGGTTAATTGGGCCTTTTATTATTGACCAGTGGGGAGGGGCCACAAGTGTCCTCAAGAGAACGGCAGCGGTTGATTCTTCAGATGCATTAAAAAAAAGCTGCTCTCGGCTGTCCATATGGTTTGATACGGGAGATCATTGTTTGTTTCCCATCTGTAAGCATACATTTCTTTCCTTCACATTAAACAAGTTCTTTTCCTACCTAAACACACCAGGAATCCTCTATAAAGGATTCCTCTATAAATCTTATATGACTTGAAGAGCTATGTTTCATTAACACCGTTACCACGAACACGGTTTTCATTGTTAAATTAGACACATGCAGGTAATGCAGGAGCAGCTCAGACCCATCTCTTGGTATTGCAGACCTTGTTGGGCACACTGAGACATGCTTGCAGTAAACACTAAGCACTATGGGAAAAACACCAGCCAATAACAATTCAGGATGTTTAACTTGCGCATCAACAGTCTAGTCAGCCAGTCAGCCAGTCAGCCAAGCAGTCAGTGTCAGGGATGAGACAAGGCCATAATCCAATTCTGGTTTTTACACGGCGTCATGCCTTTACCTTTGACAGCGTGATTGATGTGTATGTAAATGTGTTTTGAGGAGGGCTGTGAGCAGCTAGTTAAAGCAGACATTTAGGGCAGCCCTGTCAAAGACAAATGGAGGGAAGGAGGGTGAGAAGAAGAAGAAAGAATCCAAAATAAAGACAACTATTGATCCATGAATGAAAGAAGATGGACATTGGAGGAGCCCGAGACAAGGCGTTATGTACCTCTCGAGCGTCACTCTGAATTCATGGAGAGGCAGCTTGACAGCTCCACAATGGCATACTATGGGGAGTCTCTATCAAACACACACACACAGCAGAAAAAGGTTACTGCCTCTTCAAGTGCCCTTTGTATCGTCCTCTCTCACCCTGGCCCTTCTTTTCTCGTCACTATTCTGTGATTCAATAGAGAAAAAAAGCACTGAACCTCGAGGTCAATACACCTAAACAGAAGGCAGATTTCTTTCAATGTATTGCCAGTATGTGCGCGCGCAAATGTATGTCTTCACGTACATGTGTATGTTCCTCATCCCTTCCTTGCTCTCACACATCTGTGTAAAACCTGCCATGAGGACGCTGAAGTTCAACAACTTTTCAGGGCCAACAGGTGACGGGAGCCTCAAATCTGTACCGCCCGTTTCCACAGCAACCAAAGAAGGGGGAAGGTGGAAAAAAGGCCGGGAAGTAAGGAGAAAGAAGTTGTGTCTCCATCACTCATTCACACGTCCGCGGCTATTTGAAGTCATCCGTCACCGGCCCTTCCCTTGGAACTTAGCATGCAGACACAAGTCCGTGTAACTGTCGCCGGCAATCTGTCTGGATATCGTCAATCTATTATCCTAAGCAGTGAGTTGAATGCATTCATTTTCTGTCCTTCATGGTGGACAATTGAAGAGAACTTCAAACGATCAAACGGAAGTAAAAGATTAATTTGAGTTGGCTGACAAAAAAAAAAGTTAGAGCCAGCTGAAAGGTACAAGGAACTTAGACACTAATTAAATTCCAGCACATTAGATGGAACAGATTTAATTAGATGAGACTAAAATTGAGCCATATCAGTAGCAGGCTGTGACAGGATACAGCGACATAAGAAAGGGATATGACATGATATGGTTGTAAAACTATACTATACCTAGAAGGTATTTGTAGACGCAAAAATGACTGTATGCACAATAAACTTTACGTTATTGATTCCTTTGGACCTAAAGACAGCGGCTTAATAGTGATTTAGTTCATTCCCTTTGACCTGATTAGCATTGCATCAATACCATTAGTATTATCTGTATTAATGTACTGGAATGAGAATTAGCTTCTCAGCTATGTTTTCACTATCATGGCTCATTTTCAAACGCCTGCCTGCAGCTTATACTTAAAGTATACGCACGCTAAGTGTTACTTACACATTAAAGCGCACGCAGGGGATTTTTTCATTAGAGAGAGGGGGGGCCTTTTAAGCTCCGTCTTCCACAAAAAAGAAAAAAAGAAAAACACAGAAGAGGCTAACTTGAAAAGAGAAGGCACATGTGTCTCAAAAGTTTGAGGGAAACAAATGGAAAATGGAAACATTTTTCTTTGAGACTGTTGTTGATTTTCTTTCTCCCCTCCTTCACTATCAATGGAAATGGAGAAATGGATTGATGGGAAACAGAATACTCATTTCCCGAAAAATGTTTCCACCGCCATCAGATGGCATCAAACAATGAGTCAGAAAAACAGATAGAGAAATGGGGTTGTGTGAGCGAACGCGACAGAAAAAGAGACCCGGCATATACCTTGCCCGTGCCCCCTCGTGCCCTGCGGACCCTGCACCCTGTTCCGCCGTGTCTCTGATGAAAAGGAGGCCGCAATCTCTTTCAATTTGGCCAGTGAGCCCCAGTCCTGTTAAAGGCAATCGAGTGGCTGAACAGAGGCACTATATCATAATATGCAGGTGCAGACGAGCCCAGCAGAAGAGAGAGGGGAGGCATGGCACCTTAGGAGAGAGAAAGGGACGCTGGCATCCATCTCTCTCACACTTAGGCTGACGCTCAACCATGGGAGAGAAACACACACACACATGCACACAGTTGAGCAGCAGTGGGAGAGCGAGAACATGAGAGGTGAGAGAGAACAGAAAAGTGGAGGAAAAATGGGACCCGTCACTTCCTTCATTTTTTTTTTCTCACTTCAGGTAAAAAAGAAAAAAGAAAAAAAGGAAAGACTAAAAGAGAAAAGAAAATGTATTTTGTGCAAGTGGGGAGCGGGATGGCAAAGAAGAGAAGAAAAAAAAAAAAAGAAAGACCTGCCTGGAATGAGAGCAAGGTGTTTGTTTGTGGTGGGTAAATGCCTTTGTAGGCGTGGGGAGGCCAGTGGCTTGGCTAGAGCAGTTTGTTATCGGGAGTCTCCAGGCCCCCCAGGCGTGCCGAGCTGCTGGCCCAAGTCAGAGGGGCTGAGCCTGGGGGAGGGTGAAGAGTCAGAACCCTCGCCCAAGGAAGGGTGAGAGGCCAATAGACTGGAGAGAGGAGCAATGGCCTGAAGAGGATGCAAATTCCACATGAAAGATCAGATTTATCCTACAAATGTTGAGTTTATAATCTCGTTTTTTTTTAGTGTAATTAAATGTCTAGTACCCAAAGTGCGGCAGCCAAGCCATGGAGTAGCCAATGTACCACTGTGCTGCATATAAATGCTGACCCTTCAAGCCTTAATAGAGAACTCCAGTGAGTGCTGTACATTGAGACTGAGGATGTCTGGTACACACTTGACATGTTAAGAACATAAAGCATTCAGACCCTCTCATCCACTTGAACGGCTGTGCTGCGGGAACACAGAGGAAATGGAAGCCGAGCGCTAACAGGACCCGCTCGGGCCGGCGGTTTGATAACACGTGACGTCTGGTCTGCTTCATCGAGAATTCCTAACACACACGGTTGTTGAATTGTGAGGTCTGTAACTGCAGGCAAGGATAAAACTGCAGCAAGTCTACAATCATACAGTTTAACCACGAGCTGTCAGTCACGCGTGGCTTCCGGCTCCGGCTTATCACTGAATATACAGGACGGATCAATCCTATGTGTCCATGATTCAAAAGTGATCTAACCTGTAGAAATGCAAGCTAATACGCATGCAGCATTGAAACTGACATGCAGCCACACGTTACTGAGTGCACAAACTGTGTCGTAGTCCACAGTATAAATGGAGTTGGGTACAGTTTCCATAAAAGGGCAAATACCTCCCACCTCAACTAAAACCAATGGCTTGGTGCAGAATATATCAACAGAACGCAGACTAAAACAGTCTTTCATTTGCAGAACAAAAATGGAAACAGGACGTTACTAACTCTGCTAACACTTAAAAACTGTGAAAAGATGAAATTAAAGTTTGACACGGCGTCTCCCACCACCTGCTGCTGTTTAATTATCAGTTGACAGAGATTCAGCATCATACCTGCTGCCTCATATGCTGCCTACACTCCATTTAAATGGTTTTAACAGATGTCCTCGCCCTTGCTGCTCTGTAACAAGCAGCACAACGGGAAGGCCAAATGGAGCACAGCCCCCCTCTCTCCCTCTGTCTTTCTCTTGTGGTGAATGCCAGTAATGGAAATGCGGAGTTATGCTTAACTGTGAGAGGTACCTGGCTCACACGCCTCAACTCAATTTCCCCTTAAGTGGTTGTCTTTTCTCTTCACTTGTTCCTTGTCCCTTGGAGATGTTGGTCTATTTCCAGCCTTGTCCGTTTATAAACTAACATAGAAACCATTTTTATTATTGTTAAACAAGTGATTTATAGTTTTGAAGTGGACATGAACTATGGTTACTGTAGAGCACTAAAACCCCCTATTAGTGGCCCACCAAATGTCTGCTCCCTGTATTGTCAGAATATATGAAATAATAATGTGTAACATGTATAATGTGCATGGTTTAGCTGTGGTTTGGCCTCAACCCCACACCTTACACTTGACCTCCGACCTACACATGTAGAACATGCACTGGCATTATGACGGCCTACAGAAAGAACTAAACTTTAAATAATAAATGAAAACATCAAAATAATACAAAAAATAAAATAAAACAAAAAATAGGACAAAACAATGATGTTAGCTAGTCAGTCAACACAGAACGTGAACGACCACTATTAGCGCTAGCTGTGAAAGCAATAATCAGACAGGGGCCTGAGCAATAGTCTTCCTTCAGTAAAAGTATGTCTATGGTGGCAAACCTGAACTAACTGGCAGTGCAATTCCCTCCTAAAAGTTGCTGTTCAAAGGATGGACAGCGCATTCAATAGCCTCATTGCAAAGTTGGAGTGACCCATTTTCTGTCTTTTAAGGTTTGGTCACGTGCTTTAAATAAGAGAAACAACATGGAGGCTACGATCACAATACGTTGTTCAGTTTCGTTTGTCCTTTTGGTTGCTGCTAACATGAGCTAAGATATTTGTTTCGTTTTAATTTTTTACCGTTTCAATTGTGAATGAATGATAAATAACATCTGTGCTTGCTCAAAAGTATGGTGGTCTGGAAAGTATGTGTAACATACCTGTAACACATGCATGTTTCTGCAAAACATCAAAAACACATGCACCAAAATCAAGTGAATTTTCAAGTATATTTTCCCAGTTGGAAACTTTTTTTTTCCAGATTATTCCAGCATCACAGTGCATTTTCTAGTTCAAAATGTAAACCTGCAAGTGTGAAATGAATATAAGGTTATGGATGTTTGAGTCAAACCAAAGGTGGATATCTTCCAGTACGACTGTCTATTTAGTAGGGATGTGTGATATTTTATCATTTACGATATATCGTCCAAAACATTCCCCAGGGTAAGAACATGTCATCCCGCGATAAAAACGATAAATTTCCATTGATGATGTACAGTATATATGTGCGCGACACGCTTGCAGCCCAACACGTGTGGAATATTGACGAATTGATAAATTGACAACGGCAGAAGGCGGAGATACGCCGGGGAACGAGGAGGTCGTCCTAGACAAGGCTCCACCAACCTGGTTTGGTTTTAAAAGTCTGATGCGGAGCAGCAATTTACAAAATGCAAGGTTTGCAAGCAAATAGTGAATATAAAGGACAGTAATGCCACTAAAACACAGCTCAAACCAGAATATGAAGAAAATGCACAAGAAGCAGCCGGTAAAAAAACCCCAAAACAAAACACACACACAAAAAAAACTCAGACGAAACTTGCCAATGCACTACAGTGAAAAGGATTAGGCTAAAATGGTGTTTATTTATCGTCATTTTTATCGCTACCTTAAATTTTTTAGTCCATCCAAAATCTTTAAATACATTTTTACACTGACCAAGAATGGCTGACGCTTTAAAGATGGATACCTTCACATCTAGCACAGGAGGACTGACCGAGGCAACCAGTAACTCATCACACGTGAAGCATCCACAAAACCATGCATATGCGCGCACACATGCACGCACGCACACCTGAAGTGAACGGGCCAAACTTCTTCTTGTGGGTAACTTTTGACAAGTTCTCTTCCACATCCTGGAGTTGTATTCAGACGTGCTAGTGCTGGAGAGCAGTCATGTAGAAAGAGAATGCTGTTACTGGAGTTATTAACAGGCTCCTGTGTTTCCCTCCTCTCAGCTGAGCTATTCAGAGCATAGCGTTCCTCATCTGCCACAAACACATGCCGACAGACAGACGCAGCAGACGGACACACCGCGCAGCCTCTCTGCGCGCTGTGCAGTAATATGTTTTTTGCCCATTTACAACAAATTAAGTTTCCCTCAAAGTGAATTTCAAGCTTGGCTGCCTTTGGAGGGCGAGCAACTCTCTTTTCATTAATTTTCATTCTTTTCCCCCTGAACAAATGATCTACGGTACAGCCCCACTCTGCGTTACTCTCCACTCCCTGTCTTTTTCGTTCTCTTGTTTTCTCCCCTCTTTGCCTTCTTTTTCCAGCTTGTTGGTGAATTTGGGCCAGGCACTGTTAAGCAATTACAGTGTCAGAAAGGTGTATTCTGATTTATTAAAAGCCTTGAATGCTATCTGTTTTGTTCCTCTTTGTGTCCCCCTGGGGAACGGAGTCCTGACACCCAAATGAGACAGAGTGAGTGTTCCCTGCTCAGCGCTCCATCCTGAGAGTCATCTAGGAAACGGGCAGAGTAAATATCTATTGGCAAAGAGGAGGACAGATAGATGGCTGTAATGCAGCTGCGAGGATGGGAATAGATTTGCCTCTGAAGCCCAAAAACACAAAGAGAGGCAGAAAAGAGAAAGAAGTGTGCCTCCTGACTGCTCGGCACGATCTGTCTGAAACAACGTTCCTGTTTAATTTCATAAACCAGGTCCTCAACCAGCAACCAACCAAAGAATTTGTCTACAATGCGCCGTTCTCCCACAGACCTCAGCCGTTTCAGAGAACTTTCCACTAGCTTAATTCCTATTCATGCAAAAGCAAAAGAGAGGAGAGAGAGGGAGAGCACAGAGACACAGAGACACAGAGACACAGAGTCGGGGTGCTAAGCCATTTAGGTGTGAATAAGTTCCAATTTCCAAAACAAATATTATCTCTGTCTGAGTAACCCAAAATCTGTGTGCTTTTCTGCCAGCATTATAATAAGGATCAACAAGGGGTCAGCCCTGCGTGAACATCACACACCAAATTCACAAAGCTTCACCTGCGATACCTTAATCTGTTTATCAGTCATATTTTCTCCACACACAGTCGAGCTGCTTTGTGGAAAACTGTAAAGTTAAACACGCCACAGACGCCCGACATGCTCTGCCTGCCTTTTACACCGGGCCATGCATTAACAACTACAATCCCCTCCCCACCTCCTCCCGGTGCTCACCACTTCTCCCTTATTACTGTGTTCTTGAACGCCGCATAGGTGGGAGCGATGCAAGGGTGAAGAAGTGTAATAAAGCATCAAGTATCCTGGGGGAACTATTGGTTGGAGATAAGAGGCCATACAGCACTATAAGGACATAGATCATAAACATGCTTATCTTCTGCTCCCTCTGGATCAGCCTCCTTAGTCAACTGTCTGTGGCCAAAGGACACTCACTGCTCAGCCTTTTCCTCAGATTCTTGCGCTAGCCCACAGACACCGCCGTGACGCTGAGTAGCGCACCGATATAATAAGGGTCACTCACTAACGGAGCGACACAGAA
Organism: Planiliza haematocheilus; assembly: GCA_005024645.1. NCBI lineage: Eukaryota > Metazoa > Chordata > Actinopteri > Mugiliformes > Mugilidae > Planiliza > Planiliza haematocheilus. Next base: position 3,638,954 of record SRSE01000509.1, read on the forward strand.
AGCCGCGTTAAAAACAAGAACCGTTGCCAAGATACCTGCGAAGATACAGCGATGACCTTTCAATCTTTGAGGAATTTCCTTACAGTTTTGAAGCCGCGGCGCTGTAGGCCGTGATTAACATATTATTAGATGATAAAGAGTCTCGTCCTTTCATTCAGATACCCGTTAGCGGCTGCCAAGGGAAATGCAAAACTTCCTGAGGCCAACACAGAACAATTTATGACGGGCAAATAATGGGAAACAAAATGGCTAAGGGGGAACGCAGGGACCTGTAAAGGTAGCAACAATCGCAAGATAAAGATAGATGAAACTTCACAACTTAGTTTAGGAAGTACAAAAACATGGATTGAAAATTTAATATCCACCAGCTTATATAGAGCTGTATCTGTGTTTATTCTCCTGCATTTCCCCCTTTTATAATGCATTTCTTTCGCTGTTTGATGCTTAGGCCACAGCTAATGCATTCATGAACAGGCTTCCACTAAAAAAAATGATTCTATGTTATCTGGAGCTGTTTACCTCTCAGGTCGGGGAAAAGCAGTTTACTTACTTGAGTGGTGCCAGCTTGCTTGACTGGTGAAGTGCTTATGTCTGTTTTGAATATACAAAACAGATATGTTTGGGAGAATATGGAGCCTTTCTAGACCCATCTGTCTCATTAGTGGTGAGACATCTTAACACTGTAATACAAACTGAATACGGCATTTTTACTTCTAGGTTAATAGATGATTAAATCTGTTTGTGTCTCAACAAACCAGTCTGGATTTCCACCACTGGAATACAAAGTCAGCGCGGTTTCCATGTGGTTTCACTTTGCGGCATCAACTCATCCACATGCTAAAGTGCTGATTGGCTATTCAGGTGCTGGCCTTTGAAGGAGACAGTCAGCGGTTGGAGGGCTCTCTTCATTACAAACCAATCATAGAGCCATTCACAGAGTAGCTCCAGTGTCAAGAACTCAGATATCAGAGTCCGCTTTCACAGAAAACTGGCATTAATTAGTTACTGTAATTAAAACTGGCACTTCGTCACAAAGGATTCTGTTCTATTACTTGATGACAATGTGTGATCTACGCAAAAGCCTTGCTAGGGAGATACGAATGCCAATCATCCCGTAGTAAAGCAGTTCCTGACGTGTTAGACAGCTCAATTATTACTTAATATAGCTGTAATATTGTTTTACAATAAAGAGGTGTGTAGCACGAGGTCAAAAATGGAAAATGCGAAGGCGAAATAGTCACGTTGGAAGGTCTGCAGTTCACACGAGAGCAGTGCACGATGATACCCATACGGAGCTTCCTGTGCTTCCATCATTTTGCCTACCCCGGCTTCTCCGGTGTGGCTGCTGACCTTCTCCTCTCTCCACGGCTGGAGTGGCTATTGATTGGATCTTGGCACAGAGTGTACAAACACAGAGATAAGGGGAGGGAGAGAGAGAGAGTGAGGGAGGGAGGGAGGGAGAGAGAGAGAGAGAGAGAGAGAGAGAGAGAGGGAGCTAGGCAGATATAGCTGCAGTGCCCATTTCACTCCCCTCTTCTTGCTCCAAACATAGGGCACAACAAAAAAGAAAAAGGAAGCTCTCCGAGACTCCACTCCCACTGAGCAGACACCCAGACATGGTACCTGAACACTGATAGCGGACAGGATTAGGTCTAAAATTCAATCACAACAGTCTAAGTAATGTTAAATCACTGCAGATGACAGTGACCGCAGCTTTTCTTCAACACAGTACAAGTGATCAATCATAATCTTGCTTTGATTGGTGAGATTTAAAAAGAAAAATAGAGCTGAGTGGATGTGACATCTCTGCACCGTGATTTTGAGATCAATAGTTTTGCCTGATGTGGGTATGTGGCCTGCATCTCAGCGTAATAGCGAGCAAGGACAGTCCTGGTAAGTTGCATGCAGGCTTAAGGCTGGTCAGTAGCCTGCTCTCCCTCCCACCCTGCGGTCCCTCATTTACACTTTCCCTCCATCTGGCGTACAGGAAGAGGCTGCGCTGTGTCAGAGGTGACTAATAGTGTCATAGCCCTGCCCTCCCCACCGGGGCCTGCAGAAGAAAAACCTCAAACTGCTGCCTCTGCAACTCCCAGGCAGACACTGCCTACTGGTGAGAAGAAAAGAAAAACGCTTTGTCAACAGGCAAGGTGAGCAAATAAGGTGCTTTCAATTCCAGATGGCCGGGGGGACACTTGAGAACCATAAAGAAATGATGAAATAGTTTGAAAGCAGGAAACAGTAGGCTTCTTTTCAAAGACGCTTGTTAGTATTGTAGCAGGTCAAAACTGTGTTGTCTCTTTTTCCTCGTCTCTGTGGACATGGACGCCTCAGGGGGAGCAAGAGAGAGAGGTTTACTGAGATACTGTCAGGATGGTCTACAAAAGGAAATGTTCAGACAGACAGAGACCAGAGGAGCAGACGCAGGGCCATGAACCCAGCAGAGCAGGAACAGGAAGAATCCAAAACCGTCTCCTCGGGGGAATATGAGAAAATCTTCTGGTATTTGTCTTGTGTCTTTGTGGGTCGTGTGTGTGTGTGTGTGTCTATATAGAAATGTGTGTTAGGGCCTGTGTGTTTTAGGAATTGGAAAATTCACTCAAGTTAAAAGGCCAATATTCGGTTTGTCTATACAAACATATTCGACTGATGTGTATTACTTGTAGAAACATAAATGTGCCAATATAATAAATACACACAGGCGGGAATAACCGATATAAATTGTGCTTAAAAAAGCATCTTAGAAAATATGCATATGTGCCGTCGAGCTGAGAGTACGACAAGAAGATCCATACCACTCTCATATCTGCTCATTAAATAGAAGGATTGTTAGCTTAGCTTAGCACAAAGACTGGACATGTGGAGGCATTTGGGAAGTGGCTAGCCTCGCTCTGTGCTGTAACAAAACACCCAACACCAGCACCAGTTCGCTAATGAACATGTCAGGTCCTGTGTTTTATTTTGATCAATGCAAAACTGAAGTGTGGCACAACAATTTACTGGTTTACAGGTGCTACCTTATTCCTTGGCTGGGTGCAGTAATTTCCAGGAGTTGCTGCCGGTTGCCTGGCAACTGTTCCCATAACCCCTACTGAAATATAAAAATTGCTTGTTGCTTTTGCATTTTGGTTTAACAAACTGAGTGGGCTTTGTTTCCTGTTCTTCAGTTAACCAGTTGCTAGCTGTAGCCTAAGAGCTTTATCAGAGGATGGACGTGGACAACTGCTTCTGAGCTTCTTAACACGCACAGAAGATGATCGAGTGATCCACTGACGGCTCATTTGTTGGTGGCTTTCAGGTGAGCAACAAGTTTAGTCCTGTTAGGGGTCACGGGGGTCTGCTGGAGTCTATCCCAACTGTCTATCGGGCGAGAGGCAGGGGTACACCCTGGACAGGTCGCCAGTCCATCGCAGGGCTAACACAGAGAGACAGACAACCATTCACACTCACGCACACCTATGACCAATTTAGAATCACCAATTAACCTAATGAGCATGTCTTTGGACGGTGGGAGGAAGCTGGAGTAGCCAGAGAACCCACGCAGACACAGGGAGAACATGCAAACTCCACACAGAAAGGCCAGCCGGCCCATGGATCCGAACCGGTGACCTTCTTGCTGTGAGGCATCAGTGCTAACCACCACGATTATCCAGAATAAGGCTAAAACTGAAGAAACCAATGAATGAAAAGACTATAAACTTGGTTTTTCAGCCCTGTCCATGTTAATCTTACACCTTGACATGGGAACAGACAAGTTCTTGCCTGAGGACCTCAGTACACGTACAGGTTGATCAAGGATAAATAATTCAAAGATACAGCGCAGGAACAGGCCTTTGGGGGTTTTAACGGCAATGAAGAAACTTCTGTAATAAACTGTTAACCAAAGTAAAAACATTTGTGGTTAAGCTCCAATTACAGAGCAGTTTTAAATCTGAGACGCTTACTGTCTGTAAGGCGATACAAAACTGTAATTCACAAATGAGGAAATGAAAGGATGTATGATGGATTTGGTCTGTGAAGCTTACCGAGAGTTTTCCAGCGTTACTTAGATGACTAAAAACCGACAACAACAACAACAACAAAAATCACACAGACTGAGGAACCCTGTTGATATGTTAATGCTGGAATCAAACACAATGAAGATGAAAAGGGTAACAAAGAAATGAAAAAGAGCCGAGGCGGTAATGCGTATTTAACTGAAAAAAAAGTTAGCAGATATCCAGCAAAGTGTCCAGGCTTTATTCTGACATAGAGGTGAGAAATATTTGAAAATCCCATCTGCAGAATCAATGTTCTTGTTTCTCTTTCTCTTTCAATGAAAAGAGAAAGAAGGTGTGGATGACGTAAAAAATCAACAGAAACATCCTGGGAGACTTGGGGACTTACCAACTCTCTGTTTTATGTAGAAAAGAAAGTTAACAGTGGAGTTTCGCTCTCACCATAAAGTCCCGATTGGCACGGGGAAAATGAGGCGAAAGCGAAGAGAATCAAGAGGCTGATGAGAAAGTTTTATTTAAATCCTCCCAGCTTGCCCTTTTCATTCATCCCAGAGCTACATGTTACATCTCTCTCTCCGTCTCAACCCCTCTATTTGCCTCCCTCTCCTTCAATTAAACTGACTTCTTCAAGAACATCTCAACTGAAGTGAATTCAGTCTGGTCCAAAGCAATTTACACATTCACTCTGCTTTTGTGTGCCTTCGTTCAAGTAAGTGAATAATGAAATAGAAATTAATCTGTAAACACTGCCTCACTCATAATGATGACAAGAGATCGAGGTAGAAATTCAAAAGGAACAACCTTTGTTACAGTGTCCCGAGATTCCCAGTGCAGGCTGGACAGCAGAGATTGTATTCAGAGGAATACATTACAGAAAACAAATTAGTCAGCAAGATAGAAGAATGAGTGCAAATGGCTCTGGCTCTTATTTCCATCCTTATGAGATGACTGTACCCATTAGAAGGTTAAAGCTATTGTGGTGTCCCTGCCGTTTTCTGGCGTTTCAAAAGACTCCGCATTGAAAATTACAGCAATCCGTCTTTAAACTTTGATGCAGCCAAAAATCTCTCTTCATCATTTTCCCTCTGACCTGTATGTGTATGTATGTGTGTGCGTGTGTGTTGTAGGAGCATGTGTGCATGTGATGGAGAGGGGGGAGAAGGTAACAGCGACAGAGGGAGCAGACAGAGAAAGAGATATGAGAGGGTGGGGCTAAGCTGTCTGCCACCCAGGCCCAGAGAACATAAAGAGAAAAATACGGTCATAAAACCTCTCTATGACTATGAATACTAATACTGACTCTGTGAGCCAAATCAACCAAGGCTGTCCTCTCTCTTTTCTCCTCTGTCCTGTTCAGAGAAATGACGTGGCTTAAAAATAAAGCAGAAATAGTCTGCTGCACAGCCTGAAATCTACAGCGTAGAATTTACACTATGCAACACGCAACGCAGGTATTAGTACGTATGGAAAAGTAGAATTAGTTAGTAGGAATGGTGGCATTCACTTACCTTTTTAGAGGGACCTACTAGCAGGCAGAAATACCCTGAACCCCAATGTCATGTTACTGTAACGCATTCTGCGTATCAGTAGGTAGAAAAGCACTATTTAAATACAAGACCATTTACCATTTACCCCCAAAGGAGGAATATTTAGTTGGTTGCAATCTGCAACCTCACCACTAGATGTCTCTATGTCCTACACACTGCTCCTTTAAGTTGAAAGTATATTTTACTACGCTGTTTTCCCGCTGTTTTTTTTTTGACATCGAATACAGTTCATAGTTACAAACAGCAAATAACAAACTAAATACTGTCTGAACACTCCTTCACTTGGTTAGTTCGTATCTATCTATCTATATGAATATATAGTGGTTCTACTGGATACCTCATACAATCCCTTAAAGCTTCACCGTGAGTGTTACCACTCAAAAAAAGGATATCAGACAATTTATGTTCCACATGTCCAGGTTTTGAAGATAGAATCTGAACATTTGAATATGAAGCCTTCAATCTTATATTATTACTACTGTAGGTCATCAGCTCTTCAATTTGTAGACGTATTACACTTGTTCTTTTAACCATATCATCAGCCGTTTCATTCTATGGTTTCTAAATGTCCTTTCTGCATTTTATGGTCAGGTGCTCCTTGCAAATACCTGTACTTTCATGGTACCCCCCTTGCAGCATGCTTCCCCTGACAAATGTTGGAGGACAGAAGAAAAAGTCGTAATCTCTCAAGCATTTCTAATGAGTTTTTCTCCTACAATTATTTGATAAGAGCAGACAAGACTGGAGGCAGCGTGTATGATACACTAGCTCCAACTGCCGAGGTGAGAGCTCTGCTGATTACACACTGAACCATTTACACACACATACGCACACACACACCCACACACCCACACACCCAGGGGCTTACAGTCCGTCATCTCAGAGCGCAACAATCCTAATAATAACATGAGAGGCTGAAGTTATGGCCCGCAGACACACCTAATTTACCAATCTGGGACTCCTTAATCTGAACGCACACACTAGGCCCTTCCAACTCTAATCTTCACCCCTGTTCGACTTCCCTGCTCCAGTCATCCCTCACACACTTTACAACTCACAACTTACCACGCTGAGTCCCAGTTGTTCTCTGTGCAGATAGGGCAGGTTCCTGCGCTCCAAACTAGCCAGGTAATGCTGCAGTCTGGAGTAGGTGTAGGGGTAGCAGTAGGCAAACTGGTATACGTCGTCCTCTCGGTCAAAGCAGAAGGCGAAAGACATGACGTAGTTGCGGCGGTGGTCAGGGCAACGGTAGTAGTACACGTTTTTGGCCGGAAGCCTCTGCCTGAAACAGACAAACAGGTTGGAGAGAAGTTAGAGGGGTAATTTACAGGACAGGCCTTAGTTAAGATCAGCTGTAGTGGACATAAGACCAGCTCATACGGACATATGAGAAATAACAATGCATTAACTTGCCAGTTTGCCTTCTTCCAGAGTTTTTAATTTCAGTTTGTAAAGAAGCAAATGTTAAAACAAGCCAACCTAAAACGTATTTGTTTTCTTCTGTTTATCCGGAAACTCAACCATTCCCTCATGAAAACTCAAAAAATATCAAAACCAAAAGGCAGGAGTGATTAATTAGAAAGAGAACATTTGTCATCATAGTACCACAGTATCACACAATGACTATTTTTCAATCCCGTGAATTTCCAGGTTTGCCTAGCAATTGATAAGACTGCTATATAAGGCAAATATAAGGAGTTTTGCTTGTTTGTTAGCCATGCAACAAATACAATTTGAAGAGATAACAGCATCTCAGACTGTTTATAAAAAATAAAAATAAAAAAAGATGATGAACCTGAATGTAACCTCTGCAGCTTGAGTGGAGAATAGAAGGAAACACCAGCAATATTCATACAAAATTAAATGAGTTATATGTCATTAATTTGATCTGGAAGAACTGGAACCTTTTTACTCTCTGTTTTTAACACACTTTGCAATCAGACAATGCAGCATTACACTTTGGGACTTTTAAATGTGGTCAAATGATGCTTTCAGTTTTGCTTTTTAAATGAAAGCACCGTATATAAGACTGCGACAAACAACGACACGGTTTGAATTTATCTGACCTTTTGGATGACGTCTAATTTGGGTTTGTCATCTGCACAAAAATCTGAAAATGTGTGATTAGGATTGTGTTGTGTTTTGTTGTGTGTTGGGGTTTTATGCTTTACTGATCTGCATGTAGCATGTCGAGCCCAGAGCTAAATAAAGCTGATCCCTGCAGCTCGTGAACAATCGATGGGATCCGGGACAGTACTGCTGTGGTCCACAGAACTTCTCTGCTTACCTAATGTTTTTTTTTTTCTTCACACTCTTCATCTGTCTGTCTCTGTCTTCCTCTCTCCTCTCATTTAAGTTTAACCATTAAGACCAGATGAAAATGAGGTATGCAAGCAAGCGACTGCATTTGCTCTCCCATCTTCTCTCCACTTTTCTGTTTTTCCATCTACCTCCAAATCTCTCGTCTTGTCCTGTCACTCACTGATTCCGCCTTGACAGTTTACGCGAAGAAGACCAAGCAATGGGAACAACGGTGCTGCCATAGGAGCTCTGGCAGACGCTCTGAGAGTGGAGGATAAAAGCAAAAAAAAAAAAAGATGAGGATGATGAGTGATTGGTGGGTTTGGGGTAGTGCGAGCTGGGTCCTGCGAGAAAGGTGGAATAAGGAGATAAGAAGAAGATGAGAGAGCAGGGTGATGGCAGATCTGGGACTGATACGGAGATATACGGGAAGGTGCGGCTGCTAGCGGAGTTGCGGCTGTGTGATGGCGGGGCTGGCTAGTGAGCTAGCGACTCTGGCAACAGATCAGATGAAGATGCTATCGGGGCTCTGATAGGAACAGGACCTGATAATCAACAAACAGGACAGACTGCTCTGTGCTAAGTCTGACAGAGTGAACTTCTCCCCCTGACTCACCCCTGAGGAGGGAGGACAGGAAGGAGACGCATGAGAGTTTGATGTGTTTACTCAGACACCTAATACATCAGGTTTGGCAAAGATCTTACAAAGAAGCGCATAGTGAATGCGCTCACGTGCGTTTTTCAAACTCTTGACGCTGTCCCCGTATTTACCTAGAGAAACAAAAAAAGCTAAATCGTTCAGCTTCTTTCAAGCAGAAGGAAAGAACAGAGAGAACGGCAAGGCTGATTATTCCGTCAGAGGAGAAAGGAAAATGTCTCTGCTTGTGGCTATCTCAGCAGAATACTAATGCAGCTAGTGGTTAGCTACATATATACCACACCCAGACTGCCAGCTGGAGACAGATTACCAGGGCCATCTTACAGCCGGCAAAGCAGGACAAAGAAGCAGAAGAACAAAAACACAAGGAAATGGTCAATCTCGGAAAAGATTGACCAATTCGAGCAAATTATTTCATGTTTACCCCGTTAGAACCTGAAGACTAAGACAGCATGGGGACGTTGGATTGAAGCAGAGCGCCCTGGTGAATAAAACAGGCCAACAAGGACAAAAAAGACATCCACATGACACATTCACAGACACATGTACGCTCATACAACGCCCTCTCCTACACACTGGTGTATTACCGCGGTACCAGCCCTCCAAGTTGCGGGTTAATTAAAATAAGATGACACTTCACCTCTTTACATATTTCCCCATTTGTCTCTGCCCATCCATGCAATCCCACTTCTCTGAGTTTCTCCTTTTCTTTCTCTCCACTGGGCAGTGTGTGACCTTGCCGGAGACTGGAAAAGTCCTGGCTATTGATTTTAATTACTGCTGCTTTTCCCATCACAGCATTATAGTTATAGGCCAGAGAAAATGGCTCTATGCGTTGCCGTGGAAAAAAGACTGCTTGGAAAGCCTGGGGTAATGAAGGAGCTGCACCTCCTTTAGATACCACAGACACACATAAAAATATAAGAATGCACCAAATCTTCTGCGTATGCACACTAATGCACACTTCCCCAAACATCCCTTTGGTTTTATCTGAACGGTGACTGCTCCTGCTCGGCAGCTGGCAATTTGTTTTATCTAAATGGTACCTCCCTGTGCCTCTCCCCTGCCCATCTCTTGACGTGGTACAGTGCCGTCGCTCCCAAACAGAATTATCACTGCGTGGGATGAGGGGGGAGAAAAAAATGGAGAAGCTCCTTGCATATGATAACGCACTCACACATGGTTTTACAATCCAGTGATTGCGGAGAAACAGAAACACATCCACAAACAGGAATATGCAAAGAGTCCCACACTGAAACAACACGGCCAGCTCAAACCGTATGTGCGCTACAGCAAGGTCATTCCTTTCACAGCAAGCTGTGGGACAAGTTAACTTCCAAAGCGTCTCATCACAGCCTCACAGAATAAAGAGAGATACGCAGCAAAGACGAATAGAGAGACTAGACAAACGCAGAAAGTGGATGACAGAGAAAGAGACAAGCAAAGAGACAAAGTCAGAGAGAAAGGGACAAAAAGAGACAAAGGGAGAATAAAAAGGGAAAGGATTTCATAGAGCTAGTAGGCAGCCTTTAGCAAGGTGTCACTTTGCGTGCCTTTTCTACTTCTGAACCATCGGAAGCTACAAATTCCCGCTCTGATTTTGATGGCGTCCGATTCCCTCTGAAGTTTGGAGATGAAGGCTTATAAATTGGTAGCTTTCATACGAGCGACATCTTGTCTATATTTTCAAATCAATCAAGCGTAGAGGACACGCCAATCACCGCTGCTCTGAGCACTCTCCCAGACAAAAGGCAAAACCGCTCGTTCAGGACGAAACCCACAACGCCCGGACACACAACTGCACACACTCATCTACTCCCTTTTATTTTCTATATCTCAATGTTGTCACTTTCAGCTTGTCAAACGTTTACGCTGTCAACTGTTAAGAAGGTTAAATGTCTCCCGATATGCCCGTGCAGCTGTCAAGCTCCACAGATCCCCACCGCAAGCTCATTACGGCAAATAGTTTGTCCGTTTGCAAACATTTCAGCTTGAATAACATATTTCTTTGCTCCTTCGGCGCGCGCTAATTGAAGAGGCAATATTTCTTGGCACCCCAAAATGATGCCAGATGTTAGATAGGCTCATTGTTTTTAAAGCACAGCTACGTGTTTTTGTTTTGCATACCAAGCCGAGCAGAAAACAGCCTCCGAATCATCTCAGGCGTGTCAGCCATGTTGGTATGTATATTCATGTGCGAGGAAGTGAGTAGATGTGCGCGCAAAAAACACGTCAAGTCAAATTTATTTATAAAGCCTGTTTAAAAACAACGACCCTTGACCGAAGTGCTGAGCTAAATAGCAAAACCCATAAAAAAAACCACGATACGATACGCAAAGACCATGACGGCATATATAATCCTGGAGCATCCTTCTATCTTTTTTGGATGCAAATCAAGTGGCAACAAAGCTTTCTGGAGACACTGTTACTAGGCAACCTACACTTGCTTTGTGATTTGGTCGGCCTGCTGTATATTGTATGTGGTGGTACAGTATATTTATTAGTCCTTCCACTGGGACGCACCCGCACAACCGGTGAGGAATGAGAATCAGGTGTGCAGCAGGAAGTCGTAGATTGTGTTTTGGCTCGTGCAGCAGAGCTGAGGAGAGATGAAGCACGACACTCATTTTCACTGTTTAGAGGTTAATTGTAATTTTCTGCAACACTATGTGAGGGTGCATAAAGTATCAGGGATGTATGTTACAGTCGAGGCTGATGATGTGAAATAACAGGGGGATTAGAAGTCTTAGCTAGCAGCAGTCAGGTTCTGCAGGAAGCAATAACAGCTGTGAATTATGGGCTCTCCTGTAACGAGAGAGCCGAGAGCGAGCTTGTGGAGACAACAGGCCGTTAGCGGCTTTCTTAGGTCAGAAACAGCCCTCTGATGAGACTGAAACATGACAGAATAAGACACTCGCACCTGATGGCTGCATCAAAACACCCAGGAGGTGTACATCCATCAGGTGGCTTTATACACACCGCTTGCTGTTAAAGGTGCTATAAAAACGACTCCAGCCTTCTTCTGCGTTGGCTCCGATTTCACCGGCGTATTTAATTAACCGACCTGTCACAGGATTGGCAGCTTTTAGACCTCGACGAATTTCAAGGTGAGTTAGCCGAATCAGCGCGGTCAATATCAGATCATACCCGCAGCGCTCCACCCGAGCCGGGATTATGCGGTGCGCTTAAGATGTGAAGTTATTTTGATGGGGGGAAAAAAAAAGCTGAAAGCAGCCATAAATCTTGGAGCATCATTTAAATACAGCACATTTGCTGTTTATAGGAGTAATCCTGTTTGCTCTGCTGATATGTTTAATACAGAGGCAGTAGTTGTGCGTCTGTTTGTTTTTATCTGTGTCTTCATCTGTCTTAGTGAGCTAAAAATCATTTTCCCTAATATTTCAGTTCTTTTTCACATCACCCTCACCCTCTCTCAGATCAAAAAACACACATACAATACAATAAATACATCCTACCTCATGCCTATGCTTTATATTTTTACAACTTGTCTTTTTACAAGATGTGGAAACACACTGTATTGTTGCACTCAGGATAGGATCATGTAAATATCTGCAGTGCAAATATGAATATGTGCGTACTCGCCTCTAACTCAAACTCCTAATCTGTTCCCATTCTAAATCTGATGGAAACGCGAGGGATGTACAGCACTCATACATTCACCAGGAATACTTTTATCACCCCTGAGGTGGCACACAGAGATGAAAGAGGCGCAGGATTTACAGCAGCGGCTCTTACGGATGCACCCCGAGATAGCGGCAATGAGAAAAATATATAGGGATCATTTCATTTTCTCCTTTCTTTAGTTGAATATTTTTATCATTAGATCTCCAGCGCGTTTTTTTGTATTTATGGTCAAAAAAAGTTTCAAGAAGCCAAACAATACGCGCACGAGAAATCTTTAAATCTTTAAATCTTTTGTTGTTTTCCAAATTCTTTGCAGCCATAAATATACAGCACACTGACTTTACTACTGAGCAGCGGGACAGTGCCTGGGTGGACCAGTAGAGGGCCACAGTTTTGAGTGAGAGGCGACCTGCTGAGATGTAAGGCAAAGAGAGAGAATTCACTTAAGTAAATTAAGGAACATGCAGGCATATAGGACCGCAGCAGCGAACTTTGCAGTAAGCTTTTCTCACCAGAAAAAAAAGTACAGCATGTCCCGAATATATCCCACAGGGTCTCAGCTAGATTGAGCATGCTGCATCTGCTGATAGCTAACTCTCCTGTGTGATGTGGGGCAGCAGGGCAATTAACAGAAAGCAGATGATCACCGTGCCCTCGCCACTACGGCGCCACTGGTCCCCTATGGGGCAGCAGGGCAGGTGCACCTTCGTCTGAAATAATGGGGAGATCAGAAAAAAATACACGCAAGCAAATAAAAAAAAACAAAAAAAAAACACATCACCCACCCACCTACACACACACCTAACAATGTGATGATGTCAGCATTAAGTCCCTGGTGAGCGGTGGAGTGTAAGCTTGTGGGTGTGTGAGGAGATGGGTGGGCAGTGGGCTTTGTGTGTGTGCGTGTGTGTGTGTGAGATTGAAAGAGGAGAGAGACTATCCACCTATAATTGTGTGATGCAGCATATCCCAGAGTGCAACATTATACTCCCATTACATTATCTACTGTACGTGTGTGTGCGTGTATGAGTGTGGAATGGATTAGACAGACTGGCGCCACAGTAAGTAGTAATAATAATAAGACCAGACATCAGATACACACACAAAACATTATTAAAGTACAGGACATGCGTATGTTAGACATAGCAGTTCTGTGAACATGTGATCATAAAGTAAATGTAACTTTGTTTTCATGAGACAGTCACTGAGCAGATTCGGTGCGTACTTCAATTTTAGTTCTGCACACGTCACAAAACACACTGCCTGCTCAAAAAATAAAAAAGTCGCCACCAGAAAAAAGGTCACACGCTCTAATATTTCGCCTTTAGCTTTGATTACAGCACACATTCACTGTGGCATTGTTTCTGCAATGTCACAAGATTTATTTCCATCCAGTGTTGCATTAATGTTTCACCAAGATCTTGTATTGATGATGGGAGAGTCTGACCACTGAGCAAAGCCTTCTCCAGCACATCCCAAAGATTCTCAGTGGGGTTAAGGTCTGGACTCTGTGGAGGCCAATCCATGTGTGAAAATGATGTCTCCCTGAACCACTCTTTCTCAATCTGAGCCCCATGAATCCTGTCATCTTGGAATATGCCCATACCATCAGGGAAGAAAAAATCCATTGCTGTAATAACCTGGTCATTGAGTATATTCAGGTAGTCAGCTGACCTCATTCTTTGGACACATAATGTTGCTGAACCTAGACCTGAGCAACTGCAGCAACCCCAGATCATAGCACTGCCCCATAGCACAGGCTTGAACAGTAGACACTAGGCATGATGGCTGCATCACTTCATCTGCCTCTCTTCTTACCCTGATGCCCCCATCAGTCTGGAACAGGGTAAATCTGGACTCATCAGACCACATGACCTTCTTCCATTGCTCCAGAGTCCAGTCTTTATGCTCCCTAGTAAATTGAAGCCTTTTTTCACGGTTATCCTCACTGATTAGTGGTTTTCTTGAGGCTACAAAGCTGTTCAGTCCCAGTCCTTTGAGTTCCCTTCACATTGTACATGTGGAAATGTTCTGACCACATTTCTTCCTCAAAGACAATGGTTCTCCACTGTCCTTCTGGTTTTTAATAATGCGTTGGACAGTTCTTAACCCAATTTTACTAGTTTCTACAATCTCCTTAGATGTTTTCTCTGCTTGATGCATGCCAATGATTTGACCCTTCTCAAACAGACTAACATCTTTTCCACGACCACGGGATGTGTCTTTCAACATGGTTGGTTAAAAAATGAGAAGCTACTCATTGCATCAGTTGGGGTTAAATTACTTGCCTGCTGAAAGATAATCACCAATAAGAGGCTATTACCTATTTACTTAGTTAAATCCAGGTGGCAAATTTTCTTTTGTCCAGGCATTGTTTAACTAAGGCACTCTAGTCACACCAGTTTAATCCTACGAGGACATTAATTATTTTTGCAAATAACGTCATCCTGTAGGACATGAGACAATATCCCCTGATCTCACAGTGAGTCAAGATGGTAACAGTAGGACAAGTGGCATCAGCACCTCCTCTCCTGTGTGCTTTTGTTTGCGCGCGTGTGTGTGTGTGTGTGCGCGCGCGCGTTAAAGAACAACTAACAGAGTGATGAGATCATTCTCTCTGGAAGTTTACTCAGTGACACATTCTGAAATCACTTTTTATTAAATTCTGCATCGAGATGAGCTCACCTCTTGCTGTCCATCACGCTGACGACAATAACTCGCAGTTGTGGAAAACTAACCAGTAGTTTGAAGAATGCACTGATGAGAATTTTTTTTTTTTTTTTTAAAAGAAGAAAAGGGGATATGAATGATTAATGCTGCTGATTTTACAATTTACTTGCCCAGTATGTTTAAAATGAAGTCATTTTCCCGACGCTGTGTAATTTTGCCCTGAATTAGGTCAATTTAAATGTAATTTGGGAATGCTAAACATCGGCTGATAATATTTAAATATCTAAATGGAGGTGCTCATGAAACACTTATTCGCAGCAGAGGACGTTTTTACTGGTTTTCATGAAACGAGGAAGAGAAGAAAAGAGAAGAACTTAATGATAAAAGTTGTAGAAAACACATCTGCGAAGGGCAAGACTCGAAGATTTCACAAAAAAAGTCCAGTCGGCTTTGTTTTAGGGTTAGGATTAGATTTTGCTCAGATATTGAAGGACATGTAATTCCTAGGTACATTTAACTCTTGGTACAGTCAGTATTTTTGTAAGGATTTGACATATAGGACGTCCAGTCGAATCAGAATGGAATTACAGACAAATGTTTGAAATAGAAGGTGTTAACATATCTCTATAAGCAACATAAGGGATGAAGCTATAGCAAATAAAAGAAAGATATTGAGAGAAATTAAATAAGTAGATATGGCCAACATGGATCACACCTATTTATATATACTGGTACTGGTACAAGCTAGTATCAATTGAATTTGTGTCCAACAGTGAAAAGCCTTTCTTTTTTTACTGTATACTACTGGTCATTTTATTATCGCTCATGTTGAAATGACCAATGATATTCCAGAGCTAAAATTATAATTATTAAAAATCACTATTACAAGACTACAGCATGACTAGTTGATTTCTGGGGCGATGTCCCATGAGGCCACACTGTTGCTCATAGCCTGATCAGCATGCGTGTTGTGTCTGTCACAACAACGGTAAAACTGTACAAAATCAAAATCTTTATTTGCCCCCTCTTTCCATCCCTCCCGTGCGTCCCCCTCTGCCTCTCCTTCCTCCCTGACGGCCCTGCTGGCCGTGGTGCAGAGATGCCAGGCTGTCTGCCCGCATTTCCCTTGGCACGGCGGTGGCAGCTGGGGGCCTGGCTGCCCTGTCTGCCTCCGTACTCCGCGGTATATCACACATACACACATACACACACCCATACACACACTTCACATTCACAGCTTGCAGCCAGACTGGAGTCACCATGTGAGTGCCAGGGGTAGCAGCACCCACAGGAGGGAAGGGCTGGAGGGAAGGAAGGAGAAGAAGGAACAGGGTGGGGTGGAAGGAGGGGGTGTGTGGATGGGCTCTCAGACAGCCAGATGCTGCCAATTAACTTCTCCGGCCGCCACGGGGCTGTAGGGAGAGAGTCTGGCACCTGTACCATCCAACCCCTCCTGCCCAAACTTAAATATTTTCCCAGTGGCTGATGGTAGTAGCACCACTGTGGGTAGCTCGCGTGGGAGATGAGGCTAGCTTGTATTGCTGCATCTGTTCTACTGTGAAGACTGAACTCTCCTGACCTTTGCCTAAATCTCCTCTTCTCTTCTCACCTTCTACATTCTCAACAGGTCGTCAGAAGAACAAACATACATTCACAAACAGATTTTCAAGGCACTTGTTCGGTTTGTTGTTTGGATCTTGGAAAACTTTTCCACAGATCTTCTGTGGATTCAAGCTGTCTCATCTGTCTTCCAGTGTGATCCCAGACAGACTACATGACGCTAAGATCAGGGCTCTTGTGTAATCCTCGTTGCTCTTTCTTTTTTATGACTCACTGAGAGTTTGGGGCCGTGGTCCTCTTGCAGAATGAGGCTGCAACCAATCAAACGCGGCGTGAGTGATGGAGAAGAATCTGAACAAGCGACAACTTTTGTACTGCGCGAGCCAAGCCGACAAATGCGCACATTTGTCCACATGTGTGCACGCTGTCAGGCTGTGTTGGTGATTATAATAGACAGAAAGAATTACAGGTTATTACAGAAGAGAGCCTGTGGCTGCAGCAGCCAGAGCTGTACTGCCCCTAAACGCTTATGGCTCTCAAAGAGCCAGCCTATTTTTCCCGCCACAGCACACAGCTGCCTGCCGAATGTCAAAGATATAAATATATAAAAGGAGCATGGATCTACTCTATAATATAGTACTCGTTTTTTTACAGTTTCATTTGAAAACAAAGTACTACCCTCTGGCAGAAAAAAACAAAACAAAAACAAACTAGGGCTGGCAATCACCTGCTGGGTTGGAGACTATAATTTACATGGGACGAATGTAATTTTCTACCATCCTATGGGCTTTATGCACATGAAAGCCTTAAAGGATAATTAAAATACCTTATTATATAAATATGTCAATATATTTTTTTTGTTGTATGATGAGTAAATCTGATATTTTTCATTGCTGTGTGGCAGAGACCTTCATTACTGTCCCAAAACCATAATAAAAACATACCAGTGAGCTTCCTAATTGCACCAGGAGACATGTTTCACCATTACTTTGAGGATTAGCTAGCTCTTAAAAGCTACTTTTTAATATTTCTAATGCCAAGTCTAACACTAAAGGGATAACTGTCAGCACATCTAATTGTACAACGGCAAATTTGACAAACTTAATTTTCCAAAATGAGGGTCACGTTGTTATATTGATGTTCAACCTTATATTCGTTAAATAAAAACACACAGAAATGAGTAACGTCCTGCAGGTTACCGGTCACACTAAGTAAGCTAGTACCTTGTGTGTTGGAATCAAAAATGCTCTGCAACGTCCTCCCACAAATGGCATAAACAGGATATGATGACCATGTGAGCCAAACTCATGCGGCTCCAGTGTGTCGGAACAATTAATAATTTTAAGCTCATACCAGAAAATACAGTATCTGATGTGGCTAACAAATGAAGATACCTTGAAAGACAAACTGGGTAAGAAAGGAAGAGGAAGAGGACGCATGTGGAGCCTTGCTTGAGACAATGGTCTGGTTGGAGACTGCTGGAGGTTCTGCAAGTTTGTGAAGTTAGAAATCAAAAACAACAAAACACCAATAGTCTATGCTGAGCCTCAAAAATACACACACACATACACACACACACACACACACACACACACAGGGCGCTGTCAATCAGGCGAGCCAATTCTCTCACTGTTCTGAGTGACAGATGACCTGTCACGGAGCTAAACAGGAGGATATTTTAGAACAGATGGAAAGGGGAGGAAAGGAGAGATGGGTAAGAGAAGAAAAAAAAGATATTGCTCCATTACACCAGAGAGGTAAATCCTTAGATGTGCTGGAGATCACAAAATGACATTTACATTTACACGCATGTTCACACGGGCACATATATGAACATGATTCACCCCATCTCTGTCTGTGTTGCTCCTCTCTCTCTCTCTGTGTTTCACACATAAACTGAAGTACTGACACACACACAAACACACACGGCAGCACGTACTGATCATCAGAATCCAAGCATGAGAAAAGCTGAGAGGCTGGATCAATGTCGGGCTCTGGTGATTAGCTTTAATTGAGGAAAAAGAGCTATGGGAACAAAGAAACATTATGACCTTTTCCCTGTCTGCACACACTGCGCGCTAATAAGACACATTCACATAATAGCATACAGGCCAGAATCGTATAACTACATCAAAAGTACCTTCTCATAGGAACGGTATGCAAATGGGTGGCACACACAGAGGGGGAAAAAAAACAAACCCCGCAGATAATTGACTATGCTTGCCATGTTTTTGTGTGTGAATGGCAATTTTCACTCTCCTGTCGAGTGCATGCTGATTATTCTATCAGACAAAAAGAGGTCCATGTGCGATGAAAAGATTGGCAATGGTTCACATGCTAGTGCTCTGGAATGACGTGCCGCTCTTTCTGTCTCTCAGGCTCTCTTATTTCTCTCTGTTTCTACATCCTCTGTGTCTGTCTGTCTGTCTGTCTGTCTCTTCCACTCTCTCTGTGCGTGTCAGTTTCTGACTGAGTCAAACACCACTTGTCAGGAGAGTGCTGTTTGGACTGACATGAGATAAGAACCGACCAACTAGACAGTTATATGTTTTTCCTCACTGTTGCTGGACTGGGGAATAGGACTGTGATGTACTGTGTTGCGCGAACCGGTGGCAATAATAATATCAAAGGCTGAACAATAGAATGAATAGAACTACTACTGACGACATACAGGTAGGAATTAGTTTCCAAATATAACCTGTATGTAGCTCTGTATAACATTTCAAAGAAAGCACCATTATGGCTTTATCGTTCTCAACCCTCATCTACTTTCTTACAAAACTCCACATACTTACAGAGTAACTACTCTCAGGGTGATAATCCTGCTCGTACTACTATAGTGCACTGCTATAATACTCAATGCTTCATGAGCTCTTTTTGTGTTCACGTAATGTTGGAACAGCTAATTCTAGTGCTTGTTGTTTTGTTTTTTGTTTCACAGTGTAATTATTTGAAAGATTGACAGTCGGCAGCTTATTAACAGCAACAACAACCTTGCAAATATTGTTGTGGGTGAGTCTAAAGTCACCTGTGAAAACGCTTGCGTACTGATGAAAGGTAATTGCAGCCCTCTGGCAATGCAGATCATAGAAAGAATATGGGGCGAAAAACTTTGAAGTTATATATGTTATGGTGGCCTTCAATGATTTTCATTCATTCATTCATTCATCTTCTGTACCCGCTTATTCCTGTCAAGGGTCATGGAGGTCTGCTGGATCAGGACTGTCATCGGGGAAGAGGGGGGGTACACCCTGGACAGGTCACCAGCCCATCGCAGGGCTCTGAGAGTATTTTGTGAATGCAAAAGTGAAATGCGAATTTGCTAATTTCATATTAGAAGATGCTGTCAGGTGATAATTACAGCAAACAATGGAGCTGTGTAACTACACTGAAACCACAGGAGGGCAATGGCAGCAAAGTGCTTAGATAATTAAGACAATTATTAAACACGTCTATGTTCCATTAAACCAATGTGTCTTTACTGTAGCAGCCACATATATAGATTCACAAAATGCAAATAGTCCACATGGTAGGGATCAGTCATTATGTGTTTTTCATACAAATAAAGGATGTTGAGATTAATCTGCAGTAAAAACACTTTCCTTTTTCAGCCATGCAAGCAGAATTGCTCCAGAAATGACCATATGGGGTTGTCCGTTGGTCCACCACTTTGGTCTAGGCTGAGGTATGTCAAAATCTTTTTGGTGTATAGGTACAACATTTTGTATAGCCATTCATGATGCCCAGACAATATAAATCTTCTTTGTTATAGTGAAGACAAATCCTCTGTCTTTGCGTGGACAGTAACTTCTAGTGCCTATAGCTTCGAGACAGCATGCAGCTGATTTTCTGAGTCTGTGATGAGACTACAACATGGTTAAATGTCTTATTGTTAGTGAGTAGCATTATTACTAACAATGTCACAATAATCCTCATGCATAATCGTATCCATTATGATTGTTAAGCGCTAACATTACACCAAAATATTACTGCATACACAAACACAGTGAATGTTAGCATCACCTGCATTAGGGTGGATTTAGAAGCCATTGATCTGACCTCCCATAAAATCCGTTACAACGTTTGCTTTTGAATAAATGCTGATTGCTGAAAATCACCCACCAGTTTTCTACTAGTGTACTCATGTCCAAATATAACAAGTGATTCAGGCATTTTCAGTGGAGTAATATTAGCCCACATTAAAACGCAACTGGGTATTGTCATCATTGAAATAGATCATAATGAATGGGACGTTTATGGCAGCTTGAGGAACACTGGCTCTCATTTAACCAGTTCATCTCTCCCTCTGTTTCCTGTTTCTCACGTCCCTCCCACAAATACTTTGAAAACAGCAAGACATTGAGCTTTCTAGGAACACTTTCAACTTGATCTGCAAGAGGTCTCACGATAGAGGCATGTAAAACCAATATGTTTGATTAAACTTATGTGCCTGGTGTATGAACACTTTTTCTACTTCAAGATTCATTCACTTTAATTTTAATCTATTCTGGTTGTGGGATCTAAGCATGATCAAAAAGCCAACTGTGCACAGAGCAGTACAATGGCAGGACAGAAACAGTGTAGACACTGACATAGGACTACAACTACAGCTATTCCGTTGTTTATGTGCTGCTTTTATTACATGGATGGTCTTGAAAAATAGTTGTGCAGAAGAAAGAAACAAAGCAAGTGAAAGAAGAGGACGGAACAAAAGTATTTGTTAACCGCCAACCTCCCATTTCCTCTCAAGGGCAAAAATGTAAATATCTTTCAAATAGCAAAACAGAATTGTGCCTGCTTTTGAAATGACCCAAAGGTCATAACCAATTATGATATAGCTAAGATTTAAACTAACTACACATCACATACACATGCACCGTTTTCAATTTGGACAAACACAATTAACAAATGGGCAGGGGGGGCATGGAGCTTTTTGACTGCAAATATTTGAAGAAGAGCTTCTTAGGGATTTGGTATCGCTGATATAAGTGATCAAATGAAAGCAAAACACCATCTGAATCAAGGTCTTAATACCATTTGTATGGTTTAAATTTAGGTAGGTTTCGATCGAACAGATCTAATTCTAATTTATTATAATATACTGTAGTCTATAGTCCAACCTGAAAGCCAGCCCTGAATTTCATCCTGCAGTCGCTCTGTGTGGAATTAATGTTGTAAAGCGAAGACATGCTGGTTTTGCAGGCCTTGTGGGATGATGGACAGAAGAGTCACAGCCACACAGTTGTACACGTCATCTGGGCGGAGTAGAGTGTGTTTTGTTTATGACTAAATGGCTGCCGTTTGCGGGGCAAGATGTTTACATTCTGTTACTTGCGTCTGTTGTAAAAAAATATATTTAGAGGATTTCCCCACGAGTACAAAAATGCCACATCACAACCTATTTCTCCAAAACTGTTCTGCAATTTGTGGTATTCATGCATTCAATGTCTGTTACCGCTAGACCTCTAGAGGCTTGCTGGGTGGCTGGAACCTATCCCAGCAGTCATTGGCGAGAAGCGGGGTACACCCTGGACAGGTCTATCACAGAAAGATAAATAATTCAAATTCACATAAACACATATGAAGCCAGAGCAGCCGTGCAGGCACAGAGAGAACATGCAAACCCCACAGAAAGGCCCCAGTCGGCCAGTGGGTTCAAACACAGAGGCCTGGTGCTGTGAGGATGTTACGATGTGGTACCTTAACTTTAAAAAATAAACAAAACAACCCAGCAGCCAGATGCTGAATTGATACCATCTGAAGATTTACCAAAAAATCAGTTCCTGCTTTAATCAAACGTGTAGCTCTGAGGTAGGTTAATGTGTGCCCAGGCACACTCTCACACACTGATTTAAAACTAGACTTCCTTATGTTTGTTCCTCGGTTTTCATTTCACTCACACACTTACATGCTGACACTGAA
Source organism: Planiliza haematocheilus (assembly GCA_005024645.1). NCBI lineage: Eukaryota > Metazoa > Chordata > Actinopteri > Mugiliformes > Mugilidae > Planiliza > Planiliza haematocheilus. The sequence goes on from SRSE01000509.1 coordinate 3,661,252, forward strand.
ACACACACACGCGCGCGCACACACACACACACACACACACACACACAAAGCGATTATCACCAAAGGTACGTATGCCTGCTTGTAGCTGTTCCCACAGGGAAACTCGCTGTAAGGCTTCTCCACTCTCATTTTTCATTGTCTGCTTATGATGCCCCATGTGTGCACACTGACTTTCATTTAACCCTTCGCAAAACACACACACACGCAAACACACACTCACATGCATGCATGATGCTGGCCCCCCTCCTTTCTGTCTCTCTCTTTCTTTCTCTCTATTTCCCTGTTAAACACAGACATACACAGGCAGCCTCGCCCTGCACTCCTGCGTTTCATCGTCATGGCTAAAGGGACACGCTACACTATAGACTGGTAATATGGGCGTGTACCCCTCGTGCTGCAGCCACAGTGAGAGGACTTTTTACATCCACTGCTCTTTGCCTACATCCACATGGTTGTGAGCTACAGGAGAACAACGGTATTATCATATCCAGAGTTGGGGTCAAATACTGAAAGAATATACTGTATATAACAGTCACAACAGAACATTTTTTGTGTTTTATTTATTTATATATTTCTCAAAAATGTTCCAAGGTGAAGGAAAGGTTTCCCTTGTTAAGAAAAAGTGCAGGGTCATCTGCAGATGAGTGACCACTAAACTGGTAGGATTCAGTGTGCGGCTCAAGGACACTACAACAAAGTGAACAACTGAGAGTGGAAAGGAGACCTAAGCCTTACAGCTGAAGGTCTCCTTACCCTCTGGACAACACTGCAGTTTGAAATGCTGCACATGCTGTTTATGTATTCTTGTATCAAGACTGCAAAGTGGAGTATTTTGCAGTCTTGCAGTCTATGCGTAACCCGACCATCTTCCTGTTCCAACGCTTCCACTTAAAACGCACAAATAAACAAACTGTTTTGTATATATCCAGTTGATTTATGGCATAACTCAATAAAATATCTATAAGTTAAACTCCACCTCTGTGACAATCTTAGGGCCAAGCTAAGCTCCTTCTCTTCAGGATTTTTGTCTCATCTCAACATACAGTCCATGAAGAGACTGTAGAGTCGCCACTATTTCATCTCTAGACTCTGTTATATTTATTCATTCTGCTTTTATTGTAAACACAGCCCCACAACGTACTGCAGACCCACGGAAGACAATCTTCTCAAAAGCAGATGCAGGTGATTATAAACTAATGAACACTGCATCCCATTTCTGCTGATACATCTGCCTAAGTCCTACACACTACTCTAGTAACATATGGTCATCCTCCAGAACGGAAAAAAAAATGCCTAGAGAATATACTCAACAACAAATTAGTGCTATCTAAACATTTTGGACATGCAAGCAGCATGATTGGAGGTATACGTTTTTCCAGAGTTGTAAGAAGGCTAAAGCTGTCTTTGCAAGTGTAGGAAATATCAACAAAGTAGCCAACCAGTACTGTTGGTTTTTGCTAAAAGCAACCTTTAATTGTGGCGTAATGTAGTGTGGTGTGTAATTGTCCATTTTTACAGCTCTTACTTCTTGAGAGTGGTGTGAGGTGCCTTTAATAGGAAAGCATTGTCACGATTACTTTGTTCGCAAGCCTCACTTACAGCTAGATTAAGAAAACAAAGCATAGAAGGTTGTGGTGTAGTTTCTCCTGTGGAACACCTACAGAGAAAATCCCATCCAGTCAGAACAGTTGTGTCCATTGTTAGATTTATTCAGTGATACGCTTAAAAAACTACTGAAATATTTTCCCAGAAAAGCCTTTCAATGACAAAGGAATAAATCAGACCACTAATTGCAGGGTTACAGACAGACTAATGATAGACTATTTATTTAATAATTCGTACCTTGATGTTGTACCTTGATGAAGTTACACTTCACATTGTTCAACCTTTGCGTTGAAATAATTACAAAGGAGGGGAAGGGTAAAAAGGTGATTTATAAAATCTCCCAATTTATTTTTAACTTTTTTTTTTTTTTTTTTAGTAAAGCTAATTTATAAGTAGTTTCAACAACACTTGAAGCACCAGGACCGTAACAAATAAAAAAGTAAAGATAGAACTCTGTCTGAGTTAATGTTTAGTTGTTTTATGGCTTGTGGTTCTCTCTCTCCAGCTACACTGCTGCTCTTTCTCTGTCTCCATAAAGGGAGTATACTGGTGTGTCTGCAGCGTGCATGTGTGTGTGTGTGTGTGCGCATGTGTGTACTGATTGATGCCTTCCAGGGCAGTAGCGTGATTGAAACACCTCCTCACCATAAAGCTGTCGTGTGCGTGATGGAGTCGCAGGGTCATTTTATGCATCACACCTGTCCCCCTTCCTCCCTACGCTGACACCCAATCAAATAGGAAAATGGGCATATTTGTTTTCGTGGCCTTGAGAAGCCTTGTGCAGTGGGCTGTATTTTTGTGGCTGGGTGTGCGCATGTTGTGTGGATTTTTTTTTTGTGTGTGAGTAGGAGAGGGACAGAAAGACTGAAAGTTTGACAGAAATACAGAACAAGAGACAGGCCGGGCTGATAGACCTGACAAATACAGAGCAAAGATGGGGGACGCATTAGCTGTAAAAGAAAAACTTTCCATTTCGGGGCCTCGAAAACAATTTTACTCTACACAGCCAACACAAACAGTTTGGAAAATAATATTCTATATTTACTAAAGGTACTTGTACGTCAATTAATATTCCTAATTTATGCAACTTAATTCTCCTACATAAATTACTTCACTGCACTTACTTTACAGCTGTAGTTACAATGTATTCAAATTTACTTTGAAACATTATTATCAGTTTATCATTATCATTAAATCAGTTTACAACTGAGCATTACAGACATAAGAATGAATGGCTGTGAATGGAACTGGCACACTGACACATATAAACTTGAAACTGGGACCAAGAGCTGAATAAAAGGTCAACTACTAGACTATAAACGAGGTTCCTTCTTCAGACCTAACTTCTCTTTATACCTCTACCTGGACGTATCTCGACCACTCTGCCTGTCAGCGGGCACGCCATCTGTGATAGCTTATCATACTCTGGTTCTGCTTTTAAATGATCTGACTCCTGTATGACACAAAAAGTAATTTCGCATCACCAGTAGCCTCAGGAACAGCTTCATTTTTCAGAGTTGTTGCCATCAAAGTCCTCCAATATCGAACAGATAGCAACTCTCTACCTGTAACCAGGTACTGTGCAATAATGTTAGTAGAAAAACACATGTCCTGATCGCTACGCCTGTATTGTTTTCATTATGACAGTGAAACAGCAGTGTTATTATGCAGACTGACAACTGATCACAAATAGTTACGCACTACTAGCAATCCTACACTTTTGGATTTTAATTTGTCATAATCGTATACTACTCCACCATACTTCTGCTTAACTGCTCATCAGGAAACCAGAGGCAGTGTTATGCAGCCGATTGACACATGATCAGTGGGACCAACAGTACTCACACAACTGAGCATCCATGAAGACTTCTGGATTATAAGTATATCTATCCTGAACACCATAGTCTGCTCATTCAGGAAACCAGAGGCAGGTATGGGAGGCATGGATAGTGGCTATGATAGTGATGCTATGTATGTTGCTTACTTGCTTACTCGCTATGCTCATACAGTCCAACTAGCTAAAACTGGATATTCTTTCACACTGTTTTACTCCAAAGTTCACCTTACGTGTAAATGTGTATGATTTGAGACTTGTACATTATATTTATAGTTGTATTGCATTTTAAAACAAAATTAGGTATTACTGAAGTTCCCCCATGGCGATAAACTGGCTAGAACTGCCTCTGCTAAAAATAACCAATAAAGGCCCCTAAAATAATGACCCTGGCTGACTGCCGTAGTGTCTAAGGCTGGCAAGACAAACGACATCCATTCCTGCTCAGTGCCTTTAATCAGCCTGTGATAATTAACGCCACACTCCATTGGCCAAACAAATATCTTTGTCAAGGTGCTCGTTGCTGTACAAGTTCCTCTCCTGTTCTCGTAGACAAGATAACAAGCAGTCTTTAATTGCCTTAATTTTGTGTAGTTGTGGTATTATAGACTTCAGCCTGTGCTGTACGGTAAAGGTGTGCTTCCCTCCCTTTACCCTCCTTCCCTACAAGTATATAAAATATTTCATCATGTTGGGCTGGTGGGCAATGGTAGTAGCATCAGACTTTAATAAAGTGAACGACCTTGTGGGATTGCAGAGGGGATAGATTAAGTTTGCCTTCCCTACTGCCAGAAGCCGCCACCTCTGTGGGGTTTCTTATCTGGAGCTTTACTTAATTACCTGCTTTAATTCTAACATTCTCCAAAATGACCCCTCACCACGATGAGACAAGCTGTTTTAATTAAACAAATGAATACGTAGCTTATCAGGCGGGATCAGAGCTCTCGTTTGTCACAGTAACAGTTAAGGATGCCGCTGATTATCGCGTTATCTGGGATTTGGCCTGGGTTTCGCCACACACAGAGGATGAAGTAGCAGATGCTATCTGGATACTGTATGTGGTACTGTACCGATAAAGCAGATACAAACAAGCCCATTTGCTGTAGCAGACGTGTCCACTTAGTCACACTGTAATCTGATGAGCTTCATAATGTAGCTATGCGTACCTTGTAATGGTGGTAAAAGGTCTATATCCCAAGGCAGGGAAGACTGGGAGATGAGGAGTCTGAAGAAATAAACATGGGGAAAAAGTAAAAGTACAACGCCCCAGCTATTTCCAAAGTCACTGATACTGACCAGCTTGTTTATGGTAGTTACATAACAATATTTTAGAGTGTACAGAGGGTTCCTGTGCAGCACTGCCTGACCAAATTTAATGGGAGAAGTGTCAGAGAAGCCATTATGCCAGCAGGGGCAAGCACAGCCCTATTACATATGGCTGCTGGCTGCTAATGTGTATTAGCAGGAGACAGAGGAAGCAAGGTGAAGATAAGTGATTTTGCAGTAGCTGGCTAAGTAGGACAAAGGAGGGAGGGAGGGTGAGGCACATAAAGGAGATCAGAAGTGGAAACTACTAGGACCAAGAGTGAGAGCAGCTTTTTATTCCTTATTTGCTGTGTAGAGGTTCAAGGAATTGAAGGCTACAGTTTCAATTTCTTAGCAGCTCACTGTAAAACCTTAAGGTGTAGAGTCTCTGCGCTACGCCCTGTAATGTCATTGACAAAGACATTAACTTCCACATCTTGTTGCAAGAAATGAAAACAGAACTTCCCAAGAATGCATCTCAAAAGACAAACGGGTAAAACAAGGCGACAGCCAGTATTTTCTGTTGGTTAATAATTTAGCGGAGATTGAAGGCTGCTCTTGGCAAGAAAGTGCAGGTTTGCTGTGTTTGTGCCTGTCAGAAACAAAATTCCAGACATTGTGTTTTTCAAGTAAAAGGGAGCACCTCGCCCGGCCAAGGAATTCCAAATGCGCCGAAAAATACAGGGCAGCGTGCCTCACTGCCAAACACATTAGCTCTCGTTCTTTATTTAAGCCTTTGTCAAACTATCTGCGGTACTTCACTCTCGCAATCCACTCTTTTCAAGGGCTCACTGGCCAAGTTTTGCCACTCGACACCAGTGGTGTTAGAGTGTGCTGGTATTAAAGGAGTGAGGAGTCTCCTCAGCTTGGTCTTTGACAGCCCCCTTGAACTCTGTGGGCCCAGTGATAAAGTGGCTTGATGAGTGGGCAATCTCTGTCTGCCAGCTGCTGGGCTGGCCAGGGGAGCTGGGAAGGTGCCAAAGTGAGTGAAGACCCACTTCACAGAAACAAAAACACACGCGCACACACAAAGAGTGAAATGTGAATGTATGCTGTCACGTTAAGATGTCTGTTTGTTGTTTGGTCCATACCTACAAACACACATTCACCACACTAATATAATGTGTATATTCACTCACTTGTTAACACACACATGCTTTCAGGTTTTATATTGCGTTGTGGAATCATAGTTGAGATATAGATATTCATGGAGCTCATATACAGAAAATCGGATCAATTTTAAGTGCATTCTCCAGCAGGGATACCTGGGGATACAACACCAGGTCCTTAAGGAGAAAGGTGCCCTTTAGTGCTAATTCCCTCTGGAGCAGTGTGTGCGGCATCAAGCATGAATGTATTTCAATATTTAAGTCTCAGGCTCGCATCAAAAAGCCATTTGAACCCTGACCTTCCCACTGAATGCATCAAAAAACATTTTCATTTATATATTCATTCATTTTTACAGTCGACTGAACAGAATGCATCACTGGCTCCCTATGCCTTTACTCTATAGAGTCTCAGTCTGTGTTTCTTTCTCCATCTTTTCTACAGGCCTATGGGTCCGTACACACACGTGTGCCCACCACCTACAGTTTGGAGACTCCTTCTTAAGAGTCCTTGAAGAAGTACTTAGAAAATATTTTCACTCAGGAAAAGGTAAGGTCTTAGCAGAATGCAAATCGAAACCGCATTATTGAAGTTAATGTGTCACGAATTATCTCCTCAGAACTTGCACTGCAGAGTTTAGTTTATGGTGATAACGGTGCATATGACATTGTTTATGGGTTGGCTGGACAAGACTGGAATTCATTCATTCATTCATTCATTCATTCATTCATTCATTCATCTTATAAATGTATGTCTGTAACCATCTCCTGTGAAGGGTCACAGGTCAGGGAGAGGTGGATGGGTACACCCTGGACAAGTCACCAGTCTATCGCAGGGTCAACACAGAGAGACAGACAACCATTCACACTCACATGAACACCTACGACCAATTTAAAATCACCAATTAACCTAACAAGCATGTGTTTGATCGGTGGGAGGAAGCTGGAGTACCTGGAGAGAACCCACGCAGAGACAGGGAGAACATGCAAACTCCGAAAGGCCCCAGTTTGAACCCAGACCTTCTTCCTGTGAGGCATCAATGCTAATCACTACACCACTGTGTCGCCCAAGACCAGAATTCTCTGCAATTTTATCGCCCAGCTTCACTACCATGCAGTTGTTTTTGTTACCGTCATCGAGGTACCAAAAATACTCCTTATAAAGAGCGACATTGTCCCAATCTTAGCTTACTTTGTCTTCAATGCTAATTAGGAAACATTAGGAGTAAGAAGGTTAGGAAGGTTATTTATTTATTTATTTAATGTGATTAATCACACGACTTTATCTGTTTTCATTTTTATCTTCCAGTTTCTAATACTCTTATCAACACTGGGGTGGACAAATATGCTTGCTTTATGCTAATACATGTTATTATGTTATTATTATTGCAACAGCCACAACAGTGACTAGTATCGTTGAGATTATTCTCTGGCGCTCCCTGCTCTCATCTGTGTGCTCGATCTGCTGTTAACTCACTTCACGTTCCTCAGTAAATGCAAATAACTTTGTTCTTGTCAAAAGAACCATCTGGCAGAGCTTTGAAGCAGAACTTGCTGTTCAAAACACCCGTTTCTTTATCCATTTCTGCTTGTTTGTTTCTGTTTGCTTTCTTCCTCTCCATCTTTTTGGATTTTTTGGCAGTTTTGATGCTACAGGGCACATTGCTGCCCTCTGCAGGTTGAGATTATTTACTACGACCGCACTTTACACTCTGTTTGCTTTCCACAGTGTTTTCATCACTTCAGGATGAGGTCAGGTGACTTCCCTGTGAGAAAACAGCAACACAAATCCCAGCACTTGCTTCATGCATATTCAGATATCATCAACATGTGGATCTGATCTAAATTGGAGGTTTGTGTGTTGACATTCATGGTTTCGAACAGATCAGAGCGCTGTCTGGTTGATTGCAGCAACATATTCAGGAAGTAGTATACGTATGAGTAGATTGGACGGCATTGTTCAGTAAATGACAAGATCTGTCTCCCTCTCCACCTCCTTAATTATCTTCCTCGATTATAATTACACGTGTAAAGGTCCACTGTTGCAGTGTACTGTCTGCTACTGTATCGGAAGTTAGTTGAAGTTAAACAAGCACGCGCTACAGTAGAGGCACGCCGTTAATGAAGGGTACTGTCTGCCGTTTCATACTCACAAGCATTCATTATGGGAGCAATGCAAAATTTGCATAAAGCACTCTGTGTCGTTCAGTTTGATTAGCAGTTCTACTGTATAAAATCTGCAGCAGTACTAATATAGACTGCGAAGCTAGAAAATAACTGAGCGGAAGACTGAGCTGAAATAAAATCCTGTAAATTCTGCATTGTCGTTCTTTGGATATAATTGTTCCTCAAAATCCACAGCGTTGCCACCCATAAACAATTGACAGTTAGGACCAGCTGGAGGCTTTCATTAAGAATGGTGACGACTGAGAACAGTGAGTGACCTGGGGGGTCCTTAAGCAGCCTTGTAATTCTCTCTTAATGAAGGCAATGAATAAATGATTTGAGGCGCTGTGTATGAGGAGTCTGATCCCTCGTCAGCATGCCTCTACGGGGTTACCAGGAACCTCGAGGGAGTCTCCATCTCCACCTCTGTCCTTTAACCCTTTTTTTCTGCAGCTATTCCTCCTCCTCCTCCTTTCTCCTTCCGTCCCCTCCAACTCTGCCTCCTCTCTCCGCGTCCCTCTTCCCCCACGGTCTGTGATCTAATCTCCTCTAAAACATCTTTTCCTGGACTGTGGGAGCTGGCAGATAGTGAAGGCCACCGCCAGACTCTAACTGACTCATCCCGTCATAAACAACTGGTGGGTGTCGGCATGCTGGCGGCCCTCCAGTTTCAGACACGCTCATTTTGACAGGTCATTTTTTCATGATGCTGATTGTTATTTTCACTGTTATTGTTTTTCTTCCCCGTGACTTCAGATGGGGGGGAAAAGTGCAACTCTCTGAGATCAGGCAATTTTACTCTCTGGGCCAGAAAACAAAGATGACAGTAATAAAAAGGAGAACCAATTGCTTTTTCATTTCATTTCCACTGGGAAATCAGGCTGACAGAGGAATAAAGGAGCTATAATAATAAAGTTTAAGAAAAGGGGCCTATAGCTTTCTGTTCCCTAAGCAAACCACAAGCAGTAGCCACAGTGGACAGTACAGTTGCTCAGGGTCATCCACATTATTGGAGGGAAGGCTGGAAGATGTCAGGCTATAAAGGAATGCAGGGTGCCATGAATCACAGTATGGAAAAAACCCTGAAGTTAAATGAAAGCCCTTTGTAAATTTCACTGGAATTCACTTGTAGGCCAGGTACAACATTCAGGTGCGCCATTCGGGTCTAAAGCTGCACTCAAAAGCTGATGCTAGTTGTTAACATAATTCTACTTAACCAGAGTGTTTTTTTAACAGTACATCATTCTTTGCTGGGGCATCGTTATATTGCTCATTACAGTGGCACGTTGTGCAGCTATCGCCACATGAACATCCGAGTTAATGGGCCACAATAAAGACACCACTGTCTTCATTTTATGGCTCAGTTTTCTAACGGCCTACTTGGCTTTCTTGCCTGTTGCCTCAAAGGAGCCATCTAGGTCTCTTTAAGACCTCCAATATTCTCAGCACACTCTTTCCTCCTGGCTCATGTCTCCTTCCATTCATTCTTCCACTTTTCCTCATTCCAGTCCCCCTCCCTCCATTCCTGACAGCCACAGGCAGCCAAGGGCCTTTTGCTGTGCCTTTAGTTTCATTAGCGGGCCCCAGATGCTTAGCTGCTTACAAAATTATGAAGGGCCAAAGCCAACCGCCTCCAGATGGGACCCATCTATATTCAGATGAGCTGTTTCCTCACATTCAGAGCAATCCCACCCCGATGTCCTACAGTGTTGTCAACAAACTTGCTGACAAACACAAACACGAGCGTGTACAAACAGATGCACACATTCACAGAGGAGGCCATGCGCACGTGTTTTGCGCACACCCAGTGCCACCCAGGCAAAAACACACATGCACACACACACACACACACACACACCACTCGGCTGGGTGGCATTGCTCTCTGTATAGGAAAACAATAGCTTTGCTGGTGTACTGCAGTTTGTGCTGTCAGCCTAAGCTTTTATCCTGCATTGTGAAATGGACAGAGATGAAGGGGGACTGTTTTTAGAAGGCCATTTTACAAATGGACTGAGAGACAACTTGAAGCATCATCACAAACAGCCAGTCACTCTAGGAAAACAAAGCCTACAGCTAGTCTGATGCTAAACGTCTAGATATTTGTAACATGGCTACAATGGTACAGTTGTCGGCTTTATCTTTTCTCACATACTTGCTTTCCACTTACTAGCACGTTCTCTGTTCGCAAACCTACCCGACTGTAGCTATATTACAACATAAAATGACAATGATGCCAGCAAAGGCGCAATCAATGCCACGACCTGTAATAAACACAGCTCACATATACAGCATTACATGGATAACTAACTAGCCAAAGCTGCTAAAAGAGAGAGAATAAATAAATCATTATTTCATGAACAGGTCATCTTTCAACATTTCCTTTTCTCCCTACGTGTTTTATACTTATAACTTTAACTCTTGTGGAGTAATTAAATCACCGTTGTGCACTTTGAGACAGTCCAATCGCTCCAACTTCACACTCCATTTCACCGCTTACTTCTCCGACACACAGACACATTAGAGCCGCACAGAGAGGAGACCCATTTCAGTAAAAACCGTGCAAGCAACACATCCAGAGAGGCGTCAAAAACTAATCACAGGGAAAGCGCAGATTTAAATCCGTGAACAATGGAGGGAGATGCTCATATGTCAGCTAGATAAGGCGTGGATTGCTAGAGAGCTGACGGAGGCTACATGTGTCTGGTTTGCTCATATTGACATGTATCTACACGTGAAGCAAGAGCGGAACGAGAACGTCATGAAGGAGGGGAAAATGCTATTAGGGGACAAGATTTTTTTTGGGCTGATACTGGTTGTGCTTATGAAACTTTCTCCACACCTAGAGAGAGCCTCCTGTCTTGGGCAGAATGCAGATACCAACAAGTCCTACACAGTGTCCTAATATGTCCCGACAGCATGGCTTTGTGGAATTGCTGAGATACCTGTAATCCTTTAGTTGGAGTCAGGCGGTCAATGCGCCGTCGTGCTGAGCACACTCAATAAGCAGCCTGTAGCCAGGCATCAACACCCAAAGCAACTCCATGTATTCTGCGCAGTGTGCGTGCTTTGCCTCTATGCATGCGACATAAATCCAAGCCCACTGCACATGTATAATTTTACTCTGGGACAAGATGTTGAAGAATTTGTCCTGTGTCACACAAAATATTTTGCAGTGTTCATGAGAACAGGCTTCCCGAACAAAGCGGGGTGAAGGTGAGGTCTTCTGCCTGCAATACCACAGGCAGCAGTAACTTACAGTAGAGTAATCAGGGGACTGTTGGCTGCAGAAAAACTGCAACGCCTCACCTAGTTCATTATAAGATGACACAACCAATTTGTACCTCTGCCTACTGCAATCTACCAAATCTCCCCTGACAAAAGCATTTAGATTAGAGCGCTTTCAGGGAGGGCGCCGCTGACATGCGTACCCAGCCTGTAAAAGGGGAAACGAAGTGCCTTTTTAATTCTCCTCCAGGCAAACATAAAACTGTCCAGGTAAGTCATTTTGTGGGTTGAATGGAGAGTCAGAAGCGAGTTGCCTCTCTGGCGTAATACCCTCAGTTCTCCTCCTGAAACTGTGCATTTGTGCCACTGTGAACACCCACAGACACACTAAATCTCACACACACATCCTTATCCTCATCCAAAAGATTATTAATCTATTTGCTACATTTTGTCCCATTATTTCTCCCACATAATCCTCTTTCACTACCTCTGGCAGCATACTAATGAGTTTCTGTGAACAAGTTTCTGTGAAGCGGTATGTGCTGTCGATTGTTCGGATTGGAGCTTCTCCCTCTCTATCATCCTCTCTCCCTCTCTCTCTAGTTTGTCCAACTCAGAAGAATAAAGACTCCCAGAGAGAATAGAGAAGTGGAAATAGAGAGAGAGAGAGAGAGAGAGAGAGAGAGGAGAGAGGTGCTATTTTGTCTAATAAAACAGATCTTTATGATCACTTTCCTTTCAGAAGTCTTGTACTGGAGTATAGTGGAAAGGGAAGCATGCAGCTAGAATATTAACAAGACTAAGGATTTTGGTTATGCTGGACTACAGGACTTTAAAAATTCTACACAGTTTGGAAATCTGGTCGTGTAACGCACTGAAGAATAAACTTTACAGATATTCTTCCCAAATAATCCCAAACTGGCAAAAGCCACAAACTAAAAAAGGTGGAGGGACTTGAGATTTGTCAGTTTTAATATGCAAATACATAAGTATGCAAGTATGTCTGTGAAGGTTCTCAGTCCAGGTCATGGTATATCCAATAAAGTTCAAAACAGGCAACTGGACTTGCAGAGTTTTTTGAGTCTACAAGTCCAGTTGCTTTTTTTGAATCAAGCTAAAATGTTAAAATATAAAACATGTATTGTATATTAAAATATATAAAAAATAAAGCTCAAACTGAAGCTACTGGACTTTTCTTGTCTTCTTCAGGTCTAAATGACTAGTGGAGAGTTTAGTCGTTTTATGTATTTTAATTCAAATTTATTTATATAGTGTCAGTAACAATACAAATTGTCTCAAGATGCTGTACAGAACCCAGAGCCTGAAACCCCCAGAGCAAGTACGAAGGTGACAGTGGCAAGGGAAAAACTCCCTTTTAATTAGGAAGAAACCTTGAGCAGTACCCAGCTCACATGGAGGGATCCATCTGCTTGAGGCCAGCCAGGTAGAAACAGAAACAGAGAAGAGAGAAGACTAGAGCAGCAGGAAGAAAGACATACATCATACATCTGAAATCTGAAGTATTCACGTACAATAGAGTTTCAGGTGAACATGACCCCAACATGTTCCTAAACCTGCGTGCGTCTTAACGATTTTGGAAGGTCAAGCATGTTTGATTTTAATTGAGAAGGCCTAGATGATTCTCTGAGTGCCTTCTGGAGGTTTCCAACACCTCAGCACCAAACAAAGGCCCTGACTGGACTTCTCCTCTGATGTCGAGAAGGGTAAAGTCAGGCATTAATCGGCCTGAAACTCCTCTGGACTGAGCCCAGATTCACGCTCACCAAACCGCCTTCCCTGCTACTAGACGTCAAGCATTCACTTCTTCTCCCTCCAAATATTCACTCTGACTTTTAGATCAGTGCATGCTCTCCTAGCAGCCAAGACAGTGACGGAGAATTAGATATGTGCGTGTGTCTTTTACTTCTGTGCTCGGTTTTTATTAAAAGGTTTTGTCCGTCTCCCTTATCGCAGACAGTGTTGACAGGGAAGGAACATCATATATAAGTTTTCTTTAATCTAAGAATCTTATATGAAAACCCATGAACTGCCGAATGATTGCTACCGTTACCTCTCCAAAATGGGAAACAGCCCAGAACATAGCCTCCGTTTTAAATTAAACACACGTCGAGATAGAGGCCGCGGGCACAGTATAGGTGTAATAAAAAAATTACAGTAGAACATTGCAGCAAAGCTTTGAAAATGAGAAACATGGCTGTGAAAAGACAGTAAAGCTTCTCTGGCCCCCTGAGGAAGACAGTGGATGTGTTAAGCCATGGCTCATTGCTAAGTATGACCATAGGGAGACGAGCAAAGACGGAAATAGGTGAGGCAGAACACTCAAGTACTAAACATCAACATGAATTGCTTTCTCTATAACCTATCAACCAGACAGGGAATTTATTCATTTTAATGTGCTGGGTTTTTATACAAAACGAGCAAATCAGACATCGTATCATACCATGGAGACATGTGTTGTGCTGATAATCTTTGTATTACATTCTGAAGACACTATATGGTTGGGGACTTGTCTAGTTGCACTTTGCCTACGGGGAGTCGTATGTAGGAAGCCAGGACATTCCTGTTTATATTTCCTCTGTGTATACTTACTTTATGCATGTGTGTCTATGTGACTCTGACCGAAGGATGCGGTGTGAGGCATGGACGAGGGCCACAAGTGCTTTCAAACAGCAAACTGGGGGTCGCTTGATGTTTTTATGAAGCGACTCTATTTGGAAATCAATCGTTAGTCTCGGTTCTATTGCTCAAATTACCCGAGCCGGTCCTCGTCCTGGTTGCCCTTAATTAACAAGCGTTCAATTCCCCTATTAATTAGCACAAGCTATTAGCTATTTTACATCACTCTTCATTTGTCGACAATTAAAAGGTCTATTATTAAAAGGCACGCCACGTGCTTAATTGCGCAAACGGCTCAGAGGCGGGGGAGGAGAGGGAAGAGGAGAGCGCGGGCTCGCCAAACGTATGGAGGAGTCAGCAAGGTCTGCTATAGATGTGACACAACCTTTACAGTCTGTCTGTCTTCAATTTGCTGCCTGACACTCTGTCCTCCAGAGAGGGACCGTCTCCCTCAATACTGTCACACACTCTGCGTGCCCAGACCCAAATGGCCCAGCTCAGCACTGCAGCAGTCAGAGGATGGGAGGTGTGTGTGTGTGGGGGGTACTATTTAAGAGGTTTCCTTATAAAGTTGACAAGTGGAATTTTCTTCATAGTGCAGGCCCTATGAGTACACAAGATAGGATTATAAAATCGTCCTGTAATTTAATTTGCACCTTTTTCTACATTTCTAATAAGAATCATTACAACACACAAAGATGACTGTGAGTAAAATGAGTTGTAGAGGACTTTGTTTTTACACTCAAACCCCTTTCATAATAAAACAAAACAAGACTGAAATTCAAGAGTCCCTTTTGCCGTGGTTGTAACTTGCTTTTCGAAATCAGCAGCGACAAGTCCGCAGAGAATTATCAGCCTACAGTTCCCCTTCTTGACTCTTCTTTTTCTAGTAGCTTTCAGCTCACTTCCACTCTGCAACACTGTAATTTTGGTTAACATTTCTTTTAAGATGAAGCAGAAAGCTAAAGCTGGCGACTAGCTGGTGCTGAGCTTTTAGCAATGTGGACGGAGACAAAGCTCCTGATTAAAGTGAACGTCTTGGATAACTGTTGGTTAACAGGTTCACTATGTCAACCCGTGTCACATGTTTCTCTGTTTCTGTGATATTCAAGTGGCTAAATAACCCAAACAGCAACGTCAGGGGCTGAAAAGTGAAGCTAACACAAAGTACTACAAATTACAGTTCCTCAAATGGCCACTTGAGGGTGGCTCCAAAAGCGAGTCAATTCTATTAGACTCTCCATGGTAAATAACATGTCTACAGCCTGGTAAAATATAAATAAATAAACAGTTTTGGTCTCGCGCAGAGGGTGAAAATTTACACGTTTAAATTATATCAAGGTTTAAAGTTAGGCATACACAGGGATATGCCATCAGGACAGGCAAACCATTGTTTTGATCTCCGTGAAGTAAAGCAGCAAGGGGGCCTCTGAAATGTCATTTTGAAATAACCCTTTAAACCTTAGCTCCACTCACGCTTCACCTCTTTGCCCATTTTTCAAATAGCAGCGAGTTAGGCGCTGCCAAGATGGCTTCAAAACTGCTCTACGGGAATCCTACGGGTGACATCACAGGGGGTTTGTTCATCTTTGTGTGAGGTCAGTGGTTTAACCACGGAGGCATGACGAATATATGAGCAAAGGGGAGGTAGCAGAACAACAGGGCAGACAGAGACAACAAGTGAAGTAAGCAGAACTAAAACAAAACAAGATATGAAAAGGAACAGGTGACATAAGTTTTAAGAAACAACAAAAAAAAAAAGAGGTGAGAAAGGAAACACAAGAGGACAAACAGGCAGGAAGTAAGACTTCAGCAGATAACACTGTAAAGACAGTCAAAGGCGAGCAAGGAGAGAGACACAGAGCGGTGGAGGTATCCTTCTATTTCCCTCACCCCATCTCACCTCTCCGTACCCCTCACCCTCTGCCAGGGCTTAACAGGTGGTAAGAGAAGCAAGCAGGACTGAGCGTTGCTGATTGACAGAACAATTACTGCTAACACGGACCCCGATGGAGAGGCAGACATCTCCAAATAGAATTTCACTTTGCTGTTGCATCACACGCTTACAGGAAGGAGTTTGGTAGAAAAGCAAAATTGCCCTGACTGACTGACTGTCTGTCTGTCTGTCTGTCTGTCTGTCTGTCTGTCTGTCTGTCTGTCGGACTAGGAGCTGAGCACAAGCGTTTGAAAAGCAGTCCTCTGTTTTATTTGTTGTCTCCCGTTAAAAAAAGAAAAAGAAGAAAACGAATTTACCCTTGATCAAGGTTGGCTGCTTCTAACTTTAGAAGCAATGTTTGGCAACCCATTTCCCGCAACTCAGACTGTTCATCTGTTAGCTCAGTTAGAGGTGCAGCTATTTTTATCCACACACCCACTGACTGACGAAAAAATGGAAAGTTAATTAAAAGAGACACCGCGCATCCCAACATTTATACATCATAGATTTAATAAGCTACAAATCTAGTCAAGACTTGTACTTCAGAATGTGAAATTAAAGAGGCAGCGATGTCTCCGCTTTGTAGTTAGAAGCTTAAACATTTATAAAGCAAGAATGTCAGGATTTGCAGTCCAGCCAAGCATTGTAATTGCTTTATGTTCCTCAGCTTTTGTCACATAGTTTTATTGGATGTATTTAGTCATTTATCCCTGATCACCTGAAGTGGACCATCCATTATCTGAGCAAAAACACTAAATATTTTTTCCGTCTGGTGTTCATAAATGTGAGAGAATCCATAACGCACTAAAACAAGACACCTGTAAATGTCACGTTGTGTTCTCAAACTTAAGAAGGTTCTTACTGCCCTCGGGAACATTTTAAAACGTTTCAAATCTATTTAAAGAACACTCTGCATATTAATTGGTAATGAAATTATGTTAGAAATAAATATCTGCCGCCGTCACACTGTGCCCTCCCCTCTTCCTCCAATCCACACAGGACTCTGCGTGAGGCATCTGTTGGTTGATGCAGTCAGTCTCGTGCAACCGTCCTGGCCATTACCCGACCCCACGGCATTCTGGCCTCCAACAGCTGCATTACACCACGCTCTCTGACTTTCTAATTAGCTTATCTCGGAAAATGAGGATGCTGAGCAATTCTTTGCTCTAGCAGTCTAACAACTAGCAGACCGCAGGGAGTGTGGTTGGCACCTAGTGTCATCAAGGGGGCTGTTGTGTTCGGCAGACTAGTACAAGAAAATACGGTTTCCTCGCTTTCCTCTGACTCATAAGCATTCGCAGTCCTTATTCACTTTGAACTTTAAGTCAGTTCCCAATTCCAAGAGCCAGCTAATACGTTTGGAAGTCACATTGAGTAATGAATATGATGCTAGTGTTTGCACAGAGAAACTGCCCTGCTTTTATTCAGCAGTTTCCCTACTAAACAAATTTAGCTTTGTGAGAGTGTTATTTTGTTATTCCACAGAAAAAGAAAGAAAAACACAAGATATGAAGGACCACATGCTCCACACAATATAGTACAGAATACAATTAGTGGTCCACTTGGGTTTGATGAACTGCCCACTGTAAGTAATAATCGTTTTTAATTAGTTTGCTCATCAAACATGTAACCTGTAGCTGTGTTTAATATGATATGTGAACCCAGGCCTCTGTTAGCTCTTATGTCTCCTGGCTGGGGAAGTCATGGAGCGAGGGACAGAAGGAAAAGGGGGTGGTGGAAGATATAGAGGATAGATCCTTCCACCTGCAGCAATGAACGTCCTGCTGGACTGTAATCTGCCAGTTGTCTCTCACTGAGACACCCGGCTTAGCTGAGGCCAGCCGAGCCCTGCAGCCTCTAGCACCAAACGATGCTGGGGCCCTAGGACATAAGGCACCTGCACGGGGAGATAAAGGCTTCAACTCCTGAGCTAATGCTGACGATTCTTTTGATAAATACAGACATGTGGTGGTGGGCGGTGGGGAGTTGGGGAGCAATCTTTTCCTGCCCACTCCCTCTCGTTCTCTCCTCCCTGTCTACCTGTCTCAGTAATCTCTTTCTTGTACTTTGTGTTTTTCCCTCCCCTATCCTCTCGGCCTGTTCCTGCAGGTCTCTCTCTCCTTCCATCTCTCTCTCTCTCCTCGTACCTTCTTCATCCTGTCCTGCGTGAGTTTGGATCAGACAGGCGAAGCTCTCCACGCTCTGCCTTTTTATTTATTCCATATCTGTAGCTGTCAAAAAGAAGATTGCTACTTTAGGAGCTGTCTGTGCTTTGTTGTGCTCATGGAAAGTCAAATAGAGGAGGTTGTGTTAAAAGCATCTTGTGTCCCCAACACTTTGTGGGGACACAAACAATGTCAGCTGCTGTCTTGGAAGCCCCAGGTAGTTGGAAATGGCTCTACAAGTGCACGAGACACGATGTCCCTTACATGGCACAGTGCTGAGAAGAGCGGTTAAAACAGAATTAGCCACAGCAATGTTAGCTCCTTCCGTGTCTGTCACTTAAACACCTATTTATGAGAGCTTATTGAAACACAGACATGGCCAAGGTTGCAAGATTAATGCACAAAGACAAGCTTTGGAAGCTAAATGACCCAACAAGACTGCTGCACAGATTAATGCCGCAAACATTCAAGATTATGTCAAATGAAAACAGTTCGGGAAGTGGCATTTTTCATAACCTGGGAAATTAATTACCTGGCAAAACTGTCAGTTAAATTTCCACTGCTTTAAAGCTGTGTCACATCTAGAGACAGGGACATAACTTTGCTTTTTACTGTAGGGCTGTCTGCACAGTAACTTATCTGACAGTATAACTACACTCACTTGAGAAATAACACCAATTTCAAAGCAAACAATAGCTAGCAACAGTGAAATACTTGGCAGGCAGGGACAATAATAGAGGCTCTGGCACTGTGAAAAAGCCATACCTTCACAAGCACGACAGAGATGTTGCAACTGCACCACATGGAACCAAAACAAAGCGAGCAAAGGAGGCTGAGGTAAGCTGCATCATGTTACACTGCTCTGTACCGAAGACAGCAGTTCATCTTTCCTGTCTGCAGAGTCGTGCCCGTTGTCCCTTTCTATTAGCCTTCGACCGGCATGTTACGGTATGCTCGACGCAGGCGTTAGGCTACCAGACGCTCTCAGCTCAGAATGGCAGATGCCTGTAGTTTCTGTGGATGCCCTCCATCACCTGATGACAGATGTCAGGGCTCCTCTTGGACGGCATCACTTCATCACGCTACCCTGTTCTTCGCCCCACTGGATACAGCAGCCTGCTCGGCAGACGCCGTGCCCAACCCCACTGCACCATCCACAATCCCTCCTGCCACACCTATTCATTCACACACACAGGCACACACACACACACACACATTTCTGCATACATCAGTCAAACGTTATTACATCAGACAGCCATCATACAGGCAACCAATGGATCACATGCTAATGCACCCAGACGCATCCACTCTGGAAATCTAAAGTATCCGTCTTCTGGGTGTGTGTATGAGTGTGTGTGTGTGTCGACTACTGGGCAGAGAAGAAAATCATCTCGAAGCTGTAGAAATTCTTCAGTAAGTATTCTGGTGACCACATTGTGGATTCAAATTTCACAGATTCAAAGGTATTCTGGTACAGCTCATGATGAAAAGCACAAAGTATTTACATTTTAAATATTGCTTGTAAGATTGGTGCAGACTTACCATTTTGGTCTGCTGGTAGACTTGACCACAGGAGACATGCCATCTCTGTACAGGCTCTTGGTCTTGGAGAAGTTGACGATGTTGAAAATCACCCTCTGAAAGGCAAACATTAAAATCTTTACGTCTTTAAACTCAGTGGAAATCCTACGAGTGGGGCTCCAGTTTTGTCGCGCAAAAAAACGGCATGAAATTTGAACAAAGAAACGTTAAGGTAGCAACGAAGATCAGAATAAGGTATTAGGCAAAGCTAGCAAACACGAATGCAAACAATGTGAGGTTTAAATATTCTGAAAATAGTTTATTTGAGTATATTTGTCAGGCCCTGAGCGCAGAATGCATTCTGGCAACTTTGTTTACAATGAAAAGTCACAGGGGTTGCGCCGTAATTGCTCACATTTTCTAGATTTCGGCAAAATGTGCACTTCAGAAACAATCATTTGTGACTTACATTACAAGGAAGTGGCTGTAAACTCTAAACCTCAAGCTGTGAAAGAAGCTTAAACGGGGGCTGTCACTACCACCATGAATAACACAACACAGAAATGTGACACACTAACATTATAGTCGGGAAATAAGGCTTTAATATCCCGCAGATGATCCCATGTTGTGGTAACAAAGTTCCCGATAAAAGGCAGCAGCTCTGAGGAGTGCCGGTCTCTAATCTGGGAGGACATTACAGTTCTCCCCATAGGGATCCTGCCTGGCCTAAAACATTAAGCTTTGCCTGGAGCGCGGAGGACAGCCGCGGTGTCTGGCTTTCCACCTCCTCTGGTCTCAGGACTTTCTATAGCTAGAATATTGTGGAGCAGCGCTTCCTCCCCCTCCTCCCACTTCCAGTGTGATTAGGATCAGGATGAGTGGGAAAATGTGGAGAGTGAAATGAATCAATATATTTTTTAAAAAGTCAAATGAATGGCAATGGTAATACTGCGGTGAGGTAAATGAATCCTATTGATGGGGCATATCAAATTACCAACTAAGTCCAGGTGGTGGAAGTTAACTGGGTGCTACTGAAATCCTATTACAGACTCCCCACCCTCCTCTCCCTCCTTTTCTTTCTCCTCTCCCTCCCCCTCATCCATTTCTCCCTTTTCTCCTGCCTAGCATCAGAGGAATGGGGATTGCGGATTGTGGCAGGCTGATTCAGACTTAGGTAAAATGACATCTAACTGATGTTGAGACTGGCAGCAGGCTCCTGTAGCAGGGAGATAAGACCATTGCTGCTGGCATTTCAATTACACTTTACTGCCCCGCACATCTGTTGCAAGAGCTACTTTTCAGCCTTTTCCCCTCAGGCAAATACAGCCTTACTCTGACTCCACTGGCTTTCTTTGACTGCACAGCCTCCTCCCTCATTCTTTATCCACAACAAATTCAGATTGTCTTCCTCCTTAGATTCACTCTACCCACTGTTTGTAATCTATTTGTTCGGCCTGTTTAACTCAGAGGGAGCAAAGACTGGACAGATGACAGAGACACGGGCACAAGGAAGAAATGGAAAACTGAATCACAGGCACAGAGATACACAAAATAAGGCTGAGGGACAGTCAAGCAGAGAAAAAGGTGGTGCAGCGAGGTAGAGACACGGGAACACACAGGGAGACAAAGAAAGATAATTCCACAGTGGAGATAAATAAGGGTGGGAGAAACTAGCTGCATGGACAGATGTAGAGGGCACAAACAGGTGGACTAGCAGGAAGACAGGGAAGGTTTAAAGATCAGAAAGAACTATGAGTGTGTAAGGCTTGTAAACAACCAAGAGAAGACCTGAACCATTTAGTAAGATGTAATTCTAAAAACTTGAAGTACAGCCAGCATTACTTTCAAAATGTAAGACTCTTGTAATATTCCACTGAAACTGTATCTGCAATAAAATCTGGTGCAGAAGCTGCTAATCCCTTTCTGTTGGTATAATGTTAAAACTGGTATATAATACTGTATTTACCATCTCATTCACCTGCCTCTAGAATTCATTCTATCATTTACAGAAGCATTTAGATGGTAATGTAGTGGTGGAAAATGAGGGGAAAAAAACAGTAGTTACGTATTTAGGCTTCTCTAGCTAGAAGGCTTTCTCTCCCTTCAGGGCTCTAAACATTAACTGACTTTACTGTGGCGTTATGAAGTCAAGTTTAAGCAGAGTGAATTGGCGCATGCTATTTTGGTATTCGTCTCTGCATGAAATTGTGTTTGCATTTCCATCTTCTTATCGCACATGTGGCACAAAGATAATTTTTTTTTTGTGGTTTCGGTTGAGAGAAACTGCTCCACAATCAACAAAAACTCTTTCATATGTGTTGACGTTTTCCTCTTTCACCTTGGTTTACAATTTTTCAGATTAAATAAACACCAAAATGAAACTTTCATTGGGATTTCGGTGTCTGTTTTAGGCAAGAACCAAACGGTTACGCCTTAGGGGCCGTAAAAAGACAAAAAAAAGACACTGTACAGAACCCAGAGCCTGAGACCCCCAGAGCAAGCACTAAGGCAATGGTGGCAAGAAAAAAACTCCCTTTTAACAGGAATAAACCTTGAGCAGAACCCAGCTCATGAAGGAACCCATCTGCTTGAGGCCAGCCAGCCCCTAGATCATCTACTAGTGGGCTACTCTGTTGGTCTAAACATAATCAGAATCACAGGTTCACTGTTTTTTTTCCCCATTAATGTGCATTTAATTATTCCCAATAGTCTATCCTCTTCATTTCATAGCTTTTCTCTTGGCTGCACTGCTTCCTGCAATAAAAAAATAAAATAAAAATAAATCTGTCTTGAGACCTTCGAAATTAACAATGCAGGCACCTGTAGCTTAAAGACTGAGAATAAGAATGAGAAAAGCCTTTATCTGTCCCGCAATGGGGAAACTGCAGACAAAAATAAAATTAAAATAAATTGCAATAAAGATGTTGCTTTAACAAATCCCATTTTGAGTTGGCGACACCGCAGCCTTCTAGCAGGTGTACACTTTCATGTGTTTTGCACTAGTTCGAGCTAGCAAACCACATTTGTAGCGACCTACAGGCTAAAATACTTTTGTATGAATTAACAGCCGTTATTGCAACCCACAACGCCACAATGAAGGAGGAGTAGAAACTGACTTGGCCGCAGATGTAGATAAAAAAAAAGACATTTTCAAGACAGACGTTTCAAGAAAAGCTGAACATCGTAAGGAAAGGCAGTCCGACTCCAAAGCTAGCCAGCCTGTCCCAGCCACAATGGGTTTTGTCCACCATTTCACTTCAGTAACTATGAGTGGTATCCTTGGCTCACAGCCACTGAGGAGCACTGAACACTGTACTGCTGCAAATGCCTGTTACCTGCCATTGATTGACTTGGTGTTTGGAGCTACACTAGGTTTGCAACTTAAATTGTCAATCCGAGGTAGCAGGGAGACACCAAAGCACGGCCAGATGCTTACATGCAGCGGTGCTGTTGAAAAATGTCAAAGAAAAACTGGGAAATACTGAGAAGGCCGAGTCTGTACAACAGAGTATTTGAACTGTTGTTGAGTTTTCATTGGGTTAATAATGATGCACCTGCTAGATATGGTGTATGAGGCGTTCAAAGACGACTCGTTGAATGGTGTTAATTGGGTTTCTTGCTTAATACCATTCATATATGCTACATTGTATTCAGATGGGACACCACTGAAGGCAGAGGTGTAAAAACACTGAGTTCCTTGAATGGCCACTTGGAGGCTGGCTCCAAAGGTGAGTCAATCCTTACAGACCTCCATGTTAACCCAAATACAGGACAAGAAAATAAAACCATGTTGACAACCTGGTACAAAAATCAGTTTTGTTTGAGTTATTTTCACTTTATTATGTTTTCTTTATATCAAGGCTTAAAGCTGCACATGATTGATTGGCCACTTTAAGTGAGAGGTGGGTGTCCTCCCACCTTAGCACCACTCATCCTCCACCTCTTTGCCCATTTTTGAATTAGCCAAGAGTCAGGCAATGGAAAGATTAGGATGGCGGAGCCCCTCTCATTGACCTCACGGAGGGTTCATCCATCATTAAACAGTATATAGTCAATCAGAGGGACATCTACAATAAATCCACCCACGGCTGTTTGGACAGTATGATATAAGATCGCCGCTGAACAGAAACATGAAACAACCTACTGAGTATGTGGAGACCTCCAGAAAAAAAAGTTTCATATGAATAAAAAACAAATAAAACGATTAAATGTTTGCTCAATGATTGCTGCATATACACACATTAGGAATTATTGACAAAAGGAGCCATATTCTTGGTGACTTACTTGACCAATCAAATTCTCTCTCTCTTTTTGTCACACACACATTCAGAGACACACACCAAACATGGAATCGCATTCCCTTAGAATCAAACAAACTGCTGCAGGGCCAATTCTCCAGATCGTTAAAACTTACGCACAACGAGGACCAATTTAGAAGCCACCAAGTGTGTACGCGTGTGTGTTTGTGTGTTGCGCGCGTGTGTGCCCGCACACGTGTGCTACCCTGGAAGATTTAATTAGGCTGGGAGCAGTTAGAAGAGATTAACATCCATGCTGTCTGAGCTGTCATGTCGACGGAGCGTGTCAAAACCCTGCACCATCCCCATCACTGATGAATGGCACACTGGAACAGGTGTCTCTGTGGTGTCTCTCTCTCTCTCTCTCTCTCTCTGTCACACACACACGCACATGCGCACACACACACACACTATACAGAAACAAACACATCCTTAAGCGATCGATGTAAGAATAAAACAAACATTTCTGAAAATGCCAAATCTAAATGAGATGTTGTTATGAGCAGAAATATTTACAAGCCTGGCATGAAGGCAGTTTGTCTGTATTACACCACTTGAACCCTCTTTTGGCTAAGAGAATCCTACAACGTGCAAAACTAAAATGAACCTTAATGGTGCAATAAGTAAGATTTTCACCCTCTCTCAGCAGCAAATAACTATAATATATCTGCAGGGATTTAATGAGGTAGTTGATCAAAACCAATGACTCAAGAAATACTTCCTCGCAGAGAGCCAAAAAGAAAAAAAACTCAGCTTAAATGTAGCTGTTTTTCTTTTGAAACATAATTTACCGAGCGCAGGGTCACGGGGACGTCCGCTGTGAGCACGAGATGTACATCAGTGTCAAAGGAAGGACCGGACGTCTCATTTAAAATGTTTTAAGTGACAGCCCAAACCACTAATTCCCATCCCATTTTCTTTGTTAACCTTTAAACAGAGCTGCTGCCCAGCCAGCCACTGTCACAGGGGTTGGCACTAAAATAGCCTTGCTGGAGTCGCCCCAGGGTAGGATTGCATTCAGGACCAAAACGCTGTCTTTTGATCGCCATCGATCCAGCGTGGGGGCAGATAGCGTTGCTTCCGGGATGAAGTCTGGATAAATTATTAAAGATGCCATTCTAAATGTGTAGACCTCTACACAGAGATCGAGTACTTTGTCCTTTTTGGGTAGTGATGGTGGCGAAGATTATATATTAATGTCCAGGAAGTCCAGATGTTATTGAACTGATTAAGTGCTCCATCCGCTTCAATTAAACTGTTGTAGATTAATTTTTCAATAAAAACTTTCTACTACTTTTGCAAAAGAAGAAACCTTTAATATAACAAGTTCTGCTGAAATGCCGTCAGCTGGTAAAAGAGTCTGCATGTGGTTAATCTTACAGTTTAAAGAAGATTGTCCTTCATTCATTGCACTGATGCTTTGTGAACAGAAACAGAAACTGCTGCATCGCTGCATGTGAAACGCTGCCCACTGCTCTAAATAAACCCATAACAATCTATCTAGGACAAGATTAGGTATCAGGCATGGTTACCTGTAGTCATCACCAAACAGTGGTTCAGTGAATCACCCCGGCTACACCGCGCCTTCATCACAGCATAACACAGCCGAGCGCATCTTTGAGCCCTGTCCATAGCCATCACAGATAGTCAGGCTGATAGCTCATGGCAGCTCTGCCTGTTCCCCTCTTGTTGTCTTTGATCAGTCTGATCACTGACGCGCAGCATGCCAGCTACCCACAGCACTCGGGACTACCTGACACCGCCAACATCACAACGCACACACGCAAGTCCAAACCAAAGATATTTGTACAGAAAAAACCACAGTAACTGTATAGTGCAGATTATAGAGAGTAAATGAATGGTTAAACGAAGCAGACTGCACAGTTTTAGGAATAACTGCTGCACTTCAAATTAATGTTAGGATGTTAGCAATTAACGGTCAGGATTAAATGTTTATAAACTGTGAGAGAAAAGACTGGTAATATGCAGCTCATACCACAGATGAGCTAGTGAAATCCTATTGCTCTTCACCTAGGCAACACTGGTGTTAGCAAACACATGCTGAACTGGTGTAGAGCAGAGCAGAGATATGCAGTATATGTCTAACTACAACCACCAGTAAGAATAATTCACAATTAACTGAGTAACTGGATGAATTAAAGTGTTTCTCAATGAGTGAGGATGAACCAGAGATAACAGAACATGTAAGAGGGCACATATCGTGAATGTGGTTTAAGTCCTCTCAAGCCAGCTCCATTATACCTGCCCAAAATCTTTGCGACAGAAATGTGGTCTGGGTTATTATGGTCTGGTAAAGATCTGCCGTACCAATGTAAACAAGTGTGGGAGGGTTTTATACTGTGAAAGACGAAGTCCTACACGTCATCCGAGCACGACTGAGTGTTTTTGTTTACATCAAAATGTCTTTGATTCATTATAGCACAATATAATTGCGTTGTTTTTAGATGTTTCTGTCTGTATCAGTTGAAGCTCAATCAAATCCCAACTGTTTGGTAGCCAGACTCATATTTTGAAGCTAACCAGGCTTGTTATGATCTTGCAACCTAATGCAATGTAGTCGCTAAAATCCTCTAAAGCATAGGGCCAACAGAGAAACATACACATGATCATAGTAGCAGACAGTTTGTAAACTAGTTATTAAAGTCATCAGTGAGAGTTTAAAGATTACAGACAGGCTCTGTGATTTAACTTTGACTGGTGCACATAGGTGAGTGTCCAGGGCTAGCGACTTGTCCAGGGTGTACCCTGTCTCTCGCCCAATGACAGCTGGGATAGGCACCAGCAGGCCCCGCGAATTTTCACAGGAACAAGCGGTTACAGGAGATGAATGAATGAATGAATGGTGCATATAGGCGCCTAATTCAAAGCAATATTTATTTATTTAATTGATCAATGCTGGTTTAACTGCAACTAAACAAGTGTAGCTAATGCCGTAATAGGGTCATCCTGAAGAACTGTCTGTCTGTCCACGTTTGTTGGACCTAACTGCACATGCTTTGATGACAGATGGAGGTTAGTGCTCCCTCTGTTGTCACCTAAAGGCCACTTCTCTGAAGTTTAGTCCGTCCACAGCGAGCTTGAGAAAAGGCTGCCGCAGCGAAGACGATCAAGTGGTACGTAATAAAGATAGTAACATACAGTGTTGAAATGGTTCTGTTTGCATGGCTGGTTGGAAAGACTGCTGTTTATTTTTCGACTTAAAGCGATGCTATTCTTATGCCGTTATGCTTCTACTGAGCTGCGTCACTTTATTAAATGTGAAAAATGTTCACTTAAAGCGGCGCACTGCAGTAATCTCACACTGTGGTGAAAGAGAGCAAACAGTAAACCATTTAAAGAAAGAAAATTTCAAATTCAGCCTGTTTGTTGTAATATGTTCCTCCACTCAAAGAGTCAAACCTAGCTTTATTTAATTAAATCTTTTCTAATAAATGCTCATTGACATGCCCAAGGGTTATTTATTGTTTGTCATAAAGTAGATTTGTTTTTATTTTTGGTTATGTATTGCCCAGCTCTATCCCAATCCCGGAATAAGGTGTCATTTTCTGTTACAGGCTAGCATGATAACAGAGGTGAAGTTTCGGTTAAATTCATGTAATACACGTTTTATCACAAAGTTTTCGCTGGGATTTGGATGAGTCCCCCAGGGTGGCACCACAGCGAAGGCCTGCTGAAGCACAGCTGTGGTTTAGCATCGCAAAAGCCTGGTGATAAGTGAGGAAGGTTACCAGGCCGCTATAGGTGGGGATAACAGTGTGACAGGGGAACACCGAGGGAAAGGATGGAGGTCACCGTCTCGCACATGCACGGTGGGACAAAATGCGTGCAAGGGAGTTGCATGTCAGGGAGAAGGGGGACAGGCACGACTCCTTCGGGAACACGTGCATGACCTTGAGCTAGTCTTCTATACATAACTTGACAGAATGTTCACAAAGTCACCCTGCACAACTAAATGTCAGTAATGTCACCTACACAAGTACCACCCCAGACACACACACCTTACTATCTCTGCTCTCTTTTACCTTCTAGTTTTTCCTTCATTGTGATGTTGTTGCTGACAGTTCACATCCCCAGTGACCAATGTCAGCTCAAGGTGCTGACACAAGTAAGAAGGGGATGGGACCCTTTAAACACATTACAGGTACACAAACACTACTCTGCCCCTGTCTGCAGCTCACACACTACTCCGTCACACACAAACAAAGAGACGTGCCGGCAAAACAGCACAGTAATATTCTTAAAGTCGTTACGGTTTGTTTGTACTTAGTCTGAGATGCCCCGTGGAAAAGTGAGCTAATATGTGTGTGGTGGTGGTGGTGCGTGGGGGGGGGGATACCTAGCTATTGATCCTGGGGGCCACGAGTCCCAGCAGCAGGCTTTTAAATGTCAGCTTTTAATTTCCTTCTCCCTCCTTCACTGAGAAAGATTTATTCAAAGCAATGCAGTTCCAGGAGATATCAGATAGCACGGTGACAGTCTTTTAAAGAGCTTTTGTTTGGTTTAGGCATTCACGGCTTTTTGTATCAGGCTCCTTTATTCAACCAGAGGAGGAGGAAGTTTCTGCATTGAGCGCAGAGTTGAAAGGCAATCTCTTCCTTCCATTGTGAGGCGATGTACAACTGGAACTTCTTTAATTAGGGCTTCTCTCGCACTGAGTGACAGCAACGGCCAATACCCTCCAGACACTGATGGAGGTCACACAAACAGCCGCCACATAGTATGCACAGATGCGTACACACACATAAACAGACGCCAGGACTGGGAAACATTAACCTTTTGTGTTTTAAATGGATGTTTTAAAGCCCACGCGACGGAACGACCGTGAAAGCCCAAAGATAAACATTAGTTCATGCTAAAGGAGTCAGTTATTGCTCTCATTTAATTACCAAGCCACATACTGCACATGCCTATAGAAAGACCGTGGCGCTGTAATGGGATCACATAACCACGTTGGGATGTTATAATGAGTGTCTCAGTCCGTGTGTTGACTTCAGAGTCATATAGAGTATATATAAATATATATATATATATATATATATATATATATATATATATATATATAGAGAGAGAGAGAGAGAGAGAGAGAGTGCACCATGATCACCAAGCCACAGATTGTCATTTTTGTAGCGCCTTTAAGTCGGTTTAATTGACAGGCTGTTCGGTCAGGCTCCGTGTTCTCTGAACATGCAGTTCCCCTATTATCACCCCTCTGCCAGCCGTAAATATGAACTATGACACTTGTTCTATACGTCCGTTCGCTGCAGCGCTTCTATTTCAGTTTACTCCCTTGTTCTCTCTCTTATCATGTGACCCAGACAGCTCAGGACTGGATTGTGTTTTCAGCTGTGATGGACTGAACTGAATGAATCCTGGTTCATGAGTTATGCAGGAACTTTGGGAACTTTTTCAAATGTTGAAAAAAAGATACGCACCTAAAAATGTTTGATCAATTTTAAGTCTAACAAAAGAATCATGGTGCAGCGTAATTAAATGGACTACTACTTCATCAGCTGTTATGTTTAGATGCTGCATGTATGCTTTAATCAGATTTATGTATCATCTCATCCCTCCTTCTGCTCGCCTCTCTTCCTCTCCTCTCTTTTTTTTTCTGTCAGCCCTCAAGCAGATGAGTTCCCCCTCCCACGTGAGCTGGGTTCTGCTCAAGGTTTCTACCTGTTAAAAGGGAGTTTTTCCTTGTCGCCCTAGAGTTTGCTCTTGGTTTTTAGATTCTGTAACGTTCTGCAAAGCATCTTTTTTATTCCTCTGGTAAGGCCCTAAATGAACAAACCTCCATTTATACAAAGAACCACACGAAAGCTTCAATATTCACATGATGAAGACCTAAATGAACTTGGAAGGGAGCAATAAAGGTTCAAACCTTTCTCTCAGGAATTCACTCACGTGGATAGGTGTGCACAAAAAGAAAACACAAGGTAGACATGATGGACGAAGCCACGTGTCCTACCACCCCAACGAGGACAGCTAGTCCCAGCCTGTCCACCTCCACTCCCTCAGCAGCATCACCGCCGCTGCCACAGGCACTCAGTGAGGGATGAACAGAGTGCCTGTAAAAGCCAACTGCTGTACTTCTCCTCTTCCCTCCATCCCATGCGTCCACGCATTTATCTTCTCACCTTCTTCTTTTTTCCCCCCTTCGCCTTCTGCTTTAAACATGGAAGAGTTAATTTGCTCATTCTGCAGGCAGCATCTCATTCTATTTATCTTGCTTCTTGTGTTTTTTTCTCCCCCTCGCTCTTGCTCCCCCTCTCTCAGGCAGGGCTGTGCTGTCAGGCCCTTCCAGAGCAGTGGGGTTGTCAGGAGTGATGGATGACTATCAACCTTCTGCTGTCTTCCACTACGCTCCTGGGAGATTTACAGGCTCGCTGACTACCAGGCATGAAAACCAATCTCTCTTTCTCATTCTTCCCTCCCTTCCTCCGTCCATGCCTGCCTCGCTCCTTCCATCTCGCTCCCTCTATTTCAACATCTCCTCCGTTACCAAAAAAATCTTTCATAATGGAGAGATGTGTGCAAAACAACATTGAAATTTGTGTGCGGACGGAGGGAAGCGATTGCTCCTCTCGAGGGTTATTGTGGATGTGTCAGGGGGGAATAGCGTGTTTAGGGTGATACGCCTGGTCTTTGACAGCCTATCTCGCCCATCTTCATCTTCATCTTCTCCTCTGCTTCCAGCTCCTTCACAGATTTGCAACGCATCCATCCATCCACATTTCTCTTGCTGTTGGTAATTATAGCATCGGAGAAAGGTGCCAGGCTAATTGCTGTCTGAAAATAGTAATTGCTTTATTATCGCGTCCATTTTTGGTAATGATCGTTCAAAGACATTATGTTAATGCAATTAAACGGTTTCATTATTTTTCGGGCTTACACTAATTGACAGTGTTTTGCTGGGACCCTAAATAAAGTTTCATAGAAAAACGCGGCAATGAGAAGGCAGGAAAAAAATAAAAAGAATCAAATCAGAGACAAAGAAAGAGAGTATGTTAAACTGTTCTGTCAGCTGATTAGATGACGGGTTGCGTTAGGGAAATTATTTTGTCCCTTAAGAAACAAAACCAACTCACTGCAAATAATTTGTGCTGCAATCGCAATAAAATTAGAAAATTTTCATTGATTGATGTGTATAATATCATGACATGACACGTAGCCAGGGTCTGAGGACAAACTGAATGTGCTTCAGTGGTATTTCCTTGACCAAAGACTCAAATCAACTAAGACATCATTCCCACAAATTATCACTGTCTGCAAATTTCAAAACCATTTCCTATAACCACCACCTTTCAAAAGCTGTCTGGGGAGGAAACCCGTATTTGCATTCATTTGCAAACTCCGCAAAGGAACCATGCTGGCTAGTGGAATAAATATGCGCTTTAATATGCGCACAGTGCTGACACCACTCTTCAAAAAAAAGGTAATAAACGTAAATGACATGTAAATGTTATTTAGATTGCCATCTAATAGCATGCAAAGCAGCGCTGCGCCTCACCTTATCAAATATTTGAATTAGAAGATGTGGCCCCACCTCGATCTCGGGCTGCATGGAGTAATGATACCTGTGAGCATGTGCGTGTGTTTGCATGCCTGTGAGTGCACATGCATCTACGTAAGTGATCTCTACTCCATGAAGGACCCCAGTCCGATCTGTCAACGCACTACATAGCTAGATAGTGTAAAAAGCAAACGAACATGCAAGGCTTTCATTGACATTCGGAAGGCTCATTAAAAAAGGCTCAAGAGGACAGGCTGAGGTGGGTTCATCTTTCTTCAGCTTTGACAACGTACACCCTTAGCTTTGGATTTTCTTTTTACTGTAGCACCTTTACAGTCTTTACTCATGCTGAATGACGCAGAGTACGCAGCTGCAGGTCTAAGAACGTCATGTACACTTGCGTATTTGGGTGCTAACTTCGTATGTAAAATTTTGACGGGAAAAAAACACCATACGCAAACAGATCTTAATCTACATTAGAAGTCAGTGAGGACAGCTCCACTGACCTGTCCCCTGAAAACAAGCTACAGTCGTGAGTGTGCCGGGTTACCATAGGTCAAAAGCTAGATTTTGCCACCAGCACTGTTTCACGCCTGCACTCCTGTACTATCAGACATCAGAGTAAATGTTATTTTTGTTTTCTTGCACAATCTGCATTAATTAGAAAAAGTAGCCCCCCTCCCTCCCCTTGGTCATGCGCCACACTACTGCCAGGAGCCATGGGGCGAAAAATGAGTCATTTTGAAATGAATAATGGATTTGTGTCTGCAGGGAGAGTAGCGGATTCACAGAAGTGAATTGTGAGTGTGTGACAGCATGTGTGTGTGTCAACTATTGTGAGTGTGCGAACCCCACACTGAGTCTATAAATACATCCTTGCTGGTCATTTCACTCGGCCACTCCTGCCACATACTCCGCCACATGCACCCTCTCTCCTTTTGCAACCAGCCGTGAATATGCAGATGTGAGAACAGGATAGTGCAGAAGGAGGAGTGGAGCAATATAATCATAAATAAACAGGAGCTTTGGGGGGTTTCCTGCCACGGTAACTGCTGCCATTTGACCTCAGGCGGTCTGTGGAGGGCAGGGATGATAGATCTGCCCTTCTCCGTCCTACAGCTGTTCACACATCAACAGCAGAAGTTCCAATTAAAACACTGAAGTGGCGGCATCTTTATCGCTACTGACACTCCTGAGGCCCATGTGTCACTTCAGGCCTGAATGAGCTGATGAAGAAGGCTTGGAGAAGAGAGAGGAGGTAGGGAGGTTAATGAGAGTCCAGCACCACTGGCAGCCCAAATTCTCAGTCTTTTCTCTCCGCTCTGCTGCCACGGGCCTTCACTTTGACACTCTCTGATATAACACATTCAGACTAATTTGAAGGCTTGCTGAAAACAGAGAACAGAGCAGAGGTCAAAGGCTGTGTATGTGTGTGTTTGTGTCTGTTTTCACAGCAGCTACATGACTCGGAGGGGATGGAGGTTGAAGGACGCAGAGGCTCATCTCTGACAGCCGTGCTGTATCAGCAGGAAGTGATGTCACGGGTCAGTGTTGAGAATATGGAGGTGGGTCTGCGAGGGCACTAACCTCACAGCCTTGCAGGATAAGCAGAGAGTGCTGAGAAACTAAATCAGTATAAATGTAATGAATAGAACATGCCCGAGTAGAATATAAACGTCTTTCTGCACAACCATGAGCACAATGCACACATGTTACATCCAGTTAGTCTAAGACGTGATGCACTTAATGGAAATAGACAATTCACTCTTAAACAAGCAACATTCTTGTTGAGCCGGCTACACGAAGGAGAATGAGTCATAGTAAGGCTGGCAGAATGGCACTGCATTATTTTATCATCTTCAGAAAACGACAGTTTCGACACTAACACTACCAGGTGGTTTTGTTAAGTTGTTCAAAAGAAGCCTCACAGTCCGAGGCTGTTATTTCAGGTTGAATGTAAACCTTTCTGCTTTTTTTCTTTTCTCTCTTGGCGTTTGTTGGCTTGTTTTTTTGTCTTGTTTAATCTGTTTCCCCTGCCTTGTATTATTCTTCTTTTGCTGTTGTACACTCGTAGCAAAGCAGCATGTCCACTCCACAATTCTGTATCGCTGCTCTTCACACGACTGACAATAAAAAATACTTAGAAGACAGGGAAAAGCTTCAAGAGGACATGCCTTTCTTAATCTGAGTCGGTCAGAGGGCAGACAAGACCCCGGGGGGACGAGGAAAGTGAAGCTATGGATGTTTGACAGTGGCATGCTGCAGAAAACCAACATTTTTTGAGTCTGTGATTGACAATAGACAGAACAGTAGTAGGAAAAATATCTGTAACTCTTATCCAGAATGGGTGGCGACAACAAGAAGAACATATCTGCAGATTTAAGGTGAAGATACTAGAGGTCGACCGATTAATCGGCCAAACCGATTAATCGGTCGACCTCTAGAAGATACTGTGGCTTTAGTAGAACTAATGGTCAGTGGTCAGACTGAACAACTGGATTATACTTGTTGCTTCAGACCTTGTGTCACTGTTACTTTTAGTATTATGAGATTTTTTTAGCCACTCCCTGCATGAGAGTCTACCATGTTTTTCCCTGTGTCCTTTTGAGTTGACACAATCTTCTCCACCTCAAGATCATCAGCATGTTCAGATTTACATACGTGCACACACGCAACGACACGCCTGTCTCCAAGAAAGGCTGTTAAAATGTGACCTGGCATTTTATTTTAGCAGCTGCCGTACTTTCGTTCCGTCTGTAAACAGCTCCTGCGTCTTTGTCTGCAAATGATGAAAAGGCATCAAAAGGGACAACAGCGCTGCATTTGCTGCTTCGCTACACCGAAGAAGAGCACAAAGAAAAGATAAGAAAAGGAGAAGTAACGGGATGATGGCACAGAGTCAGAGGATGAACAATGGCTTGAGCCTCCTAATGGTTCAGGGAACAGCGCTGTAGCTCTTTCTACCAGGAAATGCATCATCACTCCGGGCCATGGATACGGGGGGGGAAAGAAAGAGAAAGACAAAAAATGTGTCCAGTGTGTATTGAATGGATGATGGAATTAATGCCGGGAATAAGTTTTGGAACGTCACGCGTAACTAAAAGTGATAGTTTTCCTCCAGCTGACTGAACGCCGTCTGATAAGGATGGAAACACCACACCCATCATCGATTGGCAGCAAAACAGATCAATAAAGCGCCAAAGCACACATGGCGGATAGACGAACACAGATCAGAAATAATAAAGCACACTGTGTTCTTTCAAACCAACATACTAAAAAAGAACATTTATTCATTCACTCATTTTCTGTAACCGCTTGTTTTCTCGTCGTGGGGGGAGGGGGAGGCCCTATTCCAGCTGCCACTGGGCGAGAGGCGGGGTACACCCTGGACAGGTCAACCATTGACAGACACTCACATGCACACCTACGGCCAACTTAGAATCACCAATAAACCTAACAAGCATGTCCTTGGACGGATTCAAACCCAGAACCTTCTTGCTGTGACACATCAGCGCTAACCACCACACCACTGTGCCACCCATTAAAATGATTAGTTATGCTGCTGACTATGTATCTACAGAGGGTTTTTGATTAGCATGTATGAGAGATTATTAAAGGAATGTGAAGGATTTGGCTCTGCAAATTTAAACATTTTCAAGCAAAAGTTGACCCAAATCAGTTGTTCAAATGAAGGCTTAAAGGATGAATAACCGTCTAAAAGAGTTCTGCTGCCGTGTCCAAGAGACTCAGCAGCAGTTAAGGTCAATGTAGTTTACGTCAGTTCACTTCAGTTTAGTTTAGATGAATTCAGTTCACACCAGGTGACCAGAATTAAAGAAAGTAACAGGAAGTGACAAGTATGACAGCTGATCTGTCAAGGAACAAGAAACCAGAGGCTTGGGGCCCTGACAGACCGGACCAACCTCAAAGACAAAGAGTGACTGACTGCTTCACATCTTCTGTTTAAGCGTTACATGGGAAGTAGCGTTAAGACAACAGCCATTAACTAGCTAAGAACCAGCCACGAGACATGATCATTTATGAATGGTCTGTAATGTAGAACCAAAGAATCGTCAAAGTGAACCTGATGCTATTCGTACACATTGAAAAGGTGTTTAGATTTCGTTGTTTATTTGATTCACAACCCTCAAAGATAGATACTACAAACACACACAAACATTTTCAACATTCAATTACAAAAGACCCATTATTCGTTCGTTCATTCATTCTTGTGTAACCACACGAAGGGTTGTGGGGGGAGCTGGAGCCTATCCCTGCTGTCATCGGGCGGGAGCCGGGGTACACCCTGGACAGGTCAACAGTCTATCACAGGGCTCAAAAGACCTCCTAAAATGAGACAAATGTAATAATTCTTATGTCCTATGCCTGTGTAGAACCATGACACAGTGTTTCTCTGATATGAGGGAGTATCACTGTGGCAAAAATACTTTACCTTTTGAAACAACCTGTGAGTGTAGCACATGATTTTGTCTTGCAGGGGATTGTGAAACTAGGGAAGCAAACAAAGCTAATTGAATTAAATATACATTTATACTTAATTCATTGTATAGAAGAATACTATTAGCAAAAACATAACGTCACTCTGCTTTAGGCACACAGTTCAATAGTCTTGTGTCCATATTTGAAATCTGGATGAACAAATATTGAACTTCTGAATTCACAAATGTTCTACAGAGGAACGTGATTTTAATCTCTCTGATGTGGAGCCTGCTTATAATATTTATAGAAATGTTTTAAATTGAAATAATATACACTTCTCCCGACCAATGCAGCCCATTCTCATTTAAATTACACTTTTATTGACACCAGTGTTTTGCTTGCTTTGCTTTTATGTCAAAATGTCTACTGCTTGTTGAATTAGAATAAACACAATTTCCATATTATTAAGGCAATAAAACACCGTGGACTTGGAGCAAAGATTAAAAATACATCTCAAACATCTCACAACCAACACAGCTTTGCAAAATAAATAAATAAAAAATATGTGTGCTCAGTGAGCTGTCACTGGCTTTCTGATTTCTAATTTGAAAAAAACATGTCAGTTGTTCTGGAAACGTCAGATTTCTTCTACATTATCCCTCACAGTTGGGTTCAGAACAATCCAGGACAAGAAATAGGCCATTCGGTTGGAAAACCAGGACTGTCAAGTCATCATCCAAATAGTTTGTTGGATCGTGCGACTTCCAGCAGCTCATCTGAGTCGCTTGTCTGGCTGCCTTTTCCCAAGATCTTGATGTGACAACTCGGCCCACGAGCTCAGTTTGCGGACCAAATAAATAATTTGGAGCCCCAGAATAAAGCCACCATTCATTGCTGCCAATTTGAATACATTTCCAAATGACATATAAACTAAAAGTAAAACAAAGCTGTACAACAACGGAGGGCGCTTCATATTTTTGGATATTTAAAGGCAGTGCTTCAACATGTGATTTCACTGATCACAGCTCATTAGACCTCTGCTCGGGTTGATTTGAACAGAGCTACGCAGGGAATTACTGTGTGTAAGGTCAGTGAACTGTATAAACCAACAACAACAGACCTTTTTCACGGCAGGTACTCTGTCTTGTCTGATCAGAGAAAGCGCCGGTGAGACAAATTTAGTTGACAATGCTCTGTTCCATTAGGTGTCCTAAAAAGTCCTGACAATGAATCAGACGGCACAAGACCACAATCCTTGAATCATATGATCCCTTATCAATCAATTACACCTGAGCTTCTCTTGCTATGTCATGCCACAATGTCTAAAAAAGCATTTTGATTGTGGAATAAGCTGCTAACAGCGGCCTCATACTTTATGTATCTATGAAAAGCCTGTCAGCCACGATCATTCTGTTAAAAACTCTCTTGCACAGAATGACTGTGGACGGACGAGTCCTTACCGATCTGAGAGGTCGTCAGAGCCGACTACAGACTGCAGCATCACTACACAGTCTTAACGTTTAGCATAGGTGACAAGGAGAACAAGAAGTACAGCCGTGCCATTAGAAAGACTGTGTAATGAGTGTACCTGCACTGAGTGGTGCTGTTTGACATGCAAACAGTAGTCGCAGCAGTGCTTTCTATGAATTTAAACAATAAATAAAAACTATTATCATGAAAACGTCCTCACTTTAAATTCAGTGCCTAAACCTTTTTACCTGCACTGTATAACATATACAGTACGGGTCATAGGACGGTGTCTGCCTGGGTCACAGACAAGCAGAAGTATTTCAGGTGGGTCTACGAGGCTATACGGGACAGTCAGTCAAGCTCTAAATCCCTGGGAATTGGTGTAAGTCACCCAGTACCCTCCAAAGCATTGGCAGGAATGTGATTCAGAGGACCAAGGCCACCGACTTCACCCCTGAGCCCGAGGAAGAAAGGGTGGTCTGAAAAGAGCGTCTGCGAAATGGACCTCGGCTTGATTAAATGGTCACTGAGTCGGAAAGCAGCTCTGATGTGATCTGTGACCTCGTACTGCCCTAGAAAAAAATCTTTTTTTAAAGAAATGATTAAATGAAAGCACCTTTAAAAGGAGTCTGGAGGGGCCGCAGTGAAGCAGATGAACTGGTAGGAGGGTGCAAGGTCTCCACTTAGCACAAACATTGAAGGAGGGGGAAATGGGTTTGAGAGAGGAGTAGAAGTAGGCTCAGACCTAATAACCATCTGCTCTGAACTAAGGACAGACGAGAAAGAGTTAGAAAGATGGACACACAACGAGTGGATGATCTAGTTCTAAGTGAGACAGTGAGGCTTTCTACCAGGTCTCTCAGCTGGTAGGCCAACGACGGGCAGCAACAGCAGACGTGAAAAGCGTGGTGGGCGGTCTCTAAGGCAACTTTCTTTCCTTACATCACTTTCTCTGCTCCCTTAAAATACATTGAGGGGAGGTTCAGAGGACTTCTCAGGGGAAGGAACAAATCTGAAATTGAATTAAAGAAAACGGACCATTGAGAGCTACTGTGAAATCCTTAAAGAGAAATGAGGAGGTCTTCTAAGAAGCAAACTCAAAGAGCTTTTGCTGTGCTAGCTGGAGAGGCAGCAGCCAGTCAGTGTTTGACTGTAGTGGCTACTTAAATTATAATACAGGCAAGTGAAATGATATCTAGGCTACAAGGAGGACTGAAGAACTATAAATGACTTTAGAGTCGTCTGGACGTGAAATGTATACTTTTCCTCTAAATAACACAACGACACTACAAATCCATTAGATACCCAATGTTTGTTAACACTGAAGACATTTACATTAGTTTAAATAGTAATAAAACATTTGTTTGGCATCCTTAGTATGCCTTAAGAGACTGGTACATATTGATTGTCCTTCTTGACCTTTATGGCTTTATGGTTTATTCATAGTTTTTGAGTATATGAGTATAGAACCAAATATAACAAATGAGATCTATAGTCACAGCTCATAGACTGTATAAATTTGGACAAGGTGTCCCCACTCCTTGCACTGGCCAAAATGACGTACTTTTCCTGGGGATATTGGCGCTGTCATCTTGCAGCTTTGGGGTGATACCGATGGCCTGCCCACACTTCGGCCAGACTCACTCGTGTTTTCATTTCATTTACACTGCCCTCTCTACCTCCGCCAGTTACAAAGAAAACGTTGGATTATAATCTTTATTTTTTTCCACGTCCCACGGGGCCACTTGTAGTGGTCGCGATGTCACATCCTGTTTCTATAGCATCAAACAACTAACTAAAATGAAACCTTTGACGTTTGAATAGGCATCACTGTTATATTAATGACCTAAAATGACTGCAATTGATATTATTTGACGTTCCATCCACTAGACGGGGTGGAGCTTATGACCTATACTGCAGCCAGTCACCAGGAGGAGCTCTACTTGCGTTGGCTTCACTTTTGAGCAGCAGTGCCACTGTCTATCTTTATACAGTCTATGATATTGTTGCAGAATCAGTTGGAATCCAAATTCTGCATATTTTGTGATCATAAAATTTGAAAAAACATTGCCTACGCCCTGGGTTTCTTACTTGTTTACGCCCCTGCACCCTTGTTTATATTCATTCCCGAACTAACATGCATTGGCAACACCTTGTACTTGTATCACGATTGGTTAATCGTATGTATATCCTGTTCTCTTTTGCTTTCTTTTCCTCCTTTTCTCTCTCCTCTGTCTTTTTCTGTCACTACCCAGCTGGCCTCAAGCAGATGGATTCCCCTTTTCCTCGCTGTGGGTGTTTCAGGCAAGGTTTTATAGAGCGTCTTAAGACAAACTGTATTGTTTTTGACACTATATAGATTAAACAGAATTGAACTGATAAATCTATTATGCACAATGCTTCCATTATAGCCCATACTGTCCTGCTGACTACTAGAGTATTGCAAACCTTGTGAAAACTGCTGCATCTATCTAACCCCGTTATTTGTTGTCCCTCAATCCTCCTTGTCCCTTTCTCCTCCTTGTCCTTTCTTTTTATTTTGTGCTGAGCTATCGCCCGTCCAGGGACCTCCTTCTCCCCTGGCTGTCAGTGCCTCACTCCAGATTTCTTGGATCTGGATCTTCCCCTTGCAGGAGACTGAGCCTCTCCTCTTGTCCCTTGCTTTCCCTTGTGTGCATGATGTCCTGTCTCTCTTTGTCAACGTTTGTTTTTCCCTTCACATACAAATGGTAAGCTAGTTTCTATTGGTGAGTGTTTGTGTTGTAATGAGCCTTTGGTTATACTGCGCGTCCTAAAGCTTGTTGACATCTTCTGACATCTGTGTCTAAGCACAGAAGTGTTGCATATTATACAAATTGTAAAGTCCATTGAGGCAAATTTCTAACAAAAATGACTGAATAAAGTGGTGAATTAGGTTGTTGTAATCTTATCTTTATACTGATTTGAGAAGAAAATACTGGCAGATGAAACATATCACCTTGATCTATTCATAAATTGACAGCAGCTTGCTTACCATCAGCAAACATACCAAACAGTCTTAGAAAACCGCCACTGAGGGGAGAAGAAATCCCTCAATACAAGTCAACTATTTAAACGGCCTTCAATTGAAGCTCGTTCTTTCATAACGTAAACTAAAAGGATTAGCTAGAGATTTACTGCAGAGCGTAAATGAACTGAAATTTTCATATGTACTTAAAATAAGTTTATCCATAATTCATTTTCAACTTGTACTTTAAAATAAAGGAGGTTTTCTAGCAGGTTAGCAGATATCTATGAGTCTATAGACATAGGAAGGGAATTCTCTGGGAAGGTCGAAAAAAGCTTCTAGCTCTTTGTACACGTGAGAAAAGAAGTTCACAAAACAGATATTCTTGTGCTACTGCTCCGTGGTTCCTCTGCATGTAATTTTGCATGCAATATGGACTAATCTAACTAAAGTAAATAACATAATTCACCGTTTTGACAAACTAATTCTGCAACAGCAGATACAAATGTTTTCGTAATAATCTGATATTGAAGTTGTATTACTTTTAACTTTCAGTGTAAAGCAAGGAGCTGCATCATGACTTCACTGTGTTTTGCTCACTCCCCTGTTCTCCGTCACATACACACAGTATTAACTTGATTGCCTGGTCCTGGAGATCGCACAAGTAACTGGAATGGTCAGTGATAACACTTGTTTAAAGCCAAGTAAATTGTGCGGCCGCACTGCTCTGTGAAGACACGTTTACGGAGCCGCAGCATCCCAATCAGAGCTTCTGTAATCACACGGGCATTTTTATGGCAATCA
Organism: Planiliza haematocheilus; assembly: GCA_005024645.1. Lineage (NCBI taxonomy): Eukaryota > Metazoa > Chordata > Actinopteri > Mugiliformes > Mugilidae > Planiliza > Planiliza haematocheilus. Next base: position 3,702,281 of record SRSE01000509.1, read on the forward strand.
CACAGAGCAAAGGAGTGGGCTGGGACTTCAGACAGAGAGTAGAGAAACCGCTGCCTCTGAACCCAACAAACTCAAATAAAGCCTTGATTAACACAAATTTAGAAAGTCAAACAGCTGTGCTGCAATAAAGCACATAGCACTCTGAGTGTCTTTAAAAAGAAAGAAAAAAAACAAGCCGCGATGACACAGTATTTTGTCTGTGAAGGATTATCCTGAGGAATTCTTGGCTCTCACGATAATCCATCCTTATCACTTGTCACGTTCAAAGAGGTAGAAATGGGAATGGACTCTCGGATAGAGTTGGGTAAATGGAGAGCTTTATGACCAAGGAGAGACGTGGATGAGACAAAGTGAAATAAAGTGAGCTTCAAGTGTCTCTCTCCCTGGCTGAGTGAGCTGTTCACAGAGCTTGTACCTCTGAGGGTATTTGTACTGCTTTGTTGCAAATTAGGCTTATTCTTTTGAGCTTTTATTCACAGAAAAATATCAAAGTAATCACAAGAGCAATGGCGATTATTCCATTTTGAAAAATAAGGGACAAATAACAAGGTTTTGTTTGGAGTTTATTCTATTCATCTATCTGAGGTCTGCGGCACACAGGAGGATGAAGCAGCTGTTTTGTCTGTGCCAGAGTTTTCATTATCGCCACTTTAGCAAGATTATAAAAAATCCACATCGGCCCCTGTGCCAAGGATCGCGCCGACCCCATTTAATTACAGTGCAGAAATCCTGACCTCATCTCAGACACCTCCATTATTGCCAAACATGTTTTTATGTTTTCCAATATTGTCATCAGACGGGTCAAATTAACGGGTATTGTAGGGTGTCTTCTGAGACAACCTCTTGTCCCTGTGTCAAGATCAGCGCTAGGACCAGAGGATAATTAGCAAAGCTTAGCACAGTAAAAAGCACACCTGTCTTAGTATTAAGTTCAAAATATGAATACAAAAACTACACAATGTAAATGTAAAAACGTCTACTGGACTGTCTACATATGGGGAAGTCCAGACAATTTTGTTCCGGCTATGTTGTGAATGTCATGTTCGTGTAATGGAGACAGTCTTACCACTTAGCCTGTGTACGCTATGGCTAATGCATCAATATGGATGAGCAGATACATAGCTTCACATGCAAAATCAGCTCAGCTTGAACCTAGAAAGTAGAGGAGCCAAGGTAAGAAGGAAAAGTGACATTCACGCAACAGCACAGGGCTGACACAAGCAGTCCTAGGATTAGGAAGGCCACAGGAGGCTCATGCTAACAGCATCCATGTACAACTCCTTTAGCAGCACTTTCTGTTTGTCTTCCTGCACGTGGATCTGTCTGGAGCCTGTTCTGGGCCAGCTAGCAGCCAGATATCATTATCTCCTCGACTCAGGGCAGAGTAATCTGCCTGCCTGCTCCTGCTTTATTGAGTTGGATAAATATAATATGTGACTCAGCCATTATCTACTACAGAACAGCCCTATTTATCCAGCAGGCAGAGGCCTTGGAGCATCTGAACTGCCCTTTCTCTGTCTCTCTCTCTGATGGAACCAAACCCAAGAGATGGAAGCCTTTGAACAACCATTCGAACCAGTAGCGAAATTAGCTACGTGAATTAAGTCTTTCATCTAGACAAAGGTAAAACAACAACAAAGAAAAAGCTGCTGTTTAATTAGTGATTCTAAATTGGCCTTAAGTGTGCATGGCTGCCTGTCTCTCTGTGTTAACCCTGTGATAGACTGCTGTGCACAGTCCTTCCCTCAAATAACAGTAGTGTAGAGGTTACAACACATACGCGCAGTCCTAACAATAATATAGCTCCTGCAGGAAAATCATTTTCAAAATCTGGGCAGGGACGCAGGTAAAACAGCAGATATGTTTGACATCTAGCTGCGATTTGAAGATAGATTGGAAGGATAGAAACAGACCTACAGTTTGTTTGCGTTGTAGTGCCTGGGAACCCTGAGCAGATGATCCTTGTCAGCTCAGGGATCCTGGGTGGTAATCCAGCCTTGACTAGTCTTGACGAACCATGATCTTTACAAATATTCATTTTACAACTGCGTTAAGACTCTAGCCATGTTTCAGTGTCAAGGGTATTTGAAGTGAACTTGAAATGTATTGATTTTAAGGGAGAACAAAGAAAAGTGATTAATTTGAGTGGGTTTTCATCAAATGATTTGCAGATAGGTTGAATTGTGTTTTAGAACGGGTAGCGGGGAATGGGATTTTGGACCCAGATGCAGAGCTTGAGAGGCAGAGGCAGTAGTAGGCGAAAATATTTTCTTTAATAAACAGAAAGGCAAAACTCAAAACTATGACTTGGCATGATCCAAGAAAAGACAAAACACAAAACTATGACGTGGCATGGCAACACATAACATGGTCTACATGAAGTCACAAGTAACAGGTAACAAGTAGCATGACGCGACAAGGAACAAATACACATGAGGAACAGAGGGATGACGAGACACAGGTGAGACAAATCAGGTGACAAGACAAGGTGAATCCAATGAACTAATCAAAAAGGCATGAAACAAGACAAATAGGAAATCAAGAACTTAGCAAAATAAAACAGGAAACAGAACAGAAAACTAAACACTAAACATGACTGAAAACAAAACGGAAACCATAACAGAAACTAAACCATGAGGAACTAAGACATGACAGAAGACAAGACTGAAGACATGACAGAAAACATGACATTGTGTCATCAGAACAAGACAGCAGCGGCTATTTTATACATGGCTAATAAATACGGTGAAAGAAGTTATGGTCGGGAACAGAAAGCAAAACAAGCAGTCAACTGCAGAGACAATCTTGGTCATGCATCAATCTGTCCAGAGACTAAGACAAAGAAATACAATGCTTCCAAAGCACGCAGCAACGGCCACGCAGCAACGGCCATGCAGCAACGGCCACGCAGCAATTACAAGGTGCCGTGTCTGCTACATTCAAACCTTAGCAGAAAAAGTGGGTCCTTTTTGTGCCATTGAAGAAGTATTTTTTCAGATTGTCCCATTTCCATAAACATTTTCTAATGATATACTTTAAATGATGTCACCCAGCTGGCGATCAGAACAAATAATGTTAGTCGTTCCTGACAGCAGTCACAAATGACCTGCTGACACATTGCAGTATGTTTATTGAAATGGTTGCATGTTATTTATCACATACTGTATATTACATCTGTCTCCTCCAACAAAGCTGATGCACCGCCATGTCTCGCAGCATTTAAAGTTAGCTGGTTTTGCAGGCATATCTTTGCTAAAGACAGCAGTTTGCCTCCTGTCATAACATTCACCACTGAAGAGCTTGCAGATGCCAGAAAGGAGCGAGGCAGAAAGAGATGGGGTGGGTGGGGTGGGGGTGCAGAGAGAGGAGAGGTGAGGGAAAGGCTACTCTCTCTTGTCTCAGTCTCTCTGAGGGGTTGACAGGTAGAGAAATAGATCATTGGTCCATGACAGCTCAGTATGACCCCACGCTATCATGCAGTATGCTGTCTGTGGAATGAGCTCCCTGATGCAAGTCATAGCCAGTCCATTCATGGCCCAGCTACTTAACTGTAAATCCTCTGTTCTCTCCAGATAGATTCACATACGTTTTACCCCTGACGCCTGTGCACTGTCCTTGACTGCTGTTAATGTTAATGAGAGCATATTACATGAAGACTTATTTCGGCAGCTTAATCACAGGACAAGAACAGTGTGCTGCAGAGGCTGTTTGTTGGCCATGTGAAGGACTGGTCTGCCTTCTGCTCAATTTATGTTGGGATAGGCTCCAGTTAGTCCACTGTCCCTGAACTGGAATAAGCAGGTCAAGAAAACCAATGAATGGAATGAATAATTGTTTCAGATGAAAACTGAGGGTAAGGGGAGGAGACTGGAGGCTTGGTCCTGGCAGTACGCTGGTCTCAGCTGCCATGTAAGTGCCAGATCACTAAAACAGGGATTAACCACAGGCCACAAACTCTCTCTCCTCCCCTCTGTCTCCCTTCTGCTTTGTTCTCCTCTATTCTCATATATTTCTCCCGCTTTATGTCCTTGTTTTCCCTCATTTCTCTCCTCTCGTGTCTCCTCTCATCTTTTCTCCACTTTATTGCTCGTCATTCTGTCCTCCATGACCCCCATCTCTTCTTATCCTTACCTCTCAAAGTGACCTACAGTAGACGCCGAGTAGGACAAGCTATTATGTGTTAGGGTAAAAAAAAAAGTGTGATGTTCAGTAAATCTTATTCTAATATGGATTCTACTTTTGCACAATGATGTTAGTCTCAGTATCAAAGTGTCTTTCACCGAGAAAATAAAATATTCATTAAGACAAAAGCTCGTCGACTAGTAACATTCGCTAACCTGAATCTGCAATTCCTAAGTTTCCACCCAGCTGCTGGAGGCAGAAGTCAAATGAAAGAGAGAAAGAGGAGGAGAAAAAGACAGTGTCTCTGTGTCTTTTTTAAGTGTCCCCGCTGTCAATGCAATGCATTACGGGATACAAAGCAAGCCATTACTGCTTAGCATTTGTTGAATCTTCGAGTGCCCAAATAGTGACAGGTCTATTTCTCTACCGTTAGTGAAAGAGGCAGGCAGAGCAGAGGACACCTAATTACCCAGTATTGTGAGGCATAATAAAAGTCTTGATAAGCCTGGCGACAGAACAAGCCTTAGTGTTAGTGTGTGTGCGTGCACAGATTAGCGTGCACTTGCATGTGTAGCCGTGCCTGCATGCTTGTGTGTGTGTGTGTGTGTGTGTGTGTGTGTGTGTGTATTTATATGGGCTCACGTGTGTTGTTTTGTTTGGACTGCGTCTGCTGCAGCATCACTGTTTCAGTCCAGCAATGGAGAGCCTCGTCTCTGTCTCATAGTCTGTATCTAGGAAGCTGCAGCACCAAGAGACGGCGGCAAGAATCGACTTGATGACTAATGTGTTGGCTGAAAAAAATTAACGATTTATCCGGCCCGGGGTTAATGAGTATGTTAACACACAGGAATGATTTGTTTAAGCGGAAATGACCGCAGTATGTATTTGATCTCTGTAGGACTGTCCCAGAATCCAATACCAAATTAAAAGACGCACACAGATGCCCACATGGCTCATCTTTACGCATTTCACTCACACTCTGTATTACTTCCTGCCCATGAAAGATGTGTCACAGAAAATATTTGCAATCGTTGCCAAAAAGTGTAATCATTTATGCATTTAATTCACATAACACATATACACACCTGGATTTAACTAAGCAAATAGGTACGAGCTTCCTACTGGATAATTACTGCATGGGCAACAAGCTATTTAACCCCAAATGATGCAATGAGTAGCTTCTCATTTCTTAAACAACCATGTTGAAAGACACATCCCGTGGTCATGGAGAAGACGTTAGTCTGTTTGAGAAGGGTCAAATAATTTATATGCTTCAAGCAGAGAAAACATCTAAGGATATTGTAGAAACTAGTAAAATTAGGTTAAGAACTGTCCAATACATTATTAAAACCTGGAATGATGGTGGGGAACCATTGTCTCTGAGGAAGAAATGTGGTCAGAAAAAAATCCTGATTGATCATGATCACCGATCACGTAAATGTTTTGGTGAAATCAAATCAAAGAAAAACAACAGTAGAACTCAGGGCTATGTTTAATAATAAAAAGTAAGAGCATTTCTACATGTACAATGTGAAGGGAAATCAAGGGACTGGGACTGAACAGCTGTTTAGCCTCAAGAAAACCACTAATCAGTGAGGATAACTGGGAAAAGGCTTCAGTTTACTAGGGAGCATAAAGATTGGACTCTGGAGCAATGGAAGAAGGTCATGTGGTCTGATGAGTTCAGATTTAGCCTGTTGCAGAGTGATGGGGGCATCAGGGTAAGAAGAGAGGCAGATGAAGTCATGCACCCATCATGCCTAGTGTCTACTGTACAAGCCTGTGCTATGGGGCAGTGCTATGATCTGGGGTTGCTCAGGTCTAGGTTCAGCAACATTATGTGTCCAAAGAATGAGGTCAGCTGACTACCTGAATATACTGAATGACCAGATTATTCATCAATGTTCATGGGCATACTCCAAGATGACGGCGCCAGGATTCATGGGGCTCAAATTGTAAAACAGTGAGCAGGGAGCATGAGACATCATTTTCACACATGGATTGGCCACCACAGACCTTAACCCCATTGAGAATCTTTGGGATGTGCTGGAGAAGGCTTTGCTCAGCGGTCAGACTCTCCCATCATCAATACAAGATCTTGGTGAAACATTAATGCAACACTGGATGGAAATAAGTTTTATGACATTGCAGAAGCTTAACGAAACAATGCCACAGCGAATGCGTGCTGTAATCAAAGCTAAAGGTAGTCCAACAAAATATTAGAGAGTGTGACCTTGTTTTTCAGTGGTGACTTTTGTTTTGGCCAGGCAGTGTATAAGGGCTCCCCAGCCCACCAGCGTGGAGCGTATACACATCACTACTTCACACACAGTTCAGAGAAGAGCGTGTGAAAGAAAAGGAATCTGTTACAGTCACAGAGGCCACTGAGGCAGGAGGGGTGACGAGGGACGGATAGAGGAGAACACGAGGAGTGAAGCAGCAGACAGCCCAATAAATTCTGCCTCCGGTGAAGTTACCCGTAAAACACAGAGCGATTTTTATCCATTGGAGGGCATAGCTGTCTGTCTGAAAATAATGCAGAATTAATTAGTGGAGTGGTGGGAAAAGAACCTCACGACAGTCATCCAACCCGGCTCATAAATCAAACAGTCAGGGGGGAAAGCACAAAGGTAATGTCTGACAGTATGGTTACTGTGTACTCTCTGGAAAAAGAAGCATCAGCACTGGACAGAAATCAGCACAGAGCTTGGACGAATCAATGCAGTGTCCTTCCCATCAGAGTCCAGATAGTGACGGATTAACAGAACAACTAACATGATTGTTAGGCTTGTTATAAATCCATTAGTTAAGAGACACGGCAGCTCTCTCTGCACTGTACGGTAGCTCTAAGCGTCGAGGACAGAGTCAAACTGCAGCAGGTTACAAGTTGCCACAGGGGGAGCTATTGATGTTCTTGTACTCACGCTACACAAGCGTAATGATGTGTGTGTGTGTTTCTGTGTGTTTGACAAAGAGAGAGAAAAAGAGAGAGACAGTGATCGGCCACGTGCATGTGTGTTTACGCCTGTGTGTGTGTATGTATGTTCTTTGGTTCTCAGCCAAAGATGTTAGCCAGAGGTTATTTGGCAAAAGGAGCAATATGCACTCTTTTTTACTGTTTAACTGGAGCAAGCTACTCTGCCCATTCACATTAAAGGAAAGATGTGGAGGAGGTGGACAGCACCTTGTTCTGACAGCAGTCCAAAACTACTGGTTAAAAAATATTACCACATAAAAGCAAGTCTGACAGACAACACACAGACAGCAAAGTAACATGTATGGAGAATATAAAGACTTGATGAGAACAGCACCTGTTGTCACTATGACATTCTAGAATGAATATTTTGAATGTTTGCTCTGTTTTCATCTACTATCAGTCTCCCGTGCATCATCTAGCACCACATAGTCTTGTTTGTATCACGTTTATACGCTGAAAGTAAGCTTTATCCAGACGCATGTATGAGCTCTGTATCAGCTTCCTCCTGCTGCTCTCTCCTCCTCTGTTCCCTTCTCTCTTTTTCTCTCTCTCTTTCCCCACGGCCGGACTCAAGCAGATGGGTTGCCCCCACATGAGGTGGGCTCTGCTCAGGGAGTTTTCCTTGTTACGGTCACCTTTGTGCTTGTTCTGCGGGTTTCAGGATTGTTACTGACACTATATAAATAAAACTGAATTGAACTAACCTTCTCTGCAAGAACAGTTACACAGAAATTTGTAAATGGGTTGATAATTAAGGATAGTGTTAGTCATCTGGACTCCAAAGAGCTTTTTTTTCAGTCATAATTGTGTAATAATATAATAACACCTAATGTGTATGCAAATAATCATTTATTTTTAAGATATATTTATTGATATAAGCTACTTATAGAAGGATTCAGTTCATACGTTATTTTGAAACCCATAAGACTGAAAGTCAGCTCTTTGCACCTCTGTTCTCCTGTGAGGGTTTTATCCTCCGACTCCATCAAAATCCTCCTCCGTTCACACCCTTATACTGACTTATTGCCGGCTGTAGTAATGGCGCTAGCTACTGATGTTGACTGACAGACGGCTAACACAACCAGCTCCGTGCATGTGTGTGTGTGCATACCTAAGGGCACAAACAACAACCTAAGGTGCAGGTTGTGCTAGCCAGACATCTGTTGTTAGTGGTGGAAGGTAAGTGAGTTTGACAGAGCTGAGATTGAACAGGAGGCATTCTGCCAGCCAGGTGAAGACAAAGGCTTCATCCCCAACGAAAACACACACATACACACACACACACACACACACACACATACACTCACAATCCTTTACAATCTTCACACATACAGTAGCCACTAGCCAGGCTACACTTTAGATGAGGCATGCCCCCATGTGGCAGGAGTCCTGAGGAGCTGGAAAATAAGCCTGTCGCATGATCCACTTTAATCTTCAGCAGTGCAGACAAACATACACCAGAAATAGAAGCACTTGCAGCTAAGTGGAAAAGAAAGGTAAAACATCCATCCGCATATTCAGTGACTGACTACAAGTAATGTACCTCCTCTCTTTATCTGTCCTTGTGTAGAATTTCAACCTTTTATCTGTTTTACGTGGAGAACTTTCAAGAAAAAAATAAGATAGAAAGTGTCTCCCATGAAGACCTCTTTTACCTCGAGACGAGTGAAATACTTAAAAACTGCAACAAAAGTATGTAAAACATGACCAACAAATGACGGTGGGTATCAAATCACAACAGACTAAATCAATGGAGACTCAAACGTTTTCAAATTCTTTAAATGGATCTGCTCACGATGCATTCAGCATTACTGAAAAAGAAAATGCAAACCATCACCCATGCTGTAACTGATTATTTTACATTACTGTAAACGATGTTTCATGAGATTCCAGTTTTTCGAGGATCGTGCCTTCTAGCCTGTGCTTCAGGCGGGTCCACCGACACCATCCTCCACCACTCAGCGGCCTATAACATCAGTCACAGCATTACACGCCATAAACGAGCCCTTCACGTAGCCAGCGGCAACCAGGAAGAGGGTTACATAAGCAAGGTAATTGAATGAATACCGCACCGTCTCTGTGTAAAGATAAGATCTCCTTTAAAAAATAAAAATAAAAATGTGTGACATATCTTTTCGAGTCTCCAAGAATAAAAACTTTCCCCTGATGCTTTTGACTGAGCGCACCATTATTTGTAACTAAAACAGAAACCTGACATGCTGCTGCTAGAGTATGCTGGCCTTGTCTCTCTTGTATAACAGGATAAAACGATTTCGCATCCCAAAAACTAAGAGTTTATCATCTCAAATGACAAAAGATGGACAGAGGACAACGAGAGGCTGCCGGTCGCCAAGAAAGTGTGTGTTCCTTGTGTGGTGGCCACCGCTGCTATCTGCTGTATGCCTGCAGCTACAGTGTGTTCCCTGTTTTATCACTCTCATCTAAATGAACCACACTCACAGCTGGAGAAAGGTGACCCGACTGCTAATCAACCACCAGAGCCTCGGTGCACCATGTGTCTGTGTCCCTTCGTGTATATTTGTACTGCAGGACAGTTATCCGCTCCGGCAGATGCTCGTATGTTCCGCCGTATGCAGGTCCTTACAATCTGTCTCTGAAACGATCTTAAAAATGCACTCTACAAGGAGCAAAAATTCCACTGCTCACTTTTCTGCCAGTCCTCCACTCCCTTTTTTTCCCTGCCTCTCTCCAGCTGAGTATTAAATTCAGCAACTGAGAAGGTGACCTGCGTGCTCTGCCATAAAGAGCAGGGGAGCGGAGGGGAGGGGGAGAAGGGGAGCCGAGTGGAGGCTGCTGGATCAGCAGAATCTGAGCGTTTAGAGACACACATATGTGTATGTGTGTGCACCCACTCTCTGGCTCTCTCTGGCACACACCCGCCCACACACACATATTGAACCCTCCTTCTCAGCGGTGAGGTGTCTGGGGAGCCCAAGGGCGAGCGTTCGGCTGTCACCCTCCCCCACCTCCTCCTCCTCCTCCTCCCTCCTCCTCCTCCCTCCTCCCGCCCCTCCCTCAACCCCTCGTTGTGAGCCGCACCCCAGAGCCACCACGCAGCAAGACACAGACCTGCTGCCAACTATCACTGCCACGCTATCACACATACACGCACACACGGGCACATGAACACAACATCTTTAACCCACACAAAAACACACCAACTCCCCATTTCACACAAAGCACTTTGATTCTAACACATAAATGTGCAAAAGCCCTCAGTCCCACTCTCTCAGCCTCCACTCTGTCAAATCTCTGCCTTCACACTAAACAGCTCCGTGGGGATTGGCAGGCAGGCGGGCAGAAAAGGAAATAAATATGTTTCCTGACGACAGCACAGTTTTCTGACAGCACTCTGGCACTGGGCTGGGCTGCTGTGCTCAGACGCAGGCAGAGGAATGCGTGAGCTGTAAGTGGATGCTGGTTCTAACAATCTTCTTCTGAGGCTGCTCACTAACTATCCAGGCTGGGACTTGAATGTCTGCGCATCAGGGAGGCCTTTTTTTTTTTTTTTCCACTTCCGGAGGAGAGTCCTCTGGCTATGGAACCACCGATGAACCGATTCATTACTATTACACACATCTTCAGGCAGTACAGACAACTATGAGACCAGTGCATACGTTAAGATTTAGATCTTTACACATGCAGAGAATTGATCATACTCAAAAACCACGAGGCTAGGAAAACATTTTATCAATCCTAATTATTGCATTTAGTTATATAATAAGGACTTAGCATTCTCTGCATTTGACCCATCCAAGAGAGCACAGTTGGAGCAGTGGGCAGCAATGCAAGGTGCAGTCCAGGGAGCGTTGGTGTGTTGGGTTTAAGGTGCCTCAGCCAAGCACGTACAAGGAAATTGTACCAGTGAACTCGCTGCCCCGAAGCTTCTCCTCTAATCATTAGTCCGCAGCATACCCAAGAAACACAAATATATACATATCATTTCAAATACATTAACTGAAATGTATGGTATATTCACTGTGTATAACAATTTAGTGATGCTTGCATAACTTAGTATTACATTTGCGGGAATCACAGTGTGATAATGTCTTTAGGGTCAGCTAAAGAGAACTCTCCCTTCCATTCCAGTCTCGTAATTAACAAGCTGGTAAGTCACAGGTAGGTATATTTAATTACTGTGTCCAAAGATCACAGTCAATAATCATTACAAGGCCACGCCGTCTGACACGCTAACACATGACCATTCATGTTAACTGCGTCCCCAAGTGCCGCTGCGAAGGACGCAAGTCTCTTCTTGTTTGCTGCGGGACAGCGGAGAAGAGCGGTTTGACTGAGTCTGCTAATTTCTCCAACCACGGTGACTCACTGATACTGTGTCGGGCCGAGAGACGGAGAGAAAGAGAGAGGGATGGAGGGGTGGAGATGGCAGATGGGTCGTGGAACGTTCGGGACAAGGCGGCAGCATCAAGGTTGTGTGTGTGTGTGCGTGTGTGGGTGTCATACAGGAAGGAAGTCCAAACAGCCAATGCAGTTTGCCCATCTAATCACATCAGTCAGAGAAGAAGAGACGGGGGGAGAGATGAGAGAGAGTGAGAGAGAGAGAGAGAGAGAGAGAGAGAGAGAGAGAGAGAGAGAGAGAGAGAGAGAGACCTCTGAGGACCAGATGTAATTTCAGAGCACCAAAAAAAAAAACAGCTTAAAATGGTCCTGATCACATTAGCTAGCCATCACAAAATAGGATTTCTGCACTGCCACAGTGAATGCCCATTACAAATTACTTAGGCACTGCAGACCCGTAACTCAATAGGCAGGGAAGGGCGGGGAGGGCGAGGAGGGCAAACAGAGGGGCAGAGATGGGGGATCGATACTTATCAGTAATAATTATATCCTTCCTCCCACTTCGCCATCCCTCCCTCTGCTCCTCACCCTGCACCCTTAGTAAAGCACATATCTTACATTAATCATCAGGAGATTTTGCTGCTCGATAAGATAATTAACATTATGGGGGGTAGGAAGTCCTGATGATGTGAGGCAGTGGTCCAGCACTAAGGCTGCCAGAAATGTCCCAGCCTTGAAAGTGCTGAAGGCAGCACACACAGGTAGTGTTTGACTACGGTTTACTGAGCAGCGGCCCGCTGGATTAAAACCACGCCACAGTCAGTGGAAAAGGAAGAAAAACTAAGAAAACTGAAAGGAAAACAAAACAATAAAATGTTTCTTTCTCCACCGTGTGGTATTTATCAGAGGCAAATAAAAACCTTGAGACATTCATCATAGCAGTCTATTTGGACCGTAGAAATCAACATTATGTAAAGCAGCTTGAAGCGCAGCAGGTAGATGGATGAAATGGAAAACAAATAAATCAACACGACGTAAAACAACATTGTTTGTCCTTTATCTGTACCTTTGTACCCTCTACCTGTTGTTGATGTTTCTGCTGCTACTGTAGTTGTTCGTGATTGGCCTGAGGTTGTGAGTTCACTCAATCAACCCATTTGTGCCTTGGACGGTAACAAATAAATATAGTTTTGAGGATGTTAAAAGTACCGTGTAGTGTTGTTTTGCAAGCTCAGATCAGGTTTCCTCAGGCCAGAGACATGAACACAAATGGTATTGATGATACACTAGAGCCTTCACCAGTGATGCAGTGCTTTCAGTCTTACTTGAAATCCAATGCTACTAGCCACAAAATATTGTGTGTTAAATTTTGACGTAGCAATTAAACCTTTGCTAATAGCTTAGCATTAATGTCCAAACAACTGCAATTAAACTACTCAACTAATTCCATTACAACTAAACAAGTAACTGTCAATTGGATGTATATTACATTCAGTTTTTTATTTGTTCCGTCTACTTGCACATACTTTCTTTCCCAAATTCCTGCAGTGAGTAGTGACAGGCGGACGACAGAACCAAAAATTAAGTAACACTGTAATACTGGCACTACATTTACATTAACAACACCAGCGATCAACTCGTCACCTTGTTGCACTGATGCATGGGTGTACTTCACTGCTGGGTGTCGCAACAGGTTCTACAGAGACAGGATCAAGAGTAAAAGGCAGTGAATGTCAACTCAACTGTTGACATCACAGTTTGAAAGCAACAATGACTACTGCGTCCAGCATAACCTCTGCTTGAAAAGGTTGTTTTACCGTCTATACTGGTGTGACGAAATATTTACCTGGTCTGAGAAACGGCCAAAGACACCATTGTCAATGAAAGATAAATGGCAGGATGGGGGATTAGCATGGAAGGAGGCTTAGGGACAAAGAAAAGGATATATACAGAAAAAGAAAAGAGCAGAACAAGGAGAGAGAGAATGCATTAACTGCATTTACGCCTGAGAGGAGACACTTTTTTTTTTTCTCCACTGGCCCGAGCAACACACAAAAACCAACTCCTTTGCCCACACAACCAAAAAAATAAAAAGCAAGCATCTCTGCAACATTAACACCGGACTTATTTGAGGTTAATTAGGAGAAGTGGTTTGGAACTAACTTCCTGGTGTTAAGCACTCTAGAGCAATCAGTGTCTGCTGAATGGCCCTGGGGCTGGAATTTAAATCTTACTGAAGCCAGAACTGTCCCTTGGAGTTTTTTTTTTTTTTCTGAGTTTCTTTTAATGGCATGCGCACACACGGTTAACATTGTGATACAAGCAGGTCAGTAGTTCAAACACTGCAACGGGATTGGAAAAGCTTGCTGAGAGACGGAATTAAGAACACTGTACGACCCTCTAACAACCGCTGTCAAGGTGCCCTTGAGCAAAGTTCTGTCAAAGTTGGGATTATCTCAGTGAGTGTAGGAAAGGAAAGGAAAGGAAAAGAGAGAGAAAGGAAGGAAAGGACAGGAAAGGACAGGAAAGGAAAGGAAAAGAGAGAGAAAGGAAGGAAAGGACAGGAAAGGAAAGGAAAGGAAAGGAAAGGAAAGGAAAGGAAAAGTCAACTGAAGTCTAGTTTGGGAAAGCGAATTTAAGATTACAAAGGCAGATACAAAAGGGAGTAAAATGACATTTTACAAGAAGAAGGCGCTCTCAGAAGTCCCTGGGTGGTTTAAATCCTCTCTTAACAACTCCCTAATGACCAGCTAGTCAAATAAGCAGCTCGCCGCTCCACAGGGCATTGCTAGAGCAAGAAGGCCACCGTTTTGACTGACAGCACACAGACACAGTCCACCATTGATCTTCAAGTCAGACGTGGGATTTGGGCTCTCAAGGCTAAATGGTAGTGACAGGGAAACCATCCATTATATATGATCGCTCCCTGTGGAGAATTAGTCTTCATATACTTCTGAAGATAAAAGGGAACATTGCCTGGAAGCACTTCTAATTGTTCTGCTCAGATGTAGACGAAAACGGACAATGGAGAGGAGCGCTGCCAATAAAGAAAGACTTATGACATTTAGAGGCCGTGACCTGTGTTGGCATGAACGGTAAATAAAGACAAATGAACCTTTCAAACATAGCGTGCCCTGCACACGCTCATACACTATATTACCAAAAGTATTCGCTCACCCATTCAAATGATCAGAATCAGGTGTTCTAATCACTTGGCCTGGCCCCAGGTGTATAAATTCAAGCACTCAGGCATGCAGACTGTGAAACAAGACATTTGTGAAAGAATGGGCCGCTCTCAGGAGCTCAGTGAATTCCAGCGTGGAACTGTCATAGGATGCCACTTGTGCAACAAATCCAGTCGTGAAATTTCCTCGCTCCTAAATATTCCACAGTCAACTGTCAGCTCTATTATAACAAAATGGAAGCGTTTGGGAACAACAGCAACTCAGCCACGAAGTGGTAGGCCACGTAAAGTGACGGAGAGGGGTCAGCGGATGCTGAAGCGCATAGTGCAAAGAGGTCGCCGACTTTCTGCACAGTCAATTGCTACAGAGCTACAAACTTCATGTGACCTTCAGATTAGCCCAAGTACAGTACACAGAGAGCTTCATGGAATGGGTTTCCATGGCCGAGCAGCTGCAGCCAAGCCACACATCACCAAGTGCAATGCAAGGCGTCGGATGCAATGGTGTAAAGCACGCCGCCACTGGCCTCTAGAGCAGTGGAGACGCGTTCTCTGGAGTGATGAATCACGCTTTTCCATCTGGCAATCTGATGGACGAGTCTGGGTTTGGAGGTTGCCAGGAGAACGGTACATTTCAGATTGCATTGTGCCAACTGTGAAATTTGGTGGAGGAGGAATTATGGTATGGGGTTGTTTTTCAGGAGCTGGGCTTGGCCCCTTAGTTCCAGTGAAAGGAACATTGAATGCTTCAGGATACCAAAACATTTTGGACAATTCCATGCTCCCAACCTTGTGGGAACAGTTTGGAGCGGGCCCCTTCCTCTTCCAACATGACTGTGCACCAGTGCACAAAGCAAGGTCCATAAAGACGTGGATGACAGAGTCTGGTGTGGATGAACTTGACTGGCCTGCACAGAGTCCTATATACCTGGACACACATGAGCAGCGTCAACCAAATACGACGAGGCACTCGCAAGAGAAGGTGTCTCCACTAGGTTCATTAGTCAGTGTGTTGTGTGGTAATAGCGTGGGACAGGTGATGGAGCAGGGTGTGATGATGCATCAACAACATCAGCCCTGGGTGGCGCCACCTGCAGAGGCAGCAGATGGCACACATGACTGGAGAGGAGCGACGCGTACTCACACAGACACACAAACTGCACACAGAGAGTAGCTGTTTACAGTGAATACAGTAAATGTAATTCAAGCCTATAATGTATACGATACAATTACATGCAAACACACAGAATCATTGTTTAATATATTGAACCCACAAACTACAGAATGTTAACGCCTCTAAAAAGGGTAGGTACTGTTTGCTGGGTAGACGTAGGTAGTACAGCTCACCCTTCTACTACCCCACCACCACCACACCACATGCTGCCTCAGTACATCCAAGGATCTTTTTTTATTATTATTATTGCAATGTTTCTTACACTTCTGGATTTCACAAATGATCTCATAAGGTTTCAAAGTTAAAGTTTAAATAGGCTCCAATATCATTTCATACAAACTATTAATGCCAGTATAAAATTGCTATTGCATAAGTTATCAATAGTCTTGTTCTAATGCACCACCATACCTGGAGTGAGACACGATAGAAAAATCCAATATGGTCTAAGTTTTGCACAAAGAATGAAGCGTAATTGCTGAAAATCTCAATCAATTCTCCCTCCCTGCCTCTCTCTCGCTCGTACTGGCTAAATGCTATCTTCGGCCATTCTTCCCCAGAACTAGTAATTTCATGTAATCACTGAAGTGATCAGGAGAAGGTATGCCAGTGCTCAGTCAAATATCAGCTATCTCAATCACGGCAGCAGCGTTGCCTTCAGGAGAGCAGGAAAGGTGTGTCTGGAGGCCGGACGTGACATTTGGTTGGCTGGAATTAGCATAATCACTCTGATGGGGAGCCAATCATGGCAATTGCTGCAACAATACCACTGATTAATGCTGTGGGAAAAACCTCATCGTTATAATCAAGTTGCTGAGAGCTACTGTACTTTCTGTTTTACTGCACACACCACACACACACACCATTCACCCTCTGTACTCCTAGCATGGAGCTAATCATGTGTTGCATTGCAATATTACTACCAAATACAGCCAGCTTTATTAATGTGTGTCATTTACAAGCCAAACTGAACACATTTCCGCATTGATAACGTAATATTTAACCAAAAGCCAGTTGTACATTTACTCTCAGGTACAGCAAGGAAACTGGATTGTGTCTGTTTGTCTATTTTTTAGATTAATTATAGTGAGTTATATCCTAAAACTAAAAAAACACTAAGTGAAATATTAACAATACGATTTCTGCAGTGCAACGATGACAGGCACAGCCATGACAGGTAATGAAAAGGCGAGACCTTTGAACCGCAGTCATAATGATATAATGACCTTCACATTCCCGAGTGCCAGATCAAAGCCATGAGCAGCTCATCAGAAATGTATACTGCGGCAACTGGAGCTTAACCAACCACAGCGGAGGAGAGAGCAAGAGAGGCAGACAGCAATCGTGCAGAGCAGACCATTTCATTTCTCCAGCACCTTCCCTTTGTTGTAAATAAAACATTATTTCAGATGTTCAATTAAGATAAGTACCCTTAATTTAAGACCTCAGTCAATGTGCTGCCATCATTATTCAGCCCACAGAGCGCCTGGGCCTCAGCTCCAGCTCTGGACTAGAACACAATCACTCAGGGGCCTCGGCGAGCAGGGGAAATCGCAGTCAATTTCTGGAGCACTCATTTGCTTAACAAGGGGGAAATCTGATAGGGAGAGGAGAGGAGAGGAGAGGAGAGGAGAGGAGAGGAGAGGAGAGGAGAGGAGAGGAGAGGAGAGGCTCTATATTTAAAAGAGAACATCTGTATAAAGTTAATGCGTCCATGTACTTTAAGATCCTAACCTGACCATTGCAATCGCGAAAATGCAACCCCGTAAACAACTTCCAGGGCACATATGTCAAGTCCTTGACAGTGTAAAAAGCTTCTGAGCTCTCATCTGATTGTGTGAGGACTTTGTTTGTACTTCGTTACAGCGCTGATACAAGATTAGATAAACAATGCGCTATCTGTCCCCTGCATCTGTTTGACTCTGCAAAGTGCATTTTCCAATTCCACTGATGACCTTCGCAGAGGACAGAGGTTGGCAGACACTAGAACTCAAGAGGAGGTAAAGTGAAGGACAAACCTATAGGAGAACACACGCATTAAAGGCATTCGTGAGAACACACCTGCGTGCATTCATGCAGGAAAAGCCTCCGATCACACAGAGGAAATTCTGTGGAAGGGGAGGGAATGAATAAAAAAGGTCAAACAAGCAGAATTATTTAATAGCGGCCGCAGCATGAAACAGAAAACACCCACCAAAAACAGGATGGTATACAGAAGTATACAGAATCTGCTCATTGTATGTTTCATTAAATAAACGTGGGCCTGTTTCTCATTGAAATGCACTATCCATCAGTTTAATTCCTCCCTGAAGCGTAACAGCGAGCTCTTGTACCTCCGGAGGCTGGAAAAAAGTGAACGCTCTGAGGGTCTGTAGCGGATCTAAGAGCCATGGTCACCGGAACCAAATTGTCCTAATATAGCTTTCCTTTGCCTCCCTCTGCATGGCTCTGCTCCATCGTATCCGTCTAGCATCACAGATATGGAGGCTGCCACCCAACTGACACACAGATAGATGACCTTGATCGGGAATAAATAGCAGCAGAGAGGTGGGGTCGTGTTGCCATTATTTTGGCTCAGTCCTGACTACGTGTGTATCTGTATCACGGGAAAAAACACTCCCGAAGTCAATCAGTCAGTTTGCACCATCTGGTCAAGTTAAAACAGATAACATCCACAGCAGGGTTGCGCGCACAAGTGTACTGTAGCGCTGCAAAAGAAACGGAGAAACTTGCAAGATCTCGCACATCTATTCCTAGCCAGAGCTTCTCACCTTCTCTGCTCCAGTTAGTGTTAATTAGCAACCTCATTAGCAAGGAGTCATGTGAACGCACTCGGAGCATTCATCTTCCACTAGTTCTCATTTTGTTGAGGGGGAAGATTAACAGAGTGGTGGTTAGGAGGAAAATAAATGAAAACAATTCCCTAAATGTTTTAAAGTAACAGAGAAAGAAAAGTAATTAACTTAGACCGTGCTCGCGGATTCCATTTGGCTTTGTGTACGACATAAACATTAGATGAACTTTGGACGGCACCTGTAAAAGGTATCTCAAACACGCCTTTAAATTCCTGAGACAAAACAACAAGAGTTGATGTTAGGAGATGAGAGAGATGAACAGAGAGAGAGAGAGAGAGAGAGAGTAAGGGCCACTGACAGTGATAGAAGCTGCCCTGGCCTCTCCCCCAGCCTCTTGAGTGGCAGGGTCTGTGCCAGCCTGTCAGCCTGTCTGTCATCACCATTGCTTAGTATTCTCCTTAAGACCATCTGCCTACTCATTATACACAAGCTCTTGTTCTGGACTGACATGTTTTCTTTACATCGACATTTTCATTGCCGCTAAAACGTCCCCTTCTCCCCTCTCCCACCCGCCCCGCCCGAAGAACGAGAGGGCGGTAAGCCTGCCCACGAGGCACACTTTGAGGTGGACTAATATTTCATAAGAAACTTTCTTTATCCTGGGTGATGCTGTGATATGATATGGACAAAGAAAACAAATGACCACAATGTGTTTTATCACAGTGACAAAAAAACCCAAAAAAAACACAACAACAGCGCTGATACAGTAACACGTCTACCTGGTACTCGGGGCCATTCTTCTCATATCTCAATTGCTTTCACAACCAACTTTAATTTCCTCTAAAAGACAACATTATCAGAAGCCAAGGTTAAAGGAACGAGCCAATTTAATAACGATCTTAGCCACGCTATCTTGCCGAATGGAGGAAGCAGCCAGCCAAAACAAGATCAAGAAAAAGTGCTGTTAGGACTGCAGTGTCACTGTGTCTTTGGTGAGGTATGGGAGTTTAAGAAAGATGCATGGCCAATAGAAAACAGCATTACTGGTGAATCTGTCATAATTGGGGAAAATATATTTTGGGAAGGGAGAAAAAAAAGGTTGCTATAGGTGAGAGTAAAACAGTAGAAGAAGATTGTCTTTTGACTTTTTAGTATTTACAAAAGAAAAGCCACCAGCCTGAGATGGATGTAGTGTTCAGAAGCCGCTTACACCTACCAGGATTGCCCAACCCTGTTATAAAGAAACGGAAATTCGCCTCCTGTAATTTGGTGCAAACATTGTTTCCTGTAATAATACGCTGCTGGGTGGGAATATTCCCACAGAGCGTGTGCTTTCATGTATCCTATTCCATGTTATCTGTCAACTTTTCAAAGAGAGCACGGCTGTCAGTGGTGCGAAAGACCCCCTTGCTCAGTGTGTCACTCTCATTATAAGCCTAAAAAACAAGACAGATATTCAATTTAGATAAGTCCCCAGACCATGCTTGCCTCGTCTACATGAGACAATGCTCTATTTCTTTCGACCATGCTCCACAGAACATGGATGCCACATTGTCCCTCACTCCGACAGGGCCAAGCAGAGGAAATTTCCAATTATGGATCGAAAAGGACGCTGAGGAGAAAAGCAATGGAGAGAGCGAGAGAGAGAATAAAGACCGCGGAGGTACCATTAAAGGGAGTCTCTCCTTTTGTTGGCTCCCTGTGTAGCTTTATATTTATCTAAACTCTGACAGAAAAGTTGATTTCCTTGGAGTGTGGGGCAACTCGCAGTAGCAAAGCAGGAAGTGTGTGTGAGAGAGAGAGAGAGATGGTGAGACTGGAGAGAGCCGGAGAAAATGACAGCAAGCAAAACAAATTGTATCGACAGCCAGAAATAGAGAGGAACGCATCACGGAGAGTCCTGAGTTCTTTCTCCAGACCTCCTGCGGAGAAGGATAATAATTAGGCATGAGGAGAAATCCAGATTGTTTGAGTACAAAGAAATACAGCAATAGGCCTGTTACTGAGATCCAAGCTAATAATGGAACAGTCTCCATTCATCAATCTTCATGTTTGAATGCTTATCATTTTATGAGAACATTATAATGACAACAGGAATTCAAATGAGGATAACACATTTCAGTGTAATTACAGACAGCTAGTATGTCTGTGTAATTTATATTTTTGATTTATGTTAGCTCACCTGAAAAGTGTGCGATTAAATATATAATGCAGGCTTTGTCTTTGCTGTTCATTACATGTATGTACTCGGTCGCTGCATATTGTGAGAATATTAGCAACAGTTTTTTTGCTTTGTAAAATATTTTGCAAAATCATAGATCATCTATCTGAATTTGTCTCCTCTGATAACAGCCTGTTATCAAATCATGCGAACACAGGCTCACACAAAACATATCCTTCCCAAAACAAGCTGTTCGGCTCGCAGTAATGAAAAGGGAGTCAACTGCCTTCAGGTGCTGCCGTGCTGATGTGTGTTGGCAGGCGCTGCCTTCGCCGGTGTAGAAAAACACAGAGAAATCTGCTCTGCTGTCCTGCCTCTCTCAACCATGGAGGACAGCGGAGGCTGACTGACAGGATTTGGAGCAGCGTCTGAGATCCGCAGCCAAGACCCAGACCACAGCAGCCTGCGCCTCTGAGAGAGGGAGAGAGGTGGCTCTTCACACTCCACCAGGCCCAGATGAGCCACGGATTCTGTCAGCACCAGATGCACAGTTTGTCTGAAAGTGCATTCTGGTGGATGTGGGTGTGCGTGCCCGTTAAAAGTGAATTTTCTACCTTATCTATGCTACTCCCATCGCTGTAGCTGCTGACACATTCCACCTGCGTGGCTGATGCAGATTTAGGCTACATGGAACATGATTATACCCTAATCTCACCACATAAATAGAGGAACCATGTGGACAGGTGTTAGCAGCAGATCATATTACTCACTGACTCTTTGGGGTGCCTCGGAGCACTGGAACAGCCATGAATATTTCCTCAAGCTAATCGGGGTGCCATTAATATTCACTGAGTGTGCTGTGATTTACAATGCGAAAGACCATCACAATATTCATCAGGGAGTGCACACCGTTCCCCTGGTGGACAAGCTATAGTCAACATTTTGGCATCTCGGACAATTCACAGGGCAAATTCTGGACGAGATCAAACTTGAATATTCAATCCACCTGACCTACTGTACAGAATAAACATGCGTTATGTGGCTTTCTATATCTGCTGTCATAAACCTTATGAACAGACGCTTGTTATGCAAGGTTTAGCTAGCTCCCTGTCACTGGAGGGAGGTTTGAATATAGGGCACCAAACCAACGTGGAGATTTCAGAGTCTCATAAGGGACCCTTCATCAATATTCATGAAGGATTCCTGGGCTTCCCTACTGTATGGCAAAGCCTGTGTTAATATTTATAAGGTTAGGATTGTGCTCCGTCCTGCTGGTGGAGAGCAGCTCAGACTAAGCTCCAACAAAAAGGGAGATGCTGAATTTTCAGGACCATGGAGAGTTCTGTGTGAGCGCGTGTGAGCGCAGGCGTAAGATGATTTAAAGTTGCATAATGTTAACACAGCTGATTTAGAAAGGTAACCCAAGAACTATTTACCAAATCGCAAAACAGCTTGTCAAGGTTCTTCTTTAAGAAGTTAGCGCAAAAGAATAATCTTCTCTGCAAAGGGAGCACCACAGCTATCTTCACACCTAATAACGGATACTTACTTTGGTAGTTTTGACGTGAATCTACAGTGCATGCTCAGGTAAACTATTAAAAAAATAAATAAAGAGAACTCGTGATGACTCTAGCTATTTATGGCTGCGTTCACACAGGGATGTGTTGCTTTGGAGAAACACATTTGAACTCTGCGTAATTCAGCGAAAACAAGCAAACCCCAAGCATGTAGACAGGATGTGGGAACATTTTGATCATTCTGATTCAAATTCATCATTCTGTTTGTGTGCTGTGAGACGGGGAAAAATGCTGAGAAAAAAAAATAACACTTTGAGGTTAAATTCAAAGGTTGATATGGTACTAATTTAGAAGGTTTTGTCACTATTTTATGTTTAAGTAAAGAAAAAAAAAATGAGCAAGACTAAACTTCTTCTAAACTGAGCTAAAACAAATTTGACACAGCAGGTTGCTAAAATAAAACACAGATTGCAACATCAGCAGCCAAAAGAATCAAAGTTTACACTGAAATAAATTAGTTACAAAAGAGCACGTCTTCAGCACATATGCAGACTCCGAGAGACAAACAGCTTCCCTCTGACTGAAAGAGGCAGTTTTACAAACTATGAATTGGAAGTAGTCAAAGTGCAGCGGCGGCTACAGCAGCAGAAACACAGGCTCAGCAGAAGGGAGCAGCAGAAGTCCCAGCATTGCACAACACAGATAGCTTTATCAGGACAATAGAGACAGCAACAGAGCAGCATATAGCGCACAAGCCAACAACATCAAGTCTGCTAACAAGTGGGCCAACTGGCCAACAAGCCAGCCAGAGAAGCAGAGACACAAACTGCAGAGGGAGCCAATCAAGCATGAAGTCTGGAGCCCTTCCTTCTGCCTGACCTTACAACTTATCCTGGGCCAACCACTAGTTGAGTATCAAGATAAAAAAGCAAAATGCAGCAGTTAAAACTTATTGATTCCACTGGGGGAAAAAATGGCTTTGACTTTAAGTTTGCCTAAGGCTGAGTGTCCCATGTTCTTGCATGAACTCAGTTGATTCAAGAAACTATTCAGACCTCGTGTTTTGGCCCCCTGCTCCACACGCCCCTCACATACACACATTCATATGTAAACACCCAGAGACAGGCTGTTCCCCTCTGAGTGAGTGCAGCAGAGCGCAAGCTGCTTAATAACTGGCAATGATGGGCTGCTCGGTCCCAGTCAGAGACCAACCTGAAGCGCTCTGCCCAGGACGTCAACTCTACTCACATCAATTACCACTGACTGCTAGCCTGCCTGCACCGCGGCACTGACTGACAGCTAGATAGCACTCTCACTACTGTGAGCTATGGTGACTTTGGGTTTAGGTTTGCGGTCGTCACAATGTCAAACACCTGCTCCCACAAGTGTCAAGCAGGCACTCAGCTTCAGAGGACATTCTTCAGACCCTGTTAACCGTGGGTACGGCATACAAGGAAAAAGGACTAAGAGGGTTACAAAGGGAGGATGAACTTAAGCAAGTGGTGGTTTAACCAAGAAACAGACATGAGGAGAGAAGAGAGAAGCAGGGAAGGACACTGTTTTTGGTTAATTGTGAAGATAAAACTGTTCTCTGTTTAAAAGCCATAAGCCGATAATGCCAATAGTGAGAAATTAGAGGCTGGGAGTAATATATATTCCCAGGTACAGAAGCTCACATGCTTAGCTTTGTAACCCACAGCCTATGTCAGTTATTGCTCTGATAGATTGGCAACCAAGGCATTTAAATCACTAACCTAAGAATGTCAGTGATGGTCAAAATCACTTGTGATTTCAATTTGAAATCGAGTCATTGTTCAGGTCTATCTCCTTCCTTTCCTGAATTATTCTTAAACCTGTTTCAATCCTCTCAAAACTGATGTAACACAAAATCATCACCAAGTCATTGTCCACATAGGTGGATACAATTCCACTGGAGCAGGAGCGAGTCTTGGCAGATAAACTATGAGTCACCCTGACTAATTCATCACCAACAAGAAGATCAGCCAGCCCATAATAACCCCCTCAAAAAAGAAGTTCCTCCCTTGAGACGAACTGTCAAGCCCATGGTAGAAAGAGGTGCAAAGTATTGAGTGAAGCTCCAAGTTGAATCAAGCTGATCTCAGGTTCTCATTTATTCATAATAACATGTAACTGGTCGATAAATTCACGGATTTGTTTCAAAGAGCAACGGGAAGACAGAGGAGTTTCTCAGAGTACAGAGCACACACTCATAGAACTGGGGTTACATCACTAAATACAAATGATTTTTGCTTTTACTGATGAATTCAATGTACCGCCACAGACGACACAAATGTTGACTTCAACAGGACTTGACTATGTGTTATAGTAAGAAGACTGGCCAGCAGCAATAAAACAATATTTGGCATATTCGAAACACCAAACAACATCAAACAGTGCAGTTGCTGAAAGGTAATCCCACACATCTCAGTCTTTATCTGACTGAGGTTCCCGTGGTCAGCAAAATCTTGGTGATTAACTATTTCTGACTCCACTTCTTATGCCTGTATCTTTTCTATGTCAGTCACCTGGTGCAGTCTATCATCTGATTTATGACTGTGAAGTAGCTTGTCTTGTCAGTGACATTAACATCAGTTCAACCAGCCAGAGTGGACAGATGACAACCTTCTAAATTAGGGGCTGTCGGATATCATTAACATTATCCAACCTGACTTTGCTGGCACATTGTCATTATTGCCATTATTAGGAGTCTGTCTTGAATACATATTATTTGTATAATATCAGGGCGGCACGCTGGCGATTAGCACTGATGCCTCACAGCAAGAAAGTTCTGGGTTTGAATCCATCGGCCGACTGGGGCCTTTCTGTGTGGAGTTTGCATGTTCTCCCTGTGTCAGTGTGGGTTCTCTCTGGGTACTCCAGCTTCCTCCCAACATCGAAAGACATGCTCGTTGGGTTAACTGGTGATTCTAAATTGGCTGTAGGTGTGAGTGAGTGTGATTGGTTGTCTGTCTTTCTGTGTTAGCCCTGTGATAGACTCTCGGCCAATATCAGCTGGGATAGGCCTCAGCCCCCCGCGACCCTCCAGGACATGTGGTTACATAAAATTATAATGGTAATGATTAAAGGACACTTCCAATGTGTCAGGCCATGAAATGATAGCTGTCCATACCAGCTCTCTGTTTAGTTCTAACTGTTTTCCATGAATTGTAAGAACTTTTATGCTAATCTACACACAACACAAGGACCTACCCGCTGGTAACATTTGATTTGATGCCACCAGAGACGTGGGTGAAGGATTTGATAAGTCATGATATCTACATTGTATGGGTACGTAAAGCTGAGCAGCGTTAAGACCACATAAGGCCCTATATCCCTGGAGCTGAGCCTCCTGTTTCTGACAACCCAGTAATTATCAACCATAGACCAGTCAACAGTAACAAAAAGAACTCTCTAAGAAATGTAAATGAAAAAAAAAAAAAATACGTGCTCCAAGCAAAAACACTTTTTAATGCGAGATCTCCATCCAGCAAGGCCTTTATTTTAAATGATTTTATCCCTTCAGATAATCTAGATTTTCCCTGGCTGCTAGCTTATAGTATATATAGTAAGCTTGTTGAGCTGTGTCCCCCCAACCATGGGTGTTTTAACCATCTGAATAGGCCACCGGGCGTGGAGGTGGCCTATTCAGTGTTTTAAGAGACTCACTTATAAACTCTATGGTCCTCATCCAATTTTATTTGCTATTATCTTCCGTCCTCCAACAGGAAATATTTTAACAGAGTTTTTGCAGTGATTTTAATATCCATGTTGATGACTCTACTACTTCCTATGCTACTAACTTCCTAACCATCACATCTTTTTTTAATGTAGATGTGTGTGGTCAGACACATGGACACATCCTGGACCTTGTGTTTTCTTTGGGTATGAAAACAACTGTCACAGACCTGACTGATCTAACTGCATCTGACCACAGATGTACAGCTCCGTCTCACATTGCAGTTTTAGTTCTCGATTCCCAGTAACCAAAGCGGTCCTTAATTCAGCTCATTCTTTGACAACCTTTACCTCAGTTCTTCCAATGACTCCAACACAAATGACTAATCAGTTCAACTCTATCTGTTTTTCTTCTCTAAACTCTGTTGCACTACTGAAGTTTAGAGCCATGTCATCAGTCAAAAGACATCCCTGGATAACTGAGCAAATCTGCGGTCGCAAAAAGGAAAGCAGAAAAGCAGAGCATGGTGGAAGAAATCTGGTCTGGCTGTTCATTTTAATCTCATGAAGGACGCATAATTGCAATTCAATAAAATGGTTAAGGAAGCAGCATGAGCCTCTTTCTCCAGTTTCATCTCGGTCCACCATCGCAACTCACAGGTTTTATTTAAAAACAGTGGATCTGCTGGTAAACCCCACCCCTGCAGGTGGCCCAGCTGAAAGTGACACAGACTGTGAAATGTTATTTTATCGATAAAGTGAATGCTATATGAAGCTCTATCGTTCCAAACCCTACACACCTAGAGATCACACATCCTCAGCCTCATACTTTTAATTGGTTTTACCCCCATTACAATACTTTTAGAAACCGTATCACATATGAGAGTGACATCCAACCCTCTAGATGTGATACCTCCAACGTTTTTATATAAGGTTGTAAGTTCTGTTGGGCCCTCCCTGGTGTCATTTTTAACAGTTCTTCATCTACTGGCTAAGTCTCTGATTACTTTACAACTGCATATGTGAACCCATTGTTAAACAAAAACAGGACTGGATCCCTCACAACCTGAAAAACTACAGACCCATTTCCAAGCTGAGTTTTGAGTTTCATATTACGAAGACAGTTCAAACGAGGAACATTTCCAAGATCTGGTCCATTTTATATTTTTAAAGACACAGATACTATATTACATGCTTTTATTTCATCATGTCTGGATTACCGCAACAGCCTTTTTACCTGTCTGAGCACTAAAGCAATTTCACGACTGCAGACAGTCTAAAACTCAGCAGCCATGCTTTTAACCAGACCCAGGAAAGGGGATCATCAGCAGACCTCCACTGGCTCCCAGTATGTTTTAGAATTGATTTTAAGGTCTTATTGATCACTTTTAAAGCGCCTCATGGCTGTGCCCCAGGCTACCTCGCTGACCCTTTAGCACCATACAGGCCAGAACATACCTTGAGATCTTTGGGGAGAGGTCTACTTTCTGTTCCAGGGGCCTGGCTAAAAACAAAAGATGACTGGGCATTCACAGTCAGGGCTCCACAGCTGTGCAGTCATCTCCCCCAATGCTACGTAAAACATACTTTTATCAAAGAGCCTTTCTTGGTTTGACTTACAGTAGGTTTTAAGTGAGTTTTAATTATGTTCTTAACAATTCTTAACTGTGTGGTGCTGTGTTTTTCTTTAACTGTTCTAACTTTTATAGATTTATGTGCCTGTTTTCAAATTGTAAATTTGTTTTTTAATGTTTTTGTGAAGGACTTTGTAAAGCTGAGTTAAAAAGTGCTATACAAATAAAGATTATTATATTATTATTATTATTATCTTTCTAGCTTTATCAAAAGAAAAACAAATATATGTATACATTTCCTAATTAGAGCAAAGCCAAGAATAGGAAATGTAAACTATTATCTGTCTATCCATACATTAATACAGCTTAGGCTTCTTTAGC
This sequence comes from Planiliza haematocheilus, assembly GCA_005024645.1. Classification (NCBI taxonomy): domain Eukaryota; kingdom Metazoa; phylum Chordata; class Actinopteri; order Mugiliformes; family Mugilidae; genus Planiliza; species Planiliza haematocheilus. The sequence goes on from SRSE01000509.1 coordinate 3,730,179, forward strand.
CAAGGGCCTCCAAAAACTATTAAAAACACATTTAATAAATGATATCAATGCATCTGGGAAAACATTACTTCATTATACCGAACACGGCCTGTGTAGTTTATAAACAGCTCTGCAACTACAATAATCTCTGTCGGGTAGCTCTTGGGCAAACATCACTGTACATCCTCAAAGATGCAGTTGTGTGTTTATACTGTTTCACTAGTTTCTATAGAAGGAAATGCAGTATTATGTTTACTACATAGAACTGCTCTAGCTATTATTACAAGGAGTATTCTTTACAAACCTAATCAGGCACATGTATAGGAAAAGAATACTAACACATAAACAACAAATCAAATGTACCAATGGCTTGGTTTCAATCAGTCTTCATCAGGAAATACTTGACCTTTGTCAAGAAATGAACAATGAAGGTGACCAAAACCTAGGCAGTTAATAAATCCACCTGTCGTGTAGACAGTGTGAAGAAGTCGATTTTCTGTTTTGAGCTTTGGATAAAGCAGTTTTTTTTTTCCATTGTACGCTTATGAAAGGGATTCCTGTGGGTTTGAAGATAATGATTAGATAAGCCAGACCTTGGTCTGCATGTTCTGCTGCTATTGTTCTTGCAGCGCCTCAATAAGACAGTTCAGTTCAGTAGGGATTTCCACAAGGTCCATGTTGATCACATCTGGCCCTGCTCTGGCACAGGCCCTTTATGATAGAGAGCAGGAGGGTCTCCCATCTCTCTAGACTCTAATATACAAGACCTGCTCCTTTTGAAATTGACTGTGACCTCTGCCACACTTGCAATGGACTAGTGCTCTCAACTGTATGGGATTTCTGATCTCTCGCCGCCGTTCTCGCTGCTCTCTTATCAGCCACGTTCTATTTTTCTGCTGGGATATTAAAGTGTGCACAGTGACAGTGGCACACTCATGAACTTACTAGTTACACAGATGCACATGCACGTACATACACATAGAAACTCACACAGATGTCAACAGACACACTAGAAAACACCATTTCAGTCGATATAAATACCTATGGATATAGATACCTATTATAAGGGAACGCAATATTAAAATCCCACTTTGCATTATAAAGTGACGTTCATTTGCGCATGAATTCACGCATCCAGATTGTAATTAATTATAGTGCACACACAAATGCTCACATTTGAGCATACTGTGCAGATTTATGCACCGCACGCAAACTGGCGTCAACTTCTGTTCCAGTTTTTGTGTGTACTCCGAAATGCCAGACATTGTGTGTGTGTTTTCATTTCTGTCAATATCTGTGTAGCTAAAGGTAGGGTTTGCACCAGTGTGTGTGTGTGTGTGTTTGTGAGTGGATGCGTGCGTGTGTGTGTGTGTGTGTTGTATGGGGGGTAATAAATCATGATCTGAATGTGGACATGGCTGGGTATGAAACCTCACGCTCTTGCTGCCACCTCAGGCAACTGCTGCCCTATACCAGCCAACCACCGTCACATTTCACATGCGCTCTAATCAACAGGGGAAAGTGCAAATGGATTAATATAGTTAGACGGCTAATGCCACAGATTACGGGTGCACAGCAGCCTAATATGAAATGTATGTGTTGCTCCAGGAACATGATTGGAAAAGCTGTTGATAGATAGAATGTTCTATTAAAAACCAGCCAATGTTATCAGGATTTACAGCCTGACACTGGCCTACAATATGACTGCACAAGACACGGGCAAGACGGCAGGTCTTTCTTCAAATGAGCTCCTACACTACAGCATGTGCAAATGTCAAAAAGCAGTTACTTTCCTATTCAGACTCTATGGCCGTTAAGGTCTGTGATTACAGCTACTTTTATGCATGCACTGTGCATTTGAGTGCCTTTCCTCTTGAAACGCAACAAGCAAACAAAGAAAAGAGTGCTCCGTTGTGTACCTGCTCTGCCTCTAGGAGACATGCAGATGCTTTGTGTAAAGAGCTGAGCAGATTAGCGCTTCATTACCATGGTAGATTGTTTAACGAAGACACTAAGGGAACAGAGCGGCATCTGGATTATGACCAAGCCATGTTTTCCATTTAGACAGGATTATTACTTCAGACTGCACACCTCGCACTGGGAATATGACTTAAAACTAAAGAAAACAGCCATCAGCCAATCATCTTGCACTGCCTCCGCTCCCTTCTATTTGAGGTCTGCATTGACGGGAAGCGTCGGCATCTGCCAGCAACGTGAAAGTTAAACAACTTGTAGTTTGTATTTCTGAGAATTTGTTGAATAGGAGGAATATATAGCATTTACATACAAAAATAAATATGCATACATCCATCATCCATCTGCCAAAGGAGGTACTGACTTAAGACAAAGCAGATTTCTGTTTTCAGGGAATTCGAATCTGTAAAATATGTTCTATTCTCAGAGATGTCCAAACTTTTGGATGCACTTTTGATCTTCCATATGCTGCCACAACTTACAGTGCACATCACACAGATTCGTGACAGCCCCAAACAATCTCTAAATTCTACTGCCGTAGATTTGTGTGCCTCGCTTTGACGTTGGATGAGTGCCGTTCTCTGAAAAGAACCTGTGAGCAAAATACATTAAGCAACAACATGCCTCTCTGGATGCGCCATAAAGTGGCTTTATTGTATTTTGAGCAAAGAGAGGAAATGAGAATAGAGATGAGGTCCAAAGGCAGTGACAGGAAATGAGTTCTGTTTGTCCTCTGTGGCACCAGGTACTTCATCAAAGCCGTGTATGTCAGCGATATATTGTATATGTTACAGCGCCTCTGAGCACTCGGGAAACATGTGCATAACTACGAGACAACCTGACATGACAGCGAAAGGCGTGTAATTATCCTCGTCCTCACTGGGGCCCCATCAGAGACACAATGGATCAGACACATCCACACAGACGTATACATATGCGATCAGGAGCCTGCATATGAATACCTAAATATATATATATATATATATATATGCGTACATCCATGTGCTTTTAACACTGACATCCCATTCAGTAACCTCACAGTTCTTAATGTTGTAACCTTGAGGAGACATCCCTTATTCAACATTTCTTCAATAGATCTTTTTTATTTCTAAAGCATGCAACACTTTCTCACCCTAATGTTTTTTCAGCAAAACCACAAGGCCTCACATAGTTTATATTATTTTATTTTCTTAACGTGTGAGTGTCTATCCGTGCGTGATACAGTCTGTTTTTACTCTCCTTCCCATTCTCCTTTCATCCTCTATGGTGCGTGTCTCAGAGGACAGAAAAGGGAGAGGGAGATTGCAGTGTTTAAAGTGGGCCGTCAGTCGGTCTCCCTGGAGTTTCCTATCCTGTAGGAATCTCATTATCAACAACCACTGGCACATCAGAGACAAGGGATGCAAGTGCATTTTATGTTATGTGCACACGCGGAACAGTGTGTGTATAGTGTGCGTCGATGAGTACGACAAAGGGAGTGACAAAAAAAGAAAGAAAGGAAGAGAGGAAGAATCCGCAAACACACAAGAGGCCATCATTTTGTATAACATGTCTGCACGGAGGCATTTTACTCATTATGAATGCTGCTCTGTCTCAAAGCTTCTACTAGAGCGACTACACTGTAGCTTTATATGGAGCTACTCCACTGTGCCGGGCAAAAGCTGAGAACTGGATCTTTGGTTGTCTTCTTAACTCAAGAAACCAGCCGCAGATCACTCACACTGCGCTGTCCATCACAACAAGTTGACGACACAGCTGTATCCCATAGATGATCACCATACCCAATGTATCTGAATAAAAGAAATTCAGCTTTTAAATAAATTGCTCTTTGTTTCCCTTCATAACTAACAAGCAGGCCGTCCCACCTTTTATTTTGGTGGTGCTTTAAGTATGACACTAGCTTGATGTGGCAGAGTATTAATAAATATTTATGACTGAACTGATTAAACAGAGCTTATTATTTGTTGCTTTGTTAAGGATTGTCAGCTTCTCAACTTAATTGAGCTTAATTTAAAATTGTAAAAAGCAAAAAAAATAAATAAAGCAGCAGGTTATGTGCATGTGTGTGTAGTAAGCTAATGTCGCTTTGAGCAGGACTGGCTAATAACAATTAAAGACAATGCCACAGTGAATTCATATTTAACTTATACACCAAAGTCTTTACTAAGCTTTATCCAACATATGAAGTATTACTTCTTCAGACAGACCTATGTGAGATTGATGCTGTTCCCCTTGAACAATGTTAAAGTTAGTAAGTTTTTTGATCCAGAAAAACAACAGACCCAGCCGATTTCTATTTCAGTTATCGACTGTCCCTTGTAAACCTGCTTACCTCATGATAAATCCAATCAAACTTTACGTGCAAAAAGCAAAAATGTTGAAAGAATCCGATACTAAAATGCAGCTAAAATTTACAGTACGCTTCTTGTCTCTGTTTTATCCTTCATTTTAATCTCATTAGACGCTAATTGCCTCTCTAACAGTTAATTACATCTGACCCAGCTGTTTCTACAGACAGCTAGCAATGCTAACCGCTGGAAATCCAGACGGCTAGTCGGTTTACCCCAAGCTGCAGCGGCAATCCTTGTATGTTTCCTCTCTACCATAACAGGATTATTGGACTTCCAGTCAATAGTAAGCAGATTAGACCGAGCTACGTGTGTCAGCAGACACCACACAAACACACCAGCGGCTTTAATCCCACTAAATACACACACTGCCTGAAATATGCCATATACAGTATATAGAAGAAAGAATTTAAACATATTTAGTAGAAAAGGGCAGAACGTACGTGCTTTACAACTTTACAATCCTGTATTTTTGCAGCACAGTGATTATTTCAGAGGTGAAAGTCAGAAAGTGTTCAGATGAAAAGCATTTTTATATGCAAGGTTATATACTGTATATTCCTCTGTTTATTGCATGTTATCATTTTTTTTAATAAACTCAAAGATTGAGGAATAAACTATGGCACATTCAGGAGTAATAATTGTTTGCTGACATATTGCTGCTATTTCTTAAGCTTGAAAATGTGCACAGGAAGCGGTTTAATCTAGAAATGTCTTTTTTTAAATTGTGCAAACAGTACAGGTCATTTCTCTAAACATTGCTTGACATGGTTTCTGCAGGATGGGAAGCGCAAAACTGCAACGTCCTCGAAAATACCACAATGGCAATGATTTGGGTTGTGGCCTGGATTAAAATAAATCCTGCTATGATTGGTAAGTTTATTAAACTGACCCATGTACTAAACCATAAAGCACATATGCATGCTTACACATACACATGGTCTCACAGTGGAGCTAACCACCAAAGATGCTTTTACACAATGATAATTGAAAGGTTAAAAGTAGTTGTGGGTTTAATGTGTTGAAAAAAATCAGATAAACCCTGGTGTTAAGATTGAAATGACATTTTTGAACCGATTGAGGAAAGAAGAAATGGGCATCGGTGCGAAACAAGCTGATAAAGCCACCTCAGTGCCTCCCCACCCATTGTGAAAATTTCCGATAGTCGTCAAAAAAGAAAACACAGGAGGCAGTTTGTTTCTGTGCATCATAACCTCCTTGGGTTGCTATCATACCTGGAACAGGCATGTGAGCATATGATATATGAATACATCTTCTCCTCAGAGGTACAGGTCTGCACAGATGAGGGAGCATTTTGACGGATGTTAGCTTATCAGGCCTGCCTTACCTCCCTCAGACAGTTTGAAAAAGAGCAAAGAGGCAAGAGAGAGAGGGGGACAGAGAAAGAGAGAGGTGGACGGAAAAAAAGGGAGGGAAAGAGGAAAAGAGAGCGAAACGGGATGACGAACAGCCACAGGTCAAAAAGCTACAGGACTGCCGGTCGTGTCGGATTTACAACCCTGCAAGGTTCATCTTGCCACAAAGCACACAGCTGGGAGACTCACCTTGATCAGGAGAACCAAAGTTGACTTAAATTTTCTGCTTCCTCTTTCAACTGACCTCAAACTATAGTATACAGGTTAGAGTGTTACACTCTGAAAACTCTGTTATCTCTATCTATGAAAAAAAGTTACCTTCGCCTGTATTTGATGCATTTCACGCTGGTCGCCCCAACACATGTTCGCACACAAAAAAAAAAAACAGCTTGTGCATCTGAACTGAGGTTTGTAGATGACCACGATACACTATTAACCAATAATGAAAATGCAGCATGACTTTATGGTGAAAAGTCAGAATTATAAAAACAAATGACCCTGACAGCTAGAATGACTTCTAAAATCGCTGACTCCGGCTCTTGTGTTGCAGCAGCGTTCGGTTCGTTAAACTGAGAAGGTGAGATTTTGAGTTCAGGGCTAGCACACTGATCTCAATGAGCAAGCAGACAAAGGTCACTCTCACAAAGGTGCTGGTGCGCCAGTGACAGCAAAATGTCTTGCCATTACCGAGGAAGAACACTGAGCCTCAAGAAATTTGCAAGAGAATCACAAAAACAGTCTGTCAGCAAGATCAGAACCACCAAGTTACTACTGCTGACTTCAGGCAGGAATACGTAAACACTGAAATGTTCAAGTAGATATTTAAGAACACTTTACAATATGCATTACAATCTAGATTTTGGAGATTAATTTGAATGTGAACAAAGCTTGGTAATACAACTATAGCGATCCATCACTGCAGGAAACAAAGAAGTGTACAGATAGAGGGTACAGTGCTGTGCGAGGGTTGTTGGTTGGATACCAACTAGCCTCAACTAATTATCATCACCTGTGACTCGTGACAAGGTTAGAGACTCTGTTCAGCAGGTAACTAGTCACCTAAGATTTGATTTATTTTCCACCGGGCTGATTTATTTCACGCGTATATCTAAAGAACCTTCCATCTGGCAGAGCCCAAAACCATCAACACTGTAATTAAAATGCAATTACCACCTCTCTCCTCTTCCAGTTACACAGTAATCCCTGAGAAGTCTTTCCATCTGTGCCATGCACACACATGCGCACACACACAATAAAGCGCACGTACGCGCACACATAAAGATGCGCACTCGTACCCCCCCCATTCCTATGCGCACTTTCAGCTTGCCGCCGTGTCAGCACTCGATGACAACACAACAGCCTTACAGCTTCCAAATCTGCTCTTCAACTCAGCTTACAGTGCAAAGCCTATCTGTTTCTGCACAAATCACCTTCTCATCCTTTTGCACGGTCTCTTCCTTCTCACCATGGTTCCTTCAATCCTACGTATCTTATTCAAAACCCCTTTGTGTGCTGAAAAAAGGGGAAGAAACTTTCACGTATGATACCTGAAAGTAAATTATTATACCTAGCTGAGCTGTAGCATGAGGCAAGGTTAGAAGTCATAAGATGAAAAAAAAAGAGATTATTTCACTCCCATTCATTCACTACCACAGCAGTGTGTACACTCACAGCAGTGGGCCACCACCCTTGCGGAACAATAGGCCAACATTATCAGTGACACTGATTATGCAAATGCATAGACTGAATGGAATATGTTGAAATGCCCATGTTTACACTGACCCTGATTTACGGTGGATCCAGCTTTGTACCAAACCAATCGTCAAGAGTGTGAGAATATTTCGAAAAAGAAACAACCAATGCTTTGTAAAAAATAAATAAATACCTGCCACCAAAACATCTATACACAAGCATTTCAGCAGAGAATATCTGACAGTTTTGTGACCTCGAAACAACGAAGCATCAGCTGCATGGGAGTCATTCTCGTGCCATCATCAGCTGCATGCAGCTTTTCGCAGATAAACAATACAGGTGGATCCCGGATTATAATGAGCGCGAGCCACTGAAGTTAAATCGTTCTCAACTCTATGCGCCCTTAATGATGAGTGTAGATAAAATCTGCACATCTGTGATAAATAATATCATTAGCTCTTGTTTATTTTTGTCTTAATCTGATATAAATTAGATACAGTATAATTAATCTTCAGATAATCCTTGTTAAACTGCTATATTTATATTATTATAGTCAGGTGATCCAAGCATTACTCATTTCTGCAAGAAAAAACATGTTTATACTCAGCAAAGTGTGAAATCTAAGAAATTGTGCTGGTACATACAATGAAAACCAAATATGGCACCGATGATATCAAGCCACAAACATTTTTTGCAGCACCACTTTTAATAACATGTCTTGTTATGAACTTGTCCTATTATGAACTTTGGTGATGACTATTACTACTACTTCAGTGCTCTCCTCAATGAAGCCAAACAAAACTACAGAAAGAAAAAGGTGTGTTTTCTATATGCGCGTGTCAGTTTGTGTCGGTGGCTGTGCACATGCATGCGAATGTTGGGGGATACGTATTGAGCCGTCCCTCTGGATATAATACCTTAATTACTCCTGACTAAAACTGTAATTAAAATATATCACAGCTGCAGCCCTACCTGTGCGTGTTCGTTTGCCTAATTCATATGACTTTGCATGTGTTACCATGTGTGTATGTGTGTGCGCGACTGCAAAGGGATCTCAGTGGGTACTACAGATAAATCACATCCACACTCAGCTCACCAGCAAGGGGGCACAGAGAATGGGGGTGGTAGAGAGATTAGAGAGGGGTGCAGGGAAAATGAGAGGTGCCGCAACAGGAGTAGAAAAATGCACAAGCAAAGATAGCAAGACTTTTCTTTTTATTTACATTAATACGAGGGGAACCATTACAGTTTGTGGATATGAAGTTAGTGTTTTACATTTTTATATATGATCAAAAGTTAATCCCAATACTTCAAACCAGATGAACACTGTGTACCAAAAACAAGAGTTTCCCGTAGTTTACTCAAACAGGAGCAGCAGCATGAGTCAAGACAATGTATGTGCCATGCAGTTGTGAACTATACTTTCACTTCTATTGCCTGTGTGTGTGTGAAGGCATGGAGGGAGGTGAGGGGTGGGGGAGGTGGGATGACAAATAGTGGGCAGCTGAAGCCATTGGGGTTAAACACAATTGTTGTTGGAGAAAGAGGACATTATTGGAAATGGCTTTGCCACCGTGGGCGCCCCTGTTGAATAGCTTTTTCCCTTCTCTCAGGCTAGCAATGATTTCACTCTGCTTTCCTTCCACACACGCACACACACACACACACATACATACACTTAAGTCGAGGAGGAACTGCAATAACCCATGGGAATTAAGTAGGTGTCAAGACAGAGAGTGCTCAGTGAATCAGGGCACAGCAGGTGATGTGGCTAAAGGGTGAGGTGCTGGTCACAATGCCGATGTAGTACAATGAGTATGCATAACTATAATGGCTGATCATCATGAGGAAGTCTGTTAAAAGACACCCTAGTAATCATCCTCAGCGTTCCCCGGCCCACCTTATCAGTGCATCCCCAATAACAAGACAGGAAGAGCTATTTGTTTCTGAGTCCATTCTATACCTGACTCCGGAGACATGCTCCTCTGTTGCTAGTGAATGAGATAGCCTTTCACTGGACTGCATAACCTTTACGAGCTTCACTCACAAGCAACACAATGTGCTCAATCAAACCGGACTGGCTCAAATAAAAGACACTTCCCCAGCTGAAAGAGCGGTCCGGCGTTACACGGGCCGGATGTGTTCGAGGCATGGGATCGAGACTGAAAAGCTGGTTTTCATGAACCGCAAAAATAATAAAAGCAAATAATTATGTTTTCTGCTCTTATTTGACACCAGCTTTGCTTGCTTTGGTTTTACACAACACACAGAGCTTTTATCTCGGCGAAGAGAAAAAAAGGCTTTGATTTGGGGAGAGGGGTAGATATATTGATTTTCATGACATTGGACTCTCCTTGCCATTAGAGGTGCTCTTTCCTCTCAGCTCTGATTACCTATGTGTGAGTGCGAGTTGGGCTGTTTAACCTTATCTGTTAAGATTAAATAATGGCTACAAACCATCTGCTTCCATAATAGGAGAGCATCTCTAGCTAGCTATCAAGGGGACACGAATGGAGCCGCAGAACACACTGGAATGTCAAGCAGTCAATAGAACAACACAATACACGAGCTATTTTCCCTTAAACAAAGGCAGCTGATCATTAGATCACTATCCCTAAGAGGTTAATGTCAGAATGCTAAGCAGCTGGAAAACATAGAGAAAAAGACTGGCTTATGATTCTGGATTTAGCTGGTTGAATACCCCGGCCCCGTCTATCAAAGCAGTTGTCGCATTCACCATCTCTCTTCAGGGTACTACCGCAACACAACTGAGGATGTATGGAAGGACTGTTTGACAAATGCAGCAACACAGCACACGACACTCAGCAGAGTTGACTATACGAACTACGTTATAAGACAACTGCGGTGTATGAGGTTGTGTAGTTTCTTTGAAGCGATGCAGTTGGTCTTACATGTCTTCATGCGTTTCCCACAATCAGTCGGATAAAATCTAGCTGCAGCTACTTTCCTCAGAGCTCTGCTTCCCCAGCAGGGCTCCTACCCGGCAGTCTAAATCAAGACAGAGCTGTTGTCAACCATGTGCAGGGGACAGGGAGCGTGTTAGCTCCACCAGATTGAATTTAGCTGAATCCCCCAAAGATTCGCATTCAGGCAGGATTCAGGTCAACGTTGAGATGACGAGCAGTGCTGTATTGATTTCTCCCAGTTCCCAATCATATTACTCCTCTTCTGCTGGCTAATTCAATTCCCTTACAGACAGTTCACAATTCAGTTCATAATTACGATGATACCAAATTACAATGTATCTTGCCAAAGGAATTGGATTAGGGGCTTCAAACAGCGCTCTTTGATTACATCAAATACCCATTGTTGGGTGGGTTGTGACAAATTCACGGGTGTCTTCTCACACAGGCATAATGTTTTGAACCAACTCAGTTGGAGTATTAACGCAACTACAACAGTAAATTAGATTGATGTCATGAATAAATCAAATGTTGTTTTCACAGAGGGATCCAATTGTGCGTTGGAGATTCCTGCGTTAGTTTTTCAAACTTGAAAACTTAATGAAAAGCCTCCATAATAAACTTTCCATTGTACACGCTTCTCTTTGTGCTCAAGAGGCAGCGTGTCATGTAGGTCCTTTTCTGGCCTTCACCTGAAAGTCATGGTAAAGGGCAGATAGCTCTGTACTGACAAGGAGCTCAGTCTGCAGCATTGATTTGTTTACTAATAGCTGATGGAAACCCTAGAGCGCCTCTCCTCTTTACCACCAGCCAGGGAGAGATGAATAATTAATAGCGTTTTAGCTCTTTTTTTAGTTATAAAAGGATTACTGAAAGTCCATTCAGTAATGTAATCCAAACACTTAAAAAAGCATTTTCAAACACTCCAAAAAGATTTTTCTTTTGTGTGGTGGAACGCTCTGCATCTTTTTGGGTAAGAAGGATAACATGCATATGAACTTAAGTGACATCCCATTCTTAATCCACAGGGTTTAATATGTCGTCAGCCAACCCTTTGCAACTATAACAGCTTCAACTCATCTGGGAAGACTTTCCACAAGGTTTAGGAGTGTATTTATGGGCTTGCAGCCGTCGCTCTAATTCATCCCAAAGTTGTTCTATCGGGTTGAAGTCGGGACGGTCAAGTTCTTCCACACCAAACTCGCTCATCCACGTCTTTATGGACCTTTCTTTGCGCACTGGTGAACAGTCATGTTGGAACAGGAAGGGGCCATCCCCAAACTGTTCCCCCAAAGGCAGGAGCATCGAATTGTCCAAAACCAAACTTCAAACTTGACACAATTCAGTCAGACAGGTACCGCTCTCCTGGCAACTGCCAAACCCAGATTCGTCCATCAGCTTGTCTTCACTGCTCTGGAGTCCAGTGGCATCATGCTTTACACCACTGGATCGGACGCTTTGCTTTGCACCTGGTGATGTACAGCTTGGATACAGCTCCTCGACCGTGGAAACCCATTAAATGAAGCTCTCTATGCACTGTTCTTGAGCTAATCTGAAGCCCACATTAGAGGTCTGTAGTAACTGACTCTGCAGAAAGTTGGCGTCCTCTGCGCACTGTGCACCCCAGCATCCGCTGACCGACTGACTGACTGTTGACTGTGGAATATTTAGTAGCGAGGTGATTTCACGACTGGACTTGTTGTACAGGTGGCATCCTATCACAGAACCACACTAGAAGCAGTCTGCATGCTTAGGTGCTTGATTTGATCTTCTTGTGGCCATGAAAGTGACTGAATTCAATTATCTGGATGGGTGAGTGAATACTTTTGTCAATACAGTGTATATTAATCTACTACTGTAAATGTAGCTGAACCCCACATTCATTGCCTGCTTAAATCTGACTAGACGTTTTACTACTAATGCTATAAGTATGCTTAGCAGAATAAGTGGTGAGCCAGTTTAAAGAAACTTAAAGAAAACAAATAAAATTGGTATTACATCTCTCTCTGCTATTTTCAATTTAATAAAGGAAACAGCACTTAATACAGTCTGCCAAACATCACTTTGCTTGCACACACTAAAAGACAGACAACGGATGAGAGATAATTTAATCTTCAAATAAACCCAAAAAGCAGAGACAAAGATCTTCCACAGAAAACAGAACACTTTAATCTTTCTTCCCCCAAGGCTACAAAAGAGAGACAGACGGGGCGATAGAGAGATGGAGAGACCGCAAAACAGACAGACTGATAGAGACATTGATATAATTGAATGTGACTTATTCCCAGCACCCGCCCACCCCTATGTCCATCTGTAGGCAGCCATGGACCCACACAGAGCACCCACAATAACAGCCAAACTCTGTTTCCTCCTCTCACTTACTCTCTCTCTCACACACACAGTAACACACACACAAAGAGAACATCTGGAGTGTGCACCAGTGGACCTAGCCTAGTGCCAACCTGCCTAATAGCCTATGGAGTCAATTATAAGAGGGGAGAAATGTTCTGGCTTAATCGCTAATGGTGCCATCTGGATAATAGCAGATTTCAGAGAGGAACTTTTGCTTCTTCCTCTTACCTGGTCATCTGGGGATGTCTCGTCTGATCATTGGCCTGTTTTTGGAGAAATGGAGTAGAACCAAAGAGACTGAAGCGTTTTTAACATTTTAATGATGTCCCTTATTACAGAGCCAAACTAGATAGTCCCACTGATGGACCCTTTTGCATTTATTTAAGACAATAGAGAGACCATACTTCATCTCTATCGTTGCCTGTTGTGAAACTGTATGACCCAACATTTTGGTATTTTAGCAGTCCATGAAGACCGCGTTTACAACCATTCTTTAAAAAAACATTTAATAGAAAGAAAACCAGTTTTTCTTTTTTGTTGAAATTCTGAACTTTCTTACAATCATGGCATTTTAAACCGAACACAAAACTCTATTGCCTGGAGCACACTGCAGCGGCATCAATTTCCCCCTCTACAGCAGGTGATATTTTAACAAATGTGTTCCCGCAACAGCCAGTAGAGCTGAGGGCCAGAGAGGTGCGGGGTTATTTATCGAGGCCTGGGAGGAATGATGGCAGGGGCTGTGGGCAGCAAGGTAGGAAGGCATGAAGGCAGGCAAGAGATGAGACAACGCAGAGATTGTCCTAAAAACACAGGGGACTGGAGGGAGTCCAGGGGGCCAAGAGGGAAGGACAAGAGTGGGATGGTTGGGGAGCAGATAGATTGAAAAACACATTTACTTAGCGACTGGCATAGCACTGCTCACAAATCCAGCTTGGCATGAAGGACAATTTGGAAACAAAACAGGTCGGCTTTCAAAATGAAGGACATCCATGGGAATGAAACAGAAGGGAGAATGATCTAGCAGTGTAGCTATAGTTTAGGTGAAAGGGACATATTATTTACTTCTTAAAATATAGCACGAGCAGCAGTGCACAGCAATATGATGCTCAGTGTTGTTTTAGGTACACATACAAGAGTTCTGTATAGGGAATATTGAGTTAAAAATGTAATATTGGGAATTATCGGTATCGGGTTTTTATAACCGATATTTGTTCTGTAAGCATCTGCATTTCCGAGTCTGCATGAACGCAGCATGGGATGTTAACCGGCGCGTGCTTAATGACGTATAACAACAACACGCTAGTCTCGTAGGTTGCTAACCGTGGCTAACAAGCTAGTTCGCCCGGTGTATGAGATGTCCGTGGTTTGGAAGTATTTCCAAGTGTCCACCTACTAACAGTAAATTTGCAATGACTGCAAAGCAAAGGTGGTTATGGGAGGAGGAAACAAGGCGTCTTCCACATCAAATCTGATCACCCACCTCAAGGAGAAACATGCGGAGTTATACGCTACATTTGTGCGCTACATTTGTCTTCCTTGTTTTGATATTGTCTGTAGTGTTGTTTGAGGCAATATTTGCTCTCTAAAAACACACAAAAAAAAAATGTTTGGCACTTTTTGGTAACTTATTTTGTTTGCATCCAGTGGGAAATTAGACATAATGTGTTAATTCCATAATAGGTGATATGTTATGTTGTTACCTAATAACTTTGGTGTAAAAAGACTGCATATATCGGTATCGGAAATTAAGAGCTGGACAATATCGGATATCGGCAGAAAAGCCAATATCGAGCATCCCTAGTTCTGTACTATATCTATGTGTGAAGAGATTTGTTGTTTATGTTATATTGACAGGTGCTTCTGATGCTCTGCCCCACTCATGTATGATCTGTATGAATATATTTAAACCAAACTGACTGACTACAGGTGGAGCTTGACATTCACTTGAAAATGCTCAAGTTGTGAGTCTTTTGAAACCACAGGACAAGCCAAAAAGGGTCATGCAACTTTCACATTTAAAAGAGCACAGCACCATGAGTAAGGAACATCAGATGCTTAATGGCATATAGTCATGACTCCTTAACATCAGTGCTTTTTTTTTTTTTGTGGAGGACATTGAAAACCTAATGCTGCCAGATGGAGGCAACACACAAGCTTGCATATGTCGTGATGACTGTGGCGGTTTAGTATATGAAATGACTGAACAAGCATGTTCACAAAAATAAGACTTAAACACAGCATACTGCCTTGCACCCCCTGCCTGTTATTAATGACTCACAAACAAAAAGGCATAAAATCTAAAAAAATGACATAATTAACCTTTCTCAAACAACACAGCAGCCCACAATGTAAGAACAGAGACTGTGCAAACACACCATGCAACATGTACCCAACTCAACACAAAACACATGCCATATGCGCTTAATTGAAAGCCGGACAGTGACGGGAGGGCTGCAACTGTGGGGTAAAACAAACGCGCATTTGTTTTGTTATTATTTGTATGGGAAGGGGTTAAAGAAATAAGCGTGGGGGCTAATGGCACTCTGACAAATGGAGAACGGGGTATATGAACCATGAAATGAACACTCTGGCAATTGGAAGGCAGGAGGCTTTCAGCACTGTGGTCAGCAACAAAGTGCTTGCAACATCTCACTGGTTGAGCGATGGTATTCACAACGCTAAGGAGAGCCGGGGAGAACAACAGAGGACGACAGAAAAGCCAGAGGATGGAGAGAGGAAAAAATTAAACCAGGGTAAAAAACAAAAACAGGTGTATAGGATTGCCTTTTGCAGATTTAAAAAAGGGGTATATTCAACTGTGTTATTCATTGGCAGTGTCGCACAAACAAAAAGGGTTGTGTGCAGTTCAGTAACTTTATTTGAACAACACCACACAGTGATTAGGTTATTTATTTCAACTCAGAACAGAATAGAATTTTTTTTTTTGTTAAAAATAAGGTCAATCCAAGGTATGTTTTTTTTTTCTTCTTCTTCCAGTCTGTAAAAGTAGCCGTCCTCGCAGCTGTCAGCCTGTCTGTCTCCAGGTAAGGTGTGCAGGAGTTTATCAGGGTAGAGCAGAAGGCAGAGCTTAGATAAAGTTAGAAGGAGAAAATAACCTCCACCACCTGGCACCCCCACTGCTTGTGAATGTGCCTTTTTCTCATTAATTGTTGTTGTGGTGCGGTATACAGCCATTAAACAGTAAATAAGTCATTAACTATGCTGGCTGCCAGGGTGCCCTGGGCCAGGACCTGTATTTGTTGCAGTGAAATGGAAGTGGTGGGCCCTGCAGGCACAGGGGCCGAGGTTAATGCATTTGGGTTGATGACGGACAGCCGGGGTTCTGCTGCGCAATCAACTCACCCACAAACGGCTACACACACACACACACACACACACACACATGTACATGCATACAGTATTGCTATTTGTCTACATCAGATATGGAAAAAAAGACATTCAGAAAATAATTTGAATGCATAAATTACAATCATTAAATAATGGTAATAATGTAATTTGCTACACATGGGTTGCCCCTTGTGAATAATATCCTGTAAATATAGTACAGAGAAAAGTGAAGCATGATAAAAATAATGTAGGGAATCCTAGTTTCCACATTTGTGGAGCATAAAAGTAAAAGGAAATTTTTAACTCTGATTAAGAGCCGCAGTAGAAATAAAATGCAATAAAAAAGTGTTAGCACAGAATAAGCTTTGAGGAAAGTATATCTAAAGACTGAAAATGTTTCTACTGGCTAAACACTATTTCCCTGTCCCCTGCAAGCTAAACTGTAAACTGTGCATGCAGTATGAGGCCTGATCCTCAAGATGAAAAAAACGTCTAGTCCCTTAATCCTCCTCCAACTCGTCCGCTGTGGATTAGGGTGATCATTGTTTTTCACTCTCTTTGTTCTGTGAACTTTTGTGCTTTAAGTTGTTATTTATGGCGTGAAGTTTCACCTCAACGTCCACAAGGAAGCACATCTGACTGTGAATTAAACTAATGTTATAAAGTGTAACTGTTAATTTAAGAGTTTTTAACAGCAGTTTAAAAGTTGAGATGCAGATGCAACTGATCCCATTATTTTACACAACATAAGGTTGATTATTCTTGGACAAGTAGGTTTATAATTAAAACTAGTTTTTAATCCAAAAATAATCTTCCAGCTTTGTCAGAGAACCAAAACTTATATAAATTAGTGTTATTATTGGCAAATGTCAACACGCTGAATGAAATGGTGATGCAATAAACTGTAAGTTCTGAATTAATTCACATTGTGTATGGTTTCATGTTTTTTTCTTCACAAAGCATTTTACATCATGGCTAAAAGAGCCCAATAACCTTCAGAAAAAAAAGCTGCAGGACAAAGACAGTACAACAAAAGAGAAAGCTAACGTTATAGGGACATCAACAACTGAGCGTACCCAATATAATTTGAGGAGAAATCTAATGCCCAACCAATCAACTGTGTGGGAGTTTGTTTTTTGTTTTTTTTAAACTGAGAACTGTTCTTGGTTTCAAGCAAAGTATAAAGGCCTCTTAGGAAACTGTAACATTGGGCTGTACAAATAACGCTGACTTTAATTCTGTGAAAATGTAAATTAAGCTTGTGAGGAAACCAGGGTAGCATGTATTCATTTTATTGAATCGCATATATTTTATTGAATAACAAATTACTGGATAATATTTGATAGAGTTGGTTTGCGCATATGGTTTGCTCTAATTTATGCCTCAAAGTTGTACTACAGCTGGTTAATGTGTTTAAGGCTGTTTACAACATTGTCACAGCAATCACTGCATAATGTGTAATTCTGTGTTCTGTCTTGCTGTTCTACTAGTAATAAAATAAATGTTTTTAAGGACACAAATATATATTTAAATATATATACACTGTACTTTTTTTCATGGCTCCTAATATTCTCTACAGCTACCACCCAGCTTTGTCTTTTGAATGTAAACATATGTTGGCGGATCTTGCTGTTCTTCTTAAGTCACTATCAATGGTTGAAATGTCATTAATTCAGGTCCACACCCATTTACAGTCCTTGAAATTTAAATAAATGCCTACAGGAACGTGCCAAACCAAACTGGATGCTGTCTTTTTTTATTTTTTTTTTTTGGTGATCAAACATCTCCGCTGTCGCCGATGAAATGACAAGTCAAAATAAACATCTTGTGCGTGTGGGATGGGGAAAAAAACTATCTTTAAAATCCACATGTTTTGGATGAAAAAAAATATGGTGTCAAATCCAAAAGCCAAAAAAAAAAAAAAAGGCGAGCCGCCAAAGTGAAAACATCCCATCCGATCCCTCAGCATCAGTGAGCGATGGGGGCCGGTGTTATTCTAATATGACTGTAATTAAAGCTTCCATCTCGTCTCACGCTCACACTTACATGCGCTCCTCCGAAATGCACGCACAAGCACACACGTATGCGGGGAACCACAAAAACACTTTGTTCCTCCCACCCACCTCTAGTCCATCAATGGGTGTGTGTGCGTGCGTGTGACTGGTGGTGGTGCTGGTTGGGGGGGGGGGTTATAAAATCATTCTTAATTACACATTTGTCACATGAAAAGCATTCTGCCTACTTTGTATGAGCTCTTGCAGTCTGATTAATTCAGCAATCCTCACATTCCAACTGCTCATTATACACCAAACTTCCTCTCCTTATCTGTGTCTTCCCCCATTTCATTTATTTTCCCTCATTCCTTTGGTCCCTGACATTTCAGGCTTTTCATTTGAGTGTACTGACGTATGTATGCTTGCCGGATTCAGTAGCCACAGAGGCGAGCTTTTCCTTGGGGAGTCAGGGTTTGACAGCAAGCATAGGCTGTCAGTGTTCTGGGTTGGCTAACGATGATAGGACAATTAGAGTGGAGAGAGGAACACTTCGTTTCTTGCTATTTATGCACGTCTCCAGCTATATCAGCCACACAGGCAGCCCTGCTGTATCAGAAAGAACAATCAAATTCTTCAATCTGTGGTTGGCCTACCCACAAATAATACATTTGTTTTGTCATTAATGTCCATTAATGCCAAAGCCATTATAACAATCATTAAGATGTATCTTTAGAAGTAACTTGTGCTAAATTATGTTCTACGTATAGTGCTTGATTTCACAGTCTCAAAGCTAAAAAAAAAAAAAGGAGAAATCTGCATACACTAAAGAGGAAAGGCCATCTTTTATACCAGATGTATTTAAGCAATACAACCACAAGACCATATTGTCCGTGAACTGCGGCGTAAAAGAAATTCTAGTCTCACTTTTGTTGTGAAACAGTGTTCATCTGTTTGAGCTATTTCCATCTCTTGATTCCTTTGTGACTTTACAGGAAAGCACGGGTCCACTGCATCCCTGGAGATGCTAAATCGTGGCATCAGAAAGACAAACAACATCTGTTTACTCTCAAACACTCTCTAGCAGAGCTGCTGCCGCCGCTGTGGAGGAGATATCACACATGTAAAATGAACAAAGCGGAGAGGTGGCTCCATCACACTGTGATCCCCACTCTGAGTCGTGTTTTAGAGAGAATCCCTATAAAGTTTACTTTGCTGAAAATCAATGACAGGGAGAGTCCTCTGTGAGAGCAGAGCCAAGCTGTGGATTTACTATTCTAATAGAGGGCCCAGTTTTTATACCACTGGAGATCTTCTTACACCGGCAAAAGAATATTTTATTGTTTGTTAGAAAAAGTTGGACTTTAGACAAAATATGTAACATTTTTAAAACCTCGTAAGTTTGTTCTTTGCCATATGTGGGAAATTATTTAAATGCAAAAAACACACATTTCACGATGGAGCATACCTTGATGGTTAATTGCAGCTGAATGACTAAAATGCATTTGCGTATGAGTGTGTGTTTGCATCCACCCACAGCAGGTTGCCACCAGTGGGGCATAAAACATTCATTGCAGATGTGACCGAAGCATCTCAGTGCAGGAAGTTGTATACCCCAGGGGCTCCGACATCCACCACACACACACACACAGACTTGGACCGACCCGTCACCGCTTTGTTTTATTGACATTTGGCTTCTGGATATATACCTGCAGGCACCAAGGATGGACACGCCACAGTCTTGATTCATGGCGGCGCACAGTGTTGACACCACCTAACTCCAGGTGCTGCGAAGAGATAGAGCTCTGCATGAACCACAGCTTTTCCCACCTACGCACATGCAGACACCGCCACTGTACTCCCGCTCGGAGGCCAACGCATTATATCATACTATACGAGTGTATTAGTGAGTGAGCGAGTGCACACTTCTCACTTGTGTGACTATAAATGTCCCTCCGCTCAGCATGCTCTCTGAGCAAGCGCACCCCCAGCAGCTAGACCCCCACCCAGTGTCACAGACAGCACATAGAGTAAATTAGCCCGACTAGCTTGACCTAACCACATGAGGTGCGAGTGCAGTCTGAGAGTGTCTCCCTCTGAAATGCTGCAACATCACCTGCTTCTCTCCTTCCCTGTTTCTGACTGATAGCCTCACACATTCAAAAATAAAACACAGATAAATTAACAAACGCACACTATATTTCTTAAATATTGTTTACAACATTAACTTAAAGGTAAATCTCTAACAGAGCGTGGTTTCTCAAGCTTTTTGGATATGGAGCTTAACTAGCAAACTGCCTGACGTGACAAGGTGACCCTTAGATCAGACCAATCCTACTTTTAAAGATGCTTCATTAGTACATGTTTCCAAACATAAAATCATGTGGTTAAAATTTTCTATCCGATGTTCATATTCCATATTGTTGTATCTAAACAATGCAACACTTCAAGTGGGGTCCAAACATCTGAGACAACCTCAAAATTCTGTCATATTTCATTGTAAACCTGGAAATAATAAGGAAGTTTGACAGGTGAAATGAAAACTGGAGGATGTGGCTTACTTAACAGCAGTTTATTTAAAGGAAATCAACTTGCAGCCATTGCTCACCGTTATAAATGTGACTATGCCTCAGGTTTCCAGCAGAACATCGCTTACTAAGTAGAACAGTGGTTGTGGGAAAAGTGTCATCAGAACTAAGTGAGAATGTTGAAAGTCATTGTTTGATTCTTGGCACAGAATCGCTTCCTCGGGGTCAAATTATGGTTTGACTGAAGGTCTCTAAGGGGGCAGCGCATGACACTGTAAAAGGTTACACGCAAAATGGATCAGTTGCATTCAAGCATATTTCTATTTTTTTTCTCTCTATATTTTTTCAGAGTATTGCTATTTTTTGTACATATTTTTCAAAATGTTTGTGTTCTTTTGGTAACTTTTTCCCTGTCGAAGTCATCACTGGTTTCTGTATATATATATATATTTTTCCCCAAATTCTGTGCTACTGTGACAAGCAAATTTCCCATATGTGGGATTAATAAAATGTCTTATGTCTTATGTCTACGTGATAAATGCAAGTCCTGTTTACTCATAAATCCAAGTTTGAGATTCATGGCAGTCAAGGCTGTATAAGGGGAGACTAGCAAGGGAGAGATTGATAAAACAGTGTAGCAGTGGAACACTGTGGTAGGAAAAGTGTTTTTCCTTCACTGGATCTGGACATCAGCACCAAATCGACTCCACCCTGACCAAAGAGAGGAAGTAATCCTTTCTTCAGAGACACGCTACACCCTCTGGAGAAAGATTCATACTGCTGCGGGATAATGAGCCCGAACACATCTAAAAGCTTTGAAGAAGTACTTGAGGACCAAAGAAGACAAAGAAGCGCTGAGTGTCATGGACGTCCCTTTACCGTCACCTGACCTCTTTGAACACGTATGCAGGCACTTGAAGATGGAGAAAGACAAGAATTCCTGACATCACAAGAAGCTCTTTGGAGCATTGTCACATCAGGGTGGGATAACACGGTTATTAGATTTTGGACAACACTTGAGGAGTCCACGCAGAATGAGTGCCAGTGACAGCAAGTGTGGCAGATAAAGATACACATATAATATAAAGATGCTCTGAAATCATACATTTTTCACTCCAACGTCAATACTCCCACTATAAATTCTAAATGCACTCAATGTGTCACAGGGATGGATTTACACACTGTAGTATAACATCATACAGAAGAGATGCATGTACTAATTTAGTCTCCCTGCTGATTTGATTACACGAACAGTAATTTGAGCCAGCAACATTGAAATCAAATCTGTTATGAGATGCGGCCTAGCTTTAGATGAGGGACGACCACAGAATGGTCAGTTGTTGTTACTATTGACTGGAGACATATGTTATACAACTGTTACATGCAGAAAGGAGCTCAGAAAGAAACAAAATAAAAGAATAAAATAATTGTCCTGAACGTCTTTGACTTATATCTCATATCAAAGACACAGAAAGAGATGGGCCTGCCGGCAGATGTACAAAGATAGTAGATATAGTTAGCTATGTGGTTTTTGGGTCTAAGCCCCGCAATCCCTGGTGTATATTTTGTCTTATTAAAATTTTAGCAGAGACAGAAAGAAATGTTGTAGCAGTGTGCTGAGAAGAATTAATGAAAGCTGAAGCTCCGGTCTTTCCACTGATGTGATGTGTCAGGCACTGTATGGCAAACTGGAACAGATGCAGAAGCCTCCAGCCTAAATGATACACATGTAATGCCAGAAAACACACCAGCGACATGTGACAATTTGCACCACACTGCTAACACAGGTAGATTATATGGTCTACGTACACTCACTCACTTGTAAAACACTGAATTCTAATATGACAATCTAGCTATACGTCCCCCTACTTTTGGAGGGTGTAGTTTGTGATGCTTTGAAACTGGATTGATATCGATGTTATTTACCCTAAAATGCTGACTAAAAAACTGTTGCCAAAATAACAGAAACACATCAGTACACAACTACAACAAAACACAGTTTGTGGGACGACTTATTTCAAAAAAACGCTAAATACCATAACCTTCAAGAGGTTATGCACGACTGTTTTATGAGAATGCATTAGTGTACCTCATGGACTGGCAAATTAATCTATTTAAGTGACTGGATCTTTGGCTAAAAGACAACTTAAAAAAACAAACAAATCTTCTGTAAAGAGTTTGGAAACAATTTTAGCTTTCTCTAGACAATGGTATACATGTATGGACACACCTGTTATTCATATCCAGTCTCACTAAGTATTAGTTTTTTCCCCGTGAACTTAGCTAGCACATGCTGTTATAGACAAATATACACTCACCGGCCACTTTATTAGGTACACCATGCTAGTAACGGGTTGGACCCCCTTTTGCCTTCAGAACTGCCTCAATTCTTCGTGGCATAGATTCAACAAGGTGCTGGAAGCATTCCTCAGAGAGTTTGGTCCATATTGACATGATGGCATCACACAGTTGGCGCAGATTTGTCGGCTGCACATCCATGATGCGAATCTCCCGTTCCACCACATCCCAAAGATGCTCTATTGGATTGAGATCTGGTGACTGTGGAGGCCATTTGAGTACAGTGAACTCATTGTCATGTTCAAGAAACCAGTCTGAGATGATTCCAGCTTTATGACATGGCGCATTATCCTGCTGAAAGTAGCCATCAGAAGTTGGGTACACTGTGGTCATAAAGGGATGGACATGGTCAGCAACAATACTCAGGTAGGCTGTGGCGTTGCAACGATGCTCAATTGGTACCAAGGGGCCCAAAGAGTGCCAAGAAAATATTCCCCACACCATTACACCACCACCACCAGCCTGAACCGTCGATACAAGGCAGGGTGGATCCATGCTTTCATGTTGTTGACGCCAAATTCTGACCCTACCATCCGAATGTCGCAGCAGAAATCGAGACTCATCAGACCAGGCAACGTTTTTCCAATCTTCTATTGTCCAATTTCGATGAGCTTGTGCAAATTGTAGCCTCAGTTTCCTGTTGTTAGCTGAAAGGAGTGGCACCTGGCGTGGTCTTCTGCTGCTGTAGCCCATCTGCCTCAAAGTTCGACTTACTGTGCGTTCAGAGATGCTCTTCTGCCTACCTTGATTGTAACGGGTGGTTATTTGAGTCACTGTTGCCTTTCTATCAGCTCGAACCAGTCTGGCCATTCTCCTCTGACCTCTGGCATCAACAAGGCATTTCCGCCCACAAAACTGCCGCTCACTGGATATTTTTTCTTTTTCGGACCATTCGCTGTAAACCCTAGAGATGGTTGTGCGTGAAAATCCCAGTAGATCAGCAGTTTCTGAAATACCCAGACCAGCCCTTCTGGCACCAACAACCATGCCACGTTCAAAGTCACTCAAATCACCTTCCTTCCCCATACTGATGCTCGGTTTGAACTGCAGGAGATTGTCTTGACCATGTCTACATGCCTAAATGCACTGAGTTGCCGCCATGTGATTGGCTGATTAGAAATTAAGTGTTAACGAGCAGTTGGACAGGTGTACCTAATAAAGTGGGCGGTGAGTGTATATGACCTTTAATAGATAGATACATAGGCATTGTTATCAGATGGTGAATATAGTATCTCGTCAGCAGCCTCCCTAAATAATAAAACAGCAGTCAACAGACAGCTTAGCCCATCAGCACACTGTTAAATTACAGCCATCAGCACCCCCTCCCCCCCTCTGGATCTAAACTCTCCTCTCTAGCACCAGGAGAACAATCTGCAGAGTAATTAGCCTCCACCAACAGACAGTTACAGAGAGAAGGAGGACGTTTGGCTTGATTAAATTATTAAACCACACAAACAAAAAACAAATGCAGCATCAAAGAGGCACTGCAGCTCTCCTTCAAAGCTCCTCGCTGTTCCCTAAATACAGAATACAGAGAACGTGTTCTCCCAAGCCACTGGTTGGCATAATTAGCTAAATGTGTGCATTTGTGCACAAGCCTGTGTTTGTGCGTGCACGTTTCCTGTGATTGGACCCATTCCTCCAACTGCTATCTAAAATAACCAAGTGGTTAACGACAACATGATGCCAGGGACCCCCAACCCCCCGCCACCGTCTCAGCATACGCACGCATCACACCCGTCTACACACATACACATTAAACAATACACTAATTACAACATTTATAACTCCCCCTTGCCTCCGCGTGCCTCCCCAACCCCCAACCCGCAAATCTGTGAATCTGGAATTGAATTTAGCCCAAGTTGAGGGCTGCGCTGGCATGAAAAGACTATTTGATTAGAACGGCAGTTGTTTCATTTGTGGTGCAGCAGATTGCAGAGCCTCACTATCCGGTGTGCAATCTGTATTCATTACTCGGTGTAAAAGGATGATCCATGTCCTGACACCAGGCTCATCATTTCATGCAGATGCACAGCACCTCCACAAGGCCCTTACCGAGCCACCATAAAATACATCCTGCTGAAACCACAGCAGTATTCCTCTCCTGTCTCCCCTTCTCACCAATTTCTTTCTAACCCCTGGCTTACTTGCACTTTTCTCAGTGTTAGCTGTTTATCCTTAATCTTTGATTATATAAATACACAATTGTTTGATATTCAAATAAAAACTGCCTGTAGTACATTGCAACATGTTTTAAATTATTTTCAGTGACGAGCATAAAACATCATTACCATTAAATTAATTCAATGTTAATGATTCAAATTAAAAGAAATAAAGACAACAGTACAAGTTTTACAAATGCTGAATAAACTGTCCATACACTAACAGCGTTATCCTTCTAAAGAGCCACAGCTTTTCCAAAAGAGCAGCTTGCAGCACCTCACTCCCCCGATTTCTTTTTTGCCCATGCTGTGCCGTGCAGCCGTGTTCTCTCTATTCAAGTACTGCAAAGGCCTGCTGAACCCCTGCCACCAGCAACCTCTAAGTCAAACCTATCAAAAGACACACGGCATTCTAAAGTGAAAGGTATCAGCCTTTATTTTGGCGTGAATGGGCTGGTGGCATGTCGGATTTGGAGATTTGTATTTGTGAATCTGTATTCCTAAAGGAACCATGTCGTTTTTGTGATCTAATTTACAGCACTGTGATTGTGTGTTAATTCAGGTAAATGCCATAAGGAAATTGTGCAGGTCTATTTTTTTTTTTTATCCGTGTCTTGCATTTGTTCAGTATTTTGGTGAGTCACAGCTCAGTGTCGCTGCCTATCTGGTGACGGATTGCAATTTTACACAGGACTGCGGTTTTAAGATTGATTACATTTCCACACAATCTGATTCAACTTTACTAATCAAAAAAAGTTAACAATGCAATCTGCACTCGACCACACTTTCCCATCAGATTTTTTTCTAATCCTGACCTGCTTCCGTTTGTAGCCCAAGACATTTTTCGAGCACTTCACTGCTCTTTGCACTTTATGAGTGGATTCCCAAAACTGAGTCTGCTTTGGCAGCGTCTCACTGCGCCATGCTGCGCCATGCTGCTGGGCTCCGAATGGATGCATTTGATGATGGCTGCTGATGACTGTCCTGATTGGTACACACACACAAACCCATCTACGGATGATCCTATGCAAGCTAAAATGTAAAAGGCACACTCAAACAAAAGGTTCACCTTTTAGGAAGATAAGTTTCTACATATTACACTGTGTTTTTTCAAAGAGCGCTGTATGATAACATTGTGACAGATAAAACTGGAGATTTAGACATACATAGTCAGTAATGCATTGTTTTTAAGCCCTTTTTAAGTCTTTGGAAACTGAGCTAAGAGCTATGCATGTGTCTCTGCTGTTTGAATAAAGGGAATCTGAACGCCTAATAAAAAGTGTCTCTGCTTTATTTCAAAACATGCCCTTAAGCTTTGTACCTCCCTTTTAAGAGAATCAAGCTAAAAATAAGGTTGAATTTTGATAAGGAACCTTGCGTTAGCGAAGATAACCCAGGGAAAACTCATTTTGCTATCAGGGAGATCCTTTTGTCCATGTCATTATGAGGTGATCTAGGGAGCATCAGCTTTGACAATAAGGTAGCATGCCTTAACAGAACAAGGTCACTTAGCCTACACCCTGACACAGCTGTTTGATGTCTTACATGTCTTTCAAACCCACACAAGTCTTTGCACAACTTCCTCCTAGGGTCTGAAACTAGGATCCTAAACTTTCTGTGCCTATGTGCTGTGTTTGAAGTGAAATAATCCCTTTGGCAGAGTCACATAGAAACCAATGTATCTCCTTTGGAGACCGCATGAAGGAGAAGCTTAAAAATTAATTTCCAAAGAAGAGGAAGTCCACAAGCAGAAGATACATGCACATCTACCGTGTGCCATATGTTGCAGAGGCACAGAGGAAGAAAGCGTAATGTGAAATAGAAGACAAGCAGACCAATTGACAACAATGTACAGTAAGTGTCTGTGTCAACATTTCTAGTCCTAGAGCGGTGTATCCACTAAGCCCAATGTGGTCCTGCCACAAGTAACTGCTGCCAAGCAGCTGTCTGCAGTGCATGCTCCTGGCCACGGTACGCCAGCAATGATTAGCACATGTTCATCCAATGATGCTCACAGGAGACCTGTCTGTCCTCTTGTTCGTCTGTCACTGTGTTAGGACATCACAACTCAAACGTCGGGAGGCTCAGACGGTCGGAAGATGCAAGCGGCATAGAGGGGAGGACGGATGAGACAGACGTATAACAGAAAGGGGTGGTTCGAGTGTCCCTAAACACCTCTGCCAACCTAAGAAGACAGCGAGGAGGAAGGGTGAAGTTCGATGCGTTGATCTGCACTGAAATGGCAGACAGGCCTTCTAAACCAGAACACTGTCCAGAGCTGACGGTGCAGGAAGAACCTTTATTATAGAGGCTGACATTGATGTTACACACCACAACCAGCAGCTGGCTTCCCAGAACCGAAACCAGCACGCTCTATTTAGAACAGGGGGAATTGTATTGCTTACATGAACAAGTTATTTCTGGTAGATGCACCAGTCTTACTTCTCTTCCTGCTTCTGTCTCCTCTGTATGGGCAAAAACAATCAATGTACGTCACATTCACTGCAATGCTCTTGCACTACTGCCTCCCTCGCTCTCTGTCCTTCTCTGTCTCTCATTCATTCTCCTCTACTTTTAATTATTTTTAATGATGTAACTTCAAACTGATAAGGATGTTTGAAGACCTTTTAAACCCAGTTATGGATTATGACAAGTGGTATCTATATTACTGCACTTTCGGTGAAAAGTAAGACTTGGTGATTAGGGTCACCAAGATAGGATGCATATTTGTTCTGTGATAGTTTTAACAGCCTATTTAATGTCTATATCCCCCATGACAAATTGCATAACATCACTAATTCAAATAGATGAGTATCGGCTGAAAAACTAAAACGGCGACAGCTCTTTAGGGATTCTTTGTAACACATGGCCTATTCTTCTTCTATTCGTCCTCTTTCCTGATTATGGAGAGTAACTGCCCTACACTGTGCTTTCCCTGGACAAGTGAGGCTTACAAATCACCCCTGCAGCAGTTGGAGCAGTTGAAGGCGCTTGGTGCAAGGTTTTACTGCCTGTCTTCTATGAATGGCTCCCTGAAGGCTCCTATGATAATAGCTCACAGCCGTGCCCTTCACGGAACCTGACATCAAGCACACCCCTACAGCAGAATGGAAAGGCATATCAACTTACTCAACAGGGTGTCATATCAACTCACCCACTGGTTTCTGATCATAACCTAGGCAGAGGCTGGAATGGAATAGTAGTAGTAGCGGGGACTTACATGTCAAGCTGAAATCCACTCAGTTTGGACACAGAGAGCAAATCTTTTTTTCCAAAGCTCCCATGTTGCAGAGTTTTGTCCAGTGTAAATGAGACAGGAGATACCACTCCATACTGTATATCAGACCACTGTAACCATCAGCCCAAGACGGCTCTTGCAGTTGATTAGCAGTGTTTAGTTTAGCATGTAGTACTAACACTAGGATGGGAACGCTGTTTTCCACATATTTGGTCATCCTGAGGGGAACATGAACGTTTGTACTAAATCACCATTTCCATCTCCTCATGCTTGTGGCTTAAAATGCATCCATGCAAAAAAACATATGACAGAACTGGTCTGTTTCAACTACATTTAACTTTATTTAAAGGTTATGGGTTTTTTTATCAACAGAGATAAGTTTGCTGTACACGGAGAGATGTGAAGTAATTAGTTGGCCTTGAACAACAGCAGAAGGGGAACATCTTGAATATAAACTCTAAAGTCTTAACTAGTTAAAAGAACATTTCCTGTATTTGTGTTGTCTTCGTCTCTCGTTCTCACCTCAACTAGGTCTAACCAAGTATTTCAGGTTTCCTATATCCCTCCTTTCAAATTAAAAGTCTTATAATTGTGAAGTCAAAACATTTCATAAAGTTCTGAAGTGCAGAACTTTTGCAGCATCATACATAGTGCCTCAAGTAAGTTATCAAACTTTTGTTCTAGAAACACAGACGCTGTGGATGGCTGTATAAAAAGGACCATAAAATTGCGCTGTGCCAGCAGATGTTTGTCTCCCTGCACCCAAGTCAAAATTCACCATTAATATTCACCACAAGTATTTTTTTTTTGCTAAAGAAAAAATGCTGGCCACATGGCCCCAATCACTGCAACCAACATAACCAGGATTTTTAAGGTAAGTGAGTGGTTTGATAAACAAAGAAAAGGAAGCAAGGACCTTCATCCATCTAGCCATCCATCATCACCGGTGCTACGGTGAAGCCAATTTCCACAAAGCTGCTAAGCTGATTGAGGCACACCAAATCTGTTTCACCAGCTTACATTCCTTCAAAATGCCCATCTCACTTCCAATATCACGGGCTTTTACTGTTCCCCATTCCCTTGGCTCTGGCTGAGAGTTAGCAAGGCTTAGCTGGATGAAACACTCCAACAGCCCAGTTCTTTCCTGGAACCCACTGATATCTCTATAGCACAGCCCCCGCCCCCCATACTGTGGTTACATTTAGTTTATTTACCCATGCTATTATTCTTTGTCTATTTAATTTCTCTGCTTTATTTTTGTTTCACATCACGTGAATATTGCAACTATTAAGATGTAAAGTAAAGATTTATGTGGATTCTGATCACTGTAGGCACACAGTCACAATCTAATCGGTGCCTGTATATATACACACACACACACACACACACACACACACACACCTTGGCAAAATGCAGAGGCAGCACTTAACCACAACAGCTTCTACTGAAGTAGATTAAATTCACACAAGAGTCTTTTGAAGAAGGAAATTGGACAGATAAGAAACAGTTTTCTTTGAAAAAAAAAGCTTGTTAGAGGGCCTATACAGACAGAGCATGGAGCTGCAAAGGCAATAGTGATTTACCTCAGCTGTGGGCTTGCTCTTGTAAATACCACTGTATACACAGTATCTTCACATATATGACACTTATATATCTTTAGTCATTATTGCGCTGGATTCCCCTCCCTCGTCACTTTCTTTCTGTCTCTCTCACACTCTTTCTGTCATTTTGCCACAACAGCAAATATCCTGTTGGCCCAGACTGCAGGCTGCTGGTGCTGGTCTATCTGGCCCTGGGATCGATCCGGCTCCAAGCCGAGGCCTCCCATTCATCTCAGTGCCATAAAATGTGATTAGTGCTGACTACAGCACTGCAGGGAGATGGGCTGATAGGCCTGATAGCCTCAGATAGGCTGGGCTGGACACTCTACAGGAAGACAGCAGCAACAGCGCGCTGTGGATTCATCCACACTGTTTTTCTTTTTCTTTTAGTTTTTCCTTTTTCTTTTTCTCTATCACATTTTATTTGCTTTTTTTCTCACTCTCATCTTGCCAGTCTCTTTCATTTATCTACCTTTCTTTACTTTAACTCTTAATGTTTATATACCAGCACAAATAACTCAGCAACAGTCCAGCTTTTAGTATACGGCAATATTATCAGTTTTACCTCTTTCTCAATATGCTGCAGCGTTATATTTAAAAGATAGTTCAAGCCACCATTCACTGTGCCCACACGCAGTCTATCTCTGTGGCATGTGACAACCTCTGTCAGTCAACAGGCTCTGAACGTGCCAGCGGTAGAATCAGTTTTGGAGAGAGACAACTTTGGTTGTGTTATGTGCACAGACTGTAACTATACTGAGAAAGAAAAGAACTGGCCTTGACTCTGTAGACGAAAAAAAAAAAAAAAATATCCACACAACAATATCCCAAACAACCAGCAACAGGAGATGTCCATGCTTGTGCGCGTGGCAGGGTCAAGGCAAAGGATGGCAAGGAATACTGTAAAAAGGGGCAAGACGGATATTCATTTGAACACGCTGAACTCCAAAAATGATAAATGGGCTACAAACAACCCAAGAGGAAGAGGCATGGAAAATATTCTGGCAAGGGCTGGGAGGATAGTCTTACTGTGTTTCACAGAACCAAAATATGTTGCGATTTTAGCTGAAGTAGCAGCAAGGCCGTGAGTTGTTAATTGTTGTTACCTTGGTAACCATGGATTTGAGGACTGATCTTGTCATGGCACATGCGTATTTTTGATAAAATAGCTATTATATTAGAGTAAGAACTGGTATTTATAATGATATACACCTGCCAATGATGACGCAATATGACTGGAGGTGTAAAATCTCAAATGTACTGTTTTTTATGAGGTAAATCTCTGTATTTCGTACAGTGTATTGTTTGTCCTGTTGTGTTATGTTAACATTTGATGACTAGTAACACGATATATGACCGCAGCGTGCTGACCTGCGTCTCCCGGACATTCTCCACGGTGAAGTTGAACCAGACTCTGAAGCGGGGGTTGCAGGTGTCGGGCCGGATGAAGAGGTCAAACTCAAACTCACTGATGTAGTCAACACGGCCCAGGTTCCCTGTAGAGAAGGTGAAGCAGCTTAGATTAGCATGTTGTGGAACTTTCATGGCACGGGATCAAGGTGATTGATTTCCTCTGTATTCCTAAAACGTCTGAGTCAATGGATTGGAAATGTTACAGACTGCTATGGCAGTCACAAGACAAAATAATACATGTGGCCTGCTTTTAATTGAGAACCTGCTGTCAAAGACGTGTTAAATCAATATGTTAGAGTCAAGTGTTTACAGTGCTTCCCTGTGTGGTTTATTACTGCATGTACTGCATCTGCACAGCTGTCTACATTAGTAAATCTTTTGAACCAATACAATGCCCAAAGAGAGTAGTAAGGGAAGCAGAAAGACCAGCAGACAGGCGTTTCCATCCATCCATACATGACATACTATATACTATTGGCACAAAAAAATCCCAGTGATCAGTGGAGGTATAATTAATCCATGGGGAATGTTTTCCCAGCTTCCAATTCTCATAGCTGTCTATGAGACGGCTTGGAGGTAGATGATTACATGACAAGCCTTCTAAATATACTCCTTGCCTCTGTCTTCTAATTCATACATGGACACACATGTAGGGAAAACTCTTGTTAGCGCCCTCATTGAAGCTGCAAGGAAAAGGAACTACATGACAGCTTATTTAAACTGAATGCCGGGCTTAACTCAGTACACGAGACGAGTCAACTGCGCCACTTTAAATGGTGAACTGAAACGCTGTAAAAGACCAGCAGCTGTTTAAAGAGTCAAGTTTGCTGGCAAACTAGACAGACCACAAGGATGAACCTCATTCACCACACTACACCGGGAGACTTCAGGGTACCGTTGACCACCTGGTGGCAGGTAGTACCATCGCGGCAGCACGCACACACACAGACTTGCAGCTGATTATAGACAGATGGGCTAACTACCACACTGTCAAAGCATATCCCTCTCCTTCTGCCATCGGACAGCTAATCCACAAGTCAGCTTGCAACACACACACACACATAGACACACACCCCCTTCGCTCTAGTCCACTGAAACTATCCACAGAAGTTCTATCTCTATATGCAGGAATGCAGAAAACTACCAGGCGCTCTGACATTTAAACAGCAGTAATTTAGATTGAAATGTTATGGTTGCATTTTAATCTACAACACAATATACAACAGACACGCAAGCAGTAAGAAACTAATTGCAAGGTGATATTGTGTGACAATGATCTGTATTTACATTTAAAGCCTTTCCACCAACAGCTTCCACTAATGGTGAGTGGCGTTTCATTCCAGCACACCAATGCCAGGAAAAAACACCTCCTTTGCAGACTAGTACTCTAACTGATTAGGAAGTGACTGTGCAAAGCTGAAATACAGTGCTTCGTCTACTTATTCATCTGGCAAGTTGCTGCATTAAAGATGCATATATGCTTATGTGCAGCTTATATGCGTGGACAAAGATTACATTAACTGCCTTTTTAGCCGGCAAGACAATCGAGAGATTACAAAAAATGTCTTGATCTTAAAATCTAATTCCTGTAACTGACTACTTACCTTGTGTTTAAGGGAAACAAGTATGAACGAAATTAATATGTCTGATAACTCTCACTATCACATTATTTTTTTATTTCTTATTTTTATATCAAGGTGATTCAAAAGTATGTTGAACCCATGCTTGACCCAATGAGACAAACTTTTTTTTCTCCAATATAATTTGACCTCATCAACCATTTAGCCATGGCAACGCTGAACTGAAATATCATCAAACTATTTTTTATTTGATAGTATTACAAAGAAAAAGTTCTCATAAAAATGATCATCGCATTCCTGCCCAGCCACAGTTTTTTTTGTACAGCGGTCAGCTTGCTGCTAAGCATTCAGCCGTGCATGGGCTAGTGTTTAGGCGAGGCAATCTCAAGCCATTGAAAGCAGATAAAGCCAAGAGCAGGCAGAGGATTGAACCAGACGCAGCTGCAACTAGCGAGCGCTGACAAAGACAAGAGATAGACGCTAGAGCAGCACCTGTTCCCCACAGATGTGACACTGAATCGATCATCTCCCGTACCAACATCACAGCTATTCACAGAGCCGACATCGCCTATTAGACCGACTTGATAATAGCCACCAAAGGTCGTTCCTGCTATCGGAGTCTTAATAATGTTATTCAGTTATGAAAGCATAACCATTCTCTCGGGGCACTTTAATTATTTATTTGGGGGCAATTATTTTTAAAGGCCTGAAGACAGTAAATGGTTTTAAACCATTATCAGAAATCAATAAAAATAACTGAAAATGAAACTAATCATTCCTACTTGCGGGCAGATTAAAATTCAGAGAAACAATACACAGAAGAAAATAAATCAACAGGAATCTATTACTTTCTAAGCGTATGAAACCTTGAATAACTTGGTTTATTTTTAGTGCATTCCATCAAAACTCCTTGTATAATTTCTTACAAGGGACGTCACAATGATTCCAACATGCAAACAAATATGCTGCAGGCTATGTGGAAACAATGGATTGACTGTCGATTGTCTGTCTTTCGCCTTAATGTAGGGACACACTGAACTGACAGCAAGGAGTATCAGCAGCAGAGGAAAACTGACACAACCTCTCGTCATCTGGGCCAAAATGGTGCACTTGAAACTACAAAGACTACGCCCAACGGCCAGCTGGCACATGTTGTGCCTGAGTAAAAAGAGCCAGAAAGTGTTGTTCAGATGAGACAAAGACGTAACATGAGATGTGCCTCTGAGCCCATCAGAAAGCAAACATGTATTCGCACATCTGGCCAAACTTTTTTACTGAAGAGATAAAGGATAGAGCCCAAGCTAATACCGTTCTGCTCCTGCTTGTGAATACCGTGGTTAGCAATAGACAGTAGCCATGGGCGGCTGGGTTATTGAGCCTGATGCTGCAAGGCCTGACGTGAGAGATGGCTGCAGCCTCAAGGTTAGAATTACATGTTCAGCCCACAGAGCAGCAGGGATATGACACGCCATTGATCCCGGTTTTAATTTTATGGTGGCTACCTCCAGATTCAAACGCTTTGGTGAGCTGTTAGCCTGACCCTTTTAATCAATCCCACATCATTTAGTATTTAACTAACATTAACAGCAAGCAGATTTTTCTAAAATGCCCACAGAAAGCATTAAAGATACACTACATAAAACTGAGATAAGTTATGTTGAGTCTGTTTGATGTTCAAAAGAAATTCACAGTACGGCAGATTTGTCAAGAATTATTTTAGGTTCTTTACGGAGCAGACAGACTGCATGGCGTAAGAGAAGCTAATGAACTACAAACTGAGAGAAGATGAGAACGAGGGCAAAAGACACAATTTCTAGTCCTCCACATCTCTTGCATAATTCCTCTTGAGTATCATCTCACTCCATATTCTTCTTCAGTGGTGTCTTGGCAGGTTATGTTGAATATCAATCTTTGTCCTTGAGGGAAAACTAGTGCAGCGTTTAAACATTAACAAATTGGTTTTCAACAAACAGCTTAGTCCTGCTGGTGCAGCCCAACAAAACACAATTGGTGGTTCTGCAGAAGATTTTACACATGACAGCCTCTCCTTGAGGAAAACCCTGAACAAAAGCCTCTGTCTTTCTCTATATTTTCCTGGCGTTCTCGGATTCCCTTCCCCTTCTGTCTCCCTCACACGCCCAGGAAAACAAATGGGAAAAAGAGCAAAATGTGAAATATTTTTCGATAGGTGATGGAAATGACCTAACTCTATGTTGCTGCTGAAAACAAAAGTAAAATGGGTATGAAACCTGCATCATTACACAGGGCCATAGGCAAGTAAACAGGGTGCAAACATGAGTTGGCCGAGTGGACAGTCAGTCATTCACACATGGGCTCCCAGAGTATGTGTGTGCACGTTGCAGTGTGACTGTATGAGAGCAAAAGAGAGCACTGGAGAGGGAGCAGAAGAACCTGGCTAATGTAATCCCATTACGGAGGTACAAGAGGGAGCAGTCACAGTGCTCAGCCCACACAATGGGCCGGTCTGCAGCCTGTAGCTATCCACTGGATGGATGGTTTCTGCCATGCAGATGGATCACCGTACAGCAGCAGCAGGCCTGCCCGCCTCAGGCCCACGGTGAAACTCACTCGCAGCCATCCATTAGAATAGTAATAGGCAGTTGTTTCAAAATGAAATAGACTGCGTGGTTACGGTGCTTCCTACTTAACAGACGTGTAGGCTGTCTTGTCCTAACGTTTAATCACACAAATTCTCCACAATATAAACACATTTGGTATATTTACACACTACAGCATGCAGCATTAGTTTAGCCGTACCAAAATGAAACGGTGTCGGAAATAGGATAGTCAGTGGTGAGCATAATCACCTCAAAAAAACAAGGTCAAATTTACAAACCTAAATACGCCAATAATACTCAGTTCATTCGATAGCGTCTGACTCCCACAGACAAAGCCACAACTGTGTTTAAAAACCAGACTATAGATTAAAAGAGGTCTGTTCTGCTGAGGGACACCAGCCAGGCACCTTCTTAAACTTATTTTTTTCTGTGTTCTATTTCATTATTGGAAAACACATCAGTTTTCCCCCCGGCTGCTCTGCGGTGTGAGGAGGATTCCTGGACACAGAAGAGGGGGACTGATAAAGATAGAATTGATTCCAGCCAGCAGCAGCGACAGCCACAGTCAAGGGGGTTCAGTTTAGACCTGCAGCTAAACGTCTGGTTTTACTCTCTCTCTCTCCCTCTCTCTCTCTCTCAAAAGGCAAGTTGTCACCGAGGCAACATCAATCTCCCGCCTCATGACTTCTCAAAGCATGTCTTCTCCCCTGATGCCTTATCACTTCATCTGCAGGCAAGATTAAAGAGGTCACCTCAAAGTTTCCACAATCTAACTACCAAACAGGTATAATAAACTGCAGTCTAGCTTTCCTTTTAAAACATTAAAGAACCAGTGAAAACCTTTGGAAAAGACTTCCTGAACGTGTGCTTCTTGCCGAGGGTGTGATTTGAACAAATCTCATGTCTGTACTGTGAATATGAAGGTACCACGCTCCCTTCAAGGAAGCTTTTCTTGGTTGCACAGGAAGCAACAGATCAAAAGTCCTTCGACAAGGCAATGTAAAGAGCTGTTGAGGATAAAAAAGGCAAGATTTCTGCGAACACAGAATTATTGTTATAGAATTAAAAGCAGAACACATTACTAGTGTTAATCCAAAAATTGCTTCAATACAAATTGACTCTTTATGTCATAACAATGTATCAGTCAGGTAAGTCACACCTATCAACCCTTCCATTTTCTTCCAGGTTCCTCCCGTGTTACTCCCACATTCAAAGGCCATCTCCCAGCACGCTCCTGTTGTGTTGGCATGGCCTTCGAAGTTCATTATGCATAATCTTTACCCACAGATCTGTAAGTTACCCAAGTTGCCAGATCGTCTGTGAAGCACACACAATCCACACACTGCACACAGTTTTGACTGTGTGCCACCAGAACCTGGCAACCCACCGTGTGAACTAGTTTACTAGCATAGCTGCAGTTAATGAAAGGTTTGTTTACAGTTCTTTTCCTGGAGGTGACTATGATTAACTATTAACTTATAATGAACTATATTTATATGCTCCCGTCCTATATACACTTACACACATGATTGATACTGTTCAGAAATGTATAAAGTCGGTGGCTTTTGATATAGCTTGATTATTGTGTTGGTTTGTCTCATCTCTGTGCGTCCTAGTTATTGTTGTTTATTTTCTAAAATTATGAGTTAATATTTAAGTTTTTATGGTGCATTACCACAAAATGACCAAGGCTGAAAACGGGCTATGACCACTGTAAAGCTGACACAATGTACATGTGATATACTTTATAATCCTACATAAACAAATAATAATTTTATTCAAAGACAAGAAGTACCACAAAATGACATTTTCACTGTAATAAGGCAAACAGTGTGCTTTAGATGCATCCCTCTGCAAGTAATGACAGCACTGACTATTCTGTTGTCCACAGTGCTGCAGTCAATATGAACCGAGTATAAAAACTATTTTCATTTAAATTTAATATATGAATCCTGATGGACGTCTTCTAAAGCCGGCCACACACTCGCACACGTGTGTTTGTGTGTGTTTGTAAACATTATGTGGAAGCTGTTGTGAAAATAATCTGAATATACAACAAAACCGGGATAAGAGCAGACAATAAGAAGGGACAATAACTGGAAAAAAAATCATATTGTTATGAGTCCATCTATGCTCCAGTGAGCTCCTCGTTTCAATATAGATGAAGAAAGCTGGGCCCGAGGACAGCAGTGAGATATGCAGGCAGCCCACACATATCTGATGATGTACAGGCCTGCCTGCACTTTCTAAAGAGAACACATTTTCCAGCTAGCCCTTTTATAATTGTATTTTTTCCCTTTCCAAAAGGCCCTGCAGCCAGACTCGTATGCTCCATCTGAAGCGGTTGGTGTAGTAATGGGTCATAGTGATGCATTCATAGTGGGACTGGCTTAATTGTATTATCAATCTCATCCAGACAGTGCTTCAGCCCCACAGCTCTGGACATGCTACTGTCAGACACTCTGCATTAGTATTGGGAAGTGAACCATGAGCAATTGCAATCTTCACTTTCATCTGTTTCTCAAGCCTAAAACGGTGGGTTAGCTAGTTGAATGATGTTTTTATCAGAACGTGGGCTCTGCCATTTCTGAGACTCATCCTCTGTGTCACTTTCTTTCTGTCTGCCCATCTGTCTGTGACTCCCCCCTTCTCTCTCTTTATCTTTTTCTTTTGGTGTGTACTGCATGTTGATGTCCACTGAGTAAACGCACGTGTGTTCCAATGTCATGCTATCTTTTAACAAGCTAATTATGTTGAGCCCTACAAAGACTCAGGACAGACAGAGGAGGTGGCGGCAATGGCAGAAGGACAACTGCCCAGCTCAGCTCTTTGTTGTTCTATTTTGTTTTGTGTCTTCTCTCCGTTTCCTTTCTTTTCTTGGTGTAACTCCCAGCTTCCTTTCCTCTATTCCTCAGTAGCAGCTCTAGTGGTGGAGGAGTTTTTGAGATAAAAGAGCAGAGAGCTGAGGAGTTCTTCGCAAGCCTAAGGCAAGGAGAAGGTCAACAGGCCTGCTAAGAAGGGCTGTTATCATCTTGGTAACATGTTATCGGAGAGCCTGCAGTAGTGTTTATTTACAGTTATTGCTCCCTCTGGGTGCACACTTCAACGCCTGGGGCTGATTGCTCTGTAATGAGTTCAGGAACACAGGGAGCCGATGCAAGAAAAGAAGGGAAACAAGGGAGGCAAGAAATCACTTGCCAATAACCAATAGGTCAGCAAGAACAAAAATCAAAAAACAGAGAAGCCTGCTCATTGAAAATGCAGGAAAATCTGACAAAAGGAAATTGCATCTGTATACCAAACCTGATTTTTCTTTCCAGGGCTTATGTCTTGCCACTGAAAACGAAACAAGTTGTTGTGATTTGCAGTGTCTCAAATGAGGCACAACCCAGGTAATCCAGAATAGCATTAAATGGATCTTGACCTGAAGCTGGCTGTATTTGTTTTGTGGAGGGACCACTGCTCCGACTTAAAACACTTGATTTCCATCTGTAATGTCCAGAAACCTGGTAATTACTTTAAGGTAATTTACTTTGCCAGTGTTTTTTCTGTATTTATTTGCCTGACCCGACCAGCACTGCGTGTGCTAATCAGATTGGTATATATTTAACAGGATGAAAGGTAAAGTGCCAAGAGTCAATCCAGGAGTCGAGCCAATCAGGAAGGAGGATGTCTCCAAATCCCATTTTTAAACGATCTTTCTCATCGTGGTGAAGCATTTCTGCCTTGGAAATCGCACTTAGTGCTGCTACTGTAAGAAAGAACAGAAAGTAAAATGCAGGGCAATGCAGTGCTGAACAGCATACAAAAGGTTTGGCAGGAAATAGAGGAGGTTTTTTTTTTTCCTCAGCAAGCATTTTGTCAGGCACTGCATCCAAACCATCGTGTTATGAAGATAAATTCACATATGTAGGTAGTTACATATATATGACAATGCCACAAAGTACAAATATATATATATTTCTACTACCATGAAAGCAAATCCTTCCTATGACAGCTTAATCCCTTTTCATAGTATCGGATATGGGAGATTACAAGGCATAATTTGGTAAATCAATTTGGAGATAATTCATCAGAGGAGAAAGGCGCAGGGAGCATTTTGGGATAGAGTTTCTCCATCACAGCAGGAGCCTCCAGACGATGCCAAGTTCACGATACAGAGATGATATCTGGAGTGACTTCATTTAGAAAGAAAGGATTTCAAATATCTTTGCACCTTAGCATGAAGCTGCAAAATGGGACAGAATCTGCTTGCTGATTACTTCTCTTATAATCATAATTATTCTGCTGCACTGTACAAAAGTTGCAGAATTACCTCATGCTTAATCAACACCTAACCCTGAATACATATCACTAATGGTCCTCCTTGGCTTTACAGTCTTACAGCTCATTGTTTAGGTTTTATAGCCTGCAACTTCATTAACCCCGTCACCACATCCAATTCCAAACACACGTTTTCAAGTAAAGTTCTGATAAGCCTGCCTGTGACCATATAACAGACAGACAAAATGAACGATCAGCTGGTGAACTGGGAGCATTTAGCAGCCAAAAACCCAGTATTTCCCTTAGGAGCTGGCGAGAAGCAAAGCAGAGCTAAGAGGACATTGAATATCGGATTTGCATTCATCAGGTGCCCAGAAACACAACTCTGAATTAATGGCAATGTTGTTTCATGTCTGCTGGATTTGTAAACAACATGACTTCCAATACATTTTCCTCATCAATTTTAAAAATGTGATGACATGTCAATAACGTGTAACAAATTATTGCACAGTCCAACGAGAATCAAGAAGCTACCTTTTAAAATGCAGTCGTTGCCTGGTTATGGTCATGTTAAGCCTACAAGGATTTTTAACTGTCACAATCTGAGTACAGGTTCAAACGGCTCTCGATTTGATAAATATTATGTATAAATAAAACTTGCCAATGAATGTCAAGTGAATGGGGAAAGGTATATACTTTAGAATGAGAGTTTGAGTGCCTTGAGAAGCTAGAACAGATATTATTTTAATCAGTAAAAAACAGACCTTGTTCTAGTATTTACACTAATGTTCACTAATAAAGAGCTGTTTGCAATGTCCATTAAAAAAAATGCATTTAGCCCCAAGGAGTGAATTTCAATGCTGTTTACTTTGAGCAGCAGACCTACGAGATAGCTGCCTGGATCCAGACCAAAATGTATTCTTTGTCTATTCTACTCCTGTCAGTATTTCATCCTTCACTGTATAAAGTATATTCTGTACATGAATTTGTGTTATCACACAAACCCTGGCACATCAATGAAGCTCATCTCAGAGCCAGGTTTTCTAAATAAATCAGCAGAATAAACACAGGCAGCTTGAATAACATGAACTGGTAAAGCATTACAAATCCTTGCCATTTTCCCAAACTCTACAGTCTTGCCTCGGATGAAAAATGAGACGTCTGCTCTGAAACTGTGTTTATGGCGTCAGGAATTGCTTGGAAATGAATTACTGGATGAATCACTGGAGCCTTGTGCGCGAGCACCACTTGTGCAATGCAGAAATCTGGTCGCAGTAATGTTCACTTATGACACACATGTATCACGATGCTAGAGGCAGGCCCAGAGCCAAGGAATAGAGACGTTCCAAAGTACATTTAGAACACAAAATAGCCTAGAGCTGGAATTTAAAGACAACAACAAAGTTAAATCAGTTTGCTTCACGCCAGGTCTTTTGATACAGATTAAGTAATAACAATGCAAAGCAGACTATTTCGTATAGTATCCCGTATCTGAATATTCTTCGCCTCAACCTTTCAAAATCTCACAGACACACCATGCATACAGTTGATAATCAAATCCTTTCATTACTCAAAATTTCCAAAACAGCTTGTTGCTGCTAGCATTTGGTGACATTTTGAGAAGATGAGGTACCCTATGTATGGCTCATATCAGAGCCATCAACAATTAACTTACAAAACACTGAGGTTATTTGTACTACTTCCTGGCATCTCTGTCCAGCACAACTGAGCCAATGTGTTCACTCAGTGATTAGACTTGACCATATGCAACAGGCCTGAATGTCAGACAGGATTATCACTCTGCATTTCATGGAACGCTACTGATATCACGTCTCACCTCCTATGACAAAACACTGTCAGGCCTGCATGAAGCCACGTGATAAATGCAGATAGTTGCTGTCTGCCAATATTATGACAAGGAAAGCAGAAATAAGAAACATGTTACTGAATAACAATGTGTAAAACATGCTGGTGCATGTTATTGTCTTTATATGAAAATGATGGACTCTTACCATTAGGGCTCTATGTAGTGGTGGTGGTGAAAATGACTCAGAGATGGGACTCATTCATTCTGGGCGGGGACGGTATAGTGCTACAACACATGTCTGTTGTTAGGATTTAAATGGCAGATAAGCAGCTTTATCATGGTGACTAGACAACAAACATTAGCTTAGCTTTATTTGGTCTTGGTTTTTTACCAATCTACTTAAAGCATTCAAGTGAATTTGTGGAGTTTTGCCACAATGGTAGTAATGGACTCGTTTGAAGATACTATTTGAACTGCATTTACACAATATCTTTCACTTGACTTTAACTAGGTTCAACTGAAGCATCACAGTGTAATGTTCAGTGCTTTCCTGTGAGAGTGGCGTCAACCGTGCAAGTTGAAATGGTAATGTATACCGTATTTTCACAATTTAACAGTGCAACAGAAATCACAAACAACTGTATTTTGCAGTTCATCTTCACTGATACATTTATCAAATACGAATCTGCCACAGCATCTTGTATCAATTGGTGGAACAAGTTCAGTGTTCAATGTTTTGCATCTAATCTGAGCATTCAAATACACAAATACTGACTCAACATAATCATCTACAATGACTGAACTGTACACCAATGGGCATGACTCAGGAGATGCTGACTCTGTATAGTGGTTTGTATCTCTTCCTAGCTTCCTGGCCTCACAGCTCCTGGTTCCCAGAAGTGTTATTTCCTTTCAAACAGATGCTGAAAGTATGTGCCAGCTGGCTAAAGGTTATAGTCTTTGTGGCGTGTTCAGCAACAACTTTTTGGCCCAGACATAGGTGATGTGAGAAGACATTAATGTCAGCCCTCGTCTGTACCTTATGGTTTATTCCTTTGCAGTTAGCCACTAATGCTGTTAGTGGTACTGTACTTTTACTTTACCCACACTTAATTGTTGAGCAACCCACTGTGTCTAAAAATGTATTAGTGGTGGAGGATGCAATTCAGAAAATCAAAACAATGAGCTAAAAAACAACAACAGTCAGGTCACAAAGTGAGTTTGTCTGTACAAGGGACTACTTTCAGTTTTAAGGAGTCATTTGATCGATGTGTTAATATAAAACTATTTATTACAGGTGCTTTAAAGAGACTGCATGTAAGCATTTGAGTCAGGCAGTGGCCTCGATGGAAGATTCCCTCAAGCCAATAAGACCACCCCCAACGCACATCACATGAAATGGCATGAAAGGAGAAATAAAATTGACAATATATGCCTGAGGAAAGTCACAGATAGGATGATAAAAACACAATAATAATAAAGAGTAATATCTTATGGATACAAATGGCCAATAAATAGCATAAATCAAAAGCAATGGTCTTGCGAACAGTCCCACGACAACTCAAATTTATCTCCATACTCTGCTCTTGACTTAAAAGAAAGACAGAGGAGAGAAAACTGCTAAAAGGGAAAACTGGAGAGGCCATTTAGTGATTTGAGCAGTGAAGCTTCTCCGCTGCCAAGGACATGTAAGAAAGACAGAGAGACTGGGAGTGCCTCTCAATACATCAGATGTCAGGAGTGCTCCCACCCACTCAGACAAATGGATCTTCTTTTGGAAAGCCCACATGAGATAGCATTCTAAGGTCGGTGAGCTGTGCAAAAAGTCAAATATAAAACCGCACATGCACAGTACACAAGAAGCATGTTCACGGGCGTGGGGACAAGTGTGATAATATTTAACGCTCCTGTTGATTAAATGAATAAGCCATTAACAAAAATATGTGTTTTCATCACTGGTCTGCCTCCCCTGGGTTGTTTCATCAGAGAGGAAGGCGAGGTGAGGCAAGCTCAGGCCTCTCCAAGCCACTCGTTCTGAGCATCTGGCTTGATTGTAAAAATGTTTCCCTCTTCTTTAATCAATGGAAACTCAACTATCCTGATTCATGGGGCACTCTGGAGTATATAAATATCTTCTGACAAGCATGACTGCGTTCTCCCTACGCCAGCTCCAAACCACCCACCCCCCTAGTGCTCCTATTATTCTTTTCTTCTGTACTACCTTAGTTCTTTCCCCAACCATCTCTTTCTTGCCGTCTCTTTCTGTCTCTGTCTATGCTCTGTGGATTTTGCTTTAGCTAGTTTCTGAGAGAGAATACGACCAGACAGATTAAATACAATGTTCAGTGCTAGAAGACAAAAAAATAAATTTAACGGAAAAAAGAAAAAAGAAATCTACTTTAGCAGTGAATAGTTGAAATATTTTCTTTATTTCCTCCTTATTCTAATTAGTGATCTCCTGGCTGTCTTACTGATGCTTTATTTCTCTTTATCCCAAAAACAAAGACTAATACTGCAATCCTTTATCAATTATCATTACTGTGGGATGAGACTGAACGGAGTCTAATATTGAAACATAATTTAGAAAGGTGTTAATCACCATACTTCTAATTCATACTGTGACAATCATCTGCCAGTGGATACCATTTACTCTTAATGACTAATTACTAACAAACGCAAACAGTATAATGTTAAAACAGAAGAATAAATGAGGAAGATGAATAAAAACAAAGAATAGTTACCTAAAACATCTAATGTAGTGACAGAATGACTTGACAAAATATTCTCTAAGTAGCTTTGCTTTCAATTACTGAATACTAATCACGTAAAATGAGCAAATCTCTCATTCACCATTTGTCATTCAGTTTAAAGCTACGGTACGGGACATTTACGTATTAACAACCACAATCAAGCCCATGCCCGACAACCCCACACAATGCTGATTAAGTCTACCAGCACTAGATAAGTCTCTCTGTATATCGCAGTATACCAGAGTTTTGTGCGCGGCAGCAATGCATTTGTCACAAAATCTGCTACAGCAACAAAGAATGTGGCAGACCTTTGGTGGAAAGGCAAAGGAAGCATTGAAGAAAAGCCAGGTGAAAAACGAAGAGGAAGGATTACACTCTAAAAAAGGCAGCGAATCCACAGCAAGGACAAACACTACATAATACTAGTTCTGGAGAGTCCAGCACTAGTCACACAAACTGAGACATTTCTGCATTTCCAAGATGCTTATCTATTATTTAGTTGGAATAAATGGAATAACTGCATGGCATACTCCAAA
Source organism: Planiliza haematocheilus (assembly GCA_005024645.1). NCBI lineage: Eukaryota > Metazoa > Chordata > Actinopteri > Mugiliformes > Mugilidae > Planiliza > Planiliza haematocheilus. The sequence goes on from SRSE01000509.1 coordinate 3,774,981, forward strand.
TATTTTTCAAATACCAATCTATCATAGAGCAGTAAAGTGACATCCATTTCGGTTAGCACTGCTCATGTTTTTAAGAAAATGGACAAGAACGGGGAACACAAGAGTTTCCTACTATAGCTGTAACAACTTGTCAAAAGATGCACAAACTGGCTAATTTCCGTAAAGAAACAAAAACAGACCCTTAACTATTTTATCCTGTTAGAAACAGCACTAGGTTAGGTATGTACCAGAGCCCCAGTCAGCATTAGAAGCTGAATAATATTGAGTGAATTGACTGTAGAGTCTATGAGTTGTGCTTATCAATGGGCCCCATTAAACACTTGTCACCCTTAGGGAATTTCTTTGACCATGCAAGTCATTGTCAGCAGAGAGCGGTCTGAGTAATCAATGAGTACTTAATTACATCTGGTGCACGGTCCAGAGGTGCAGTAAAACAATATCCCTGCACTGTCAGTGTCATCCTTTGTGGAGACAGATGGCACTTTAGTCAGCAACATTGTGAGGATGCCTTCACAAAAGAATTTGGGACTTAGCTGGAAATGTCAACAGTTGGAGTGTGTGACGAAACAAATGTGAAAAGACACGATAAGAATGTCATTTGGATTTCGCTCTAAAAAACAATTAGGCTTCTTTTATCACCCCCATGAATCTCTCTCTCTTGACACAATACACGACAATAGGCAGGAACTTAATGTTTACAGATTAGCAAAACCTTCTATTTTCTACTGTTTCACATAACGTAGAAAGATGATCTCCATGAGTGAAAGTCCTTTTTTCATATGGGTGTTAACAAAAATGGGCATACTAGCCGTTACACAGTCTAATAAAGCAATGAGCAAGAACAGACATAATACTGAAGTTCTACTCTACGAAGCACAATATAGTTGAGGTCATCATCAAAGTGTGTATAATCTTTTAAGCGAAGAGTTGGAAAATGGTTTTAATGGCTCAGAATGGCTCTGTATAAGAGGACCTGTTGGCTGAGACATCTACTGTATGTAAATCTGTAGGCCATCACCAACTTGATCAGCATAGGGCTGACAACAAAGTGAATTAAGCCTCATCTAAATGTAAATGAGGTTTTATACCTTTGGCAAACAGCTTACATAACCGGTGTCTATTTTAATAAACCAATTAAATTTTATTCTCTGTGCTATACTAACACAACAAAATAAAAGCAGTGAGAATGTACATGGGATGTAGATAACATCAAGAGCCAGGCAGCAAACCGAATGAAGATACATCTATGCATTAATTTCCAATGAAAACGTCCGCTGGAAATAGCATATTTAAACTATTCAATCTGGTTTGAGAGGAGTAAAATAGACATAGGCTGTCATGGCAGACCGATTCAATAGCTTTGAGAAATGTACATGTATGGCAAGAACCTACATGCTTGTCTCCAATTTCCTTTCCTGTCACTGGTGTAACACTTATCAGACTGAATATGTGAAAAACAGCAGCTTGTTTCACAAGCCTAGATCATACTTTGGAGATACATCTAAATCTACTGTAAACACAATTTGGTATGCTGTAGGTGAGCCGTAACCACATCTGGTATGACTCAACACCTATAATACAACTTAACAATTAATAGACCTTGGTGTACTTTTGTTTTCCTTTTAGTATTCATGTTTAACTGTTTTCTCTAGTATTTGAGTTATAAAATGTGCAGAAATTATACGAATAAGCAGATCTCCATGTATGGCAGCTTGAATTCTTGCAAGATCTCCAAGATCACAGCATCAACGGACAACCTCTGTTGCCAGTCTTCAATTATGTGTTCATGCCTCAAACTAGTCTGCTGAGGTGCTGGCAGCCACAGACATGTTTTAAATGTAACAGCAGTTTATAATGACTACAACAAGATGCAAACTGATTGGTTAAAGTTAGCCCATGATAGATTATCCAGTCAGCTTTCCTTTTCCAAACTGTTTCCAAGGACAACTTGTCTGTTGGTTCTGTGTAAGAAACCGCGCGCATCATTAGGGAAATTTTTTTGTCCATTTGGGCAATTTTTTCCTCTTCACTTGGCCATCATCTTGGCTGTGTTAGTGCATGTGGCCCATGTTTATTAGTCTCTCTCTACACAAGAGAATTTTAACACTATAAATGCCACTTTGACCACTTAAAGTCTCATTTGTTTGTTTTTTCCCATAAACTAACATGACCAAGTCCATTTTGTTGCAGGATTCTTTGAGGATGTCTCACTTTCCTGCATCTCTCTGGGAGTTACAGGCCACATGTTTTCATTCTGACCCTTCTCCACAGAGAAGAACATCTTCATCTTTCTCCTTGGTTATAATGGCAGTCAATGGGACATTTTTGGCCGCTAAGGTCACAAGTAAGTCGTACATTTTAGATCTAATGCTACACAAAAACTAATAATTCAATCAAGTCAATATATTACATAATCTTGGTCATATCTAAGACTGATCTGAAAAAATGCCCCAGCCTCCCAACATTAGTTTTATGGAAAATATTTTTTGTGCTGTTTTTGTAAAAAAAACAAGAAGAGACTTCAACTAATCAAACTGGCATTTAGATGGTTGGAATCCTCAAAATTATTGAATTTTTGGTAGCTTTGTAAAATGTTGAAGTGGTTTAAGAGATGAGATGCAGAAAAAGCAGAAAAAATATTAATCAGTTGTGTTTTTTTGGATGTTTTGGACATGTTTGTTCAATGATTTGAGAGGGTAGTAAATTAAACTGACGCACTAATGTAAACTTTCAACATACATTCCTTCTAATTAAGAATGGACAAAATGAAAACAAAATAACAACAGTTTAGGACAATAAAAAACAAGAAGGGACACAAAAACGGTTTAACTAATGTTGAGTCATCTAGAACAGAATATTTATCCAACAATAAAGAAAAAGTGGCATTTTATTGAAGAAACTGTGCTTACAGGAAATTATATTTTCTGCATAGATTCCTGTTTGTATCATGCTATTTATTGCATGTTATTTACTGGATTTATACATATATTTTTATGTGGTTAATAAAAAATAAAAGCATGTTCTTTTAAAGAAAACCCAACATGAGTAAAACGGCTAGTTTTTATTTCATTTCAAGCAGTGTCCAATCATGTTATGGCAAGGCAGAATGAACATCCAACTGGAGTCAGAGGTTTTAGATGGAATATCACTTGAAGAAAGGGTAACTTAAACTTTAATACCTTATGAAAGCAAATAATCTAGACTTAAAAGCAATGTGGATAAAAACAGTGATGTTTAAATGAAACTGCAACAGGGCTTTAATTTGACATTAGCTGGCAAACATCAATTCATTCCCCATTCTAACTTTAGTAATGCATTTACTGGAAAGAGATTAATATCAATTCCATAAATCATTCAGGAGATACATCCGGAGCCAGAGACGCTTATATGTTAGCTGATCTCAGTGTGGGAGCTCAGCACCCATTAATCAATGTCTGAGCTCCTCTGGCCATGTCATCTGGGAAAAAAAGCATATTTATATAAAGGGCAATCACAACGCTGATATGTCAGCACAATCCTCTAATGTAACATATTTAGATCTTTACACACTGGTACTATATACATGCACTGACCTTCACTTGTTTTCTTGTCTGTGTAGAAAACTGTGAATTAAGTTCCTTGTTTCTTTATTTACTCCTCGATATGCCACAAGATTGGTTTTCCTCTTGTGAATGAATTAGTAATAAGCCTGGGACGTGTGACATCCGTAAGAAAGCCTTGCTTACAAATGTATGATCAGGTGACCTTGACATCACTGAAAATCAAATGTATCAGAGAATAAACTTTGGAGAGCAATACTAACAATGGCACCAAAGCTAGACAACAAGAAATAAAGAAGGTGAAGTTAAAGCTCATCTCAGTCCGCAGAAACCAAAATGGGTTTATCTGTGGAAATATGAAATCTGAGTGCCATCTGAACCTAATCCACACAGAGATTCAGCCCCAAAGAGACCTGATGATTCCCTGATTTACTCTGCCTACTTGTATGCTTCAGTGCTTGCCTCTTCGTGGGTCTAACCAACCAACCTTGTCAATGGTGAAAACATACTTAATTATCATTGTCACACTGTTCATCTGGCAGAAAAGAATGACAAAGGGGCATATTGACTTCATCTTATTGTATGCCCTGCTTCAATAAAAGACAAAGTAACAGGTTAATTACCCATTTAAACACGCTTGATATTTCTCTGTGTTAGTTAAACTGGTACTGTAGCAAAGCTGCAGATTTACAGTTGTGCACTATATGACATGAAAGAAGTAAACTGATTAATAATGACAAAAAATTGCTGCAGGTATACACACACAAACTAATCATGAATAACATTAAGATCGCCTTCCTAATATTGTGCAGATCTCCCTTGTCTCCAGAGCAGTTTTGATTCATTAGAGAATGGACATGGGCCTTCTGAGGCTGTTCTGTGGTGTCTGGCAACAGAGTGTTGTTAGTGGGTTAGTGGCCATATGGGTTGAGGGGAGGGACCACTGTGGAGCATCCCTACCTAATCAGTTTGGGATGTAGTGAATTTGGAGGCTAAGTCAACACTTTGTGCTGTTTTCATGTTTTTTGAGTTGTTCCTAAACAGTTTGTGTTTGTGCCCATGTCAGGCTGCATCCTGCTGGGGATGGCTGCAGTCATTAAGGAGTGTTATGGGGTGGGGGTGAGTGGTCTGGCCAAAAAGGAACAACATCCAAAAAAGGTCCAAAAGCTTCCAAGCAGAAAAATATTTTAAAATGAAAGCATTTTTCTATAAATCTTCATATGAGACTGTCAAGATATGTCATATTGCCCTGACAGAGCTTTCAGATCATGACTCACAATTGCTTCCTATTACAGCTGCTTTCTGTTTTTAAAGCTACATCCAGGACAATAATAATAATGGGATGCTCGATATTGGCTTTTCTGCCGATATCTGATATTCCGATATTGTCCAACTCTTAATTTCCGATACCGATATCACCCGATATCGATATATGCAGTCTTTTTACACTAACATTATTAGGTAACAACGTAACATATCACCTATTATGGAATTAACACATTAAGACTAATTTTATTGCGATGTCCCACTGGATGCAAACATAAATGCAACATCAAGCGTGCGCCTGTTAACGTCCCATGCTGCGTTCATGCAGACTTGGAAATGCTGATGCCTACAGAAGAAATATCGGTTATAAAAACCCGATACAGATAATTCCCTATTTTTAACTCAATATCCGATATTATCAGACATGACTACTAATAATCTAAACAGGCTTTTCTGGAAATTCTGTAACCCTTCTTCAAATGTTCACCAATAATGTCTCACATATTTTCTTTTTCTGATTGGTTGTAGGACTTTCCAATTGCTGCAGAGTTTTTTTTGTTGTTGTTTTTTATGAAATCCCCAATGGTGCATCCCAGATTCAGAATGACAGGCTAATTGTATACTGTATGTCAAAATGAAAACAATGTTGTTGCAAAACCAGAATATATTTTGGCACCAACGTGTTGGTTAATATGGCTTATATAATTTTCCAGGGTTTCAAACATTTGTCCTAAACAAAATAGTTTCATGGACTGCCACTGCCTCCAATTGTTTTAAACAACATTGTGTTGTTATTGTTGTTGTTTTTCAGTTTCGCTACTCACCACTCTCAAAGCAAGCATCAAAAACCAGATGTCCTTTTCGTGGAGTTCCTGAGTATCCTGGAGGGCTCACCGTCAGTTTGTTAACATTGCCCACCAAGGCATCCTCTCCTCCTGTTTCACTGCCTAAAGGACATAGGTAACACATAGAATTATACAGCTGATGATGAAAACATCTTTAAACGTAAATAAAGTATTTAAGTATCAATACTTACATACTTTGTATCTACAGTATGTTACTAATGATGACTTTCTCAAATAAATTAATTAGCAGTGTCAAAAGAAACAAAAAATAACAGAACATGTTCACAGAACATACATTTGAACTTATGCATACAGACTAATTCACACACTGCTATTTTAATGTGTATGCTGTCACTGCATATCAACAAAGCAAAAACGTCTGCTTTTAGTTTTTTTTTCTGTCATGGAAATCTTACTTGCGATCACAATAATATATTTAAACAGAGCTTCAAATAATTTCTCTTAATGTGAACACTTATTTTGCCTAGTCCCATTATTCTGTCATTTGCTTTGTTTTAATAGGTCACTTGAATGTATATGAGCCATCAGTTGCGTTTTCTTTTTAAGACAGACTAATATGTATTTTAATTTAAAAACTGTGATTCAATTCGTAACATGTAAAAAACATCTCTCTTTTAGGATCCACTATACACAATTAACATATTTCTGTTGCATTAGTAAGAAAAATGCTTTGCTGCATAACTGCACAGCTCTTCTATCACTCGTGGGCTTCCTGTGAGCATATTCACAGATATTTAAAATCGTTAAATTAGAAGAACAACGGAGTTTGTTGAGTAAGAACAACTTCAGGTACCGTCAGCTAGCTAATTAGCTACACAACAGTTCACTGGGGGAATCTTGATGACACGGCTAGCTAGCACCAACTCATAGCTAATACACCTGCACTACTGCTCATTCATACATCGAAGTGGTTAACGTTAACATGCTAAAGCCTTTTCGTATGGTCTCCACATTGCTACAGTTCGTTGTGTGATAGACAAACTCGGTAGCAACAAAGCTAGCTCATAAGCAGCTAGACATAAGTCGTGTTTACATCCTTCTACCTGCTAGCTAACAGGTTAGCACACCTTACGTTAGCGTCAACAAAAAGGCACGCGGCAAGCTAGACACAAACACATACTATGTGTCATATAGCAGGGTAGCATGCGCTTCTCGGTGCTTGTATGGGATTTAAGGGGGAATTCGGTTAAGGAACATATTTACACACCAGTCTCGACGTCTCTAACAGTGTTCTCCTCCATCTTCCTCTCCATCTGTCACAAAGCAGCCGACGCTCTCTGTGTGTTGCCTCGGCAACGGAGCAGGAGGAAGAGGGAGAGGAGCTGCCAGGCAGCCACGCCAGTGAGCTACATCCCCGAAGACGAGGTTTGCAGTGTGTTTACCGTCGGTAAGCTAAGTCACATTCGGGTTTTAAACTTTATTTGTCTTGTGTGCTAATATCAAACTGCACATATAGTGATACTACAATATAGAGTACGTCAAAATAAGTTCAACCCGGAAATGTTGATCCACGTCAACTGTCACTTCGAAGTTTCCAGCTTTCAAGGAAAACTTCAGGATTTGACAAATTTTCCCCAAAATGTATCTCCCTATATTGTCGGTCTAAAGGGTTTGACTTTATATGATATGTGCAGTATACTAGCAATGTTTGCAATCTGCTTGAAAAAAAATAATACTACCTTTAAACTGTAATCCGTTCACACACATTTGCAGTTATAGTGCAGTCATACCTGAACTAAACCCTGTTTTGATGATAGAGAAAAAGCCAATCATTGCAAGCATCAGCCAGAGATTCGGAATTATCCTGCAGATTGATTAAAGCTGGAGATTTTCTAGACAATTGGAGCAGAGATGTCATCAAGGCCAATCAAGCCTGGCCTTATTCCTTTCCCATTACAAAGGCTGCACCTGATTAAGTACATCAAATGAGCAGCCGCCACAACTCCTGCAGCAAAAGGTGCACTGGCTGCTGCTAATTTTCAGGTTATAAGCTGTGTGTAACAGGACCAAATGAATAAGACCAGGGAGAGGGCAATGATTTTATTTTTTTTTCTTTCTGCGTGCGGGTGTGATCTGTATTTGATGGCGAGCATCAACACTCCGCTGAGTAGATAGGTCGGACTGATTATTTCTCAGATGACAGGAAGAGAATGAGAGCGGCTGTGTGATATTTTGTAAAAATTGAAAATTGAATAGCTGTCCTCCATGCTATGTCATTCCTTTAACACTATGCCAATTAAAGAGCTCTATGGTGGTACAATCATTCATTTTCATGAGAGAGATTGAAATTGAATTATGGAGCATGAGAAGAATGAATTAGATACGCTACACGTTCTCTTGTTTCCAAGCTCTTATCAAATAGAGAGACCGCACAGAGTCTCTGGCTTTGTCCTTTTTTAGCACTTGAGATGTGCAATGTAACTGGATGCCGTGGCTGAAACTCTCATTTGGTAGTAAAAAAAAACATGTCCAAATACAGTTACTGTAACTGTATACAGTTACTATATACACCGTCCAGCCACAACATTAAAACATGGACACAGGCCTTCTCTTTAGTGCATCTGGGTGCTATGGGTTGAAGGGAGTGTCCTCCAAATACTCACTAAGTTCTCGATCTGGTTAGCTGAGAGGCCAGAGCAGCATATTTTTCATGTTTATGAGCTGCTCCCTAAGCAGTTTTTGGGGGGTGCCTGGTCAGCACCAGTGTTTACGAGGATAAGTAACATCTACATGAATGGTAAATGGCCTTGTTAGTGCTTTCTACCTGTTGGTACTCAAAGCGCTTTACAGTCACATACACGTCTACTCACTCGCTCACACAAGCACTCACACATTCACACACACCAGTGCCACGCACTGGGAGCAACTGGGGCTTCAGTGTCTTGCTCAAGGGCACTTCGGCATTTGTGGCACGTTCGGGGATCGAAGCGCTTATCTTTTGTTGAAAACCCACTTTACCTATTGGGTCACAGCCACTCCCGCACATGAATGCTGGAACCAAAGGTTTCCAAGCAGAACACTGCATTATAACAAGATGATCATTGTTACTTACGTCACCTGTCAGTGGTTTTAATGTTGCTGAACGGAGTATAAATATGTATGGTTGTGGTAGAACAGCACATGGAAGTTGGGACTAGATGCAAAACAATATTTAAATGCCGAAGGTACCTTGATGGTGTTAGGGGAGTTGCGTTGCATGAAATTATCTTATCGCCTCTATTTCTTCTAAAGCTTTGTATTCTACGCTGTTTGAGGAAAAAAATAGCAACAATAACCTCGCTTCTCTCTGCCCAAGTTACGCTTTGCATGCATTTAGTCTGTTGTGTCTTAGTGTCTGCAAAGAGCAAGATTTCATAAACACATCAATCACTGGGAAACAGAATAACATGAAAGAGAAGTACATTCCACACCACTGTCTCTCCGATTTTAATTATCCCTCAAGAGAACGCATTTTCACATGCCCATAAAAATATATTTGACCTCTAATGATTTCTTCACATGTGAATGTGCCACACATGCAGATATCCCTGTCATGACTAAATGCAGAATAACATTAATAAATTGTGGCTATTTTAAGCGTGGGATGCTAGTGACTGGAGGACACACCACATCATCACAATCCTGTGCAGAACACATCAGAAAGCCCTCAGGGAAGCTTTGGCACTGCAAAGGTATTTTCAAGCCTTGCTTTTCATTCTTTCAGAGTTGTAAAATGATCAAATAAGTCAGTGCTTGTAGCTCAGTATCCCAACTGAAAGGGAAAAAAATAAAAACTGACACACAGAATTACTTGTTTATGTTTCCAGACTGAAACTTGATGTGAGTGTGTGTTCAGGGGGAGCAAATTTCTGTTTTTGTATTTGTATTCCAGCAAGTACAGGGAAATCCTTTTTACTCTGGCCAGCGGAGGGCTTCCACACATAAAGTCCATCATCGGTGACGGAGCAAGTCATGCAAAAATCTAAATACAGGGCCACAAGTGGCACAGAGCTGGAAACGGGTGGCTCTGTGAGGCACGGAGGCGGGTGGGGTGGGCCGTGGGGGGGCTTAGTGTGGGTACAGAGACCAGGCGGCGGTACACAGAGAATCACTATGGTGACAGCAATCAGGGGGGCTCATGGGAGTGAAGCTGGGTCAGAGAGGAAGGCTGGAGAGGCAGCTGACTGAGAAATCAGCCCTCACTCTGGATGATTCAACTGACAGCTCCCCCCCAGGGCTGTGCCGGACCAGCCGTCCCCAGAGACCTCGGGCTTTACAGAACAGGATGTGGCTAGCAGCTCTTTCCTAGGAGAAAAAAAATGGAATTGAAGCCAAGACCGGTGCCATAACACAGCAATGTTGTTAATGACACCTTCACATATCACGCTTTTAATGAAAATGTAAAAAAAAAAAAAAAAATGTGATAATTAAAAACATGTAAACAATATTGCCTGCCACATCCTTAATAAGTGTGAGACTCTACATATTTTTTCCTTCTGTGTTGACATAAACATCGGTTAAAACCAGCAATTTGCTAATACTCATCTCTGTACCTTACTTCTATTCTCTTCCATTCTCATATCTGTTGTTCCTCTGCCCCTCCACCCCTCTCTTCCTCTAGCTCTGCACAGTTCTGGACAGCATCCACCCAAACAGATGGTCTGGTGTCAATAGGCTGCTATTAACTGGCCGCTCTCCCCACTCTGATCCAAGACAGCAAAAAGCACATTTAAAGCACGGGGAATAAATCCTTTTTCCACGCTGGCGGAGCCATGAGTAAGACACCAGTAAGATTTTGATTAGTGAAGATGACGATGATCCCAGTCCCTTGAACACAGCATCATCCTCCGAAAATATTTTTTTTTTTTCCCAAAGCCAGGACTTTGTTTTTCACATCACAACAGATGCAGATGGGTGAGTCAGTGAGTCATAACTTGGAAGTGTCTCAGGTGTTTAGGTGGGAATTCAAAAATACAGTGAATCACATCCATTTTTTTATTTTTTTGCTTTGTTTTGTTTTTGCTTTGTTGTTCCGCAGTTGGGATCTCCTGCCATGCCTGTGACTAGCTGCTTCGTCATCTCTGTGCCACACCCTGCTGAGGAAAAAGGACAACCACCTGACCTTGAGGCTCACATCAGCCCAGCCCTCGCTTCCCCCCGCCGTTAGACATTCGCAGAGAAGGTACCCTTAATTTTCACTCTGTTGAGGTCCCTTGAGAGTGTACAGGTTTTATTACATTCCATTACTTTAGCTTACTCTCGTAAAAACACCTCCACCAAAGTGTTAAATGTTTCCCCCCGTGAAAAGCCTTTGACAGCCCTTTTTTTTCCCAAATTTAAATCCACATCCGTTTTTTAATTAGAACCAAACAACACAAGTCGTCACACCTCCTAACCTTTAAATTTATCCCGGTTGTATGTTCGACTTGCTCTGGGAGTGAGTGCCACTAAAAATGTTCCCTCGCTGTGTGTTGCCGTGTGTGTTGCCCAAAAAGACGAGAGGAGTAGAAAATCTGAAAGATAGGAGTGGCACGGAGAAGAAGGGACGTGGCAGCGATGGTGTCGCTGCTGCTAGAACAGTCTTCCCACCTTGTGGCGGCACGGTGAACTGTAGCTGCCTCGATGCTTGAGCAATGGGGGAAGAGAGAGGGATGCGGAGAGGGATGGAGTGAGAGAGAGAGTAGGGAGGAGAGAGAGCAAGTGAGAGAGGGAGGGAGAGCGCAGGAGAGAGCCAGAGGGAGCGATACAGAGAGAGAGAGTGAGGAGGAGAGAGAGCAAAAGGGAGGGGAGTTTAAACTAAGTGCTATGTTTTGGGACAGGCTAATCTGCTAGCGAGCAGTGTGAGGATCGGAGCGTATTGTGCGAGCCAGTGTGCGGGGGACAGATAAGGGAGCCAGCCAGCCCGCCAGCCCGACCCACCGACCGCCTGACTGCTTGTTTTAATGTGCTGACTCTGGGGAGATTTTAAAAGACAGCACATTGACTCCTTAGACGTGTGCCGAGACCCTGGGCACAAACGCCACCACTACATCCACGGCCAGCAGAAGTGCATCAGCAGATAGGAGGGAGAGAGAGAGCGAGCGAGAGAGCGAGAGAGAGCGAGCGAGAGAAAAGAGAAATAGAGGACTGAAAAATCACATCTCCAAAATCAGAATATTAAAGAGGATTTTTTTTTTTTATCCCCCTATATTTTTTTTTTCCCAATTGATTTGATTTTTTTCTTTTTTTCTTTTTTCCGTTTCCCGGGACTGACTCCCCAAGCGTAGAAAGAAAGAGAGAAAGAGAAAAAGAACTGAAGAGAACCTGAAGATAAAACGGACAGGACGAAGCAATCACTGCATCTGAACATGTTCGAAATAAGCCGAACACTCAACGCCGCCTTGTTGAGCAATGAGGTAAAGAGATTTGGATTTGCTTTTCTTAACTCCACACCTCACCTGTGTTCGTCTGCTGCCAACCATTCTGTCATATGTGTAATTTTGTGTCCGTGCGTTGTGTGTGTGCGCGTTTCTTTACACTCGTGTCTGCTCATAGCCAGAAGATAGAGGGGATGATTGATACCGACAGCTGTTTATTATATTTCCCCAGCACGATGGCTGGTGACTGCTTCGCTCCTTACTCTAATAATAACTGGAGAGCCCGTGCCTAGACTTTATATCCTTTATATTGTAACAAAACCAAGGTAGCCATTAAACCCGTCAAACATGGGCGTGCTTGCGAAATGGCCCACCTGGGGCTAAAATTGTATGTGTGCGTTAAATGTGATGTACAGTAAGTGCGAGGAGTGTGTACACCTGCATGTGTGCACGCTCGCACATGCATTCGTGTGAGAGCAAAGTGTTCTGTAATCCCCCTCTGCCTCCCTCTTTCTTCACGTTTCTCCCCCCCACTCCCACTTCTGTCCTTTACCATTCTCACCGTCCTTCCTACCTGCTGTTATCTGCTCCCCTTCCCTTTTCTCACCCCCCTCTCTCTCTCCCTCTCCCTCTCCCTCTCCCTCTCGTCTCTCTTTTTTTCCCCCCCCTGCTCCGTCTCTCTCCTCCCTTCTCCTCCCGTGTCTGTGCATGAGTGTGTGTGTTCTGTGAGCAGCATCTCAAGATGATGGCGAGGTACGGGCAGCTCTCGGGACTAGCAGCCAGTGGCGTGGGCTCCGTCCCCGAGACGCACTCGCCGCTATTTCCCAGGGATCTCCTGTCATCGCCAGCCCAGATGGGCTACAGGTCACCCCTGGTAAGAGGATAGACAGACCGATATACCTCGTTCTCCATAATGAACACAGGCACGCATAATAGCAGGAAATGAAATGGGGAGGGGGGGGTTAGTTAGTGTGTATTGAAACTGTGTGTGTGTGTGTGCTGAGGGAAGGAGTGAAGGGGCAGAAAGAGAGCAAATCAATTGTGGGATTCCGCCTGTATCCCCAATGGATAGTATTAGTAAATATTTACATTGTTATGTTTGTTCAATTACGGACGCCTACTCTGTCTTTAGCCTCTGCCAGTCAGGCTGTTATCAAGGGAATTTGAGGTGTTTGTGTGTGCTCGCATGTGTGAGAGCGTGTTTGTGTGGGTTCGGATTTTTTTGTTGAAATTCGTCAAGTCTGCTGGGCTCTGCAGCATTTAATATAAACTGTTGGACACAACTTTTTAGGTAATTAAAATGCATTCGCTTTTAACCATCAAATGCTTTTAAGTTAAAGAAAGTCAGGGGGAAGCAGGAGCACTGTAGATAGACGGGGCGTTTTGCACTGGAGTCAACATTACTCTGCAATTTACATAGAAAAGATTACTTCAAGGGGAAGGGGAATGAGAGAGAAAAAGGGGGCATGAGAAAACCCTGAGCGTTTAGGAAAAAGCGTTGTAAGAAAATCCCTGACTCGCCGCATTAAAGCAACATGAAGCTGTGGGTGTCTAATCTGCTGTGGGCTCTTCATTGGTTCGGCTCCCCTTCAAACTGGCTCAGATCCACACCCCAGAGCCTCCCGGAAGCCTTCATAACCCACTGTCATGCTGCTGACTGTACCCAGGGGTTTTCCGTCAAGTGTATGTAAATGCGCGGCGAGGATATGCAGTGGGATACGTCCGTGAGGAGTTGGGCTTCAGAAATATTTTTTAGCAGTTTTGGCTTTGAATTCCTGCGCGATTTTTAAAGACATCTGTCCAGTGTTTTGTTGTCATTATGCAGAACACACAGCAGTGTGTGTTTCCCCACTGCCCATTTAGACTCACCACAGTGTTATCAGCTGTTTGCATAGAGCTGCTGGACCATAAATTATTTGCAGAAACCAGAAGAGCTAATTAGCTGAATTCACTCTAGAAATATGATTGACATGTTAACATATGTCGATGAATCTTATCAGCATTTTGGTCGACTGAATTCTGAGCTGACTACTTAGCCAGTCAATTTTAGGGTGGAGCTCTTCAGATGACTGGTTGCGCCTTATATTAAATGAAACAACAGTTAAATGAGTATAAATGAGATACAGATGAGAGGGGAAAAAAAGTGGGGGCAGAATTAATTCTAAACATAATAACTGTGTGCCTATGAGGACCTCATCCCACGTAGCTTCATTTCTGACTAAATGATCTGGCAACGATTTATTTTAGGGATTTCGCACCATCGGTGTGTTGCTGGTGATGAGGCATTTTCCTGTGTGTGTCAGTGTGTGAGCCTGTGCGTAATGTATTCGTGTGTGTGTGTGTGTTTGAAAAAGTGTGTACGTGATTACCCCGGTTAAAAAAGACCATCGTTATAGTGATTAATGGTGCCTTCATTAAGCACAGCAAGATCATTTGCATACATTAGATAAATGTGCTGGAAGATTCTGGTGGCTTTGCTGTGTAAAACCTTCAAAAGCAGTGTGGCGTTTCGTACGCTGGTGCTATGAAAAGGAGACGCAGCTCTATAGCGGCAGCGAAACGTTGCTGCGTGTGTCAAAAGGGGAGAAAATGAATTCATGCAACGGCTATTTCATCCATCGGCAGAGTTAAAACGAAGACGTTATGTTTTCCGGTTAACACAGTGCTGCAACAATGTCATACGACTGCAGCAAAGTTTGCCACTATTTGCACCGTGGTGTTGCATGTGGTGTCTGTGTGTGTCCTGTCTTCAGATCTGCAGGATGTTTAAAAGAGCATTCAAACAATTGAATTCTGAACCCATTTAAACCCAGGCACCGGAGAAGCACACAAACAAATTTCAAACCATAACGCCTGTATTCAGGAGGAACGTCCATGCTATCAGCTCGCAGCCTCAGGGTGACCACCTCGGCCAAATTGTGGACAACACGTGAACAAAAACTGAAATGCAAATTATTCGGTTTTTCAGACTCTGAGAACTAATTTTCTAAAGCCCACATCTGAAAACCTGCAGTGCACCGTGCTTCAGAGCTGAATGCTGTTAATTTGTCAAAAGCTCCGCTGATTACCCACTGCAGGCAGCTGCCGTTCTCTATGTGACACTAGGCTTTGTTTGACAACTCCAGTCTTTTCTGTTTCATACATGGGAAAAAAAAAGCAGGTTGCAGTTCAAACCTGCCTCAAGTCGTTCACGATCACCACAACAACAGAAGGCGAGGAGGGAAGAAGAGGAAAAAGGAAGGGGAGGCGTGGTGGCGGGTTGAACGTGTGTAGCCGCGGCGTATCAGCAAACCAGCAGATAGTTAGAGGTCATCTCTATTTCATAACAATGATTAGCTCCTTCCATCTGCCGCTCACTGCATTTCCCCTTTCCTTGATTGCAGTGTTCTCTATATCCAGGAAATTAGTTCATTTATGCTCCACAACCCTGCTGCTACTGAGGAACAAACAGGTGCAGCGGCGTGAACGACGCCACAGTGGGGGCGAAGAAGAAGAAAAGAGGAAAAAAGGGAAAGACGCTCATGGAAGGAGAAACAGAGAGCTGGAGTTATGAGCGGGATCAACAGTAATGCCACAAGTACAATGGCGTCTGATTAACACTGGAGTGACGAGAACAAGCGTAGCTGTCGTGTAATATTTTAGTAGCACAAACCGTGATCTGACAAAAAGCTAAAAATAATTAAGGATACAAAAGTGTGAGGAATACAGGCCAAACAAGAGAAGAGCAAAATATTCTGTTTAACAATATATCTTTTACCTCTTCAGCTGCGGCCACTGTACATCATAAAGTGGTGTGTTGACGCAGTGCTGTTTGACAAAGGTTTTTAACTATGGAGGCGAAGCAAAGAGAAAGAACGAAGACTACTCGGCTTTATCATCGTATGGCAAACTAGAACGGGACGTGGCCGCGGCGTGTCGTAGAATTTGTGCAAAGCGCGCGCATGTGTGTGTATGTGTGTGTGCATCGTGTCATGTTTGCACTTGATATGAGCACATGTGGTGTGTCAGTTACTGGGAACACAGAGAGGGGGCACCGCGAGGAGGGGGGACGAGGGTTCAGATTTGTTGGAAGAGCGGTGTGTGTGTGTGTGTGTGTCTGTGTGTGTGTGCTGGCCACCAGTGCTGCAGGGAGGGCCTAGTGATCAGCAGCTGAGCCTGTGTCCCGCTGGGAGCCATCACTGCAGAATGGAGCAGGTGTCTGCAGGCTCATGCACAGACAAACACACACAAACGTATGCACGCCCTCCCTCACACGGGCACATCCCAAAAAAAAAAAAAGAAAACACCGTAAAGCTAAATGTACTCCCTCGTTTCTTTTTTTTTCCACACCGTCTTTTCTGTGTCTGTCTTTTTTTTATTATTATTTACAACAACGCAATTTAGCCCATCCGCAGGGAGCCTTTGAGTGTGTGTTGAATCACACATTATCATTATTACCTGACTGATTTTTCACACTCTTTAACTCTGTAGGCGAGACATAAAAAACGAATGTGTGATCCACAAACAACAGACTAGCTCCGTCGTAGCCTGCTGCACCGGCGCAAGTGTCCACGCCCAGCCAAAGGTCACCTGTGATTTCAGCTCAGGCTTTCTACAGTCTCTGAATGTCACCTGTGACAAAACAGAATTAACGCACTGATTGTCGCAATAAACCAACACCGAGTAATTATCACCGGGGTGGGCTGAGAGCACAACCTGTAATCCATATATAAACAGAACTGCAATGCAAAGATTAGCATTACTAAATCATTTACCACTTTTAATGTGGATTATGTGTCTGAAGCCGACCCATGAATTCTGGTCGGTGCGTGCAGTTCCGACAGGCTGAATTAAATAATCTCACTTCCTGCTGCTCGTTTTTCTATTTTAATTCAAGCAAACAAGCAAACAAAAAAAAAACAAAAAAATATCCCAGCACAGCTCTTTGGGATGGTAAAATAAAAAGATTTAATTTCACAGACAGATTTGTTGTCTCTCTTGGACAGTGTTTTCACATCCAGTTGCAGTTATTTCATTTGGGTTAGGAGGATAAGTACAGAGAGAATAATGGAACAGACAAGACTGGAGAGAAATTTGGGAGCTCTTCCTGTCTTGTTATTGCAAACAACATGGAAGAGTAGGAACATTTCTCAGCTGCTCTTTGGTGTGCGTATTGGATCACTCAGGTTTACTGAATTAATCAGAAGGATTGACAGCGATATCAAATTGTACTGCGGATGTGTCAGCCTTATAAACCCTGACAAAAGAGGTATTAGCCAGTGCAAGCCCTTCACTGACCTGTCTCTGCCTGTGATAATCTGATGGCTTCAGCTCAGTCCCCTCATTGACAGTAGTCACAATATCACAATGCAAGCAAAATCCTCTGACAAGAAACAAAGAACGTCACAACGTCCCCTTATTTCCTTCTCCATAACAGACGCCCATTTTGCAGGCGATAACGCGCCTGACCACACGATGCTCAGCGGTCATTTTAAGAGCGGCGGTGTGAGGAAACCTAACCGTTGACAGCTCAGCGCCTGTTGATGCTGAGCTGACAAACGCTGCCGATGTGTGAGTGATTGTCCGCGTCTGGGATCCCGGCGTGTTGATGAACAACGCTATTTCTTCTCCTCTCAGAATTGATAGTTTCAAAGCCAGTGCGTTTTTATTGATTCGCTAATTGCCGGGGATGAGGCAAAGTATCTGCTGTCACCATAAATAAATGATGTACGGCTGACTTGTGCATTAGTGCGGAGGAAGAGTGACCACTGACGTTACAGTAGCTCGCCGCTGGGTGCAACTGAAGGCGTGGGATGCTGTGTATACTGCCTGTATGGAAAATGAAGTAGTTTTAAATGTATAATGTAAGGCAAACTAAATTGAGATATGTTGTAAAATAATACAAATATTAGACGTGTTTTCCTCCACGAGGAGGCCGACGCTAAGTGATTCCTCTGAAGAACCCAGAGATGCAACAACAGCATCATCATTAACTGCTAACCTCCATTAATTATAGATAGATATTCTAACTGCACCATTTGGATCTTTACGGTCTTCAACCACTACATTAGGGACAAGAGTGTAAAGCGAACTGATTTACAGGAATACACACATGTATATGTTTTCTATATATATTTACATCTAGTTTCATTTCTCCGCACACTCACTCAGAAGACGACTGATGCCTTTCCTGCACATCGTCCGTTTGTTTTCCGCTAAAGACGTTTCTTTTCTCTTTCAATCGGCTAAATGTTTCAGCGGCACACAATAACTGAAACATGTCTCAGAGCATGTAGGCATTTAAACGGAAACCCGGTGGGCTTTTTCTTCTGCATTATCCACTTGCTTTTCTTCAAGCATGAGAAAGGGCGGTTAAGCATGAAGTGACATTTGGAGAGCAGGATTTTGTGCAGCGTGGGCATGCTTTGGTCCGCAGTGCCGATGGCCAGCCGTATGAAGGACTCTAGACGTGTCTAATTTCTGAAAGGTTATTCCTTATCAAAAGCCACAGTGCAGCCATTTATGCAGATCTGATAGTGTGAGGTTTTATTTTTTTGCTGAAGTTTGAAACGTCACAAGAGATAGCAGGCCTTTCATTTTTCCACCTGAGGTCTGAGCAGCAGAAAAAAAATAAAAAAAACGGCTAATTTCTGAGGAAGGATACACAACTGCAAAAACGGCCAAAAATAATAAATAATGTAAATAAAAAGGTTGGATTATGAGCAGCACTGTAAAGAACCTCGAGTGGGAAACTCTGCGTGCTTTGTGTTACTATGGTGTGTGTGTGTGTGTGTGTTGAAGTGGGGGGAGCAGTGATTAAAGCCTCCACCAGATGGACCACAGCAGTCGCCCTGTGAGCCTGGATGTACCCCGACCGGGATCAAACGCAAAACGGGCTGCCGTCCTCTTGGCCCCAAAGCCCACCGCTAAACCCCCGTGATCCAGTAACCCACCACACCGCAGCATGGTCACCGCTTCATTTCACACATCCGGCGTGGCTGGAAGGCGTGACACGGAAAGAAAATAAAAGACAGTTTTCTGTCGCCCGTCTCGGACTCCAAATATAACTAAAATAAACCTTTAGATCTACTGTACATCAGTGGCGGTTAGCGGCAAGGCTAAACTTTATTAACAGTATGAGAGCTGCTGGCCTGCTGTAGTTGAATGTCACCCCAAGCTGAGGACCACTCTGTTGTCCAAATGGACACTAATCCACCAGAGTCCTGTTGAGAATACGCTCTGAGTGCCAGAATACATGCCAGCCTCAACAGCGAATGCATAGCTAAGCCGTTCTGGGCACCTACACAAACCTTCTCTCACTTGTGTAAGGCTATAGCCTCAAAGACCTCAAAAAAACATTGTCATTATCTCAACCATTGGGCTTTTCCTAATACCATACACTTCATTTTAATGTGAAGGTGTATTGTTCACGTTTGCTGTTGTTTTCCTAATGTGAGACAAAAACCAAAAGCAGTTATCTGCAGCAAACGGTTTGAGATCTACAAAAGAGGAGCGTGTTTCCGCAGAGTTTACACGGCAGCGGAGCAAGCGCTCGCATTCTACTCCGCACACAGACACGGAGCGTTCAGCCATCAAACAGATAGCCCCCACACCCTGCCCCGTCACGTCCCTGCAGTCTGCAAAGCTCCAGCCGTACAGCTTTTGAGTTAAATTTGAAGAAAGTGGCTGTGACAAATGCAGCGCAGCCTTGTTCCGGGATCAGCATGAAGAATTCATTTCTGATCTCAGGAATTTCGATCAGGGAGAGTAACACAGGCAGGGGTTAAGCTGGCTGTGGATCATGCCTGCTGACACGGAGGGTAGAGGATGTAGGAGGAAAACTCCAACAGGATTAGTTCAGTTTCACTAAAAACATGTATGTCTGTAACGTAGTGTGTGTTTAGGCAACATGCGCTGTTCATTGGCTCCTCTGTCTCTGTCTCTGAGCACCATGAAGGCACACATTTGTAAAATGGCAAGCCAGTGTTGGATATGAAAAGATTATCCAGAGTGAAATGTCAATTTGTTATTTTCTCATAATCAACTGCAGCAACAGTGAATTCAAAGCACTGAGCTGTAACTCCGCAATTAACCCCGCACTGTCGGTAATCATAACATGTTTTAAGTCCTTTTAGTTCGTCTGTAAGAAGGATGTCACTTTATGAGCTAGATATGGATATGGACGTCCATGGCCTTGATTTAGTCGGGTCACATTTTCCCGTTAAGGAAATGACTTGAGCTAAACTCTGAGAGATATGCTTCTCCTTTTTTCAGCAACTTGGACAATTTTATCATTGCTGCAGTTATTACTCTTTAAATGCATTCCAGGGCTCTATTTTTTTCCCCTCACACAGACCTTTTTTCTCATCATGCACCCCTTCGGCCTCACTGGCTGTGAGCTTGACTATCTTCCCCAAAATAATTTCTGCTCTCAGTGGTTTAAATTATGTGCCGATTATGTGTTGATTCTGATTCTTGTCCTGCTTGAGGACATTTTTTCCAGTTTTCTTTTTCGGAGCAGCTTTTGTGGCACCCAACTGTCCCCCTCCATTACTAAATTGCCAGAGCGCCGTGGCACAGCGAGAGCCCCGCTATTGAAGAGAAAGAAGGGGGCGATTTGACTGAATGTGCAGCAGCAATGCAGGTGTATCGTGCGTCTGCGACCATGAAATGACCAGAAATCATCCGCACTGAAAATAAATCCTCTGGTCTTCACACTGGAAGCGAACGACGACAGTAAATCAGGTCCAAACCGCGCCGTTGTTGCCCCAGAAACAGCCGCATGTTATCGTGTTATTAGCTTTCTGGTGTCAGGGATTTGGAGATGCTGAGTTTGTTCCTGTTCGGGGAGACGGGCAAGTTAAAGGCTGCGATTCTCATTTGTTGATTGTTACCGGCAGAGGGTGGACACCTGCCAGGAAAGAGGCAGTCATCAGTCTGAGTAGCGCAGCAAGATGCTACCACTGCCAGAACTTCAATGGCGCAACTAAATCTATCCTTCAAGGGCAAATCAACACGAGCCTAAGTAAACCACAGCATTCTCAGAAGGGTGTACTGAGCTCTTAAATGTATTAGGCTTTTTTCCTGCGTCGAATTATGTGATATTTTCTAAAAGAAATTAACCAGGCCCAATAAATGCCGCAGCGTTCTCCCTGGCTCTGTTAAAATACAACTTTGCCTGCAATTACAGTGTTGTTTCCATACCGGGTTGTGGTTGTCAGATTGTGTTTTATGTCTTATGCCCTTGGTTGCATTAAATTGCCGTGAGCCCGACTAGCAATTGCGAAGACGAGCTTTCCTTCTCAACACAAGTTTTCTCTCCCTTGTTAATAATCAAGGTATTTTCTTCCAGCACTTTGAGGTAACACCTCAGCTGGCATCTTCACTTTGCCTCCTTTAAATAGAAGTCTTATTATGCAGAGTGAAACATAAGACAGGTGTTGAAACACTGCGTCTGACAGTTAACAAGACTCAAACCGAGAACACCCACAATTATCGCTATCTGTAGTCTGTGCATATTCAAAACAAACCCGCTATACCGCGGACGCTTGTCTTTCCCTGCATGCTCTTTCGTACCTTAACATGTACCGAACGCGTATTTGACAGTGAAAATTCACACGATTCAATGTAAACAAATATTTTTTTCAGGGCGTGGTGTCACATCTCGACTTAGAAACAGAATGAACAACACAGCCTGCAGTTAATCCATTAAGGGCTGTGACTAGGAGGGATTTAGGCAGGAGAAGTTGGGCAGAATGGAGGGCAGGAGGAGTTCATGACAATTAGCCAGCTCTCTGTTTTCAGAATTAGCATGCTGGAAATGTAGGCAGAACACTCTTCCCGATTCCAGGCCTTAAAGCTCCGGCTCTGCCGCACACATTGCATCCCCCGAAATTAAATATTCCACGTTTTCGACAGTGGCGAGTATGAATGTTTGTGTATGTTTGAAAACGCCTGTGCTCGGGTGCGTGTGTGTGTGTGTGTGTTTATGGATGCAAGCCAGAGCCAATAAGTGAGATTGGGTTTCATATTGCTGACAGTATGGCTGGCCTGCCTGGGTTATAGCCACAAAAGCTTTTTAACTTTCAAAACTTTGCAAGTGGAAAGAAATATCATTTACCTCCTCAAAAACTATTTAGCATCAGTCATCATCTAAAAGGCCAAATCCAATCAGTGCTATGCACTTTTTTTTGTGCAAAGTCGGACAAAATGGAAACGCCGTTAAATAAGAGAGACCCTTTTAATCATTCACATTAATTACTTTTACAGTTATTTAGTGCTGTATTGCGTTTTTGTCCAGACAGTATCTCCAGAAAGATGCCAAATCTACAAGATAATAAGCTGCAGTATCTCTAAAGTATCTCAACATGGACACCCTTGATAAAATATCTCAAACATTCCCTCCATCTGTCTAAACACAATATTATAATGCACACTTTGTTTTCTTAACTAGTACATGGCAGCAACAGGGTTCCGTCTTTGGCATGTGCCTGTATATCATATGTACACACATTCCATAACATTGGAAAGAACAGACTGTGTTTATAGCTAATTCACTGTTTAGTGGTATTCACTTTCATTGCCTTGTAAAATCACGGTCCTGTAGAGCAATCTACTGTAATGACACGCCGAGCAAGACGACAACTGTGAGAGACTATTTTCACTTTCAAATCATATTCTCATTTAGAGAAAAGGTTATTTGGATCATATTACCAGGAGAGAAAACAACCACAAAACACTGTCCCTTATGAAATAAGAAAACGATCGCCCACTTATTTTACTGCCTCCGAAACGTCAACAGCTAGAAGTTGACTGAACACAAAGGCAAAAAACAGAGAGGTGTGATTTGCTAGGCTTCCGTTTGACTTTCCGTTCTTTATCGTGGGGAATTAAAGAGCCACAATAAGAACACAATTTAGCTGGTAATGTTTGAGACAGTGGGGTGGAGAATGTCTTTTTTCTAGGGCCAACCAGAGCTTTTATTAAACTCAAAGGTCAGACCGGGAGGATAAAAGATGGACAGAACAGTACTATTCAGTTGCAAATGTTGCCTCGCTCTCCCTTATGCAAGAAGAAGATAACAGAAGCGCATAACAAAGGAAGGAAAGACAAAGATGCACTTTTATTTTAGTCCATTCCCATTGTGTTTCCTTCTACATTACTCTCCCTCCGTTTTGTTATATACAGTATGATCAGAACAAATCTCCAGACTGCAAGTGCCAGCACATTTTATTCTATCTGAAACAATGGCGAGCCTGTTCTGTCCATCTTCCCTTGTGTGTGTGTGTGTGTGTGTGTGTGTGTGCATGTGTACTGCACGGGCCTAATTGAGGGCATAGTGAGGATTCTCATTAGTATGTCAGGCACATGGTTCCGCCGGGATAGCTAGCTAGCTGTAGCTAACCAGGCAGGTGGAGAGGTCAGAGAAGAAGCAGAGACACTGGGCAGCTACAGCTCAGTGCTTCACGTTTTGGCCTCTCTCTGCTTTTAGGCTGTAACACGTGTGTGCATGTGTTCATCTGGGAGCTAATTTGCTCCCAGATTTGATTTTTTTTTTTCTTCATATTAAAATTCACAATTGTATATACACATTGTATTTTTAAGTGTAGAGTCCATCTGAATGTGCTATATGCAGTGTGGGATTACAGTAGATGATATATGGGTCTTTGTTGAGTTACAGAGGGCATCATTTAGCAACTGCTGCGCTTGATTTGCTGATTTGCAGTAGCTGCGTTGGTTTGAGAACCAGATATCAGTTCATTGTTATGTTCAGCTGCATTCAAGCACACCTGCAGCTCTCAGTTATTTCCATCGCCATTTAATCTGACCAACAGTCCAAATTTAAATTAAAGCAGCAAATCTTGACTCTTGGTTGACTGGCTGCTTTTCATCGTTTTTTAGATTTTCGTCTCTCATTCGGTTTAACTAAACTTCACATAACTAACCATGATTTCACTTTTAATAAAATTTCCAATCCATAAATGTAACCTTAACCATGCTGTTGGCTCTTTGCATAATAGATATAATATATCAGGATGTAGCTTGAGCTGGAAGAAATCTCTCTCAGCCTAATGGGTGTCCATTAGTTACATTAGCTCGGCCAAGCCTGAAACAAAAACAGCATGAGAACAAGGGTTGCCATTCTGACAGCCTCTTATGGCTGTGTTTAACACAAGGGATAACAGTGTTGGGAAACTAATGATGTTTTTGATCTCTCTGCAACATAAGGATCCAGCCAGTGTGGTAGCAAATGTGTTCATATCTGCAGCATCAAGTGGCTGTCAGAGTGTGAGACTGTTTCTCTTTGAATATGAATGTCTTACAGAGTATGGCGAGAAGCGACGTGAATTTCGCTGTGTGCAATCAGAGCGCACAAATGCAAATGGAAGTACAATTGATGTGTGAGGGTTCATTCAGCACCGCTGCCTGCCAGGTAACCCTGTTAAAGGAAGCAAGAGCTCCCTCTTCTTGTCTGCCTGAGACTGGTGCCAGGTGGATAAAATCAACCTGAGGCAAGGCTGCTGCTGGGCATAGAAGATTTACTTTTATAAATATTCATTATAACTTAATAAACTGTAGTGAATATTATAATATTATTGCAATTTGTCACGGTAATTGTCAGCATAAATAAATACTAATCCAATAAGGGTATTTTTATTAAAGAGGCTCACCCCTGTTCGTGGTACTTATTGTAAGATGCTCTTTTAAAAAGGAGTCATTTAGAGTGTGATGCGTTTAGGGTGCCGAGTACGAGTAAAACGGAGAACTGCGTTTTTTAGCCGCGGGTAGGAGAGACTCACACATGGCTTAACAACGGGGGACATACCCTCTTACACTGCAACAATAATGTAGATATGTCCAGTTTAATGGTAAAATAAAGGGATGTACAGCCGGTAAACTAAAAGCATATACCGTGAGTTAAACCCTAAGCGGATTTCTCCAATGCGTATCTCTCCTATGCGTAATTATTACCAGTGACATATAAACAGGCTTTCTGGCATCTACTACCTCCCCACGAACACCCCACGTCGTGGACCACACGAGACTTCCTCCTCCACTCTCATCCGCGAGCGCGCCGCCCCGTCCGCACCTCCACAGCCAATGAGAGATCGCGCGCGAGGTGACTGGACATTCCATAAATGGCTTTGGGGGGGTAAAGGTAGAGGGGTGTTTACTCTGAATCTTTTTTTTTTCCTCCGAGTGGATTCCTTCCCCTTTTCCGCGGTATTTGTTGAAGATTTCCCCACCGAAGGCGTGTCTAGTGTATTTTTTTTGTCTCTTGGACGGGACAGTGCTGCTGGTCTCGCTGTTTAGTTTTTGGCTTCTTGAGACTACACTACACCACCGCGGTTCATTCATCCTCTACGGCGCGCGGCTGCACGTCTACTCCTCGCTGACTTCGCCGGCTTTCGGTAGTTTGTGCGCCGGAGAACGATCGTTTCCTTCCGTAACACTTACAAACTGAGACAAGAATGGTCATGGTGAGTAGATATCGTAGGGTGTAGATTTCTGTTTTCCATTGTTGCCGTTTCTCCATTTATTGTGCCTCCAGCTGAGCTTTATTGTATTGAAAGCATATAGACCGCAGCAGGCAGACAGGTAGCGCCATATGCCGATTTGTTTTGCCTACAGCAAAAATATCGACACGCTGTCTATCACACTTCGTTTACTTACTTAAAGAAAATTGCAACATAATCTGAAAATAGTCCACTGGAATATATGGTACACCTGCTTGTACAGGTGTGTGCCAGTTGCCTACGACTTTGAATACCTTTTTACCGTTTTCTTTTTTCTTTTTTTTTTAGGCTAAAATTGTTATGACATAACAGGTAATGTGTTTTATCAGTGAAATTCTGATGTTTTATTTTGAAACCTCGTGTATTTTCTCGGAAAAAAAAAGAAAAAAATTTGAGATCTGCAATCCCTTTAAAGACCTCAATCATTGTTTTGTTAGACAAAAACTATTGTCTCTTTTGTGTGTGTAAAAGTGTCTGTGCGTGTAAGGGAGAGCGAGCGATAGTGTGTATACACAGTCGAGTAAATATGTAGGGGATTTTAACATGCACCCAGTAATAGCTAATTTATATACACGGTGCTGCGCAGGCATCCTATTACCATAGAGCCCGAGGCTGCAATCACTCTCCTAGAGCTCTGCTCCGCGCTGCTCTGCCCGGCTCACTCAAGCACAGACCTCAGCGGCGATTGATTGCTTTGCTGGGATTCAGAGAGCCTTTTCCCTGCCAAGCCAGACTGAGGTTGGCGTGTGCCGACAAGGCTCCGAGCCAGCCAGAGAGCGAAGGTGTTAACACCGAGGGAGGGGAGGTGAGGCTAAGGGCTGACGGGCACGCCAAGGAGCCAATCAGAGTCTCTAAGAGAGTCGGGGAGTGGTGCGTGGGCGGGCTCTGACCTTCCAGCTGAGCAGGGGACTGGGCGGGAGGTTGTGGGAAGGAGGGGAGGGGGCCCAAGGAGGGAGGACGGTGGGAGGGAGAGTGCCTTGCTGCAGCCCAGCACTCTCATCCAGCCTCACCATTCTCCTCTCAGCATCTGTGGAAGAAGGCGATGTTTGCTCCGTGCACCTCTAGTACGCCGCTGACTGCTCGCAGCTAAGACTCAGGCGGAGTGAGAAGCAGAGACAGAATCATAAGTCAGAGGAAGAGAGTCAGAGAGAGTAGGGGATTTTCTTTTTCTTTTTTTCCTGAAGCGTTGCTGTAGCTGTTGTGTGAGGAGAGAGTGAACGTGAGACAACGGCCGGCGTCTCCCAAATGGAGTGGAATGGGTTTAAGATGGTAAGGAAGGCTACAGGCATCCTGGCACGATACTCCACTGCACATTATTAAACACTGATTCATTTTGAGCAGCCTACGGTGGCTAGAGCAGGTTGTAGTTGTAAATATACTGTCACCCACAGCCAGTGTAGTTGGTATACTCCTCTAGCACAGGCAATGCAGTGATGCTGTTCAACTATTTGTTGTGCAGAATGTTAAGTTCCCTCTTACAGGGAATGAGGATACAGCACTGTCAAGGTTTGTGGGCAGAAAGAAAAAAGAGGAAGACACATTGAAGGACAGAGCGAGATGCCATGTTAGTGTGTGTGTGTAGAGGCAGGAGTGGAGGTAAGGAAAGATGGGGGAGTGGAAGAGAGGGAGGGAGGGGTTAAATTGGGGAACAGCACCCATTTTATGATGAAGCCAGGGCTGTAGGTGTCCCCCCCTTTTCCCTGCCTTTGCACCACTCTGAAATATTTACCTGTCTATAGTACTGCAGCAGAGGTGGACTGGACATTGTTGAGGCTGAGCGTACTTAAACGTGGTGGGGGAAATTAGACTTTTGAGAATTTGATATTCATGTATGCAAAGTACTTTATGTAAGTTATACGAGGGCACATGTTATGTATGACACTTCCTGTGTGCACAGCGTGAGGGTGTGTTGTCCATGCGTTTCGTCAGAGCTGATGAAAGATGGAGTAGGTGTGCTAGAGTGACACGCATGCCTGGATTACAATAGATTATAAAGCAGTTCTCAAGTTTTATGTCCCTTACCTAAGTGTGTGATCACTGTGTGTGTGTGTGTGTCAGCATTAGACTGATGATTGTAAGCTAAGTATTCTGCTTTGCTCAGCTTCCTGAGACTCACACTAACATTGCACCCAGTAGTCCAAGTGACAGAGAGGTTAACTATAAAAACTAGCAGCCATTTTATTTTCTCTCGTTTTCACCCGCCATAGACAGAGTTGTATTTCATTTGTTAATACGCCATTATTCTGGCTGGAGGGTCACTGCTATCATTTTACATTCTCAGTGCATCCATCTGTTTTTAAAAGGTTTCTCCTACCATACACAAAGTGGACTGACTCACTTTTGCATTTGCATGAAGAACAGTGGAAGCATCATTCATTTGTCAGCAAGTAAATGTTTTTGATTTTGTGTACTGGCTACTTTCCTTCGGATGCAATGAAAATGCTAATTGATGGTGACGTGGCCAGTGGTGCTAGATCGTATTCATCTCCCTGGACGTTTAGGGCTGGTGGCCTTGCGTAGATAGGTGTAGGGCGTGAGCAGGAACACACGACTGGGAACGTAAGAAGGCAGGCGTGACCAGGGAGCGTGTATTGTGTGAGATTCTATTTACAGAAAAAGAAATGGACATACGAGACGAATGGAAAGGAACAGTGAGAAGGGTGTGAAAAAGTCGAATGTTCATCAGTATTGAAGGTATTAGATGAGTGTGCAACCGTAAAGCCTCCTGGTGTGAACCAGTGGGAGACTTGATCTAGAGGCAGGCCATCATTTTTTTTGCGCACACACACACATTGATACACACAAACATGCAGTGGCTCTATTACCCTCAGGCTGAACACCATGAGCTCCAAGGTTACACATCAATGCTAATAGGGTGGGGTGTGTGAGGAATTTATTAGCTACAGAGCACCGGCCGTGTGCTTAGTGATTTAAACATGGCTGAAGATCAGTGAAACATAGGATTAGGACAGATACTTCTAAGGTAATTACAGGTTTGAGAAACAATGGAGGTGATTAACACACACGTAGAAAGAACCTAAGAAATGACGGATAATGAGCCAATGCGTAAAAACAAAAGTCAAAGTGACAATAAAGCTTCGTCTGTAAAATTACACGATGGCCCGTGGCGTGTTTTATGTGTCCGCGTTGTTTGTTCTGCTTGTATCTGAGCGTGTGCGTTTATATCAGAGGGCAGACTGACATGTGACCAGATGCAGAGTGACACGGTTAACTAGAGCCTGATTAAACACCAAGCATAGAGTGACAGACTGAGAGAGAGGTGAGGTGACGGAGCAAAGGAACAGTTGCCTCTTAATCTTCTCTCCTTTGTGCCTATGCGCAAATTTACTGTGTAGAAAAGCAGATATCCTGTTTTGTTTTTTTAATTGTGCTTTTGGAAGTCAGATTATTAGGGCACAGCCCTGTCTTCATAAATAATTATAACAATAAAAATTAATAATAGCAAGAGGTACACAAATTCAATGTAATTAGAATTTAACCTGATCTTTTTCTTCTATCTCACATTTCATTGCTGTGGAACAAATTGCTGTAAAACTCCATTACCTCTTCACCATTAGAGACCTCTCCTAGAGACAAAACTAACTCACTAACAAATCGAGACAACCCACCCAGACTGGTGCTCTGCTCAGATATTCATCACAGAGTAACAAAATCTCAGCAATCTCTTCTTACCTCATTTAAACGGTTCTCCTGGGCTCAGTGTGCTTATGTGCTTTTAGAAGCAATTGTCAAAATGCTGCATGGCTAATTTGATGGCTTGTGATTGCACTGAGCAATAAAAGAATTAAAAACAAAAAAAAAACATACATTTAGTTGGAAGTGAACAGTGCATGCTGGCTGTGGCTGCAATATCTTATACTGACTTTCAGATGGTACATTTTTCATGACCAAACGCTAGCCCTGTAAAAGACCTTTAGGAATCTTCTGCTTTGCTTTAAGACTGCTGCTCTTATTGTTGTATTTCTTTATGTTATTCACATTAGCTCAGATGCCAAATGGTCACGCTGTGTGTTCTGTTGGTCATACACACTCATTGCCAGTTATTAGGTGCAGTAGTGGAAACAAATGCATTGTAATATAACAGCACTGCACTAAATCCTAGCTTCATGACAGTTATAATGTTCAGTTGTTCATGTTGATAGAGCATAATTTTCTGTTTTTCCGTCTAGTCGTTTGAAAAAAAGGTGTGTACAAACCACAGCCTCCAAAATGAAAAAAATGAATCAACAGCTCTCTGTTATTTTAAACAAACAGGGAACACCTAACCGTCAGGGATGCACTAGCGTACCTAATGAACTGGCAGTGGTCCACTTGTAACTTTATTACTTTGACCACACCCTGTAAAAACGATTAGAGGGAGATTTTTTAAGAGACATTTGATAGCAACATGTGAAACAGATATGGGAGCCTAAGATCATCTAGTTGGGTGACATACTGTATGTAGAAGGGATGGGAACTCCTGCAAGAGCATACGAAGTCTTTTCCCTGTATATTTCCCTGTACTAAACTCACAGCTGTATCATATGATACTTGTAAAGTAAAAACATGACGATTCCAACAGAAAAACAGGTACTAATAAGGAGAAGATTTACACCTGAAATTGTGCATTACTAAAACTAAAATAACTATGCAGCGCGTGTTCCATGATATTAATTTGACACAATCTATGTAGCTGATTGGTGTTTAAAGATATAGATTTGAGTACAAAGTAAAGAATAAGATACTACGATATTTTTTTTTGCCCTCGCACTAAAAGAAAGAGGTCTTGCCACTGCTTTGGCAGATTTAAGAGTCTATCAGTATTTTGGTGGTACAGTGTTTGTGTAAATATTGAAAAATATGTTGTTGTCTGTAAATGTCTTTTCCACTTCCCCTTAAACAAAAGCTGGATGGAAGCATTTAATGAGCCAAAAGCCTGTTTGAATAAGAAGCTGCTGTAACAATCTCTGTCCCAATTAGCACGCTTTGGTTTTTAAATATTCCTTTTGTGTGAAGCCTAAACACACATGAAGACTCACAAAACGGTCACGTTGAAAATTTAATAGGCTTCCACAGTGATTTCCTTCATTTATTTAAAATGTTTTTTGTTTTTTTTTCCTTCTCCCTCTCTCTTTTTAAAAAGCTAGAAATCTGAGAGGCATGGCAAGGCATTCTGCTGTGAGGGGAGCAGCATTCACAAATACTAGACCTAATTCCTTTGGCAGCAGCTCAAACTGCTACAGACAGACACATAATC
The DNA here is from genome assembly GCA_005024645.1 of Planiliza haematocheilus. Taxonomy (NCBI): domain Eukaryota; kingdom Metazoa; phylum Chordata; class Actinopteri; order Mugiliformes; family Mugilidae; genus Planiliza; species Planiliza haematocheilus. The sequence continues at coordinate 3,805,740 of SRSE01000509.1, forward strand.
AGCTGGGGAGTGTTAGCGCCTCAGCCCACTAGCAAACACAGGACCGAGCCCTTGTTGTGCATCGCAGCTTTTCAGAATAAATATCCCGATGGAAAATACAGTGGGAGGAAAGAGGTATTCATGTGTATATGGAGCTTTGTTCAGTCAAAAATACAGAAGGAGAGAGGAACACTGGCTTTCCTAGCTACTTTACTGCTCATTCTTCTCGATGTGTGCGCTCCCTCATCTTCTCGCCGTCTCTCACCCCTCCTTCCTTCCTCTCTTTCTCTCATCCTCCACTGTACCCTGTGTGTTTTGGTATTCATACAGATGTTTGGATTTGACTGGCAGTTTCTCCTGAGACTGTGCACAAGCGGCTGACTCGTCTCATCTGCATTTTGCATCCCAGGAAAAAAAGAGAGAACAGAAAGCAACGGAAGGCATGAGCCGGCAGACAGGCTGTTTGTAAAAGAGTGTGTGTGTGTGAGTGTGTGTACACGTTGCCTGTTGTTTGGCTTTGGCAGCTTAACTGGCCCCAGCGCTGTTGCTGTGTGATGTTTAAAGGACGTTTCAAGGTCATGCTTTCGACAGGCCTCGCCGCCTCTGACATATTAAACATTTATATATTTCTGTAGCCGGATGAATTATAGATTGGACATGCAACTGAACATGCTACAAAATGGCACCATTGTCATTGGTAAAAGGGCCTACAAACACATCATCCCACACGATGACTATTCAGTCTGCTTTATTTCCTGAAGAGCAATGCCATCACAGGGACAAAAAAAGACTGATCTTCTCATCTGAGACCAGAGACTCCCATCAATGGAAGGGATATGGAAGGCCCTCTGCTTGTCAGTTGTGGCCATAGCATCATAAAGATAAGAGCCACAGTATATAAATCTAAACATCTTGTACTGACACACTTAATTAAAAAGCTATCTCCTCATGCACACAAAAAAAACACAGGACGTAGATAGAGCTTTTGTATTGGTTTTGTATGCAAGAGACCAGAACTAGTTAGCCGGGCTAGAGTTATAGCATGATAACTCTGATAATGGAGGTGTTTGTCCTAAAAGGAACATACGTTATTGGAGTCAGTACATATCCCCTTCCTATCGAGAGGAATGTTGTCTATTCCTACACATCATTACTGGAAGGAAATAGAAAGAATGTAATATCCGATGCTTATCAAGACTCATAAACGTCAGCAGCGAGCTTGATCAGCACCTGTCAAGTTGATATTAGGAGCAGAGAGAGAAACGAAAGGGAGGGAGTAAATGGAAACAGCAGAGAGATAGATGGGTGCTGTCTTACAGATGCACAGCTCTACGGCGCATTGCTTTCAGACTAAAACGCATTTTTCTATCAGCCACCGCCTTCTATACGTTGTCTCCTCGGTATAAACGCCACAGCGTATATGAAGAGAGATAGCCTCCTGTGGGCATTTTCAATTACTCTGCACTATACATCAGTAGGGGGGGGATTAATCTGCTCGTTTGAATGCACGCCACATTTAATGGTTTAGCTGGTGTGCCGCGGGCCTCGTCTGTTGGCTTTGCTGGTGTACATGTAGGCATTGTGTCTCACTCTCCTCTCTTCCTGCTGCAGCCATTTGTGATTGCACCATTCTCGCGTCAAGTTACACCGAGATTAGATTTTCACAGTAGATGGGCTCACTAAAAATTCTCAAGTCAAACCCCAAATTGTTGTGTAATGACGACTACACGGCAATTCTGGAAAGTGACCAAAAGAGAGAGGCCTCACAGATGCACGTCTTCCTGCTGTAGCCGTCCGCTGCCACTTGATGGCAGTCTCAAAAATATGCAAAACACCAGGAAATATAGGCTCCATGTAAATGATGAATGCTCTTGTTTATATATAGCGTGACCTATTGTTGCTCAAAGCGCTTTTACGGTAACAGTGACACATCTACTCATGTGTTCACACAAGCGCACACATATTCCCACAGTGCCATGCCCTGGGAGCAACTGAGGGTTAAGTGTCTTGCTAGAGGACACTTCGGTGTGCGGCATGTTCCGGGGATTGAACCGCTAACCCTGCAGCTTTCTGCACAATCCACTCTACCCACTGTGTTCCTTTGGTTTACTTCTGACACAGAAAAGACTGAACAAATAACTCCATCGCTCAGCTGCTGTCGTGCAGTTTCCAGTTAAAGACCACATCTTTGCCAGTCAGCACTCAAACTATGGGGCGATGCACTATTTGTCTGCCTGAAGGATTGTATGTGAGGTGTCACTGTAGCATCGACATTAGTTAAATTACGCTAAGCCTTCACTGAAAGGAGAGCGAACGTCAACATGGTATAATATATCAGACTATAGAATCACTATTTTCTAATATTATCAAGGTTATATCTAAATTAATGGGAATTAACATGACTGCATATTCAAATGACACAACGCCTTATACTCATAATGTTATATGGGTGTAAGGATGAAATAATAAGACATTTTTCAGCATAGGAAGAAAATTGCTTCGTGATTCAAAGAAGAAGATGGGTATAAAGTTTCCACTTGACACTCTATCAGCGATGTAATAACCTCGTCTGCATCTACACGTAGTTTTGAGTTATTCATTGCCTCCATCAAACTGTTTACTCAATAAGACAGATGACGGACGGCTGTCCTTTATCCTTGCAGCTATTTGATTATATGAGCTCCGGTTCAGAGCCGAATCAATAACCAGATTAGCTTGGCACACGCATGCAGACACTAACATACACTCACACAGTACCTAAGGCCGTGGAATGAATTCTCAGCGGTCAGTTGGTGTCTGTGTGATTTAGCTCTATGCCTTTGCTGCAAGACAGACACATGCACGAGCACACACACACACACACAAGCAGGCTGTGTCTGAGATGCAGCTGATGGGGGAAACAGTGATTAGATTAGGTAGAGCTCTGCCTCTGCTTAACAGCCAGGCTAGTGTTCCCGTCTCTGTGCAAGTGTTGTGCTGTAGGTTTTGTTCTTATCGTATACCTCCAGGCTGTTTATAGCTTTTTAAATACCTGTTCAACAGAGCCAACATTACCACTTCCAGCCTCAAACCAGTTTTAATTATACCTCCTACTGTGAATTATACTGAAAATTGAATTCAGTCAGAGGAGTTCACAAGTTCCTTATTCCGCTGCTCTCCTCTTTTGGGACGATCTCTTCAGCCAGTTAGCCAACAAGCTTGACTGTAGGCCTGAGCGAGAGGAGAATATAGTTGTTTTTAGCTGGTTGCAGAATCATAACACTGCTGAATTGCCTCTTTTTGACCTGACACATGCAGGTGGGAACAGTAACAGGTATACAGTTGGGCAGTTGAGTTGAGAGAATCTCTGTGCATTTGTGCATGTTCGCATATGTCTGTTTGTGTGTGCATTGGTGTGTCTTAGTGTATCGTATTCTAAAGATAGGAAGCAGCATCACTAAAATGGCTGGTTGCCTGCACAGGTGCGTGGCCACATTCACCTGCCAGCTACTTGTGGAGGTGGTGTCCTCGCTCGTGACACATGGTGCTGACTCAGTTGGATCAGCCTGCCTGCTTTGACTGCCTCACTGTCCTTTCTTGCGTCTTCTGTCCCAGCCCAGCTAAAAGAAACGAGCAACGCACAGAAACGAATTCTTGAAATGCAACCTAGTCTCTAGTTGCAGTGGCCAGATCATAATGCTGATTTGTTGTATTCTGAAATTTAAAAGAGATAAAGCTTTGTCGTATTAAATGAAAGGTGTGCTATAAGCTGACATGGTTCTCGCCTACCTTTTTTTTAACGTATTCAGATAAATCTTTTGTGCTTGCCATTCACAGAAACCTATTACTTGCTGAATGAACTCTGCATTTTTTATAGATAGCAGCTCCACTAAAACCTTTACCCACATTTACATTTAATTAAGGGTGAACATTTAGAGGATGAGACAATGATTTAGCCTCTTTAATCCACCAGAATGTTCTAGCTAAGGGCCGCGACAATGATCGTTCCCATCCGTCACACCCAGGGATTACAGCAGGACAGACAACGATGCACAGCAGAGACATCTTGCTGATTTGACTGAGCTGGAAGCCGAGGTGCTGGCTGCAGCAGCTAGAAGTGGAACAAAGGCTGGCAAGCTGTTGATGGGGATTTGATGCTGTTCAGGGGAAGACTGCTGTTGGCATGATGGCGCTGACTTGCAGCTGCGGGTTGAATAGAGAAATAGGGGTCAGGGGCATCAAGCAAGGGACTGCTGTTGGCACAGGAGTGAAACTAGAGGAACTGTGATGAGGACCTGAGAGGCCAGGCCAGGGCTGGGGCTGAGGGACAGGGACTGGGGCTGACAGGCGAGGCCAGGACTTCAATTCCTAGGCCCAGTCCCCCGTGCTCCAGGCTTCAGAGCTAGGCAGGTGTCCAGCTGATCTCACACCCCCACAAGGGAGGAACGGCAAAACACCAGTCACTGGAGCTGCACAAATTGAAGTGTCATCTCTAGAGTCAAGATGCTCACCAATTTTCTGCATGCGTTGGTGCAGAGCTGGGAATCAGCCAGTGGACAAATGGCTCCAGTTCCGCCTACAGTTTGGATGAGCATAGGAGACTGTGGTGTGTGTGACAGAGAGAGTATGACTCTGTGCTGTATGTATGGAGCACTGCAGGTCTTCAGAGTCATTGTGCTTGAAGGGTGCTCTGTCTTTTGACTGCCTACAAAGCTACATGAAAGAGTTTCTGAGAAAAGTTTTCTGATGAAAAATAATTGGGTCAAGTGAATATGAATAGAGAAGAAGAAGCTAAGTTACTTCAGTTCTGTATATATATATAAAAAAAATGCAAAATGCGGTTGTTTTACCAGACACTTCAGAATACATGAAACTGAACAATGTATTCAACATCTGAAATTAAGAATATTTGCAAGGGTCATCCTCTAATTGTCTGTGAAATATAAATCTTTCACAGATTGCTTTTGACATGCCCCTCAGCAACTGGCCTGGTCCTGTCATCTCCTGACCTCTGACCTTGCACAAGTATGCGCCGATTACCCAGGGGAGGGAGCGTGTGGGAAAGCTGCATCGATCTCACTGAAAGACTGAAACCTCACAAAAGAGAGAGAAGAGAGGGGCGGGGGGGTAGAAGGCAAGGCAAAGTTAAATGAAAAATTGCTTACGTACACGTCTCGCGCGGTCTGGAACATTTATTATTCTGAGTCACACAGAGAGAAAAGAGGTGGAGGAGGATAGAAGAAGAGAAGAATCCATTTGGTAAAGTAGATGCAGATCGATGAGACTGGAGGCAGGCAGGCCAGAGTGCAACAGAGGAGGGGTGTGTGTGTATGTGTGTCGGTGTGTGTACTTGCGTGCATGAGGCGTCCCAGATTACTTTCCCTGATTGATCCGGCCCAGCATCCGTCTGACCTGCAGGACATTTCAGAGCTCGGAAGAGGCTGGTGGAGGTGGAGAGATGGTGAGAGAGAGGCGGCCAGGAAGAAAGGGAGCGGAGAGAGAAAAATAAAAATCAATAGCGCAGAGAGCATTACACGGAACTTGACTGGCCGAGGAGCTGAGATAGTAAAGTCGTATTAATCTCTTTGTGTCTCAGTCAGTTTGATAGGAACTCCGATTCACTTTCACTTTTGGTGACAGACAAAGGTTTGAGTCTGCTTTGTTGTAGCGAGATTGGTACACATGATTAGCAGCGTCTGCACAGCTCACAGTACATTTAGCTCATGTTTTCTGTGATTAACTTCATATCATTTGACAATACTTCATTTTTAAAAAAGGTCCGATAATGAAAAATACCAATAAATAAGAGGCAAAAAGAAATCACAAGCAATATCTAAAGCAAGATGTGGAGGCAAATTCTAACAAGTCAGATGGTTGTGTGCTGGCTCCATTTTGTAGCTGCCAGGCAGCGTGTCTATCAGGGAAGAGATCCTGCAGTATGCTGTCTACTCTGCAGTCTCTACAGCCTCCATCTATCCTGGCCAAGTCAGGGTAAATTGATTGTCTAAGCTCTGTAAGGGAAAGGGGGAGGGAAGCTTGCACCAGACCAGCAATATTAAGTAGTATTTTATTGGATGAAAGCTAAGGAGGAGTGACAAAGAGTGACAGGGAAACATCCTTGGTCTTTTAGATTTTATGTAAAATTTTGCTAGAAGTGTCAAGAGGCTGTTGAGAGAGGATAACTAAGATAATAATTGTGCATAGTATGAAAGACCTTATGGTGCCATAAGCAGTTTTAAATAAAGCTATGTCTGTGCCTATTGTATTTCTAGTGTTAGAGGAAAGCAAATGTATACTTGTCTTCCCTGCTGTAGGCGGTTAAGTCTCGTCCTGTTTGACTGCAGTACCAGATACCACTGGCCAGGAGCCCAAGGAGACAGGAAGCACTTTTGTGGCATCAAATATTAATGGAGTTATAGAGTGTATTGATTATATAATAACTTTTCCCAGCATCAGAGCACAGACTGAAATGTATTCCCTGAATAATTGAAAATGTATCCATGAGCGTTTTTTTTTTTCTCATCTCAGTAGTTGGTGAATGTAATTGCATTGCAGCCTTATTCCAGTGTTATTTGAGATTTTATCAGAAGAAGCACATGTGTGTGTCCATGTGATGAACGTAGAGACAGTGAGAATATTAAGAAAGATGAAGCCGTGCGTGCGTGCGTGTGTGTAGCGCCTGACACTGTGTTTGTTTTATCGAATGGTTGAGCACTGAATATTGAGCACTGAGCAGTGTTTCAAAAAAGGATGCAGAGACTAAAACGCTCTTCTGAGAAATTTAATATTCCTTTTCGCTGACATATTGCGCCCTTGCACTATTGAGACTCATATGCATCTGCTTGTTGCTTCTTACATCTTTATCACCACATCTGCACATGCTACAATAACACTGCGCTGTCTGCTTGCTGCGGCACACCATCCACTTCTGCACTGATGTAGTATGTAAAGTGACGGCTTTGCAGAATGGGTGAAAAAGTGGTTTTAATGTTTCACCTCTGCCTAACATTTCCTTTTTTCAGGATAGCTTTTCAACTTTACATTTAATGGACAGTTGTTGTTTTTTATATGCAGGGTATACATTATTTTACCCTTTATCTCCAACTGTGATGAATGTCAGTCCACTATATGGCATGTGGTGGCTATAAATTGTAACTATTGCGGGCACATTAGACCCTGGGGGTGTAGTTATCCCTAGCACTGCCCACTCTAAAATTGCTATAAATACACCTGACTTTGGCACACATGCATGATGTTGACCTTAACACATCCCAAAGCTTGAAAATATTTCTATGCAGAAAACTAAATTTGCGGGAAAATGTTCAATTTGTACCGTGATTATCTTTTACATAACCACCATTCAGCAGAACCCTTTGCTCCTCACCGCACTAAAACAAAGGTGGCTCAAAAAAAATTTTTAACATCCTAAAATATCTCAATATTTACCACTACCTGTCAGAGAGGAGAAGCTATATTCCCTGTCCTCCTTTCTACCCTGACCTCTCTACCCCTCTGTATTGTTTTCCCTCTCAAGATGACAGTTCACTCTCATTTAGACCTCCATTATGCATTCCTGCCTAAGTTTACAAGACACATTGACAACAGAACATGTACAGAGTCTCTCCCTCATCCCCCACCTCCGTTTCTCCCTCTCTTTGAAGTATTGGAAGTGTCTTCCCCGTTCCTCAGCTCTTGCTTTATCTTCCTCCTCCCATCTGATCCCTCACTTTCGCTCTTCATCCCTCTGAAGGAGTAAATGAAGGCAGAGGTCATACCTCCTCTCTTCCTCCTCTCTTGCTAAATTGGCTGTTGTAGCATCCATAGATAGCTACAGGCATTTAAGCCCCCTGCTCTGGAGAGCCAGTGAACAGACTTCCTGCTCATTTGTGATATTTCCGTCTCTTCAACCACAGGCTTGTTTACCCACAGAGAGCAAGAGGGAAACCCTCATTATAAACTCTGCCAAGGTCATTGCAGTCACCACACCAATCTGCCGGCTTCGGCACATATGCAGTTATGTCCTGTTGGCTATGAATCCCCTTAGATGACTAAAAAACTGATGAAATAATATATTTACGAACCTTAATTTAAAAAAAATATTATTTTACTATCCAGTGACAAAGTACCAACCATACAAATGCAAAAATTGTGAAACTCCTGAGCCACCTGTCTTTGTTTTAGTTTGACTGGTGTTGACTGTGAAGGTGTAACTGTGTTTTTCTAGTGAGCTGCCATTATCCCAACAGCCTCAACCCTTTCCACTCCCCAAATCCCACTCCAACCCTAACCTTGTAAAGTGAGTGTATGTTGTTGACGGTGGGCTGTGCGTCCCTTCCTCCCTGTGCTCCGCTCCATAGGGGTCGACAGAGACACAGTGGCGTCAGGCAGAGCTCCCACAGCTCCAGGGCTGGGCAGAGAAGGGATTGCTGACACAGCCAAAGATGGTAAGGAGACTACTGCTGCCAAATGGATGGCCCAGCCATTTTACACACCCATGAAGTAATATGATCTGATATTGCACTGTGTTTACATAAATACGCACTTGTTGGTGATGCTGCTGACTGAGACAGTTGGAAATGGAGAAGATTGAAGGATTGGGAATATACAGAGGGCAGCAGGGGTGCAAGGATAGAGGAAGGTGCACAGAGATGAGTGAAAAGCATTTCAGCTGCTAACATGTTTATCCTTTGTATGAGAAAGCCAGTAAGTGATGTTTGCATGCTTATGTCTAGTATTTTAAACATTTAGATGTACATATTAATGTTTTACTCACACAACACATATCAGTTGTATACAAGTATTATTAACACAGGCAAAGCTATACCTCAGGGAAGTTTTAAAAGGCCAGTTTGGGCTTTCTCCATTTGTGTGTCTGCAGGAGTTCACTTTAAGTAAAACTGGCCATCTGCCCAAGCACGGACTGCACAAACCACAAGCACACAGACTCCCCATGCATCATGAAACCAGCTTGTTTTGACAGGAGGTGTGAGGAGATTTGTTATGTAGCCACACCTTTCTAATTCATCACTAAAAAAAAATACAAGGACACACAAATAGGGTTAAACTCCCATAGAGAAAGTTTTCCCAGTATTCTCTAGTATTCCTGTGCTATATCTATCCAGTGCGCTTCATATTGGAAGGCAACAAACTCCAGCTAAAGGCTGTTCCATAGACCTCGTCACTGAGCCAGCCTTTCAAAAACATCCATAAGTGTTTTTCTGCATGCAATATGCAGGCCAGTGATGTCCACAGAGATACAATAAATAATCTAGCTATATAGCAGACCAGCGTGTACCATTGTAGTATGAATGGAATCACGTTCGTATTCAACGTCCTCATCGGTTCACGGACCCGGAAACCATGAAGTTGCCTTAATGGACGTCCTCTTAACTGAACTCACATAGAGATTTACTATTACTACCAGTTACACTGCTTTTAATTTCTTGTTCCCTCCGTATCGAGCACTGAGCTCACTTTAAAGAAATCGCTTCCTCTGTTCCACTTTATTTACTGCTTAACTGAACTATAACTCCATCCTCGTTATTCAAACTACTCCACTTATTAGTCTTTTTTGACTTAAAACAGCAACTTATTATTTCAAATTTTATCTTACAAACTCTCATATTAGTTTCATATTTTTCCAACAACTGTTTATATATATATATATTAATATATTTATTACTCTTGCCCAGCGCTGTGTTCTGGCTCAGCCTCCTACATAACTAGCACTTTAACTTGTGAGCAAAAGAAGCTGAATCTTGAGACTGAGAGCCTATAAGGGCTGTGTGTTGTATCCAGTCAGCAGGACATGCGGCAAGTTCTATCCTCAGCACCAGGCTCCACAGTGGGAGAGCAGGGACAGCTAGAGTGTTTGCAACCAACATGAAGTGGACTGCTGAGCAGCACAAATGCTGGTGGGCAGGAACAAGGAGAGGAATATAATTGGCCACTGGTACTCGGCAGGTCCCTGTTAATTAGAGGCAGCCATTTTGGTGTAAAAACTCCTCTGAAAATGTCCCATGGAGTTGAAAGTCTCTCTGACAGAATGGAGCCCAGCAGGGAATGTAAACAGATTTAATAAGGCCCACTCCAATCAACTCTGTTATGGCTAGATACTATTCTATCCTTCCTCTTCGCTCTCCCTCTCTCTCCCCGCCCGTCTTCCTCAGCCTGTCTCGGTATCTCTGTTGTGGTAGACTGGTGAGTGAGTAGGGAAGGATACTGTCAAAAGAACAATTTGCATGCAGCTCTCATCTTGAGAGCTTTTAGACATCTCCCTGTCTGTTTGTTTTCTGCTGTGGGCTTCAGCCATTGTTCTCTCTCTGTATGCGTGATTGTGTGTTCCTTTGAGTATGCGCTCTTCCTCTCGCTGCAGATGCCACCGACAGTGAACGCACAGAAGCGTGTGCCCGGCCGCGTGTGTTTAAAAATCAGAAGATGGACGCAGATTCAAGGCGGACATTTTTTTTTATTTTTTTGGTGTTGCTCCTAAACACTTAGATGGAGGAAAAGAAGAGGGCTCAGTAATAAGAATTATAGCTGCATTTACAAAGTCAGTCAAAAAAAAAAAAAAAAAAGAAAGATGGATGCTTTGAGCCTCTTGTGTGCTATGCCAAAGCACTTTTGAAATAGTTATTAGGAGGCAGAGTTTACATACGTGGATAAAAAACCACAGGCTTTCTCATTGAGCTTCTTTTTAAAACGTACTGTTGACTTTTCTAGGTCACTATGTGGAAGGCAAACATGAAAACTGGAATACACTTTATCTACCAACTCAGGAATTTTCTTAAAAACATTCTCACACATTTATGTATTTTATATTTAGATAGATAGATAGATAGATAGATAGATAGATAGATAGATAGATAGATAGATAGATAGATAGATAGATAGATAGATAGATAGATAGATAGATAGATAGATAGATAGATAGATAGATAGATAGATAGATAGATAGATAGATAGATAGATAGATAGATAGTCTGATTAAAGCAAAGTAAACACATTACAAATGTCTAAAATTGTTTTAAAAAACTATTTCTGGACAAACAGGGAAATTTTTAAATTCAGCTTTGAGCTATATTATTAGAACACAGGTCTCGTCTTTTGATACTCCAGAAATAGAGTGAGATATGACTTGTTTCGCTTCTCCTTTGCTAAAACCAGCCCCGCTTCCAAGTGCAGCCTGTCTGCAAGTACTTCAGTTAAAAATAGACTGAAAGCTGAACGGTTGAACGGGGAAACGGAGAGATCTGAGTGAGGCCTTAAAAAATTAGATTGAGTCAGATTAAAGAATATTTGCATCCTGATTTGGGTCTCAGCATGTTGGGTCGTTATCATTTTCCCCCAAATAATGATAGGGACTGCTGGAATAGGCACATACTGGTTGTTTTTGTTCAGCATCACTGTTGCTAACAAAAGCAGGAATACATATTAAGAGATCCCAGGATTTAATGTTGGTCTGGTCAGATGAACCTCCTTCTTTGTTTTATCTTTCCACCATTTACTGTTGCAGATTTATTGTTTCTGCTTCTTGTGTTCGCAAACCAATGATACCCCCCAACCCCACCCACAACCACACACACACACACACACACACACACACACACACACACACACACACGTTCGAGAAAAGCCGTTCATTTGATCACAAATGAAACAAATGTTTGTTGTTGTTTTTTTATGTAAATGTATCATTGCGCTTTACATATTGCTCTGGTTGGGAGATATTGTTCACTCAGAGGAAGCATTTGTATTAAATAAGTAACAGAGAGCTCTGATAGAAAAGCAAAGTGCAGCCCACCTCCTCCTCCTCCGACTCTCACTCCTTCTCACCTTTTTCTCCTGTTTTCTCACACTTACACCAAGCTCACAGTTCTCTTTGAACACTTTGATCTTGAGATGCTCTGCAAAGCCAGATATGAAAATGCAAACTTCTCTCTGTCACAGCAGCAGCATCAGCAGTCAGATAGCTAGCTGCAGGGCTGCCCCTGTTGCCGCCACCTCCCACAAACTTCAGCAGCTATCAGAGAACTATTTAGAGAGGCCTAACCGTCGTCATGAATATTCGGCTGTTTATCCTCTCTGTGTCTAGCATTTGTTGTATTCCTCTGTGTTTACAGATGTTGAATGTAGTGTGTACAGTGTGTTCACTATATGTTTCAAATGAGGCCGAACCAGGCTTTACTAATATTTGAATTAAATATTGATGATGGATTACTTTTGTATTTCATTTGATAAAATAAAAACATAAAAAACAAGTCAGTTGTCACCAAGACGAAACAGGTGTTCACAGTAGGGAGTGACAAGTGGTCTAATTTAATCTGGCGTCTGCTGTTTGCTCTTTGCTATTTAAGTGTGGGCGTCACCCTGCCAAGTACTAAAAAGTATCAGAGAAAATGATGTGATGATGAGTCTGGCAGGGCATTTAAATGTATGTGAAAATTATTTCAAATGAAGCTGAAATCTCCCCAAAAAAAGATCTAAAAGTAGATTTCAAACAGAGCTTCAGCAAACTTCACCCCAAGCGCAAAGCTGTTTGATTCAGAAAGTCTCAAAGATCCGCACAGTTTTATCACAGGGTATAACTATGTCAGAGCGATCTGAAAAAATCTGACCTGCATGTGAGAAAATGTCCATAAACAGCACTGGAACAAAACATTACCACCGATCATACATACAAAGACATGGTCTTATAGAATAATGTGCTCTGGAGATAAACAAATCAAACATAGACTTGTTCAGCTACAGTAAGAGTAGACATGTTTGGCGCAGACCAAAGAAAGAAAGCTTTTCAAGAGAAGAACCTCGTGCTAACTGTGAAGCTATTGAGCTGTGAATTCTACATACCACTGACACAATAAAAAGTAAAATGAGATCATCTGTCCCAAAGCTGAATCTGAACCAGAAGTGGACAGGATAACTGTCCTAAGCACACTTCCACCAAGGAGTGGCTCAAAAACAAGAAATAGAGACTTATGCAATGGCCTAGTCATTGTCAACACACTGGAATTTGAATTGGTCAGTGGATGCAAGACAAACCTGGAAGATCTTGTAGCTGAAAGAATTGTGTATGGAAGAATGGTCAAACGTTTTAGCTAGCCGATGTTAAAGACAGGGCAGTTATGCAAAATATTACAAGACGGCAATCCTACTTAAGGGGGCAGTGCAGTGTTTGCTTGGCCTAATATATATATATATATATATATATATATATATATATATATATATATATATATATATATATATATATATATATATATATATAAAGATTTTAGAAAATCTATTTTAAAAACATTTTTGTCACCCTTGCTAAATATTCAGTGTTCCAAATTGCTTAGCGCTGCAAAGAAGCCTCTGCTAACAATGAAAGCCACGTCTCACTTTCTTATTCCCTGTCCTTTCTCTTTGGCTTCCCTTCCTCTTTGCCTTTCTTCAGATCATCAGTAACATGGAAGCTCCAGTGACAAACGGCCCCAGCGGGGGAGGCACCACAGCCAACGGGCCGACAACCAACAGCCGCGGCTGCCCCTCGCCCATGCAGACTGGTCCAACAAACGATGACAGCAAGACAAACCTCATTGTCAACTACCTGCCCCAGAACATGACCCAGGAGGAGTTCCGCAGCCTGTTCGGTAGCATCGGCGAGATTGAGTCCTGCAAGCTGGTTCGTGATAAGATCACAGGTACAAAATGGAGAATGTTTGTGTTTCATTGGGATATTACTGGTTGTGCTTCCCAAAATATGAATTCCAGTTTGATTGTTTAAACCCTTTCACATTTCATCCAATTACATATGACATGATAAATTCTCTATAATATAGTGTGTAGAAGAAAGACAAAGAGCAACTCAAGATATGATGCAATTTAAGGAGCGCTCTTATATTGACTATAATAAGTTTTTGTGTTTGTACATATTATTTCTTGGTCCTTTGATAACCTTGTACCAGGCAGCTTATATCACCGTTCACACACTGCGAGATCAAGGTAGGTAAAGAAGTAGGTTGGTCATAGTCTGTGTATGAATATAAATACACAGGTGAGAAGTAAGACACAGGCAGTTCAGACTTGTATGCAAGCCTTAAGTCCGTCATTATTCCAAACTAGTCAGATGTTTGAGAGGAATCACTGCATCCACGGTCTACAAGGACAAATTCATCTTTGCCCTCTGCGTGAGCTCAAGCGTGGCGACTCAGCAATGCAGCAAAGTGCCACATGTTCTCCAGAGGTGTTTAAATTAAGCAGCACTTTGCGGCGCTAATCATGGCTGTAATCTGGGCGTAGTGGCTGTGTGGGTGGCCATACAGCAGATGGATCGGGGGGGGTTGGGGTGGTGCAGCTCTGTGATAATGCTCCATAATGGCTTTCATTTTAGATCCTACTTACTGACACTCTTCTCCTGATAATCTCATTAAAGAGCACCAGGCAGGCAGTCGAGATCACCAAGCCATTCTCGGATAGCAAGCGTGCAGGCAAGGGGGAAAGAGTAAACACACACAGATACATTTCATTCAAACGTAATCACAGAATTGGAATTCCTGTAATAGATTAAGCTCAACCAAAAGGTCAGTAGCAATGATTATTTTGACAGTAAACCATCTCTGGTTTACAGTCCCAGCCATTGGCGCCTCCTTCAGTTCTCTTGTTCTTTGAAGTGTACTTCTGCTGCTCCATGACTCCTCTTTAGGACCATCTTCCTCTTCCGCCGTAATGGGCCACAAAATGGAGCCTGAGAGTCAGATACACTAGGATAATGGAAGATGGTGTGTACAAAAATAACACTGGGATACCACACGCTGTCATCATCACTATCACCATGTTCTCTCGCCACCTGATTTTCCCCTTAAGTGTGATTTGCCAAGCAACAGCGAAGCTAACAACAGATATTTGGAGAGGCCTTAAAAACTACTAGGCTTGCTGTAAACCTGTGCGGCTCCTAAACGGGGACTCTAAGAGAGGTAGAAATGTTTGTTCACTCACTTCTAAACCATTTAGTGCGCTTCTCTGCTCTCCACTACAAGGTCTGTCTGTTGACTTAGCATCAACGCAAAAAGTTATAAATAAATCCTGCCCTCCCTCCATCTCCCCCTGTGGTGTATTCCTGTTTTACTCTCCCATGGGTGCAATTTTCTCGTGCAAACTTTTGAGCTAACAAAGCACAGATCGTTTCTAGCAGGGAAAGCCAAGAGGCTGCATGCTCTCTAACAGTCATCCAAATCATTAGCAGACTAGGCCAGGTTTGTGAGAGGGAGGGTGAAGGAGGAGAGAGACCACTCTTTATACCGATATATGTACACCTGTAACGTTGTCGTACGTTGTCATAAATATGTGGGTATGAAAAAAATAAAATGAAATCAGCCTGTGACATATTTGTAATATTTATTGAGTCAAGACTGAAGGAGGAAAAGATTTCTTTAACAATGTTGAAATTTCAAAATGAAACTTGAGAATATGTCTCGAGGTGAGTTCTGTAGTTACATATTATTCATACTGGTGGGAATAAGGCCCTGCTGCATTCATATTTTTATTCACTATGAAGATATTAAAACCATGAAGAGCGTAGAATACAGTTCAGGAATTTAGATCAATTCCTGTAATTATTCAAACATGCGCTTGGATAATAGTTTTAATGTTGAATCCTCACAAGGCTGAAATGTTCTTCGATAAATTCAGCTTGTTTGGTTTACATACCACAAGAGTTATTCCATTTTTTTGCTTTTTTGCTTATTCCAAATGCAGACAAATACACTGTAAGCATTTGTCAGCATTCGTTTTCTTTGCGTCTCTGTTTCCCTCCGGTGTTTGCTTCTTGACTAACCTTGCTGACAAGGTGTGAGCACTTGAACCTCTCAGTGGTATACGAGACAGACAGGTCCTGAGCGTCCTCTCGACTTCCTGTGGACTTGCTCCTGTCAGCTCCAGTGACACCAGGATGGTGTGAGGCTCAGGCGGGCGCGGGCAGGCGTGGACACTTCAGCTCCGTCTGTCACCCTGGCTGACTTCAGCTGGTGGAAGAGCCACCTCTGGGTGTCTTTCTTGCTCCCCACACACCTGCCTGCTTGCCTACCTTCCTGCCTGCTTGCACAACTCCCTCTGCCTGGTGCTCTCATAACACGCCAGGGACATGCAGGTTAATCTTTTATTTAAGGCTAGCTTACACGCACCTAGCTGCCACCCACACACACTTGCACATAAGCCCCAGGCCTCCACCTGTGAATTTACTGTCTGACAGAGTACACTTAAAGAGACGATATCTTTAGCGTTATTCTGCCATGTACAGTAGTAGCTTTTATGCTTGCCCTGTTTCATCCCAGACAGACAGCACTCTACGTATAGAAATGCTTACGTCACAGCCATGGTGACACTCTGGCTATATAGATGTTTCCATTTAAAGCATTCATGTTTTTCCTTTTCAGCTTCTTGTGTGAATTCCAATGACTCCGTACTGAGACTTAAGTAAAAAACACACAAGCCTTTATACAGACCTCACAATATATTGAACAACACCCTTGAATATCCACACATATCCATGTACACACATACGAACACTCACACACAAAATGGAATTGACTTATCCTTGTCAGTAAGTCATTGTTCGAGATCATTTTTCTGCATCAGCTGCATTTCTGCTGTAGAAAAGAATGCATTTTTTTTTATAATGACATGGAGGAGAAGAAAATAGCTTTTTATGCTGGAACAAGAATTGATTGCATTAGTGCGGGGAGTCGGGGGAGCGGGTTATACTTTTATAGACAACCATTTTTTTGCATTCTAATATTGTGTTGGTTATTACAGGCACCAGCCTTAGTAGCCTTACTCTGTGCAGATAGATGGGGTCTATCTGTCGCTTGCCAGTAGAGAAAACGGTTCCTGTTCTCCCTACCTGTGTTACTTCTCCACAGGTAGTTCGCAGCATTTGACAGGCTTCAACGGCAAAGTCTGCTCACCTTTTTAATAATGCTAACTACATTTTTTTCTGTTCGTGCATATGAAATGCTTCTTATCTCCGCATCAAACCCTGTAAAGACACCCCAAAGCGCACTGACTGAAGCCTTTTGTGCACACTCTTCTAGTCACCTTCCATGTGTTGATTTTTTTTACATGGAATCTAGGGATCTGATGCAAATCATAGTGACAATGTAGCAAGCCAAGCAGATGTTGGCTATAAAAAATAGATGCACTCTGTGATGTCAGATGTGGAGTAGTTCCAGCTGGAGCACCTGACAGAGAGCATAATATGTGAAAAGCCAGTTGCGAACCCAATCCTTACGTAAGGACAGGTACTCCTTATTTGTACAGTGGGGTCGCAAAAACGCCACTGAATTTAGCTCCGTCTACAAGCAGAAGGCTACAGTTGAAGCATCGCATCTTCGATAAATTTATGTCATGAAACATCAAATGCAGGTATTGCAAACATAAATCAGCCATCCGTGGTCTGCAGGGACAGATGGATGAAGCTCAGTTCCTGCTCAAGGTCTATCAGTTTTACAAGCAAATCAAATATTCACCGTATAAACCTCAGTTTACCCACGTCTGTTTGTTGCTGCTGAAATATACATTGACAACACGCTCAGGAACAAAGCTGATTCTTTTCAAACTTCAGATTGCAAGTCAAGCTATCTCTCACATCATTACTGGAGCGATGGGAACAAACCTCACTATCATACCTCTGTTAGTCTTATGATGGGATTCATTTACACCTATGCTGCACACACGCAATCCTCTGTGCTGTGACAAACCATTACATAGGCTTTAAATCCCTACTGAAATCATGTTGTGGGAGATCTGGTGTAGTGTTTGTAACCCACATACAGGCTGCATTTATCTGAACCTGGAATGGGCTGAAGGCTGAAGATAGCGTGAACAAAGCTGACAAGGAAAGAGATGAAAAAAGGATTTGACATCTCCAAAGCCAGGTATTAAGAGAGCAGCCTGGCTCAGAAGTGCATACACAAGCAGGCAGACGCACATTAAAGTTTCAGAGTCCCAGGTCCCTAGAATGTCCTGTCTCTCTCCTCTTAACACCATCCCGCCTTCTGTCTCCTCCCCTCCCTTGCTTAGGACCCAGAATTGAATGTCCTGAGCTTGCCCGGCTGCACTACCCCTCTTGTGACCCTCACGTCAGACAGCCTCTGTCCTCTCTCATTTTACTCTGAGTGCCCTTTACATCGAATGCAGAGGTTGTGACTGTCCCTTGTGCCGTCCTCAGATCCAGAGGCAGAAAGTGCCCCAGGGCTGGTCCCCCCCCCAACTCTCCACTGTACAGGAAGGAGCCTTTTTGTCCTCAGCAGCTTGTGTGTGCTCAGAAGGAGTCCAAGCAGGTGCAGCTGGTTAGGCTCTACAGTCCTAACGTAACAGGGTTATCCAAGAGTTACAGGGGGCTTCTCTGTCTGTCAGCTTCCCTTCTATTTCTCAGCTGCATAGTTAGCCAACCATCCCACACACTGCAGGCTGCAGTCCACTGGCCCCAAGGCACGGGGAGCCACCATGAGGGGGTGGTTTACATGTGTGTGTGTGTGTGTTTGTCCTGAGTTTCTATGTGGGCAAGTGTGTGTCTGTGTGTGTGTGTGTGTGTGTGTGTTGGTGGAAGCAGGGCCTTGGGAGCTGAGAGTGGGAGCCTCCTGACTGCAACAGTGGCTGCTACCTTGGCAACCCAGGAGGGAAAGATGTGTTGAATGAGTGAGTGGGAGAGGTATCTACAGTAGATGCGTGTGTGCGGGGGACGTGGCTGTTTATGAATTTAGTTATTTAAACAGGCTCAATACATACCACATGCTAAGCACTTACTGTACTGCTAGTATTTAAGATGCTGCAGTCTTTTGTTCTTTTTGTGTGTATTGTTTTGCCAACTCCCTCTCCCCCATTGTCTTTGGAGCTGAGAGTCTTAAAGGTAAGTGAAGTGGATTTTGACATAAAGCTGGTGACAGGGCACCTTTTTAAATGTTGGGGAGAGTTGCCCATCAAAAATAGAACTACCTGAAGTTGCTGCAGCAGCAAGGGGCAGGATGTCAGGGACGGGACAGGATGGAAGCAGTGAATGTGACACATTTGTTTTGACAAATTGAAATGTTTTTTTTCTCTCTCTCTCTCTCTCTCTCCCTTCTGCCTCATCTTAAAATGTTGCTAAATTTAAGACTGACCAAACAGATCTTCCCATTTTTGGGCAGAGGGAGCTCATCCTTTCAAGGTGTGTTAGCATCACCAGCCCATAGCTCTGATGATCCCTGCACAATACAGCTCCCCCTCACCCTTTTTGATGCTTCTGTCCTCCCATGACTTCTGAATGACAGATAGACTCTGCTGCTGCTGACAGCATGTGGGGACTGTGGGAACAACTGGAAATGTTTTATAGATAGCTTTTAAAGGCCCCTTCGCACATATCATATTTTCATCAGACACCTCCGAGCCTTATTTTATTAAGCTCGAATTCATGCCGAGATTTTTCCCATTTTGGGCAGCAGGTAGTGGACGGTGTTCTTATTTTCATAAATATAATACACTGCACAGTTACAGAAGAGGAAACACTGACTAATTTAAATAGCATTCGAACAAGTTTGCACTACAAATGGCCTCTGCTCGAAACACAACAGTATAAAATCTGTTTTCACAACGTAGTGTCAGCAATTCAAATAAACTTTTTTTTTTAACTGACACAATCTCAGAGAAAATTATTAGGAATAATAGATTGCTGCAAGGTACACAGTAAAAAATAAGTTCTTGCAGCTATGTGATTCATTTAGTAGCCCCCACTTTAGATCAAAGAGTATATACTCTGCTGTGTGAGCCTTGCATGATGATAGCAGGAGATGAAGATGCTTTCATGTCTGCAGTGCAGGGCTCTTAGTCACATAACACAACAAAAAGCACAAAGATAATGTCAGGCAGTATGCAGTGGAGTCTCTTACTATGTGTACTCTACAGCACATGATTGTGCACCATACTCGTATGTTTAACTTGATTATACACCTGTAAATTCAGTGTAGCCTTGCATCTTTTTTTTACGCCTGTTATTGGCATAAACAGTGTGTTAGTGTGGACTTAGACTTCTAACCTCTGGTGGTGTGTGCACACATAAAGGGAAAGGAGAGGTGAAATTACACAGTGGTGCCAGCAGGCAGGACATCCGCTCCAAGTATACTCATTTTCTCATCTCACACATTGGGCAACCTGCTGGTCCTCAGGAAACAAATAATGGCTTAGTCATAACTCCTCGCCAACACACCAAACTCACTGGAAATAGCAGTGATTTTACCAGTGAAAAGCATGCCCACTTCCCTATACAATTTATGTCAGATTGTACAAAATGTCTGCCAGAAGAGTGGAGGTGGGTCCAAATTGGTCTGTTAGTGAAATGTGTCACTGTGCAATAAAGCCATGCAGTGTCGTACTGGTACCTAAGACTATGCAGTATATAATATTGTTAACACTGTAGATTCTTAGTCATTCCCATGTTTCATTTGGGAACCTCAACCACTACTACACATATGCGGTATCCACCTTAACTGCTCACCTGTCAGGTCTCCCCAGCCATTATTACTGTACATAATTTTTGCCCCTTTTCATTGGTGCTTAAGTTATTACAACGGCTGCAGAATTTGCACAAGTGGCGCTGTATGCAGCTGACAAATCAAAGGCAAGTGAATATCTTACCTCATTAAAAGGCCATTAGCAAGAGCAATGCGTCATATGGGTTCTTGGTTTTAATTGACAATTAAAATATATAAGTTAATGTAAGCTAATTGATCAGCAAGAGGCAGATTTTTCTGTCAGCTACAACCCCATTAGATGCTATTTATCACGCCTCTTTAATGGCTTCTCTATATTGCCTCAGATGCAGTGCATAAAATATTTTTCAGTAATTACGTTCGACCAGTAGACGCCCTATGGAAATGATTTTGAATCTGTTGGTGTTCTATTCAGACTTTCCTCAGGCAAATGCTCCTTTTAAAGAAATTTATTTTTCAACTTTCTATAAACGTATCTTGTGGCTGTTTTACTTTTAACATCAGCACCAACTTTGACATGTGCAGAAAAATTGTTCTTTGGATCTTTAACAGAGCTTAAATATGAGACTAGAAAAAAAGTCTGAGCTGACCATGCACTGCGTCAGAACTGAGCTGTGCCGCAGTGTGTTGAGCCGGAAACTGTGATGTTGTGATCCAGATCCAAGCCTCATGCAGGGCTGATCATGCTGGGGAGTATTCAGATGGACACGGGAGGTGCTGTGACAGGCTGAAGTCTGCCTGGAGTAGGTTTCAAACAGAGAACTCTTTACAGCATTACCTGCACAATATGATTGTGAATACATAGGATACGATGATAGAGGATTTAAATTGACGAGGTGACATTTACTATTCAGGAAATACAATAACACCAACCCCACAACAAAAGTGAAGACATTTACTACCTATCCACCCACCGTCCTGTAGCGAGGACATGCTTTACTGCTTGTGTTTGTTTGTGTGTGTCTTTGTGATTGAATGATTACATGTTTACGCGCATGTGTGTGTACATGTGTGTACATCTGCCAGTGCGGTGCGTTGGCGTTGCATCTCCCACCCATCGGTGCACATTGCAGGCAGCTAGGCAGTGTGCCGGTGGCTCCCTGCTGTTAGCTGCTCCGTAGCAGACTAGAAATGGTGGGTGGAATCCCCTCCTGGAGTTTTTTTGCTGCTGCAGGCAGATGTCTCCCTCTGTCTACCCTCATCTCCCTGCTTACCTGGGGAAAGATGCCAGCCAGCGAGCCTCGCTCCCACCCTCTTCCTTCCAGCCCTAGAGGCCCTAAACCTTGCCAAAGAGGGAGTGAAAACGAGAGTGGGGGCGGGAAGATATGCCAATACCAGCCTAAGCTCCCCATGTATACAACATACACACCCAATTAAAGTGTACAGAGACAAATATCATTTACACATAGCAGCTGCGGAATACCACATTCGTCAGAGCTGTAATCAAAGTAAATACAGTATTAAGTTTGTCATAACACTGTAATCCATTGCAGACTCACATGTCTGCATGCCCACATTTGCAAACCATTTTCTGCACACACACACACACACACAGGCAGACACTTCCTACTGTGACTGCCCGATTTACAGTAGTAACATCTATGGCTGCCAGTTTGGCCCTATTTGGCCGCCTGCATGGTGCGATGAGTGCTAAGTGTCTTGGTACTGTCAAGCACCAGCCAGCCCATCTCGATGGTCCCGTACGAGTGCTCTTTGCCAGCACCTTCTGGTTGCCGCGCTTGTCGAACCTCACATTTCTTGTTGAGATGAGGAAGAGGGGTGAGGAAAGTGCTGGGAAAGTGGGAGGCACGAGTGAGAGAGGTAGCGAAGCCATGGAGGAGTGTTGCAAGTGCAGTAGCAGGCTCTCAGCTGTGTGCATCAAGAATTTCAGTATAAATTGAATGGATATGCTCTCTAGCATATTTAGCTTTAGAAACACCACTGGACTGTTGAGAGGACTGTGTGCGAGCAGTCTTAGTTTATTGAAAAACTGGAGCTAGATTTATATTTTAGTTAATTCGTTTTTTGTCTCCTTTTGTGTGCAGACTATTTAATGAAAGCGGAGAAGCAACAAAGAGTATTCTGAGTTATATTTAAACTGACGAACTTAACACCTGATGTCAGCCGAGAGGAAGAGAGGAAGGAGAGAGTAAAAAGAGGATGGTTAGTTATAAATAGCGGAGGTCTCTCCAGGATGGCAGGTTTTTAATTAACAATAGAGCGTCTGATAATCCACAGTTAATCCAGAGGAGAAAAGGGAGGAGAGGAGAGAAGAAGAGAAAATCATCAGCTGTTTGATGTTAGGACTACAAGTCCCTCCTGGCCCTTCCACTGCTTGCTTCGGATCGGAGCTGTTCTCCGCTGTGATATCCATAGCCCAATTGTATTTATTTTGTGAAACAGCCATGCTCCATATTTTGTGATTCACTTTGTCTCTGACTAACCGCTGTCTGTTCCCATTAGCGTGAATACGTGCATGCTGCTTGTCTTAAACTGACTGGGATTTTTTATTTTTTTTTTCCTGTTGCTTGTGTGTGGCGTTAGTGGATAGGGGCTGTTTGTGGAACGCTAGCCCAATGAAAGCCCTGATGGCTGGAGGCGTCCGCTTAAAGTCCTAAGCCTGTTGAAAGGCTTGATCTTTTGGGGAAACACTGGGAGATGTCAGGCCTGCTTCTCTCTCAAAGGGAGTGTGCTATCTAAGACACTCTGAGCTTAGAGGGAAGTGGGGGTGGTATTTTTCCTCTTTATGTACAGCTGCAAAGACAGTAACAAATACATTGTTTGTATCCACTGTGATACTTTATTTGTTGGGGCTCTGTGTTGCTGTCATAATACAAAGACAGATGGAGTTAAAATTATATAATCAGTATATTTAAAGACATTCACCGCATGCACTAGACAGCAGCACCAGGATTAACTCTTGAATGATTGTTCGCTCCTTTTTTAGGCAATAATAAATTGGAGAAGTGCAAGAGAATGGAGAATGGGATAGGCTGTCTCATTCATCACACGTTTTAGAGCTTAAAGCTGAACAGTCGTGGCAACAGAACAGGCTTCACATGACACACGGTTGACAAAAGTCACACCAATACTCTGGGTGCTCCAGGCTGGAGCCACGGTGATCTTGTCAGCAGTGATAAAGATATGCTGTAAAGGATTTTTCAGGGGAGGATGTACGTTGTCCAAGGGGTTGTCTATCGACAGGAGCAAGGAATGTATTTAATTCTTCAGCTTTATGAAGGACACGTCTCCCTCCTGTAAAAGTCACTGCTGTAAGTTGTCGGATAAGGATAATACATGAATGTTTTCTTGTTGTCTGTAAGGAAATGGGAAAAAACAAGAAAATAATGTTTTTCTTTTCCTCTTTCTGGTATTTCAGGACAGAGTCTGGGCTACGGTTTTGTCAACTATATCGATCCAAAGGATGCAGAGAAAGCCATCAACACGTTAAATGGACTCAGACTTCAGACCAAAACAATCAAGGTAATTGACACTGCGTCTTAACAAGTCCAACCGCAGCACGCAAGCCTTAAACAGAAAAAAAAAACACAACTTCCAAAAGTTGTGGCGGTCATATTAAACTTAAATTCTACTTTCTTCTTTCCAAGTGCCCTTTTACATAGTGACGCTATTAATGAATGCGCTGGGCGGCGAGATGGGATTAACATGTATGAGCCTCAGAAATAAAAAGACCATCTAAATCAAAGAGACACATTAAAAAGCTTGTGACTACAGTTGAAATGCTAATTACTATTTAAATGTCAAAATGTAAAGGTGAAATTATATAGATATCGCAGAGTGAAAGGGAAGAGACACGTCAATCGTGACGTTTTCCAAAATAATTGAGGGCTCTGTTATTGCATTTTAAATGGCATGACTAATACGCAGGCTTTGTGGTGGCTGTCACAGAGGTAGGACAGATAAATTGGTGCCAACACTGCGCTGTCCTTTCTTCCAACACATTTGGAGGAATTAAACCGTACTAGTATTTATTTTTGCAAATGTTTTACAACAACATATCAATCTTCCTGCTGATCATTTTTTTCCCCTCTTATATTCTCTGCCATCATCCTTCTCTGCCCGGTGCCTGCGGATATGTTGTTGCTTTAAGCTGGGCAGTAATCTGTTGCTCCGTGGTAATCCCTGGATTCTAGCTTTCTGTCATCTGATCTAATCTGATCTAATCTAGTATAATCTAATCTAATAGGATGGGATTAGCCTGTTTGTGAATGGGGAATCCCATAGAGTCTCCCTCCATTCCCTAGACAGCGTACACTGTTTGGCTCTGATTCAGCACTCTACTCAGGTCTAAGTTGCGCCACGAAAAGAGAATGATACCACGTAACATGTGATGTAATGTGTTTTCTGCTTGTGTTGTGTTAGCGATTATGTGTACATTTGTAATGTTTGATATGAGATATGCAATGGTTTGGTGTATTTGTTACGGATGGTGGTCTGTGTGCCTTCCATATCAATTTCTGCAAAACCAGAGACATGGTGTACTACTGCATGTGTATGTCAGTGCACATATCTGCTCAACTTAACTCATTAAAATGTACAAAGGCTATAGTATCTTCCCGACTCAACTTTATTTTATATTTTGCCCAGCCATTCCCCAGGCGATACTCTCTGTATCTTGGCTGTAATAAATAAATAAACTGACAAAGAGAACCTTTCAAAATTAAGGCATGCAAATGCCATCTTGTGGCCAGGAGAAGAGCTAAAATTCAGTATGTGCTTCTACAACAGTCTTCGTGTTATGTGATGTTTATATAGAAACACATATTTTATGCACATGAACAACACTGTGCTTAAGTGAAAATGGGCTTTATCTATTTTCAAAAATGGAAGACGTTGAGGGTTGTTTGCGTAGTGTGAAATTCACGAGGTCTTTATTGAGTGTAGCAGAGTTCACAGATTTTCACTCTCACACTCATGACACAAGCGGTTGCCTCAAGTTGTTCCTGAGATAAAGGCTGTCTGCTTAATGGCAGAAGACAACTCTGCATCTCTGTCTGGCACTATCGCTCTTTCACACTTTATTTCCTCCCTCCCACTACCCCCTCTCCTTGCTTTCTCCCTCCACAACAGACTGAAACCCCTAAAGGTAACAAGTCAAATTAAAAGGCAGCGCGGTAATTCTAAAATTAAGTTTGTCGCTCTTTCATGTCACACCCTTCCCACTCTCTGCCACTACACTTGTGAGGAAACGCTTGGCCCAGAGATTCACATGCTCTCAGGCGATGTGTCTCTCAGAAGTGTCGTGGAGTTGGTTTCGCTGCTGCGGTTTCCTCCACCATGACACCTCAGATTTTGTCAGTGATGGCTGCGATGCAGCTTTCCTACTGAGGTGTGAGAGGAAGCAGCGTGCCAAAGGTGAGAGGAGCTCACAGTGACATGCATGCACATAATCCGAGACACATTTAAACAGCGTGTGCTTGTGATCACTTTAAACCTCACACTTATAGTTTTTCTAACTTTCCTGCACACGCTCCTGTTTCACACATGCGCCACGCCGCACTTGTACACAATACAGCCTGAGGAGGTGTTGATGGATTAGACATCTGGAGTTGGCTGACAAGGAGAGAAGATGAGGGAGAGCTGTATGGAGAAGAAAGAGGAGCAAAAGAGAGGCAGAATCTGGAAGAGAGCGAAAGGTTTAGCATGGAAGCATGCAGGAAGGAAGCAGGCAGAAAATATACAGACAGCGAAAAAGAGAGAGTTGCAACGAGGAAGACAGAGGAGCTGTGCAGAGAGGCTAAAGAGGAAGATGTGTGAAAAGAAAGTGAGACATGGGGAAAGCCAGCTGTTCCCAATCCTATTCTCTCACTGTTAGAGTTCAGTAGGATTTCCATGCTGTTGCTCAGGGATATGACTGAATATCCACCATATTTGCCTGACTTTAACCTTATTTGATGACTTATGTCTCCATATGTCAGCGGTAATGAAAGTACTGCAAGAGAAAGCTGCTCCAGTCAGCAGCAGTAGTAATGGGATTTACACAACTTTCACTGCAGCAAAATTGTGTCTATAAAGGAAGATGTTATGGAAGTTCACTGGTAAAGAGCTACTGACAGGAGCTGCACAGCATAGCACAACCACATATTCAGCTTCTGCCCTTTTCACCATTAGAGATGACATTCACATATACAATCCTCTAGGTAGAATAACAGGGATGGTGGCAAAAATGTCCTTGGACAGTAAGCTGGTGTTGTCTAAATAGTCAAATAAAAACCTGCAAACACAACACGTCAACACTTTTACTTTTCATTCATATTTTTAAACAGTGTAGTGCTTAGATTTAAGAGTATTACCGAAAAGACTGTGCTCCTAATCCTGTTCAACTGGTTACCTGAGCTGCCCTTTTAAAGTAAAACACCTGTGGTTTCTACACAGGGGAAAAAGTTTCCTACGCCTCCCACAACAGATGACACAAGGAGGCACAAAGTGTTATCTCTCCAGTGTTCTTAGCGGCTAAATCTTTTCCTAACAACGATAATCCCTGACGCAAAAAAACATAGTCACATTTTCCTCCTTGTGCATCCGATGATCCACACCCATGCCCATCCACAACACACACACAAAAGCCATCCAGCTCTATAATCTTATTTAAATTTGAGCTGCCCACAGTTTTAATGTGTAATAAAGGGCCGGAGCCCTAATTTATTTATACAAGCCCTAAGCCTCCGTTTCTTTTCCCTCAGGTGTCATATGCACGACCCAGCTCAGCCTCCATCCGTGACGCGAACCTGTACGTGAGCGGCCTGCCCAAGACTATGACCCAGAAGGAGCTGGAGCAGCTCTTCTCCCAGTACGGACGCATCATCACCTCCCGTATCCTTGTCGACCAGGTCACAGGTATCCATGGGGCAGCGCCTCTTTCCTTCTTTTACACTTCGACACAGACGCACATACTAACTCAAATACACATCAGCTTGTGTTACTATGACTTAGCATTTCTGTTTATGTGGTAGATCGTAGCATCTCAGCAATCCTGTGCGTCATTATCTTCTTTCTTTTCAGCAGCATTTTAATGTTTTGTACTTGAAACGCACTCGCGTCACATTTCATTAATGACTTCAGTGATTTAAAAACAACAAGAATAGGACAGATTAAATAAATACCCTCTGGCTGCAGGTTTGAGGTGCTACGTATTCAGGCTGCACTTGTCCGTCTGCACCTTTCAGGCAATAATATAATTTCCTGGAGAAACCTCTCTCCATTTGTTGAGCTGGTGTTGTTACGCTTGACTGTTTCAGAGCAATAAGACCGGTAATGTGACTGACTACAGGTGCATTTATTTGTCGCCGCTGTCGTGTTGCACCTATGGTACATAGAAAAAATAAAATAGCAGCTGCAAATACGACACAGCCTGCGCACACAAGACCGACCTCTTTGTGCTTGTTTTCACACTGACATGTGTTGATGTCATGGATTACTGGACTATGCATTCCTTCTTTTACCTGTATAAATAGATCAAGAACACAGATATTTAATTCCCTGTGTGTCTGTGTGTGTGTGTGTGTGTGTGTGTGTGTGTGTGTGTGTGTGTGTTCAGACGAAAAAAGCAGAAATCTCAATAGCTTCTTCTACTTTACATGATTGTATTATTATTGTTCACAATTTGGGAAGAGGTTTGTCTGGTGCAGTGCAAACTAGTGAAACACTGTTAATCCAATTATGTTATTTTATATATATATATATACAGTATATATATATTATAGCCATGTGTTCTTGTGTCTGTAGCATTACCTAGCAAGTGACTGACCTCAACAGGCAAATTTTTTGACCACAACGCGAACTGAGGGTACAGAGGGAAAAACAGTGTTTATACAGAAGAGAGAATCAGTATAATATTCAGCATATACTCAATTACACAATCCAGTACATCAAAAACACAAGAATGAATCACATGAGCCCATTGTATTGCAGAAGAACCCCTCCAGCGTGTCTCTTAGATCCATTTCAGGGGTTGTGTGTGTGCCTTCAGGCTCCAACCTGCTCCAGTGTTATGTGCAATGTGTACTGATGAAGCAGAAAGGGAGCAGCATGCTGTAAGCCACACTCATTTGCCTAAGCAGAATAAATCACTGCTGGCAGTGAAGTGCACGCCTGTCTGTACACACTGAGCAGGGGAAGAGAGAGGGGAAGGAGAGAGAGAGAGAAGAGAAGAGAGAGAGAGCAGAGGAAAGGAAAACAAAGGAGAGTGGGAGAGTGCAGCTGAGGACAGAGGAAACGAAGAAAAGAGTAAGTGAGAGCACAGATGAGCAGAGATGTAGGAAAGAAAGGAAATGAGCAGAGGAAGGAAGTGACGAAAGAGCTCAGGAGGATAGAAGTGGAAAGTAAAGGTGGAAGACATCCACACCCATTTAGATGACGCGGGCACAGCTCTTGCTCTGTTTTAAGTAACAGACGTGCCATAGCATCGTGCAACTTAGACCCAGGGGACTCCCTGTAAAACAACACAGCCACGCAACACTCAGCAAGGACGCATCTGTTCAGCCACACTCACATCTCACATATCCCACATTTTTAGCTTCGAGGCTCAGGCCACATGCCATGAATAAAACAAATCTCAGCACAGACATTCGCGAGAGGTAGGGTTCACGAGAGGCTCAGTGATTCATGGTATTCATTCTTGACTGGCACAAGGCATTTTTTAAAGTGTAGCGCTTAGCATGTGCCGATAAAATGCTGCAACAGTCAGTTCACACCGCAGAGTCTAACACAGATCAAAGACACATGCTCAACTGGGGAAATAAAAGGGCTCTGACATCCTTTCATATCCTCAGATTTAATGGTGACACCATTTACTATTCATACATGTCTCTTTTTAAACTAATAAAACCTACTAAAATTTGATCAGGAATTTGTCCACCTCAAATAACTGCTACGCTCACTACAAGCTAATACTGCAAGTCATGTGTTGTGTGTGTGTTGTTTAGCAGTATTATGTCATATTTGTTTTGTCTGACAAGTAAATCAAGGGGAAATTGTAAGATAAGCTACTGCTAAATGACTTTACAATTGTAAGTATACAAACAACATAGAATGAAAGTAAATGACATTAAAGAACAGCCACAAATGCTTCAAATTTTAACCTAGTGGTGATCATTTGACTATTGCTCGACTCTATCAGGAAGCCACTGTAAGAGCATTCATCAGTCAGGACACTCGTAAATATGAGTTTCCACCTGGCGTAGCTATAATATTTTATTTCTGACCTTTCCAAGGAACATAAACATCGGTTTCCAGTGATTTCATTGCAATCTAAACTCTTAAAGACAAGGCAAATTAGTCCACTCACGTATGAAAAAGCAAAAGCCATTTTTACAAACATTCTGCTTTACTCCAGTGCAGTACGTGGTAGTAATGCAGAAATCTATACAACAAGGATAACGACAATTGCCGATAAGAATCAGGACAACACTGCAACAACAGCTCTGCAAATGGAGAAAGGAGAAAAGCAGTACTGCCAAATTGTACGGGAGAAAAGGAAGCAAATTTGAAATTGTACAGCTACAAAACCTCTACTTTCAGTGAATACTTGTATCAGAAATGTTCAGCTCTGCAAGCCCCACCTCCAAAGTTCCTGTGCTTTTGAATAGTACCACCGTCTGGGCACGCTCAGCTACACTAATTGCCGTCCTTACTACTACACTGTTTCCTTGATTCAAAACTGGAATACACACGTACTGTATATGCACACACAAAGACACAACGATAATGCGAGGGAGAGAGAGAGATGTTTTGCAAGGTGCCCCCAGAGGGTTATGGATCAGCAGGAGAAACGTTAATGATTAATTAGATGTTAGAGTTGCTGGTGATTAAAAACATGGAGGACTTTAGAAGGGCCCTGAGAGTAGTGTGCTGGCATCATTGACTCATCTTTTTCTTCTCTCTGTTACTGTACAGCCACACAAGACATAACACGTACACACACTCACTGCCATTAAGAGAGAGAAAGAGAATGAGCTGCAAATTAAAACACTCCTGTGACTGCCAAAAATGTAAGGAAGAGAAGAAAGGACAGACAGACTTAAGCTTTGTGTCAGACAGGTTAGTGGCGTAATTAACGGTGCGCTGTCTGGCTAGTCAGACACAGGATGTCCTAATGTCAGCTCTTTCACAGTGACACTGCTGAAAACAATTTTGAGTCGTCTTGACTGAAGAGACAGAAATTGTCCGCATGACATCATTATCATATGGTGCTCTGATCTCTGGTCTTGTTGCAGGTCATCAGTGAATCATCCACATATTTATTGAATCAGTGACCTAATCAGTGTCTAAAATCCAATTCCCTCAGTGATTCACTATTCCTACCAAACCAAGGAGTGATCTGAGGCACACCCTTACTGGCAACATACACAGACTTTGGAGGAGAGTGATGCACAGACAGAAATACATAGTAGCAGCTATGTTACAGAAAGTTGCTGAAGTAACGGATGTTCTTCAGTGACCATTGGCAGATGGGCTGATGATCCCCAGCTCCTGCTCTGCTAAATTGGGAACGCGAAGTCTGTTCTCCAAATGACCTCCTCATCAAGAGGATGCACCCTGCAGTCACTCTTCTGTTCATAAAGACAAGAAGGAACTTTAAAAACATCACTGTTAGCATCATTCACAGTGAGAGGCAGCTGAAACTAAATCCACTAAAACTGCCAAATTGCCCCAGAGACTCGGGGAGCGAACGCTACATCGACTTGACAAGGGTATCTCTCCATCTCTTGCTCACCCTCTCCTCTCTCCCGTCCTCCGCCTATTGATTCCTTCTGAATGGATAAGCATATTTTGTCTCATTATCAGTGCAAATAGTGCCAGATTCCCTCTCCTGTCTTCCTTTCCAACCTTCAGGGAAGGCAGTCAGGCTGTGGTTTTCTGTTCTGACAGCTGGTTCAGGCTACCCTCACTTTGAAACAGATATAATATCACAGGCAGCACTGGATCCATAGTTGGCTCTTTCTAGTTCTTCATCCTAGACCTGTATACACACAGAGGTCAATGCTTACCTGATCAATGGCTGCACATACAATCGATCCACAGGCATGCCTTCTACAAACGGCCGCTGTGATGTGGAACTACATTTCTGCTCAGTGTGTGTGTGAGGATTGACTGTGAAAAGGCTGATGCCACATTCCCATCAAGTGGGAAGGAAAGTGGAAATGGGAAAGATTTCCATGGCAACAAGTAGCACGCATTGATCCCATCATGCAACTCATGGTGGTTGCCAGTGTTGCTAATAGGTGTATTTTGCACACAGAATGGCTAATCTTTAGATATCGAGTTAGGCTTGCGTGATCTGTTCCTGATCAAAGTGGCGTTAAATGAAAGTTTAGTTACTTTCAAATTTGGCTGACGTTAAGCATCCATGTTTGAGAGCTTTTCAGACACTCGAGTATAATCGAGCACCAAGTTGTATACTGGAGCTTTCAGAAACAAATCTCAAACCGACACCTCCAAGATTAAAACAGCACTGTTTGAGATGTTCAATGCACAGATATGCAGCAGCATGAATATGCCGTCACCAGCACTCAGTGTGACTTTGAAACTGGAATTTATGTTTACGAAGGTGCTTTGTCTGGTCTTAGTTCTAGCTGAAACAACTATTCCCCGTGTAATGAGGTATTTTTAGCTGACAATAAGAGACAAAGTGACAGAGATAAAAACAAAGAATTAGAGAGATGACTGAGACTTAATTTGTATTTACTCAAGAGTAGTTACCAGTGTTAATGTTTTTACATATTAAAATATTATGGCATGCAGAGTGCATGCTGCTTGTATATACACTTTGATGTGACTTGCTTCAATGTAGAAGCTGCAGTGTGAACACATATTTGTCCTGATGCCACTGAAGCAACTGCGAGGAAGGCTTTTATATAGACTGGAAGCAGCTTCTCATTATAGACAATTATAAAAGTAATCGAATAATGTCAGTACATATTTGCAGTCATTCTGTGGGCACATAAAATCTGTAGTTTTGATGTTGATTTAAATGTTACTTGTAGTTATAATTATTCTCTTGCTCTTACTGTTGAAATAAAATCAATCTATCATCTATCAACACAACATTACAGCCTCTCTTTGCCTCATATCTGCACAGAAACCTGTTTTTGCCTCTTCTTCCAGCATTGTGCAAGGCCTTCTGCATTGTATACAAATATACCAAATGGAGCTGCATTGCTCTCCAACTTAGCTTTGCGTTTCCTGATGTATGAACCACTCGTATTTGCATTATATACTTGAAATACTATGAATTTGAACTATAATATTCTCTCAAAGGAAATATTCTTCCTCTGTAGAGTTTGAATGTTCTCCTCTCTTAACTTGAATAATGAATGTTCCCTTCAAGACTGACACCACACTGAATCCCTGTTCTCTGTCTGTCCAATAGCAGAGAACAGAATGGTCAAGGTAATACGAGCCGAGGGGTGCTTCCTCTAGTTGGGATCACTGCAGCCTTGACTCATACCATCATCTCGCTTCTCTCTGCCTTTACCTTGCTTTTTTTCCCATTCTATCTCCGAGATAGGTGACGCACATGCACACAAAACCAGATACAGATACGCACATCAATACATGCGTACGCACCTACCAAACAGATGGTTGGAGCTGTGCTCTGACAGAGGCTAAAGCACAGGGCACCTACACTCTTCAAAGTCTCTCCATCTCTCCTCTCGCTGCTTTTTCAAATGCCATCTGTACCCAGGCTCACTAATGTAACTTAAAACAAGCACACTGTATTTTTTCGGCCTCTAATTAGACGCCAGTCGGAAAAGAGGGTTCTTTCTGCCTCTGCCATATTCTAAAGGCAAGTCTAATCATTCGATACAGTTGGCACATTATAGTACATCAAGTAAAAGATGAAAGGATTGGAGATGAGCGGTAGAATACATGAAAACAACAAGATTGTGCTTATGTATGCGTGCGCTAGTGCATGTGTTCGCCTTGGTGAGTGTTTGGACTTACAAGAATACGATGCACTAGGTGGGTGAATCTGTGTGTGTGTGTATTTGGGAGAAAGAATGTGTGTTACATTACCCAGCAGCCACGTGTCTCACCTCTTTTTTTTCTTTCCTGCTCTCTCAGAGGAGCAGTCATTTCTCTCTGTCAGTCAGTCAGTGTTTGGGGAAATGATAGTGGGTTTTAGAGAAAGAGCGGCTTTGTTTGGGAAGGAGCAAGCAAGAATAGCACTGTTTCCTTTCATCATCATCCTTTTACTGACACCTCATAACATTCCCCTCGATCACCTTTTCTCCTTTTGTCCTTTCCGTCTTTACTCCTCATCCCCACTCTTTCCCTTTCTCCTCTCATTACGGCCTTGCCCATCCCCACCCCCAGCACTTGCTTTTCGTCCTCCCTCCTCTCTCCCTGTGTCCCCCCCACCCCTCCCCAGACTGAGGCAGCGTGTTATTAGTAAGGCAGCCAATGTGCCTGTCGGTGTGTGTTAGAGAGAGATAAGCACAGGTAGAGAGAGTTACATAAGCCTCTGTTGATTACTGTGGAGGAGAGGGAGACCAGGAAAAAGGAGTGAGAAGGAGAGAGAGAGAAAGACAGATTGCTGTACCTTAGTAAGTACATTGTGCTCTAATGTTGCCTGTATGGCTGGCTGGTGGTTGATAAGTAGGCCTAGGCTTCTGGGGCTGGTTGAAAGGACAGTCATTAGGTTGGACTTCCTAGACTGGCAGCTTGCTTCATAGATTGCAAGTTTGTTTTTGTTGCAATGTTTAACAGGAGAAAAATAAACCCATTTCAAGGTTTATAACAGTTAATGTGGCAAGACAGAGTGGCAATAAAAAAAAGAAGGCACATGGAGTGTGGATCCAGCATTTCATTTAGAATTGGTTCATTAATTACATCTGCAAGTAGTTTCACTTTTTGACAAATTCCTTTTAGGAGTATGCCTGCTGAGTTTCTGTGTATACCCTGCAACGCATTAGCTCCTGTGTGACTCCATCTTGTTTGACTCAAAGATACGCACTTGTTGTGAAATCACAGAGGTTTGACCATTAGCCAACATGCTACAGGCAGCTAGTGCCGTGTTTTAGGTGTGGTGGCATTAGAAGCGACTGTTCACTTGAAAACAACAAAGCTAAACATCTTTTGTACGCACACTTTCCTTACTCGCATTACTAGTTAGCTACCAAAGCACATCTTACTAAGTGATATCTGATTAGTTGAAGTTAGCGTGTGGTGGATGATGACAGATGGGAGGTTTGTCCAGTCACCTGCCAAGTTTTTCTTTGAAAGTACCTGCCTTTTTTCGAACACTTTTGCCACTTACCCATACCAAATATATCTCATCTTGTGTGACCCCTTGTCCTGTGAAGGGTCATTGGCAGGGCTGGAGCCTATCCCAGCTGTGATCAGGCGAGAGGCAGTGTATGCAGGTCTCCAGTCTATCGCAGGGCTAACACAGAGAGACAGACAACTATTCACATTCACATGCGCAGACATCATGCAAACCCCACACAGAAATTTGTGGATTTGAACCCGGAACCTTCTTGCTGTGAGGCATCAGTGCTAAGTACCACACAGCTGTGCCGCTCCTACTTAAAATAGTCAGGAAGCTAGCTGCTTCAGGAAACTACCCAGAGCTTTGTGACAACAAAACAATAACCACTCCCTTGCCAGTTCATTAGGCGCAGCCCCGCACTAAATCTTATCTTCATGAAGGTTAAGGTATTCAGCATTTGTTTAAAATAACAAGAAATTATAACAATAAATTATTAATTAATAATAAGAGAATTGTTCATTCGGCTGTGCTTTTATTTTGGATGCTGTGGTTTGTAGTACTGTTGAATTGTATTGTGTTGCACTGTCACATGTTTCCTACTATTTTGCCAACCCAATTATAATCAGCGTACAAGGCTAAATAACAGAAAGACTTGTTTCATTTTAATACAATCCAGTGTAACAGCACCACAAACTACTGTACATGCTCCAAAACCAAATGAACTCGCCAGTGAGGATATATTAACAGATATAGGTAAAGATAGTCTTGCTCTGATTCAGTTAATAAAAGGAAAATTGGACAAACCAATGTGATGCTTGGTGAACATCATATAAAGATATATTTAGACACGCTGTGAGGAGGCTCTTATACGTACCATGTACATACAATAGGCACAAAAACAACTTATCACACTTGTTGTCAGTACAATCATGGAGCTCTTTCATCTCTATCATACACGTTTATGCAGTCTTTCATTGGTCATTGCAAACGGTCATCTCTATTCTTCGTTTCATACTTGATTCTTAAGAGCGCCTCTTCAAGTCATCATAAGTACGTGTGTGCATGTGGGTGTGTGTTTGCGGCGGACCTTCATCTGTATGCCAAGCATTTGTCTGGACGCCCTCCAGCAAGAACCAGCTTAGGAGCAGCTCAAGGCCAAACAAGTGTGTGGATTAAAGGACAAAGAGAGTCCGCTCTTCTCCTCTCTCGTCTCAGCGGAGGAAGTGAATCAGCAGCGCGCTCCTCTTCCTTAACTACCATTGAGGTGCCCTTGAGCAAGGCTCCGTGAGTGCCTTATAGACAGACTGCTGTGAAATTGGGCTGACTCCAGTTACTCCATTTGTGAAGTATGATATTGTAGAGATTTTCAGTGCCCAGTCTCCATGACCAATATCAATCACTGTCTGTAGCCCAAAAACCGTTCTCTACAGAGACACCACAGTGACCTCTGTTTTACCTCACATACAGCACATGCATGACAACTACGATAACAAATGAAGAAAACAGTAGCAACAACAGTGGTTGTTGTTTGCTCTGTGTAGATCCCATTAGAATAGTTATTTTCCTGCTTCTGGCAAGCTAATTAAAATGTACAGGTACAGAGTTGGCACAAAAGGAAGTAAGGGAGGGGAAATTGTGAAAGCCTGTCAGGGGAGAGGGAGCCAGAAAGGTAAAAAATGAGAATTTAATTTACACCAAGTAAGAGTTAATGAGATCATCTAAGTGGCTTAAAGAAAATTCTGTAGTAAGATGGTGGTTCTCAAGGATCGCTACAGTTTTCATATAAGAATTGTTATTTTGTCATTTCAGTGTTGACAGCTAAGAAAACGCTTTGAGTACAGTATTTGAAAAAGGCGAGGGAATTGCAAATGAGGTAATCAGGCAAGAGGTAAAACACATCAGTTATTACAGTGTAATGAAAAGAGTTTATTATTTTAATGTTGCAAAAATAACAGACTTCCTTTTAGTATGTACAACACCAGACACAAGAAATTTTCATTATATTATTTACTTTCAAAGAGTTTGTTTTATAATGTTGTACCTTCCCTAGAAAGTAAATAACCTTGTGGTGCCAGTGTCCTGGAGAGAAAAAGAGAACAAAAGGGGGGGCGATGGTCAAGGTGCTTCTCCGAATAAGAATTCAGGAGAGCGAGTACCACGAGACGAGCCGACGGGAAGTGTAAAAAAGAAATGGCGGGGGGGATGGCATGTACAAAAATGTGGAATAACAATAAGGAGGGCTTTTTAAGTGTAAGAAAGAGACTGCACACAATGATGCTCAAACAACATTCCCCTCTTTCTTACTGCCTCTCTTTTATTCAGCCTCAGTCACACAGACATGCCTGTGTGCACACAGTATTATGTAAATAGTCTCCTCGGCAGACTGCTGCTGTCACTGAGCGAGCATCCTCTGGGCCATCCAGGCAGCCTCATTAAAACAAGGCACAGCCGCCATTAATAGATACCAGTGCACATGTACACACGAACGCACACATATGCATATACAGTTGGTAATGCACACAGAGCATTCACAGACGCCAATAAAGGACCTCCCAGGAAGCGCATCTCTAAATGTTCCTCTCAGGTGGCAGTCAAAAAAAAAATATCTCCAAGGAAACGGCTCAAATGTCACTGAGAACAATGCATGAAGAGTGTGTGTGTGTGTGTGTGTGTGAAGAGGGAAGAATGGACTTTGTGGCTTTAAAGCATGGCCTTATATGATCTGTCTATACCTAGTGTGTGTATGTGTGCGTTTGTGTTACAGTTATACTACCTGTCTGAGTCTTCTGTCTCTTGTCAGACCGTGTGTCAGCTGCAGCACAGGAGGTGTTATGGACAAGCTCAGTGAAGTTAAAATTAAATGTTGGCAGGCAAAACATTCAGTGATGTTTCAAATGTTTCATTTTTTTGTTTTCACTC
Source organism: Planiliza haematocheilus (assembly GCA_005024645.1). Taxonomy (NCBI): domain Eukaryota; kingdom Metazoa; phylum Chordata; class Actinopteri; order Mugiliformes; family Mugilidae; genus Planiliza; species Planiliza haematocheilus. The sequence continues at coordinate 3,843,354 of SRSE01000509.1, forward strand.
TCATATGAAGTAGGAATGCTGTTTCATTATGTCAGATACATTTCTTTCACTGGTTTGAATGTCATTATTTTACCACATATCCTTTATTGGATTATAAGGGTATGGATATCTGTCGTGCCGTGTGCAAATGTATGAAAACCACCCGGGGAAACATAAAATTAGGCAAACATGTAGTGCCAGCAGTAAAAAAGTCTGTCTAAAACCTGTAAAGTAAAAGGGGCCCTTGTTTGTTTGTGATCTGCTGGCCCCGCAGGTGGCTCCCGAGGTGTGGGCTTCATTCGCTTTGATAAGAGGATAGAGGCTGAGGAGGCCATCAAGGGCCTGAATGGCCAGAAGCCATCGGGTGCTGCCGAGCCCATCACGGTCAAGTTCGCCAACAACCCCAGCCAGAAGACCAGCCAAGCCCTTCTGTCACAACTCTACCAGTCCCCCAATCGCCGATACCCAGGGCCCCTTCACCACCAGGCTCAGAGGTTCAGGTGAGTACTGGGGCGGAGCATGGCACAAAGGAGGAGGAGGAGGTGGGGCAGAAAAGAGACAAGGTGGGGTGGGAAAGGGTTCAGGCAGTGTAGTGCCTATGATAATGCAGTTTCCAAACTTCAGCCACTGACCCAGTATAAAATCTTCTCATATTACTTTGGCAAGTCCATTAAAGTGGCTGGTCCACTGTTCAGTAGTTTTAAAAGCAGTCTTGCCGACCTTAAATTATGATTGAACAACCAGTGTGAGCAGAGTTGTGAAGAGGAGCTATTTAAGATGCCCCTGGTTCTGAAAGTAAAAGTCCATCTGAGTTGGTCTTTGTGTTCGTCAGTGACAAAGTTAAAATCGTCACTGTCAGAGCACTTCTACGAATGGACATGAGACTGTAAACTACTGCATCAAAAGGCAAAGGCTAAATCTGTGTACAGAGGGTGAGAAGTGGATTACGACTCCCATGTTGCATTTTGATAACAACGGTGCTTACTTTTTTTTATTATCTGTGCGTTCTCAGTAGCCCGTTGGTGTCAGACAATAGATGAAGCACACACGATTTCTCAGAAACAAAGCTAAAGTAATCGACAGTGAGGCCACATAGTACGCTATGCTGTCTGAATTGGCTGCGTTTGCATGGACACCAATATTAGGCTAATCAGAATAATGCCTCATGTAACCACCTTAATCGGAACAGACTGGCCTCCCAATCATGAATTTTAATAATCTGTTCAATAGGGAAACACTTGCCCGTAACAACCATGTAAACACTTGATCCGATTGTTTCTGTCTGGGTGGAATAAATACGTCCTTTCTGCAGATGTTTACTGCATGTGGGGTAAACATCAGGTAACATGATGAGTTTTTAGGCAGGGACAGAAACATGGAGGTAGCAAAGCTTATTAGTGTTGGTGAAATCTAAAGTGTTGCAAAGATGGACAAAGCCAAAATGGATTTGGGCAGCGGCTTTGAAAATGTGGGTCTGTATGAATTCAGTGTTACCAACAAAGATAGGAAAAAAACGTCTTCTTCTTTTGTTATATTTCTGGCAGATTTGGCGCTCCACAGCAGGCAGATCCCCTTTCCACATGTCAAAAAAGGTATATTGTGATTGATGTTTTGTGGCACTTACATGAGTAGGATCACTTTTTTTTTAGCGTCCGTGTAAAGCAGTTACTTTGGGTTCGTGATGATTTCTATTGGGATGACGAAATGTCCATGTAAATGTAGCCATTGAGGACATTATCACAAGATAATGGGAATTCAGAGAAGGGAAAATACTTCCTAGAACCAGTGGCTCCTCCTCCTTCCCGGCTCTCTCAGAGATATTATGTAACAAAATGAAACAAAAGTCATAATACAATTAACTATAAGACTGAGGGCACTTTGGGCTGTCTGCTGAAAATGTTGGGAGTCTTCAGTTAATGTGCTCAGCTTATATGATAACAATGTAAAGAAAAGTAATGTATATCTACTAGAAAATGTATGATATTCTGAAACTGTAACAGAACAAAAATAGTAGAGTTATCTGTCTGAAACGTGGCAATATATATATTCAATCAAGAAATCAGGTCTGCTCTCAACAGCAGCGCTGATTTGGAAAACCAGTTGCACCAAATGCGATTTATCGATTGTCCGAACAGAGGACGTAACGCCTACACACAGCGAGCATGAGTCATCACATTGTCAATGCAACAACAATGATGCACCTTTTTCTCCTGTGAACAATCACTTTGGCGAATGCGTCCTCCGTTTGAACAACAGGTGCGAGCTCTGCACCTGGTGCAGGTCTCGCTAAATCAGTGAGTGCGCTCTGTGTGGGTCCACCCAGATCAGAGAGGAACTGTTCATAAGAGACTGTGGGGTTCTGTCGTTCACAACTGTGTATTTCCCCTCATTTCATCATGCTGCCATCATGTCAATGCTTCCCAGAATGTTCCCCAGGAGGCCTGGGCAAAAACATGTACTGGGGATATAATTTCTGTAAATCTCCATCAAACCGAGACTGATGCATTTTAATTTGCTCTTTCGACTTTGCCGCCGTAATTCTACATATGATCATATTGATGAAAGTGAAACATAATGTTGTTGTACACAATAAAAAGGCTAATTTCTAATATTGATATAGATTTGTCAAATACAGAATCTACTGGAAATACCATTGACTAAAGGGCAAATTAAAACAAACTATTCCAAAAGTGGTGAAATGATTTGAGCTTTAACTAAATGAATTCATCTGAATCTTTTTGCCCAGGTCACTAATCTTGACATCAAGCCATCAAACGTCATATATATATATATACACATTATATATACACATTATATATATATATATATAATATGTGTATATATGTGTATATATATATATATATATATACACACACACATTATATATATATATATATATATACATTAAACAGCAGACCGTGTGTATATATGGCATCGATACCAGTCATTTCCTGTCACTCATTAACGACAGTCACACTTTTTAGTTTCAGTATAATGACACAGAGATGGTTAGGAATTACCCCCAGAGATCATGTTACCTTTCACCTCAACTAGCAAAAACAAGACAGAAACAAGTCATTGCATATTACAACACTATCACAATCATCAGATCCAACAAGAATGTTTCAGAATTGGAGACAGAATACGTGCTTATACATTTTCCTCTCTCTTTCAATAACACTAAGCCGTTCGTGCTGTTTACTCTCCATCAAAGTCAGAGCTTGGAAGGTATTTTTCTTCTGGAGCGGCTTCCCTGGTGTGACACCTGAGCGATGTAGCGTGGCTGTGTGTCTGTGATACGCCAAGCCAATTTACAGGCTCCGCAGGAGAGCTGTCGCTTCTCATCACAACTCACAACCACAGGACACTTCCTTGCTGTGTCCCTGTGCTCCTGCTCTCTGCTCCCAAGCCCTTCACTAAAACCCCAACACTTTAAAAGTTATAAATGTGCTTGATGTGCACAGTGTCCCTTTTTTAAACCGACTCTTTTAAGGACAACAGTGCTAATTGACTTTTTACTATCACACTGTTAATCGCTTTAGGAGACAAATTCAAATTCATGTTTGTAGGTTAAAGAGACATGTACAAAATATAATCTATTAGGCGCTGTAAAATTGAGACTCCTGCTTGTTTTACACAAGTACATGCTGCAGCATATAAGATCCAAGTTAAAAAAAAATAAAAAAGATTGTCTGGCAGAATACAGTGCAATCCTGCCTCAGTTATAATTCCATTTATCCTGTGTGACTAAATCACGTGGGCCTGCTCTAACACAAGTTAATGTATAATGTGCTTGTATGGTCTCTCTCCAAGACAGCAAACATAATCGACTCAAGCACAATACAACAAGCCCTGGATCCCGGCTTGTTTCCGATCCTCTGTCGTTAACTAATGGTACTAATTAGCAAATTAGCCTTATTATATCCAGAGCAGGAGCCAATTTTAATTGAACAGATTTTTGTTTCAAAAAAGAAAAGACAAAAACGCCCATTCCTCCATTAACATGCATTGACAGGAAGCACAAAAGCCCTATTGTTTATGTCGAGCTTGGAGAGGCAGTGTGAAAAGCTGGCAGAGTGTTTGCGTGGTGAGCTTGCATCAGTGTGTGCGTTCGTACATGTGTGAGAGGGAGAGAGAGAGGGAGAGAGAGGGAGTTAGCAGCAGGTTGTTTTGTTGTGGCCCAACGGCCCGGCGGCCAGCAGATGTCTTCATGCTCCCAGGCCTGGAGCGCCTCTCCTCTGAGCATCCTCTCCAATTGACTCATTTACCCACAAAGCAGACTGTTCGTTCCCCTCCCATGTAATGGGCTAATTACTGTTTTAATGGTTCTGTATATCCTTTTCTCTACTCCTGTTTTTTTTTGTTGTTTGTTTTATTGTTTTGTTTTTTTAGGACTGCTTTTGTACTTTTTGGTAATTTCACAGGAAAAAACACAATACAGACATGTAAAAAGATTATAACATTACCTCCAATGTGGGTTATCATAATGTCTTTACTTACAGCACGTACATGTATCGTAAACATTTACATTTTTAAATTTCTTGATGTAAAGCAACTTGTTAGCTAGTGTTAATATAATATTTTTACAACAATGTTCAATCCTGTGTCTCAGTAATCCTGCTCTTCTAATAACTAAATAATAATTACTAGAGTTCTGCAGGATTTCTAATTTATAAGGTGCTTAACTACAATTATCCGGCATCCCAGTGTTTAATTGTCCCTGATCAGAAGATTACAGATCTGTTATTTCTAAATGTAAAATTAATTAAAATCAATTAATACAAATAGCATCACGATTATTATTATTAAGTTATTCTATTGCAAGCTTAACCGAAATCAAATATTAAACAAGCTGTGCATGCATTAGGCTGCCTTTGAAGATCGGTAATAGTATTTAGTATTTATATAATAGTATATTATTTAGTATTCTAAAATGGTTTGGTAAATATTGTGCACTTTGTGGAAAAGGTATGTGTGTGTGTGTGTGGGGGTGTGTGTGTGTGTGTGTGTGTGTGCGTGCAAGAAAGCAAATGCTTGTTGACTGGAAAGAGACAAGGAGAAACAACCCTGATAGTGAAGTCAAAGTCAGAGAGTTTGTAGTGTTGTGAAGAGGAACGAGGCGTCACTGGCCAGCTGTTGCTCAATAAGCCGTGGCCCCTGTCCATTAGGCCAGAGGAGTTAATAAGACATGAGACAGGCCAGGCCCAAGTGAGGAATGAAGGTCATTGAGTCACCAAGCAGACTGCATCCATCCATGAGGGCCAACATTTCATACAACCCACAGGTTTCTAAGGCCCTGCTTGCAGACAGACACACAAACACAGCCTGCTTGGTTTCAAAGACGCGGACACAAATTGTAGTTTACCCTCGCTGACTGCAATGGCTGTAGCTCACAGGCAAGAAAAAAACAACAACACACATTGTGAAACCAGAATCTCTCCCAAAAACTAACCCTTTTAGTCAGAGGACACCCTCTGACTAACACTCAGTCATTCCACCTGACCTGTTCGCACTTAACAGGTCGACCCCGATCACAAAGACTGACATTCACAATTTCACGGCTAATTTAACATTCACTTGTGTTTTTGTTGCTCCACCGCGTAGACAGCCTACTAATCATCATCATCACCTCTCTCACTCACCATCATTCAAATGCCAAACCATTACACTGACAGAACTCTGGATCATTTCCTGTCATCTCTGGTGTTCTCTCAATTGAGTCAACACGTTTAAGACATAGATTATAAAGACATAAACCATTAATGTGGTGACGTAAATTGTATGAATACCCACATGCAATTTCCTGCACACAATATAAAGTAATGATTTGCAATCATGTAGCATTGTGGCTAGACTATCATGCCAGTATAGACTAGTGCAATGCTATGCTCACGCCCAGTCTGCCATTAGTGTCCTGTATATGACTCGTAATACTGAACTGTGACCAGTCCACTGCTTTAGTCTTGTATAACAAATAAACGGTCGCACCTACAGTAATTGCCAACGTGACTGCAACCCTCTGCTCTGGCATTAGCGAGTGCAGGGCCACACTAAAGACTATGAAGTAGCTCAGCGGCCGACTGAGCAAGCACAGGCCATACTGATTGTACTGTAGATTCATTAACTGATGATAGCATTTTCTGGTGGGGCTCCTCAGTGTAATGGACCAACTATAGATGGGTTTGTTTGTTCTTGAGTGAAGAGGACCATGCAGTTCCTTGAGGGACTTAACATTAGTTCCATTGAGTGAGTCGACCATCTGCCCACCATTAACCCCAGAACCCTCCTTCTCTTTACAGGCTGGACAATTTGCTTAATATGGCCTATGGCGTAAAGAGGTAATTAAAAACTTCACCCAATGCCAGATGTCCATGTTGACTCAATGATTTTTCAATATCCTTTTTTTCTGTTCCTTTCTTTTCAGTTTATGTTTCCTTGTATTTTTGCAGTCACTTTGCGTTTGACAATTCGTTCAAGGTCAACTACATTTTTGGTTCTTTGATTTGTTTGGGTTTTTGTTTTGTTTTTTCTCGTCAGCTTAAGTTGGCTTTAAAATCCTCCCAACCACTTGAGGTGTTTAAAAAAAAAGAAGCAGAAAACAATCACTCTTTGTTTTCAGTGGTGATGAATTTACTTTGTTTTGATTATGACAAGTGCTGGTGTTGTTTGGATTGTTTTGGGTTGTTTCTGTGTACTTAACGGATTTTGTTCTCTGGTGTAAAACTCCTAATTTCAAAATGTGTGTTTTTTTTAATCCTACCGGATTCAGGTTCTCCTGCCTTGTCACTGGAGACTTCCTCACTTTACTAACATTATCAAGCATTTTGAACGTCGACTATCTACCTATGTTTAGAATATTCTGTACAATCTAAACAGTATCTGTACAATGCAAGTGAAGACAAAATTTATATATCTCTTAAATTTCTTGCCAGTACTAGTACAGTAAGTCTTTAGTTAGGACTTGAGATAAGGCTGGATGAACCTGGATCCCTGCTGGAAACAGGAAACGCTGTTTCACTGCAGACAGCTCCAGCTTTGCTCTGCACTGCTCTGCTCAAATACCTTCCTTTTGCCTCCATGTTTCATTTTGCTTTCTTGTTACCATAGGTGTTACATAACCCAGAGCAGCCGGTGCTGTGGTGATAGATGTTTCATGTGCTGACGGTGGCATCTTGCATGTTTGCAAGCACACAGGGCACCATCAGTCAGTCAGCTTAGCAGCCCAAACAGATCCAAAGTTTTAGCTCAAGTGAAATGTTCCCTCAGCGAGTTCCCCTCAAAACTGGCAATCTTTTCAAGAGCAGAATATCACATTGGTAGTGATTCACTGTGGCGTTCACAGGTTTAACTTGGTAAGCTAATTTTCTAAAGGTTTAAATAGAGTCTGATTCAGCTGCCCTGATTGCATACCATGTCATCACATTAGAAGTGTTTTTCAGTGATGTGGGATTATTATTATTTGAAAGGAAAGAGAAGTGTTAAGAGCTGGAAATGGTTTAGCTTTAGAAGGGACAGAATAGATATCTGGTCAGCTACACTGTTGCTATGCAACCCCGGGTCTCGTCTGTAACATTGGTTTGTGTTTGGACCCGCTCTGGTGGGTTCACTTGCATACACGTTTCCTACCATGCACGCGCACACACAGACGCATAGTATATGCCCACGTCCTCACAGCAGCGGTGTTAGCTAGCCTCCAGACCCCCATAAACCTCCAGGTTTTGCTTACAAGTCAAAGTTTTCTCAGAGCCATCAGGAGAGCCCTGCATGTGGCCAAGCACGTCAGACAAGGTCTTAACGTGATTACACATATTTAGATTCAGTTTGGTTACTTCTGGATAAAGACACTGTGGTAATGTAATTGGGTCTTATTGTAATACAGTTTGCTCTTTTAAGATTCCTACAGTGACAATACAAGAAATCTCTTAGAGCTCAGTATTACAGATTTATAACTACACTAATCTCACCTTAATCATAGGGCTGGATATTTACTAGTATAATCAGTTTATCTTACACTTTTAATCATAAACCTCTAATCAGTGCAGAGCGCTCAACATGCCCTAGGAGACCGTATTAGCATTCACAATAACCACAAACACCAGAAGCAGACTCTGCATGACCAAAGTCATGCAGGAAGGTCGTAGTGATTGCCAACCATATATAGTCGCTGGAGAGAAAAGACTGGGGGCACCAAGCAGCAAGCGGCCTTATCGATCAGTGCCATGGGCTCTGGAATAGGACAGACCAGAACACACTGCAGGAGGAGGAGGAGGAGGAGGGGGAGAAGGAGGAGGAATACACTTTGTACCTTAATGCCACCAGGCTGTAAAGTGCTTCCATTTTCCATTTAGTTTGCGCCCTCTTCCCTCCCTCCTTCTCCTTAAGAAAGCAGCCTTCTCTGAGACAGCTGCAGCAAAGCGGAAATCTCAATTAAAGCACTCCCAATAATGCCTATAGTCGTTTCTTGGAGAGAGGTGGAATAAGAAATGAACCTTTTTATCTCATTTACCTTTTATTTAAAAGCGGGGGTATTTTTTTCTCCTCTGCCTTTCCTTTGAGCAGAAAGGCAATCAAGTGAAGTCAACTGAGGATTCAAATCTCTTGCATCACAAGAAAAAACGAGAAGATTATGAGGCGAATGAGAACAGATTTAGCAGGCTGGTGTATGATCTTTGATGAATTTCTGGCAACGGTTTAATTCAACAACTTCCTGCAATTTAGCACCTAAAGGAGCCACTCGAGGACACAAAGAGAGGGAACCTGCGTCTGCGTCTCCTTCTGTAGAAATGTAGCCCAGCTAACGCAGCGCTGCGCTTCATTCGTGACAGGAGATCTTTCAGAAGATTGAGCAGGATTTAGTGGCAGCTATGCAGACACGCGTACCAGCTCATGCATTTAGACGTCAACATAAATACACATACATTACATGTTGAGCTGTCTGAATTGGCATGATTTGGATTGGAGATCAGTGCCTTCAGGGTTAGACTAGAAAATTGTCTGTCAACAGCAGAATGCAGCTGAGCATCATGGCAAGCCTTTTGAGTTGGAGGGAGAGATCAGTTTTAAGATTTTGGGCTGTTGAGGAAAAAGAAGATGTACAGTAGATGTAGACACTACTTCACTGTGTGTCTTCACCTGTTCATTTAACACGTGCCATTTTTTTCTCTTTTTTTCCCGCCTCTTCTCTCAGGTTTTCTCCCATCACCATTGACAGCATGACCAGCCTGGTTGGCATGAACATCCCTGGCCACACGGGCACCGGTTGGTGCATCTTCGTGTACAACCTGTCCCCAGATTCAGACGAGAGCGTGCTCTGGCAGCTGTTCGGGCCCTTTGGCGCAGTCAACAATGTCAAGGTGATCCGTGACTTCAACACCAACAAGTGCAAAGGCTTCGGCTTCGTCACCATGACGAATTACGACGAGGCGGCCATGGCCATCGCCAGTCTCAACGGCTACAGGTTGGGCGATCGTGTCTTGCAAGTCTCCTTCAAGACTAACAAGGCACACAAGTCCTGAACTTTAACAGATAGAAGCAGTTGCCCCGCAACTTTGTCTGCTCCAAAATTGCCCCCGAAACCCACCCTCCCTACCCCCCACCTCCAACCGTCCCTTAGCCCCTTCAGTCACTACCACTACCACCCTACTACAGCCATCCAACACAGCAAACTCCAACCGGAACACAAAGCAACCGACAAACCATCAAACAAATTGAACTAGAAATGGCTTATATTATAACTTTGGACCTATAAGCCAATGTTGCCTAAGTATTACAAAAATGAGATGATGAAAATGTTCACGAGTTTTTGGAAGCTCCTGTGATAATGCAGGCTTCTCTTTGTTGTATATCCTTTTTGTTTGTTGTGGTTGTTCAAATGATTTCTCTCTTCTGTGTAAACAGTAGCAAATCCCTGTATCCCCTTATTTCAGAGAGGAGAATGTCCTTTTTAGATTGGAACCTTTTCTCTGTCTTGATTCAGGATTTGTTTTTCTTTTGTAAATCCGGATCCACTGTCGTTAGTATTATATACCTCCCTGTCAGTGAAAGGGAGGGGGCTCTTTTTTAAATTGGTGAACCATTCATTCATTTTTAGTGTGTATTTAAAACTTCCCCTTATCGATTATAGATGGGATTCCACGATCCCAGTAACTCTGGTGTAGAAAAGAAATGAATTTCTAACATTGTTTTTGTTTTGTATCGCAAACAAAACATAATGTCTTTCCTCACTGGGGTTCAGGGAGATGGGGCGAGGGAGGGGATGGGTTAGCTTTCCTGATGACACGTTCAGTAATTTAAGAAAAAAAAAAAAATAACACTGTTGCCAAAGAGAAGATCTCTTTGCTTGAAAAAAAAAAAAAATGCGTTTAGAAAAGATAAAAATAAATAGAAAGAAGATCTATTTTTATAAATGATGATTAAAATAATAATTATTGAAGAATTTTTACAAGAATCTGGATTTGAAAAAAAAAAGAGAAAAATATTTTGACTGGCTAACTAGGGGGGGCCGGGGCGGGTGGGAGGGGGCACCACCTTGTCTTGTCGTTCTGCCGTGGTACTTTAAAGGCTGTTTGTGTTTTTGGGGAATCCAAGTCGGTAGTGATTTTGTAGACGGAAGGTTTTGTGAAAAGGGATGCAAACTGAGGCAGGTGATTTTGGTAATTTTTCACATGTGTACTAGTGCGTAATTATTCAACAGCGATACCCAAAAGGGAAGGGAGAGGGGTCTTTCCAAGGCCTAACCATCCTTATAGTCCAGAGCCCAAAGCAAGAAGACCCTTAGTCCACTTGTTTTCTTGTTTTTGTCATCAGTCAATATGGGATATCAGTAAATAGATATATTCACATCTATCCATTTAGAGAGCATACTATACATTATATCATTTTCTTCGCTCTGCGTTTGTGAACTTACATTTGAAAAGAACTTCCTTTTAGCGATCAGCAGTAGGTGCTATACTACATTATTCACATATCTTAAATATCCAAGTTTGTTGTTCTATGTGTTGTTTAAAGAAAAAAAAAAATACTTCGATGTTGGCATTGAATTGAGCTGCTGTTCTTTGTTTAATATTTGTTTAATGTCGGCCCACAAGTCTGGTGAGACTATTTCTTTGCTGAATAACCGGATTTAGCGACTTCGGGCCTTGTAAGAATCACTGAACAAATCTTTATTTTGTACTTTTTTTGTTTGGCTTGCTGACTTTTAGGTTACTTGCTGAGCGTGAAACGTTTGTCAAAACTTAATGATGATTAGCTAGTTCCGTTAGTCTAGATATTTGTTTCCTTAAAAAGGATCTATGACAACTGTGTCTTTATTTGCTGTGTACAAATAGATGATATATATAAATATATATATAGTCTACATTTGTTTTACAATATCTACTGTACTATCTGAGTTGTCACTGTTCTTTTGTTTGAGCTTGTCTTTTTCATATGACAATTTATTATGAAGTGGTGGTTCAGTTACTTAGAAAAACTTGTGAGGAAACTGTTCAATTGTTGTCATGTTGCTTGTGGAGAAAAAAAAAATTGGATTAACTTTCAGTTACCTACCGCGGCAAAAGAAACCGAACAAAAGCTTAGAATATAACTGTATTTGTTTAACAGTTTGTTTACTTCTCTATTTTTTAAACTATTTATTTTTCTATTTATTTGTATTTATTATATATTTATTAATTGGTTAATTTATCTGTGTATTTATGTATTTATTTGTTTCATTGTCTGTGTATTTGCGTGATTCTGGTACAGGGAGGGGGACGTTTCTGAGCAAAAGGGAACAAAGCGACTAGTGGAGAGGCTCTTCCAGTAGTCCACTGCACTGAGAGAACTTTTAGTACGTTTGTGCTTTGTACCAATATATCAAAATTACAATATAAAAAAATCTAAAAGTCAAGAAAACTGAAAAAAATGTCTGGAGGGTTGGGGGACGCTCTTCCCTTATTACTAGAAACAGTTACTCGCTATGCATAACCTAGTTAATAGTTAAATTTGCTATTGCTTTTTTCTTGTCTTGTTAAAATGAAATCTTTAGATCTTTTTCAATAAAGTTTAGTCTTAATAGAATGTTATAAACAGTCGTTCTGGTTCAATATAACCTGTGATAAGTTTGTGTAGTTCTAAAAAGCCACTCCGTCCACACCCTCCCTCCACTTACTACCGCTTTGTGATGAAACCTTATGCAAAAATGTGGGTCTGAAAGCATAGTTTTCAGTTTTCAGTCAGCATTTTATATAACATTCAGCTCTTGGAGGCTTGGGCAGATCAATTTTGAAATTGTTGTTTGAGGGTCATTCATTGCACTGGACTAAATCGGTCAAATTCACTAAAGAGTCAAAACTTATTTTTAAAAATATTCATGTTTTCAAATGACATACCAACAAATCTTTAAAATAAAAAAAAAGAGAAATTGTTACCATTGCACACCAACTGTTATTTACAGCAGTTGTTGCTATACTTAAAGAAGTACTCTGGAGGTATAAAAAGGGATTGTACCGATTCTATATTTTATATACTCTAATATGATATATATTATATATTTTGAAAGGTGAAAGGTAAGGGAATGGTTCCAGAAGTATAAATATAAGAAATTGGATTTTTTTTGTTTGTTGTTAAGACTTGAAAACATGAAGGAGGTGTGTGGAGAGCATTTGAAACACTCAGACGCATGCTCGCACATAGTACATCCTTCTCTCTCACACCTCACTCATCTGACAAGCCGGGTCATCTGACATCATTGCCATTATCCAACCATCATCTGCAACATCCGATCACATAGCGTTCCGCAGTCATGACAAACCAACAAAACCAACCAACCAGACCCCTTCATGCTCCCCGCTGCCGTCGGGAGCTTGAATTATGCAACGACCCCAGTAGAATGTTCTGACGTGTGAACTAATTTCCTACACTGTATGACTTTTGAACTCTTTACGATGCGTGCCTGCGTTCCGCCTAGACCATGTGTGCACGTGCGTGTGTGTGAGTGTGTGCGCGCGCATGTGTGCATGTTTGTATGCATGTTCCTTTAAGTAACTGTGTGCGTGTTGTGTCCACATATATTTGTTAGCGTGGAGTACATCCATGTGTGTATGTACAGTATATACATATGTTTAGTGTTTGTGCATTTGGGTCCGTTTTAGTGCACATGTATGCAGATGTATATGTGTGTGTCCCCCCTGAGTGCATGTGCGCGCGCGTGTGACATAGATGACACAGGCGATTGTGGGACGAGTGTGTGTGTGTGTGTCTGTGTGTGTGCGTGCGTGCGTGAATGTGTGTGCATGTCAGGGTGTTTGAAACATGGGGCTGCGTCACCTCGCTCTATGCCCAACCCCTATGGCTCACACCACCCCCTGTAGCGCCTTATAGTGGCAGCCTGCCAGTAGGAACAACGCAGCCAGTAGTGGAGGAGGGAAGGTGAACAGAGGAACTAGGCTCTTCTTGTCAGTTTTCATTTTCCTCCTGAGACGTGTTTGTTTACTATCCGAAAATCTATAAACGAAATCTTTAAAGACAAAAAAGACGAAAAAATGTTCACGGGGCCCCATGACCGCGGCTCTCTCTACTCTCTCCTGCTTATGTTATTACTTAACAATTATCAATGATGATTATTATGATTATTATTGCTATTATTCTTAGTATTCTTATTCTTATTATTAATCCAATTACTGCGATGAATGACTTCATGTTATCCTTGCTAGTTTAGGTCATTTCTGAAACTGGAAACAAAATAAAAATCTTGCTGTAAATGTTTGTTTTTTCTTTTTCATAAAACTGTTGTGTTTGAATTATTTGTACTTTTGAATGTTGGGACAATAAAATGAGGTGTTAAGAGCTCGGATGTTTCTTGTCTTGAAGAAACACTTTACACCACTGCATGTCATAATTCACATGTTCCTGCAGAATTTGAACTTGAAGCACCGTTTACTTTATCTTAATTGACTGCTGTTGAAAAATAAATAACTTGATTAGGGCAGAAAATGTCCTTAATAAATAATGCATTTAGTAACTTGCATATTTATTGCAGAAATTTAGATTTGAGGTTTGCTTATTTGTGTATTGTAGATTAATTAACTGAAAATGTCATATTTGAGTTTTGGGGTCATCTTGTGCTCAGAGGTCTAGTGGAGGCATTCTCATTATCTCGTGTTTAATAACATAACACAGTAATTAGTTAATTAAAGGAGAATTACTTGAAAAGAAATGCATCATTACTTGCATCCCTGGTGTGTTATTCTCCTCTCAACGTGGCGCATAGATCCAAAATTGGTTTTACTACGACGGAGCTGCAGCAGTAAATCACAGATTTTATCTGCGTTCACTGTGACCTTTCAGCTACTAAGGGACAGTCACGACTATGAGGTAGTAAGACTGCAGACATAAAACACGGTGATCTCAGTCACCCATTTAAGGTGCGGCTTTAGGACAAGAGGGACCAGTGAGCTTCAGCTACATCAGTGAGATGATGCTGCCCCCTGGATCTCTGTGAGAAACCTTTGGGCTCTTTCTTCCAGGTCAAACAATATTGACTTTGTAGTCAAGGTCTCATTCAGTTTCTCTTTACAATTAATTCTTACTGCATAAAAAGAATAATAATAATAGCTGACTCAAACACTAATGCGTTAATTGAGGAACATTTTATCATTGTGTCGTTTTAAGTTGTCATGTAGTGATGTAGCAGTGAAGGCATTGCGATTGCTGCCAGCAGAGTTAGTCGCACAGTTGACAAGTGGAAACATACACTAAGCCAAAACACATTACCACCCCTTCTTGATACGCTGCTAGTCCTTTGAGTGCCACTAAAACAGTTCCTTTCCACCACAGCATGGACCTAAAAGGTCCAGTGCACAGAAAACTGGAGAAGGCCTTTCACATAATACACTGAAGTGTTGGCCACCGCAGGCACCCCCTACATGCTTTGCCAGGGATGAGTGTGGGAAAGGTATTCAGCTGCAATATGCAACGTGACAGCTAGGTGTCGCTAAATTCTAAATGCTGGCCCTTTAAGTCCAAGCAGTGGGTTTGAGCATCATCAGATCAGGTTTGTTTCAGCACAAAAAAGGTGAAAAGTATGACGACAGATAAAAGCTGAAAAAAAGCTTCAAGAAATTCAGGATTTTTATTATCAGTGCTTTATGTTTTCAGGACATACATTCAAGAACTGAAAAGCTGTTTCTCTACCATCGTAAACTAAGCAGCGTAACTAAACACTATAAAAAAAAATTACATATAATATATATAAGCACTAACAGTGGTGGTAGTGCAGTTTAGTGGGAGCAGTTGTAGTGCAATATGGTAGCAGCTTGTTGAGATGTACTTGGACAGTAGAGCAAATCGCCATACCCAGCCTTAAAATGATGTAGGAGCAGGAGGTGGAAGCAGGGTCTTAAAAATAGCATGGGCAGAAATATATAAGCTGAAGAAAAACCAGCGTAAAGCGACTGGGAGCCTCAACCGACGGAGCAGGACTAAAGGACTTCACAATTTCCATAAAATGCATCGAAAATGAAGAACCAGAGGGGAAACTTACTTGCATGTTAAAATAACCTTAAGTCAAACCTCAATCAAAGTAACTGCAAGAATGAGGAACGGATGTGTATATCAGCTGTATCACACCAGAGAGCAGTACAATGGACATGATGCAAAGGACCTGATGGTTGTTAGACTGTGACATGTTAAGCCTCTCTTGTCTGCCCTCTCCTGATGTTAGCAGCTTAATGATCCTCCACTCCCATCAGGGCCAGAGTAGCTGGGGACGGCATGAGTCAGCATGTCCTCTTAAGATCTCTTTAAACTGACTTCTTGGGGGGGTTTAAAAGCATAGCAAGTTCAACAAATAACCGTTGATGATTTTATCTTCAGCGTGGTTCTGGTGAAGGAGTCTCACATTTGAAGATGAAACAAAAATACAGCATGACTGAAAATATCTGATGCAAACAAGATGTTTAAATTGCAAAGGAAGTGAAAGTGCGCTCATTAAACAGAGTTGTTGGGCTTAATACGGCTCACTTCTCACCATATTCTATCACCAGGTGCAACCATATGATACTGCCTCTCAGCTTCTATATAAACCACTTTTCATCTGCCTGGGTGAGAGCTGATCACACTCACTCCATGGTGTGAATGTCAGCATCCTGCCGCGCTGTGATGTAGAAGGCAGTTCTGCCAAATGACAAGCATGAGCCTCACAGTCGGAAGCATATTATTTCATAAGGAGCTACTTGTCTTTGACAAATCTTCCGTAGTCAAATCTGTGCAGTGGGGGAGCTGTTGTTGCCCTCTAGCTCTCCTTGGAACACACTCTGACATTAATGGGATACCTCTCCTCTCTACTTTGTCCGCTTTAGAGATTTCACACTGCCTAATCAAAGGAGACTCGGCTTCGCTGCATGTTATTTATTAACGGAGCGGCACTCAGATAAATGTGGTTAACTTTGTTTTTCAGTTTTGGCATTAACACAGAGGTCAGACTGATTGGACTGTTAGATTCAAAAGTTTACTGTATGTGTAGCTGCAGGATACAAAGTTCACCACGGAGTGAGTCAGTGTCTGAAAACAAGTCCTGCTGCAGTGAAGAGTGCAGCGTTACATCTTCTGATGAAGGATCACAGCACATTAAGAGGCCTTTTCTCCTGCCAGCAGCTTAAACATTAAGCTTTGCATCCTTAGCCCTCTCACCTCCACTCCAATTGTATCATTGTTTAAGTCTTAAAGTTTAACTTCCTCTTGGTCTTTCTATTGTTATTATCTTGATTGTGCTAATAATCAGAACAATGATGCCTCATGATCTGAAGGATTTTAAATTGAACTGACAGAGGTGATGTACAGAACTGACTTTGGGTAAACATTAGGTAATGCAGAAAGTGTTCAGTAGGGAGGGAAACATGGCGGTAGCAAAACCACAAGACGTTCAACCAAGTGCAAGTTTGAAAAGATGCAGGATATTGTGAGTAACACCATTGGAAGCATATGTGAATCTTGGTCATCTTTTTCTAGAGAATGGATTCTGTGTCGTCAATTAATTTAGGAGGATCTGTTTTGATCCCAGTAGGTTTTAGCTTCCCAGCAGGAAAAAACACTTTGTGCTTGCCAAAAACAAATCTAGTCTGATTTACGTTGCTGGGCATGTAAAAGCTTGTATCTTGTGTTTTTTTATTTTGTGTCCATGTAAACATTTGGAATTACAAATTAAAATCATTTCTGTAGGTTTGAAGAAATATTGTCCATGTGCTTTTGGTTTTGTCATTTAGTTTAAGTTGTTTTTCCTCTGCAGGCTATCCTCTGCTATGTTTAGATGCTAAATGCAGATTTCTATTTTTCAGTTTTCAAGTTAAAAAAAAGAAAGAAAGCGGTGTGAACTGTGATGATACCATCAGTGCTGGTGCTTCCTTGGAGAACGGGTGACACACACTGGAGTCTAATAAAGAACTGGATCTCATTTGGGAAGTTTCAGTCCCTGAGGGCTCTACTTGCAATCTGCTCTCCTGTGAAGTCTCTTAATTTCAATGTAATATTTCCGGCACCGTGGGATCACACTGCTCTTGCTCAGAGGCAGCATTTTCTTGTAGACACAATCTGTTACCGCGTTGTGACGTATGTCATGGCATCACAGCAATGCACATCTCACCAAGTGTGATGCTTGGCTCAGTTTAACCACTGACCCCAGTGGGAAAATACAGAAAATACGAGGGATAAGTTTTGACTTGTAAATCTCAAACAATGCTCACTTTGTGATGACAAAGACCTGCCTCGTGCTTTGTGTTTTCACTACGCAGGGTTTTCCTGTGCATAACTGAGACGCTATCTTCTGCTCAACTTGAACGCTGTAGAAAAGCTTCAGCAAGCGGCTGGCAAAATTTAAAGCCAACTTGGATTAAGGCACCACTAAAAGGTGAGGTAACTGCGAATTATTTTAAAATGCCGTGTTGTCAAGATGTATGAGCCATCTGTGAAAGCTGGCCTTATAAATGTTGTGAAATAAAAATAAGTTCAACCGTTTTTTTGTGAAACTAAAGCCTTTCATTTCTTACTCGTGCGAATTAGTGACATTTGTAACTCATAACCTTGGATTATTTCAGTCTGCCTAAGATCGTATTGTACAAACATGTGGAGACATTTTTAACCACAGAAACCCTTTCATGGTGACTCCATGACACTGAACTATAGACACTGTATCCTCAGCCCCTGTAATACTACAGGGTAAACGCTGACTGTGCCAAGGTTAATGTAGCATTACAGTAGACGGCCGCACTGTTTACAGCGTCAGTGACCTCCAAGTTACAGTAAGTGGATGACAGAAAGCTGAAGGAGGCGGCTAAGGGAAGAGCTTATTTCTAAATCAGCTGAATATTATAATATGACCTGAAACCCACCAGTCGGTTTACACACACCGTAACGTCTAACCCTGGATACTGATCGTATCCATCTTTCATCCAGTAACTTTAATAAGCTAGTTAAAGGCTTAAACAGAATAAATGAAGACGTGAATACCAGTGTGACAAACGTTCTAATATATCAGACCCTCCTTACTCGCTCTCCTCATTTGCATGCTCAAAACAGCCACGTCAAATTAACTAAGCTGTTTTGTGCATTATGCAGCCGAGACAAACAGGACAGGACTTCATCCGCTGATGACTGGACCAGCAGATGGTGTGTAAATAATGTATGTAGTCTCATGGGAACATCTGAGTCCGTCTCAGTTTGGTCTGATGTGCCAACCACTCTCTCTTACACAAAGTGACCCTTATAATGATGAAGACTTAACTGCAGTTATCATTTAACGCAAGGACTGAGGTAAGACAGGCTCACCTGTATAATAAAAACATGTACAAATTATTATTTATTAAGCAGCAGATTCCCTGTCCTGTGTTGCTTTCCACCCTGCAAACATCCAAACTAAAGTTATTTATCGAGCACCATCAGAATTGTTCTTTTGCTACGTTTTCATAGTTTTTGTTGTTTTATTTACACGGTAACACCTGGTAGAATAACTCCCTTTACGCTTGCTCTGTTCCAAAGGGAACTCAAGAAACAGACTCGCAGTTGGTGAACTGCCGTCTGGAGCTGGCGGGGATTCAACGCCTTTCTCAAGGGCACTTCATCTGGGTAGATTCTTGTCATCACGAGGGCATTCTCCAGTCACAGCGTGGTTTCCCAATAAAGCAACCACCAGGACAGACAGAGCAAGTAGTAATGAGGTCCTTGCCTTTTCCTTGCTCATACTCTCTCGCTCTTAAAACCCAGTAACTACACTCTACCAGCTAACACCGCAGACACTAGCTGCAGTAGATCTGACTTTGAGTTTTGGCCTTCGCAAAAAAATTTGGACATCCAAGCCATCCATTCAAAAGCTTCAGCAGTCACAGTGATGAGCGGCTTTCACAGCTTACTTGTCAAATTGACAAAAGATTCCAGATCAGTGATGATGATTGCAGTTGCTGGCGGCGTGCAGAATCGAAGGTACGGTGTGCATGGAGTTTGTTGATTGTTCTGGCATACGCTCTGTTGTCTTTTGTGTAACGAGGATGGCTGTGATAATGTTGGCGAACGCAGAGGCTGCAAAGATTAGATGATGACACACTGGCTGCTTTTCTGAAGCAAGAGGAGCTGTATTGTCTTAAGCAGAGATGGTGATTGGCAAACAGGCGGAAATGACACTTGATAGCTGGCTTACCGACTGTGAAAGCAGACAGGAGAGCATAAAGCGCAAACGTGTAATAATAATAAAAAAAACTATGAATGGGAACAGTTTATATCATGATTTATATGTATTTTATAGGCCCATGCCACTGCCACCCCACCAGCCTTTGGCTGAAGTGCTTCTTTGGACCAATTCAAGAACTGACATCTTAATTAATGCCAGTTTTATTGTTTCTCGCTGCTGCTGCTGGTATTCTCCTCATGTGAAGAAGACCTACTAAGCTCCTGTTTAACAAGCAGTGACGTAACCATCTTTACCGTCAGCTTTAATTCCTTTAAGTAACTCACAGGGAAATCTGCATTTTTCCATTTCCCTGTGCAGCATTTGTCTTTGATGAATAAACTGCTCCATCAGTATGCAGGCGATTCACTCAGCAGTCTGAACAGGTCTGCATACCTAGAACTGAGCTGGTACTGTGTGAGTGTTTTGTTCGTGTTTAAAGTAGCTGAGTAGGCTCGGTGATTGGAAAGCTATAGAATTTATATGTTTAAAAAAAAATGGACAAAGAAATGGCGACGTCAACAATTGGTTTGTTGACTACCATTTTGAAGCTTCCCGTTTGCCTTTTGGCCGTCGCCATCTTGATCTTTCTTGAGCCAAGACGTGACCATATCTGGATGAGAGGGAGGAGCTGGGGGTGGGGCTGACTTAGGAGCCAGTCAGCCTGTCTAACCTGGAATAACCCTAAAGATACTGCTTTTTGAAGCCCACTATCAGCTGAATTAGGCGGACCTGCATGCAGATCAGGAGATGATTTAAGTGACGAGGTGATCTGTGGAAAAATAATGTGCTGGGCCAGGCTTTGTGTATCTTGTATTTCCCCTACAAATGGAGATTTTATATTTCTAATTTGCAAGAGGAAATGTGTAACAAAAGTTATTTCTAAACATAATGAGGAAACAATAATGAGAGGGCTAAGGCTGCAGAAAAGATTAACACTACAGAAGCATGATTAGGAGTTTAGACTGTGTTATTATTAAGGAATGAACAAGAAAACAGGAAATCATCTTGGTTATGCAAGAAAGAAGCATGTTCCCAGTGAGATTTGAGTTCCACTACGGCTGTGGCTTTTTATCAGATCTGTTTTCCTTGACGTGATTGTAAACCGTGCAAATGCAACCGGTTTACATGTGTACAGTTTACATGTACTGCCCTTCATAGTTTTACATATAGCACCTGTGGTTCATCCATCTCTCCCCGCTTGTCTCGCTAGCCGGATGTTTGGTCTTGGCATTGGTAACGGTGCGCACTTCTATGGCAAGCAGAGTGGTGTTATTTGTTGCTACGACGCTGATGGCTGTGATGATGGTGGCGGTGACAGTGAGAGCAGTATTGGCTAGCAGAAGCAGCAGGCACCAGATCCCCTCCTGTTTGTTCAGAGAGACACACAGCAAAGCTTTATTGTGTTCAACCCAAGGCTGCAAACCCCCAGTAAAACCAAAACACTGGCATTGGTTAGAGCACATATTGTTTTCATGACGTTTTGTTTTTTTTTCACATTCACACCCGTCTGTCTGATTTTTGTCTGTGCATCTGTCTTAGAGTCAGGCTGCGTGTCTCTGTATTTACGTCTCCTTCTGAATGTCATTACTCCATGCTTAAGCATTTGAACGCTTTTCTAAATATCGGTTTACTTCCCTGTTACTGCTACAGATATGTGTATATATTAAGACCACACACTCTTTTTCTACATCTCTTCACATGCAAGCATATTTGTATGTGTGGGCATTTTAAATTCTGTCCTGAATATGTGTGTGTGTGTGTGTAGGCTTGTGCAAGTCCACATATGTGTGAGTGGGTGATTTCGGGCTCTGCAAGCCCAGCACCCAACCATCTGTCACAAAGGCACCACCGTGTTCTGAAGCCAATCATCTCCTTCCAACAGCTTCTAGGATTCTCGCTCCGCTTTCCAACGATGGTCCAGCACGCCAAATACACATTCACACACAAACAATAACGTCTGCCACATGCTCCTATCTGCACGCATGCACACGCACACACAAACATTTGCCTTGAAAACTGTTCAGACCGTTTCCCTTATTTGACAAAATCTGGCTTTCATCTCAGCTTCAAGTTGTTGCTTGTTGGGTTGTTCAGACAGTTGCGACGTCAGCTGTATGGGCATTTATTCAAGTCAGAACTTTCGGTCTTATAGGTCACATTTTCAGGGACACAAGGATTCTGCCAATTAATCAAGATAACAGACCATTCAGAACAAAAATGCCTCATGTAACCATCTCAATAGGAACAGACTGGCCTGATCAGAAGGAAGAGAAGATTGAGAGAAGTGGTGTAAACTTTTGATTACCTCACATTCATGTGAACGCATCATCTGTGTGTAACAATTACATTCTTGGTGCTTGTTTGCCCAACAGGGGGTAAACGTCAGGTAACATGATGGGCTTCCAAGACGAACATCATGGTGTCACCGCTTGATTCATGGTGTCACCTTTTTTCAGCTTGTGTTTTGGATACACCATGACCTGGATGAGTGAGAACCATGACAGACATTTTGCTACGCACTTTGGGACAAGCATCGCTCAACAGGATTATGAGAGGACATTAAGGAAACTTGAAGACAACAGGAACCACTTCTTACTCCCTCCATCTTACACCTGGGCTCCACATTGAAGGGCTGCAAAGCAGAAGCAAACCTCCAGTATTAGCAAGTCTAGTTGCCCTCGTTTCGGCTTGTTTTGGGGATACCCCATTACCTGGACAATGAAGAACCTCCACAGAAACAATGTTTGAAAGGATGAATGCACCAGAATAGATGTGGCAGCACCATTCAAAACCTGAGTCTGTTTCAGTTCATCTCGGTCATCCTCGTCTACTGAAGGAACAGTCCCTCTGACACTGTCAGTAAAGCTGAGTTTAGAAAACTTCATTGCTCTACTTCAGCATGTAAAAATATTTCTATTCTTGGCCATTAAACATGTGTTGGGCGCTCTAACAGAACGATCGTGATCACCCTGCCAGATGACCTCAACATGTCTTACACACACTTTGAGACCTTCAACCCCTGCACCTGGATCACAGAACCTCCCTCCCCACCACCAACCATCTCATCAGCCCAGGTACGCAAAGCCCTGAGGAGGATCAACCCCGGCAAAGCAGCAGGGCCAGACGACGTCCCAGGATAAGCCCTCGGAGCATGTGCCAACGAGCTGACAGATGTTCTCACATCCATCTTCGACCTCTCTCTCAGCCAGAGCCCTGTACTCTCATGCTTCAAGACAACAACCATCGCCCCCCTCCCCAAGAAGAGCCCAACCACCTGGCTGGTTGACTACAGGCCAATAGCACTCACCCCAAACTTCAGAAAGTGCTTGTGAGAGTGGTACTGGCCCACACGCAGAGCAGCATACCGGAAACACTGGACCCCCTGGACCTCCTGCAATATGCCAATCATCCCAACAGGTCCACCTCGGACACCATCGCTGCTACCCTTCCCTCTCTGCGCAGCATCTATAAGCATAGAGTCCACAGGAGTGCTGCTTCCTTCACTAAGGACCACACCCACCCCCAACACAGACTGTTCTCACTCCTACCATCAGGCCGGAGGTACAGGAATGTGAAACGTAAGACCTCAAGACTGCAGAAGGCCTTCTTCCCCACTACCATATAATGCACTGTTCATCTTTTCAGCTTCTGTTTACATTTCCATTTGCACATCAATTTGCACTAGTTTTACGTTATATTTTCTATTATGCTGATAGGCATTTGGGTGAATGGCAAAAGAAGAATGCCGTTGTACAGTGAGACATGTTTCTACACTGTGCACATGACAGTAAACTCTTGAATGTATTTTATTCTTTCACAAAACTGAAAAAGAACATCTTTGTCTGGTTCCATAGCTGTTCATTTTCTCACAATCCAACGGACAGCTATCAGGAGTATGCTCAGTACATAATGTCTGTGCACATACAGTGTTATCCAGCAACATGAGGATAATGTTTAAGACTAAAAGCAAATGGTTACATCTCTGCAAAGCCTAAAACCAATAACAGAAAAGCATCTAGTTCATCATAGCAAATCACTTAGGTCTGTAGGAGTCACAAATATGGACAAAACTTCACTCCCTGCAGTATTTCTGCTGAAAAGAAATAATAAGTCCTCTGCCTTGTGCGTATTTCTTAAAAAGGAGAATCACCTGTCCACTCTCCTTGGTATTTTTTTCTTCCAAAGGAGAGTAGGCAGGTTACTCCTGTCACTGTTTCTATTTAAAGGATACCGAGTAGTTCAGGGTGAAACACGGAATAGGAGAGACATGACAGCATAACCCAGAGAACCTCACTCAGTTCAGAAAATATGGTAAAATATATACACTGGATGATTTTTTCATTTTCATAAAGCTTTTAAGTGCAAAACATGAGCATAGCTCTCTGCTTCATTTTTCTCTAAATAGATAAATGGGAAAAAGAATGAATGGTGTGAGTGTGCATGTGCATATACAGTATATACTGTCCTTTACAGTACATAGTTTCAAACACATTAACTAATATTAACAGACATTAGCCTGCTAGCCTCTGAGCATGTTTCCCTGAGATTATATGAAGTACAGATGTTATGGAACAAAAGACAGGTGCTGCTGTTACACAGAATTCATTTATTTATTTTATTTTTTGGTAGAGATTAAAGTTTATTCCACTCAGATCACAAAATACAGGTTTAAATTCAAATTTGCTACAGAGGAGCAGTTGCGCGTTACCCATTCTCAGGTTCACTCAAATGAAAGCAATGGCCTTGCTCTTAAGCCACAGATGAATGAAAAATACATGAATGAAAAAAAAATAATGTCATTAATCCTTAAAACTGGATACTTTGGGTATCTCAACCCATCCGCATGCTAAGTAAGAAGACAGGAAAACATTTTTTGAGTCATAATAGTTTAGTATAGCATAGTTTGTTTTCTCAGAAACCTTTATTTTTCTTTGAAGTGACGCAACTTGATTTCATTATTGCCAAGTTAGCTAAGGTTGGGCTCAAGACCTTTTGGATTTCATTATGGGACGTGTTTTAACCAGTAAAAGGGTAAAAAACTATTCTGCAGGAAATCTGATCAGGAGAAAATTAAAGTCCTACAAAAAGCGAGAGAAACAAACTATGTGACGTAAGCTTCTAGACAAAATGATCTGATCGGTGTTAACCATTTGTTGAGCAATATTTTGACAGCAGACACATTTTTAGACACATTAGTGGGATCTAAACATTTCTCTTCTCAGATGGTGGACATTTTTTCTTTCATTCATGCAGATCTCGGGTTAGTTTATAGTTTGTAGTTCAGGCTGATTTTAGGTCAGTTTATAGTTCAGGTGTCTTGACAACTGTTCAACCAATCCATGTTAGACTCAGTGGGTGTTTTGCTGAGGACCTATGTAAGAGTAGTGTTTGAAGACCTACTGTATATGAATGACTTGTGATGTTAGCACTACCCTTTATCTAATGGTAAGGTATACCACCCATTTCATCTCTGATTTTAACTCTGCGAATTTGTGACGCACGGTTTCCACTCAGACTGCAGCCGAAATAACGCACGTAATACCCCAACTCCAATTTGTGCACATTCAAAAAATTCCTAGAAACCTTTTGCAAGCACTAATTTCTCGTAGGACCAGTCGGAGCAAAAACACAAATAAATATTTTTTTTTATTTAACTGAAAAATCAATTCAGAAGTTAAGAGGTTAAAGCTGAAGGAACTGGGCCTGTCAGTGATTTCAGGCTCTTCCCACATTGTTCAAACAGCCTCATTTGTTCAAGTAATTTCAAACCTCTTTAATCTATGATGTCCACCAACTACGTATGTCACTCTGTTAAAATAGGAACGTCTGCGTTTTATTTTCTAATAATTCAAAATTGTTTGCTTTTTTCTTTTCCAGCTGATTAATTTAATTTAATTTAATGTTTCCCCATAAATGTATTTATCTGTGGATGGACATCTGAACATGTGAATCACCGTAGATGTAATATGGTTTCCTCTACTAGTGGATTTGACAATTAGTGGTTATTACTTTTAACTGGGAGAGGTCTTGCTCGTCCACTCCTTTTACAGCAGGTCAATTAGAATCCAACTGAGTAGTGCACTTAACTGATGGAGCACACTAAAATCTTTGACCCTCCTGATTGCACTGTGTGTCCACTAACAGTATAATGGGCTAAGAGTGCTGAACTACTCATCCCCTGTAAGTGCCAGCCATTAAAAGTTAGAGGGACCATATCTAAGTCAATATGATCTATGAGAGACTTAATAGCCACTCAAAATTTAGATTCATTCACAGCACGGCTCATGGGTAGCTGTAGTTGTAATTGATTTTTTTTTTACAAATTGTACAGCAGCAACAAAATGCGCAGGATTTACTGCAACACTCATTTTGCTTTGATATCGCAATCTATCACGTTTGAGCTGTTCATCGTTTTTGTTTTCCTCCCCACTATCGTGTCTTACAAGATTTTTCCACCAGTCTGTTGTTGTACTTTGCTGCGGTTTGTTGGGGGAGCAGCACCAGCAAAAAGGACATCAGTATGATCGACCGATTGATCCCAAAGCCTGGACATGTGATTGGCAGTGAGGTGGAGACATTTGTGTCAGTGAGGGACAGGAGGACACTGGACAAACTGCTCTCCATCATGGACAATCTGTCACACCCACTTCAACGGACCATGGAGGGGCAGCGGAGCTCATTATCCAACAGACTGATCCAGCTCCACTCCCACAGTGAACGCTACAGGACGTCTTTCATAGCCTTCTCTATTCAGCCCTACAGCAACTCAATGTATATAATGTATATTTTATTCTGTCTCGATATTTGTTCATATGCTAAATTTGTACATTTTTGTTTATACTATTTTATTTTTACTTGTGGTTCTCAAGAGTGTTTTTGTGTGTACCTAAGCTACTGTGACCAAGCAATTTCCCTTGTGGATGAATAAAGTCTAAGATCAGCAAAAGTCTGAAATGCCAATACGTAGTGTATAGAAACAAACAGTACGCAGGTGTAATTTGTTTTATGTAAAATACACGCACAAAAAAAACAAAAAAAAAACAGACTGAAACAGCTCTTCTCCTGTATTGTTAATACACATCTACTCAGCAACAAAATCCCCTCACAGATGAAATGGACATGCTGCCATTTTCAGGAGTCAGCTCTTCTGTCCACTCTCAGCTTGGTCAAATTCCTTAAACACATTCGCAAAGACAAGGCTTTCTCAGCAGTCCGCCTGTATAGCAGACCAGCTCAGCTCCTGCCCTCGGAGCAGTGCTGCTATATTGAACTGGTATCTGATTCACTGACCTTCTCGCTGCCTCATGCCTTGCTAATGTAATCTAGTGCTGCTGCTGGCTCATGTCTCTCTGCCCGCAGCTCTCCCTCGTTCTCCCTCTTCCTGTTTTTCCTCCTCACTCATGTAAGCACAGTCAGATACACACTTGAAAATATCCTGGCGTGAGATCTTGAGTGATTAATCGTGAAAATTTTCAAGTACTTGCATTTGAGAGGCATGATTTGTTTTTCAGCACACAAACCAAACTGCTAATAGCTGTCCATCAACAAGCTGTCCTTTTCCTACAAAAAGACTCAACATGTGGAAAAATTTTGGTTCAGAAAATAAATATTTCAGCTCCAAGAAATAATGAACACAGTCACAAAAGGAACCACACATTCAATGCCACCTTTTGGCTCTTTGTGCAATAAGCAAGATATATAAAAAAATAAAAATAAAAATCAGTAGTAGGCACCCAAACACAATTACAACTTTGATCTTACCGCCTCCAAACTTGCATGTGTATCCTTGTTTCTTTGTCTTAACCGTGCAGCATTTTGTCTACGTTTTAAGAAAACAAATAAGGTTACCTCTATTTGCATACGCACACACGCACTGTATGGTTTTAACGTTTTATACATGCACAAGTTTCTGTTCTTTCCCTGTGTTTCTTAATGATACACAAAAGATTTGCAGCAAGGTGTCTGGTGTATAAACAAATCCCGTTTGAAAATAAGACATCCCATCTGCTTTACATTTAAGTGGGTGACCAGCTGGTTTGTGGCCGTGGTGCTGAATCTCTCATTCCTGATTCATTGTGCTATCTCGGGAATATGTATCACCATTTATGCCTGGAGCCATCCACTAGTCCAATCTATAAGTCAGACTCGGTCCCACAAAGCAGAGGCCAGAGAACATGCACTGCCAACCGACCTCTTAGCAGCTCTGGCTGGTCTCCCTGGAGAACCATGCTGCATGTGAATATTATCGGATGAAGGGAATATCGCGATGGAAGGTAGAGTTAGAACATAAGGACAGGAGACATGGGGAGTTGGGCGCAAAACATGGAATTAAAAGCAAAACTGGGAGGAACAATGGAATTTTTGCTTGAACATGTATGACCATTTTATAGGGTGATGCTTAAAGTGGTGATACACACGGACAGAAGCACAGAGATGAATAATTGTACAGAATACATAGAGGCAAACGCACTCACACACTCACACCTAAGCAGGTGGAATTTTGCATGCATGGCTGCGCTTCCCTTAGCTGTGGGCACGGTTGCTAGGTTACGAGCGATTCAAGTCTTTGGAGGGGACCTGACATTAGGGAGAGCAAATTGACCACAGGAGGCTTTAATCTGCCGTGAAACAGCAGCTGGAGTGCATACACACACACACGCATGCACACACACGAGTAGTGTATTTCAACATGTACTCTTCTCTATGATAATCACATTAAAATACATACTATCACCTCTGTTCTATGTCCGCCTTCCCTTTTTTCTCTCCTCCTCACACACGCACAGATATGTACACTGTTAGCATCCTGTTTGGTATTTGCAGCCTGACTATCACAGGGTGCCGTTTTCCCAGGTTCAATAGAGAGGAGTCTCTGGAGAACACAAAGTTTACCTTTGTTGGTGGGTGCCTCTGTGTATACTGTATGCATTTGCTTGGAAACAAAAGAGGGAGGTCAAGCTTATTGTTGAAATATCTTAGATTAGGTCTGTCTGGGGTTAAATCTGACTTACGCACACTTGTAGATAAGACGGTTTGGAAACTTTTTGTGCAGTAAAAGGAGGTTTTCTTTAATGTGATTTTTTTTTAAAAATGACAGAACTAACATATAATGTATGCTATAAACTACCTTTCCTCTTCCACTGTCAATAATGTATTAAGCATAATTAAGCTATATCAATTCATGAGCCACACTGATGCACATCAAACAAAGCATATAGTCCTGCACTCATAAATACTCCCTGAAGGAACAAACGTGTATTTACCCATAAATGAGTTGGGGTTTACGTGCAACAGACAGAAAGGGGACGTCAGTAGGAGCATTAAGACATATATTGACACCGTTTTGGTATTCTTGTGAGGAAAAAACAAAAAACAAAACACAATCTTAACCTAACTGTATGTCCACAGTATGCTCTGTATAGCAGATTCAAAGTCTTCACTATCATGGCTTGTGTAAATGAATCCAATTAAAATGGATGAAATGTCCCAAACGTTACGACGCTCTATGCCACTCCTGCTCCAGACACACCACTTTGATAATCTCTTTAACATATTCTTGCTCAAACTCTTACATTTTACACAATTACCATGTATTGAGCCATTTTCTCTATGCCTGCATTATCTGGCAGTCTCTTAAATGAACCTGTAATGCTATCTGATTTAATTGCCAGTGCAGATGATTCTGCTTTATGAGCAATAACCCATTCACCCCAGGGGTATATCAATCCTAATGCATCTATTAAAGTCTGCCTATGACATTATTATGATTAGTCACTTTGTTTTTCCTTGGTTGGAACAGCACAAAATCTGAATATGAATAGAGAAATACTGACATGATTATCCACTGTCACCACACATTAATCACTACTAATCTCCATGATTGATATTAAATGGATTCGTGTGTCCTTTTTGGACGTTGTCACCTTGTTTTTGAGAAACAGATGGTGGAGAGCGCTGTTAAATAATTATTCATGAAGGGACATCACTGTTGTTTCCTTAATGCAAAAGTCTTAATAAACATGAACTGATGTCACCTGGCTTTTCTCTCTGGGGATTTGCTATAACAAAGTGATTCTGTGGGGGAAGTCAGTTTTCTGCCGCCGTGGCTCGCTGCTGGAGACTCCACCCAACGTGGAGAGACTGTATGATTAAATAAAGATTGGCATTTGCACTTTAATGTTTTAGATTCTTTGAGTGGAACAACTTCTTCCCAACTGAACTACAACTGTGTGGCAGGAACATCTTCAAAGTCCACGTTGCCCTTTCACCTGCTGCAAGATAGCTGGACTAACAACCCCACCAAGTGGTCAGGTGCGTCATATCCACTTTCAAACATCTGCTCATGCCGCTGCCATTTACTCTTCAGATAAATCTCTGATTCATAAATATTAGTGATTAATGATTTAGATGACTCTCAGGACACTGAACGTAGACGAAAGCATTTTGTTCTCATTAAGTAGGCATTGACAGATTTCAAACTGAATCTAAAAGCTGTAACTCCGTAATTTAAGTGAGGCGTTTACACATCATTTTTATTTTTTGTTATGCTAAAAGTAAAAGTATAACTTTCTTTTACAACTGCAAATCTCTCACAAAGTTTGTGAAGCAACCTAAAAAGTATGAACTCTACAATATGTATAACAGCGACTCCATCTTTGCAGTCCCCTGGGAAAAGGAGAACATTTTCACCGGTATCACGTTCCCATTTTAATCTCTCGCATCTTCTCCTACAAAGAGTAATATAGTTTGATGTGATCTCTTGAATTATTCAGTCAGATGGTTATTCTGTTCACTTGTATTTTGTCATTTACTTTGGATGCTCATCTTACAAACAATCTGCACTCCCATTGGATCTGCTCATTTTGGAGACATACAGGCGTTTTGCATCAGAGTATTTAAGGACAATACGCCTGCCCATACAGAAAAGTACTCGTCCTCATGTAGATGTCAAAACAGTGCGCACCAGTGGCTCAGATTGACCTCTGTACTGCAAAAAAAAGCTTTAAATGTGAAATCTAACGCTGCAGATATATATTTTTTTCAAAGCGATGGTTGTTCTAGGATTAGCTGAGGTACCAACCAAATATATACCAGAGCTTGATCTCAAGTTTCAAAGTAATACGATAAAAATGAAAACTGCTTTCCCCTCCAATAAAGCTTCAACAAAAAATGAGAAAATTGTATCTCTGATAAAATGCAACTGGTCTCTGCTCAATTTATCACAAGAGTTGGCTGGCGTTAACCTCACTAACTGCACACTGAGCTCTCTTAAGCTGGTATACCAGCGCTCTTGAAATAGCTCTGCACTTTAATAATGTAGGGAACATGTCCAGCTTGTCCAGAATTTTCACCCTTATGAGTTAACTTCCAAAAAAGCTGGATCCATTTTGTGCAACCAGTGGCTTCTATCCATTAATCTCTCCCTGGCACTTTAGGTTTGTGAAGCCAAAACACCCAGAGAAAACCCAGGTGCTCTTCCTGTACAGGATGTTCCCTGACTCTTACCCAGTGCCAGATAGAAAAGGCTTCAGTGTCAGTCTAACAGGGTAAGTGGTTGTAGGTGATGGACAAATATTAAAGTTGGTGTATTTCCACCTAAACATCTATAATGTAAAAGGCATGTGAAGTAACAGAGAACTCCTCATCTATTTGTCACGTATTTGTCAAAATGGCTGAGAGTCGTTACCCTGTATGGTATCAGAATTAAAAAGATGTAAAGGCCATTAGCAAGGGAGATTTTCAGCAGTTTTCATTAAAACTAAAGATCAAGGAATTAATTTAAAAGAGGCCTTGACTTACAAAGTAGGATATATCATGATGAAAATTTAAAATCAATTCTCAACTCTAGCAAGTTCACTGTATTTACTGGGCACAGCTTTACAGGACATGGTTATCAAACACTGTGACTTATGTATGCTGTAGATTTACTGTGTGTGTATCAGTAAAGTACAAAGGTTTACACAGTTCAGGTTCACGCTACCTGTACACACATGCATCACTGGATGACACAGATTAGTGTTAGGGCTGATAGAAAACAACTGCAGATACACCCCCATAGCTCACCTGGTTGAGAGGGTGCACCAGTCTGTGGCTGCAAGAAATGAGCAATCGTCCCCCAAACAAAACTTAAGCTGCGCAGTTCTTCCCAACACATAACAGACTATGAATCATACCAACCACTGAGTGCTAGAATGTAAGATGATGGTGTAAATAGTAGTTTATCACATAGAAGAGACACATGCAAAGCACAAATATGGATCACAACGTATGCAAGCTGACACTGTGTGCAAACATAAAACCTACAAATGAACCAAACTGCACCAAGCCACAGTAATGGACTACAGGTTTTACCCGTAAGAGCTTCTCCCTTTTGTGTGCAAGTATATCAGCGTCGTCGGATGGGATGTGGTAGTCAGTGGTAACGAGATATTCTGGGTCCGGCTGCTCCATACGGCTCCATTTTTAGCTTGCTTAGTTTTTCCCCGATTCAAACACATGTCCAGAACCCAACCTAAACTTTAGTTTATATGAATGTTAATGAAAATACCACAGAAGAATTTCACCGGAAACTGAATATATAGAAGTACATGTCATATTGTAACCATCAAATCATCAAGTATTGATTAAGACTGGGGGTTACATCTTTCTGCCATGAACATCCTCATGTTCTGGCTGCTGTGGAAAAGAGAAGCTGCAGGTTATTGACCTTCCTCCCAGTGAGTTCAGTCCACATCCTCTGGCACGTTTTCTTCAGCTGGTTTCTCCATCAGAATGAGACCAGCATCTTCATGACCTCATTACAGGCAGAGAGGAGGAACAGTTTGTGTTTGTTTTGTGACCATATGGCCCCATTAGTAGGGTAACGACCCCGCAGTCCCTCTAGGACACACACTCATTTCTGAATTTGTGCGTGTGTGTGGGTGCGCACTAAATAACCTTGGAGACCCTCCAGGACACTTAACACTGCCCCCAGTGGCCACTTACACAGATGAAGCTTCTCTATGCGCCATTTGGCCTGTGACCACTGCTTGGACTGTGAGGCACACACACATCCTGACACTTTCAGGGTTCTGCACAGAGCTCCATGCTGATTCTTTTGACTATTTACTAGTACAGGGTATACTTGCAGAAACGCACAGACATTTGATCAGTCATATCAAACAAGCACAGTCACAGTAAAGTAGATCTCTAGCATGCTAAGAACAACAACCGATCTAGGTGCTTGTCAGATAAGTCACTGAGAAACTTTATAACTTTTTATAACTTCGTATCCACTTAATCCTAAGTGGTCTGCAGCCTTTTCCATGATTAACTGTGCACCACACCATCTGTGTGTAGCTGACAGTTGATAACTAGTGGATGTTTAAAATATATATATATATTCCTAGTGTAAGGACAAAGCTAATAATTCTTTCCATCTTCGCCCACGACTTGAAAAGAGAATCTCATCAATGCTGTCCGACGTCACAAGCCCTCCACAAAAATGGCGAACTCGGTTGTACTTTGCGTGGCGTTTTTATGTGGTCACATCACCTTAAAGTTGAGATTAGCACAATTTAGAAAGTGTCCACTTTATGTTGCAGTTGTTGTTTTTTTTTATATATACCTACCTGTAATCACAACAACCTGCTCAATTGCCTCCTTACACACTGAAATGCATGACATGTAATTTCATTAAAGGGCAACTACTGTTTTTCACAACCTGGACCTTATTTCTTGCATAAAATACGATTGTTTACTCACCCATATAACTTCTGTATCATTTGTAATCAGTTGGGAGATAATTAGATCAGGGTATATCCATTTTGTTATGATACACTAGTGCTATTCCCCATCTAGTCTGGAGTTACCTGATATCATCATCTGGGAGCTAATGTTTTTTACAACCTGGACCTTATTTCTGGCACCTACAGACCCCAGATGATGTCTTCTCTGAGTGTTGTGCTACCTGTAGTTTGCTACTGCTATGGTTTGTCCACAACCCCAGAATCAAAAAAATATTCAGCCATGTTGCAAAAAACTAGCAGAAGCATATTATAGGTAAACAAGGCGACAATCACTGGTGTGAGCAGCGGTCAGAGATGACATCATCCAGGTCAGAAGACACCATCCGGGGTCTGTAGATTGACCTACAGACCCCGGATGATGATAACAGGTAACTCCAGACTCAACAAGGAATAAAAACTAGTATACGATAACAAAATATGAAATGAACCAGTTTGCAAATTAGACAAAAGTTATATGCGATCGTATTTTATGCCAGAAATAAGGTCCAGGTTGTAAAAAACAGTAGTTCCACTTTAAGTAGAGTATTTATTCAAGTGCAGCCAAAAGTTCAAAATAAGTACACATTAGTATTGGTATAATTTATACTGACATAATGTGAGGACCTTAGTTGTATCAAAAATGGAGGTTCGTTGTGAATAGTGCAATTGAGCACTCGGAGCAACTTCAAAATACAATATAATATTCACTCATGCGTTTTATTTTTAACTTAAAATAAGTGTACATTATTCATGTTGTATGCTGCTGTGACTCCTTTTCACCTCCTCCTTATGTAAGGTCTGCCAGAATAGCTGCTAGGCAGGCATCAGGCAAATAAGCTTCACAGTCACACAAATAAGAAATGGAAGAAAATAAATAAATAGAAATTGTTTCAGGAGCAATGCTTTTCTCTTTGGACTTTTGGGCTTTGTAACTTTGCAGACCAGACACAAAGAGCGATATTAAAAAAAAAAAAAAAGAGCAAAGGAAAAACTCCAAAAAAGGAACGGATGTCCTCTTTAAGTAAGCTGTAGACTGATGTAACTTAAGAGTAAGAATTATGCTCTTGTGTCGTCCCGTCTCCGGTCAACTGTCCTATAGCAGCTATCTCTGTTTCTTGTGTGTTTCTTAATTGACTTTTGAAAAGCTGAAAGTTAATGTTGAAATAATGTTTTTCAAGAGCTTCTTCTTTTTCTTAAGCATTTGTGGGTCTGAAAAAAAACACTATACTAACAAAAATTATAATGATTAAACACACAGTCTTCCCATCATGATAAAAATATCCTTAGCAGCCAACAAAATCCTGAACCACTTTTATGGTGACAATAACAGACTGCACTCCTACAGCAGACTATACTCATAGCTCCTACATTAGTGTTGCTGCGAGATAGCTTCTGGCACTACTGAACATGATGCTACTGAGCAGTCAACTATCCAGTTGCTGAGTGAGGAAGTAATTATGAGTCATCTGTGACTGTGGGAGAAGTGGGTAGTTAGCTCGAGCGGCAAAAGCCACCATTAAAGAGACACGGGAAAGAGCAGTCCCTACTCAAATACCGACGGGCGCTCTCGTAGGAATTTACTGCTGAAACATTTCACCAATATGTAAGCATTACCACGGATGTCGCAAGATCAAATTAACACTGAATTTTGAGTTATCACTTTGAAGAAGAAGTGTTTGACAAACCAGACAGATACCTGTGATTCCATGACGGCATTTTTGTTGATACCATTGTTTTAATGTCTCAGGGACACAAACGGGTACTTCAAACAGCAAATTCACGTGTTTGCTTACTTCACTAATTTTGCCCATTTCTTATTTCGCTGAAATTCAACATTAACGACGAATTCTTCCCTTCGCCTTCTTTGGAGGTAAATACTTGACCAGCTGGTCTGCGGTTTTGATGTTCCTTTCCTCTTTCATATCAGTCTCTCTCTCTCTGCTTCTCTGTCTCTCTCCATCAAACCCTTCTGGGTACCAATTAAGGCTCAAAGCTGCTGCAGTGTGTGCGCATAGGTGTGTGTGTGTGTGCGCGTGTCTCGCCGCGTGTGTGATAACGCCAACTCAGACAACAAGCTATAGGCTACCTGTCAACAGGCACTTCAATGCTCACCATCTGCTCACACTGCAAAATGGTCTTCATTTAGCCACCGCTCACAAACCGGCGCTACGCTCACGAGAAAAAATGCGACGCTGATGAAAATATGTTGTAATTGAAAGACCGGTACTGTATGTGCACAAGTGGTTTTCTTACGCCGCTCTGATGTCTGTGCTTATCAATAATTCATTTATTTATTTTTTTAGCATCAGTCCACATTAATCAACAGTGACAGTGCCAAGGTTAGCTCAGCGGCTAATTTACACCCAGTATTCTTGTGGCAATCAATAATCAATTTTCCTTTTACAGAAAATGTTGATCTTCTGTCAATATGAGGTTTTAATTATGGATGGGTCAAATATAGAGCCACCTACGGGACATTCAAAGTCATTCCTGCCTCGAGTATTATTGTAGGTCAGTAGGTGTAAAAACTCATGAAGCAAAATGAACATTGAGTGAAGTGTAGTTTTCCACCATGTTTGCCCTCTCTCTCCCTCTTTCCCACCCAGGCTCTCCACCTCTCTTTCTGTATAATGTCACACTGACATACATTGCCGGCAGCCTTCAGGCCATGGGGATTGAATGCAGCCTATATTTATAGAGGGGGCGATCTGTTCAAACATATGTTCCCCTTAACAAAGTCATCAATGTCAAACCCTGTTCTCTGGGGCACCACTAATGCTACATTTAGC
The DNA here is from genome assembly GCA_005024645.1 of Planiliza haematocheilus. NCBI lineage: Eukaryota > Metazoa > Chordata > Actinopteri > Mugiliformes > Mugilidae > Planiliza > Planiliza haematocheilus. Next base: position 3,879,581 of record SRSE01000509.1, read on the forward strand.
TTTGCATGCATAACATTAAAAGGCCGCTGGACAGAAAGTCTTGGACTTGAAGTGAAACTTAATGAGCTACGCTGCTGACCTTGCTGTACCCCAATAAAAACATCAATAAAAGGTGTGTTATACGTTGTAGATTGTGTTCAGAGCAAAGCCTGCAGACTGCAACAACTATTAGCCTTAAAAATGTATTTTGACCTTAGTTCATACTTGACTGATTTTGCTCTGATGCTACACATGAATAGTAAAGACTGCTGTACGTTAAACTGTAAATATTTTAGCAATGTAGCTTCAAACACACAAAATGAAACAGTATGTTGTTTTCAATGTCAGATTTGGGTGAAGGAATACAAAGAAAGAACGAGCTGTGTTGGTCAACGGGGAAAGGGGGCTGGTGATAAAGTAAAATGTGTATAATTCACTGCCGGTTTATGATAAAACTAGCAGCCAGAGCCGGCAAATGACCCGGTAGGAGGAAAAACTTTTACAACTCAGAAAAGAAGAGCCTTGAGATGAAGGCTTTGCTCAAGGCAGAGAAGCTGGGAAAATCTCTCTTAATCCTCTTGGAAAACCTGGAAAACTCTCTGGAGTCCCAACGAGTGCAGGGGAAATTTCCCAGGTGGCTCAGCAGGAAGAGTAGTTTGCTGAAAAGAGTGGAATGGAGGCAGCCCAGAGGCGCGGCGAACAGCAGACGAGCAGCGAGACCTTTCCACAGTGGTAAGTTCTCTGCTCAGGGCCGTAGCTGACACACAAGATCTTGTTTCTGACCTGACAACACCTCCAGCAGGTCAGACGCGGCAACCGAGAGACAAGAGACAGGAGGGAAACTCTGCTGAGCCGGTGGACAGAGGAGCCATATCTAAAGAGCGGGATAGCATACCAAGCAAACGGCATAGTGGGAGACAAAGAGAGCGCGGCAGAACAGAACAAAACAGTAGGCTTTGACTAGGTAACAGAAATAAGGCGTATTTCAGAGGTGGAGACAAACACAGGTGCAGACGGATGAACAGGTGAAGACAATCTAATTAAAAGTTAGACACAATTTCACTTATGTCAGTTGAATCTCTAATGAAACACCTGAAAGTGACGTTTTCTTGCTCTACACATGCTGAGCAGAGTCATCGTAACCCTGTCACATCTGTAACAAGAAGGAAGGAAAATAATAATTAAGAACACTATAGACAAGGTGCAAAGGCTGATAATGTTTTTCTAATTTGTGATTCAAACCGTCTTCTAGCAAAAGAACCAGAGCAGGTTAACCGTTGCCCCGTCTGTAATTCACCTCCCAAACTGTCACCTGAACCGCACACGCATTGTTCTCCATAACAAAACGATGCTTCGGATGGTTTTTAATATCATGAAATGAGAGGAGAAGCTAATGGAAAAAAATCTATGCTCATATGCAGTTTTTATAATAGCACTCTCACTCACTCTCATCTCTTTTAGTTCAAGCTCTTAAAGTGAGACTATTTACATATTCCCACCGGAGGACTCTGTTAAAAGAGCTGATGCTTTCATTCCATCTATCCATCTTTTCTTTTTGTCCGTTGCTCCATTTTCCGCGCCACCGATACAACTCCCCTGGTTATGGTACACAGAAGTGTGGTGTAAATTATTCTTGTGCACTTTGCTGTGAATGCCTGCTGCGTTTGATACATGATACTCGCAGTATCTGGCCTCCACGAGAAAAAGAAAAAAAGCAATTAAAAGAGATTTTGCAGTGGAGTTTATTTTACACGCTTCACTGTCTTTCTCCAAGGCCACACAGAGCAATAATATAAAACCTCTCAGCTTTGTGAGCACTGTATATCAAAATGACATGCACAACCCACAAGCCTTGTTCAAACGTCTGTGTCCAAACACTTTCTCTTTCCAAGTGGTCAATCTCTCACTCTTTCTTTGGCGCCTTGCTTCAGCTATCCAGATATCACTCTGAGCAGGGGCTACTTTGTCCCCCATGGCAGCACCATGCATTATGTAGACATTTTTCTGTGGATAATGTGCTCAAAAAATGCCCCCTGCCTGCCCTTGTTATTGGAAACCCTCTCACGATGAATAATGACAGACATCAGGGTGCCAAATGTCCCGTGCAGGACACCGTAGGCATTTCTCTGCTAACAGGAGGGGAACAACATCTGTTTGGCTGCTGAAAGCAACGCTGATTCATCAGTCTCACAAACACACCTCGTCTTAAAGTCACAGTCAGCCGTTTCTGAAACGCACCGAGGGGTGACTTTAATGCAAAGTCAATCATATGGCATGAGAGGGGTGAGCTAATCATAAATACTCATATATAACAGCGACGGTCTGAGGCTGAATGACGAGCAAAACAGATCTTGTTGCTCTCACGCTGCTCAGTTGATGACTGTATCTTTAATTATGATTTGGCTCCACCGCTACTGAAGGACTGCTCTGAAGGACACGCCGCCTGATGTAAATCCCCCCACGAGGGGGGAATATTGCAGACATTTCATTTTAGTGTTTCACCTCTCATCAAACTCCAAACTTGCTCAAAGTTTACAGAGACGCCGATGTGGAGTGTGTGAATGTGACCCAGGAAAGGAGAATGCGTGAGACGTGGTGGAGCTGGAGCCGCTTCACTGCCAGCTTCTTTTTTTGTCATTGTGAAGAGCCCTTGAGGATTATAAGTGGCCTCTTTAACCTCCTTCAGCCCCTTCATTTTGTTTACCCCTCTATTTGACAGGTCAGGTCACATCACATGTGTTAGGCAGCGGCTAAGTCGAGTGTACAGTCTGCATGTTAACAGACTCCGTGCCCTGACACCTCCTCACTGGAAGTCACTTTCACGATTCTCATTTTGAATGAAGGCGTTTAATACAAGTCAAAAGTGCGAAAGGATTTCATTTTGTATTCCTGAATAAATCTGCAGGGGAAGGATTGTGGAGGGAGGAACTGACGTGTGAATGGAGAGGAGAAAATGTATGCCGTGAGGAAGTAGACTGGAGAGAGTGAAGGGGGAAAGAGATGGATGAATTGGAGGGATATGAGGGTGCACATAAGCATAAGTCATTTGGAGTAGTGTTTCCTGTTTCAAAGGAACAATCTCTTCCCTCTGACAGGTAATGATAGCGCTGCTTTCAGCATACTTCCCTTCTCTGGCACGCACACACACACAACCACAGCACATTCACACTGAATCTCAACCTCACATGAGACACGATAGCGTTGCACTTCTCTCATGTCTAACCACTGTTCATTACGATGAAATTCAATCGAGGTTTTGTGTGAGGCTATCAACAGAGCTCTAAATACAGTGGGAGAGCTTTTCAAGTCAGTCAACATGACAAAACTCGAAGGGCAAAACTCCAATTAAAACAAAGGGCACTTAAATCTCCCACACACTGTCTCGCTTACATCTGGTACATTTATTTACAGCGTCATCTGCTTCATCTGGAATGTGGACAAGCATGATCAGCATCGGTCCAATAAATATTCACAGAGAAACCTAAAATATTAGTGCAACGGGCGATTCCTCAGCACACCTGAGTCTCCTTTGCTAGAGCTGCTCCCCTCATCAGCCCTGTCAAAGAGCCAATGTGAAGGCACTGCTGCAGGTATGTCAGTACGGGAATGTCACCACAGACACCCCGTTTAAAACCCCCACACTGATTAGCTTAATCAAGTCGTTTGGCGTCGTTTGGCAAAGGCTTAAATGTCAGGGACGTTCATTTTGCGATAGGCAGCGAGATACACCTCATGCGTCTATAGCTAACAATGCCACGGTTAATATGTTTATCAGTTGTAAAATTCAAGCCGGCCTCACAGGGGCTCACGCTAAACATGACATGAAACAAGCCACGTTATCAGGAGCCAAGTCTGGACAAGGTTCAAAGCTGCAGTTATTCAGCTCAACCATGGAGAAGCGATTTAACCAGTAAATGTATTGTGCTGTGCTACTGCTTTCCCTCTTACTCATTAAAGCCAAACAAACACTTGCACAATGGATTGATGTGAAGTTACCAGCTTAGACATGCTGTACTACTACACTGCCCTTTTCCTTGGCTCTCTTTTTGTTTCCATCACCTTCAATCAGAAAGTCATGATGCTCAATCTCCCTCCATCTCCGTTTCCATCTGTCTCCCCCCTCAGGCCAAGATGCCTCTGTCCAGGGAGCAGGCTGTTTATGAGCCTCCCCACTGGAAACCCACTAAATGTCACTGTCTGCAGCAAAATTCGCTTTAGTGGGAGTCCTTGGAAAGGGCTCAGGGAGAACAGTAAAGAAGCATATCCTCGGGTTTTGTGCTTTTTTTTCTTCCCTTTTCATGATTTTTAATTAAGACGGGGTTAAACAGAATCCCGGCGTCCACCAGTGCTGGCTTGCATTTCTTCCTGCTCCTGAGTTTTGTTGTGTTCAAGGAGAGGAGACCGGCTGTAGAGGGACTGTGAGCCAACTGCTACTTACTTTTGAACAAAACCCATTAATGATGCTCTGTTTCAGTTTGGTCCTTTTCCCTCCATTCATCCCGGAAATAACTTTAGAGCGTCTCTCACCCATGCCCTTTCCCTTACAGGATTTGCATCACAAAGACTAAAACACAGATTTCATAGATGGCTCCTCTCCTGTTGTCTACAGATCTGAGTGTTAGACTAATGGCCTAGGAACGTTCCCTTGCTCTGAGCTGCAGATGCGTCCCAGCACCCACAGCAGCCATTTAATGGCTCAGGCTGCGTCTGGCTTTTATGGCCGCGAATCTTAAAGAGGCCTTTTTCTAAAATTACTGCACACTGAGGTGTGGCAGAGGAGCAGGACGGGAGCTCTCGGGCGTTTTAGGGGACAGGTGTTTTATGTTCTGTGTGTGCATGTGCATGTGCACGTGCACAGGTTTGTTGCACAGTGTGTGAGAGTGTCTACCTGTCTTGTGTGTGTCTTGCGTGGTCTGTTGAAGGCCTGACAGAGGTAATCACTCAGTGAGATGGAGGGACGAAGCAGCTTTAAACACCGACTCTGTTTTAGGCTTCACTGCATAACCAAATAACGCTCTGTGTGTCTCAGAGGCTAATAAGGCATATTCCTTTTCCGAGCAGCTCAAGGAGAAAATAGTCTTCGTGCTTTAAAAAAAAAAAAAAAAAAACGACTTTTACGAGATACAGAGTTTTTTTTATTTTTTTTCTTCTAAGCTGACAAATAAATTGCATGCAATTTTAATGGTTTTTCTTCCTTCCCATGCCGTCGGGAGTGGAAATGACACATTTCACTGCCCCTGCAATGTCTTCATATGGGTATTTATCAGCCCCAGTGACTCCTGGCTGTGTTAATAATCCCGTAGCACTGGTGTAATGGATTCAGCCAAACCCCTGCTTTATCCCAGGTATCCTCCCTTTCTCCCACTAAATCCACAGATTATTACGGAAATACTTTTTCTCTCTTATACTTGTTCTGTCAAATTAGCTCTTTTAGCATCCCGGCCCTTTTGAGGAATTACAGGACTTATTTGGTTTTTGCTGAATGCAGGATAATCACCAGTTCACTGTGGGGTTTCAGACTTGGGGTTTTAAAAACGAAGCTCAGCCTCTCTCTTTTCTTTTCCCTTGCTGTCTCATTTATTTATTTATTTATTCATGTACAGATCATGTGACTAAAGTCTATTAGTAGATACTGTTAAATTGTTCAACTTTATTAGGTTGAAAAGGGTGTCGGGTTTTATTTTTGGCATGCATGTTAATAAATCACGTGCACTCAGCATGGTGGTGTAGTAGTTTGCATTGTTGCATCATCAAAAAAAAAGGTCCTGAGTTTGAATTCACTGACCTGTGCAGCATTAAATGTTCTCCCTGTGCCTGCATGGGTTATCTTCCACCAACATTTCAAAGACATGCTCATCAGGTTAACTGGTGATTCTAAACTGGCCGTAGTGTAGCGTATATGGTTGTTTGTCTCTCTATGTCAGCCCTGCGATAGACTGGCAGCCTGTCCAGGGTTTATCTAAGAGGACAAATGATAATAGATGGATTTGAAATGGAGTTATATTCTATTTTGATGCCATGAGCAGATGGAAACACAACCCCACAAAACTATTCAAACTGCACTTCAGTAATCAGTCATGCTCAGCACATTTAATATTCCTAAAGTCAAACATAATCCTTGCAGGAAGTAAACCGTTATTCAGAAACACATACATTAGTCTTCTATAGATACTGTAAATAGGGCAATTTTTCTGCCCGTTCTCTGTCAATACGTCTTTTCACTCACTTTCACACGCACTTGCTTGTACTTTTTCAGTCCCTTTCCATCTTTTCCCCCCATATCCATCCATCAAAGCATTCATTTATCTCTGTATAGCAGGTTCTGATGACTAGCATCCAGCACAATGCCTTGCTCAGGCAGGCAAGGTCTATGGATGTGTGATGGAGTGCTCCACTCCAAGACCTGGCAGCGACGTGAACAAATTGATTTTCTGACAGATTAAAAAAGATTAAACCAGCCATAAAAACAAGTAGGAAAGTGCTTAATGGACCATATGTGCACATTAAGCTTTCATATGTATTCTTTTCCCTGCTTCTCCTCGGGCCATCCATCTTATTTAGACTGACAGGTCACAGGCCATGCTAACGTGACTGTCACGACAGCTGGACTGTGTCCTTCACGTTATTTTGCAAAAGACGGACGTATTTCCTGATATGTATCCAAAGCAGGAGGCCAAAGGAAACTGTACACGTTCTTCCCCTTGCATGTTGTATCCAGCTGTATTCACAAACCACATTCAAACCAAATCAAAACACATTTCTACACTGCTGAAACAACCATGTTGCTTGACAGTGCTCAGTATGCATATGAATGAATGTTTAACAGTAAAACACTTCACACTGAGCCGCCCGCACTGAATCACTGACTAAATGAGAATCTTTTAGCGGTGGAGCTCCCCTAGCTGGTGACTGAGAGCACTGTTGTCAGTTCAGCTGTAATTCTCAGTATGTTACTTCCTCATTAAAAGCCTATTAAGACTGCAAAGGCCATAGAACCATTCATGTGATAATTGTCACAAATGCGTGTATGGCTGCTGAGCTATTAACCTTGTGAAGAGTGCTTATACAGGCCTGACTCCATACTGAACCGAATGTAGCGGCTCACACAGCAACAGGCTAAACGTAATGAACTGAAGCTTGGATGTGATGACCATTGCATCTGTGTGCATGCTGGGGCATTCGATTACTACTGTGCATAATGAAATGCATTCAAATCAAATGATTCCCATCAGACAATACACCTTCAGTTTTGACAAGACATTACAGCTGTCTGTACAAGGATGAAGGAAACATCACCCATACGCTTCATCAAGACCTGGTGGCTCTGGAGGCTCTCTGCAGAGTCAAGCGCCCAAACTCCAAGCTAACTCATTAATGGTGGACCTTGAGTGGAGTTGAGGTGGGCAGGCTGTTTTAGCTTCACAAGGGGGCAAAAGGGGGCAATAATGTTCTTTTATGAATTACACTGAATGCATTTTGTAGTTAATTTACAAGCAACATTGCCCTGTTGTAATCTTTATGTTAGGCTACCGGTTGCATTTTGTTCAAAGCGTCCATGCCCCTAATTACGCGTAACTTCAAGCCTTATTATAATTAAAATTGATGAGCTACATACAAATTCACCAACAGTGCATTACATTAATGGGGAATTCAGTGTTTTCGTTTGTTTGTTTATACCAGGTTGCAAATGTGCTTGTTTATGGCTGCGAATTTGGACATTTTATTATGGAGAGCTATGGGGACCGTCTGCCTCGAGTGGCGAGGAGTTGCAGTACCAGTTGCCAGCCAGTATTAACTTCAAATAATAATTTACCGAATGGAGCAAAGCCATAAAATCTTTACATGATAATCATTCATTTTTTATTTTTTATTTTAATTTGAACATCAAGCGAGCGCCAAATGAATGGACTAAGTAGACATTATTGTCTATAGGTTTCTTGAGATATTTTATTACTCATCCAAAGTGGCTTCTTCAGTTTCACGATTCATACTCACAACTGAAGAACCCACTTGAATGAGTGGTGAAATGTCCTCACCTCAAATAAGTCCAGTTATCTTTGTCTTAGCTTTGAGTTTATTGTCTGTAGATACTTCATATAAGGGATTACTTGCAAGTTCATACAGCACAGCAAAATAGCTATAATGCAATAGCATGTTCACATTTGTCATTATTTAGGAGAAACCAACATACAATATATGTGATATCTTGGGGTTAAATCCACATTCTAAGTGTGCACATCACTCCTAGATCATTAATTAATTTGATTTATTAAAAGTAAGCAACAAAATGCAATGCAATCAGTAAAATCTGAATTAAAAAAAATATTAAGCAACAATACTAAGTGCCATTATTATTCTGAGGATGTAAACTTCAACCAACAGACAATATATATAAAGCTAATACTGCTTCTCCTTTTGATAGTCCTCAATTAAGTGCACAAAAAACATGCGAATGTTCAGCTGTTATATGGTCAACATCAGTTGCTACAAGCAAGTGGTGTTTTTTAATGTTCAAGTCTTCATCTAAAAAAAGTAAAGCTGCAATCCATTAAACGAAAACAAAAGATATACAATACAGGAATGGTCTTTGCAGGCATGTTCAAGCTGCACAGAGAACGTTTTAACTGGTCAAAGGAACAGATAATCTGGATACTTTAGAATATGGCACTCACACAAGCACGCCGACGGACATTAAGGCAACAAAATCCACCTCAAATCTACTCAAACTTCTCTGAAGGAGTTCAATTAAGCATTCAAAATTCATGGTTTGGGCTAATGTTTGACTGTGACCTGTTTGAGGACGTATTTAACCAGTAATTAACCAAGGCAAGAGTCAGAATCCCTCCTGATTGAGTTCACATTAAGTTTACACAAGTCAGAGGGATTGTGGAGTTCAGACGGAGTACATTCAAATTTGGGGTCACAAGGAAAATGATATTACAACATATCCTTTTTTAAAACTTATGTTTGCATTCCAGTGCATTAGTCTCAAAGACGGGCCCATGGATTATACTGATTTCCTGCTCAATGGCTATTCAGTTTTAATGTCCTGTGATCTCACAACATGAAAGCTGAGTGGAACTTAAGACAGAAAGGACACAAATACCAACAACAAAACAAATTTTAAATCTCACAATTTATGCGCCATTATCTGCAGCCGCGTATTTACTCTGAAAAGACACAGGATGAACGGCTATCTTGGCCATTTTCTGTAATTGGACCATCAATCATCAGCACCACAACAACGCAGCAGACACATGAAGCACACGGTTTGTAAGATGAGCGGCACAACGTGTAACTGCTGGAGTTTATGATCACTCAGATAGGAGACATATAAACAGCACACAATATACGAAAGGGTGAAAACACTGATCACAAATCCACTCCGTGCTAACACTCTTGCATGGAATATGTTAACTAGCAAAGCTCAGCATGCAGTTTACTATCAAACACTTACCACATGTAGTCTTGAAAGATGGCACTCAGGTTTAGGCAGCAGCAGAGCAATGTTCAAGACAACTGGTAGAAGCCAGCCTCCAGGGAAATAGGTTAAATCCAAAAAGTTAGGGCTTATTGAAGATGATAAACAATAAATAATAAAATAAAATAAATAAAATCTTGAACACCCACAAATGAGGCAAAACTCTTTCAGCTCAACAGAGAAAATTGAGGCTGCATACAATGTGACCAGAGGTCCAATCATGGACAGGTGTGTAGACAGGTTCCTGATCAGGTGACTGCAGAGAAGAGGAAACAATGAGGCCAACTAGTGGAGAGGCGTGGTATGACAGTCTGAAATGTTCCATTTAAAAATGCTGGGACAAGAACTGGGAGTAATGTTCAGCCCAATGCACCGTATAAGAGTTGATGGCTCATATACTGCAAAGTGTAACTATTTTGCTTCTTCAATTAAACAAACATGAAATATGAATAGGGCGGCACAGTGGATTGGTGGTTAGCACTGATGTCTCACAGTAACAAGGTTCCAGGATCGAATCCATGGGCAGACTGGGGCTTTTCTGTGTGGAGTTTGCATGTTCTCCCTGTGTCTGCATGGGTTCTCTCCAGGTACTCCAGCTTCCCCCCACTGTCCAAAGACATGCTTGTTAGGTTCATTGGTGATAGTGAATTGAATGTAGGTGCGCATGTGAGTGTAAATTGTTGTCTATCTCTCTGTGTAAGCCCTGCAATAGACTGGAGACCTGTCCACAGTGTACCCCTGTCTCTCTTCCGATGACAGCTGGGATAGGCTCCACTCCCCCTCATGACCCTTCACAGGACAAGCGGTTACAGAAGATGAATGAAATATGAATATGAAAGCATGGGCTGCTTCAGCCTAAACTCTTGTTTATCTCCAAAGAGGCTCTGCAGAGAGGAGGACAAATACAATGAACCACGGAGGCAGGGACACGTTCAGTGAAAGTGAATGAAATTTATTTTTTGTGGGTCATTTCACAGTGGACGATTTATGGATCTATGTGGAGAAGAAGAGAACATGCAGGTGAGTATACACTGGGAGGTGACTGTGGATTAAAAAGAGACGAGGTGGCCATGGCAGACAGGAAGAAAGACACAGAATGAAGTAACACAGGAGGGAACGATCTGCATGCACACAGCAGCATGGTGGCACAGTGGTCAATGCCAGTGCCTCACAGCAAGGAGGTCCGTGGTTCGTATTGTCCAGGCACTCCAGTTTCCCCCCGCCATCATCAAAATACATGGGTGCTAGGCGCTGGGTCAGGTTGGCCCACAGTGGCGCCGTGTTCGGCCGCAGCGGCTCAGGACTATTCCTCCATTGTATTGAGACACATAAAGCACTTTACCTTATCTCACCTTTACAATGGAAAAAAGACAGACTGGGGAATGTTTTTAGAGCAGTAACACTGAACTCTTCAGGTTTCACTCACCCCTGTTCAGTCAGACGCCTATGAAAATAAATGATCAATACAAACTGGTGACATTCACCCACTGTGCGTTTATCAGTGAGTTTTTATTTTTTATAATTAAGATGTAATTTGGGTCTTTTTCTCCTCAAAACATCTAAACTGTATGGTGCCTTGACTCCACCTTACCTACAGCACAAAGATGTTCTGTTCTGGTTGGTGCATTGCTCTGTTACTGAGCTGTGGATTATATCCTGTCTACAACAGGTCACACAAAGAAAGAGAGAGAGTTGTGTATTCACCTATTTAGACCACATCATCACTGCTGACTGGGTAGGAGGAAAGAGAGATTAGAAGACCTCAATCTGGCGTACACCGAGGCTACAGACTGGGCTTGCAGTCACAGGATGATACTCCTCCTGCAAGTCTTCCTCTTTGAAATTTTGGCTTTTCACAGTGTTTCGCCTTGCCTTTCCTCTCCATCTTTCTCTGCCCCATCTCTCCCGCTCACAGGGACCTTCTTCCTTGACACAAGCCCCAGCAGCTGGAGCCAGCGGAGCGGCCCGGTTCGCTTCTTGATTCAGTCACATCTCCACAGATGCCTCCCTGGAACGCTGCAAACGGTTATTACATAAAAGCCGAGTGACTTACGGGCAAATCCTTTCTACCCCAAAACTGCCAGAGCCTCCTGCCAAACCCGAGAGGGAGAGGGAGAGGGATGGTGTATTTTTGGGCGATGACTACTGCAGAATGTCAGCATTTAATCCCAACACGGCTCCTTATTTTCTTCCTTTTACTCTTCAGACCTCAACACCAATAGCAACTCTACTGGCACACACGGATTGGATTTGACTAGGACATGAAGGCAGAAATGTATCCTTGAGACACTTTATTGTTTCTTTTGTGTTAGAAAATACTGGGTGGGAAATGGGATGTATGTGGTGATGGTTAGCCTGCTCTAAAATCTGGTCTCCCAGATGGAAGTATTTGATGAAATAAAAACTGAGAAAAAACACATAGAGAGTTATCTTTAAGTAATTTAATTCTTATAAAAATGAGAGAAGTTCAGCAGTTGTGTACAAACCATAGTCCACAGATTATGGGGTAGAGGGAGGTATTTATCAAAAAGGTGCGTCACTTCAAGCAAAGTGGCACAATGGAAAAATACTAAGACAGAGTCACTTGTGCTGAGATGGTGAACATCTTCATATCATATGGATCACTGTCATAATAACCTTCTATTACATACCAAACCTTTATTTGTTTCTTTGGCTTCTGTGTGTCTCTGGATTTCCCTCCAGGTCTCACCAGGTTTGGGCTTTGGCTGCACTTAGATGTGAAGTGATGTCTGAGATAAATTATGTGAGTATGAATGAGTATCAGACTCACCAGAATGAAAACATTAACAACGTCATATTCATAAAACTGAAGTTCTGTGTGCGTGTCTCTGTGATAAACAAATACTTACCAAACACGTGCATTGACAGACACTGTACGTAGCCTACATACACACAAACGCTTGTACACGACTCGTGCAGATGCACACTGTGCCACACAAACAGTCGCACGCACACACACACATGTGTCAGCGATCTCACAGCATCTCTGGCTGGGTTACAGTGTCATCACAGTGTGTGAGCGCCACACTCTGTCACTTGGCCTCGCTGGCAAGCAGCCTATCAAAACGCAGCAGCCCACATCTCCTGGTGTGATGGAATTGAGCCTGTTCCTTTCTTCTTCTTTTTTTTTTTAACTTTACTTATTTTACTTCCAAAAGATCCAGCAGTTGTTCTGTTCAGGAATAGTCGTGTCAGGAGTTTTCTCATGCTAATATTCACAGACACCTTGATGTCTATTGACTCAGATGGATTAAAAGTCATTAAAACGTGTGGGCTTTTGTGTGTTGAGCTCTTTTTTTGGCAGGCGCGCATCAAAACAATGTAATAGGATTTCAGACAGTGAAATGCAAATTTAAAACCTCTCTTTGAAGTGGTAATTAGAACAGGTAAGTATAATGCATATTACCTGTACATAAACCTATAACAGTTATAAACACTCAGTCATGCTCTGTCAGTCAGTTAATACTTACTAGACAATATTAATGTATACAAGAAGTAGCAGTGGTTGTAGGTTCGATTCCAGTCTGTCTCCTCCAGCAGGTCGTTGTCTTCTCACCTACTGTAAGGCACTCTAGATAATAACATCAGCTGCTGTACCTAAAATGGAAAACACAGTTTTGTCTCCGATGATTTCATTAATTTCTAGGAGCAGGAGATTAAATTGAATTAACTTCCTGGACTCCAAAACAGGTACTGGTCTTACTGTAAGTGGTCCCTGAAGGTAACAATGCCATTAGTGGCTGATTCTGCTGGGACCAAATACTGTTTATCTTCATCCTGGCTCGGCCCGTCTGCAAGATAGAAATATTTAGGAGCACTGTCGTACTTGCCCTCGACTCTCGGCTTTGCTGAGTGACCAGTCAGAAAATCAGCGCTGTAGGTGAGTAGCCACTGAGGCAGCTGGAGACATGTCTATCAGATGAGACATTTGGTCTTCTATGCTATAAGCCAACAACGGGCACTGGAAGAGACAAAGGTAGGAATGTATCGAGGATGATTTACATCTGATGCCATGTCTTTTTATTCAAAATGTACCAAACCATTAAAACTGGAGAAAGAAACTAAATATATTAGGCATGCCTTGTACATTTCCTGCTGCTTTATCTGTAAAAGTAGTCGTTTGTGGCTATATACACTGATGCAACAACTACTGTTATGAGCCATGCACAGTTTGTAGTAGAAGTAGCACATGACATCTTTTTCTTTCTTTGATGGCACTGATTGAAATTTTCTGTTAGTTTAAAAAAAATGTGGCTACTGTATGCAGTACCATGAGTTCATCATTGTCACTTGCTTGTTAAATGCAGATGGTTGTACATTATAGCATATATGAGACAAAGGCTGGGAATGTGCAGGCACCATGTTGATAGTGATGGTCTTACCTTAAATGTTTCAGTTGTGTTTAGCTACAGGTGTAGCCTGCACTCTAAAGAACATATACTGTATATATAGGCACACATTCAGGTGCATTTATAGACACAGATTAACACACACAAATATAGAGGCATACATCCCCAAACGCTCAAGCACACTAATACACACACACACACACACACACACACACACACACACACACACACACTGCGTTCAGCAGTCATGCCTCTCTGTAGGATTCTCCTCTGGGTGCTGTGTCCAAGGTGAGTGCGCTGGCTGGCAGCTCCTGAGGAGTTGGTAGGAAGAGATAGCTGAGCGAAGCTATTAAAATACGGGCAGGAATTTCCCTTATCTCTCCCACCGAGGCAGCTCGCTCCGCTTTGTGCTATTATGGAGATAAAATGCACAGAGGCTTGGAATGAGGGAGGAAGGAGGGAGGACGAGGAGAGGTGGGCGAGGTTGGGGAGGGAAGGCGTAAGAACGTCAGATTTATGGAGCTAGGGAAGCTTAAGGTTATTAAATCGGAAGATTACTCGACTGCGAAATTGTTGAAGTTTTTACGAGAAGTTGAGGGATTTAGGCCGGTATTAAACAGCGAAGCATTAGGAGTCCGGCAATATACATTATTCACAATTTATTTTTTCACCCCTTTTCTTCCATTCTCTTCACCCTTTCCGTTTTTTCCTCCAGCCTCCTTCTTCTACCTCCTTTTATCAACCTCACAGACAATATCGAGCTCCTAAATTCTTATTCAGAGGAACATTTGCACCTCCTCCCCTCTCCCCCTCAGAGAGGAAAGGAAACGAGCAAGAGTCAAAGAGAAAGAAAGAGATACAGTGAGAGAAAGAAAATGCTCTGAATCAGAGGATAGACTTGTCATCCCGTTTCACTATTGACACCACTCATGTAAGCCCGTGCATTCTTCTATCAAGAGCATTCATCATTGTCAGCCTTTTAGAGAGTAGTCTGAGGAAGAAGTGAGTGAAAAGCAGCAGGAAGGGTGTCATGTTTGACATTAAGATTTGAACAGAGTAAGCTGAACTTTACTCACACGTTTACCAAGGCTAAGGAGACTCTAACACATAGTGCAACACAAAGCAAACAGCTTTCATATTGATGTTGGCATTAAGTCTTTGGGCCAGACGACTTAGACGTTTTTAACTATTTGTGCTTACTGTGAAGAGCAGAAAGGCTTCATTCTATCAGAAAAATCATTCAAATATTCATCTAAGACTGATAAAAGGGACACCTATTCTCACAAATACGGGTTTGCATCTACAGAGTAATACATCTTAATACGTCCAGCCGTCTTTGTTGTTTCCTGCTGACGCTCGCAAATGATAGTAGGGTCCTTGGGTTGCAAAAACCAAATCACTTTTTCTGAAGGGATCATCTGTATCTTTAGATGTGTTGAAAGATGAACTACAGAGTGAGATTGATTTTTTTCATAAATGGATGCACTGACTTCTGGATTAGGAATTTATTTGTGAGTCAATACTCCTGACAGTGTGTGTGCGTGTGTGTGTGTGTGTGTGTGTGTGCCTGCACGCTGATGTGTTTGGGAGGAACATTTCCCTTTGTCTTTTTTTTTCTGAGAAAAAGCATTTGTCTTTTTCACAGGGGCAGTTAGAGGTATAAGTTATAGATACATAAAGCATCACACAGCTCATCATAAATACAAGGTAAAGATACAGACACGAGAAATCTGCAAGAATCAACGGTGCACACTGCACAGAACAGCTAGCACATACTACGGATGGTAGTAAGTCATCCACACCAGCAGGTGGCAGAAATCTTTAGTCATCATCCAAAAGAGGAAAGATGTGTATTTGAATGTTAAGATAGATAAATGAGTTGAGCCTTTCAACATGGTTTATTTATTTACTCTCAGCCAATCAGAGGCTCCATTCAGACCTTGCATTAACATCGGCCCTGGACCATCTATTTGCATGTGGCCAGCTTAAAGCATCTATGTGAAACTACCCAAGATGCATTAAGGATGCATTTGAGTGATCTAATCTCTGTCCACATTTGGAGGTGGTGTGGACATGCAATGTGTCCTGGGTCACATTAAAGACCATCTATAACTGAAGACCGTATGTGACATTCAGTCTGCACAAGGAGCTCTGCGTAATTAAGTTACATATTTTAAAAACTCTCTGCAACTCTACTAATACACATAATGTCATAGCAAAACATGTGACAGAGATTTCACAGCTTGTTCCAAAATAGTTTCCCCGGGCATGGCGCACAAACAACAAACAGCCGTTTATGGTTCAAACACAGTGACAGTGATTCATTAGAGACATTAAATGTGTAAATATTATATGCGCTCAAAAAATCATCTGCGTTTATTTGCACCAAACTCAGATCCGATCTTGAGTGCTGGTAGGGGACGCACGTGGAGATGTATTTTAATGCCAGGCGTAAACACAGATACTTAAAGCTGGTCACTTTTGTTCGGATTGTGCAAGATAGATGCTAATGTAAGGTCTAAACATAGCCAGAGTAATTACTGACTTTTACTGATTCATTCAACTGCCAACTCAACACAATGAATCAGCTAAAAAGCTGCAAACATTGGTCTGACTAATGACATAACTAGGGTCACTGACACTCACCGATGGCCTGCCTGTCCCGCCACTAGCTTGATGTGTCATGACCTTACTGTATGTCACCCTATATGTACACACACTC
Source organism: Planiliza haematocheilus (assembly GCA_005024645.1). NCBI lineage: Eukaryota > Metazoa > Chordata > Actinopteri > Mugiliformes > Mugilidae > Planiliza > Planiliza haematocheilus. The sequence goes on from SRSE01000509.1 coordinate 3,896,133, forward strand.
AAGCCACAACCCTACAAGCTCTACTATCCACCCTCTGAGAGGACTTTAAATGGATCTGTCCCTTCGGATGTAAAACAACAGTCTTATACACATACAGTACATACAATCACACACACATATACACACACACAAATCTGCAGCCACAGTTCCTCCACGTTGTCTATCATTATGTGCTCGGCTTCAAATTACTGTGCCCCTCTCCCCGTTTCTCTGCCTCTGCTCGTCTAATTCAGGTCAGGCTTGTTGTCTCTCAGTAAATAGAAAAAATGGTTTTCTCGCAAAAGAACATCAGAAAAGGAAAAAGTGAATAAAACATTTCTCTCAAAACAAATTCTTTTGATAGCTTACACACATCCGCGTTCGCACACGCACTCACACATAAAACATTTTTTAAAGAGCATCCATCCCCTTGCAGTGTCTCTTCACATATCCCTGAGTTTCTTTCTAAGGAAATTACACAATTTCCATTTGAGGCAACAGAAATTCAATCCATTTTAAATGGAAGATGGTAGAGAGATTTTCTCAGCGATTAACTGAGGGCTTTGCACATTTGTGTGTCAGTGTGTGTTGTTGCTGATGCTGTTAGTTGGTAAACGTACGACTGGCCATGCTCTTTGAGGAGATTTCACAGACCTTTATACTTGTATTCTGCCACCTACTTTCTCATCCTCTTCTTCTCTTTACCTAATTTGCACAATTCCCTTACTTCCTTCATTGATTCTGGGAGAATTTACGCACCCCCAACTGTGATCTGAGTATGAGTATGTTTGAGTATGTTCACGGGGGTATGTCCGTATCCAAACTCTTCCATGGATGAAAAGGAGTGTGTCTGCACACACATTCTGCATTTTCTGAACCCCTTTACTTGTGTGCTGAGACTGATGACATTTTCACCAAATACTAGTGAGACGCCGGGCGCATAATACAGCCAAATATGACCAGCTACATCCTGTCACTTATAAAAGACTCCCCCACTGTTTGTTGACAGAAAGAGAGCCAGCCATGTCCCGCTTCACTAGATAATTCTCCTCTGTGGCATGGCAGAAAGAAACTTCATTAACCCCACTGCCACACAGCCAATCCTGAAGATGTGAATGTGTAATGTGGCTGAAAGCATCCTTTTAACGCTGTAAACACCAACTTACAAAACGTCAGGATGTATTACACACTTCAGCTAAATCGTCAAGAGCTGGTCTACCAGCTTGCGTTTCATGAGATGTGGATAATTCCAGAAATGATGTAATAAATATTCTATGAATGCAGATATGGAGTTTCAGCAACAATACAGTCACATTACACGGCCCCGTGAAGCACTTGCATATTTAATTCATGTAGTTTATGACACTTTGCACCAGCGCTGAAACGCTGCGTTAAGTGCTTCATTTGTTTGCCAGTTTAAATTTGTTTTTAAATCTATTTTAAATGTGCGTTAACTGACTTCTTCAGCCACCTGGGGGCAGCAGAAACAAACAGTGAACTGAAAGAACAACTTTTACATAAGTCGCTGTAGTAAACTTGTCAGCAAAGAGAGATTTTTTACACATCCAACAAAAACATAGTAGTGATTTCATTATTTGTAGATGTATTTAAACTGATCAGGCATAACATTATGAACATTGTGTATGTCTCCCTTGTGCCTCCAAAGCAGTAGTGACTGATCAGACAATGGACATGGGCTTAGGGTGTCCTGTGGTATGTGACAACATAAAGTTGTTAATGGGGGCCTATGGGTTGAGGGGAGGGGCCTCTGTGGATCAGGGTTGTTCCAGTGCATCCTACAGATACTAGATCAGTTTGAGATCTATTGAATTTGGAGGCCAGGTCAACACAGGTTTTTGTGTGTATGCCTGTGTCAGGCTGCAACCTCTCCCAGCAGAACACTGAACTATCACAACATGGTCAATGTTATTTACTTCTCCTGTTTTTATGTTGTGGCGGATCTTTATCTGCTGAATCCTGTGCTATGTTCACCAACTTGTACGTAAAGTGTGCATCTCGAGGATCTCGGTCTCATTCTTTGTGGCGCCACCTATGGCCAGAGGTGGTAACTGCATATGTGTTTCTGAAACTCATTTTACTCTAGATCCAAACAGTATCACCCATGAGACATCATCAGCCGAATGAATGAACAGACGGCATTTATCACTACCAAGTGCGAACCTCAGACTTGCATACTTAGAAGCTCAGAACTGACAAGTTTGATTCTAAAGTAAACACTCTGCAGGATGGAAGAACATAGGATGGTCATTCTGTAAACAGAACAGCTGCGTACTTGATTATGCCTGCGAAATGAATTCAAGCTCTAAGTCCACACACGTTACCTCCTGATGCATCCTCAATAAAATGAGTGAGCAAATGCATGCCTTGAATTGGAGCAGTACTTGGGCATCCAGTAGTGATGGTTCACAAGTCCACAAGAACAAGAAGACAAAGACACCTTAACTGCTGGGTGATGGGACATTTGTCACTAACTGTGCTGTGATTTCCTCATTTTGTTACTTAATTTAATAATAAATAGGGACTAGCTGGTAAATAGTACATGTAAATGTTGCCACACCCTCTACTTAATAAATTACTAGGCCAGATCCGAGCAACACTGCATGCTCGGCTTACCACAGAAAGAAATATTTGTTTGCTTCTTTGTTGATGGAAAAATACTGAATATAACACAACAGCTTTAATGAAATTTTATAGCATTACTGTATTCCAAAAAAATGTACTCAGCCCAGCACACTAATCTCCACAAACTTTGCCTTGGAGGAACAGTATATAAAGAATTGTAATTTTCACACAAAAATAGACTTGTACATACACAGGTCTTAATTTAGCAATTTAGCTCGTGGCTATAAGTGGCTAAATAAAGCCACAAGGGACAAACTCATCCTTTACAACGCCATCTTGCATTCATCCAGTCCTCCCACTCCCTGATGCCCACAAAGATGCCTCCTCCTGGGATACCTCTCCCGCTTTGCCTCGGGGCCGGAGCACATATAGAAGTGACGTAGAACGCCTGGATAGAAGAAGAACACAGTAAAAAGTCTGGTTCGTCTACGCATAAGTGTGCATTTCTCAGGTCATGTGAGCACTTTGTTAATTACAGAGAGTGATTTTTTTTTGGTAATTTAAAGTTAAATAATGACTCTTGGAGGACACACAGTCAAAAAGTGCCATCGGTGATGGCACCCAGCGTAAACCCTGAGCTGGGCAGCTGCCTGCATGCCGTTTATTTCCTCCAGTATCTGCCTCCAGCACACTCACGCGTACCGGCCAACAGGCTCCTTCTGTTCCTTTATCACGCACACTGATATTCACACATAGGAGTGCAAAGGGAGTAAATGAACACACACACACACACACGGACATAGATGCACATAGAGAAGATGAAAGGTGCAGCTACTGAGGGAAAAAATAAGAGCGAGAGAGAGACAGTGGAGATTGCAGCTTAACCTCTTGGCTCCACTGTAAAGCAGCACTCACTCTCAGGAGCCTTGCTGATAGCCATCTGTCTGGCAAGGAGAGACAGCTTCACCTTCCCAACACATCAGCACGCTCACAAACACTCAGCCCGCAAACACCAGGGCAGGCACTCGCGCACAACTAGCCGACGCTTACACACACAAGTAGGCAATGTGAAAAAGATATTTCTGAGCATGACTTTGGTGCTTTCATTTCTGTTATTTATCTAACAGAAATGAAAGCTTAGATACTTCTTTATCTGTAAAATGAATCCCGTGACCCTTAAAAATTCAAAGAGCATAGTGCCAAGCCTCAGCGTGAAGTCATTTTTCTTCATACATACATAGTTTGCTTTTAAGATATGCAGCATGTGCACCCATAGCAGTGATTACCATCTATTTAAAGTGAGTGGGGGACATTCATGGACAGAAAAATGAACTATAAGTTGGAAATCCTGAGCGGAATGCAAAACACTTCAGATTTTGACTATAAATCTGCAGCTTAGTCAATAGCTCCCTCTCAAGGTGATGGCTGAGCTAAAGAAAACCTTTGCAGTAGCCACATCCTCAGCCTCCTCCTCCCTCCTCTCCTCTCCACACTCACACTAAAACATAAATTCCTTGAAATCCTCCCACTTCTCAGCCTCTGCCTCAACTCCACAACCCTCACCCCGCTCCTCTCTGTCCTCTCCACCCCTCGATCCATCTCTGTCGTCCTGATCAATAATCAATCTGCAGGGGCCAAGGCCAGGTTCCCCGTGCCATCTGTCTCCATCGACAAACCTGGGTGAAAGAGAGAGAGGAGAGGGGGAGAAAGAGAGGGGAGAAGGAGGAGATAGAGTTCAATCTATCTCCATCTATCTCCATCTATCTCCATCCATGGTTAGGTCCACTCTGCTGGTATAGATCATAATTTGGAGAGGTGTAATTGCTGGTCAGAGACTGGGGGTGGACGCCTAAGGGGGGGAGGAGGAGAGGAGAAAAGTGGGTGTCAATAATGTTTCTAGAGTCCAGTCCTCCCCACTCTGCTGACCCAGTTTCCCTGTTTCTCTCTTCCTCGTTGTCTGCCTTCCTCTCACTTCTCCCGCTGTCTTCACTTTTCTCGGTTCAATTTACAAAGATCCACAGAGCACAACAACATAATTTATCACTCCTCTTCTTCTAGTACTCCAGCGTTGGTGTGTCTGTACCTGTTTGAGGTTGGCGTGCCTGAAGTCTGTTTTTCACTCTAATTTTGGAGAACCAGCACCAACGTTCGCCATCTACGCTCCGCTCGACCGCAGCGCTATCTCGACAAGAACACAATGACAAAATGCGCAAAATGTGAGTTATGTTCTTTTATATCACAGATCTGGGTTTTAGAAACATGAAAATGCACTTTCCACTGACGGTAGAACTGTGAAAGAAAGACCAAGAGAAGACCTTATACCTTGTACCGCCGCGCACACCCCCGACAGTCGGCTATTGCTAAGACCCAAAAATTGTGTACCTGTAATTTGCTACTTCTATGGTTCGTCCACAACCTCAGAATCAGAAAAATATTCAGATAAAAATATTGCAAAAAACTAGCAGTAGCAAATTACAGGTAAACAAGCCGACCATCATGGGTGCGCACGGCGCTCGGAGATGACATCATCCTGGTCAGAAGACATCATCCAGGGTCTGTAGATTGACCTACAGACCCTGGATGATGATAACAAGTAACTCCGGACTCAAAGAGGAATAGCACTAGCGTACGATAACGAAATATTGGTGAAATGAACGAGTTTCGCGGCAGATATTTCGTTATTTAGACGCTGCTTTTCGATGCCCCATTCACTCCCACTATATGGATATACGCTGATCTAATTATCTCCCTACGACTACAAATGACACAAAACTTATATGGGTGAGTAAACAATCGTATTTTATGCCAGAAATAAGGTCCTGGTTGTAAAAAACTGTAGTTCAGTAACTGACTGAAAAGCTGTACCATGCATTAAATTAATGACGAACTGTTGGATGGCAACTGAAATGAACTAAAGCACTATCTTCAGATCAAAATTTCTGTTTGCCTCATAAATTTGCTTATTCACAAATAACTATTGCATCATCATTCATGATATTCCATTAGCCTTAGCTGTATTCTGTGCCAGGGCTAGTTTAGAGTTTTTGCCTCAAGCAAACGAGGTCAGATATCTTCCACTGTACTGAAGCATAGTTCCAGTGTACCTGTCGCTCTATGTTCCAGAGCCCAGATGACTTTCCTGCGTTGTCGCAGTTCTACTTGCAGAAAGTGCATTTTCATGTTCCTAAAACCCACATCTCTGATATAAATGACCACAATCCCCTGGTGCAAGCTTGGAGGTTCAATCAGAGCTTACAGATCTGACACTGAGCAGGAGTTAAAAGTAATTCATGCTATCACTTCTTGGTCCCCTCTGAGCTGTACAAACACTTATTCTTTTGCCTGGTTGCTGTAACACTGCTGCTATCGCCCATCTTCAGTTAAAACACCAGTAAGAAAAGATGTGCTAATTCGAGGTGATATTTCCTCGTTATAATTTTACTCTTTCATGCTCTTAAAACACAGCGCTATTAAAGACTATTAAAGTGCACGCACATGTGCTTTACATCATTGTTATAGTCAAAATGCTAAATTTAGAGACTCTCTCCAAGAATTTTAATGTTCCTTCCATCTTCACGTGTTTGTTGTTGCCAAGTTTTTGTGGAGCGTGTCTGGGTCTCAGCAGCTCTTCGCACAATTTTTTCGACTGACTGACAGAAGTAGGTCTGTGTGGGGAAAAACAAAAAAATAGATGTTCCCTCTTTGGCTCTCTTCCTGGTGAGATCTCCTCCCCAACATCATCTTCCTCACAATCAGGTGCCTGTCTCACTCCTCTTCCTTTCCCCTTCTCACTTGTTCACACTATTCTCCACATTACTCCTTTTACGCCTTTCCTTCTCGCAGTGTTTTTCAGCCTCCCCGCGCCGAGTGAAAGTCATCAAATGAAGATTAAAGACGCTTCTGTTTTCACTGACAAGCACACGCGCGTAAACACTCCCTCGCAGAAACGGCAAGCGACGCACACACGCACGCACGTTTGCAGACACACGTGCATGCTCAAGTGTGCATCCAGAAATGTTCAAGCATGTGCACACCCATACACTCTCCCTCACCTCGCCCCTCGGGAAACCTTCCACAATTACGGCTAGAATGGGATTCATTCTCAGCCTTCAACAACTCATTAACTGCATATTGCAAATCGTACGTTTCAGCAGAAAGCATTGATGAGGAACAGTGAGAATTGGGGCTTTGGGAGAGCCTGGCATCACTTTAACGTGTGTTCAGAATGTATTAGCATATCACATATAGTACACTGTATGTATATTATATATGGGAAGGAAAGGCAAGTTGTTGTTGTTTTAAGTAGTGTATTGTAAAGCCTATGGGTCAAATATTCACAAAACTGAGTCTGCATGAAATCCCAGATGGAGAGCTGAACAATGTAGATAATCTGTGGAATACAACACAGCGTATTATAAACATAGCTCACCCATCACTTGTAATGTAAATGTGATCTACTCATCAGCTTCATACTGGGTAAACTGGGTTGTTACAATATTCTCAAAACCATCATTCCAATGGTGTTTGGCTTTGAAGACGACTCCGTAACCAGCACCAGAAAACCTAAATATATCTTTGGATGTGTTTCTCTCTGTGCATTTTGTTTGAGAAGTGTTGAGTTCCCTTATCAGTCTGTTAGGGGAGAGAAGTTTGCGGTTTAAGAGCAGAGCAGAGGTGCAGCTGTAGCGGGCTTCAGCTGATACGTGACCAGCTCATTAAAGTTTCATTGGCTCCGTGTGTCTCCTTTGGGTTATCATTCACGGACCAGGTACTCTCACTCACACAACCGGCCCTCTCATCTGTATGTGTGAGTGTGTTTGCACATCTGACAATTGGTTGAGCTGTAATGAAGATGTGTCTTGTCTTCAGTGGTTTTGTTCTCCCTCATATATGGACACTCATTAAGAATAAACTTTTTAAGTTCTAAAAATATATATATTTTGCAATTTTAAGGTTGCGGTGAGGCAAGTAATGTTGTGTGTTTGCAATACCGGTGTGGCTTTGGTGATTATTTCAAAGCAAAAACATGAAATCAACATGGAGGTTCCTCTAAAGGCCACTAGAGGCTGGATCCAAGAGCGAGTCAATCCCTTTAGACCTCCATGTTCATTCATTCATCTTCTGTGACCGCTTGTTCCTGTGAAAGGTCGAGGGGTCTGCTGGAGCCTATCCCAACCGTCATCGGGCGAGAGGCAGGGTACACCCTGCACAGGTTGCCAGTCTATAGCAGGGCTAACACAGAGACAGACAACCATTCACACTCACATGCACACCTACAGCCGGTTTAGAATCACCAGTTAAGCTAATGAGCATGTCTTTGGACACTGGGAGAAAGAGAGTACCCAGAGAGAACCGACGCAGACACAGGGAGAACATGCAATCTCCACACAGAAAGGCCCAGTCGGCCCATGGATTTGAATCCGGGACAGACCTCCATGTTAAATTACCTTCTCATAACAACTGATCTCCTGCAGAAATGTTAAGATTGAAAGTTATGCATTAATGAGGATGTGGCTGCTTTAAATGACAGGTGAGCTTCATCACCCACCTCTTTGCCCACTTTTTAGAATCACTGCCAAGATGGCGACGGCCAGAGCAACTCACTTTGAGCAGTAGATCAGTGACGTCACAGGACGGTTTATCTGTCTTTATAAAAGAGCAGTGGTTATTTTTAATAATGGACCAGCTACACTTCTTTACAGCCCTAATTCTAACCACCTTAACTAGTAATTTAAAATGTGTTGCTAGAGATGAAACATTTAACAGAAGTGGGTTAGGTCAGGGTAAGTTGCCAGGAAATTACTGTAAGTCGGTGTAAAAGGCCTCTGAAGTGATGGAAACACAAGCGCGTGTGTTTGTGTTTTAAGGTTGGGGAAAAGTTGGAAAAGTGCTCAACAAGAAAGACACGCTGAATCTCCTGTACAATTTTATGCACACACACTATGCACACACAGCAAAACATATGCGCACACAGTACGCAAACAGAAACCATAAACAACCCAGTGCACACACACACACACACACACACACACACACACCTACACACACAAACAAGAAAACACTGTTGCATTCCAGCGCACCTTATCTGCCCCAGCAGTGTTGACTGACACTCTCCACTTGAGGAGATTAAGTGCGCTCATGCTGTGTCGGCACAGTTTGACGTCCATTTATCCCCAAAACTCATATGAAGCGCCTCCGTGAGCTCCCTGCCAAACGTGTGCACACGCCACCAACCACATGCGAGCTCCCCAGTTTTCACTGTAAACACCTCGTGCTTTATTATCACTGCTGTCATTGGAGAAAATAAAAACCGGCAGCTGCAGTTTTATTATTTTCTGTGTTTACATGAGCATTTGTTTGCTGTAGAGATTTGGGAACACTGTGACCATGAAACTATGAGATAAAAGACCCTGTTGTACATTTTAAGAAAATGAGGATTCTCCTCTTGAAAGCATTTTTTTCTTGTGTGTGTTTCGCATCCAACATCAATTTTGTGCTGTTTAATTGCCACATAGAGAGAAGGAGCCCGTGGCATTTGTGGTTCCAACAGCAGCAGATTTAACCAACACACTATTAATACACACAGGCCATCTGGGTACTTGTAGGGTACAGATAACTCGCTGGCAACTGCCGATGGTCTCTCCCTGTGCCTGTAACCATTAGTATTTCACTTCTTTTTACCATTTTACCATCTAAAGAGCTAATGATGGGGCAGAGCATTCACCATCTAAGGTACTAGATCGGTTTAAATCACTCCTTTACTGCACAAATTAGTTGCCAGTTTGAACTGTAGTTCATTATCTGTCTGAATCTTGGTTCTTTTTATGTATTCTGAGAATACAAGCGGGGTCTGACCCAGGTGGGACTACCACCCATGCTCACTGTGGGCCAGTTGGTTTTCGGTAGTTTGACTACTTCCCAAGTCATTTGGGAATTTTCTCCACAGGGGTACACCATCACCTGGGTCCCACATTGTTAGGTAATCTTACGTTTCTGTTTGCAAAGTGTTGGTAAGTTAAAATACAGCTCAAAAACCCAGAGTTATTATTTCAGCTTCAAAGTAATCCACTGAGAGCTAGCTCTAGATCCACAGGTACAAATGAGGAGCAGATGATAGAGCAAATTTGCCAAAATGTAAAACAAATGTAACTAAATCTGTGGCTTAGGTTGTAATCTCACCTAAGTTCATATATCTTCCTAAGAGCTATTGTCTTGTTTTGTCTGAAGGGTTGCCCACGGTGTCCTAAAGGATCTGGCAAAGCAAGGCCATGGACTAGTTCAACATTAGAATACAGGTTAGTTTCTAGACACTCACCTGCACCGTGTGACTCCAAGAGTTCAAACTGCACATTTATAGTTGTTCATTTATTAATTCATTATCATTAAAAAGGAGAATATATATCTCAGATGTCTCTTGGTGCCTTGGAAGCAATGCAAATATTTACATTGAAGACATATAAGCATAGATTTGCTGGTACACTATATTACCAAAAGTATTTGCTCACCTGCCTTTACTCATTCTATGAACTGAAGTGCCATCCCATTCCTAACTCATAGAATTCAATATGATGTCGGTCCACCTTTTGCAGCTATTACAGCTTCAACTCTTCTGGGAAGACTGTCCACAAGGTTGAGGAGAGTGTTTATAGGAATTTTTGACCATTCTTCCAAAAGCGCATTGGTGAGGTCACACACTGATGTTGGTCGAGAAGGCCTGGCTCTCAGTCTCCGCTCTAATTCATCCCAAAGGTGTTCTATCGGGTTCAGGTCAGGACTCTGTGCAGGCCAGTCAAGTTCATCCACACCAGACTCTGTCATCCACGTCTTTATGGACCTTGCTTTGTGCACTGGTGCACAGTCATGTTGGAAGAGGAAGGGGCCCGCTCCAAACTGTTCCCACAAGGTTGGGAGCATGGAATTGTCCAAAATGTTTTGGTATCCTGAAGCATTCAATGTTCCTTTCACTGGAACTAAGGGGCCAAGCCCAGCTCCTGAAAAACAACCCCATACCATAATTCCTCCTCCACCAAATTTCACAGTTGGCACAATGCAATCTGAAATGTACCGTTCTCCTGGCAACCTCCAAACCCAGACTCGTCCATCAGATTGCCAGATGGAAAAGCGTGATTCATCACTCCAGAGAACGCGTCTCCACTGCTCTAGAGGCCAGTGGCGGCGTGCTTTACACCATTGCATCCGACGCCTTGCATTGCACTTGGTGATGTGTGGCTTGGCTGCAGCTGCTCGGCCATGGAAACCCATTCCGTGAAGCTCTCTGCGTACTGTACTTGGGCTAATCTGAAGGTCACATGAAGTTTGTAGCTCTGTAGCAATTGACTGTGCAGAAAGTCGGCGACCTCTTTGCACTATGCGCTTCAGCATCCGCTGACCCCTCTCCGTCACTTTACGTGGCCTACCACTTCGTGGCTGAGTTGCTGTTGTTCCCAAACGCTTCCATTTTGTTATAATAGAGCTGACAGTTGACTGTGGAATATTTAGGAGGAGGAAATTTCACGACTGGATTTGTTGCACAAGTGGCGTCCTATGACAGTTCCACGCTGGAATTCACTGAGCTCCTGAGAGCGGCCCATTCTTTCACAAATGTCTTGTTTCACAGTCTGCATGCCTGAGTGCTTGAATTTATACACCTGGGGCCAGGCCAAGTGATTAGAACACCTGATTCTGATCATTTGAATGGGTGAGCAAATACTTTTGGTAATATAGTGTATGACCTGAAGGTGCCTGTAATTTAGCGTTGATGCTGGCTAGTACCTCAAAGCAAGATTATATTAAATATAAATACCTTCAAAAGTAGTCATCATAATTGCAAACAAAACATCTGCCACCATTGCACATATATCATAGGGAGAAAGGACTCACTCTTAGTTGGACACACAGACAAAAGCAATGAACGACCATGGGAACACACGGCATGTCTCAAAATGGGGTCCTAATTTAGGTGACAGTTGCCCTGCCTAACTGTAAATGTCCAGCAGAGGTGCGTTCACCGTAGCCCACTTAAAAACAGCCAGACCATGGACAATAGCTGACCACTTTATTTAAGGGGAACCTGAACACAACAGGAGTCTCACTGCATTTTCCCATAGATCCCTAAAATATATTAAACCAACCAACTAAGCATGTGCTTGATGTAGCACCAATGAATGTGGCGTCAGTCTTTTCCTCTGTATCTATTAACAGCAAATGCAACCAGAGGCTTTTTATACAATATATACACACAAACAAATGGCTCTTACTTAGGAATATTATTCCTGCTCTGTCTCGATGACTCCTGCTGCTTTCATGTTTGTTAATCCTCTCAGAAAAGTGGGTGAGATCCTGAAAGCCTGTTGCTGACCAGGTACCATCCTCGCTGAACAACTCACCATGGGAGGCATAAAAGACAGCTGTTTGGTTTATAATAATATCCCGTGGCTGGTGTGCACCGAGGCATTTAATCTCCAGGTTTTTTACAAAAGGCAAACTTTTAAAGTGGTGCTGCAGAAGATAATCCACTTGGTTCATGGCGGTCACAGTTTCTCTTCCTTTCAGGAGGAATTTGAACTTTTAGAAATGACTGGCAAATGACTACAGGAGTGCTTCTGGCCAATCCAGCTGGACATTGTTGACACATCTGAAACATTCACCTTTGTTGCCCAAATGACTCAAATGACCGGTGGCTTCTTGATGAAAGGTTTAATTGAAAGGAAGGATGGGGTCAATATGAGAAGAGTGTGTCAGAGTGAAAGAAAAGGGTCTGACTGGTGCTACCAGGGCAAAGCAGTGAAGGCAGAATTTGAAGGACAAGTGGGAATAAGATTTCCGAATCAATACCATCCAAAGATATTTTGTTATTATTCATACAGAGGGGAGCCTGCATTCAATACTCCTCTCCTGACGGCTCAGGCTGAGGATCTCTCACTCAGTCACACACACTGAGACATTTTATTTGACACTAGGCAGCACCACAGTGCGCAATATTCCTCTGGGCAAAGCCAGTAACTTTTTTGTTGTTAAAATTTTTATTAGCGTATCAATTTTAACAGGACCTGTCCAGGGTGTACGCCGCCTTTCTCCTGATAACAGCTGGGATAGGCACCAGCAGACCCTACGACCTTTCACAGGACAAGTGGTTACAGAAGATGAATGAACGTATGAATGAATTTGAACAAATAAGACAAAGAAGATGATGCCTTACGACGAAACACAAACAGAACCGAGGCTTACCTTACACAGGCAAAATACACAAACATCTTTTCACGCATATTTCTTACTCATAGGCACAAGCAATAGGGCCAGAAAGTTCATGGCAAGTCGTGACTGGAATCACAATATGTCACACCTACACAGGAAACCCAGGTGCTGTCAGCCTTTATACGAGTCCAGAAGTGGTGCCAGTTGGTGATCCCATCTTCCATGTTCCCTTTTAATCTGTGTAGCATTGACTTATAAGATGCTGTCTCAACCTTTGCATCAACTCAGTCTTTCAGAGCCTAGCTTTTGTCAGTGCCATGCCAAGCACTTAGGACTCTGACAGGTTCAGCTTACTAGAGGACATTATCAGATACAATGGAGGAAAGTTCCCACCTCTGTTTTACGCTTCCAATAAAATATACAACATGTACAGTTTAAGCATAGCATGCTGAATATTGTCAAAGAAACTGTTGAAATAAAACTAATAAAACTCCGGCTTCCTCCTTCCGTCTAAAAACATGCTCGTTAGGGTAACTGGTGATTCTAAATTGGCCGTAGGTGTGCATGTGAATGTGAATGGTTGTCTGTCTCTCTGTGTTAGCCCTGTGATAGACTGTAGACCTGTCCAGGGCGTACTCCACCTCTTGGCCGATTACAACTGGGACAGGGTCCAGCATCCCCCACGATCTTTCACAGGACAAGCGGTTACAGAAGATGAACGAATGAATGACCTTAGTGTTATGACTCAGCTCACTATGGGTAAGGGGATGTAACATAAATGAACCAGATGTGAACCAGGTTTAGTTAAGTGATTATTGTTCAATGTACAATGATTCAAAAATAAAACAAAACACATAGAAGAGAAGTGGGCAATGAAAGAAATTAAAGGCAAGAAATTAAAATGAGAACAAAGTAAGAATTTCACAGAAGTTTATATACAATGAATTTCTCAAAAACAGACCAAAGTTGTTCATGTAAATTAATGAATTCATCCATTCATTTTCTGTAACCGCTTGTCCTCTGGAGGGTCACGTTATTCATGCAAATGCTCTTCGAAAACATATGTCAGTAGCTGACCTACGACAGAATTCTTCTCAGACCACCAATAATCCTAATCTTTATAACAAAACAAAGTATCTCAAAAGCTCTATACTAAAGAACTGGACTGGATGAGATGAAGGCAGATCAGTGAGGAACAAGGAAGCTGAAGTTGTGCAGTTGATACAGATTAAACACAGAGACAGACACAGAAATACTGCAGACCATAACACTGGTAACATTAAAAAACTTTGTATTTTATTATTATTAATAGACCTAAACTTTGAGCATGTAAGGAAATGGAATAACAACATGTGGATTAAGTTTTCCAGTGTTTCTTTTTCTTATGCAATAGTGGAACATATTAGGCGACTGTAAATACAAACAAGGCTTTTAGTTACTGTTATGGCAGGAAGTTGTGTTGCTTGAATGCGACAGTGCTGACGAGGCAGCAAATCCATAACAACAAATTAGTGCATACTAAAGCCCAACAACTCTTTATTTGTCATTTGGTTCATTCATTTATCTTTTCTTCTTTGAGTTTACTGAGCTGTAAGAGTCAAGACACTAAACTCAGTCCAGAGTGTGCACAGTTTTTGTTTAAGAGCTGGTTTGTTTTGCTGTTATCTATTTGTTATTCTGACAGTAAACCAAGCAGCGTCTCTGAAAATGAAAATGGGTTTTATGTATGGAGTAATAACTTAAATGGATTTCCTTCTCTCTCCCCCTCTGCGTCGCTCTGGGAGCCTGTGGCTATTTATCTGCCTGTGTCTAATTATTCATTAGTGAACACAGAAAAAGGAGCACAGAAAATATAGCTGTGCACTCACTGGAGCAGACCAGCGTTCCTCCACATGCTGATGCGCCTGCTTACTCTTTTCCATAATTCCATCAAAAAAAACAAAAAAAAAAAACTCTACATCAGATTTTCACACACTGGTGCCAATGAGCTAACGTCTGTAATCATTGTCAGTGTTGAAATGACTAAGAGAGCCATCAATCCACCGGTAAATATGACTAAATACGACAGCAAAATAGGATATTTGTGTGCCACTGTCTGCTGCTGTGAACATCATTTTAACTTTCCATGAGTGTAAGTCACTGAGCTAAAAAGACAAAAGTTCAATCTGCCTAATGAGGCTGCAACGACGCTGAACATGGAGCGAAATGAGTCCCAAAGCGGTCACAAATGCGTGTTCCATGAGCCACGTGTGAAACATGAGGTTGTTACAAATGTGTATTTTAATTCGCACAAAAACTATGAAGCAATATGTACATGTGCAAAATAATTTCACATAATAAATATTAATATTTTATTAACTTTTTTTTTTTTACAGCAACAACGAACACAAGTATTTTTAATAGGCTAGAGGCCAAGAATGGGAAGAGGACATTCAGTGTCCCCAGCTGCACTGTAGGTGTCCCGCAAGGTCTCACCAGTTGAACTCCAAGTGCTGCAGAGGATCTTGTCTTGTCAGGGAAAAGACTAGTGTCTGGCTCAGATGAAAGCTGATTGCTGTGCTGCTGGTGTGTTGTACAGATAGGCTTGTTGTGACACAATTCATACATTTTCCATGACCACTTGGCTGGACCCTATCCCATCTGTCATAGGTTGCCAGTCTATCACAGGGCTAACGTAGAGAGACAGACAACCGTTCACGTTTTCCTACAGCCAATTTCAAACCACGGCACTGGTGGTGTTCAAATTTCCACTGATCCCCCTTGTCAATGAGCCCTGAGCCATGTTCTGCACAAGTGTCTTTGTTTTTATCTTATGATAAATTAAGCCAGCAGTGCAGTACAATGCTAATCTCTTAACATTAGTACATTGGTTGATAAATCATCAGCAATCCAGTGCAGGATTTTTAATACTACATATATTTATAGACATAGTCGCATAAAAGACATCAAACTTGGTTTGGTATGTTTTTACTCAGTGTTTTGCACATAAGTGACCAGCAGATGGTGCTACGTGTGTGGTGTAGCAATCAGACAAACAAAATCCAAGCCAGAGCCTAAAGTTTACAGAAACACATATGAACTAATAAACTTTCTGTCCATCAGCTTTTTGTCTAAATGACAGGCAACAAGAAAATAGAGTAAATAACTGATCATTAAGTAAAGTATTTGCCTTTAATAGAAGACAGTTTAGACTCCTAATTCAGACTGTATTTAATGATATAAACCTTTCAGAAATATCACATTGACGCATGTACGTGAGTTTCCAAGTGTTAGCCATACGTTGAGCCTTGCAGAGCCCCGTCTTAATATTTATAGCAGTACTGCAGACGCTATTTGTTAGACAACATTGCCATCTAGTGGTGCTGCGTGTGCCATGCAAGAGGCAGTGCTGCTGTTCAATACAGTGACGGTGGAATATCCTGCTGAATTTCTACAGACTGCTCACGGTTTTACTAGTTAAGGATGTTCTAAACAAATCGACAAACAAACATTATATATTAAGTTTACATTCTGTTTCATTGTTAACCGCTGCCTTTTTCGGCCTAAAAGTACGTCCATCCCTTGCATCCCTATGCTGCTTGTTGTCTCAGCAGAGGACAAAAGAGAGGTGAGATTACATTAGTGGAATCATTTGTAAAGACATGCACTTTGTTTAACGTGTATCTGCTTACGTTTGTACCTCTGCAGTCATGTGCTTCATATTCTACTGTTGTTAACCTGACTGAGTGTTCAACCAATCACTTTATTCAGACACGGCTCCTTCTCGCTCTGCAATCAGCGTTAAACTACTGCTACTGACATATGATGACCTGTAGGTGGCGCCATTGTTCTTTGTAAATTTCTCAGCTTTTCAGTGGCGGCAGTAAAAAGCCCTTAAGTGGGTAGAGATAATGATGGCAAAAGCGCAACCCAGTGGGTCACCTGTCTACCACTTAAACGATGGGACTTCATAAAAAATATATATATTTAATATTATGTCGTTATTTTTAAAGTGTCTTATATAAGGATTTAGATGTTCCCTTTAAAAGATTTTGTTCTATATTTGTCAAACCCTCTCAAGGTATACACATATATATACATTACAATAAAATGAAATATACAATTAATCCACCCTTCTAGTTCGTCATAATGATAAGGAACTTGAACACTGAATTCCCCACGAAATAAGTATCCATTATCTATCTATCTGAACATTACACTCTTCATTTTTTTCTTCTTGAAGTTATGGCATTATATATTAGTACGCTAGTTTATCTGAACGATTAGTTTACCTAATAATCAGGTCAAACGAAGACTAAATATAGGTGCAAACCTTAGGACGTCCATCTCATGAGTACGCTGAAATATTTTACTACTTAAAAATAATTAACAGCTGCTCTTTTGCACCGGTACTGACTGTATTATCTGTACTACAAAGTGAGCAACATCATGCATTAAGATAAAGAAGAAACTACACTGACCCTTTGTCTAGCTGAAAAAAAAATATATATATATAAAAATAAATAAATCTTATGAACTTCATTACAGAGCCCAGTCCCAGTGGATGGTTCATTATTAAAGCTTCCAGAGCTAAGTTACGCACGTTTATTAAATGTGCGTAATATTCACCGTTCATTATTTAATTCTCTATTTAACTAAATGTATCTATCTATATATGTTTGTTTATTTTACCCCTTTTATCTTGACCATTTTTGACTTCTTGGCTATTTATACTCCCTGCCAGTTAACACCTGTCATCAGCAGGTGATAGTGTTTTCTGTTTCCTTCAGAAAATGTCCAAATACGTTTTTAGCCGTTCATAAGTCTGAAATATGTCATATACATGGGAGGTTACCCGCTGGTGGGCTACATCAAGATGATTGCAGAACGCTTTCTAGGATTTGATGCGTCTTTTCACGAACTAAAAGGTTTTACGCACGGATCATACTCTGATATCAGACACAACATTCATAAAAAAAAAAAAAAAATGGGAGTTTCACTCTTTTTTAAAATAACATTTATTTCCAGCATATTCATATACATTGTGACAGCACAGCTTGTAACATTTGAAGAGGAACTGACTTGGTCCAGCACTTTGTCACAAAATTGAACTTACTAACGCATAAATGAAAAGTCAAATATAGCAACAGTGTCTCATAATACCAAACGCAATATATAATACAAGCAGTTGGGGGGGAAAAAAAACTAACAGAAAGAGGTAAGGGGGACAAAAAATAAAATAAAATCAATACACATCATTAGTTGAACTTTTACAGCAGGAAATGGGGTTAACATCCGAAAGCTACATGTTTTAATAACTTAATTTCGCTCCGTTTAATATGTGTGTGAGGAAAATGCATATTTAAAAATGTTCAGTTTCACCAACCAGCTGTAAATTTTGATGGCTTTAAAAGTGGCATATCAACTATTTGGATAAATAATTTCTTCGGACAGATTTTAAATAAAAATCTGCAATAAAATCAGGCATGTGTTTTTAGCCTGTTGTCTGTGTTTAACTTCACTTTCTCATCATGATTTATTTTGGAATCTATAAATAAATGTTCAGGTTTACGATATTTTATTGAAGGTATATTAAGGTTCATTGTCGGGGGATGTCATCCAAACGTGTGTAGTCTAACATATAAAATATTTTTTTGAAAATTACACATAAGTGAGTTTAGTATTTCCCCCTCTCAGACCATTTGACTACAAGCCAGATAATCCTATTATGTACAGTAGCCTGTAGCCAAAACACGTCACAGATTTTCAACACTTGTGGCTACAAATACAATGGAATGTGTCTTTATGATCAGTCAGCCAGCCTCACTGTTTGTCCGGCGTGTTGTTGACCAAAGGCCCGTACAGGCCGCTGGCATAGCTTTGCTCCTTGTGTAACATTGTCCTGTCCCTTATCAGGTCGCTAAATGCATAGTCCATCGGGGGTCTGAAGCCCAGAGTGGGCATCAGACCGGTGGTGGAGTAGGGCGTCATGAAAGCCAGTCCCCGGCTGTGCGCAGAGTAGGCGAGCCGCAGCGGGTTCAATCCCAGGTGGGTGCCCAGAGGATAGGTGCTGGGGTCTGCGCCAAAGTGGGGAGCGTTTGGCTGCAGAGGAGAAAACGCAGAGCGGTTACTCAGCGTCATGGCTCCAGGGATCATGGGCCTTGATGGAGCGGTTGTTGTTGCGGAGGCCGGGGAAGGCTGCTGCGCATTTTGGAGCATCCTCTCCGCCGTCCACGTCTCATCCGACCCGGCCTTGCTGGGGCCATGTGCGCCACTGTTGTTGAGGATCTGTTCGATGGCCTGCACCACATCTTTACCGCAGCCCTGCAGGACGAGCTCCAGGACGCTCCGCTTGTGGCTGGGAAACACACGGGTCAGGATGTCGATGGCATTCATGTGCCGGGAGGCCGCAGACGAAGGGGAGGGCTCCTGATCGTCTTTGTCGGTCTCAGAGCCGGAATCTGAGCCAAGCGAGCTGATGGAGCCAGGTGTTTCCTCGCCGTCTTTCAAAGGCTTGGAAACAGGCGAGCTGATGAAAGACTCACTGTCTCCGTTCTCTGAACCGGAGCCTCCGTGCCGGCCGTCTGGGGATGAGATGCCGGGGGCCGAGTCACTCTCTGAACACGCCGGTTTCCCCACAGACTGCTGAGGGGCGGCTGAATCGGGGAGCTGGCTCTTTTGGAACAGCTCGTACTTCTGGATACTTGATTCTGCTGACACAACCACAGCATGACAGTGAATATAGATGTTACACCAAGGCCACACAGAGACATTTAAAGGGCAGCTTCAAACGCGTGTCACCCTCTGTAACAACTTTCACTTTCACATAAAACCATCATTACAAACTGTGTCACTTAGTCTGAAAGTTTAACCCTGAAAGTAATATGGCCGGTCTGGATCAAATTATTAAAATAGTCCATTCAGCATAACTCCTAACAGTTACATAAAACATGTTAGACCAGTCGACCTGGTTAATAGGTCTGAATTTAAGGTGAGTTAAAGCCTTAAGATTTTTATACAACAGACAACATGTTACATTTTAATGAGTAGATGCTCCGCTTACTTGAGCTGCTCTCGCTGCTGACGGAACCAAACACCTCGTAGTTTGGACGCGGTGGGATGATGCCGTTGGCGGCGGCCAGAGCGAGCCCCTCCGCCGTCCCGTACAGCAGCTGCAGCTCTCGGGCTTCGTTCTCCTCCTGCGCCTGCTGCCGCCGGAGCGCCACCTGCGCCGCCATCACCCGCTGCCTCTCTGCGATCAAGGTGCACTTGGCGCACATACAGTCCTTCCAGCGGCAGTAGCGCTTGTGGCCCTTGAGAGCGGAGACCACGCCGTGGTTCCTGCAGCGGGCACACTTCGGAGTGCGCGGGTACTTGTCCGCGGCCCGCAGGAGGAGCGGAGGGCCGCGCAGCAGGCTGCTGGCCATGGACACCGGAATGGAGGCAGCTGCGGCCGCTGCCGCCGTTCCTGGGTGGACTTGGGAGGCAGAGGAGACTGTCGGGTGCTCCGGTCTCAGATCCATGCCCGCGTTCCTCACTGGTGAAACTAAACTCTGAACAAGAAAACGACGAAATAAGAACGATCTATTTTAGTAATACTAACGTTGAGCTTATCACATCAGCTCCGCGGTCCTCGGCATATCTGGCAACAGGTGAAGTCAATGATTTCTACTGACAGACAAAAATGATCGAAACTTTGAAGGAAACTGTCCAAGTGCTCGGGAAAGCAAAAAGACGCCTAGAAACAATCGACTTTAAGTCCGAAGAGAGGAGCCGAGAGGAGCGATCATTCCTCCCCGACATAGAAGTTTAAACTGTCCAGGAGGAGCTGAGGTTGTTACTCGCCGCAGCCTGAGACACTAACTTCCTCCAGAGATTGTCAGTGGATACAGATCCCTCTCTCCTCTCTCTATTGTTGCTCCTACGTTTTCATTAGACAAATTTGACAACAATGTGGCGTCTGTCATTGGCCAAAGGGGGAAGGAGCAATCTGATTGGCCTGCCTCTTTTTTCAACTGTGTCCACCTGAGTTCTTTTTCCAAATATCAAGTGTTAAGAATCTGAAGGGAGTTCCGGAAAAGCTCGAATCGATCCTGTGTATTTCCCAAAAAAGATTTTTCTTTTTTTTGTTGATAGCTTTAAAACAATAGCCCGAGTCGTCCAGTTTGGTAAGGCAGCTTTATCACAGCACGTTGTCAAACAGGGCCCTAAACTTTTAAATAACAGCCCTAATATGAAGGCAACTTCTCATCCCTTCTAAGGACTATATGAATATTTCTTAAAGAAATGTTCCGTAGATTTGGAGACATGGTAATTAGGATATGTGACCGTACAGATGATTTAAAAAAATGAAATCTATTGTTATTCCCCAAATTAAAGACGATGCCTGCAGGCTGAAAGTTCATCTGTGAGGTAAGTATCGTTTATTTTATTGCTCAAAAAAAACAACAACAAAAAAAAAATGTTAGGAAAAATATATTTATCTGCTGCAAGTTCTTGATTGCAGGAAGTGAAGCTGTCGACAGTGGTAAAGGGCTCATTCACGGTTCATTTAGCACGCAGAAAAACAATCGAGGTGTTTAAAGCACGTTAACATTTATCTACGTTAAGGAAAGGCTCTGACTCTACAACTTTATTTTTTAATCTGCATGTTAGAAGACAGAAGAAAATTATTTATAGCGTTATATTTTCTGTGTTCAGTCATGGATTAAATGCGCATGTCAGACCAGTTTTTCCGTCTCTATAGGTTATTTAATTTTTTTTCTCATATTTTCCACACTATTTGAAACAGTAACGTAAATATGACTCAAAGGAAAATTATTACTATTATCGATCAGTCGCTGCGTTTTTTATCTGTCCTGTTCCACGTGTTTTAAAGAAACAATGCCGCGTGTTATTTTTCTCTGCTTCGATTTTGTGCACAGTGACACACACATGGTTGTTAAATGAATCATAGCAATTACAAACACTCGAATCTATGTATATGTTTAATTGTCGCTGTTGAGAGTTAGAAATAAGCTGCTGACTGATCGAAATGCCTGTTATTACGAGGAGTTTGTATATTTTTTTTAAAGTTGTGACGATAAATGAACATTTATCATTATTTACTCTTATTATTATTTACAACTCGTTTTTATTACCTTAACGTATACGGTTTTTTCTACACTCAGTGGAAATAATAATAATTATATCAATAATAATAAAATTGTGTTGTACGCATTAATCGGCCAACTATTTATTAAGTTTAATTCCGTGTATAAGCTTCATGTAAGAGTGAAGAAAGACGAAGAGGTTGCTGTTCAGTTTCTGATCTTCCTACTTTATTCTTTTACTTTATTTCTGTGAAACAGAAACATATGTTCCACTCTTTTCAGTAACCTCTATAAAATACTTATCTGGCTGCATGTGTGCTGTCCTCTCATTACCTTCCCTAAAGTGACAAACGATAACGCCGCAGTGCTTCCAGAAATTTAAGAAGTCCTTGACGCGCACAGCTCCAAAAGGGCAACGAGCGCAAACCACCTGCTTCCTCACCTGTTCACTCAGGAGCTATAATTCATATAGCTACTGGAATCTAGATGTTTTTTTGTTGTTGTTTTTTTTAAAGTTATAGATGATTTTCTTTTCTTTTCTTTTTTTTGTCAGCACCTTAGGGAATGACAACAGTCTTGGTGATCAACAACAACAATTTGGGAGCTGAAAGAAATGGCTGCTTGGTGTGCAGCAGTGTGCAGCCCTGCCTCTCTCCCCTCCCAGGCTCATTGTTTACTTTCTCAATCACTGTGAGCAAATGCCATCTGTTTCCCTCGCCGCTGTCATCTGCACCTTAATTACCTAGCCAACAGGCTAATAGAGACGATATTAAAACTACATCTTTTTGACATTCAAAGTAATTATCTGCAAGGGCGGCGATCTCGCTCGGATGAAAATTGCCCGTCGTGCGCTGCGTGCGTGGGAT
Organism: Planiliza haematocheilus; assembly: GCA_005024645.1. Lineage (NCBI taxonomy): Eukaryota > Metazoa > Chordata > Actinopteri > Mugiliformes > Mugilidae > Planiliza > Planiliza haematocheilus. The sequence continues at coordinate 3,918,826 of SRSE01000509.1, forward strand.
AGTTGCAAACAGCAGAGACGGCCTGGCGCTCACTGGGGAGATTATATCCTATGATTTCACACCAGGAAGAATGATTTGAAAATAAATCAGCCTTCTCATCTGTGTGAGTGTGTTGCTGAGACAAAGCAAAAGGAGAAGTTTCTTGTCAGCTTTTCTCATTACCCACAAGTCCCACTGTTGATAACTGTAGAATTCAAGTAACAACGACTTGGACTTGACTAATGTTTATTGAGTTATATTTATAAATAGAGGGCTTATATGGCTTCTGTGTTGTTTAATAGTTTCACAATTTAATTAATTCGGAATGTTGTCCACTTAAATTGACAAAATTGTAAACTGACATCCATTTGGTTCACTCTCCGAAAAGTATTTATCGTTTTTGGCTCAACCGAGACCAACGGAAAGTTCATTTTCGAAAAATATGCATTATGATAGGGATTAAGTTCACTATTATTCCTCCCGGGCCAATTAAAAATGCCCCCCGCGCAATTAAAAGTGACTGTGAGCACTTAGAAAAATCCAACATTCTTTTAACCACTTCATTAGGCCTATGCATCAAAAAAACTATGCGATGCTTTCATTTCTTTCAGGAAGGCTACAGACGAGTGGGTTTTTAACACCCTTTTAAGATCACAACAAAGGCCATGCTTGACCCAACATATGTAGCAGCATGTTTCCGCTGCCCCTGCACCCCGGCGCGGCTTTCTAGCGGCCTCTCCCACTGCCGCTGCCCCGCCTGCAGCCCGGCTGGGCCCGGATCCCCTCCCGCGCTCTCCCGCTGCAGCAGCCGGCTCTGTCACACAGAGGCAGAGGTTAGAGTAGCAGTTAGACAAGGGGCCGCGGAGAAAAGAATCGCACGGGGTTTTTCACAGAAGTATTTACACGCTTGACGGGCACACCGAGTAGGCCCGGGCTTACGGACAAGAGGCTGTTAACCTGCCACTTCACACCAGCTCCAATGCGCCGGAGAAATGGATCAGGCTAAATGCATTCCTTTAAAGGCAGAGTCAAGGGAGAAGTGAGGGCTGGGGACACGCAGGACGCGTTGTTTAGCAGGTTTGGACCCTGCACTTTACGCACATATGCAACAAGCAAATGCATAATATTGGGAGTACTGTATATTTTTTTTTCCTGATGAAAAAAATCTGATAACATGAGGCGGTAATTACCTCATGGAGGGGATATCATTTTCCAAGAATGAAATAGCCTACCTTCTGCAATAAGTTATTTACATGACACTTAGGCTAAAAAGCAGCAAGAGACTACAATTACAAAAACAGGGATTTAGAAATAAATCTAATAATTAAGTCACATATATTTTAGTTCAAATTCAGCTGATTTTAGACTGTTTTTATAATAATCAGTCATATAAAAAGAGCCAAGAAACAAACGCTTAAATTCAATTAGTGAGTAAAAAATTATAATTTTATCTTTTGAAAAATAAATGATAAACTGTGACTGCTCTACATGCATCCCTGCAACAGCCAGCCTCGCAAAAGTCAAACATTTAGGCTTCATTTCCGCAGGTTTGGCTGGCTGGATGAGGCCATGTGCTGAAGAGGCACTTGAGCTGAAGAGGCAGGCAGAGGTCTCTCAAGCATCACTCTTCACCCGCTAGAATAACACTTATTTGTAAATGGGGGATAACCCTGCCATGGCGTATGAATATTTCAAAGATTTGAAGGGTCCCTCATTGCCAAAGCTGTTGGCCAGCACTCAGACAATCTCTCCCTCTATCGCTCTCTCTCTCTCTCTTTTTTTTTTTCTCTCCGTGACGCGCGCACACACACACACACTCACGCACACAAAATACGTTTTTGGGCCCTCGAGGCAGGTTGGCAGGGATTATCTTTGTTTAATGAATGGGCTACAAGTATTCATCAACACGGCGAGATTATTGGGCTCCCTCGCTCTCCATTCTGCGCGGCCTATAGTGGCGTGTAACTCCTGCGTGAGCGCGTTGGTGTGTGCGTGCGCGAGAAAAGGGACAAGAGACAGACCTAGTACACACTGCAGCCAATTAAAATGCACTCTCCCCTGCTCTATCCCTCCACATCTGCCTCCTTTTCTCCACCAACGAACGGCGCAGAAAAGAAGGAAGCTCATGAATAGGCGCTCATTGAGATCACAGATGGAGTATGGCTTTCTTTTTGCTAGAAATTTGAGAAACACCATTATCCCCAATCAAAACTCAATGTGTTCGCCTACAATGGTGCCGGCTTTGAGCTCCGCCGCTTCAATTGGCCTTGTTTTTGAAACTTGAAGTGTTCAGCACAAAGACTTGGCCCTCCTAGATGTCACCACCGCTTCGCCTCAGAGTGAGTGTGTGTGTCTATGCGCGCCCAGAAAGAGAGGAGGAAAGAAAAAAAAAAAAAAAAACACAATTAATATGAAGCTGTAATTACTCCCCTCCACGCCACTGCACCCATTCAGGACCCCACTGGCTCATTTATTGCTTTATCCCATGCGGTTGATAATCCGAATACCACAGGTTTTTATAAGGCCTCTGTGGTGTTTTAAGGAGAGATCTGGAAATATAAGAGTGAGGAACATTATAAATAATCTGAGCGACAGGACGACAGAGACTGAGGGACGCACTGATGAGTCTTTTACATTCAGTAAGAAATCAGGAGCCATTTAAACTCTCATGCGCTTTAGAGTAATCAATAAGTTCGTATTTATATTTAGTATAATCTTCACATTGACGTGGATATTTTAACGCAGAATAAATCCAACCTTGCGATAAAAAGCACTTCATCAAAATGCGTACGCCCTTATTAAAATAATAACGTATTTCAAATTAAGACAATATTTACAAAATACGTAGCTATTGGCCATTTAGTCGTGAAAAATAAAATAGAACAATGTTGTTTAAAAAGTCAATTAGTCATTAGTGTCACCTTATTTTGGCCTGTTGTACGGCCACATTACCTTATAAACAAATTTAAAGAACGTTTTACATATGATTAGCTTGTTTTTATTACTATTATTTTTCATCTCAAACTTTAAAATGTTTTACCGTTTAGGCAACAGCTGGAGCCACATTCAAACGAAACCAGGGGCCCATGTGTGCTGTGCTGAGAAGCTGAGAGGGCCCCCTGGTACAGTCAGTAACACCTGCAATGGTAAAAATATACATATATTTTTTAAAAATGTAGTCAAATTAAAAAAAATATTTTGTATTTTGGAATCAATTCCAGGTCCAAACAAAACAATGAGTTAACTGCACTGAGTGTAAACAGTATTCACCACATTACACTTTCTAAGAAATATTTGCTTTACAACCACATGACTGTGATGACTTTAAAATGAACCATGTAATTATTGCAGCATTCTCCCTTGCAGCGTGATCATTATAAATAAAACATATTATTTTATATTTTGGGTAAATAAACTAAAGGACTGGAAAATCTGCAAATCTGAGTTTCTACATGTCAGTTTGTATCAACTCTTTAAACATAAACTAAACAACAAACCTGTATATGTTAAGTAGAGTAATAAAAATAGATTAGGCCATGATTGCTGCAGATATATATGTATTTATATATACAAATGTTACGATATGTGTGGGGGCACATTCCTCCTATGATCTTGACAAAAGAAAAAGAAAAGCAGACACCAGCGTGTGGCAGTTGACTGGCGAGCTGGTGAATAAAATCGTCTCTTATTCAGAGAAGTTAACCCAATAAAATGTGGGTAATCTCTGTTGACCCTGTGTAGCTCATGTCAGGCAGGACGAGGTCCTGACATGTGGCCGCTCTAATTTTGAGGGGTATATATAAATGAGAATGAAATGCATCAAATAACAACAACACAAATCAATTTATGTATTTGCCTATTTGCAGAAGATTGTTTTTGTTTTTTGTTAATTGCTTGATTATATTGTATATTATCTCAATTTTACCAAATTCCGACAGATTAAAAGGAATTTAATTTGACATAAGAAAAAACAGCTCTCTTGAAAAAGGATTTGGGCCTTTAGACATTTTAGTTTTTTTTTGTTTTTTTTACAAATGAAGTCTCCTTTCTAAGCCATTTAACTTTTAATCAGATTAGTTACATGCAAAATGTGTTTTATTTTATCAAGATAAAAACCCAGAGTCTTTACATGTCTGTTGTGCGATTAACAAACAGATCTGTGAAGCGAGGGAGACAGAGAGGGAGAGATGACCCTCCTTTTGTGCCCACCCAACAGTTTAAGCTGCATAGATTCTGTTTCTTTGGGAAGGGACTGCGTCTCTGAGAAAGTAAACTTGGGGTGACCTTGCAGGTTAGGCCAGTCTGGGGATACGGGTGAAGATCCTGCGTTTCAAGGAGCCGCCGTGCTCTGAGATCTCAGTGGGACCCACTTCAAAAGGAAGGAGGAGAGATCACTTGTGTCAGGAATTTTGTTCCCTCGCCAGTGGGCTGCATTCTTGACCCTGGCGGGGCTGGTTAAACATCATGGGCGCTTTCCTCTTTTGTCGTCAGAGAATCAAGGCAGCAACCTGATGTTGCCATCGCTGAATCTGCGGCCGGGGGAAGCAGGCAGAGTAAGCTCATTACCACACGGACAACTTTCTTGTACCCCGCCACCCTCCACCCCACCCTGGTGTTGGACTTAAGAGATGCTGCTTGGACAGGCAGTGATTAAGACATCCAAAGCTTGACTATGAAATAAAATATGGAAACAAAAGCACTTGATATTACACCAACGTGCTGATCTCCAGCAGAAAACATGATTCATTTGATGCAAATATATATATATATATTTAATGAAGTCTATAAAATGTTTTAGTTCCAACGTGTGTCTTTATGTTCTTGTCACACCTGACTACAACTACATACAACTGATATGTGTTTCTTTCACATGACAACCAGCCAGAAGTATAGGGCACCTTTAATATTTTTTGCTTGGAAGCAGTACCGACACCGGTTGCTGTTCTACGATGTCTAAACAATGTGGTGATGGTCATTTCTGAGAGGATTTTAAAGGATGTTTCATGTATTCCAGTCTCTTAAAAAGGGGAAATAAGAAGAGTCTTCAGGTAAAGTGAAATAAGTTCTACTCATAAAAACGAGAAAGGGTCAAAGCCGGGCCCTAGAGGCTTCCGTCAGTTAAATAACTACATTTTTTATTTTGATATAATCTATCTGTTGAATTACAAAAGTCTAATTTATCTCACTGATGGAGCCTGTTGCACCACTGTCAGCCTTCTCTCCCTCACACAGTTAAAAACCTGCTGACTTTTTCCCAGTAGAACAGAAATAACTAGTGACAAGTTCGGTCAGGTACGAGAGAGGAATATCATTATGTCTCACTGGCATTTCCGACTGCATCACCATCATCAGCTGTGAAAAGTACAAATGAACATGCTCGTGCACATTAAATTCAAAATGCCGCACGATAGAAACTGTAATCTCACAGTTGAGAGGAGCTGCGCTATGCGTACGGTTGCCTGAGGTATACACCTTCTGACAGACGAGCAGAGATGCACCTGCCAGTCTCTTTCGTAAACACACGGAGCTCCTCACCGTGTCCTGACCTCACCCTCGCTCCAGGCTGCACATGTCTGTACAGACACAGACACACGACTATGCAGCAAACTCAAATATCTATGTACACCATAAATCTAAGTAATACAAATGTCATCCATAGACATTTAACTTTTGCCCTTAGAGCTTCATCTTCTTCAAAGTTTAGCCTGAACTAAACTGAGCTCCGACTCCCACTGGACACTTTCAAGGCCTTTTCAAAGTCTTGTTTGGTAGAAGAAGCTGCTGTGCTTTAGGGGTAAGATAAGGTAGTCAGTTTTTAACATTCACCAAAGACCTCATGGTCTAGTCACTTTTAAATATTAAGAGCTCGACTGTAACACAAATTGTATCACAGGGTTTTCTTCTGAACGGAGCAGTCAATTGGGATAGAGCCAGGTTTGGCGTTGGCCAATCATATGAAGCTTATAATACATGTAATGATCAGTACAAACCTCAAAGTTAATCAGGAATGAATTTACTGTTTGTAAATGTTTTCACTGTCAGCCTGGGGTTATCATAGTTCCTGCTGATGAACTAATATTACTTATTCGTATCAGTCTTACCTTCTATGTAACGCTTCTAAAGCCAAACATCTTCTCTTCCACAGCCAGTAGTGTCAGTGCCTCATATGAATCCCGAAGCGAGGGCTCTGAAAATGCAGCAGTTTGCCATAATACACATAATGCACAAACAAAATGATCTGAATGAACATCTTCTGTGTCGTGTCTTTGCTTGGAGTTTTGGAAGCAAATCTAACACATGTGATGGAGAATGAATTTCTTCACTCACCTCTAGTGATAATAAAGGTAACATCTTTCTTTTAATTAGGGCTGTTGCATAACATGCATTTGCTGGGTCTTCTTTCACAATTCAAGTTGAGAATTATTGACTAAAATGTGACTGCTTCTAACAGAGAGAGACAAGATGATTTGTCCTGTGCCGCTTCTCTCTCTCTCTTTCTCTTTCTCCGTCTCTCAAGCCTTCGGCAGTATCTCCTGTCTGGTCAAACCCAGGGAAGTGTGGCTGGCTGAGCACATAAGGTCGACTCATTCCTTGCGTGAGAAACAAGACAAGTCAGAGGGAAACTGACAAACACACACGCTTGCAGGATGCACTCAAAGTGTGTAACGCAGCACACGTTTCTCAGAGCAAACTTTTGCAAGAGATTACAACACGGTTTTGAGATTTTCCAACAATAACTGCCGCGGGACATGTGACAGAGATAGATAATTGTCTATTTCCCCCACAAGGATTAAGTAGAAGCCTGCAGAATTTCAAAGTGGGCCCGTACAGGTTTAAACTACATTTGGACTAATTGAGGTCTCGTGACTTTCCTCTGACTTTGACTTGTGAAGAGGTCAATTTGTTTCACTGCAATTTTAAATGTTGAATTCAAAATCCTAAAACTGGCTGAAATGCAAGTTTAACATTTCAGTATAGTCTTTTTTTTTAACAACATACTCCGAATTTAAATACATATCCTCATTAATCCAAGGTATTAGGACCACTCCCATCACAGTTATGATGAAGAGGAGAGACACAAGACCTTTGAACGATCTTTCAGTATATTAAAACCCTAAACCTAAACTCAGTCATTGTTAACAAGCTAAGTTAAAAATATCAGAAGTGTTAACCTTTGCCATCCTTTAAATCATGAGAGGACAATTTTCTCCAAAGACACACAATCTTTACACATCAGCCGATATTCACATTAACGAGGAAGATGAAAACAATGCATTCCCCAAAAAATGTGTATGCCTCTAACCACAACACCCTTTCAAGGAATAATGCAGGAACTTGAAATCCTGTTCCTAGTTTCTCTCTGTCCTCTCCAGTCTTTCCTATTAATGTTCACCGTCAAGTATAAAAGGACATTTAATCTGTGAAATGGCAATTTAGAGCATTTCAGTGAACCCCTGCTCTGGTCTGCTTGTCCCGTCTCATTAAGTATGTGTCAGTGTAATCCGGTTCTGGGTGTTTATTCATGAGGGAGCAGCGCTTTGTTTATGATGCTCTCTACCGGGGTTCTCAAACTTTGCCTTTAGCTGACTGAGGAGCCCCGCTACAGATGGAGGACTAAGCCTTCGTGATCTCTGCTCACTGAAGGCAGGAAATTAGCCGCGGTGTGCCTGATATTACCAGGTGGTGTGCGAGTGAGAGTATTAAAACATTTGTTAAGAGAAGTATGCAAAAGGTCTTCCTGTCGCTACAGAGATGTGATATGCATATCTAAACTTTGGTATCTGTGAAAATGGAAAGTGGACCGTGAACCGTGGTGCGTTCTGTGATCGCACAGATTAGACATGAATAATAAGGCAAACACACAACACGGCAAAAACAGCTAGTCAGGAGCACGGGGATATTTCCAGAGAGTGTTATTTTGTCCTGCTGTGTAAAGTTAACTTAGGCCCCGTCCACACGAAACCGCATTTTGGCGTAAACGCAGATGTTTTTATTCGTTTCGGCCTATCGTCCAGACAAATCCCGTAAACGCATAGCCCTAAAACGCACTTTTTTGAAACCGGGTCCCAGGGTGGATAAATTCGAAAACGCACTTCTTGTGAATCCGTCTGGACCAGTATGGACAGGAGAAACTGGAGATTTTGGAAAACGATGATGTCATCGCCACCATGGCGAGCAGTCTTCCACCTCTTATATCTCGCGAAACGTCTCATAACAACATCAACAACAATGGCGGACTACATGCTTGCGTTGATACTGGAAAAATCGATAATAGGCTCATAAGATCAATAGCCTATTATGGTTACTAGGGCAAAATCAAATTTTTCCTTGAGTTTGGTTTCTTCTAAAGCCGATTTGTAAACAGCGCTCAAGCTTCATACGCATGCGCCACCTCTTCCTCTCTGTTTTTGGTGGATTTCTGAAACTGAAACAGCGCCGCCTATAGACCTGGGATATGAAGTAGCGTTTTGAGGCGCGGGTATTTTTGAAAATACCCGCGCAAAAACGGATAGGAAAAAGATCGTTTTCGTACGTGTGGACAAGGCCTTAGTCAGTGATAACCTAGTGAGCAGGAAGGAGCCGGAGGACCAAGGAGAATCCACATGTCTCAGAGTTTCCCCTGAATACTGCATATCTTGGTAATGCACATGAGAAAGAGGAAAAAACTGTACTATGTCTTCTACATTTGCATGTGGTATGGTGTATTTTAGGGGTTCACACATAGTTATAGCATACCTTGAAAACTCAGTAAAACGAGTTGTGGGTCAGACAAATGTATTTGTATTTTGGCTAATTTGGCTAATTTTCCTCTACTATGAAATTTAGGTGAAATTTCTGGTGCCAGTTACGTCAACAATTAGAGGTAGCCAACAAAATTAGCGACCAGCTGGTTATTGTGAACAGGATGAAGAGGGATGGAATCAGGCTGGACATGACGGTCACAAGAAGCCAGTGCCACAAGCAACCAAATCCTGAATACAGTTTATAATATTGTTAATAGAAACAGATTTAAAATTCAACTTATTAATTATTATTATTATTTTGCTTGCTTTTATCCACTGACATCCCCTAGAGAAGTTTTATGTTATATAAGCCGATAATAATTTCCACGTCTGGTATAAAATACTCCAGAAACCTTAAAATAAAGATTTATGTGCCTTGTTCTTTACAGCAGTCTAAGAAAAACAGACTAATCACATAAATAAGGAGAAGACACGTGTGTATGTGTGAATCAGGTTACAACAAATTTCTGAGCGAGACAAACTGATGTTCATATTCATATATTTTATATAATGTATATCAAACTAAAACTAATACAGCATCAAACTTAAAAAGATCCAGAAAAAAAAAGAAAAAAGAAAACTGAGCAATCTATTGGCTTGTGGAACAGTGGATGTTAAAACCAGGGGAGCAGAGATTGATCAGGTGACCCATCAAGTTCCATCCCCACAGTAGACAGCGGACGGAGAGGGCGCAGAGGTGGAAGACCGAGAGAGGCAGGAGGAGGGGAGGGAGGGAGGTAAGGAGGGAGGGAGGGGAAGAAAGTGGAATTTGGGAAAGGTTAAAGGGGAGCGGATTTTTATTTCAAACACAAAAACCATGTTCTAAAAAAGCAGCGTCGGTGTGTTTTATGAGGAAACGTGGGAACAAGTCTTCGAATTTTTTTATTTTTTCCTGTGACAAACATTTGTCTACTCAGTCTCTCGATGCTGTTACCGTACTGTGCTGTGTTTGTGTTGTGAGAGAAAACCTTGACACAGCAGTTTGAGAACGTGAAGTAGTGAAATGTGTGAAGAGTGAGAGAGGAGAGAGGGAGAGAGAGAGTGAGAGAGAGAGTGAGAGAGAGTGAGAGAGTGAGAGAGAGAGTGAGAGAGAGAGAGTTTGAGGAGGTGGATGTTTGGCTGTGTGCTTGTGATACTGTCTTCGCTCCTCTGTGCAACACGTGTACACGAGGCATTCCCATACCAGGCCGAGGGCAGAGGAGCTTACTTGCACTTGTGTGCCACTGGATGTGCATGCCAGTGTGTTCATGTAAGTCTGAGGGGGGTGTTGTGTGTGTGTGTGTTTGCGTGTATGTGTGTGGTATACTGTAGGCCCAGACTGGGGGGAGGAGGGGGCCATGCTCGGTGACTAGTGTGCGTCCAGCCAGTTCATCAGTCAGTCCTCTCTGCTGTGAGAGGGGCAAGTCTACTCCTTAGCCTCCAAGAAAAGAGTCTCCTGCGGAAACAACTTGGCCTCCAACAAAGTTGATCCTGGAGCCAGCTGGGTGATCTGAGGAGAAACAGAGGACAGGGAGATCACTTGAAGGTCATTGATTAAATGTTTTATGCACAGGCTGCAACTTATGATCACATTTATTAAATTTACAAAGAGATGAAACCGAGAATATCAACAAATCTGTAACTATTATTTGTAACAATTTAAGGTCCATTATTCACAGAGAGGAGCCATTTCTATAAAACCATAACAAGCTTGAATCAAACTATACCCTATACCCTAAACTTCCTCTTCAGATCGGTTCATATTAGCGCTGCAATCCCTCTGTGACCGTCTCGCCATATATCCCCTGTGATTCAGACGGGAGAACAGTGCAGCCTTAGTGCTGCGCTCATTTAATGTGTGCGTCTTTGCAAGAGAACGTGCACAGTGTGTATTATTCTAACATCATGTTTTAAAAAAGCCTAAGCAGTAACCTGAGCAGCAAGTGCTTTGTTTCCCTAAGAGGACCATCAGGTTTGTTTTGTTAAAAAGCCTCGACTCTAGAGCAAACTGATGAAGGTTACAAGACAGGAGTGAGAGAGTGTGTGTGACTAGTGGGAACTGAGCAGATCATTCTGTGTGTTTTTTCTTTTTTCTTTCAGCTGTGACTCGGGTCAAACAGAAACATCGCTGACGGCGTTAAGGAGAGAAACATTTATCTGTGATGAAAACTCTACACAACAGCAATTGTCTAAAAAGCAGAGAAATAATGCAGTACCACCCACAACGGAGCTGATCGAGTTAGCCGACATGAAGGGGGTCTGACCTATGTTTTTTTAAAACGGGACAATCTGACTCTCTGACACCCGCCAGCCCTGTGGGCCTCTTAGCTTATGTGAGCTAATCACTGGAGGGGTTGTGTTACATTGGGCCAATCTAACACCTGGGCTGAATGGGCAAGGTGGTGAGACACAGAGATGTGTCCAGGGCTTATCTGATGACTGCTGCATCAGCCTCTCTGATTAGGGATCCTATTCTAACCTCATGGTGGGATAATTAGCCAGCTCCCCGTACCTGGTGTAAAAGGTCGGATGGCAAGCCAAGCGTGGTAAAGGTCGGCCTCACAACAAGCAGAGCCTAAGACGGACTGCTGTAGGGAATGAAATGTGAACTCTGACCATGAACTGGACAACAACTTCACCTACACTGACCTTCTGTAGAGTATATACCAAGTGTTTTATCAGTCTTACCAAGTTAGCATCTAGAAAACTCACTTAATCATAATAAACACATCTCTATAAAGGAGGCTGTAATTTTGATTTTGCTTGCAATTCAACTTAATAAAATAAGTTCTACTCTTGTCTATCTACACACTTAAACTATAAAATCTGTGAAAGTAGAGGGTACGCAAGGTCTCAGAGAAAGGGCGAGAAAAAAAAGGAGCCAAGTAAATTAGGAGAAGGTGAGGAGGACATTTCAGCATCGGACTACCTATCCATCTCCCATGGGTGTTTGGAAATGTCACACCATGTGCAAGCGGGGTTCTTTGACTCCGTGTCTTTCATCTCCTTGTCCTCATTTCAACGTGTCATTTAGACACTTGACTTCTCAGCGGGGTCCTGGGGAGCGTGGTGCGGGCAGGGAGGGGCTGCCACATCAGCCTTATGCCCCTCACCTAGTCAACTGCCTCTAGCACAGTGGGAAGCGAGATGCTACGAAGAGAGGCTGTGTGTGTGTAATGAGTATGTGAGTGTGTGTGTGCCGCAAACATATTCCATCCCATCGGTGGGGAAAACGACCAACAGGGCTGCTGTGTTCCTTTTCCCACCTCAGGAGCAGCGCGTCACAAATGGCTGCCATGCTAATGAACCCGACAGGCTGTTATGACACCATAGCATCAGGTAGGAGTAAATGAGGCTTTGGGGTGGAGCAGGTGTGTGTGTAGATGTGTGCTTGCGGAGTAGGCGCTAGTGTGTGCGTAGACGTGTGTGTTACGAGTAAAATCAGAATGAGAGTTTGTGCTCGAAGTGCACCAGGGAGACACAACGGGGAGAGAGCAGCATCTGACTCTGAAAAAGAAAGTAGGGAAACAAGATGCCACACTGACACAGGAGACGGGCGCCATCGGTGATTGTTTACATTGTTATCCAATTAACAGACCATAAGCATGGAGGCATCTGTCAACAAACAAAGCTGTTGTTTTTCCTCTGCTCTGCCTAAGCCATATTCTCTCCTCCTTTGCCTACACAGCCATCCATACATACATACATGCATACATTCATAAGACAGACACAATCTAGCTCTCTGCTTTACAGTTTGTTTTCCACCTTGAGTCAATATAATTTCATCAACCAGTTCAGATCAAATCAATGACTAATTTAAAAAAAAAAGACCTTCATTTAACTAGCCGTCAAGACAAAAATGGAAATAATTAATAACTGAAAAACAGGTTTTCTTGTCGTTATTGAAATTAAATCAAGGAACAAAATATAAATGTAATTAAGCTGTGCGTGCCTAAATCTAAAGCGATAACACAATGCTAATTGGGGAGCCCCGCATTCATTATAAAACTGGATCTGAACAAAAAGACAGATGGAGCGTTTCATCAGTCTTTCATATTTTATCTCTCTTCTTATGAAAAATGATATGACTAAAATAATCAGTTTATATCAAGCCTGTGTGTTTGCCATTATCAAACAGCAGTTTTCAACACAGTTAAAACCACATAATTAGCACTTAGTGTGAAGTTTAAAATAAATAGCACTTGATTCAAATGAATAAAACACACTGATAACAGAGGAGGGGACACTAAGCAACGCTCAGCCGTGAAAGAAAAGAAAAGGAAAATAAACACAGGCCCTCAAGATGTCCGTTTCCAACATAATCAAACGTGCAGCTGAAATAACGCATTTTTAATGAAGCCATTACAGGCCCTGCTATGTTAATTAAAACCAAATAACTTGTCTGTTTTAAACTAGTGTTGTCAAGTGTTTATTTGGCCAATTACAAAAGCAGTGGGAGATCATTATCTGCTGCCAGGAGCGTTGACAGCACGTAGCGCTGGGGTGTGAACAGAAAAGAACAGAGCAGAATACGGCACTTCAAAGGGAGAAATGCACCGCACACACTGGACGGGGGGAGGACTAAAGACAAAAACGGAAAACTAAGGAATTGAGAGAAGAAGAGAAAATGTGCAAGTAAAGCGAGAAAAATACAGACAGACTAGGCTGGTCTTGTAAATATATATTTTAAATAAGGGTAAAATATATATATTTAAAATGCTCTGAGGGTAAAAAATTATATTCAGAAAAGGGCTGAAAAGGCAGGAGAAGAAAAAGTCTAATTTTTTAAAGGTGGGGCTGTGTGATCTGGAAAGAGGGCGGTGCAGAGGCAGCAGAAGAAGGAAAGAGGAGGGAAAAGCGAGACGGAAGGAGGGAAACCTGGAAGGAAGAGTGGGAAGAGAAGGTCAAAGGTGAGGTCCGCAGGGTAAAATTAAGGATTTTGAAGATTCCCGGTAGATATATAAAATCCTCTGTGCTAAATAACAATTAGTGTCCATATGTTATGTCCAATAAAACGATCAAGTTTTTAAAATTACAGTTGTTCCTTCTATATTCTTGAAAATCTAAATTAAAAAAAATATATATATTTTTGTTTCAAAACCTCAATACCGTGATTTTTTTATTGTCCAGAAATGTGACTCACCTTCCAGCCTCTTGCTTTATAAAACCATAAAATCGTGTAAAGCACAAGGAAAATGTTTTAGGCACTGAAACTATGAATTCATAATAATACAAACCGGTTTTGACTGATCCTTTACCTTCCTACAGAAATGCAATGAACAGAACTTAAAGGAGATGAAAAGGCCTATTTTCTTTTTCAACAAAAGAAGCTCTCAGACGCAAACACTTGTCACAGCTCTTCTGTGGACTCGCTCCGTCTCAGTTGCTTCTTTCTCTTTATGTAATCTCAGACTGACTCCACGATGTTTAGATCACAGCTCTGTGGGTTCTACTACACCATCTGTTGCAGGACGTCTTGTTCTTAACGTGCCTGAAAATTGTTCTTGATGACTGTCTGTGGCTGTCTCTTTAATGTCATTCACAATAAATTTGGCAGACTCCTTTCCTCATAATCACTGTGATAGCTAAGAATGCAAACTCAGGTTTAAGGAGAGTTTCAAAATGCAACTTTGGTTCAAAAAGGACTTAAAGCGAGCAGGGATACTGGACACCACTTTTCTGAAAGGATGATGCATAGTTTGTGTTATATTAGCGAATATTATAACAGACCTGAGGACAAAATTTTGCAGTGAAACTACTTTCAAAATAAACAGCTGTTCAACTTCCTGTGAGACTTCCTATGACTTTCAGATAGCAGTAAGTAAAACAAAACACACCCGCATTAACAGATGTAAAATCTATTTCAGAACAGAGCACAGCTTCTTCTGCACCACTGTTTATTTTTTCTGCATCTCAGGTTTTGTCTAAGAATCCATCAGGCAAATTCTCTGACAGCACTGGAAGAAGGATTAGAGGAAGGTGAAATAGAGTACAGTATCACAGTGAGAAAACTAATACACGGGACTAACAGTGTTTGGGTGCCTACGAGCAGCCGGGCAGGAAGAGCCTATTGCAAATTATTATGACGGCAGTCTAAATATATTCACCACATGATGAGGGAAGAAGACTTTGTGGTTTGTGTTCGACAAAGTATAAGAGGAAGAGGTGGGGATTCTTGAATGAAAGCTGAAAACTGAAACACTAAAAGTGCCCCTCCTCTTCCTCAAACTCGCTGACAGTCACGGAAATGGAGAAAGGGTTAGTTCCCTGAGCACGACTAAGCCTAGTACAAATGATGCCAGTGTAAGGCCTGCTGTAGTGCTGAAGAGATAAGCCACTGATACCAAATGTTGAGGATGAGACCGAGTCCAAAAAGAGGAGACTAATAGACATTTATTGGTTGAGCTACAGGAAGGTGGAAAACGTGTGAACCGGTCGAACGGATGAACCTGAAGTTTACAACAGAATAAGCCACCGTAGCTAGGTTTAATAACGCACAACATAGCTCTTTCTCCTGGTGAATAGTGTTCATGCCAAAAATATTTTGGTTTCACGTTAGTTTCACGTACATTTCTAAAGTTGGATTAGGCAGAGCGAGTCATTTGGTGCTACAACTGAATGAATGGCAATGACAAAAGCAGACTAACGAGCAGGGTAACAGCAAAAGAAAGAGTGACACTGCACAAAGCCACAGAAAACTAGAAAAGGGAAAAAAGGTTTCAACAGTTGTGCAGTATTACAAATGCAATAGTGGTCTATCCTCTATCCTCTGATCCTGGCAGAGCAACATTGAGAGCGTCTGGACGGGATGGAGGCTTTCTATGCTCTCTCTCATTTAATTACAACACAGAGCTGCAGGATTAGACAGGGGCCTGTGTTCACAGCCTCATACTGGCACTACCACCGAGCTGCATGCCTCCTCTCTTTCTCCAAATCTCTCGCCTTTCTGTTTTCTGGAATTATCTCCCATCTTCTTCTTTTTAATATCTTCTCCACTTGTCTTCTATAGAGAAGACTGTTTCTCTGATTAAATCTTTTCTTTGTTTAAGCTTTTGTCTTCTCTGTTCTCTTTCTGACTAGTTCTGCAGTCATCCTGCTCTTCTCGCTTCTCTCCCCCTCTAATCCTCCCATCCTGTTTTTGCCGAAATTTCATCTGCGATGCAGACACATCTTTATCTCTGTCTCAAACACATGTTTACTCTTGATTATAAAGAGACAACTGTGAATCCTTTAAGTGACAAAGTTGTGAGCGGGGCATGTGTTTGCTTGAAAATATTTGTGTATGTGTTGAAGTGTGTGATTGTGACGAAATGGAGGGTGTGAGCTACGCGTTAATGTGTGTGTTACTTTGAGGTGTTTGTGCCCCGGCGGTCTCTACAGACTATGATGGCACACTGCCTGGGCAAGCCTACACACACACACACCTCTATACAACCACCACCCCTCCACATGCACTCCTCTCTTGATTAATGGAAATCCCATTTTTGTTTCCAGCAGCATGGCTAATTAAACTGGTAGTTAAAACAGTGCTCATTAGCTTGCTACCGCAGAGCGCGACGACCGGGCCCTCTGGTTGTAGCTAGCCGAGTGCTGACTAGTGTCAGCAGAAGAGCCGCAGAGAGTACTAATGTTAGTGCTGACAACAGTATCCTAACACAGTCATAATGTACAGTATTCACAACGGGCTGATACTAATTAATATTCACTGAATAATGCGCGTGTGCAGGTGGATGGATAAACAGTCAGCTTAACTTTCCCCATCACAGGTGCGAGTAAACAAAGGCAGTGACGCAGCGGTACTGCTGCAGCAAAAATAAGTCGGAGCTGGAAAGAAAAAATAAATCATCAATCAGTCACAACAGATTGTCTAAACTGTTGTCCCTGCTGCTTTACATTCAGAGCTGTTGCTGGAGATTTAGCTCTCAGGCCCAAACAGAAAAGCCAATTACAGCTGTGGATCTCTCCAGCAGAGATATTAACCCTGGTCGAGAACACCTCATGACCTGCTGCTACGCTTCTGCAGTAAAGACAAATGTAGCACTGTTTGTGTGTGGGGCAGAGAAGGATTGAACAGAATAAGATAATTCTACTTCCAACTTGATAAAAAACTCTTTATCTCCTAATTTGGGAATTTGACAAAGCAGAAGGGGTGGATTCAGAAGCACTTTCACATGTAAATGTTAAAGGCACTTTAAATGTTAAGCTTCTCATACATTGTCCTTTCATATTAGGGAGGAATCTGATCAGCCTGAACACAGTCTTCACTCACACAGAGCCCTGATGGCAGCATTATGGAGCCAGTCTAAAATTGAAGACATTAAGTCAGCCTGAACCCACAGAACAGTGAAGAACCTACGTGTCAAGTTTACTGACCAAGTGTACTTAGGAGAATTGATGCCTGTTTTTAAAAATTAGGGATGTTTTTATAGTAAAGTTACTTGATAATTTTAGACATGTACCTTTACGAGTTTGTAAGAAAGTAGGTATGACACTCACATTTCTACGAGGGAAGGTGGTGAGGAGCTTGAATTCTTCAAACGGGTATCCCTTGGAGGCCACAAAGTCAAAGAGGACCTGCAGCTTACAGCTGCCCAAGAAACGCCTTTCCAGGAACTCGCCACTTGGTGTGCGGATTCTCAGTTTGCTGATCTGCTCTCCTGACTCTTCATCGGGCTCTGGAGGTAGAGCCTGCTCCAATGACAGACGGATTGCCTGAAAAAAGAAAATCCAGCATTTTCTCTCAGTACAGTACACTGATGATTTTCACCGACAGTTAAAGCAGATGTATTTGCATACAGCTGAGATGAAGCTGTCATCACTTGCCCCTGAGTATTATTATGCAGTTGTTTCTTTAAGTCAAATCAGTTATATCTATGATACACAACATCACAACATCTGCAAATCCGCACCTATCTAACCTTAGACCGTCTAACTGAGAACCAATTATAAACTTAGTCAAAAATATTTAAAAGGAAAACAAATTTAGATTATCTCCAACTCTTGCACACAAGACACACAATAGTGATTCTAAAGACAAACCTCAAACCAAAGACTCAGCAGTGACAGATATAAATAGATGACCAGCCAAGCATGTACGAACAACAAATCAGAAAGTTTCTCCAAGGGTCTGATTGCAGCACTGTTGCTTCATACTAATTAAACTATTTTCATGTCCTAAGAATGTTATTAAATTAGTCGCCCTGTGTCTCACCCTGTTCCCTAAAGCCCGGTGTAGCATATCGAAAACAACCAAATGTACTTTTCTTCCAGGCTGCCTCTGTTTGGTTGGTAGCATCCACACTGAGGCTGCTGAATATCTCAGTGTGCACTGTAATGAGTTTAAAGTCATGTTTTATAGAAAGACAGTACTATGACTATTATTTACAGACTAAAATGTGGTGGACATTTTGGACACCCAACAGTGAAGGTGGCAACGCAACCATCAACTGTCATCTTCTACAGCAAAGCTAATCAACTCTCCTGAGTTCCAAAAAACGTGCTTCAGCTGCTCCCCTGAGTGTTCCTCTTCTTTCTGCCCCTGCCCCTCACCTCCTCCTCCCCTGGCTTGTTGTTCCTGTTTGGCCAGCCGGGGAGCATATGCTGTGACAACACGCCCCGGCTTTATTTACACACCATAATGCAATTATATTTCATAAGAGTGTACAACAGTAGCTCATTAGCAGCTTCTGGTGTTGGGTGGGCAGGGTAGGGCGCGTGCCGCTCCGCTATCAGCTCCCTCAGGTATAAGGGCTGATGCTGACTGAGTTAAAGGGTCCCCTTGGGGACAAACTAACACGCACACACACAAATAACAGACAGAAGTGTGTGCGGCGGTGGACATACAAATGCAGAGACAGTCAACCACAGACACAAGCACAAACGCCCACACAATTGTGAGGTAGCGTCCTAAAGAAACCACAGGACACACGTCTGGTTGAGCCTGAGGCCCAGGTAGCTCCACACAAATAATCAGGAGCATCTCTCTGTCCATTTACCTGCCTTTCCAGCTCCGCTCAGCTAACCACAAAAAACAAACAGATGACGAGCAGGGGGAAGAGGTGCACCTGACAGCCACACAACTGTATGCTAAGACCCTCTGAAGGAGGTAAATAATAATGTCAGCCCACACAGGCACATGAAACACATACACCCCAACCCCCCACCCCAATTCACCGGCTCCTATATTCATCTCGCTTTTCTTTGCACAAAGGCACAAAATCCTAGAGAAAGCATTCCCACTAGCATTGTCCTCTCTCTGGTGGCAACTGGTGTTTTTGTTGTGCCGGCAGTTTTTGTCATACACAGAACAAGGTCACCGCCTCATAAGACTAAATGGAAAACTCCAACAAGAAAAGATCCCAGATATAGCAGTGCACATGCTAGGCTCTCTAATCTTTCAACTTGAAAAGTTAGCTAACAATGTTGAAAATATGAACTGATGCTACAGTAAAACAATGATTGAACAAAACAGAAATGTCTGGGAAAGACAAAGGCCTGGAGTAGATACTTCACTGGGCTAGCTTTAATACAGTATGCAGGAGGTTGCGTTAACTGAATATTTTCCGCCATTGACTGTTTAAAAAAACGGTCAATGACAGAAAATGACGGAAAATCTAGAATTCAATCTGCAATTAACACCCCAGACCACTTGGTGGCAAATGAGCGTATTAATTGGCTGTTGTCTCTCTTGGTTAGTAGCCGTCGAGCGAGTAGCTGCTGACTCTCGGGTTAAGCAGGGATCAACGAGCAGCGGTTATGAGTCGGTTAAGTTTCGTTTCTCTCCGTATTGTGCCTAAGTGAGTGAGTGTTTTGGTTTGCTAGTGGCGAAGTCAGGTAGTACGTTTTGTTTCACTGCTGAGTGAGAAGTAAAATGTTTGAAAGGTGCCGTTTATAGATTATATATATCAATCAAATGTGGTAGGACTCAATTGAGCCGGTTAAAGAGACTCTAGATTCATGATTCTTGAGTCATCTTTGATGGCCGGTTACATGAGCCGAATCTTTTTTTTTTCTGAATAAAAATGAATGAAAATTAAATGCTACTGAATATGTTACTATCATTAAAAAAAAAAGAGAAAATAAAGTGACAGATAAAAATAGGTTATGACGGGACTTTTATGACCCCGTCAGTCAAAATGACAGACAACGAAAAAGTCTAGCGCAACCTGTGACAGGACGTGAGTGATAAAAATAAAATAAACCAGTGTCAGTAAATGTTTAACTGAGAAGTAGCATCTGTGATGTAAATGCTATGAACTCCAAATGAACTCATTTACCTTTTGTTCAATTGTTCAGTATCAGTCTACCAGTATTTAAAATGTTGTGGTTACCTATGTATGATGTAGACTACACTGGTTAGTCTAGTTTAATTGTTATGAATAGCCGTGTGGCTACTTTATGTCCGCAGTCCTAAGGCAGGAAGTCGTTTTGTCCACAGAATTTGTTTGTATTCTTGTCCAAAAGCATAATCAAAAAATAAGAAAATTCGACAGTGCTGATTCCCAATTTTCCATTAACATGTTTTCACATTAAAACTAACAAATATTGCACGGTGATAAAAGCAAAACACCCCCATTTTACAATAATTATCAGCTGTCTTCAACAGATTAAAAATTGTCTAGGTCGCGCAGCTGCCGCTTCACATTTATGAATATCTAGACAGTAGCGCAAGCGTGCTAGCACAGAAGACACCATGGAGAGCTTGAGCAGAGAAAATTATTATAAACGCCCAGCCATAACGGCTATTGTTGTTTAAAATACACAACATGCACACACGATTCAGTTAGTGGACTACTGTGATATAATTAAGAAGGCCAGTCTGTGGCTCTTTTGTTGTCCTCTGTTTAACTTAAGTGACAAATCATCTGAGCGAGCCGAGTCACCCAATACCTCTCACTGGCCTCGGGCTCCCTGCTGTTGAGTAAACAACTACACTGTATTAGTATAGACTGTATTACAACATTAGTGCCATCCTTGCAGACAATTGTTGTTTTTCTGTATGCGTGACATTGTGTCGGCCTATGTGTGTGTGCGTGTTTGCCCCCTTTTCACAGACAATAATTGTTTTCAGGTGAATATGTATGTTTGCTTAGGTAGTGTGTATGTTGTGTGCATAGACCAGTCTACATGAATGGCCTCAGTCTTTTGTTCACTTGGGTTTGTATATGAGGCTGTGTGCTATACCTGTATAAAGCAGTTAAACAGGACAATACTGTGTGTATGGAAGGTGACATTTACAGGGATTGGATCCACTGTAATTAGGATATTTAATTCTTCAGTCATGGACATATGCCTGCACACCCACACCCCACAGGCTTCACTGACAGGCAGCTCTCATTACTGTGAAGCCAGAGTAACATTAAAAAAAAAAAAAAAGCACCAGTGCAATCATGAAATCATTGTGTACTAGCAAATATATGATTGTTCACCCTGGTACTGATAACAATGAAATACTAATTCGTGTAATTTGCATATGACGTTGACATAACTGACCTCCTTCTCCTCCTCCTGCTCTTTTCTCATCTGTTCCAGGCGAACCTGTTCGGCCTCTTCTCTCTCTTGGGCTTCTCTCTGAAAAACAAGGAAATTAATTTCATTAAATGGGACAGCACAACCATTACACAATGCAATGCTGAAATCACTCTGACAGATTATTAATGGTGTTGTAATAGTGAACCAAACAACTGGCTTTTCTGGGCATTTAAGTCTCTAAATGCAGTGTACACTACGCAAATAGTATTACAATTGTCTGTACTATTGTCAAAATATGTGATTCAGTCTGCCTCTTTATTTTCCTTCAGATAATTGAAATAGGTATTAAGAAATGGAATCACATTAAAAGTGGTGCTTGGTGTATGACACGTGGACTGCACAAAGCCAGCTGCGCACAGTGAGTCAGTAAGTGTTGCTCTAAACCTTGATCTTTCTGGGAGTTTTACTACCTGCAAGAGCACAAAACATCTAAAAAAAACAAAGTGTTTTCTTTCAAAAATACCTTCTTACGGTCAGCCTCTAAAGACAAACGATAGGCCTCATCTTGCTCTCGTTTCACCGTCTCTCTTGCCTCACGCTCGTCCTGGGTAGAGGGAGGGAAAAAGAAAGTTGGCCCCATTAACTAACAACATAATGAAGGATACTCAAGGACAAAACATCTAAGCTGAGGTGACGGGTGTGGAAGCCATAAAGAACCTGTAAAAGAAAATGCAGTATATCAAGTGTGGTTAGGTACAAACACCAGGTATGAAAGAGTAGCACCAGAGAGGAATTCATTGTGACCAGGTTGTCATTTACCAGACCCTGGCTCTCTTTTATGTTTCCTCATCTCAGTTTCACCCCCCCTTCCCTTTCTCTTTTATTCTTTCTGCCTCTCTCTTCCTGTTTGTACAGAGGGAAGGGGACAGGCGGCCTTTCTCTTTCTACCTGCTGTGGCTACAAAATGTTTTATAAAGACTGGGACTAAATACGAGTGTCCATTGTGTTAACATTGCACAGCCATTAGGTTTCTATTTTGTGAAGGCCCATGCTGTGTGCCAGCCCGGATATGGCGAAACAAGCTTATTGTGATGATCAGAGGGCTACTGTGCAGCCAGCCAGTGTCTAAGCAAAACGACAGTGTGTATTGTTGTATTGAATTGGAAAATGCAAAGATACATTTGTGCTTTTGGCCCACATAATAGATGAACATTGAAAGGAAACTGTAAAAGAATGGTAGAGAGGAACAAAAGCATCAAAAGTGGCTACCTTCAATAGACTGGCCCGGAGTCACGCAAACACAGTAGCTCATGTTTGATTCTCAGTCGAACTAAATGCATGGAATGGCTTCATATGAAGACGGATGAAGAAAAATGCTAATCTGACATGTATCTGCTAAAACGTTGTGCGATTTTAAGGGCCTTTACTTTGGAGGAAAACTGAAACAGATTTTCTACAACTATATCTTGGCGAGTAATCAACTTGGCTCGACGTGCGCCGTCTTTTAGCGGTGAAGATACACTTAGTGTTCAGAAAAACAGGCTGTCACACGTTTAATGTTTGTTCACAAATAACAAATGATAGAACAAATAAAAGCTGTAAATGGCTCTTTGTGAATTGATATTAAATTTTGGGACCAAGAAGCTTAGAGCTACTAACACTTACTTATAAATATTTGTTTTCGGGACACAGTGTGTCACTGGATAGCCAGAAGGGTCAGTATTAAAATCTGTAGACCTTGTATTCGACTTGCTGGAATATAAATGCTGGTGTGGCCCTTAACAAAACTACTAAAATCAAAATAATAATTTATTTTCTACGATACTTTGCACAAAACGGTTGTTGATCCCACAAACTGCGCATTGGTTAGTTGTGGCTGTTCTTCAAATAAGCATGTGAAATGACCTGAAAGTGACCTGCTGACAGATACAGACCGTGAACCCTGCAGTGAGTAGTCACTGGATTACTAACTACTAAGCTAAAACACAGACAACCATAGGAATGACTGGCAAGTCAGTAAGGCTGGTTGAAGTCACAGTTTGGCTGTCCAGCTGCTCCGTTTCCAGACAGACACAAAAGTCACTGTCAAAGTGGAATGTCTGGGTTGGGTGGGTGTCTGTGTTCA
Organism: Planiliza haematocheilus; assembly: GCA_005024645.1. Taxonomy (NCBI): domain Eukaryota; kingdom Metazoa; phylum Chordata; class Actinopteri; order Mugiliformes; family Mugilidae; genus Planiliza; species Planiliza haematocheilus. The sequence continues at coordinate 3,942,163 of SRSE01000509.1, forward strand.
TGTCTGAGTTTGCTTTGGAAAGGCAAAGTGGAAAAAAAGGGAGAAAAACAGAAATATGAACGGTAGGAAGAGAGTGAAGGAAATTCCTGAAAGCTGCTATAGTGAAAATTATTAAAGTCAAATTTGAGCACAACTTAAAGATGTGATACAAAGTCCTGATGTTAATATCACCAACAATGAATGGCTTGTTTAGTGCGCTTTCATTATCACGACCTGTTTCCCACTGATAGGCCATGTCTGGCTAATTTTACTTTAATAATTACTCAATATATCCTCTTAGAGCCACTTTGCTATACCCTCATAACAAATCTGAACTCCCTGACGAACGTTATCAGTGGTTGCAAAGACTATAAAACAAGGAATACAGTAAATAGTCAAATAGTGTTAGTGTGTCCATATTAAAATGTTATACAACTGAGGATTAAATACTGTGCAATCGAGTGAATCAACTCAAGTCTTCCAGTGTAAATAAGGTCGGGTATCGAATGTTAACAGGCTCTTTCGGAAATGCCAAAACCCTTAAAGGTATGTTGGGGTAGCTCACCACTATCGGTTCTTTAGGGTTTAAAACAACTTGTGTTTTAACATCTGAGAACTTTGGATTATATGTTACATGAAAATCTAGCAAAAAAAGAAAAGTATTCCTCTGGCATCTACACTCAAGTATCATACAGGCATTATGGATTTTATGAGACAATCGTAAACAACATGAACATACTCTGAATTCTCCTTGTAACAACCTGTCATTAATGATTATTTTCAGAGAGATCAAGAGTTACAAATCCAATTTAAAAACAGAGCATTGTAGAAATAGCTGTCACTCAGTAGTCAGTAACACCCTGATGAAGTCTAACCCTCAGGGTGTGTGTGTGTGTATGTGTGAAGATTTGTTCCTCAAACACGATTCCCATGACTCAGATGCCATGACTCTCACAATAGCATTGTTAAATGGTGTTTGGTTGACTGATTCTTTAACTGTTAAATACCTAATACCGCCTAACACCTGTCATCTATAGATACAGTAGTCAAAATAAAGGCTCACCGGCATTAGAGAGGCTAAAGGAAAAATGCAGAAACAAGACAGGCAAATAAAAAGAATTTCAGGGAAGCGCGTGTGGTATCACTTAAGTCACGTAAGTATGCAAATGTTGACATCATTACTTAAGTGCACATTTGTTACTATATAAAGACAATATTGACAAATACATTTTTATTCATAAGACCACATCTCATTAAACTGAAGGAAAAAGGTTTGTGGCTTCAAAATACTGCTGATTAAAAGGGACATGTAGTGTGTCACTTATTCTCTGTTATTTGATGTCACTGAGTGAACATGTCAGTAGGTGGTTAAGAAGGTCAGGTGCCTTGACAGTGAGAGGTCCTCTCATTCAGTCCCAGATTCCTCTATAGGACAAGAAATGCTGGCAACATTTTTCAGTTATTATCTTTAATGGTATTTGTTTGTTTTCTACTGGCATAAATTAGGGAGTCGACAGACATGTAACAGTGCTATGTTACTTACCAACTGGAGTTAATAAGAGATGAGATAAATTTCTGTACCTATTCAAAGACTACAAACTATATTTGGCAAAGTACAAAACAGCTAAAGAGGAATGAAACAGGTTAAGTGTCATTTTGCTTGTCATTACACATATACCACGGTTTAACAGCCTTTTGTTCAGCTCAGACTGGTTTGAGTGGTGACTCGAAGTCTTGTAGTACAAACCTAAAGTGCTTAGATTATTTGAACTCAAATGGGCCACAAAGTCATGACATCCACATGAAAACAAATGTCTGACTCGTGCATGTTTGTAAAATGATACACCTGAGGTTTTGGTTGTGATACTGGTAGGTATTAAAGTTAATTTCTGTTTTGAGGCCACCGTAGCTACTTAAATGGAGGTTGAAAATAAATACAGACTGACTACTGTGGTTCAGTCAACAGGAGCAGATTGAGCACCGCTTTCTATGTTGTTGTCAAACTGTATATTACACAGAAACATGTCAATATCATCTCCTCCAGCCATTGTCATCAAATAGAAACAGGGATGGTTCTTCCATTTGAAAGGATGGGAGTCCCATCATGCAAGTATCCTTAGTGGTGACTAAATAAAATAATCAAAAGCATTTTCTGCATCTTTTGAAATATAATCAGACAAAGCACAGTTTCTTTGTAATCTGATCATACTACAAACATACTGGGCAAGTTAACCTACACAGGCCCATCTCTTTCAACCGTTCAACCGTTCAAGGAGTGAAAACACAAACTGAACTTTGGAGGTAATCACCTGGTGTGAGTACGTCTGAAGAATCTAAGCTCAACATTTGTGTTTCTTGCATTCACGAGCTTCCTTCCAACCTTACCTCATCTTTGATGTCCTCTTGCTGTTGTGCTGTGAAGATCTCCATCGCCCCCATTAACCTCATCATCAGCTCATCCACTGTTGTATTACCTAATGAATAAAACAAATAAATCAAACTCACAGCTCTAATAAAAACACATACATTCACAGATAACGTAGTCAGTCATTACATAAAACAATTACCTTGAATAACATTTAGAACTTCGTTGGATGTACGTTTGCCCATGACTATAAGGAGCAGGGGGAACTGGTCTGTCTTGTATGTCCGTATAGTCTGTGTTACCACACTGCCGAAGTGTCTTGTACACATGGTGAGTAGTCTGAAAGACAAATTAAATGATATGATTTAATACACTTGTTATTCTTGAAACTAAACACATACTTCAGAACATCTCTGCATAAACCACAGAGCAACCACGTACATCTATAAGCATGTACTATACATAATTATCCTCACAAATATTCTTAAAACTAATGGAAATGGAGGTGTATGCTTCTCAGACTGCAGCAGAAAAAGAGAAATACACACATCTCATGGCATTAAGGACTTTAAAACCAATTCTGCATTTCCTTATTCCATCAGAGTGACATGCCATCTCAATTGGAAGCGTAGATGAATTAGTATTCCTCACCATACGCCCAGAATTGATAGGGCAAGAGAGGATTTCTTATTCCATTACAAAGACAGAACTTTTTAAATTAACATTTCAGAGAGGGAAAAGGGTAGCAGGCAGCCAGGGCCCCACCCAGCTCCCTGTAAATGTCATAATATTAATGAATTGCTATAGACTGAATGCAAATATAGATTAGCTTTTTCTCCTGCCTTTTAATAAGATCTACTTTAATAACTGGCTGATAAAATAGAGAAGTAATGGAATGGATGGAGGGACAGCAGGTCAGAGGAAGAAGACAGACAGACAGATGGGATGCTGCATGAAAGCGGGTGTAACTCATTGAAAGATGAAGTCAAAGCTGAGGGAGCGACTTGCAGACTTTTCATACTGGGAAAATGAGTACTTCAGCTCACTGTGGTAAATTTTAAAGCAATAATCAAAGCCAAAAATATAGATGCTTGACTGAGTGATAAAAGTCTTGAAATATGACCTAGACAGAAACCTTTCCAAATGCTGAACTTTGAGTGACCTGCAACTTGAAATGAAAAAGTTGGGTACCCTAAATCTTACAGATCATTTTGTTCTGACATTTGTCTGCGTTCAGACCTCGACCCAGCCACACCATAACAATAGCCCACAGGGAAACTCTAACCTGTAATGAAAGACCAGGGAACAATGGACACTAACTTAAAGGGTAACCCAATCTTAAATCTCTCATCAAGCACAAGCCAACCTGCCTCGGTTTCTATCTCAAAACTAAGGAAGTCAGTCCACCACAATGAAAATCATTGTCACAACAACATAAAAATACAATCTGGAACCACAAAACCAACCGTCTGTCAACCATAACTTAGTATGAGACCAATTAAGCATTTGTGAAATCAAAATGAGCATGATACTCCAGGGTCAGACATCTCATCCAACCGTAGTATAAATTGGCAAAGAATGTTTCCTGGTCAAAAAAAAAACAACAAACAAATAAAACCCCTACATTTAAAGGACACACCTGCATCTTGCAACTTGATTTGCAACTAACGCGTGTCTCAAACTCTTTTTCAGTGGCTAATGTGACTGACAGCTTCTAATTTGTCACCCTCCCCACCTCCATTTTGCACTGCAGATGCAGACAGCTAAAATAGTTAATGTTTCCCTGACCTGTCAGCTTGAATTTCATCACTTCAAAATGTGGCGTGATGATTCGAGTAGACTGGTTAGACCTGACATTTGCTCCACTGAGCAGCTGATGAGTCAGGCTAGTACAGTAGCACTGCAGGGAATGTTTTTGCCAGCCACCTGTACCAGAGTAGTATGGGAACCGGATGCTCGGATAGCTCACTGTGTCATACGCACTTTGTTTCAGAGTGAACATGGACATGTTTTGATTTGAAAGTGACATTTTGTTCTCCCTCTGAACCAGTTATGTTTTCAGCTAGGAGAATGTCAAGAGGAGCAGTCGAGTGTGCAAAACTGGTTCACAGGTTGGCCAGTCGTTGCCTTTAGCAGTTAAATCATCAGTTAAACTTAAAGGGCATTGGCAAACTAATTAAAATAAGGTCAGAAATATTGTCATTGCAAGTCTTTACATAAGAATTAGCATTAAGTGACCTTAGTTTCCTTTTCTGAAGCACTTGCATATAATGTGTAATACTTCTGAAGAAGCACAATGCACACACAGCACAAACAATCCATATCTGCCATCTGCAATGGCAGTACATTGCCAGGACAATATATCAAATGAATTTCCCATGAGAGGCAAATGCTGGCATCCAATCACCAGTCCTGCATTTATGCATAATTAATCTGAGAGGCCTGTGAAAATAAACTGAACTAAGCAACAGGCACATTCCAGTATCAGCAGGTTTATCTCACACACACAATAATCAGGATACCTTTCTAACAGCCTGTGTGACTGATGCCAATCACCACTCACTTTGGATCAACCAGAGAGCGTGAGAATGCGGCGCAGCAGTGTATGTGTGAGCGAGTTAGTGTGCACATGTGCATGCATGCGTTAGCAAAGCTGTGACTAGCTGTGTGTGATGAAAAGCTCCAGATGTTGCCTCCCTTTTAATGTGCAATAAAAAGGCCCAGCTGGGGCAAAAAGCAAAGGAGGCCAATGGGAGAGAAAGGAGAGTGGAATGAAGGAAGGAGGGAATTTTCTAAAAAGAAATAATGGAGGGTGAGGTCAGGGTGGGAGTCTTTCTTAAACGGCTGCTACCAGAGGGCAGGCTTAACTCAGGAGGCTCAGGAGAGAGTGAGAGGTTTGAGGTAGTGAAATAAACAGGAGACAAAAATAGAAAAATCAGGAATGAGACAAGAAATAAAGATGAAGGAAAGTAGGAGAGAGCTGAGCCCTGGGTACAAAGGTAATAAGCAAACCTTCAGTGCACCCACCATCACCTATACAGCGTTTGAAACTGCAGGGATCTGATCATCCGTCAGACAATACAGAGTAAAAGATTTATTTCGTTTCATTGTCCAGTCAAATATATCAATCTTAGCAACCGGACTAACAAACATTGCACAATCCGGTAAATTACTAACATAGGGCCACTGGAGTTATGCTACTTTCTGGATAAATGGAGAGATAGAGATGTCTGGACTCCAAGGGAGTCCTTCATCTCCCTCTGACTCTCTATTCAGACAGCTTAGTCAAGATTGCCCAATCAGGGGCCTCACCATGCAAACACAACGCCTTTTGTTAGCATGCAACCTCCAAGCTTCAAAAAGCGAATGAAGCTGAAGAGAGAATGAGAAGACAGAGATACAGGGTGTGAGCACTGGAGTGAGAGCTGAATGCCAGCAATTAAGGACATGTCAAATGGATTTTAAAACGCTGTTTATGTGTCAAATGAGGACTGATTTACACTAGCATTTTAAGATTATTTTCTAAATGTTTCCTGTCCAAACTGGCAATGCTAGTCTCTAAAGTGTGCATTTTTTAAAAACAATGCAACAGTTGGGAGCAGTGATGAAACTACACTAAAGATAACTACTACTAAAAAAAAAACAAAAAACAATGATTTAAGATAATAGCATGTAACAGACTCCTCTACAAACAGAGAACACTGTCTGCTCACAGAGCCTTCAGCCCACCATCGAGCTCCTCCGCTAATGTTAAACATTCAGTATTCACCTTATTAAATAGCCTTCTGTATTTACCCACTCCTCCCGACAGTAAGTCACATCCAAACAAAACATAAGGCTTAAGTGTGAAATCTGGCCGTTGGAGTTCAGTTATTGCACTACTAAACTTCACACCTTGCAAGAGGTGTTTACAGCCCAATTCCGAATTTTAAACAAAGAGCGGTTTTCTCACTAGCTTCACTGTGAGACCATGACACACACAACACTACACCGAGCTTTGCAACAAAATTCACACATTACAGCAATTTGAAATATGGCGTGTTGAATTTTGTTTTTACATCTGATCTGATAACTTCTTCTGTTTCTAGTGTTTGAGGACTCAGTAAAACGGAAAATAACTGTTTTAAGTGGCATTTTAAGATGGATAAAGGTCCAGATTTTTGTGCCCATCTTTTGTAGGTATGCCAAAAAATGTGCTCACGCATTTATTTATTTTTTTTAATTCAGTCACACTTTCAGAAATTAAGTGATTCATGACTTGATTGTATTAGCAGCATATTCACAAGGTGAAATTGCTCATTTACACAATTAAAAGAGAATTTGTTGAACAAGTTGTTTTAATTCATAACATAACAGCAATACGTAGTGAATGAACTCTATTGTACCTGGCTTTGTTAGCTTCTTTAGTGACGTCCCAGGCCCATGTGATGAAGTTCTGGCTCAGGTAGGAAACAATGGAGTCGGCACACATCATTTGGGAGCAGAAGACGTTGCTGAGAACACTGTCATCATTGTGGAGGTAGATGGCGAGCAGCTTTCTCTGCGGAGAAGGAAAAATACAGTTGACTACCTGCAGGGAATTCGTCTTGGAAAGTGGAAAGGCCACTGCAGTCAATGTTTTTATTTCGTTTGCTTTTTAAATTAAAAGTTATTCTAATTTATATCCCAAAAAGGTTAAAAAAAGGCAACTGGACTGTAGATTTTTAGAGAAGACATTTCACCACTCATCCAAGTAGCTTCTTCAGTTCTAGGGGACTGGTGGGAAGACTGAGGTTTAAATAGGAACTCCTCCTTGCTTGTTAACAAGCAAATTTTTGAAACGTTTGGTGAAATGTCCAGGTGCCTTTTTTGAACATTTTTTTAGATATACCATGACCTGGATGACTGACAACCTTCACAGACATTTAATTTAAAGTGAAACAAATCCATATAGAATATATCAGACAAAAATGTTTAGTTAAATTTAAGAATAACAGACTACGAGCCTGATCACCAGCTAAGACTCAAGGCTCAGACTATAAAGAATTGCCGACTAGAAACGATGAAATTGCATTTTTCAAATAAAATGCTTTCAGATCTGCTGCGTGAGATCATTTAGCCAGGTATAGGTGTTTCATCACTGGGAGACACTTCCACATTACGTGAACATTAAATAACACGAGAGACCGCAGAGTGCAGAGCTACCATGACTTCTACAGGCCACAGCAAGGCCACAACTGGCCAAAAAGCAAATACCACGCAAAATCAAATGGAGAGTGGTGCAAATAAAACTTCTCTTGGAGGCGACGAAGATATGGAGAAAACAAAACAGACAAATCACTCTATTTATTTTACACCAAATGCCAGCAGCCTGTTCAGGTTAGTAGCGGCAGGGCCAGACAATATTGACGAAGCTCCAAATCCAAGGATATTGACACCATCATATAAGCCTAGTAGATTCTCCCTACTGACAATCTAATTAAAAAACAAACACACCCACAAACATAAAAGGCTCCAAAGGACAATGTTGGAAATAATGCTCTTTAAATTACATGTCACTTGCTATAAAAGAATAAATAAATAAAAAACCCTCTTAGTTCATTTTTAGCCATGGCTGTAAGGGGGGCGGGTAAGGGGTCTGTTTCTCAGGAACAGTAATTTAGCCTACGTGCGCCAAAAAGCAAAAAAAAAAATCTACACAGGGCGTAAAACGTGAAGGCAAGTGAAAGAAAAAGTTGTGCTATACTGTGGCCTGTGTAGAATAGGAATGGGAGAGCACTGCTGTGTTTGCTCAACGATTAGTGCTTTAGAATAATCTCCAGGGCTCCTAGAGAGAAGGAGCTGGGGACTCATTCACTGGGCCGATTCAACAGCCTGAAAAGATTAAACACTCATGCTGAGAAGACAAGCAAATTCAGTCTTGAGAGAGGAATGAGTGTGAGGAGAGGGAAAGCTTTACAACATAAAAAATAAAAAAAACCCTGATACACACTCAAACACTGACGTCCCAACACACATGCACTGACGCATAATCTCAACTCTGTACCCGCAAGTGGAGGACTCATACTCATACATGTGCATGCTCAATTAGAGCAAGTGTAAAGACTAATCAAAGTGGGCATTTTGGCCATCTGAACTCCTTCATCTTAGTTAAACTGTCCGTACCCCTCTGTTCCCTCTCCGCTTTCAAGTGAGATCTTTTGTATTGCCTGTCTTAGCAGGGAGGAGCAAATCCCTCAGTTCAGCTAAATTACTAGGTCTAACCTGAGCTAGATAGTGACCCCATAGCCCTTCCTCACACCTGTTCACCTAAATTTAAGCCTGCTTTGTGTGTGAGAAAGAAACTAAAGATTTCACACAGTGGAGCAGCGTTCACACTTCAGCCTCTGTATAATCAATGCTCCTCTTACTCAGAAGGCAGATCCATACAGCTTGAGTAATAACCACATTTAAAATATAAGATTTAGATTATTTTTTTTTAAATAAGACTTTTCAAATGGAACAAAACCTCATTGGCCTGCCCTGGATATTTCATTTGGTGTTGTGTTTCCATCAGCAAAGATAAGTGGTCAACAAAACGGATATACTATTAAATGCAAGTCAGCACCACAGAAGAGTCAAACAGAAAAAGATAGAGCCAAGTGTTTTTGACCAACAAGCACAATATTAATTTATTTCTCCGTTACTTGTCAGAATCATAATGAAATTTGTAACATAAAACGATTAAGCCTGTGCAATGTTACAACACATTTTCTATTTGTTAGCATGTTTCATTGTGAGTCACTGAAAAATAAGCCCTCCACACTTTTTACTGTACTGTTCAGACTACATTAACCCCACATACAATTGGGGAAATGCCCTTTGGTGATTGCTGATCTGTCACTGTACCATGTTTTTTTTTATATATATATATTTTCATATTATTAACTTAATTAATGTTAAACAAGTTGATTCAGTTTGTATTTCTAATGAGAACCAAGCAACCGGTGAGTTTAAGTCTTCATAATCAGGTATTCTCCAATGCCACTGAGGAAATATGAGTAATTAAACCCCAAGTAATAATATAATTATACCATGTAGGCTGCTGTCTAATATGCTCTTTCTGAAATCAATCCAGAGCTACCACCTGGTGTACTATACTGACTTTCATCACTGTATTTAGATGTCCTTATGGTGCCCTTTTCAAAATGTACTGGAAACACAGTGCCCACAGTACAGGGTGTAACTTACTGCTAAAAATCCCACCAAGCAACCAAACTAATCCCACCCCAAACCTCTAAATGCCAAGTGTCTTTCCACATTGAGTCACACTCTCAGAACTGAAAGAAATGCTAATATTGATAAAACCAAAATATCAGATGATACTCTTCTCATATCATAATGACAATTAGTAAAACTATCTAACATTTACTGAGGGCTGCGGCATATCCAACTTTCTGTCATTTTCCAACAGCAGAAATTTAAAACAAAGCTACGACGTACTAGTTAGAGATGTGACTTTGTCATACAGTTAAGTTTCTTATCAATTTGATATCAACATACGGCCCAGAGGCCAAAAGCGGCCGCCGGAAGGTCTAATCTGGCCCACAGCATGAATTTGCTAAGTGCAAAAACTACACAGAAGCTATCCCTCATTTGTCCACTGTTTTAGAAAGAGAAGTGGACACAACACAACACTGAGACCCAGACCCATGTTCTTCTTTGCACTAAAACAAATGGAAACAGTCTGGAGTTATCGTTGCTTATAGGTTATTATTCTGCTGTGTGGTCCGGCCTGCTTAAGCTCAAATTGGGCTATATCTGGCCCCTGGGGTCAAATGAGTTTGACACGCCTGATTTAGAGGAACCTGCAGGGGAATCCTCCTAATATACAGCTATTAGTCTCATCAAGTAACACTTCTCTGTGGATATTTAAGGCACTTCAAGATAAGATATTTAATCACAAATAAAGTATTGTTATCCGAGCCAGTGGAGACCAGTGAATGAGATGCAGACATATGCAGAAGGACACAAACACAAGGAAGAAAAAAAGAAACTAAAGTTACCTTGCTAATAATGATCGATGACCAGCTACATAGGAGGCTGTTAACACGCTGCTGAGCATGTATATTTACAACATACAACAGCTTTATTTGAAGTAGAAAGTAACTGTGTGAGCCATATCTGGCTTTTAATGCATTATGCGTAAGGTTAAGTGATTAATTGGACAGATGAAGTTAAAAAAAAAACAACAACTATCAAATGATATTTTTGTGGAAAAGTCTCTCCGGTCAATGGCCAACCTAAGCCTTCAGCCCATATACATGCTCCACATTTATTTACTGTTGCCACCTTCAGCTTTAACTTGTTCAACAAGTGAAATACAACTCAGATTGAGATCACATGACTGACCATGCTCCAATAAGAATGGCTGAATCTGAGCACAAAGAATACTCCCGCATACCTTTGCATTCAATTGGCAGTCATACATTACGCTATGACAGTAGAACCACCACCTTGTTTGGCAGGGCGTCACGCTCCTCTTTCCATTATTTTTTATTATAAAGGTTGTTTTTGTTCTGTGAATCAGCAGATCGTTTCTACACAACACTGCTGTTTTCTGTTTGTGTGTGTTTGTGAACTCCAACCTTTTGGTTTAGTCACTTTGCAGGAGTTTGCATCTTGTGGTAAATCTTCTGAGGATTGGGTAATTGTTACTCATTCATTGTTATTTTTACTGTCACCTCTCTGCTCCTCATATTAACAGACAATTCCACTTGTCAACACCTTTATGGAAGAACTCAAAAACAAGCAGAAACTTACTCATTATCACACATAGTTCTTTCAATTTTAACCTAAACCTACTCAAATTTAAGCAAGGACTTCACACTTTGAGGTAGTAATCATTTAATGTACCAAAGCACGGATCCTTAAGGGATTCATGTGACTTCTTCAATACTTAAGAGGATACATATATTAATACATAGGAATATTCACACCGTTGCTGCATTTTTTTACACTATTCATTGATGCAACTCTTAACACAGCTATTTATGCCCGACAGTAATCATTCCAGGTTTAGTCAATAACTCATCAGTGTTGTTTACATCCCTGGAGCCAATAGATATACGTACATCTATATGCCATATGCCATTCTGATTGACTGCTGCTCTTCCCTCTTGACTCTGCAAGGCTATTGCTGCTTTTTAAAGTGTATACTTGGCAGTGATAAATCCCTGAACTCCCCTCTCCAGCAAGGCTATGAATTTTGATGTGTCTTTGTGTGTGGCAGAGAGGAGAGAGGAGTGAAGAGCGAAGGAGAGTGGGGTTAGAGTGATTAACCACTGCGTTGATGGGGATTTAGCAGGGATCGTGGTTAGTGATGGGTGGCCTATCTCTCTGTACGCTCTGACTAACCACTGATCCCCAAGAGGGTTCAGCTCAGCTCAGCTCAGCTCAGCAGCCCAAAGCATTTTCATTAAGGATGGATTGAGTCTATCTCAACGGTCCCCCCAACACACACCTTCAGAAACACTTCATCAAATGTAGTGTTTTGCTTAGTGATTAGCCTCTCCCAGGCTATGAGAGACTGAGACTGATTCCTCTGTTTATAAACCCACGAGAAGCCCCCTTCAGTCAAATCGGCCCTATTCTCATATCCTCTTAATGAAGAAGGCTTTTACTACCACAAGGACACAAAAACTAGATTCCTTTTCGAATGGAAGCAAAGAGCAAAGGGTGGGATTGCAGGAGAGATGGAAGAAGGGATGGTGTAACTATGCACATATGCTACTGTGTAATGAAACCATCGAAAGCAGCATGTTTTGGCCTGTCGTCTAGGATGCTTATGACAAAACAGGACAAATACAGAACAGATCAAATAGCTTCTGTTCATGCAACATCTTTGCACATATTCAGCTTCTCTAAAGCCATTTTAACCACAGCACAGTTGGCAGGCTAAATCAAGCTCACCCAGAATAAAACTAAATACAGTGAAAATGAATACTATTTTGCCCCTGTGCCGTCTAGAGCACAGTGGTACAGTACAGAGTGTGTGAACACCACAGAGACATCAGCCATATTGTGCTGGCTTATGAGAGGAGATCAGCTGGTAATCAGGCATGGTTCCAAACTTCTCTTTAGGTTTTTTACATCTTATTTATTTCACACTCTCTCTGTCGTTCCTTACTCTTATCCTGCAATGCCACATACTTTTATTCTTTCCTTTCGTCTCATTTGGTTTCTTCTCATGACTTTCTCTTTTGCACCCTCATCTCTCTTCAGACCACGTTCAGCCCTGCTATCATCTATTTCACCCTCCCTCTCTCTGTGTGCCTGGTGATCTGAACCCCCCTAACATCTTGCTGTGTCCTCACAGTCTAATAAGGCTGTAATCCATACAAGCTGTCAGTTGATACAAGCATCCTTAAAAGGACAAAAGCTGAAAAACAAGGGGGAAAGTGGACAGCTAAAGATAAAGCCTCAGCTGTCAGGGTGAAAATTTGATGAGGGTTTTGATGAAATTATATCAATATGGTTATAAAGCCTTGTCCATACAAAAGGCTACAAGAAACTACAAGAAAAAAGACTTCAACTTTATTTCAGTGCCGGCAACACAATGAAAAGATTATTAGGCATCTTGCCCCCTGTTGCAATAATGTTTTTAATATTTAAACCTCAGTTTTAAAAGCTGGCATTTGGCCTAATGCTTTACGTCCTGTGTTTAAAGCAGCATTTGCTTAGATTTCAGTGTGAATTCATCTTCTGTAACAGGGAACATTACGTAATCGCTGCACTTTGGCTGCAACACAAAGTGAAAGAAGTTTGTGTGCGTTTACTCTCAACAGCTATTAGCGTTATCTTTATTTCTGGCTGAAATTGACTACATTATAAAAAATGATTATAACGCTTTGCATTCTGTATTAAATTCCCACCAGTTAAGTCATGAAAGACAAGCTGTGAAGAATGCAGTATCCCCCTAGAGAGATGGAGAATTAATAATACCGTGTTAACTTTGTGCTCCTTCACCGTGTTATCTCAAGCTAAGAAAACTGCTCAAAAAGGAGGTGGCTGGACGACACGAAGCAGGAATGATGTCAGCGCTAAAGGACAGGCCACCACTGGTAACATCAGTAACTTTCACATAGTCAAAAATCAAAGGGTTTGAGACAAAAAGATAGAAATAAAAATACAATTTTGTTTCCCATTACTGCATCTCAGTAAATTAAAAAAATGTTCCTATGAGGCTTCAAACAGTATAACAGCTTACTTACATCTCTGGCTTTACCATAGAAGGCCTCTTGAGATGCTGCCTCCAAAGACCCAATGAAGAACATTGGGTGGGTCTCTCCATACCTATGGGACGCACATATCAGGCAAACAGTTTATGAAGACATTGTTACGTTCTAGCCTTATATAGTTTTATTGTTCTTTGACTTCTAGCACATATAACTCACCTTGAAGAAAATTCGGCAGTAAAGTGAAGTAAGGCATCAGCTTCATTCTCAATATTCTCTGGCACTGCAAGAGGGACAAAAATAAGGACATGTCAAGCTCTGGATGTGGGTTCTTGACATTTAATGCTATACCTGGAGGTATAGTTGAGCTAAATATCAACATGCTTACTCATAGGGGATTTCCGACAGGTTGAGGAGCCCATTCCAAACATCTCTGAATCGTCCACACCAAATTCTGAGGCATCTTCAAAATCATCCCCCTCACTGTCGCTGATCATATGGACGTCTGCACACTGCGCACACATATTATTCACAATTTTCATTTGCAGAAGCATGTATCTTCTTACTGTGTTTAATGAGTTGGCATCTACAAGGGGAAAGTAATCCACAACTCACATAAATTGTGGTGGAATAAATATAGACACACAACTATGTACCTCTTCTGTAGGTTCCTGGGCATTGGCTGGTGAGGACCTTCGGCAAACACTGAGGTGATGGCAGGGATAGCTGATCCCAGAGAGAGCTAGTGTCATCTAAATACAAGAAATATAATAAAAGATCAACATTAAGTATTCTCTAGAAAGCAAAGGCACCAGATATCCATCATTATATCATTTAGACTTCTTTTCAGTTTTCCATCAAACCAAATTGACTCGTTATGTCTGTTCATCAACAAGTTACAATTCTTTAAAAATGTCTAACCATAACAAAGCAAAACTCACAACTCCAGTTACAACACAGTTAGTTATTTTTAAAATACTTTTATGAGCTTTTTGGGGATAGTATCCAAAAAGCTACGGAAACATAAGATACTTAATGACTTTCAGACAAAGGTTTGCTCATATCTCTAATGAGGGGAGACCCCGATGAGATATCTGTACACCTGCAGTAGCCCTCCGTATGGTGGTGGTCTACTGTAAAAGAACACCTGACTAATTAGCTCCCAAATCCAAAGCAAGGACTGAAAATGTCAGCGTTCAGCAGGGACTCATTACAGCTGGTGTCTCTTAGCTTGGACCTCTAAGGGATATCAACAATATAAGCAAGGCTGCTGCAGGATGTGGAGGGAAACTACAGATACCTTGCTTTTAAAAAGTGATGTCGCGATTTCTTTCACTGACTTCCATCATGTCATAATGTGCAGTACACCTAAAAATTGTAACATTTTCTCATCCCTGGCAACAATAACCACTCAACGCCTAAGTGTACTTACGCTTTACAGTAACGTAACAATATATTCACCGGTATACTAATTGTTAGTAGCCCAGCAGAAAGCCCAGATGCAAATACTTTTCTGGGAGAGTGAACCTCTAAACAACAAGGCTGAGAAGGGCAGGAAAGCTGGTTGTGATAAGAGGCAGGGAAGCTGTTCGTCTCCTGCAGAGGTCCTGTGATCTGCTCCATTGTCAGGTGCTAAGACACACAAAGAGCAGCTGGACATGGTTGAATCAAGAGACGATTACATGCAACGCCAATTGAATCTGAAAAGGCCTGCACAGACTAAAGGGAGTTTCTCTCTGTGTCTCTCTTAAAACAGAGTTGTTCCTCATGCTGGCCCCAGCCTCTACAGCGAGAGAGAACAGTGTAACCACTAGACCTTGTCAGCAACATGGAGTCAATAGTGTGCTGCCGTCTGCCTGGAACGGATAAGAAGCAAGTATCTGACAAAGTACCCCGCTGTCTATTGTATGTCTTTTCACACTTACTTATCTTGTGAGCGTTAGAAAGTAAGTTAGCAGGAGCCAAAACACCTAAATATTTGTAGAGAAAATATTTGCACAATTGTGACCGACCACCCCACATGTAGGTGCAACATGGGCTGTGCAGTATCACAACAAATTTGCAGCCTGAGATTAAAAAAATTGTCTACACTACTCTGGATGCTGTTACAAATCAATGCACACATATATACAGTATATTATACCTACCCTATATATATATGTGTGTGTGTGTGTGTGTATATCTCTATCTCTTTCTCTCTATAGATATCTACAAATTATTTAATCAATTTATGTTCCACAAAGACATACCATTAAAAAATATATACAGATACTGTATGTATGCAAAAACTGTGGAGTTTATCCATTTGTTCAACTCTAGTGCAACCAAGCTCTTTGTCCATTAAAAGATGTCAAACATTTGTTCTGATGTATATATACATATATAGGTCCTTCTCCTAAACGCAGAAACTTAGACAGACTTTAATCATCCACACAGTATTTGTCTCTAAATAGATGACAAATCAATTATAATATTGACCACTGTGTTTTAAATTCCCACCAGCACAGCAATGGAGGACAGGACATATGTGAAAGTCAGTACCTCCCATGACAGTTCAAGAAGGAATGATATCTTGATGAGTATTGCTCCTCTATGTTGTCTTTAGCACAGACAACTGCTAAAAAAGCAGTGGCTGGACTGACATGCAATACTCAAACTAAACAAAGAATGACATCACTGTTAATGACACAGGTCAACAGTGGACAGCGCTTTTTTTGCAGATAAATGTGTTGGGAAAAGAATAATATATGATATGTGCAGTATCTGAGGGAATGGAAATCTTTCCATCAACAAACAGAGACGAGACAGAAAAATGTACACACAAATTATAGAGGAACGAGATTGTGTTTTTTGCTAGTTGCTAATTAGTAGCAAGTGTAACAATGAAAGTGCCAGTGTCTCATCAAGCAAAGCTCAGTACTGTAGGAACACCTACGAAGAACACTTACCTGAATTGCCTCGTCTCTGCTCATGTAACTCGACTCTAACTAGTTTGGCATGGTAATACTGTTTATTAGATGAATGTGTCATTCATGTCAGAAAACCACAACTTTACAAAGTAATGAAATGAAAACTAATCTTAATATTAAAAAATGTTTTGTCTTTCTTCCAAAGCTATGGTTGGTGCCAGGCACAGAAAAAGCTGAGAGAATGGTATTGAGCCATACAGACTCTGAGGCTGAAGGGTGTGAAGGAATGGCCCCAGGTCTATTCTGCCTATCCTCCAATCGTGTGACAATCAAACATGAGAATCTTAGCAGCGACTGCCGAAGGGATCCCTATAAACCCTTTACCCCCACTACTCACAACGAGAGCCTTTTGTCTGAGGGCCTAATAAGTGTATAAATAAAGTTGATCACTTCCCCTGTCAAAGACAGCCTGGAGGGTTTGGGCTGACATGGATGCAAGGAGGGGAGGTGAAAAGGGGAGAAAAATGAGTTGAGCTCTTCCTCGCTTTGACCCGATGGCTTCTCCTGATGTTGAGGTACACAAGTGCAGCTTGGCGGCTCAGTGGAAAACGTGGAAACAAGGTTGAAGCGCCGCAGGGCACAGGGTCTGGGGGGATGAGGTTAACCCCCCTGAATAACCCTCTCCTACATCTCCACACAAAAGGAACTCGCTCCTCTTTTTTGGATTCTTTTAATTAACACTTGCATTGAGGCTCTAAGCATTCAGAGGCCGATACAGGGAAGGAATTCTCTCTCACCCCATTACTCAGTCCCTCCTTTCCCTTTCCCCTTCAACCCTTTTTTCCCTTCTCTACCCTTCTTTTTTTTTTCTTTCTCTCCCTCCATTCTTTCTGTGTTTCATTTTTTTTTCTTTTCTAGTGAAGGCAGTGTTTGGATTAGGTGTCTGGCTCTGAGTGTGAGATAATTACCACTGACAGCTGAACCAAAGGCAACCACAACCACAGTATACCACCTTACTCCACTATGTCATTTATAGAGCGAGGATGGACAGTGAGAGAAAAGGGGGAATATGAGACAGTAAAGGTTAAAGGCGTGGACAGAGGAAACAATGTGGATGAGAGTCAATGCAATCATGTGGATAATTTAGACTTAACGGAGAGAAGGAAAACAAAAAAACAAAGAGAAGCAGATATATTGTAGGAGCCTAACAGAAGATATGGACAACCATGACAAGAAGCTCAATAACTGATCTTGGGTGTAGTGGTATTACTCTCTAGCACGCCTCAAACAAAGACACAAACACTTCAGCGAGACAGGAACATCACAGAAACCAAAACGAACAGAGCTAGAAGAGACAGTAAATCAGACAGACTCTCAGTTCTGAATGTCACCTGGAAGAGGGCAATTTCACAAGGGAGGGGCTCTGCCGGAGCTTACCGCTGAGCCCTGTTGCTACGGAAACCACCAAACCCCCCTCAATAAACCCTTGGTTCCTCAGGCCCCTATCAGGTAGAGGAGGATTCCATTAATGCCAGCTGGGAAATGGATGGAGGTGCTGCCCTACAAGGCAAGGCACCTCAGAAGCTCTGCGGCATTAATACATTAGCAAACACCATGAAACACTGCATAAATGTCAGCAATTACTGGCTAGAAAAAAAGGATGGGTGGTGGCGGAGGGGTGAAGAGATGAGGGAATGTAATAAGGATGTCCCACTGGCTGTCAATCAGTCCAACAGGTGTGGAGGAAGGACTGCCAATCAAAGTCGCTCCAATGAGATAAAGCCCGTCTGGAAACTCTCCACGCTGAATTGCTTAGGTGAAGCAGAAGGACACGGGGGACGCTAGGGGAGAGACTAATTATATTTCCAAAGGCAACGAAGTTAATGTCCTGTTGGCCTCTTTAATCGTCTGATGCAAAGACCTCTGTCGTCATCTTCAGCACTGTTCTGCACAGCTTTGCCAAAGCCACAAGAATCGGGAAGAATTTGAAGGAAGAAGAGCGAGATCATGGTATTTGCAAATAATTCCAGAGCATTTGTTTTAATCTACTTGGAATAAAATGAATTCCATCAAGTTTTAACTATAGCAAAGTCCAACACACTTCCCTCCCTGACTGGGAACTTTTTCCAGTGCTATCAAGACTGTTGCAGTAAATGGGATGCAGTAAACCCATAGAAAATACAAAGAAACGCTAAAACAAATATTCACAGAAAGGGCTTCTCCACATGAGCCTCTACTTGGCAAATCTAGTAAATAACAAATGGGCCTCTGGTGGATCAATAAGAGCTATTAGAATTCATCTGAAAATGCTCATGAACATTTCAAGTGGCTGACAAGTGACAGACAGCCTGACTTTCAAGAGTGCTTTAGGTAAATGTCAAACTATTGTCTGGAACACTTATTTCAAAGCCAACATCAATTATTTATAGGATATTACAGAGAAATAATGAAATAAAACTGGGATTGCCTCTCACCGTTACAAGAGAAAAGTGTCACTTTATATATATATCCTGTATTATATACTGTGAAGCATAAGACATGTTCAAATTGCTTATTTGCCCAGGACATAATCTGCCTGCTAGAAATGAGCATCACCTCACATTGCTACTGCTTTGTACCACTTCCACTTCCTTTTATACTCAAGTTCCTTACTCAAACACCCCACACAATTATAATGCACTGAATAAACTGATCTGTTGTTCTCTGCCACTTGAGCATTATATATCCTGATCCAATTTCAATTCTCCATAAGACCTTGAATAATTCAGCGCACAATCAACAATGAAACACACAGAGTGGACAGTATCGGGGGGGGGGGTGGGGGGGGGGGTTATGACGCAACACATAACTACCAGTTTCCCTGGAAGGTGGGAATTTCTAACAAACTATTTTCTTACACTCCAACAATACATGACATAATTAAACTAACATTACATCAACTCAAATAACTTTCTCAGAACACAAGAATAAATGACAGGAGAAACTGATACTCTGAGGTAGTTGATCAGTAATACGAACTATGATACAGAAAATGTACTCTTTGTCCCTGCGAAAAGCTACAACACTGAAGCAGCTGCATGACGACAACTTCACTGACAGTGTCACAGTATGTGCTGGTTACTGCAAAAACTTTTTACATTTCAGTAATGTTACCGATGTAATGACAGAGCGATAAAAGCAAAATTACAGTTTTGTAATTTTGTAAAAACTGCATCAATGTGAAATATTGTTATACTTGAATGAAACTGAATACAAGTCCACAAAACTGATACAACTATGCAAAATGCACTAAATACAAGATGTGTGAAGATTTCAACTAAAAGATGTCCATTTTCAAAGCAAAGTTTTTTAAACTAGGGGCTAGAGAACTGTGTACTGAGTTTCAATGACAGGAGTGTACTGAGTTTCAATCCCCAGCCTTAGACACAGAGGGTGTACAATAAGATTTACAATACACAAATGCAAAGACACAAGACACACAAACGTAAAAGCAGAGGTAAACTCTGCGATATCAAACACTTGATGGCAGAGCGAAGTTAAGTAGTAATCGATTCAACAGCAAGCAGGATAGTGTGCAGAGCTAAACGTAATCTGGGGCCTCTGGCTGCCATGTTTATTGGCCCAAACCCCGGGAGATGAGACTGGGCTAATGAGCTAGACACTAACACTGGCTCCCTACCCGCCTGCTAGGCCAGCCAAGCCCTGGGCTTTCTCTGTTAATACCTTCAGACGTTTCAATAAGAGGGCTATGGCTAGAGCAGAGGCCATTATTACACTTCTGTCTCTTCTCTATGCTTTTTTAATATCTTCTCATCCAGGAAACACAGACACTGCAGATGTGTGTTAGTCAAAGGCTGACCGGGTCTACACAATGAGCTGAAATCTATTCATGATTCCTGGCCATTATATCTACCTTGGGGGACGAGCTGAGCTGATAAACACAGCAGATCATAAAAATGCAAAGACCAAACCGTTATTATTGGACCTACATATTTATCTTAACTTTAAATAAGCTTGACATAGCTTAGACATGGAATTTGCAAAATAGCATACATTACTAGCTCTGTATTGAATGGGCATATCATTTAGCAACCTATATATCTTTTGCTTTATGTTTTTTAATACAATTTTAAATTATTTAATTTGTCTTTTTTTTTTACAGGTAGCATATGCAGGAGATTTGATAAATATTAATCTTAAAAGTTCATAATTGTTTTATATAGAGGAAAATATATTAATAAACCCACATGGTATCCAGTTAATATAAGGACACCACAGAAGGACACAGGTAATATGATGTAGTTAGTTGTAAATGAATGTCTGTGGTTACCCTCTTCCTCTGCTAGTGTGAACAGAAAAGTCATAAAGCACAAGTTGTATCTTGCGGCTCCAAAATGGAAAAGTAAATCATCTGGTGCCGTAATATAGGAAGCCGTTCCCTCAGATCTGAGGTCAGTCATTGTACCACATGCCCACAATGTGCTTTCAGATTTGAACATTGTCAGATGAGTATTTCTGTTGCAATCCCAGGCTGTTTACTGATCACATAACTGGAAGTCTACAAAGATAATGCTAACAGTGGTAAATCTGCATCATAGCAGTATGGTTTGTTCGGTGGTTACTGGCTTTACAATTGGCTGCTCTGAGCTGTCATCGAACAAAATAAAGCAAACAATCTTCTGCAGTGTAAAAGAACGCATAACCTTTTATCCTTTGGGCTGTTATGCACATTAATGGGCGGAATGTGTTTGCTTTCATTTTTAGTCTCAAAAGCCTTACTTTAAGTCATAAAAAACAGGTGCAGATACTGTTCATTCACTTTGAGTTTTTGAAAGAAACAGTAGATAACAGAGAGAATGAACTGTATCCTCCCCAGTGCTGCATTAAATAACGTTTGTCCTTAGTTATCATAGTACACATATGACAGGGTATGAAAAAAGGCAAAAAAAAAGGAAAGAAAAGAAAAACAAAGTCAATAGCAATACTCCAAAGCTAACAACAGTCACATAGATCTAAAAGGAAAATGTTAGCTTGGGGTTAACCCAAGAATGTGTGCACAGCAGCTTCAATGTAGCATGATAAACCATCCCAAACAATTAGCATGGGAACACATATGCTGTCAAAGACGAGGTGAGACAAAAGGGGTCAGAGGTTCCTCAAGGTTCTGTATGAGGGCCGCCTCTGATCAGCTTGACTGTGGTCAGGCTGAATGGCTGGGAAGAGCACCCTGGGACGGGAGAGGTCAGCGGGACTCAATGATGTGAGCTTTAATGTCCACAGATAGGGGACACAGGATGGGAACCGTCTTTGACATCTTAATTAGCTTCAACATCTTACTCTCATGCTTCTGACAGATGGTTTTGACATGGACAACAAGGTGTGGAACAGTTTCCACTGCAACTCGCAGTGTACATTAATTACTTGTGATTAATGTACATTGGTCTGTGCCAGATTTTTAATTATCTTTAAGGCCACAGCGATCGATCCAAAAAACAAGTAAGAGCAACAGATAGAGGGAATATTTATTAAGAACAGGAAAAGTCTGGATAACGAGTCTTAATTTAGGATGTGTGTGCATCTTACAGAATCGTCAGACGCTGATGCAGGCCATCCTTCCCACTGCTGATGCCGGACTGGGATGTTGGTCAAGTCTGAAACGTTTCTCTTCACCTGCGAACAGAGGAAAGTTAAATTCGTTACTATATATTTTTCACAAAACTAAATGAAAAATAAATGTTAATACCTAAACTCTTTACAATTCTGTCCACAGAATATTCCTGCGATTGTTTCAATTCAATAAACGCAATGTTGTAAATTCAGCTATCAACTATACTTCATTCACATGCATGGAAGGAAATTAAGATGGAGGCAGATAAAGAAAGAGGACATGAGTCAAAACGTGGGAGGAGGAGAAAAAAATAAAAAAAGACAGCCTGTGTTATAAGCATTCTTCAGATGCCATTGCTAATTCCCAGCAACAACAGCTCCACACTCTGAAATGAACAGTATTTCTCTTCTCCCATTCATGCGCGGACGCTGTATCTGCATCACTTAATAACATTCCATGCTTTTAAACAGTTAACAGGCAGCAGCGCCTGTCCCACCAAGCGCCGCATTACACCGTCCAGTGGGTTGTTGGTTTAAAGCCCTAACGCCAGCCTGATGTGCGCCAGTCAAAGCTGATCAAAGCCCCGTCAGCGTCTGAACACTGTCAGCAGTGGATTCTGGTGCGTTTGTTCGTCATAATTCTGCCGTTCAGGCCCGCAGGGCTGGACACTGATGCTGAGAAAACTATCTATTGTGGCAAAGATCCTTTCATACATGGGCCAAATCCTGTCTTTGTAAAAAGCACTGAAGAGAGATGGATCCTTGGGCATATACAGCCCTGCTGGTCATAGAGGTGGAAACTTAAAGAACGCTACAAACACAAAGTCAAAGCCAACCTCAAGCAAAACAAGAAGGCATCTGCTAAACACTGAACTGTAAAGATCATTGTGGCAGACTTTACATGCATGTTAGAACCTTAATATTACTTGTTACGCACTGCATCTGTATATATACGAGCGTGGCTTTGGGGCAGCATAAACAGAAAAACTGTATTTAAATACAAATTTATATTTTTTTTCAACAAAATAGTAAATATTTTATCAAAGTTATCAATCTCTCACTGATTTTTTTATTTGTGCTGGGCCGAACAGAGCAAAGCAATTCACAGTACAAACAAGGAGAAAGAAAAAAAGAACAATAATAAAGTGGCACAGTCCATCCTTTGTCTTTCTATCGTAAATCCCACACCACACTGCTCGGTGCCTATCCTTATGAAGAGAAGCTATGGCCAGGATAGCAGTCTAGGGTCAAAGCGGGTGGCCAGTGTTATTACAGAGTGTAATATCTATGTTTGACCAGCCAGACTACAGGGATTTGACTGACCGGCTGGCCAGTCGATGAATAGAGGGGAAAAGGGAGGAAAGGAGAGGCATAAACACTAGTAATGAAGAGGCTGCAGTCAGAGGTTAAAGCAGCATCAGAGAAACAACAAACTAACGCCCACAACAGAGAGTGTGAAGGTGAGAGGTGGGGAAGAAGGAGACTGGAGACAGACAGTGAAAGACACCTGGCAGAGGACAATCTGATCTCAACACAAAAAGAAAACACAGCTACGTACACAGCAGGCCTGCCCACGTGCAACTGCACCACCAGAATATGCAGCCAGTTATTCAGCCTTCTACTGAATAAATACGCCGCCATTATGAAACTGGTGAAGCCAAAAAAATATATATATATTTCAGAAAATATAGCAGCCTTGGACCAAGGTGACATAATGTCTTGCCTTAACTTCTCAAGGTAGCTGATTTTTTTGTTGCAACCCTCAGTTACAAAGCATTGTATGCAAAGGGCACAGCAGCCACCATACATGGAGCAACACTGTCTAATGCTGCCCCCTGTCTACGACAATAGCCATCTCACGAATAAGACTGAAACAAATGAAAACAATTACATTTATTCGCTGACTCTGAGTAACACATTTGAGCTGCAAATTTCTACTTATGTTTACAAGCATAAACATGTTTGGCCTAAAACAATAAAGGATTTTAAGGAATGCAGTCTTATTAAACTGGGAATGCACGGCTTAAAAAGCAAGGCATGACTTCAATGGTCAAACACTGCAGCGGTTTGTGAAAAGTATCAAACTGAGTTGTGCATACAGAAAGCGAAGTGTAAAGGAAATGTCTTTAACAGAGCAGAACAGGATTTCTATCAACATCAAATACAGAGCTGCTGATTTGTGAGTCTGTTCATGTTGAGATGAGACAGGAGTGTATGAGCCAGTTATATACAACATTAGCTAGACTGGCTGCGGTGCTGAGCTGCTGGGCAATACGCCTCACGGCAAAATTAATGATCCAATCATTGTAAATGCCAATTGCCTGTAATCCCTGGCTGGAAGCAAATCAAAGAGAAGGAAAGGTTTGCCGTTAAACAGTCACAAGCTCTCTCTTGCGCTCTTTCTTCATCTACCCTAGGCACCAGATGCCTTTCTTTCATTCCTTTTTCGATCCAACCTTCCTTTTCTCAGTTCCTATATGTCTCCCAGCTGCGGAGCAGGGATGGGGCCCAGGCACAGCCCCGAGGGGCAGTAGATGAGGGAAATCCCCAGGACAACTGGTCTGGTCACGGACAACTCAGGACCCAGCAGCCATCCCTATTCTACCCTCTACTTCCCTGGCAAACATTTGCTCTCCAGCTTAGCTCAGAAGCTAGCCAGCAACTTGCCCCCACACTCTTGTCTGGTAATGCCAATCAGAGTCTACACAGCCTTGAGCTCCAGAGATGGAGAAGAAAGAAGGTGGAAAAGGGACACTGAGAGAGAGAGATGGAGAATGAAGGAATAAAAAGGGAGGGGTAAGGGCAGTTCCCTGAGAGCCACAAGGCAAAGCCAGAGTCTTTGGCAAAGACAAACAAGAAGACAAGACTCCATCCCTATTGATATGCACAAGTAGGGAGCATCGGTTAGTCTTCAGCTAAGACAAAAGGGAGAATGGGGAGAGAAAGGTGCTCTATAGTGGAGTCCCAGTGTGTGAGTGGACACAGTGTGAGCAGAAAAGGGAGTCAGACAGTCTGAATATGGTGTTACTTCTTCATTGCATCTTTCACACATTCCTCTTGTTATTGTTTTCATCAGAATTTGATCAAGAATCTAATTCTTCATCTATACCGTGTTTAAGTAAGCCCAACTCAACAAAGTCTTCCACAACTACTATATGACACTATAAACATCATGCTGCACCTGTAGCTGGTAACTGAACTTTCTTCAGGCCGTCCCTAAATGGTGTATGCACATGATATATGCAGGTTAAAGTTCTGGGTCTCATTTTCACTGCAGGGGGCTGGAGATGGCTAAAGACAAGTATGTGTAAGGAAAAGACCACGACATGGAGGCCTGTTTAAGCCCACATTGTCCCTCCTCTATCCCCTATGGCCTCTTACAGCACCCCCACCAAGCCAGCAGTCCTTCGCCTCATTCTGTGTCCATGGTTCCCCCCTCCCACACCACAGGGACCCCTCCCCAGTGTTTGTAATCCTAGCAGAAACACTTAAGGTTCACAGTGGGTGCTCATCAAAACCATCTGCCTGAGAAGAGAGAGAGAGAGAGAAAAAGAGATGATCGAGGAAAAAAAAAACGAGAGCGAAGTGAAGAGAAAAAGAAATCCAGGGAGGCAGGCTGCCTCCAGTTCAGATGCTGGTTGCACTAATCTGTTCAATTAGCACCATTACAAGCCTTGCAAGTAGACTGATTATTATTAGTGTAATCTTCGCCCACACTAAGGACCCAGGCCACAGCCACAGAGGCTGCACTGAACAAGGAGGAGGAATGTCATCTACTGTTGCCTATGAGAAAATAACTGGTCAGGACGTAAAAGTGGAGACTTTAAATGAATTCATTCAGAAAACAAGCTGAAAGAAAGGGCAACTGATCATGTAGTGATTCTTGAAGACATTTTGGCAGTCATCCAGGTATCTTCAGTTCTGGTCAACATGTAGAGATGTCCCAATTTAAATCAAAACTCCCCACCAATCCTTTAGAAGTGAAGAAGTTACTTCAGTAAGTGTCAATAAGCATCTCTACACGTGTTGTTGCGTTGGTTTCAGCTTGATTATTGTATATACCATGACTTGGATGACTGACAACCTTCAAAGGTGGACTCTAAATTGAACTACAAGCCAAATTAAGACCACAACAAACAACTAAGGATACAGATATTACAAGCCCATACATTCAGTTCAAATGACGATCATTTATAAGGTGTGACAGAGTGGGACTGCACTGCATTTCCTCTCACCTGTTCAGCAGGCGACACACTCTGAATTATAAATAGCCCCTACTCAGGTCTCCCTCCAAACAGGGGTTAGAGCGGGACAGTATAGGGAAGTAATGTATGTTTCCATGCGCTGGTGAGTGCAGACTTGAACTCATCTGCATAAGCAAGCCCACACTTATATTGTTATGCTCCTTAACCCTATAATCCATTTGCAGCTGCGATAGTAATAAGTAATGGACAGAGAGGTCTACTGCCTTCACACTGGGTCCAGGATGAGTATCTATAAATATTTCATAGGCTGCAAAATCTACTGTTTATTTTCAGATGAAGAAAATGAACGGACTCTTTCTCTTTCCTTTGCTCCTGCATGCCTAGATCAAACAATGTTCAGTCATTTAAACTGCTTCTAGACTGCTGAGAAAGAGGGAGATAGACACAGCGTAGGGGGAGAGGGGAGAAGAAGAGGGGGGTTGTACCAGACCACAGCTGTGAGAGTAATTATGTGCTCTGAAATGTGATCATTTGTGATGAATAATGAATCGATGGCTGAGATAGACTAGCAATGTTTGGCAAATGGAATGAAAGCTGGAAACTAGTACAATAATATTATGTATTTGAGAGTCCGTGGGTGCATTAGTGAGAACTTTTGCGTTCCCAGTGTGTGTCTGCGCATAAAAAGTGGCTGCGAGGTCCGGTCTGGTCTGTTGTCTGTGTGCTGTGACGGTGTCATACCTCTTGTATGGTTCTGGAGCCGGGGAAGTTGAGATTGTACTCCCTCTGAGCCTCACGATGGCTAATGATCAGCAGGAAGTTCTGGTTTAATGACTCTTGGAGAGCACTAAAGAAGGAAGGAAAAAAATGCTGTAAGAGATATGAACGACCACTGTGAAGGAAATTTAAAGACACTGCAAAAACACATGCAAGAGGAAGAACGGAAAGGTGCAAAGAAAAACAAACATTATCACTAAGAGTGACAGAGTCGAGTAAAGGGCAAGCTGAAACTTGTCAAGTAGTGGTAGCCTGCTGGCCTACAGAGAGGTGGGTGCCTACTCAGGGGGGCAGTCGCCCACTTTACTGGTTGTGTCTTAACAAGCCTGGCCAGAGCTATGCTCAGCACAGCAGGCTGCCTCAGCTATGGCCACCTGCACAGAAACAGCATGGAGTCCATTAAGCTTCCTTATTGCTAACAAACCTGGAGGGTATTAAGAAAAAAAAAAAACATGAGTAGCTTCAGCACCTTCCTAACAACAAAGTCTAAAGATACCTGAAAAGCAAGATTTTACTGCAGCAAACCATAACTGATCACTTCTTAAAGATCTGATATGGGTCTAAGTGAATACCAACAACTTTACAATTAATAATTGTACCTCCAACCTGTCCCTATGAATGGTCCATTTCTCACTTTGTACAAATATATAAACAAAGTCCAAAATATGAAACTGCCACAATATAAAAACTAGGGATGCACCGAACTGAAAATTCTTGTCCGAAACCGAAAATGGAAACCGACTGTTTCGGCCGTGTTGTTTTGGCGATAAAAGTCTTTCAGACGAAAATCAAAAATGCAATTTTCGGCCAAAAATGTTCGGGAGCCAAATATTCGGTGCATCCCTAATAAAAACGCACATGCCATGTCAAAGGGTATGTATTGCTTTTACACTACTCCTTTTTAAGATGAAGAAACTTCAGAAAAGCAAAGTAATAAACACAGGCAAAACCAGTGAATGAAGACATTTTGAAGTTCTGCTATAAAAACTAGCATGGCATACTGTTATTTCTCATCTTAAAATGAATGGAGAACTTGACTAAATACTCTATCAATAAAGTTTCCGTACAATCTGTTAAAAATGGCATGTTTAGTGTTTTTCCTTTTTCATCTTTACTTCTCAAAGCATGATCAATGACCACAAACAGAAAAAAATTATGAAGGTGTTTCCAGGTAACCACTCCTCTAAGGTGTTGTGTCTGGACAGACACCAGAAGCTCACTCAGTAATTTATACCAGCGTTGGGGACGCAGTGTTAGAGAAAAGGAGGTGGGGGAATCAACTTTTGGAAGCTTCATTTACAATAAGCTGTGAGGTTAAGTAGCGTTTTGAGCAAATGCTGGGTCTGTGAGGCTGAATAGCAATGGGAGGCTTAAAGGCCGAAACAGGCACTTAATCAGGGCTCAGAACCCAAGGAGAGGAGGAAGAGTTGAGAGAAAAAGAGGGATGAGGGAATTAATATGTAGCGCACACATTAATTATGCAATCACACCCTTAATCTGCGCAGATCTGGACGAGCTTATGTTAACAGAAGCTCAAATTTACTGTAATGACAGCATATTTACATTGACTAAAACTACGAAATCAATATGTAAATGTAATGTTTGTTGTAGCTAACTGAAGAAGATTGGAAATGTGTGGAGCGGGAAGGATGGATGCATATGTAATAGGGCTGAGCAGAAGGATGACAAAGATGGGTGTGCATGTGTGTGAGGCAGAGAGGAGAAATAGAAGGGGTAGGGACACATAAATAAGGATCTAGCTAATATCACGATTATGTTTGGACACAGTCCCGAGCTGGTGCTGGCAGGCAGCTAGGCTCCTAAATAGGCAGAGAAAGAGGGTAAACTGAGTGGAAGTGTTACTCTGTCCTTCCAAGCAAAGAAGGAACATCTTATCAGTCATTTATGGCAGGACGACAAGCCATTTGGTGTGTGCGTGGGTGGAGTTCTGTTCAACATTTACTTTGAAAAATCAGATCCCTCATTGTGCTTTTTAGTACAAATATAGCTACTTAAAACATCACACGTATTCGGAGGAGAAAAACAATTCGTAATCAGTTCCTTGTCATTTCCCATCTGTCTAAAGAGGCCTGCTGGTCCACATATAAACAAAACAACCATGTTTCATGTCTAATATATTAGAGTGTGGACTGCTTTTACCCGCTGATGTTTTCAAAGCTGCTGCCTGCTGATAGAAGCAGGCCCCGCAAGCAGTAAAGGGTTGAAATGTGGATGTCTCAGTGTTTGCTTCTGCTTTCAGAGGTCTCTTTCTCACTCAACACACACACACTTGGTGACATCTAGGTCGGCCTGCAACATCTCTGGAGGCACTTGACATGGCATAAGGGTGCTGAGAGGAAAATGTCATTTAACTTTATGGACAGCAAAAATGGAGCGTTTTGCAGGGGGAGAGGAGCAGGCTAAACAGATTGGTTTCATTCTGAGGTAAGCCCATCGCCTAAGCTGTGAGTCCCCGCGGCACAGAGCAGACTCTAGACCTTATTAAACTAGCACTGCCAGGCACAGAGATGCACACGCACGCACGCACACTATGTGACATGTACGGCAAAACACAAATACCCACACACACACACAGCTTCCCATATGTATTCTCCTCAACCTCAACCTGACATATACTATACTTATATCAGAATGTGTGTTTCATCTGCTTAGAAACTTGAAAACAGACTGAGCAGAACGGTACATGCTGACTGATCTTACCACTAATACATACAGAGGAGGTCATGAAGCGCACACAAGGTCTTCTTACCTCCTCCACATTTTGCATCCACAACAAAGCAGAAAAATGCGAAACCATTCAGGCTCTGCTCTGTTTTGGTCTGCCATCTCGTCCCAGAGTTAATTAGCATGCTAACTGCTGGATCCTTCCCATCAGGGGTGCGTTAGCTAACCAGGTAGCTATCACCCAAAAGCATCTGTCTATCTGCTACTGGATAGCTGACGCACGGAGGGAGAGGTCATGGGACAGGAAGCAGCGATAAACGCCTTCAAATTCTAATGAATCATTTTTGCAATTTCGAAGAGTTCAAATTAAAATAACCTTTCACTGGCAAACGCGCTTTCTGGGAGCTGGAGCGGAGAATAAACAAGAAAGGTAACAGGCTCCATTGAAATATTCATCAGGCTTTCATCATTTATGCAAGAGATTAGCTCCTCCTCAACACCCTCTTGTATTCACAGGCAGTCATGAGCATGGCCACAGGAAAAGAAAAAAGAAAAACTTCTCCAGACCAGGCTTTAACACCGCAGTACTAAGTGCACCTCACATCACTAACTAAATAACTACCTGAGATGGATTGGTGCTCAAAGGAAAATCTCCCAAAGCCTCAAGATTTATTTCTAATCAAACAAGACAACCAAGAGGAGTTTGCTCAGTGAGATCATAATGACAGTGCAGCACTATTTAATCAGTCAGTTTGGTTTAGGTGTGTGTGTACTGCATGAGCCAAGCTCTACAAAGTAATTGCCGGGGATATTACCATTTATAGGACATTTGCATTTTTACTCAGCAACAATTTGAAGCAAATAAGCAATGCGAAATTAAATTTGGGGGCGTCTCTCTTCAGACTACAACTACAAACTAGCTAGTGGGAGATGGTGATAATTTCATTAGCACATTCAAAATAGCATTAGCAGCTATAACACGACGTTTACAGAGACAATTCAAGCATTTAGATATACAGCCCCTTTTTTACAGCATATACAAAGCTGACATTACTTTCCTAAAGTGGAAATTCATAATTACTTGTAAACCACAGTAGGTCATGTGCAATTTAACTTAAACAATGCTGTGTCCTACTCTCTGATATAGTGTCTATCGTCAAAGGCGCAGTCAAAGTTGAAAATGTACACGTCCAAATAAGGAAAACAAACTTAATTTGACAAATTAATTGAGAGAACCTGTGTGACAGCTGAAGATGTTCTTCTTTCTTAATGTTCCTTTTGAGACTGACATGTGTATAGGAAACGCTTTATTACCCGCAATCTAAAGTCTAGTTTTTCATCCCTACAATGTTCAGTTCACATGGGTGTCAGTTTTAAGTTTGAGCAGTAGGTGTAGACGTAGCATTGTAGGGTTTTGAATTATGTTCAAATACATATTTAGAGAAATGTACACACATTACACAACTAGAGGAAATAATAAACTCCACAAACAAAAGAATTCAGAGTTAATTCTTTTTTTTTTTGTTGTTAAACAGTGTGAGATTGTACAAGTGGAGCTAATAAAAAGGCAACTGACTGTGTGGATGTTTGAGGCAAACACTGTTGCCGGGTGCATGTTTGAAAATGGCTTTAGAGCGTGCAACATCCATCCAAGTTGAGACAAACAAACAGAAAACTTTGAGGAAAATGATCTACATAATGTTAGTAATTACATTTTCTGTTATACTTAGATTTACTGTAGTTAATTGGGCGATTATAATTATTTTTATTTTTTTTTTCTTGTGAAAAGTAGAAAGCAAGTTTGATGCCATGGACACAACATTTGGATGTAATGCATAGACAGACAGACAGTGAGCTGAATAGCCAAGTACAGTGGACAAGTTTTTTTAAGATAACAAAGAAATAATAAAATTTCTTGTAATAAAGACACAATAAGTTGTGACAATTGGATTAATAGCCCCAACTTTCAGCAACACTGACAATGGAAAAGTTAAAAACAAGTGGAGTGAAGTACCACTGGATTTAAAGAGCAGGCATCCGACACACGATTAATATCTATGTCTGTAATATTAGCACTACAGCAGTACTTCAGTCAGTATGACGTTGACAATGTGTGCTTTCTTTCCTGCAAACTTTATGCCGAGGCCCTTTACTGCCACTGAGCTCTGTCTACTGCAACAAATTTACAGATACTGCACACTACTGTGGATATACGGTGTGACCACAGTTTATTTTTACTGCTAGCTAACAGCTTGTTTTGTCTCGCTACAGGGGACCGTTCTCCTCATATTCTGTGAACTGTCACCTATCCTCTCCCAGTATGACAGCAGGGCCACCACACATACACATTTATACACAAATGCATTTGCAGCAGCCCACCCACTCCTTTCAGCCCCAACTGTCCGCCATTAAAATAGCTGACACAGAATAATGAGCTCCTGACACCCAAAATGATATCGATAACACTTGGAGACATGGCAACGGCGCTGCTAAAAAGACACAGCAGTTAGTATGGGAGTGAGAAGATGAGGAGAG
Organism: Planiliza haematocheilus; assembly: GCA_005024645.1. Classification (NCBI taxonomy): domain Eukaryota; kingdom Metazoa; phylum Chordata; class Actinopteri; order Mugiliformes; family Mugilidae; genus Planiliza; species Planiliza haematocheilus. Next base: position 3,974,420 of record SRSE01000509.1, read on the forward strand.
GCAGGGTAGAGAGAGCAAGAGAGGATAGACTGGGGAGATGATGGCCATTAGCTGCCAACACAATATAAATGCCACTTAGCCTAACTAGTAGGTAATGCAAACTGCCAAATTACGTCTTTTACAAGCGTTCTGTTGAACTCGGGATGCTCGTTTGCTTTACACTTAATTAGGGCCATTGTTTGTAACACTATTGAAAACTCTGGTTAATAAAGGATGTGTGCCTTTTTGAAAATACTGAATCCAATTTTCTTTTTTATAAAATGGAAAATTTCCATAAACTCAAACAATGCAGAATGAATGACTAACTCACAACTTTCCTAAACAAAACTGGGTTGTAGAAATGTTTTATTGAGAATCACAACTAAACACTAAAGAAGACCTTAAAGAAGCATTTCAAAAAGCCTCCCTGGTTTTAAATTGAAAAGCTAAAGCTATCTAGTCAGTTCTTTAAAGAATGCCAACTAGCACTGCAGCATTGCTCAAACATTAAATTCAAAAATGTGTACAAACTTCAAGAGTCATAATTCAACTGGACTTTTTCCTTCTAAAAATATGACCCAGTTACTTTAATAATATTAGCAGCACTTTGCATCCTCATCATTACTCTCATTTTGTCAAGAAATGTCTGCAAACCACAGGTACGGCATCCAGCAGAACACTCACACAAATGCACAGTATATATGGCAAGAAACAAACACAAAAACATACACCCAGAAACACAATATGGACTGTTGTACTCATTTTTAGGAGTCTGATGACCCTCAAAATAAATTTCTTCTTGGTCATTCTACAATAAGCAGATAAAATGAAATGAGAAATATTATTTTTGGATGGTGTTTACCTGATACTTATGAAAGGACAATCGCATGTTCATCTGCCACCTATGATTGTATTACAGCTATGACTTTACACTGAGCTGCCTGACATTTCAGATGGAAAGGTTGCTAATATTGGCAGGTATTCACTAAGACAAGCGGAACAACAACTGGATGGAAAACACTGACTTCATGAAGCCTTCTCGCTTTTTGTCACTGGGTAAGAACACTAATATAACAGACTGCTTCGATTTAAAAAAAAAAATGAAGAAATAATAAATAATAGATTTGAAGTGTGGATACCGTAAATAAAGCCTCTAAAGACCACTATGTAAAACAACCCTCAGCAAGCAACAATATCAGGGCAGAAAATACAAAGAAAGGAGAGGAAATTATTATTTACACAAGACACAGAGATTGTGGCAGCAGACGCTCCTCTCAAAATGTCACAATGGATATGAGAAAATGAATGTGCACGACCGGTCAAATGTCTCTTAATAAACCAGTGAAAATTGTGTTTGCTGGATGGGTTCTGGGTGCTGCTCCTTAATACGTGCGCATAGACTGCAACCTGGTGTTCACCATTGGGTACTGCACCCACACAACAGCATTCAGTATGTGTGAGTGTATGTGCAGAGAGTATGATAAAAAGAGGAAGAGGGCTTAGGGTAGAGTGGTATACCTGTTTGTGCTGGTGCTGGCAGTAGGTGCAATGTCTGGGGTCAGGACATACAGGCTGTTGTTCTTGGGCAAGTGTAAACTTCTCAGCACCGTCTGATTACAAACACACACAACTAATTCAACACGGTTCAGTTAAATGAAACGGATTACAGCTGCAGAGAGAGAGACAGTAGGGAGTTTGTGCTCAGTACATCAGAAACAATAATTGCCGATCTTTAAAAATATTCTGAACAATATTTTATAAGTGTGTATATATGTATTCGCCCTTCATCATTTTCACATTTCTGCATAAAACTGTTAAATTTTTTTAAGTCCTAAAAGTAGACAACAACAACTCAATAAACAAATGAAACAGAAATATTACACTTATTTATTTATTATATCATTTACAATAGTATATATCTGTGAGGTGCAACCATTATTTTCTAGTGTGATCCGCTTGTTCAGCAATAACTTAACATTTCGGACCGCTGGTTAAGAGTTGTCTACAGTAGGGATGTCCCCATCAGTGTCGGGAAATCGGTATTGGGATCGATCCAGGCATTTTTAATTCAATTCAATTAAGTCTGACCTTTTGTATTTATTTATTTTAAGTCTGCCATAAACCCAAACCATGTGCTGGTAGTATCAAAACGTCATTATAGTATGACACACGCACACATATACATACATATAAGATATGTATGTATGAGCTACTGTCTCCTCGCTATATTAGTGTTGACAGCACCGTTTGTTGAACAGGACCACTTCAGTTCTGAGCTGCTGGCGGGTTTCCTTGCATGGGCTGCTGATGTTTTAGGTCTTTTATATGCAGATATGTAGAAGATACTGAAGGGTGCAAAAACCTTAAAGCGGAACTGTATGCTTTATTCTATATATTCATTGTGTTGTTTTTTTTCCACTTGTATGTTTGTGATATAAATAAACTCACGCTGTCAGAGACATCTCCAGTCTTCCATCCCTTCAGCTGCATTTTGGACACTGGAACACCAAGCTCTGTCTCAAGGATTTGTTTGATTTCTCCTGTAAGTTGGATTTGGACAAAGACATCCAGTGAGGAGGAACAATACATATTCCGTACATGTAGATCAGTGCGTGTGTGCGATGCTCACCAACTGTGCAAGCCTCCTCGAGCACCAGCTCGACAGTGCGTTGCCGGTACTCCACTCTGAAGTTGAGCATTCGGGACTGACGCTCTACAATGTGTCGGGAGGTGGCGTTGATGGGGCAAAAAGCTGAGGTCGAGGACGATGGAGGAGAAGAGGAAGAAGACGAAGAAGAGGGGGCAGGGACTGCACTTCCTGCTGCTGCATCAGCTGCTTCTGCATGGCTAGGAGGTCCGTAAATGGAGGACTGGCTCGCCTCACTGGAAAAGTTGCTGCACAAATGTGACAAGGTTACTTGTCTTCATGTGATAATTTAAAAACATAGTATTTTATCAGTAGTCATAAAGGTCAGGAGAATATTTCTGCTCATGTTCTGTCCCTTCAGACTTCCTCATCATATAGGGCTTAAAGTAAAAAAAAAAAATCCTGAGCCTGAACTTTTTTCCAGAGGCGGGGGTGCAATTGGTCCAGCGCACATGCTAGGCAATTTGGCAAACAACTTTTTGGCTTTGTGCTAAACGGGGTACAAGATGAACTACAATCTAAAATATGATTTTTAGAAATTTAAGGTCTGTGAAAATGGAGAGAAGAGCTTTAACCAGTTTACACAGGGTGGGATACCTCACACCTCTCTCTGCAACACGGCCCCACCAGTGATCTAAATGATTTTTAGAAATTAAAGGTCATTATGTTATAAGAGCAGGTGAAACTGTGTCAGGCTAATTAATTAATTCAAGTAGCAACTATTTCAATCAGTAAAGAACAGTAGTAGTAGAATACTGGTCACATGTTAACCATAACACTGCAGGACATCTTTGATTTCCAGCATAAGTGCTGAAGCAATGCTTTGCATTGCATTGAAAAGCGAACCAGTACATTAAGAACTTTGTCTGTGCTCTGGCTTGTGGCTTCACCAACATTAAGAGAAAACAAACACTTTTTGAGCTTCTCAGACAGACGTTAAACTCTGGTGAAAAACCACTGATGTTAATTTAACTGGCAAGCTGATTTGAATCGTTTTCTCAAAGCATTTTATCAACAGCTATTTTTTTACACAGATCTATAAGCGGTTGAGCGATCGTGAATGATAAATCGTGTTCTGCAATGAACGAGCACAAACACACGTACAAAGACTGATATGTGTGTAATTTCCGAGTTTGACGCTCTTCAATTCATTTTTCACAACTCAGAGCTCGTTTTATCCCCAAGTCATGAATGCAGCATCAACTGCCCCCACCCAAGCTGGTTTCCTATCATCTCATTGGTCAGCAAACTCAATTGTCTTGAACCTGACAATAACCCACATTGTCAAACGCTTCACGCCGGAGATTCAGCACAATGCCAGAATACTTTAAGCCCAGTATTATCATGACCCATACTTCACACAACACAGTAAATCTTTTTACAGTTTACCATGAGCATAGTGTGCTCTTTGTTCTAGACGTGTGCACAACAACTGTCTTGTAAGGGCGCAGTGCCAGCATCAGTATTTTAAACAAAGGCTATTTTCTGTTTGGCCCACAACATTGATGTGGTTACCAGGCTGGAACAATCGGGAGAGACATTAAGATCCAAGCATATGGAAACATTTCATAACTCTCCTCTAAGAGCCATCTAAGCGAGCAACCAAACAAATGGAATAGAAATAATGGTATAAGGTCTTCAAAGTGTCGCAGAAACAGATACTAGGTTATAGCAGAGGCTCTACATATGAAAAAAAAAAGATTCAGACTGCAGTTTCAACTAAACTTGGCACAGTTTATTATAGACCGTTAAAATGTTGGCGGCGGCTGGTGCAGTGTCCTGCTTTGCTACAGCTAGATGGCACTCTTGTCCTGTTCATTTCAAGAGGTGTCCCAAAACAGCAATTGAAAATGCATTTGGCCCCAGCTCAGGTCACGACAACGTCTGTTTACTGGGCAACGCCAGTCTACTCTTACCAATGCCAGCCACTTAGTAAATGGATTGGCTGCTGGTCAGCGAGCCTCCATTCACAGCAATGTGTGCCCTCAAGAAAGACCAGCAATATTCTCATGGCCCAAGGGCCCTAAGCACACTACAGCGCATGCATGCATGTGCACACATGCACACAAGTGTACACAAAATAAAACGGTTTAACAGAATGTCTCCAGTTTGAGAGGGTTAAGATTAGCTCAGTTCATTCATGAGTGTCAACTAACCGTTGAAGGAAAGTGAGGGCACAAAGACTCTTAAAGAAACCTTTTCTATTCAGAAACTGTGTACACTCCATTCTTGGCAGAAAGTTTCCTTGCAGTTGCAGTCTTTTATATTATTCCTCTGTCAAACAACAGAACAGAAACCACGGCAGGAGCAATACCCTCCAACTCGGTAGCCACTGTTTTGGTGTTATTTGCTGCTTATATACGTATATGGACTGTTATATGCATCTACTTACTGAGCGCATCCTCTAAGATTTAACGTTCAAATATTATTTCATGATAAGTGATAAAGTGTACAGAACTGAAGAGAAAAAACTTTAAGTGGTGTACAAATTGCACAAACTACAGCCATGGCTAAAGTTTACATAGCCTAGTCACAGTGTGGGGTGGGCGAGTTTGACACAATCAGGCTTAAGTCCAATATTTCATCCATCCTCTAGAAGTGCATCAGTGCTGCAGGCACATATTCCTCTAGTTATATATAGCAAAACCTCATACCCAGCTATTCATATCTCTTTGGCATTCTCTCAAACTCTTTTACATGATCTTTCTAGTGTGACAAAAACACCACAAAGCAATGGAAGTCATATGTGATGTGCATGACCTCAGGTAGCATCCTTCTGTGTAGCAGTGTCAGAGGATACATTTTCTCAGGCTAACAATAAATGTGTGACAGTGTGGTTATTACCTTTGTAAGATCCCGTTCTCCTGTGGTATCACGCCATTGATAGCTGCCTGTAATGACAACACAAGTCAATTATTCATCACAATATCATGTTAGTGTTGTGTTTCTGTACTGATTGCTTCCTAAACTACAAACCAGTAAACCACACCAGTAAATACACAAAAAACAAGTTTACTATGAGCACTATTTACTTTAAGAGACTATGTGCAGCGTACAGACGTGGACAAAATTGTTGGTACCGTTACGTTAAAGAAATAAAAACCCACGACGGACAATTAAATAACTTGAAACTGTCAAAAACAATAATGTATTAAATTTTACTGAAAATTAGCTAAGGAAAATCAGGCATTGCTTTTCAATAGTGGTTCAACAGAAACATTAAAAAATAAAAAAACTAATGAAAGTGTCCTGGTCAAAAATGTTGGTACCCTTAACCTAATATTTGATTGTGCAATCCCTGCAATCAAGCGATTTATGTAACTGTCAATGAGACTAGTGGACCTGTTGACAGGTTTGATTGCTCCCGCTGTCTCAGGTTTAAAGGGCGCCTTCTCCAGACTGCATGTTTCAGCTCCATCCACAGATGTTCAATAGGATTTAGATCAGGGCTCATGGAAGGCCAGAATAGTCCAATGCTTTGTCCTGTTATCCTGTTGCTCATGCAATAAAGCAGCCCCATCGAGCCTTCTCCATGTTTCACTGTAGCCAGAGTGACATTTTCTTTGGATGCTTAATTTCTGAATCTGTGAACATATAGCTGATGTGACTTAACAAAAAAGCTTCGGTTTTGTCTCACCTGTCCAAAGGACAGTCTCCTAGAAGCTTTGTGGCTTGTCAATATACGTTTTAGCAAATTCCAGCTCAACAGTGGAGTCCTCCTCAGTTGCCTTCCATTAAGTTCATTTTGGCTCAAACAGCGACACATGGTGTGATCTGACACTGATGCACCTTATAGTTCACCTCTAATTTCTATCATTCTCTTCATAATTTTTTCTCTTGCAGCCACGTCCAGGGAGTTTGGCTACAGTCCTGTGGACCTTAAACTTATGAATAATATGAGCAACTGTAGTCACAGGAACATCAAGCTGCTTAGAGGTGATTATACAGCCTTTACCTTTAACATGCCTGTCCAAAATGTTCTTTCTAATCTCCTGGGAGAACTTTCACACTCTGTGGTTCATGTTCTGTGAAGTACACACCCCAATACTAAATATGGCACAGTGACTATTTTTCACCCTTTAAATAGGCAGACTGACTGATTACAGGCTTGAAGACACCTGTGATGCTAATTACAGGACATCTTAGTTTAGTTTCAAATTATTTTCCATCTTTTCTAGGGGTACCATCACTTTTGAACAGGACAGTTTCATTAGTTTGTTTTTTAAAGTGGTTCTGTTGAATCACAATTCAAAGGCAATGTCTGAATTGAAAAGTTCATTTTCAGTTAATTTTTATTTCTTTAACGGAAGGGTACCAACAATTTTGTCCGTGTGTATTTTTCTGTATAATTTTGGTGGCAACTAAATTTCCAGTTAAGAAGACTAGGATCAACTAATCACTCCATATATAACCAGGCAAAATTAACAATAATATAAAATAATCATATTGGCTAACTCTGAAACATTTTGTTTGTCAGTGTGTGATGTTTGCCAGATGATGGTTTTCAAACAAACCCTGTAAAAACGTGACAGCGTTGGAATATTCAAAGAGGATGACAGATCGGAACAAAGAGAACTGAAAGGACAAATGTATACGGTGTCAGCTTTGCAGTGTGCCTTTGTTTGAAGGGACAATTGATTGGATTTGTCTCGAACACTCAGTATGATAGACTGAAAAACAAGCCTGCTAAAGTTAGTGTTGCATGTGCTGGTGTGATAATATAATGTAGGGGAAATCTGATTTGATTTAAAAGAAACTTAAGAGTCTTATATTAAAAATGAACTAACTAATAGGGTTCATACCAAGATAATGCTTCCTGACATGCTTGTGAAGCAAATATTTGTTTCCTCCTTGTGCTGCATACATCTTGTGGCTGACCTCCAATGCAGCTTCCAGAAAAGATCGTTGGTCTCACTAATGTGCGTGTCTGCAGTTCACCAAATTCCACACATTCCTCATTGTTTACGTTTATAACGGAAAATTCCACATTTTGATTTAGCTGTGGCTGCCCCTTTGATAATCTGTTTGTTTAGAAGTTAGAATATCCCCTTTGTGTTATTAGCTAGTTTCTGTAGATGAATAGCAAATCTATGGATGGTCTTGTTGTTGTGTGTGCTAACTCAGTGTCTCACTTCCCTGGCTTACTGGACAGTCGAACACAACAGAGCCCTTGTTAACAGTTAGCGACATGTGCATTTCCTTGTGAGAAGTCAAAATGTGAATTGTGAAGGCATCAAGCTTTTAATGAAACAATATGCTGTTCTGCAAATAGTGTCATGTTCAGCAGCTAAAGTGTACCAAAAGCACAAAATCATTTTATCTTTCAAAAATACTGTTGCTCAGATACAAATTTGTTATGAAAAAAGTCTATTCTCTGCCTTGCTACTTAGGAAAACCAAAAGCAATTGTCTTGGCTTCATTAATACATTTCACTGTTTCACTGTATTCACTGTATTTGTGACAAATAAAATATTATCTTAATTTCAGAAAACTATGTTTGTAAAACACGACATGTATATGGCAATATAGTTTAAGACCAATATGACAGATGTATCCATGGGCAGAGGAGAGTTATAGTGGAGAAGTGGTCAATTTACAGTTTGCCTATTTTGAACTTTTAATAAATCTTTCTGGAATAAATGTTTACATGTAAAGGAAAACCACAGTATTTTTATCTGGTAGTGTTTTCCAACAGAAAATTAATGAATGTATATTGTTTAGATTATCATCTGAACAGTGAATTGCTCTCAAAACCAGTCGCATAACTTTCTGCTCTTCTAAACAACTGTCTGTTGGAAACATTGCAGCAGATATGTTTTTATAAAAACCAAAACCTATTGCAGAGGAACTGCAAGCCATCAGATTTATAGCTGCAGTGAGTTTCGTTCTCACTGTCTGTCCTGGCTGATTTGAGCTCCTGCCAGCATCAGTCTAAATATAGGCCGCACCTTCCAATATGCATTTCAGTGTAAGGGGCTCATCAGGACTGGCAGGACGCATCCTTACTCACAGTATCACTAAGTACAACATTCACTAATAAACCTCTCAGGATAAATTCACCCTTATAGTACCCTGAGTGAGATGTGAACTGCCTAAATATGGCCTGCTTAAGAAAAAAAACTGAGTAAAACAAAGAAAGGATTTGGCCATTATAAATTACAAGCTGTGCGTGCTATTAGACATCAACTGCTCTCTTGAACTTGTACTCTAGATAAACTAAGCCTGCATGTCTAAGAGAAAAGCCCAAAGCCTTCAGATAATGAACTTACCACTAAATCCCAGTTATTAAGCTCTAACAGAGTGATTGCCTCTGCAATGTTGTCAATTCCAGTGCAAGCCTGTGAGAAAAAAAAAAAACATATAATTATGAGACACAGATATATTATATGAGACTGACTCCAGCTTCTTATATGAAATGTATTTAAACAAAGCACATGAGAAAGAATCAAAACACACCAATATATTTTAAAGACCATGCTTAACAAGCATAAAACACCTTATGGATACTCGTAGTTATACATTTCTGTGGTTGGAAGTTGTACTGACAGACCCAAAAATCTGGATTCCTAAAGTTTCCAAACCATTACAAACAAGGTGTGTTCATGATGAGGAAAGCATTACAACCTTAAAACTGGGTCAGGATACACAACTTGAAACTCTGACAACGCAAATGTCAAAAGGCCTAGAGCAATAAAGACCTTTAAAAAAAAATGGTTGAAAACTTCTACAGAGATTTTGAGCTCTGTTGAGTTGGTCTATGAAACAACAGAGGGGTTGCACCTTGTAGAAATGCTATGGATTTTTCTTTAGCAAGGACTAGAAGTGCCAAAAGCTTCTTTGGTGTTAGATTAGTATCCCTGACTTCATTCTTTGTGGACATGCATTTAAACTATTTAGGTCAGGGTTAGGAGCTAATGATGATGTAACATCTCTGCTTACCAGAAGTTTCAAGAGATTTACAAAATATTTTTTGAATCCATATTAGACATATTAAGAATCTAAACAAATGGAATTAAACTTATACCACTTATATAAATGAAGAATATGTAGAATAAAATGCAACGTTTACATATAAGGACGCTCACTGGAATAGTCTAAATTAGACAGCGCACTTGGCAGGGCTGTGCTGATACTATAACAAAGTACTGTTTATCCATTTTAAGACACTTCCTGTTTAATGCACCTCACTGCACTTTGATATTGCTTACCTCTGGCACAGTTATTAAGCAGACTCCCCAGTGAGGCATAACCCTGAATATTTTATCCGAGATAAACAGATTGACTTAAGAATCACAAATATTAGCGCAATGTTTGCGCTCTACGAGACCAAAGGCTACGGGGCAAGTGTGATATGTTATAGAGTATAAACAGTGGTGGATTTTAGTTAAATTTACATAGACAAAAATTATTTTAGTTTTGATTCAATTAACTAGTTTGAAAGGTGTGTAAATGTTCTGATATCAATGACCTAGTTAAACAACAGACAGTCACTCACACTCCAGGTTCAATAAAACCTGTACCACCGTGCTGGCTAGGCCAGTTGTCAAACATTATTAAAGTGAACTTACAAAACACAAGCTCAAATCAACAAACTCGTGAGAATGTAAGCTACCAAAGAGGAGGTCTATTATTAATCATGTGCATATTTTACAGAAGTTTTTGTTAAATTTGTGGTTAAATCAACAAGATAGATAGATAGATAGATAGATAGATAGATAGATAGATAGATAGATAGACTTTATATGCCCCGAGTGTAAATGTTGTCTGTGATACAAAGGCAAACTGGACTAAAAACCTGGCGTCTTTGAAGGTGACACCGTTTCTGCCGAGGATTTAAAACGCTGAAAAGACAACGGGAATATGTAAACAAGCTTACAGCCATCGTGAGCCCCGCAGCTCTCTAGTTAGACCATCGTTACTTGTCAAGTAGTCAAACTTGAAACCGGTGAAAAAACACTAATTATTCCTGAGTTTGTATCGGCAGCTTTAGGAAACCGCTGTGTGGTTGGCGAGCATACAGCTAATAAGAGTATTCGGAATCAGTTAGCAACCTGTCAGTTTGTTAGCTTACTATGCTAACCACAGAGAGCTCAGCTCAGCTCTGCTGTTTACGACTGCAGCCTTGTTGACAGCAGCCCTAACCATTTTAACAACGCCAGACAGACTACTACACACTGGATACAATATTATGGACACAAAAGGAGACACACCTGAAAGTCGGCTAAAATCATTTCTCTGTCCATGTTGCTATCGCCGCTTTGGGAGGCCATGGCAATGACTGGCTAAAAGCAATTCTTCTTCCACTGGCTCTCGCCGCTTTCTCGCCCCACAGAATGGCACTGAGTATCAATAAAACTGTTTTCTTTGGCGTGGCGACGAGCGAAAGGTTGGCAAATTGTAAATATCAAACTTTATCTGGATTTAACAGCCTCAGATGAACAGAATTCAGTAAAGTAACGGTGCACTGTTCGATTATCTCATATCATTATTGTGAGCTAGCCCATTGCTTTACGGCAGACGTAAAGTGGCTGCAGATGTTGCAAAACACGGACTGTATATGAAGGTAAAATTCAACCAGAGGCCGTCAGCTCCCTGGTGACTTTACTTTTAGCTTTGTTAACATGGCCGTTTGTCTTCTCCATTTTATTTCAGAAAGACGTTTGTTTTTCTTCATTAAAATGTTTAATCTGCCTATTTAGTTAAAAGAGTCCCCACAATAGTATTTATCGCCCACCTTATAAACTGTAGAGACTCACTTATACTTTTAATGACCAGTCTTGATGCAACTATTATTTATATGTGTATCGTATAATCCCGGTTTGTCCTCTTCACCCCATTTTGAGAGGCACTGACATAACAGTCTGCATTATTGATATGTGATCTGTTTGACATAGTTGGAAAAATAAACCTAGCTGGGTGTGAGTTATATTTTAGTACGCTCCATTTCCAAGTAGAGAGGCATACAATAATAACAGGCCAAAATGCAATTCAAGGAGTTACAAACATTATGTGCAATTCGCACACACAACCGACAGGTGCCGCGGAACCTGTTCAGAACAGCCCTGAACTCTGTTTGGCCCCTGGCAGCCACAAATAAATGATAGAAAATTAAAAACCAGCACAAAACCATTGCGATTTTACGCACTTTAACGTATATTCATTAAATACACACTGACAGATGGGAGCACCGCTCATATGACCTGATTTCATGAAATATCTATTTTTTCATGTGGTGTTATTTGGGGTTTATCTCACCAAATCCTGTTCATAGAAAAGTCACTGTATACGTTATCTTAAAGTGCTCGAGACAACTGTATTTCATATTCGCTACATCAGGCTTGGTGTCCCCAGCGCTACACACCAGACCCCACCAGAGGGCGACATGAGGACATGAAAGACATTCCCCACAGCCTATGATGTCGCACTATATAAAAAGAAAGAAAAAAAAAACATAAGTTACTCCCAGAGCGGCGATAGCAACATGGAAATTGTAATAAAATATGAAATAGGACACTATCCCAGAGCACTACATTATGACCGTGCTCTCTGGAATAAAAAGCCCGTATCGCGAGAATGAATGAATGTGGGCATTTCTTTTCCAAAGCTCCGAAAAGACAGCTTCCGCCCATCACTTAGCTTCACCCAATCACACCATCTTATCCTTTTTTGTTAAGTGTTTCAAAAATATTATTCAGTTAAGCTGCAAGGACAAACACCCCGCGTCCTAAACTCTGCAGTCACTTCAGATGGGCACATTTTGTGATGCCACTGAGGATAATTCAGGATGTGGACGTTCAAAATATTCGTTGTGACAGTTCGTGGAGGATAATCGAAATCGGAAGGAGGACTGTTTTGAAAAATGAAAGGAGGCTGGCAATGACTTGGCGATCTTTTGGCGCACATCGACTCGCATCTCTCATCTCTCTCGCTTTCCCCCGCTGACAATATAAACGAACGCCGAAAACAGAAGCACTTTTCATAGTTCGGCATGTTATTTCGAAAATGAGCGGGAAGTGACAGTGAATGACATCACACATTTGAATAACAGTGAGCGCAGATATGCCGTTTCGTCGGATAATTCATTTCTTTATTTTTATTGACGTTATTTTCGTTACATGCTCAGCTTTCCTCGCTATGGAGAAAATGGATGGTACCTACTGACGAACTACATAAAGGAAGGCAGGCTTGAATCATGGTTTTCATCTTATGTGAGTTTTCCATGTGGTGTTTCTGTCTTGTTTTGATTTGTCCTTCCTTGTTTAGTCTTTTGTTTTTTTATTGTATTTTTTGTTTTTTAATATCATTATTACTAATTTAAGACACCAAAACAAACTTACCATTTTTTTTTACAGCTACAGGTACACAGTGCATATCATATTTTACCACTATAGGACTGAAAGACACACAGACACATACTAATGGACTTCTCACTCGACACACTCATGCCTACTCAGTGAAAGCAGTTGAATCAGTGTGTTGATTTAGCAGTACAGGCAATGTGCTTTTGATGTTATTGTTGTTAATCTATGATCATTGTCCACAATTACGGAAAAAATAATCAAAATTGAATATATCCCTCCCCCAAATATGGGTAACATGCTAACAGTGGCTATTACACACTGATGCACTGTAATCTATTTTAATTTCGACTTTAAATTGAGCAGATAATAGAGATACGACTTTCTGTCCTACTTTAATGATTCACCTTTAAATCCATTAATCATAATGTTTTGGGGAAAATCTCCTCCCTCCCCTCCCTGATATGAGACTAATAAATAATTATCTTAAGTCTCCTTTCATTGGTGTAAAATGTATTGCTCTATATGCATGAGTTAAGGTAAAAAAAGAAAGAAAAGAAAATCTAGAAGCATTTTTATTTGTCTTTACTTTAAAGGAATCAGAACAATGAAAGGGTATGTGACTTATAATTTTATTTTGAAAAAAGGAAGACAGAAAGGAAGAAAGACAGAAAGATTTCTATAAAAATACATAAAATGAAATGATGTATGTTGTGTATATTTTAAATGCTAGATTCATCATAAACATTTAAAATTATTTTTTACAGTTTCAGAAGAAGGACTGTGTAGGTCTTGCCCATGCATGATGCAAGGGTAGAAGGGAGGTGCTTCTGAGATATATTTAACATCACACTCACATGCTGGACTATACACATTTTTCCAAAAGCCACTTGCAACACCTGGTTCTTCTTTGTTCATTTTTATTTTTCAACAAGAATGGCTGACGACTCACTATCTGACAAGCTCTGCAATGCCTCTGCCTCTGGAAACCTAAATGATGTTTTGAATTTACTGCAAAACGGAGCAGATGCCAATGGAATTAACAGATACAAGAGGACCGCACTGCAGGTTGGCATGTAATCTTTCAGATTTGCTCGTTTTTCAAGTGAAATTAGTCGTATTTTGTTATGTGTGTGTTTGTTTTCCTCACTGTTACAAGTAGCTTCTTAGACTTCCTCATTTGATTGTGCTGGTTTGGGCCTACAGGATGTAAATCCTATTCATATTTTGCCTTAAAACATCCACCAGGTTTTGTTCATTATTAGTCTAAATTGAAACGGCTTAATAAATAATTTTTATATGAAGAAACCTGTCATTGGTAGACAGGAATAAGAAGTATCTGTTTTAAGATGTCTAACTGATTTAAGAGGTCAAAGTAAACAGATTACCAAAATTCACTGTTTTGCTGGAATTAATTATTTCAAGTGAAATCGTTTCAACTATAAAGGTTAATATAAATAAATGCTCTTGTATTTTTTATAGAACAATAAAAAGCTATTTTATCACATGATCAGTATCACAACAGGAAGATACTGATGTTAGATTACACATTTCTACATGAAAATGATGTTATGCAGGTGTATTAAAGAATCGGAGCAATACTTTTAGTATTAATGTGAGAAAAGACATGCATGATACTAGTCGAGTACAATTTGAGGCTTAGAGTGAAGTCTGAGGCATGGACTGACAAAATGGTGGAGATGAGGAAATAGCTGCTGAGGGTATTACTTGCCAAAAACAATAAAGCTTTTTCTTCTTGAATTCATACAAACTATAGTTAACTAAAGGAAGGGCGAGTGTATCAATTATTAATGACAAACTGCATTAAAAAAAGATAAAGACGCCATAGTTCTGGGGAAATAGCTTTTGTCTTTAACTTCCAACAATAGTTTTGCTCTTTTTTGTTTTCCATGTGAACTCTTTAACTAGCAACTACCTTAAAAGGCGTATACTCACTTACACCGATACTTTTTAAGCTTTAGGAGGCTGTGAATTACATTCTTATTTGTGGATAGAACAGCCTTTTCATATTTTATCATTAGTACTGTACTTTACAAGCTGCCCTAAGGACATATTCAGCCATAATAAGATACTAATGAACATCACCAATATTACATTTACTTGTGTACATTAATAGTCTAAGAATAATAATTAACATCGTTTGTGTACCAATTTTCATCTTTATTTTGTCTCCTGATGGTAATGATACTGGTTTATAATGTTTCAGTTTCTGTTTTAAGTATTTACACATAGATTTAGGCAAGTCAAATTTTTAAGGATGTTATTGCTACATATTAATGCTGCCGTGACAATAGCTCTTCATATATGTCCAGAGAACACATGGATAGTTAATAAGATTCATTTGCATTATTTTTTGTTAAGAGTGTAACAGCAGTGAGCAGTGAGCTAGCATTCACAGTGCACAGGCCCTGGCACACCCATCATTACTTTTATTGTTTACACACCCTGTGTTCAGAGTGACTGCTGTTCAAGGGGTACAGCCTGAAAAAGTAGTAGTTATAGACTTTAGTTTTACGGCCCATAGTTTGGCCACTTCTTAGTTTGCTGTTCGCCTCTCTAATTGGTGTATTTTGTTCCTACCTCTGTCCGCAGGTGGTGAAGTTGGGACACGAGGGGGTCGTCAGGGCTCTTCTGAATGCCGGGGCAGACCCCAACGTACCTGACCCGTCCTGCGGTCTCACCGTGACGCACGACGCCGCGCGTGAAGGTTTTGTGGAAACCGTGCGTGCGCTGGTGGACGTCCAGGCAGACGTGAACCTCCTGGACAAGTGGGGAAACCTGCCGTTGCACCTGGCCGCCAAGGAGGGACACCTGGAGGTGGTCAAGCTGATTGTCAGACAGACCGCCAACCCCCGGGCAGCCAACAACCAGGGACTCACCGCTCGCCAGCTCGCTCCGCCTGAAGTGAGGAAGTACCTCGACCAGAATTCTGTCTCAAGTGAGTGGTCTGTTCATTTAATATCTGCGACACAAGTTAGCGCTTCTGACGAGAGGTAAATACTTTTGTTGAGCTTCACAATAAAATTTGTCATGACAGTAGGCATACTTTCTCAGGCTAGTGTTTTTGTTGTTGTTGTTGTTGTTTGTTGTTTGGCTGTTTTGTCAGTGAAATTGCTCAAAAGGGTAGCTACAAGATATGCTGTAGCCTGTGTTATCTAGGATACACAAAAACAGTAATAATTAAAATTAAAGAACAATACTAAATAACTAACTATAAAATAAAATTAGGAAACAAATAAAACAATTGTGCATAATAAAGTGTGGTAAAGGACACCGCTCTCATTAGCACCACCGTTGATAATGCATATTGGTGAAGGTAAGGTAAAGGTAAGGTAAAGTGCTTTATTTGTCATTATAAAACGTTCACACTATACATCATACAACGAAATTACATGGTCGGATGGAGGATTGGTCCTGAGCCGCTGCGACCGAGCTGCGCGTGGGCCAACCTGACCCGGCGCCTAGCAACCAAGTTTTTGATGATGGGAGGAAACCGGAGTGGCGCCGACTAAACAATCATAATTAGTTCGTTATTACATTTGGAGACCCTTAATTTCTATTTTTTTTTTTTTTTTAACATTTCATAGCAAGAACTAAAATATAAGTAGCCTATAAGATAGGCTACTGTTTGTTTGTTTGTTTTTAAAAAAGGTAGGCTACACTTCATCTGTATTCGTTTCAATCAAAGAAAATATGACAACATTAAGTGGCCTATAGCTATAACTGAGAACAGGGGACTCAAGCTGAATTCAAAACAATAATACAGCTAAATATTATTAGGCCCGTGCGTTGGAGATATTTTAGACCAGGCCTCAAACTCTCTGTTTCTATATGAAGTAGGCCTATTCAACAATGCGAGTAAATTATTGTTAAGTTGTTGTTGTTGATGTTCTTTTTTAGACATTTTTACCTTTCGTTACAGCCACTTCAGTCTGGCTTTGAATTCAAACGGCAAAAATAATATCAGGTTCTTTGACAGCAATACCGTTAGCTGTGGCGTCGTGATGAAATGACTACCCATTTGATTGCGGTTTACACTGCCATGTAGATCTCTGTTTCATTGTCTAAAAGCTGATTGAACTAGTTTCAAAATAAGACGAATACAACAAGAAAAAGGGACTGCAGTCTGCTCCACGTGGCTTGCTTAGCCAGAAAGCAGAACATAGAGGATGCGTATTTGCCTGCAAGTGACTCGTATTGAAAACGAAAGTCACATGCGGTCTGCTCCTCAGCCTGTTCTACCTATAGCTGGTGTTATTCAAAAACTTGTTCAGGGACTGAAATGTTCGAGATTTCTCTCTCTCTCTCTTCCTCTATGCGTGTGTGTGTGTGTGTGTGTGTGTGTGAGTGTGTGTGTGAGTAGGCTATATGTTTGTGTGTGCGCCCGCGCGCGCCTCGGATTTGGCCTCAATTAACCCCGTGAACTTTTTTTTTTTTTTTGCGCAGCACAACTCATGGCTGGTCGACAGTGAATTACCACGACTGTTGATCCATTTGCATCATAGCCAGCCCAGTATTACAGTTATGTTCATTTGCTATGTTAATTGTGTGTTCAGAAAACACAGTATTTAGCCTATCTGTTTAATTACAGGTAAACAGAATAGTATAGGCTACAATTAATTTAGACTTAAACTTAGACAGACTTTATTCGTCATTTAGATTTACATCAAAATTAAATCCCGGACCCGGAGTGGGCAATCCACCCTTTTCCGACTGACGACCATGGTCTCAAACTTAAGGGTGCTGATTTTCATCCCACCAGGTTCGAGATCCTCCGATCACCGAACCCGAAACTGCGCCTAGAAATTTCTCCTATATCTCCCTTGGCAGCCTACAGAAACTGAATGGTCCTTAGCAACGGGCCATCCACCCAATACTCCCGGAGCACCCCTCACAGGATGCCTTTGATGACACGGTCGTAAGCCTTCTCCAAAACACACGTGGACCGGTTTGGCAAATTCCCATTTCCCCTCCAGAACCCTAGCGTGGGTAAAGAGCTGCTCCATGGTTTCACGCCCAGGACGAAAACCGCATTGTTCCTCTTCGATCTGAGGTTCACCTATCGACTGGACCCTCTTTTCCTGGCAGAATATATACAACAATAGAATAAATATACATATAAAACTTTTGTATATATAAAAAAGACAAATAAAAAACAAATATATTGCAAAATTTTGTTACAGGGTAATATTTCACTGCAGTACGACACAGAGGTCATTAGTGGAGCAGTGCTCTGCTCCGTGGTCTAAGGAACCTCCCACCAGAGGGCAGCAACGAGAACAGTCCATGGGGAAAAGTAAAGGGGAGTAAAACGTTGAATTAATCCTCTGACGTCACCACCCTATGTCTTGGGACGTCCAGTCAGAGGCGCTCCAGGCCCCCGACCAATCAGAGATGCAGCTGGTCGGATGTACCTCCGTAGAAGGAAGTGAGAATGGGAGCAGGAGGTGTACTCTGCTCCCCCGGCGCACAAAGTGCATACGCTGCGGGACCGTATGTACAATGGCTCCAATATGGACCAGCTCAAAGATCCCGTTATCTGCACTTTACTTGAGGGTTTATTGTGAGGTGGTGGTGACTGGGCTGGTTCTTCCTGAAGTCCACAATGATCTCTTTCAGGATCAGTTTGTTGGTCTCACCAGATGTTTCACCCACCCCCCTTTCATTGTTGTTATAGGTGAGGCCCACACAGCGTTAAATCACAAAAACGGACCTGTCATATTTTATGACAGGTCCGTTTGGCTTAATCCTAACGCAAAGAACACAAAGTATAAAAACGTTTTTGTTGCTTTTTTAAGACAACATGCCTGTTTTCCTTATTTTTCTTTTTTACAACACCTATCAAAAGTTATCCTATAAACGGATTATTCCGTTCAGCTGGTTTAACAGAACCTAGAGTCTCTGATTTACCAAAACTCCGTGAGAGAAAATCTTTAGTGTTCCGCTTAATTCTAATAATATTTTCCATTTTTTTTTTTTTTTCTTTAAATACTGCCTCATCATATTGGCTAAACTGTTTCATAAAGCCATCAATGGGCTTCTTGCTTCATACGTTGGTCCAGGCCGTGCGCCTTAATGACTTTTCTTTATTTCAGCAAAGATCGCAGCCATGGTGATCTCTGATTAACTCGCCTCCTAGTCTTAATCGTAAAATGTGAAATAACGTCAGTGGATTCAAACCTGTATCAGGCAAATGACAGTTTCGTTTTTTTTTTTTGTTTTTTTTTTTGTGGGTACTCCGCAGTCTCGAAGTGACAAAGAGGAAGAACGTTTCTTTTTGGAGTGAAATATGAGTAAATTACTTGTCCGTTTGTGTATAGCGATATATGTATATGGGCATATATGACTCCGAGGAAGATGTGGGCAGGGCATGATTCAATTAACAAAAAAAAGAAAAAAAAGAAAACGGAGGATGGAGCGCCTATATTACCATAGAGTTTGGATTGGTCGGGTAGTTTGGAGGAGACCGATCTATAAAACTACCTGCGTCAAACTGCTTGCTTCAGAGATTTAATTTTTGTGCTTCATTTACATAAGTGTGGCTCTTTCTTTCCTCTTTCAACAGAGGCTTTTTCTCTTTCATGGACCTGGTGCCAAAGTAAAATATGTGTTTCTGTTACATTATGTCTTCGTTATTGGAATTACTCGTCGATGCATTATTATCACGTATCATCACGTTTGCATATGAACTCACTCCCGTTCTTTCTTTCTTTCTTTCTTTCTTTCTTTCTTTCTTTCTTTCTTTCTTTCTTTCTTTCTTTTCCTCACAGACTAAATGAAGATGAGATAATGAGGACCTTGAGTTTCATCGTGGTGAACTCTCAGCCGTCTGACATCTTTTGACGTTTGGGTCTTTTTGCTATCTCATTTCATTCTAAATCTTTTTGTTCCTTAAATTCAGTAATATCTAATCAGATAAATTACATATTTTAGATTTTAGATCATCTATTTAGAGCATGCATTTGTTAGTATTAAAAACAAAAACAAAACAAACAAAAAAAGCTCACCTGGTATACAAAAAAATTAAAGAATTAGTTAGAATAAACTTGATATATGCTTGATTTTGTTTTTAGTATAATGCACTTCAGTACAACAGCTATTAATAGATCCGTTTTGTTAAAACTTTCAGAAAGGTGTTAATTCTACACAGAGCACAGTTCGTGGTGATGTTGCACTGCACTTCATTATACTGTTTCCCCCCTCATGTTATGTGTGGTGGCCTATAATTCTATATAAATCACCTCATATTCAATGCAGTTTAATACCACTGCAAAAAAACAAAACAAAACAGAAAAACAATCAATTAGCACAATAGTAAAAATGCAAGTTACCTCTGGTGTAGCATGAGGCGTTGTTACTGCTATAGTAAAGCTAATAAAGTGAGAACCAGTGAGCATATACAAGCCATTATTAGAAAATATATTCTCTGGTATGTATATATATATATATATATAAATTGTTAAGCATACTCAAAATGTCATTTGAGGAGTTTCACTACTTCATCTCAGTTTCATTTACACTCAAGTTAAAAACAACTGGGGGTCTCAGACTAAATCAGATGACGTGAAGATCTCAGAGGGTGACTAAAAACTGCCACAGCCGTTTTCATCTTTAATAAGACGAACCGTTAAATATGCTAAGCTCAAACAAAAGCCGTTTTTTTACTGAGCCACTGTAAGAGCACCCTACAATCTGAAACACACACACACTACTACAATAAGATGTATCTTTATAAAGTTTTGATCACAAAAGCATTCATTCAGCTGATACTGTGTTTGAAAGATGGTGGAATCTACGAATCTGAGAAGCGTCTCTTTTCTGGTCAAGAACAACAAAAAGATGAATGAATAAACTCCCATCATTTTCTCTTGTCTTTCTCTTTTTTACCTGCTTTCTAGTTTAATGTGAAGAAAGTACAAATATATTAATAAACTTACAAACTGCAGTAAGGATGTAATGTGTGTTTATGTGGCTTATTGTGTGTCTGCCTTTCTCATGTCTGACTCAGATGATATAGTCGTTCATGAAGACACTTCCTGTAGTTGCTACCTAATAGTGTGAGTGTACATGCCACTGTTGTGAAGCAGCAGAACCTAATATGGAGGACTTATCTTTTAATAGAAACACATACAAAGTTTACTTTTTAGGCTGCTGCTGATGTTAAATATGTAAAACATTATTCTGTGGAGGAGAGGCCTGAGAATTAAGAAATGTCCCTCAATTGGCCATACCAATGATGTTTTCAAAAATAAATGGGAGGCGATTCTAAACAAATGCTCTTTTGATTTAATACTGCTCTTGATAGAAGAGGCAAAGATACACAAAACTGACCTACAGGAGGATATAAAGAATCTGGAAACCAAGATTTGTCAAATGCACAAATGCAAATAAGAAGAAGGACAGACAACAAATAACAACCCCGCATGAGGAGCAGGACCAGGACAAGGAATTGAACAAAACAGTGATTAACATCTCGGGAACTCCCCTCTCTGAATCCTGCATTTCTCTTCTCTCTAAAGGACTCTTATTTGCCCCGACATATAGTGCTAATCAATTCCACACACAGGAAGACCTGTTTTAAGTTCTACTGGAATTTACATTTGAAGCCATGATACAACAACCGGAATCTTCCCAGTACAGCTGCTGATTCTTCTAGCGTTGAGACTGAGAAACCCTCTCATTCCCACTTTAGACCAAAATCAACATTTTTTCCAGTCAGCAACAATGCCTGCTTGGTAGCCTTCATTAAAAAGGTCTCCAGTGAGGTAGATTTGCTTTTTCAACAAGACCTCTCCACACATTCCAATCTAACCAAAAAGGAACATGAGACATTAGTTTGGTTGGAAAAACAATGATGAATTGATAATAAAACCTGCTGACAAAGGCGGCGCTACAGTGATTTGGTCCAGACAGAAATACATTACAGAGGCACGCCGCCAATTCTAATCACTTTTATGTACGTTTGATGTCTAATCCGCTGGACAAGTTGAAACAAGATCTTAAAGACCTCCTTTTAAGGGCAAAGACAAACAACTGGATCAACAATAATGAATATGAATATTTGTGTCCCTCTGAACCTTGTCTTGCAACTTTTTATATGCTACCCAAGGTGCATAAAAATCGGGATAACCCACCAGGCCGCCCCATCATTAGTGGGATTGGCACTCTCTCAGAGCCCCTTTCAAAGTTTATTGATTTTTCCATCAAACCTTATGTGTCTGCTCTCCCATCATTTGTAGATGACACAACAGGTGTACTGGTGAAATTATCCACACTGAAAAACATTGAGGATGCATTCCTTGCAACCATGGATGTTGAGAGCCTCTATACTAATATCGATCATACAGAAGGCCTGCATGCTATTAAACACTTTTTAGCATCAAGACAGAGTAAGTGCTTGCCACCAAATGACTTCATCTTAAGACTTACTGAATGGACACTCAACAATAATGTGTTTTACTTTGAGGAAGATGTATACAGACAGGTCAAGGGAACAGCTATGGGGGCATGCTTTGCACCCAGCTATGCTTGTCTTTTCCTGGGTCTTTGGGAGAAGGAGTACATTTACAACACATGCAACCCCTTTCTTGAAAACTTGGATTTTCTGTTGTCGCCACATTGATGATGTGTTCTTTTGCTTTAAAGGTACTGAATCCAACCTTCTGGAATTTCATAAATATGTAAACTCCATTAATCAGAATATAAAAATGACATTAGCATACAGTCAATGAGAAATATCATTTTTGGATTTATTAATCAGCAAAGATGATAATGGAGACTTGCATTCATCTATTTTCAGAAAAAGTACTGATTGTAACACTATTCTGAGAGCTGATAACTTTCATTCACCACACCTGATAAATAACATTCCTTATGGACAGTCCCTTCGTCTTACAAGAATATGTTACACACAAGATGACTTTCAATCTGAATCAGTGGAGATGACTAAACGTTTTGAGGAAAGGGGATACAGGACAGAAGTGGTTCAACAGGCCAAAATGAGGGCCGACCAATGTAACAGAAATGATCTACTAATAAAAAGACGGAAACCCAAGAGCAGTCATCAAGTCTATTTTTCCACTAGATACAGTAAGGCAGCTTTGAAAATTAAAAATATAATTAAGACCAATTGGGCCATACTTCAAGTCGACCCCTCACTGAAGGAGGTATTTCGTGATCCTCCCTTATTTTGCATTAGTCGAACACCCAGATTGAGAGATAAACTGGTTCAGAGTCACCTTACAGTTCAAAAGAAAGGACACTAGCTACGTAAAATGAATGGGAATCACAGATGTGGGAACCGTAACCATTGTGGAAATGTAGTTAAAACTGATGTTTTTGTGGATGTGTTTTCCAATACAAGCTTTACTGTAAATGCTTTTGCCAATTGTAACACTACCTTTGTAGTCTACAGATAAAAACTTTTTGAAGGCTCCTGAGCGCCCTCAGCCCCTTTGTGTCTTTTCATGTAAAACATTATGTTTTTTTTATATGCATTATGTCCTTCTCCACTTTTGATGTGTATTTTAATTTAAAGTATAGTGTGTAAGTGTGTAATTTAATGTTTTATTTAGCCCAAAGATTCATTTGTTGAGGTTTTCCTTTCCAAATATGTCAATGCATATGCGTTTTATTATTTAGATTATTCTTATTTACCTATAAATATGAGCTAAAATTGCAAATTCAAACAGCCTATGTGTAAAATTTAACAGTGAGGCAGCATTTTTGCTTTCAAGCGTCAGTACTCTGGTGCATCAGTGTCATGTCTACATTCTTCCCCTTCTACCGTCCACACAGGAAATCAATCACAAATTTCCACCCACCAGCAGTTACGCTCTTTTGCAACGTCTATTTATTATTTGCCTTTAGTACACAGCATATGCATATTTATGCTTACAAACAAGGAAAGGTTTAACAGGCATCCATTAACAAACACACGACACACATACCTCATTCACATGAGAAAACCTTGTTATTCAGTCTTGAAGAAGTCCAGAAAATTTTAAATAAAACAAAAATCCACCCCACAACAGCACTCGCTTACCATCCCCGTGAGTTTAGTTATTTGAAATATCTGAGTCTCTCGTGATCCAGAGCTCTTTCTGGGTCGTGATTAAGCAACATTTTGGGCAGATTTTTAAAAGTTAGCCAGCCGGTTAGTAACAGTGGAACGCCCTTGAGTCATTCTCTGGGAATGTCAGCATTTTTATTCAGATTCAGCACTGTTGCATATTAACAGGAAATCAATTGGGCAGAACCAGCTCCAAAATCTTGTGAGTCAATGTTGTGCAGAGTGCCAAGGAAGCGGAAGCTCCTTTGGGTTTCACGCTGATGAGGGGAGATACAGTACAGACACAATGACATGGTTTCAATTTGTTTATCTTAACCATCTCTTGTACTTAATTAGGTCCAGACAGATCAAAACTTTTCCTACTCTGAAAAAAAAAAAGGCATCTGTATCCAAAACCTGTCATCTGATATATTGCAGCACTGTTGCAGAGGGCAGATTAAAGTGTTGTTGCAATCCTACAGAGGAAGAGAGCAGGAATGTGATGTGACAGGAAACACCACGGTGCACTGACAACTCACGTCTTGGTTTTCTGGACATGTCTTGTGCGTCCTTCATGACATGTACAACATCTGAGAGCTCCGCAACAGCATTTGCAATCCGAACAATATTGTGCATCCTCCCTTCCGCTCCCCTCTGTCATATATACTCCTAAACAACACAGAGGCTGATTCTTTAGAGTTTAATTGGTCTTTGCTCACGTTTTAGCAGCTGATATAAACAATGACTCGTGTGTGTGTGTGTAACCTAAGGCCAAGACACTCCACCTTAATGATGGAGGACAATGTTCAACACAAAGAGTTAAGTATATTAGAGTGCTGTGCAAAAACTAAGGTGCTGACTGCCACCCACCAGTCTTTCCTAGACACACACACGCACACACAGAGGCCATTAAGCCTTGCACAAAACACACGTACACACGTACACACACACACACGTACACAGATCACTAAAGGCATGTTTTCAAACTGGATCTGCATCATGCTGGCTACACAGGGGCACCAATGATTTACAATTTCCTGCAGGATTCACATTTACCCACTCACCTACATGCCGAAGTTAGCAGAGGGAAGGAAGATAAAACTGAGCAATGGTATTTCTTTGTGCTTTTACAGTAAACTAGGTGACAAGACACGTTTTAAAATGCAGCAAGGGGATGATTTAGACTGAGGCCTCAGCTCGATTCCAAGAAAATGAAGGAATAAAAATAGAAACATTTCTAAACTGAGAACACGCTGAACTGCAGAACTGCTAATTCTGACCACACGGTTGCACGTTGCACTGACCACATTGGTCATATCTACTAACGAAGAACGCAGAGGCCGATTCTTCTCCTTGACGTTGTTGTGGTGATGACGGCAACTGCTAGCTTGAACAGCTTCATGAACACTTTGTAACAGAACAGGGATCTGGATGTATGCGTGACGTATGTTTTAGTTTCGGGCCTTTAAAAACCACTGTCGGCCCACGCACTGGAATTAACTCAGTAGTTTGATTATTGTCACCAGTAATAATTTAAGAACCCACTCCTGGTCTACAGAGAAAGTGGTTTTCATTACAAAACAATGATTCATAAAGCAAATGATGTACTTTACACCCACATGATTGACTGGATGCATATCTCGTCACAAATCTGATTAAGAAGTGCAAATATTCAACTTACATCAATGGTTTAACTGGTCTGCTTGTGCTTTGGCCAATAATATCAGAGCTCACTGAATGAGAAAAGTCACTAGGAGTCAACAGTCTACCGGCTATCCATCACATTAGTGACTAAAGCACAAACTGTATTTCCTTTTTTTTTCTTAAGTTGTTGGTAAACACTGGTTCAACAGAGCCCTTATGCTGACTGACAAAACAAAGAGAGAACAGATTTCACAAAGCCACAGGACAATCAATCAATAAATCAAATCCACCGACCTATATTATTCTTCTCTGGAAAGATCTGTACAGGGTGACAGCTAGAGGTGCGTGTGCCACGATATGTCTGGAGAATAAAAGTCCATCTCTAGCACTCTTTAAACCACACATCCGCATCTGTAACAGTTCATGCAGGAGGTATGGCTGCTGCTGCTGCTCTGGCAGCTCTTTTCAACAATGCTTCTTTCTTCTTTCTCATTCAGTTTGACAAGATAGTGATCAGACATCAGCAGTCCACCAAACACAGTCTGCAGCCTCTTCACGGTGATCAGATGTCCTTCCTTCATATTTTGTCGTGGGCTCATTTGAATGATGATGAGTCATTAAAGGAAGTATGTACGCTTGTGCGTGTGCATCACATATCTAAAAAAAAAAAAAAAAAAAAAAAAACGGATCTAGGAAAGGTTTCTTAATCGTCCACCCACACCGACTTCCCTCTGCACTCTCTACACTCCCACACTCTGAGTTCCTGTCTTTCCCCCCAGTTTCGTCCTGCTTGTCCTTCAGATCAACTCTTTTCATTCCTCCAGTCCTTTCCCAGATGCAGTCCTGTCCAGCAGGCCAACTGAGGAAAATTCTACATCTTTCAGATGAACCACTTCTTTGAAATCGCCATCTTACTAAGCCATGTTCAAGTGCAATCCAAGTTAGCAAGATGGAAGTTGGGGTGTGTTTCCATTTGTGTGCATGTTCTGTGCGTGTGTGTGTGTGTGTATGTGTTTGTGTGTACAGTCTGGTCAAGGTGTTTGTGTCAGTTGGTTTCATAGGAGGAGAGCAGTGCAGCATCCACAGGCTCCATGCAGGAGGGGCAGGTGAAGGATCTCATCAGCCAGTCATCTATACAGTCCATGTGGTAGATGTGCATGCAGGGCAGGAACCGGATGGGGTCTCCATATACAAAGTCCATCATACAGATGACGCACCTGCAGAGGGGGAACACAGGCTCTCAATATTTGCCCACCAAAACGGAACCACACAGGTTAGGATTGGATGTGGACAGCACAAACAGACATCAGTTAAATGTGATTGTAAGCTATTTTAAGAATGGATTTTTCTTCATTTATTTATATAACATTGCAGCTTTAGGTGAGCTTCTTTTGGACTTAGCCATGTCCTGCATTGTTACAAATATTTACACCTGTTGCACCATCTAAGACTACGACTAGATGCCTACTCTTACAGCCAGGTGTACGCTGAGCTGGTGCAAACAGTTCATTAGAGAATGCATTACAAAATTTACCACTTACAAACTATAATATATACTACAGATAAAAATATAATGCATAAATTTACTATGTTTGAAGTAATGTGTACTTCTGTAAAAGTTTCTATCACACGTGGAGGTCTGTATAGTTAAAAACAGGCAGTGTGCAAAAAAAACTAACAACTTTTCCTGTTTTCAGACCCTGAACTTCAACTTAAAGCCTTTTTAAGAACACAAAACTCTTCCTAAAACACAGACAGGGTGAGGCCGTAATTGTCCCCGCTGAGGCTCTCTGATCTGTTACTCACTCTCTAATCTTCTTCTCGGAGCCATCCCGTCCAGGGTCATACATGCCCTTCGGGAGGTGCTGGATGAGTCCGATGCGCTGGGCGATGCGAACCTGCTCCTCCTCCGTCAACTGGGTGGCCAGTCGGGCTTGGCTGGGTGTCGGGTGGTAGACGGGCACGTGGATCTGCTCCTGAGGAAAGAGGGGACGCCGCGTAAAGATATCAGACTAAACAATTACACCTAATAATTATATATATAGCAGGTTCTTAAAAACAATTCTTGGAGGGAAGGACTGCAAACGGGAAGATAAACATTTATTTTAATACTGGTGCAGAACAATATCAAAACCAGGTAGTACAATACTGGTAAAGGATTATTAGATACATGTCTCAGCTTTAAGGGTAGATTTCATCTTGGCTCACCACATAATGATTAATTCTCTAAAACTTTGATGTACCTGTTCTTCTAAAAACAACTGAACGGATGTGAAATACACAGTAACGTTTCTCAGAACCGATGCTATCTTACGCTGTAGGTGGCAGTGTTTCCCATCCCTTGTTCCAGGTAGCCGGTGCAGCAGACAACAGATTTTTCTTTGTTCAGTGTAATGCTTGGCTTATTTACTATCAGTCTCACTTTAATCTGATCGCTACAGCACATACATCAGCAGCAGAACGCAAAAAACTGAAAGCTGAGCTCAGGCAAAAAGTCATCAACAGAACAGTGGAGTCACGACCAACCGTGGGACGCGTCAGCTTGTCAATGTTTCGACGTTTCTAGGAAATGTTCACCACTTCAAGAGAATGGCTGTACGAGCAGCAGCTTACAGTTCCAACCCTCTGCTGTGAACTTCAAAGCAGCCAAAGCCTCGCCGTGTTGCCGCACTTTGATCAGTCATGATGCGCTTTTGGTCTGGGCTAAAATGTAATGTGACGAGGCTTTCACCAGTTCACAAGTCTTTCAGCACACTGGCGCACAAAACCATATTAAAGTGTAATGAAAGTGACATCAAATAAACGTGAGTAAATGTGAATGTTTCAGTACTGGAAACACTCACTCACGCAGTAATGAGTCAAACGAATGAGTCTGAATATTCTCACAATCCAAACTAATTGCCGATCACATAGTAGTAGTAACAATAATAATACTGCAAACGTAAATACAATACATATATTTTTGTGCAAGTCACGTTTGAGTGGGCTTTGGTTGCACTTTTGCACTTTTGCAGACAGAACGCCCTGACATACTCTGTTGGCAAACAAGCTAGGACTTTGCATTTGTCAAGCAAATACATTATGTAAAGACAAAGTTAAAAATTGTACTGGATTTAAACTGTTGTTAAACTGATGCACAACTTTATTACCATACTGTAGCACGGGTACACACACAAGGGAACAAGCTATGACTTATTGCATTAAGAAAGATTAAGTATTTTACAACAATAGTACAGATATATAAAAAAAAAAACATTGAAAACTGATACTGCTATATGCTCTGTGGACAGTCAGTACCTACACATGTATACGCATACATCGATGGAGTCAAAGGGGTTTGAGTCAAATTGTTCCGAGTGTCGCCCTCGTCATGGGATTAGTCACTCAATGTTATTGAAGGAAGTGTTAGCCTTGCCACCCACATCATTTTTTGGATGCTTCTGTCTTGATTAAAGGGGTGGGCAGTCGATTTGTCCTCTTCTGCTCCTCTTCACAGGATCTCTATAAAAACTAACCTAGTGGGTGGGCCAGCTCCTGTGTAAATAACTGCTGCCTTTACAAAAAACTTTAAACTTTCCTCCAGGGAAATCTGGCAGGCACTCATCCCGGTAATTCAGACCGCTCCCATGTGCATGCTGAGCTGAGTGATGATATTACTCCAGTAACACAAGAAGCACCTTGCAAGATGTTGGTGACGTTCACCCTAGAAAGGGAATATCCTGAAACCTTTGCGGCTTGTGTGGTGACACATTTTACGTCCCAGCCACTGCGTAGGAAAAAGAGGAACCACCAGTTGAATTAGTAGACGCTTTGTTTACGAGGAGGAGGGTGCAGTCAGTTTTGCAGAGCAGTGCCAGGACCATTCTGTGACCACGCTGAGAGAAAGAAACGAAATGTGTCTGGGAGAGAGTGAGGAGGTAACTGAGGGGTTGCATTTACAGGGTGATGTTTTGATCCAGAGGAGGACAAGCATCTAGAGAAAATGAATGTCCAGTCTAGTGAATCATCCCCACAATCCCCACTCGTGACTCACAGAAAGGAATTCTGTGTGCAAAGCCTGAATAAAAAGCTTATTGTTTCATGACACCAACGCAAAAAGACAATCAAAGCAAGGCTCCTGTTTAATTTCCTGCACCCACAAGAAGCCGCACATGCTGGTGAATAATATATATTTCACAATGCTGAGACGGTTTTATCTGTTCCGCCTTGTGTAAGCCTCCATTATACAGTATCCTTGTGCTTATTAAAGCAACACTGCGCCGCCTGCTGCACGTCTTCCCACAGTAAACGCTACTTTCTATTGACTTAACGGTCTCACTTTGCGGCATTTGGGTCTTCCTTTCTCTACTTCCTCCCTCTTTCCTCATTCAGTCTTATAAACTCACTGCAATCTCTTGTGGTGTGAGTGCTAGCTCCTCCCCCGTCATCCCATCAGTCTAACAACAGCCCTCTCCTGCTGCACGCCAAACTTTCATGTCAGGCAGCGTCAAAGGTCCAAAAGCCATGTCACTGATTTCATTAACTACACAGACGCAAATCACCACAAGCTGGAGATCATACAGGCTTCAGCAGAGGGCAAATGTATCTGTGATCTCAAATATTTATCAGCTGATTTTTACAAAGTGATATACACCCATCAATGTTCTGTTGGGAAACCTTTGGACCTGCCATTCATGTGGATGTTACTTAGACATGCAACACCCACCTAGACCAGACCAGACACCCCAACCGCAAAGCAATGACACTCCTTGGCAAGGCATTGACCGGACCTGCAAATTCACTAGATCCCAAACTGATCCAAGTATCTGTGGGATGATCCACAGAGGCCCCTCCCCTCAACCAATAGGACCCAAAGACCCCCACTAACAACATACTGTTGCCAGACACCACAGGACACCCTCAGAAGACCCATGTTTATTATTTGATGAGTCACAACTGTTTTGAATGCATAAGGGAGACCTACTCAATATTAGGAAGATGGTCATAATGTTATGTTTGGTGCAGATAATCAATTTTAAAGTAACGACTTCAAAAAATAATTTCTGAAAAGCTTTCTTTTGAAGCTGAATGGTTTCCATTGGACAAATGCAGAATAGTGCTAGCTACAAGTCATCCTCTCAGTGCCGCTGCATTTTAAAGCATGAGTCAGCATAATGAGAGGAGTTTAGGGTGTCTGCAGCACCGCTGACAGACATTTCTTTGGCCCGTGTCAAAAAGGGACAGCGGCCTGGCAGAAAGAACAAAAACTGCAGACAGGGCCTCCGAGGGGGGCAACAGCTGTACTCTGTGTGTTAGAGTCCTTAACTGTGCAGTGGTCAGCAGTGTAATTGTTGTCATATGCCTCTCCCGTTAAATACACAGCGTGTCAGCTGGGGTGTGACAACTGTTCATTAAATGACCTCAGGGTGACCAAAAGGACAACAGGCAGAGCGAGATAGGGGGAGTAGGTGAGGGTGGAAGAGGAACTAATAGGGGAAGGATGGAGGGTGGTAGCTAGCTGAGCTGAAGAACAGATCTTGGATGCCTCTGCCAAGCATGCTGCAGGCTGCTGAGCCAAGCACACGGCCGCAGAAACTGTCAGCCTGCCAGGCCCGGGCTGCTAATGGTGAGCGGGAAGTGAGGTGAAAATTACAAGAAACAAGGAGAGAAAGCAGATGCACAGAGTTAAAGTGAAAGAAAAACAGACAGAGAGGGGATGCATTTAAAATGCCTCTTCCATCATTCATCACTAATTGAAAGGAATTCAGAGAAAAGAAGAGTGGGCAAAAGAAAGTTAGAAGCACTTACAACCCACACATTTGATAATAAGAAAGCTTTAGATCCAGGAACTCACACACAGTGGACACACAGTGGACATCTCTGCTATATCACTGACACATTCCTGATACACTCTTACTCTTATCAGACATGGTTCAGGTTTATGTTATTAAGTACACTCCCAGCTGCCATTCAATTTCTATACCAGTGTTTTGCCTTTCCAGAGGAACTTATATTCAAAAACAAATATTAAAACCCAGCTGTATGACAGATGACTGGTCAAGACAGGTGTGGCATTTTATTTTCTTGTCACTGAAGAGCAAGGACTGTGAAACTGACAAAACAAAAAAAGACGGCTTATTTATACTCACAAACTCGCTTGCTTGTGGATTCTGCATTTAGTTTTACAGTTAAATGAATGGACTACTAACATGATAAAACAACACTGCAGTGGCTATTCAAAGAGCTTGGCCACACCAATGCAAAGCAGACATACCACAGCAGCCAGAGCATTTAAGGACTAATGTGCATGTGGGAAAGAAGCTGTAGACATGCAGTGGTAGGACTGGGCACGGTTCCTTTTTTGAAGGCAAGCTGTGAGAACAGCATAGTGACAAGGACTTGGGAGATGCATTTGTAATATTCTTATTAAACCTCAGCCATTTCAGGGCCCGAAATATCTACTTGCTAAATGTGGCTATATATTTAGTGCAACCTAAGCGGTTTCGGCATGCATCACCTGAAACGTGAAGCGTTTGCAGGCTCTGAAATCTTAGCTTTCTGTCCAGGGACTGCAGAGTAACAAAATCTTTGAGCAAGGCCTACACACACCTGCACGCAATGCCAGCAAGCATGCACATGGACAACAATGGGAGGAGGAGAAGGGATGGACATTAGCATCACAGGATGCGTTTGTTGATGTGATAACAGGACAGGCTGATGGTGTGACGCCCACAGTATGTGTGTATCACATTACCTCATCAGAGCAGGAAGTTGGGGCATTAGTGCAAGCTTAGATTGCTAACTCTAGTCTTTGCAAAGGACATGCACAAATAACACATTACAGAACCATAACAGTCGCTTAGTAATGCCACTGTAATATAACGACCAAATCCACCTTGGCCCGCCTGATCCAAGGTTGCCAAAATGTCAGTGGAAGGAAGATGAGAAGTAAACTGTGAGAAGTCGTCATAGGGAGGACAAAATAATTCACTGGTGGTTATTTGACCCCAGGCACGTGTGATAAGCACCCGGGGGAAGAACAATCTCTATGTGGCTTTGTGTCAAGCGAAGCCCACAGACCACACCACCTTCATTGACCTGAAGTACAATGACTTGTTTGTCCGCACTGTCCTCTCCTAGTGAATCTGTTACCATATTAGGACAAAACAGTAGGTAATCTGTCAGATGGGGAAGTATCCCTGCCTTACAAGGCTAAAAACCAACAGGACATGTGGATGAAGTGACTGAATCATACCTGAAGTGAAGGCAGAGGTCATAACATATTACTGTTATCTGAACACAATGAGGAAGTTGCACTATTGTCCTGCCTCCCTGAATGCAGCACCTGCAGATCACATTAGTGAAAATAACCTCTAAATGTATTTGGGATTTTTTTTTAGATACATCTGTGTGTTCTTTAAAAAAAGTAGTTTGGCACAAGACATTTTTTATCTTATTGGCATTCCATCATTTGTTTATAGATGTTATTCATTTCTCGCATTACTCTACGCTCTGAGATGTCTTGGCAACGGTCCATATTCAATTTTCATTTCTTATTTTCTCCTCCTATCCTCTCGCTCACCTCCACTCCAAGGCTGACAGCTAATTAGAAACTACCTCCAAAGCAAACTTTCTTGCCCTGCGTCTTCTGGCCATGCTCACCGAGCTTAAAGCAAACTGCTGACAGCAAGTGCTCTAATCTCGAGAAGCGAAGTTGGTGGACAGACTGTGCGCCTGAATAGTGTGATTGTGGGTGTCTACAACAGTGAAGCAGTGGTGCATAGCCCCAGCTTACTAAAAATGCTGAAAGGAGATTTTACCTTGTCTTTGACCTAAACTTATTTGACATGTTTCAGATCCTTTTTTTTTCATCTTTTAGGTATGTTAAAGTATAGTCTGCTGATTTCATCTACCTTACTATTCATCTATTCATTACCTTTTAATTGAACAACATTTTTTTTTCAGTGACTGTATTCTTTAATATGAGTGCATATGATGTTGTAGACGAGGACACTTTTTAGTGGACTGTACTGTATTTGTTTCGAATATGGAGCTAGATCAATTAAGGAGAAATCATAAGATGGAGTCCAGCGAAGAGAAGTTGAGGCTGCAGCTGCACTAGAATACAGCAACTGGTGGTGCCTTTGCTCAAAGTGAGAAAATGAATCATGGTCCATCAATGCAAGTGTGTGGCTTACAATGCAAAGGTGGCTTTGTGTCAAGCAGAGCCCACGGACTCAGATGGGGCACTCTGAGTCAGATGGGAAGAATCCCTGTGTTACAAGACTAAAAACCCAACAGCACACATAGATGTGTGGTACCTGTGGTGAAGGCAGAGGCCCATGAAGGTGGTGACACTTGGCAGTGGTGACCAATAGTATTTTCAAAATGGCTGTACCATCAGTTTATATGCTTCTTTGATATTGTCAAACACTGAAGTAACATTCATTTCAGACACCTTTACTTTTTATACTCTGTAGAGGAATTTATTGCTTCAACTGACAATAATTAGCAGCAATGCTGACTAGATATCTCTATATTAGGGGTTGTACCGACTAGTCGACTTTACTGCTGTGCCATGATATGATCCATATTTCTTCAAAATAGCCACCCTTTGATTACACTCCCAATGGCCTTCTTGAAGTAGTCACCTGAAATGATTTTCCAACAGTCTAGACGCAGTTCCCAGAGATGCTGAGCACTTGTTATCTGAGGTCCATCTCATCCCAAACCATCTTGATTGGGTCTAATGTCCATTCATTGTGTCTTGGCCCGAACAAATCTCTCCTGTTTGTTGCTTTTCTTTAGTAGTGGTTTCCTAGCAGCTATTTGACCATAAAGTTCTGATTGGCACAGTTTCCTCTGAACAGTTGATGTAGAGACGTGTCTGCTATTAGACATCTGTGTGGCACTGATCTGGGCTTTATTCTTAGGTGATGTGATTTCCCGAGGCTGGTGATTCGGATGAACTTATCCTCAGCAGCAGAGGTGACTCTTGGTCTTCCTTTCCTGGGGCGGTCCTCATGTGAGCCAGTTTCGTCGTAGCGCTTGATGGTTTTTGCAACTGCACATTCAAAGTTCTTGCAATTTTCCTTCAGTTCTTAAAGTAATGATGGACTGTCGTTTCTTTTTACTTTGCTGATTGGTTCTTGCCATAATATAGGAGTCAGATAGGGCTGTTAGCAGTGAACCAACCTGACTTCTGTACAGCACAACACAACTTATGGTCCCAACACCATTAAGAAGGCAAGCAATTCCACAAATGAACCCTGACAAGGCACACAAGTGACTACATCATAGCTCAATTAGAGAAGTTGCTGTCAACAAAACAAAGGGTGGCTACTCAAGGACTCTAAGCTATGAATCATATTTGGAGTTATTTCACACTTTAATAATTCCATATGTGTTCATTCATAGTTTTGATGTCTTTCAGTGAGAATCTATTATGGTCATAAATGTAAATGGTCATAAAAGTAAAGAAGAAACATTATGACTGGTAGGCACATTACAACACCTATTACCGAGTTACTCTATGACCACACACTAGTTTCACACAGCAGCAGATGACACAACACAAAAGCATTCAGTCAAAAAAATAACAATTATTAGGCAACCTTAAAATCACTTTTACTAGGGGCTGCATGCCATATTCATTAAAGATGCATGTTCTGGTATCTATTTGCACCATCTATCCCTTGTAAACATGTTTTATTTCCACACATACAGTATGCACCATTACTATACCATTGTCACTGTAGAATGATGGATTTATAACATAGTTATAATGAATATGATCAGCATAGTGCAGCCTATCTAAGTTTTCGTTCAGAGTTTCATTCAGACCTGTCATTGTTGACCTATGATTTAAGGAGGCCTTAGGCCTTGCAGACCTGCACACTGACTGCATGCAGCCACAAAATTATTTAGCAGCACTGAATGCAGGTTGTGGGCCGGACCCAAGTCCAGACACTGGAATTCATCTTCCTCTGATTCTCAGCTCACTGTGAATGCCAAGGAAACACGGTCTGATCTGTATGTATGCCCCTTTTCTTGATTTATATCATTTTTAGCTAGAAATAAAGTTACAGACAAACTGGAAAGACAAACTTCTTATCTAGAAATATTAGAATAGAGATATTCTGTTTTTTTATTAAAGTGTGTTACTTGACAACTAAGCTTAACCTTTCCACTTCTGAGCCTTTTTGTAACTCGAGCACAGGCAGAGTTCATGTTGTATTTGTTTTGAGTTTCACTGTTGGCGATTGCCAGCATCAAGCTTTGCACCATGACTGGCAAAGTTCACCCTCTGTACGGAGCACGCACCTCCAGCCAGTACCTAGAGTATACTGACATTTGTAGCCACCCCTTGACATATTTTACAATATGCCAATATCAGTATCAAGTAGAGCACAGTGCAGAACTTAGCCCCGTTCTTACGACACACAGAACTTTTTAAGTGTGTTGAGCTGAACTTTGAGCACCCAAAAAATGTGTGCTGTGTTCTGAGGCCGGTTCAGATGGTGAAGGTGCTGATTACTGCGGTCACTGGGGAGAAGCTGGCACGTCTGAAAGAGTCCTTTATAAGCAGGTTTTAACTAGTTAGTTAACCCTCTTATGGAAGTCTATCAGTACAAACACACTGCAACAAGAATCTTAGTCCGAAACTAAGCAATGCTTGTGTTGTTTATTGCGTCATATCTTCTATGTGAAACCACAGCTGGCTTTGGTTTCGGCCTAATTACGGACTGGTGTATACCAGACATGGCAAACAGTTTGCAGCTAGGATGCCGATTCATAACAAGGAATACAAGTCATGTTCAAATACAATATTAACTGCATTTCTTGAGTGAGTAACAAGAAATGAGAAAGACTGAATCACAGGAACATGTCCTTTAAGGAGACTCCTTGTGCTGCCAACGTATTTCATGAGCTTGCCTTAGCGATTAAGCTGCAGCTGTCTAGTATGTCTTTAGTAATACCCACGCGGCATATGAAAAATGACATCGCAAATTAGCTTACATTTAAAGCTAATAGCTGGAAATGTACAAACCCATGATCCGAAATGCAAATAACATTCACTTTCTTTTTACTCTCCACATCCTGTCTATGTAGTTTCGAGAGGGCAGGCTCTTTGGGCACGATGTGTACCGCCACTCTGATGACATGTAACAGTTGTGTTTTCAAGATCAAAAATGCTTCAGTATCATTAGTGTTTACTTGCTTGTTACATTATAAAAATACATTATATTAAATGCCCCTTCATGACAGTGGTGGTAATTCAATTGTGTGCTCATTTTGGAGGATATATTTTGTGGTTAAGTTTGATCAAATTAAACTCTAGTGTTTTTGGTATTTAGCCTAGCCCACCAAATAAGACTTCATAAATAATAGTACAATGCAATTCCATGGTACTACAAACCACAGCCTGAAAAATTAAAACAAAGTTGAATCAGCAGCTCTCTGAGTTATTTTAAACAAATGCTAAATGCCATAACCTTAATGAAGGTTTAATGAATGATGTTGCCAGAAATGTTGAGAAGCAACACTGCAATGGCTGAGCTGCAGATTCCCTGGTGTGGTGCAAGTAAAACAGATCATCAGATGGGAATATTTGTGACCTATCGATCAATTTCTCAATCTCTGTTTCATGAAACCTTGCATATTAAAATCCAGTAACGTTAAATTATGCATTTCATAATAGAAATGTCACCTTTATGTTGTAAACAGGTAACAAGAAAGATTTGCTCACGGTTACATTATATGTAATTGTGAAGCTACAATAAGAGCTGTGGTATAATACTGACCTTAGATTGCCTTCAGTTTCCATGCTTCAAACACACTTATCTTAAATCTACAGATAAGGCTTGGCTTAACCTAGTAACAGTCTAACTCTCGGCCAAGACCTTCCATAACACATGCCAGCCTCCTGTTAACACGGAAAAACATGCAAAAGAGAAGATGCATCATATTTACAGTTAAAGCATGACCTGGTCTGTTTCTGTTTGCAGATGGTCTAATTCAGGAAATAAGGACAGCAGACCAACAAGGTTGGTGGCCTGGAGGAGATCGGTCAAAGAACCAGTTGGGAAAGTTATGAAAGTCACCCTTTTACAAAACTACAAGCCCCCTTTTTGCAAATAGAGAACTGAGGTCTATTTCAGGCCCATGAGGTGAACCACAGAAATGCATGTGTGTCTTAGTTAATGCCCAATTTATGTGACCTAAACATGGCTCATATCGTGTATCCTGGAAGACTATAACAAGTCATTTGGAGAGTCATTCGTTATATGCCTTTAGGGAGGTGACAGACCTAGACAAGACCTTCAGATATAACAAAACGGATTAGTGTCAATGTTGTGAAGGGACAGGGTCAGTGGGTTGGGTTGCTGCCCAAGGGTGCTGTTGGATCAAGCCTCACATATTGTTTGTCTAGCACCAGTTCCTTGGTCTCTTCTCTTTTTCCATCAGCTGTTTCACGGTCAGACCAGCACCAGACTTGCTAGATACCGAAAAAAAAAAACCCACTGCTGGGTAGTTAAAGTTACCTGATAGGGGGGCGGTGGCTCCTGATCGGGGTCAGCACCGTCTCCGTAGCTGGCCCGGTCCGACTGAGACTCATGTAGCAAAGAAATATCATCCGATGTGGGAGATTTCAGACAGTTACCCATCTCCTGCCTCTTTTATCAAACTCTTCTTTCTGTCTGAGTCGCTTTAATCGCGGCGAAATTCACTGCCCACTTTCACGGATGAGGTCAGTGATAAGAAAGCGTCGAGAGGGCGTTTTTCCATGCACAGCTGATGGATCTGCTCTCCCAGACGACGGGAGGGCTGCTCAGTTCAACAACAACAAAACATCGCTCAGCTAGCAGCTAGCCACACAAAGAGCTAGCCTTGCTAACACCAGCTAGCACTCGGAGGGAAGCATTTACTCGGCAAGCTAAAAAATCACGACTGGAACAAGTTCCAACAACTTGGCATCAGTGGGCGGAACGAAACAAAAGAATATTAATATCTGTCATTTAAAATGACAAAGCTGACCGCAGTTTTCCTGACTGAAACGTCTCTGGCTGTCAGGGACTTTCCAGTTTACAGGCAGCTGCTGAACAACGACAAAAGGTGGTGACGTAATAACCAAGCACCGCCCACCAGACGGTAAAAACCAATGAGCTTCCACTTACAATCAGGAAGCTCTTGTTGACAGCCAATCAGATTCGAGATCACATTGCCCTTCGCTAAAAACATAAACACGGGGCTAAAATCAATAAATGAATCGTTGTAACAGCAATGTCGGGGAATTTTTTCGTACTCCCAGCTATATTACGTTAACGTATTGCTCAGTCACCCACTCTTTAACGGGTTTCTTGCTCGTCAGCTGAAATCCTCTTTGGGTATTTTCAATTAAATATATTCTGATAAGCCCTGTGATAGACTGGTGACCTGTCCAGGGTGTACCCCACCTTTCGCACTGTGACAGCTGGGATAGGCTCCAGTGACCCCCAGTGAAGGAATGAATGAATATATTCTGATAGTGTCTTCTTTTCTTTACATGACTGAATGTAATGGAGTGGATTACACGGTCAAGATCTGCAATAAAGAAGTGC
This sequence comes from Planiliza haematocheilus, assembly GCA_005024645.1. Taxonomy (NCBI): domain Eukaryota; kingdom Metazoa; phylum Chordata; class Actinopteri; order Mugiliformes; family Mugilidae; genus Planiliza; species Planiliza haematocheilus. The sequence goes on from SRSE01000509.1 coordinate 4,013,639, forward strand.
TCTGTAAAGAATAACACTGAACAAGGTTCTGTTGAGCTGACATGGAAAAAAAGACAACACAAAATTAGATGTTTTGTTACTTATCATGATTTCATCTTAAATTACAACAGGAACATTCAGTATGTACAGGAATGTCGTTCTGCACAGTGGCAGACATGCCCAGTAAAATATGCATACTGTAAACACTGCAACGCCACTCAGTTTAGTTAGAAGCTTATGAGTGTAAAACCAAAAGGGCAAAAAGAAAAATAAGCTTAATCAATTATTGGAAGGTAAAATATGATTTGTTATCGAAATATTCTGGAAAGCAACTGCTGTTAGAATAATAACACAAATACATCATTTCCTCCACCATAAAAAAACAACAACAACAACCTGAAACTGACTCCTATTCTTCCCAGTCTTCATCTTAAATCCCAAACCTTGTTCTAATCATGAATAAATCAGAAGTATTCAAATTCCAACACTTGAGACACCATCTGAGTTTCTGTGTTTTGAACACTCTCTTGCACGTAACCAAACCACCAACCATGTAAAAGTTGACCCCCATTTGTTCGTAAACAGATTACTATTTGATACAGGATGTGGTTATAACATTCAGATGTAAGTGGTTCTAGGCGAGCGTGGCTGACACAGGAGCAGCAGAGGAAGTTCACAAAGACAGTAAGAGCTTCTTCACCTACTAAAGATGCAGCAGGCAGACAAGCACGCAGGCTCTCGGCTGCTCGCTGTGAATGGCCGGTTTTGTTCGAGCTCAAGTACTGCTGGAGCCCGTCCCACACACCAGGAGGAGAAAAGAAGGGAGTCTGCCTTTCTAAAAGACACATTCATCTGTCCTCTTAAAACGGGACAATTTGTGTAAAAGGTGCCATTTACAGTAAATAAATGCAAAGAACTCTCACTGCAGGATTTTAGATTTGATCATTTCTTCAGTAGGAAACTGTAAGAGTATTCCACAAGAATAAAACAGCGCCAATATGTTTTAGGAACAGAAAGAAAATGTAAAAAGGCAGCTTGAACATTGAGAATTGATATCTTATTTAGTCTTAATGGTTTTGATTGATGACACTTTAAAAAAAGATCCTCATGAGTTGTTTGAGGAATCTGTCAAATTATGCAAACACATACTTATGTCACACTTTATTAATAATCTCCAATTTACATTACACGCAAAAAAGTGTGAGTGCTTTGTAGTGCACAGGTCAAATGGAGCTGGAATTAGTGTCAGTCATTTATATGAAGACGGTGTGGTCCAACTCCAAAACCCCTGCAATGAGTGATTGTATCCAGTGGAGGCAAACTGCAGCACACAAATCTGACTTTGTTTTCTACTCTAGTTCGCCCTTTATAGGTCAGCACAATGATAGACAAATAAGCCTGCTAGAAGCAATGTTTCATAAATATAGGCACATTTTTTTAAGTAGTCTCTATTTTAAATCACACACAGAAGTGAGGTTCATTATTATATATCTCTGAAAGAGGGCGTAGCAATCCACCTAAACCAGTCAGGGGCACATAGAGCTGCAGTTGCCTGTCAGGGTGGCACATACAAGAAGAATAAGTCTCCCTCTTCCCTACTATTTTGACAAGAAAAACAAATCTCCCGCCACAATAGGCGGGGTTGAGCTGGTCTTAGTGGTGTATTGTGAGACTGCAGAGACAGAAAGCTGTCTCTGCTCTAGTGTGCCCTCCTCTGTCTGTTATGGACTGGAGGGCACATGATTGCCATTCTCCCCGGTGCCCTTGGCCTTGTGCAAAGCAGCTTGTATACGGAAGTGTGTCCGCGACTCCATCGAGTAGTTTTTGTAATTTTGCCTGTAACAGAGCAAGAAGAGTCGTTTAGAGTCACACCACTGGTGAAATTAAATCGCAAAACTGTACAGTGAAGTTGAGTAAACCTTAAAGTAAGATTAGTCTTTTATTCTAAAACACAGACATTGACTGAAAACTATAAATACTCGTGTATAGGTATTAAAAAACAACATCAAAAGTGAGTACAGATTGCTTGAAAGTGTTTTGCAGGCTGAAAGTCTTACTTGGCTGATTCTAGGAGTTTGATAGCTTCATCTTTTCTGCCTTGCTGCAGACACAGCAGACCGTGCTCCAGCAGCGCATTAGGAACCAGGTAGTGGTCATACTTGATCTGAGACTCGCTGCAGCAAACACAACATGGTGGCGGATGATAAGTCAGCATGAACAAAGAGTCACTTTAACTCTTGAGTTGATTATTTTTCCAAGACGAATGCCTTCAGATGATTCTATCAGTCTTATCTGCGATGCAGCCAACTAGGGAATGTCTAGTTTGGTTTAGTTTATGTCAGCGGTGTAGTGTGCACGTCTAGGTATGTGGCTTACTTGCAAAGAACGAGCGTGAAATAGTGTTCAGCTTCTTCGTGGTGTCCCAGATGTTTGAGGCAGAGTCCCCTCAAGAGGCTCAGCAGACACTGGTCATCTATGGAGAACTCCGTTCCTGGCAAAGAGTTCATACCACACATATTTAATAATTATATCTTTAAACAACATCAAATTTTAATGTGCTTGGATTCTTTGGAATCAACTTAAGCTGATTAATTTCAAAAGAAAATCAAATTAGAATTTAATTTTTATGAATGTGGTTAATTGTTTTATATACTTGGGGTGCTTTCAAGTTTAGCTTGTGCCTCGTCCACTGTTTTCAGCATGCCCTCTGTCAGGTCTTTGTGTTTGCCAATCACTGTATAGCCGTTCCAGATGTACATCATCTCCTAGACAACAAACAAACATATGCAAAAAATCACACGCAGGCAACAGAAAGGAATTTTGCACTGACACAGGGGGAACATGAAATGTAATTTGTCTGCGAATTTAATGAAGGTCACTATTAAAACTCAGTCTAACTTTAAAGTAGTATGTTTTTTTGTTTTACACAGGCTTTGCCCTCTGAGTACTGGTGCAGGCTTAGAACCAAGTTAAATACTGAACTTAGGCCAAATAAACTGAAGGAGCACAAAACTGATATATTCTGATACATTACTTAAACCAGTTTAAAGAAATTATCTAACACCTGACAGTCAACTGTGTAAAATCCAGTCATGCTACCAGAAATGTAAAAGCTGTGTGCTAGAGCAGGCAGCCATCGTTCAGTACTGACCAGTGGAGGAGCTGGAAGAGGAACAGGATTTTCTGCAAAGTAGCGGCGGGCTTTCCTGATTGCAAACTTCTCTGTTGGTAAAGATTTTCCTGCTATTTTCTGCTTTAGTCCTGGGACCTGCCTGAAAAATAATACAATGTACACTTAAATGTCAGTGGTATTGGGAAAATGTACACTGCAAAAAAATAGTTGCCACCAAAAAAAAGGGTCACACACTCTTTTTCACTTAGCTTTAGCTTTGATTACAGCACACATTCGCTGTGGCATTGTTTCAATAAGCTTCTGAGATGATTCTCAATGGGGTTAAGGTGGTGGCCAATCCATGTATGAAAGTGAAATCTCATGCTCCCTGAACCACTCTTTCACAATTTGAGCCTGATGAATGCTGACATTGTCATTTTGGAATACGCCAACTGCAGCAACCCCAGGTCACAGCACTGCCCCCACAGGCTTGTACAGTAGACACTATGATGGGTGCATCGCTTCATCTGTCTCTCTTCTTACCCTGATGCCATGAGCATGTTGGAACCCCCACCCAAACCTACTAGTCTCGGCCACCAGGGAAAGTAAACAGTTAAGTGTTAACATGAAGCTGCCGTCACTCTGTGCCGCAGACAGTGAACAGAGCAGAGGTTTCCAAAAAAGGAAGAGGCAGCAGAAGACTGACTTCTTTTTCAAGTCAAGCTGTCATGTAAGTGGTTATGTGACAGAAGGGAAACAGAAAGCTAGCTGTCAATCCATAAATGCACTAATTTAATTTTGTAGTAGTACATATTCTTGCATTAAGGCTATGTAAGTGTTCATTTAAGTAACTTAAAGCTATTTGTAGCTTAAAATCCGAAATAATTAATAAAAAGCAGATAAACAAACACCAGAGGGAGAGAAGTTAATGCCACGGTATGTGATAGCTTGTGAATACTGTATACAGTGGTATGAAAAAGTTTGGGCACCCCTCTAAGATTTCATAATAATTTGCTCTAACTTTATAAAAGACGATCACAGCAACAAGATTTTATTTCCTACAGAGATGTAGACATTTGAGAATTTTCCAGACCAAAATTCTTAGAGTATCATTACAAAGTTTTATTATAATAAATTAAAATGTAAAAAATGGTATGTGCAAAAGTTTGGGCACCCTTTTAATCACATTGATTTCAAGACCTGTAGGGATTTATAGCTGACATGTTGCAGCCCAAAACTGCTTTGATTAGCTTGTGAGAGCTTCAGTTACAAAGACAGGTAAAACCAATCATGAAAAAGGCTATTTAACAGAGGCAGTTGCTGGCTGTGCTTGTCCTATGCTCCTGGCAACATGGGGGCATCGAAACAACTCTCCACTGACCAAGAAACTAAGATAATTCATTATCATGAATTAGGAGAAGGGTACAAGAAATTATCAAGAAGGTTTGGGATGTCTATTTCCACAGTCAGAAATGTGGTGCAGAAATGAAAGGCCAGAAGAACAGTCATTGTGAAGGAAAGATGTGGTCGGCCCAAAAAAATACTGGAAAGACACAGACGAAGGATGGTTAGAATGGTCACAGACAAGCCACAGACCACCTCCAGAGAACAAAAGAACATCTGGCTACTGATGCTGTAGTTGTTCATCGTTCCACAATCCAGCGCACTTTGCACCAGGAAAAGCTCTTTGGAAGGCTGATGCGCAAAAAGCCTTTCCTGAGTGTTCGTCACAAGAAGAGTCACATGAGGTATGCAAGAGCACATCTGGACAAGCCAGAAGCATTTTGGAAAAAAATACTGTGGTCAGATGAGACTAAGATAGAGTTATTTGGTCAGAACAAGAGGAGGTATGCATGGTGAAAAAAACACTGAATTCCATGAGAAGAACTTATTGCCTACTGTGAAATATGGGGGAGGGTCCATCATGTTATGGGGCTGTGTGGCTAGCACAGGGACTGGAAACCACATGAATTCCTCTCAGTATCAGCAGATTCTTGACAAGAATGTTCAAGAATCCGTCACAAAGTTGAAGCTACGCCGGGGTTGGATTTTTCAGCAGGACAATGATCCCAAGCACTGTTCAAAATCCACCAAGGAATTCATGCAGAAGCACAAGTACAATCTTCTAGAATGGCCATCCCAGTCCCCAGACCTTAACATCATTGAAAATGTATGGATTGATTTGAAGCAGGCTGTTTACGCACGGAAGCCAAGAAACCTGGCTGAACTGGAGGCGTTTTGTTTGGAGGAATGGGCCAAAGTACCACCTGCCAGACTTCAGGGACTTGTCAGTGGCTATAGGAGGCGTCTACAGGCTGTTCTTGCAGCAAAAGGAGGTTCTATTAAATATTAATGGAATTATTTCTTTGGGGTACCCAAATTTATGCACATGCCTATTTTTGTTTAAATATTCATAAAAATGTTTATGTTGGACCAATGAAAATAATTTCACTACTGAGATGTTTCTGTTTCTATAAGGTATAACATTCGTTAAAATAAAGTTGCTGCTTTAAAAGCTTAGCAAGTGACAAACTGATGCAATGATTTTCCTAAGGGGTGCCCAAACTTTTTCATACCACTGTATATCTTGGTTGAAAGAGCGTTGTGCTGTATGTAATATTATTTGCATATCGTCATGAGGAACCAATCAGATGTTTAATTAGCAAATTAAACATCAGTGTTTCATCGTGGTTGCTGTGAGTAGTTTCTGCATACCTGAACAGAGTTAGGGCAGTTTCCCCAAAGGTGAGGCAATCATCCTGACTCAGCATGCTGAGGTAGGCTGCTTTCATATACGCATAGGTAGCCTAAGGGAAGAAAAAATGCGGTTACTACTGCAAACGCACCTTACATTTTAAAATCATACGGGGAGAAAAAATATATACATCTGTCAGATACCACTGGGCAACCTGCAGCAATGGTATTTTATTTTATACACTTCTCTCGCCAAGAGAAGTTTGACGATATTTCTGCTTTTATCATGCCATCATCTCTTATCATGTAGCTGGAGCCTATTGCAGCTGGAACTGGGCCAGAGGTGGAACACATGTTCGCCCAGTTTATCTTAACTTGTCTAACTTTAACTTTGCATTCATTAATTAGCACGGCCCATAGGGTGGCCCACCTTGGACCATGAGTTCTCCTTGCTGAGCAGGTCAGCGTAGAAGTAGGCCATCTTCCAGTGTCTCTTGTATGTGAAGCACCACATCAGCTCCCAATAGCACATGTGGTGGAACTGCTTCCACTGCTGCTGAGCCTCACAGCACTCCTCAAAACGCTTTATAGCCTGGCAGAAAGACACAAACATTAAAAAAAATCATTCTTCCTAAACGTGTCTGTGATAAGCTAGGAGAAAACACAAAAAGAGGTTATGGTTAAAATGTTTCTATTGTTTTTATTACTGCTTTAGACGTAACTGAACCCAGAATTACAGGCCAGTGGCTGTATGCCTTTGCAGTTCACATCTAGGTCTGTCCAGGACATATCGTAACATGCAAGGTTTAATGGAATCTAATAAGTGTCTTTGCAGAACATTATCACGTCAGAGCGGTGGACTTTTGAGGTATTTTAGGAAATGTCATCATCTCATAAATCCATGCAGTCAGACATTCATGTGACATTTTGTATAATATATTTTGCAAGAGTATGAACTGTTCACTCACGGCCAAAAATATGTTGTGTTTTTTTTTTTTGAGTGTGGTGAAAAGTTTGAGTGGAAAAATGAAGAAATTCTATCTACACATTCCTGATCATTTCACAAGTCCACTTATAACCAAGAATGCGTTTCATGAGATCACTGGGACCTTTGACCACTGAGTTTGTGCCTAATTTGAAGAAACTGCCTCCAGCCGTCGCATGCACAGAGGCGTATCAAAAGCAGCCTATTCAAGTAATTTAGTTTCAGTTTTCATAGCTGTATTACATTACCACTTAACGAAAGTTTGAGAGCACTAGCAGAATTTCCTGAGAATCCTAATCTTGATCATAATCTCTCATTCCATTCTATAAATTCAGTAATGCGAATACTACGTGGGAACAGATTAAAACAGTACATGTGAAGTCAGCTATCTCAACACAAACATTGGACATTGTGAATCATTGTTTCATTTAGTCACAGATAATACTGAGATCGTGACTTACAGCATCCAGATTGCCTTTAATCTCTTCTATTCGTCCGGCAAAGAACAAAAAGATGGATCCCTGGGAAAAACACAAATCACAGTTTATTGGTAAAAATGTAATTTCTAATCATGCAGAAATTTAAAAAGAAAATGCAGATTTGTGGCAAACCTTAGGATATTTCTTGAGATACGGCTGCAGCAGTTTCTCTGCATCCTCAACGTCTCCTTCTCCAGTGCCTGGGGAGAGACAAAACCACCTTGCATTTATGACTATTTTTATGGTTGTTTGCAGCTGCACATATGCGCGTGTGTGTGTCCTTGCTTACCTAATATAAAGCTCATGAATGTGTGATAACAGAGCAGCAGCATGTTACACAGGAAGGACCTGAACGTGCTTTCTGCAGAGCCCTCCTGGAGCTGCTGGAGACCGAACTCCTGCAAGAACAGTTTGAATTAAGCCTCCATTCATGAAGGAGCTGTTGGTCGGGTTAACAGTAAAACCAGCACACAAATATAGTCTGCAGAAATGTCCAGTGTTCTTTTAGGCTGCCACTGCAAACGTAGAGAAGCTGGTGACTGGTTTGTGTGTAAAATATGACACTACATAATGCAAGTATACAGTATTTTCATATTTGCTGAATTAACTAAAAGATTAATCAGTCATATTAACAGCAACTCCAGTAATACCGGGAACGCAGCCTTGAAAGACCTTTCATGCATGAATTAAATCAGTAGTGAAAGAATCTAACATCGATCCTTATGCACAACAAATAATATAAATTCACAGTGCTGAGTAATGGTACAGTCATTAGACGCTGTGATCAAAGCAGCTTTCATGTTATCGGCCCGTAAAGTTATGGGGTTTCATTTCATGCTTCCACTGTAGGTAGCACTGTCAGCTCAGTACTAGTCAGATGAGTTTTACCAGAAATCAAAATCCTTCGACGGACTTTACGGCGTATTATTCTGTCAGCTACGAGAGCTTCCCTTTTCAAGAGGAACCCACCTTATTACCAGAGAAACCGACAAACTCCAGTAGCTTGAGTGTCCGTGTGGGCAACATGGAAATCATCTGCAGGAAGTAGACAAGCAGAGGAGTGTTAAGAGATTATGTGGCTGTTCTTTTGTTATTAAAACACTGCTGCTTTCCCATTAAACTGTCTTGAATTTTATGTGGAATGATTGGAAGTATTGCTCAGAACCCATTGGCTTTCTGTTCATTAGATTGTAGTCAGTGTCATTTTCGGTATGTTTTTCCATTATTATTATTTGGATTAGGCTCAGAGGACATTTTAAATCCATCAACCCACGAGCAAATACGATTTTCGACTCACTAGATTGAAGGCTCCTACGCCCAGTTTAACACCGCCCTCAAAATGGCCATGGTTGTCACCATGAGCGTATCCAGCAGAGTGGAGGACAGTGTGAAGCTCTCTGTGAGGCAAAGATCAAGGAAGTCAGTTGAAAGAAAACATTAAAGTGGCGCAAATTAATGTGGAATAACTTAAAAGGTCTGCAAGAAAACAGAGAATGATACAAGCCTGCCTACGATACTGGAGATTCTCACTTATAAGTCTGGAAGCTGTTCCTCACTTTGATTCCCCCTTTGATGAAACTAATCATGTTTTCATCCTGAGTAAAAAAAAAAAAAAAAAAGGAAGTGAAATGTAAACATAAAATGATCAATGGTGGCAGATTTGGTGGCATATTTATAGCTGCCTCGAGTCTGACCTGAAGGAAGGTGAGTGCTGCCCTCTGAAGGAGGCATTCCGCATAACACACTTCAGCGTGGAGTTCCTCTGAGGTGAAAATGAATATGCCTCAGTTATCTTCAGCCAGATTGTCTGATAGCCCAGCCAAGCACACACATGCGCATATTCTATTTTTAACTCGAGCGCACACACACACACAACGGAAGTTTCAAACTGGCACATTTCACACAAACTCATAGATAATAGTTGAAGCGCTCACGCATACAAACCAGCAACCATTATTAAGGTGACACAGTATCAGGTTTTACTGACCTTCTGTGAAGCTTTTGGAGAATGATGACTTCTTGCGGTGTCTGTTGACGAGAAAGCACAACACCATCGTCACTTAAAAGCTTTTTTTTTTTTTTTTTTCTAAGCTGCCTTGGACTGTCCCCAATCGCAGACACCCGACGCGGAGCGATATCAGGGTGACGTTATACCGCAAGAAAAGTTGCTGACTTGGTCACATTAAAAAAATAAAATAAACACACACACACACAGGAGGAACGGACTATAATCATCTGGTATCCATTTCCTGGTGGGGGATTTTATTTACATCACCATCACAGTACAGGCAGAAGACGCGCGGGTGACCACCGTGCTTTCCCAGACGCATTGTTAAACACTTAACTATTTAGCATTGGTCTTGTATGCGTATATATATATATAAAAAAAAAAGTCAGTTCAAGAGTTTGTTTCCTAACCACCGCCCCTTGGCGCACACTGGTCGGCGGTCCACCCTTTGGCTCGGTGCGCAGCGCATTGTTAACCCGTCAACTTTTGGGATCGTATGAGATGGAGAAAAAAAATAAAAATAAAACAAATTTGCTCTTCAAGCAAATGCAGCCAAAATGTGCCAAAATTACAGACACGTTTGCAAGGGCAGCGCCTTCATCAGCTCCTCCCGTGGCTGATGACAGTGGTGGGTGGTTAGTTTGTATTGTAAACGCAGGGGAAATTAGCTGACATCCTTACCACTGGCGGATATTTATAAGATTTTGTGCACACCGACTGGATGAGAAAATAAGCCTAAATTAGTACTTTTACGTCTTCCATCCCGAACTAAATTATCTGTGAATGTGAGATCACTTTTTAAAACCACCATTCACTAACATTAACAGTGAGTCTGCGAGCAGCAGCCTAAGCTACGTGTTGGCCTTGGAAAAATGTGTTGGCAAGTTATTTATGTAGGTGGTTATAGGACAATGTACAGAAATGATAGAAAATCACACTTTAAAATTATACGATTTTGTCTGTTATTCTGTGTAATGTTATCTCAGTGCAGCTGTGCGTCTCTTTACAAGAGAATCCAATAAATCTATTTGTAAATGTAAAGCCACCACTCCCCAACTTGAAAAGTGAGTCAGCGGGCAGAAGGCCTAGGCTAAGCTACTTTCTCGGCTTGGGAATTTTTTTTTATTTTTTTTTTATTTTTAAATGAGATTGGGGCAGTTTTTATGAAGCCTACGTGGCTAAAAGACAATGTAGACGACAATGAAAGGAAATCACACTTCTTAAAATGACATCATTTTGTTCATTGCCAGTGTTACGCCAATGCAGCTGTGTGTCCGTTTATCAGAGAATACAATAATTCCTGACCTGACCAGGAAAAAAAAAAAAAAACTCACCCCACAGTCTCTATTCATGTTTTGTCAAGCTAGGCTGAGATAGCACCCTCAGAACAGGAGAGACACAGCCAGAGCTTTATTATTCATTACTGTGATGTGGTGGTGGAGTACACATTTTTGTAGTGTTAGCAAAAGACACTTTTCGGAAGAATTTAATGTGTCCACTATCACTGATTCCCGCTGACTCACTGCACGGCCTAAGGTACGTGGTTTTAAAGAGTTGCACAGTTGGTATACACATTCAAGACACCAAAAAAGACCAGAAAGGTTAGGGTTAGTGTTAGGGTTAACCCTAGTGTTACTGAATGTGGTGGGCTGGTCTGATTTAAAATGCCAGGGCCGATTTTTTTGTCCCACTCCACCCCTGATTGTGATGTTACTAACCAGATCCAGTGTTCAAAAGATGCAGCAAAATCTGTTGTGACTCCTGTCAGTGATTGGGAAAAAGGTTAAGGTTCCCCCTGGTGGTGGCTTTGAGTCACTGCAGCCATTTGGGCCGATAGTCACAAAGCTAACTGTTAGCAAGAGGCTAGTTGAGCTGCTATGGCTAATTTAGTTCACTGTTGAGCTGTATTTGTGTTCTGTGGGTGAATCTGCGTCTTTATTGCTGCATTTTATGATAATGATTACTTTGATGTCAGGTGCATTCTTGTGATAATGGTGTGTGTTTCCTGAAATGCAATGAGTGTTAAAGATATTTCACATCTGTTTCTGTCCCCATATGCCATCCGCCTGCTCAACTCTGAGCCTCAACCGGACTTAAACACCACTGAACTACTGCACTTTAGTCAAATAGGTGCTTTCAAATATTGTAAATGTGTGTGTGTACGAGCTACCCCCTCTCAGTTTACTGTCTATATTTTATTTTATTGTTCTCAGACATTTACATTTATATTGATTAAATGTGTGTGCTATGTGCAATTATTACTGCTGGTTTACTGTATTACTCTTTACTACTGGCTGCAGGTACAAAAATACATTTAACTGTGCATTGTACTATGTATAACTGTGCATGTGACAAATAAAATCTTACACTTTTAATCTTACTTTTAAAGATAAAAGAAAGATTAAAAGTATAACTGTGCATGTGACAAATAAAATCTTATCTGTAACCCCTGGCTTTCAACAGACAAACAATGCTTCTGAAGCAAGAGAGGAACTAAAAAAAAAAACACATTTGTCACCGTTCATCAGCTGACCATAACAGCATCATTTGACTGTGGGAAAAGTCTCACCGCTGACAGATAGCCTGCGCTTCCTTCATGGTGTTCCCCGCGATCAGAATGTGCTGGGGGTCAAAGGTCATCATGGCCTGCATTTCCAGTATGGTGGCATAGGTCAGAGCGTGGTACATGCTGTCTTTGGTTCTGCAAGAAGGGACAAAAACAACAACAACACAAAATATCTCTGTTATACTGCACTGACCTTGTAACAAGGTTAGATAGATGATAGAAAACATGCTGCGTGTTGTGGTGTGATCACAGAAATGATGAGGATGGAGAAAAACAACTTTAAATTAAGAGATGACATGAAAGATTCATATAATAGTCACTTGAGTATTAATAGCGGCACAAATTCAGGGACAGAATAATCAGCTGGTGCTAACAACAGGCAGGTGCCACTGTAAGGAAGACCGAAGACTCTTATGTGTTGTTGGTGTGCCACATGACATCTTCTGTTTAACAAGAGTGGCTTTTGTTTCTTTTAAATTGACACAGACAACTAAAAGTGTTTGTGGGTGATCCTGTTTTTGCCTTTCTGGACCAACATACAAATAAATTTATTAAAGATCTGCAACACTCTTGTCATTAATGTGCGGTCTAACTAAAGCTGGTGATTTAAACAGCGTTACACTTTCTTTATTTACTGTTGTTTTGGGCGTGTAATACACTCAAGCACACATATTCTACATAAGGACACGGCGAGCCACATGACAGCCTCTGTTCAACAAGAATCACTCTTGTTGGTTTTAACGTGATAAGGAGAAGTAAAAGTGTTTGGGTCACAAACATCTCTTCCAGCAGATACACCAATTTCTTAACACAAACAAAGTTAAAATAAAGGATCGCAGCAATTCACTCTCCTACTGGAGTTAAATAGTTTAAATAGTTTTACGTGTCCTTTATTTACACGCGTATTGTTTCAAACACACACAAAGAATTTGTGCCACACCAACAAGAGGTTAACAACAGTTGATCCTATTCATTTTAATGTGATAAGGGCGAGTAAAAGTGCTTGTGTCACACACATTCCTCCAGTAGATATACTCGTTGAACTAGTTAAAAGGTTTGTTGTTCCATTTTTAAACCATATCTCAAAGCAAATTAATTAAATAACTGCAAGACTTCTCAACTTAATACACAGTCGCATAGTTTAACTATGTATTCTTTATTTGCCAACATATGCGTCTGAAATACACTCATGCACACAAACCCACATATGGCAGAATGATTTTGTTAGCATAAAGGCAGAGGTGTGTAGAAAGGAATGCTGTCAGTCTGCAGGACTGACATTCCTCTCCTGTTCAATGCAGACAGACTCACGACAGACGGTCCCTCTGACGACAGTCTGAGCTGAAACCAGTCATGAACGTTTGCATGAGCGTATTATTTCAACCCATAGAACCTGGGGAGAAATACGCACCAGCAAACCTTCATCAGGCATAATTTCACACGTATTAGTATGTGGGAGGAACATCAAGTGAAGCAAACTTAGTGTATCACTAAGGAGAAGCACATTTGCCATCGGAAGCTATTCGCAAAGCTTCAACCGACTCGACGAGGAAGCAACAGCAAGCAGTCGAGAGGAGGCGGAGGAGCTGACCCGAGAAGCAAAGAGATTTGCCTGCCTTACATTTCCATTGCGTCACTCTCATTTATGCAAGACAGCAACTCAAACTGAGGAACCCTCCAAGATGGAGCCGCGCAGCGAACTCAGCTGATTGTGCCAAAAGTGGCTGGGAATTCAAAGTATTTCACATCTGCCCTTCGGTCTGCATCGGTGATACGAAGGCCATTGTCCATTTGATGGCTCGGGTTACTAACATATTTTCAGCACAATGTCCCATGACTGGAGGGAGGAGCTGCTTTGAAATTTCCTGAAAGCACATATGGACAGGCACGCCTTCTATTGTAAAATATGCAGTTTCTGACGAAGTGCATCTGAATCCAGTAGTTTCAGTCATAATAATTTAAAAGGTTGCATAAGTGTGCCCTGAAATGAAACAAAACAACTGCCACCGTGTAAGCATGGATGACATAAGCTCAGACAACGTCTTGTCAAGAGGCATCTCTGTGAGTTGTTGTACTGAACATCATATGGGGCATTGGGGCATGATGGGAGAATGAGATTGCACTATTAGGGCTGTACTTGGCCTGGTGGCAAGTTTGAACAGAGATCTGGCAAATGCACCTAAGCCTGCTGCTGGTTACCGCTGCAGGATTTGATTACTGATCAAGAGGTAACAACAAATAACACCTGACAGCAAGCATGTTGCCACAGTGCGCTGAAGGAGCAGCTCTTTAACAACAATAAATACCTGATCTCATAGACTGATTATGCACAATACATGCACAGGAACTCTAATCAGAAATCTAAGAACATGAGCTTCCTCTGTAAGGCTGACATGAAGTACAACAACTCTGATCATTAGAAAGAATCAGTTTTTGTCTCAGGTATTTACTTTTGGACTCAATGAACAAGATTTGTCTCCCTCTTCTCTTCCACTCAGGCCTCCACGAGTCACAGAATATACACCTTCAGTTCATAATAATTCCCAATTCCTCCTTTGGTCACGGTTCATGACAGGTTATACGTTCCCTGACCTGAAACTGAAAAATGATTTCGTGAATCCTGCTTCCTTCTTTACTGCTGACAACACACGTACTTCTACTAGATATATCAAAAGCAGCCTGTGTCCAGTGTCCCGCTCAGTCCATCTGTAAACCTACATGTTTAGAGAGTGCTCAAGAGTGATGCAAATCATATGACCTGACTAACATTTTTCTTGCAGTGGTACCAAGCTGAGTCAGTGTTTTGCTCAGGCACACTTCGTCCTTTCCTTTTGAGTGTGTAACTCAAACCAATTTATGCAAAACAAAAAAAACTCCCACGGCCAGGTTTCTGCATGAGAAATATGTCGCATGTCTCAGTTCCTCCTCGTGCTGACGGACAAAATGGAACAACAAACGGGAGACTTTCAGTACGCACGCGGTCTTTGGGTATGACTATCAGTACTTTAACATTGTGAGGGCTAACCTTGTCTTTCTACCGGTGCATGCTGGGATCAGCTATGTGTGCGTTCCACCTCACAGCCGACAGACAAAGAAAAAGATGCACAAACTGAAGAGGAAGTTAACACAAGTGGATTTGCTTGGGTTTCACTTTTTTATTTTTTTGGGCTCCTCGTTTCCCAAAGAGAGGTCTGTCAGGGATTCTCTGTCACGCACATCGCAGCACACGTCCTCACACTTTACATGATATTATGTACAGTATTCTCAAGTCTGTGACATAATCCTGTTTTTTTTTTTTTTTTTTTGAGGAACAAACTGCGAATAAGGCTGCAAATTTCTAAAACAACACTTTCATACATCCTGTCTCTATACTGAATTATTTTGTTAAACTAATTAGAGGCCACAGCGTCATGAAGAAGTGTTCCCCTTTGGAAAGTCAGACAGCAGTTTCTGTAACATCTAAACAGTGGAATTTACTGCTACAGCCTATTACAAAAATCATAACCCCATATGAATATTAAGATGGACTTGCTTCCTGATGTTCTTTCCTGCTGCTTTCCCATCTTCTCGTTTGTTCTTGTCTTTGTACTGGTTTGCGTACCACTCTCTCTGAAGTCATTTTAACCTAACTTTTTTATTTGCTGTTTAAAAGTTGGCCAGGGACAACCGGATGATTTTTCTCTTGGTCGGTGAGAACTGTCCCAGCCCAGTAAAATTACTAAATGAAATCCCCTAGCCTTTTTTTTCTGGCACTTCTAAGGTGCAGATCCATGTGGCAAATCCAGCAACCTGGGCTCAAAACAGCTCCAAACAAGCGTATGTATAGCATGTATATATGCATCTGCAACTGAAGGTGCATTTTAGTGACTGTAAGAGGAAGAGACGAGTGGGAAGAGTGTCAGGACAGACATGAGGACACCAACTGGGCTGACAGACTGCCAAGCATCAGGTGGCAGCAGCTAGAGGCGTCAATCTGATGGAATATTTCACAAATTGCATTTCAGCTGATGAAGCTTGTTATGCTTGTGACATCAGGGAATTGAGCCTAAGCTAAGGGATTAAGCGAACTAAAACGCAGAGCTAAAAACACGAAGAAAATACCGGTAACAACTTCACCAAGCACAGAATCTATCCTTAGTACCAAATTACAAACACAAAGTCGTGTCTGACAGGAAGCTGATCTCATGTCTCACTCTAAGCCTGCGCTGAAAAGAAGAAACTGGGTCTAAGGAGTGGCTCACGGCCTCAGAGAGAAGAGACAGAACGCTGAAATAATAGCATCAGTGTGATAAAGGTACTTGGAGAACAATGGAGTAACCTGATGACGCAGTGTTGGAGCACAAAACCGTGAGCAGGCGTGCGATTCAGGAGAATTTGTGTTTGTGACTTGAAGCAACGCGTCAGTCATGTAAAGCCTTGGCCCTCATGTATATGTACTGTGCCACAGGCTGGCTAGTTTAAACTCTAAAGGGCCACTCTGGTTATTTTTACTTTCAACAAAGTGCGCGATTCACAAAAGCAATTTTAAACAAAGGGTTTATAAAATCGTTGCAACAGAAGATCCAGCTTTAGTCCAACTAATCCAGACTGATCTACGTAGCGAAGACTTTGAATCAATCCCAGACATTATGATGACGTTGTGAACTTTTGACCTTTTGGTTGTAAAATGTTGGCATTTCATTATTAAATCTATTTGACATCTGTGTGAATTTTGAGACAAATTCTTGGGTGAGAGACACATTTTGTGAGGTGACCTTTGACCTCTGGGTGCCAAAATTGAATCAGCTCCTCATCTTTAAGTCCAGATGAATAGCTGTACCAGATTTAAAGACATTCACAAGGACTTGCAGATACAGGCGTGTGGAAAACCCCAAAAACCACAATGCATGAAAAAAAAAAAGGCTTAAAGGTTATACATATATATGCGTGCAAAAAGCACAAAACTGATAAAAGACTCGTCTCATTCAAGAGGGTTCTTCCTACAAAACATCCCTGCGTTTCAATCTGACTTTCAAATATGGAGTAACATGACTACACCAGCGTAGTAAAAACAAGATTCTGCAGCAATGCTAGCAGCTCTGTGAGACTAGATTTTAGGCCCAGCATGGTGTTCAGCACCAGAAGCTCATAATGAAAAGATGTTAATATTTAAACAACTACTAAACTACTAATACTAAAAACACAGATGCTTCTTTGCAGAGAAGCACTCTGTATGGGCTCTGGTCCATTTTATATACACCGTGTGTATACATACAGTGTATATACTGTCCTAAAAAGCACAGAGCAAGGTGAGAGAGGGTGCTCTTACCTGCATCGGAGCCGGGCTTGTGCCTCCTCAAAGTCATTTCTGAGGAACATATCCAGGGCGGCCATGCAGTCCTCCAGAGCCAGCGTCAGGTCTGAGCGCGAGCACCTGCAGATCCAAAATAGGCAGAGGATCAGAACGAGAAGATGCTACGCTTTAAAATATCATCAGGAACAAATACAAAGATGGTTTGAGGAAGTTAATTATAGGACATTAATGGACAAAAATGTGATAACTGTATACACCTAGCACATGAGTAGAAAACAAGCTTCAGTCTGGACACAGTTTAACAAGTCAGATTAGACAAATCTAACATACAGTAGTTCCTTTTCCTTTCATTGCAACTCAGGTATCTAAAAAAAAAAAAAAACATATTACACCACCGCCTCAAAATCTAAATAATGTCTGTCTACTGACACATTCCTCCGTTATTAAATCCACTGCAGCCGTGCCCCACTTCTGAAAAGAAATAGAAACTAAAACACGTGCAGACCGAGCCAGACGAGCAAAGTGGCTCGAGGCAGTGTTTTGCTGTTGATGTTGGTTGTACCACACTGCAAATTACAGATCAGCATGATTTACAGCTCGCACAGCCAATTGTACAGCCTCGTACAAAAATAATACAAGCTGTTTTTATGCAGTTGTGAATAGAATAGTCTATTGTAGGTGCAGAAGAGATGTCCCTAATGATGGATGATAATGTTGTTTTGTATTTATCTCATGGTGCACATGACCTTCATGTCACAAGTGATATGTGGCCAAACTGGCCACATGCTCTGTACCTTTGTCACAAGGCTCACCCTGCTTGGATTGAACTGTACTTACAATTAAACTGCATAATTTCCTACTTTTCCACCTCAGGCTGCCAACACGACGCAGTATACGAAAAACACACATAATGAGCAGACAAAGGGGAATTAGGTTAACGTCTCTCAACATGAAGCGGATTCATTTCTTTGGCTCGTATTGGGACATACTTGTTTTTACTGAGAATGGTGAAAATAAAAATGTATTTCTTAGAGTTATGGCAAACTGTGTCATGAAGTGCTGCCGTATTTCCTGACCTGTTTTTTTGAGGTTGCATGCAAAGCTAATTTCTGCAATTTCTGCACCACAACAGCTTGTCATTTACTTGCAACAGCCGGGGCACAGCGCCAGCGTCAGTGTCAGGTCGTGTAACCTCTTCAACACAAACTTTAGCGTGTCCGCAGCAAACCTCAAAGAGAGGCGCAAGAATAGACGAGAATAAATGACTGCCGCGACTAACAGACTTTGCATTCCTGCTCATTAGAAACACAGAGGGGCTATAAACTGGAATCAAACACACACACACCGCCGCCGCCGCCACGATAAAGGAGGACAGCTCCGACTAATGACATGCGGGTGACTTTTGCATTCACCATATGACCAGCAGTGAGCTTCCTCGCTGCAGCCAAGACAACTGCTGCCGGGGAGACGTGCGCACCGCAGTGATCCTCATGTATCACTGAGTATGACAAGTCTCTTTAAGATTTCCTCATTTTACTAAAACAGTGATAACTCAGTAATTTAGATCTGTAACAAAGTAAAAGTACCAATACTGCAATGCAAAAATACTCCATTACATGTAAAAGTTATGCATTCAAAAAGTATGAGCAGCTTTAAACGTACTTATGAGTATTAAAATAAAAGTGGTAGTTTATTCCCTTAGTACATGTTTACAAGTGAAGCATCAGTGTGTGAGCAGACTGTTACTGATTTCAACAATGATTTTATACTTGGCAAATACATCTGGGATGATTGATGGGAGACAGTAGCTGAGATAACACATCATCGATGTATTTACTGAAATTAAACCACGTGAAAAGCTCAGGGGGGGAAATCCCTATTGGATGCAGCTCTCAGTCAGAGGCTCAAAACGTAAAGTAAATATGACTCTGAAGTTTAGAAACCACAGTGTGTGACATATTTAAACCTTGTTCTGGTATTAACAGTGCTAAATATTCATGTAACAGTTTGTAATCTCAAATGAATGCAGTACGTTTACTATCATGAGGAAATAAAGGAGTCAATGACGCAAACATTAATAATCCCAGAAGGAAATTTAAACCGTGTCACATGTCTTCTCCCTCAGTGGCCTTTGACTAAATCAAACCAGTCTATCCGGCACTTTCTCTCTGTGTGAGTAAAGGTGCAATGACTGCCCACTGTCACTTTACAGTAAAGCTATCAATGAAACATATCTGTTTTCTCAGTGTTCATGAATTGAGTCTTGGCTGACACACCTATACAACACTGCATGGAATGGAAGTGAAGACGGAAAGGAGGTTAAGTGCAGTTAAGATGATGAATGAAGCCGCATTGCTTTTCCTGTCTTCATGTGTTCGGTGGACGGGACAGCTTTAGCAGTGAGAGATGAATCTGCATGCTCGACAGTGAGCCAGAACTGCTCAGTGTTTTTTTAGGGAATTTCAGGGTGCGGGAACAACGCGGGGATCCGGAGGTCACGTCTCTCGGGGGACAATGTCGTTCTTCTGGCACCGTGAGCGCCAGCAGCACGTAATGAACATTTTGTGCGGCACAGTTCGAATGCGGATCATCTGAAGCCGTGCTTTTCTCCTGGAAAAGGATGCTCCCTTTAGGTGGAGGGGGAGAGTCTGTCCCAGGTGGAGGAATTTAAGTGCCTCTGCGTCATGTTCAAGAGCGATGGAAAAATTATTATTATGTCGACCGTAGGTTTGGTGCAGCTCTTGCAATGATTGCAGTTGCTGTACCTTACCTTCCTGATGTAGAGGGAGCTAAGCCAAAAGCAATCGCTTTAAAATTACATCTCTACTCTCCTACGGTCGTAAACTTTGGAACCAGAAGGAAACAAGATTAAGGAAACAAGAAACAACACAAATAAGTTTTCTCTGCGGCCTACCAGGGCATGACCGGGACTTGTTGGAGGGACTGGAGGATCTGGAGAAAGCTACACTAGATAGGGAGGAGAATCCCTTTATTCATCATAGTCCTGCACCCCCCAAAAAATTACAAACCAAGCCCTGACCTCATTTATTTCACATTAGAGTCACCTGTTGAATACAGGCTGCAAGGACGATCCAGTAAATAATACAGTTTAATGGTATACTGCCCAGTGTCTTTACTTATCTGACGAAAACAAGACAACCAGCTGGTACATGTGCACATCACATAACAGCTCTAGCAGAAAAAGATTAAAGACTCGCTGATCATTATCGTGTTTACAGATTCCTGTTGCGATCAAGGTAGAGATTTCATCAGTAAACTAAGAGAAGTTTCCGCGCTGCCAGGATTAACAAGGGCAGACAATCGGTTACTTCATCATTTCCTTATAGCTGGAAAACCAACTCAACTGGTACTGGCTCAGTGGAAAACAAGACTGTGGCAGGTCTACACGGTGAACACAATCTCGAGGCTCGGGGACATGGAAAAGAAAATGAAGCAGCTCTCAGTCTACGAGTTAAAATTCTCACACAGTACAGGGCTGTGTCTCTTAAACAGAGGGGATAAGTGGCAGTTGTGTGTAGAGGAAGAAGGGGTATGACAGCCACCAAACATCGAGTTCAGGATGTGCATACTATGCATTGTCTTGATAATTTAATTTAGCTTCAAGTCAGCAAGACTGAAATTCTGGGTTGATTTCTCCAGAGGGCAACTTGCACAATGTTAATCATTATTGGACAAATGCACACAAAGGCACACACATAAAACCCTTAAGCACACTAACACTATTCATTTACACTGCATGTGCATGTGCATGTGCATGTGCACACACACACACACACACACACACACACACACACACACACACACACACACACACACACACACACACTCACACACTTGAAAGCACTTCCAGGAGTGACGAAGCATTAGTTTATCAGCTGTGGTTCGCAGCGCTTTCAACACGTTAATAGCAGCTGGCCTAAGACGTCCAGAGGCCTTGTCGCGTCAAGCTGTGACACAAAAGAGCCGAGCAGCTTCAACAATAAACTCAGCGGGTTTGTCCACATGCCTGAGTGTCAGCGTGCGCACACACATTTTCCCATCACATGACAAACACACAGGTATTACGCAGCATCTTTCAGAGGGGGACCGAACGACAAAGACACGTCATCCCAAAGCGAGTATCTTACCCGTTTGACGGAGCTTCTTCCTCTCCTGACATTTTCATCTGGCAAAGTGTGTGTGTGTGTGTGTGAGAGAGAGAAAGAGAGAAAGAGACAGAAGTGAGAGATAAAGAATAAATTGCAGAAGTGAACGTGAGCTCGGGGCCTTTTCCAGCAGTGCAGTGTAATGGTCTGTGTCTCTGTGGCAGCAGAAACAAGAGCAGAAGCAGCAGCAGAAGGGCAGGCTGGTGAAAGAGCTAGAGAAAGAGAGAGGGAGAGATAGAGAGGGGGACGACTGAATGAGAAAGGAGGGGAGGAAGAGAGAGGAGGGAAGAGGTGGGACAACAGCAGCCCTTAATAAGATTGGGATGACTATCATACATGAGGAGAGAATACACAGTCTATCTGGGATGCTTCTAACACACACACACACAGACACACAAAGCCTGTCCCACCTACTTCCGATCATCACCCTCTTGCAGCGTGTGCTCTGATTGGCTGGTGCTAAATAGAGGGAGGAGCTAAAATCCCCACTGTGGATTTTTTTGTTATATAAGACATCAGTATTGAAAAACTAGGAGGAAGAAAATGGCTAAAAGAATAATGACAAGGCTTTGTTTTAATGCCAACGTAAGAGCGTGGATGCTTCATATGGCCGTAGGTGAAAAGTATAAGGTGGGATAAGAGATTGCTGATGCACTATGAGGATCTCAGCTGGTCAGGTCTGCTGCTGCAGCGGCAGAGACTGAACACTGCAGCGAGCAGAGAGTCCAGAAATAGGAGGCACAGATGCAGCGCCGCAGCTCATACGGTACACGTACAGTGTGAACTACTAAATGAAGGAGCTGTGCGGATTTACTGCCGATAAATAACAACTTGCTTGCCACTCACCCATGGCACGTGTGAGCGGCTGCGTATGTGTGAAGAAGCATTACGAGAGCGAATGAGCTATGGCTCAGAGAGGACTGTCTTGACCCACACGGACAGTTTAAACTCAGTAGCACTGGTAATTAGAGATGTGCTGTGCATGACAAATGGGTCTTTATGACAGCAGACGCTGTGACATGATATACCGCGGGAAACCACTTTATGTAGGAGTTACACTTTATTTAGCGTCATTAGTTTCAGGGTCCTGCTGCCGGTCCCTTACGGAGCTTAAATGGAAAATGAGCCGTGACTGGTGGAATTCGTAAGAGCTGTGTCATTGCTGCTATATCCAGAAGTGTCCAAAGTTATCCATAGACGCAAGCTTTTTGAAAATTAAATGAACAAACCCTCTGTTTGAGGTTTCCCAAGCTCTAGAATCAGAATCAGAATCAGCTTTATTGCCAAGCATGTGTGTACATACAAGGAATTTGCTTTGGTCCTATAGAAAAGACCATGGCCCCCGATATCGGCGCCATTTTTGGGAAATTGGGGTCAAGAAAGGGGGAAGGAACAAGAGGAGAGAGGAGGAGAAGTTCCAGTTTAATTCTCATAGAAATGTTTCGTCATTTGGCTCAGACAGGCAAATGAGTAAAAATGCGAGAAACCAAAACATGGAAATGTTATGAGCGTGTTATTTGATGAATAAATGTACTTTCAGGCAGCCCAGTGGCACGGTGGTTAGCACTGTTGCCTCACAGCAAGAGGGATCCAAGTTCAAACCCATGGGCCGACTGGGCCTTTCTGTGTGGAGTTTGCATGGTCTCCCTGTGTCTGCATGGGTTCTCTCTGGGTACTCCAACTTCCTCTAAATTGGCCGTAGGTGTGAGTGTGCCTCTGAATGCTTGTCTGTCTCTCCGTGTTAGCAGAGACTGGAGACCTGTCCAGGGTGTACCGTACCTCATGCCCCATGACAGCTGGGAAGGGTCTAGTGTTAGTGCTGTTATGTTATGTCATACTGTTAAGTTATGCTATGCTATGCTATGCTATGCTATGCTATGCTATGCTATGCTATGCTATGCTATGCTATGGGGTGTTGTGTTGGGTTTCAGAAGATGAATGAATGAATGACTATTCCATTGATAACTTTAAGTTTGTTGTGTTATGCTATGCTATGTTATGCTATGCTGTTATGTTATGTCATAATGTTAAGTTATGCTATGCTATGCTATGCTATGCTATGCTATGCTATGCTGTTATGGTATGTCATAATGTTAAGTTATGCTATGCTGTTAAGTTATGCTATGCTGTTATGTTATGTTATGTTATGTTATGTTATGTTATGTTATGTTATGTTATGTATGCTATGTTATGTTGTTAAGCTATGCTATGCTATGCTATGCTGTGTTGCATTATAAGTTCTTCAATAAAATGCAGTATTGCTCCATGTAATGTTATTGCATATGATCTTATCCACATATCAAACTCCTCTCCCTACAAAGGCACAAAAACAATAGACACAAAGCGGCCGCGTTCTACAGCACCTGAACACAGTCTATTAGCCACCCTGCAGCATCTCAAAAGCATAAAGCCCAACCTCGTGACAATGTGCTCATCAAATACGACACACTTTTCTCTGCTGTTGAAGCCCATAAAACACAATCACAAGGGTAAAGCACTTTGGCCAAGCACAGATGCACGAGGGGAAATCCATTACTCTTTATGGAAAGTAATAAAAAAATAAATAAAAGCTTGATTGTAGCTTTTATCTTTGTCTCTGCTATGAGAAGACCTATGAGAGTAATTGGTTTAAGGTAGGGGAAATATGATGCCAGAAACACTACTAGTTAAAACTTATTTTTTTTAAATAATTAACATATTAAAATATCTATATCCATTAGGTACAAAGCAGTATGAAGTTGTAACGCTATAGTTAATTTAAGTTATTTACAAGCTGTCTGTCTTTTTGGTAAAAACATTCAGTGAACGTCCAAAAAAAAATACACTAGTGCTCATCATACCTTCAATAAGCAACAGGTATGTGTCCACACTTATAACCTGACACAATGAGCTGAGAGACGATGTTATTCTCAGGCGCTCTCTGTGAATTATTGATATGATGAACAGCAGGAGAAGCTGCGTTCATATCAGTGACCTTCTTAAGTTTTTTTCAGCAGTGGCTTGCAGTCTGACGCAGGGCTTCAAACATCACAGTACAGGAAGGTTATAATGAAGAAGAGTTCACAGTCTGGTCTTACTCGTTTGATGGATTCGTCGATTGCAGTGCATTTTTGTTGTCCTGCAGCTGTAACCTAAGACAGAGGAACAGAATCGAGGCTGATTAGAGGAAAGAGGGGCATCTCAGGGGATGAAAACCAGCTGAAAGGTCGGCTATTGTTTGAGGAACACGATCGTGAGAGCCATACAAATATGGACACTGATATATGAGGACACTCCCAGGCTGCTTGTTTCTTGACAATGATTTGCAGATATTAGCGATCAGTCTGATACGGGAGTGCGTTTTGCTGATATTCAGTGGTTACATTTCAAAGTAAAAGATCGAAGCACGGACTTACGTCAACTCCACGACGCTGGCAACTTTAAATCGTTTGCACAGCTATTGGAGAAATTTAAGCTACTAAGCACACATTTCTTCAGGTACTGAGAGTTAAGGGATTTCTTATTAAAACACAAAGACTGGGTCAAAGCTGAAGAATTATTAATAATGAATTTGAATAATACTGCAGAGATTAAAGCAAGATGGGAAATTGATTATTATTTCCAACATATCACTTAATATGTGGTAACTAATTTGAATGTGTGGAGGGAATTTAAATGAAAGGCAATCATGAGGTTCTTGACACGCTCAAATAAATGCTGGAGAAGATGTGTCCTACACATCGACAATCAGATCCACATACTTTGGTTATGCCCAAAAGTAGGAAACGTTCTGGGAAGAAGCGTTTGAAACACTTAATGAAGTGTTTGGTGGAGATATTACAGTGAGACCAGTGGTGGCTCTACTAGGTCTATTACCAGGAGGTATTGAAGGAAGAGCTTGTAACAGCTAAATATCTTTTACACATACTACTGGCAACAGCAATTAAATGCATTACAGTAATGAGGCCTGACTCTCCAACATACAACATGTGGACTGAAAATAATAAAGGAAATATATCAAATGGAGCACACTGCAAAAAGATATAGTCACTAGAAGGTGGAGCCGTGTCATTGGTACGCTGAGGAATCCACAAAGTGTGAATCTGATCTATATTATTAATCTGATATTGATTTATTTTATTCTATTTTCTTATCTTATTTTGTTTTGTCATTATAATCTCAGTCTCCTTCGTTGTGTCATAATTGTTGTCACAGCAGATATGATATGATTCTGTATGTACGACACTTACTTGAAGTCTGTGATGATGGGATCCATGCCTGGATTATTTATGACTGACAACCTGAGATTTAAATAAAATAGATAAAATATTAGCACTGTGAGCAGCCGTATGGAGAAGATAAGAAGTGCTTCGCGTGAACGTACTGGCTCGGGGAAGTCGGGCTGACAGGGACGCCTTGTGCCTCCATGGTGTCCCTGCGAAGAGGTCAAAGGTCAGATTAGAGAGAATGTGATGAGTGGATGAAAGGATCTCATGATGGTGAGAGGAGGAAATTAGCTAGCCTAGTGGAAGTCTGAGGATCTGGTTAAGAGACTTCAAGTAAATGCACTGTTACCCATAAAGAGTTATACTGTCACAATCATTTCTTGAGAAGAGGTAAAAAAAAAAGTTTAAAGCTCAATCCATTCCTTCAAAAATATTCAATTTGAAACCCCACTAAGTGTAAATGAACTACATGTTACCAACAAATATAGTATTAATAGTAAAACTGTGGACGCTATATGACATTAATTAACATTAATGTCATTGCATATAGTGCGGATACAGACAAAACTAAATGCAGTTTGGCATTTCTCCAGAAGTTGGTTAATTATTAAGATGGGATAGGCTCCAGCCTACAAGCATTTACATTAGATGACTGAATGAATGAATGATCATTTTACATTAAAAGCTTGTTATTCCTGATGTGTGAATGTGTAAACAGCATGCGAGTGATCCAACCAAAGGACAAGAAGATCTGTCTGGTAGATCATGAGGTGATTCAAATGTGTTTCAGGCTTTTGTAAAATATTAGACACACTTATCTAATTGTTGTAGGGCCTCAAACAGACATTAAAATAAAATCATCTTCGTTTTTTTTGTTATATTCAAGGATGATGGGGCTGTTTCACATGGGGCTGTGTGAATGTGTTAAGTCATAAGCTTATGTTGAGTTTATGAAGCAATAAGTGATTATATCTGACAGAGAAATCAAGGTAAACACACAGCACTTCCCTCTGAATTACAGCCAAGAAGATAACTAAGCATAAAATGGAAATCCTAAAGTAATTTAATAGCTGAAAATGTACTTTAATAGTACCTTGAAATGGCATTAGTTAAGCTAGATCATGCTTTAATAATATATGTAGTGATCACATGAATATCAGTTTTTATGAAATGCCTTTTCACTGCTCACTGGCTGTAGTCCTGATTGACAGGATCATGAATGTAATGTTGTCTAACAGGCTGCAGACTGGTAACAAAGGATTTACACTCACGAGACACCGATAACAAACATCTTCCATACTTTTTCGTTTAGCTTTAAAAATAATATGGCACTATAATATTTGCATCTTTTCTCCAACTCAAAGGGAATAACCTACCCGCGGGCTGCACAGACAAACAGTGACAACACGATTAAAGTGCAATTAAATCCGCTCCGTGGAGGCGAGACAAGCACCGACAGAGCCAGGACTCGCAGTGATTTCTGAAAGCTTTCCCGTTCTTTACTCACTTTTTGCGGTCATCTTTCTTCACGCTTCGCCTCCAGCCGGTGATAAAACTCATTCCACAGCACTGGGATCACGTTAAAGCGGCGGAAGACTGGACGGCGAACAGAGCAGGTTTACACTGCGGGCATGGGTGAACACGCACTAAGCACACACACGCACACACACACGCACACACACACGCAGGCTGGAGTTGAGAGGAGAAGAGAGGAGAGGACGGAGGCGGCTCACACTCAGTTCGCACGGACACGAATGAAGGGGGAGCCGCTGTGGAGTGTCTTCCTCCTCTGTGACGTGGAAAGGTGCGCTGCTGCTGTCATCACCATAATAATGACTCTCACATTTAAATGACAAGGAGTGCGGCAGCTGGCTGCGTGGTCCTAAAGCCCGTCACATTAAACCAAGGCTCCCCCAGCTAAAGCATGCTGACACAAGCAAATAAACACATACACTTAACAATACTGTATTTAAAATATAGAATTGTGGCAATAAAATAATATTAGTATATTTAAAAGATAGACCACATGCTTTTTGGTAATACAGAGAATAATTACTAAATTGTGTATACTTTTATTTTGAAATCACCTCTATGTGCGACTCCACAATAGAAATACATATATTTTTATAGTTTTGGCCTTGTTAAAATTTGCCATTCCTCTCATACTACATAACATAATACATAATACACAGTATATAACAAAATTACAGTCTGAAAGATATATTCACTGATCAGCCATTAAAACCAATGACATGAGGAGTAAATAACACTGACCATCATGTGACCCGTCATTCATGTGGGCGTTACTTAGACATGTAACACCCCCACCCCATAGCCACGACACTCCTGACACAGGCACATACACACAAAACAGTTTAGGAACAACTAAAAAAAAAAACCCAAAAACTGAAAAACTAGATCACAAACTGATCAAGTATCTGTGAGATGATCGACTGAGGCCACTCCCCTCAACCCATAGGACCCAAAGCCCCCCACTAACAGCATTGTGTTGCCAGTCACCACAGGACACCCTGATGGTTTAAGATGACAGTAACGATGTAGAAATAAAAAATGCACCAACAGCAAGACGACATGTTTTAATATTTATTCTTTTTCAGTTTAATGCATTACATATTCTGGCCAAACCTCCCCGTAATGATTTTTCTTTCAAGTTAGAAAATACAAAATAAAATACAATTAGTCTGAGTTTTAAAAAGCCTTTATGGGTACGTCTAGAAACATAAGTGGTTCTGGATTTGTAAAATATGTCCGTAGAAATGACAGTAACGTGTACGGCGGGGTCTGACTCTATGAACTGTCAGAATAGACATGCAGCTCCTTGCTCTCTTGTATTTACTATAAACATGAACTTTAACGGAAGCCCTCACTAGGAAGTGACGTATCACCCACTGACAGTAAACCGGTCAAATATGAGCAAAGAAAACTACCTGGTGACGCTCGCTCTAAACAAGGCTCAAAACAAAAGATGTCTGAAATGTTGTGGTTCATTATTTGGTCAGAAATGTGACAAGAAAATGAAAGCGGATGCCTCGAGCACTTCAACTAAAGTCTTCCCTCATGCGAAACCTTCTGTCACAGCTCGGCGTTAAGTCCACTTTCCAGAGGGCATTAACAAACATGAGGATGCAGTGCAGAGTGAGCGTTTATCCAGACAGAAAAGAAGCCGCTCTAACAACGCAGAAAAACACTAAATGACGTGTACTATAAATGCGTAAGACTCTGACATCCAGTGAGTCCCTCAGAGAGGAGGAAATGTCTCCTGAGAAACATCCTGGTGAAATAAATGAATTCGTACAAAGGCTAACAAAAGAAGCACCATGCGTGGTACGCACTGTTATCAGAATCAGAGTTTGTTGTGAGAGGACAATTGCACAGTTATATGTGAATTAATAAAGTAGCAGGACACTACTCTAGGGAGGCTACTTTGTGTCCCAGAGGGTAAACAATCATTATCAGCAATAAAACTCATTTGAAGTATCGCCCCCGACAGATCAGTTTGAAGTTGGGTCACACATGTACATTCATCTATAACAACCTAACTTTAATTCTTCCCATTTTACATAGATTCAAGTCGCGCCGCATTATGTCTGAAATATAATCGTTTTGACAAATTAAAGGATTTTAAATAGAGTTCTTGGGTGAATCAAATCTTGCACATGGTATTTTAAATCTCTAACCCTCTGTAGCATGTCCTGTATTTTAATGCTAATCAACGTGTAGTGGGCACTGACAGAACAGATGCTAGGCTAAGCGAGGCAGTGCTGACATTTGAGAGAAAAATAAAAGTCTCTAGAAGATGATCATTGTACCTGTAGCAGACAATCTACACATTTCACATGTCAGATGTTTGGGAGGTTTCCAGTTACACGCGTAGAAAATGCTGAATCTCATCTACCCTCCGCCATTCTCTGCAAGACTGGAAGGAATCCATTTTAAAAGAAGGGACTATAAAGACACGACATGTTGTTAAAGAACCCAAACCCTCACGTTTTTTCACACTGCGGTCGTTTCAAAAATATCAACAAGAGATCAAGAGGAAAGCTGGGGGATTTTCGGGTTCTATAAAATTTGCATGTCTACTAAAATCTCTTGAAAGGTAGAGGAGATTTAATAAAATGTAGTGAGTTTGGTTAGAGGATTAAAAAGCGGACTTTTGACGGAGGTCATTTCAATCTGGTTTTGAGTGCACATTTGAATAAATTACATTCTGGAGAGTTAATGTGGTATTTAAAGTGTGGCTTTCGAAATCCACAGATTAGTCACAAAAGCTATTCACTGCCGTTCATTTTTAACAACCTTAGACATCCTGTTCAATCACCACCACTGACCACAGAAACAGGCAGGATGGAAAAGTGGGTGGTCGGGGGACGAGGGCACTGAATGATTCAGAGATGGGTTTGAAGTCTCTTCATGGGGTCAGCAGGTGCTGCTGATTCAGTCCTATACAATCCCCACTTTGCTTTGGTGCTTTTTGGGCTGGGCCAGGCTGTGCCATGCCAAGCCAGACCAGTGGAGAGGAACAGGGCCTCCTCAGGAGAGTTCAGACTTGCTGAGAGCGATGGCCAGCTCCAGGTCTTCTTGTTCCTGCTGGGTGAGTCTTGCGAGTCGCTCCTTTTCCTCTCTCTCGCTCTCGCGCTTTGCCCACTCTATCATGTCTTCCTCGGTTGGATACTGCTCCATCAAAACAGAAAAAAACAAAAAACAAAAAAAACAAAAAAAAATATGCACAAAATGGAAGCAGTTTGAGACCAAGAGACAAGAGACCAGTTTGACTTGTTATTGCACAACTACACGTGTTAAACAGTTTTATTCTAACTCAATCCTGGATCAAAATGCTCATGACATCGGTCGCCCCACATGCAGATGTCGTGACAGATTTTGATTTTGCGAGGCATGTGATTAGGATAAAAGCGGCGAATGAAACGGGCGAAAAAGCATGCAAACTGGGCTCTCCGCTGAAGAGAAACAAGAGTCACATGACCATAATTAAAGGCTCAAGTCAACAAAACGGCGCAGAGGTGTATACAGTCCACCCGTTAAATTGGTTAATCATCAGAGTGCATGGACACAGTGTCAGCTGGCTCATTATTCACAGTGGATGACAGACAGAAGCAACACAGGTCATTTATTGTGTTCCCAGCCATGCAAAGGAAAGGAAGCCATGACGACGACCGTTTTAGGTGCAGAACATGCATGATGAGAGGATGAAGGAAAAATGATGGATTAAACAGAGCCCGTGCATTTAGTAGGTAGTGTCCCAGTCATGCTCTCAAACATGAACACAGTCTCAGTAATAGTGCTTTTGTTAAGTAACACAATCCGTCACATCTTTGTTTCACAGTCTTAAGTTTTAGATAATTTACTGGAAAGTACCACAGGCAGCTCTCGCAAACACGGTTTCCTGCTTTCCTTGGGCGCACACGACATTAGTTTGAGATAAATCTACTGCGATTAAAGCATCTTAGTTTATTACGGTATGCTTTTGTGGAGCGGCACAACGGTTATGATGCGGGAGTCACAGGAACGACAAACGGGCTTCTTCAAAAGTCGGAAATAAATTTTAAAGCATGCTTCACGAAAATCAATTTTAAAAAATGCAAAAAGAAATTCGTTCAATTCAAGCGGAGGGATTTGCAGATAGGGGTGTCATGGATGCACATAGAAGCCAGAGATGGTGCCCTTGATTCAACACTTTATTTAACTTTCTTTAACACAGAGGTGTAAAGACACACACAGAGAGAGAATACAGGCCATCTGCTTCTCCACAACAAGACAAGGGCTAAGACTCGAATGAACCGATGAACGGGATGAAGGGGGTGAACAGATGGGTGGACAGAGGGATGCATGTACAAATAAATAGCGGCAGAGTAAAGGGGGAGGGGGGGGGCAAACACTGATTCAAGGAATGGTGGAGGAAGTCGTGTGAGCGAACAAAAGCGAGCCAATCAAACACTGTTAGTGAGTGCAGTCAGGGTTCAATGAGAGCATGCGGGTACGGTCATGTGAGAGGAGAGGCACAGGAATAAACAGTCTTATCATGTGGTCACCCATCCCAAACTCACAGCATCACAGTTCACGTCTGTGCAGCGTTAGAAACGGAAGGATTTCATTGGCATGCGAAATGCTCTACTGCTAATTCTCACTCTCTTTTGTCAAATATAACTTCCACTTGTTTTTCACAGTTAAAGCGGTGCAGTCATTATACCAAACTGCACTTAATGTGGCGTCTGGAAAAGGCCTCTGTGGTGGCACAAGGATTTTCTAAAACTTCAAGCAGAACAAACAGTATTTCACTCATAATGCAGCAGGTATTACTCTGTAGCTCATTAGTCGATGTCTAATGATGCCTCCTTGTTACAACTGCCAAGGTAATTAAATATACCTGAGACGTATTCATTATTAAAAGTAGAAAAAAAAATCTCTCAGTAAAAATAGTTTCAGCATATATATATATATTTATATCCTTTTAGGCTTAAACTCTTTTTAAAGATGCTTCCACGTGCACAGGATGTGATGTCAAAGAGTTGGGATGACTAACAAATGCAAGCAGCCTCTCATCTCTCCATCCACTGCCAAACATTAGGGACTTGGTATCGTATAATTAATTCAACAGATTTGATAAATCAATATGCAAGTTCAATCATAAAGCTTAACTTAGGTGGGAACTCAGATAGTAACAGAACAATAATCTTTACATGGCAAGGAAACAGTGCATTGATACTAAGGAGCTAGAATAGACACAAGCAGCTAAACAGGAGGCAAGGAAATCCAACTCAAAACAAAGTGAGACTCATAAGATTTGGTGAGCTCTACTTGAGAGGAGTTATCAAATAAACAGGCGTAGCACTAAGAAACCGAGTTACCACTTGAAACTTT
Source organism: Planiliza haematocheilus (assembly GCA_005024645.1). Taxonomy (NCBI): domain Eukaryota; kingdom Metazoa; phylum Chordata; class Actinopteri; order Mugiliformes; family Mugilidae; genus Planiliza; species Planiliza haematocheilus. The sequence goes on from SRSE01000509.1 coordinate 4,046,023, forward strand.
ACAGAAGCTGATAGTTGACCTGTTTCTTTACTGGCAGTGGATGGGGTGATTCAAATGCTGGCCTGATTTGCTTGGTTGTCTCAACCTTAGTGAATAATGATGAAGTAGCAGGAAAAGAAAAGAAGGTGTGACTATTCAGGAGGAGGTGAGGGAGATGGCGAGAGGGAGGTGCTCACTTTGTCAAAGCTGGCAAATCGGTCAGCTTCCCGTACGTTGTGACGAGGAGGGGAGGAGGGGGCGAAGGGGTCGGCTAAAGGATCCTTGGCAGGCAGGGAGGAGGAGGAGGAAGAGGAGGAGAAGTCTCCTGAGGTCGGTGGGAGGAAGTGCCCTCGTCGATGGAAGGAGTCAGAGGACTCTGTTCTAGAGATGGACGATCTCTTACCTGATGAGGCACAGACAGGCAGGTTTCATTTGGGCAACGTTAACGCATCCACAGATGTCTGACAGATACACAACGAACGCTTTGTTACAGTAAGATCATGAAGGACTGACCTGGAGGTGGAGGTGGGGGTCTGGTTGGCGTACCAGTTTTGGGAGGCAGGGCAGGGGGCACGTCAGGGCCGGCAGACTGGCCGTCTTCCTGAAACAGGTTCTTGTTGTTGATGCCAAACTGGTCAGCGCCGTTTGACTGGAACAGAAGGTTCACACCAAATCAGATACAGAATTAAACTTTTTTTTATGCATTCAAGATACTCAGTAAGTGTTGACATGTAGACGAGAAAAACTGAGGCTTGACTTATTGTTGTGGTATCTTCTTAGTTTTGATGCAGGAATGTATTTCGTTTACACGAGGCGGAATAGTTCTGGTGCTTTTTAAGTGTTTACATATAAATGTTCAGTTACATTTCCTCTAATGAAGCTCAGAGACTTCAGTGTTTGCTCTGCTACATAATCCCCCTGTTGGTTTTGGCCTTCTCTGGCCAGTGTTTCAGTTGTGTCTGGAAAAAGTCCACAGAGAGCGATGGAGGGCTGGTCTGTGGTGGAATGGAGTGAGGCCCAGCTTGAGGTGGTAAGTGGGGGAAGTTCTTGGTTTGGCATTTTAGAGGGTGACACACAGGCATGTGTAGGTGTGGACCGGAGCTTGATATCTCCAACAACCGCAGCACACATGACGACATTACAAGTGGCTTGTCATCAAGTATGCCAACAAAAATCTGTTATAGGTTGAATTTGTGGAACAAAATCGATTTTAATCGTGTTGTCATGTGTTGTGAAATCAGAAGCTCTCCTGGATTGCACTCTCATTATCATGTTCACAAGATGAACATGCTCGTATGACAGCAAAATGGATACTGTATCTGAACGCAGAAAAATCTGACGCGACCCCAATACCATACATATGCAGCCTTTTGGAGAATACAGTTTTCACACTTCTTCTCTTTTATTTCCAATAAACATGAAGATGGACATCAAGTACTGAATGGGAAACTTCCGTCAGAGGGAAATGTTTGACGCTGTGTAATTCCCCAAAACCACAATACACCCACCATCCTAAGCCTCTTCATTCTTTCTCCAACACCTTAAAGGGGAACTACTGTGTTTTCCAACCTGGACCTTATCTCTGGCATAAAACACGATTGTTTACTCATCTACATAACTTCGGTGTAATTTAAGATTTAGATTTTCATATATTCCTGTTACCATCATCTGTAGATTGACTGTAGAATGGCTGAATATTTTTCTGATTCTGAGGATGTGGATGACGACTTTGTTTACAACGGACGTCCTTTCTGTTTTGAGTCAGAGTATACAGACGAGGAGCTCGTTGAAAGGAGGATGCGGAGGCAGAGAGAGGAACATCTGGCCAAAGAACAACAAACCGCTGCACATCCACAAACAGATAACAGGTAACTCCGGACTCAACAGGGAATAGCACTAGTGTATCATAACTAAATATTGGTGAAATTAATGAGTTCCACAGCAGATAATGTGTTATTTAGAAGCTGCGTTACGGTGCCCCAGTAACTCCCACTAAATGGATATACGCGGATCTAAATATCTCCTGAGCTGACAACAAAGTAAAACGGGTGAGCAAACGATCGTATTTTATGCCAGAAATAAGGTCCAGGTTGTAAAAACGGTAATTCCCCGTTAACTGAGAGCCATTCTTCAGGTTGTTTCACTTCACTTAAGTACCGTTTCAGTGCAAGAAAAAAAATCAGCACCATTAAACTCTGAAAATTACCTTTGCCAAGGAACTGAAATCTGCGAAGCCCCCGCCAAAGGATTCGTTACCAAACACAGCAGAAAACGGATCTGGAAGATAATTAACATAAAGTGACTCAGCACGTGAAAACACTGTGAATACCATCTGCTGTTCAGAATAACACACGTTTCCCCAGATGGGGGCGCCATGCTACAAGTCATACCTGGATCTGAGGTGGCGCTCACTGTAGTACCACCTGGAGCAAAGGGGTCGTTGGTCGCTGCGACGTCCTTCTAAAAGCAGAACAAAAACACCTCACTCAGCATGCTGCAGACACACACATCCTAAACTTGAATGTGACAATATTTCACTCCCATTATGAAACAGAAATCACAACACTGGCTCCTTTTAATCTGTTTTGTTAACTGTTCCCTATTACCAAATTCAAAATAAACACAAGATTAACAATAATTTCTAACTTCAATCAGAAATGTGTTAGATGGAGAAGCAGCTGGAAATACTAACACAAACAAGCAGACCAATCACAGCTCTTGCGCTCTGCATCGCCACAGCGCACAGTTACATTTCTGGGGACGTGCACGTCAGCTATGGCTCTAGAGTCTCCGAACGGTCTGCGTATGCTTCTGCATCAACTTCATGCAGAAGTCTAAACTGCCTATAAATCTGAGAGTCATTGCGAGCATGTTTTACGAACAGCTTACTCACCACGGCCAGGTCAGAGCTCGGCGGGGAGCAGCTGAAAGGATCCGCCCCTCCATCCTGAGAACCAAACGGGTCGGCCTCCCCCATGGTGTTCATCTTGCCACCGAACGGGTCTGAATCACTCGTGTCGTTTCCTGTGGCTTTGAATGGATCCTTGGATGCCAACGTCGGATTGGTGGGTTTAGATGTGAAGGGATCCGGATCCGCAGACGATGCAGCCGAAGCAGCTGTTGCTGCGTTAGGCTTGGCTGCAAACAGGTCTGGTTCTGGCACGCCAGCAGTGGCACCGAATGGGTCAGCTGAAGAAGAGAAAGGGTCCTCTGAAGAAAAGGGGGCAGCAGAGGTCTGTGCGAAGAAAGAGTCTGCAGCGAACGGGTCTGTGCCTTTAAACGGATCTTCTCCAAAAGGATCTGCTTTCATGAAAACAGTAGCAGATGCAGAATATGAACATCTGACACAGCTCATGGTAAGACATCAGATACAGTAAATACTGATGCACTTGTTGGAGATTAATCTGTTTATCAATTCAAATAAGAGTATGACTTGAAAAATGTACCTGCAACATCGTTTTTACCAAAAGGATCATCTTTGAACGGATCATCTAAAAATGCAAAAACATGTCAGTGTAACAGTGCTGCTATTTTAAAAGCTCTGCTCATCAAACAATGTACAAAACATATAAATATACAGGATCTATTACAAAACCAATCAATCTAAGGCCACATCCAAAGAAGTTTAACATCAGTATGAATTCAAAGTAGGGACGCACGGTCAGTGAAGGGGTCTGAATGAAAGAAGTCCATCTCAGGGAGTGAGGGAGGGCTGGTCTGTGGTGGCATGGAGCGAGGGCCAACTTGAGGTGGTAACGTGGAGGCAGTTGCTTCGAAGCACTCTGTGGACTCTTCTTTGGAGTCGGGCTCTGGCGATGAAACCTGATACAATACAGAAAATAATATGTGCTTGAAGCAAATAATTTCAGTTCAGTTAATTCCCAAAATATGCATCCTATGTGTCCTACAGTCTACAGCATGTATTTGACACACAACAATGGCAATACGCAGAAACTCAAGAAGAAGAACGAAAGGATTGACCAACGTTTACCTTTAGTGGGCTCTCCCTAGGTGATTCATCTGCATCTTCTGTGAACTCAGATGAGACATCAGGTGCAGGGCTACTGTGTTCCTAGGGAGTTTAGATGACAATACAGTATGACTTACAGAGACATTGTGGGATTTATACATAATATTTTACATTTTTGCAACAGAACTGTGATCCAGATGCAAACTAGGGTTTACTGTTCTTACAGATTGTTTGCAAACTAAAAATATCAATTTCAGTGTAATTGTGATGCTTTACCCTAACTGTGCTCTCGCGTGGTTTGGCATGGGTTGACAGAGCACTGTACATGTCAGATGAGCCTAGGCTGGTATAGAGATCATCCAAGGGATCAGGTTTTAGCTTTAACTCCTCTGCAGCATCCAGACTCTCCACCTCCTTCTCTTGTTCCTCTTCCTTTTCATCTACTCCATCTTTCTCCTTTTCATCTGAATGTTCTTTTTGTTGAAAGCTGACAGGTGCCGTCTCCTTCAGCTCTTTCGGCTGGTTCTCCTGGAACAGATTCTGGTGAAAGGGGTCCCCCTGGTGGAGATCAGCTGTAGGGCCCACTGAACCATTGACCATGACGGGTGAGCTGTCCTCAAGGGCTCTCTTCCAGCTGAGCTGTGCGGTCACCGACCTCTCCTCCACCTGTAAGTCATTTAGTTTCTGTTGAACCTAAATAACATAAAAATAAATAAATAAAATGAGCAGATACAGTAGTCAAACATGTAGGTCCTATAAATCCTGGCTCCTATGTCTGCACACAGTCACTGTAGTTAAACATGCAATACAAGAAGGAAAAAGCACTGAGTAGACATGTCGTAAGAAAGCCTTCTGAGTTTCTGACCTGGGCAACTTGTGTGAATGAGTCACGCACAGACTCCTGAAGAGGAGTGAGCTGCTCTTGAGCAGACTGGACTTTCTCCTGCAATTTCCTGCTCTCCTCCTGCAGAGCCAGGAGCTCCTCTCGTGCTTGGACCAGCTCCTCCTCATACTGACATATCTTCTGCTCCTGCTCGTCATGTTCCGACTGCAGAGATGAGATCTGGGAGGACATAATTACATGTCATTACTTAGTACGTCTTATTATTTCCATATAATATCATCACTGTGTTTGGTTGGTGTGTGGACAGCGCAATGTTAAAAGTAAACCTACGAGTTGGGTCTCTTGGCTGGTCTGCTGCCGAATATGAGTGAGCTGCTCTTCTAGGGAGCCCTTCTGTTGGTCCAGCTCATCCAAAGCCTCCTGGACCTTTTGACGCTGACTCTGGAGTCGCTGCAGCTCCTCGCTCTCCTTCGCCACCTCATCCTGAAGGTCCTGGAGACATAAACAGGAGGAAAGGTGTGTTTGTGTGTTCCTCTATGGGCGAACAAACCAAACAAGAGATGCAGGAGCAGCACTTTGAAAACAAACGAATAAGAATATTGACTTTTGGATAATTTTGAATGGAGAAAAGGAGTAAGGGGACAAGAGTATGTGACAACCATAAATCTGACCCAGATAGCAACTTCTGTTACAAATTCAGACAAAGCCAAGTTTTAGATGAAAGTTTACAAGTAGAAGAAAGAATTTCTGAGTTAAAAGAAGACAGATCATCTGAATTTCTTCTGCAGCTACAGCTGAAATAACAATGGCATAGGCATACTAATATCACAAATACCTTGACGAGCCTTGACGTGCAAGCTACGCTCTCAGCCTTGCTTACTTTCAAGTGATGGACATCAAAGCTTGTGAGGGTGACGCAAATACATTCTCAGTCTCTGAGGATGTCTCACATGCAAGTAAGTGCAGAGTAAGGTGGAAACACCGACAACTGAAGGGTGCAATATGCAGCGTCAACAAACAAAGTGGGAAACCACAATACACTATAAATAGTCAATGGCAGTTGAGTCAACTCTGCAGTGCAGTTGAGAAATTCAGCTACATCAGTGTGAGACTCTCTTGAGGCCCACCATGGCACATCACACTGAAATCCCAAAAGCGGAGCAGACTAGCCCCTTAAGCCAGCAGCTCCCAAAATAGAGCCCATCTCTCAGACTCCGGGGAGGCAGACACGCCTGCAGAAGGACACCAGCCTCTTCCTCTCTCGGCAACATTAACTGTATTTCTGGACAAGAATCCCAGATGGCCGGCCAAATGTATAATTAATGTTTTCCTCCAGTACATCCATTACGATGACGGTGAACAAAAGCTTTAGCACCTACAGCTCTTCAGGTCGGATTTTTATTTATAAAGCGACATCAGTCATATGAAATGCATCAATTACAAAACAAGAGAGCAGAGACAGACTAATTCTCCTTGTTATCTACATGGACATGACACTGATTTTGTCTGCTTATAAAAGCCCCTCTCCTTTCCGTGTCCATCACACTCGGAAAACAGACACAAACTCACAGACAGAAAATACAAGACCTTACCTGCACCTCGCCACTGCGCTGTCGGATGGCCTCCTCCTTCTCCTTGATCTCCTCTTCTACAGTGCTCTTCTCTCTGGGGGTCCAGCACAAGAGACAGGAGTACTTAGCGACCAAGGACAGACAGGTTACATCCGGTGCTCCTAACCCACCCAGCCCCAGACAGCTGTCGGCTGAGCGCGCTTCAACCTGCCGCTGTACCACCATCACCTCCTCTCCCTGAACCACCATGATTCTGTCCCTGACGGAGAGCTGAACGCAGCTGGAGTCAGTGTGTGTGATGGAAAAACGAGGTGGAGTGTGTGAGACTTCCAGGATGTACAGTGCTGCGAGTGCGAAGAGGGCGAGTGTTGGAGAAAGTGAGCATGTGTTAGCTCAGTCAAATGTGTGGGAGACGGAGAGTGAGAGGCAGATGGCTGCTTCGCCGATGGAGGGAGGAAGAGCGAAAGAGGAGGAGAGATGAGTGATGACGGGTCAGGCTACAACATTTATCATTTGTGCTCATCTGTTATACTTCACCATTTCATTTAACGGAGAGAAGGGATGTGTGTGACTGGAAAAATCGATACATCATTCCATGTACTTCTGATGAACTATAAACTGACTACCGTCGTGTTACACTGAAGTGAAATCAAAACTCAAAGTTATAGATTATAACCGATATAAATTGTTAATAATGGAAATGTTAATCACACCCAGACAGTCTGTTTGTCCCTAAAACTGAGCTTGAAGGTGACTAACACTGGAATCGATATGATAACAAAGGAAAAACACATAACAGCCGAGGCTTAGTTGAAGCATTTGGGCACAGATATAAAGCACAGCGGAGTGTATCCTGACTGATTCATTGATTTCAGTGAGCCTGGTAATACGTAACGAGCTGTACTTCAACACATTTTATCGGCCTAGATCGACCCCCTGCAACTATTTGCGTCATTTTCCCCCAGACCGCTCCATTGATCCCTCTTAAAACAGCCAGACGCATTAACCAAATGAGTATACAAACTACACATTCATCTTGCAGCACTGCATCAGTTTTGAAAAACAATAATGAACCTTGAACGGAAGGTAACCAATCATCATTACATTTCAGATGACAGGATGAAGATAAAAATAGAAGCACGCATCTATTAGTGTCATTTTCAACGCCTGCTAAAAATAACCGCAAAACTTCAAATCTATTCTTATATTCCATCTTTAGCTGCTCATCAAAGTGCATGATTATCTCCGGGCAGTGATCTTACCCATCTTTATCATCACTGCCATCATCTTCCTCACGCTGAGCAGCAGACTGCTGCCACACTCTGAAGCAGTCGCAAATATGCATCATCTTTTCAAGCTCATCTTGAATCGCCGCCGGTCCGAGGCCGATCTCTATCTGACACCTTTCCGCTCCTGTCCACCTTTCCTATCTTGAACAGCTGTCAACTAATGGGAGTTTCTGTACTTGTGTGTGTTTATTGAGAGGCAGAGGTGAAGTGGAAGGAGACATTCTCACTTCTCACTCTCAGCTTTAATAAAAAGGGAAGCTGTCTTCTGTTAGATATGAAAATGGAGTCCAAAACAGATGCCGACAACTGACTTATGAAACCAAGAATGTGCAAAGAGTGCATGCAAATGTTTATAAAACAAATGGCTCACTGACAACAAAGTAACGGCAAAAGAAAAATGGCTGCAGCTGTTACTGAAGTATTTTGACATTTAGGATGATGTGGAGTTTAAAGGCAAGTCAACGTGAATATGTGAAAGTCTTGTGGACCACACATGCCTGTTGCATCACAGCCAGCTCCATAAATCACATATTTATTTTCACTGAAGCTGTGTGTTAAAAGGACGTCATCTAGGAGCATTAAAACCCAGTGTGCTTTACGTTATTGTACCAGCACAACCAAATAACCTAAAATAAATCCACACTCATGCAGACACACACTCACTTTGCAAGTCATAACGCACACTTGTGAAATAAATGTATTATTTTGACACGCACATTTTAGACAGTGGCTATAGACTAAAGAACAGCACCACAAACTACAACCTCCAAAATGATCATAGTGTTGAATGAGCACCTTTCCGACACAGTTTCATCATAAACTGAACATCCGAACAGTCGTGAAAGTGATTCAGTGCAGGCATTATATTGAGTGTTCCATCACATTAGCATGAGCTTCATGAACTGACGAGTGAGGTTATGTCAGCAGACTTTGCATGGGAGAGTTCTGGCCTAACTGATCAGGCATAACATTATGACCACCTTCCTAACATTGTGTAGGTCTCCCTTGTGCAGAATGTTGTTGGTGGCGGTCTTTGGATCCTATGGGTTGAGGGGAGGGGCCTCTGTGGATCATCTCACAGATACTTGATCAGTTTGGTATCTAGTGAATTTGGAGACCAGGTCAACACCTTGTGCTCTTCTTCATGTGTGTGTGTGTCAGACTGCATCCTGCTGTGAATGGCTGCTGGGGTTAGAGTGTTATCGCTATGGGGTGGGGGTGCCTAGTCTGGTCTGGTCTGGTCTAGGTGGGTGCTACATGTCTAAGTAACATCCACATGAATGAAAGGTGCAAAAGTTTCCCAGAACACTGAATTGTCACAAGATGGTCAATGTTATTTACTTCTCCTGTCGGTGGTCATAATGTTATGCCTGATTGTTGTATATCAGTAATTAGTAATTACATGGTGAGAGTTAATATAACACTGAAAGATTGCTTAGAATTACTTTCTAAAAACGCACTTATGTATACGTTTGGCCCATTTAGCATCCACCTCCACTCAGTTAGGATGATGAATATAGCCCTCAATAGGACACCTATTGTTAGCAGCAGTGATGTAACCTTCACTAATACGACTTCCACACGCATGGTGTCATCTTTAAACGAATATCAGAGCAAAACATTACCTTTGTAGTTCGACAATCTCGTTACTGAGAGAGTCCAGCTCCTTGATGGCAGAGAAGTCAGCTGCTAGGTTAGCCAGATTGTTCTGAGGGAGAACATGAGGACAGAGGACAATTAAAAAGTCAAAAATGGAAATGGAAATGGAAAGACTGCCTACATTAATGATGTGTTCAGGAAAGTGCTGACTACCAATGACATTTTACAAAGTAAGGGACATAACAGTTACAACAGAAAACTGATGCACACAAAGCCACTGATGAAGACAAAACCTTCAGGGGTTGGAGGACAGTATTAAAGCCAGGAGGAGAGTGGCTCTCTAACGTTATGAAGAAAAATGCAACAACTTGTTTTCTGTTGCCAATTTTATATTTTGAGAGCTAAAGCTAAATCAAACACACGTCAAGCCGCAGAGATATTATACCGCATCTACAAAAACGTTGTCATGTGTACATCTAAAAATAGCTTCGTTGTCATCAGCTCCTCTCAAAAATGAGGGCGCTCTAATCCATTGGTCAACATCCATTGATCTATTACCGCATATCCATAGAGGGTCACAGCGGGCCGGAACCTAAGCATGCTGTAATTGGATGGGGGACGGCGGGGTTACATCCTGGACACGTCATCTATTCATCCATCGTCTATTACAGGCTAACACTATTACCCAATACTTGCTCTACATAGCTTGGCGGGCGCTGACTATGAAGGCAGAGGAGCCGATCACCTGACACTAAACTCTGGATAGAAATTCTCTAAAATGGTTTCTCTGGCTTCAGGAGTCTCATAGTAAATGCTGGTGTTCATGGACCTTTGATGAACCCAGTCACTCAGAGACATTACAGACAGAACAACGCAACGACAGCATCTGGACTAAACTGAACACAAACAATATTCAGCTCATCTGCTCCCAAATAATCCTGATCAGAGCAACGGACAGATAGAAATATAATGTCTGATTCTGGTTGGTTGATGGTGATGAATGAAAAATGACTTTGAGGCAAACAGGTAAAGATGACAAGAGAGATGCACCGGACTCTTCACGGCCAAACGCACTCACTCTGTTTTGTCATGAAGGGCACGAAACATCAAATTATAAAGAGCAGCACAAATGAAACAGCAACAAACTGCTGTACAGAGGGGAAATGAAAACCACACACAGCTGCAAGCTTGAAAGAAAAATCCAAGCACAGAGAAGAGAAAAGGAAAATCAGTTGATCAGTCAGGACTAATGATTGAATTGTGTGTGACTCGACCAGGTGTAGGTTTACACGACCTACCTTCCTACTCTCAATAGAATCTGCTCAACTAAACTCCAAAAATCCTGGCACACCTAATTATTATTCAAAGACTCATGTGCTCAGGGCGACTGACCTGTTTGATGTTTTGTCTATCAGAGGGAGGGATCATCTCGGGGGTGAGGCTCTGCGGCGGTTCCAGGCCTTTAGTCCGCTTCAGATTGATTAGATGAAGAGCCAGGGCAAACTGTTCCCTGGTCAGTTTCCCTATGTCTCCAATGTCACACAGCTCCCTGAGAACAGGAACTCACAAAGTTACATAAGGGAATAATGATTTACACCTCAGGCGAGGGCTATTTCTGATGGCCTGACTGGTCATCATGTTGTTTGGTTATGGAAGTCAATACACAGGACAGGCACGGCAGGAAAGCATCTAGTCAGCCAAGACAAAAATCCATATAGAGGGGTGCCCTTCTTCCTGGCTGTTAACCTGCACATATATTACTTTTTACAGTGCTTTTAGAGCTGCATTTATGAGCTAATGCCAGATATCGATCATTAGATTGATAATAATTATTTCAGGGATATTTTCTATGAACACTTAATATTTTTTTAACTGTGAAAATGTAATTTTAATCAACATTCAGGCTTCCGAGTACCAATGTGTACTCTGACAACTACAATAAGCTTCAAGTACACTCATTTACCAGTTCATTAGGTACACTAGTGAGGCAGGCAAGGCATTCATTGTTTGAAGAGTGCGCAGAAAAGTGCTAATTCAACTGTTTGTGGTGCCGTTACACTGGATTTAATTCAAAACTTAAGTATTTTTTTCTTATTTAGCTTGGCCCACTGACTAAATAACAGAAACATGTGTTGGTACAACTTAATTCAACAGGAATACAAACAGCAGCCCCCAAAATGAAAACTCAACAGTTAAATCAACAGCTCTCTCATCTATCTTAAACAAATACTGAGTAACATAACTTTAGGGGAGATAAGATTTAGCGCAGGGCAGCATTAGCACCCATTTGTTTTCACTAGTGTACCTAATGATTAGTATGTAATATATATTAGGTCTCTATTCAGCAAGCAGTGATACAGTGATCACTTCTATACGTAGCCCTTTCTTAGTGTTTATTTGAACGAAGAGTTACGCTTGCGCAGGATGCAAAGCCCCTGTAGGTTTATGCATAAAATAATTTTACTTAAGTGTAAAGGGTTTCAAGTTATTTCACAAAAATAACCACAGTAGTGGAGTGCGTGCTAGAGCTTGACAGAAAAGCTGTACTTACCAAATACGTGCAAGTGTGGCCGAAGGGAGCCCCGTCTTGAGGAATATATCTCTGACTTCGGGTCCAGACACCAACCCGTCCATGTCACCGTCTGTTTTGTTGAAGAGCTCGTCATATTTGGCTTTGTCCGCTGGCGACACCACCCACTGTCCAGACAACAACACAAACTTTTAAGTACTCACGTTACGAGCACAGATGTAGCTCAGAACAACCTCTGGAGATGACGTAACTCAAAGACACTTACCTTCACACTTCCTCTAGATTTGTTCTTTTGATTAACACGCTGAGCTAGCCAGTTTGAAATCATTGTAAATGTGTGCTGATACTGCATGTACAGGAACGATGGGTGATGTACTCACAGGGAGAGCTGCTGGTGCTGGGACAGGAGCTGGGACAGAAGCTGGGACAGGAGCTGGTACAGGAGCTGGGGCAGGAGCTGGGGCAGGGGCTGGGGTGGGTTTAGGAGGGTGGGGCATGGTCTTAGAGCCAGCGTGGGAGGAGCGACTGTCTTTGACAGAGGGGGGCGAGGGTAACAGGGGCATCACGGGAGGCACAGAGGGTTTTTTCCTCTTGGAGGGTGGAACCAAAGGAGGTGGCAGGGACATGGGCACAGGCTCGCCCTCTAGAGCTCTGTACACCAGATACATAGCCTGGGAAAGGGAAACAAAAAAAAAACAACGGCTGTGATAAAAGATGATTTTCACAACCTGTACAGCGTCCAACATGGTTCAAATAATATGAGAATAAATACAATTAAAGCAAACATACATGCACAGTCCTACAAATATATTCCTATATAATAATAAGACTATAAATTTGATAAAACCTCAACATGATTGAGGTGTTGTGAATATACATATACTGAAACTAAAAGTAATAACAGAGTAACTACAGCCTATGTGGTTGCCTTCTTATTTGTAATATTAGCTCACGTCTTACCACTGAAAATTCATCTTTGTCTAACATGCCGTCTCTGTCGAGGTCACTGAGCTCCCACACCTTCAACACACAAAGATAATATAGTTAAGAATCAGTCATTATAAAACTGTGTGACACATAATATATGCCCTTGAAAGATCTGATTCACAACACATTCTCACTTCCTCTTTGATCTAATATTCTATTTAACTCAATTCTGATCTCGCATCCGTTTTTACTTTGTGCGCTTTTGCCGACATGGGCTTTGGGGGGTATTATTTTTTAAGCCATGAACATCTTTAACTACCACCATAGGTAGTGGTAGTAAGGGGAAAAGGGGACCTGACTACCCAGAGCCGGAGTAGGAAGAGGGCCCATGAAAATCCTGAATTTTTATTTACTTATTTATTTATTTTTTATTGAATTGGGCCCTAATTAATTGGTGTCATGCTGTATTGCAAATATATTGATAACATCAACTGAGAGAATGAACTGTGTGTCACAGCCCTCTCAACATATTGGACATTCTGGGGGGCCCCCCACTTGGAGGCAAAATGGTTTAGTCCACCCATAGACAGCGGCTGGTGACAAATACGTCAGTGAGCGCAGATTGATTGAACGGTCATCATGCCACCCCAAAAACACAAATCAGGGTACCAGGAAAAGAAAAAGAAACGACGCAGAACGAGGGGAAGCAACCGTTTTCTTTCCAAAAGCTGAACCGAGTTTACTTGTTGTGTAACTGCATCCAATTAACGTTAACGTTGTCGTAGTCCCGAGTCATGCAAGCTGAAGAACAATTTTATTTTATTTTATTGATTGTCTGTGTACAGTTGTTGGCTCCTGTCCAAGAATAAATGTTTTTAAATCAAAATGTGTTATAGATCAAAACATTCGTACACAGCCTAATGTTTATAGGTGTTTGAGAACAAGTAGGTGAAATGCATCAATTCAGGTGGTGAATGAGAGACAACAATATATTCTGATCTGATTTTAGCTTAAAATCCTATTTATGCTTGTTTACTTATAAATAAATGCCCCAATTTTTTTTTTTTTTTTGCTCACGCGCTTCGTGCACTGCCGTGGATAGGGGCCTACTGACGTTAGAGCGTACAGGGCCCAGAATCTGGTGCTATGCCCCTGACTACCACGATCTTTTTTCCTTTTTTTTGGAAGCATAATCACTTTGTCAACAGTTTAAATGGACATTAAAGAGCAGTGTTTATTTAATCATACCCTGCCCAGGATGTCCACTGGCAATTTGGAGTTGAGCAGGACGGGCTTGACCTTCTCTCCTGATAGCATCCCTCCAACTGGGCCCAGACTGTCAAAGATAGTGTCAAACTTCATCTTCTCCTCAGGCTACGGGGGGGAAAAAAAAAATTGTCAAATGGTTAGAGATCAAGAACTCAAACGTGACGTATTCCCAACAGAGCTACAGTAAAAACAAAAAAACAAAAGGGCCAAAATGACTGAAGCACTTGTTTTTCATCAATTCTGAGGCATTTTGGGTTTATGAACAGTACTGATATTGCCCAGCTGTAAATACGACCGTGGGGTTTTCAGCTTTAATGTATTTAACATTTTGCATAAACTTTAAAGATCTCACTTCTGTTGTGGTTCTCTTATGGAAGGAGGAAAGAAAAATTACTGTAGATTATTTCATTCCGACTCAAAAACAAAAAGATTGCAAACTTGAAAGGGCCTCACCTTGACGACCCAGGGAGTGTCAATGGCCACTCCTCCTGCCAACAACGGGCTGCTTGTGTCACGCTGGAGATAAACACAAAGCACAAATCAAAAAATACATGAACTAAGAACAGCATGTTTAACCACTATGGTGTATAAAGGGCATAAGAACTAAGTGTAGTCTGTCTGTCATTACACAAATAGCAAAGCTTATAGTACACAGAATCTAACTTACAAATTTGGGGGGTGGAGCAGCCACATTAAGACTCTTGAGTGACACCTCCAGGCCATTTTGAGCACAAGCCACCAACCGCAACGCTATGAAGAATTGCTACGGGGAGAAGATGTAGAGCAACAGAGTCACATCATATTTTCCCAAAGCAAAATTAATGAATGTAAGATGAATTAATTAAGATGCTACGCCACATTGCAAATATACCTGTTTGCTGAGTGAACCCTTTCGTTCAGAGTCTGCCAAATCCCAGATCTAAGGAGACAGTTTACACATTTATAATCATCAATGCGAGTTATAAAGCCAGTAGAGAGGTACTGAGTCTCTGCTCACCTTCCCCAGGACCAGGTCAGCCAAGCCCGACCTCTTCAGGAACTGAGCTGCATCAGCTGCCGCCACCCGCCCGCTGCCAGTCGGATCGACCTGCACACAGACACACAACCATTGGAGCTTAAATCACTGTGCAATTATCAACAGGGAAATCCGATGCAACAGAAGACACTGTTATTTACGGCAGTGTTCACAAAGCCAGCTCACAGCGCTGAGAAATCAACAGTGTTTGGATCTGAAGCTTCAAGGAAAAAAAGCGAGGGGCAAATGAAGAACAAATGAAAACTGTGTGAATTGCCCTGCGGGATACAGGAGCTTCTGATTTACTTCAATCAATACAGATAATAAAGCAAAGATATTTTCTCAGCAGTCTTTTAGCTTAGAAGTCTTTCACGAGGCTCTCAGAGAGCTCCCCTGACATGTTGGGCAAAGGGAAACATTATTAATTCATAAAGATGCTTCCTTTATTGGAAGCAGAGGCTGGAGCTGAGAGGAGAGAAGAGAGATGGCAGCTCACTGCAACACTTCTGTTTATTAATGCAGCTGAATTAGCTCAGTGTTTATAGAGTCAGTGCACCAAAACTACACAAACAAATGCACTTTCCTCAGTGGTTTGTCTGCAGAATCAAGAGGAATTTACAAAGCAATGCAGAGATAGTCAAACTATTTAGATTAAAAGATTTCATGTACGAACATTTTAAGTAATGTGAAAGAAAAACTGTTTTATGAAAAGAGGCGCCACAGGCATATCTCAGTTTGTATACCTGTCGATAGTACTTGTCATAGATGTTGTTTCCACTGGAGAGCTGTCAAAGAAGAAAGAAAAAAGCCAACATTAAAAACAGATTGAATTCAACCCCATCTTGTGTCTTCTCATGAAACATCTGATACAGAATAAACTCCTTCTTGAAAGGCCTTCCACCAAATTCAGTCTTGAGAGCTCAAATGATCAACAAGTGTTTGCTGGCTACAGTAAGTGTGTCATCCACTGAGCCAAGGAAGCTGTCAAAAACAAGACTGATCTACTACAGATGGCAGCAGCATACACATGACTTTATTACTATGTTAAAAATCAGCTTGATTTCATCATCATTACGCTCACAGACTATTTACACCTAAGAGTCTGTGATACAAACACAAATAGACGCTAAAAACCTTAGCTAAATATCTGCCGAGACAAAAAGACTGTCAGCTTAAGTGACATATTTAATATGGCTTAGTTTTCTCTTAACTCTCTCACTGAACTAATTGTTAAATCTCAAAGATGCCAGAAAACACGCCCAGAGATGTACAATGGTTATGTACAGATAACACAAGTAAACACAAAACGCAGCTTTTAAATAAATACTTTCATTATGAAGAGGAAACAAAATCCAAACCAACATGGCCCAGTGTGAAAAAGTAATTTCCTCCTAAACTTAATAACTGGTTGGGCCACCCTTAGCAGCACCTGCAATGAACCGTTTGCGATAACTTGCAATTACTCTTTTACAGCCCTGTGGAGGAATTTTGGCCGAATCATCTTGTCATCATCTTGAAATGTTGTAATTCAGCCACATTGGAGGTATTTTCCGAGCATGAAGCACCTTTTTAACCCTTGTGCTACCCTCTTGCATGCTCTCTGTCTGTCCATTCACTTGGGGTCCCTGAGACCCCAAAGGTAGCACGAGGGTTATGGTCCTCCCAACAGCATCTCAATAGGATTCAGGTCAGGACTTTGACTAGGCCACTCCAAAGTCTTCATTTTGTTATTTCTTCAGCCAGGTGGACTTGCTGGTGTGTTTTGGATCATTGTCCTGCTGCAGAACCCAAGGTGCTTCAGCTGGAGGTCAAACAGATGGCCTTCGGGATTGTTTGGTAGACACCAGAATTCATGGTTCCAGTTATCACAGCAAGTCTTCCATGGTCCTGAAGCAGCAAAACAGCCCCAGACCATGACACTACCACCATAGGTATGATGCTGTTTTTCTGAAATGCAGTGTTACTTTTACGCCAGACATAACGGGGCACACGCCTTCCAAAAGGTTCAACCTTTGTCTCGTCAGTCCACAGAGGATTTTCTTGGAGATCGAGATGTTTCTGGCAAAACTGTGTTATTTTTGCCCAGTCTCTTTCTTATGGGGGAGTCATACTGAGCTTAACTGAGGCAAGTGAGGCCTGCAGTTGTTTGGATGTTGTTGTGGGGTATTTTGTGACCTCTTGGATGAGTCATTGCTGCGCTCTTGGGGGCAATTTTGGTCAGCTGGAAAGTCCTGGGAAGGTTCACCACTGCTCCATGTTTTCACTTTCGTTTTTGTTTTCCATTAGTGGATAATGGCTCTCACTGTGGATCGCTGAAGTCCCAAAGCTTTAAAAATGGCTTTATAACCTTTTCCAGACTGATAAGTCTCAATTACTTTTCTTTCTCATTTGTTCCTGAAATTCTCTGGATCTCAGCATGATGTCTAGCTTTTGGTCTACTTCACTTTGTCAGGAAGGTCATATTTAAGTGATTTCTTGATTAAGAACAGATGTGGCAGTAAATCGTGTAAAGTGTGGTTAGAGAAATTGAACTCAGGTGCGACAAACCACAGCTAAGTTATGTTTTAATGGGGGGGCGTCCAAAACACTTTTTCCACACAGTGCCGTGTAGGTTTGGATTTTTTTCCCTTAATAATAAAAACCAAACAGCGTTTTGTGTTTACTTGTATTGTCTTTGTCTTCTGTTTAAATTTGAAACATTTAGGTGTGACAAACATGCAAAAAAACAAAAAACAAAATCAGGAATGGGGTAAGTACTTTTCCACACCACTGTAAGTCAAAGGAGTCAAAACCTGAATATGTCCAAGACAAACGTCACAAATTTAGTCATTATCACACTTCAAAAGCTGAAATTAGCCACTTTCTGCTTGATAATTGATTATCGAAGACGTTGGTGATCAACTACTAATAGTGGTGAATTTGACTCAACATGGTATGTCCATTTCTGCTGAGTCTCAAGTCTTCACATGACTGATTCAGGATATAAGCTGTACTTCCTCACACTCGTGATCAGCTTCAAACAACAGGACATCACTCTACAGGCCATAGCTAACGTGTCCTTCTGTCACATCCTCCCTATACTCCTCTCTTTCCTCTGTTAATACAGATGGCTACTGCTGGGCTGAACAGGAAACAAATCCTCATTTCCTTCTTCGCGCGGCTCAAACTGCCTGCCGATTGTGATTTTAGATTGACAGGTGCAGGGAAAGAGGAAAGGAGTGGACGGTAAGTGTTTGCCGAATGAATCGAATCGGGAGTGGCTACGTACCATTAGGTTAAAGCTCGCATTGGCCACAGAGACACAAATCAACATGCAAGACTACTCTCTGCTGTAAAACAAAAGAAAAGGAGACAAGTGGAGATCTGCTCGGATGCCAGTCTCGTTACAGCTCGGGCACAGAAGATAACAAAAAAAAAAAAAAAAAAACACAGCCTGTGATCAGCATAGTCATCTGTCAACTGACAGTTTACAGTGAGATAACTGTTGACACACGCATATCTTTCTCTGGCGTACGCGACATTTTCCTGCGACACACAATAGTGTGCCTGGAACTGTTGGCGGCCATTAACACTGTGGTCATTGTACTGGGGACTGTTAAAGTGAGCAGTGAAAAAACACCCCTCAATCATTCCCCAGCGTACTAAACTGCAGCAGACACCGAGATGTGTGCAGGAGTTGACAGTCCGGTCTAGTGTGTTGCTGGTATGAGAACCACCTAATCCACAACATTAATGTCACTATCAACACCAAACATGGGGTCACTTTCGGGATTAGCTGAGTAAGTGTTGCTGCCTGATAGGCCAGTGAACTCTCACAACAGAGAGGTGCAACAACACAGGCTCATCTGTGAAAGATAATAATAGTAAACCTGTTAGTGGGAGACAGCTACTGTCTGTTGTCACAGGCAACGGTGGCTCAGGTAACAGGTCTGGGACAGTAACCTGCTTATTAGACCAGGCTGCTACCTGCTAAATAACTTATTTACAGCACAAACAAACACATTTCTGACCCTCAACTCTAGTTCTCACAGCAGCAGACTGGTGACTACTCAAGTCTACTTCCTCTTAACTGGTTGCAAAACAGTTGCTGACAAAACTGGGTTTTTTTAATCTGTTAACACTAACACTAAGTAATAGAGGTAGCTAACAGGCTAACAGTGCACCTCAGAAAGGTCACAGGGTAAAACACCAACCCACTCACCGCAGCATGTTTACTTCTAATAATAGCAATATCCAGATTGCATTTGCAGTCCCACGACACAGAAAGCTAATATAAAAACACATTCAACGTAGGCTACGACTTTAAATGTCCACAACTTGTTTATCTGTAATCGGAAAACAATGTTAGCGGAGGCTGAAGTAGCACAAATGTGACAGTGAAGCCACATCAGAGCCACACATGAGTGCCTCGTATTATCATCTCTCTGTGGCCGGGACCGACTAGCCTGCAGCAAACCGGGACAGCACAAAAATGTGATCACAAACACACCCGAACGAAGCCAAGTAAGGCTAGCTTAACGCGACTTATCTCAAGTTTGATAAAAGGGCTCTAAAACAGCCCAACACTGCACACAAACTAGCTGTTAGCTAGCAGGCTAGCTAGCTAGCTACGCCCTTACGCAGTCCCCAAAGAGATTAGGCAGAAACTTTTCCCAGTCACAGCAGGACTAAACTTCCCAGAGAGGGACGACGATCGAGGAGAGCCCGCGTCTCTGTCGGCCAGGCGCAACACACACAGCTGAAATATCCCCAAGCGAAACAGACAGAGCTCACGAAACGTTTCCCGTCGTTAGATTTGAGTTGTAAGACAGTGTTACCTGAGTAAGAGACAGAGTGGCAGCCATAGTGTTTCTGTTTCCCACTGCTTTCATGCTGCGCTGCTGCCAGGCACAGACAGAGGCCGCTGAAAAACCTGGAACTGGACCTCTGACACAGGAGCTCACACCCAGGACTACACTTTCACATGTTAAGGGGTTCCCCCTGCTGCAGAAACATAAATATAACGCTATTAAGCACAAATTCATATCAGATGCGACACAACAGCAACCAGGATCCAAACAAGGATGTTTAGCTTTTACAACATCTCTAATCTGTTTATTTTATTTTAAGTTTGGGTTATTTCAATCATATCTTTATGCAAATTCTTTCAAATTTTTATTTTTATTTTTTTAATTGTTATTGAACTTTTGTTAGTGGGACAGGCTAAATAACAGAAACAGTATCGTGTTTAATTCAATCCACAAACTACATCCTCCAAAATTATCATATAGTAGAATTAGCACCTTCCTCACACTGTTTCATTTTAAACAGGACATTACAACATTTATGAATATGCTAATATTTTGCATTTTTCTCTGCTTTGACGTTAATCCTGCCTCTACTGACTTACAAAATACAAACTGACGGCAAAATACATTTTTGAGAGAAGGTGTGAATTATATAACTTTAAGTCTTATTTTGCAACATAAAAGGAATAATTATTGTTTCAAAGACCCCTCCAGAAATTAAAAAATCTGGTATAGCTGTAAACTATTTATGAACGTCTGTTTACTGGACTTTAAATTTTAATAGTGAGGAGTAAACGACCCAGTTTGCTCAAATTTTTTAGACAAAAATCCAGAGGACTGTGGACCTGAAAGTGTAAAAAGATCTGATTAGTATTATGCTAATATTACTTCTATTAGTTGGAGCAGTGATATTTTAATTTGAAACATCACTAATTAAAATGAATTTAATTTCCCTAAATATAATAATGATGTAAAAATGGATTCAAACATCTGCTCGTTTTCTTCACGTTGTTTTATTGGACAGCACATCTGTCGTGTCTTTTTTTTTTTAACACAGCAACATGAAAATTGTTCCACTTCAGTTACTACCATTAGTACAAAATGTCTTTACAAAAGGAGCATCTTTCAGACAGTTTGGGACGGTGTGCTAGGGTACAGCAGTGCAGATATATCGGAGTCAGAAATGAGGAAACTGGTTGTACACAGCAACAACGAGGTAACCTAAAGTGAATACGTACCAGATGATCGGAAGATTTCCTGCTACTGTAGTGTACTTAATGTACGTCTAAGTTTAAGTGTTTATTTAGACACATGAGACTATAGTATGTGCACTGAAGTGAAAAAAGTGTTAACTCTACAGTACAAAACTATGCAAAGGACTTCTTGAAGCACTCCATCCTGTGGCAGATGGGTTGTTTTTATCAGGTTGTCAAATACATATATACAGTGTTAGTTCTGATGCTCTCTAGTTTCCATTAACCCTTGTTTAAATAAGAGTAGATAAACCTGCATGATGACATCTAACCCTATAAACCATCCTTCCAGACTGACACGGAACAGTTACAAAAACAAAACAAAACAAAAAAAAGGACGTGTGACACAGATTAATGAGACTAACAAAACACATGAGGTAAACAAAACATATCCATGGTATCCACATACCAAATGCAGCTTTTCATGTCACCACAACATTATACTTCATAAAAACCCAGATAGATTTTTGTAAAACACCAATTACAGTTTATATATTTTCTGTTGGGTACAACTTTCTGTTTTGTAATTTTCGGTCTTGACATTCGATTGGACATATTAACTCTTTCTATTAATATTCCTTGTTTAATAATTAGAGTAGTAGTAGTAGCACAATGAAACAGGAAACAAAACAGTAATTGCCCTTTTTGACTGATCCCCTTGATTTGTAAACAAACTAATGAAAAAACCCATCCCGTCCCGCCCCGTCCCACCCGGTCCGGCCCCACCCCAGAGTGTCATTCGTGAGGGTCCGTCCTCTCCGTCTGCAGTCTCGTTCCAATGGCTCACTGACACAGAATGAATGAGCAGTTCCTGAGTTTATAACTCATCCTTGAGTTGAGAGTCTGTGTCTTCATCGTCCTCTTCCTCATCTTCTTCCTCCTCATGTTCTTCCCCCTCGTCCTCCTCCTCCTCCTCTTCCTCCTCATCTTTCTCTTCTTCCTCCTCCTCCTCCTCCTCCTTTTCCTCATCTTTCCTCATCTTGTCCTCCTCCTCTCGCTTCTTTCTCTCTTCTTCCTCTTGGCTCTCCTTCATCTTCTTCTCAGCATCCTTGACATTAAAAAAAAATGAATTAAAAAATAATAACTACAGTACATATGAACTGCATACTGTATGTATACAGTATATGTATACACAGCTGTTTAAAAACTGCTAAAAGAGTACCTTAGTTTTTCCCCATGTGTCGTTGCCGACCTCCTCTGCTAGGTTGGGGTCATTGGTGATTAGGAAGTTATCAAAGATGGTACCAGACTTGACCTATACCAAAACACAAGTAGACAGGTAAGTATTTTCAAGATGTTAATACAAACAAGCACAATACATGAACAGCTGATTTTAAATTGTATAGAAACAACCTTTCACTTTAACTCTACCCCATAAATACTCATTTCATAGCGTCTGTAACACTTTTCCAGTGTCGATACTAGCTTAAAACGTTCAGCTACAGAGTCTTCTTACCTGCCACAAGTCGAGCCCAATCACACCAATGCTGTCGTATTTATAGATCTCTGTGTCGGCCGTGTACTCTGGGTTTTCAATCTCGGGGTGGATCCATTTGCCCTTGTAGGCAGGGTTGCTGATCTCTCTTGGCTTCCACTCGCCCTGCGGACAGCAAACCGAAACACAGTTTGGTTAATGTCATAGAAATCACAAGAGAATCTGCCGATTAACATTAAGAAAGGTCAGGAAGCAAAATCCTACATAAACTACTAATAATATACATGAAGTTCTGCGTGATAGGCTTGGGCAGTATATTTTTTTTGAGGCTGACGGTGGTGGAAAACTGGCAACGCAAACAGATGGACTTCATTTGGAAGAAGTTGTAGCAGTATAAAGCAATATCACTCCACATATAGTATATATTCAGTTGGTTAGCTAGAGCTAAAGTGAGCAGCCAGTTATTTCTTGTGTAGTTCCCTGTTGCTTGCAAATCATGCAACACTATCCCCACCACTTAAAGTCGCCATCTTTCTCAGCTCAGCTGCCTCTCCAGCCACTGGAGACTGCCCCCTGGTGGCATATGCTCTGCACTACAATATATAAGTAAGTACAGGGTTTCCTCAACAGATAATAAATGGAGAACTTATTGTAATTTTTACTGTATTTAGAATCATACATTTGGGATGTCTCAGTGGCCTGGTGTACTATATTACTTTGATACTACTTAAGAAAACTGAAGACTATGCAGTAACACTCTTGTACTTTAAACTTTGGACTGCTCTTTACCTTGAAATCAGGGTTGGTGACCATAGGTGGCTCCCACTCTCCGTCCATCTCGTCGTCCCAGTCATCAGGCTTCTTGGCATCAGGATCAGGGATGTTCTCAGGCTTGTCCCAGTCCTACATCAAAAAAAGTGCACACATGATTATGCTGACACGTGTCAAACAAAAAAAGAGTGAGGAAGGAGGAACATTTCAAAGCTTGGCAACAACCAAAGAAACACAAATTTCAAGGACGGCTCAAGTAGACCGACCTCTGGTTTCTTATCGTCAGGGTCGGGAATCTTCTCCCTGTCATCCCAGTCCTCTGGCTTTTTGGCCTCAGGGTCTTTGATCATTTTCGGAGGCAGCAAGTCCCAGTCATCCTCCAGGTTGCCAGACTCTACCTTCTTGTTGTCGATCTTCACCTCATACGTGTTGTCAGGGTTGACGATCAGTGTGTACAAGTGGGTGTACTCGTCATCCTGGAGGGAATAAAAAAAAAACATTTAAACTTCTGACATATTGACATGTGATTAATAATGTATGTGTCTATATGGCAAAACACATTTCTCTCTTTATTTGTCAAAGATTTAGGGTTAAAAAAAAGACTCAAACTTTCATGCAACAGGACAGTTTGGGACCAGTTAGGAAGAGCTCATGGCGTTTTCAAATTGAATACAGAAACAAGTTATTGACATCTCACCTTGCACCTGATGTCCTTGTTAATTAGATGATTCTTGCCTTTGTAGTTGAAGATCACGTGAACTTTTTTTGTGCCGGGACCACAAATATCAGGACCTGGACAAATCCACAAATAAATAAATAAATAAGAATGTAGTTTCATTACACTTTCAAGGATGCATAATAAAGTGTGTCTTTCTGTCCACACTTACCAAACATGATGTTGTAGACGGAGTCTCCGTGCATCTCCTCCTGGTTGAGCGCAGAGGGGAACAGCTTAATGTAGCCGCCGCCACAGTCGATGCTCTGCTCGTGTTTCACAGTGAACTGGATGACTAAAGGCTGGCCTCGGTTGCTGAAGTCATCAAAACGCGATGACATAGCATAAAAGCGGGCATCCTGGCTCGTCTGCAGACCTGCAGTAAAAACAGCATTACTGCAGGGAACATCCAAGTGCAATTCCTCCCCCATTGTTTAAATAAATATTTTCAGATTAATCAGAATTTGAGATGTGTGCAGTTTCAGCTAAACTCAAACAACTTGTAAAACTACGCTTTCAATGTCACCTGTGATGAAAGATGAATCTTGCATTTAACACAGATTAGGTGCGTTCTCAGCAAACAATGCATTAAAACTAAAGAAACAGCGTAAATGTGCGGTGTAGGTCACTTCTAAACCCGTCTTTCTGAGCACAAAAGAATCTTCTCCACTCACCTTTGTCTTTCTCTGCATCTCCGTAGAACTTCCCTGCAGTCAGGACAAACTTGCCGTAGTCCGACTTGTGCTTGGATTCCACCCAGCGACTATTCCAGGCATCTGCACAAACAAGTACCAAGTTCAGCCACACAACAATCCCTGTGACTCACAAGCTGCATCTCAACCACCCCCCCACCAAATGATGCATTGGTGCAGGTGCACCGGGAATGTGTTACTCTGCAGGATTTTGTGACTGCCCTCACTCATGAGTGTACAAGACAGCTGGGTGAGGAGGATGACAGTGAATGGCTGGGGAGAGATGTGCAATAGGGGGAAGTGGGGGAAGCCGGGGGGGAGGAGGGTACAGGCGAGGTTTGATGATAGCTGGGGGTAGGAAACGGAGAGAATGGCGAGGAAGGGAGGGGGTGAAGAGGGAGTCATAGATAAATGGAGGTGGTCCTGTAGGCTGAAAAGCTGTCAACGTGATCACTGAGCAGACGATGCATCCCACAAAGCTATGGTAAAATGATAACATGTAATGTCAAATATCCATTGCAATAACATAAAACCGGATTTCTGTAACTCGTGCAGTGTTTCATTATAGTCATATCTGCAAGCGGCCAAGCGTCAACAAAGAAGGAGCAGCACAGTGAAATAAAGAAGGCATAATTGAGTAAAAGACCTCACCCCCATCTTCAAATTGCTCTCGGAAATGCACAGTGGACTCGGCCAGCACAGACGCGACCGAGACGGACATCAAAAGCAGCGGCAGGGACGTCATAGCGACGAGCTGAAGAACCCCGTCTAACACAAACGCTAACTATGAACACGAATACTTCCTAATCAAATCTATCCACAACGCTGCACGTCGGTCGAGCCTCTCATACAGTCATGATACAGTGAGAACCGCTGAGACGCCGCCGCCGATCTCCTCTCGGCTCGGAACAGATGTCTGAATCTGATTGGACGAGGGCCGAGGACCTCAATAAGGAAGCGTTACCGCTTTCGGCCAATCGGTGGAGAGAGAATGTGTTTTGTAGCCAATGGGAACGGACCACGCGTTTGCTTGGTACACCCTACTGGAAAGAGTGCTGCGCCGTGGGTGAATCACATGAAAGTCACAAAAATCACGATCACGCGTAGATGAGGATCCCTAAATTAATTGGGTATTGTGTAGTATGCTTCGAAATGTAGTTTATTATAGGGTTTTGCAACAAGTGCAAAGTAGGAAAGCTATTAAGTCTTCTTCCTAAATGAAATGTAAATGAAAAAATCTTATTTCAGGACTTTAACACATATACTTTCTATCTATCTATCTATCTATCTATCTATCTATCTATCTATCTATCTATCTATCTATCTATCCTCCTCAGCAGCAGTCAAACCTGTTCTGCACCACAAAGCACAACTTTGATTACAACTAACAACCCTTTATCCCAAAAGCTGTGTTCACTGTGACCCCCCACTTATGTCTTTCAAAATCCGAGTGTACCCCAGCCCACACACGGACACAAAGGAATAATGTGAAGGTAGTAGTAAATCTAATTTTGACAACCTCGGGGCAGAAAACCTTTTGCAACCCCTGTGATCTTTGGCAGCCCGCTGACCGAGGCACGGAGCCCAGATTTACATAGCGTAAAATGGTTAATACAGTGTCTTGGAGCCAATGTTTGTCTAAAATGTTTGAAGGTTTTGATCTACGATGACAGGAGAGACAAAATAAACAACCGTTAAAAAAAGCAAGCCAATATTTATTTGGGGATGTGGAAATGAGTCGATAACTGAGACGATTAGGCTTTGCACAATTTCTGTTCCGTCTGTGGATTTTGTGCAGGATTTTTTAAATGACAATGGTAATAAATAAAACACAGTCCACACATGAAATAAAACTGTTGGTTTACCAAGTGTTTATTTCCTTAAACCGTGTCTGACATGATTTCTTTCCGTGTTTCTGTTGTGACGTGACCCATCGCTTCAGAGACATGTGTGAGAGTGAATGTGTGGTTGAAACTGTGACTATGACCCAAAGTAATGTTCTCTATATTAAACTGCAGACATCAAAGAGCAATTAATCAATTATTAAAATCATCATTATTAAAGACACAAAAAAACTTTCAAATAGCTCGACTGCTTTTGACACACGGCCTCTTGACATATCCATCACTGCTGGAATTTAAATGTTAGCCGTCAAACACTCCACATAACACTGTTCCACGTAACGGTAGTAAAAGAGCCAACAAGTGACCAGTTAAAAAACAAATATCACAAATGATATCAATAAATAATCAGTGACAAAACATGAATACAGTGTCTGACATGCTAATACTAACACATGAACTTATCCGGGTTGGAAAAAAAAGCAGTGCAACTTTGGCTGAGGGTGAACAGACATATGACGAAGCACGTATCAGTATCCCTCTGTGACACACACACTGCAGCCGCTGCCTTCTTCAGCTTCTTTGTCCTGACACCGTGAGGGTTCACAGACCAGGCAGGTCAAGGAGAGCAGCCACACTTTCACGTGGCGGTCCTGATATCAATACGCTGATCTCCGCAGAATGCTTCTCCGGATCTGCCTACTGCTGCCTGGCCTTCTCTGAGGGACCTGGGGCCGACACGTGTTGTGTCTGCGGGAGGAGGGGGAAGTACGCAGAGCAGAGACAAGAAGACACACCTCCTCTGTGGCTCTGTATGCAGATGGGCTGGTGAAGCAATCTTACACCTCCTCCAGGTCTCTCCCTCCGTCTGTCTCACCTTCTAGGGGAGAAAGAAGTTGATTCTTTGTGGTATGGACTTGCATCCTTGGGCTGAGAACAGTCTCTCCTCTTTGGGGACGTAGAGCATCGCCTTGGCAACCTCGTCCAACGTGGCTTCGTCTGTCTCCAGACCCCGAGCTGCGTAGGCATCCCGTGCACAAAGCTTGACGTGACGGTACTCGAGAGGCAGGAAGGGCACGAAGAAGTCGATAAGGTGACCGGACATCAGCTCACTCTGAGCAAACCCACCTGGGAGAGACAAACTCAGTTAAAGAGCCATCAATGTCTTGTATTAACCTCAAAATAATTTGCTTTGATGAGACAAGGTTGCAAGAACCACTTATTAAAGTAATCGGTGAGAACCTTTTAATCAAAAGCCATATCTACACATCACACAGAATCTGGCAACCTGAAGAGAGGCTCAAGTATAAGTTTGCAGCACACCTTGAGACTCCATGGTCTCAGCTCGTAGCCGATGTTCCAGGTCCTCCATACCGATGTCTTCTCTGTTCTGACCAGAGTGCCAGAAGTCCAGCGCTACGTCGTTGATTGTGGCTCCGCCGATGTTACTATAGTGACAAGAGGAACAGGAATAAACGTGAAAATGTGGTTTAATTAATTACACATCAATAGACTTATGTTACTATGCAGTGTTAGTCACCTCCAAACAAAAGAGTGTAGAGAAAAATAGTTCTCTATGTTTGACTGAGCAGACATGATTGATTGGACACATCGAAAATCCATAAAGAGGTCTCAATGGAGACAGAGGAAGAAACATCCTTCATCACTGATGAGCTGCCGGAATATTTGGAACAGAGGTGCAGTTCAGCCTGAGCTGCAGTGAGCGTCTGACCTAGCGTCATCACCAGACAGGTCGCGTCTGAAATGATCCACTGACCTGAGGAAGAGGAAGATGGCCCTGCGGTAGGTGACCCCGTCCACGTTGTCATAGTGATCCATGAAGGGCTTGATGGCGTCGATGAGGCCCGGGTGGAGCTTTTCGGCCTCGTCGAAGATGAACAGAGTCTGAGGGCAGCGCAACACCATGTCTCGGATCGCTTCTCGCAGCTGACCCTGGGTATGACGAAGAGGGTTAAAGCACAGCGTCAAAATCACCGAAGGACTCGCAGAAGCAAATACAGTCAGGTTACTTAAAGTGTCAGCAGGCCTAAAGGCTAAAGGCTACACAACAGGGACCCTGTTACTGTCTTATTAGCCACAGCAAATTTCCAGTGTTATTCAGCTGGGAGCAAAAAATGTTCTATAATGTGTTATCTTAATTAATAGTTATAATTTCAGCAGGAGTCCTTATCAGGAAACGTAGGCACAGCAGAGACAGAGACTTTTGCAGACTCTGCAGATTTTATTGGCATCAGTATAAAGGTTACCCTGTAAACTATGGCCAGTTAAACCTGGATTATTTTGAAATCTTATGCGCCGATTGTGAAAAAAATAGATGGGAACACGTACAACCCCATGTCCCAGTTGGATAAACGCCAGGTTCCAAAAATCCACGTCTGTCAGTACGTGTGTTGCAGCATCTGCCAAACGGCGGCCGTTATCATTAATACGCTGGATTACAAAATGTACACTAAACATGTGACTAAGCAAGCAAGCAAGCGTCCCAACAACGCAGCAAGACAACGTGTTCCTGGCACAGGAAGGTCAACTCGGTGCCAGGAGAGAGGGCTCTGTACGTCCTACCTTGTACGAGTCCACCAGCCTGGCGTGTGGGAAGTGGAACGGGGCGATGAACAGGCGGACACACTCGCTCTTCACCCCGTCTCTGTATAGGTTATCAGCGATGATCCGGGCCACAAAGTTCTTGCCAGTGCCGGACCAGCCGTGGAAGGAGAGCGTCAGCGGCTTGTTGGACTCTGGGTTGTTGATAAAACCCTGGATGGCTTTGAGAACCACAGACTGAGCCAGGTGCTGTCCGTGGAGCTTCGTCTGAAGGTCCCTGGACAGTCCTGAGAATGAGCACACAGGAAAATATCAGCAGTGACACAGCACTCAGCCTGAAAACGGACATTTTTTATAGTACATGTTAATGTGCTTATTTGAAATACGAAGATGCAGCAACTAATACAAAATACACCGCCCCATAAGTCACCTATCTCATGTACGTGGCATCAGTTGCATAACACTGCAGTATTTTACACACTTTATGTTTTAGACCACCGAAAATGAATTTAAACTACATTTCAGTTTTACTATAAACATTTACAAGCTTGCTATTACAATTATTTTACTATACAGTAAATGGGCAGCAAGTAATTGGCACTAAACCTGCTTTCTGATTCATACTGTGTATGTGAAAGTGCAAACAGCTCTAAAAATAAACTCAGCAGGTCCTGGAGTCCTTCAAAGGAAAAAAAAAAAGTTTTCCAAGAGTGAGAGATTAGTTAAGGCAGAACAGGATTTTCACTCAGTTTGCAGAAAATCAGAAAACATTTGAAACCATTTTGTGTTGACATGTATGCATGTAAGAATGTGTGCACGTACATAGACGCATTTGTGTGGCTATACGTTTGAGTATTTTCTTTTTTTCCTACTGTTTGAGTCACTGAACCCAACTAATGTCGTGCCTCCGCCGCTCCCGGGAAAATGACATATTATGTGCATACCTATATATAGCGTAACAACATATTAATAGCTGTACTTATTTATGTGTGAAATTGCAAAAAGGCCCTAAAAATGAATTCAGTAGGTTCTGCAAGTTCCAAGAGTGGGAGATTAACTCAGGTTGAGCTGGTTTTTACTTACTTCCCGGTAAATCTTAAGTCTCTATAGAAGCAGAGGGTCAACATGTGCTGATGACATATAAATTATGACTTTATATTGATTGGAGTCTAATTCCATTCGACCACATCAAAGATAAAATAATTCTCAATATACTGCACTTTTGTTTCTTTCAGAAATGTTGTTTCATTCATAAATTAGTGATGTTTTAACTACATGAATATGCAGATAAACCAGGATGAGGTTCATCAGAGGCATGACCTGCAAATGAACTTACCAAAACATATCTTTTAAAATATTCAGACTTTTATCTAGTGTGTTTTTTCCACACCAGATCAAATTATGTCAACTTCAGACAAAGCCTTACTGGCCTGAGGTAATGCATTTAGTTACCCCTGCACTACTGCCACCTAGTAACAGTTAAAGGCTATTAAAGCTGAACAGATGAGACTGTGCTATCACATTAATGATCCTCCGTCCTGGGTGCCAGGGTGTTACCTGTGATGTTGTTGGTTATCCTGCAGTCTCCAGATTCACAGCACTGCCCCAGGCTACAGTACCACTGATGCAGCAGGCTGACATAGTCCGGAAAGAGACCTGTCCAGAGGTCTCTGGTAGGAACTGATCACAGAAAGAGCAACATAAATCAGTGTCACCATCACCGTCCGAGGAGGAAATGCTCCGCGAGGAGAAGAATGGCAATATTCACACGATTATATAACGCCTTGTGATATGACACCGCTCCAAAGAGCCATTTTGATTCCTCCTACCTTGCTGTGTAGCATCGTCTTGGTTAGGCTGACACTCCCCCTCCCATATGTTGCAATAAATGTAATTAAAATAGTAAGTGGAGACATTGCAAAGGCTGTCGAACTGGAAGAAGTCGGCCTCTGCGGACAGGGCGCAGAGCAGAGGCAGCAGCAGCCAGCGCACATACATCAGGGAGGAGGAGGATCCGAGGAGGTCGACGCCAGACTGAACGACGAGCTCCACTCGTATCTTCCATTTATTTCGAGCCGGTGGTTTACCGGGGGGGGCCAGCTCTGCGTGGGATGTTTACCCCCTCTCCCCCCTGCTTTAGATGGCAGCCAAAGAGGAGCGCTTGCTTTGTTCGCTGTTCAACCCTGGTTTCAGTTGGCTCCGCCCATCCGTTTGATATATCTCTGACATCCGGGCCCCAGTGGCGCGACCAGGTATAGAAAATAAACCCACCCTTTGGCTCGTATGGTTTAGTATACATTGTTTTATTTAAACTTTATTGAAGAAAATAGAATAAAGTATATACAAACATAGCATTCAGTCATACCAATTCATAAACGAGGTCAGGACATATAAAAATAAAATTAGGACATGTTAAAATATACAGGGACGATAAGATTCCTCTGCAGACTGAGAATTTTAAATTCAGAATATGTTGACGCTGCCATTTGTGGCTAGTCTAAAACAAATGCAGGTCAATTATTTTAAGTTACCAACTGAATTTGGTTTTATGTGCATTTTAAAAATAGAAGCAAATTTCTCATTACCCATTAGGTTTTTCCAACTATTCACCTTCAAGAATGATTTAACAGTTCATAAATGCTTTTGCAAAAGTCTGGGACTTGTTTCAATATAAAAGTAGCACAGAAACAAGCCAATTTTAAATTCAGATGATCCATTATTGTACATATACTTCCAACATTAGCAGCCATTCATCCGCTTTCATATAAACTTCAATGCATCCTTTGTAGTGGAGTTTTAGTGGAGAGCACTGCATGCTTATTCCCCTGCACATTCAAAATCCAGCAATTTTAATCTCTCCAACAACTGCTACCCCACATTTACCAAGTCAGGTCCACCCAATTCCACAAATTGACCACAAAGTTTGATGTATGATTGCAATTTTTATTTCCATAATGTTCCACGTTGCAAATAATTGACATTCGTAATCAACTGCACAAAGGGCAAATGAAAATATTGTAGTCTGAAGCATCGAGGGTCCGAACTACAGCATCTTGCTCTTCAGTGGCGAAAGACTTCAACTGTGGACAGAACAAAAAATTTGGTTGTAATAAAGTAAATCCATACAGAACTGCAAACAGAAGCTTACTGACCACATAGCCTCAGAATAAATGGAACGGTATGGGTTATAATCAACACAAGTCATTTGGCAGAATCTTTTCATCACAGGCTGAGTGGTCAGCTCAAATCCTTTTAATCTCTGGCATTAAACTTCATATAAATGCACTTACCAGTTGAATAACATCGAAACGCCACGTTCCTGAAAATGGGCGAGAGGAAAGAGTCTTATTACAAGTCAGTGACTGGTTGATCATTATTTAATTCACTGGGCTGCTCAGAAACACACTTGTCTACATTTTGGTTCAGGTCAGACATTTGTTTAGACATCACTGAGCCCATCATTTTGCACCTGGTGGGAAGTCTTGTCATCTTACCTCAGTCACATGTTTGTCCTTCTGTCCCCAAAAGCATCTCCAAGCATTCAAAGTGCCCGCTCTGCTCTGTGAAGTAACAGTTTCTGGTCAATACAAGTAAAAAACCAGTGCAGGCCTTTTCCTGTAAGAAAAGGTCAGATCAGAATTTGCGACTAATTTCCTCAACTGGATCAGCGACCTGATTCAAAAATCATCATATCTGAAGGATGCCAAATGTAGAGGAAACAATAAAATGCTCACCAGCTGGGAGGGAACTCATGAACAGTCTGCCAGGGTGGTGTATCCATCTAGTAAGATGAGAGAAAACACCGTTATTGCAATGCATTAACTACTACAGGGAAAGGGTGCCAGTTTAAATTGATACATCAGCTAGGAGCGAAAGACAATAGTAAATCTTCATGGTTTATCTGCTGAACTATGCGATCATCATTGTATCAAGCATTTTTGAATTGCAGAGCGGCGCTTCGGTTTCTGAACTCACCTTCACTTGGCCTTTGGAGGACTCTTCTGGAAAAACAGAAGACAAACATTTATATTCTGTTCACAAATCAAACAGCCTCACTGGTTGTAAAGGTTGATGCATCAGCTAGGAGCGAAAGACAATAGTAAATCTTCATGGTTTTATCCGCTGAACTATGCGATCATCACTGCATCAGACAAGACTCGTATTTTACAGGTCACTCTCAGGACAAACTCACCTGTTCCGGCTCCAAGAATCTGAAGACAGGATCCATCATGAGGAAAATCTGCAAATCAAAGACCAGACATTACTCAAAAGTCCAAGTCCTAACATTTCATTTTTTAATTAAAAATACTGCATCAGAAAAAAGTTCTCTTTCACTCTTTTTCAGAGAGATTCCCATTGTTTTTTTAACAATAATCATCATTGACAGTTTGACATAAGAACCCATTGGGTCAACTCATTTTAGCTCATTACCTGTTCTGGATGTCAGAAGCGTTTTCCTCACACGAGCACACCTGCAGGTAAAGAAATTAGGGGGTTAGCCAAAATATCTTCACGTCTAGATGACAGGCATCATGTTGCCAGTGCCTCAGAAAATGCAAATTGG
Organism: Planiliza haematocheilus; assembly: GCA_005024645.1. Taxonomy (NCBI): domain Eukaryota; kingdom Metazoa; phylum Chordata; class Actinopteri; order Mugiliformes; family Mugilidae; genus Planiliza; species Planiliza haematocheilus. Next base: position 4,079,636 of record SRSE01000509.1, read on the forward strand.
TGGTTGCAGTATCGTCATCCATCTTGTCGAGAGTAGCAAATAATTGTCATCACAGGAGCACCAGGGATCAGGGTAAAGGCAGACTGATGCTGTCCTGAGGTGTGTCTATGTGGAACATCAGAGCTAAATCCACAGTACATCATGACTGTCCATAAATACCTCAGAATCAATGACTAAACACTAAAATAAAATACAGCCATCTACTGGTGCTAAGACAAACACAAAACCCAGGGCTACAGTACGATCACATGGTACACCTCAGAGGAGCATACATCCATCGCCACAGCAACTGAAGCAAAACGTGGTCTCACCTTCATCGTTCTGTCTCGTCATGTCTCCGGACTTTTCCGCCCCACACCTATAAGATTTAATCTTATTAGTATTTCACAGAATGTGTGAAAAGCACTTAACACTTTAAGGTAAAGTCTCAGTGTGAAATTGTTCAGAAATCTCTTCTGTCCACTACTCTTACACTTAAAATCATCATCGACTTCCAGTCAAGATGAAGCAATTAACAGAGGTTAAACTTACCCATCAGGTTAAGTGTTGATTGCCAAGAGCTGGAAGCTGCATTAAGAGCCTAAATAAATTAAAAAAAACATTAGCACATGCATCAGGAGGTGCGGTCGATAATTTTACTTGACACCATTAATTAACTTCTAGTTCCTCACCATTTGTTTTCACATTCATCTCCATGAGGATAGCAGCCCCAGACCTGGAGAAAGAATCAAATTCTTATATTAACACTTAATGAAAGACTGGATGACTCAAGTACATATTTTACACTCCGGAATAAAGTAAAACCGTTGCGCACCCTGCAGCTAGAGCTACGCAGCAAACCCTGACGGGCCTACAACTCCTCTTGCAGCCATCGTCCCATGAAGTCAGAATTGTTGGCGTTTCTTCACATTATTCAGATGTCCCTACCAACATTTATTTCATCACTTAGCCAAGGGACGACGCTGACACGTGGACTAAAGACCCATCAGCTAGGCAGCCAGTTACTACCCCAACATGCTAGGTTAAGCACGTGGCTGAGGCCTGCTAACGTTAGCTCACCAATTTAAAGTAGATAAACAATTAAAAGCAAAGGTTTAGCATTGTAAATATATAATAGACAAAGCCCCAGATATCTTAACTATTGCATATTACATGTTAAACCATAGAAGGCGCAGCAATATAGTAGAAAAGAAGAGATATATTTACCTCGCAGATACCAGTGGAGTGAGAGAGGACGGAGGGCGCGAGGCGCTTTTATACAAGATGTCGCACTGGCTGATGGGTAAAAAGAAATGACCGGATGTCTAGCGCCCCCTGTGGCCCTGTGGATTAATTTACGCGTCAACGTGGATTACAAAGCTATTTCTGTTCATTCATTTACTCATTCATATGATAATATATAAACAAACAATAAAATATGTACAATAAACAACTGGAGGTTGATGGGAGTCAGCAGTCAGGAGTAATTCTGGATAATTCATTGAAGAAATATTTAAAAATAGTTCAAAGAACCAAACAGGAAGATCTCCATTAATCAGAATCAGAATCAGAATCAGCTTTAATGGCCAAGTATGTACACATACAAGGAATTTGACTCCGGTAACTTTTCGGTAACGATAATCATTCAATCAATCATCCCAATGTCCAAATGAAACAATTACAGGGGGCTGGGTTGGACTGAGTCCATCAGTGCAATATCCCCAATACTCTCTCTCTCTCTCTCTCTCTCTCTCTCTCTCTCTCTCTCTCTCTCTCTCTCCCCCTGTCTCTCCTGCCCCCCCACCCCTCCGCCCACCTCACATTCTTAGAAAAGTCTAACCCGTTTATCTATTTATTATTATTTATTACTCAGTCACCAACATTGCCCCTTTCCTGTGTTTAGTACCTGAAGCTAAAATAATGTGTACATATCATCACCTTCTGCAGAACACCCTCATACTTCTTTTATTGTAATATTACAGTTGTATATTGTTTCTATATTTTGTATTTATTTTTTGTTGTATAGTAATTTTTATATTTTATACTTCTTTTAACTAAACCGTTGACTCTGAGAGCCCTGTACAAGAATCTTGATTGTCAAAAGTCCATATATACAAGCATTTAAATATACACTGTCTGGCCAAAAAACAAAGTTGCCACCAGAAAATAAAATCTTAGCTTTGCTTAGATGGTTAGCTTTGATTACAGCATGCATTCGCCAGGGTACCGTTTCAATAATTCTTCTGTAATCTCACAAGATTTATTTCCATCCAGTGTTGCATTAATGTTTCACCAAGATCTTGTATTGATGATGGGAGAGTCTGACCACTGCACAGAGGCTTCTCCAGCACATCCCAAAGATTCTCAGTGGGTTAAGGTCTGGACTCTGTGGAGGCCAATCCATGTGAAAATGAATGAACACTGAACCACTCTTTCACAATTTGAGCTGCATGAATCCTGACATTGTCATCTTGGAATATGCCCATGAACATCAGGGAAGAAAAAAATCCACTGATGTAATAACCTGGTCATTCAGTATATCATTCACCTCATTCTTTGGACACATAATGTTGCTGAACCTAGACCTGAGCAACTGCAGCAACCCCAGATCATAGCTCTGCCCCCACAGGCTTGCACAGTAGACACTAGGCATGATGGGCGCATCACCTCTCTCCTTACTCTGATGCAATGGTTCCCCACTATCCTTCCAGTTTTTAATAATGTGTTGGACAGTTCTTAAGCTAATTTTAGTAGTTTCTACAATCTCCTTAGATGTCTTCTCTGCTTGATGCACGTTAATGATTTGACTCTTCTCAAACAGATTAACACCTTTTCCACGACCACAGGTTGTGTCTTTAGACATGGTTGTTTAAGAAATGAGAAGGTCTCATTTGGGGTTAAATAACTTGTTGCCAGCTGAAAGATAATGGCCCATACAGTAATTATCCAATAGAGGCTCGTATGACTTTGTTTTTGGCCACACAGTATATATTTATTTGCTGCTCACACAAAACTAGTAGACCACACCTCTGTAACCCAGCTATAAATCAGTTCCATGACAAGCTTTTCCCAGCTCAGCATCGTCTTCCCTGAAATTAAGTATAATCACTCTCCAGACATGTGTTTTAGCACCTAGAATAAACATTAAATTAAAACCAAAGATGACAACTGAAATATGAAATTAAAACTGGCGATAACGTCCAGTCAGCTGGAAGATCGCCACAAACTAATTGACATGCAGGAAAGCAGAGACGGGATAGTTTTGGTGTGACACAGGCGCCTCAACGCAGCCATGCTCATCTCTTAACGCACATGTTTTCAGTAAAGTTAATTGAACTGACATTAAGACATCCTTTATTTCAGGAAGTAAATAAATAAATCTGGGAGTTGCTCCTCTGAAAGAACCATGACAAAGTCTCTCAGGAATAAACTCATGGAGATTTAATATTATGCTTCAATAAACAGTAGAATCGGATACAATCAATGGTTATGAAGAGGAGAAAACTAAAAACAAATTTGTTTTGATTGCTCTCTATCAGGCAATACTGAAATAAATGGAAAGGCCTCTCTATTCAACAGAATTTACAAAGACAAAACACGGAGGAAAAAAAATACAAAGTAATAACCTTAAATTTAGTTAGTCTACTCTTATTTCAGTTGGCTTATTTCTGAAGGCATTGTTGACTGTTTTTACAGGAACATTAAAGTCAACGGCTACGACTACGGGATTTTTTAATGAGTATGCCACTGGATTTGCATAGAGCACCAGCAATCTTCAGACATCCCTTCACCGGATTAGCTGAACTGACGACTCAAAGGGTCTCTTCCCATTTGAATCACTTACTTAAACATTATGGCCAAATATCGAGGAGGAAACATGATGAGCTTTTTAACCACGCAAAGATAAAGGATTGTTATGAGCTCGCTACAACATCTTTTAAGTGAAAATCTTTTTTATTATTATTATTTTTATGGTTTCTCTATCTCATCCAAATATCATTGCATTTAGATCCAACTCATGTAGCTATAAATAAGAGAATGATGGTTCAAAAAGCATAGGTGTACAGCAGAATAAATACTGCCCTCTATGTGGTTCTTAATCTTTGGAAAAAGAAAAATTAAGACATAAAATTAAAAATAATATTCCGACAGAGTGAAGCAGTAGAATGTGGTGTGGGCTGCGGCGGCATTATGAAACCACAGTGTGCAAGTTTCAAAGATCTACTCTGGTTCCTCGTTTTTCACATCGGAGCAAACGTCAAGGCGATCCACTCCGGCGTCAGAGAGGAAACAACGGACAGGGGATGCAGAGAACAAAAGGGAGACTTTAAATAAGTCTTAACCTTACATCCTCGCTTGTGGACCAGCTGTCCAGAAAGACAAAAACATGTAAACAATCATTTGTTCATAAATGCCTTCATGTAACATGGAAACCTTCTCAGGGGGAGTGTTTGTTCTCTGTCCAGATGGAAGTCCCTTTTTGCCACATCCAAACTTCCCCTTTGACCGGCAATGTCATTAACATCTATCTGTATTGCATATATTCCTTGAATCTTGCACAACGCTCCCAATCAGAGTGTTTAGATGCAATGGCTCATGTGGGGGTGGGCGGGGGCTTTGCTTCTGGAGAACAGCGTGGATGATCACACACGTGGCTAAAAGTTAAATTGGTAATGGGAACGAAACATCAAAAACGCTAAATGGAATGATTCCTAAAGGTGTAAAGCCATCAAGTTCAGATCCTCAAATATTTTTTACACTATTGCCAGAAAGAAAAATAAACAAAAAGAGCATTGAAAATAAAAAGAATATATATTTATATATCCATCATATGTATATCTATATATAAACAAGTAGTTGCAGGCAAGCAGAGAATTTCTCTCCCGCCCCTTTAAGATTTATCCGCTTCACCGGTATAAGGCTGTCAGACTCTGGGAGGGGGCAGCAGCTTTCTTTCCTCAGTCACCAGATTCCCTGAGATGTAGAGCGCTGTTTTATTTGTCAAGCTTTACTTGAATTGAACGCCATCTTGCCCCCTGCACAAAACAAAACATGTATGCAGGGAATGACTGCCACTCGGACTCGTCCTGTAGAACTGCTGAAGGGTTGTGAAGCTTGTGGACGGCGGAGAGGCGCGGTGGCTCTCCCGTCTCAACTCTGCCCTGCCGAGTCTCGTGTTGGCAGGAGGCGGGTATCGGTGGCGGTGGAGGTGAGATTGCCCGAAGAAGGAGAGGATTTTTACTAATATTCATGTTACATCTTTGATGCTTTTCATTCATTTCCATATTGGTTTACAGTCAAATGCAAAGCAGTGTACATATTCAATCATCAGTCATTCCAAGGCTTGGATAAGAAGTGGTTTTGCAAAAGAGTTCTTATGAAGACTCTGCTGTGTGTGCATTTCTTTATGCATATGCGTGTGTGTTTATCAGAGTGTGGGGGCAAGTCTTCTCAGTGCCTCTGAGAGGGTAATCTCTTTAGTAGCGGCTCATCGTAGACCCAGCACTCCCCGTCCTCGTGGAATAGCTGCACAAACACACAAGCAACAGCAAGTATTAGACTCAGACACTGGAAAACAACCGTATCAGAACTTCACTTATAAAGCCACTTGGTCGCTCGTCAATGTTAAAGCCACTAGTTGCCAAGGACAGACACTTCCACTGGTCGTTGCCCCAACCCCAAAGTTGGGCTAAGTTCTACTTGGAGCCACTCACTTCATGTCGCCTCAAATCTTTCTTATGCTTTAAATATAGACTGAATCTAAATCATGAACCTCCTTACCCTGTTTTTCTCTTGTGTATGTGCAGTATTCAGATCAGGGGTCGCATTAACCTAATATTTTCTGTCACTGACCATTTTTTTAAAACTGTGACAGAAATATCTGAAGGCCATCTGTCATTTTGACAGTTTGCAATTCACACCCCTGTCCACCTGGTGGCGAGTGAGGTTATTAATCACCTTGTCAGCAACTCAGCCACGAAGTGGTAGGCCACGTAAAGTGACGGAGAGGGGTCAGCGGATGCTGAAGCGCATAGTGCAAAGAGGTCGCCGACTTTCTGCACAGTCAATTGCTACAGAGCTACAAACTTCATGTGACCTTCAGATTAGCCCAAGTACAGTACGCAGAGAGCTTCATGGAATGGGTTTCCATGGCCGAGCAGCTGCAGCCAAGCCACACATCACCAAGTGCAATGCAAGGCGTCGGATGCAATGGTGTAAAGCACGCCGCCACTGGCCTCTAGAGCAGTGGAGACGCGTTCTCTGGAGTGATGAATCACGCTTTTCCATCTGGCAATCTGATGGACGAGTCTGGGTTTGGAGGTTGCCAGGAGAACGGTACATTTCAGATTGCATTGTGCCAACTGTGAAATTTGGTGGAGGAGGAATTATGGTATGGGGTTGTTTTTCAGGAGCTGGGCTTGGCCCCTTAGTTCCAGTGAAAGGAACATTGAATGCTTCAGGATACCAAAACATTTTGGACAATTCCATGCTCCCAACCTTGTGGGAACAGTTTGGAGCGGGCCCCTTCCTCTTCCAACATGACTGTGCACCAGTGCACAAAGCAAGGTCCATAAAGACGTGGATGACAGAGTCTGGTGTGGATGAACTTGACTGGCCTGCACAGAGTCCTGACCTGAACCCGATAGAACACCTTTGGGATGAATTAGAGCGGAGACTGAGAGCCAGGCCTTCTCGACCAACATCAGTGTGTGACCTCACCAATGCGCTTTTGGAAGAATGGTCAAAAATTCCTATAAACACTCTCCTCAACCTTGTGGACAGTCTTCCCAGAAGAGTTGAAGCTGTAATAGCTGCAAAAGGTGGACCGACATCATATTGAATTCTATGAGTTAGGAATGGGATGGCACTTCAGTTCATAGAATGAGTAAAGGCAGGTGAGCGAATACTTTTGGTAATATAGTGTATCTAATCACAGTTTTCTTTTTCATTTCAGTCAAACATAAAGGTACACCGATTACACTGATGCACACGTCAGAGCTCGGCTAACGGTGGAATCGGATGAAAGCAAGTTGCGTTTTTTTTTTTTTTTTTTTAATCAGAGTTTTGTGCAAATTGTGCAAAAAGAGTTCAGTGCATACCACTGAAGCACTTCAACCCTACGGTGGATATTGAATATTATGACATGATTTTTATGACCCCGTCAGTCAAAACGACAAGACAACAAAAACGTCGAGCACAACCTCTGATTCAGATTTGCTCATTTGTAATTCATAAGCTTTGAGTCAGTGTTTCTATATTTTAGCAGAAGCAGTGGTTATGCTCTCTCTGGTGGCTGAAAAACAAAAGGCCGAAAGCCTCACCCTGGTCTCCCACTGCTGCTCGTTCTCCTTTCTCTCTCTGGCTTCGGCTCTTTGTTTCTCTTCCAACCTGTGTTTGGCGTCTGTCGCTGCATCGATGTCTTTTAGCTTCAGGTTCAGCGTCACATCCCTCCATAGCCTGTTGGAATGAAAGTGTTGCAGCCGAACTCAGTGTACTTTCAATTGACAGAAGAGTGTTTTGGAAGACTGCTGAAGCAAGGAACAGATTCTCCCCTTACCTTCGGGACTCGTAGTCGAGCTGGTCCTCCAGCTTCCTCACTTTCTTCTTAATGATGCCCATCTTCTTGGTGTCTATGAACACTGTGTTCTCCTGGAAGCACATTCAGTCATGCATTAGTTTATCTACTGAAATGAATTCCTACATCTTGGCTCAACAAATAAATTCAAGAAAAATGTACAGAAAGTAATAAGTGACTCACTCCAGTTGCCCACTTGGCGTACATCACTCCATTCCATTCTCCTTCAATGGAGCAGAAAGACTTCTTGTCATTAGGCGGACTGAAATAGAAAAAGGGATCGTGACAAAAAGATAATTGTGGTGCTATATTTGTGTGCTTTAATCTGCTACGAGTTTTTGACAGTCTATAAACTGTGATTTAAACTCTATATCCTTCTTACAAAATCTCAGCTGTGATCCTGTGCTTCTTTCCTCCATAGAAAGGTTTGGTGTGGAACACGATGTTAGCGCTGTAGCCCGACTTGGAGCAAGAAATGTTGCACTCGCCGCCCAGCTCCACCCACGGCACGGTCAGAATCGACCTGAACAGATAGGTTCGGGTCAGTGAAGAAGCTACCAATAATACAATGATAAAAGATAAATACAGGGGCAGAGTAACCCGTACCTGCCGTATCCATTAGGGAAGGTGAGAATGTAATGTTCATCATGCTCCAAACAGGATACACAGCCTAGATACAAACCAGAGGACACTTATTAGAGCTACAGCAAGTGTAAAAAAATTGTATTTTGGAGCGTATCAGGCAGCGTCTATTGCGGTGTGTACCTTGTCCAATGTTGTGGACACCTATGGACATGCCTAGAAACTTGGACTTAGTCCAGATGTGGGCATTGAACTGGATCTTCCTACGTAAACACTCTGCGTAGAATGCAGAGACTGCAAAAGGAGGAGAGGAAACAGAGCATTGGTACAAAAGCGGCAACATACCAGTAATACTAAAGAAAAAAAAACAAGGTAGAGGTCACTGTTTAATAATAGCTACTGCAGATTTTTAGATCCTATGTGTTCAAAGGTAATTATTCTGAAGAACAAGGCAGAGACTCACTGGGTGGGTGGTGAGAGACCTGCTCTGCCACAAAACACACACTATTGGTTGAAGACCAGGGAACTGGACCCTCTGACACCGTCTCCTGGAGGGTAGAAATCAGAACAAGATAGACAGAGGGAGAATATATAAAACCTTTATTTCATTTTTTGCGACTGCATGCAACATGAATGCTTGGGTGTGTTAAATTTAACCTCAAGCAGAGGGTATATTTATTTTCAGGAAAGTATTTGTATTCTGCCACAAAAGGGACAGCTGCTGAGCTACACGTAAGAGGTTGAAGACGGAAATGTGCATGAAATATGACAAACCAGAGTCTTATATATACAGGCCATCCTAACTGTGAAGCATGGGAGTGGCAGCATCATCTTGTCGGCTTGTAACTGCACTATACTGGTGTAACTTGACAGCATCAATGAGGGAGGAAGAGTATGTGGACAAGAACTTTGTCAAGACATCGGCCAAGAAGTTCAAGCTTGGTCACAAAATTAACATAAAAAGCACCCAGCCCTGAAGTAAACAGAGCTAGTGTTTGCTAAGCTGGTATTTTGAGCTTATTTGCCTAAACAAATATCACATGCAGTGACTCGGTGGTGCTTAAAGGCAAAAAGCAAAATAACAGGTTTTGCTTTTCTGACTAAAATGCATCAAATCAGACGTGAACTACCTTCAGCAGGTAAAGTTGGGACAAAATTCAGCAGCACATGGACTCACCGTTTGTGGAGAAGGCTCATCTGTGTCACGGGGAAGATCCCAGTGGCAGTAGAAGACCTCACCCAGGATTGGGTTGTAAGGTTTCTTGGCCACTGAGCCTTTCCTCCCTGCATGGAAAGCTGACAGGTACCACTTCACCACCTGAACCATGCGCTCTCTGGGCTCCGGCTGGTCAGCGATACTAGTGGAAGACAAATGAATGAGCATTTACATTTCTTTACCATTGATTATCTCAATGAAGTGGTAACTTGCAGACAGGAAACAGGAGAGCAGGTGGTACGTACCTTACAAATAAGTCGGGATGTGCAAAGAAGTCTGCATACATTTCTAGCAAAGATCTCCTTTCTAGGATGAAGGTAGGCAAGACCACCTGCCGAACACAACGAAGGAGAAAAGTCTAAGTTGCACGCTCTGCTCAGAAGGAACAACTTGCAAAATAGTGAGACCTTAAGACTTGATGAGTAAGATCCACAGAGATCCTTACCTTGGTGAGGTCCATGCCCAAACGAACTTGAGAGAGCAGATGCATGATGACACTCTTGTGCTCTTCCACGGACTCCCCCTCACCATCGTCATCGCGGTCATCGTGGCTGTCAAACTGGTCTGGAGACAACAGCAGAGTCTCACATGACTGGAAAAACACGTAGTTCCCAGCCTGTTTCCATGTGTTAAACAGCCCCCTGCTGCTACTGTCTAGTGAGTGATGCTGTAATATAGCCCCATTTAAGTGCTACTTTTCTGTTTACCTGCGTCTGTGGTGCCGTTGGACATGGATGAGTTGAGGGACTCTGTGGTGTTGGGTCGTTTCAACCCCGTTTCTTCATTAGTGAGGGGCGAGGCAGCTGGAGGCCCTGAGGGACTGGAGTGCAGAGGAGGAGAAATATCATTTGGAGAGGAAGCAGGAAGCGGGAGAGATATGGCGATAAAGAGTGGGCAGAAATTCTAAGGCAATTTTGTTGTAAGGTCGTCTGACCGAAGCCACTTCTCCCTCCAAGTACCATTGTCCCAGCTGAACTCTATAATGACGGTGCTGCTTTCCAGCTATAAAACAATAGATTGACTGTATGCAGTGTTGTTTGCAGGGAGGCGGGGTGAAGCCACACTCACTCTATGCAGTGTTTGGGGGAAGTGCTGCTCTGGTAAAACTCGTCGGCATCATAGAACTCATCCTCGCTGGAGGAATAGGAGAAGTCCGGCACTGAGTGCGAGGGGAGGGGGATGTGAGCCGGGGAGGCGATGCCGCTACTGGGGCCTGACGGGCCACTCCCTGATAGAACAACACAGGAGAACAAACACCACATGTCAAGTCAGCGCTCGCTTGTAGCATTTTTCCTTTATCGATGTAATAAATAAGACTTTATTCACACAGGTCATGATGATCAAATCAACAGCATGTTGTTTAACTGGAAAATCACTTTTGAGCCGTGCTGAGCCGCAGGCTGTGCACACAGGAACATTAAGCCTGACACAGTGATGGTGTTTTCTGCAGAGCATATTGACAGTACTCTGAGGCATGCAGCCTCGCTCCTTAGTGCACAGCACAGCGATTTAAAACTGCTGCCTCAGCACGGCAGACAAACAGGCAGCAGAATGTGCTTTCCTCTGCTTCGGCTCTCAGGTTTTTTAATTTACTTTTAATATTGTTTCTACTTTTTCTTTCATAGCTGAGAATCATTTCAGTTTCAGTTTGTGTGTAAATGTAAAAGCAGCAATATGTTGGAGTTTGAGGTTATTTCTGTAAAAAAGGATTCAGCAACAAAACACATCCATTAAACTTGTAATAGAAGCATAGTGCACATACAGTCTTTTTATACATTCTAATAAAAGGTAAAATAAGAGATTTCTTGAAGACAGCAACCAACAAAACAACCCTCATATGAAGACTGGATCTCTGGACCAGGTACTAAATACTATTGCTACTTAGCAACATAATACTTCATGGCTTGAAGTCCAACTTTGGTCAACTTTCTCTCTGTGTGTAGTTTTCGCTGTGGTGTCCACTACCTCTTTTGAATATCTGCCTCTTTAGCAGCTAAATGCTCCACTCTGTTAGTTTCCACCTGTGCTCATCTTCGTAGTGCACAGTAGGTTTATAAAACAGCTGCCTGTGCAGCCAAAGTCACAGCTATGAGAGCAGCGAGACTGAACAAAACCCTTAAATCCACAGATCGGACAGCTAAACAATGAACTGAAACTCTCGGTAATGCTCCATAAAGCAGAGCAAAAGCTGCAGATTCAGCCTCACTGCACTCTCATCATTACAAGTCATCCCTTTCACACTGTTGTAGTGTTTTCACCCGATCATTTCAGCAATTCCTACTGTAATGTATCAAATATAATGCCTTTAAAAATGGATCATTTTTAAGATGAATGAAAAGTTCATCGAGTGCTCTGTACAAGTTTCAGCTTGTATGTTTCATAAATTATTTAAACCAAAGCATCAAACTAGGAAAACACATTCAAAATACTCACAAGGCATCACTGACTATCTGCTGGAGAGAACGTTTACCTGTGCTGTTGGGAGTTGGGGTCTGCAAACTTCCCATCACGACGGGACCAACAGGTAATGTGGAGGGTCGTTGGTCTGATTTACACACCTGAGAAGCGTCTAAAACAAAAAGAGAAAAAATAGAGTTAAGCTCAGACGCCCCAAAACGAAGCAAGATCACATAAAAACCAGTTCCTCTTCCCACGTGTTGAGAGGCTGAGAAAATGATCTGAGACAGAGGTTTCAGCTGTGAGGGGGTTTACACAGCTTTTTAAGAGGACACAATTAGAATGGCCTACTTTGAACCGTCTAGTCATTTGACAGTAACAGCCAAAAATGTTGTCAGCAGTGAGGAGAACACGTACCTGCTTCATAAAGATAATGACGTTTTTAAATACATCTAATCTCACAGTTCTTTATTATAGGCGGTTTATACTTCTGTGTTAAGTTCATGCAGAAGCTACGGCGACAACGCAGACCTCTACGCAGACCCTAGCACCGTAACCGACGTGCACCTGCCCAGAAATGTAACCATGCACCGCAGCAACGCAGACTGCAAGGGCTGTGATTGACCTGCTTGGTAGCAGTCCGTTTCCGCTTTAGCATTTCCAGCTGCCTTTCCATATCCGCAGTATTTGAATTGATTGTTTCAGATCAATGAAGCTAGAACACATCGAGGAAAGGTTAACTGAGGATGTTCGGAGATTCAAGCGTTTGTATCACTCGTCTTTGGTGAAATTTCAGGCACTGTTGTTAAAAGTGAAACAGGAAGTAGAAACAAAAACGGACAAAGACACAGCGCCGACTAATGTTTGGGGCGAGCGCTTAAGCATAAATGGCTCACACCGGCGTAGGCTACGTGCGTAGGTTACGGCGTCTACGTCCCACTTTAGTTAGTTTCTAGAGTGTGTTTGCTTGTTTCTGTTTAGTTTAACATCTTAAAATGTTTAATTTATTATTTTTTTTGTGATCATAATGTAGGATGCATGCACAGCGTCTTAAAAGCATTTGCACATTTCTGCATGAAAACATAAACATCAGCGGATTTTCACACAAGTCCTACCAGCAGACAAACTGAGCTGAGCCCGACTCCAGTCTTTAGATTTTATTATATATATACATATATATATCTATATATCTGTTAAATATACTTAAAGATATTTGGGTGTGTTGTCACCACAAAGATTCAGTCAACAGAAATATTTTTCCACGTCTCCACCTGTCAGTTTTCAGTCAGTAACGTAACGCAAATCAATTAACCTTTGATGTTGAGAGAACATTTAAAATACGTTCCAAAACCTTGCGCAATGTTGATATTGTCACAGTAGAGCGTGTCTCAAGTTACAGCACATCTCACTATACGTGTTTCCATTGAAAAACCACAACCTAAAACGCAGAGGGACAAATTATTGACGAATCCTAGCCCGTGCAGATTAAATGGCAGAAAGAAGCATTTGTCAGCAAGCACTTATTACACCTCTATAAATACAGAGCAGCGAGGACGTTCACAGCTGAACAAGAGGGGGAGCTGTTGTCACCTTCGAAAAATATTACACAACCTCTCTGGATGATGATGAGTCAAACACATTAACACACATGTCCAGCGCAGGGATAGCTGCTATGTGGAACAAAAAAAAAAAAAAAGCGTATTAGACGGAGGTGGATGTCTTAGTACCTGTGGGTAGTGTGGTCTGTGTTGGCATTGTGGTGTTGACTACAGGGGTGTCCAGAGGGGGCTGGTAGATCCCATCCACTGGGTTGATGGTGCTCTGGAGAAAAGAAAGACGACGAAGATCAACAACAAAAACAACCGCCTCAAGGGGAAATCAGACACCTGCTCACACCCATACCACTGCCTGCTTACCATCATCACAACACCTAAAACCACATGTTCCTGGATGCTTACCACATCTAAAGCCAGATGTAAATGCATGCTCTCACCCTCCATTATACATCATACGCACACCTATGTGATAACAAGGCCAGTCCACTAAAATCTGCAGCATCCAGCCTGGGCAGATCAATTTCCTTTTACTGCATTCCCTGGAAAGAGGTTTCATTAATGTCGTCAATATGAAACTAACAACGCTGCTGAAAATCTAAACATAAGCAGCTTCACAGGACAACTAACGTCCTCTTTTGAACTCTGGGGTTAATTAACACCACTGGGTTGATGTCTGTGTCCGTAACATGTCTGAACTCTCTTGATTTCCCCGTTGTCAAAATCAGTGGGGACTAATCCACAGTGGCCTGCTCTGATCAGCCCCATCTTATCGTCATGTGTCCGATGTATTTGGATCTGTACATGTGTATATATATATAAAAAAAAGCAGACAGTGGGCTTGGTGAAATGAGGTCACCGCCGCCAATGACCCATCCGACAGAAACACTGACAACAACACAAGCGAAACCATATCGACCCTTATTCCCCAACAACTTACCCCCAGGCCTCTTGGTAGCACTGAAATGACATCTAGTCATTGTGTTTTTGTAGTGTGTGTGTGTATGAAAGCTTTGTGATTAACAGGAACAGACAGAGTGAGTCAGTACTACGGTGGCGCCCTGAGATTATTAAGGGGAAAAGCTGTGAGAAGTGTGGTAATGTTTTTCGGGATGGAACATTTTCCTCTAAATACTCGAGGCTAAAAATGTCACGCGGAGACGATTGGTCAGAAATTTCTGCTCCATTTTTTCCTCTCCCGTTCAAACTTCCAGCTTCCTTCCTCTGATCCTTCCTTTCCACCTCTCTGCTCTGCCCTCGTGCTTTAGCCGGCGGCTGCTAATTATAGCCAATTGCAGAAATATTGGTCTGTCAAGGTGGGACCAGCTCATGACCTGGCTAGCAGGAGATGAAGCGAAGGCAGATGGAGACAAGCAGCAGGGCACAGACAAAGAGTTAAAAGAACTTGTGTCATGACGGGTATGTTTTTGTAACTTTGGAGTTTGATATTAAAGCAGAAGTATCACTGACGGACACAGAAGTACTGAGCAGGCTTCTTGTGTGCCGGATGCTAAACGATCCCTGTGATTCACGGCAGTTCCCACGGCAGTGCAGTGCGTGGTCAATCAAATGAGCTGCTAATGTTTCATGTGTTTTAAAACAGAGGTTTGCAGTGCATTTAACACTCGCCCCGTGTTACAGGCAACGTGACAGACACTTAGAAGACCTGCAGCTGCAAAGATATCTTTAGCACGAAGCTTATGGCATACGAACACACGTGCAGTTATACATGTAGAGCTTATGCTATTAATATTTCATAATACTGTACTTAATAACTATGAGATTAAGTCAGCTATTAGAGCGGCACAGTCGTATGAACTGTGCGGTCACAGCATACCACTAGTAGAGGTCACCATTATCTGCAAACACTGCCGTTACATTTTCCAAAGCAGCACAGGGAGCATTTTAAAGATTGATTTTTACTTCACAGGTAGGAGCTTTTCAGAGCATGTTTTCTTTCAGTCCTCACTTTTCTTGTCTTGTATTTTCACCTCCAGCTTACTCTGGGCTTTCCTTGCCTTGAATCGCACAAGCAGAGATATGTTTCTCCAATTCAAGTTGATCATTTGGGGACACACTGTGAAACACGAGCACCCGTAGCTTCTTTTAACAGAAAGGGCCCCTGTTTACAACTGCATAAACGCGTAGCTATAATGACTGAGACAGATTAACCATCAATAGCGTGGTTCAGCCCTCCAGCTTTATTTTCACTTAGATGTTAAAAGGAATCCAAAAGCTGCTGCTTGTTGGGTAAGAAATCAATCTAAATGTATAGTAAATGCTTTGGAAAACAGCTGTCAATAATGTTAAGTATACATGGCGTAGTCAAAGCATGCACAACATCTGGTAATCTGGTACGGCCTTCAGCGTAAATACACTGCACCTGCAGAGCCCCGCGAAGTGCTCTCTGAACGGCTTCCCAGCCATTAGCCTTCAGTGGTTCAATAAGCAGGCAGTGTGTGCAGGATAAATCAATGGTGAATTAGTTGACTCTAATTAGTGGGCGAAGAGATATGCAACACTATATGAAGGCATGCAAACACTCACATATTGCATTTTGTGCAGCAAAGCAATAAAGATCGCATGAAGGAAGGATGAAGGAAAGAATAGTTCCCGAACCATTTGAACCATTTGCTAGGAAGAATTCAAATCTCAGATGGAATCAGGAAAGAACTGACTTGATCAAGAAGACAGCAGTGGCAGGGCATGAGGGAAACGACTAGAGACAGAGCTCATCTCCAAATTAGATGACATGCACTAAAGAGATCTGACTGATCTGCTTTTCTACAGGAGAGTAAATTAAGCCAGAAAAGAAGTTATCAGTTTCTTTGATTTCAACTTTTGTCATGGACAGAAAGTGTCAAACTTACTATAAGTCCGTTTGCGTGCTGTTGTTCGTTACTTTGGTCCTTAAAATTTTAAGAAGACAGTGTTAGGCTGCTTGGGTAGGAAGGGTCAAGAGTCATATCAAAAAGCATCCTGAGCATCCGTGGTGTGGAGAGCAACGAGATTCATTTCTCTCTCTCTCTCTCTCTCTCTCTCTCTTTCTCTTCACAAGGAACTTTGTAATAATCCCCAATTTGCCACATGATCCTTTCATCACACGGTGAAATCCGAATGTCTTTCATTATCAGAAAGTACAGGATTGTTCTATAACGCCAATCAAAATGTTCCCAAAATGTTATTCATTAGTAAAAGTGTTCCTAGCTTTAAAAAACAGCAGCAAGTTTCACCTCACAGCCGCGTGAAGCAGAAATGATTGCTTCACTTCCTTTCAGAGAGCTGAATGGAACATGTGATGAAACGAGCACTGGGCTACACCCTCATCAACCACCGACCCAAATAGCAACTGTAAGCAGGGAACTACCCCAGGGACGCAAGGTAACACAGAGTGCACACGCGTGTGGTCTCACCAAAAACAATGATTATGGAGAAATGGCAGCGCAAAACTGCAGAGAAAGGAATCAAACGTACAAAGACACAGTGTTTACCTTGGCAATTTGCAGCAGTACAATACAGTGCTTGATGGACTCTACCATACTCTGAAAGAGAAAAGCAGAAAGGAACTGGTTAACTTGGAGCTGGCTTTTAAAGCCATACAAAGGAAGGGAAATGCGTTAATCTCTGACTTACACAAGTAGTCTCTTTCAAACTTTCAATTTTCTGTCAAAAGAAAACAGAGCAATTAAAAAAAATAATAAAACAAGCCTATGTTTCAAAAGTACAGAAAGCTAAAAAAACAAAAACAAAAAAAAAAAACCGTAATGGTGTCATTTCTGTTTGCTGGAAATCAACAAGACAATTCCCCAGAACAACAAGTTTGGGGAACTCACGCTGATCAAAGGGTGGTGTTAAACCAAAGACAGGAAGTTCACACACAAGACACCATGAAACTGAACTGCTTCCTTAAATAAAACAGAGTACCTTTACCTTACTATAGTTACAAAATTATCAGCTTTGTTGGCTGAACGTTCCCAAGAAGAGATTTAAAAAACAACAAAAAAAAAAACAGGACTGTCATGTAAATCCCTGATTAATTATGAACTATAATTACATGGTTACATGGCTCCAGCTCCAACAATAGCTCCTATACACACACCCAAATGTTAAACAGCATAAGAAAGGTGTGTAAAATGGGGTTGTCATACTAACAGAAATATGTGTCGGTTCAGCGTAATACAATTCAATATTACTACAACCCACATCCTCCAAAATAAAGCAGAATTTATTTTTGAACTACTACTGAATAACCTTCATTAAACACTATTTAGGGCAGGAATGTTATATGAGGATAGATTCTACTAGTGTATCTAATGAACTGTCCTGACAGTATTATCTGCTGTGTAATTCTGTTAGAGTTGCCATTATTAGTTAATTAACTGAGTAGTCGATTGACTGATAATAATTCAGCATTTTTTTTTTTGTTGCTGATAATTTGTTTTAGTTTAACGTGTCTGTACGTACACTTTCATCATTTAAATCACTCAATAAACATGTTGGCTTAAAACCGCCAACACAGCTCAAACGCCTGCACCACACCAGACAGCTGTCACTTCTCATTCCCTCTGTCGTTAGCCACACGGCTCTAATGACGGCAAGAACAGCGGACCAGAGAGCAGAGACACAGGGACACTACTCACTCTGCGTGATTCATCCTCTTTGCAGTCCTTGATCTTCTCATCAAACAGCTGTGAGAGAGCAAGAGATCAAAAGATGACAGAAAAGAAAAAAAGACAGGCATATGAGCTAGGGTGATTCCACAGTCAAACGATTATCAGAGGTGAATCTGGACACACGATTTGGCGTGAGACAACGCGGAGGCAAGCTGTGAGCTATTCTCACTCAGGAGGGACGTTTGAAATGTTTTCATTAAGATGTTCTGACTAAGACAGTATGTGCCTGTGACTTTAAATGCACTGTGCTCTACTTTGTCACGATGCAACAACGAACCTAATTTGTAATAACTTCTGCTTTAAAAGAGAGAGAGATTCAGATCAGCAAGGAAATACAAAAATAAGGGGAACGCACAGATTCACAGTCACAGCGCATGATATAAATGTACAGATTAGAGTAAAACACAATAAAATGCCTAAATTATCCGACTTGATTTCTGTCAAACGCACTAACATTATCATGGGATGTTTAGTCGTTACATGTCAGTCAGTGGCAGATATCCTACACCTCTGCTTACTCTGTCCAAAATGAGACCAGGTTAAGCACTAGTTACATGCTCATTCCTACCTTTAACTGGTCAATCAGAATCTGTAGATAGGCGTCTGCTTCGGCGAGCTTTTTGTCAAAGTCTTGAACACTTGGAACAAATCCTGTCTCGGCCTCCTGAAGATGGGAAAACAAACAAAGCTTAGCGTTAGTGCAGCCCTGACCAAACCCCTGGAAAAAGCCACGCTACTATTTGCATATTCAAATTAAAACTTATCCAGGTCTGTGTATTATCCATACATTATATATATATATATATATATAAATAAAAAAAACTCCTGGGTCTATCACCTCTTTGCCAGGTAGGCTTTGCAAACTGTTACACAAAATGGTGGACAGAAACATCAACAGTTCAGGAGAATCTTCCAGCATGGTACTGTACTGGGGGAGATATGAATACTATTGTTTAAAGGCTAGCCTACATGAAAGGACAGCAGGTCTGTCTGCTGCCTGACTGGAAGCCAGCACATTTCAGACGAACGGCTATGTGTGTAAATGGGATGAGGTGCACTTCAATTCATTGTTAATTAGCTCCCCTTAATAGCTTGCAGACTCCACACACACATAAACCCGGGCACAGAGAATTTCATTACATAATATCCATTAAAAGGTAATTACTAGACTATCGTCAGAAAAAAAGACACGACCAGGCATCTGTCTCTATATGTCTGAGCACCTCTGGAATAAACCACACAAACCAAAAACAGGAAAAAGGGGGGAGATAAATGTAGACACATACACGAGTTCCCTTAAAATCACATTTAATACCAGAGCACGTCAGCAGCGAGGACACTCTGCACCAATTATACCACAATAACCCCTCTAACGTCAACCCAGACAATTCAGGAGATGACTAATACAGAGTGTGTCAGTGCAATTTAATGCTACACAACAGTTACTCCGACACACACACACACAAAGAACACACTCTTAAATAAAAACGCAGCTAGTGATCTAATCAAACAACATGCTCGTCCTGTTAGAAAATCAAGCTCTTATCAGACCATGTTAGCTGCTGCTGCTGCCGTTTGGGATTTGCTGCGTTGCACAGTCTTGCTGTGTCCCGAGTCCGACATGTCTTTTCCTCTTCCTGCTGAAGACAGCCCCAAAGGAAAGTGGAGAAAAGCCATCGAGGCTCTCGGCGGCCGCTGTGGCCCGACGTCGGCTAAAGTTTGAACTGTGAAAACATGCTAGCTGTACGGAGGACCAAGTGTTTGTCAACTCAGCAGCCATGAAGTCAGCTGTGAATGGAGAAACTTCCTCAAAAGATCAAAGGTGCTTTTACTTAGTGTGACAGCAAAAAAATATAGCTGGCCACACAAGGGCCTGAGCAAAAATGTCTATTTATTATTGTATTAACGGCTGTGATTCCTGTATATCCTCTTATTAGGCAGAAACTAACAGCAACTAATAAAACACAGCAGCTCATTGGAAGGGCTTTTTAGTTTCTATCATTACATTATATTTTATTTTTGCTTAAGCATCTACAGACTGTTATATAAATGAGGTCAGTGGACTAAACACAGACAGCGTCATACAGTGGAGATTAATTCTATCTGTGCTTCAGTATTACATTATGATTTCCATAAGAAACACTGTGTGAAGACCAATATATTAAACACGTAATATTTAATACACGGCTCGTAAAAGTGACAGATCATAATGTTTACATTGTAGGCCTGGACAGCCAGACTAAACAAAATAAGGCAGATCCTCTTATATTATCGTACAGCAAACAATGTCTCATGTTTAGTCGACACACACGATGGAGGGGAAGTGTTTTCATAGTCAGAGAAGATCAGTGTTCGAGCGGAAAGTCACATTGCAGGTGGTTGCTTTATAAACAGCTACTGCACCGCCACGTCATAGTGCTCGCTTCTTCAGAAACCTTCCCAGACATCCGCACCTCTGCTCCCACTTTGTTCCCACGCCACCCGCCGTACATGCCCGTGACATAGCGGGAATAATTCGGGGCAGCCTGCAAAGTCCTGCACTTAAACGCGACACCCGCTCGACCACAGCCAGACTCTACAGACGCACACTGTCCTGGCACCCTCCTCCCCCTCTCTCCCCCTCCTCCTCCTTTCTATTTGTCTTTCCAGGCAGTGTGACCCACTTTAAAATGCTCCTGCCCCAGCAGCGCACTGCAGCGGTTAAAGTTCACCAAGCAGTGCTGCTGCAGTGGCGTTTTTTTTTGTTTGTTTGTGTGTGTTTTACTTACTGGATGCCTCGTTCCAATGGACATGCTGCGTTAAAGCCTTGTGCAGCTCTCAGGCCATTTTGCCTGACACGAGATCCTTTTTCTCTTTCTCTGCCTCCGTTATTTTGTGTTTTTCTCCCCACAGCAACAAACCGCCAGCTCAAATGAAGTTAGCATTCTTTCTCCTCCCTCCTCCTCCTCCTCCTCCTCCTCCCCACCGAAAGCGAAAACAATCTCCTCCTCTCCGCTCTCCACTGCAGTCTGCCAATATCAACCACGGCAGCCTTCAGCCTGCGCGTTAGCCGGGCAGCCTGTCTGGCTACAGCGTATCCTTCAGCGGCAGTTATCAGCTGAGCATTTGGTATGAGGCAGACAGAGCCGAGTTAATCCAGGACCCTCCCCTGGCAGGAAAGCCACACTTCCTCTCACACAGGCAGAAGAGAAAACACACGAAGCAGCTGCAAGTACTAACAGGAACAGGCATTAACAGCGGCCCCGATTGGCTGAGGTGACAGAGGCAGATGTTTGGGTGATCAAGCAACCACGTCTTGGATTGGTGGGCGCTCCGTCACATGATGCTACGACAGCAGCGCACCAACACTGCATTAGTGTGCGTACGTGTGAGTGTGCGCGCTGAGCAAGTAGACAGACGTAGTACATCTGAGGGATTTGCCACGGAGGGAGGAGAGGGAGGGAGAGACGCTGAAGGAAAGATGGGAGGGAGAGGAAATGAAAAGGTTGGTTATGAGGATGAAAAGGAAAGAACTGACATAATGGGAAGGGACGAGAAGTAAGATTTGCTTTAGGGGCAGAGACCAGGGAAGGTTAAGCAAAGAAACAACAGGAGGGCAGGAGAGGGAGGAAGGTGAAGCGACTGAGACGCCCTCATAAAAAAGAAAAAACGCCGCCAGCAGTTAAGCAGAGTTTCCATTAAAGCTAGAAGCCTGGTCCCAATACCAGTCCAGCCTCACCACACATTGCCATAACATTCGTTCTCTGTTTATTGTGACACAAATGTCGGCATATTTCCATTTATACACAAAAGACTAACCTCTCTACTGCTCTGCTGAGCCAAAAATCAGGTGGCACAAGTGACACAAGACCAGCTTTAAAGCGCTGCCAACAAAATCTGATATGCAAAGTCATCTCGAGTGTTGTGGCGTAACCTCGTAAATCTTTTATAGAGCATGGAAATGCTTATAATCTTGAGGCTCAATGAGAAAATAATCACAGGCGTCATGTTTTCCTTTACCTCAGGATACCGGTATTGTTTTTGAATATTTCAAAGAATGTCATATTTGCTTAGTGAAATAAATAGAGCGACAAACAGAAACAGGCTTAAAGAGCCCTCACAGCAAAACGGCCTTTTTTTTTTTGTCTGTCTAGCTTGATGGATCAGGCACACGTGCACACACGCGGCGGTTACATACCCGGAGCTGGAGGGTGTGACGGAGGATGGTTCCCTCTAAGGCGTGGATCCACTTCTCCCGCTCGTCTGCATCTCGGGCTGAGGGCAGAAGCACACAGACACACCCGGTGAGCCACGTTTTCCATTCAGACATCATCATCATCATCGGAAGCCCTTAAACTCGTGTTACACTTTAATGCCAACCGGGACAAAACACTGAAATGACAATGAGCACTGGTGACGCAGCAAGGGGACACTCCAGAAAGGACAGGTTGCTCTTTATCTAGCTGAATTCTGCTTGATCTCATGTCTCATTTGATGTTTTAGAGAGATCATTAATACTTTATAATACACATTCATTTCCAGTCTGTATAGTAAGGTAAGGTAGCCATCTCCTATCTGAAACTTCATATTTACTAACAGATGTATGGAGTGGGATCAGTACTATTCCTTTAAATTAAGAGCACAGTAGTTAGGGCTGCAACTAAACAGCTTTAGCAGCATTTAAGTACAGTGAACAAACGTATCCCCATAAACCCCATCCACCCCCCTCCCCACCTCGCTTTCCTTTCATTGATTTGCTCATGCACATTACATCGATGAACACGGGCAAATTTGGTTTAACAGGACTCAGGAAGTCCCGGTCTCTTGCAAAAACTGCATAAATTAAATTCTGTTGCTTTTTGCAGAGATTCAGGATACAAACTTATTGAACAACCACCAAAATGACGCGCCTAAATTACAAAGGCTATCTGAACGTGCACCTCCTGAACCACTCGGACTGTGTGCATGAATGAGGAGCTGCCAGTTTGGTTAGAAAGGGTTCAGTAGGTAGTTATATAGCTGTAATTATATATAACCAAACATTATTATTCACAAAAAGAACCTTTGTCATGTGAAATAACAATACAGGCTGGTAAAAGAACATTTTACATGACAATTAACTATAAAACACACAGACCATTTCTAGTAAGATGGTTTACATGCGTGGTTTTTTACAGTATTTAAATATGATAGTGATGGGCAAACAACACCAGAGTAATGAAACACTACTGACTCATGTATTTTTTTTTCCCCACATGAAGCCTTCAGGGTCAGAGTGTGAAATGGAGCAGGGCGAGGCTGCACCCTCAGAGCAAAGACAGAGAATAAACAGACTGCCACCGACATTAAACAGTGACCCAGTACAGGCTCCGGCACTTACAACCACGCACATCCACACTGCAAATAGCCTCTGCATGCTTTTTGGTGCCAATAGCATACAAAGACGCAATATTCTTTCCTCTGATATGGACTGGACTCAACTGGAAACCATGTGGACAACAAGTGCTGTATGTTTTCAGCACCCGACTTTCAGTTTTCCTTCTGCAGCTGGTGGTGGTCCAGAGAGAGAGAAAAAAACTCAACTATAAAAGCCGTGAATAAAGAAATTAGGAAGATATATGCCCTTAAATTAGCTGGCAAACTATATCTTGTGTAAGAGTCATTTTTCAGCAGATGAACGGCTGCGTTAGCACAGAGGCTGAGCAGCAGGAAAGCTTTTAAAGACATTAAAAGGCAGCCGGAGCTCAGGCCAATCCACTCAGACAGCGCCTCACTGCCGTCTCACTTTCCCCTCTCCAGAGGAGCAGATTACTGCAGCTAACGTTGTTTAGCTCTATTCATGTCAGAAAAGACACAGCGGCAGGTTTATTTGGGAAAAAATAAACACGGCGACTGAGTGAATCGTGTCACGAGTCCAGTCTTTTTCTGGTGACACGCATCGACGACATGATTTTAAGGAAGGTGCGAGCACTCGAGGTACGGTCACACCAAACTGACGTCAAGGAAATAACTCTTGTTGGCAGTAAACTGTATTTGTTATTCAAAAGGGAAAACCTGAAGAGTTAGTATTAGCCAGGAGGCACGAAGGCTAGGAAGGGCTACAAACCATCGTACTAGAATTACGCTGATCAGCTGGTCTGCATTTTTTATTTCCATTGTAGATGGTCCAGTCGTTATATAAAGTATCATCAGTCTTTATTTTATTGGATAAAGATGCAAAACACCATGAGCTGATTCAACGTGCTGAAAAGCCAGTGCCAACGGTGAGGGGCACTACGCGACAGCCTGACACCGGAAAACGGACAATAGTCGGCCTGGTGTGCCACACCAACAGATCCGTAATGACAAAACTGGCTGAAACTTATACATCTTATCTCTTATACAACATTTACTTGTCTTCCTTATAATAAAAAAAGGGAGAAAGATGAGCCAACTACTACGTTACTTCCCAGTAATGTAGAGCCACTGCTTGTCACATGCCGTTCTGCATCAGTTTAACACGGGAACAAAAGGGGACAAAAGTCTAAAAGTTCAATCTTTTTCCTCCCGTAACTCTGCACAAACCTCACATTAACAATACAATCTCAGTTTTATGACGCCATTTCAATCCCACGAGAACATAACGCCGTCTCACAGTCCAGCTGATAAGAAGAGTCATAACAGAGGAAGGTGAGCAAGCTAAACCGTGCTGCTATTAACAGCGACGACGCTTCTCTGCTAGAAACCAGGAGGGGGAGGTAAGCCTGTCAGAAGAGTAAGCACATACAGTACTGGACAAATTCCAACCCATCCACCTTCATTATCACTTTATAGTCACATGCTAGATGAAGATCATACGGAGCCAATACAGAGCAGCAGTCCTCAGACTCTGTCCTGATGTCCAACGGGACAGTGAAGGTCACCTCATACGGGATGGGGAACTGATACTAGACAAAGGGATTCATGATAAAGGGTACGTGTTAATGTCATTTACCACATGATAAAAACTCCTCTCACCACAGCTGAAAGGCAAAACAACCTTATTTAGACTACATGAATGACAGAAAGCGAAACGTTAATCAAAACTATACAGCAAAGGGGATCTAAACCGAGACGATGGATAGGAAGTCAACTAAAGGTTGTTATTGTTGTGCTCAAAACTGCAACCAGGCTTGTGAATTTCTCACTAAAGTGAAACATTTAGTTCAGTCTCTACAGCATTTCTAACATGCTTTTTAATCCATTCGTCATTTGTTTGTGCGCACACAGCAGATGTTTGTGGGTTTGACTCTCAGGGGGAAGTGACCAACTTCCATGAACAATGACTGGCATAGTAAGTTTTATTCTTCTGTATTTTTTCTGTTTTTTCCTTTTTTGGCTGGTCTCAAGCTGGAACTGAAGCAATAACACAGATTCTTTAACCCCTTGAGTAGAAATCTGCCACCAATACTCAGCTTTCTATTTATTTATACCGACTTGTTTTATGAAAAATACTACGTGAATTATTATATAGGAACCAGTATTACCGGCATACTGTTATCATCAGCTGATATTAGGGCTAGGCGATAAAGCGATAATGATATATATCGCGATAGACACGTGGTCGATATCAATAGAAAATACGTTCGATAATTTCACTTGAACTCCGTTAGAGAAAAATAGGAAGAAAACCCAGAGCCACCTCAAGTCATTCTGGGGGATGTAGATGGAGGAAGGGCTTTAGCCTCTCGACCTATCATGGCCCAGCTAAGCCAACAACAACAACAAGAACAAAAGAACGGTGTGGAGTGAAAGCAGAATATGAGAGCGACAGCGTGAGAGGAAATTGTAGTTAAAAAAAGGAAAGATCGTGTTACCAGTTCAGAAATATTTTGGTTATTTTAAGTCAGATAAGAGTCGGATCTGCAAACTTGGTGGTGAGTGAATAGGGTGGCCATTTCCACAACACCAAAAAGGAGGACACTTTGCGGCATTTAGGGAGGAAAGAAAAATCGCAACGTACAACTCTAGCGTACTCCCCACGACAATACAATTTCGTACATGATAACGATGGTATCATGATACAGTGATTCTGAGATACTCTGTTCATCACAAGACAAGTGTATGCAAGTATCATGATGTATCATGAGCATATTAATTGGCTCTCGTCTCTCTTGATTAGTGGTGTAAGAGTCGGTTAATTATCGTTTATCTGCCGGCCGAGTGAGTGGCTGGTGACTTGGTTAAGCAGGGATCCACGAGCAGCGGTTATGAGCCGGTTAACTTTCATTTTTCTGCGTATTGTTTGCTGGTCAAGTCGGGTAGTATGTTTTGTTTCTCGATCATTAATCAAACGTGGTAGGACTCAACTGAGCCGGTTAAATAGACTCTATAATTCTCGTCTTTAATGGCCGGTTGCATGAACCAAATCCTTTTTTCCCCACCACTACTGAATTAACTAAAAATGAATGAAAATGAAATGCTATTGAATATGTCATTGTTATCATTTTAAAAAAATTAAAATGACAGATAAAAATGGGTTATGAGGGAATTTTTATGACCCTGTCAGTCAAAGTGACAGACAACAAAGCGATATAAAGAAATAACGGATGCAACTTAGAATAGTCAGTCAGTCATTTTCTACACCCGTTTAGTCCTGTTAGGGGTCACGGGGGTCTGCTGGAGCCTATCCCAGCTGTCATCGGGCGAGAGGCAGGGGTACACCCTGGACAGGTCGCCAGTCGATCGCAGGCAACTTAGAATAGTATAGGTTAAAAAAAATCAATCAATAATTATCGACTGATATGAAACACTTATATCGTGATACATTTTTCAGCCATATCGCCCAGCCCTAGCTGATATCCAGAAAAAAAAAAATAGTGTGAGCATCATCTTTTTACTTTTTACTTGCTCAACTGTGAAGGAAGCAATTCTACAACCGCATAGTTCCTGTATCGAGGTCTGGCAGACTTTAATGTAAATCATCTCCTGTTCAGGACTTAAACACACACAACTGAAGTTACTGATAATCACGGCTACCCTGACAGCAGACAATGGCATTAGAGACAAGTAAACAAAGACAGACGCTGCTGATATCTACATCCAGTACGTGCACCGTCACCCAAAGGCAGATATCACATCCCGACAAACAGATCAGAACTAATAAATCAACATATTAAGCCAGTGATGTATCCTTAACGGAAGGATTTCATCTCTGCAGTGCTGGTCTCATCACAATCATTTCCCCTTACAATGCTCAGCCTTTCTCTAAAAGGACTCTGAATTATTTACCCCTTCACTCTCCTTTCTCCTCCCACCATCTTTAAACAAGCTTTTAACTTGAGTACGTGCTCCAGTGAGAAGGGTCTGACACTGGACTTTAACCTGTCAATAGCTACCCACATGTGCCCTGAAGGAAAAGCCTAATGTAATTATGAATATAATCATGGGGCCCTGAAGGAATGTTGTCTTCGCGGAAAAACCAGTAACTATCTTTATAGTTCTTTGCACATTTAAGGAACAATTATGCTTCATCTATGGATACACTAGACCACAGTCACCCACACATGGTGACAAGGCGACAAGAGCTCCGAGTGCAGGTGATCTTGAGGTGAGGGAGGACTCTAAAGACAGACAGGCAATATATGTGGGTCCCTCACACCGGGACTGATGGTCCGGTCAGGCGAGGCTGCCCGACAGCTAGAGAGAGAGAAGACGAGAGATTGATAGATTCTGTAGATAAGAGGAGTCGAGCAAAGAGGGGGGGAAAGAGGAAAAGGGCTCTCAGGCAACTATGATGCACTGCCGGGGGAGTGGGGTCGATGAATAATGGATGCTTCTCCAAATAGAAGGAGAACAGAGCTGAACTACGGGGGTGGCGGTGCATGCTAAGCTCAAAACTATATGTCAGTCTATCTATAAGATAGACGGTCCCATAACTTCATGTTCAACTTAACATACAAACCACTTCAGAGCTGTTAAGGCAGCTACAATGATCT
This sequence comes from Planiliza haematocheilus, assembly GCA_005024645.1. Classification (NCBI taxonomy): domain Eukaryota; kingdom Metazoa; phylum Chordata; class Actinopteri; order Mugiliformes; family Mugilidae; genus Planiliza; species Planiliza haematocheilus. The sequence goes on from SRSE01000509.1 coordinate 4,107,547, forward strand.
TTGTAACTGCAGATGTGTCACATTTTATTTCTGGCATCAGTCTATGCCGCGCACCTTCCTGTACATAAAACAGACACATTCAGACGGTGCTGTGAATCCTCGGAGACCGCCTTCATGACACGCTTCACCCGGGATCGTTTTACGGCAACAGAGAAATCCACTCCTTCCCAACATCCTGTTCATCTCTCTTAATATCCAGGCTAACAGCTGATGTATCCAGATTATCACGCTCGGCACTCATTAAAGTGCTCATTTTCCGCCCGTTCTTCCAGTGGCGACACATGAGATGGTACAACGCTCCTCTGGGTACCTAGACGTGCCTTACAGTGACATTTCATTGTTTTCTCTCGCAAGCATGGGGGGGTGGGGGTGGGGGGGGGACATGCAATATGATGCACAGTGTTCGGAGAGTGTTCCGTGCAAAGCTATGCTGCCCTCAAAGATGATTTATTCCACGGCTGGAATTTCAATGATCTAAAAATAGCAGAATGTGATCTTTTCTAATTCTAATGTCTATATAGTAACAGAGCATAATATTTACTACAAGTGTTCTTACTACAAGTACCCTCTTTGAGAGAAATGAATGTCCCTCTTGGACAGCATTAATAAACGTTTTAGATGAATGCTTGTAAATGTGGGTTTAAATTAGCATATCATTCGATGTTCTTGTCTAACTCTCTCCCTCTCTCTCGGTTTATAAAAGTCGTCAGGTAACTCTCTAAGGCGTTGCAGCTAGTGCCAAAGAAAGGTTAACAGTGGCACAGAAAGTTCCAGAATAAATTAAGGCTGTGACATCTGAGCCATTATTCACAGAGGAACACGTTACTATGAAAGTCTGCAAAGAAATACTACCATCCCAAGGTGAACAGATTACATCATCGCTCAGCCAAACTTAATAAAACCAGGGAAGGAAAGGATAAGCATCCGAACTGGTACTAACATTTGTTTCTGGGCTGCGCTCACAGTCTCCTCTCAGTCGCCAGCTACTAAACTCTGCAAACTTAAATCTCGATAATAAGCCTCCACTTCACCCGTGCGCTGCAGAACACACTGCTCCACCCTAACTGCACATCCCAGAAGACAAACAAACAACGCCTCCTCGCGATCCGTTCCCCCGGGACTGGCATGCATGGTGACCATGAGACGTGCATGGTTTTCTCCTTACCCTTGCGTTTGTAGAACCACAGCATACAGCTTCGGAACACAGACATGGGAGAGGGCATGGAGGTGGTGAGAGGGGCGGGGGGCCCATGGACTGTGGCTAGTGACCCACAAGGTGAAAGGGAGTGCTGGTGCTGAGGTGTGCAGGGTTCGGAAGTGGCAAGATGGACACAAATGGACAAATGGAAGGACAGAGATGAAGGAAAGTTGGAGGAGGTTAGTTAAAGACCTGGTGGAGTGAGAGAGCAAAAAAAGGGTGTCTGTGGTGTACTGGACTGGACAGCTCCCTGTCAAAAAGGAGGAAAGGCTTGACAGGACGGGAGGGGGGCGATCCTGTAGCTAGGAGCCAATCCTGTCCCAATGGAACGAACGGCGGCAGCGGCGGTGCAGCAAACGGTGAACAGCAGCAGAGACCTGAGCTCAGCTTCCAGCTCAGCAGTATTCCCTTATTATTCCCAGAGGCTCAACTGCAGAGACACACAAGCAGCAATCTTCCTCTTCAGCCGCAGTCCACGGAAAATAAAGGTCTCACTCTCTCGTGTTGTTCCAGATGAGTCTGTTTAGCTTGCAGTGGAACGAATCTTGTTTATCTATAATAGACCATTCTCTCAACTTCAAAGAGCTTCCACGGGAGAGGAGAAACGGCTCAGATCCATGCAGCACGCTTTGGCATTGTGTAGATGCCTGTGTGCATGTGTTTCCTGGCATTAGAGCAAACCAATCCAGGTCTTTAAAAGGCGGGGAGTGAAAGAGAAGTGAGAGAGAGAGAGAGAGAGAGAGGGAGAGAGGGAGAGAGGGTGAGAGAGAGCAAGTAAGCAGCACGGATGGGCGAAAGAGACCACGGAGAAAGAGAGACAGTGATGGCAGCAGCAGAGAAGAGACGGCATAAAGAGGAGGGAAACTATAAGGGGAGGGGGGGCGCAGCTCACCTTGGAAATGGAAAGTCTTCTGGTCCACAGTGATGGTGAATGTGCTGTCGTCCTCGTCATCAATGCCGATCACAGCTCCCTAGGCAAAGAGAGAGACAGGGAGAGAGAGAGAGAGTGAGAGAGAGAGAGCGACAGCAGGACACGTCACACTCTAGTTTCCATTTCTGTCCTCATGCCCTCCACATGTTCCTGCAGCCCCTAACCAGCTCTCATTCGCAAATTGCCCTTGGCTGTCTCAGCAGTGCGCTCTCTTCCCTGTAAAAGCTCCGTCTCCTCTTACCGTTTCATCTTTTTCCTCACAATCACTGCGTTTCTCTCTCCCTCATACACAAATATATGAGAGCAGCCTTTTGGAACATGAGAGAAAGGAAGGGAGGGGAGGAGGTGGGATTTGGGAGAGAGGAGGAGGAGGGAGGAAGGGAAGGGTGGACAGAAACTCCAGGGACCAGCAGCCAGCAGCAAAGAGGGGGAGAAAAAAAAAAAAACACCGCAGAGAAACTGCCTGCTGGCTAGTCGGGGCAATTGCTCCTAGCAACAGAAACAGGGCGTGTGTGTGTGTGTGACTCAGAGCTTTCTTAGCCAGCAAACCTCCAAATCAGCACAATGACAGCAACTACATGAGATGGATGAAACAATATAAAGAGTTGTATATTACAACTCTAAGTAACATACACGTAAACGCAAGGTCCAAAAGTTTCCCAGCACAACATTGTATTGTCACAAGATGTTATTTACTTCTCAATGGTTTTAATGTTGTGGCTGATCGGTGTGCACAGTCAAATAAAAACCGAAATATGTGATAAAAAGGAAGCTCAACGTAAAAGAAACTTTGAGAACAATACACTGAACTGTCCTTCACAAGGGTGAGCGGTAAAGGGAACCTCCACTTCTGCACCCTAAGGTTCATTTTTATGAACTGAACCGATGATGGATGGATGACTGTCCATCATATGAACAGCTTATCTTACAGGATCACGTGGGGCTAAAGACTATGGCAGTTGAAACTGGGGTAGATGTGGTGGGTTGTCAGGTTATAATAGGATTAACAAGGAAAGGCGAACAACTACACTCATTCATGTCGCTCTGAGGAAAGCCAACGGAGACAACGGACATGTCCATAGTAAGGCCGGAGTCGGTCGGGGAGTTCAAACCCAGGACCTTCCTGCTGTGGGGCTTCAGTGCTAACCACTATTCCCCTGTGACGATGAAGTAGAAACCAGTAGAAACTAAAAAACTGTCTTATTTGTTATTTCAAAACTACCAAACGCTATTCGAGAGTCTTCCCTGTTATTTCTAACAAGACTAAGCATGCCTCGTTGAACAGGACCTAACATACCGTTACACCATTTGGAAACAACAAAGGAATAAAAATGAAAATAAAAGTTCAAGCTTTGATATACACAATAAAAAAACTAAACACTCTAAGTTTATCTATTCTCTCTAAGACATGAGGTCATCAGAGTATATAAGCTTACTTTTCCATTTATAAAAGGTATAGTTTCTTACCGTTGATCAGTTTCTAAGCTCAAGCCCGAGGGAGCTAAATACTTGCGTAATTCCTATCAAGTCACTGTGTCGCAGCTCGCTGCATAAAATGAACCCAGCGCAGACTGAAACCTTTGTCCCATGACCACGTGTGCATAAATGACAGTGGGTTCTCTTTTCAGGTAGTTTCAGACGCTACTTCCTCCCTGCTGTGAAATATGCGACAGTATTTTAAGGTCATAACAATTCCGCAGTCACTTCTGTTAAACCCGTGAAACACTTTTACTTCAGACCAATAACAGGAGAGACACTCAACATATGGATGCACCTGTCCTGTTCTTTCTGGAGCTAGAATGGTGTAAGGCAGCCTACAAACGAAGGGGCTTGGATGATGAAAAGAAGCTCCACCTTTCACAAATTAGTTCAAGACAAGCTAAAAGATCAAATACACCTTAAAGCAGGCAACATAATGGGGTTTCAGTCAAAAAGCATGAAGCACAGAAATGTAGCTTAGCAGCAGCTGATGAATGTAGGCAACTATTTTTATCCTCCTTTGCCTAAAGAAAGCCCAAGTTTGGTTTACTGCCAGCTCATCAGCTCATACATAATAGATCCACCTCATGAAAAGTTGACATTCAAATTTAAGTTGAGTCATGTTAGGACACAGTGTGAACACAGAGCAGGGACAGACAGACAGACTGTTAGATATCCACAGGTTCAGAAAGCACAAAGATGTTCTCAAAACCTCAGAGTAAACCTGACTGCGACAAATTACTGACTCACCTGATAAGGAAGGACAAACAAACGGTGTCAGCTTACACCGATGCAGGTATTCCTAAGTTGTAGGTTTGACTTTCTGTTTGCTTCTTTCCGGAAAAACATGCTCTACTTTATAGAAATGAGAGCTCATTCTTTCAGTACTGATGTTGGCTCAGCCCCTTGAAAAGCCCACTGCATTAGAAACCTTGGCTTCCTCAGCTTATACGAAGGTAAACATGATTTGTGGTAAGGCAAGTGACGCCATCTAGTGGACAGTATTCAATACGGTCCAAAAAGAGTTCAAAAAAAGGCAACTGGACTTGTAGAGTTTTTGAGAAGACGTTTCACCTCTTCTTCTCAAAAAAACTCTACAAGTCCAATTCCCTTTTTTGAAACCTTTTTTGATATACCACGACCTGGATGACGGAGAGCCTTCACAGAATTATTCAAAACTGAAAACATACTGTAGGAGCCAAAGGTTTTACTTGAAAAGCTGAAGCAGTGTAGCTGTGGGGCTGTGAATACAGCCACGGGGAAGTGCTGAAACGTGTTAAACTGGACCAGCAAATCAGGAAATTAGAATAGTTACAACGTTCCAGCATGACACCCAGTCTACAGCCCTGGTCTACGGGATGAAAACTGTGTCATACTGCATGCAGTTTAACAGCCTGACTGCAATGCCAAATGAAACTTGTCAAATAGTCCAAAATACCCTTCAACTACTTGGTAAAATGGCTAGCAAGGATGCAGTGGAATGTGTTCAGTTTATCAAAAACAACTGTCTGGAATAGGATGGCTTTGAGAGTCTTACCCTGAGTCGCACACAGCCTCTTCTGGATCCCCGCATCATCTTGTCCTTTGACTGCAAAACCGAAAACAGAACAAATCAAGAATTAGCACAATAAAGATTGTAAACATTTATATTAACTAGGCTCCAACAAAGTCATCATATAGTGTCAGCTGTGCTCTTTCTGTCAAGCCAAAAGGTTGGATTCGACATACAGATACCATGCACATCTGCAGCATCAGGTAGCTCTGATTAAGGTCAGAAAATATAAGCTACTGTACAACTACTAAAGAGCAATTTGATCATCTACGCTCTAAAAGGGCTCTCCTCTTAACTAATGTTCTGTATTTGAAATTAACAGAGTTAAAAGTCATATTACAAAAAGCAACATAGAGGAAACGCACACTAAAATCACACATTGAAAGATGGAAGACAAGATTATTGTCATACTAGACAGTCTCAAACCAGAAATCTGTTCTTTTTGATTATGAATTATTTGAAACCAGAACTTGGTTTCTGTCCTTTAAACTGACTTGATATAAAGCTAATGAAGAGGTGGAACAAATTTTTAGTAGGACCAGCGAGTTTTGGCTTGCAGCTTTTGTTGTAATCATCATAAGACACCGGCATGAGGCATGATAACCCTAATAAAGGACACAAGCGGAAATGTGTCAGTCTAAAAATAATGTCCTTCCATAAACCTCAAACTAAGACACGGTGTGCCAATTACCTTCACTGAAGTTTACACCTCACCGTCCTAAAATTATCATCAGTGGATAGACTAGTTTTGCAAATCGCGTCTATTTTAACATTGTATGGATGGCCGAGTGTGTGCACTTATCTGGGAAACATATGGCACCGGGATGCTTCAACAATGTTCAGGTGTTGGTATGTGTCAAAGTCGCATCCACATAAATGCCAGGACATTACACTGTATGAGATCGTCAATCGTTGCTCACTTTACAGTTTGGTGATTTTAAAGTTGTGGCTCACCATGCATATCACATGTGTTTAAATAGCTTGTACTGCTCAAGCAAAAAGCCCAGAACTCAAATGCATGATTTTGATTTGATCATATAGGAAAGAAGACAAGCAAGGATATGCTTGGTGTTTTTCCTGGAAAATGATTAACTTATTATTGATGCATGCATTCACTTGCTGTTTCAGCACTAAATCAGACGCTCTTTCTCTACTTTGACAGACGTATTTTGCACATATTTTCTCAGATTAAAGACTTGAGCTCAGCAAAACAGACCTGTTTATACTCCACTGGGGAGAGGCTACAAAAAACAGTGTTAAACAGGTACTGACACTGCTATGCTGGTTGCTGTGTATGTAAATAAGACACATGAATGCCTCAACTTTCTGAAGGCAGTGTGAAGCTTATCTTCTTTGCAGCTTGGCCCACTAACAGTAATACTTTAGTTTTTTTGACTGATATAGTTTAGACATTAAACACTAATCACACTACGGTGAATTCACTGCTGAGAGACTGATCAAAAATCTAACTCGCAACCACCACTGCCTCCACCCGCGGTGTCTTTTTAGCTGTGTTGCTAGGAAACCAGCAGCTGTTGGGGCTCTTATCCAACGACCGAGGACGAATTTCGCCTTACAAAAAACATACGTGTGTACACTGTATTCCCTGCTACTGTGCAAAAGGTTGTTTCGATGAGTATTCTGCTTTTAGCTTATGCTAGCTAGCTAGCTAGCTGCATTAGCGGAAGTGTGGGAAGGAATACTGCCATTCTATTGGTCGGTTGTTGTCGGCGGGCCGCTGCTATTGGTCAACGCGTGGTTCTCTCACCGGAGAGACCCGCCTCTTTTTGCCAGCTGAGACTCCCAACTCCTGACAAACACAAGGCCCCTGTCCCACTTGTGTTTGACAACCAGCGACAACTTCCCCAGCGGAACCTCTTGAGCGATTCGCGTTAGCGTCCACAGACGGCGGACACGGACTTACCGTGTAGTATGACAGCAAGCCGGCGTTGTAGTCCAAAACAAACCAGCGATACTGCCAACCTTTCATGACGTTAGTCCACTTGCTTAGCGGCCCCTCCATGATGGACGCCATCTTTACAACAGGCTACGGTTGGGGAGGAGTCGGATATGGTGTGGGACGGCGTCACGGCCAGGCTGCTGCTGATGAAGATGATGGTGAAGATGATCATACCTTAATATAATATATACTATAATATTATATACTATTTTAAAATCAGTTACAGATAAACTTCCCTTAATGTGTATACAAGTAGAAATTTTAAAAAACTGCTGTCAGTGTTTTATTATTGTATTATTTATTTTATCTATACTGCACAAATGATCAAAAAATAACTGAAAACCACCCTATGAAATGTAATCTAGTAAATACACCAATCAGTCATAACATTACAACCACTGACCGGTTTAATCGGTGAATAACACTGATTATCCAGTTATAGTGGCCCCCTAGACAGAGAGCTGCAGCTCTTGTGGGTTCTTCCTGGTTTGCAGCGTTCAGTATCTATTAAAAGTTGATCCAAGGAAGGAACAGTGGCAAACCAGCGGCAGTCATGGGTGACCAGTGCCCAGTGAAGCATGTGAGCACATAATGCCCTGATTTAAAGGTGTGGTGACGCATCACAGTTTGTTTTGTACTGGGCTATGTGTAGTCCCAAACCAGTCAGGGTGCTCGTCCTAACAGCCGTCCACCTGACCATGGCATAATGGAAGAATGTGACCTGGTCGGAGGAACCCAAATTCCCTAGATCTCAGTCCAGACGAGCATCTGTGGGACATATTTGGGCAAACAAGTCCGGTCTGGTGTCAACGCCTTGGTGTCACGTACCACCGTACACCTTCAGATGCCTAGTAGAGTCCAAGCCTCGATGTGTCGGATGTTTTGGTACACAATATTAGGCAGATGGACATAATGTTATGGCTTATATAGTAGCCTAAATCATCAATAAAGGTACCCCAATATTAACTACTGTTCATTCATTGACCGTTTATTCCTGTCAGGGGTCGTGGAGGTGTTGGAGTCTATCCCAGCTGTGTTTAGCTGAGAGGCGGGGTACACCCAGGACAGGTCGCCAGTCTATCAAAGGGCTAACACAGAGAGACAGACAACCATTCACACTCACACCTATGGCTCTTGTTAACTCTGTTAACTTAATAATTTATTGACATAATTATCTGCAGAATATTTGCTAGAAAAAAGGAAACCACTAAGAGAGGTTTAAACATCACAATGAACGACCGGCTTCTCTTTAATTCTCAGATAAATCCAGGGTACAGGAGCACAGGTATCTATTAAAACTAGTATTTGTTTCGTGGACTCATAAACGGACAACCACAAAAAAGACAGTATTCATCAATATCTTTATTATTTACAATAGGCTTAACACTGATAAGCAGAACTTCACAGTAATATAACGTGAGCTTTAAATAAAAAAAAAAAACACAAAATATATATTTTGTACAATAAAAAAGTTTATGTTAACATCTGCCATTTTTCATCCCTGTTTAGTTTCACATATTTTATTACGGTGTGTCTGTGTGTGTGTATTGACTTTTACATTGCACTCATACGACTGAAGAAGAGGCCTTTGGTATAATGACGTGTACACACATTCTCCAGAGCCGTTCTCCGAAAAACAGGGAGACGTGAGAAAATGAAAAACAGATATGCAGGATAAATGCCGGTGACATAAATAAAGACAATGTAAAAGACTCAGAGTGAGAATCTGCAAATATTAAAACAGCGTTGGGATAGATTTGAGGAAATAGGGAAAATAAATCACAGTTGGTACCAAATCATTTCATGGACACTGTAATTGTGGATTGAGTGTTAACATCTTTTTATTTCTTAAAAAATAAAAATAAATCAGTCCAGGCTTGAATGTGTTTAATGGGGGTTAGATTTTTTTCTTTCATTATTTAATAAGGCGTTTGGGGAAATTAAAATCAGCAGAAACTCTAAAGGAAAGAGGCCAGGCTGGTGCTATTCATAAACATGAACTCTTCTGTGATCAGATTATGAGACAAAGCAGCAGCTTGAGTTTAGTGCAGCAGACTCGTGTGTTATTTTACTCGTGCGGCTGCACTAACAGCCACAGGTATGCAATCATAGTCACAGATTTATTTAATTTATTTTTTTTAAATACATAATTTCAAAAAAAGTGTACCATTCAATTTTGCATCTGATCATTAACTCCAAAAGAAGCACATGCTGCGATGATAATCTCATCACGATCTCATGGAAAAGGAGAAATAAACGTTGCCCGTTAGTGTCCTGTACATACATTTCCAAAAAGGCACCAAGAATTGTGAAAACCACGTTACTTTACTCTCACAGTGAATGAAAATGAATCATTAGTTTGTCTCAAAGCATCCTGTTTGGCAAGAAATTGGTACTTTACACTAGAGCCCGACCGTTATTTCAATTTTTTCTCAGTTAATTCATCAGCTGACATTGGCCGATCGCATAAATAGATCAGTATCAGTGTATATGTATGTAAATGTGTCATTTAAAAATGGTGGAATCACAGAGTTTGTCCAGCTGAGTGCGCATCAACGCCTTTGTTTCAGATACTCTCAACACTGCCTGCAGCAAATGTAACAATGCATGCATCATGGCTGAGCAGACTGTGGTCTGAGTCAAGTTGTGGCTTCACGTAGAGCTTGGATTACATTTCCTGCAGCGATTCTACGATGTTGTGAGCGTGTTTACTTGTACCTGCTGTGTAAAACACTAGTCAGTGGCTGGTGAACACACTGGCGACCGGAAGTGAGCGGCTCGTGAAATACATGTTGAACAGTTACTTTTATTGAAATCACCACTGCACAGAAAAAGAGAGGAGACGTATGAGATTGTGCACGAACCCAGCCACTGTAAGATGAGGAAATGCATTTTGGACGAGTCACAGTCGTCGTGGTCTGCATCTCTGCAAAAGCTACGCTTGCAGCTCGGACGCTCAGCTATTAAACAATCACCCCACCATTTGTCCTTCTGAACAAACTTTAAACATAACTGTGTTTGCTTCGTCCAAAACCTCCAGTGTCAGTCGGGCTCGTTATGATACAGACTAACATGAAATGATGCACCACAGAAAAACTGACAGATCTATCAAGTGTTGATATCAGGCATTTTGAAAGTGTTACGGACCTGCAGCGTTAACAAGATTTTGTAGAAACACGCGTCAAGGAACCAATGCGTCTGAGGCTTAATCCAGTGTACATCAAGATGAAGGCAAACAAAATAATAAAACTCTGTGAGCTGCGTGTGCTGTACACAGTTTTGCTTGTGCTCAGAAAACAGAGCAGCGACCTATGGACTTAATTATTTAGTGTGACCAAAATTAAAGTATGGGCCAGTAAAAAAAAATTAATAATAATAATAAATAAAAAAAAAGAAAGAAATATGGCACCTTAAGAGATTAAAGAGTCATGCAGCTGAACATTCGGCCGGGTTCAGAACAGAAGGATAATACATTCATAAAGCAGATATTCAGATCTGGGTGGAGGGGCCTCAGTCTTTGCAATACATCTCATCAGTCAAAAACATTGCTCTTTATGCCGTGACCACACATAAATCTTTTGTTTCCTGGATATGAAATAAATCAAATATTTACATAACTTTTTCTCTCAAAATAGGTCTGTGCTTTTAAAAAAAAAGAAAGAAAAAAGAAAAATCAATAATTTAAAATTCAAGTTCATACATAGACATTCTAAAAAGCATTTTTTTTTTCTTTGAACCAAATAATGTACAAATCGCTCATGTGCTGAAGACATACTGCAGTTTTGCTTGTTGAGAGATCAGTACTGTGTGATTAGTGTAAAGTAGGTCTCTGCATATCGCAGTGTTCTCACGTTGAAGAATCTGAGGCACTGAGGCCACGACAAGGCTACAGGGAATCCAGCTCTGTCCATACTCAGAAGGACACTTATAGAAATACTGTCCCGGATCACCTGCTCATGCGCTACCCTGTGCTCTCTCCCCCTCCCCTCACGCTCAAATGTAGTGTGCAAAGATAACTGGACATTACTACTGAAATGCTTTAGGGGACTGGGGATGATGACCCCCATCTATGTGGCACTGTGTCACAGAAGCGAAGACAAACGCTGTGCATATGAGAAGACGCCCCGCATTCATTCATTCATTCCGTTTCAGTATTGTGGGAAATAAAACAGATTCATGTAAATCTATTCAGATTTGATAAGCCTGCGTTTTGCATTACTGAAACGTGACCGTAACGTTTCATTTGAGCCTATTTACACGCTTGTCGACTTTTAGTTAGTGATCCCTTCAGTCTGTCTCACCGTAGGTGGACGTGTGGGAATGTCACCGTCAAAAAAAAGAAAAAAAGAAAAAGAAAAATGGCTGTTTTGCTGAAATCTTTGGACAGTTTTATCACATTAGTGAAGAAACTCTCTCTCTGCGCAAAATACAAATGTAGAATTGAGACCCACAAACCTTGAATCACATTGAATCCTCATGCTGCTCCAAGCCTTTATATTACAGGGCTTAAAATGGCTTATGGTCACTTCACTCAGTTCCCCCCAGACAGAGAGCGAAACACAGAACAGCCAGCTGATGAGTTGCATGTTTGTGAAACAATTCTCCAGTTTCTCATTTTTTTTTTTAGTATTCTCAATAACGACAGAGGCAGAGTGAGCTTTGCCTACTCTCTGGTCCGGCTACACACACAGCTGACACACTCGACATTCATTTAACAAGGAAGCCTCCATCGCGGCGCAACGTTTCATGATGAGACTCAAACCACGTTTAGTTTGGTTTAACTTTTCTCAATATGTACAGTTTAGAGCAAAGTTAGTGTCCACACTGGCATTGAATGAAACTGAATTTTGTAAACAATAAAAGGAGTACATTTTGTAGTGATTTGATTGAGGTACTTTAGAGATTCGTCTCATTTCGTCCCCAGAAAGCTGTCGATAGAACCAGAAACGTAAAAAAAATAAAACGGAATATAAGGGATCTGTCGCGTAGTGAGAGCTGACGATTCGTGTTGTCACAGTGGCTACCTCTGTACTACATCACTAATCTCTTTAATACAGCTGTGAAGGTTGTCCAGTACAGTGTTGGACCCCATCCCGCTCAGCCCTCCACCTCCTGAGGCCCTCAGTTCCTGCAGGCTGAGCTCCAGCTTCCCCACTGCCTCTCGAAAGGCAAATTTGTTCCTCATCTGAGGGATGCAGTCCACGTAACCTGAGCAGTAGTCTAGCAGCTGGTGGCCAGCATCCAACACCTGGCTGCTGGAGGGGCTTTCAGAGCTGGCGTGGAGTGCGCTGCTCAGGCACTCGGCGCACTCCAGCAAGGCCTCGCGGCTGACCCGCTCCAAGGGCACCCTCTCCACCTGCTGCCGGGTCCTCCGCAGGGCCACTTTGGAGCCGGCAGACGGTGCTGTGTGCGAGGAGGCAGTGGTGGTGGCTCCGTTGGCCATTTTGGTGGGAGTCGTGTTGGTGGTGGCAGGGGAAGAAGAGGAAAAGGAGGAAGAAGATGCAGGAGGCACTTGTGGTGGTGGCACTGATGGTCTGCCCGTTGTCGCTCCTCCTGACATTCGCCCTGACCTGTGACTTTTCAAGGTGTCTCCGTTTACTTCCACGGGCGCTCCTCCGACCTGCTCCTCTCCGTCGCCGCTGTAGGAGTGTTGCAGACTGCGGAGAGTGGGAGGCGGAGGAGGAGCACACTTGGGTTTGACGAGTCGCGGCCGGTCCCGGTCTGCTTGGTGCTCAGACAGCAGCTTAAAGCGGTTCCCCTGAGAGTCTAGGCCGACTAGATGCACGTCAGCTGGGTTATGCTTCAGTGTGGGGGAGATCAGAACTGGAACTTTGTGGTTGTGAGTTGGTGCGCCTGTCGCAGCCGACGACACGCTCGAGCTAGACGTTTTCGAGGGAGATGACCAGCTCTGCTGCCTGTCTAGTCCTCCGCTCTCCTCTCTAGCCTCCCTGACCCGCGACAGAGTATCTGACTCCCCTAACTCCCCCCCAACCCCTGGCGCCCTCATCCCTACAGCAGTTCCCCGGGGTAGTAGCTTAGCTTTGGGCCTTTCCCTGATCTGTGCAGTCCCCTCATCCATCCTCCTCAGCAGAGTTTCTGACTGCCGTGCAGCCCCGTTCTCTGGCTGAGAGGTGGTGGAGGAAGTCCTTTCCAGAGGGGGCTTAGCACTACGGTTCCTGGGTAACGTCAGAGCCATACGCTCTAGGTCTGGCAGCCCAGATGACATTGAGGAGGTAGAATTGGACCGAGGGAAGGGTTTAGGTCCCCCAACTATGCTTCCACTCTCCTCTGAAGAGGCCGTCTTTCCTGTCCGTAACCCCAGGGTCTTTTTGATAAGTCTAGGGGTGAAAAAGCCAGCCAGCCCGCCCCAGCTGCTGCCACTTGTCACTTGTGAGCCGAAGCCTCCGCCAGAGGGTTTCTGTCCAAAAGCAGCCCCACAGCAGCGGGACTGTGTCTGGGTAGGTTCCCCGTGCGAGTGGGAAGGGGAGGGCGAAAAACCGCCTAAACTGTCTGACTGGGGCACTGGAGGAGGAGCGCAGAAATCAGCCGTGGGCTCGTATTTCTTGTGAGGCTGCGTTTCCATCTCCCGGAAGGAACTGCTCCTCTTGGGTGGCGTCGGGAGGTTCTGCTGGAGCTGAGAAGACGAGGAGGAGGAGGATGACTTCTTCTTGATGAAGGAGCTAAAGAAGCCGGTCTTGCGGTCTCTCGTGAACGTGCCCATATCCTGTGCATCATTTAAAAGGCTGCTGGGAGATTTATCGCGTGGCTGCTGCTTTCTGGGGAGAGCCGGGGAGCTTCCTGATCGGCCGTCCCCTCCCAGTAAAGTGGAGGCCCAGCCTGGAGAGAGAAGAGAGGAACGGATTATAATCATACAACCGGGCTACAGCTGAGCTAAAGCTAAAGGTCGATTAAAACAAACAGATAATGAAGAATCAATTAAGTTAGCTTAAATTCTTGAATATACTCAGCTACACACTGATTCTTATTATATCTGACAGCAGCATATTGTGGTAATAAGATGCATTATTTCATCCCCCTCTCTCTCTACAAGCTGTTCTTTCCTCCTGTGGGACTCATGAGCAGGGAGGAAGCATTTCAGGAAGGTGAATGGAAGGTTTGAGTCCACGCCAGTTACGCACAAGCACACAGTAATTCAATGATTTACAAGTTTCTCTCGTGAAAGGCGGGATAATGAATACACTGCAGGGAACTGACGAGAACACGAGCCAAGGAGAAGCTGCGCAAACTTGGAAGGCGTGCGGCGTTGCTGCGCTCAAAGAGGAAGATGCATTTTTCACACTTCTGTCGAATGGATTCAACAGAATGGAGAACAATTTGACGGATCGACGGAGAATAATAATAGAGAAGGTAACTGTCAAAACTAATCCTAAGGGCACGTATAGTTGCAGGGAGGCCAAACCATAAAGCTCCTAGTATCCTTACTGTAGCTAAAATTATAAAAGCAAACGGACAAGAAACATTTATTTAGATGTTATGGGCAATCATTTCTCAAGTCATTGTGGTTTCATTCTTTACTTATGTGCTCTTTGAGGCAGTCAGTGACTCAGTAAAATAGTGTTTTAGATGTTTTTTTGTGCTTTAGTGAAACTTTCTGTATGTACCATTTTATTGAATATGTGTGAATTAATGAATCGTTTATTGGTGAATACTTGTGGTCAAGAGCCAAAACAGAAAACACGAACAAAATTAAAAGTCAGACAAAAGACAAATAAATGTAGATGGTCTATTTTACAAATGAGGTAAACACACAAATATAATATTTCACATACAACAAATAAATAAGTGAGTGAAGACAACAGACAACACTGGTGTACATTTAATATTAAGAAAAAAAAAATACAAACGTGTTTCACAGTCAAGAAACAATGGTTTAGTGTACCACTCATTATACTTGGCAGTGACTGAGGTATTGTTAAAATGCTTTTCTAATGTTAAAACGTTGCTTTTTAATGTGCACTGTACAGGGAACTAGTGGATTATGAGGAGCCTGAGTCAAGAGTGAAGAGGGTGACTAGAATGACAAACGCAGACTCAGCATGACGTGAGCTAGAGTTTCTTTTCTGGCCATTGTCCCTGAGTATCACATGATGATGTTAAAGATGGCACACACGCTAGTATTTCTAGAACTCCTTTATTGTTGATTATTTAATTCTTTGTGTAATACATGTTTATTTTGTGTCTGGACTCAAATTTCAGTGAGTCAAGGTTCGGTTATAGTTAGAGGTACTTTTAACAGCTGGAAGTCTGACACTTTTTTCATCTAAAGCGATGAATCATAATTGCATTCGTCGACCAATGTGTGGACTCTTTGATGCATGCACGAAGCAAGAGCAGCTGCTTGCACCAGTGATCAATCGTTAAGGAAAATGACAGCCCTTCTTTTCAGGCGGCGTGCTCGGCGGCGCTGCAGCGTACCCTCCGACTCGCCGTCCACCGGCGTACCTGCAGAATCATAAATCGACGCACCCAACTTGTCGGTAGTAAGGTGGGCATGCCCGGCTGTACCTGAGTGACTGTGCGTGCTGTGGTCGGCGCGCCCGTCCAGTCCACCCTCGATGTTTTCCTTGTTTTCCGTGTGCTTGTGGAGTGTGCGGGATTTGGAAGGCAGCAGGGGCATGTCGTGACTAAAAGAGTGCAGCGGTCCGCAGTGACCGGAGGAGGCGGTCTTACAGAGCTCCTCGGCTACCTCTGCAATAAACAGAGAAGAAAACACTGAGCGGAGAATATGAAATCCAATGAAACAAGTCGTGTATGTTTGTATAAAGTTTGCAAACAGAATTTGTGACAGTCAGTTCTTTTCCTTTTAATTTTACAGCAATACTTGTCTGCTTCAAATACATGATTTCAGCTTTTTCTTCTGACTAATCAATTCTCCCACTCTCACAAAAGCACAGCAGGCAGTTGACTTGCCTACAAAAGTGTAAATTAAAGTGAGAATAGTTACTCTACCTTCAGAAATGCTGGAGTCATGGAACATCGTTTCAAAGGCTTGGTGGATCTCTGCAAACGATGGCCGATCTAATGGGCTCCACTGCCAGCCTAGAAAGACACAGACATGTAGATCCAGTCACAAATCATGAAAATGCTCCAAACTACTTCATCTTTTTTTAATAACCTGTGCAGTGAACCTGAGTGCAGTGTGTGGTGCAACCTGGTAAATAACTGGTATGTAAACATAGGTAGTACTCACATGCCCTCATAAGTTCATAAACCTTTGGGGGGCATCCCTCCGGTTGCTCCATGCGATAACCCTTCTCCAGGAGATCGTAGACCTGAGACAAATCGATGCCTGGGTACGGAGACATGCCATACGTGGCAATTTCCCACAGCAGCACTCCAAAAGCTGCAGGAGAGAAGAATTTCCATCAAACATGATGACATTGGAAATATTATTTCAAGCAACCAAATAATAATCAAATGAGCCTGTGTATAGCTCACCCCAGACGTCAGACTTGATGGAAAAGGTGTTGTACGCAAGGCTCTCCGGCGCAGTCCACTTGATGGGAAATTTAGCCCCAGCGTGGGCAGTGTAGGTGTCACCAGTCATCAAACGGCTCAGCCCGAAGTCAGCAACCTTTACAACGTGATTTTCTCCGACCAGGCAGTTCCTTGCAGCGAGATCCCTGAGGGACGAAGGACAGAGGAGAAAATAGAAATTAGACAAAGGCAAGAAGAGGCATGCACGTAAACATATAAGCAAACTATCAGCCCCCTCACCTATGGATGAAGTTCTTCTTCTCCAGGTACTCCATGGCAGAGGAGATCTGTGTGGCCATGTAGAGCAGCACCACAGCATTCACCTCCTCCTTCTCACACTCTCTCAAGTAGTCCAGCAGGTTTCCGTGTGGCATGTACTCTGTCACAATGTAGAACGGGGGCTCTAGTGTACACACACCTGTGAGAGAGGCAGCAGTTTAATTCAGATGAGAAAACCACAAGAAATAATACGAACTATGATTTCTACATAAACAATGAGGTACTGACCGAGTAGCTGAACGAGGTTTGGGTGTTTGACCTCTTTCATAACTGCTGCTTCTTTCAGAAACTCCTCCACTTCCATAGTGTCCTCCTGTCATTATAGAAATGCAAAGAACTTTAATTAGTGATCGGCATAACATGAGGAAAACACAGCTTGCATTGTCTTGTCAGTTGATCTCGTGTAATACCAAAGTCTACCTGCAGGTGGAGGTCTATACCCATTTTCACCAATCCCTTGTCAGTAACAGCCTCAAACGTGCATGATATTTTACATTATCAATTATCTCTGGGCCGTTCTAACCTTGAGTGTTTTGACGGCCACTGTGAGGCTGTACTTCTTCCACACTCCCACGTACACCTCTCCATACTGGCCTCCTCCCAGCTTGTGCTTCATGGTGATGTCTGTGCGCTCCATCTCCCACTTATCGTGGATGGGGGACACGCCGTACACCGTGGGCTTGTTACATTTGGGTGCGGGGTAGTGCAGTGTGGTGACCAGGCCGTCGGGCACGGTGGAGTGGTGGTGGACCAGCTCAGCCAGAGTGGCGAAACGACTTTCTGACGTCACATACACCTGAGTGGAAGGAAGAAAGGAAGGAAGACAAAGTTATAAAAAAATAAATAAAAAAACAATCAAGTCAGTGTCACAAACAATGCTGAACTGGCAGACTCCTAAACTGTCCGTGCCTCTACCTTTCCATCAGTGGCTGTATTGATCCGGTAGTGGTACACTCTGCCCTCGTAGCGCAGAGATATGGACAGCTGTCCGGGGCTGCTCTCGCTTTCCCGGACCAGAAAACTGCCATTGATGAGGGATGAGAGCAGATACTCTGCAGCACTGCGGGAAACGGGTCCGTGGTACCAGCTGTGTTTCTCCAGACTGTTGACCGGTGTGATGTAGTTGGAGGGCACCCAGCCCTGGCCGTTCTTAGACCGCACTTCACTCCACTCTCCATTCTGGTTGTAACCCAGCACACGCAGCTTCTCACCTAGAAACAGTAGGAATGGGTGGTTAGACTATACCGACTCATGCCAGAACGGCCTGGAGCGTACAAAGACCATGTGGCCACAGCTCTGATTCATCCTGTGCTGCTCTAGTGCCCTTTATAAACAGACTAGACCGCTAATTCAGACTTGAATAAAGTCAGTTTAAGAAATTAAAATCATGGATTCAAACAGAAGATGTTTAAAGGGTGAGGGCTGGGGTTTCCTTTTAATTTACTCGGAGATTAACAATCCTCCTCAAAGGATCACCCCACTGAGATAATAACAGATCTCATACAAAGAAAGGGATGTCATGGAGACGACTCATATCTCAGTGAAACTACATCAAAAGCCGTGGAAAAATGATAGGGTTGGATGAACAGCATATCTGTCATAGCAGGCTAGGCAAAACCGTGCATGTAGCGACACGGTCGGCTTCTACGCGTCGCTGACGTCAGTTCGGGAGACGAGAGGGAGTGGAGAGGCTGCCATGAGAACAACAACAACATAACACTGAGCGGATGAGTCCTGCCAATTAGATGGAAGACTGGAAGAAAAGAAAGCAAAGATAGAGCTAGCGGCCTAGATATCAGTCTACCCATCTTCTACACTGGCTTTGCTTCCTGTCTACACATCACTTTATCTCACATTCCACTCAGACGCAAAGTTTTACTCAAAGTATCCGTTAATCTCCGCCTTTCAGGAGCGCTGGTGACGATGTAGGCTGTCACCATTAAGAGGCCACTGAAACCAGGCAGTTTACTCTGCGTCTGAGTAAGATCTGATAGTCCGGTAGTAGAAACAGATCTTTTCTAGGCCTATCCTATCCTGCAGAACAGTTAAAAATCTGTTTTTTATAACTCGGGATAGTAGAAATAAACTCCCTGTTCTGATGCAACTATTCTGCAAGATGACCATTCAGATGTTTTTACTGTCAGAGCTGTCTGTGTTGGTATCCCTCCTGCACCGTCTTGACCTTATTCAAATTATTACAGGGCCAGATCGAGACTATCGTGAGCTGCAGCTACAAAGCCAGCGTAACAGACTGTTAAAATTAAGAAGTGGCACACGTAATAAACACCTAACCAAAATAGCTACAGTAAGTCTAGTTAGTAAGACAACCGTGGCCTACCGACAAGCATGCAACTACTAACCAAAGCTGCCATTCTAGGCCTTAAAGCTTAACACATGTTACTGGCAATCCATTACACAGAGATGGTTATCCACATCCAGGCCTCCAATCCACCGGTCTCCTCTGTGTCTGCCTTCTGTGCCCCTAAGTTTCGTGGGAGTGGAAACACTGACTGCCTGGCAGCTTCACACCGAGAGCCACATGTGCTTGAAGCGAGCCTGGCCCAGCCTAGTTTGGCCTGGCGCGGCGAAGAGACGATGATTAGCCACAGACACTGGCACTGCTAAGTCCCCCTTTGTGATCGGCCGATGCCCGCTGAGCTTGTCCACCTGTTATTATTACAGTCAAACTGATTTCACATCAACGCAGCATTTGTGGCACGCTGGGGCGTTTCCATGAGACGGAGCGAGGAGCCGGACGGATAGAAAAAGTGCTGAGGAGCCTGGGAGAGCACATGTGCTTGCATGTGGGCAGGAATCGCAGATTCACTCCATGAGTCAGGGTCTAAACACCATTTCCATCCCGGGCAGCTGCCTCGGAAGTCTTAAAATGATGGATAATTAACACACTGCCACGTCTAACGCCTTACATCAGTTGGACACGAGTCTGGCTGTCTCTGAATAATATTACAAGGATATTTTAAGCTCATTACTCAAGGGAGAGCTGGTTGACTGGTTAATGGCTACTAGATGAAAGAGAAGGGGTCTGGACTGAGAAAATTGGAGAGATGTGAGAAATAAGAAAACAGTCACTGAGTGGAAAGATCAGTGGTTTTTCAGTCACACCGTCTGCACAGATTTCAGACAATCCCCTCTGTAACATTTGGCTTACACGCAGCGTAATGGAGGGTGCTGGGTGTGTGGGTAGCTGATGGTCCAGTACTTGCTGTTGTCATAGTGTATTGACACACCACATTCCTTTGGGATAACTACACTGGTCTCGCTGCTGATCTGCCAATCACTGGCCCTGCCTGAGTGTTTTACCTATGACTCTCCGCCTTTGTTGCAATAAACGTTAATAGTGCAATTTAGGTGTGGTTGAGAACAATCATTGACATGGATACAGAAACTCCCACCATGTAGCCAAGCAACAACGCTAAGATATGATGCATGTAAATAACTAAGTAGTCTCTGAGCCTTGTTTTAGCAAATTATGCAACAAAATCTTCTTTTCCTTTCTTCTTCATTTTGTAATCCCTCTGCATTATTTACCTTTGGTGATGCTGAGGGTGTTGTCTCCGCTAGCGACAAAGTCATAAAGTGCAACGAAGAGGTTGGGGTCGCTCTCGGCCGCCCCCAGTAGGTTTTCCTTGGAGCTCCAACGCACTGCCTCTGTCAGAGCTTCTGGGGGAAGAGAAGAAGTAAGTATCATTAAAACGGAAGATAAACTGTGAAGCTGGTAAATGAAGATCTGACAGAGCAATATCATTCAATCTACAATCTACAGCAAAAATAATTTCAACAGGAAATGTTGAGCGATAACGGCTCTGCAGTAGAACTGTACAGCAACAATCTGTCCTTTTCCAATACTATCTAAACACAAACAGTACCTGGGCTGAGCATCTGCCTAGCAGCAGGTCTGATGACCTCTAACAAGCTACAGTTTCTCCAGAATTTCAAGACCATCTACCTGACAGGCCAGACTGAGTCCCCTGCCTGAACCCTGTGCGGCGATGATGGCCGCTCAGAGCAGTCCATTCGTCTTCAAAACTGCTGTTTGCCTGCAGGCACCTTAAAATCATCACTTTACCCAAACCACTCTCTGAAGAGCACCGTAACCACTGGCTTCACACAGAGGTTTGCCGTGCCTAGCCTGAGCCAGGTAAGATATAAGGTAGGAGTGTATTTGCATGTGCGTAAAGACGGAGAGAATGAGGGGGGAGGAGCTGGAAAAAAAAAAATCATTGGGGTGGGAAGGAGCTACACGGGATGTTACATGGCACACACCCACAGACACACAGAGATGAATTAGTACATAAGATGTACTCAACAGCTGCTGCCAAAGACACTGCATGTCCGGACAGCTGCTGAACGAGTGGGAGAGGATTGCACCAAAATGGAGGGGCAGAACCGAGGACAAGCACTGCAGTACAAGTAACTACATGCAAACAGAAAAACTATTATATAACCCCTTTATTTACTTTAATCAGAGTGAGATAAGAAAAAACAATCACGCCTCAAACACAACTATAGTGTCCTGTCATAAACCAGTAAGGTTCAATAAGATGGGCAGATTTGGTGTAAACGTGAATCCACTTAAAGACATTGAGAAAATTATAATATAAGATAATAAAGCTGCACTCAGTAAACGTATAGGAATGCATTAGAGCGTGCAGGGGTTTGTCGAGAAAATTACACAAATTCCTCGATGACGAACCTCTTGAATGACGGCAAGACAGACACAAGTGACATGCGTTACTTCTGTTTCTCAACACCGCCTGTCACTATACACGTCCACCTACATGTTCGGGTAAACGTTCAACAAAGAAACTAGTTGATTCATAATGATATCATCCACCAGGATCATGTCTATGGCATTCAGCCTAACCTGACAATCCTGATAAGCTGTCTCTCTATTATAGGGGGACTGTTGTTGCTGCTGTCATTGACAACAAGATCAGGTTTTGGTCAAATAAAAAAATAATAATACATTTTTGGGGTTTTTTAGTTAATTTAGCTGATTATTAATGATCTACAAACAGCTTTTAAATACACCAAATGACTAACATAGTTCTAATGAAACAATACCTTTAGTCTTCAGGCACAAATACTGGCAGCAATACGTTCTACGTCAGGTTATACGACAAACTACCCAAAGCAAAGTCATGCTGCTGATGTCAAATCAAGTCAAACCAAGACAATAGGTTTATAACCCGCCGTGGAAACTGGAACCTACAACCAGTAAATGAATGAACGCTCGCACCTAGATCAGAGGTTAACATTTCTTCCAGGTTGTAATTTAAATTTGAGAGGAGGAACGTTTTATCCTCAGATGATGAGTAAATTACGCTTAAACCATGTTAAATACCAAATGCCGTTTTTCGAGCTTATGTCGTCCTACTCAGATACACAGAAACAAGAGTTCAAACAAGGTTATTGAAGAAATGCATAGAGAAATGAAGCATGTCCATGTTTAGTCTGCACCATGTGGCAGGCACATGCCATGAGTTTTGTTTTTCAAGCTTTGTGATGTACAAAAGGAACGACATAAAATAAAACTAAAAACTGTTCATTGTCTCATCTCTCCAGCACATTACAACATCCACACACAAGATCTGCCCACCTTTGTTCTTGACCAGCATGCACTGCAAGGCAGCAGTGGCTGTGACCTGGCTTAGCCACAGTTCCCAGTACATCTTGTGCTGTGGTCAGTTACCAGCCCCAGTATCCACAGAAACGCAGCGGTTTCCCTTGATCCGTTGTGCTGACGAATAGTCGTTTAAAGCCTGACTGCGTCTGCGTAGACTGAAAAGCACATTTTCCTCTCGGAAGAAGGGTCACGGGACAGTCGTCTAAGCCACCTTCTTCACAACGACCCCCAAAGAC
This sequence comes from Planiliza haematocheilus, assembly GCA_005024645.1. Lineage (NCBI taxonomy): Eukaryota > Metazoa > Chordata > Actinopteri > Mugiliformes > Mugilidae > Planiliza > Planiliza haematocheilus. The sequence continues at coordinate 4,130,327 of SRSE01000509.1, forward strand.
AGATTATTTACCCACGCCGTCTTTGAATGAAGCCATCTAAACATCTGACATCACAGCAGTGACTAGCCGCCTCCTGATGAAAACTCTACTAGCTTTGAAGTGGCATAAAGGAGTCAAGATTTCCAAGGTCCAAGCTGGAGAGCAGAGACATCCATGACTGATGTTCTCTGAGGTTTAATGCACTGTAAAGGATGGCAGAGGGTGGTAGCAAAAAAAAAGAAAGACGTGTGGTTGAGAAAGGGAGGCATGTATGGAAGCTGGGGGTAGGGCAGAGTGTACGGTATGGAGGAAAGTTGAGCTGAATGTGACGTGTGTGTGTGTGCATGTGTGAGAGTGTGAGGGCCGGACCGGTGCTGTGGCCAAGAGCAGATGGCTAGTCCCGTCCCTCCAGGGAGGAGAGGTCCCAGTGACCCACACTTTTCTACAGCATCTGTGTGGAAATGTGCACGACTGCTGCAGCCAGGCCGAGCCAACTGTCAGAGCTGCTCCTCTTACATAGCTGCGTGTCATGCCACTATTCCCGGGAATGTTTTTAATGAAATACTGATATTATGCCGTGCACATTCGGAATCTCAGCGCCAGACGAAAGACGCGAAAGAACCTCCAACGCTAATTAGTCAAGTATTCCAGGGCTCACATCAAACAACCTAATTACATCAAAATGTTTTCATAGCGGGATCCAGTTTCATTAAGTTGATCGAATTTCTTAAATCGCTTCTAAATCCATCTTAAACCGGGCCAACAGCAAGACGCTGTTCTCCTTGGCTAAGCTCAAACCTCATGTGCTGAAAGTTTTGATTGAGGGAGCAGTTGGCCAGCGTGGGGTATGTCGTGTGCCCGTCCGGGTGCCTCAGAGTGTGTGTGTGCTGTGAACTGTAGCACATGTGCGCCCTGAAGAAACTATGGCTTTGTGTTGAGCAGGGGAGAGAGGGCGTTTGCAAGTCTGACGGGAACGCCAAGCCCGCACCAGCAAGACAGCTGCGACAGAGGTGACCCTGGTCCTTACACCCACACACACACACACACACACACACACACACACACCATGTAGACACACATATCCACATCACATACACACATCAGGGGTGACACTCTTTCTCTGGCTGTCCCAGCAGCTGCTTGAGTGTTTGTGCCTCCAAATACCTATAAAGCTGTCACTTCACCAAGCAACCACCTTATGCCAAAGTATTAAACGCCACAATAACATCGCCTACACGCCCTAATCAAAAACAATACTGATTGTATCTGAAGCCCATAGCCGGCGAGGTGCAGCTGTATTTTTAGCTGCTGGAGAACAAAACATAGCGGCATGACATCCAGAAATAACTCCGCTAAGCACATAGTGACGGTGGTGCGGAGATAAACGGCTAACAGCCTGCAGGAAGTCCTAACGAAAACCTGAGACAATGCTGCGGATGAGACCCGCGTATACAAGGCATTGCATAAGCCTATAGGACATGCCCGATCAGATCCTGTGGCTTACTCAGAGAGAAGAGGTGGAGAATATGGAGGAGTCACAGACATCACAAAAGACATGAGGATGGAGACTTAAGTAATCGACTGTAAGTTGTAACAACACTGTTTTTTTTTTGTTGTCGTTTTTTTCCAATTGTCCGATATGCCCTTCAAATCTCCAAGTGTTTCACCAACACGCCATCATCAAAGAGTCCGTTTCATTCAGATCAAATCATAAACACACCTAAAGCTGATTGTGATATCAGCAGGGGAAGTATGAGACATTATGTTAACATCACATGTTCCCGTAATATCAGAAATATCAAACTTAGGGAAAGGCTGAAGACAAACATGAGGTTTGTCATATCAGATAAGGTAGTAGCGTACATAAGACTGGTCAAGAAACTTAACCAGAAGAGACTTTGGAAGGCGGCTAACAAGAGATCCCACCTTCAGGAAAGGCAAGACCTTTGATCAACCGATTAGTTGATCAAAAGTCGCAACCCAAAAGTTGTGTATCTATTGCGAACTGCATCTCTTTAGGTTTTGGACTGCTGACCGACAAAAATGCAGATTGTTGCATAATCCGACTAATCATAATCATTTTATTTAAGCTTTTTTATCTGAGTGTTTTTTATGTACAACTAAGCTGCTGTGACCAAGCAATTTCCTCTGTGCATGAATAAAGTTTATCTAAGTCTAAGTCATAATGCAGTCCAGCATTACAGTCCTGCACTGGAGCGTCATGACCGTTATAATGTTCAGTTTATGTGGGCAATAATTCAACTACATGATTATTTTGCAGGTTTGTGCAGTTAAACACTTTATTTGACGCAGTCCACTGATTATAATGGGGTTGCTGAAATAATCTAAACACGTCTCGGTACAACACAGCACAACGCAATAGTCCTACAAACCGCAGCGTCCAAAATGAAAACATCCGAATCCGAAATGCTGAATATCAAGACCTTCATGAAGCCAGGACTCAGATCAACACTTATTATCAGTGCGTCTGAGCACAGGACACAACCAAGACAGAAATCATCAAGAGCGTCCAAGTTAAAGGTCGAAACATTTATCAGTCAAGATGAATCACTGCTAGTTTGCTTCTCGCACATCGCTGGCGCTTTTTATAAGCGACACATCCACATTTTGAGAAGCAGTCAAGAGGTTCCCTGGATGGAGAGGCAAGTCAGTTGTTGTTCATGAGGACTAAACAAAGGACAAAGGCCTCATTAATGCCACATCACAACTGTGTGTGTGTGTGTGTGTGTGTACAGGCCAGGAAAACACTGCCTTGTTTCTGAGGAGCTCAGACGTATAATGTGAAAAACATAGATCTTCCTGAGATCAGTGTGAAGCAGTCATTCAGTTCACTGCTGCTACTACACAGGTTCACTCAATAGCCACGTACATGTATTCACATGTATTCGCGCCGCGCCGACTCCTGTTCTCACCTGCAGATTTCCTCTCTGACACACAGGGCCGCTGCCGGGAACGCCTTCAACTGATCTCAATTAAACCCTCATGTCTGCCGTCTGCATACAACAATTAGGGAGTGGACAAGCATCAGCCTGGGCCTAAGGGGCAGTGGATCATTCATGGATGGAGAAGAATGAATGGCCCTAACCCACCCTGCCCCTCTCAGGGCTTGTTAGGGATTAATAATGGGCTCTAAGTGCTTCCCCGAAGGTGTGCTGGCAACAAAGCTAAGTGCTACTTTATGCGACAGCAGAGAAGATGAGTGGCATATGATGACTTCAAACAAACATTATGCACACTGCACAGAGCGTACTTCACAAAGGGGGGAAATGACATGACCTGATAAGCCACCATAGTGCATATTTTAATAGAGTCGTCATATTTCCGATCCGTTTGGTGCAGAATAGAGGGTGCCACTTAAATAATAAAAGATAAATCAAAAGCATGCATTAAGATGGTTGGCAACATAGGAAATATACCATGACCTCCGTAATAGCAATGTCCTCACTACAAATGTGCCCACTCCTGTCGGATAAATCATCAGTTTTCCGTCTATGATGTAAAACGTCTGCCCACCAAGGTGTGTTTATGTTGCTCCACAAGTAAAGAGGCGTGTTCACCACATTACATCTGCCCAAGGTCTAAACTCTCCTGGTTGCCGCCGCCGCCTCCTCGCTTCCCTCCGTTTTTTGCGGTTAGGGTTTACAGCACACAAGAAGCGGCGGACTTATGTTGATTTCCGAAGGCTAATCTGTGCGTGGTGTGGTTAAACCGTGTTAGGGTGTGATTTTAAGCTGCTTTACACTGACTCAGTTTAGGGAACTGACTGGAGCCAAAAGGGAAGATTTTACTTCCTTTTCATGTTGAGATAGCAGCGATGCCTTCAGCTGCAAAACCAGCACAAGTGAGATTTCACAACATACAGTGTGTACAGTACTAATGCACTACTCCCACTCATTTTATCATGTAAAATCAACAACTTTGGACAGTCTCCTCTCAGATTAATCACATGCACCACACAGGATATTTGAGGACAGCAGTGCCCCAGGGCACTCAGATTAAGGGTTTCTGACTGACTGGTCAGCGGGTGGCAGATTACTCTGAAGGAGTAGATCTCGCTTGATAATCCTCAGCAAGAGCCACACCACATTAGAACCTAAAGGCTGCAAGGAGATGTTTCTTCTGAATCTGCATGGACATGCATGTGTGAATGCCTACATCGAGTGTGCGCGCATATCTAGCCAAGTCTCCTGCCTGCAACCAAGAAGATAAGCAGCAGCGATAATTCAAGGAACAGAGGACGCATCCTGGAAGTGAATCAGGACTTAACAGGCTTGGCACAGACATCGCTCTCTTTTTTTTAAACCGCGTATCTAATTTTTTTTTCCCCTGCTGCGCCATTGCAGCTTAAGAGCGATAACTGTGATTTCACTGGCTAAACGGTCCAACAAAGTTAAAAACATTTGGTGTTTTAAAGCTGGCAGATGCCAGGGATGGCTTCACCATCTGCACCGCCAATCACTCACTGTTCTGATTAAGCCTCACTCTTTAATGATAAAAGCTGTGGAGAGTCAGGGCCATGGAGTGAAAACTAGGGCTGTGGTTTTGGGAAGCGTAGAACATTGACTGGTAGCAGATGCACGGGCTTAAGACTGCAACTGGGAGCTGAGGGACTAAAACCTGGGGGGAAAAATTTACACCGCTCTAAATATCTGAAACTTTTTTTTTTTTAAATCTTCATTAATTATCGTTTCAGTTTCATAAAAGATGATTACTCGTAGAACCAATTAAATTTCAGAACTGCCTTCCTCACGTTTGTCGCAAGGCACTGATGGGTGTTTTACTCCTCTGAGACAAATTTGGGACGTATGCTGGGTTCAGCAGTCGGGGAGATCTGGTCAGCTGCAGTGGCTGATCGCAGAGACTCAGTCTGGCAGACAGAAGGGTTTGCAAGTTAGTTGTAGTTCAGGGCGCAGGCACGGCGAGACATAAATTATTTAACACACAACCATTAAAGAGAGCATGCAATCTTCAGACATAAACCATGCTTGATTGTGTTAAAATTATCTACGCAGAAACACTCTGCCCACTCTCTCTCTGCTAAAACATGTCCATCACATCGCTCTTATTGCCAACTGTGAGATAATCAGTCAGAGCTTCAGATTTGCCCCAATTTCTAGCTGGTCTCATCCAGAGGAGGTGTGGCCATGGCTCCTCCTAGTGGTTAATGGGAGTCATTAGGAGTCTCCAGGAGTTCCTTTTTATCAATGTATAATCTTTACACCAAGATATGATCTTTTAAACCTCATTATAATCTCACCCATAGCCACTAAAGTGTCTGAATCTTCTTCCGTCAGATACTGCACTGGCTGTGGTGATACTTACCCCGGTTGTTGGGGTTTTAGCACACAGAGTCCACAGAAAAGTGGATTTGTCTCTAATCTAATTTCACCCGTGATGCAAATCATCTTAGGTCCTTGAATCCTGCATCCAGGAATCTCTCTTCTCCCCTGGGCAGCTTTAACAGTGCTGTATTTCAGATAGAGCTGGCTCTGTGTTCATCACCAGAACCGGAGCCAAAAAATACTGCAATCCACTCATCTGCCCCAATTTCTCTGATCTGTTTAGCGTAAAAATAGATAAGCCTATTGCTTTGTTGATTTTATGAAAAGAACATTCAGAAGTGTTTTAATGCCGCCAGTACACCGATCGAGACAGCCCACTCAGAATTTTTATCTCGCAAGATGTGAAGGCGACAAAGACTGAAGAGAAATAAACTGCAGTGAGCTCCTTGCAACAGAAATGTCATTAGTAAGGACAGTTTCATAGTGTGTTCAGTCTTCAGTAGAAGAGGACTCTCCTTACTGCTGCAGTGCATGTATCAGATGAACCCACTGCAGAGATGGAGATCCCTGAACTCCTGACGAGGCTCAAAGTGTGCTACCATCGATATGTTGCAGCCACTGATTCAATATTATGGCAACTGAACCGATACTCCTGAAGGAAGCTGTCTTGCCAGTCACCCTTGATTCAGCTCAGGGGCTTTGTCCTCCTTGTCCGTCCTTGTTTAGCTCAGTGTTTTCAAAGCTGCCTGGTGGGGGCAACTGCTGTCTTGGTGGAAGACAGGGATGCAATATCAGTGATGAGCTGATGCAAACCTGGCGGGGGGCAAGGGATAATTCACCTTGTTTGAAGTAGAGAAAGAGAAAGATAGCTCCTGTAAGATGGAATTTACAGGAAATAATCTCTACCAAGAAGGAGAGAGCGATGCGAACAAAGAGGGAAAACAGAGTCCATCGGGCAAGGCACATCAACAGCCAATTTACACCGATGGCTTCCAGTCTGAATCGTCGCCCTGAAACGCTGCAGTAGTTTCAGGCACACTAATAGAAACTCAAACCATGTGCAAACCCACTGATCCAAGAAAGACAGGCAGCAACACAGACGCATGAGATCAACAGACATTCCTCATAGACTGGCACCTTTCAATTACAACCCGAGAAGGCATGATTAAGCAGAAGAAAAATGCTAGTCTGCTATAAAACGCTTAGGACGCTTGATTAATACAACCACCTTGTACATCTCTTTGACTTTGGGCAGGAACGTTTCCTGAAACGTACGCGTAAAAGCAACACTTTAACATACTTTAACACTATAGAACTATGTATGCATGTATTATTGCACTTCAATGACACATAGTTTACTTGCATTGGATGAATATAATCCATCTTAACTTTAACTTGACAAAACGTAGTAACATAAAGTTTTACTGTCAAATCAAGCTACATCATCAGTCTAGCCAACACCAACTCTGAACAAATCACTGCAGTTACAACAACTGATTGATCTGCTTGCCCATATATTTAGTTATACTCCAGTTATACTCTTATTAAACACTTGTTAAGTGTCTTTTGGACAAACTCAAGTAGCAAGTGCAACATATACTTCAACTAGTAACTTGTAGTTGTGATTAATTGACAGTAAGAAACTTCACAAAGTACTCTACAGAAAAATTGACTGACAATATTTCCCAGGTAAAGCCCAAGCGGACACCAACTTACTTGCAATCAAAACGCCTTCTTTTCAGCCACAAACACGTGTAATATAATGCTGCATCATCATTGCATAAACAGACGACGAGAAGAAAGGCGGCTCGATTTTCAGTGGAAGACTGAGAGCACAGTCCCGAGCGTCGCCACTTAAAGAGTCTTTGTTCTATTATTGTGTGCTTTGAAGAGTAGCAGTCTCTCTGCAGAGTGGCTGTGTGACTGCATCCTGGATGCTATAAAAAGGCTACTCCTGCCCCGACGTCGGAGGGAACAGGCCAGCGCAGACGGTGAGCGGTGTTGCACTTAGAGGGACTGTCTGTCTGTATATGCACTTCAAGCTCAGGGCTGTTACTTTTAGGATGTGAGAGCCAGGAATTGAAAATGGTTTCCATTCCCAAAAGGTTGCACCTTCTGTGTGTCCCTGCTCGCTTCAATGGCGGGGGGAGAGCTGAGTCTGGGACATCAGTGGAAACTAGGCAAGTTACGCCAGTAGGTTTACACCTATGGAGCAAATGTAAAGTAACCATTTACTGGAGGACATGTCTCCAACCATACTGCCAAGTTTACCCTCTTTTATAGACATTAGGGTAGCGACCGTGTGTGAGCGTTAAGCAAAGCTCTACTTAAATAAATTGCCTTATGCTTAGTCAATATTCCGTCATCTCCATTACTTATAAGCCCAGATCAGCCAGTAAACTACCAGAGGGGAGAGGGCTGGGAAGAACTAGGCACGACGTTTGACCATGGCTCAAATAAGATGAGAGATACCGAAGATATGCGCGCAAATACTAGTTTGAATGGATAGCAACTGGAGTGAGCTGAAAAGATGGGAGATAGTAACAGTAACCTTACATCAGTCTCGTATATGAGAGGACAGATATTAATATATTAAAACATAAGCACGCGAGAGTAGCTTTTAAATGTTGACGTCCACATGAATCACATGATGACAGAAGGTGACTTAAATAATTCACATAGATTTCCAATGGGATCAAACCGTGCAGTCAGCTTGCTGAGTGGGTCGTAACAGTAGACATTATCAGACAGAGGATGTAAGTGAGCATGTGAAAACCACTAGGTATTGTAATGTGAGCCTGTAGTGGCTGCTATAAGGAGTTAATGGGGTGGAAGGGTTAGTCAACCTCCGGAGGCAAGAATCAGCATTACCAAGTATCACGAAGAGGCGCCTAAGAGGACTGCTTGACTAGTCAACCTCCGGCTATAAACCCTCCAAGAAGAGCAAACAAGACTCGGTCCTCTTTTCAAAAACATAGTGCCTCCTTTTGGGATCATTAGGTCACATGCAGCACAAATGGTATGCTCCAACACACACCGCTGTCTTGATGTCAAATCGGGGCAATTTCCTTATGGCTTTTTATTTATTTTTTATTCCTGAATAAACTGCCTCCTGATTGCAAACACAGACAATTAATATTAACGCACACCAACATGGATGAGGCATGGAAAGCTAATGTTGGTTGGCACGGCTATTTCCGCTAACGCGTCGTTGTCAAATAGCACGGACTCGGCTAGCAAACGCTAATCAGCAGCAAAGCAATATAAAGTCACAAACGGACTCTCTCATCGATACTTTTATAAATACGGATATCTCTTTACCTGAATGCTTCGTGAATATATTGATCCCTGGATCGGGCACGTTGACTGCACCTTCCCTGCCTGGCGGAGTCCCGGTGCTACTGCCGGGTTCTCGGGGTCTTCTCCCGGCGACGCTCCCCCGGTTCCCCTTCCCTTGGTGTGGTTGGGGCGCGTGGGGCTGTGGTGGCTGGAGTCCGGTCGATGTACCCTCACCGACGCGGCCTACCTGCTGTCCCATCCCGGTAGTTTGGCGTGAGGACGTTTGGGACGAAGCGAGCAAACCCCCTGCGCACCTCTGGTTCACATTCCCCCAAGCTGGAGCGGCCTGGCCCGAATACTCTTCCTCAATCCCCTCCCCGCTGTTCTTCAATCGAGCTACCGTTGACTAGCCCGTATTAGCTCGCTAGGTTAGCCCCTTTAGCTAACGTTAGCAGCTATGTGTGAAACCCACCCACCCTGCCTTTAACAATAAAATCACAGCCCCGGCGTGTGACAGCGTTTCTCCCAACTCCGGTGATCCAGATAGTATCCGAGCAGTAATCGATAGTACCTGACTCGCGAGGTTCCGTCAAACGGGACCTATTCAGAGTCGTTTTGCCGTTGTCCGGCCGCTGTGCGCCCCCTCTGACGCCGCCATCTTTACCGCAGAACAGAAGATGTGTTGCACAAGGCGGGGGGTTCGCCTCGATCCCCTGTCAGCGTGATCCTCCACCTCTCCAGCACCAAACATCCACAGTCCCTGTGCACCCGTAACAGCGGGCGAGGGGGTGGGGGTGGGTGGGGGTCCATATGGGCTTTCTGATCCCAGAGTCCCGGAGGAAAACTACAGAAAAGAGTGTAACCGCTCAGCAAATCTGGTAATATAAAATAATCAGTGCATGAGTAGTTTTAATTTAAATTGGACCCACTATAAAACTCTAACTATAAACTAGTACAGATTTTTACAGGTAATTGATTTCAGAAATGAAAACTGATGGATTATTATCATTTTTATAAAAACGCATGAATATCAGGCATCAACTGTTGTGGCAACCACGTGGTAACTTAAACCTACTCTCAGTAAATATATTTTTGCTCCTGTTTAATTGGCACATGGAGATTTATACAAAATAATAACATACTGCAGAGATCAGCTTAAATGAAAGAGGCAATGGGAATATACTTTTTTAATTTGAAAGTTCTTATATATATATGCGTGTCTTTCAGGAATGCGTCAGACAATTCATAATGATTCATAAAACAGTGATTCATAAAAACGTCACCTGACACAATAAGCCATTTAACAACAGACAAAACAAGAATCACAATAAACACATGTGTGATAATAGACTCTTCTCCCAAAAATAAATATCTAAATAAACAGCACTTGTGCAGTTTGACTCTTCATTATTATAAATATCATCCTTACTAATAAAATCTCAAAGGCATAAACGTGGGATAAAATTTCTCTCAGACGATGAGTTTTAACTTCCAGTATTTCTTCTATTATCTATACATATTGTACAATATATAATACAATTATTTTCCGATATCTGTGTTTGTCAATTATAATTCTGTGAAGGAAAAAAATAAATGAGCATAGGGATGAAATAAAAGTTTTAATACAGTGCCACCTTGTGGTGTAACTTCTTTTTTGTAGTAGTAGTGCTGAGTCTTTGCTGGTTTTCTACTTTGTATTGTGTATCTCACTATTCATAATCTCATTATTATCCCTGCATTGAAATTGGCAGCATTAACCTCAACACAAACATTATTTAAAGAGCACTACTTCAAAATCACAACATATAGTACAATAAGCACATTATAAGCCTAATGCCATTAGCCTGACATTGAAATTACTGTCCTGTAAAATGTATACTTGTATGATTTAATCAACGTGCAAATCAAGTATGAGTACCATGTCAATGTTATGACATCCTAGCAGCCAGCTGCAAGTTTTACAGTCGTAGTTACTCTGTAGGGATTTCACATTGCAGCTGAAATCATTGTACATTTCTATTAACATTGGTCATAATACAACATGTGGCCTCTCAAACAACTTTGATGTGAGATGTATGCCATAACCAGTTGATTTGAATCATTACTAAATGACATAATCATCACATAATATATAATTAGATTCAGTACAAACATCATCTTATCTCATAGACTTTAGAGCTTTTGTCATTTCTTAATTAGCCCAACCTCCTAACTTGTGCCTTGATGGATGGAGATCAAACACATAAAAAATATATATAACAGTTCAGATGTATCACAGTGGCTCTATGCCTGAGTGATCAGATATATTATAAAATAACTTCATCAACACGAGACCATATGAAATGGCACCATCATCTATCACTTCAAATGAGACGACAGCAGTCTAATAGTTATAATACAGACACCAATGCTCCTCCGATCTAAAACACCAAACTGTTTTCCAAATTAATCTTATCGGCAGGGAAAATAAATATAATTCTGTATACCGTTTGTCTTTCCAAACCACATACTAAACGTCCTTTATAACAGAGTAGCAACCCGCAAACCTCGTTAAATATTAACCATCACTGTATACATTTGTACCGTGTAATGTTTGCATTCAGCTGCCATGTCATTATTGCCAGTGTCATGTTGGCACAAGGAGTGCTTTCACAGTTGATCAAGGCAAAAGCAAAAATAAATAGTACATAAAAATAGGAGTTCACAAGTGCTTTTATGTGAACCTGTAGTTTTGTTGTGGTCTTGCCTCTGAAAACTTAAAACAGATAAGGCATCATTGGTGACTTTGCTGTTTTTTTGGCATTTTGGCACATACTCTTCTATACTTTCACGCTCAGACGCATGACCTTAGTGCAATAAAATAAAACTAACAAAGGGCCCAAAAGTTATGACAGGATCAGAAAGGCTGGTCTGGTTTATACTGATCAGCGATGGTCCTTCTCTCAGCAGTCCCATCGTAGGTCACAGGCTGTTCGCGTCTGTCACCAGGGCTCCTTGACAGCTCCAGGAGCGAGGCTTCAGTAAATCTATAAAGGAGGGCTAAAACAAAAACACCAGCATAAACATCTGTATTTGTGCCTACACTTAATGTTATAGCTTAAAAGCCACAGTAAGTTACCTCCTTCAGGGGGCAGTAGCGTTGTGCATACCACTCCTGGGAGTACAGACAGATAATGACTCCCTGTCCCAGGAAAAGGGACGTCCACATGATTATGTTCCAGATGGGACCTTTCCTTTGGTCATGCAGAATGAAGTTGAACATCACTTTAAGAGGATGAAGAAACAAGATGAGAGACGGGGGCATGATGGAAACGTAAATGTGTGAGCTGTGTGATGGTCTTTTCTCTTACTTCCAAAGCACATGAAGAGGCAGAAGAGCACGGGATAGAAGAAACCAAAGCAAATTGCAAGAATGTACTCATGGACCACCGCAGACACTGTGAACACAAACAGCATGGCGGCCGGTCGGAAACGCTTCTGAGACATCTGGAATAACGAGAGAACAGAAACATCGGGTTTAATCGTACCTTTTTTTCTTTCTTTTTTTTTTGTAGTGACTTGTGAAATATGCTCATTATCTGGATGTTTTAATTATCATTATCAATATCATTAGTATATAGTATATATATATATATAAAAAAAAAAAGAAAACACCCAACCTTAAATGAAAGGCTATCAACAGATAAGCCACTCACCCACAGGATGTCCCGGTACACGTAGTAGTACAGCCAGTCATGGACCACTACATTCCAAGTGCGATAGTAATTGGCAAAAGAGGTTGAATTCCACCAATCCTGTGTTGAGTAATCACAACTGACCGGTTCAAATGTTTTCTGCAACACTGGGGTTTCTTTGTTTAAATTACTACAGTGAGTGTGAAAGCAATACCTTGTAAAACATCCTGTCAGCAAAGCGAAGCATCTCAGCAAAAGCGTTGAGCCAACAGTGGAGGAAGGCAAAGAATCCCAGAAAGAGAACCAAGACTCCTGCAAAAGAAAATAGAAACATAATTCATATCAACAACAATAAACTACCATTTGCATGACGAAGGTGTATGGAAGGCACAAAAGTTTGGGGTTATTCATACCTGGCAGGATGGAGTTGAACACGCAGAGGACCATGGAGCGTAGGTCAAACAGCTGCAGACTGATGCTGCGGAACTGAGGTATGCAGAGCCGCACAAACACGTAGTAGGCATAAAACAGACAGCCCAGCACCTGTAGTATGGTAGGAAAAGTCAGAAAATGGATTTAAATCGTTTGCTTTTAATCTTAGTTAAGGTCACCATGAAAGAGGTTTTTACCTGAAGCAACTTCGTGACCACGTATCCCCATCTGATCACTGGGTTCCTGCATTTGATTGAGAAATAATGGTTTCACCACAACACTAGTGTATGTGCCACTGTGTTCAGTTCTCAAGAGGGAATCATAGACAAATAAGAGTCTATTTACCTGGGGTACTTGTCTCTGTAGATAAGCGTGGGTGCAAACAGGAAGTAGAGATACTGAGGTACCTGAGGGACCACTGGGCTGGGGCCTGTAGATAACAGGGCGGGACAGAAAGAAAGAGATAGAGAAATACAGTGGCCAGTAAGAATCATGTGGCATCTATATAGGAAGAAAAGGCATAAATGTGTAGTGATATTTAGACAGTTACATACTGGTCTTGTCTTTAGCCCACGTCAGGACTCTTGGTACATTTTCCCTAATAAAGGAGTGGGCTTTCATCATAAGACGTACCTGAAATTTGAAAAAGGACAATTTACATTCTTCAACAGTGTATGTGGCTACCCTGCAAAAACTAAAAGCAACCCCAACGTCCATGTACCTGCTCCAGGATGATGATAAAACAGGATGCAGGTGGGAAACTGTTGGTCACCACCACATATGTGGGCAGGAATCCCAGACCCAAGGCTTGGTAGAGAAGGAATACACATCCAAACATCAAGCTGTACAACTTGGGGTGACCGTGAGAGCCAGACTGGGTATTGGACCACAGGTGGAAGAGGGTGTAGGGAACCAGCAACGCAGACAGAAACATGCAGATCCACGTGCACACCACCAGGGGGAACTGTCCAAACGCATAGACTAGCAGGTCAAAGTCCAACACCAGCCTGAGGGATAAAAGACAAAGGCGGGATGGAAAAACTTGAAGGATCGGGAAATGATCCGTGACGAAATTTAATCACGTTCACTAACTCATTGGATACGGACACAAAACTCAAAAACATAAACCGTAGCAGTTTTATATTACCGGCTTTCGTCAAGGAAATCTACCACAAGCGTACTGAGGATGAAGAGAATGAGTAGAGCGATAAACATGTGATAGATAGTCCTGATGTGGTTCACCTCGAACAGCTCACTGTGGAAAAACAGATGACATAAAATGAATGTGTGTACAGCTGACGTTATTACGCAGTGCCCAAGCAGCAGTAAAACCCAACGTGACAAATGCAAATAACCTAAGTCTTGTGCAAACAATATTCATATGACTTTGGCATCAATGTGTTAACTTACTCCAAGAGGGACCTGCGACTTACAAACTGCTTGCCCTGCCCATGAGGAGGTCGAATTTGCCTACAAAAAAAATATATAGTTTTTATAGGATGACCAACAGAAGACTGGGGAAAGAACATTTACATTTAAAGCAGAAGGCAAATTGCAGTACCTGAGTTTGCTCCGCTCTTTATCTGAGAGTGGGGGTGAAAACACAGCAGGTACAGGTGCAGGTTCCAGGCTGGCCGATTCCTCAATAAGACTGTCCATGAAGTCATTCACCTGGTTGTCAAACTGACGCATCAGGTCACTCTTCAGGTACTGCGCAATAGATAAAGATATAGTTATTCACAGCCTGCAGATACAAATACGACACCTCGTATAAAAACACTTGCGATCCAGAGAGGATTATTTCTTGCACAGTTGACTGCACTACAAATTCACATTACAGTTCTTTACGCCAACAGCAACAACAACTGTGTGTGTCTGGGGAGCAACACAACCTCACTTGAACTGTTATTTATCACTGTTGTTTTAAAACAGAAGATCACAGGCATGGCTCCTAGGGTTGAAACTGTTTAGTGTGTGATGTACTGATTTAACCTTTAAAAAAAGCCTGAATTTCGTGAACAGTCATGCAATCTGATTTTACGAAATGGGTCATGAGCCAGTTTAACTCATATAGGTGTGATTTCAGAATAATGACTCATTTCCATATGGGTTTTTTTCTTGGACATTACTTCACAGATTGCCCATATTTTCCACAATCGAAGCATCTTCAGTTGGAATCAGATCACAGAAATCAACCTGGAAGGGAATGTACGTGTTTTAAGCATAAATTAATGCTAAATGGATGCCACTGATGGAAATAAATCACACAAACAAAACAAAATGTACTGTATGTTTGATAGCAGAGATGCTAAATTACAACTTCTCCAACTTTTAGTGGTTTACAGTCAGTCATTCTCACATGCACGTTGAGCCATGCGTGGGTTAGCCATCTAACCCACACTACTGACTTACTGACCTCTGCTTTCCTTTTTAGCTGCAGTTTTTTGCTGATCACATGTTCCACTTCAATTTTCCCTGAAAGGAGAATGAGAACACACATACGTATGATGAAAAAGCAGCAACAGTCGCGGTGCTATTTTGTAAGTGCAGCCTTGCAACATCATAATACACCCATGTGATTCGGACACACCTAAATGAACAATAGAGTCAACTGAGTCAATAGTCACGTTGTATCAACAAAACTTTGACCCGGTAAATGTAAACATCAGCTTCCACACCATGTCATCATTTCAATAAATGACCAACAGATAATGTTGTACAAGTGGAACAATTTTGATCACTGTGCTGTAAATGTGGAACAGACTGGTGAATTGAAATCAAATGACATCAGACTTCAAATCCAAAGTTGCAAAATCCAAAGAGGAGACACGCCTACGACAGTGCAGAGCAGAAGAGTGTTCAACAAGCAGGACATTTAAGGTCACTATAGGTGATTTGTCTCGAGAGTTGTCTGGTGATGACCAAGCTTGTTTAGGTACAGTTCAAGTGAATGCCAACGATACAGAAAAGAAGAAGTGTCTGAACTTCACATTGTAACAAAAACAGGAAGCATCTTTTCTCAGTGTCCTGTGATTTTCCTCTGAGCGTACAGAAAACTCAACAAGTGTTTCATAGTCATGATTTCTCAGGAGGGGTCAGATTATACTTTCTTGGGTACTGATGACTAGCATGGGAGTCATCAGCAGACAGTAGCTGCTACTGTCATTTCCTATCGTGGTTCACCACACTAAGTGTACCACAGGTTAAATAAAACTGCTTAAGAAGAATATGTCATCGCATCATAATGACTTCAGGCCTATGTGGAAATTTACTGACAAGAAGATTGGATGTTTAATCAACACACAGCATCTTATTCCCTTACCGTTGCTGGTGACGTGGTTGTCTCTGTTGCTTTGCTGATGTTTACCAGGACTGCCTTCCCCATCCAAAGAGCTATCCAAGTCAGAGAGGGTAGGCGTCTTAGGAACGGCTCGGCTCCGGGACCTGAGGACACTGTCGTCCACACTCTCCATTCTACAGACACACAACAAATAAACAGTTCAAATAATAAGTAGTGGAAGCTACCAGGAAAAGTGAAGTGTGTCTTTAAGGGATTTTAGCATAAGTACATGGTTTGCTCCTGAACCTCCACATGGGCAGGAATGCTAAGACTGACAGACAAAGCAAAGCCAGTTGACAATCAAATCACTCTCATATGACACAGACTCGCATGGAGACAGACAGCTAACAGTTTAGTTAGCTCTCATCAGCTGACAGGAAGAGTCAGTATTTCAGGCAAGCGGTTCATTCATGAACTAATTACACAGCCTTTGGATCAGTTAGCACGGCTCTGACACTAAAGCCTTCTACCTGGTGGTACTCAGACGGTTAGCACTGACTGGGAGCTAGTCAAATTAGCCAACTTGTTGACGTTAGCTGCGAGCAGGTTGACAGAAGCGTTGACTGACACAGGAGGAAATAAAAACACGCTACCTGCCGACTTCCTGAATATGTACTCGCTCCAGCCGCCGGGTCCTCTCTCAGTAAGCGTTTCTCCAGCGTAACGGAGTATAAAACCAGGGGAGCAGGTCCTTCATTCACTACAATCTGTGCTGCTGCTCACCTTCCCCATTGTATAAACACTGAGGATATGATGAGCACGGCGGACGACGCTGATTGGCTGAAAGTCTCTCCTCCTTTTGACGTCATTAGTCAGCCCTGTCTAACGTTGTTATATCTCTTGTGCATTGTTAAACTGCTAAAATAAATCGGATGATATAATATGATATGGTATGATATGATATGATATGATATGATATGATATGATATGATATGATATGATATGATATGATATGATATGATATGATATATGAACATATATGACCTATTACTCGATGAACTTGATGAACTAGAAGAGGCAATACAATATGAACAGGATTCCTGCTGTTTACTGCAAATTTTAATGGTTATTTTTATTTTTCCACAGAAGAAACATTGAACAAAAGGAAACAGAAACAACTGAAAAAGAAAAACATATTTAATTCTATGTGTTCATGATATTTTAATCATCACAATGCGTATAACCACACATAATCACTCATTTCTAATCTTTCCACTAGTTCATAATGCTACACAAGCAAAGTTAATGCTCACAAGGTCACTCTGCTCGAGTCATATTCCTTTTGCAAGTAAAACTTGTTTTTGAGTGGTACAATGAGTGCTCTAAGTGGAGCATGGTGTGTCATAAATGTAAGTGATCTCATGAGCGGAGTGTGGCAAGACCCTTAATGTCAAAGACACAAGGATGCATTTATGATTTTAACTGCATTAGCTACCCCAATTAGAACCTTTCCATCTGTGGGTACATGTATCCCCAGCATGATCCGGATGATCAAAAGGAGTCAGTGACTTTGCAAATTAGTTCAGGCTTTGGATGTTAAGTACATTTAGTGAAACGCATCTGCCTTAGACAATATTGTGCAATGTGCTAAAAAAGACCAGCCAACTCAGTTGCCCGCTATAGTTGAAAAGTGGCTTTTCTCTACAAGCAAACTGCACTCATACAGCTGTGGATCCACCAGATCCTTGTCTTATCAGCGTCAGAACAGGAAGTAAAGGCAGTCTAAGGCTGTCGGGTTTTCAGAATTTTATTTTCTCATGTTAAATCCAATCATAATGACAAAAAATGTCATCCAATGTCTGCGTGCACACCTATATAAAGAAGCATTGTCCTCAGTACAAACCAGAAAGTTAGGCCACACAACTGTGCTGCTTTTTTAACGTGTTCATTTGTCATGCATTAGCTGCTGTCATGCTGTATTAACATGACAAATTCACTCCAACTACACATGCATGTGCAGTACGTTTACTCTTTGGTGAAATGATCAACAGTTGTATTAAAGGCCTGTTATCCTGTTAAAGTTGCAGATGGTTTTGAAAGGAGACATAACACTGAGTCATTTCATGTCCTATCTATGCCGTCAGGTTTTGAAGCTTCTTAAGACATGTCTCAGCAACACACTTTCTGGCAACAGAACTGGTATGGTCTGTTTTCACCAAGCTCCGATTGTGTGATATGAGAAATGTAGAGGGACTTAAAATTGAACTTGCTTTAAAGGTAAAAACTGAAATAAAACTAGCTATTAACTACTGTCACATTTCATATCATTGGCCTGGATGAGCTGGTGTTGTTTTTTTGCTGCGCTCTTCTAGCTGGCTAATACTTGGTAGATGAGTAAAACACCTGAAGTTATTGTGATTCATTTCAAAATAAAGTCGGTGCAAAGTGTGGATAGACAACGTGCTCTAAGTCGTCAAGAATCATTAACAGTTCCAGCTAACAAATTTTTGTCCAAGCTATGCAAAAATGCAGCCACTCCAGGATGTGGACACTGTGGCCTGTTGATGGATGCTGTGTTAATGACATTATGCAAAACTTTATTTTTTCAGGTGCTATACACAGGGGCGCTGCTAGGGATTTTTGTTATTTTAACAAAATAGGGTTAAAATAACCCCCCCCCCCCCCCAATTGTCACACCAATTGAAGTAAAAAATAAATAACAGATATGCAAATATGTTATAGCAACTTACTCTAACAGGGTCCTGTGACTTACAAACTGTTTTCTCTGCCAATAAGGAGGTTAAAAGTGATCATGATAAAAAAAAGAAAGTGTTTTTGCTTCTTTCTATGCTCCATAAAATTTTTAGCATGCCTATATACCTGTCACAATTAAACTCTAGCATGCCCCCTGCTGGTCATAGCCCAAAGTTCAATTAAAACACATGATAAAAAACGATTAAAGCCCAAATATAGGCTACTGTTTAATAATCTACACAAAGAATGCCTTGCGGCTAAAGGGAATGGATGACTCTTACCTCATCAAACTGGACAAGCGGCCATGTGGTTCAAAATAATGCGAAACCGGTGTTTGAGAACACCTACTGATACGTATTGTTAATAAACAGGCGCAACTCCAGATGTTTAGTCATATAAAGAGTTATAAAGAGTTTACATAATGAAGATCCTGCCTGGCAAAAACCTGAAAGAACATTAAAAAATGTCTCAAATGTCGCTAACACTGAAGAACTGCTTTTGCTCCGAGGTGGAAAATCTTAACAGTGCATCCTGCACTTTTATTAAAAGTTCCATGCAGCTCATATAGAAAAATGCTGACACTTTAAAGCACAAAAGAGCAAACTTTTAATGCAAGGTCCAGCTCTATTGTTTAGTGTGAATAAAACGTGGGTCTGGTTTGAATCCATCGGACGACTAGGCCTTTCTGTGTGGAGTTCTCCCTCCAGCTTCCTCCCACTGTCCAAAGACATGCTTGCTTGATTAACTGGTGATTCTAAATTGGCTGTAGGTATTAATGTGAGTGTGAATGGTTGTCTGTGTTAGCCCTGTGATAGACTGGCGACTCCAGCAGACCCCGCGACCCTTCACAGGACAAGTGGTTACAGAAGATGAACGAATGAATGAATGAATAAAACATGAGACTCATTCCACATGTTCAGTTCAAACATTTTATTTTCACGGCCCTATCAGTATCCCACCTGGAGGCGGTTGGCTTGTAACTTGTTTGCTAACACCTTATAAAATGTGTCATACAATAAATTCTAATATTTGTACAATTCAATAAATATAGTAAACTGAGCAAATTCCAACAAAGTGATTCATTAAAATTGTTTCAAATACAAAGACACCATATTTCCCTGCTTTCTGTATGAAAGAGATATTTACAAAATGTCGTTACGCACACACTCACACATGCACACCCACGGACACACAGACAGACACACCTCATCGGTCACAAGAAGCAGAGAGGTCCCAAAGTCACAGGGATCTCAGTGACGAGGTGGGACACAGCACCCGTCTCTACAGCCAGATCTCTGACAGGAAGTAACTGCATATCACCTCGGTGCAAGTCCGTGCTCCCCCGAACCCTCACAACCATGTCCACCTGGGGAACAATCAGACGAAAAAGAGTATGACAAGAGACGCTATTATTTTACTGCATAAAACAAACACACATGAATGTCCCATTGATTAATTGCATTATTTGCTCTCATATCTACAGTATATTACCATGGTAACCTAGTAACTTTCAGTACCAATGATGGAAGGATACCAATGATCAGACAGTGCTGATTTAAAAAAAAAAAAAAATGTCTTCAACAAAGTGCTATAAAACTATTAGTGTAACAGCTAAAGAAAGCTCTTGAACAGACAGTACAGAAATCACAGAGTCTGACCTCGCAGCCCTCTCTGGACACCTCTGATGAGGTGTGATTCAATTTCTCTGCCACAGTCTCCCAGCAAGAGGGCAATCTGTTCGGCTGAATCGGCGGCAGCAGTGGCTTTAGACCCATTTGCCGCGCAGCCGAGAGTAATGTGCTGGAAAGACGTGTGGCTGTGCAGCCGCAGAAACCTCAGCTGGACAACATCCACACCGGCGTACTCAAACTACGAGAAACACAGACAAAGTTAGAAGAAGAATCCTTACGTACAGTATGTTTCACTGAACGTGTACTCACCTTGTGTCCGTCATGTTGCTGAGTAAACCACTGCACAGACGTCCTTGATTTCTTAATTTCTGGTTCCCATTTTATATTAATCTAAAAGAGGAAACATGACTTGCATTTTTAAACTCATTCTTGAGTAAATATTTACATTAATCAGCAAGTAATGTCCTTCTTTGTCTAGAGTTATTCGTTGCTGGAGGAGATGACTGTACCTGCGAGTGTAGAGGGTCTATGCAGGTGGTTCCTCCTGCTGTGAAGTTACAGAATACCTTCAGAGCATCATAAGGACAGCCTTGGTTGGGATCCATGTAAAAGTAACCTGAAATATAATGGACCCTGACATTCAGACTAATATGGGACAGAGAGCATCATCAGTAGCAGATATGTTGAACTCTTTTAGATTCTCACCGTCTCTCAGATGTGGATGTATGAGTCCCAGCTCATGGCAGGTGGTTCCAGGATCATCTTTGGTTCCTAGTGGCCAGCTGAAGTATTCCTCAGCTTCATCTTCCTGGGTCCATCTCTTAGCCACCCGCCTGGGCTGCAACAGCAGAATCCGTCATTCAGATCATGCTTGACTGTATTCAGTTATAACTCCTTGAATGTAAACAAATGTCATATACAGAATATGACAAGAAAGCTTGTACCAACTTTTTGCTGTCCTTTCCTTTTCTTTGGGCGCTGGGCAGTTTGCTTTGAACCCGGTACAGTTTTCACTCTAGATCTTGTCCTGGGTCTGGTTTTGGGCCTTTGCTCAATTCTCAGCCCTGGCCTTGGCTCGGGTTTTGATCCTCGTCTTTTTGCAGGCCTGCGATAACCTGGGGCACCTGGTTTTCCCTGTCAAACAAATGACATGATAAAAAAACACACAGTCTATCACCCTCCACATGAAGCTTTCCATGTGTAAATGCAGCACAGTGCAAGGATCAGGTCTTACTGGAGGCCCAGGCTGGCCCTTAATTCCCTTTGGTCCTCTACTGCCTTGGACACCTTTATGTCCCTGTAAAAGCCCAAACACAGTTAAGCAATGAATATATGATAGTTAACCTTATTTAAATGAATCAGAAATATAGATGATAGTTTTTAATAAACAGTTTTGACATTCAACCAGTAGATGTATAAATAGACATAGACATAATCTCTAACCTTCTTTCCAAGATGACCCTGTAACACATACACAAGAGATATTACTGGTAAGATTTAAAATTATAAAGTCTAATAGTCAAAGTCCATCCAGAATGTGATGTTTTTTACTTTTAGATTTGGCTTGAGTAATTTCTTTCAGTAATTCATTATAAATTGCAGAATATGTCACAGAAACTCACAGGGTTCCCAAGAAAGCCTTTCCGCCCCCGTGGGCCACGAGGGCCGGTGACCCCCTGTGGAAATTGTTCGGTTTATGAGTATCTTGCTCTCATTTACTAGAACATTGTAAAAAGAGGAGAGGAACAGAACTTGCCTGCTTTCCTTTCTGACCCATGTGACCTTTTAGCCCCTGCAAACCAGGATTCCCCTAAGATAAGAGTTAAACGAGTTAAAAATCGTGCTATTGCTTTTAAACTCATTCGTATTTAAAACATTTAAACTAACCTTTAGCCCTGGTGGTCCCATCAGCCCGAGAATCCCCATGGCACCAGGGGGGCCCTGTATTTAAAGTAGACGTTTTACAAACTCCCCTCAAAATTCCCAGATGATGCACAGTTTGCCTTTTAAGCATTTGAATGTCCAGAAACTAAGCATTTATTTAAGTCCACTATGGTGAATACCACTGACAGTGTAGTTATTTTGGTGTGACTATTTGCTTTCAAAGTAATTCACAGTGAAGTGAGAATACACACCAATCAGGCATAACATTATGACCACCTTCCTAATATTGTGCTGGTCTCCCTTGTGCCTCCAAAAGCAGTTGTGACTTATGAGAGAATGGACATGGACCTTCTGAGGGTGTCCTGTGGTCTTTGGTATCAGACTGTTGTTTGTGGGGGCCTTTGGGTCCTATGGGTTGAGGGGAGGGGCCTCTGTGGATCAGCCTGCATATACTTGATCAGTTTGGGATCTACTGAATATTGATGCCTTATCCGGTTTTTAATTTTTTTTTCTTAGTTGTTCCTAAACTGGCTGGTGACATCAAAGAGTGTCATGGCTATGCTTGGGGTGGGCTGGCCTGGCCTGGTCTAGGTGGGTACTACATGTCAAGTAACATCCACACTTCTCCTGTCAGTGGTCGTAATGTTATGCCTGATTGTTTTTATGCCAGACTTTTACCTTTGTGCCCTGGCTTCCAGGTTTACCCTTCTCTCCTCTCAGTCCTGGGATACCCTGTGTCAGTACAGGAGTGATGATGTAGAGGTTAGCATGAACAGACATTACACTACAACCACTACTGTTAAATAAACTAGTGTACCTTTGGGCCAACTGGTCCAGCAGGTCCACGCTTTCCTTTTGGTCCAATTTTCCCCTAAAAGGGAATGTGAGACACATATTCTAGCTCAGTACATGGCATCAAACTATAAATATTACTCAAATATTAGTCACTTCACATTTAAATTAAAGACCTGATAATTTACCTTAGACCCTCTTGTCCCAGTGTTTCCTATAACCCCAGGAGGTCCAGGTGTTCCCTACAATATGGGATGATTTGGTGTATTTGTAAACCACAGAGGAAAACACATATAGAAATGAGAGAATATGTTATCTGCTATGTCTGTATTGACTTACCATCTTACCATGCCGGCCTGGTGTTCCAGGAGCTCCTCTGAAACCAATATCACCCTTATGGGAGAGCGGGGGCAAATTTAATTTATGACTTTAATTTAATTTATGCTTCAGCAACACAATAAATCTTAAACATTTCTCTAAAACATTTCTCACCTCATCTCCTTCGTTCCCCTCAACCCCCAGTAGTCCATCCAAACCACTCAGGCCCTGAGGAAAAAGACCAAATAGAAAACAATCATAGACATTAAAAAAATATAAAAATATTCTTCACCTAACTTTGCGTGCTAAAATCAGTGACTGACGATGTAAATTAAACATTGTGTCTTTCTTGCTGTTTTACTTTTAAATAAATAAATTGATCATGGGTCAGTAATGGTACTTGCAGGTTTCCCAGGTTGTCCAGCAGGCCCTGGCTTCCCTGCTGCTCCTTCCTCTCCCTACAAAAAAGACTTCATTAGATGAGCTGCAGGGCCAGACTGTTAAATGTTAACTCACATTTCAGACTTTGGTTTGTTCAAGTATCATAATAAAAAAATAATACTGAATGGGTTTTTTTAGACACTAAACACAGAGAGGGTAATAATCAGTAGAAATGGGTTGTTTATGAGTAAGATGATGTGATATACACTGAGTAGACATGGTGTTTTTATAGTAAGTCAGGTACTGTGCGATAAATAAAGGATTATCTTGTATTTTTAATTATTGTTTTATTATTATTTTTTATAATACGCTTTTCTGCCATGATGACAGCAGCCGACTGTCACGAGTTCCAGTCGGAGAAGTTGAAAGGCAGACTTTAATTCAAAAACCACCACATTTTGTAATATATGGCTCGTGGCATCTTCATCAGATGATTTTTCTAAAATGTCAGACTAAAACAAAACTCACAGTTTTCCCAGCGGCTCCTTTGATACCTTTCTGTCCACGTTGGGCTCTTTTCCCCTTGAAAAAGAACATGAAGTGGGATGAAATGAATTTATGGGAGAAGCTAATATCTTAATTTTACTTATTCATTTCGTTTACCTTTGGACCCTGAATTCCTTTAATTCCTGGAAGACCAGGAGGGCCCGCGGGTCCCCGTTGCCCTTTAGCACCTGGTAAGCCAGTGAACCCCATCTTCCCGACTTTACCCTGAAAATACAGCAAAAATACTTACATTCAGCTAGAACGATACAATTTAATGACCACTGTTTAGTGTTAAAATCAGTTTTTGTGATGGATAAAAATGGGTCCATTATATCATAGTGTCATAACACTCAAAATTTAAGAACTGCAAGTTGAAAGTTAAGAAATGGCATCTTACAACTGTGCCTCGTGTCCCGGGCTCCCCGTTTGCACCTTTCTGACCTCTTACTCCCTAGAAAACACACAGCGTTATCCCGACACACTGCATCACTGTAGTTAACACACGTCCTTAAATGTGCTTGACCGAATAAATAATGTCCACAGGATGAAACCGATCTTAAAGCCTCACCCTGTCTCCTTTCATGCCTGACAGACCGAGGCTGCCCTTCTCACCATGACTGCCCTGAATTACAGAAACACAGCACATACACAGTTAAACACCAGTAACCTCCTATAGCTGGACACATACTTCACTGGACACCCTATCAGAGTGAATGAATGGTACGTAACACCTTTGGTCCAGGGATCCCAGGTTTGCCCTCATCTCCTCTCTTGCCTGGCAAACCCTGAAAAAACGCAGATATCTGTGTGTATTGTATGCATATTTGGACAATGCTCATTTCAAGAATAGTAATTAGTAATAAGAACACAATTCATTAATGTGATTGGGGACTTTGATGGTGATCATACAGATGGTGATGGTCCAATTGGACCTGGGGGACCAATGCCACCAGGAGGGCCCTGAAATGAAACAAAAATACAAAGTTAAGTTACAGAGACATCAGAGTCAAACATGCATGAATGAAGCACATGTTCGCTAACATTATTTAGGCATTAAAAAGGCTCTACATTAATAATCAAAGACCAGCACTGACAGTGTGTCCCAGGAGCCCCTTCTGACCCTTGGCTCCTACTGCACCAGTGTCTCCTCCAGGCCCGAATTTTCCAGGAAAGCCTGATGAACCCCTGGCCCCTGGCTCACCCTGTGAATGTCATCGTCATCATTATCCTCACAGAGATTAACAGCGCTGAATGAGTGCAGTGTAATTAAGTTGGTCCCTGTCATTTCTTTGATTTTCCATCCACCTTGAGCCCTGTGAGTCCTTGTTGTCCTCTGTCTCCCGGTGCACCTCTGTACCCCTGAGAATGAGAGCAGATGATGGACACAGGGCAGAGCACAGCGTCTACTTTTAAGTGAAGCTTCATGAAAACGTTCTAATACTTGTTTCCCTGGGGGCCCATTTGGTCCCTGTGGCCCTCGATTCCCTCTTTCACCTTCAGCTCCTTTTGGTCCTTTCGGCCCAGGGGGACCAGTTTTCCCTTTATCACCCTAAAATTTAAGTAAAACAAATGGTTTTCAGTTAATAATCTGACATGATCCATAACTACAAAATAAAACATTTATCTGTAATCGTCTCATTTACTCACAGACATGCCTTTTTGGCCGGCTGGCCCTCCAGGTCCCTTCAGTCCAACAGGACCCTGAATGCAAAATGACATGGTTTCAAATGATCAGGCAAACCAGGGTTTAGTAGATCAAAAAAACAACAACAGTGCTTTTGTAATCAGGTAAATAGAAAAAGGAGAAAAAGAGAAGAAATCAAATATGTGACCAACAGAGTCTAATCAATCTACCTCCTCACCATCGAGGCCAGCTACTCCCTCCTGCCCCAAAGCTCCTCTGGATCCCTGAAGGTACGACATGTAGCGACAAACAGAACTGACTGAATGAACGAAGAATCACGAAGCAGATTGTTTCAGAAATCACTTCACATGCCGCCCTATAATTATGCTACTCTTGGATTTTCCGATCCGTTCAAGTAGACAAAAACATGCAGATGAGAGTAGCGCACCTTATCTCCTTTACCGCCAGCTGGTCCAGTCGGTCCTTGATTTCCATCTTTGCCCTGTGTGAGGGAGAATTAAACAACAATAAATATGTAAAAGATTTAAATAGACTGTGCAACGACAAGATGAATTTCACTGTTGGAAGACAGGATGCTTGCCCAATGTAAAGGCTTCATGTTTATTTTTTTATGTTTTGCATGTAAAATGCTATAAATACGTCCTAACTACAACTCTGTGTATATACAGACAAAACATGATGAATATGTTAAATCTACCAACAACCAGGTTTATTCCAAGGCATAAATGTATTGCTGAGGTGACGTCATAGACAAATCAGTCTAAGACGTCACGGCAGAAGACAATGATAACAACTGACTAATCAACAAACACAAAGATTATGGTCATGTGATCTGATCCTGACGGCGAGCACTCGTCTCTCTAAGAGGATGCACAGTGCAGACCATGAAATATAATAGTACACGGTGCAGCATGTCTAAGTTACCAAACAGCTCTAATGTAGAATCACTACACCCCGTATTATCAGCCTGACTCTAGGCTCGGTAACACCACTCTTGATTTGGTGTGGTGACTAACTAAGAAAAGAAAACGGAAACTTGAGCCAAACTGGAAAGAAAGAAACTCTGTTTGCTCTTCACATCAGAGTCTGTCACAAGATTTTCTTCATTCACTGGAAGAAATTAGCGTTAAAAGTATGTGTGGGTGACATTTTGGCATGCCGGCTAGACCAGTGTTACTGCGCACAGGCTAACCGTAACAGTTAAAGTAACGGCTGAAATATTAATTCATTCATTCATTCATCTTCTGTAACCGCTTGTCCTGTGAAGGGTCGCAGGGGGTGCTGGAGCCTGTCCGTCATGGGGCGAGAGGTGGGATACACCCCGGACAGGTCGCAGGGCTAACACAGAGAAACAAACAACCATTCACACTCACATTTACACCTACGGCCAATTTAGAATCACCAGTTAACCTAACCAGCATGTCTTGGGACGGTGGGAGGAAGCTGGAGAACATGCAAACTCCACACAGAAAGGAGCCAGTCTGCCCATTCAAATGACCATTAGCATCTAAGCTTGTGTTCATTTTTGCAAGAAATCACAAAATGAGCCTCCAGGCTAGAGCAGTGCTTCTGATTACCAACAACGACTATCTACTCGGAAACAAAAGATTAGATTTGACAACAAAAACATAAAAATATACGTACAGGGTAGCCTGTAACTCCACGAGGGCCAACTGGGCCTTTTGGCCCTTGGTCACCTGTAACTCCACGAGGTCCAACCTCACCCCATGGTCCAATGTTACCCTGGATACCCTACGGAAAAAATAAACACATCACAGAAAAAAATATATTAAAATAGCAGCATTAAAACAAGGATAAAAAAAATATACATACACAAAGAGAAAATTCAGGGCATCGTGAAACACTGCTAAAAAAACTAATATGAATGTTGATGCTGAAGTTCTGAGTAATAAATTACACATTAGTGTCATCTGTGGAATAAGTGTAATAAAATGCTTTATTCAGCAGTGTGAAGCTCTCTGTTCAAAGGGAACGTGAAAGGCTGTGTAAATCTTTTTAGGTGCTTTTAAAATACTTGTCATTGACGAGACAATATTTCAATAAGTCGATGCAGTGAATAAGAGAATAAAAGCACTGCACGTGGATTGAATCAGTGAAAACATCTTACAGAGGGGCCTCTGTAGCCCTGAGGTCCGGGCGCGCCCATCTCACCCTGAAGGATGTCAAGAAATGAGAAACAGCTCATGAACAAAAAAAAAGCACAAACGCATACAGTTTATTGAAAAAGAAAAAGGATGGAGTAAGCATTAGCTTAGCAGTGAAGCTGTTAAAATAATGCACTCACCGGGGAACCTGGTTTCCCCCTGGGTCCCTCCTCGCCTCTCTTACCCTTCAAAACGTCGATATCACATTAAATCCAAATGTAAACTGTATATCATGAGTTAGCATCCGAGTCAACTGACAGATTGATGGACGTATTGATTTAAGCGTAAATACTGCAAACATGATGCTTTGGAAACTCCTACCTTTGAGCCTTCACTTCCTGTAAGTCCTTTGGGTCCCTCTTTACCTTTGACCCCCTATTAAATTAAAGAAAGCAATGTTTCTTTTTGCGTTCACTTTCCAGCATCCATAGAAGCTACACGCTTGATGATAGTGTGTAACTTACTCTCTGTCCCGGCTTCCCTGGTGTCCCCTTCATTCCTCGATGGCCAGCTTCTCCCTGGACACACATGTGCCACCATTATAAATTAAACTCATTACCACACAGAGTTCAGTTGGCTAACTACCTCAAAAGCGTTAGGATGTTCTTCCGGGTTTTCACTGGGTGGGAATCTTTATTTAGCACCGTGATAGTCTGGCAACATATCCAAGGTGTACCCATATCTAGAGGATAAGCAGTTGTACATAATGGATGGATGGATGGGGATCAACACGCACACTCTTTCCCACAGGTCCTTGAAGACCAGGAGGTCCATTCTTTCCTGTTAGTCCCTGTGGAAAATATCACACGATTAGATATCTATGACAATACACAGCAATTAAATATGTGTTCAATACAGAGGAGGACACTCACTTTTGGTCCTGGAGGTCCAACATCCCCATTTAGTCCATTTGTTCCAACCGGTCCCTGATAAAAATAAAGCAACGTAGTGCTACTAAACGCTAAAAATAAACATAGAGCTTGGAGACTTCATGAGGTGGCACAAACTTGGAAAATGTATAAAATATGAAAGCATGAAAATAGTTGTTGGTGGCTCTTACCAGGGCTCCAAGAGTGCCATCTTGACCCCTGTTACCCAAGTGACCCTGAAATCCCTGAGACAAGACACAGAAAGGCCTTTTCATTTTCATTTTTTTTCAGTGGGTGAACAGATTAGACATTAGTCAATACTCAAACTTAAAAACACTGTCATTCTCTGGGTACTAGTCACGCCTCTGTTTAAGGGGTAGATATGCTGGATTTAAATAAAAGCCACAGGCATGGTTTTCTTTGTTGTGTAGTGTGATCACCTTCAGGCCTTTGGGTCCACGCAGTCCTGGGACGCCAGTCTTTCCCTACTCACCGTTCACACATATAGAAATAGAAACGTTCATTAGAGCTGTCATTTTGTCATCTAATGCAATAAAACGTTCAAACACGCTGTACCCATTTCATAGCTTCAAGCCTACAGACACATTCAGAATATAAAAGACCTTAAATGTCAAGTAAGAAGTAATAATAGTGAATACATATGTAGACTGAACAGAATAAGAAGTGTAGCCACATAGGAACCTTAATACCAGGTTCTCCTTGAAGTCCTCTCTCTCCAGACTTTCCCATCTCTCCCTACAAGCAGAAAAGATATCCCAACGTCACAGATTCACAACAGTAATCAGCTTCTCCAGTAAACATACCCCCCGCCGGCTGATACTCACAAGAGGTCCAGGCAGTCCGGAAAACCCCGCTCGACCTTCTCGACCCTTCGACAGGAACAATGGCCGTAAATGATTAGGACGTATTATTCACTCTACAGTTGCATTGGATTGTACGCTGTTTTTCACTGACTCCCTGTCATACTGATACCATAGGTGATGCAAACATTTTCTACACAAACATGTACAGATCTTGTCTTCGTCTACCTTGTCACCTCGAGGTCCAGGGCTTCCTTGAATACCAGTTGGTCCTCTGTCTCCCTACATCAAAATATAAACACATACAGATTCATTCGACAAAAAAGTTCATGATTCAAAACTCTTTTTTTTTTTCAAACCCACCTTGGGTCCATCTTTTCCCTGCTTTCCTTGCTCCCCCATGGCGCCATCAATCCCCTGCAACAAGAGCACATGGTATGAAACTAACTGGAGAGCTGCAGTGCTTCCTCAGTGAACATGTTTTCTTTCATTAATAAGTTTACACACAATGGGTCCAGGAAATCCTGGAGGCCCTGGTGGTCCTCCAAGTCCCTCAGGTCCTGTTGGGCCTCGACGTCCCTTGACTCCTGGTTTACCTGGAGGCCCTGGATGTCCCTGTACACAAACACAACAAGTCAATGAACGGATCTGATCAATAAGCCGTCAGTCGAATAAACAGGAAGGATCAAACTCACCAAGTCTCCCTTAAACCCTGGATCCCCCTTCTCACCTCGCCTGGCTTTAGCTCCCTGATGGTGACACACACACACACAAATAAGCAAACAGGAAGCAACTGCTCAGTAGTTAGGAACCAAAAAGGATTTGACAGAATGCTACTAATGGCTTGTTGATATATTAAAGGTCTGCTTTTATAGACTAGTAACAACACGATCATTTAATCATCACTCAATAATGAAACTGCGTTAAGTAATCTTACGGGATCACCTGAGGGTCCAGGCTTTCCCGGAGTCCCATTGGCTCCCTAAATTAGAGAAAACAGACAGCATACTGGGAAACGGACTTCACCACAGACAAACATTACACAGCACACTTATCTTCTCTGGTGATTAATGTTTTCTCTTCAGCCGCTTTGGATTCATGATCTTACGTTAAGTCCAGGTGGTCCAGGTTCCCCTATATCCCCTTCATCTCCTGTATCGCCCTGGTGAAACAAGCAAAACACAAATGATAGCGACACAAAACTGATTACAGCTGAAAGCCACTCAGCATCACATTTTTGTTCCCACTTTTACTTTAAGTGTACTCACAGGATCACCTTTAGGACCCGGAGGTCCACTTGGTCCAGGCTTCCCCTGTATAGAGGTCATACAGTATTATTTATTTATTTATTTTAAATTGTCATCATGCTATCACACTGGTGAATAATCTAAACTGAAACGGTTTTGTCATACCTGTGGCCCACGGACGCCTGGAAACCCAACCACTCCATCTGGCCCGGGTTCTCCCTGCAGCATGAACTCAGTACAGTAAACCATAAGCTTATGACTCTGTTAGACAGCATACATCTGTTTAGTGCCTCGTCACCTGTGGTCCAGCTACTCCTCTAGAGCCCAGTTCACCTTGATGCCCCTGACAGCAGAAACAGTTCTCCCATAAATATCTCCACTTTAAATATTGATTGAAATTGTGATGAACTGCATATTCACTTACTGGAGGTCCTTTAACTCCCAAGACGCCTTTTAATCCTTTAGGGCCCAAAACGCCCTGAGAGGAAGACACATTCATAGATGCTCTTGTCACACTGATTATTAAATTAAAAATAATTCTAATTTATTTTGTTATTAGTATATTTACAGGAGGGCCTGGTGGACCAGTAAATCCTGGAGATCCGATCTCTCCCTGAAAACACAAACAACAATAGCTGCTTTCAAGATGTAAGATATTTGAATAGCTATTATTATTTACACCGATCAGGCATAACATTATGACCACTGACAAGAGAAGTAAATAACATTAATCATCTTGTGACAATACAGTGTTCTGCTGGGAAACGTTTGGACCTGGCATTCATTGGTGTGGATGTTACTTAGACATGTAGCACCCATCTAGACCAGACCAGACACACCCACGCCCTTAGCAATGACTCTCCTTGACGGCAGCAGCCATCCCCAGCAGAATGTAGCCTGACACAGGAACACACACAACACAACAGTTTAGGAAAACTCAAACAGCACAAGGTGTTGACCCGGCCTCCAAATTCGCTAGATCCCAAACCGATCAGGTATCTGTGGGACGATCCACAGAGGCCCCTCCCCATCACAGGACATCCTCAGAAGGCCCACATCCATTCTCTGATGAGTCAGAGCAGGCACAAGGGAGACCTACACAATACTAGGAAGGTGGTCATAATGTTATGCCTGATTGGTGTATATAGTGAATGCTATGTGAAGCTTTGTGACACCCACCATAGGGCCCGTTGGTCCTGGAAAACCAGTGGGACCCCTGGCTCCAGGCACTCCCTGTAAACATTGGTCAGTTCAGACGTAGCACGTACACAATTCATCAATCATTAGTCATTTTGGTCTTTAGAGTTCTTGTGTATTTGAAATGATGTAAAGTCATTTGTAAAGACAGTGAAGTCATATGTACTCACTATGTAGCCAGGGAGCCCAACAAAGCCTCTGACTCCTTTGTTACCCTGGTTACAGCAAGATGCACAAATTAGAAAGAGCCCTCCTTGAATACAGCCGTCTGTGGTGTGGATGCTTAAACTGACCTTGTCTCCTTTTTGTCCTCTGTTTCCCTGCGGCCCAGCCTCTCCTTGATAACCCTAAATGCAGATAAAATGTTTGATCAAAGGCTTTGGATTTTTGTAGAGCACAGCATTTCTATGTACTTTGTGCAACTAGCGGTAGTATAATACTATATAGTGTAAATGCACATTTATACTAAGGGTTTCATAGTTTAAATGTCCTCAACAACAGAAGTGCAGGCCACTCTTACCCACTCTCCCAGGTCCCCTTTGCTGCCCTTCTCTCCCCTGTAGCCTTTTGCACCCTTCAGGAATGAACATAAAGGGCATCGAGTTACATGTATGAGTTCATATGTACAAAAGGAAAATGCATGAAGCAATATATTACCTGTTCTCCAGGTAAGCCTGGAGGGCCTGGGTCAGCATCCTGTCCTGGGATCCCATCGCTTCCAGGTCTTCCCCGGGGACCTGGCATACCTTGTGGTCCAGGACTGCCCTGGAGTTTGACATAACATATAAAGCAATTGCACGTATCTCATTACAAGTTGCAAAGCAGAACAACAGATATTATTTTAATCTTTTTATTCATTAATTATACATGAATAACTACCCCAAATCCCCATTATTACCATTTAATGTATCCACATAATACTCCAGTAACTGTCCTCTGCAACAACTTAATTATACTTATTACACACCTGAACTGTAACTTCTAATATTCATTGTTTCACGTATTTTATGTCCATGCAGCTTAGCATAGAAGCAAAAACAAATAAATGTGAATATGCACGTACAATTTTCCCTCTAACTCCTTTTGGTCCTTGTTTTCCAGGAATTCCAGGTGGCCCCTGAACACAAAAGTAGCCAAAGTCTTTAGTATTAACATATATGTGAAATGGCAAACCTGAAAAGCTGAAATCACTTGAAGTAATTTTTTTACTTACAATTGGTCCATCATCTCCAGGAAGCCCAGGAGGCCCCGGAGGCCCTTTTAGTTTCTAAGGATAAAAAAAGACAATAAACTTGTCTTCATAGTTAACAAAATCAAATACAGCGCCCCTTCAAAATGTTTGAAACCCTCAGAATTTTCTACATATCTGCATAAAAACAACGTGTTTCTCCTGTTTGAGAGAGTAGACAAAGAGAAACCAATCAAACAAATGGAACTTGATGGCTATTTGTTTTTTTCAGAAAATAGGCAAATATTACATATCTGAGGTGAGGTGAAAAAGTAAGGGCACCTCTAGGATTACAAGATAACTTCAAGGCCAAAAAAGGCCATCTGTTCAGAAGTGTTTCCATCTGTAGTTATATTTGGGTATTTTTTACTTTGGGCAGTAAACAAACAACAGGGATTTTTTACAGATTGATTTGTTGGCACTGACAGAAGAGCTTAATAAGGACCTCAGAGGAAGAATTGCTGTCGATCATCAGGCTGGAAAAGTTTACAAAACCGTTTCTGACACCCACCACAGTCAGATAGATTGTAAACCAATGGAGGAAATTTAAGATGATGGTTATTCTCCACAGGTAAGGTCACTCCAGAAGAAGATGAACAACAGTCAAAGAGGTCACAAAGGAGCCCAGGGTAACTTCTAAGCAAGTAAAGGCCTCTTTCACATTGGCTGATGTTAATATTAATGAATCCATGCATCATCAGAAGAAATACTGAAAAATCCTGATGTACGTGGCAGAGTGGCAAGGACAAAGCGACTGCTAGAACATTTCTGCCTGTCTGTAAATTTCTATAGATGACGTGGACAAGCCAGAGGACTATTAGGAAAATGGGTTTGTGGACAGATGAGACCAGCATCAGAATCTCATCACGTCCATTAAAAAACTGGGTGGTAGGATTCATGTTTGGGCCTATTTTGCTGCATCTGGGCCCTCATTGATGGATGAATTCTGAATTATACCAACAAAATATAAAAGATCAGTCTAAAAGAATAAAATGTCAGGACATCGGTCAGTGAGCTGAATATGAAGAGAAACTAGATCATTTACCGACACAACAAGCCCAAGAACACAAATTCATTCATTCATCTTAGTTAGTCTATCACGGAGAGACAGACAACCATTCACACACACATACGCTCCTATGGCCAGTATAGAATCACCAGTTAACCTAATGAGCATGTCTTTGGACGATGGGAGGAAGCTGGAGTACCCAGAGAGAACCCACGCAGACACAGGGAGAACATGCAAACTCCACACAGAAAGGCCCATCAGCTGAATTACTGACACTGATTTGACCCAGTACAGAACAGACAAGTGATCTCTCTTTAATGAACAAATATGTTAACACTTCTTTTGATAAATTCATAGACAGGCAGCATGAAAAGTGGCCCAGTTGGCCCGTGGATTTGAACCTGGGACCTTCTCGGTGTGAGGCATCAGTGCTAACCACCTCACCACTGAGAGCACAAGTTGTTCTACAAAATGATGAACAAAATGAATGCTTTGGAACGACCAAGTCAAAAATATTACTAATTACTTTTAAGACTAAAATAATTCCAAGCTGCTGAAGACGACTGATCATCAGTTTGCACCTCACAGATATGTACAAGTGATTTATTTTCATCAATAAACAAACACAAAAGCCTGATATTTCTGATTAATTTGTTAGAAAAGTTTCTGTTGTCTACTTCACGACTTGAAAATCTGAGGTTTTGGATCATTTTTATGCAGAAATGTGGAAAATTGGGAGGGGTTCAAACACTAAAGCAACTAAACTAGCTAACCAAGTGGCACTGTATATATGTACAATTGTAAAAGGGTCTTAAGGTAAATGAAAAACATATACAGTACAATTAGTAATACAGTATGTTGTAGTGGTTAACCTGTTCACCAGCAGTCCACATTTTCAGTGTGATTTGTATTGTGAAAAATAATTTCTTGTTCTTCAAAGTGAATCCAAGCGACAAAGTCAATTCTTACCGGCCAAGAAGATACCAACTTTTTGTAGAATTTCTTTTTCTGCAATGAGACAGCAGATAATATATTCCATTTACAGTGTGCTATGCACTTACTTAAGTTTAGGCTGACTTACAAAAGAAATAACTTTCAGTATGTCAAATCAAAGTAATGTAGTAATATCGCTTAAACTAAAACAGGGACAGAAACAAGGAAATCAAAGAACGCCTGAACATAAAATGCATATTTAAACAAATGTACAAAGGATGTGTGGGTACTGGTGGTGCAGAGTCACAGCAGTGTACCTTGAAAGCCTCCCACTCCTCTTCAGAGGTTTTGAATACAACAATGGCAGGCATCCCAGGAGGACCAACAGGGCCTCTGTATCCAGTCTGCCCGGTCCTGCCCATAACACCTTGATAGCCCTCAGAAGACAAAAAACAAAACAAACAAACAATACGTATCTTTGATGTGGGAACCAGAACTGTCATCCTGTGGCTTAGCTCTGATAAATACTATGTTTTATTGTAAATAGATCAAAGATGCATTAAGACGTTTTGGGCACTAGGGGGTGGAAAAAAACAAAAACAGCACTGCGGCCTCATTTTATTCAGTCTTAGAAGAAGTTACGGTGACTGAGGTTTAATAGGGGGCGAGTTTGTTCTTCATTATCTGACAAAGAGAAAAGTTTGCATCAAACAGTAATTAACTCATACACCATCACAAGTCCAGATCATGAAAACAGGCCTGGCGCCATTTGACATTATCAGTTTTATAGGCAACAGGTTGTCATGGCTACGTAGCTTGCAATGAGCTAACTTGCTAACAGCAGAAAATGTACCACAGAGACAAACATGTATTCTGCTTATTATCTGTAAGACACTAGCTGTCTTAACATCATACTCTCAGTCTATATATAGACCCTAGAGTTTCAGAGTTATATTTAAAGTATACATCCTATTTAATAGCTATAGGCTATTTATCCAAAACAATAAGCTAAATGAAGCTAAATGGCAGTATAAGCTGAGCTGGGCATGGTTTGTATTTATGAGCAACACTTTGAACTGTTTCAAACATAAAACACTATAGAGTTTCAGTTTAACACATACTTTGTCTCCTTTAGGTCCTGGTGGTCCTGGTAGCCCTGGCAAACCACGCAGCCCCTGAAGAAAAAGTGAGGTGGGACAGTTATGTGAGCTTGCTAATAATCAATTAGATTTGTTGACTGAAGAAAGACCAAACATTTTAATAATACAGATAAAAAAATAGACTTAAATACAAATGCAGATGTCTCAGGCTTTTAAAATTGTATATCTGATGTACGTTCATGTTCACATGTTCAACACTACAGTTGACCTTTTCCTTTTTAAATAATAAACCCTGCATACAGTCTTCAGGATTGCAGTATCACAGTTTAACCAGATGAGGGAGGCAATGCCTTTCATTGACGTGGCTAACCCTCCTAGCATACAAACAAACAAACACACACACACACACACTGAATGCAGTCTAGGTGCTAGAATTGGCACAGATATATATGCAGCCATCTCAGTCATCAAATCAGCTCCATGCAAACTCGATTTCATCCAAGGTCACAACAGAAAATGAGATGAGAATATCACACAAATGCAATTAAAATTTCCTGGGTGGTTTGTTTATGCATTTTATAATATTATCAACACCCTATTCGCCGTATCACTGCGAATGAAGAATAGAACAATGTATACAGAGTTGCCTTCGTATGTAAATAACATCTTACCCTTTGACCCCTGATTCCAGGTCTTAGTCCTGCCTCGTGATGTCTAACTGTGTACGTAGGAGGCTGTTCGGCTACGTTAACAGTCTGCTGTGGAGCTTCAGTCTCTGACTGGATGATCAAGTCTTCAGTGCTTAACTGGAAAATTAGATCAGGTGAAGACTGATGTTTAAACCTGTCAGTGTCATTATCGTAGCTTTCTTTTTCAATCTCTGCATGTCTGTGCCTTTCCTCCTCCACCTGTAAATCTATCACATCTTTATCTGTCTCTGTCCCACTCCCCTCCTCTGTATCTAATATTATTTTTGCTTGGGGTGAAATGGTTTCCATCTTGACCCCCATGTCTTCCTTTTCTTTTTCTGCAGTGGCTGAAGTGTTGCCCATCTCCATTTCCATGCCCCCAGGATTGTGCAATTGTCCAGTTTGTAGTGTGGGAGTTAAAGCAGTTGGTTGTGGAGATGGATCTCTCTGACGTGCAGGAAGATCTTCTGTGGCTGCTCCCTCTAGTGATACATCTTTTTCTGTTGCACTAACTACTTCAGAGGAGGGACTACTGACTACTGACACTGGAGGTGTGAGCACAGATGATGAAGCCTTCTGTCTCACTTCCCTTTCTCCTCCTTCTTTAGATGAGGGACTGACACTAGAAACAACAGGCGGTGATTCAGTGGTGGAGGCTGAGGTAAGAAGAGGTGTAGTTTCAAACTGTGTCCCATTAGTGAAAGCGTTTACTGTACTCGTTTCTCCGTGCATCCCTGATGAGACACCAGGAGCTGTGGGGGTCTCAGGTTGACGAATGACGAGACTTGAAATGACTTCCTCAGTGGTGTCCAAGGCTCTTGTGAAATCCTCCTCGGTCGTCCTGGAAGGTTGATTAGTTTGAACTATTCCCACAGAAGGAGTCCCGGTTAAGACACTATCCTCTGAGCTCCTTAAAGTGTCGGGGTGTGAAACAGGAAGTTGTTCATTTCCAGTCATAGAAGGAGTCTGTGTTGCAGGATCCCCGTCATGATTTATCTCCTCACTCGCAGTCTTTGGTTCGTGCGTTTCACTTTGGGCTGAGCTTATAGTCTTTGTATCCGTGCCAGAGTGAGGATTCAATGCAGCTTTGGTATTTCCATCATGTACGTGCAGAGCAGGGTGTGACTTCAAAGGGGAAGCGCTGCTCGCTGGATCCAGTCCTGGTGTGAGCTCCGTGTGACCGGTCAGCAGAGTCGTGGCTTGAGGGGAGTTTTCTGGTCTGGCTGATGCTCTGATATCATCCATAGAAGCGACCTGCTGCGAAGGTTTATTGAGTATTAAAACTATTAGGTCTGAAGATGTTTGCTCGGAGTTGAACAAACTGCACAGAAAATTAACATAATCACGCCAAACTGTTAGGACAAAATTACATTTTGGCGGAAGAAGCATGCATCTGGTGGAATCACGCAAAAGTATAACATGCAGCTTGGTAGAGTTGAAATTATTATATACTGTATACACCTGAGAAACCAGGTGTGAACAGTGGCAGTACAGTAGTATTATACACAACAACTAAACCCAAAGGAGTGTTTAGTGAGTCTGACAATTGTGAGTCTGAACCTGTGTGTGTGTCAGAGTTGAGCATGTGCTGCTGTGATCTTCACAAGGCTGCTGAGGCCCAGCTGCTGAAGCATCCCCCAAGACAAAGATCACCTGCTGGATGATGCCCTGAACACACCACAAACACACACACACACACGTACACACACAGCAGGGCTTTGATGATTTCAGATGACATGGGCTCAGATTCATTTAATAATTTCCTGGAGACTTTCCTAGAGACCCAGTGCTCTGCTTCTGTAATCCTCACACTTACCTTCAATTTAAACGTCTTCACTCTTTATTGAACTCATTATTTACTGTATTTTTGTTTAAAAAAAAAAATAAAACATTCTGATATCCCCATAACACTTGAAGGGAAATCTTATTCCATGTTTAGTAAGTTCTCTTTGCATTAAAGAAGACGTTGCTGTCTGATGCCACCACTAGAGGCCGCCAATACTTAGATGTTTCCTGGGAGACACCGAATGTTGCTTTGCGTTATACTGTGCTGCATCAGTGTTATTTACTATGTTTGGGATTTTTCTTTCAATGTAATCGGTTCTCTGTGTGCTCCTACCCCTATTGGTATGACTGTGGAATAGATCCTACATTTCTGTCATTTAGTTTGAGACATTTTCATGTAGAGAAAGTGAAGAAAGAAGAACAGAAAGAGTATACTGTATATGGTGTACTGTATAAACTCATAACAACTGATAAAAACATGATCCATCCCCTTGTAAATAAACTTAAATCCCATCTTTGAGTTTATTTCACTGTCCTCCCACTTCGTCATTGACTAATATGAGAAGACTGCAAAGGTTTAATTCTCCTTTCTGAAGGCACGATAATATTTTATTTGGTCTGTGTTACGGTTTAAATTGAAATGCTTCACTGTCTTTCACATGAACTTGTAATAAAAGACACAAAATTATGGTGTAAAAATCTAGATATACACCACAAAACTGCATTTAAAGAAAGAAAATTGCAAATGTGGGACAAGCCTTATACTAAAAGGCATATCTATATAATGATTGGGAAAATAAACCTATACAAATCATTTGTTAATTTAAATTCAAAATTATTATTCTCATTTTATTTTTATCAGGCTGTCTTGAATCTAAGAAGTCAGCACTCTTTGTTGCTTTTTCTATAAGCTCACAACAAATTGGAGAAATTCAGTTTGAGTCTATCAGCCACATTTCCAAGAAAGAAAGAAGTACTGTAAGACTTACGTAACTCAGTAGCAGCAGCACCGCAACAGAGCCCTGCATGTCTTCTGGTAGAGTTGACCTCTGGACTCCTCTGTCTGATCTGTTAGTGTGTGGAAGTCAGACGTCCAGCCACCCGACACACTCCAAAGGCTGCACTTGGAAAAAAAAACCCACCCCTTCCTGAGGAGGCCTGAGCCCAGCACCAGTCTGGATGACCACCACACGTCTACAACCCAGAGCCACAATAAAACCGACGGACTGAGCCAGACACTCTCTGCAAGAGAGAGACGTCTCATTCAGCCACACGCTGTAACAGCACACACACACACCACACGCGTAAATACATATCCTGCTGCAACCTGTGGCAGCGCAGTGCCAGACACAGTGGTGTCCAGCACTTTAATCCCTGAGTTAGAAAGCCGCTCACGTCTCAGAGAGAAAAAGATTACGGACACTGTGCTGTCTGTTGAGCCTGTGTTTGGACGGAGGGTGTAAGTCCTTTGCTTCCAGTGTGGTCCAGACAGATTGGAGCAGATAATCACTCAAGGCAAGTCTTTGAGAAAAGATGGATTTGGGATGAAGAACAAGATTTTACTGCCCTGAGAATCACACACTTACAAGTGTACAGATATATTTATATTAAGACTGACTCTTAAAAAATCCTGTGCATTATAGCTTTGGTGGGTCTCCTCAGCCAGTTTGCCTTTGAACTTCACACTGAGACCTCCTTCCACCGCTATTTGTGTCCAGGGTGAGTAGGGGAGGACTGTGGCCCAGGTGAGGAATTTGACAAGAGGATCAGAAGAGTGAGAGGCTTCTTCCTGAAGAGAGTTGTGTCAGGTAAAGTTGAGGCTTTACGGTAAAGGGTGTTGCTGAGGACCCAGAACTCCTCCCAGCAGCAACAAATGTAATTTTTTGACTCGAGGTCCCAGGCTGTGACGCCAGAGGGTGCTCTCCTGTATACAGTCCACATACAGCGCCGATCTGAACAGAGAGGGTCTATAAAAAATCTATATATTTTTCAACTAAAATGTTTCAAACATTGCTATCATTCTTACTGGGGTTGTACAGATTAGTTGACGCTTTAAGCAACATGTCAACTAGTCACTGGTCATTTGACAGTAACAACACGGAGAACCTCCCAGATGAGGAGCCCAGTGTGTCATTGCAGCAAACTAGCAGCGGTTCATCAAGTGTGTGATAATACTTCACTAAAGATGAAGCCCATACTACTGTGACATGCCAAATATGTAGGTTTGTCCTGAAAAGGAAAAAATGTACTATCTGCTAATGCTAGCTGTCATTTAACAACTTCATCAATCAAATAGAAGGCAACAAATTTGTTGGTGAATTTCATTGTCAAAGTTATTAGATATTTAGTTGCAGTCCATGAAGAAGGCTTCAGAGAAATACAACATCTTTTTAACCTGACTACACTATTCAATGCAACACACAATGGAGAACTATTAAATGCTATTGATGGTGCAGAGGTGCTGCCTGTTTTTATACAGGCTATACATATCTGCAGGATAGATGATAATATGATAATAGGTCTGAAAAGACAAATTGCGTCTCATTTTAATAAATTTCCATTCTGGTTGGCCCGTCATTTGCA
Organism: Planiliza haematocheilus; assembly: GCA_005024645.1. NCBI lineage: Eukaryota > Metazoa > Chordata > Actinopteri > Mugiliformes > Mugilidae > Planiliza > Planiliza haematocheilus. The sequence goes on from SRSE01000509.1 coordinate 4,171,851, forward strand.
GTCAGTTCTTAATTTTGGCCCCTCTCTGACTGAGTTTGACACCACTGCTCTAGGACGTATCAGCCAAGGGGGTCCACAAAGAGTTTTTGATTAAAAAAACTACGAGCCTCCCTGCTCATACAAGTTCAAGCATTAGAGATTAAAGACTTTATTTAATGACGTGCACCGTAAAAACAAATGTGAGTCTTTTGAGATTAGATTCAATCATCAGTTGACTAGACAGGCGGGAGGAAAGAGAGATGGCGCAAATGAGTGAGGATGGAGAAAGTCATCCTGAATGAACTTATTTATGAAAGCTAATTTATGAGAAAGACATCATCGTTGTGCTGTTCACACACACTGACCAGTGTCAAGAGTCCTGCCCCCTCCTCTAGCTGGAAAAACTCCTGCTGCACCCTGACGTCTGACCAGCGTTGACTCATCAGCACACTTAGCTCATCCGGGAACCTGTCACGTAAACGCTATTAGTCATGTGCAAATAAATCTACACATGCAGAAGTCTCTCCCACACACTCAAACACACACTAAAGCAGAGGGATGCATGTTTGTGTGCACTCTCTGGACATGGACAGTTGTGAAGTCTACAGAACATTGCAGACGTCGAGCCCATGGTTGTGGTGTCGGGGAGAAGCTATAGTCTGTTCCTCATAGAGAGCTGCTTCACAGGTGAACGCTACCTGTGTCACAGAGCTGACAGATTCAGACGTTGCTGGTACTCTGTGTGTAAATACTCAAGGTCAAGTTCAACACCAGACCCTTCCTTTCATCCTACACTGTATGGCAGGAGAATCCTCCCTAGATAAACACTACATAAACAGGTTCACTGCAGTCAGATGTGACCTTGTGAACTCTGTGAAAATGAAAAATGATATTTTACTGTAAAACATGCAGTTATCTACCAGAAGCCTGCCTTTCATCAACTTTTTCACAACAGTTTTTGAGTAGTTTTGTCCTACAAGTTATTGCCTCTGAAAAAACATCAGGCAAGAAAAAATCCATTGATGTAATAACCTGGTCATTCAGTATATTCAGGTAGTCAGCTGACCTCATTCTTTGGACACATAATGTTGCTGAACCTAGACCTGAGCAACTGCAGCAACCCCAGATCATAGCACTGCCCCATAGCACAGGCTTGTACAGTAGACACTAGGCATGATGGGTGCATCGCTTCATCTGCCTCTCTTCTTACCCTGATGCCCCAATCAGTCTGGAACAGGGTAAATCTGGACTCATCAGACCACATGACCTTCTTCCATTGCTCCAGAGTCCAATCTTTATGCTCCCTAGTAAATTGAAGCATTTTTTCCCGGTTATCCTCAACGAGTATTGGTTTTCTTAAGGCTACACAGCTGTTCAGTCCCAATCTCTTGAGTTCCCTTCACATTGTGGAAATGCTCTGACCTTCACTATGAAACATAGCCCTGAGTTCTGCTGTTTTTCTCTGATTTGTTTTCACCAAACGTTTAAGTCATTGATCACTATCAATCAGGATTTTTTTCTGACCTAATTTCTTCCTGGAAGACAATGGTTCCTCACTATACTTCCAGTTTTTAATAACACATTGGACAGTTCTTAACCTAATTTTACTAGTTTCTACAATCTCCTTAGATGTTTTCTCTGCTTGATGCATGCCATGACATGTGGTTGTTTTAGAAATGAGAGGCTACTCATTGCATCAGTTGGGGTTAAATAACTTGTTGCCAGCTGAAAGATAATCACTCATGCAGTAATTATCCAATAGGAGTCTCCTACCTATTTTCTTAGTTAAATCCAGGTGGTGACTTTTTTTTTCTTTGGCCAGGCAGTGTATAATTGCTCTTTCAAATTACAAGTAGTTTAAACGCAGTCACAATGATCTCATTATATACAGCCTCAGTGTTTTTAAACTTCAGTGGAACTACTAAAATGCTCCCTCTCACAGAAATGTACCTTGTCCTAAAGGTTCTTACCTTTTCACAGCATCTGACGCCACATCTAGTTTGAAATTCCCATGACCAGTTGCTTCATCCGGCTGGAGAAAACACTGCAATGTTGTGCTCATTCTGTGTGATTTCTCCATAAACTAACAAGGTTTAATACAGTTCTCCATGAAGAGACAGAAATGGACATGGACTCAATGGACTGCAGAGAGAAGACCGGGACTGGAACGACGTCCACTGCCAGGCCTTCTCTGTAAATAAAAATGTGTAACTAGATATCTCACTGAAACTGTATGTACAGTTGGATGAATCCTTCACACTTGTTTCTGGGATATATGAGTCCAGTCTTCAGTTTGAGACTAGAAGTGTTAGGAACAGAAGAGAGAGTCAAAGATGGACTTTACCTGGTCCGTAGGCAAGGCCTGAATGCTCCTCTCCTATTTCTAAGAGCATTATAACATCCTTGCAGTTGTCATTCAGGTTATGGATAATGCTGACAAGTTCAGCTGAGCTACTTTCAGCTAAATTCTTGATACCGATTTGACCCAGAACAGAACAGACAAGTGATCTCTCTTTAATGAACAAATATGTAAACACGTCTTTTGATAAATCCATAGACAGGCAGCATGATTAAATAAAATATAAACAGTGCAATAAATTAAACATGGATTTATTTTGTACAGTTTATACTACATATTTACCGGAAAGCTTTTCTATCTATGAAATCCAGGCTTGATAGGGAACCCTTTGGGCGAGTCTCCCCAGGCACAGATTAGGCTGTTCTGTACAGACGGACATCGAGGTTAAGTCCTAGGCTGCATTGTACATTTCAAGCACGGTCCTATATACGTCAGGCTGAAGCCTTTAACCTAACCTGTGTACTGTAAAAATCAAGTCTTGTGGTCGACACATTTTCAAAGGAGGTTTGTCTGCTAAAATACACGTTTTTCATTGCAGGACTTTCTGTTCTGACCTGTGGATCCTCAGTCCAGAAAAGTCCTGTGTTCACATTGCAAACATATTATAACAATACAACAGCACATGATATAAATATACATCTTATTAGAGGGAACAACAAATTGTTTTGGAATGTTTAGATGTGGGCCGTGAATGCTGCGGATGAGGAACGATCCCCTTCCTCGCTTTCTTCGCTTCACAAATGAATCTCATTAAACATCAAGCACACGATGAAAAGAACAACCAGGTAGCTCTACGACGCAGCTCTTTCACTTCTCTCGTCGTCATTGTCACCGTGATCATGCATGTGGAAATGACTAAAAGGACAGAACATACCGTCGTGTTCCTTTCTGTGAACAAAAACAGATGTGACGGGAACAACGTGGCGGCTAACAGAGAGACAAACTACACCGCGCCTGTGATTCCTCTTTTGTTAAAGCATCCATGTTGCATCACACGTATAAAGGACATAAAATTCTCAACACTTTCATCATCGCACGAGAAAAGGCAACACATCTTGAAGAGGTCACATCCCTGGATCTATGTACAGGAAGAAAATGGCTTTCGTCATCTCTCTGAAACAACATCGACAGAGGTTATCCGGCACGGAAAATGTGAGAATGAACATCCATTTGGCTTCACGTAACGACAACACCCAGGTCCTACAGATGGTTGGTCCTCAGGCAAGAGCTGTAATAGTCCATGAATGGAGCAGCTGCAGACCACAGGGCCTGTGTGAAATAACAACTGGCTCGGTCCTTGTGATTGTAAGGTCACGCTATCCGACCTATACGGTTACGGGACACGTCTAGTCCTCCTGATTTTCCCAAATCTTTCATTTTGAATCCCAGACAAACATTTTTTCAGATGATTTCAGAAGACAGTATATTACAAAGTCAACGGTCCCACATCCTGAAACAAAACATCTCTTATCGTGTCTCTACTTCATTTTTCTCACACACAGCTCTAACATAACCCTTCACACACTTTGTTTGCACATTACGGTAGAAAAATTACTATTTCAACTCACTTTAAGGTCTATCATGGATTTCCCGTGTTGACTGTGTATTGATTAGTGTCTATTTAATGCCCATGGATCTTGTGGATACTCTTGCTGTAAACAGGAACTGTTGGGTATGGCTGGTTGCCAGTTAAAAACTGGCCAAATCTGACTGAATCCACCTCCATTTCATTTCTACTCGTACAGCTATGCACGGCAAAGACTGACAGCCACCTTCTCAAAGGACCTGAACGTAAGACTAAAATACATTCATCTTATTAAATGTTTACATGCTACCTCTATGTTCACAAAATGCACTTAAATCGGTTCCGTAGATTCACCTAGAAGATTTGGACACCTTTAATCGACATCTCACCATATGCTGTTTAAATAACAATCAAAACACCAATTTGTGTGGGAAGGCTTGGTAACTTGTGGGCTTTGCCTGCAGTGAGCTACTTATGGTACAGTCAGTCTCTGCTGTTCTCTTGATTTGGCACGTTTTCTCTATTAAGAACACACTCACATGCAAACACACATCCATGTAGTCTCCCTCCTGCTTACACAAATACACGCAAGAACATGTGCAGACAGACAGACACCAGTATACAGATAAACAGCAATGGTGTTCAGTCCTGACTGTAATGCTACTGGTGCTGGGAACTTCAGGTTCTCGGAGCCACAGAGGAGCTGAAGCCTTGTGGTGCCCCGCCAGCTGCTATGAGGTGCCCAGTGGATCTGTGCATCCTCTTCACTTTCCCTCTGATTCTCAGCAGCGGTCGTCCTCATCTGTGTCACTCACCTGCTCGCTGGCGGCGGCCGTGCTCCCCTGGCCCAAGTGCTTCCGGAAATGTCCGTTAGGAACCTGCCAGGAGTGTCTGAGCTGAGGGGCGGAGCTTATGGCATTGGCCCGTCCTAAGCTGGTGGCTATGGCAGTCTCAAAGGTAAGGGTCTCCTGCCTCTCGCCTGCTCCACCGCCGCTGAGGTCCTCGTGGAATGGGAGGTAGGGCTCCGATATGTAGCGGTGAGGAGACGGGTGGCTCGGTCCTGAAACCTGAACTCCGGATGACCCCTGACCTGGAGACAAGGTCCCGCCTTCTTTGTCAGCCTTCCACAGCGCCTCCGCGGAGCCGCCGGGGCCGTCCTGAGTCTGGGTCTGTCCCTCGGAGGAGGCAGCTGGTGTGGGAGAGGTCTGGGATCGGCAGATGAGAGGTGAGTAGGAGATGTAAGGCCGTGGGCGAGAGGGCGTCTGGGGAAGCTGGCGCCGATTACGAGGAGTGCTGGACTCTGAGGCCGAGTTGGCAGGGCTGCCTGATGTGTTCAGCTGCAAATAAGTCAGAGACGAACGCACTGTTATGTAAGACAGGACTGCAAGTTACACAAGTTATCTGACCCACACAGCATTACGGGCTCAGTGTGTCATTTACTCAGCTGTACTCCCACCTGTTTCTGTAGTGTATGTGTGCGTCCTTCGCTAGGTGAGGGTGACCGCCTCCTCTCATATGAAGGGTCCCGGCTTCGCTCCTCAGAGTTACAGCGGGACACGTCAGGGGACAGAAGGTGGCGCCGTTCCTTCGATCTACCTCTTTCATGGCTACTCGTTTCTCTGTGGTTGAGTCTTGGGCCTAAGAGTCGCATTGCACATGTCAGGTAATGTAAAAACAGCGCTCTGATTATGTTCTTTGTGATTTTATTACTGAAAATATATGCTAAGATGATAAGATTTAATAATACTGACATTTTGGTCGTCAATTCATAATAATTAGATTCAATATTTAGTAATTTTCAGGCCACTGCAAGTTGTTCTCTGCCTTATCCTTTCTAATTCAAATGACTGTGACGTCTACACATTCACATCTGTCATCCGTCCGTCTGTCTGTAGCGAGAGTTAAATGACCTCTATAGCTCTTTTGCCGTGGCCTGTACGTGCCATCGGGACTGACTCTCTCCAGAGAGTGCTGCTCCTGCCAGAGGCCGTTCACGCACTGGTCTCCGATGGTGGAGAAGGAGCGCTTCATCAGCTTACTGTCTGCGGACATCCCAGGCTGCATAAATACACAACAACCAGAAGATTAATCACTTAAGTGCGAGAGCAAACAAACTCTGACTCTAGTGTCTGTAATAGCTGCTGTAAATATGCAGGCAAATGGTTTTTATTTAGCAAATCAGAGAGAATCCAATGTACCTTGTGTGAGTTTAAATTGTTTATTGATTTTTTTTAACGCACCTACTAATACACGAGTTGTTAAGTGCTGAATATAGGGTTGAATAAAGCTTATTGCTCTTTATTACCTGTGGATCAACAGCCAGTCTGGGCATGGAGGACGCTCTGATAGATGCCGTCCGCTGAGGTGATTTAATAAGTGTTGGGTCCTCCTTGGTCTGCTGCATCACTTGGTTATACTCCACTACTTGGGGCACCTACACAGGTACAACAGGTTGGCTGTGATATTCAGTTATATTTCCAAAAATAAATAAAACTCGGGACAGAGCATATGTGAGGAATCCATCAGTACTAATCAAAATTATACTGCAATCAACACCTGACATGACAGAAGCAACAGATAATGTTGCTACTCTCAGGTGAAACTTGAAACTAGTGAACCAGTTTGTGCCATAGCTTGAGCATATTTCTTATAGTGCAACTTGGACTGAGTGGATCACGTTGGAGTTGGAGCAAATAAATGATCAGGAGAAGATGTCTGAGTTGAAAATGAGGCAGATCAGTCCATTTTGTGTACTTGTCCTGCCACTGAGAGACGTGGATGAAGAAAGAAACGGTGTAGTTGCATTTCTGGGGAAGTGCATGTCAAGCTAGGGCGTGGGCTACGACGTAGACCTGACGCTGAAGCACAAATCTATCTTAAGCAGTTACCAGCGTGTGTAAATGATGGTGATGGTGTGGATGGTGGTAGGTGTGGTAAGGTGAACGGTAGTCGTCATCCTCCTCCTCGTCGTCCTTCTCCACCTCCCTGGAGTGAGACAGTGGCTGCAGGAACATCTCTTGTGGAGAGATGGGGCTGAGTGCCATGAAACCTCCGCTGGTGCTGAGGGGACGCAAAAAGGACTCATGCAGGGTGACCACAAAACTAACATTTTTGCGACCACAACGCAGCGTAAATGACGATGTGAGGAGATTAAAAGTGGGATATTTACAGAGCAGATCCAGCACTGTGTCTGAGGAATGACAGCGATTTGGCATTGCATAGGATTTCTTGAGGAAGAGAGGAAGCATCCATACGCTGGAACATGGGAGCATGTTTCTGTGGGGAAAAGAAGAAATGGTAAATTAAGATAGGCGTCTGTCACAAGCTGTTTTCTTTTGAATGCGCTAAACACAACATCATGTGAAGGCAGCATGTGCACCAGAAGTCCGCAGTCATTTCCGACTTTATTTATATCTAAGCTTTTCTTAGTTTGTCTGCCTGGTTTTCTGCCTGTGACCAGTCTAATGTCAGTCTGGCCCTTTGCTCTGACTGATTTGTCTGCTTAAAATATCATATTGAAGACCAATTAAAGAATAGAATAACAATTAAACATCAAAGACACAAACCTGTTCCTCCAGCTGCTGTCGAAGCTTCTTAGCTTTGCTCTGCTTGTAGTAGTCCATGATCATCATGGCGGCATAGATTTTCCCTATGGTCATGTCACTGGCTGTGGAGGAGAAAGCAGAAACCACAGACGTCACCTTTCAAAACTCATAAAATGAAATGCATTTGCCGAAAATGTCTGCTCAAAAATCGTTCCAATTCAATTGTTTCCAAGTTATTGTACCTTTGTGAATCGGAACCAGCAAGTCAAGTGTCTTCTGAGAAAGGTGAGGCCAGATGACACTAATCTCCTTCTGCAGATCCAAATCCATCTGATTTCTGTCTTCTCCTCCTGGAGATAAAACAGAAAATTAATGATTTTTTGTTTGTTTTGTTTCGTTAAAGCTGTACTGTACGTCTCTAGGGCTTTGATAATGAGTTTAACCTCTGGCTATCTTGACCTCGAGGGCAGTGCGGATGAGCGCCATGAGGGTGGAGGTGAAGTGGACAGACATGTCGTCGTCCACGGGCATATTCATCAGGACAAGTCTCTGAAGGCAGCAGGGAAGGCACCACATTCAGTCAGAACACCAAACATAACACGAGCTCAGAGTAAAACCAGAACGGCTGTGGAGGCTCATCATGATTTCAAACTGTTTCTGTTATTTTAGGATTAATCTTCAGATTGTCTAATTTCCTAAGCCTGCTAAACTAAGATTACAAAATTAAGAGTAATTTAGCAACAAAACAAAAACAATCCGGTAATGTCAAATGAAAAGGCTGCAAATGATGCACAGGTACATTTTTGCACTGATCACAGCAGGAATGCCTTTGTTTTACTCCAGTCACTGAAATTTTAGTTCAGAAAAAATCTTTCAAAACTAGAACTTCACTAGAACAGTGGCATCATTTCCTGTAGCGTGGGTAAATAAATGTGCCTTAATAAAATTAGAGTATAATTTGAAAAAATGAACACACAGGACAACAGAGAGGGCAAGCGTGCTCTTATTTCCTGACAGTCCTGACACAGGATTGCTTCCTGAGGATCGGAAAATTATATAATGTTCAGCTTTTGTGATCCTAAAATCGAAAAGTATCTGATATCACAAAATGCATTAAGGTAAAATTTCCAGAAATAAGGATAATTCTTGCCCTTTCCTGTTGTTCTGCACACAGAGGCTGTACACTCACTTGCTGCTTCATTAAATACACAAAGGAAAACAAATACATCCTAATATAACCGTCTTAGCTTTCATAAAGATTGCACTATTAAGCATTTGTATCAAATAACTGAGATGTTTTTACACTTTTGTGACTGTGGTTGGTTGTACTATTGGATTGTTTGGTGCTGTACTGACACATGTTTCTGTTATTCAGTTATTTTAGCCTGAGGGCTAGGCTAAACAGAGACACCTTCTAATGTTTAATTCAGTCCAGTTTACCAGCCACCGCCCTGAAGGGTTTTATAGTTCAATTAACACCTTTCTCACACTGTTTCAGTATGCAACAAACATAACAACCGTCATGAAAGATTCTAAGATTTAGCGTAGGACTTGTTATATTAGAATCATTTTCGCTAGGATACTTAATGAACAAGCAGGTGAATGTGTTTGCTATTAGTCCAGCTTTTCTAAAAGAAACTAGACAACTGTGACGGAGCATGCATGCAGGCTCACACACACACACACACACATATGCGTAAACAGCATATGCATGTGACATGAAAACACTGATGTGACGCTGGGCCGCGGCAGGAGGCGCATGCAGACTGAGAAGTGAAAGACATGAGAGCATTTGACAGGAGATTTCCGCAAATGACGATATTTTTAGCATGTAGATGTTTAGCAACTTTCTCATTAACATCTGCTGGTTTGGAATAATCAACGGCAAACGTCATCCGATAACAGCAAACAGATAAAGATGTCTTAGTCTTCTGCCAAGATGCAAAGCAAACAGGCAAATCATTAGTCTCATCCGCCAGTGGACAAATACTCAAACTTAAAACTGCTCCAACAAGCAATACTGCGTCATGTAATCAACACAACATAGGCTTTGCTTTTCCGATGTAGGACACACAAGAATGAGGTTTCGCAAGTGCTTGTCTTTGCTGATTAAAATACAAAGGCAGTGCCTGTCAGTCTCTGGTGTTCGGTCTACCTTATATGCCACCTTGGAGGGGCATTTCTTGCCCAGGCCTAGAGGTGGCGACATGTTGGTCAACATCTCATACATGTCAGTGTAATGGATACGACCACTGCGGGCATCAGGTAGCCATGAGGATGAGGATGAAGAGGAAAGAGGGAGGAAGAGGGGGAGGACGGGAGAGGGATGATGTTGGATGTGAAGGAGTGGGTGGAGGCGTCAGGGAAGTGCATTCCCAAGAACAAAGGAAAGGGGGGACAGGGTAGAAAAGAGGAAGAAGAATGAAGGAGATACAAGAAAGAAAGGATTATTCCAAGGCATCACACACAAGGAGAGAGTAAAATAGGAGAAATAAAATAGGCTCTACTTTTTCTATGCCGCCAGCAGGGCATAGAAATCTGGGGAGGGAGGAAACCTTGGACAGGATGAGAAAAGGAATGACAGCCTCACTGGATCTGGTGCAAATGTTAAATACTTACTTTGTGTGGATGTGCATGAAAGAGGATTACAAAGAACCAGATCCAAAAGGTAAAGAGAGACAGGACTCCCTCAGATTTCATCTTACTTGCGCCAAATCATGCTTGTGACTCAGCTGTGAATAAACTGCACCAGTTTATTCACAGGTTTTTGGCAAATGAGGGACGTCCTGTGCCTTAGTACCCTGAGGCCGAAGTATCGTCATTCTTTGACCTCAGTAAAATGTCCCTAAGGGTCAAGCAGGGTGGTGACAGTCGGTGGAGGGAGGGAAAGGAAGGGAAAGGTGGAAGTCAGGAAGGATCCCACATGAAAGAGGCAGAGGGTAGTTTGCTGACATGGGGGAATCAAACCTTGCATGCCACCCTGTGGGGGCAGTTCTTTCCAAAGCCCAGGGGAGGTGAGATAGTGCGTACAACTTTGTACATCTCCTTATAGTGGATCCTACCACTGGAAAGAACATACATGTCTTTAGTTGTCATGACAGACTTGTACTGTAGCACACAATGAGGCCGGATGAGGCTCTGTCTTCTGAGAAAAAACAAACAAACACTTTTTGTTGTTAACTTCTCTTCAAGCTGGTTCAGATGCTGGACACAACTTACTTCAATATTAAACAGTATATTTGTTAGTTTAAGTGTAAGTAAGAGTCCTTAAACCTTAAACGGTGTCATTATATATGTCACAGTAATTTAACTGTTGTTATTCTGATGGACCTCAACAGTTATATGTATTTCACACAGACTGTAAATAAATGATGGATGTAGCCACAGTGACGGCACCCACTGGTTTGTGGATGACTGTTTTAAGGTCTCGAGTTTAGCCCATGGGCATCATCATCTCGTTTTTGTTTTTTTGAGGCAGGAAAGTGGGAGCATATCGACATGTGACACCCAGAGGTCCCTCAGCACACTGATAAGAAGACGAGAATTCAGCTAATGATTAAAATGATTCGTGGAAATAGAGAAGTTGACTATTTTTGAGTCAAAGACCATCTAGTTCAGCACTGACTGGCCCCATAGTTACATCCATCTGTTATATGGTGTTGTACAAGCAGCTGACTGTAGCTGCGACCTGTTTACAGTTATAATATGTACTTTATTAATTAAAGACCATGAATGTGTATTCCCAAAATGACACACACACTATACCACTCTTTTAAAATCTAAACTCAATAGATCTGAAGACATTTTGACGTTCGCAAGATTAACTTCTGAACAAAAGATGTCTTCCTGCATGACTCAATGTGGGTGCATGCTTAACATTTCATTTGTGCAAGCTGTAACTAACTTCAGACTTTAAAAAGACATTCTGTATTGAAGAGAGACTAGAAATATATAACCCTGTCCTTGACCTGAGCATAAGATAATGTAGTGTCTCAGCCATTTGTATCACTACTCGTCTATGTGCTCCATCACAATGTATGGAGTAAAGTACATTAGCATACTATGTGTATGTGTAATAAGATTCTTCCACATTTGGATGTAACTGCATTTTTGTATTACCACACTATGAACCACATCTATCAAATAGTCAATTATTATTAAATTACAATTTGATACACATCTCTCATCAGATTAACTATTGAAAAACTCAGGGACACTGACCAGGCAGCACGATCATATTCCCCCCAGATTCGGACAAACTCATCCAGGTGATGTGGTCCGAGGATGGACGAGTCTCTTGTCAGATATTCAAAGTTGTCCATGATCACTGCCACAAACAGGTTCAGCATCTGCAGGGACGACAATTAAGGACTACATATAAAGGCTGAAGGTGCTCATGTGGCACAATAGTTCATCAAGTCAAAAAAATCTGCTGCAGCTACTCAAGAGGATTCAGTAGATCCGTAGTCTTACCAGGAAGGAGCTAAAAAAGATGAAGGAGACAAAGTAGAAATAGGCAAAGTCGGAGCCACAGCCCCCCTCCTGGTCGGCCGTGGGTACTGCCGCGGGAAGAGAGGGGTCCATCTCACACTGCTGTCCCCCTAGACACGACAGCATGATCTCCTGCCAGGACTCCCCTGTGGCACTCCTGGACACACACACACACACATTACACAACACCAGGAGGAGGAGCTGGTTAAGACTCCCACTGACCAGCTCACAGTTTATTCACAGTTGTGTCTGCCATCTGGAAGGTGCAATCAAAGCAACAAGCGCCACCCACTTCAGGAACAGCTTTTAGATTTGCCAAATGTGGGACGTAGTGGTGCGGTTTAATGTGTCCATCTGCATTACAGTCGATATGTTCTGGATTGTGTAATTTCATACCAGTATTTAATAAGCAGATTGTTTTACTTTATGGCACATTAGATGAATCCTGAAGGTCTAGATAGAGAAATAAACACAATAGAAACATTCAACTCTTGGCCCAGACATCTGTTTCATTACCGACTCCCCCAGTCACTGTTTTTTTTAAAAAGATTTCGAGCTCTCAAAGTGTCTGCAAAGCTATTTGCTATGGAAGTACATGGCTCCCTGCAGAATCTATCAGTCACTGACACTACGTACACAGCACCTTAGGAGCAAAGGCCTTTTACTGTAACTTAGCAACAAGATCCAACAACATTGAGGAAATCCTTATTTATTGAAACAGGATCAGTTTCAATCACGAGTCACTATTCTGTAATGCTTTCATTAAACTAGTGGCTTAATTATAGTATTAGGTGACAAATGATCAAGAATTCAGAAGTGATCCTTGAGAAGCTCCCAGGATTGCGTCTACTTTGATAAAACCTGCAGGCGTCTCACCTGAAAAGCAGCATCAGGGCACCAGAGAAGGTTTTGAAGTTGTTGTGCTGGTTAATGTGCGTCTCCTCGTTCAGCTTAATGTTCCCAAACACCTGATTTACACACACACACACACAAATATATATAGCTCCCCAGAGCATAGCATAAACTCTGCCGCTGCAAGCGATTTTATTTCACAATGAAACAAATGCATGCATACATACTAAACAGAGATCAGTGTCTGTCTTTGCAGATTCTGACCTGCATGCCAATGATGGCGTAGATGAAGAAGAGCATAGCGATGAGCAGGCAGACATAGGGCAGAGCCTTGAAGGACTGAACAAACGTCCAGAGAAGGATACGGATGGTGTAGCCTTGCCTCAACAGCTTGATCAGACGAGCTGCTCGGAACAGCTTCAAGAAACTCATGTTGAACGTATCAACAAACTAGCAGCAGAGGGGAGAGAAACAGTTGGCATCACAGAGTACTGATGTCTAGGTTATTCTTAAAGTCAAAGGGAAAATACACTGTTGATATTATTTATGGTGTTACCTGCAAGTCTACTACAATCTCAGTGATGCTGCCCAAGACTGTGATGAAGTCGAAAATGTTCCATGTGTCTCTAAAGTAGTTCTGTTAAAACAAGAAAGGAGGCGCGAGTCATTTCTCAAGAGTGCTTGAATTCACATTCAGTCTGCGTGTTGCTCTTGTCTCTCACCAGAAAGCCGAAAGCCATGATCTTGAGGACACACTCGACAGAGAAGAGAACAGTGAACGCTGTGTTAAGGTGCTTCAGTACGGCGTCGTACACTGGAGGGGCAGAGTAGTACTGAAAAGAATACAAAGACGGCGGAGGTAAAACCATGAAGTGATCTTTGTTATAACTGAGATGAAAAAAAAGTGGACTGTTCCCTAACCAATTCACTGCAGCTCAACCTCCTCTCAGATATCAGTTTGAACTTCAGCCCTGCAGATCTACAGGTTGATGGAAGATTCCTCCAGACCCATAAATAGTGCCTCTGTCTCTGCACCTCTCATCTGTCGCACTATAAAAGGAGTCGTTCCTCGAGGGGCGGCAGCACAGTTAATGAGGTCATGCTAAATAGCAGCAACTGGACATTATAGATCAATATTTAATACGGGCTGAGTCACTCAGCGTCTGTCTGGCTGTCTGTCTGTCTGAACAACCAGCACAGCTCAAGAAAAGGCCAGTTCAGGCCATAAATACTGGTCTGGGAAAGGAGGGAGAAAACATCTGCTCATAAACGCACGGTTTGTTGAGGTGGTTACGGGTTCAGAACAGCACGCAGTATGTTGCCAAGAAGCAATAAAATGTTTGTTTTTAATATTACAAGAAATAAATGTGAGGACATTTTTAACAAGTTCTCCTCACCTTCATCATCAGTACAATAGTGTTCAGAGCAATCATGGTGAGGACGGTGTACTCAAAAGAAGGCGACACCACAAAATGCCACAGACGGTACTGGAACGTGTGTCGGTTCTGCGGCATGTATCGGGTCAGGGGCTTGGCGCTGATGGCGAAGTCTATGCACGCCCTCTGAAATGCAAAGAGAAAGGACAAGAACATGAAAGGCAAAGGGATGAAACAGAGAAAGACAAAGCAGTCAGGCAAAGTATCCTCTTCCCTTGAATGACAAGGCTCTTTGCCTTTTCTTCCTTTTTCTGCAAGGACATTTACGGATTTACAAAGAGAGTCAGCGTACACTTCGCTTAGACAAGCTTTATAGATTCCACTGTAAATCTATACTTTGTATAAATGAAAGAAAAACAGATATGGAAGAAAAAAATGTGACCAAATTAAATGTGAAGAAGCTTAGAAACAGAAATTATGGTTCAATAATAGAAAAGACTGGAGGGACGGATATAGCTCATTATAAGTAAACAATGCGGTGTCACATGTGGGGGAGTGTTGTTGTCTTTGATTGATCAGGCGTTTCCATTTGACCGGTCTCTAACACTATTGACAGTCAGGGGGAGAGCGGCGTTAACAAGAACCAGACAACATCATCCTAATGAGCATATTAAACTGCACCTAGCTGATCAGCTCATTAGATTGTACCCATACTGATGCCCGCATGTCTCGTTACCGTCTGTGAGTGCCGAACTCATCTGAGAGAAAAACACACAGAGGAAGAGTCGGGTCCTTTCATCCATCCTCCCTCACCTCGTTCTTCTCCAGGCTGCACTCCTCCATCATCTTATCGCCCTGCTCCTGAAAGGTGATGATGATGAGAGCAACGAAGATGTTGACGAAGAAGAAGGGAAACACGACGAAGTAGATGACGTAGAAGATGGACATCTCCATCCTGTTGCCGTGGCTCGGGCCTCTGTCTTCTTCTGTCACGTCTACGGAGTGCTGCAGGACCCTGGGAGAGCAGAGGCCGTCAGTGAATGTTTACACTAATGGCGATAAACCAATGAAACGCTTTAGTTCAGCAGGACAGAAACAGAACGAGGATCATTTTACGAACAGAAAATACGTCAAAGAAATCTCCAAAGAAATTTAACCAAATCATGTGTGCTTTTTATTCTGGTACAAACCTTGGAAATCAAATGTGAATTTGCACCATTCACTTCTACATTAGCAGTCAATTAGCAAGGGCTGGGACAGCACAACCCCACCAGCACTGTCAGTGAAATATTGATATAATCTCATTGTGAGATAATGAATGGCAAAATCTCTGTTAAATGAATCACATCTATTATATTCCCTCTGTCAAAGTTCAGATTTGACCATTACCAAAGAACATGTCGGATCTTGTAATGTTCATGAAAAACTAATGAGAAACCCTCAGAAAGGAAAACGATTCGCAGGAAAGCTCCAGCGTGAGTCCAGTCAGACACTCACTGAGGCCAGCCCTCTCCAGTGGAAACCGTGAAGAGCGTGAGCAGAGCCCAGATGACGTTGTCGTAGTGAAACTCGTGTCTCTTCCAGTCTCTCCTCTTCACCTCTTTCTTGTCCTTCCCGTAGTCGATGTAGTAGCCCCTAAAGAAGAGCGAGGAGAGACGAAAGGACGAAATAAAAGGTTGTAAAACAAGCCAGAGGAACGGTAAACCTAAGGGGCTGTAACATGAAGCCATAAGGAGCAAAAAACCAACATATGATTACAACTACAAAGCAGCAAAAAAATATGGAGAGAAGACAAATGAGCTCAGGATGAAGGAAAAAGAGACGAGCATTACTGGCAATCCTTCTCTGTGTCCTTTGAACTGTCGGTGCAGTAGAAAAACTTCCCCTTGAAGAGCTGCACGGCAATGACAGCAAAGATGAACATAAAAAGCTTGTAGACAATTAAGATGTTGAAGACGTTCTTCAGAGACGTCACCACACAGTCAAACACCGCCTGGAAGACAGGGACACATCAGGATAAGGTCAAACCAGTGATCAGAGGTTTCATTTCAAGCATTCAACGTGCAACTGTTCATTTTTGCAGATATTTATTCATTTAGTCAAAGTAAGTTGCCATGTAGAGACTCAACAATGCCATGATTGATTTGTTTTGAGACTTTAAGGACTTTAAAGATAATGAATTACTAGAAATACTTGCAATATAAATTATATGCAGTCTGTAAAACCATGAATGGCCCCTTATGGTTTTTGTTTCCTATAAAAGTTAATTACCTAGCTTAGCTGAATGATGAATGATTTTTACATTCAACAGTCCTCCAAGTCATCAGCATTCAAACACTCTCATCCTCTTTTATCGTCTGATTTTCTTAAACTCTCCTGCCTGTAAAAAACCTGCCTCTCTTTCTTTCTATCACAGTTTCCAGTGTTTTTGTTATTCACAGCGGATTAAATTCTTTAGTGTTTTCAGCCAAAAAACATCAGTGTTTTTTTTTTTTTTTCACACAAGTCAAACAGAAATATCACACACGTGCCGCTGTTTATTCAGCAAAAAGAGCCCGTATTACATATCTGTGAACCCCATGAGCAGCAATAACAGCGACTAAACGTTTCCAGTAACTGCTGATCAGTCGCCCACAGCGGGAGGAATTGTGGACTCGATTTTGAATAAACAAATACACGAGTGTAGTTTGGCTTCTCTTCGTCTACTTTCAGTACTTGTGTGAAAATCCACTGATGTTTTCTATCATTTTTATGCAGAAATTAAGAAAAGTTGGAGGTCCACAAATAGTGGGACTGTTGTTTATGATTTAGTAGCTAGTGTTTCACCTCAAAATCCAATTTCTTATTTGACCATTAGTATACTCTCATTGGTTCGAGTTTGAATATTTTTTTATGAATTATCTCATAATGACATTACGTACTAACACCAGACACTGACAGCTGCAGTTATGAAAACACAGCCACAGTATAAAAGGTGGAGCGTATCTACACACCTTGAGTTTAGGAAGTCTTTTAATGGTCTTCAGTGGTCTTAGGACACGCAACACCCTCAGAGATTTGATGGTCTTAATGTCGCGTCCTTTGTTGTTTCTGTGAAGAAACACAGTCACTGTCAGCATCATATAAACTGTTTCTAAACCTTGCATCTATTGTCATATTCTATGTCACTTTCTGAAAGGTTTGAAATTTTCTGCATTAACATTTTGTTTGTGTCTTTTACCCCATCACATTGCTGCTGGTCAGTCCCACGCAGGCGTCATCCGCAGACAGGTAAAAGCAAGAGAGTGACGGAGATTTACATCAGGAGTCATAAAGCCACGAATGAAACAGAAGAGATGAACGCGTTGTGATGCAAAAAGAAGACTTGTGGCTGATTTAAAGACAATTTACTGTTCAGACCACCAACAACTGGCTCATATGAGTAATAGAAATAAGTCATGCCACTGACGTGAGGGCGAAGGCCACCAGCGCTCCCACCACGACAATGAAGTCGAGGATGTTCCACAGGTCTCTAAAGTAGGAGCCATCATGGAGGATCAGACCCTGGTCAATCATCTGAAGACAACAGAGTGCCGTGCAGCGAATAAATCTGGGATATTTCCGTCTCAGCGTGTGAATTATGAAGAAGATGCGGCTCAACTTGCTGCACTGAATGAATAATAGCTCTGACAAAGCTTTCTGTTTCCAGACAGATCATAAAAATAGATCATATTTCCATTTTGCTTTTAAGAAATTCTTCTCGTCTTCTTTCTTGTAAAGCTTATTTTTTTCTGTGGAACTATTCAAATAAAATGAGAAACTGTTGTTGTGCCCATGAATCCCGTGAAGTTTTAGCCCCATTTATTTTCTAGATGAAATGATTGTGTCTTTTTTTACACAGTAACTCACCTTTATGATCATTTCAAAAGTGAAGACTCCGGTGAACACATAATCAAAATAGCGCAAAACCTGCAAAGTAAGTCACACAGACGGGAAGCAGAAAAGACCAGTTACAAGAAGACAACAACATCAGACTCAAAACCAAATAAACATAAATGCATTCCTTCAAAAATCAAAGTCCTTTTACTTGTTGCATTGATTTCATGACAGGTATGCCGTTTAGTATGAAACAGCTCCCTCAAATGATAGCAATCCAACTCAAGATATTAGCCTCAATTCTCCCATAAACATCCAGACTTCTGTGGCTTCATTCACCACAGTCATCTGAGATTTAATTGCACCCCATCAAGTAACGTTTGCAGTCTTCTGCAAAACAATTTTAGAGATTTTTTTTTTTTTTTTCTTAATGATGCTTCAGCTCTTTATTGTAGATGAAGGGAGCTAAGAGGCCCAAGGCACAGATAAAGAGCGATTGAAGTCATCTCTCAGGATGGCAGAGTGATTGAAACAGTAGAAACATTCTGTCCTTTATTATGTCATTAATGTTACAGCTGTTTCCTTGTCTCAGAAAGATGACATCAGCGTGAAAACAAACCTTATTCCAATCAGAGGAGGTGGCTACAGGGTCCTCAGCAGCCAGTGCTATACTACTAGCAACTATGACCAGCAGGATGGACATTTCAAAGTACCTGAGGTTCACCACGTAGTGGCACGCTCGACGCACCCTGAGGAAGAGCAGAGCGCAGACCATGTGACTGAGACTACATGACCAATACAGAGGTTACGGAACGCGTCAGAGCTAAAGAGAAGCAGTTTGACATTTAGGAAAATAGGCTCATGCACTTTCTTGCAAAGAGTAATAAAGTTAGATGAGAAGATCAATAGCACTTTCATATTTATTAGGTAAATGAGAAGCTGGAGCCTGCTGCCAATTAGTTTTGTATAAAAAGTGGAAACAGTCAGCTTGATAATGTTAGACAGTTATAACTCTTGGTTGGCTTTGGGGGACTTTATGAAGTCTTGTTAGCATTGTGAGTTTGGTGACTCTTAATGGTCCTTCTCCAATGCAGTTATGGTGCCCAACACAGAACTTGTTCCCCGCATTTCCAGTTAAAAATCACTGGTGCCGGTGCCACAATTTAAAATCCTCCTCCTCCACACATCCACAAGGCAGGAAAAGTGGCAAAAAAAAAAAAAAAAGCACTGAGAAACCGACTGAGAGCAACTTACGGGTTGTCAGGTTTGAAGATGAACATACTGTCTGGGGTCACAGTGTTGACAGGCTTTGTCTCCTCTACCTCCTCTTTCTCTGACTTACAGCTTTCGGGGTCCTTATTGTTGACTACAACAAAGAGAGACAAAGGAGAAGAAGATGGGGTCAAATAATGGCTTTTCTACACAGAGCCTGAACACTCAGATTAATCAGGAACATTTTTGTAAGAAGTGATGGGGTCTAACGGAGGTAAGCAGAGTCAGTGGAGACTGGCTTAGATGATGACATGAGTCAGGAAGCCTCAACTCAGTAGGTATGAAAAAAAGCCACTGCATCAAGTATTCAGGAAAAAAAAAAAAGTAAATATCCTGGTCATACTTTTTCCAGTTTAAATATATGAAACCACTCTCCTCCAGCCATTGCTACCGTTAACAGTCACTAAACATATCATCCACAGATTTTAATTAAAACCTGTGCTCTGTAACTGACGAGCACGGTATGTGGAGCCACAGGTGGCCCAGTCACAAGTCATCATACAGCTCAACGAAGCACCAAGGGATAAAGATGTCCCCATTATTAACATCTGAAAATCATTAATCATTGCACCATTACCCGTGATTGTGGAAAGCTCAAGCGATGGCTGCACGTTGGGAACTTCAATGATCACACTGGAGCTGAGCTGAGCTTTATCCAGGTCCTGCTCCATCTCCTTCTCTTCTTTGTCGTCCTCCGGAAGAGTAGATGCAGGCGGTTCTGACGTCTCTTCCTGCTTCTGAGGACATTGGTCACTTGGGTGGCTCTGGTTGTCTGTCGGGTTACTGTCTCCTCCTCCGCTCTGATCACCTTGTCTGTTGATGAAAAGAGATGCACATTATTGGACAGATGTGAGGAGAGTGACACACAGCTTGTGTGCTTCCTGTCTTTTTGATCTGTCACACCTGTTCTCCTCGTGCTTTGACGCCTCTCCTCGTTGTGTTCAGGTTCTGTTGCGTTCTCCTCTGTTTTCCCATGGTTTCTGTTCTTCTCCACCATGTGGCTGCCGTTTCCAGGAGAAGACCCCTGACTTCTGGTCCCAGTCTGATGATCACAGTTGTGCATCGCCCTCCGGCCCCTGATCCCACTGTGACCTCCAGTTCCAGGGGTCAGTGAGTCAACGCTATCTGGAGGTCTGAACTTCTTCACCGCCCTGTGCTGCCGCTCGCCGTTCAGTCTGGGGCTTCGACGCTCACTGGCGTGTTTGTGGCTCTGATTAATGGCCAGCTTTCCACTCTCAGGGATGGGCTCTGATTCAGGAGGCTCCGGTATGGTCATTGACACAGAATCATTCGCAGGATCCAGCGACTCTGGCACCAGCACTGACAGCGGGGGTTCAGGTATGTCACCAGAGAGAGATGGTGCAAGGGGAACATCCACAGACATGGAGGACCCTGATGCCTGGTTCTGAGCTGGAGAGGCCAGAGGGTCTGTCAGGAGCTTCAGACTCCCTGACGGTGTGTTCTGCATGGCCTTGCGGTGCAGCGACAGTGGGCCCAAAACAGGAGGGCCATCTTTCTCCTCACTGGTGTTGGTGTACAGGACCTCTCGGCTGGACATCTGGCGGTGTCTCCGCAGCTGACTGGTCCTCTGCTCCCAAACTGACATGGTCATCCTCTTTCTCCTCTCTCTCCTGGACATGAAAGAGTTAGATGGGTTGAGTGGCGGCAGTGGGCGGCTTTCCCTGATGCTCCCCTGGGCCTCCTCCAGGGAGCAGGAGTAGGTAGGCCGACTGCGGTGAATGGCTCTTTTTCTGTACAGGTAGGGCCGCCTCCTCCGGCTTCCCCTGGGAAGAGCAGGAAAAGACAAAACGTCAGCATGTATAGCTAGTGCCACAATCAATATTCTGCTGGTTGAAAGTTAGGTTAATGTCAGCATTTTTAATTTAGCAGGATTTATTTATTGATCCAGGTCTGATATACTTATGCTTGCATGCTGCGTGTTCACCAAAAATATGAACTCATTCATACTAGTTTCCAAATGAAGTTTGATGGACCTAAAACACTAGGTTCCTTATTTGCTTTATGAAATGTACATTGGCGAATCAAAACATGTGCACCAAAAATGGATATAACAGTACATAGCAGGTGCTTTGGTTTGATGTTCAGACAAACAAAGAGCAATTTCGTTTCCACATGACGCAATTTACTGGATCAATGACGATGTTCAAAATGAACCAAGCCAGGAATTGTTGTGTGACTTCAGTAACAAAAAGAGTAAGATGCAGAATGAAATCAGTGGAATAAACCTAAAAAAAACAACATAGATTCAAATGATGTTGGAGAGTTGGGAAGGTACAGGACAGAGCATGGAGAGAATACTAAACGGGATGAATCTGAGACATTTACCCAGTTAAGAAAAATCAAGCGGTTGTGAGTGAGAGAGTCAGAGAGCTGAACAGACAGTGTTACTTACTGGAGCGTGGACTCTTGTGTGGTCCGTGTTATCAATGAGCGATTGGTTGAAAACAAGACATTAGTGCTTTTGTGAGCAGAGACAAAACAGGCCAGGAGACACACAGCAAAACAGCCTTTAAACACAAAGACCAGCCGTATTAATGCTGTTTAACAGCTGTTGTGAATTTGTAATTCATTGCTTAAGGGTGAACCTGCTCTTTGCAGGTAACTACACATAGAAATAAAATATTAATTGTATATTTTAGCTACATTGTGCATCAATTCCTCCGTGCACGTTTTTCATTTTTATATTTGAAATTAATAAAAGATAAATTCGGATGTTAACAAGTGGACTCTTAACGGTTTGATGTGTGTCTCTGTTGGAGCCAAGCGGCACAGTGACAAACAAGATGGTAGCAGTATTTGAAACAGTTAAA
Organism: Planiliza haematocheilus; assembly: GCA_005024645.1. NCBI lineage: Eukaryota > Metazoa > Chordata > Actinopteri > Mugiliformes > Mugilidae > Planiliza > Planiliza haematocheilus. Next base: position 4,193,936 of record SRSE01000509.1, read on the forward strand.
CAACATTCATAAACATTAACAATAAGCGCAACATTGATAAGGAGACCTCTTAAGTAGGCTGAGATGTCAGACAGTCTGAGCTACAGTATGGGGTACAGGTAGAAAACACAGAGATGGGCTCCATCAGCAAAACACAGGTAAAGAGTACATATTCAGAAAACCCTTGGAACAAAACCACCACATTGGGATGCAGCTCTGAACACCACTGCCACCTCGGAGCACTCACATATTTGCATTCTTTCGGGACATGCTAGTAGAGCTCAAGCTTCAAAATATTAGTCGAAGATACTCAGAATGCTAAACAGCATTTAGGAGAGGGATAAAAAGACTTCACAGGGAAAGAAAAACTGCACACACACTGAAAACACTGTCCAAATATTCTAGTCCCGGCAACTATTACATTATGTGAATAGCATTCTCAGTGAGTGTGTATGTTTAATTAGTTTTTCTTCCTTTCATCATGCTGACAGGACGCATGCTTTCCCAAGGTGAAATCAGAATCAGACTCCGGCATGCGGCATCTTTCTTTTTTTTTTTTGCCATTTAGCAAACGCTGTCATGCAAGTTTCTTCAAGGTCAGCGGGGGCAGGTACTGACGGGGTTTCATAGATGACATCAGAGGGAACAACAGGTAACCCTTAAAGTTCAGAGTGTTCTCTCCAAATGTACATGCCGGTCTAGGTGACCCCGTGGTATTCCAGTCTTCTCTATGCTCCCTGACAAGAGCCTGACCCTCAACTACAACTAATGTGCGTCTCTAGTTTTCTCTCACTTTTGTTCTAATTTATTCCACCGAGTAAGTTTCACAGAAAGGGCATGGCCTCGAGAAAGAGGGACAGAAAGAAAGACAACAGAAAGTGTATAACTCTATGTTAATAGCCCCTGTAATTTCTTCTACATGCCCATGCAACAAACTGTTTGTGTCTCAGTACACATCGTGCAGAGCAAGAGGTTCCCACTCCTGTTCATGCGCATGCACCACCTATGACAATGTGCAATCAGTTCCTGAGGGGAAAACACACACACACATCTATTCTGAAAGCTGGAAACCTGGGCGTTGAGAAAGCAAAGTCACGTTACTTTAAGAATCATATTTTTCACAAGTGAGAACACTTTACTTCCTTGGACTCTCCTAGCAACGAACATCCGCTTTCCTGACTACGGAGGCACATTACCGTAATGAACATCTTAATTTGGACACTAAGTAAACCTGTCTCCATGACAACACTGTAAGCACCTCCCATCCCAGAGTGGAACCGGTAACCATGGAGACATGGCTTCAATGTCGAGCAAATTACAGTGGGAGCAAGCGGGGGTTAGATAGCAGGGCTTTCAGTGAAGACATAGCAGTGAGTTTGTAGTGGGACAGCAGCAAATACTGGTTCTTTCAACAGCTTCTACTTGACATTTAATTACTACAAACCAGCACTTACACACCAACACAACCTGAAACTCTGTATTGATGACCCTTAGCCTCAATTTATGACTGCTCTGCATTTCATTAGCAGTCCAAATCTACTAATCTAGCACCTAATGATAAACTAGTTGCTGGAGGCTACGGCATGATAAGTTCTACGCTGTGACTCGGTCCTACGTATACACTCCTTGGTGGGAGGAAGGAGAGAGGAAGAGGAAGAGAGAGACAGAGGGAGACGAGGAGGAGGAGAGGGAGGAGGAGGAGGAGGAGGAGGAGGAGGAGGAGGAGGAGGCCAGGCAGCGCGTCTTTGCCACCGCACTTACTCTGAAGACATGAAGGAAGACAACGGTCCGACCTCCTTCGCTTTCTGGAGAGCGTGCTTCTGGTTGAACGCAGCCTCTGCTTCCTCTTCGTCCTGATCAAAAGAGCAAAAGGCAGCAGAAAAAATTATTTAAATGATTTAACAGATTCATAGGACGAAAAAGCAGAACGTAACATGAGAGCGGGAAAAGATTATTAAAAATATTAAGTGTTAAGTAACAGACACTTATTTAAGCTTATTCTTTTAATCATTATTATCATTAAGAAATGATTCATGGAGTTAGTAGGTACAGCTCAAAATCAACAGCTTTTTCTGTATAAAAAAATAAGTTTGTTATGTTTATACATTATAATGAGTTGATAACTTAATTTAATAAGTTTGTCTAACTGAAAATAAATAAAAAAGTTTTAACTCAATAATGCATGGATTTTCAACGGATATTTCTGCCTCAACTCAACATGTAGGTGTATTCAGTTTGCACAACTTAAAAATCCATGTCCATGTTACTTAATTAGCTGAGTACAAGACTGAGCGCGAACAGACCATGCGGCATTGCCAGATGGAAGTGGAGGACACGAGTGAGCACAGCACACATCTGCTAACTTTGCGGTTTGGTGAGTAAAAATTGACTCATATTAGTCACAGCAGCTAATCAGTAGTCAGTATAAGAAATAGTTTTACACAACACTAGGTGATTTTTCTTGGTCAGCAGTGCTACTGTGTAAGCTAGCAGTAACTCCTACAGTATGTGTTGAAAGTTTAGACATTTATGCTCTCCTCAAATTAAGAGGAAATGTTGCATTACAGTATTTGCAATGTGTTGTTTAATTACTGTACTTAATATGTAGTGTTGAGAGTTAAGACATGTATGCCATCCTCAAATTTCTGCAAGAGGACATGTTACATTATTTGCAATGTGTATAGGCCTTGTGCATGTAGGTGTACTGTTGAGTTTACACCTAGTTCAAAGCAATGTAGGCTATAACTTAAAATGACACACCGCGAAAATGTTCACATCTAAGTGAGATGCTGGCTGTTTGAATAAACAGATCATAAAAGTGGAATTTCAATGTGTGATATTTTCTGACTTAGATAAATAAGTTCTTGTACAAAAAAAATTGTGCTGGCTCAACATAAAAAAAATGAGGTAAGAATTTCCATGGACATTTCTGAGTAGAATGAAAGGAAAATAAATAAGTTAGATTAACTAAAAGGAGTAATTTTAAAACAATTAAAATTAAGTTGGTTTAACTTAAATAAGCTTGTAGAGGAATAGGCAAATCATGTTCATTGAACTAAAGTAACTGAGTTGGCCTAACTAGAAAAGTCTTGTGGCATGTACTTAATACTAGCTAAGTTGAAATAACTTAAAAATATCCATGGAAATTCTTACCTCAATTTTTTTGCGTTGAGCCAGCACATCATTTGTTAAAGTGTGTTTTCCATGTTTCATTACCTTGGTAAGCTCCTGTGCATTGGCAAGATTATCCACGGCAATAGCCAAGAAGACATTCAGCAGAGTGTCTGGTCACATGTATGTAAAGGACGCACACAACATTAACGTCTAGCGATAATACCACTAGTGCTGCAGATACCACTGAAAATCAACAAGTCAGCCGGGAACACTGGTCTAAAAGACGTTTAGCAAGCAAAGACATGCAGATATTTTCTCAGCAACAGGTTTAAAAGATAAAGAGCAAATTTTGGGAATGCACTTAGGTGGTCTCCAGCGATGCAAGTGCAATTGGATGCACATATCGCTATGTGCAACAGGCAGTTTCTTGCAGTGCAGCTTTTTAGCTGTAAGCAGTTGTAGGTTGTATTGTATTTCTTCCACTTTCTCACAAAAACAATATTTCAGTATTTAGAATTTTACTCTGTCACTACACTATACCCGTTGTACTGTTTGATATCAAGTAAAGTTTTATAAATCAAAGAGGCAGCAACTGTTGTTGTGGTGGTGGTTCATGAGGTGGTACAAGACGACTGCAAATGTAGTTATTAAGGTCATTATAGTAACCGTAATTTACATTGTAATGAAGGATACAGTTTCCGAACAGAGTGAGAACTATAAAGTAGATGGAGGACCACATGCCAGACTTCACTCCTCCTTGAGAGCGTATACCGTTGTACATCACCTCGTTCCAGTCCTCTCCAGTCAGGATCTGTGAAAACATGTCAGTAACACTCACACAAAATACCATCTACACTACTGTCCAGATCAACATGGATGATCTTTGCTATGCATTTTACATTTCCCAAAATACAGTGATTCCTTCATATAATATCAGGTTTGTGACGGGAGTTTAAAGTCGGGTTTATTTCCAGACCTGAAAAACAGTCATGATAGCTGCCGGAAAGGTGTCAAAGTTTGTTGGGGTGTAGTCTTCAAAGATGAACCTGTGAAAAAAAAAAAAAAAAAAGATGTTAGACACATGGTAGACATGAGTCTAATTTATTTTTATTATGTCACACAGAGCAAAACTTGTCTGCCTACGGCTGTCTAGATGAACCTGGAGCGTTTCTGTCTGTCTGTGTGGCCTGTGTGCTGTATTATAGTGACCAGTTCATTGCAAGGCCATGCTTGTCTAGCTCTGCCAGCTTTTACTGAAGCGACAGCTTGCGAGAAACAGCCTTCGACTCAGAGGGAAACCAAGCAACAGCAGCTGTGTGTGTGACAAAGGCAGAGTCTTAAATCGCCTCCAAGCTCACATAGTATCTTAGTAATACTAAAAAACAACTGGGCCACATGGCCATTTATTCTCTTCTGAACTAGGCGTATTCAAAGTGTAACTATGTTATTTCAAAGAGTAATCTGCTGAACACAGCATCTATTTCAGGCTTGTTTTAATGTTTGTGATCGTGTATTTACTGCCACCGAAGTCGACTGGGAGAGGAAAACTCTCTACAGCACATTTTCTATTAGATTTGTCTCTCTCTCTCTCTGGTCTGCCTGGCTAGTTATTCAATGTGTTATGGCCTCATAAGGTACGGTGCACATAACCACAAGCATTAGGGACTGCATGTTACCTGCCACCAAAGAGCTGCATGCCAAGGAGAGCGAAAACAACAATGAAGAGGAAGAGAAGGAAGATCAGGGAGATGATGGACTTCATGGAGTTCATCAGAGAGACGACCAGGTTCCTCAGAGACGCCCAGTACCTTGACGGTGACCAAATACCACATTAGTCAACAGAGGAAAAAAAAAACAAGCCAAACAATATAAATATTCTATATTTATCACCTGAGCAAAGAGTTATGGAAGTGATTTTAAACATTAAAGTGTGCCTACAGCTGTTGTTTCAGTATGTATGGCTGAATCAGATGATTTGGTTTAGTTTGAGGAGTACAAGTGTGAAAATCAAAAATCTGGGAATTGAAAATAAGGAAACACTAAGAGGGACTGTGTATTGCTGTGGTTTTGGATTGGAGGTAATGCAGAAAGAAGATATCTGGAAATACCATATATGTCTACTGCAATTATTCAGATAATAATATCGTGAGCAGCTTCATAGGAATGCAATTCTAAATCAGTAGGAGTAATAAGAATGGCACAGTCATACATATGTTTCTTTTGCCATTTAGGTTGTGTGCTTAATCAAAAATAAACAAATAATGGAATAAGAATCACCGCACACTATCATATAGTGAAGGGAAATGCGGAAAACCAAAATGTTCAGTAAACCAAAATGTTTATTGATACTACTGCTAGCCTAATAGTACAATATGCATCGTAAATAATATGACATCTAAACAGAATGCTGCAGCACTAACTTTGTGATCTTGAAGATCCTCAGCAGACGCAGCGCACGCAGGACGCTGATGCCGAAGGAAGTCCCAGGCCTGAAGAAACCCCACAGCACTTCAAAGATGCTGCCAACGATAACCTAGGGATACGCACGGATAGCGTCTTCATTAAAATCACGCGTGGATAAATAAATCAATAAAAACATCTGTGACAGTGACGGACACTGGAGAAAGAGAGGAGAAGACGATGCGGAGGCAGGCATAAAAGAGAAGGAATGATGAAAGAAAATTTAAAAGCATCTGAATTTTGGGAAAAAAACAAACGAGAAGAGAGGGAGTACTAACGCTGAAATCAAAGCAGTTGAACGAGGAGTGGAAGTAGAGGCGCGGCCCCAAGCTGTACATCTTCAGGAACATCTCAGTCAGGAACAGAGCAAGGAACAGAAACTCTGCATAGTCTGGAAAACAGTTTTGAAACGTACATGGACCATGACACTGTAACGAGAAAACGTCCTTTGAAGAAATTAACAAGCAATTGCAGCAGTGATAAAGGTCTAGAAACCTCCTGAGCTCGTATCATATTTCAAGCTGCTGCTGAAATGAGGTGTGACTCACAGAGGAAGTTGGACAGCCAGAGGGGCTGGTTGTGGTGAACAATGGCCACACACAGGGTGTTCAGAGCCACGAGGCCGAGCACTGTCCAGTAGAAAGTGTGTGTCTTCACCACACGGCGGATGGAGATGCGTAAGAGACGCTCCTTGCGGCGAAAATATGCTGCTGGACCTCGCTTAGCGCTCCTGATGCTCGCTCTGGCCATGGGGATGCCTTTAGGGTGAAGGGAGCAGCAGGGAGAAATTGGGTACTTGCGCAGCAGCATGTTCGGACTCACAATCTTGAACTGTGCTCACAGTATGACGTTTTCAGCAGTAACAAATGTGCATTTCCAAAACTGCAGCAGAGCTCAGCGTGCCCTGCTGCTGTATGCCTCACATGTATTTCTGTCCAGACTCCCACTCACCCACGGAGGAGATGTCACCATATTGTTCCTCCCCTGGTTGCCCTTGATGCACCGCATCCATGCCTCTCCTCTTAATAGTGGTGGCTCGCTTTAACACTGCAGAGAGAGCAGGTTTAACAAAAAAAAAAAGACCCAGGAAGACTCTGTTCAACCTGTTTAACCACGACGCTCTGTGAAATTAGTAGGAAGAAAATATGAGGGTAGGGGAACAAGGCTGACTAAAGGTGAACATAAAACTCTGCTAATAGTTTACAAGGATTAGGATGAATTTTATTTTTTAATTTCTTGTCAACAACTCCCCCGTCTGCCTTGTACCTCTCCACCCTCACATTTTACGCACATTGAAAGTTAGACCAAGGCTGTATGCAAGTGTGGAATCTGATAATGCAGTCAAAGAATGATGAAGCAAATGACGACAAGCTAATGTCTGTGAAGTTTTAGCTGAAAGGGAAAGCTGCAGCTAAATGAGACAAAAATGATCATTTAATGTTAGTGTAATGATCCAAAAACATCCAGTGCAAGCCTTCCGATGCTATTTTCTGATCTCTGTCATGACAAACCATGCTCTGGGCTCCAAGGCGACTTGACAGTCCATGCATTTCTCTTATTTGTGCCGTGTTCAAGTGCTGCCAGACAATATAGGGACATACTGTGCAGTGCTTACATGCCAAAGTGAGCCTGATGAGCATGCACTGACCTTTTCACTGACCGATGTGTTTATGATTACCTTTTATCCTGTCCTACCCCCCCCCACACACTCACACCTTCCTGCTACCTTGCGATTTCTGATTCTATTTGCGGTCAATATTTGCTCGGGGACTTTTTAATAAGCCACTGATCAAACACACACACACGTACACAAAAATATTGCTGCTATCTCTCACACCGCAGTGTTTGCTAAAGGCAGGAAGACTGAGTCCTGTCAACAGATACACACACTCATGCACATCCTTACTGGAGCCTTTTCAGACCAGCGGTTGCTAAGGCAACTGCAGTGCGCCACCTTTCTTTTTAATCAAAGCTATCAGGGCTCCTGCATTTATTTCCATCACAATAGCTGGAGCTGCTGTGCTTCTACTATAGATTTCAGTCGCACAATCAAATTTTTACAATGGTGTATTTGTTTAAGTAACGCACTCGTGCAAGGATTTGTTTTCCTTTGTCTACGTTTAAATGTTTGTTTGTGCGCTTATTAGTGTGTGTGTGTGTGTGCGAAATGAGTTGTGAAGTTGGTGAGGCAAAGTGCAGAAGAGAGGACGGTTCTCACCATAGGCACCACCTGTACTCCACTCTGGGAGCCTTCTGAGAGCTGCCAATCAATCAACATTTAATAAAAGCCCTGCTGGTTCAGCGAGGAGGAAAGGTCACAGTAGAGCTGAGAGGGTCACAGCGGCACTTAGCTATCTGTTGGGCACTATTCAGCGTTGCTCTTTACGTGGCACTGAGAACGGCTGAGACGTACGATATGACGCGAGTGATCTGTGCAAGTGCACCACAGCACAGCTAAGCGTCTGCAGCCATGCTGGCGGCTCTATGAGGCATCGAGCTTTATGCTGAAACCAGTCCGATAACATGCTCACAATCACAATAGTAGAGCAACTTTTTTAAGGACACAGCCTGACAACCACTGCAGGGCCCAGTGATACATGACAACATGATTTAATATTGATAATAGGCTTCGACATGAAAACTTGTGGGCACCTTTCAATTCTTAATGTACAGATATCGTCATGGTGACAACTTAATTTAGCTGCTAATGAGAATATCTTTGATCATAAATGAGACTAACTCAGCACACTGACGCTTGGGATGGGAATGTCATTCATAAACTGAAGGATTGGAAAAGTTACATTCCTGACGTGAGGGATGGATGCTTGTACACAGTTTCATAGTAATTCATTCAGTAGTTGTTCACTCATAAAGTTTCATGCCAATCTCACGATTAAACTCAAGGAGCGCCAGGATGAAAGCATAAAGTTTAATGGCTGTCCATTAGTTGATAAAATGCTGAACGACTGGCATTGCCATCCCAAGTTTTAATTCCTATATCTGTATATATTTTAACATATATCGCAGAGTATACATGGGACAGCATAAACAAAATGTGTACAGAGAAACCAAGAAAAAAAAAATCTCTCCGCTGACTTACCATCGAGGGCAGAGGGTCCTGGATTCTTATTCTCCTCTGCAAGCATCACTTCTTCTGTAGAGCAAAGAGTCAGAACTGAGCAACAGCTTAGATGGTGATATAGAGATATGCCGGCATCTGCTGTGAATATATTCATTGTTTAGCTGTCACAAAACAAACGGCTGATAGATTACATCAGATAATCCCTCGTTCCATAATTGACAGGAATAGCCATAAAGGTTAAAGTGAAACAGTGATTTTTCTTTCCCCATTGAGAAAAAGCTGATCTGTGACCGGAGCCAAAGCCACCTGCTCTGTCGATCCAGGCCCGATAGCCATTGAGCTCTCTTTCAATCTGCTGCTGGCGTCTCAGCTTCATGAAGGCCCTGCGGTTTTCCACCCGCTCTCTCTCTTTGGCGAATTCCCTGCAGGGACGAACCAAACCGCAGAATAGTTTATTTACTCTTCGAGGGAGCAGGGATTTATAGTCACTGGGAGGACATTCCTCTCGGAGATAATCACCGGAGAAAAAGCTATTGTTGGCTTGAGCTAAGTGTTTCTTATTTCTCGTTCAACTGGGAGAGAAAGGGAGAGAGACAAGTCGAGGAATTCCTCCCTTACTGTAGAGATGATGACAGCGGATCCCCCACTGACCTCTCTGTAATACTAATTAACCTGTGTAGACATCGTGTAGTAAAACTGCAACGTCTGATGAGGCAGAGATTGAATTAAAAATACTGTGATCAGAGAAGGATGTGGCCCAAGAAGTTGGTGAGTTGCTAGAAAACCTGAAGACTAGAGAGCTGAACTTGAGCATTAATCCCCACACGGTAATTCCAACAAGGTTTTGAATAAGTGTGTTTTAATGTGAACAGCTAAATGAAGCAAAGCAGGCAGTAAACGTATTGATGTTGGTGAACTCATTTCACAGTAAGACACAAAGAAATTGTGGGTTGAAGTTGTAGGATGAAAATCTTAAGGAAGATCATTAAAAACTGAACTTGATCTCCTCTTGGCATTTCAAATCTGTAATTTGACAAACAACTTATATTATAATCAAGATTCACTTAATGTGAGATGCTAATTTGAGCGAGCGAAGAAGAAAAATCTACTGAAATCAAATTTAAAGCTACACATGAACCTCAAACTGATCTGTAGTTCCCTGTGTAATGACAAACTATGACTATAAACAGAAAAGTTCAGCCTGGGTTCGATCAGTTTCATCCTTGAATCATTTATTTATACAAAACTATGCTTTAAACAATAACTGATGACTGCTTCATAACATTTCAAGCAAGTTAACAAGTTTGAATAAAGATAAAATTAAATTATGCAACCAGAATTAGTATAAGACAAGACTATAAATCCCAGCATCCATTTGGAAGATCCTTTAAAACATGTGACGGGCAATATTGATTGATTATGGTGTCCCTGCTTTTGAAATGTAGACATCTAAGCGCGTAAACACCCTCTGATGTTTGTAGTACATCATAAATTGATTGAGGGCAACGGAGTGAACACACAGATATATAAAAATAAAGTTTTGATGATCTATTACAAGAAGCTGGAATCGTGAAATGTTTTAAATGAACTTGGACCTACCCGGAGAGGACACCCAGCACCAGGTTCAAGACAAAAAAGGAGCCGATGATGATTAAGGGGATGAAGTAGAGCCAGTTCCAGCTGGGGCCCAAGGCATCATCGGTCTGAAACGTCCAAAAAACAAAGTTTAAAAAAAGTTTAAGTGTGAATTTAAGACAGGCTGGAGCACATTTGACTCATGCTGCCACCGGGATAAGAGACAGAAAGACACAGGTGTAGGTGTTTTAGGCGGCCGATGAAGGTCCAAGTCTGAGTGCAGGCAGGGAGAAGAACACCAACAGCTCCAACAGCTAGTCTAGAGTATTGATCGGTGAGTGTGGAGGAGAGAGGAACTAAATAAGTTTATAGCATCAAGAGCTGAGAACGTTAAACAATGAGTGTTAATGTACGCCCTCATTCACTTCTGTGCAGCTTTAGAGTTTGTGTATATACTGAATATGTGTAATATCATTCAAACACACTTTACATTATTAATATATGGTGAGGAGATCATTTTCAGCAGCACAGCAGCAGCCCTGTCATCCTTTCCTTTCCTTGGTCCCTCCACGCTCTTCAGCGAAGCTCATTCAGCGTCACTTTACAACATAATACAATCACTCTGGCAAATCATCTGCCTTCATCTGTCTCAATAAAGACCTAAGCGGGGATCTGACCGTAAATTACACACCGGCACAGCCTTTTGTTTGTGTGAGAGAGGCTTAACCAAGATATCCGAGGAAAAAGATACAGCTCAGAGAGATAAATGTACAATTATGACCTATGAGCATACTGTAATAATCTGTCTTTCTTCAGATTAAAACTGGCTCCAGTGACACAAGTCTTTACATGGCAACAAATCCATCACCTCACCAAAAAATCTGTAGGGTGTAGGGTTGTTAATGCAGTAAATCTTGCATTCTTTTTTTTTTTTTTTTGCTTTTAGGAAGTAGTAAATCAAATTAGCAAATGGTGCCACTGCCTGACTTTCTGCCCACATACTGTCTGCCTTGTTTCACTCTGACACAGATGCTCATGATGCTCAGTGCGGTGCAACATCTCATTCCTGCCTGTTACTCTGCAGCAGAAAAGGACATTATTGAACCCATATCTACGAGATGTACCTTGATGTCAAGTGCGCTTCTGTATCACTTTGGTTGATTTCTAAAACATTTCCTCTTAAAGTGTCGAAACATTTATAATCACTAATCCTGACTATGATCATTATTCCAGATTCAGTGTCTGAAAGACGCTGAGGCTGTTGCCGTATTGTGTTAAGACATGTTGCTCTCAAAACACCAAAATCAGAACATAGCATAGCACCATCGCCTCCCCACATCGCCCATCCATAGGCACACTGCCTGAGAGAGATGGGGATGCAGGGGTTTGCAGACACCCACTCAGCGACCATTAATGCGCTGGAGCCAAAGCTGCTGTTTATTAGGGTTAATGGAGTCTAGATTGTAACAGAACACCGCTACACCTCAATAATTTGCAGCAAAAAACTGTTACGGGCAACACGCGTTTATACGAGACGTCTCACGTTGTAGAGAACAGTGGTCCACCCCTCCATGGTGATGCACTGGAAGACAGTGAGGACAGCGAACAGGATGTTGTCAAACTGGGTGATGCCATCGTTGGGGCCAATCCAGGTGTCGTTGCAGGTGTATTTGGTTGGACACTGACGAACGCCGCACGGAAACTCAAACTCAGAGGAGTCCACCGTCTCGTTTTCTGGTGAATGGGGTGCAGAAACACAGATAAGGTTCCCAAGAAAAGACACAAAAGAAGAAGGAATTAAATTTTGTTTTCACGTCTTCTGATCTACACCGTGTATGCAGTCACTGCATACACAGTCATTAGGTACACTAGTGAAAAGCAGTGCATTCAAATAGAACAGTCCTGCACTAAATCCTGCTTCATAACTGTTATAATTTCAGTGACTGTGTGTCGAATACCATAACGTTCATGAAGCTCAGATTTAGGCCAGGACTAAGCCTAATGAAGTGGGCGGTGGAGTGTTAAATCTCTGTATCCAGTGAGTTATTAAGTCTACCGTCTGAAGAATAATGTGATCGTCCTGTGACAGAAAATACTTGCTTCAGTCGGTCTGTGTTATCCAACTGTCCATTCAGCTAAAGTGTGACGGGGGCAGCTCTGAGGTTAATGACAGCTATGAATGCACAATGAGCTATTGTAGCCCGCTGCATTGTTGGTTTTAATTACACAGGATAACGCAGCCGGTTTGGTTTGATCAAGTCTCCAGGTGCATGCCGTGTGGGTCTATGTGTGCATGCATTTGTGATAATGACAATAGAGCTACCAACTAAAGGGCTGCGTAAACATCCACGGCACACCGCCACACACGTACAAGAAAACACAATAAACAGCAACAGAAAGAGCACAGGCCTGACTCTGTGCCATTATGTTCTCTGACACAGTTTGCTGTCAAAAATAGCTCTAAATAAATTCTTTTATCTGTTCATGTTTATGCATTATTCAAATCCAGAGTGTGGCAGGGTTGTTGAAATCATTTCCTGTTCACAGGCCAATTCAAATACCTTTAGAAAAATAAAATAAATGAATAAGACAGACAAGATGTCTTTGCTGTCAATCAGAATATTTAATCAGTGTGTACATATGTACATATGTCTGTGTCTGTGCATCTGTCTATGCTGTGTATGTAGTACAGAATACTAAAGGCTCCTAAAAGGTGATGTCATTGGCTGCTGTAGTCAAAGTTATTATGTTGAAATACAGCGATCAGGCATAACATTATGACCACTTTCCTAATATTGTGTAGGTCTCTCTTGAGCCTCTAAAACAGTTGTGACTTATCAGAGAATGGACATGGGTCTTCTGAGGGTGTCCTATGGTGTCTGGCAACATGATGTTATTATTGGGGCCATTTGGGTTCTATGGGTTGGGGGGGGGGGGGGGGGGGGGGGGCTCCGTGGATCATCCCACAGATACTTGATCAGTTTGAGATCTAGAGAATTTGGAGGCCAGGTCAACACCTTGTGCTGTTTTTAGATGATCCTAAACCTTTTTTGTGTCTGTGTCAGGCTGCATCCTGCTGGGGATGGCTGCTGTCATCAATGAGTGGGTGTGTCTCTGGGTATGGGGGTGTCTGGTCTGGTCTAGGTGATTGCTACATGTCTAAGTAACATCCACACGGATGCCAGGTCCAAAAGTTTCCCAGCAGAACACTGTAGTTTCATAAGATGGTCAATGTTATTCACTTCTCCTGTCTGTGGTTTTAATGTTGTGGCTGATGGCTGTAGATACAGAATGAGAACCTAGTATTACCCAGTATTCCCAGCTGTGGTTTACAGGTGTAGTGCAGTTTGCCGCTGTAAAACTCTAAGCCAATGATGGCGAACATGAGGATGGCAAAAAACAGCAGCAGACCAATCTGCAGCAGAGGAACCATGGCCTTCATTATAGACTTCAGGACTATCTGCAGACCTGGAGGTAGAGAACAGAAGCTCAGTTAATGTGAAACACACACATTCAAACTGCAGTTTGCTTAAACATAAGCTTTAACCCTCTCTATAATACATCACCTGTGTGTACAAAGATGTGAATGAAAGGGAAAACTACACTGATGTAGTATTTTTAATACTAACTGGGGATGCCTGAGACCAGTTTGAGAGGTCGGAGTACTCGCACAGCCCTCAGAGTCCTCAGGTCCACTGAGATGTTCATGTGTGCCCCAGCTGCAGCCAGGATCCTAAACAAGTACGAGTACATGTGAACCCACACAAACAGGAGACAAAGAGACAGAACAGGATTGTCACTGTCTAAACGAATGCCACAATTTCACACGTTATAAGCTGTGTCGGAAAGGAGACTCACACACACATAGACACGCTAAGGCCGCCACACACAGTGTTGGAGGACGGCTGCAGTGCTTAGATATCAAATGCGACGACGTCAGGGTCTCCAGCAGGCGGAGAACAGAGAGAAAACAACAGGGGTGTTTTTTTTGGGCTGGTTTTGGCTGTTTCCCTATGTGTGGGAGGAAGGCAGTGACAACTGCTATTTAGGAGGAGAACAAAGAAAGCAGCTCCATCAAGGGAAGGCAGGATACCCTTACGCTGCAGAGACACGAAGCTCACGGGCAAACGCATCGACCCTTAATCAGCAGCACAGTCCTTCAAAAGTTCCATTTTCACTTTTTCTGTTTTGTCTCCACCTGTTCTCTAAAGACAGCCCCGTGGCCTTCATCTCTCACAATGACGAGAAAGGAAAGCAGTGTTCGGTGAGCTCGCTCTCTGCTCCCACATTAGCCCGCCCTGCTGCTTCTCTTTTTCCTACGTCCTCATATGTTGCTCCTCTTCCTGTTCCCCCTACCTAATTATATCCTCTATGCCTTTCTCTGTTTTGCTCTGTTTTTCCCGCTTTACACTAACCAGAACACGCCTTTATACCCAGAGTGGATGAGTAGAAAACTACCCAAAACTAAAAGCTAAAAGGAAAACAGCACCACGAGAGCATTGAGCAGCATTTCAATCAACAGTTCCACTCTTTATATTCACTTCGAACATGAATGGAAGACGCAGGTGAAGGCAGATTTTTAAGATAATTGACAGGTGCGTGAATCAAAAGACATTAGTACCATATTTATGTTGTGGTTGAGTTTCTCTCCGTTAGATAATTTGCTCCACGGTGATTGCACACTTGATTATAACACAGCAACACAGACCCAATTACATTCCCGTGACTGTGAGAGAGTGGTGAGAATTAGTCCTGTCTGTAGTGTTAGGAGACAAAGAGCGTCATCTCATTTAATTATGAGAAGATGGGGGGGAGAAAGAAAGAGGAGATGAGACAAAGATTAAAATAGCCCACCACCACCCATGCAAATATAGAAATATCTTTATGACTTTCACACCTCTAACTACTCCTTTTTAGATTTCCCCCTCTTCCTCTTCTCACCCAGTTCACACCACCAGCTCCCTTTTTGTCTTCTCTCCTTCCAAACTCCAATCCTTCCCTCTGCTTCCTCCTGAAATCTCTGTCATTTCATCCCCACTTCCTCCATCACTCCATCTTCCTCCAGATCATCAGTCAGTCCTGGCTGCTCCGTAGTTGTTATGGAGACTAAGGGACAAGGGGTCTAAAAATGGCTTCCTCCTTCAGTGCTATGTTCATCAGTGGATGCCCTAGGTCCTGTTTTCCTCTGTAGTATTTAAGTGCATAGTAGGAAAGCACATCTTGTGTGTGGACATAAACCATGTCTGAGATCATTTAGTATTTCAGTTTCGAGTGCATGATTCTTTGGCGTGTGTTTTATACTGTGTCACCTCCGCATTATGGCGCAGTGGCTGTTACTACTAAAACACAGATTAAATATAAACATTTTTCTCCATTAAAGAGGAGACAGGGGTGCATTGTGTTGCTGAAAACATAGTTGGGAAAACATCTTTGCACACTATCCCAAAATTAGATACATACCCAAAGAGCTAACTGAAGAGGATGATGAATTCATTTGCATGTGAACAGGCTTCATGCCTGCTGCAAGGTCTCCACTCTGTTTTTGATCACACGGATAAAAATCATTTAAAATATTGAGTTTCTTATCCCCTTCCACTGATTAAATACTTTTTATTGACCTCGTCGTGTGAAAGGCTTTATACAGTCTGTATAAAAACAATTTATTAACAATAGAAATGTCAAAACTGATCCAATAATAAAAAAAATGAAAGAAAAGGTTACTTCAAATGCAAACCAAAAAAATAATAATAATAAAAAGCATTGATATATAGCAGATAAAACTACAGTTACAGTCTGTGCAGTCGCTACTGTCACAGCTACTGTACAACGCACACGACAGCCGTCTGGACATTGGCACTCTCTACATGAAGGAGACAGGAAAGGTGAAGGTTGGCCACAGAAGTTGGCAGAATTAAATCAGCCAGGGGAAGCATGACACATGGCAGATTTGGCACAAATAAGCAATTTGGCATACAATTGATTTCCTCCCTCTAGATCTGGTTGCAGGAATATTCATTAATCTGTTTACTCTTTGTATTAGGTCTGTTTTGTGATTCACTCAGCATCAACACTTCAACACTTTATTAACCAGTACAAGTTAATAAAGTCCTTTTTAGTCACCGAGAGCTGTCAAGCATAAAAACATCTTGGTTCATCCTGCACGTGCCTGCAGGCATTATTTCAGACACACACTGTAGTGGACCGAGCTCATGCCCTGGTCAGAGTTGTCAGCCATGATAAGTGAGTAACAATGACATACCCCGTGGAACCGACAGCTTCCCACTGCGTGACAAATCTGTCATGACAGCCGCCATGCCGTGATACTGATAACGTTGTGACTTATGCTCCGTGTCACTGTCAAGCTGGTGACTAATATGATGTGAGCGCACCTGACTATGCTAACGATATGAGATACACTGCAGGTGTCGTTTACACCTCTGGTGCTTAGCTGGAGAGTCACAAGATTATCATTTAGATAGGAAATAAAAGAACGTTATTATTTTTTTCCCTTTTCCTTTCATGCAGCAGGTCACTGGTCTCTTAGCAGCATAAACCTTTAAGTCACTTAGCACGGTGAAAAATTAGAAGACTGGTCAGGGAGAGAGGCTGAGGTAAAGAGGCACTGCTTTCATTTTAGTTCAGGTTGAAAACAACTGATTATAAATGAATGGACAACATGAGATTATTGCATATTAGATGAAGCGCAAGAGGCCAGAGAATGTGAGAAGTTAAAATGCGTTAAAGTGATTAATAACAACTTTAAGTTGTGAGAAGACTGCTGCTAGGCAACTGTTGACATCCAAAAGCCGCTGAGGCTAACGGGCTAGCAAGCTAGCTCGTACTTAATGTAATAAAAAGGTATAACAAGAAGAAGAATCAGTTGAGGACATTTTACTCATATATATTATACAACTACAAAGAAATCTCTATACAACTAAACTGAAACATGTTAATGTACCACTGACTTCCATCAAAAAGGTCAGGAAATGTGTGACCTTATAAAAAATGTATAGTTACAAGGCTGTGAATACCACAAGAGGGGATGTTCATATGGACTCTGAACTCATTTGAACCCATTTAAAGGCAGCTACGGTCCATTCACACAGGTGTATTCACTACTGCTGAGGCCGCTTGTTAGGACTGTGTGGGTACGTACCAGTGGGATTTGACGGACATTTCTCTCGCACTCTTCATAATTTTGTTCCACCAGCAAGAGCAGGTACCTTGTTATCATTTCATTAGTACATGATGGTGTTATCACATTTTTTTCCTGCTCTGAATAGCTCTTGGAAAAAATTGTAATCAGCAGGTTATTTGACTGCACCTGTTGCCTCAGTGAGTATGCACAGTAGATGCTTTTAGCTTGTCCTCTGTTGCCGGGAATGTTGTGATTCACGTCTACACTGTTGATTTCTGGCTGACTTCAAAAGGAGTCGTGTTTACCAAGTCCATATGAACGAGCCTCTCTGTAGTACTCACAACCTCACAAGTGGAAACTTTACATAAGGTCCACGGTTACAAGTTGTGATATATTTTCTGACATTTTCAGAAATGAAGGAGCAGGATGGTGAGTTAGTATAGCCTACATTGCATTTCCTACACAACGTAATTTCCCGGTTGTTAGATTGTTAAGGCTCAGTGTCAAGAGTTGTCTATCGGTGAGGTTCTAATGACCTCGAAATACCATTTTAATTCCAAGCATTTTGTGTACAAAACTTCAGCTGTTGTAACCACAAGTTCACGAGTTTCATCTGAGATGTGAGGTGTTTGCTGTTATTTTCAGAAATGACGGAAGTGGATGGTAACATTCATGTATTGCAATTTAGTTACATAGAGTTAATTCATTCATCTTCTGTAACCGCTTGTTCCTGTGAACGGTCGCGAGGGGGCTGGAGCCTATCCCAGCCGTCATCGGATGAGACAGGTCGGCAGTCTATCGCAGGGCTAACACAGAGAGACAGACAACCATTGACACTCACATGCACACCTGCGGCCAATTTAGAATCACCAATGAATCTAACGAGCATGTCTTTGGACGGTGAGAGAGAGAAAACCCACGCAGAGGACGTTCAAACTCAGAACACAGATAACTTCCAGTTTCATAATCACAAGCTCAAGAGATCCACGTCAAGCATTTCTATCTTAAGATCAGAATTTCTACTGGTAATTGCCCTCACTTCCTGTCAAGTTGTGACTTCTTGGAGGGCTCTCACACAACAAAAAAGCAAGACACCATGTAGTATACAGTCATTAATATGTCAGTGTGTAAAATACAGTGACATGGTTTGCAGAATATTGCATCAGCAGGAGATAATCCAGCAACACTCAGCAGGAATACACAGCTTGAGATGGTTAAAGCTTAGCTGGACAAACAGGACAATGTTTTACATGTAAGAAGAAAACTGTCAGTATTGATTACACTAACCAAAGACGAATGTAATATATATTTTTGTCTGGTAGTATTACAATAACACAATAAATAAATAAATAACACGGTATTCAAGAATACACTAATACTTTCATCAGAAACCATTTACAGCGACAGATGATGGTGCGATTGTTGTTTTTTGCCGTCACAGTGATTTGCGTTTTTCTTCACTTCACTACAAGCTATATATTCAGTTATTTTTAAATCTTAAGTCACTCTCCTATCCTCGCCCAGAACACAGTTAGAAAGTTTGGCAGCATGGGTTCTTACTAACTTCCAGCAGTGACTCAGTGCAGTTCAATGAGATACACGGCATATTCAAATTCTGCTGCTCTTTCATACATTTCTAAGTGTTTTATGCTATTTATGTTTCATAACGGGGATTTTTCTCCGCGACATTAGTGTCTCTGACAATAACAGCAGTAAGGATAACACATATTTCAGCGGAATAGCTGAAGTGACTCATTCACTTATTAAAAATAGATCCGTGGCGGTTTAAATAATAGATTACATATCTTTGTTGCTGTGTAGTAAATGTAACACCCAGCTGCCACGACAGCATATAGCCTACTAAGTAAGAACCTAAATCCAACCTAACCACAGATCTGCTACTCATTGAGCACTTTTAACATAACAGAGTCTGTGCAGGGAATAAAAAGTGTAACATTATCGACAGAATAAAACAAATGATAAAGTCCCAATTTAGGAAGACGTCTGCATGACAATCAATTAAAACAGCAGCTCTGGTGGCCCACAGTGTGGTGGGTGGTGTGTGTGTGTGTGTGTGTGTGTGTGTGTGTGTGTGTGTGTGTGTTGAGCGGATGGTCTTGACAGAATAAGGAATAGTGTGGAGAAACTCCTACAGTGCTTTTCTGGTTTAGTTGATATAAGCCTCTCTGCCTCCCACAGTGTGCTCTCTCATTTTTTTTTTTTAAACTCCCCCCTCATCTGTCCTTTTCACTCCCTCTCCACACAAACACACCGAATCCCGTACATTCACTCACAAGATATTCAAGTTGTCACACAAGATCAAATGTTGCTGCTCATTAAATCAACACCCCGAGATGCTGGCCTGGCTTTATATAGCACATATCAACAGAGTATCAGCCTGCATGTTGGTTTATGTGTCAGTTAGCTAAATGTTTGCTCTTTGGACAGAATGAATAATTGATAAGAGTAAATGATTTATTAGCCATCTGTTAGCATTGAGAAAGTGAGGTGAGAGGCAATGAGCGAGGGATGTTAATTCAGTGCGGCGTAGGTATCAGTCTTTGGCACATACAGGATGAAAAACCAATGATAAAACTGGAAGTTACACTGTTGAATAGTTTTATAAAGCACAGCATAAAATAAAATATTCAAATTAGTATTTTTTTTTTAGGGTTTTGAGTTTTAAATATCAGCAGATGGTAGTTTGGGGATGAAAATCTTTCATTTACAGTGTGAACATAGCCCTAACATGATGCATTCAACATGTTATATCATACTAGGAGCATCAAGAAAATTAATTTTTATCAAAGTAAAATGGTGCATTACATTTGAGCTGGGAGTTCCCATGGGGTTATTTTGACTGAAACACTAATTTAAGTTGGATTTCCAACTTGAAAGACTGGAAGAGCCTCACCAACTCTCAAAATCCAAGATGGCCGCTCTGCACATCAACAGCAGTGCAAGCAACATGGACGGCACAAACTAGCTGTGTTGTACTTTTTGTTCTGGGTGTTTAAACAACACTGTTTCTGGTGTTTGCACGAATATGAAGAGCAAAGGAAACACGTCAGTGAAACCGTGACACATGATTCATTTCAAACATATGCATGTCAGTCACAAAGAGATCTGTATTTGTTCTGGTGATAAGTATATCTTGATGCACAGCAGAGGAAGCACAGCAAAGAGGTGGACATCTTGATTTTAAGTGGTGGAGAAGGGACAATCGAAATGCAACTGCCAGCTTCTCTTTCCAAGGAAAACAGAGTTAAAACAACTCAGTATGCAGCTCCTGTCCTGTGTCAAATTATTGTTTAATGTATTATTGGGTTATTGTAAGCAGCATTTTAATTGCATTCTTTACAGCTGACTGATTTAATCCACATCGTATTTGATGAGAAATGGTGCAGTCCAACATGTAAAGTCCCAGTCTTTATTTGAGGGATAAATAGAAATATGAGGAAATGAAGCGAATGTATCTGGGCTTTGGTTTCAATTTTACCTCTCGTGAATTTTGAAATTAAAGGCAACACACTACGTTTTGTTAATGATAAAACAGAAGCAAGGCTGCTTCACTTGACTGTATAGTGACAGTGACAAAACACCTCAAATGAACACTGTGCAGCATCTCATATCTCATGTCATCCACACTCTACCTACCTTTACAACGGTGCACATACAGAGCACTGTATACATTCTTATCTGTGGTTGGTGTATGGAAAAACCATCTGATGATGTATTTTCCACAGCAGCCAGACACCAGCTGCGATCAGAAGGGTTCTCTATAGTTCCTTTTTCCAGGTCAGGGCTTGATTTAATGTCTGTGGTTCATTTTCTATCACTGACCATGACCATGAACGGTGGAGCTGTTTCAGTCTCCCTGCAATCTCTTGAATATCTCTCTTTGCAGCACTTAACATCCTTTATCTCTGCACTTATCCGTATAATGTAAATGCTTATCAAAGACGCTTGCATTAATAATCTCCAGCCATGTCTTCTTCTTTTCCTTTCAGCTGTTCCCTTCAGGGGTCACCACAACAAATAATCTCACCCCAGTCTTTTGTATTCTCTTCTCTCACACCAACTCCCATCATGTCCTCTTTCTCTACATCCATAAATCTCTTATTTGGTATTCTTCTACACCTCCTGACTGGCAGCTCTAAAATCTGCATCATTCGACCAATATATTCACTATCCCTCCTCTGAACATCTCAACCTGGCCTCTCTAACTTCATCTCAGCTGTCGTTCTTGTGTACTCATTCCTGATCCTTCTATCAATACTTAAAGAATCGTTCAGCCTTGCTACCGAGTCCTCCACTATTTGCTACACACAGGTTTTACACTAACGAAGATGAAATTAGAAATATTATATTCCGTTTTGGACCTATATAAATATTAAAACTTGCGCCCAGTTTAGAGGTTTAAAAGTCAACAGAACAGAACATATCAAAACAATACATAACTTCAGCCTGAACTCCTGAAATCCGCCTGAGGATATTCTATAATATTTTGAGTTGAGCAAAAACTGCGTTCCCCCTCGTATTTCATCGTCTTTCGCCAGGGAGAGTTCAGGAACAAATGTCACACTGAAAACTAATACACTGCATGGATAATTTAAATTCTAACAAAACGGTGGTCTAACGCAAATTGAATTTGTAAAGACAAATTGCCAGGTCATAATTGAGAAATGTTCCTGACCTTCAATCTCTTTCTGCAACTTTCTCTGGTAAATTGGATTTGACTTGAGTTCCAGCGAACGGTAGGGCCGCTTTCATCCCGGTGTACCTCATCTCCTCTGATCAAATACCAGACTAGACTGCATAAAGACCCTCGAAATGGTTTTTATTTCACGGCCCTCTCCTCTTCTTTATGATGGTTAGAAAGATGAAGACGATGGAGAGTAGGGGCAGAAAGGGTGGGGGGCAAACACGGATAGAAAGCTTGTTAGACTGTCTGCCTCCTAAGCTTCATCATTATTAGTTGATTGGCAAGATCACAGTTGAAACACCACTTCTAGACAGAGGATGTCATTAAATGTCACCAACAAGCGTCTCTCACATCGTCATCACACACAAATTTGTCAATTTTTTTGTTCTTTTGATTTGTGAAAGAAAACCGTTGCCGTCATTTCCTCCATTTGTCACACACTCAGAGTAGGTACATACTCACACTCCACCATCAGACCATCGTAAAAAAGACTCTGACAAATCTATCCTGGTAGGGACTAATTGTGGAGACACTGACCAGGAAAGCAGCGGGACGGGAGCCAGTGACAGCCTGACCTGGGGCGGGGTCCTCAGTCACCACGGTAACAGCTCAGGGGGACATATCCACCCCTGCTGTGTCTGAACTCATCAATTGATCAGACAGCAGATGGAAAGTAAGACTGGGGAGGACACGTCTGTCTGCGTGTCCGTGTGTGTGTGTGAGAGAGACAGTTTGATATAGTCAGTACTAACTGGTGTATGACGGCCAAGCAGACATAAGGTGCTGTTGGCTAAAAGACATGCAGTAGTGGCACATTTGGTTCATATGCATGAATGACAGGAAGACGCACACTGTACCTGACACGCTGTGAGTCAGGTACAGTGACAGTACATTCACACCCTGACAACTACTCAGAGATAATAATATCACGGAAACGGTGCAGCTCGGCCGTGGCGAGACAGGCAGAATTTACCGGGGGGAAAGACGAAGGAAAAGCAAAGGAAAAAATATAAAGAAACTGTACGGATTTAAAGGGGAAAACACACACGTAAACAGAAGTAACTCTAACCTATTGTGCCGTGTGCACTGCTGGCTGATACTGAGGGTGTTGGGATCGATGCGAAGCCCTCATGAGATTGATCTGAAGCTCTCCTGTTAGCGCTCCTTCCTGCCCAGCAGTGGTAACAGAGTAGACATTGTCCAGTTTCGACATCAGTGGAAGAATGTAGATTGATGGCCGCAGCATGTAACTGTTCACACAAGAGGCAAGAGGAGGTACATCCTCTCTCGGCGGAGACACCGGAGGCCTAAAAGGGCCGCACCGATCTTGTCTCAGACACACGGCAGCAAGTGTGGTAGAGTTTGGATATCTTCAGCTTTTTTTTCTCTTAACCTTACAGTTAATTTAATTGGTTTATCTAATTTATTCTCTAGCAGAAGAATGAGTTGTGCTTTCTAGAGTAAGGAGGAAAAAGTGAACCGTCTTCACCAACAATTTAAGCATTAACGCTCCTTCCCTAAATTGATCCTGTACATCTGTGTCATTGGGGAACACATTGACTGAACACATTCATCTCTCCTGTCTCCTCATACTGACTCTCATCAGCTCCCTCTGAGCTAACTCCATCCCTCCCATCCCCCCCTCCCATGTGCCTGGCAACATAGTGGTGACACAAACCCTTGGAGGGTGTCGCCCTCTGCCAAATGTTGCCAGTCTAATTGAGGGCTTGCCAGCGAATGAGACTGCCGAGGTGCCAATTAGTACGTACGATTACGCATAGAGGCGTCGCTCTTATTTCCCACAGCTCTGTTTTTCTGGTTCTATCTACACTTTCTTACACCTCGCGCTTCACTTTCTTTTTCTCCTTTTCCCCCTGGTTGTCACCTGTGCTGCTCTCTGTCTCTGCGTCGCCGCTTGTCTGTTTAGCGGGCGCAACTGGCTGGCGAGCGTGCGATGGCCTGAGAAAACCCACAGTCCCTCCATTTCAATTTCAATCACAACAGTCCAGAACTACACGATAACAGCCTTTAAGAAAACAGCAAGAGCCATCTGGTTTTTCATACCTCCCTCCCACTCGCTCTGTGTGTGTAATACAGGCCGTCTTGAAACACCAAGGCAGCTTGCTGAGGTAATCACGGCCTCCAGCGTTGACACTGTTAGCGAATGCTTCCATAATTACACATGTTCACGAGTGATCCCCCTGACTTGAGTGAGTCAGGGGGATTGACTGAGGAAAGTTCACATGCTTTGTAGTCTGAGCTAACAGTCGTGTGTCATGCCTCCACAGGCAAAATTTCCCGGAGTACTGTTTAACTGAGGTTCCCACCTGGGTGACTAAAAGGCATTAGAGGCTTCCACAGACAGGACTTGCTGCAGAGTTGTTTTAATTCAATTGGATTGTACAGGTACAAACAATAAACTGGTGGGTCAGTGTAGTTGTGTGTCAAAAGGGACAGATTTCAGCTGAGTGTGTAACCAGAAACATGACTCTAGGTCTGCAGATGCTTCATGTCTGGTTATTCTTAATGGGTCTGCACAATTTACCCAATACTGCCATTCTGTTTTATAACTTTATGCTACTGTTGTTTACAGTATGTTTACAGTGATCCCTCCTCTTTCATCCTTCTTTATGTTTCTATTAACAACCTTTGTTTATTTCTATCCCTTTTGCACCATCTGTAATAAAATTATTAAAAATCCCTTCAAAAAGTCATAACATGAAAATAAATGAATTGGCCTCCGTTTGTTTTTTTTTGTTTGTTTTTTTTTTGTTCTTGCTGCCACTCCTGGGGTTAGTCGTTTTATTGAAACAATATTGTCAGTTTGCAGAGCAATATGGATGGAAATTTAATATGCTTTATTGAAATGGCTAGCGGAGTACCATTTGTTTCTGAAAATTAGTTTCTTATAAAAACAGGACTGGGAGGCCTCTTGCCTCTTAAAAAGCCCAGTCTGCTCTGATTGGTTAGTCAGTACAGGCTCTCTAGTGCGAGATGACTCATCAGAAAATAAATATGGTCCTTCTGAGGGTGTCCTGTGGTGTCTGGCAACAGAATGCAGTTAGTGGGGACCTTTGGGGCCTCTGTGGATCATCCCACAGATACTTGATCAGTTTGGGATCTTCTGAGTTGTTACTAATCTGCTGCTGTCATCGCTATGGGGGGTGCCTAGTCTGGTCTAGGTGGGTGTTGCATGTCTAAGTAACATCCACATGAATGAAAGCCTGGTCCAAAAGTTTCCTAGCAGAACACTGAATTGCCACAAAACGGTCAGTGTTATTTACTTCTACTGTCAGCGGTTTTAATGTTGTGGCTGATCAGTGTACAGTGCGAGACATATGATATGAGGAAACAATGAATCGGATTTCACACAGTTTCAGGTGCTACTACACTATATATATGTGTATGAATGTGAAGACTGTCCAGTATTTGTCTATGAGCGGACTTGCACACGTATCACATTTGTAACACAGCCCCTTCTTGTCTGCAGAGACCTCCTAATTACTGACTGATAGACAGAGCTGGTGATTCATCTAATATTATCGGCAGAGCTCATCATCTTCATTCACTTTCTAATAAGGCTGCAGACCTTGAGTGATGGCCTATAGGTGAGCGAATGTGTGCAAGTGAAGGCTGAATGGGCCGTGTGTGAAAGGAAAAAGAGCGTGACAGAGAGAGAGAGAGAGAATATTCTCATTAATTTATCTTTGCTGTGGTCAGAATGATAATTTAGAGAGAGATCTGTGTGCGGCTCACTTCATCACGCTGAATATTAATAAAATAAAACCCTCAAAGTCACCACATGTGAGTGGAATAAACTCTTATATTGTTTTCTTTTTCCCTGATTTATTTAACTGTTCATACAGCTGCAGAGAAAACTGCAAAGATTTCATATAATAAGTCATTTAAAAAGTGTTTTTAAACACAAACTGTATCCAGCTTTCAGTGTCTTCAGCTTCAGCACACGCTGGCCTCTGCACCAGAAGAAACCAACACATCAGTGTTACACTGAGCGCACAGAAAGGTGAAGTCTGATTAAAGCATCTGTCACCCCTGGGAGAGCCTCTGCATTTTCAGTCTCTTCCTTTCTGTTCATATTCAAGCAGGTGAGATTAGAAAAAGCCATTAACATGTGTCTGTGTCACTGTTTTAATTAAGCTTCTAATTTTGGTCACACAGTAATTTGCCGTGGGGTTGAGTGTCCTCACCGGCGAAACATATATGACAATGGTGTCCCCTGATTAACAGGCTAAAAATGCAGGGACAAAACACTAATCTCTACACCAACCCTGCCTCATAACCTCACACCCTTCCTCCCTCCAACAGCGAGAGGAGTATCTTTAAGAAGCATGGGTTCGCCTCATCAATAATGGAACAAGAATCATGTGGAATTCTCTAAGAACCTGGTTTGCCACCCTCTGTACTTCTGCGCTGTGAATCAATTAATATTTAACTCGTGTGTCTGTGTGTGTGAGAGAGACGGGTGTCAATCTCCTGTCTCGCGAAGCTCCTACTGTGAAACCATGAACATTTCCCCGCTCTGTTCTGATGATGAGGCACCTACCTCTCCTGAGAGGGCAACTGCTGTAAAATGTCCTTTAATGTAACGCCTTCCCCCGCGCACAGAACAGGCTAACTGATCAACATGAACCCTCCCAGGTCTTTAACTCCCATGTAATTTATTTTCTGTAACCACCACAGTAACGGTACACAGCTGCTCAGTCAGCAACGGCGCCTGTGTTCAGCTTAACCTTGAAAAGTGTTATGATATGATAGTAACAGGTTGAAGTTACAGGTGCCCTCTGGTGTGGTGCGTTGTATTTACAGTGTGTATTTATGGAGTCTAAAAATGTGTTGAGCGCACTTCTTTCCTCATTAATAATTTACAAAGACGATCTGAAGTAGCGTTCCAGCTCGTTAACACACTTGTTTACGAGCTTCTGGGATATGTAGGATCTTTACTGTATATGTTAATTTGACATAAATCATACACATGTTTTTTTTTTTGGTATCTGACTTGTGCGATACAGTATTTGTCCATGTACATACGCATGAGAAAAAAAAACTAGGTGGATCAACTAGAGCCTAAAACCTCCACAAGAAAACTTGTCTTGTATCCCATGTATTTTTGTGATATATGAAAACATATAAAAAGAATGAACCTGAAGTTTAGTTGTAAAGTATGGCTAAAAAGTCATGTGACCCCGGAGCTCTGGCGTTGTGCCACTACTGACTTGCCTGCTGCTGACAAGACGGACCGATAATGGCTCACTCATTGCATTCATGCCGAGACAAGAAGAGGGCAGCAACCAACTCCACTCACAATAACTGTAGATTCCTGACATATTAAAACAGCTTGAAACACATGATTTGCTTTAACTTAGTACTATGATGCTGACTGCACAATGTAACAACTACAGCACAGTGACGCCATCACGCCATCACTTTTGCTTGGCTCCTGATCTGATCCAGCTCCGCTCCCACACTGAATGCTACAGGATGTCATTCATACTATTTTCTGTCCAGTTGCACAACAACTCACCTTTCTGTAACAGATAACGCTAATGGACACAACTGCACCTTACACCTTACCCTGTGTATATAATATATATTCCTCCGTCTCTATTTCTTGTACATTTGTCCATATACTAATATGCTAATTTGTACATTTTTGCTTATACTATTTTTATTTTATTTTACTAGATTTTATTTTACTTTACTTTATTTAATCTTTCTTTTATTTGTGGTTCTTAAGAGTGTTTTTAATGTACAACTAAGCTACTGTGACCAAGCAATTTCCCTTGTGAATGAATTAAGTTTATCTCAGTCTCAGTCTCAGTCTAAGTCTCCTTATAAGCCTTGGCTGTAATTTTATTTGTTAACATGAGACCTTGTAGGTTACAAACTCTGCCCATGGGCTAATACTAGATGTATCACTCAGCCTTTACCATAGTGATGAGACTAGGGTCTCTAGTCCAGTACTTGCTTCTTGCTGCTTGTCTCTTGCTTTGGACAGTAGCCATGTTGCTAATTATACCACAAACAGCCATGAAACAAACCAGTTTCTACAAGGACACCAGACAGAAACAAATGGAAACAAGTCAAGTTTGTTTCTGGCACTAAAGAAGTAAACAGTGTCCTTCCAGCGGAAACCACAGGGCTATATTTTGGAAAAATACATACAGTAGTCATTTTTTAATCCTATTTGAATCATTTAAATGCATTTTTAAAGCAAGGATGCTGCAGATTGAACAAATAAAACAGTAAATAGTATTCAGTTTTGTGAGGGACTTCTCAGTGAGCTTCATCTCTTGTCTCACTTCAACAACATGCCCATCACCTCTGCACATTTCAGCTCATTCTACCAGAAAGATAACAGCAACAGCCGACGGCAACCTCATAGTTAGTCGCCTGGGTGAACCGATTCTCTGTGTTATTATGGCCTATGAATTTATGGCAACTGCAGTTTAACCACGGACAAGCTTCTCTCTTCTCTCAAAGTGGAGCTGATTGGTCTGTGTCCACTGTAGTTGGCAGCTGTCGGCTCTGGGAAAGATTTAATCTGGTCTCGCGCAAAATAGTAAAACCATTTGGAAACATAAGCAGGAAAGGTTGCCTATTGCTACTTTTGCCACCGACAGATTCTTAGATGATCTGTGAATAAATCGCAATCACATTTATATATTGTAGATATTACAAAATGTTACAAGAAATAATTAAACTGGCGTCTTGTGCAACTTAAGCTCACGGATCACACAAAGACCGTCACACATGTGCAATCAAACCCGCTAGAAATAACTGTGAGCTACTCATCAACAAATCCTTAAACAATTAAAAAGAGCCTAAGAACACTATGTTCAGTCATTTTCATTCCATAAATCTCACACAATCATCATTGCCTTTCAAGTCATGATGCTAATCCTGTTTCACAGATCTGCATCCAAGCACACATACACACAGACAGAGAGAGAGAGCTGGACTCACCCACTAAGGACCACAATGAAGTCCATGACGTTCCATCCATTCCTGAGGTAAGAACCTTTATGAAATACAAAGCCCAGGGCAATGATCTTTATCCCTGCCTCAAAACAGAACATCCCAATGAAGTAGGGCTCTGTCTTCTCCTGTCAGTGCACAGCAAGAGAGAAATCAGGTAATTAGAGTGATTATTAGCGTACACGGAGCTGACACAGAACCACTGTGCATGCAGGTGTTTTGTACGGGTTTTCCGAGGACACATCGAAAGCAGCTTGTTGTCATTTAATGTTTTATTAGCTTCAGCAGAGACAACAGACTGCGAGGTGAGTGTGTGCAGATGTGGACGTGCGCGGGGCTCTCACCAGTCTTTTGGACATGGGTGTTTTGTCCTCTCCGGGAAGGTGCTGCTCCAGAGCCAAGACGATACAGTTGGCGATGATGGTGGTGAGGATCATGTACTCGAACGGAGTGGAAGGCTGAAGTTAAGGATGATGGCGACAGTCTAGTAGTGAAACATAGTGATTCTGTTTTTTGCTCATTGTCAACAAATCCTGTAAAACGACCGATATTTGTTAGTTAGCCTCTCAGCACCACATACTGCATCACTATCTCTGAGCCCATTCACTCTTGCTGGACTACATAAAGGAAGTCTAAAAAGTAGATTTAGATTTTCCTAAAAAGGCATTATTAGTATTTATTATTATCTCATTACTTTGCGAAAAATAAAAGCAAATCTTTATACGTTATTCAAAGGGATTAAACTGTTTGTCAGGGACTATTTTAATGTGTGCAATGATGTTGCAATTGTGAGTATTTTCTGCAGCAGGTCGGTGTATGTGGGATCAACTCAAAATAAACTACAGAGCCCATAGATCCTGGTACAGAACCATGCAACACTATGGCACTTGTTATAATCAGAAGTCTATGGCATGGAGGAATAACCTATAAATTCAATCAGTTTATGGCCATTTTGTTTTTTTCATTGGATGCATTTCCCATAAGATGAACAGAGACTATTGCCAGGCTCATCCTTTCAGAGACAAAAGGATTATTCAAAAAAAAAAAAAAGAACATCTCTGAGCAGATTTCCATGTCACAAATACAAATATTCTTTTCATCAATGCTCAACAGTAGTTCAGGAAATGTGAGTAGTGTGATAAGTAGTACCAGAGATTATACTATGATGTGAATCCAAACCAAGATGAGCCGCCACTATTCCCTTATGTAGATTAAGCTTCAGATACGGGATTGGAAAAAAAACAAAAAACAAGCTGATTTAGTTAATAACAGTGCATCAAAGCCAGGAGCACTGCTATAACAGTGTCATGTAAACAAAGATAGACGGGGTAGCACTGACTCCTCTGTATGAAACAGAATTAACCTGGCAAGTTATAAGCCCCGGGGCTGAAGACGCAACCAGACACAGGCTCTAACTTATCTGAGGTCAGCTGCAGCCGACAGGGACTCACAGACCAAAGACGCACACATGCTACAGTGACAGAAGGCTTATCAAGGAGGGATGGGTGAACGGGCCTGAGACGTGTCCCTTTAAATGGGGTCACCTTTGCTACAAGCTTTCCTGTCTGTACTGTGAAACCTGTATTGGTTGTTGGTTCAACTACAGTCGGCTCTGGGGCTCTTTGTCTAACGCTCTGCGTGGGCAGCGTCTCCTCTCCTGGTTATGTGCAGAAGAGGGAGGAAGGAAGGGAGTTTAAATCTGCAGAGGAGCCAGGAGGGATGGAGAGTGGAAAAAAAAAAAGGAGGCAGAGATAATGAGGAAGAATGAGATAGTGATAAGAAGGATGCAGGGCGCTCACTGGAGGAGAAGCTGATGGTTATATAGAGAATCGGCGGCTTGCGAAACAGGTTGGCGGCGAGGAGGAGGAGGAGGAGGAGGAGGAGGAGGAGGAGGAGGAGGAGGAAGGCAAAGAGACCCAAATAAGACTGACACCGGACAGATCGATGCTGAGCTGGGAGCTGTATCCAGCAGGGTTACTCAGGGACATGTGAGTGATGAGAAGTTAAATAAACCGAGCAAATAAAATCTTACTCCCACCAGCCTGCAGGGGTTCTGACTTAAACCTGGGCTGCTCCCCAGACTGACTCAGTGGATTTATAAAACCACAGCAGCCGTCAGCACTAGCAGATGAAGAGCTGGGAAACATAGCAGAGGCTCAGTGACATAACGTGTGTGTGTGTCTCAAGCTGAATGTTTGTTTTATGCTTGTACCTGAAGTATATCTTTTGATTCTCCTCTGCCAACAATAACCAGCCTCACTTTAGCCTCACTGAAGTCTCTCAG
Organism: Planiliza haematocheilus; assembly: GCA_005024645.1. Taxonomy (NCBI): domain Eukaryota; kingdom Metazoa; phylum Chordata; class Actinopteri; order Mugiliformes; family Mugilidae; genus Planiliza; species Planiliza haematocheilus. The sequence goes on from SRSE01000509.1 coordinate 4,225,269, forward strand.
CGGCAGCCAGACGCCACACCCGGCATTCCCTCAAACACAACAAGCTGTAGGGGGAGGGAGATGGAGGGTGAGAGCGAAGGAGAGAGAGAGAGAGAGGGAGAAAGAGAGAGAGAAAGAGATGCACGAAAGGGGAGAAAATGAAGATAGAGAGGTATCCACGGCAACAGCCTTCCCTGGCAGCCAAAAGTCAATGCTACAAGACGGTTACTGGGCAGCTGAACTATCGCTGTGGTGGTATTTCTGTGCACGCACACGTCTACAAAAAAAAAAAAGCCTCAGCTTGAGGCCACATTTCAGGCTAATTATAAATACCAGATGAGAGATGGTGAAGAGCAACAACAAGTAAACAACATTTTCTAAAAATATGCAATTAAATGTAAAAGCAATTATGTATTTATTTATTTTATACACTTTATGAATATGAATACTTAGTTTTGTTTTGTTTCTTGTTTTCTTTGTTTTGCATCTTTTGTGAAAATAATGTGTATGGTTCCTTTACAGACCAGAGTGCCAGCTTTAATGAGTTTATTCTTATTTTAAAGGTCCTGTGAGGTCAGGACTAAATAAAGATGTTCGCCATACCTTTACATTCACATGACAAACATTTCACCCTAAAAACATGCCACTTATTGGGAGTATCGATGCAAAGACCCATAAGAATATTAAAGAGTGGTTCTGAAACCCAGTGTCGAGCCAGTGGCCTGACACGGCACCCACACGTGACTCAAACTGGCCCATAACTTTGCATGCACAACTTCTGACACGACTGAGGGAAAAACACAGAGGGAACCAGTACGTATCCAGACTGGACCACTTAAAAGGGAACTACTGTTTTTTACAACCTGGACCCTAATTCTGGCATAAAATACGATCGTTTACTCACCCATATAACTTGTGTCATTTGTAGTCGTTCAGGAGATATTTAAAGCTACGTATGTATGTATAGTGGGAGTGACTGGGGCACCGAAACACAGCCTCTAAATAACGCATTATTTGCCACGAAATTCGTCCTTTTCACCAATATTTTGTTGTGATACACTAGTCCTATTCCCCATTGCGTCCAGAGTTACCTGTTATCATCATCCAAGGGTCTGTAGGTCAATCTACAGACCCCGGAAGATGTCTTCTCACCTATAGTTAAGTGTAATAACAATATGCATCTGGTATCCTTCTATTTGTGCAATAAACAATAATCAATTAATTATTTTCTGGGTGGATCTAAGAGATGGATGGATCTAAATATCTCATGGAAGACTACAAATTAAAGAAAAGTTATACGGGTGCGTAAATGACCGTATTTTATGCCAGAAGAAAGGTTCAGGTTGTAAAAAAAACAGTAGTTCACCTTTAATAACATGAGATGGTAAAACCTCCATAGAGAGCAGAAATTCTGTTTCTGACACAACGACACCGACTATCAATGCGTGTTGAGGAGGAAAATAAATATAAATAGGTCGAGACACCAGCATCATTTGTTGTGCACTGCATGGAACAAATGTATTAGAGCAACACATCTCTGCTCATGGCCTTCATCAAGGTCTGGGTCATATTCTGGTTTGTCACCACCAGTGAAATGCTTCATAAACAAACTGAACACCTGACCTCTTCAGCCTTTATACAGCATACATAATTACAGAAAAGCGCTTCCTTATTCAATTAAGAGTCTCCAAACAGCATCACTAACTTCCACAGACATTTAAAAATATCTCCCTGCTTAATGCTGGAGAATTCAGCGTTGATTCACACACTCATCAAGTAACCTGTTGTTCTGGATATCAGCTGATGTGTGACGCCGATCGCTATCCGTCTACCAGCTTCAGCAGCGAGGTGTCTCGTGAGCAGTTCTGACTCACAGTGACGCTGGCACTCTGCCTCGATACCTCAAACATGGGAGTAAAAATAGACCCGGACCACAGAGTGTGATGCCCTGTGCATCTGTGAATACACTCAAGCCTAGATTGGATCCACACCCCTGTGATTATTATTACGCAGAAGTGAAAATAAAAATGAATCACGAGCATCTGAGCCTGAATCATTGGAAATCTGTGAATTATCTGTGACACGTGTGTGTGTGTGTGTGAGCGTGTGTTTAGAGGCAGAGAGCAGCATTAAATATACAAACACAGAAGGAGCGCCAGAAGTGCAATCTGCATTCAGAGGAGAAATAAAGCTTGGCGGAGAAAATTGATAATGACACCGAAACACTGAAACTTACATCTCTGATGAGAATTCAAAATTCAAAGTTAATGGAGTCAGCAAACTATTAAAGTTGCTGGCAAATGATTTAACTGGCCACTGCATCATAGCTCAACTCCACCATAATCTCCACACCTCAGTGGCTTGCCTAAACCAGACGATCAATCTCCAGGATAAATGTGACCATAGATCAGTCAGTGGTGTACATATACAGCAGCCCTGCCATCAAACAGTGTCAACTCAGAGCCGCGACCCTTTACTGTAGGCTCTTCTGTCAGGGAATATACAGTCCCAATGGAGTGAAACCTAAATCACACATTTTCTCACCTGCTTTCATTTTACAGATTGGGTCTTATTAAAGAAGAAGAAGAAGAAGTGGGAAAAACTGCTCCTCGAACAAATGAGCATAGGCTCATATCTACTCTGAGGCCAAAGGGGTCATTTCCTTCCTAATTTTCCGTTTCCATTTTTCATGCAAGGATGCAATTTAGTCAGAGCAAAATTAATGGGCTCCCTGAATTTTAAGCTCAATCTAGAGGCATCTGCAAAGAACCTACCACCTAATGACTCCTTAATGAAATTATCAATCAGTTTAAAAACCTGCTTAGGCCACAGAATGAAATGATATCCCTAAAACATGATGAAATATTGTCTACGTGTTGCACCATTTCACCCTTCAAAGCTCAGAGACTGCCAAAGAGCTCTCACATGATTATTTCTATTTGCATCACTGATGAAACAAACTATTAAATCCAACAATCAATTATTTAGAAGTGTACCTTCTCAATGGGAAACTTCCCACTGCGGGGGATCCCAGTAGGGATCAGACAGAAGGAGCAGCTGCCCGTCCTCACAAGGCCTGCCACACCAAACTCAGACTGTGTGCTTCATTAGCCCTGCCTCTTCCCTGCCAGGCCCTGATCGGCCTCCATCGACTTCACCCTCAGGCTGTTAGCTGACAGTCAGAGTCGCGCGCACACACACACACGTAACCACTCCCACGAGCTGGCACTGAGACTCGTATGAGAGGCACCGTGCACTCAAATAAATATTAAATATCAATCTGATTCAGAGCATATCAATTCTCTCTGAGCCCACACACTCCAGCGTTACACATCCAACCACAGAGGCCTCTCTGGATGATTCCTGAATGGATCATCTGCTGTTAATTGAGCACTCAGAGAAAAAAAAAGAGCCCCTTATGGCGAGGTTACAGCACAAAAAACAAGGCTGACCTTTACGAGACATCCTGCACAGACTGAGGATGCATATGTGCGTGTGTTCTTCTACTTCCATATCTGTGAGGACGTTGTGGGTGCTTTGCACAAAATGTTTAGCTGTATTTTCATTCTAACCAATGGTGTAATCCCAAGCAAAACTCAAGATGTTATAATCAAGACATCTGCTGGTTGACTGGCATTTTTTTTTTTTTACAGTGACAACAAGACTCCAGGGAGTCACTGTGCCTAGCCAAGAAATAGTCTGGTAGATAATCCCTCTGTAAAAAAACACAACTTGAGTGGATTAGATAGGAGACACACACTGTAACATGTTCGTTGGTGACCTTTGGAGGTGCTGTTAGCTCCCCTTGGATAGAGCAATCCAGTATGTTCCACCTTCTATCTAATACGCTGCTGGCTCTAGTTTCACATCTAGATCGTCTATCATTTAAGCATCTGCAAGAAAGCGGGTAATCTGCTCGTAACACTTTGGCAATAGATTTTACATCGTGGAATTGCTTTCCTTTGCATATCAGATGTGACGACGTCTTTCGCCAATAAGCACCACTGAAGATAGGATCTATCGCGTCAGTGAGGCTCTTCACAAGTAGTGAAACACAAAAAGGGCTTGCCTCTTTTATTTGCTGTGCCTGGATCCTCACGCTCCAGAGTGAAGATTGACCAGAACACAGCGTCACTCAGCTCAGCCCCACTTTCCTCAAAACAATATTAGTAAACAATTTAATAAAGTATGACTCGGTGAGTAATGACTAGTTGTAATGGCACATGACACAGCGATCAGACATCATTACACATAATTCTTGTTAATGTCTCTTAATCAGATACAGTAGAGCTCATTAGATGTAATAAGACACTCCCTCCTCAACAGCACATTAACCTGAAGGTTATGCAGTCTGGCTGATTTCCTTCCAGTCACTACAGCACAAACAGTATTTTGATTTAAAGCCAATTCATGCTGCTGAGTATAAAATGTGCCTGAAGGTGGAGTCATTACTGGTAACGACCTAACCGCTGGATGGCTGTGATATCTGTAATATCTGTAATATGATAACTAACACACACACACACACACACCTCGAGCCTTTTTCCCCCGAAACCACCTCAATAAAGGGACAAACCATATGCACAATGGAAGTGCACTCATTCTATTTGCTAGTTGCTCTCACTATTTTTTTTTAATCAGCAGTAGGCTAGTCAGTCAGTCAGGAAGCTGCTGAATGGAGCAGAACAATAGTCAGTGAAGAGGCCACACCTGGCTGGGACACCTGGTGAGCTGTGCAGCAGCAGCACAAACACACCACCAATGGACATTTGCGTGTTGTCTCAGTGTCTGTGTGGTCGTTCGCAGCAACAGGGAGGGAAGACATAAAGTGTCTCCATTTTCACTAATAGAGGAGGGCGTCACTAGACACCAGTCCAGTAATGGTTCATGTAACAGCACAAAACACATCATTTAGGCGGATAGTGACATCAGTGATAGAGGAGTGGGAATAATAATAATAAAAATGCAGATTACACTTCCTAAAAGTTGCAGAAGATATCTTCAGATGTCACGCTTTGCCCAATTAATCCCCCAGATACTCAGTCTACAGAGCTATAAATTTTATTTGGTTCACCAGTCGATTAATTGGCCAGCCTCTAGTTGACTATGATGTATGAAGTGTGCATAATTGATCAGTGAATGTGGTGGAAAAATAGTGTTGTCATCTTCTCCCTTTCACCAATAACATTAATATTAACCTGCCTCAGTCTGATAACTAATTTCCTTCCACTTTTGGATCTGACCTAAATGCGCTAACATGGTGCTGCTAACATGTTAACAGACTGTGTGCTTGTTTAGTCCCAGATTCTCTAACCCTCGTTCTCTGCTCCACAGTATTAGACTATACTGAACTGTGCTTCAATAATTAATCAATGTTAATGGAACAAGAAAAGTAATTTATCATTCATACAACTCCCAGACTGAATGAAGACTGTGTGTGTATGGAGATGAATGATGTAAGAGTCTCATGTTCCCTGTCCATGGTGCTGAAATTTACCACTGATTTTCCACTGCATAGAGAAACTATGAGAGCAACATTTGGGAATGTTCCTGTTGGGTGACTTTTTGTGAAACTGTGGCCATGGAAATACGAGAACAGTCTATTCAGGTTATGGGGACACGAATAAACTAAATAAATAAATAAATAAAATAGGTTGTTTGTTTGCCAACTGTTCACTCACCTTTGTACTTTATGCTACATGAGTCTTTGCACATGCTGGAGGAGTGTGTTATCAACATGAAGCAGAAAAGGATATGGCCACTCAATGATTTTTTTGGCGTACTTCCTGACCACGTTGTCCTCGCCGAAGATGAAGAGCGACCTGTTGACGGTAAAACAGTTCTCCCTGACCGGAATAGGGTTGTACAAGGCCATGGTGCGGGCACGCTGCGCTTTGGTCTGCTTGAAGGCTGGGGAGATGCCACCTGTAGACACGGCCGCCCCATCGCGGTTCCGGTTGCGCTCTGAGCCGCCATCCCCTGAACTCAACAAGCCCGGGACCTCGTCTCCGAAACGGGCCATTCTGTCAAGAGCAAACCACACGGGAGGGAAGACAAGTTGAGAAAAGGGAGCAAAGGAGGTTATACTCTCCTAGAAAGCAGGGTGCGGTGCTGCGCTCTGCGTGACAGCAGCAGGGTGGCGATGTCTTGACCAGTTTTAGTCCATCATCAGTGTTATTGGCTAAAACAAAAAAAACAACAACAACACCGCGATCAGTGCTCTTAAACTTAAAAATCTAAGCAGTCGATCGAGTGACGAGCAGTCAGGGCGCCAGCGACTATTCCACTGCTTTCAAGTGCGCCCTGCGCGACGAAGAACACAAATCCAAAAAGTAATTCAACTCCTCTTCATTTAACAATCCGCCATCCTAAATTGAGCTGTGAAAACTGCTTCATTTTGCTCCGCTTTGTTTGCCCAAACACTAAAATCTCAGAGAAACGCCGCAACAGGTCACGTCTTCAGCCATCCTCAGTCCCCTGAGCGAAAAGCAGGAGTGCAGGTCGTTCCATGGATTTTTAAATAAACTAGCAACAGTCCGCTGATTGATTCAGAGCACATCACTCCTGTCTCCTCTCTCCTCTTCTCTGTTGACCACCTACCGCCAGAGCGCTGCCCTATGTTGCGTGCGTAAGAGCACGACGGAAAAGGAACTTTGGCATTTTCCACAACATTTTCCCCCGAAACAGCGCGAACAAAACAAGCTGTCAACTACGTGTCAGGGAAGGGGAAAGAAAAGCCTCAGCCTGTCCTGTCTGCAGCAGAATAGCAAAGGAAGCGTCTCTCCGTTCCCCGCAGTGTATGAGCAAGAGGAGAGAACACAACAGTGTCTCCTAATGCGACATGATCAACACACCTCTCCTAACCTCTGTCCAGCCCAGTTTACTATGCACGGAGCTAGTTAACGAGTCGTGTCCCGGCAGAAAATAGAGTCCTACATGGGATCAATAAAGCCACCAATAAATCCAGTAAATATTGGCTGCCACTGCCTCCATCTTCTAAAGATTACTGACACCAGTTAAATATCAGGCAGCTTTGTAAGCGCGCAATTCCAAATGATTCCTCCACTGGTTTTGGAGAAAATGTGCACAACAATCTTTTAATATACCAGCGTTACTGCACGATCCGTGCAGACCTTTATGCGATAGGCGGTTGGTTAATTGCCATCAGAAGGGGGGCCAGGCTGTGACATTGGCTTCGAGTTGACTGTTGTTCACCGTGCGTAGTCACGCCTCAGGGGGAGCAAACTGAATGCTGGTCACGCATCAGATCTGGAGAGGAGTAAGCACCTGTTGTGAAATCCCCAGCGCCAGCAAGACACTCGGGAGGACAGCAGCGAGGGTGTTTGGCTAATTACAGGGTTCAAACCCCACTATTGCGTGCCATGATAGTGGGGAGGGAGTCGAGCTGCTGTGCGCTGGTTGGAAATGATCGTGTTTACTCTCATAAGCTTGTGAGAGATTTTTACAATGAAGGACAGAAATGAGCGGACAGGGACAAATGCACATGAGAAACATCAAGGTGGAGCAAGCAATGCACTCAGAAAATAGCTTGTTGAATAAACACAAACATATTATGGACAGGATTTCTAACTGAATTTTGATCCATCCAATAGTGTACACTTGGAGCAGTGTGCTGCCGCCTGTGCAGTCCGCTACCTGTGCAAACACTGCAGCAGTTTAGGAGTTATGTGGTCAAGCAGAACTTGTACTTTGTTGGCACCTTGGCACTGATGTGGGGATGCATTGGTCCAATAGTTGTGTCTCTAACCACTACCCCACAGACCAAGCAGCATCGCCACTCTAACCACTATAGCCTTGCTTGATTATATCATGTTAGACCTACATGATTAAAATTAACAAATGTTAAAGGATTTCATGCAAATCCTGTCTGACTTTAATTATGTTAACCTTGAAAACATAAAATGATTTATGTGAAAGTGCACATTACATTTATTCAGTTTCCCCTTTTTGAGTGTGTGCTTTTAACGATCGTGGTGTAATTTTATATTTTTATTATTATTATTGGAAACTAAATTAATAAATCAATGGACAGGCCAAAAGGCAACAACAATTCAACACATTTGTTCTGTGATGTATCCTCTCCCTTCCTCTGTGCCATAGACTTTCATGGCTGTCTACTAAAAGTGAAGGACTTACATGCACTTGTCACACACGTCTACACTAATGCCCTGCATTTACAGTACATTTCTAAATATTTAGACTCATGTATGCAGCTATGCATGCTGACATGCAGAAAGCATCCACACAGAAACACATACACAAAGTCTGGGCTTTATCTGAAGTTGTGAGGCGTAAACCAACGTGTGTATTTGTCATTCCCTTATAAGCTCAGCCACACACTCATTACAAGAGCATTAAGCAGTGTGTAGCGGAGATATCTTGTTCTTACAGCTCTTACTACCTGTTTTTACTGATTCACATCTTCATTATAACAGAGCTGAGGCTAAAAGACAGACAGAGGTTTAAAATCATAAAGTATTTCAACGCAGACAGACATATTGCTGATTTTTGGATTTTAGTAGGATGTTCAACCACAAAACAACAACAGAATAACAGCAACTTCATTTTAAAAAGAGGGATAAGGGTTTATTCATCACCTCATGTCTACCCTTATCTTCAAAAGTTACCCTTCAATGACCCAACTGGGAGAGACAACGCAAGATAAAAATCCAATGCGGAAAACCGAAAGCGGTGGAAAGAGAAGACAAAGAAGAGACGAACCACAGGAGAGAGTTTGAACACGACACCAGCACTGATGGGGATTTTGTGATGGCGGTATGACGAAGGCAGTGATCAATGGTGTGTGGCCTCCAACTCATTAGTGCTCCAGCACATTACAGGCATTAAAAATAGAACACGTCGTACTGTAACAGACATCAAATCTTCTGCTGAGAAGACACCTACAAATTCCCCTGCAACACTCTCCTCACAGTATAAGGCCAAAACCGTTTGGGTTGAAAATCACATTCTACTTGCATTTGGTTAGTGGCTGACTGTGCGATAGAAATGTTTCTCCTGCCACTTTCTCTGCGCAGCAGGAAGCAAGTGATAACATTACACTGTTTCTGCGAGGATGAGCGTGTACAGCAGCAGCCGCAGCTTTTTTGGCTGAGAGGTGAGGGGTGAATTATGGTAATTAGATGTTAGCAAGAGGGATGATTATGGTGGAAGGGTGATGGGGTTTCTTTTCCTGGAAAAAAAGGTAGCGAGTAAGTGGTTAGAGTGTCTTTGTGGTAGAAGATGGCTTGAGTTTGTCATCAAATTAAAACACACTGAATCTAACAGTGACTTTTTCACATTTGTTTGTATTATTGAAAGTCTCTACATGACTCAGATTAGTAATAATTTGTGCTGTGAAAACATGAGATTAGTTGATGCCTTTGTCTAAAAGCTTAATAAGGCATAATTGGGTTAATTTGGTTTATTAATAGTTTATAAAACCTTTAAGAATACTTTGCAGGTTGAATAAACTGGCTGTGAGTAATAACAGTTGGAAAGATTCAGTTATTTTGAAGTTTCCTTAAGCAACACACCGAACCCCCAGTTGCTCCCAGTGCGTGGCACTGGTGTGTGAATGTGTGCGTGCTTGTGTGAGTGAATGGGTAGATGTGTCTCTGACTGTAAAAGCGCTTTGAGTACAAATAGGTAGAAAAAGCGCTATATAAAAGCAAGGCCATTTACCATTTACCATTTATGACTGATAGGTATTGGTAATTATTACATAATCACCCTGAATGCTGTTATTTGAATGGACCATGTTCATTTCCCACAATCCTTAGAATTGTACTAGTTCAAAGCAGGATAAAACTGATAGAAATATCACAGCTGCATTGGTTTCCACTCTTTTACTAAAGCCCTGAAGCTAAAGAAATACAACTGCTGAATCCTTCATCCCAATCATTTGTATGACACTGACAAAACAAGACAAGACGGGGTTGGATGTAACAATAACAGTGAATGTCTGTGCTAAAACCAAACTTAAGCAACTCACTAAAGTTAAGTGAAGTGAACAAAAACATGCAGCGATGAAATGGTGGCAGCTGAATATACACTAAACTATCACAGATATCATATAATGTATGTCCAATCAAAAAGTGCTAATAGTGTTTTAAAATATACTGATCCCAGAAGATGTCCAGTTTAAACTTAAGGGAATATAAATATTTCAAAGAATAGCCTCATGTTTAGATTTTACAAAAAGAAAATGAAAGAAAAAAAGTTTTCAGTCCAATTATCCAAATCCAAAAAGAACCATCTTTCTCGTAGAGGTGGCAGACTGCCACACAAGTAAATCTACAGGAAACCTAAAAACAAAAACTGTCAGTAAAAGCTGAAATGCCCAAGAAAGTTTTTGACTATACTGGTTGTGCGTATCAAAAATAGCAGATTATGTAGACAGAGTCAGATAATAATAATAATAATAAAAAATAGAAGGTAAATATTCTGGAAAACTGACATCTAATTTTGCACTGGCGGCATGTTGTCAACGCTGGAAAATCATCTGGCTATAAGAAAAGTGTAGCTTGCAGAAAAGTAAAAAACAAAACAAAAAAAACAATCAGAAACGCGGGTTACCAAGGTTACCTGCACTCATGACAGCAGGTTGACAGTCCCTGCTCTGGTAATGAGATTTACTACCACAGGTGGGAACTAAGAGTTAAATTCAAGAATAGAGTGCGTGAACGGACAGACTTGTACCTAAAACCTGGTCATTATAGTGTTGGAGCTAAATTAGTCAGTACACAGACTGAGGAAAAATGTTCAGAGAACCGGGGCATGGATCCAGTGCACATGCATTCACTTGACTTTTATGACTCAGACCAGCACAGATTTGGAGCAGAAGAGCAAGGAGATGACACATTTATGTAAAGGGAAGAACCACGGAGCAGCTCATAGGTGCTGTATGTGCTCGGCTAAAAATATCAGATCCCTGAAACATTGTGACATCTTCGGTCTTGTGCCATCAGTGTGGGCACGACATATACTCTGCAAAAGACTAGTCCAAGAAATAAACGAGACCAGAGCATTTATATCTGAGAATGAATGTCTGGTCCTACAAAATGTTCACCAGGTTTAAATATGAATTTAAACATATTTAGTTCACGGGTTCAAAATCAATCTATGAATTCTGAAAAGAGCTAATGCTAAATAACTTGCAGGCAGGTGGACGGCAACAATCCGAGTGTGCATCGGACCTGTCATCACATTTTCATCAGTGTGGAGAAGGCAACTAATGACAGCCGTGGGAGTGGCTTCAACTGTGAGGGTATAAAAGAGATGATTAAAACACACTCAGGCGGTATAATCATAAGACATCAACATCCCTGAAGGGCTTAATTATTGTTTATACAATGCTTATTCTATCACTCTTTTATTCCATTGCCACACAAAAGGAACCTCTATCTAAATTCCACAGAGTTTTGTAAAGTTGTTTGAAATCTGCTCTGTTTTTGTTCAATGAATGCCCCTTGGGACGCGTTTTAAGTTTCGAGTTCCTGGAAGTTCTTTGCGACTTTCGAGACTAACCTCGCCTCTGACTGTGTCGCACCTGTCACTGCTGGAATGGTTTCTATAGCAACAAGACCTCTGTGAAGAGACAATGCTGTGCGGCTTTCACGTGCAGCCCCGGGAAGTGAGGCAGGCATTTGCTGCGGCACCTGTGCACGGAAACATGGGTTACGGCGACGTCATCCTTCCACCAGACCCCCACCCCACCCCACCATCACCGCCACATTATCACACGCATCATCGTCTCACACCAGAATTCATAGCAATTATGCTGTTTAGTGCACAGCATGAAATTTGTCAAGGGGGATGTCGTTAGCACACAAACGCAAGGAAAGCTTCTGTAAACACAACCGCGAGCGATGTCAGAAAGGTTAATTTAATCTTTGAGTGGAGAGGAAAATAAATTTCAAAATGTATTAAGGTGATTATTCACAATAAACCCAACAGGACAAATAGGAACTTTAAAGCTCTACAAGTTCTACATCTTTATCTACATGAAAAAAAAAAAAAAAACTTCGTAACCTTGCCTAACACACTTGAGGAACAATATGTATTCACTTGCCAGTACACTAATAAAAACAAATTGACTCTATGGAAGACCTGCACTAAACTTCTCAAATTCAGCATTAGTTTAAAAAAACTGAGAGCTCTGGATTCAATTTCATTCTGGAGGCTATGCTTTGCAGTTTATTGACCACTGTGCTGCACTGACACGTTTCTATTATTTTGACAACCCCATTTTAGTCAGTGGGCTAGGCTGAATAACAGAAACATTTATTAAATCCAGTTTAACAGCACCACAAACTACATTCTCCAAACTGATCATGCAGTTGAACTGGCACATTCCTTACACTGTTTCAATGTAAACTGGACGCCATAACCTTCATGAAGCTAAGAGTTAGTAAATTAAAACAGGCATTTCGTGCAGGACTGTTATATTAGGAGGCATTGGGCGAGGTGGTTAGCACTGATGCCGGGTTCAACTGACCCTGTGTCTGCATGGGTTCTCTCTGTGCACTCCAGCTTCCTCCCACCGTCCAAAGACATGCTTGTTAGGTTAACTGGTGATTCTAAATTGGCCGTAGGTGTGAGTGTGAATGTGAATGGTTGTCTGTCTCTCTGTGTTAGCCTTACATGTACCCCGCCTCTCGCCCGATGACAGCTGGGATAGGCTCCAGCAGACCCCGCGACCCTTCACAGGAACAAGCGGTTACAGAAGACGAATGAGTGAAAGAAGAAGAAGAATGGTTTTCACTAGTATGCCTAATATTTTGGCTGAGTGTTCATTAAACAGAAAGTGGTAGTACGGTAGGGGAAAGAAGCTGTTCACTTTCTCCAGTGACAGCAGAGCGGGTGCACAACATATGAAGACAAGTTTCAAGCTTCTTGGAAGTGGAAACAATAAATTAATGTTTCGTCAAACTAAGACGGTTTGTTGTTTGTTTTTGCTTTTTTTTTTTTGGCATGACTGAGCTAAAATTTCAAGTTGACATTTGCTAGACAGCTAAGGTACCATGGCGCCTGCTCGTCATTACATTACATCTGTCCTGAGAGTGCACTCGCCATAGCCACAGAGAGGCAGCAGCAGCTCACTGAACATCAAATTTAACTTCAGGTTGAGAATTAATAACCACAGAGTCATAAATCCCTGTCTGCTCTTTGTGCGCCTCTCTAACGCAGTCAGATATTGTGTTCATTTATTCTGTGCTACTGCTACTCCTCATTCTCAGCTCGTGTCTCTGAAGAATACTGGCTGATTACATTTCTTTTTTTTCCTCCCAGCACATCCCACTCTTTTACCTGTGTAAATTTGCACCTGCTCTTTGGAGATTCTAACACGCAAAACCCAGCAATTATAAACACTTTCATTCCCTCCTGTTATTTGCATGATCCTTCTTATAACACACTAATGGGAAGGGAAGCTGATTAAAAGATCACGTATCAAGCTGTACTTAAAGGGGCAGTGTGTTACCTGTAGATACAAAAGGCACCTTAAATGAACCAGAGAAGGTGCTAAAACACTGGAGAGGGAGCTGTCGTCACCCCCAAATACATTATTCTAGCTTAGAAAGACGCCACAAGGTTTGGACTGAAACGAATGAATCCAGATGAAAACGTAACCATATCAACAGGTATAAATTTTGTAAGTGAGAGTGAAGACTTTCTGTTTTCAGTGCACAGACACATGGTGGAAGCTGTCACTGTTGAGTTAATGATATAACTAATACTTTTAAGTAATTAATTACACAATTTTCACATGCAGGATCAACAACACCTTCCTGACACGGCTGTATGCATCAAGAGCGCCCATGCTGTCTGTTCCCTACAGCTCAAATCTCCGAACCACAAATCAAAGTAAAAAGTTCCCCCCAAAATAACGCTGGGTCAGTGTGCCATCGGCCTGAGCCCAGATTTCAACATGACACAGAAAAGCTTGGGGCAAACACAGAGAGACCGGCAGACGACAAAGCCAGACCTATTGATGTGGCGAGATGAAGGGGCCGGGGGATTGGACTATATTTAGCTTCATTGAGATGGTAATGGTTGGAACATGAGAGGACAAGTGTGTGTACGTTTGTGTGTGCGTCTGGGCCTGCGCTAATGATGCGGTTCACTACAAAATGCACCATTTGAATTTCTGGGCTTTACACTGGGAAGGTGGTTTTGATCATGGAAACAGGAATAATTACAAGTGGGTTTGACAGAATCAATAGTCACCTCTCTGTAATAACACCGCACGGAAATAGCAGCACTGTTGCTTTCTTTCCGGGTCTTGATCAGCGCCCAAAGGAAACACGACGAAACACGTTTACCCTGCGGCATAATTTTTCCGCCTGTCTTTCTTACTTTCTGTCTCACTCTCTCGCCCTCTAAAGCTGTCTTGCGTTCTCTCTCCCCCCTTCCCTTCACCCAACCCAGATTTTTGCCTTCCACTGTTGTCTTCCTCCTACTTGTTACCTAGCAACTGAACTGACTTGCCCCCTATTCTCAGCCCTGCAAATCTGTAACCCTACATTTCACGGAATAACCTATATAAATCCTCATTCCCCGCGGGGAGCTGAGTTATGTTCATTGTCTCCAAGCGAACAACTCAGTGTAAAAGCATGTTGTTAACCTGGTTTCCACCAGCGTGGAGTGGCCAAAGCAACAGTTGTGTCTTGCACTACATTCATACAGCCGACTTTAGGAGTTTGTGACAATAATCAGAGACCGCTGCCTTTCATGAATTTTAATCATGTGCAGCTAATCTGCTGTGGTGTACTTGTTGATTTGGAGGAAACCTGACCCCTTCTTGCAGGTTTCAGACAGATTTTCAGGCCAAACTGAATTTGTGCTGCACACAAAAACACTGCAATGCAGTCTTTGGCACAGACATTTCTCATATAACGACAGTAATATTCACATTACACAGTGTTGCTTGATTTCAAATACATTATCAGCTGAAGAATTCTCTGAAATTGCAAGAAACACAGCTTTGATTATATATTTAAACTACATTCACCTTAAAGAGGAGTCTGATTTTATTTAATTATGAACTCTTAATAATAAATGTGAAACAACGATTTCACAGGGTCAAAAACTTTGAAAATGACTTGAATGAAGGGTTATGGTTATTGTATGGGGCAATAGCAGTTTAAGTGGGACGATGGCGGAGAAATTCTGGGAAACCACGGGGCTCTAACTAAAGACGGCTCAATTATAAATCAATTGTGCAAAGCAAACTGAATGTCAAGGCAGGGTTATTGTTTTCTTCTTCTTCTTCTTCTTTTCATGACATATAAACGGCTTCTCATAATGCAGGTGGGTGACATTTAAGGTTGATATCTAACAATAAATTTAAAGGTCAACATTAGTTTCTCAATTTACCGTTCATATGTTGCTTTGTCACTTAGGTTGCATAACCCGTCCCTTGGAGAAAGTGAAACCCGTCAGTGGTGGAACAAGCGATTACTGAAAAGTAACTACCATCTAGTGACAAGCAGAGGTACTGCAACGCTGAAGGGACAGAAAATGAATGCTGTGTTTGGATTGTTAATGCTAAATTAGTGTTACTGGCTGGACATTTGAGATTAGCGTGATTGTGTGGATAACCTGGTTGTTATTGTTTAGCTCAACACATAAGAGGTTAGGTATGAAACACAAATTGACCTTATTATACCCTGTAAGTGAAAGATTTCATCAAGGCAAGTAAAAAGGAATCGTTTCTGCTCAGTCATTTTCCTGCTATACTGTATAAAGAGAAGGATTTAAGTATAGGTGTATAAATGTAGAGGAGTTTTATTCTATTTTATTCATAGACTTTTAAAAATGCAAGACTTCTCTCGGAAAGCGGCCGTTAGGAAGTACGTGGTCCGGAAAGCAGCTCGAGGGCACTGGTAAAATCTTGTTTGCAGAATAAAAAACATAAAATTGAATTCACCTGTTCAAGTACATGTACAATTCTCGCACTAACACAGCGGAAATGGGCGAGGGAGTCCGAGCATTTCAAACGTTCCTTCTGCAAGGACATAAAAGAAAATAGTTAAATGTTGATGATGGAAATCCAACATAATATGCAATGAAAGGGAAGAATTTAGTGGGCTAATAAAGAAAGAAACGATGATAATAATAAAAAAAAGAAAATCTGTGAATAATAAATCCCCCTGCTGGGTGCTGCAGCCATTTACTTTTCAAATTAAACCATCCATTTGTCCATATATCTTTGCGGCTCAAAATTAGAAAGAATGAAAAAAGTGTTAATAAACAAACTGGCAGCCCCACAGATCAATACTGTCAACAGGCAGCTGTAAATTTACCACGGGGCTGTGTGTGAAGGCTAGTTATAAGGACATGGCATGTCGGCTGGAGAGAGAGAGCGAGAGAGGAAAGGAAAGGAAAGGAAAGTATCCCGGCAGCTGCAAATTGGGTAGGCTTGATTTTTTACGCCACATGACGATATATCCCCACATCATTAGCTTCTTAAGTGGCAGCTGCTCTGATCTGGAAAACATACTGTGCAGACGAGCTCAAATGAAGCCGCAGTGAATCACCAGGACTGTGGATTATGAAAGCCCTCTGGTGGGATACAGAATGCCAATTTAGCACATGCAGGATCAAATCAAATTTTGGCTCGGGATGGAAAATATGGAAGAATGATTCATCAGTTCTCGACGTGTTAGCATTTTCTGCCATCACATGGTTTTCAGCATGCGAGGTGGGGGTGCAGTATGCCAAATGAAACATAAAAAGAACTTTAAAACTTCAAATATTTGACGTGTCACTTTCAAGTTCTCATTTCACATCCGCGTGAAAAATCTAATTTAATCTTTGCCTCTTCGATCCCTGGGGCTGGACTGACACCGCTTTCAGCATATTTGCCCATTAATAACAAATGTTTACTTCACAATAAAACACCATCCATTTTTTCTCATGAATGCATGCATGAGTCTGGGCAGTGAGCAGTTCTCAGGAGCTCCAGTAGGGGTCACAGTCAGTTGGATATTGATGAGGAGCCAGTGTGCTTACCCAGCATCCTTCCCCTCCATTTGTCAGAGCTCCCTCCTGGAGCAACATAAGTCACACAGCTGCAACGTTTGGCTCCCTCAGGTTCCGTGTGGAAATGTATGTGATGAATTTCTCTCACACATACACTTCAGATGGCTTGTTTCCCTGTATATTAATCTCAATCAAAGGTTAATGTGTGGATATTGATGCTGACCACACACCTACCTAACCCTTCACATGAATTGTAATCTTAAAATAAGGGCCGAAAAGGCAATTTACTTACAGCTGAAGCTCCCTGCTGAGCCCATTTAGCTTGAAAGCATCAGCGCCTGAAAGAAATCCTGTTGCACTACAAAGGTATTATTTGCTCCAGGATTTTGCTAACAGCATTGAACTCCCAGAGCACAGGACAATCATCTTTGATATTTAAATCTGAAGCTTTGAATAAACGAATTCTATGTCTGTCCATGACAGGGCGCACATTCATCCCGCTCAGAGTGTCAGGACTTTAATGTCATGAAGCACATGGCCGCTACACTTTTAGCATGCATGGACCCTCCACCTGGCCCTCACCCACCTGGACAAAAAGGACACAGACTGTACGTACAAATGCTGTTCATACACTTCGGCTCAGCGTTCGACACCATCATTCCTCAGCACCTGATTGAAAAGCTCAGCCTGCTGGGCACGAACACCTCCTGCCTCTCGGGGGGCCCTACTTTTTGCCGAAGATCACATCATCAAGAGCACATCTTCTTTTTACCATCTCGGATCACAAGACCCCGCAGCGGATAGTGAAGACAGCTGAGAAGACAGTCGGAGTCTCTCTACTCTCCATCACAAACATTTACGCCACACACTGCGTCTGCAAAGCATCAGTGCATCATGAAGCACGCAGCCTTCAGTCTGAATACAACGCAGATAATGCATACATATATATATATATATATTCTGAAATAAATGATTTAAGTATAAGTTAGTATAATAACTTTGCCAAAAGAAGCAAATAACTGTTTTTTTAATGTGATGTGAATAATATATCCATATCTATAATATAATTGCCCCCTGCACTAAATATTTTAATTGACTCTTGCATTCATAAACTGCCATTTCACAATCTGACCATGCAACATTTGAAAGCCAGATCACTTCCTTTATCATGTTTTCCTGTTTCTATTTTAAAGGGCGGGTGAAAGGTGTCACTTCTCTACCCAAACATCATTACACGAGAGTAGTTTATTTTTGTGTGCACACGTGCATGTGCTGCTGGCACAGGTTGACAGGTCACAGCGGCCTCTCTGCTAAATGGTTTCAATATTGCAGGGAAGAGTAGGAGGTCAACACAGAGAGCTTTTCCTTTGTTTGTTTTTTCCCCCCCAGCAAAATCTGCACAGTTGCCAAATAGAATAAAAAATGAATTTATCCAGCAAACAATGCGTCATGGAAGACAGAGTTAAAGTAATAATCAAGTGTCAATTAAGTGTTTATTAAGTATATTATTTTTATTATTTTTGACAGAGATTGGTATAAGATCCTTCTAGATCAATAATCAAATGGATTTATAAACCAATTTTAAGATATTAACTTTTTGCTCATCTGGCAGTTTTAGGTTTTATTTTACAGAATTACTATTATGAAAGATAAAGCAGATAGAGTCTTAAAATGATATTGGTTGTATTGAATAACTATTCAGCACATCAGTGTTCTTTAATTATTAACAGAAAATAAATGTTGATCTGCGCAGCGCCCATAAACCATACGCAGAAAAATTCCAACATTGAGCTGCACGCTGCCCCATGCGTCTGGGCTCATCTGAATTTAAATGGGCAGTAGCAAATGAGAGCGCACGCAGCTTTCATGTGGTGTTGAATGGGGAGGCCAGAAGCCATATTTCACTTCTACGGTCCCTGAGGGGCCGTAGATAGTGTCAGCAAAGCAGGGCAAGAGCCCAAAGATGCATGGTAGTAATATTTCAGGATGCGATCCAGAAAGAATGTGAAACCAGTAATGGGGCCACACTGACGATCTTCTGAGGAAAGAGGAAATATAGGCCATGTGATGATGTTATGACCTAACAGGAAAGGTTGGTTTGTTGCAGACATTTAAAGTTCACAGTTGACAAGTTCTCCCTACATATCCTAAGACATTTCCACTAATGTCCCCATGTGGTCAACATTTATAGCTTTAATGGACTTCCATAAGTTTGAATTAAATTTGTTAGCAACAGTTGGATACTAAAAGACCAGTTTGTAGGACTCAATCTAGTAGGGTGGTTTTGACTAAATATTGAAGGAACTGGCCACCATGTTATCCCACTCTAGTGCGTAGTGCAACTTATCAGGGCTCTAGCCTTGGGTTTAGCACCCAGCTGTCTCCGGCAGTTACTGTGGTGACGGCAGGGCCGCAGGTGACCGGAGAATGAAGCTTTTCTTCATTTTTCATTTGGTACAATATTGTCCCTTCTAGCTCAGAGATTTTCTGGGTCAGGTGGAAACAGCTGTTGCTACCAGGGGGTGACGTGAGAGGTGGCATAAATTGTAAGCCACTGCCTAATGTTAGTTGATGCTTGTTGTGGGGAGTTGCGGTTAAGAAGAGTTTCTTGTAGACTTCTAGACTACTGGTAGACAAAGCAAAACATACGACAAAAAACACTCTCAGTTCCTCACTTCCAAAATAGGAGCAAGCTCTTCAGTCGGTGTAATAGTGAGCATAAGTTATTCCAGAACACACAAAGGTGGTGTTTTCTATCCATTCATCACTGTGTGATAATACACTGACCCATTTCTAAACACTTATGGTGGATGTCACATTTACTTTACACTAAAGGCCCTCTAGAGAGTCAGTGGTTTGTTATTTCTGTGCTACCGTAGAAACACGTGAAAGAGGATTCAGACTGCACATAGAGAAGAAGGACTCATTCTATGCTGACAAAAACACAACCAACACTGCCCCCAACTACTCAGAATATTATTATAATTTCAACATACAGACCACTCATCAGACGCTCTAAAGAAGAATCTGAAGGAGGTGAATATCTGGCCAGCAGGAGCTACCTTTCCTCTGCAGGGATGTCTTGAGCACACTGATCGGGACATGTTAAGGGGGGATGCAAACTGAGGGCGAGACTACCACGGTGTCAGTGACTGCTAACATCAGTTAGTGCATTAACAACATACGCTCCAACCAGAAGCTGTGGCCTTGAGAACAACCCGCTCCTCTATCCTGACCACGTTTTACAGAGGGACCATCATCCTGAGCAGCTGCATCACTGTCTGGTTTGGGAACTGCACCGTCTCAGTTCACATCATCGGACTCTCTCTACCCTCCGTCACGAACATTTACACGCTGCATCCGGAAAGCCAACAGCATCGTGGATGACCACACACACTCTTTATCATCCTTCCACCTGGCAAAATGTATCAGTCTCAGACACAACCAGGCTGTGTAACAGGAAAGATAGTAGACAAGAAGTAAGGATGCTATATTAGCTGTTAATAGACATTGATTGGTGAGGAAGACAGGGTTGTGCAGTGGCGGTGTGGAGGGGGGTGACTCCAGGACGCCGGAAATCATTGTTAAGCCTTCTCGAGGTGTCGTGGGCCCAAAAGAGGTGCCCACTTGAAAACCCCAATGACACGCAGCATACTGCTGTTGTTCAGGTCAGGTTCCTGTTGTTCTCATGTTGCTTGGTAACCATGGTTAGCTGCTGAGCGGGCCATACAAGCCAGCAGCGTTTAGCTAGGTATGTTTTACAATGTTTGAATTATCCTCTGCTGCCCCGTGGGCTTACAAGCCAGCAGCTTTTACTTAGTCTATGTAGAATATAGGTTAATTGTCATTTCACATGACTGTAGGTTTGGTAGGGCCCTCTAAATGTGTTTTGCCTGGGATTTTTGCACAGTGGATTGTAACATCTGTGTACTACCAAAGTATTCCCTCAAGTCATCAGACTCTTGAGGTCTCTGAAACTGGACTGTACATACAGAGTAAACACGCTCACAATCACAATCATATCATAACCTACATTCAGCCCTTGTCACACATCCTTGCTATCTATATTGCACTGATTGTCATTGCCCTATTGACACTGTCTGTTTGCACTGTTTTGTATTGTCTCATATTTACTCCCATGTCTTCATCTAGCTCCATGGTCCTGGAGAAACGTCCTCTCATCTCACAATGTACTGCACCTGCTATATATGGCTGAAATGAGAGTAAAACCCTCTTTGATCTTTAAACTTAGACTGAAATGTGTCAACAAAAAGATGGATCAGTCTGAACAGTGATCACGTATGGAAAATCCCTGGATATCTTAATTTTTCCTTTAGTCAAAACTGGAGTTTGGACAATAAATAACAACAACAACAACAATTGACAATAAACCAGCTATACATCGACATGTCAGCTCTGCCAGTAAGGACAGAACAACACACGTACTGTGAATATTCATTGAAAAAAGTTCACACCGTTCCAGTATCTGGTTCTGTCCTCGTTGCTGAACTCATAAACGCTTTTACATCACTGCGCTGCCTTTGTTTTGCACCCAGGGGCAATATTTAGTCAAACTCAGACACCATCATCCACTGACAGATCACACATCTCAGAAACTCAGGATATATCTCCATCTCTGTGATGGTCATCAGCATTGTCAGTGTGCAGCATCCTGCCATCCAAACAGGAAACAAAACATTAAGGGCGAGAGAGAGAGAGAGAGAGAGAGAGAGGGAAGGAACGCAGCAGTACATTGTTTTCTTCACGTAATGAGAAGCTCTAATACAGCGCTGACAAATGAGTCCTTATCATAAAACATGCCAGCTTGAACGAAATGAAAACATTACTGTGGAAACGTTTCGACAGTTTTCTCCCGACAGCACATTCCCTCTCAATAACACCGCCTTCTCTATTCTGCATATTGTTTGACAGACACATGGTTTTGTGGTGAAGAAAATGGCTTTTCAGCATGTCATCATTAATAATTCACTTATGACAAACAGCTCTGACATTTACACTGCGCCGGGTGTCTGTCTGACACTGACAGGGAGACAATAATGAAGGAGGAGGAGGAGACCGATACAGGGAGCGACAGATTCTCTCTCAGTTGTGTGCCGATGCAATTAGAAAGGTTCAATAAACTGTCAAATCGGAAAGAGTAAAACCCAGATGAAGGGAGCTCGGGTGACCTTTGGATGATCTTTACACAACTCCTTGACTGACCTCAGACGGAGCTCTGTGCTGAGGTTATACTGACTCTAAGAACAATCAGACAGTGTGAAGCAAACCTGAGTGTGGCATCGGAATAGCCAGGTCACGTCCTTTAAACACATCTAGTGAAACTGATGAGAATTTAGATTCCACAGTTCGCTGCCCTGTTACGCCTCAGTTTAAAAACCATCAGTCACACACTTCCTGAGGATTTGAGAGGCAACTGTGAACAAAGAATGTGCAAATAAGCTGCAGACAGACTTGCCTGCTGACTAAGTGCCGGACTTTGTAAATCTGTGTGTCTTCTGAGTGTCTGTCCGAGTCGCACCTCAGCAGATTTAGAATAAACTGATGTGTGAAAGCCTCTGAGGGCAGCAAAGTGCAGACGCTCTGTCGGAGCTAATGCCTTGTGGGCAGACAAACACTGAGTGATGCAAACAGACTGAACGCAGGAGTGATACCTATGTTTCACTGACTAGATTATTGCCTTTCCAGTCTGTTGAGCATGAGTAATTTTATTTTCTAGATGCAGCTTTTAAACAACAGTCACCTCTGCAAAGGTATTTTCTTTAGTTCAGATCACTTGTGACCTGAAACATGTCATCGCTGTACAGATATTTTATACCAATGAATACCAATGCAATAAAATCACTCATTTATGCAATGATGCAATGATGCAAACAAGTCTACAGCCAGTGATGCTGTCCTTGGACAGTACTTGCAGCCTTGGGATGAATTCTAAAATAAATATTCCCATGTTAGCATGCTAAATATTTACTGTTGTGCACAAACCACAAACATCAACTAAGGCTGATAAGAACATAATTAGTTTTGTAGATTTCATTTCTCTGACCAAAGTAGGGATGAAGGGATACAACCTTTTGTCCAACCAAGAACATGTACATGCAGTACATAGGGTATTCATCAACACTAATCATGAATATGAATGTACACACGTGCAGGCATAAATATGAAGCACATATAATACAGGGGCAATGGAGCCGAGTCAGTGAAATCTCTCTGGACTGCTGCAGCTTTGCTTTCATTGTCTTGGTATCATGGCCCTTTCTGTTTCTGTGCATCACTGGAGCTCAGCTGACCGATTAACTCCTCAAACTAAACCAGAAGAGACAGCATGTTTTACGGAAGCGTCCGCTGGTAAGCAGTGAGAGATGAGAGACTGTCGCATCGAGGATGAGCAAGTCATGCCAGAGGCAGAATGTAGGGGTGCTCCGATCAGAGGTTTTGCAGCCGATCACTGATGGTGATGATCACAGCCTCTGTATTTGAAAATACAGGTAGATAATACTGAAGACGCAGAAATAAATTCCAGCTGGCAAATCAAAGAAATAAAAAAAAAAAAAAGTCTTCTACAAGATGACCTGCAGTGCTGAAAAGTCACTCGCTGTCTATGCTTGTGAACAGTGCGTGATGGTAGACTTGTGGTGTGGCAGCAGAGCGGAAAAATGTCCAATAGGTGGAGGTTCATCTGTAATGATGCTGGGCTGCTGACACCAGCATACATGGCATGCTAGGAGCCAGATAGTCTTACTATACTCCTTCCTGCAGTCAGGACATCACATAACATCTTTGTATAT
This sequence comes from Planiliza haematocheilus, assembly GCA_005024645.1. Taxonomy (NCBI): domain Eukaryota; kingdom Metazoa; phylum Chordata; class Actinopteri; order Mugiliformes; family Mugilidae; genus Planiliza; species Planiliza haematocheilus. Next base: position 4,249,061 of record SRSE01000509.1, read on the forward strand.
ATACATATGTGGGGCTTTAGTTGATTTTTGGTGTGTGCCAGGAAATTATCTTGCAATTCCTGCATCATCTGATCAACTTTTCTGATTGGCCTTACAGAGGTTGCAGATAAAAGCATTAAGGTGGAATACCTAGATAAGAATTAGTTTGGAAAGTTTAGAAAATGTTATACTGAATTAAAAGCTAAATGTTCAATGAATGAGTCTTTAAACGCCTGAACCAAGAATAGGGCCAACATGAATGAGACACACACATCCCTTCACAGATAACCACTTATGACACACACAGACATAAACGCACACTGCACCAATAGTGATGCGCGGGGGTCTTCATCTTTCATCTGTAAACACAGAGGACTCCAGCATTTCCAGAATACATCAACTGTGAAGTATTACATGAATTGTTGATTTGATGTCTCTCAGTACATCTTCAGTGTGCAGCTGTGTGTGTGTGTAATAAGAACGTTCCCGTGCTGTTCCTGTGTTTAGTGCGGAGTAATCAATATGACTATGACAGATTAAACTCAAAAAGTGGTGTCATATTTTCTATTAAAAAAAAACAACACTCAGCCCTGATGTGATGCCAAGATGTGAGAGCAGCTTGCTGTCTGTAATTTCTGCTTGAACTGCGAGGACTCATCTGTTGTTTGCCTTGCCATCATAATGAATTCTTTGGAAAGGGTCCATTTACAATATGTTTTAATGAATGTCCTGTAGCTCGTTTCGGCGCGCATCATCATCTTGGTTCGTTGCCAAGTTAGCAAATGAAACAATGCTTTCCTATATGACCTCGTATTTAATCCATTCCATTTAGGAAAACACTTAAGAAAGAGCTTGAACAGATCTTTGCTGATGTCTACACATTTAATTTTGAGATGGCTAAGTATAGAAAAAAGGAGCAACCATTCATTCTTCGCTGAAATCTTGCATTACCACAACGATGCTTCAGAAATTACTGTTCAATTCAGTAGTCCAGAGACTGTGACACGCTGCTATTGTATCATCGCTCACTCAGCCACTTCAATCTCATTCATCCTGCATCCTTTAACTGTAAATATGTGTCGACAGAGGAGTTCTTCAGAGAAAAAGAAAAACGGCGAACACAGAGATGTGTGGCGGGTGTGACATTAGACCCACTACAGTGGAAATCAAAGCAAATCAAGGAACTCTCTCAAAGATCCACATCAGTTCTACTTCCGGCATACAAGCACACACACACATCACAAAATGACTTGTTGCCAGAATATGATAAGAATCACCCAGCGGCACTATCACTTGGAAACTGGCCTTGCGCTGATGCCTCGCTTTGAGAAGCCCGCTCTGGCCTGATTTTCCAGTTCAGCTTAATGAGTCATGGGCTTAACATATGGTGCCATTAGTTTAACAGCTCTAACTGCCTTGAAAGTCTGACTTGGAGCATTTAATTTAACCACGACTCCCACACAGCCAGTAGCTCTTCTTTTATTGTTTCTCTCTTCACTTCAGTAAGAACATTCTGGGAATTAGACCTGTGTTTGCATCAAGTAGCATGAGACCCTGATGCTTCAGCTCTGTCGTCAACACTGGTGGTACAGTACTGATCCGCTTTACAGTATACCTGACACATCACTATATTAAATAAGTAAATGTTGTTCTTATTCCATATACCTTATTCACATTTTTGTTACAGTGGGGAAATGATAGTTCAGTTCCATTAAGTGTATGGGGGAAGACATGGCAGAGAACCAGCATAGCCAAAAGCAGGACCTCCTCTGAGTGGAATGCATTCATCTTTACCACAATTTACATTCCTGACTGTGGCAAGTTAAAATGTCTGCAGTGAAAAGGAGCTATAGCCTCTACCTATATATTTAGATTTTTTCATCTTCTGTAACCGCTTGTTCGTGTGAAGGGTTGTTGGAGCGTATCCCAGCTGTCATGGGGCGAAGGGCGGGGTACACCCTGGACAGGTCATATGTAACTATAGCTATTGCTTAATTTGCATACTAAAAATTTTACAGACAATGATTATGTCACAGAAATAATCCCCACAAAGTCACATCTTGCACCCCTTTTCAAGTTTTAAATGTTGCTCGTGGTTTTCCCTCTGAACAGTTTGATGTCCTATCGAAAACACACATTTAATGCGCAATGTACAAAAACTGTTAAAATATATTTTGGATGCTTTCCAAAATATTTTATGTTTTGTGTATTATTTCACCCTCGTTACTCTCCAGTTATTCCCAGAACCCGATCTCAATGGCTTAAAATAGGTTAGAATCAACTGCACTGGCAATGACCAAAGTCACCAAGGTGACTAGCTTTGTGTTATATTGTTAAATATTTCCAAACATACCAAATACTGTACACCAAGCTGATTAATTTGTAAAATCTGTAAAAGAAATTATCAAAACAAATGAAAGACAAAAGAAGCGATGAACCGGTGCCATCAGTAAAAATCAAAAAACTGTAGATTTGACAAGTTCTCACACTATATATCCTTTATATGCTTTATCACACACACGAAACACAAACAATGCAAAGGGCAAACAGACACTAAAACATTTTAGTGCCCTCCTTTATTTGTGACCAACATCTATTCCTCATTCAGCCAAAATGACAGATTCATTCAGTCTGATTACTGTCATTAGGGCCATGTTAATGCCAACCATAAGTACTGCTATTTCATCAAGCACTTCCGAAGGATGTTGTTATCCAAGCTGCCACGTGGCAAATGCTAAACTTACACACACATGCACACACACACACAGGCATCTACACTAATCTACACAAAAACAAAAAACATGTTTAAACCTCTTACTAAAAGCACTACATTAAACAAGAATTGGAAGCTGAATTGCTTCATTTACCAAGCACCATTTATGGTTTCAATTTGTCTTTCAAGTGAGGCTCTGTGTGTGACATGCAAGTCTGTCAGAAGACAGCCAGGTTGAATGGCTCATTATTTTTTCACAGTAAAAAGGGTACAGAGAAAAACTACACTGAATATTTTGTCTGCGGTGCAGAAATGTGCTGTCTGACCTCAGAATGACTCTACAGACTAGTTAATGGCAACACAAGACTCAAAAGGGTTCTTCCTCTGGGGAGCATAAACACACTGAGCATATTAATGGCAATTAGACTAAAAGTATTGCATTCAGTTATATAATACTTTATAATAAACAATACAATGGAATATTGCTATGTGATCGACAAAACATCAGATCTCTTGGGCAAGCTTATTCATCCTCTGGGGATCAGGAATATAGAGAAAATATTTTCTGCCAGTTCTTCGCTTTCATTAAACAATTTTGCCCAGACTTGTGCTAGAAAAGACAGAGATGCAATGTCCAGATTGGACAGAGATTCTCTTGGGAGCATGGAAATATTCAGCATATTTGATTACAGTTATTTAGAAGATGATGGTGATGCTAGTTTAAGACTTAAAAAGCCAACCTCTTGTAGCAAATTTCTGTAAATTTCTATTAATTTTTTAGGAATCCATCATCAAAACTACGGGCCAGGTTAGCCAAATGTTGACACTGTTTAACAGGTCAGGAGGTCACCACAGTTTAACACATAATTCACATTTCTAGGTAATCTAAGAATTTTTGTCAAGATCAACTACTGTAGATTAAAGTGAAATAAACAAAGGGTGAGAGCTGGTCATAGCTTAAAGCTTTATTTTTAGTAATATCTGCTCCAGCTTGATCTGAAATCAGGCGTATTTGCCTCAGAAAACAAAAGCAGGTGCACATGTTGGCTCAGATGCAACCTCTAATGCTCCATCCTCCTGTCAGGTAGCCAAGGGTTCAAGACTAACTGGCCTTGAGAGGTGGATGTTTATGGTTGTAATCCATCCCGACTCGCTCTGTTCATCACCCTCTCAACAGTAGAAGTATAGATGTGTCATGTGGTATTGAAATAATTATGGGAGGCAGTTGCAGAGGATGGCTATCTAGTCCATGGCCAAGCATCTCTACAGGCCTAGTGATCCAGTAATTACCCACTTCCACACCACTGTCGCATGGACTTTAATGCCAAATACTAATCAAAGCAGATAACATTCAAAACTGATCCTACTACTAATTCTAAGTCTTTTTCCTCCTTATCTTGTTCTCCGTGTTCATTGTTCGTCATCGTCTCCTCTGTCTTTTTAGCCCCAGACATAGCTCGGGATAAGATATAGCATCCTGTGCCTGTGGTGAAGAAGCTACGAGGGGTGCACAGAGGGTGCCACTGCCACTAGAGGTGAAGCCCCACCTTCAGCAGAGAAACAGAGGGGAGTCGCTGCTATAATCAGCCTCAAATTCCACGGCGCTGCAGGGCAGGAAACCAGTAAATACATTCACACACATGCACGTGGCATGAGCACGTGAATGAGTACGTGGATCACACACACACACAGATTACAAAGTGTTAGATGAAAACAATATCATTCTAATGTCTGGAGACGTTACCTCAGTATAAAGATACAACATGTTAACTGGTGGGTTTTAAAAGTTCAGATAAAAAAATAAATATATCTGCTTGCAATGGAATAATCCTACAACCAATTAAAACTACTTTGTTGTAAGAAAATTCAACTCTAGTCCTCTCAACACATATTGAGATTGTTTGTGTTTTTTTACGTTTCTAATGAGAAAGTATGTGAAAATATTTTTGTATATCTTGCATCATCCTTTTTGCCTTTCAGAGAGAAAGGTGTGATCATTAATTTTAAACTGCACTTACTGAGAATCGGGTTTTCATAAGCTCAGAGAATTTGCAATATAGCAACAGATAAATAAATAAATTACAGAATTAGATGAAGGTTTTGTTCATATTCACTGCTAGTTAAATGATATCTGCTGGACAACACAAGTAAAATGTGCACCGGTTTTAGTAACATCACAGGTCTGTCCCTTCTGTCTAAACATAATTTGGTCTCTGATGTGCTGACATCTCTGCTTACAGAGTGATCAATAGAAACCTGGTGTTCCACAGAGGCTAGTCTTCTAAAACAAACACGAAAAGGTGTAATCTACATCACATTAGATCAATGAATCACTGCCATTTAGCCTCTGTCTCATTTGAATTCTAGTCCCCAAGCTACTAAGCGTTTTTTTTTTCACACAAATTTAAAACAGTGCAACAGCCTCTGTAAATGTACTATGTTAGCTTTGTATTTAAAGAACAGTAGTATGTCTCTATGCTATGAGAACTGTAGTCACTTTGGTGATATATAGAATAGATATAGCATAGAATCTAGGGTAATATAGTGGGTAAGAGGTAAGGTTTGTTGTCTTCACCAAGTATGTCCTATAACACCTTGTCATGTCCACTCTAAAGTATGTCCTTCTTGTTCAACAGCAGCCTGTGTCCACAATGACTATGAGGAGGTGGACACAGGAGGCCGAGGAGAGCCTTCAGATCTGGAGACAACAAGGAGCTAAGGAGGGTACAGCACCAACTGTGGGACAAACTGATGGAGTGCAAAGGCTCAAACAGGAGGAAGCTGGAGGCAAAAATCCAGCAGAAGAATATGAGGTAAGGGCAGTCAGGAATGAAGGATATTAGGGGGGTGGAGAGGCAGGTGGTCTGAAGGCAACTTGGAGCATGTGAATGAGCTTAAAACTGTCTTTAACAGGTTTAGCTCTCAGACTCCTGTCTCCTCTACTCCACCCCCGTACCTCCCCACTGCCTCCAATGCTTCTACCTCCAATGTCTTCTATGCCTGGAAGACATCACCTACTGCTTAACAGGGACAAGACCAAAGAGATGGTGACTGACTTTAGGAGGAAGGGGAAAGCTCTTCTGACCCTCAGCATCCTTAGAAGGGATGAGGGGATGGTGGAGGATTACAAATACCTGGGAGTGACCATCGATAACAGACTGAATTGTAAGACCAACGGTACGGCTGTGTACAAGAAGGACTGCAGCAGACTCTATTTTCTGAGGAAGCTGAGGACACTAAACAAACTGCCATCAGTCACAGATAACCCTGACCATCACACAACAATAGACAGAAGGCTCAGACAATTTTGTTGTCTCAAAGTCTATACAGTCTTTTTGCTATCTATCTATCTATCTATCTATCTATCTATCTATCTATCTATCTATCTATCTATCTATCTATCTATCTATCTATCTATCTATCTATCTATCTATCTATCTATCTATATGAGTGCCTACTTACTCCCACTCCTTGCGACGTGCTTGCGGTGTGCTCTGTATCTTGTGAGCCTGGTGGGCTTTGACAATGTCCCTCTGCTCGATCAAGCCTCCCCGTCGTCTCTTGATCACATTAGGACTGACCGCCAAATCTCCATCCACCCCCAGCATTCCAGCTCCAGCCTCAAAAGTCGAGGCCACATCGAGAGAGAGGCCCAGAGGGTTTAGGTGTAGAGGGGCAGCTTGTCCTGGCATGTGTGGGAGGTAGGTGGTGTCGTAGCTGGTTGGCAGACTTTGGGGCTCCAGGAGGGAGTGAGACTCAGAATACTGGTTTGACCCTTCACCCTTTCCTGCACGATGCCTCTGCAAGTTCTCACCGTCTGATGGAGACGGATGGAGGATATGGTGCCTGGGGGTGCTGCTACCACACATGGCCCCCATGCCAAGACCCAAACCACCCACTGGACACTCTGGCCCTCCAGGGCCTCTCGGTAGCTCCAAAACATTGTGGTCCTCTGTCAGAGACTGAGAGCTGACCGAACAGGAGCGCAGTTCCAGCATGGTGGGAAGGCTGTCCAGGATCTCAGCATAGTGCTGCAGGAAAGAAAGAGAGCAGAGAGGAAATGGGAGACAGCAAAGGAAAATGTGAGAGACAAGTTATTTAAACTTAACTGACATCAAATAAATCAGCTGCCTGAATCTGTTATTCAGAGGCTGCACAGTCTGGAAAACAAACAAATATGAGTGTCTGCAAAAGGTTTTTGACATCCTTTTATTATATGCATATACAGATGTTCAAATATGTTTGGATTGGGGTTGGGGTTCAAATGCAAACTATCCTCTACCATTTACTCAATTCATATTTAGGTCCAGAATATTATATCGTATATATATATACTCTAGATTGCATGGTAACGCCAAATATATGTGGGTTGTAAAATACAACAGAACAAAGAAAACCCAGTAGTAAGGGTAATTTCCAACAAATAGCAACATAAATCCCTACATAGAAACTGATGTTGTGGTAGCTTTCTGTTACACCCCTATATTTGATGCACACGCTGTAACTCAACATTGGCTCTTGCATTATGAACAAAAGCCTGAAGACATCCAGCTTCTACGTAACTATGAATTTGTTCAGCTAACTCTCCGAGGCAATTTGCCAATCACCCAATAGCTCTCAACATCCTCAATATTTTAAAATATCACCAGTCCCCTCTGCATCAGAACCAATTAGATAAGCTCTAATGCATCCCTTAAAACAAATAATCAAATCATACTGTCAGCGCTGTGCTTAATTGTGCAATTAGGTAAAGGGAAGACAGAGAAGGAGAGCAGCTTTATCAACCCCTCGTCTCCTTTACTGGTGGAATCATTACGAGCTAGTCTGTTTTGGGGTATGTGCTAAGCTAGAGAGGCACACCATACACTTTCCTAAAATGCTGCAAAAGCCTCTCTGCTGCACCCGCCAGAGCCATCACCACAATTTCAGTTAGCAGAATGATATATTTCTGGTTTTACAGCCCCTCTGAGGGGAAAGCGTCTAAATAACGTGTGTGGTTAAGATATGGAGCAGTAAAAACAGGATGTGGTATTGCACAAAGCTGATAAGAGTGCTGAGTGAGAGCAATGCTGTTCAACTGTCTTGTACATGAGATCAATGACACTGCTTAAGCACCTTTTAAGTCACTCACGTGTCTGTTGTCAATAAGTGAACACACCACTACGAATGAGACACTCGTGATCAGAAAAACTCTTGAGTTGATGAACCTGCACTTCTTCAACTTCAAGAGGTCTCCACATATTAAAAAATTCCTACAAACTGAATTTGTTTGATTTGTTTACATCTTGGAAGAAGATAAAGCCTCATAAACAAGCTGAGAAGTAGCACAACAACGTTGTAAGTTGTTTTTTTTGTTGTTTTTTTTGACTGGTACACGAATAAAGCAACAGTAATTTGATTTAATGAATTAAGGAGGCAAAAAGTGACATAAATTTTTGTAACAAAGCAAATTAAACAAAGTGGTCAAATAGGGCAAAAAAGCGAACAAACAGCAAATGAATGACTCATTTAACAAGTCAAGGATGACTGGCTGACAGTCGTTGCTAATATTATTGTTGTTTGTGCTATAATCCTAAATTACACTATATCTTTTATCATCTTTTGTTTACAGTTGCACACCGTTTTAACTCACTACACGCTGGCTGCTCAGCACCACAGCACACAGAAACGAACAGAAGACGGAAACTTCCCCAAGAACAGGGGCAGTATTTTAAAGGTAATATAAACACAGAATTAAAGGGAGAGGAAGAATATGGCACCTACATTTGTCAGGTCAGACAAAACCAAACTCCAAATGCATATTAATGTGTGCTGCAGCATTTATAGGTGTTTAAACATTAGCAAGTTAGCTTTCCCTGTAGGGGCAACAACTCTGTATGCTGCCCACAAGTGGACAAAAAAAGAAACTAATGGGAGAAGCGCTAACTTTACTTGACATGCTAACAGCAGTCAAGAATAATGTCATTTAGGTTTTATTGGCAAAACTATGATTATCTTAAAATGCAGCCAGACATCTTGACTTATGCTTTGTTTTTCCCCATTTTCTGCTCATTAATTTATTATAGCTGTAGTAATTTAATGCTATTAAAATGCATAATAGCAGACAGAGTGGAAGTGGTGACAAAATAAGAAAGTGAAAGTTAAAGTAACTGTGACTCAATGTTGTATGAAATCTAGAGATCAATAAATAAATAATCAATTCTTAAATACAGTGTTACAGATTTTCTCCTTACGCATACAATCTGTGCTGTTTCTATAGTTTCCGGCAAACCGTGGCCATTACATCTGACACCTTAAATTTCCTGCTCTCTGGGGGGCAAATGGTACATAATGACAAAGCTGCAGCTCTGGAAATGGACTAATGTGACCATAGGTAAAGTACCTTTAATTAATGAACCTGAGCTGGGCTTCCAACAGAGACAGAAAACATTTCCTCTGTTTGCCGGCTTTAGTGCACCACAGTGATATTCAGGAGTGAGACTCACCCTGAGAAGACCAGTGTAAATGTACAAATATGGATATATTGTTGTGTTTATCCACACAATTGTCAATTGTGCGGTCCCTGGCAGAGAGAAATCTGTCTGAGAAATGCAGAAGAACCCTCGCTGATCTGGTGCTAACTGAATTCATTTGGCAAATTATGTTTTCAGACTGTCTGAACAGGAATGCCAACCCAATTAGGAGATATATGCCAATGTCTGAGTTCAGACAGTAGACTGAGCATGACACTCCAAGAAACAGATTGAGAAAATGTAACATAAACATAATAAATCAGGTACTAAATGTACAGTCCATAGTAACTAAAAACCATTTGATCAAAACTTCCTGCATCAGAAGAGAAACTAGACTGGATAAAAAAAGTAATTTTTTTAGACAAATATGGTCAGTAAAAGACTGAAGGACAAACATGCTTCTTCTAAAGATGAGTGCTCACACAGACATTGAAATTGGCAAAAACATGTCAGTAAATACTGATTTTTATATTGCAAAAGCACAAGGCTACCCTTCACATCACCCCCGTTATTATAGGTGCCATTTTATCTATTGTATGTAAAAACACTGAATGCATTTTATATACATGTAACCCACAGCATATTCTGTACTGAGGCAGCACTTCACTTGATTTGTAACAGAATTATCCTAGACTCACCACAGAACGTCATAGGACGTCATTTCTGCCTGTGGCCATCAAACTTTATAACTCCTCCTACTCCTACTTTTTAATTTATTTGTAACCACTTACCACTGACTATTGTGAATACTTGTACAATCTTTGTTGTTTTTACATATCTCACTTTTATTTTTTATATATTTATATTACTTTTTTATTCTATTAGTATTTGACTCTGTCACCTTATGGGAGCAACAGCAACAAAACAATTTCCTTGAAGGATTAATAAAGTATTCTGATTCTGACTGCTTCTTAACCATCTGCTGTGAGATGGATAACATGACATATAAGGACAGATACAAATACTTTCTCTGATGTTTCTTGTCTATATATTAGCTTAGTTGTGACACATTTAAAAGCACTGCAGACAATTCTGGGAAACATTTGCAATTTGCAAATGAATTACAAGCATAAAATGTTATGGTTTTACCATCTGTACAGTAACTGTAAAGCTAATGCTAGTGGCAGGTTAGCTTTGTTTAGCTAAGACTGGGCAGAAACTTTTTTTAGTTGAGACACCTTCAAGTTACCTTCAAATGGAGCTGGGTTTACCATGTTCACAAAAAAGGTCCATGTGAGCTCTTTTGTGCTATTAACAATGTTAAAAGTGGAAATTTTCAATAAACTCCCACAAGCTGTTAAGTGTTTTCAGAAATGGTGGGTGGTTAATATATTGTAATTTTGTCTACAGAAAACAATATTCCCTACATTAAGATCTCAACACTTGTCGATGTTGTCACGACTCAAGGCTAATGTTACCGCTTGGTACTGTTGGTCGTCTAGAAACCACCAAAGCTAACAGCTACCAAGCTAACGGCCAAGTAGCTCAGTGTTGTTAATGTGAAGGCAAAACTAAAAGAACATGGACGGAACATCATCATTTGGACTTCGGACATTAACTTTGAGTGTGAGAGTGTTTTATAGCCTAGTCTTTATTGAAATCTAAGCTAACCAGCTAATGGAGTTTGCTTATTGCAATATAGCACAAAAAATAAAGAAGTAAACTGTATCACCAAACAAAGATGCAGTTCAGTGTCTATAACACATTATGTTCTAGTATCATAACCATTACACTGAAAATAGTCAAACTACAGACCATGACCACAAAGCTTTGAAAAACACCCACACTGCCAGTCGCAGACTCAGACATCAAGGCTCCAGCTGCTTTCCTGCACTCTCCACTGTGGTAGCCCTTCACAATTATCAAAACCATACAGCCAAGAAAGTTGACTGTGGTTTGTTAGAATCCTCCTAATTAGCTTTTAAGTGGGTTGTTGTTGATGAGCCTTGGTCACTGAGCTTTCAATGCCATTAACTGAAATTGCTCATAAACATCAAATGCCTTATTCACAGCCATGTAGTGACTACTTGGTCACTGTGGGTCAGATAAAATGAGACAAAAATCAATTGAGTCCTGACTAAAACTGAATCACAGCTGCAGGGACCAACATGTTTTATGCTCTTTGGTGGACAGCCAGGTGTTTGCAAGGTTTATAATGAGGAGTGAAGAAGAGGCCGAGGCAGGCGAGGAACCTTCTCACACCTGCTGTTCCCCCCACAGCCCACACAACTGCCTGATTACACGTTATTTTTCCGCCACATCCTCCCCTCAACCTGAATGTCAACCGGGTGAGTGGCCAAATCTGTGTCAGGAAGTGTTATGTCACCTGAGACTAATGGGCGACGTGTTTGTAGGAAAGTCAAGCATAAAATTTCAGCGAGCTGAAAATAACCATTTTGTTTGTAGAAGTGTGTGTGATTTGGCCATTGTGTTAATACTAGGGGCAACTTAAACAGTGTATCTCCCTGTGCTTCTTCATCACATAAATGAAGAATATGGCAAGGATAAGATGACAGGACAGAAGTTACAAGTATTCACAAAAAAATCTAAGTGTTGGCTGTGCCTTTAGTGGTTGAATTTAAACATGCATTTGGACCTTTAGGAGTCATATATCAAAATGCAATGGAGGGGAAAAAATCAATATTATGTACACACACACAACTCAGCAGTGACAACATTCTTCTACAATATTTCTTCAATCATTTTTGGTGACACTGTGTGCCGTTAGTCATTTTCCAGCTTTGTTTGCCTTGTACAAACAGAAGAACAAAGACAACAACTGAACACACAGCTCAGGCGAGAGCAGAAGAAAAGAGACACATACATTATGAAAGGGTCTGCTGGATGAGAAGTCTAACTTTCTCTTGCTCAGCTAGCCCCCTAACTTTACTGCAGTTACTCTCTATAATATACGGTCACTGCACATTACTGTTCTGTATTATACAGAGTGCATTAGGCAGTGCCAACTTCTACATATTAAATCTACAGCTTTCAATGACACGCTGTGGTGCATTTTAAGTGAGCGTGCGGAAGAGGCAAAATATGCAAATGCATAAAGTTTGACTGGCAAAATGTATCTTTTACAGTGTCTGAATATGTAGGCAGCTACTGCAAACTTTAACCTTCCCAGCTGAGACACTAAAAACTTACACAGAATATTGTTAACCGGTAAATAATCAAAACCTTTTCATTGTTTCTTTCAGATCTATTCCACCCACGGTCACGTATCTCTATTCAGCCTCTATACCAAAAATTTAACCTCTGAACCTGAATAAATTCAGTGTATTGTAAATGAATGACATATTTTACCAACACATGTTCTATAGAGATGTAGTAGTTTTGTATATTTGTTAATGCAAATAGTGTATACTCTGGATTACCATTGTTTCATTCCGTCTTCTTTTACTTTTATTTTAACTTTACACATTATTGGCACATTGTTGTTTGTTTTTTTAGGGGGGGCATTTCCAATATTTCGTTCAACTTGACAATTATTTTATACATCCATTTGCTTGAATTGTGTTTTTTAATACGTAATTCTTTATTGTAATCTGGTACTTGTTATTGCACAAGCCCCCCATTCCCCTGCAGGGCTCATTAAAGTTTCATATTACCATTACGTATTATGTCATAAACACTGAATGACTTGAGTCTGAAAAGATTAAATGAAAGGAAATGAGTGTGAGGGTGACGCCATTTGTAGATTCTATGTATGTGTGTATATGTATTTAAGTGCAGCCAGGTACACCATGACATGTAGCCTTTTGATGATGAAAAGACGGATCTCAGAGGGATCCCAGTGCAGCCATGACCTTCCAGGAAAGATCGTTATGCAACACTGACATATCAGATCAGTAATGATCAACGCTACTAATAGGAAGACTGCACAGTTAAGGACAAATCATTGTGGAAGGTGAAGTGGCCACATGGGGAATTGCTGGAAGATGATACATTTAATTCATTATCAGTCATTAAAAAACTAACACAGAGTACAACATAAAAGCATCAATCATTCCAGCAATTCAGTTCACATTTTAAGAGTGCATTCCCTGCACATGATGTAGATTCCCTGAGACATTATCACACGTCATGCTAAGAAAAGTAGACCCACTGCTCTTCTGAATTAACAATGTACTGGAGATAATTAATGAGCTTATAGTAAGTGGTCCATCAATTTATATACAATATTAGACACGGTCCATTGGACATACACACTATTACTACAAACTCAGCTGTCCACAGGGAACGCATAGCAATAAGGTCACTGACACATAAATCTGTGCAATATTTACCCGCAAGACCAAAGAGAAACACATTATACTTGAAAGTAAAGCCAGGACCATAACTGTTAATCTGGTTTGTTCCTGGAAAAACAGCTGCAAATATCTGTTGCATTCATTACACCAACGTCAGACTCAATGGTGCGTCACTAACAACACCGGGATGAAATGAAAATTGTTACTTGATTTGCTGCCTGAAACACATGTTCCCCCCTGCTGAATAAAATGCAACTTAGCTTGAACTTTCTCTGACACACATGTAAGCTGGCAATGAGCCTGTAATAGAGTCTGCTCTTCATTCATTCATTCATTTTCTGTAACTGCTTGTCCTCTGGACATTTGCGGGCGGAGACTGGAGCCTATCCTGTCACTGGGTGAGAGGTAGAGTACACCCTGCAGGGCTAACACAGAGAGACAGGCAACCATTCACCAGGACCTACAGCCAATCACCAATTAACATAATGATCTTTTCTTTGGACGAAGCCAGAGTACCTGGAGAGAACTCGCGCAGAACATGCAAACTCTGCCCCAGTAGGCCGATGGATTCGAATCCAGGACCTTCTTGCTGAGAGGCATCAGTGCTGACCACCACACCACTGTGCCGCCCAGTCTACACTTCTTTAACTCTACACCATTTAAAGACATGAATGGCTGATTGAATTGGGTAGATTATATCACACATTGATGTTTATTTGTTTGTTTTTGTTGCCGGTGTTTGCCACACTTTATAAAACATGAAGAAATGTGTGACAAGCCACATCATTGTAGCAGCAGAGGGGTTGAAGGTCTGAAGTGAGTCTGTACAATCCGGTTCACTAGCTCAAAAACAAAACAAAAAACAATTACACTCTGAGGATGAAAACTAAAACTGCCGTTTTATTTCTGATTCCTAGCAGTTGTGAATTAACTGCCTTTGTCCTCGGTGTATTGATGGTTTATCAGTAACACAATTTCCATTTCAGCAAACGATTACATGCTAGGAATTTTATTGAACCCTGAGCGACAGGGGAATTAATTCAAGTCTTCAGTGCTCTTTATCGTGCATATTTAATTGCATTTCAATGGGCTTTCCTTTTATTTAAACAAATGATGCTATAATATACGACTGATCATCTTTGTAAATGAGCAGATCTTTATCTGTAGTAGAGAGGCGCAACAAACATACATTCATACTGTTTGTAAGAATGAGTTTGAGAGCTAACAAGTGGGTTCAGTTTTGTGCAGAGCAGAGGCTCTAATTTATACACTAGGAAAAGCAATTTACACCCCTTTCAAGAAGAGTGGTGTTATTCACTCAGGACAATCAAAGCACTTGACAAAAAAAGATTAAAAAAGGCGGAAACAGGAAATATTGGCAAATGTAGAGACTGGGGGTGGTAAGTAACAAGGTGAAATAATTAACAGGACAGTCCAGAGAAGCAGAACTGATTCAAGCAAATGTCCATTTGCCCTCGTTTAAAGAAAGATCATTTGATCAATTCTCCTTCGATTGAACTATGGGGCAGTGAGTGGACAAATGACTGCAA
Source organism: Planiliza haematocheilus (assembly GCA_005024645.1). Lineage (NCBI taxonomy): Eukaryota > Metazoa > Chordata > Actinopteri > Mugiliformes > Mugilidae > Planiliza > Planiliza haematocheilus. The sequence goes on from SRSE01000509.1 coordinate 4,264,071, forward strand.
TTTTAAGGCTTCAATTCAGGACAAAGACGAATGTGAAGTGATAAAATCGACTGTCAGCATTAGCCTCCAGCAGGCTGTCATCTAAAACACAAACAATGATTATTCAAACTGCCTCTTCCTTTACTGTCAAACTCCCATGACTTGAGAAAAGGGACTGATGGCTTGTTCTGATAGATTCGTTCATCGGAATGCATCACCACAGACCTTAATGCAAGTTCATTTTTCAAGGAGATGAAAAAAAAAATCACAAAAAAATTTGCTAAAGTCCCCAGTGACAGAAATACAAGGGCAACTAAAAATGAACGGTTGAATCAAATCATGACATTTCAGTGTACATAAGCTCATCAAGAACTTGTGTTTCTTTTTTATTCACTGCAGCAAAGCAAGTCTCGATTTTCTCATCTTTAATTAATTCATCCCTCCCTGGGGTATCGATGGCGGCCTTCCCTGGCCTCTAAGACCAAGCTGTGAAAGATTTCCTTACCTGCGCTGGAAATTTTATTAATGGTCAAGTCCCACTTGGTAATTAGCAGTGCCAGATTCAGATCTTTTGCCATATGGCCCTAATGCTGCTCTCACTCTGAATAACATCATGAGGATATGAAGATTTGAATCGTTGTGGATTAGTACTAGTCTGATGGCTCTCACTCTCCTATCCTCGCATTCAGTTAGACTGGTAAAAGTCAAGAATGTGCTAAGATCACGACAGGGTCTGGCTGTTTTGGTCCTGTTTGTGGACGACAATTAGACATTTATTATGCAGCCACCCTGCGATGACGGGAGTTGAAAAACACAACAACACTCAACATTTAGAAGAAAAAAAATATATATATATATATATATATATATGTACACCCTCCACAGTCTCATAGACATGGCTTAATCTTAACAACTAAAACATTCAATTGAAAAACAAAGTTAATTGTGGGTGAATTGTAGAATAAACACTAGTTTGTGTACCAGCAAAACTGCATGTAATTTATCATTTATCATTAGCATTAAACACAATCTTCTTCGGGTTACACAAAAAAATACCTCTTCAAAAAAAAAAAAAAAAGCTGCTTTAGTTGTCGGATGGGCTGTGAGCTGAACTGCCGAATATTTTAACAGGCACCTGTTTGACAATATAAACGCGAGATTTCTTACCTAGACAGAATGAACTCCTTTCCATTTCGTTCTCCCTTCCACAGAAATTAAAAATGTGGCAGCATAATCGACCACGTCCGACGTGCTATCCCCCTGCCAGTCCTGAGAGAAGGAGAAGGGGAGCGAGAGAAAGAGAGAGCGAGGGGGAGAGGGAGAGCGAGAGAGAGAGAAAGAGAGAGAGAGAAAGAGAGAGAGAAGGGACGGTGGCAAGTTATTTACCAGAGAATGAATTGGGTGAACATGAGACAATAGCCAGTTACAACACCTCTTATTAAAAAGGTGTTTGTTACCATATAAGACATATATGAGTATGTCACCCGAAGTAAATGTAATAATTTCACCCCCTTAATTTCAACAAGCTAATGCTGGTGTTGCCCTTGCTTGTTGTCTTCGGAAAGGTATGTCAAGCGCCCATACCTGAGTCCCTGTCCTCTCCGGCTGTCAAGCTGCTGACATATTTAGTGGACTCACTTGTTAACAGTGAGAAGACATGCTAACATCAAACTAAACTGCCCCCTCGTTTTTACAGGGGGCACTCCATACGTTGCCATAGAAACCAATTAAAAAATCCAACTCCACCTGAAATAAGAAGATGAACGCTGTGAGGGAAAATAAAATAAAATAAAATAAAACTATTACTCGAATGAATTGGACTTAATGTGCTAAAATCATTTTAATAAGTGGAATAAGTGAATGAAGCGCAGCTTGTGTGCGTAGTACACGCAGGTGCCGCAGGGGGGCAGTAAACGCATACACATTGTTTTGACGAAGCACTCACTCGTTTCAGTGCCACGACTAGTGTGTGTCTGCCTCTGCCCAGTGGTAAAGTTGACAAGTAATGCAGCCATACATTCTGTTCCTTTCAAACACATTACATCCATTGTCACACCTCACCAAATTGCCTGGGTGAAATAAGTTAAAGCCATGCAAACTGTTCGCTGAGGGCAATGTTGATAATTCTTACTTTATTGGTATTATCTTTATTATTATTATTTACATTTTACAGCAATTTATTAATGTTATATTTGAGTAATCATTATCATTATTAATTATAATTATTATTACGTCTTTGTGTATGTGTGTTAGAAGGTGGGGCTTTGCCAACGTTTTGACGTGGTCCAACACTCGCGATATTTCGGTCTCGGTTTCCTACCCGTCCAGGATACTCTAGTTTCACCGTTGGGAAACATCAACATAGTAACCCGGGAATAGCAACCACAGAGGCGGGTGGCGGCTTTTCTTTAAATCAATATCACAGCTATCCTGGATATGGGGTTGTAGTTACGCGAATAAACGCTGGGGCAATGGGCGCATTTCGCTAGAAAAAAAGTTGCTAGTTTAGTTGCTTAACTGAAAGCTAACACTGGTTTGCTAACGTTAGCTGGCTAACGCTAACATTAGCAAACAGCTGAACGAAACTGAAGCAGAAGTCCCCAGAAGTTCGGATTTTTTTAACATGAGGACATCAGCGTGAATGTGGACACCAAGACACATCGGATAATTTCCCTAAAGGTATGCGTTATATCTCTTCAAAGCTTAGCTAAGTTAATTCAAGATTTTCCTGTGCGCTAGCATTCATATTAACTATTGAGTTAGCGGCTCCGACTATTGCCTGGAACGAAGACAATCCGAAATAAGTTATCTTTAAGTCAGATCTTCTAATAAGTTGTAGACTTATGTTTTGGACATACATTTGCTGTTTTGAAAACAGTATGGCTGTGGAAAAGTTGAAAATGTTGCAACAATAGTAATAATTAAAAACAGGAATGACCCTGGTTGTAAATTCACACCCGAAAGTGGATTAACGGGTTGGGTTGTTCCATTGCACAGATGACTAATTCCTGGAGGCAGGGTTTCAGTTATAGCCATTTACATACATGTTTTTCATAAAACTGACATGGGCATTTAGAGGGTTATTGCTTTCGGTTTAGCGCTGTGCAGTTTACCATGTTCAGTGTTATCAGCGTCTTATGCTAGCGTTTGAACAGCTCTTGTTGCCGGTCTCAGTGATCAGTGTGAACTGTGTACTTTCGGCTTTTTGTTTTACAAAATAATGTGAAAATTATGGAGTTGCTGAATGAAAGGTTAACTTCTCGGTGAGCTATCCTGGGACATAAATTTAATGTCATGTGGATATTACAGTAATAAAACACGACTTACAGGGATTGAGTGGGGTGATTTACACTGAAGTCAATACACCCCATGTAAACTCGAAGATGACCCATTTTTTTCCCCCTCATCGTCCAACGCCTGGGTTGCTATGTAGCGGCCCTTTGCATAGTGGTGACTCTTGTGGTTTTAAGATGAATTGCAACGGGCAATGTCCCTGTGTGTATGGTAGTGTCTACCAATAAGTGACAACACTTTTGCCCTTTGATGCCGGGCAGCGCTTCGGTCGTTTAGCAAATAAGAAATAATACGCCATCTTGTATTTTACACAGACTTTGTTTACTGTATTTAAACCACCCGCACAGTATCGCGGGATTTGTGTTTTTGTCTCTTAATTCTTGCCGGCTATTGTCGTTTAGTCCCCTGACATGTGAAGGGTTCGTCTCCCTAAGAGCAGTTTGGGATTTAAATACTCAATGGTTTGTCAACTTTTTGAACACGAATTGCATGGATAGGGGTGGGCGATGAACGTTGCATTATGCACTACATTTACAGTTATCAGCTAGTTACGCTGAATAACCCTAATAGTAGATTTATCTCAAAACGTCAATTGTTAATCTCAGATTAGCTTCAAAGTGTTCATGAGATTCTGGCGTGTGCACTTTGACTTTACACCTTTTGCTAGAAGAAGCCAACGTCAGCTTATCTCAGTTTGATGACATGTGATAGTTATAGTTACTTCCCTGTATCGTTTCTACTCCTGGCTGTCTTACAAGGTGTTTTGGATTCAGTATCTTATGGATTCACACACACACACACACACACACACACAAATCAGACCAAAGACAGAAACCCCTGCCTTATTAATCATTTCTCTGGTTAAGTAAGAGTTGTTTAATTGACTCGTATGTGCTGTTGGAGTCGTCATGTTGGCAGTCGGTGGGGGCCAGATGGGACCAGTTTCAGAGTTACAAAATGCGTTTAGTTTTCTTCCTATTTCCTCTCTCGTCCTCAGAATGGAGTCATGTGATTGTTATGAGGAACTTCAAGGAATCCGAGAGTATTAAAATGCACCCAAACCACACGGAGTAGACTAGATTTTGTTGTCAAAATTAAGTGATTAAAGTTGTCAGCAAATTATTTGTGCTGTGTGAAACAGGTGAGGGAAAGCAGTCATAAGTGACAATTCTGTTGTTGTGCCTATGTAGGACCAGCAGCGTGACTCTAGCGTTGCAGGTGTTTTAAGTAAACATCACATTGCTATGTGTGACATGTGCTTCCCTTCTAAGAATGTGCTGTTGTCAAACCTGTTTTAAATGGTGGTGTGACATTTAGCTGCTACCAGCAGAGTTACATATATCATACCATACCACTATCAGTCATTTCCTTGTCTGGAAGGGTTTGTTCCATTCTTTGCTTGCCTAACTGATGTGATCAGACTATAATTTTGTTTATAGTATGTCAGTATGTTTTTTTTCTCATTTTATTTGTTGCTACTTTCTGTAGGTGAAGGCAAGAGATGAGGAGCAGCAGGACTGAGGTGTCTTTTAAAAACTCTGCCCAACAGTCCACTGATCATAGTATTGGCACAGGTGCGTAGAAGAAATACATTTCCACGTTTTAATTTCATTTAAAGTACCCCATTTACTTGAATTATGAAAATCTGAATTCATATTCAATTAAGGCTTTTTGTGATATGAGTCTGAGTAGTGTTTTTTTGATTCTCACTTTGTCAGAACTGACAACTGCATGGAAAAATTTGGCTCAGTCCAAAGCTGCTGTAAGTACGCCTGTAACAGACAGTTCTCTGTTAAATAACTTTGTTTGCCAACTCTTCAGAAATGATTTCCATTTTGTAGAGGCAATAAAATACAGTCTGACTCTTGTGTTCTTTTATTGTAGCTGCGGCATATAGAAAACCGTATTGAAGCAACACCAGGAACAGGGGTTCTCCTGGACTCTGTCACTGACAAGAAGAAATCCTCCAGGACAGTGCGCTGCAGGGGTGGGTTATTAAAAAATGCAAATCTGAATTTTGTGCTGGTTGCATCATGACTTGTTACTTACCTATTACATATTGCTGTATTGATGTTGTTCTATTTTATGTATTGAATTACTTGTGAAATGCCTTTAGACAGACATTTATTGTAATGAGATTATGACTTTTCTCTCTCCATCATAGATGGAAGACAAGTTGATGATCTTGGAGGGTCTTCAAAGCCCAGAGGTGGAAGTCAGGAGAGTCCAGAAAAGAATAGCTCACGGAGCCCCTTGAGAAACACCACCCAGGACAGCAATGTCCGGAGAAATAACAGTGTGGAGTTCAGGGAACCGCTGGCCTCATACAGGTACCTGCTTCTCTCTGGGTGAATCTGTGGTTGGTGGGAGTCAGATGTAGTGTCAGAAGTTATTGTTCTTAGTTTACTATTACCAAATGCAGATGTACTTAGCAGTCCAGGGGTTAGATCACTTTTTCATGCTTTACATCAGAAAAACCACATGTAGTCTTATTCTGAAGTCCTCTCAAACAGTGAGGTTTTCGGTGCAAACAATTAAAAACTCCATATTTTTGTTTCATGGCTGTGATATATTTTGATTTGTTTTGAGTGAGTACATTCCTTCCTCATTCTATATAATGGGGACACCCATAAGTGTGTTCTTGTCTGAAGTCAGCGAGCAGTAAATTAAGAGTAAATCTTGATCCTCTTCTTGATCCTGTGTAATCTGGTTTGTGTACAGAGAGGCCACCCCTCCACTACATCTCTCAGCTCAGCTGGAAGCCTACAGTCTGCACTCAGTGCCAGGGTCCTCGTACCCATCATCTCTGCCTCCCTCAGAGCCTCTGCCCAGCCAGCTGGTGTACCAGAGGGACACCAGGGACAAACAGACAGACAGGGACTTGGACAGCACACACTCCTCAGCTCTGGAGAGCACTGAGGTGCGTTACCTCAATGACCAGCCGGCCCTGGACACCCTGAGGACTAAGGATAGCACGCCCAAAGCACAACTTGGTATGGATAGCCAAGACTCAAGTCCATGCATTGCTTCCACCTCAGGCTGTATACGCAGGGGGGAGAGCACTTCCTCCACCAGCCCTGGCTCAGCTTCTCAACGGTTGGAGAACCTAAGACGGCATCAGCCTGATGATAAGCTCGAGAAGCTCAAAGAGCGCATTCGAAGACAGAGACAACATCTGGAGGAGGCTGCAGAGCGAGAGAAGCTGCTGGGTTATCTGGAGAGTAACAATCCTGATACAAGCAAAATGCCCACAACAAAAATACGCAAAGTAACGACTGCGCCACCTGCACCTATATACAAAGGTAAATTGGCTTTTTGTTTTGTCACTTGTTTGCACTTTTTTGAAATAATATGTGTTACGACTGCTTACTGTTTTTGGATTTTAGAGTTGTGCTCTGTAGTAGGAAACTTTCCTTTTATTCTCAGGTTTCAACAGTACAGAGACAAAGATCCAGACTCCTGATGGCAAAGTTTGGAAAGAAGAAGAGTTTCACAACCTCAGCAGAGAAATATACAGAGACTTATCACGCCAATTTGCTGGTAAATTCTTGGCATATCTTATTATTCTGTTGTGAGCTATGGCCATTAAGTCACAGAGAGCTTTTAACAGGGCTGTGTGAAAAATGGCAGTGACTGGACATGTTTGTCTTCTTGTATGTTCCCGGGATTTTATCCAGCAGACCCTGAGGCATCGAGAATTCCTGAATAATTGCATAGAATTAACAAGCACATAATGCTCATAATTCCTTTGCAAGATGAAGACATTTGACAGTTAGGTTTGGGAAAATCTATTTGAGTAGACTAAAATAAATTCTTTGTATTAGATTTGTTAACCTCAACCATTGATCAATATTCTGTTTTCCTTGTATTGTCTGAACATGATAGCCTTTTAGTTTACAACATCATATTTAATCAAATAATTGTGATGTAGTCAGTCTGTCATGCTGCATGGTTTATTCTGTGCTTATGTCTTCTGTGATCAGAGAGCACCAGATCCAGACATCAACAGCAAAGGGAACCAAGGGCAGACAAGTCCAAAGAGAGGAGGCCTCCAAAACCAGTCAGGAAGGTCCACAAAGCTGCCCCTGCTTCTGACTTAAATGCAAAAGCAGGTATAATAATCCTCTCTTATGTGTGAGGGCCAACCAACCCTGTGATCTATTCTTAATTAGTGACAGTAGGAAAGTGAAGTGTGTGGAGCCGTCTAGCAGGATTTTGCCACGGGTCATTTCACATGTAGCAAAATCACGTACTGAATCATGTCTTCATTTCAAATTTTACTCTGAAATAGCTTTGCTATTTCTAATGCCTGTGCCCTTTTAAGTTAGGCGTTGTCTGTATTTCTTGCCTAAAATAAATGCGGGTGCGCAAATCCGAATACAATGATTCAGGTGCTAGACAAAAGGAATAAATATATTGAAAAAAGGTCTGCACACTGAGTATGCTCCAAGTGAAATTTATTTATAAAAGACAGACAACGTTTCGATCCTATGGCCTGATGAAGATCCCATAGGATCGAAACGTTGTCTGTCTTTTATAAATAAATTTCACTTGGAGCATACTCAGTGTGCAGACCTTTTTTCAATGTATTTCTTGCCTACCCATTTCCCCTTTTCTGTTTTTGGTGACATGCAAGCTGATCATCGGACAATTCAATTGTGAATTCTTTCATTTAAATCCAAATGAGTATAAATACTTTCCATCTACTGAGTTGTGCCATACCAGGCCTGTGTGCTGTGTGTGTTCCTGTCCTCGAACCAGAGGTGTTGCTCTAAGGCTTTAATCCCTGTAGTAATGTCCAGTATGTGTGACATGCTGTTTGTGGCCAGCAAGTAGCATGCAGACACCCACACAGAAGAATCATGCACGCATGCCCTCGGAACCTAATCACTTCAGAGCTCTGACAGCTGAGAAAACTTGCCACCATCAAACAAACAAATGAGTGCAAAAACACATGTAACCAGAATTGCGTTCAGAAATCGTGTTAGGAAGGGAGAAATCTATCAAGGAATCATTGTGCAGTTAAACTGGGGTCAAAGTGACACTTTTGTGACCACCCTGTGAAGTGGTCTGACTGGCCACTCGGTTTTATTCCTTAGTGTGATTATATCTGAAGGCCTGTATCATATGTCATTCCCCTCATTTCAGTGCTGAAAGTTTAAAGCAAAAGATCTTTCTCCTACGTTCTAGCTTTCATTCACTCTGTGTCTGGTTTCTCCTTGAGTTTCTTCCGACTTCTACTATGTCTTTCAGGTCTGGTAGGTCTCTATTACATGCTGGCACAGTGCTATAAATAGATCTCTGAAATCTGTGGCCAGGTTCAGTTGGCTCATCTGCCCAGCACAAACAGCTGCTTGGTTACTTGATGTACAGCTTCATTACTAGGAACAGCTCTTCACTAGAATGCTGTCATGGTGAAAAGTGCTTCAGGGGTTCATCTGTATACAGGGACATTGCGGCTTTGTTGACTCATAGTACTGTACAGGTGGAAGAAAATAGCAGAGAAATCTGTAGAAATTCTCCCAAACAGCAACCATAATGATTAAAAAAAAAAAAAAAAATGTAGTAGGATCCACGGTGAGCTTTTCTTCATTTGGCTAATTTTGGATTAAGCAACCATTTAATGTTACCAAAGCTATGCCTTTGCTTGGGAAATTGCGCTGAATATTCTGCTCGCTCTGCTGTGTGTGTATTTCTGCATGTAAGTGAGTCTCCTCCAGTGATGGTGTGTCTACATAGTCTGTACTGAACTGCAACCTAAGTTGTAAACTTTGTTTCTTTGCAGTTATTAGCCCTGCATCATGGCGCGAGGGCCAGAAGCTGGTAAAGATGGTACTCGGTCCAGTTCCTAAGGTGCCAAGGGAGGAGCACAGTCCCCATCCGTCTGACAGACATAGTCGAACAGGTGTGGCTAAATATTGTGTAAAGAGATAGAAAAAAATAATTCAGTAGACAATGTAATTAGCCATTTGCGCAATATTGAAGATCACTTAAAACGTGTCAACTTTATCTCAAAAATGTCCTTGCTACATAATTTATATCCAATGTTATATCGAATGGTAGATTAGATGTGTAAATTAAGGTACACCTTCCCTCACCTTTTCCTTTCACATTGAGTCCTTTTCTGCTTAAATCCTAAAAACAAACATAATATCCTGAACTCCATGTAGTTAGAAGATATAATGATTGTCATAAATCATAGTGGTGTTGCATGTCTGGGCCCCTTACAGCAAGACTGACTACTGAGCCAGCCAAAGGAATATTAATAAATAAACAGTCCACAGCACCTCTCTGGCTGTGGCTGTACTGCGTACCAATGACCGGAAGGAATAGAGATTGACTGGTTTTTCTAGTTGGATGCACAATAAGACATGACCTGATTTCCAGTGGCAGCATGTACCATTGGGAATGGCAGAGCAGGGGAAGGAAAATAGACAGAGCCTCACTACAGACATGTTCTAACTAAAACTGTCTGGATTAGATGCTAGATGGGAATTTTCAGTTTGGCCCAGATTAGAGTTGCTATAGCAGGCCCCTACCCCCCACCTCCCACCCCCATCCTCATTTTTTATGTGTATTTGGCTGAATCTGATGCTGCTTCATCCACTGCAGCCAGTTGTTGGTGCATCCAGTGTTTTTCACGCTGTGACAAATCGATTTATTACATAAACTAATCATACATAAACTGGAAAATAGCCTGTTTTTTGTAATGTTAATAGCGGAAATAATTGTCATGGACTTCCACTTCTCATTTAATACTATCCACAACCCAAAGTCTATTTAGCAGCCTTCTCTGATAATGTATGTCCATATATGACTGTTTCAGTATGGAGTTAGTTACCAGCCGTAACATTTTACTTTTCTGGACATATCCCCCAGCTTCCAATCACAGATCAGACCGGCGTTCAGAATCAAATCGACGTTCGCGCTCAAACAGCACAGAGAGGCCTCGCGGTGGATTTCAGGGTCAACCCAAAAGCCGTCCTGCAACCACATCTAACCTCCTGTCTGCAGCCCAGGACAAGGCCCCAGTAGGAGCAAGTGCAGACCTTTTGTCAGCAGACATCCAGGGGATACTTGACGACCTTCAACTGGAGTACAAAGCAGTTGAGGACGAGGAGAGGGCCCGGAAAAGGTCCCGGTCTCGTGGCAGCAGTGGAAGGAGAGGGAGAGGAGGCTCAGGTTCCCGAACAAGGACTCCAGTCTCTGCTTGGGGAGCTACTGTGGGAGATGGTAGCTCCCCGAGAGTGTGTCGCAGCGCCAGCCCAACCACACACCGACCAGAAACCAGCAGCGCAGTTGAGAAAGGGCAAAAGAAGCGACACTATGATGCAGATACCGTTCGTCAGTATATTGCCCGGCAACAAGAGGAGAGAAAGAGGCGTCAGGCGGAGGAGAAGAGGGCGATGAAGGAAGAGGCTGACAGGAGAAACCAGAGACTGCAGGAGCTTTACAGGAAGCAAAGAGAAGCCGCTAAAACTGTGGCCTTTCCCACTGAGGCCCCTGCACAAAAGCGACTACAAGAGACCTACACCAAGCTACTGCTGGAGGGGACCCAGCTTGGCAAGGAGGCCACACAAATGGTAGTGTGTTTATCTGCGTAATACATTATTCAGTTTGTTACACCTATATCAATGCAATGATGAGCTAAGTGAAATGAGTGCTGACCTTATCATCTTTGTAAGAAAGAAAATTAAGCATGATTTTTTCACAGAGACCTATGTACCAGCCCTCAGGAGAGTCAGACAAAGAGAACAAAAGACTAGAAGCGCCGCAGAGCCCCTCGAGCAGTGATAGGTCTTTGAATGACCAGCCACCGTTATCTAGGTACGCTCATGCACACACAAAACCCTAACCTGTATTATCACTTACTGCACTGTCTAGAATATCAACTGCCTACACTCCAATGTATTGACACAAATAAACAACAATTGCAAGTACACATCATCTCAGAATAATATTTAATGTGGTTTTATGGATATCCCTTGTCTAGTTCCCGGAAGCCTCTATGATCTATATTTCAGTGCAGGAACAAACTTAATAGGGAACATTTAAAACAGTCATTGTTCATGTTTTAGATGCATGAAAGAACATTTGTGATAAGTGGCTGTAAAGAGTTTATAAAGGTTTTGATTGAAATTGATATAATTACCATTAGGGAAACCCGTTCATGGAGTATTATACCATACACAGTGACATATCAGGATGCTTAATACATTTCACTGCTTAAAGCTAAAACAATTACAGTCAGTTGTTTTTACGGTCAAATACAATAAATGTCAAGAATGATTATGAATATCCTGTCTGGAGACATAGTGGATATTCAACATGAAAGTTCTCTTGTTTGCAAACCTCAAACACAAGCATGTTATTGTATTTTGATCATAGTTCCAAAATGCTAATATGCTAATAATGCTTTGTTTCTCTTGCAGGATTGATCTGGATCTTGGCGTTACCTCTTTGCTTCAGCCAGATCGTCTGTGCACAGTTGCCGGACCTACGACTGGCCCCAGCATCAGTGCCCAAGCACCTTCTGGTGATCACCTCCTCTCTCATCTTCTAAGGTTGGAGAGAGCAGTGGCGGCTGACGACAGGAAGCACACCCAGCGAACTGCCACATCCCCTTCCAGCAGGTCACAGTCCAAAATGTCTCGCATTGAAGCCATCAAGGCCACAGCTGCATCCCTCTCTAACCGCATAGAAAGTGAGGCACGCAAGCTTGTCGGGGAGGGGGTCAACTATGGTACACCAACAACAATGGATGTGGATACTATTTTGCCTCCTAGGCCATCCAATCTTGATGGAGGATGTTGGGCAGAAGCGTCTGCGTGTGTCACAGAAAATAATGACATGGCTCAGAGGATCCAGAGGATTTTGACTAGCACAAGCCACAGTCCATTCAATAGCACATCTCTTCTAGGAGCAGGCAATTTACATGCATTAAGGGAACAGGAGGAAAATAATGGCACACACCTCAGTTTCACTAATCCACACACGACTGCTTTTGATCTAGTGGGGCCAGTATTTGACAGTTACTCACAAGAAAAGGGGAAACTAGTCAACGGCTGGCAGACGGAAGAAAGAATGGATAAAGGAAGACAAAGGAAACAACATGACAAGGAGGAGAATCGGACAGATATCCATGACTCTAGCGCCGGTTCCATTAGTGAAGGTCCTCTTTTGAGTGATGAGAGTTTTTCAGAGCATGAGGTGAGCCTTCCTCAGCCCTCCAAAAACCGTATACCTAGGACAGCAGATCGACTGGAGGCAGTGGACCATGGCCCACGTCAAAGAAAGGATTACCAGCGGCTGTTGGAGTTCCAGAGGGAGGCAGAGATGTGCACGGCCCTCAGCTCACCCTTTGCGCAGCACGACGGTAACAAAGCAGCCTGGGAAGAGCTGAACAAAGCAAGCCCTCTAAGTGTAATCAATATTTTCACTAAAAACCTTCATGGCCATGTTAAAGGTGAGTTCAAATATGAGTTCCCACCCCCAACGGAAAATACTGTGATTGATCATGATTAATATTGAAGTACTTTTAATAGTAAATAGTTTCTCACATTAAAACTGTAGCGGTTATACTACTGCACTGATTGCCATTCTGGATAATGTTCTGTTTATCTTTTTACTGCAGCAAATGAGAGAAATCCAGAGAGGAATTCTCCTTCGGCCAATTCTTTGCGCTCTGGAAGTAGCCCTGGAGATGGAGCCGTGTATGAAGATGATTTCGTGTCATCACATAGCAGCAAAGCCAGTGGCCTTTTAAAGAGGGGCTCCAATTCACCCAGGTAAAAAAAAATTAAATAATATGACCACCAGGTGGCATTCATGTCACACAGATGGAAGGCGTATGCACCCCTCGTAGATAAAAGATTTTCCCTCCAGGCTTCTTAGAAACAAGGCTCTCCAGTATAATTGCAGAACATTTGCTTTTGTTTTGTGTTTTATGTTGGATCAAAGACCCAACTCTGAAGCTTATTAACTGATTTGATTAATAACATTGGTCAAAATGGCTTACCCATGATTCCACATAAAGACTTTTTGTATTCTGACTATTTATTATTTACTTTAAGTTACTGTTGGGATTTTTTTGTTTAAAAACCTTGACAAACAGGGATCCATTATACTGAGAATTTGTTTCTCCCCAGCATGAACAGTCACTTTGAAGAGCTGATCAGGAGGTCTCCTTATGACAAAAGTACAGGGGGGATTTATTCCCACCCTTCATCTTTTCACTCATCCAACCATTCACCACACCTTTCCTCTGGTTCAACACCTGGCTCCTCACCTCTGTCCAGGCACTCATCCAGAAAAAGAGGTGAGAATTATTATTTTTGCATTACTATCTGGCATTGCTCTGAACTGCGAACTCATTTTATTCTAAAGGTTTTATAAGCTTGCTAGAGAATAATTTGCCTCAGTTAAAATGTTCAAGATCACATGCTGTGTTTTTGCTGTTACAAATCCCTTTGCTGTATAATATAATCACACCATTCTTCTGCAGGAACAGCATCAGACCAGAGTGATGCCACTCTCGTAGAGGAGCAGCGAAACTCCTGCTCACCCCCCTCAGAAGTCCAGTCTTTTGACTCTAGAAACAGAGGTTCGGGCCAGAGTTCTGCGACTAGCCAAGCCAAGAGTGTCCACTCCAATGACACTTCAGGAGAAACCGTAGGCCATTCTCACCTAAGGTAATGATCTTGAACAGACTGATTTAGAGATTCGGTCAGCTGGTTTCGGTTTAGTCGAGTGGTGCAAAAAACTAAACATATCCGACCTACAGTTTTCTTGTGTTGAGATAATCTGTAAGAGGTCACATTGCTGCACAGCAGCATTGGAGACGTTAATAAAAGTCAATGTGCAGTCAGGAATGAATGGAATATTTTCATATTTTCAGCACTGTATCGTCTCAGTTGTTGCTTTACAAACTACTCAGAAACCTCCACTTGGTATTACTGTTTTTTTAATGTTTTTTTTACCCAAAAGTAAATTTGTCTGGTCATGACTAAGTACTAAACTACGCTTAGAGGGGCCTCAATTGAGGCTGCCAATCTAAACAGTCTTGTGGCTTGCTGTTCTTTTGTAAGCCTGAGGGTTTAAGCAGTCCTGCAGTGCCCAGTAACAGAAGCAGGCTGCAGCTTGACCCAAGAGAGAAAACACTGGTTATTTTGTTTTGGGGGCCCACAGGGTGGTTGCTTGGGCCAGTCTGCTTCACCACAGCTTGGGCCTCCTGCCAAGGAAAAGGAGACAGATTTTTTCTTTTAATCTCAGTGCAAAGTAGTGACATTTGAGCTCCCTAATGGTACTCTGAAGCCTAGGTGGCAAATTCTTGGGATTCTGTGTGTCTTATACAATAAAATAAGACACACTGACAGGGCTATATTCTTCATACTCCACTTTAAATTGAATTTCCTTTTTTTTTACTTTGGTGGTGAGTCAGGAACAGTCTCAAAAATGGTGTATCAATGGACAGCGCTTGTATTCAAATACTGCATACTGCGTTCATATCAATCTGCATATTTGATCACTAATGATGTTTATAATGTAATGTGTAGGTATATTATTGAGTCCGATTGTTGTCATAGGAAACAACTGTTGACTGTTCTTTATGGAAAAGTAGAGTAACTTGCGATCTCTTTAGAAATTGTCCCTGGACTCTTTATCTCATGAGCAACACAATATAGCCATTCATAATGTGGGCCTCTCACAGCAGAGTTGTGATGCCTTGGTTGGTTTGAACTGGGATCACCCCACCCCCACTCCAGCCATGCTTACTTTACCATTTGGCCTACCTGTTCCTCTTCTGTGAAACAGTACTGAATTAGTACACTGGCTGCAAATATTCTTGTTTCAAACTTAAAATCACAACGATTTCATCAACCATTTATTCCAGGGCTAGATTGGCTTCTCCTTCTGGCTCTCCAGACCCTGGTTCTCCTCCAGGAGCAGACTCTCCCAGTGAATCTGTCAGAAGGGGCTCTCTGGGTGCAAATATCCCAAACACAGCTCACAGTGGTAGAGCTGACACCAGGACCACAGGTAAATATATACTCATAGACTTTTGTATTAGTTATGTCCTACCACCCTTGATCAACATCCATTTTTTTCTGATTTCCCTTTCTACCTTTCCTTTCCCACAGGTGAACTACAGTATTCACCTGCTGTCTTGCAGCAGCGTATGGCAGCAGAGCTCCAGTACCTGGAATCCATTGAAGAGTCAGTCAGGCAGCTGGGGGATGTTGAGAGGCTGGTGGATGTATCCACGGCACAGCAGGAGAGTGCGTCATTGGCCCAAATGCTCAAGGTATGTTTTTGGATTACAGTTGTAACAACATTGTGATGACATAAAATTCTTTAGCTGTATTAGTGTTAAATGATTTAAAGTATACCCTTCCACAATCATTAATTGACTTTTGAGAGAGGATTTGTTGAAGTTTACCAATGTAAATGTAAGTCAGTAGTTCCAGTAAATCTGATTATAGCTCACTCAAAAGACTCTATCAGTATTTATAA
Organism: Planiliza haematocheilus; assembly: GCA_005024645.1. Lineage (NCBI taxonomy): Eukaryota > Metazoa > Chordata > Actinopteri > Mugiliformes > Mugilidae > Planiliza > Planiliza haematocheilus. The sequence continues at coordinate 4,279,857 of SRSE01000509.1, forward strand.
ACTTTATTGACCTGCTCTCTGAACTTTGACCCTGCAGGCCAAGCAGCAGCGCCATGAGCGTGACCTCTACGAGTTGAAGATCAAGGCTGAAAGAGAAGCTCTAGAGGCAAAGCTGCAGCTGGAAGAAAACAGACAGAGAGTGGCGAGGGTATTACCCCCATTACATAAGATTAATCAGTTAGTTTACGAGAAAATCTTTCTCTATTTGTAGATGACAGTTTCAGTGTTTGCTTTCAGGTTTAAATTTCAAAGTATGAGTGTGCATAATACATAAATGTATTTTCCAGGCTCAAATAGAAGTACAGGAAGGCTTGGCAGCGGCTCAAAAGGAGGCATTGGAAGGCCTCCAGGAATCAACTACTAAGATGATGAGTCAACAGGCTGAGGCAGCACGTTACACAGTCGATGCTGCCCGACACATCAAGGAGGTTAGCAATAACTTCCTTTCTCTCTGCCTGGATAAATACCCATGCCATAATTTTACAATAAAAGTTAACTGATTGAATTACACTAAAGAAATACCAGTAAGCATAATATTCAGTGTATGAGTCACCGAATCAACCTTTTGATCTGTGTATCCTTTTCCACTTCGTCAGATGACAGAACTGGCCCGCTCGCAGATGGCAGGAACTTTGATTGCCCCTCCTGATTCCTCTATGTTGGACCAGCGAGAAGAACAGAATAGCTCCTATATAAAGCAACGACAAGACAAAGCTGACTCTGACAGGTACACAGACGCAATGTGTTTTAGTAGTAAAGCTTCACTTGTCTTTCAACATTTGATTTTACCATCTATAGCCATACTTATGTAGCAAGGTATGATCAAGCAGGTGTCATGATCCAGTAGACACACAGCTTGTATACTTTAGTTAATGATTGTTTTAATCCAATACGGTATAAATATAAATAACAGTAGTTGTTCACCAATACATAACCACTCGCAAAGAAGCATTCTACCACTTTGTCATATCTTTGTAAGCATTTACATATTTTGTTTACCCCTTTACAGCTTTGGGAGTGATGTGTCTAGCAGAAAGACCAGGCCAGAGGAACCTCTGTCTTCACTGAACAGCCTCAGTCACTCTGACTCACTGTCTTTCAGACCACACCTCAGGTATCAGTCAGGACCCTTGTGTAGCACCACTTCTGTTTTCCCTTAGGTTTAGGGACAAGACAGTAAAATAAATTCTGAATTTCTGTGTTTCCCCTTTTTTCAGTGGAGTTGCCTCGAGCAGCCCCCACAGCACATCGCATGTCTCCTCAGACCACAGAGAACGGACAAGAAAAGAGGCAGCAGAGGGCAAATGGAGGAACGGAGAAGCTGGGGAGAAGCCAGAGAGGGAAGCAGCCAGCAGCTCCATAGAGGAGGAAGTTCCAACAGCAGCAAATTACTCTGTCTGCAGTGACAGCATCCCCTCTGTAGTGGATGAGAAAGGTACAGGGTGGCAAGCATAGATCTTAGCTAGACATGTGTATTTTTACTTTAATATCTCTTCATCATTCATTCAGCAGCACAATGCTACTGTTGCATATCAGCCAAATTATGAAAACCATGTTGCTGTAATTTAATCAGTACAAGAGTTACACCTCCTCCTAAAGGATGATGAACATAGCCATTAAAGCGTATACCGAGTTTATCTTATCTCTGGCCCTTCAGGAGAGACTACATCAGTGGCGACAGAGTACTCTTTTAAGTTTGATGAGTCCATGACCGAGGATGAAATAGAGGAGCGCTCCTTCCGCTCTCTGCTGCCATCTGAGGCACATCGCCGTGGAACTATGGAGAAGAAGTCCCAACATGATGAATCAGAGGACGATGGAGCCAGTCACAACACAACATCAGTTTCAGGGTCAAGATCAAACAATACCTTTAAGGTGAGAAGAAAATACAGTCAAACACTTGTGAGTCAGAGGGTGTGAGCACTGACAACATGATTAGATTTTTTTTTTAATCTGTTTTTCCTTTGTGACTTGCCTCAAGGTGTTTCCTATCTAATCACGTTATTTGTTTGCTCTGCTGTAATGCATTTTGTCTTTGTGTCAATATGTTCTTTTCCCTGTCTAATCGTAACCTTTTCCTCTGTTCTCCTGCAGTCTCAGGATGCAAGCAAAGCCTTTTCTGGTGGACAGGACAGCTTTTCCCAGTTCACTATGGACATGGTACGTCAGTACATGAAAGATGAGGAGGTAAGACTGCAGCACCAGAGTTCTCTGCTGCGTCTTCGCCAGAAGGCCCTCAAGGAGAAGACCAGAGCAGAGCTGGCCTGGCTAGAGCACCAGAAAAGGAGACTGAGAGACAAGGGAGAGGATGACAAAATGCCACCAATCAGGAAGAAGCAGAGGGGACTTCTGATGAAACTACAGCAGGAGCAGGTACCCAGACGGTGGCAAAAACAGAATGATCTTAAATGGCAGTTGAGCTTTGGGATATTCTGTGATCTTATCTATTTCTGATAAAACTAACGTTTCCTCTCCCTGTGCTCATTTTCTAAGGCTGAGATCAAGAGACTTCAAGAGGCCAATAAAGCAGCAAGGAAAGAAAGACAGTTGTTGCTGAAACAACAGGAGGAGATTGAACGCATGAGGAACTCAACACTCAGACTGAAGGAGCGTCTCAAGTGTGTTGGGGGTGAAGCGCCACCTGTAAGTAGTGCAGTCACACCTTCAGAGTTAATGTTGATGATGGTTTCGGTTTAAAACAGTTTGTTCCATAGAGCTTTGATGAAATGAAGTAAGAAAACATGACACTTAACTGAACATTCTGGCATGATACTCTTTTTTTTTAATTTTTTTTATTTACCTAATTCTTGGCCTTTCTGTGTGTGTCTGTCATCCATCTCTTAGGAGACTCCAGCATCAGAAACTGCAGGGTCTGAACCAGCCTCCCCCAGCATGAAGCATGCCGATGATATCCGTAGCCCCTCTCCATCTCTTTCCATTTCTGGAAGCGAGACTAGCAGCATCATGCAGAAGCTGAAGAAGATGCGCTCTCACATGGACGAAAAGTAATGTCTTTGATTTCATTTTCAAATGTTCTCTGGGCTGTCTTGATAGTTTTTACAGTGAATTTGTAGATGTCATTTTCTTTACTTTTGTTAACTTTTAGTCACAGTATGATTACTCAAACACTGAAAATGTGCTTACACCCAAATAATAGATATGTCTCCATTCACTGCACTGTTTTATGACAAAACACACATTCTGTGTTCATACAGAATTAAGAGACCTAACCTTGCTCCTAGTTGAAACAGTATTATCAGTGCGTGTCATCTTTCTCTTTAAGTGCTGTGGAGGTGAAGATGAGCAAACTTCCTTTTGTTCTTCCATGAGACTAGACAGCAGAGTCTTAAAAGTATAAAAGAACGTCAGGCACTGTTATGGGACTTTCAGTCCGGGATAAAACAAACATATTGTGCATTCTATCATTTTATTATACCCACATTCTGTTGTGTTGGCTGTGGGTTCAAAGTTATCCACTGAGCTTTGCTTAGCTGAGGTTTTAGCTGCTAGCAGCTTTGGTCGGGTGACTGTAGAGCCTCTCATGACTGGATAGGTTAAACAAGTGTTAATTGTTCTGGGGTTGAGGAATTATAACTTGGACATAAATTGCAGGCCAATCCTCCAGTGTAGCATTTCAGCAATTTTCCAATTTTCCTTCTAGTTTTTTTTTTTACATTAATTCTACCAACAAATAAAAAATTACAATGCAAGGGTTCAAAATCACCCATTATGTTTAGATCTCTGTTAAATAAAATAATTAAGAGCATCTAACAAAACCTAAATCTGTACTTACTTATGTCGAATCAGGCATGTATTGACTTTCCTGTTTGTCATGGTCCTTAATGTATCGATATCTAATATAAGCTTGTTAATAGTTGTCTCGACACTGCTATTCACTATTACTACTTTCCTGTGAATCATAATTTAAGCAGTTACACTTCTATATTCTATATATAATCCACTGACAAAGGTGTGATTACTTTGTCTAGCATGTAACTGCTGAACAAAAGGTTCACTGATGAATCAGTAATTGTACAACCTCAATAAGCAGGTTAGGCTATGGTCCTACCCCAACCAGTCCTCAAAGCAAGCTTACTGCAGTATCTCGGTAACATGCTTCCTAACTGAAGCCTAACAGACTGACACATTGGGTGCAATAAAAGCCACATTTGCTCATATCACTCTCTTCCTTTCTCTCTACTTGTCTTTTCCCTCTGATTCTCTTGTGTTTTTTTACGTTACACGTGTGTATGTGTACATGTCCATCCCCCTGTCTGTGTGGCTCTTTTGACTTTGTTGCGTGCTTGTATGTTGTAGACACTGTTCTCCTGTCCACTACTTCCTCTCTGTGTTCACGGCCCACCACTGGGCCTCCCTCAGTGTCTGTCTTCCCAACCTCCAACCTAAATTCCAGCTCTTTATCTACAACCAGTTGGTCAGGTACTGTATAGTACTCTCTACCTATCCACCTAGCCCTGGCCTGCCTCACCTACACCCCAACCCCATGGAACATGCTTCGGTTCATCCACTGGCACTGGGACCTTACGGGGGTGGGGTGGTGAATGATGAGTGATTGTGTTGGTTTGTTTTGGTTTCCTGTGGGATATTAACAGGTTTAAATGTCCAGGATGGAGTTTGTGTGGGGGAGGAGTTTAAATTAATGCTGGAATAGTGCCCAAGGAAAGCTGCTTTACTGAATAATGTGACCTTCTGACAACTAAACAGATTTTATACCCTTCAGCATTGTGTCAGAGAGAGACACAGAATGTAGTGCTAGAAAGAAGGCATTACATGTCTCTGAGTTAAAAAAAAAATAAAAAAGATATAAATTATTCTGTTTTGTGAGAGTCAAAGGTTATGTTTATTTAAGAGGCACCTTCCTTGTTGGAAAGAAATCTCAGACCCAAAGCTGGGATTTCACTAATTTCTGTGGTGTGTAATTTGCAAATCTTTCCCTTTTTATGTCTTTCCTCTTTGAATGATGACCTAATTAATATGAAACTTGCAGTGCAACATCGAGTCAGCTGCTGCCAGTTATCGTTACAGAACGTTTTGCAATGGAACAATAAGAAATGGGAGTAAAGGACTTTCGCAGAGCTTAGAACAGAGATCTCTTTAATGACCCCAGTATATCTTAACTAGCCATCTTTATTATGTAGCTGTAGCATAGGGTGGGATAATAAGTACAGATGGTCATTGGCTGTAATAGAGTTTGGGAAGGCACTAAAGGACTCCCCATCCTCATTCATGAGTATCTGGGTTGTCATCAGTATACATTAGGTCAAGAGAAAGGCCTCTAAATTAGATTAAGGCTAAATAATACTGCACTGTAGCTGTGGGAGATGCCATTACAAAACCGCTATACCTGAATGCACTTTATTTTGATAGACATCTGCACAGATATGTTTGTAAACTGAACTGAAGAATTACAGATTTCTTTTTACCCTCTTAAGAAAACCGAACCGTAGCAGTTTAGTCCTACTATCCTCAGTGGTTACAATACAATCAGTGAAGAGATGGATACTCACAGAGAGTTTAGCTGTTTGTGTTTAAGGACCTGATTTCTGTTAATCTCCTGAAATTGCAGAATATGTTTGAGGTGTGTGTGACTATGCCAACCCCTGGGTTTGTCTGTTCTGCATGAATCTGACATCTTCACTATTACTTTTCTGCTCTTTCTTTCTCCTGAGTGACATTTCATCACTCTTTTTATTTGGATTTCTAATTTCTAAATTTGGATGATTATTCTGGGCATGTTTCAGATGTGCGTTTGCTTGTGTGTTAGGAAAAAAAAGTTAGAGGTGAGTTTGCTGGAAAAACAGAATGTCCTGGTGATTTGGGGCAGTTTGCTCCTTTGAGTATTTGTTTAACACTGATTTATGCTTGATGTCTTTATCTCCCACCTCCTTCTCCTCACCTATAATAACCATGTTCGTTCTGTCTTCACCCTCTTCTACATTTCTTCATCTCTCGCATCACCGTCATCCCTCTTTTCAATCTGTTCCTCTACTACTTCTGTTCTTTTCCCATTCAATATTATCCACTTCCACAGGTTCCTGACCAAGCGAGAACAGCAGCTCATGCAGAGGCGACACCATGCTGAAGAGCTGCTGCAGTGGAAACAGCGGCTGGACCAGGAGGAAGCAGAAGTCCGTAAAATGGAGAAAGAAGCCCTGGCAGTATGGGACCAGACGGCAGCTCATGATAAAAATCGTGAATTATCAGAGAGCAAGGAAATGGACGTCCCTGATAGTAGCTCACGCCCCAGTCACCATCAAAGCTCAGAGCCCCGAACTGACAGTGAGAAAGGTACAGACTTTTCTCTTTTTCTCTTAGGTGTATAGCAAGCTGTTCTGTCATTTAAAGTAAAACAATAACGCGGTATAAAATCTAGATTAGTGCTTGATTTGTATGATTTGGGAAGTGGTCCAGATTAGTCATCAAGTGATCAAAATGATCTAATAGCAAATTGTTTAATTTTCAGAGTATGTGAGTGAGGGCGACATATCCTCAGCGACACCCGAGTCCAGTATACACACAGAAGGACTGGAGTCCCAGCAACTGGGAACTCCCACCCCGGCACAACCTCCTTCAGTCCCTGAAACATCCTTGGCCTCTGTCCAGAGCAGCCCTTTAAATTACACCCAGGACTTCTCCTCAGAGTCGCAGTCGCCTAGCAGAATAGTACGTATGAATGTGGATGTCTTTTATCTTTCTATTTCATATATTTTTTCCTTTTTCTTACTTCTTCTCTCAAATGGTCATTTAGTATATGTTGAGTTGCGGTTCTTGTTAAATATTAATATAAGTTTAGCTCTGATCAATGTATCTGTGATGTCAGGTCCTGAAGTAATTCCTTTCTCTTTCCGTCCTTCCTCCTTCCTCCGCCTCCTGTCTGGTCTTTCCAGTCTTCTCTCAAAGGCAGCCACAGCCCTGCTGGCTCTCCCTCAGATGGCAGCAGTAAAACCAAGATGCAGCTCCAGTCCACCTCCTGGACAGCCAATCGGGCCCACACTCAGCCCACTGACCCTCCCATGGCCACACAGACTGGTGAGTTAGCCATGTGCAGCACGCACTGAGTATGCAACAATTTTGTGGAGTAAAAGCGTTTAGTAAGGTGGAAGGACTAAAGCAGAGAGTAGACATAATGCAGCTGTATTGCTGGCATTGTGATGCAGGCAGGAATACATTAAGCAAGCACTTCCCTGATACCTAACCTGCTTAGCTGTGTGATAGGTGCAGGGAACACTTTGTATAGCACTTTCATTTTACTGTTATCACACAAGTAAGTCTGTGTGAACTAGATCTGGAGCACAATGTGTTTTATTCATTGACAGGCCACCGTTTACTGTTTTAATCTTTGTCATAATCTTTCTTCATTGTGTCTGTAAAAATGAAATCAATGTGTACCTCATTCCTGGTAAAGAAAATGTACAGTAATCCCCAAAGAAATGGGTTTGAGTGGGCTAATAGTTGGATTACCTTGGCTAATCAGAGGTCTGGCACTGGTTTCGCATTCTAGCTGTGATTTTATCTTTGAAATATGTGTTCAGAAACCATTTCAGATCAGAGTGACATAGAGAGTCGTATCAAGGCCCTGAAGGAAGAACTCAGAAAGCGAAAGATTATGGCCTACCAGCTGAAAAAGGAGCAGAAGAAGCGAAACAAGGAGCGCCTGAAGGCTCAGGAGGCAAGCCTGTTGAAACAGCTGCAGGTAAACATTTGTGTCACCTCAAAAGTGGCTGGATGATTTTGTTTATTGTTTCTGTTGTTTTTTTTTCATCTGCTTGCCCTGTATAAGCAGATCTTCATATCTTTGACTGTTTTCAGAACTATGACAACTTCATCGAGAAGACTAAGGCGGAACTGAACAAAGAGCCCAACTCAACACCTGATGTCAGCTCCCAGATCAAAGATTCAAACTCTATTTTAGAGCAGTCCATTATCAAACCACCCACACAGAGGTACCCAACATGTCCATTAACATGATATGATGATGAACATATGAAACTAACATATGCTATGATATGCATATGATATAAAATAAATCAAAATAAAAGCAATTCCTTCTTTCTCAGATCTGAAACCTGCGACAATTCTGTCTCCAGAAGGATTCAAACTGATGCATCATTACATCACGGTGAGTGGTTTATATTCATCTTTACTGACGTATAAATTATGTAGCTGCAATGTATTTTGACCAGTAAGTTTCAATAATGTGACCCTCTCTTATTATGGTAGATGCCATTCCTGAGCCGGGTCATAGTAGATCTACTTCAGTGCCTGAAGAGTTGTTTGATGAGGAGCCGGTAACAACGAGTCAAACTGCAGCAGGCTATGGCAGCCCAGAGTGTCCCATCCCTGGACAGAGGTTCCTTCAATCCACAGAGAGTCTTTTAAGATCTGCCTCCAAGGAGGACAAGGCGAAGTCTGAAGATGAGAGCATTATATCTGATTATCGATCTGATATTCAGGAAGAGCTGGAAGTAAGCTCCAAGTTAGACGATGAAGACTCTCAGCATCTTCTACAGCTAGAAACAGAAGACAGACTTGATTTCCAGGAGAGGTTGTCTACATCTAAACATGGTTCGTCTTCCATTAATGAAGAACATCAACAGTCTCCATCTGTTAGCCAAGAAAAGGATGAACTAATCAAGCAGAGGGAAATATCTGAAACTGAAGACACTGTGAAGTCAAATATCGCTGTCTCTAGTCAGAAGCAGTCAGCTGCAGCAGAACTCAAAACCTCCCCACAACCAAGCTACAGCTATTCATCTGGTGACCACTCCCATTCTCCTGAATCATTTGCCTCTTCTTCAAATAAGCAGTTGTCCATAAAAGATATAGAGGCTTCTCCCATAGCAGATGGCTATCATGATGACTTTGAGTCATCAGTAGATTCTTCACCCAGAGAAGACCATCGTAGTTCCAAGCTTGAGTCTCAAATCTCATTTTCCCCTATGGAAATCAACCATTCAAGAAAGGACAGCCAGGATGAAGTTGTTGAGGAGGACATAGCCGAGGAGCTGAGTCATCATTCTGGTGGTGGTGAACCAAGCCTTCAATCTGAAAGACTGCTAGATCTTCACAAGCAGACAGAAGATTTCAAATCTCTCGTCAAGAGCAATGATTCCAGCCACTCTCCGCCTATCTCTCCTGCTCAGACCCCCGTCTCTCTTGCTATAGATGAAATGCTCAGTTTTAACATTGGAGACCGGGTTCTTGTTGGTGGTGTTCAGCCTGGCACTCTGAGATTCAAAGGTCCAACCAGCTTTGCCAATGGCTTCTGGGCAGGTGTGGAGTTAGACAAGCCTGAAGGTAGCAACAACGGCACTTATGACGGGGTGGTCTATTTTGCATGTGAGGAATGCCACGGTATCTTTGCTCCTCCAGACAAAATCACACACCTGCCAGACAAGTTTGAGGTGTACCCAGATACCACAGAGGATGAGGACTCATTCTTCGACGATTTGTCAGATAAAGGTGGAGATAAGCGAAAAACTGAGGAGGACTATTCCAAAAACAAAGGGAATCTCGAGAACAATAATGAACAAACATCTCATAAGGGCACTGGATCTGGAGATAAAGGGGTTATGGATGAGTCTCTTCACAAGTCCCAACTTAATTCACAGCATCGTGAAGAATCTGAGCATCCAATGTCGAATGGCGATGTTGGGGACATAATGCTGGATTTTGAAGACGCATCACACACTCCCTTCATCGCTGACATTGATAAAATAGACCTAAAGAAGCAGAGTCAGAATGAGATTGCGAGTGAAGATGCAGACTCACAAAACCACTCCAGCCCTGCTGATCTTAGCACAGATATCAGGGATGAAAAAAGAGAACACAAGAATAAAGATTTGCTGGACACATTTGCAGACAAGCTTCTCGACAGCTTTGTGAAGGATACTGTGCAGCAGTTTGCTGAAATTAAAAAGGCTAAAGAGCAGAAAATTGAAGCTGCTAATCAGATAAATGGAGAACTCTTCAGTGAAGATGTTGAAGAAGAATGGATCTCTTTAGTGGAACAAAAAGATGGTCTGCCCTTCTTTCTACCTGCTGAAAAAGAGAAACTGTCTTCTCCAGAGCTGTGTAATCGACCAGTGAGTATATTTCTGCGTTGTCAATGACATTCTGTTGATGGAAGGTTTTAAATTAATGAATTTTACTCTTTGCCTTTGACTGTTTCCAGTCAGGGAAACTACAACATGTCTGAAAAAACAACATTGGTTGAACTGTAGAATTCTCTTTGGTGTAAACCAGCAGCCAGTCATATTATCAAGTTACTGCCCAACAGTGCTTGTTTATTTGACCTGGATTACCCTTGTTTTTGGGATGTGTTCAGCCAAAGTCCAATGTTATATTGACAGACTTTATTGAATTTGGCTTTCTTTGCGGAAAGCTTATATGTTTTAAACATCAGTAATAAAGGTGACTCTTCAAAACTAGCTTAAAATACATCTAAAATCTAAAGATCTACATTTTAAAGTAAGTATAACATACTTACTTTCTTTCATTTCTTTTTGCTTTCACAACAGCAGAGTCCAGTGTTAGGGGCCAGTGGTCAAGAAGAGCTCGCAAAGCGCCTAGCAGAGCTGGAACTGAGCCGTGGACTACTAGACGAGCTTGGTGAGGATGAGGACTGGTTTGATGAGGACTATGGTCTCAGCTTGCGCAGAGAACAGCAGAGACTCAAACAGGAAGAGGAAGAGGCAAGGCTGGGAGGAGGAAGAGGAGGCCCTGCCAGATCTGGCTCCTCACCTGGAACACCAATGGGGGCAATGACTTCATCATCAGGTGGGGAACCACAGGTAAAGACTCCACCTAGACCTGAGCTACCTCTTCCTTTGCCTCCAAAACTACCCGAGCAGCCTGCCATGGTAGTTCCCCACTCAGCCACGGAGGTGGAGAAGATGGTTCATGCTGCCACACAGGAGATCTGGGAGAGGTGCAACTTGGGGAAGGAAGGATCATTGACGCTTGCACAGATGCCAGTCCCTCAACCTTCTCAAGAGTATTTAGGTAAAGAGGCTAGTAGCCAGGACCAGGAGGCCCTGTCCATCTGCAGCTACAGAAAGGTAAAAATATGAACTTACAAACCATCCTGAAAATGTACGTGTTGCTGTTTTTCTCCAGTAATACTAAGCCAAATGCAACTGGGCCTACACTGTAAAAGATAGCGGTTTATTTACATTGGGCCTTTGAGATTAAATGCCAGGAAAAATGTAATTATTCAGCAGATTCCAGTCAGATGAGCATCTTGATGTTTTCAAGACTACGCAACAGTTTCAACCTTTGGTTTGCAACTACTAGATATCCATGTGCTCTGAATATTGCCTCAGTCAGATGTTTTGCTTTGGACAGACATAGTTAAATTGTTCAGTTGTAAATACATGTTATCTGACTTGTTTATAGATTATAACTCTCAAGCTCAAGATATTTTTTTAGGTTCAGTTTTAATGAATAGTTTTAATTAACAACAGATTTAAACATTCATGTCTCATCACCTTCTCTAGGCTGTGTATGACTTGACGCGGGAGATTCTTGAGGAAATCTATGTCGAGGACCCCAACACCGATCAGCCTCAGTGGGTCAAGCCCCGTCGAGTCAAGTCGTCCATTCACAGAGTCAAGACACCAGCAGACCTCACCAAAGTCCAGGTACAGTAATGTGGGACAGTCACCTGAAAACCAGCAGTGCAGTGCTGAGCGCAGCAAACAAAAACCTACAACACAAACCCACTGCTTTCTTCTTTTTGTTGCTGATGTTTTCTGAAGCTTGCTGACAAGACATTCTAGATATTGAGATTATAGTTACACTTGTTGGGTTTATATCTGCTATGTGTAAACACTGTTCAGTTTCTCTACCCCTGTTATCTCCAGATAATAGATTGAAGTGAAGAAACACAAAATTACATGTTGTGTGTTTTTTTGTGTGTGTGTTTACATTATTGAACAGGAATTTATCACGGCAGAAGTACTGAAAATGTATGGTCTGGCAAAAGATGAGGGCCAGAAGACCGACTGGCAGAAGATGTTGAAATTCGGCAGAAAGAAGCGAGACAGAGTCGATCACATCCTGGTAGGTCCCAGAGTTCCATGTTTAGGGGGTTTACACAGCAACTGTTTGTAACCCTTGTGTGAAAATTGCATACAAATTGTGTTTTTGTGCTGCGTTTCAGGTTCAGGAACTCCATGAGGAAGAGTCACAGTGGGTCAACTATGACGAGGACGAGCTCTTTGTCAAGATGCAGCTGGCAGACAGTATCTTCGATGCTTTGCTGAGGGACACGGCGAATACGTTCACACTAATTTCTGACAAGAGGGCCAAAAGAAGCTCCCTCTCCTGACAGTTTTCCTTCTTGTATTTTTAAACTACAACTTCTAGCTCAATCCCAGTCTTTTCCTCACTCCCAGTGAACTCTAGCCAACCCGTTCGGGCTTCCACCAGCTGATGTGCCAATAGCAACCCCCCTGATGCCTTTCAAGTCCCAGTATTACCTCTCAGCTTAACAACTTCCTCATTTCTCTGATGTTCATTTGCTGTATTTGCTTTAGCTAACGGTAGTGCTGATGTCCTTTGTTTTACACCCAGCCTACTTAAATCTTAATATCAGCTGGTGTCCGATCTCACCTCCTGGACTGGTCCTTTTGTAACAGCCAGTTGGAGAAGGAGCAGATGTGTGGATAAGTTGGACTGTGCCATTTGGGAGCATGTTAACAGTCCCCCAGTGCTGCTAAGAAGACTGTTTCATTGTGGGCTTTAAAGTAACATCTACCTGGAAAAGCATTAGGTTGTTAGATTTTATTGAATGGATATCAAATTTATATATATATATATATATATATGGAGTCAAAAAATTGTAATGTAATAGAGATAAAGAAAATACAGTGCAATCTGCGATTTGACAGTGAAACCTTATTGGATTGGTTTGGTAATCCAGCACACTGAAATGAAACTATGACTATGAGGTTAAAGATCTTGCTTACAGGGACTGTTGCAACAACAACTCAATATTTGACTCTTGGGCCCTCAAACGTTTTCAAAGCACTTTAACTTCATTGACATTGCTGAATTTCAAATCTGGAGGAGAGCCTAAACCATTATTTACGGATCAGATTTTAGCCGACTGCACTGAATCGGAGTACAGATATTATATGAAACATTTTGCCTCCTTAACTATTTATTGTGTGAAAATTGTTTGATTAGAGGAGAAAATTAACATTCTTACACGGTGTAAAGAAAAATGTTATTGTAAAAGCACAAATACAAATGTGAATGTGAACACGGCAATACATTATGTAGGGGGAAAGCAGAAGACAATATTTAATATTTAAAGTTGTTAATAATTCATTGAAGCTGTCTGACTAACTGTACGACTTTTATTGTGGCCACAACTGTCCGGTTGATCATCTCAACCACTGTGTGCCTCTTCCATACTAAATGTTATTATTATGAGGCATGTTGCCAGAAAAAAAAACAAATGTCTGTCCGATGATTTATGCTTTGTTAGGTTTTTATTCTGCGCAGTAGCCGAGGCCCTCATTAACAGTTTTTGTTTTCTCACCCAGCTGCTCCTCAGTTTTTTGTTGTTTTGTTTTTGGCTTCTGTTTATCTACATTATTTGGTACAAGTGTCTCTCGAAACTCAGGCTACGTAACTCAAAACACACTAAATATTTGGTATACAAGTGGGATGCAGACTGCCAGTACATTTAACTTTCTTTGGTTTTCTTTTTTTGTTTAAGAATCACATAATGGGACAGTACTGAAAATGCTGGATTTGAGCCTTACTTATCCGACATTCACTTTCTGTAACTTGAGAAAACACCTGCGGTTGTCTTGTTTTGCCGTGTGAAGTTGTCTGACGACCACTTGCACATTCAGTCGCATCGCTTGCTGCTGTAAAACATTCGGCTTCATAACAATCAGCTGGTTCAAACGAGAAAAAAAAAAAAAACATCGCCCGGACTCCAGAGGTAGCGCTTCTTCACGTTCAGTTTAAGTGCCTCTTTAAGTTGTAGATTCGTAAACAAGTTTTGTTGACGTCTCAACGCTCTTTGGACCTATTTTCGTTGAATGTCTCTTTCAACTGCTGTATGCTACCATTTTGTAAGAGATCCTCAAATGACTGCTCTTCCTTCTCACTGCTTTACCACTACTTCAGTTTCAGCCTTATTGATCCTTCTGCTTGGAACCATAGTGTAGAAGAGGATGTTTCTTTAAAACCCTCTCACTCTCCTGTGCCTAGGAAGTGTTTGTAATGTCAGGAGTCTGAAACGTACCTGCTTCTTTCTAGCCACCCATGCCTCTGTGTCTACAGACAGTCATTTCATTGATATACTGTATGGGGAACTAGCTGTAGCTGAGTACGTAGGATTGAATCCAAGGGCTTGTTTTGGTCCCGCCGTCAGTGCTGCTTTGATCCAACAAACTGAGTACTAACTCGGTGTGACGTGTGTGACGGAGCCTGTTAATCCTCACTGACTGTTTGGAGCTAAAGTGACCTTAAACCTTATCTTTCTAAATTCAATGTTTTAGCAGTTGCTGTAGTGTATGTTCACAATGTAACTTGTATCATGTAGAAAAAGACCAAAAACATTTTGATACCAACCTCTCCGTGCTGTGTGACTTGTATGTCTGGTCCGTAGGCATATGTTACTAACGGTGACATGGTTAGAAGTGGAAGCGTTTCTGAAAAAGACGTTCTTGAAAACCTTCTCTTTGGCGTTGTTCTCTTGATCTGATTGTATGCGGGAGGACGTTAAGCCCTCCTCTGTAACTATGCAGTACTTGGTCGTATTCATTGTTTTGTACATTTGGACCAAACGACTAAGGCCCTCAGCTGTCATCTGTACATAAACTACATCTTCAAGTTGCTGTTTGGCATAAGATGGTATTGCTCCAGTCCACTGGTTTTCTTCACAGACAGATGGAGCGCCTCTACCTTAAATTAAATGTATAGTTTGAGAATCAAAAATGGCCACACGATATTTGATTTTAACATTAACTAGGTCAAACTAGATATCTCCCCCCTCATCTTTTGAAATGTCTATGAATATTTATAATAATGTGTCGTGAGTGTTCGCTACGCGCACTCGGAAGAAATGTACAATTCTTTTATGGCTGTAAATATACTGTCTCCAATTTGACCCACTGTTACTGTAACCGGGACGATTGTTGTTAAATAAACACTGTTTACTTTGCAAATATGTACATAGTATATATTTGTTAAACTAAATGAAATTTGAAACTGTAAATAAAGCTTTTGTTGTATCTGAAGGAATGCGTGTCTGCGTCGTAATTCAGTGTTTGCAGAAGCAGTTGCTGTGCAGCATGTGGTCGTAGTGTCTGTGGGCACGTGGCTGAGGAGACTCCATGTAATGTTTAGGTTTGTGACCAAACACAGATGTTGAGGTTTGTCAGCAAATTGAGTTTGATTGTAGTCGTGTCAGAGCTGCGCTGAGTTACATCGCTTTAAAGGCGCAGTTCTTATATTTAAAAGATTTCTAAAAGCAATAGTTTTAACACACATGTGAAACATTTGATAGTTTTAAAGAGCTGCTGTTGTTATTTTTAGTCTACACTAAACTAATGCTGGTTTCATTAACATTTAATAATCTGAAATATATACTTATCAGGCATAACATTATGACCACCTTCCTAATATTGTGTAGGTCTCCCTTGTGCCTCCAAAACAGTTGTGACTCATTAGAGAATGGACATGGACCTTCTGAGGGTGTCCTGTAGTGTCTGGCAATGGGATGTTATTAGTGGGGGGCCTTTGGGTCCTATGGGTTGAGGTGGGGGGTCTCTGTGGATCATGCCACAGATTGAGTCTAATGAATTTGGAGGCCAGGTCCTTGTGCTGTTTTTCATGTTTTTTGAGTTGTTTCTAAACTGCTGACGCCATCAAGGAGCATCATTACTATGGGGTGGGGGTGCCTGGTCTGGTCTAGGTGGGTGCTACATGTCTATAACATCCACATGAACTCCAGGGTCAAAGGTTTCCCAGCAGAACACTGAACTGTCACAAGATGGTGAATGTTATTTACTTCTCCTGCCAGTGGTCATAATGTTATGCAACTCATAATGAACTTAATAGACTTCTCAATATCTTCTTCCATAATATAGAAAACTAAAAGGGCACTACTGGCATTGACTCGTCATCATTAGACACACCTGTGCTCTCTCTACTATATCAACCTGGTCAACGCTGTACAGCGACCAGTGCTTATTATTTCCTCCGCTTGTCTCTTTAAGTCGCCATCATTTCATCATGTCGCTGTGTGTGTATTTCAGCAGGGGAAGTTTGGACGGATGAGTCGTTGTAAACGGTGTGGTAATGACAGGCACCGGCGGCAGTGGGAGGACCCACCGCGCCATACAAGAGGGAGGAGAGGCAAAAAAAGTTGTGTCAACTTTTTGTGACAGCCGAGCGCGAAGTGTCCCGCAGCCACGGTTAGCGGCAGCAGCAGCAGCAGCAGCAGCTCGGAGGAGGAAGATGGCGCAGCGCCGCGGCCGTGCCACGTCTCGGTTTACTGAAGAAACACGAACATATGCCAGGACCGTGTCCTCGCCATCGGTTTGGCTGTGCTTGTGCCTCGTGCTGTTTCCTTGCGCCGCAGAGGCCGGACTGTACACCCCTTCAGACCAGATCGTCTTGTTAACTCCTGGGAATGTGGAGTCGTTTTTGGTGAACTCCACGGCCGCTATGGTTGTGGAGTTTTACGCTTCGTGGTGCGGGCACTGCATCGCCTTTTCTCCGGTTTACAAAAAACTGGCGAGAGACATTAAAGGTTTGTACGGACCTGCGGCCAGTCACGTAGCTGCTGCTGTTTGCACTGGCAAATAGTTGGTATTAGTCCAGCAGGATCACAAGTGTTTTATTCAAGCCATCAAGAAGTTTTATGACTAAGAATATAAAGAATATATAATTTATTCTCTTATCTGTAATAGTGCTTTGGCTCTTGTGTGAGTGGAAACACTGGGAAACACCAACCTGCTGTTTCAGTCTGTTGTGTTTTTACTCTGCTCTCATCCAGCTGAGCTCTGCTAAAAAGAAATGTCACACAGACATGAGAATAAACGTAGTTAAGACAGCAGTGGGGCACAAAGTTTCCAATGATGGCATGCGTATTTTACTCCTCACACACAGTCAGCAAAAGGCAACTAGTGGCTTGTTGTGCTGAGGCAGTGTCACCACAGAAACATGTCAGATGAGTAATTTGGTACCAGAAACTCTGATGACACATGATCAAACTGTTGTCTTCTTTCACAAATCTCTGGAAAAGTCTTTCTTTGTCGTTCATAGACGGCAACAGTCCATCCAAGCTGGATTTACCCCCGATAAGGCCGGTGGACTTTTGTATCGACACACAGGGCATTAGGGGGGCGCGGCGTCTGTAGGCTTCACAGGGCACAGTAGAGAGTACACTAAATATTTACTGTAGCTCCTTCTCTGTTTGTCTGCTCTTCAGAGTGGAAGCCAGCTGTGAACCTGGCAGCTATAGACTGCGCCGCAGAGCAGAACAGAAAAGTCTGCATCCACTACATGATCAGAGGGTATCCCTCCATAAAGGTACCACACTGCATATGAACTCTGCACACACCGTGTCCCTTTCTTCTTTGCATGGCGTATAAGAATTGACTCATTTATTCAAGAAAGCTGATGAAGTTTGCATGCAGATCCTTGTTGTCTTCAGTTAAAATAGTTATTGTCAGAGTTATTCACAAACAGCAACAATCTAACCATCTAAATATCCAGTGGAAAATCGGATGAGCTGATGATTAAACACTTCTCTGGTTTTACTTGATTGCTTTACTTGATTTAACATTAATGAAAAAGGGGAGAAACACCCATTATTTTGTCTAGTTCAGTGCTATTTCTGCCATGCAGAGGCCACTAGCTTCTATCCTACATTATCTGGACCGGCTGTAACGATAGGAATGTCTTTTTCAACACTGATCTATTATCTAGTTGTGCAGTAAGCGCTTAGTCATATGTATGCAAGGACATTCTTGCTTAATTTTCTGAGAGTATTGGACACATCAAAACGTGGCAGTGCACGCACATTTAAATTGAATTTAAATTCCAAACGATGTGCGTATGAAAAAAGAGCTTCATCCATGCTTTTTTGTTTTCTCATAAGCCCTAATTAATCGCAGACGCTTGAGCATGTGTTTTCATATTTAAAAAAGAATGTAGTGTGGAAGCTACTGTATGTAAGAGCAAACCTAAGAACTACAACTTGTAGCTTGTCATGCAGTGATCCTATAATTTGTAGGATCATTTTTTTTTTGTACTTGTGTGTGTGCTCTCTTAATAACTGGACTGGACGGATCGGGTCAGATAGTGCAGTTACAACAGTGTGCTCCCAGCAGAGTTCACTTCTGCCCGATCATCAGCCACATAGCAGAAACCGTCCCACGTCAAACATCTGCATTTGTTGCATATCTGTCTGGTCAGCAGTAGCAGCAGTGTGTGTGTGTGTGTGTGGGCGCGCCTGCTTTAAAGGCCCTGCTCTTGATCGTTCAGTGAAAGCCGCTGAAACAAAGAGCCCCTTCTGTTTGAACTCACAATGGGGCTTTCACATCTGCGACTCATTTTAGCCAGGAAGGATTTGGAGGTCAAGGCGGATAGAGAGGAAGCCCCCGGCTCCCCTTTCCAACCACCACCACCGCCACTACCACCGAACATTACACAAGACGTCTTTGCTTCTGTCATGGTTGTGCGGGGGCCGTCTTTACTGGTCTCACTTCTTTCTCT
This sequence comes from Planiliza haematocheilus, assembly GCA_005024645.1. NCBI lineage: Eukaryota > Metazoa > Chordata > Actinopteri > Mugiliformes > Mugilidae > Planiliza > Planiliza haematocheilus. The sequence continues at coordinate 4,298,628 of SRSE01000509.1, forward strand.
CTCTCATCTGCTTTCCTCTTTTTCCCCCCTCTCCAGTTCTTCCGTGCCTACTCCATGTCTGACGCTGGAGGAGTGGAGATTAGAGGTATTGACTGCACACACAGTTTAAGGCGCATTCAGTTTGTTTATTTTTGGACTCCACCTTAAATTGTGTGAGACGGTGTGGTTTTCACAGGCATCATGTTTGAGTAATACGTGTACTGATTAATAATTAGATATGCGACTTGTCACCCAAGTGGCGATCAGTCTTTAATCAAGTGGTTATTTTGACACCCGTCTGTAACTGTTAGCACTGTGCGCCGTTTATTTCACACTCGCCTGCTAATGCGATCGCCCCTGGAGCTGTTTGTTGTGTCTCAATGATAATCCAGCCAAATATAACAAAATATAACACTCTTCCAGATATTTCTCGCGATGTCCAAGGCCTCCGTCACAAAATCATAGACAAGTTGGAAAGTCACGGTGAGCCCTGGCCCCCCGCCTGCCCCCCGCTGGAGCCCACCAGGTGATCACACAAGCACAAATGCACTGTCGGTTTCTTTTAAGGTATTTTTAAGGATATGCTGGTAGTGAATGTTTTTCCACTAATACCAATTAGTAATTTAGCGAAGTAAGTAATGAATGGGATGCATGCACAGAGCTTCATCGTCTTTGTGTGTATTGAATCCTTGCAGTTTACTCTCTTGCTCTTGCAGGAATTTGTAGATGTGACAAAAAAGGAAACGGGAATGACACAGTGATTGCACAATCTGTTTAATAACTTGGGAGTTAGAAAGTTGCAGTTGTGAAACCTACACTGCAAGTTTGACACTGGAGCCTTTTGCGCTAACATTTCTACTTAGAAGACTTCGCGAGTTTATCCTTACTACCAGTACAACCGCAGACACACGTACTGCTTACAGTATGGGCAGGGCAAGTGATGGTTCAGCAGGAAAGAGAAGCAGGAAGTTGGGTGTATTTCTGTTTTTACATTTCAACAGGAAGCACCATTGATGTTTTTCTTCTTTTTCTTGTTTTGTCTTCTGTTACGTGAATTTGAACCAGCATGCTTTGTTGCATCAGAGCAAAAACTCCCAGCCGAGAAAGATTGTCAAGCACAGTTGAAAGTCGTATGTCTGGAACATATTTTAGATTGTTTGGCATTTGTGCTATTCAGATACAACGTTGATCCTCTTCGTGTAATAAATTGGTAAAAATCCTACACAAATGAAATGAGAATTATTTAACTTTTGAGAAACGATATGCTTGACCAATTTAATGCTTTAATTAGTTCTCTACTACATCAATAGTTCCTTTATCTTTTGGGGATTTTTGGAGTGTCTCTCACTGAACGTCAGATCTGTGATCCTGGTCTTAACACCGTGCGTGTGTTCTTTTCCCTCCAGCCAAGCGGAGATTGACAACTTCTTTCTGACCAACAATGTTCAATACCTGGCCTTGATCTTTGAAGAGCCGAGATCCTACGTAGGCCGAGAGGTAACAGCTCACATTCCCCTCTTACCTGAGCTGTGTCTTTGATGTTCTTCTTTCAAAAGTAAAGAGACAGTCACTGATGCATTCATGTACCAACATGCGATTAATAACTAAACCTTTGCTGTTTGTATTAGAAAGAAAACCTCCAGACTCGTGTCCTTTGAGGGAAAATAATGTAACGCTTGAAAACCTTTTCCTCCACGTGTGTCCAGGTAACCTTGGACCTGCTGCAGTTTGAGAACATTGCCGTGCGGAGGGTCCTGAAATCTGAGCACAGTCTGGTGGCCAAACTGGGAGTGACTGATTTTCCATCATGCTACATCTATTATCCTACCGGCAACTTCACCAGACTTAACGTGTGAGTGATTCTAGTAGCCTTTACCGTCGACTACATAATGCAGTGCTTTGATATTTATCCTGTTTATACTTTGAAGTCTTTCTAATCAGCCTACAGGTGGGTCCTCCCATATGAGCTAGCTCCTGCTCAGGTTTCTTCCTGTTAAAAAGGGAATTTTCCTTTCCACCGTTGACATGGTTGATGTAACAGAAATATAATTGCAGTAGTAGTTGTCTCCCATTCATACGTCCTTCCTTAGATGGTATAAATAAAATCTCAGTAGGTATGTTTTAATGCGTAAACTGAAACGCTCTTATCTTTTGCCTGTAAAACCAGGAAACATCTGTTACCATGGACATGCATTAGTCACCTTTCCCCTTCCTTGTGGTGTGACATCCAAAAAACTTTCAGAGTGTGCTATAAAACAAATAACTGATAAATAGATGCATGCAGTGCAGTGCTTTCACTTACTGAGTCTAATTACACGCCATCTATAGACGGGCAGATTCTGCTCGCTGTTTCTCTGACCGTCTCCTGTTTGGTGACCCTGAGCAAAGTTTCAATCAGCCAGAAAATGAAACACCTGTGTGTGGGTGTGAAGAACGTTCCCCTCTGCAGCTGTGTTTGTATTTCCAAGTGACGAGACAAAAACTGAACGGGTGCACGGTGTCCTTACGTGCCTGGCACCGCACCACCCACGTCAGGAGAATCAAGTCAGCTCCAGCGCACACTCACTGACTGTCTGAGGGTTTTATTGTCCAGTCACGGTCCACGCTGGTGCAGCCTTTAAAATGACAATATGTAAATACACAAATGGAGGAGGCTAGATTGCAGTTGAGTCAAACTGATAGTAACCATGGCAGAGCAGTAAGAAGTGCTACCTCCTATTCAGCAGTATGATAAAATAATTTATCTCTTGATGCTATGAAGAGTCTCCACCAGTCATAGTTTTAATGATCTGGAAGACATTACTGTGTTTTTTTTATAGATGGAAAACTCAATCCATATAAATTCAGATGATGCTAAGCTTTTTATTCTGGATACTGAATACTAGCATCTAGGAAAACCCTGTAATCTGCAGACCTTTCTTCAGTTTCAAATAAGATGCAGCTTCACATTCTGCTTGAGGGACCCTTATTTTAATTTCAAAGGACAGCTCCTCATGCTGATCTTTTTCACTGAGAGGGGCTAGCAGGTCTTCATGAATGGACAAGTGTACGTCACAACCTTTGTCTTAAGCTTTATTGTGACTTCTCAGGAGAACAGGTTTCATGATCGTGCTGTCCTCTTATTGCTGCTTCATGGCTCAGAGACTGATCATGGTCCCCCATTTCCAGAATTTGTAAAACTGTGAAATAATAATCTTAACCTCAGTGTATCAGAAGCAAATAAAATGATTATTCAGACTCATAAAGCCAGTGTCATACACAGTGAAGTGTCTTGTAACAGTATCTGACTGTCATGACAATACAGAGACTGTTGTTCAACACTCGTGAAAGGATTTTAATTAACTTAAATCAACTTGTTTGTTAATCAAAAAGTCAAAAACGTTGCCTCTTGTGTTGCTTTAATGGATTAAAATCATAAAACATTCAGGATAATTTGATTCACACAGAGACTTGAGTTCCCTCTGGGAGAATCGGCTAAAAGAGAAGGAGGCAGTATTATCAGCCAAGCCTTGCCAGGTTCACTCATGCCTCCAGGCCTCTGTTTTTATGTCATTTCAAAGTATGCTTTATTGAGTTTATTCAGTTTAACAACTATTTCCCTAGTGCAAACATAGCTCAACCTTTTTTTTCATAGCTTTTGTACCTGAGCCATCTGAATATGTGCACATCTACAGAAATACACAGAATAAGGCACAGCTATGATCTAAACCTGTATCCCAGGGTGGGGAGGTGGGGGCACACATCAGTTTTTGTATTTTGTCCGTAGATGTAATTTGAAATTGATGGGATACACCATAGACTGTATAAAGCTGGACAGTGAGACAGTGAGGCCAAAGCCAGTAGAGCTCCCCCTGGTGGCTGGATCCAGTATAGGTCATAAACTCCACCTCCTCCATGTTAGTGGATGGGACTTGGGCCAAACTAAAACACTAGTACAACATGGAATAAGTCAATCATTTTTGTTTAAGGGTGATTTCAGTCATTGTAGGTAGTTAATATAATATAATGCCATGTTGCCATGCCAAATGCTCCTTGAAGTAGCCCCACTAGACCATGCAAGTTGGATTTTGTTTTATTTTTTCAATCAGTACTGTGTATAATCCAACATTTCCTTGCAACTGGTTGAAGTAGAGCAGAGCGTATTATTAATTAAACGAAAATGTGAGTGAGTCTGGAGGGAAGTGTGGTCGGGTCATCGACATCGCGGCTCTGCGTGGCTCCACTTTCTGTGGAGACATTACGGGCGCCACCCATACCCCTGAGAAAATGGCGTCAGTTTGGCCGATGCAAGGAAGCGTGGACATGTTGTCCATATTTATACGGTCTATGGGATACACACACACACATTAGTACAGAAATTACAACAAAGAACCCACTGCTGAATCAATAATGTGAAACGACCAATACCCCATCTCCATGGCAGTTTTTATTGACTGTAACCTTACATGAAAACTCTTATCTATTTTAATATTTACATTTACTACACCTTCTCACTTCATTTGATTCACCTTGCTGCCATTTATGGACTTAAATATGTTTCTGTGAACTTTATCTTTACTACATTTCAAAGACGTGGATAGATGTGACTGAGAGGAGGCTAATGAATGGATCTTGTATACCCTCTATGTAGTCGCTCTTTTTCTTTTTCTTTTTTTTTTATTCCCCATCTCAAACTTTTTTCTTTTAGCCACACAAACATCAAGTTTATTCCCCTTCGGTTCCCATTGTTCCACACTAACAGCTTTGCTTTCTGCCGAAAGCCTTCGCCGCGTGCTCATTATCTGAACCCTATTCATGAGAATACTTTTAAACATCTGGCCTCTTAATGGGATCAGAGCATCAAAATCGCTCCCATTATTCACCATCAGAAAGCAGCGCTGATCATGCCTCACCCTGCAAATTCATCTCCTGTTTCTGCCCCTTTGTTTGGCTGTTTCAATAACTTGGCATGCAAAGAGGACTCGTTTTAGTTGACAAATGCAAAAAGGAAATGATTTATTGCTGATTTATTTATTCACCCGCCATCTCTCCCCTTCCAACCCCCCTCATCTCCATCACTGTACAGAAGGGAGGTTTTTTAATTTCTTGCATGAAAACAATGCCATTGCTTTTCTGGCTTCACCTGCCAAACAAGCCCCAGCCGCACACAGCGACAGATGGCCTCCCATCATCACTGAATGTCTGATTGATCCTGGGAGAGCAGAGTGTGCTTGTGTATATGTGTGTGTGTGTGTGTGAGAGAGGGAGAGAGAGAGAGAGAGGGAGCGTGCAGGGGCGTCTCACATCCGTCATGCATGTAATGTGTGCTGGTCCCAGGTGAATGCATTCCCTCTCAGCCCACCCTGTTGCCTGCCTGCCTGCCTGCCTGCCTGCCTGCTGGCCCTGGGGATCACTGGATGAATGGCTTTCCCTCCACATCTGTACACTCCCACCAGACACGCAGGTGTAATTGAGTCCCGGGCTGGTGTGAGTGAGCGTTGGCCCAGAGTATCCATCCTCCTTATTACCATCCTGTTTGAGTTTTACGGTGTACTCTCTCTCTCTCGCTCTCTCTCTCTCTCTCTCTCTCTCTCTCTCTCTCTCTTTCTCTCTCTCTCTTTCTCTCTCTCTCTGTCCATGGCAAGGCGAGAAAGCAAATGAGAGGAGGATGTGAGGGGTAGAGGGTGAAACGCACATTAATGGCTGTGGTTCCGTTGCAGGGTTATCACATGGCTAAATGAGCTCTCTCAGCTCTGTGCTGCTCTGGCACCATTTGCTCTGTATTTAAAATACATTCCCGTAAGAGGGTGAAATATATGGCCGTGAAAAAATACAAGTCATAAAATAGTTTTTATGGCAGTGGACTGCTAAAACAAAAGATTGAAAAAATAAAAAAATAGTTCGAGGTGCCTTGCAGAAGAGAGGCAGCACATGGTTGTACAAAGCTCTAGACCAAGAGTGTATCACTACTGTAGTATTGCACTTGACCTAGGGGTCGGTCCTCACTTTTCCTTCTCTTCCACAGCATGTTTGAGGTTCGCACTTACTACTCTTACGCCCTCCAGAGGCTGCCTGGGGTGGTGCGCTCAGGGAAGCCCGCACCTGTTCTCTCAGGGAACATCACAAACAGCACAGAGGAGGCCTGGAGACCATTCAACAAGTACGAACGAGGCACGCCTCAAGTTGCTGTGTTTCTCTAGTCTATTCATGTCTAACGGCGTTCGCCTGTGCGCCCAGGTCCAGGGTATACATGGCAGACCTGGAGTCGGCGCTGCACTACTCCCTGCGTGTGGAGCTGTCTGCTCATACCGTTATCAAAGACCGGGACCTGACCGCTCTCAAGAAGTACATCTCTATCCTGGCAAAGGTAGTTACCAGCAATCCAAGCATGCACACATACATAGTATAATGGTATTATGGTAAGATAATGGATGATATTTGGACACGAGGTACAAATAATACAAATTTTAAATTGGAAATATAAAAAAAATGTGAGAAATGTATTCAAAAGGTATTCTTATATACTTAGACTTTTTTTATCGCTACTATTGTCCTAGAGAAACTGATTGTAAAAAATAAAAATTATGAGCTTTAGCAATGACTTGACTTAATGCACTTCTAGATGCACCCGGTATTCATTTATTTGAAGGTTTCAGAGCATCCGTCACTGAGAAATGGGCCTGCAGAAATGTGCAGTTACAGCAGGTCACCACTAGATGGAGAGTGAGACAGCAGAATGTTCACGCTGTAGAAAACTAAAACTAAATGCTGCTCTACATGCTGAATTATTCACTTTGCATCCAACGCATTTATCTTCAAATTTACTTGTTTGCTTGTTAAATTTACTTGTTTTATTTTTAGACGCCCATACAAACATGCACATGGTACTGGAAGCAGAAGAGCCATTGACTCGCACATAAGCACAAAGAGTCTCGTGGGTATTGTTGACCCTATTGCTGCTGGCTCCCAGGGGGATTGAGGCATGGCTGCCACCCACTCGCAGCCCACAGGCTTTAGAGCATGATACTTGTAAAACCTTGCAGGGATGCACAAAACACTACCCTTCCTCCTCCTCCTCCTCCTTGTTGCATTCTTACTTGTGGTTTTGCACAAGCACCTCTGTAAACAATTGAGACGGTGCCAGTCCTCTGTGGTTTAAAAAAAAGGACCTATTTCACCTAAGTCACCATTTCCCCTTTCTCGCTTTTTCAGTTTCCTTTTTAATTTTTACATGTTTTTCCCCATAGTTGGATATTTGTTCGGTCATTCGTCCTTTAACAGTAACCGTCCCACCTCTGGCTGCTTTCTTCTTCCTCCCTTTGAAGTGTGCCAGCCAGGCAAACATGTTGTGATGATGAGGCCTGACCTGCTGGCCCTGTCCCCATTGGCTGCACACCAGGATGTTTCACCGGGATGTTTCCCTGCACCACCAATCTCTCTGATTATATCCCGCTCTCTAGGGAGGCGTCGTTGCGAGCTCATCTGTATCGGTGTATGTATGTGTATGAGGGGCGTGTGCGTGGGGCAGAGCTCTATGGCCTCCCATTAGCTCCAGTTTGTTTAGTCAATAGCGGCAGGTCCCAGTGGTATTTTTAGCTTGTCCGCCCACCAGAATGGACCAGCCTCTCAGCGCGGCTTTGTGTGTCTGAGGAGGAGGAGGAGGAGGAGGAGGGGGGTCATTGTTGCAGCTGATCACGACTTGTGTCAGTCTTTATTGACATTCGACTGAGCGCTTTCGCTGCAGAACCGCTGAATGCTTTTAGCCGCTCGGCTTGTTAGCAGCAGTGAATACAAGACGTGACAAGTGGTTTGGTGAATCGGGGTGAGAAAAGCACAGGCAGGAGAGAGGATAATGGTTTACAAGGCAGTCGGCTGCATGTGCAATGAGTTTTTGTGCAAATTGTATAAAGAAATGACTTCACTTTGAAACTCGTCTGTGTGCAGTATGTACGGACCTGACACATGAACTCCCGCTGTGAGTCATGTTATCAGATCACAGGGAAAGTGACTCATGATAACTTGACCTCAGTGTCATGTCACTCTGGTGTTACATTGCCTAATCATGACTCATTTCAGCCAAACTGTTAGTGGATAATGAATTAACTTCCTGTTTTTGTGGACTTTTAATTATGCAAGTAATCAGGACTTTACAATGCTATTTAATCTACATAGTTATTTACTGACGATTTGTTACAGAACGGTTGTGATGGTTGACTTGTGATTACCATAGATGTCTTAAATTATCAAAAAGAACAATTTGTTTGCTATGATTTTGCTTCTAAATTTTAATTTAATGAATTTATTTTAATCTAGAAACAGTTTCAGCTCATGTGCGTTCTCTGCATCTTGACTCGGTTAATACTCACTCATCCGCTTCATGTTTTCATCCTATTGCAATGGTCTTTCCAAGAACTGCAATTCTGTGAATTGTTTGTTTCTTTGTTATCCACAATCTCTCATCTTGTGTTTCCATCCAGACATGGAAACATGGGGAGGGGCTGGAGGCAGGGGGTTGTTTTTTCCTTTATTCCTTTTTTTTTTTTTTCACCCAGTAATAATATTACTAGATTTACTGTCTTGTCAGGCTGAAGCCGGATTTATGAATCCTCTACATGTATATGAGGATTAAAAAAAAAAAAAAAAGTGGATCTTGGGAAGCATGAGAGCATTACAGTGAGGTTTTTAAGGATTACACCTCTATCCTGCTTTTCTTGAAAGAAGCCCTTCAGCCCAGAGGGGACAAAGAGGCAGGGTCATAAAACAAAGAATTAAGGGAGAATTAAGGGAGCGGGGGACGTCATGTTCACATCTCTGTTATGATGTGAAGATTGTTTTAGCCTTTCTTAAAATCAGCAGCGTATTTTTGTCAATTTTTTTATTATTATTATTATTGTAGTGTCCCGTGTGTGTCTGTAAAGATTTAGCCGCTGTTCACTGGCTTCCACTTTGGCACATATCCGCAGTGCCCCCCTATTCCTCCCCGCTTGGATTGAAGTGGGATTATTACCAAGGGGCTTCACCCCTGTCCTCTCTCCCCGGGCCCCGGCCTGGTCAGCCCCCTTGCAGCCAACAGATGCCCTCCCTCTCAGGACCCTCACCACGAGGAGCTTGCGGTTTCTCAAGTGCTGCTGATACTAATCGGATCAGGGATGACATATTGCCAGGGTGAATGGGATTGTCATGGTCCAACCGGGACGGGGGCTGGAGGGGTACAGGGTTAAAGGAAGTGTGTTTGCATGTTTTCTCAAAACAGATGTAGATGGTCTACACTATCTCTGGTGTAGAGATGATAAATCTGTAGAAATGTATTAAATTGGTGGGATTAGGTTTGTCTCACTAATGAGTCAATCTGATGGTCCTGACAGGTCAGTATATGTTATTTTGTTCTGCTAGAGCCAAACATCACTGAAACAATGCTGGTAGTAGCTGAAGTAGTTGTTACACGTAATAAAAATCCTTCCATCCAGTCTTCTTCTGAATTCTGCCAAAACTTTTCTTCAGTGCCTGTTGCTCTTGGCACAAAATTCTTCATCAAATCAAAGAAATATAAACGATACGACTTATTGATATTGATCCTGACGGCACGAGCAGCAGCCACTGCTGAAAGCTGGTAAGCTGATTGATTGGCATTGCGCAGCATCAATGATCAAGGTCAGAGAGTCAGACGGAAATGTTGGGAAAAACAGGAATATAAAAATAAATATAAAACAAACTGAGATCGAGGTGAGCGACGTGACATCGACTAATATCTGAGACCAGGAGAAGAAGTGTTGGTGTAAACCGTAAGAGGAACACCGTGATTGTTTTGAACAAAAACACCAGACGCGGAGAGCTCATGAATAGCGTTGCTTGGCGATGCTGACTTAAACCTATTAGTGGAAAACACCTGCGTTTCCTCTTCTGGTTAAATTCATATGGCTCTTTAATGAGCTTTTCTGACTGCTTGCCATTCAGACCTCAGATCCACACCTAAACCTATTATGTCACTCTGCCACCAGCGAGCAGCAACCGTCACACGCCTTTGTGCACGCTTTGCACCCCAACTTCAGTATTGTGCTCACGTGTCGGGAGGAAAGAAAGAAATCTAGTTAACTCTTTGTCGTTAGACCCCATTTCTTATCTTTCTGGGTTTTTTTTGTGACAACCAGTGTATTTGTAGTTGCTTGTCTCTAGTCTATAAAAAAATCATCTCCAAAATTGCAATTTGATTTGCAATATGGCTTTGAAAGCTCATGTTCTGTTCAGTGTTTACTAGGTAATGGATTCAAATTGTGGAGTCAACACACGGGACACCATAAAATATATTTTCTTTTGCAATTTTGTTAAATTAATTACAAAAATAAAACCCTTGTAGTGGTCACTATTAAGGTTTGAAAGCAATTTATCATTCAGGTCTTTTTTCCAGCATTGTTACACTTTTTTTTTTTTTTAAATAAATAAACCAATGGGGTTTTAAATATTGAATAATGAATAATAAATATCATCTTGAACAGTAGGATGTTTGAGTTCAAATTTGAAGATGCGTGGAGCAGTCTTGGTGTATTTACTAGATATTATGTGATGAATAACTCCTGGACCCATGAAACCCTTTGTGTATTTATTATATAACATCTATGGAATATCTATAATTCACAGTCTGCCATCTGTCGCTGGTGAGAAAAATATTAAAAATGTTTTGTACAGGCTAAGTGGAGAAGTTTGGTGCAGGCCTGACCACCGTTGGCCTCTGACAAGGAGCTTTGAGCAAATTGGTTCTGGTGTAACACGCACACAATTCACAGCGTTGATGCGATCGAAGCCAAGTGTGCGATAATCGCCGTACGCAGGTGCATTCAGTGAAACATGGTGGAGGGCAAATTAAAAAGGCTTTCTTGCGTTGCATCCCCATGTAATATGATGCAAAAACGAATCGGTTGTGTTTCGTCAAATTATCTCAGTCTGTTAATTACCAAAAAAAAAAAAAAAGGTTCTCATAGAAGAAGCATATTTGCTTGTTGAAGTTTTGGAAAAAGCTTGATCCCTTTGCTTTGACTATTTCTGGGAAACAGGACTATTATCACAAACTGTTCCACGGAGAGGCTTACTTTAAATACGTTTCTGCTAAATGTTCTTCCTGTTCTCCTTAATCTGACACAAGACATCAGCTGTTTCTATTGTCGGCGCCGTGCGTGTGGATAGGCACGTTGTTCAGTCTCTGTCTTTATTCTGTCATCACTGGTATCAGATGTCCATCACCTGGATTTCCTCTCTCTCTTTGTGTACCCACTCTGCTAGTTACAGTATCGTGTTTCCTCGCCGCTCCGGTCGTTGCCAAGGTGATGGTAGTCTGACTAGCAGTAAATACGCTGCCTGAGCAGGGGAGTGCCTAAGTGGTTGTTAGTGGCTTAGGAAATGGATCTTAATGAAGGAAGAGGCTTAAGCGTGGACTGTTGTCACGTTTACTGAAATTCTTGAAGGTCCTGAGAAGAGGAAAAAAACAAAACACTGGAGTAACAACTTTTGTCATGTCTCATGTGCAGCGTTGTTGGAAATTAGCTGCTAACTGTTAATTTAACCCCGGTACGTAGTCTTATTTTAAGGTTTGTGTTGATATGAACAGTTGAAGACGTGTGAATTTTAAGCTTGAACGGCTTTCACCATAAAATATTTAGTGAATGGACACAAACATTAGCAGTTACCTAAAGTTATGTGATGCAGCAAATACTATAAACTAGACTCCTAAACAAACTTTATTAAGATTTATCGACTGTAATTCTTGCCGACAAATAATTCCCGAATTATTAATCCATTAATCCATCATAAAGTGTTTTTTAACTAAACTATTTCTGCGTTTTAGCCTCCTGCTCAAGGCACCTCCGCAATGGACATAGAGGGGACTGAACCAGCAACCTCATGGCCCCAAAAAATGCTTCTCTAACCACTAGTTGAATACATTCAGTTAAATTAACTTAACTAATTTAATTTAATGGGTGCCACAGAGGTGGTTAGCACTGATGCCTCTGATGCTTCTGTGTGGAGTTTGTATGTACTCCCTGTGTCTGTGCGGGTTCTCTCCGCGTACTCAGGCTTCATTGAATCGTACTTGTTAGGTTAACTGGTGATTCTAAATTGGCTGTAGGTGTGAATGTGAGTATGAATAGTTGTCTGTCTCTCTGTGTGTTAGCCCTGCCATAGACTGGCGACCTGTCCAGGGTGTACCCCGCCTCTCGCTCGACGACAGCAGGGATAGGAGAACAGAGAGCAGAACCCGCGACCCTTCACAGGCACAAGCGGTTACAGAAGACGAATTACTGAATGAATAATTTAATTTAATAAAGAAAGAATAAATAATTAAAGTAGAAATGCTAAATAACCATCTAATACTATAATTGTAGGCGCAGAATTAAATTGAGTGGTGAATCTCAGTTCAGTAAGAACAGGATGAGAGATGGTTAATAATGGACATGGTCATAAATAATAGTCTTTAGATGTTTTGTTGTTGCTGTTGGACGTTTCGTAGACTAAAAACGAATTTCCGATTGACCATAATCATTTTGTGCCGTTTACTTTCTGCAGTACTTTCCGGGTCGTCCTGTGGTGATGAACACGTTGAAGTCTGTGAACTCCTGGCTGCAGGGCCAGACTGCTAATCAGATTTCCTACGAGGCGTTTAGAGAGATCCTGGAAAACTCTGCACAGGTAAGCCAAGACGGAGACGGATGACTGTAAAATCTAACTCTGACACCGTGCATCCTTGTTACAGTACACTTCCAAATTACGCTTTCATTTTCGTGTCCTCGGTCCGTGGAATTCATTGGTTTCAGAGGAGTCGTGCCGGATGCATACTGCACGTAGGGAGTGCATGAATACAAATTGGGGAAGAGTGCAGTCTTTCGCAAGCATCTGAAAGGAAAGAAAGGGAGATGAGAGAGAAGCAGACAGATGAGCAGCTGCAGGGAGAACAGAGGGCAGGTCATCGCAAAAAGCAACCAGATGGATGTGAGGACGTCTGTCTGCTAGCCGCATCGCCATTTCCCTGAGCCACAAGGTCACTTGTCAGTCAGGACGCTCAATCAGTTCAAAACCGTCTCGCAGTGATGCCTGCTTTGTCAAAGAAATGTCAAAATGTGAACTTGACAATTTCCATTAAAACCGCCTCCAAACAAGTTGAGAGAAAACATTTCTAAAGACAAGCACCTGGATATTTTAATACGTACTTTGCCCTTGTCTCGGTGCCAGCACATACAGCTGAGAATCTATGCGCTGTTGTCTTTGGAATGAAGCCTGCATGCCTCCAGTGTACGGCCCCTCGCAAATTGAAAGAGTCACTTACTTACATCATTAGCTTTTAGCAGACAAATCAATGGATCAATGAATCAATGGGAAGGTATGAATAGACTCCGCCTCGGAGGAAATGCACTCTGTGCGCACACACACACACCAAATCTTTAGTATTGACATGTGAGTAACCCTGTCAATCACGCCGGCGGTGGTGATGCAGTGCAGCGAGAGAAACGACTTTGTGTCAGAGAAAATATGTTGTTGGATTCAACTGAGGTTCGTGGTTAGAGATCTGGATAGCTTGTGTTCATTAGCGGAGGGCCGAGCCATTAACCTGAGATTGACTTCTCATTGATCAGGAAAAGTACGGCTTTCATTAAGTCAAACAGGTTGGAGAGATGCTGGTGAGACGCTTTTACTTTTTAGAGGATCTCTGGGTTTTTGTCTTTTTATAAAGTAAGTAATGAGTCTGTTCATATTTTACATTATTATAATTATTCCAAAAGAAAGTCATGGGTTTCCAGTCCCTTATGCATCCCCCTTATTTAGCCCACTGACTGCCAAAATAAGAGAAGCACTTGTGTAATTCAATGCAGTTAAACAGCACCACGAAACTACATCCTCCAAAATGATCCTCTAGTTCAATTCCCACCTTTCTTAACCTGTTTCGGTATAAACTGAAGAGGAAAACTGTCATGAAAGCGGTATAGTGCCAGACTGTTATATGTTATTCACTAGGAAACCTAATGCTTTGTCAAGTGGGTGCAGGGGGCTGCTGTGGTGCTTTTAGTTTTATTCTTTTAGCATATGTTACTTTAAAATGAGGTTAAATAATGCTTTTGTTGGAGGTAATACGCAGTATATCAACATGTTGAGCCATCCGCTGCACCTGAACATCGTGTGTTTCCAAATGAGACTGTACGACGGTCAAACTAATGTAACTATATCCGCTTTGATAAATCATTAAATGCCATTTAGATTAACAATAAAGAAAATCATTTAAATCACAGATTGGTCATGTCTATTTTAGTTCCTGTCAGAACTGACTGCAGAACTCCACTACAATAAAAGAACGCGTCATTCAGATCAGACTGATGTGTTTCTGGACAACAGTGCAACAATTTTCATCCTTTCATTGGATTTGATAGCCACTGGGATACAACCAGCCTTTTTTCTTTGACCTGCTTTCACTTAGCTTCTTCCTATTTTTCTGTAATTTGTCCCTTGATGTCTCTCAGGCTCCAGACACAGCGCTGCCTGAAGGGGTGAGGTGGGTGGGCTGTCAGGGCTCTCAACCCCAGTTCAGACGTTATCCTTGCGGGGTGTGGACTCTCTTCCACGTTCTCACCGTCCAGGCATACGATGCTGGAGGCTCAGGTAGGCGCACACACACACACACACACACACACACACATGGAGAGAGAGAGAGAGAGTGATCTTCTATGAATGAAAAGGGCCACTGAGAGTTCACCAAGGTGGACTGAGGATGAGGGCTTTGTGGGGCATTGTAAACGAATTAGCCCAGGAATGTCTGACCCGAGCGAACATCCCACCGAGCAAACAGTGAACACAATACACGTACACCTTGAAGTCACAGTGATGTTTATTTTACTTTCTGTTCTATGTTTCTAAAAATTGAGTCTAATTGTGATTGTGTGAAAAAGGATTGTGTTGGATTAGTGGAATGTGAGTGGTTAATAAAACAGGCAGATGACCAGAGGCTCCACTCCTGGCAGGGACGTTAATCTGCCTTCACCACACACACCGGCAAACACACACCCGCGCACGCACACACAGAGGTTAATCCCAAGGTTTACGCACCATCATGTGACCTGCAGATGGACTGGCCAAAAGGGGCGTCCATCTGGCCCCCCACAGACCACCGGCTTAACGGGCGCGTACACACAATCTGCACCGTCTTGACCATAACATAGAACTGAGCGTTATTACCATCTACACGCAGCGCTGAAGGTGTGAATACAGTGCGGGAGCCGACCCATTGTCACATTCATAAACGGCACACGCTCTTGCACACACTTCTACCAGCTGTACGGTTCATCTAAAGGTCCTGCTAAGCCGAGAACAAAAGCAAACAGCTGAAGAAAAATATGTTTGTGGACTGTTGGGCTCCTGAGACAACAGCCTGGCCGCCATTCACACAGAGCGTTAACTGCGTTTAATCTCCAGATTGGGTTATCCCATTCTCAGATTATTCATCTCAGTATGGGGTTAACCCAGCTCTGTGTGACTCTGGGCCCACATAACCGTGGGAATCCACTCCATTCACGCCATTAGCAAGCGAGCTTTCAGGCGGCAGCTCAGGTTTAGGCTGCGTTTAAAAGCAGCTACGGACTGATTTCTGATCGTTGTGATGAATATCTGAACTCTCAAATAAATAAATATAACAAATAAAATTATTGGTGTTTTTGGAATAAAAAAAAAAGCTTGTAGGATTTATTCTCACTGTGACATGCATGCTCATTTTGATTAGAGTGGCTCGGGTAGACACTCGCTGATCTCCTGTCGTTTCCCTCCAGATCCTCAGGAGGTTCTCGGCGCCATGAGAGGCTACGTCCACAGCTTCTTCGGCTGCAGAGAATGCGCCGAGCACTTTGAGAACATGGCGAGGGACAGTATGGCGGAGGTGAACACGCTGAAGTCATCAGTCCTGTGGCTGTGGTCCAGACACAACCTCGTCAACAACAGACTGGCTGGTAGGATGCGGCTCCATCATCTGAATGAAAACCTTATTTCATTGACCGTTTGCTGGCCTTGTGACTGGTCTGCTGACTGTTGGTATTTGGGGTTTTCAATGTTGTTTTTTAAAGGAATGGACCCCTGCATTGCTATTATCTAACCTAACATGAGTAGCATTGGAAGTCAGGACTTGACAAAGGGTAGGAGGCCTCTAGTTGACAGTCAGCAGACAACAGAGGGTTAAATTACAGACTTGGTACACTTTTTTCTGGAGATTTTCCTTAAAGTTACAGCTGTTCTTCTATTCTGTGACACATTTCTGACTGAAACATCGTGAACGGGGTTTAAATCAAGTCCTTCAGATGTGGATGTGACTATGTGGCTTGGCAAATATAACGCGAGCTAACTGACATGTCCTCCAAAATTTTATAAAACGACCAAGGCAGAATTGTAATCATATTCTGCACATGATCAATAGAACATTTAGTCATTTGGTTTTAAGTTATTCTAATTACACAAGTAAATCCTTCTCAAATGTTGGAAGTTTTTAGATTTTTTTGATACAGAATTAAAAAATGTCCGTGGGTTTCAGATTGTTGCTCGAACAAACAACTTAAAATTAGACAACAAAATGAATCTGTGATTTTAAAAATAAAGAAAAGATACAGCACATACTTTGTACACTACCACCGAGATACACACCTCACCTTACTAATCCATTAATACCCCCTCAGCCTCCCACTTTTCCCATCACATATATATTTCCCCTTTTCCACATTACTCTCCCGAGTCTCGCGGTCCACACCAACGTGATGCCAAGTATTACCTTCCTCAGTTTTTTGGGGGGCCGTTCTAGCTTCCTCCTGTGGTCACTTAACCCTCGTAATAGGACTAAAAGTGGGTGAGGGAAGGAAGGACGGATCCTCAGATCAGACACCAGCTGTCACTCTGTCTTAGTCCTCCCAAGTATCATCTGCCTCCCCATTTTTTCTTGACCCCCCTCTGCCATCTTCCGTCCTTCTCACACCCATACTTTTATTGCCCTCGCCCAACCCATCCAAACTATTGTCTCAACAGTCATCAAACATTTCTTCTCTTGTTGACTTGTGTCGTCATGGCTTCCCATTCAGGCCATCTTTACTAATTCATCACAGTCCCCTGTTATAAATCTCCAAATCTACTTTTTGCTTACAACAAAACTAGCAACTTTTACTACTGTTAATCTGATCCCAGTCCTGATTTCTTTGTCTTAATGTCCCTGTATGTTGAAGTTTTCACCGTGCTGCGTCAGCACATTGCACTCCTTCACATCAGAGTGCTAAGCAGCTCCTGAGCATCCCTCCTCCCTCGTCTGTGTTCATATGATTTTATTAGGCACAGCGCTGTCATTAACAGCCTACTTTGTTAAATCACTATCTTTTGTTTGTGTTTTGTTGACTGCCCCCTCTTCTATCTCAGGGACAGCTTGTGTCCTGAACAGCAGGGGCCAGACGTACACACATCCCTGAGTGTGTCTGCTCCCCAGACACTTTAACACCGCTCAGCCTCCCCCCTTCGCCCATCCGTCTTCCCTCTCTTCCTCTGTTTCCGCAGCGCTCTTTCTCTCTCTTCCGCTCGCCGTCCCCTGAGACTCATATCCTCCGCTTGACAAGTAATAGCGCGGCATCTTCACGGGATAGGTCCCCCAGGAGCCAGCCCTCTTTGCCTGCACACACACAATTCCCTAGGTATTGTGTGGCAGCAGGTGGCAAACACCCTGACACAAGCCACACGCACTTCCCCACCCTTTCCTCCCCCCGCTCTGCCGCACACACTCATCCTTTCTGTCTTTCCAGCGTGGGTCAAGCTGTGGCGTGTGGCAGGGGGAGTTAGTCACGGTGGAGGGTGAGTTAGGGTCCACAGGGGATCAGTCGGATGAATCAGAGGGAGAAAGAGGGAGGAGCCGAGGGTTTGGCTGTGTTTGTTGCAATGAGCGGCAGCATCTCCCTGAGGAAAGCGCACTCCATCCCTCCATCCACTCAACCCCTCCTCTCCCCTTTGCCTAAAGTGGAGCTCTTTAGCAGGCCTCCCCGCCCCTCCTTTCAGAGGCAGCCATGCATGAAAGAGCAGCTATTTGTAAAGCAGCCGAACAATTAATTTAACTGGCAACAAAGAGGCCCCAGGGCCCTCGGCCTCCTTGCACCGGCAGAATTAAGACTGGTGGCAGCTCAGTCCTGTTGCCGCTTGTCAACAGCTGAGACTGATTCACATTTCTATGGACAAAATAGCACTGCAGCAGCAGGACTGTGTGCTTCACATGCAGCGCGCCGCACATGGTCTTTGATATGGACGGGTTTTGTTGTTTATTTGCTTTTTATATCCTTTTGATATCCTTGAAAATAAGATTAAAACTAAAAGTTAGAGAGTGCAACCCATATTACCATCTTCTCTTTATTGTTTTGCATTGACTGAGCTACTTCAGGCCTCCCTAGCATAGCGTCCCGTTTCTGCTTGTCATATCTTGGTCTCCTTCTACCAAACTAAGAACTTCTGCTTCAGTTGCCAACAATTTAGTTTTGTTGCTCCTTTTTCCCCCCACACCATTGCTGCTCCCTGAGGTTTGCTGTAGATGTGGCCAACAAACCACAGAATCCGACTGTCTCGCAGATTTCATCCATGCCTGTTAAGAATCAGCTTTGCAGCGTAGAGATGCTGACTTGTCAGGTAGAGGGATTAACCATTCATTCATTCATTTTCTGTAACCGCTTGTCCTCTGGAGGGTCACGGGGGCCTGGAGCCTATCCCTGCTGTCACTAAGCGAGAGGCATGGTACACCCTGGACAGGTCACCAGTCTATCGCAGGGCTAACACAGAGAGACAGACAACCATTCACACTCACATGCACACCTACGGCCAATTTAGAATCACCAGTTAAGCTAACAAGCATGTCTCTGGACGGGGGGAAGTCAGAGTACCCGGAGAGAACCCACGCAGACACAGGGAGAACATGCAAACTCCACACAGAAAGGCAGGGATTATTTAATAAACTGACGGTCAAATGGAGCAAAATGAGCCTGAACATGCAGCGTGGATGTATAGGCAAGAGAAGGACAACAAACTATATTACCTCTGTACATCAGAGTGATTCAGATAAATTAAGCAAATACGTTAAATCTTTTTATGTATTGTGAAAAAAATGTGGCACGGCCTTTTTTGATTTTTCTACAAAGCACTTTTCTGTAAAGCACATGTTCTTTGGGCAAGTTGTATTCAGCATCTGCGCTCGGACTCACAGCGTGTGAATGAGCACGAGAGGTGTCGGTATTTAAGACACGATGGAAGCTGCAAGATGAAGTATAAATGTTTTTTTTCTCTCATCCTGCTAATGTGTAATTGCATGAACAGAGAGTTGCATGATAAACAATTCCCATTACACCAACAAGAGAAAGCATCTAAGCACAAGCAAATAAAGTATTCTTTGATCAGGCCTCCTTTGTGATTTTGCAAATTTGAAAAAAATAATTCAGTTCAGCTCTGGCTATTTGTACTTGACGGTTTGCGTTACAGACACCTTTCAGACAGTCTGTTATGATCACATTGTGATTTATTCCTAAACTCTCCCACTAATTCCATCATCCGATCAACATTGGAAAATTCCCTAAATACGTTTTCGGCTCGATTATTTAAATATCCAACATCCGCTGCCCTCCCGGCTGGTTATGATGCCTCGGTACGCGCTCGGAGCGCTGCGGTTGATCCTCACTTACAGAATTAGTGCTGAGGAAGCTAGTCCGACGTGCTGAACAATACATATTTATACCTGATGAATATGTATGCCAGCGGTGATGACATCTCTCTGACAGCCTATTGTGGCAATCTCAATATGGCTGCTGTGACTAAAGTCACCCTGGCCTCAAATGGGGCAAGCTGATTAGAATAAGGAAGGGGGTGAGGGAGTGTGGGTGGTGGTAGTGGTGGTGGTGGTGGCGGGCTTACTCACCTGCTGAAATATATAAAAGCACACACACACACACACACACACACACAGGCAGCCCATCCAGGACAGTAAAATTGATGTATCCTTTATGTAAAGTACTGTATGCAGAGTACAAACACACATGCATATGACTGAGATTAATCTTGAGTGGTGGAGAGAAGAAGGGGGTGACGGGGGTGGAGGTGGTGGAGGATGTAAATTGACAGTGCTGTAAAGTGACAGACCTGCTGCTGCTCTGCTTTTTTTTTTTTTACTCTTTTCTCTCTTACACACACACACACACACACACAAAGGCCTCTTGGTGACAACAAGCAATTTATTACTAGCTGCTGCCCTGTGCGTTTGTGTGAGTGTCCTTGTGGACGTTTGTATATTTTTGGTGTGTGCCAGTTTGTTTGTTTGCACGCATGCTGGGGGGTGTGTGTGTGAGTAATGAAGGGTGCTGGTGGGCACGTCTACATAAAAGAAAACATGTTAAAGGAGAAAGTTTCTAATTCATTAGAAGGGCAGCTCCCCTCTGAGGTTTCTGCTGCTCTCATGTTCAATTTGGAGATTGGACTTCCCTTTCAAAGGGGTGTAAAGGGACAAGACAGGTGGTTCAGAGCACCAAGGTCTGCTGCCTGAAAACAAGTGTACACGTGCGCGCGTGTCTGTGTGTATTCATGTGTACGTGCGCTTGGGGAAGCTGTCCACTTTGCCCACATCTATTATCTCACCGTCCCTCCCACTGGGACATCCCAGAAGCCCATTGATCATTGTTAGACGCTGTCATATGAACGTGCGCACACAAAAATATCAATCCATAGATTACATGCGCACGAACGCGGACAGATGATTTACATATACACACTTAAACGCATACGTACACATATGCATATAGGCACTTAGTTTTTACGAGCACCGTGACAAGATCAAATGGGTTCAGCACAGATTGCATCCAGTCCTCAAAGCACTTACATCCTATAGTCAACGTGCCAACAAGGAGAATAAAAGAAACAATGGATGAAGCAGCTGACCGGAAGCTTCAGTTCTATTTCTGAGCTTTATATCATCTACTTTAGACTGAAAAGGACTTTGATAAAGTCACAGCGTGGGAAGAGGCAGGCTTGTAAATTCCTGTATTCAGAGGTGTACTTAAATTATTTTTTTAACAGATATTGTAAGTATGAATAGTGAAAAACATTTCTTACAGGTCAAATTACCTGACTAGTAGAAATACAATACGTGGTACATTTAGGAGCAGCTGTGCAAGTTTATCACATTTAACATTTTTGCAAAGTAACTTAATCTTGAACTGTTAAATATAGCTGTATGTTTCCCTGCATGTTCCCTCAGAGAAGGAAAAAGGTGCTCAAGATAAAGGCAATATAAATAAATGAATAAAGTGTGCACATAAAATTTTAAATGTGGAAAAGGGCACGAGTCCATAATATCACTTTTGGTTCGGTAATTCTTTTTACGGTCAGAATCCAGCACTCTTTACTTAATATGATAGTGCTTGATCTTTTTTCTCAGACTTTGCTGTGCAGCACGTTGACCCTGTTTCTGTGTTTGTCTCCTCCAGGTGCGCTGAGTGAGGACCCGTACTTCCCAAAGCTCCAGTGGCCTACACCTGAAATGTGCTCGGCCTGCCATTCGGTGAAGATCAATGGGGAGCACATGTGGGACCTGAACCACGTTCTTCCCTTCCTCCTGTCCCACTTCTCCTCCAGTAGTATCCTCCCAGGTACAGTTTAATGCCGTAGTTTCTCTCAAGACGACTTCTACCAAGTTCACGAACTGGACTAATGATGAAATCCTATTCTGTTTATTTAATGCCAATTGTTATAAAAGACAATATATCCAGAAAAACAGTTGTGAAATATGTAAAATGTAGATGTTTCATGCTGTCATTTATTTAATTATGGTCAGTTTTCTTTGATTATGTGAGTATTCTGAGCTGGGCCTTGGTTGATTTACAGAGGATTACTAAAGTGTCTAGTTCTGCATGGTAGATTGTGTTTGTATAAATGATGTCTCTGTCCTTTCCTTGTCAGACTACCTTGAGACTGAAAGCCAGATTCTGGAAAAACAGAGGGAAAAACATGCAAGTCTGCAGCAAACCATAGCAGCTCAGAGGCTTATAGAGCGCAAAGTCAGAGGCGCAGTGGATCTTCCAGCATCACAGCCCACTGTGCAAGAGGAGGAGGAGGAGGAAGAAGAAGAGGGGCCACAGGATGAAGAAGAGGGAGCACAAGCTGGAGCAAGCGAGATGGAGGGTAAGGCATTCGAGACAACACCCTGGGCCGTACCTGAAATGGAGGTGGGTCGAGGCCAGCGGAGGGCCCACAAGAGGCCGAGCATTGTGGGAATGAGGATGCGAGAGCCGAAGGAGGACATCGTGGATCTTGACTCGCATGTCAACAGGTACTACAAGGCCGGGGGCCTGCAGCTCGACGCCGCCAGCCGGGTAAAACAACGCACCCTGCAGAGGGAGAAGGAGCAAGAGCCCCGGCCTGTGGTCGGACTCGGCATGGAGCTGGACGCGGGGCTCGGGATGATTGGTCTGCAGCTGATGGACGAGGACTTAAAGCTGGACGTGGAGCAGCGGCGGCAGAAACGAGAGCTGACAGGGCAGTCGGAGTTTATCCAGAAGGGAGGCTGGATATCTTTGCTGAGCGTCGGATTCTCAAAACTGGACGTCGGCCTGTGCGTCATTCTTTATTTCCTTTCCTCAATGTGTCTTCTTGCCATGTACCTTTTTTTCAAAAAGCGCTTCAGGTTACAGCGAGCTAAATTAGCTTTACCGTAAGCCAAAATGTCAGCATATCTCACCCGAGTCACAGCAGCGACTAACATCCATTAGGTTCATGTCAGCTAAGTTTGATTGACACTGTAAAGGGATGCGCCAAGATTAGCACAGTCCTCTTAACTGTTACCGTCACTGTTTCACTTTCAATGCCACCAGTGTGTCGTGTTAGAGAGGAGGAGGAGGAGGAGGAGGAGGAGAAGGTAAAAATAGCAGATTACTTTCAAAATCAGGGCAGTTATTAAACCTGATGCTTCATGTGGCCTCCAGGGCTTTTCAGGGAGCGCCTCAACTGTGACTAAATGTGATAATAAAGATGTGTATTTCCATTCAGGTCTGTTTGGGTTTGGCGCCTCCATTCAACTTGCTCTTTTGATTCCGATTGACCACTTATGAAGGATAAAATGAAACTGAATAGAGGATGGAACAATTTCTTTAATTTGTATTAAGTGTATTAAGTGTTTGTTCTTGCTTTACTGAAGTTATAATTGTTAGTTTTTTGTTTTGTTATTTCTTTTTATAATCTTGCAGTAGGATGAAGATTCTTACTGCCTGCTATTTTATTTTCTTGCCTGTTAAATTACAAATGAACTCTTTTCCTTCTCCAGTTGGTTGCTGGGGGTGTTTATAAAGTCTCTCATTTACGAATTAGATTGTCGGTTCTTGAAAATGTGTCGTGGAAGGTACCATTATTTGCTATACATTGATTACTGTGATGGGACCAGAGAAAAGCAGATCAGTCTTGTAAGTTGTCCTACATAGCACTGAGCTTTACGTAATGTCTTTGAATATTACATCACACTGCTGAGTCCACATAATAGCTACTCTTGATGAAGTGTTGTGGAGCAACAAATGTGTTCACACTGGACAAGGATTTAGAATAAGCAGGATTTGTTTTTGGCTTGTGTCCACGGTGAAGAGCTTCTGCTAGTCATCTCAAAAACACTGTGTTTTCCTGTTTGCTTCTGCCTGAATCAATAAAATTATTTTTGTTAAGGATTTATTGTCTTTTCATTTTGCCGTCAGTGAAAACTGTCCCATGTCAACCGTGTTTTTTTCCCCAAAAGCGGCCCGTTTAAAGGGAAGCCTTAATGCCATCTGCGCCGTCTCGGATGTCAAAATATGTTTGAGAATAACACGCTCCAGTTTGTTTTTTGTTTTGACCAAGACTGCCAGGACATGAGGTAAGGAGGAGAAGGGCCTTACATGTAGAAACGGGGGGTTAAACCATCCGAGGGTTGAAGGAAAAAGCCTGTTGCCATCTGCTGTGCAGCGCAAGCTAAATCCTAACAATTTCATTGGGATTATAGCAAGTGAGTAATCCAGCTTTCCTTTAGGACTAGAGAGGAGAGATTACCCTTGAGGATTAGCTCTCTGCAGATAATAAACTTTATTAAAATGCAATCGGCTTTCATGGGTCTTCTTCCATCCTCACACACACTTGGAGGTGGGCAGCAGTGGACCCCTCAGGGGTGGTAAGAGGAGATCGTATCAGGTGGATGAAAGAGGGAGCGGTGTGTGTGTGAGGGATAAATGGATGGGCGGATGGGTGGAGGACAAGGGTTTGATGTCAAGATTACAACAAGCCCATCTGAAGGACGACCAGCGCTTGATCTTCAGCTTTATGTTTCCTGGAACATTGGCTTGAATTCCCTTGACTCCTGCCCCTACCTCCACCTCACACACACGCATGCACACACGCAAAACTCACCCTCAAACCCTTCTCCACAGGCTGATTAATAGCTCTATGTTAAAGCAGAGCATCAGAGCTGAGCAGCTGTGGTTGTGTGACTTAATCAAACTATCACATACTTTGAATTAGATCCTCAATGACACATTATGATCGCCAGAATGGATTGAGAAAAGCACAGTTTGTCACAAGGAAGCCCCTTCAGATTATTTATTCATTTTACACAACATCATCTAATCTATCATCAGTGTGAATATGAGGGCGTTTTTTTTTTTTTAAGTTGGGGAAAGTGTCAAACCAGATAAAGGATTTATATGTCCTCTCTCAAACTTTTACTGTTTGAGAAGTGCTTGTAAACGTGCATATGCATATTTTCTCCAATTAAACACGTGCATCTTCTCCTGCACATCTGATCTGTTAATCTCTTTAAATGTTTACCTGTGTTTGTTATAGGATTGGAGTCGGCGATGCTTACTCCACAGAAGCCCTTTATCAGGCGTCTTGAGCCTCGGTGAGCTGCGAGCACTGCGCTGGTTCAGACTAATGATGGTTAATGAGCAAGTTGGCAGCAATGTAAGTAATATCTGGCAGCCAAGGCCGAGGTGAGTGATTCACACCGAGGACTGAGGAGGCTGCAAATCCGAAACGGAGACACGTTCAGACGCCTTTTTGTGCCCCTAACAGGTTTGAAATCGGAAAGGATTTCATCAAGTTTGCATGTTCAACAGATTTAATCTAAAGGAAGTCAGAATTTTTAACCAGAGATTAGATGACGCTGAGAGGAAGAGAAAACTAAATGAGGATTTATCAGCAAAATTTACGAAGGGAAAGATCTGGGGTGCATACAGTGGCTACACGTCAGACTAAACTTCCCCTAGGCAGCAGCTAGTTTAACAGAACTTGACTAACAAAAAGAAAAAAAAGATATAAATACACATCTGTCAAAAAAGTGCCAGAAAGTCACAGTAAAGTCATTTAATCACTTACACTTGCATATCAAACTAACAAGAAGAATTTTTAAACCCTGGACAAAACCACAGCAGCCCTTTCCCCTCCTTTGGATGCTAAGCTAAGCTAAACTAGCCTTGTAGCTGTAGTTCAGTATAAAACTACACAGAAAGCAACATGTATCGTCTTTCTAAGCTCAAAATGTTTAAATGAATTTAAACATCATAATCACAATCTTCAAATGAATGAAAATCTTTTTTTATTACTTCATTTTCATCAAACCGACTCTTTGTATTGTGGTTATTGACTCCCTATTAGTAGCTGAGGTATAAAGAAGACTGAAAGTGTCTGTATATCTGCTTGTGTCTGATGGCTGGAGTTTGTCACTTTGTCAGTGCTGCAGATTTAAGCCTCCACGCTCTCATTACGAGTCAGGTCCTGTCCCCAAAGGCAACAACAAACTTCAGCATTTCAACTGTTTGAGCCAGCCTTGACGGGATGTCTTAAAAGATCTTAAAAACACGTCTAACGACTGGAATCTTAGGGGAGATTGTTTGGTCACACCTGACTCGTGTGACTTCTGCGAGCAGCATTTTAACAGATCTCCCAGACTGTCACTCCGTCACTGGGGCGTAATGAGCTGAGTCATCTCCAGTCCTCAAAATGATCGGCGTGTTGTCTTCAGTACTTTTCGTTGTTGGAGCCTAATGTTGTGCACTGATGCTGTTGTGTTATGAAAGCTCAGACTGAAGGGTAAAAACCTCACCTTGCTGCCCTGTTGTTGTCTTCCATAAATTAGACAATGCAGGATTTTATAGTCACTCCTCTCCTGCATGCTCTTTGCCTCTATGTTTATTACCCCTCCGGTATTGATATTAAAATGCAGGAGGGGCTTGATGCATTTTTCTGTCATCTCTCTTTCTGACTTTAATAATACTATAAAGCTTCCTGCTGTGGACAGAGGGAGGAGGAGGAGGAGGAGGGAGAGAGGGGGGTGAATAAATTATGAAAAAGAGGTTAATATATTGTATTGGTGTATATCACATCCAAACTAAGCCAGATCTCCTTTCGGGTTTTAAGCATGCGGCCTCTTAAAGGCAGGAGTCAAGTAGGGTCAGATCCATCTCATTTTACTGCTCCTGTCCCTCCCCCTTCCGTGTGAGCGCTCATCTGCTGGTCTCCCAAACATCTCACCCCTGGTGAGAAGGGATGCTGCTTGCATCAAGGGGAAGGAGAGAAACGGTGGGATTCACCTTGGTGTTCAGGTTGGAGCTAAAACGGACAATTTCTAGATCTCTTTATGTCTAATTATTTACCTGTCGACTTGTTTGACTCCTTCCCTTCCCACGATTTTGTGCTCGCTCTGTAGTAGTGTAGTAGTTTGGACCTGCATTACTTTATAATGGGTTTTACTTGATTTTCTGCGGCATAAACTTTACATTATAAATTATGCCAACACATCAGACTTGTATCCTCTGAGTGAATCCATATCTTTGAATCTTAATCTGCCATTCATTAATAAAAATATGTGGATAGATAGATAGATAGATGGATAGATAGATAGATATTGGGTTGAATTAAATATTTAGCCTAACCCACTGAATAAAATAATAAACTAGAAGTGTGTCTCTACAAACCGCAGCCTCCAAAATGAAAACAGTTAAAAACAGAATAATGAACAACTCTCTGAATACAATGACATTAATGAAGCTAAATACGGCTTGTTTAATTAATTGTCACTCAGCTGAATAAATGTCCACTTTAATCATTCAATGCAATTATTTAGATTCATCAATAAATTCACATATTTCCCAGCATGCTTTAATCTAGTTAATCTCCATGCATGCATCTCCACTTGTTTTTTCTAAAGTGGAAAAGTTACAGTATTCATGACAAAAACAAAAAACAAAGCAAAAAAATTCAAGTTTTTCTTTCTTTACATCTTGATCGTTGGGGGAGGGGAGCCCTGAATAATCACTAACCTCCTTCCACAACTTGTATTCAGGCATTGTTAACTTGTCTGAGCGTATTATTTTATATTCTACTAAAACCAGACCTTTACTTTCAGTCTTTACAGTAGGTCCTTGATCATCCCACAGCCTTATTACGCTTTTGGGAAATGTGTCTCTGGACTGGCTGAGGCCTCTCCTCCTCCTCCTCCTCCTCCTCCTCCTCCTCCTCCTCCTCCTCCTCCTCCCCTTCAGAGTTAGCATATAGCTTACAGGAACTGCTTGCGTAATGAAGCTGGAGAAGATCCAACACTTGTCAGTCACTCTGCTTTAATTCACTCAGCTGACACCACTTCTGTCATTGGGCATCCTGGGAAGACTCACCCCAGCCTTTCCACGGGATATTCTTTGTGTGTTTGTGTTTTAAAAAAAACACCTTCATTTTATATCAATTTTAAAATGAAGTGCAGTCATTTTATAGTGTAGTTGTCTGAATGTTTTTATTTCATTTCATGTAATAACAATTCAACTTCTGCATCTAAAACTCTGATGGCAATTTGTGTGTGTTTGTGATATTTTACAGCGGTTACACCTCTGAACGGAGGGAGCACAGACTGGTTCAGGACAAGGATGCAGAATAAAACAGTCATCAGATCAAAAACATGTTGTGTTGAAGAGCTGCACGCTGTCACCAAAAAACACTGAATCTAAATCAACATATATTTGGTAGCTAAGAGCCCTGTCTATAACTGTGCTTATGAGATGATTAAATTACAGCAACTACTGGAAGTCAAATGTGTCCTCCTGTCACATTTAGACACTGCTCTCAGGGCCTTCAACCAAAATGAACAACACAGCGTTTGAACTGAATCCACGTTACTGCAGCTTTGGATTGTGTTCCTCGTCCGTTTTCTTTCCAGAGTTATCTGGTGGAGTTCAGGGGGGTCTGCTGGAGTCTGTCCCAGCATGCTGGGCAGCAGTCAGACAGGGCGACAACTTGGGCAGGTGCCAGTGCATCACAAGACTTAGATATTAAACTGGATAATGTGCCTTAATAATAGATTCACTGCTCAGGGAAATTCCTACACATCTGTATTTTGGCAAAAAAATAGAATGTAAAAATCTGAGCTGCTGTGCAATCTGATACACATCTCAATTATATAATAATAATAATAATAATAATTTTTTTGTGAGTCTCGTCTGATTGTCTTCATAATAAAACACCTCCACCAGGTTATTCGTAAAAATCTGGATCGAGTCTTTCATCGGGAGTCTCGTCTACACTGTGATGCTGGTTATTCGAATCAAACGAGCCTATTACCTCCTCGTCTTAGCACGACAGGTTCAGGTTCAATCAGGGAATTGGAAAATATCATTTCTGACGGGAATAGATTTCGTTTGTTCAACCAATCCCTTCTACTAATTACCCAAATGGACAGGAGCTGTCAGGAGACAATAACTATTCCCTAATAGAATTTGCCCCCCAAGTGCAATTTAATTTTCTCCTCCGTGCTCTCTCCTAAGGTTTCCCCCCTCGCTTTCTGCCTCTCTCGCTCTCTCTGCTCCTGCTTTCGGACCAAATGGTTAGGAGACGCGGTGCCACTGCTGCCTTTTGTCGGTGGATGCATGCCGGGGGAAAGTGTTCGCCGAGCGCCGCCGTTTCCCTGCGAGCTTCCGCTCCTCCGCCTGAAACCAGCCTCGGCGATGTGGAGGAGAAGTAGAGGAGGAGGAGGAGGAGGAGGAGGGAGAGGAGGTGAGGAGAGAGGAGACTGCGAACTGCCGTGATTAGGTAGGTCTGCAGCCATTCATCTTGGAAGGATGCGAGTTCTAAAATATGCATCTTGCAAAGTCATCGGGATGCGACGCGTTTTGCTCCTCTCAGCCCTCGCCGTGAATTTTAACGACTGCTTTGCATCCATTTGCACACAGATTTAATGTGCGGTCGTGATTGTTGTCACCATTGTAATTTGTTCCGGCGCTCTGCTCATATTTAATTTTGTTTGTGTGGGCGTCACTGACCTTTGTGGAAACTGGAAAATGGTGTGAAAAAAAAAAAAAAAGATTAACGCACAAAATTCTGTATTTACGCACATTAAAAACAATAAATTCAGCCCGTGAACGTTTTCTGTTTTGGCTCGCTGTGAAAGCAGGCCCGCTGCAGAGTTTTAGATGACACCCACACCTGTATTAAACCCCATAAAAGCCTGATCACTGTGCAGGATGGATGTGCTTGTGCGTTTCTGACTCCCTGCTTGGTAAGATGGATCTGTGAATCGCAGATGTCAATGAACTCGTCCATTGAAATATTAGATCTAATTAGAGGTGGTTGGGTCAACAGCGGTGGCAAAGAAGTCGCCCTCTACTTGAGTTATTGCCCGATAGCTGCTTCCTCTATATTATTTATCCGTACCTCCAAGTGCACAAAAATCAGTCATCTCACCTCTGTCAGAACATGCATTATTATAATTGTTTGTCGTTTTTCTTTCTTCTATGTGTTTAAGTGCATTTTTAACATGATTTGGCACATTTAACCCTTCATTTATTTCCCACAGTTATGTAGCTATATATATTTTTCCTTCCTCCTTATTAATATTATTATTATGGCACACTGGACGATTTTACAATTCACTCGGTGCCGCGTTTCTTTGCCATCTCGTTTAAAAAGCACCACATCATTTAGTGCCCCACTAAACCAGATGTGCGCGCTCACATCTTTTCTCTTTCCGCATTTTTTGCATCCGTCAATTATTCTAATTGTGTTGCCCTTTGCTGACAGGTTAAGAGCATTTTTATCTGCATTGTTTTCCAGGGCAGCTAAAGGGCCCCGATACCAACAATCAGAGTAATTGAATAGTGGAATAAATTGAATGATCTTGAGGGGAAAAGTGTATAATGAAAATAAAGTGAGACCATATGATTCTCTTGCCACGCAAGGATGGATGGATGGGACACCTGGTCGCTGCAACTTTGAATCGCCCGGATAAAAATTCCTGTAATATCCCAGCCCGCTTTTTTAATCAGCTTGGTGTGCGTTTTCATTTTACTAAATTGCATTTAAAACACCAGGCACACACAGACACATATACACACACATGCGAATGTATGGGGTTTGTAGGGACCGTAGAAAGAGACAATGGAGGAAGGCTGTAAGCTAGGGAAAGAGAAAATGTTGGTTATGTTACCATACATGGAAAAATCTCATTAATTTAACCAAGGCAAAAACAAAACAAAACAAACAAACAAACAAAAAATCTGTTTCAAGCGCTGCCGTATTTGTTTTGTGATTTTTACGCACTGAGCGTATTGCCAAATAAAATAAACAATGCTTTTAATATCACTTGAAAGCTGTGATATTGCGTTAAACTGACACGCCAATAATTATTCGAGCTGCGAAATCAGCTTAAATAAAATTACACCACCATTACGTTGAATAAAAAACAAATAATGCTAAAAAATGTATATAAATTTAGAATTGGAATTGAAATCAATATATCCGGTTGTCCAAATGCGTCTGGACAGATGGTGTGTGTTTGTGTGTGTGTGTGTGTGTGTGAGAGAGCGAGAGCTGCAGACGTTCACCTGGGACCTCAAGGAGGGCTCACAGTTGATGGAAACAACTGGTTTGGAGGCGGACCGGCGGCAAAGCGCCACTGTGTGCTTTTCTTTCCACGCTTGAAGTAAATTGGAAGCGAAGATTGAGTTCATCTAGCTTGAACTAGCGGCCCTCCGGGGGGAATATCTTATCCGAGAGAGCGGTCGCAGACGATGGGGTTTGAAATGAACAGTGTCAGGAGGACTGCGCCCAGACTCCTAATCTTACCTGTCACTGAGAGAGCGGCCTCCTCGGCCGGCAGAGGGTTGCAGCTCATACAGGTGACTGTGTTGTGTACACCCGGGCTTCACTTTGGCTCCTGTGCCATGTCGTCTTTTTTTTAATTTTTTTTTTATCTTACAGTTTTATTTAAACTGCTATAAGAGAGGGAAACTTGTCAGCTGATTCTTTGGTTCCAAAAATATTTTCTTTCCACAACCACATGAGTCTGAGTACCCACAATGAAGTACGAAAAAAGAAGAAAAAATGAACACACTTGGATGAAATTGATTAATGTTGCCTTTCCACCTGCTGATTATCTATGAAACTCGCATTTTGTGTTGCATTTTGAACCAAATATTAGTGCTAAAGAAACAGCACCTCTGTCCCAATGACCAGTAGGGAAATCTAAGAGGACAAGATTCATTCTTTCTTTATTGACAACTCCTAAAGTAAAACTGTAATGTAATTGATCCACATTTTCCTGGCTATCTGGGACCCCCCTCCTCCTCCTCCTCCTCCTCCTCAGAAGGAGTCCTGCTGGCCCGGGGTACCTCCGGGAGCCACTGCAGTGAGCTATTTATGGTCTCCATCGGCGCAAGGTCCCGCCTCTCCGGAGACATTTTCATATACCATGTTAGACGCCTCTCCTTTCTCCTTCTCGCTCGTACACCTATTGAGGATGCTTTCCGCCCGGGGGGCCTCCTCTTCCTGCGCTCCCATTGGCTCCCGGTGAGCCTCTGCCGCGCTGACGTCAGGCCCCGCCGCCCCTGCAGCGCTGAATGGACCGCGCAGCCTGTCTGATCCACTCCAAAACAGCTCTGCACGGCACGGCACGGCACAGCACGAGCGCCATCCCGGGAATAGAGAAATAACAGGGATAGAGGCTTGACGGGACGGCGAGCCATTGAGATCACTCTACAAAGTGGACAGAGAGGCCTCGACAGCAGCA
This sequence comes from Planiliza haematocheilus, assembly GCA_005024645.1. Classification (NCBI taxonomy): domain Eukaryota; kingdom Metazoa; phylum Chordata; class Actinopteri; order Mugiliformes; family Mugilidae; genus Planiliza; species Planiliza haematocheilus. The sequence continues at coordinate 4,330,657 of SRSE01000509.1, forward strand.
TCATTGTTATTATTATTTTTTTTCACCTCAAGACAGGACGGGGGAGTGCGCCCACCGTGTTGCGGGTGTATGTGCGTGCGGTTGTCTCCCGGTTTGGATCACGATGATGCAAAGTGCGGCGGTCCTACAGACAGAGAGTCCTGTTAAGAGTTTACCGGAGATTCTCGGAGTGCCACTGCAACGTAAGACATGTTTTCTTCGTTTTTCTTCCTTTGGTTCCCGTCGATTGTCAGTGTGGAAACCGGTTGGCAAGTGCAACCTGTGCTGCGGGGTTTTGCTGTGGAAAGAGGTGCTTAGTTACAGTAAATCGGCCGAGGAGCTGAGAAGAGGAGCCTTCCAGCCTTAGGTTGTCACGTATGCAGGCCACTGATGTGTCATGCTTAGATTATATTTCAGGGTGCAAAAGTCTTCACTGCTCCGTGGCCTTAAAAAAATGATTCCACATGTCTAATTCGTTTCTGCAGCCTCGCAGGAATAAGATGTTTACTAGCTGCAGGGTTATAAAGCGCAGAGACGGGACGCTTCCGTGCATTCATGTAAAGAAACACAATCTGCCATTAAGAAATGAGATTCTCTAGTTTGGCGTCAAACTTTGCTGCAAGCCTCTGTGATGTTGTTGTCTCCCAGCTGTTAATTTGTAAACGAGCCCGCATGGTCAAGAGATCAAGACGCAGTTGTCATCACCCATCAGACGAATACACCCTGGCTTTGACTGACACTCATCACTGTGTCAAGTTAAATGGCTCGAACACTTTATTATTTACGCTCGGACGTAAGGCCCGGAAACGATTTTTGTTTTTTCCTCCATATGTGTTGGAATTAGGGTAAATTTCATGGCAGATTATCCTTTTATGGAATTATTTTTTTGGAAGAAACAATATTTATTAATCATCTCCGTATTGCTGCTTTTTTATTTTTTTAATCTTCCAGCATTAAATAGGAGAACTGTTACATCTGTTAGCTGGTTTTAATCTATACAAGGCCCTTTTGTATAATCAGGATGGAAATACTGGGTACATTTCTGCTCTGACCTAATTATTCAGTAAATTGTACAGATGGGCCGAGTCTAATAATAAAAATAATCCACAAAAAAGGATAATGGGATAGTCTCTAGACTGATTTAGAAATTGAGATAATTATTGGTTGTAATCAAAAAAAAGGTAGTAAAAAATTCAATAAATAAAATAATAATATTAGAGAGTATTGCTGTGGTGTAGCTGAAAACGGAAAAAAGAAAGACTAACATAAACTCTATGATGTGATACGTGTCGTTTAAGACTCCCAGCCTGTTCAGTATTTAAACCTGGCTGAAGGAGGAGAGCCTATACATGGTCGGCTTATGCTCTTTAATTTTATAAATCGAGACAGATTAAAAGATTGGATAAAGATCCTGCCACTCAGCCCCCTGCAGTGCCAGCAGCAGCCATCCTGGATTTAAACCTGGATTATTCCAGGAATAAAAGCAGAGACAGAGAGCACGTCCAAGCATTTATATCACCACAGACAGAGTGCTCTGCTGACTCAGGCCAATTACATCCAAACCTTAACCCGCAGGCTATTAGTCCGGGGTATAAAGTGTTTACTTCACGTTTAATTAACACAAATCTTTTGACAATGGAAAGTATGAGAGGCTGCCAGACTGCACTTCCTCTCCTTCTGAACAACAAACCCGGCAAAGGAGACAGGGCCCCTGGAGGTGTGTTTCACTTCCTGTGTGAAATGACTGAGGTGATGAGACTGAATGTGGTGAAGAGTGGAGAGTGGTGGCAACAGATAATAAGATATGAAGAAGACCTCCTGGATACACGAGGTTTACTCTCTCCCTCTCTCTCTCTTTGCACACACACACACACACACACACACACACACACACACACACACACACACACACACACACACACACACACACACACACACACACACACACACACACACACACACACACACACACACCCACACCCACACACACACACACAGCACACACTCTGAAGCTGGACGGTGGACCCTCTGTCGTTGCCAAGAATCGTGCTGCTTTCCTTTCAGCACCACTTCTCTCTCCAAAAACCATCCAGCTCAGCTTCATTCAGACACCACTTAGCTCCAGATATTTCAAATGCCCTCTCATTTCAAAAGGCCGGGGGAACTAATTCATATGAGGACCCTCTCTAAAGTCATTTCTCCACTTTCTTCTGTCATTTCTCCTCGAATCCGCTCCCTGTGGACGTGAAACAAAGCCGGTTCACCATGCGCCCTTGTGGGGATGTTGCTGCTGCAGTTTTGCGCTGAGGCTTGGACAGATGAGCTATTTGTTCACGAAAATACGAGCTAATCAGAATAGCAGTCATGTTTCACCGAGCTATCACGAACAAATAAGAACATTTGTCAGTCCAGCTATTTATTTATTTATATTCAAAATGACTGCCTTTAAAAATTCATGAATAAAAACAGGTGGGCATCATGTGTGCTTTGACCTCCGTGTTGCAGCGACTATGGTGGGATTATAAGGCATAAGGAGCTTTAGACCGGTCATTGTAAGATGTTTTCACGGCCGAGATGTTCTCTGTCACAGTAATCAGACGCAGACCATAACCAGTAGTCCACATGTGTTTATGTTCCTGGTGTCTTTCTGTCCTTTGCATTGGTAATTTAAATTCTTTCATTTTGATTTTTGACTTCACGAGAAGATGCGAATAAAATAGCCAGACTCTTTACAGATTGCTTTGATTAATTGTTGGTTTATAGATCGTGGCAGGGGGCATTTTACAACATTCAATTACATTTACTTTAATGGAAGGGACGAAACAGGAAATTATGAATAAATAAAATAGTAACTGTGCTTGAATGTAGAGGTCTTTTAGGGAATGTATTTTATTTTGGAAGGAAAATGGGATTGGTTTTATTTTTCCTTTTTGGGAATATTCAGTTTAAACGTGGTGGTTCGGGTACATTTTTAATAATTTGTTGAGCCTTTTTAGTGTTTCTACAAATTTGCTTTTCTGAAATTGATAATGTAATTTCGGCGTGAACATAATTTACACCCGGAAGTCGTCTCACTTAGTAACACTGACTGCCACCATTCGTCCTATGAAATCATTAATGGATGAGTTTCCAACTAGAACTGGACGTGAAGGTTAAACTAAAATAAAAGAATAAATAAATAAAACGTAAAATTACGCCGCAGACAAAAGCGTCTGGGTTCAGCACCTTGGACAGTGACGCACATGATCACAAAGCCAGCAAACGTTTTTGACACACACGGAATCATAATTTAAAGGAATTAAATATAAGAAAGGCATTGACAAAAAGGTTAAAATAGACTTTAAAAAGCCAACAGGAGGATCAAATGTATCACAGTGTTGGCAACATCTGCGCAAACACCGTGGTCGTGTGGGCTACTGCTCCTAAAACAATGTATCATGAATGTCTCTGCGCAACGTGAGCGACGCCGATAATTCAGTTTATAACAGGCCGATGTACAAATACAGTATACAATCACTGACACTGCGTGTAAAATGCTGTTATCTGCGTCCACATCTGTATTAAAAACTACAGAGACAGTTTGACTTGCTGATTCAACTGTTCTCACGCACCTCTCCTCAGCATCGTTATTGTGTGTAAGTAAACTGAGAGAAACTAGATCCGGAGTCAAATGTTATCGCCTGTGAGCAAGAGAAACTGATACGTAGCCAGTTAAGGTTCGTTTAAATTCAGATCAATCCACAAAACAATAATAAAAAATAAATACATGAGCTTTTTTTTTTGACCTTGTTACAGCTACACTAACTTCAGACTGTGGCGTGTAGGGAAACTATAATTGTTTCGTTGAGCGGAACGTTTTATAATATCACACAATGAAACTCTTTTTTATTTTTGTTTTAAACAGCTTTAATTTCACTGTCAGACGCTCACCTCTGTCTGCGCCTTGCTCACTGTGACCTTGTGCTCTTGCTCCCCTCGCAGAGATCCCTCAGTGCGCAGGCTGCAGTCAGCACATCCTGGACAAGTTCATCCTGAAGGTGCTGGACAGACACTGGCACTCCAAGTGCCTCAAGTGCGCAGACTGCCAGACTCCGCTGGCGGACAAATGTTTCTCCCGGGCAGGAAGCGTCTACTGCAAGGAGGACTTCTTCAAGTCAGTACGACTTTTCACTTTACTTTCGTTAGTATTTTTATTTATTTATTTTATAATTATTATTGCCTCGGTACGGGCGGAATATTTGTGTTTGAGTGTCACATGCAAAGATAGCAATCCCCCCTTTATCCGTGCAGATTAATGTCATAAAGAGTGATAAAAATCCAAATAAACTAACTGCACGTTGCAAAAAAAAAAATAGCACCAGAAGACTCCAGCAGCCTTCATTATTATTTTAACATTGTAAGACAAATGAACAATTATTCCTTTAGGATATTATATTATCTAAATCTTTTAACGATAAGTTTGTTGTGAGAGAATCTAGCATATTATTATTATTATTATTATTATTATTATTATTATTATTATTATACTGGAAATAAGTTACTTGATATAAATGGATTTAGTTTAAGGCCCAGTGCTGAAGCGTATTTGCTCATTTGTGAGCTGATGGCATTTAGAATCTCCATAATTCACATTGTAGAGGCTGTAATTAAAAACCCCTTTGTTTTACTATCTTTTTGCCATTCTGCCGCTTTCTTTCAACGATTGGATTTCTGAGGCATTACAGAAGAAAATTGAGTTTGACTTTTATCCAAAACAGGATCAGCAGATCTGGGCTTTTTACTAAATCATGTTTGAAAGGTTTTAATGCTCCGAGCTTGAATGAGACCTAAAGAGCCCTGCAGTCTCACTGGGAGCTAACTGCGTTAGCTGACCCTGGGGGCAGCAGGGGGGACGTTGGCATGTTCAAGTTGTGGTTGTATGTGCCTGGAAAACACACACACACATGCACACAAAGACTTACTGGTGGTAATTCAGAGGCTTTTCCTTGCTTTTTTTTTTTTTTAATTTTTGTGGGTTGGTTCTGTGATTTAAAGCCTCTCCTGAGTCAGTGTTTTATTGATTCTCCAGAGTGTGTTTACTGTGAGCGCCACTCCTCCTCTTCATCTCTTTTTCCTCGTCCCCCTCCTCCTCCTCCTCCTCGGCTCTCTGTGCTTCATCCACAAACACATAAACATGCAAACATGCACATGCGCTCACAAACAGACGTGCACACTCAACCCGCACAGTGCATTGATCCCGTCCATCCATCAGCTTGCAGACAGATCTGTCGTTAACAGTAATGCATTCCAGGGCTGATTTTTCCCTCCTCAACAGCTGGAGCTTCTATTAGTACAGACACTAGCTCATCATTCTTGGCTGCAGTTGAAGAAATAGTCGTCTACCTTTTAATCTCGGTGTTCCTCACTATATCCATCAGTCTGCAGAGGCAGTGTTTAGCATCAGATTGTCTAATTAAATCTCTCTTTTTCACGTTTTCCTGCAGGCGTTTTGGAACAAAATGTGCATCGTGCCAACAGGGCATCCCTCCGACGCAGGTTGTGCGGAAGGCGCAGGACTTTGTGTATCACCTGCACTGCTTCGCCTGCATCATGTGCAGCAGACAGCTGGCCACCGGGGACGAGTTTTACCTCATGGAAGATGGGAGGCTGGTGTGTAAGGTGGATTACGAGACGGCCAAACAAAATGGTAGGCGCGCAGGGATGAAAATATTATGTGACAACACAGCTGATATATTCTTTTGTGTGTTTTGCAGAAAAACACAACTGTACTTTTAGTCACATGAAAATAAGATTTCTTTCAGTGCTGAATGGCTCTGGCCCCACTTGATGGATAAAGCTGTCGGCACTGTGCAATGCAGCAAATGACTACTGACTGTGGATCTATGTTGTTTGTCGTTTGGGTCTGTGGGCTGTTTCTCTCCCTCCCTCTCTTTGGAGATTTCCATGCATCTCTGATTGATTATGTAAAGTGAAGCAATGCTCTTATATGGTGCGGCTCCAATAACTCCGTTCCTCTGGCACTGAGTAGATTTATGTCCTCTGCTGTGGGAGTGGGACAGATGCACAAGGACAATAATACACTTCCATACACGACCATTCAGTTCATTTAACACCCATGCGCTCCATGCAGAGGCCGAGGGCCACAGCCTGCTAAGGCAAGGTGACAAATGTAAGGAGAAACCGCTCATATTTGTGATGGTGTGTTCAGATGATTCAGAGGCGGGGACCAAGCGACCAAGGACCACCATCACCGCCAAGCAGCTGGAGACCCTCAAAAGTGCCTACAAAAACTCGCCGAAGCCGGCACGCCACGTCAGAGAGCAGCTGTCCTCGGAGACGGGGCTGGACATGAGAGTAGTGCAGGTATTTTGTCCACTCGTCCACTGCACATGTCTACATTCCTGGGAACCTGAGCTAAAATGCTGCAGCTCGGTCGCTAAACAGGAACAAAACAACATCCTCAAGCTACCATTTACACTAATGAAGGTTTATTCAGCATGTTATCACATCAGCCAGATTACAGTGAGGGGGCTTTAGGCATTTTCTTCCATTTTCTTTTAAAATGAGGCTGGAATCAGACTTTTGAGTCACTGCCAAGACCTCTGATTAGTTCAGCAATTCAAACAGTCATTGAATTAAGAGAAATTATATATGTGTGTGTGTGTGTGTGTGAAAGAAGGAATTAGGTCATTGCTTTTAGACTTTCTCTCTCTACAAAAGTAGAAACAAAACATTATTATGTCTTATCACAGATATCTTGCTAAGATAATATTTTGTTGTGCTGTTTATTTTGAATTTGAATTTTTTTTCAAGTTGATTTCTTAATTAAACTACAATTCCCTGCCCTACACACAACATTATATAAATAACTACTTTGTTAAAAATGCATGCTGTTTTGTGTGAGACAAAAGAAACATGCATTTTTTTTACAGTATTAGTTAGGTTAATCTTTAACTGTTTTATATATAATAACAATTATGATGCACAAATAATGATAATAATTATTATTACTATCTCTGTCAGGTTTGGTTCCAGAACCGGCGAGCAAAAGAGAAGCGTCTGAAGAAAGATGCAGGTCGACATCGCTGGACTCAGTTTTATAAAAGTGTGAAACGCAACCGGGGAGGAACTAAAGTGGAGAAGGAGAGCTCAGCCGATGACGCAGGACTCAGTGACAGCGAACTGAGCTTCAGAGGTAAAGCGGCGTCGACGACTTCAATGAGTTCTCACAGTATCATCGTTCAAGAGAAAGATCCCTGTAAGGGAATTATCAGGAGTCATGTGCTAATGGGATAAAGGAGCCCATAAGCTGCTGAATGACACCAGTGCAGCAGCGGTGGAAGGCGTCTTTGTGGCATTTCATTAGTTTCCTGCGTTCCTCACTGCGTGGTGTCGCTCTCAAGCAAATGCAAAATGGCATTCTCATTTCATATTCCAGTCACACGAGCCCGTGGCCGCTGACGCAGCCTCCTGCCTCCGTTTGTCGCCGTGATGGAGCTTATTGGAAAAGAGAGAGGGTCCTTAGTGGGAGGCAAACGGCGTTTTAGACGTCCATGTGTTATTTAATGTTCGCAGACCCCGTTTTGGGTAGTCATAAAAGTCTTCAGGCCACTTTTAAGAAGAAGGCTATTTTTATGAGAAATGAAAACATGGTGACAGAAACTCTATAAAGCATGTGGGGCTTTTAGTCAATTAGAGGGGAAGCGTTCTGGGGCTTTGTTGTTATTGAAGCCACACAGGGGGAGGACTGAGATGGTTGCAAGTGTTTCGTGCTGCAGTAATTTTAAACATACAGACATTTGTTGGAGAAGAACGTAAAGAACAAACAGAACCTGAAATGCTCACTTACTGTACCTCCAAGAAACCACACACCACTGCCACAATAAACCTGACTCATAAAAGCACTTAACTGTATTGAAATATAACAACTACATAATGTTGATGCAGGTGACAGCACTGTTGATGTGTCAAAGTTTTTCCAACCTCTCATGTTAAGCCAATGCTGTCTCCCCCCGCAGACGACCAGGTCCTGTCAGATCTCGGCCACACCAACGGGCTTTACGGGAGCGTCGGCGACGTGACCGGCGGCGCGGTGCTCAACGGCGGCTTCTCTGTCGACGCAGCGGGGCAACCCTACCACGACATCCGAGCGGGAAGTCCTTACGGCCTACCCCAGTCGCCCTCCTCCATCGCCTCGCTGCCAGGCCACACCCCTCTCCTCAACAATCTGGGCTTCAGCATGGACAGTCTGGTGGCACAGGGGGGGCCCGGGGGTGTGGGACAGGCTCTAAGGGCCATGGCGGGAGGCCCCACCTCAGACCTCTCCACAGGCAGCAGTACGGGATACCCTGACTTCCCCACCAGCCCCGCCTCATGGCTGGATGAGATGGACCATTCCCAGTTTTGAGTCTCTAGAAAAGAACGGGGATACGTCAAAACTGACTCAGAAGGCTTTTTACATTTCTTTCTATTGCCCTCCCAGACTGGTATGTTTCGTGGCACCGGGTGAAGACGGGAGAGAAGACGTGTGACTCTGAAGCCTTCAGCAGGCAGTCGTAAACTTTAAGGGGTCAAGGTGTAAAGTCCGGACAGAAGCAGCGAAGAACATTTCCACACTGAATGTTCAATCTCAACACTGTATCATACTGTTTTTTTTGTTATCACCTGACTTTATTTTGTCCATTCACTCTCTGAAATGAGACTGGATATCCAATATGTCGGTGGATTACTCTCACAGGGGAGATCATTATTATAAACCACACCATCCCTGTCTAACAGCTACAGCATTAGGGCTACAATCTAGCTCAAAGTCCACATGAGACCCAGGAGGCACCTGCATGCTTCTGATTCGTAACGAGTAGGACTGCTGTCTGGCCATATCGTAGCCGTCACATTGGCAATGCACTTTACTCTCCTCTTCTTTTTCTACATGTATGGACAGGAGCGCGGAGGGGGAAAGAGAGGAATAGAGGAGAGACGTATGCACAAGGCAAAAACACAGTGTTTCATTGAGGGGGGGGAGAAATTTACAAGAGCAGTGGCACAAGTGTGAATTTTGAACCATGCTAATGTTTTTTTAATGTATTGCTGAAGCTCACGGGTTATTAGGGAGCAGATGATGGCCGCGCGTCTGTCCGCCGTTCGTCCGTCGTCCGGTCGAAGAAGCTGATGTTGTCCCTGTTTGAAAGAGGGCGAACACTGTTACTGCTACAAGGCAGGTCTCTCTTCTAAATTTATAGGTGCTTGACATGTTCCTGTGTGCGTTAAAGCTGTTCGAGAGCAGACGTCCGTCAGTATTAAATTATCTCAGAGTGACCAGGAATCAAAGCTTGTGTGTTTGAGGACAGCCATTTTGAGGTTTGGAGATGTTCATTTCTGCCCTTTATAGTAATATATGTCACATCTAAGCTGTTCATTTATTCCCTTGAATGCACAGACGCGAGAAAACGTGCAGAAATTTGGCGCTGAAAAATCAAGTGTTAGCAGGAACGCTGAGGAATATGCTTGGCTCTTCTGTTTCTCCAGTCCTGATCCGGGCTTCTCCTTCGTAATCTGCTCAGTCCAGCGGCTCTATCTTTGTCTGCCGTCAACCTACTTACCGACCCCAGATGTGTTGTCAGCCTGTCGTCCCGCTGCCTGGCCTCCATGTCAGAGGGATTACCATAGTCCCCCACATTCAGGGCCGATACTTTAGCATCAGAGCTGGCATGACTGCTGGGCTTTCTCACAGTTCAGGCAACATCAGCTGCATCTTAAAGCCCCCCCGCCGCGAAGGCTGAAATAGATAAAGGATTCCCAAAGAGGAGAAGCGCCGTTTCTGATTCTCTCAAACTTCCTCTGAGCCGTAGGAGCAGATACTAGTGTAATTTGAACCGTTGAGCATGGCCGTGGCAGAGCTGGTGTCTGCTCTGCTTCCGGGGAAGGTGCCAGATCTTCCCTCTCCTCCTGTTTCTGCTCCACAAAGAAATCAGTTTATTATTTACGTAGGCAACTTTTTTTTTTTTTTTCAAAAGAATTGCCAAGTTTTTCTTTTGTTTTAAAACCAGAAATTAAAACCACTGTGGAAAAACCTTGGATCACGGGCCGCAAATTGGAGCGTAATTATTTAGTCTTCTGGGATTAATAAGTTAGGAGGTTGGAAATAAAAGGGTAACAACTTTATTTACACTTCTTTTTAATTAATTAATGTCTGTTCACGGGAATTGGTAATACGGTAAATGTGTTGCCGAATACAAAGGACAGAACAAATCATGAAAAGAATCACTGAATTATTAATTAATTTATGTATTTTGTTTTTAAATTATGATTCATTTAAATAAAATTATTTAGAAAAGAACATTTACATGGGTTAAAAATAAGTGTAGTGTATATTATTGCTGCTGAGATCTAAATATTAGTTTCTCAAGACCAAGCTGCTCATAAAAAAATACTTTACATCTGATATATGTAAATGAGAACTATTTAATATGTTCCAGGTTAATAAAAACACCATATTATCAGTATCAGTACTAAGTTATTTATAAGTAACCCCCTTCCCGTGCACATTTGTTACCCTCTTATTCCAGATATTCTTCACTCGTTCATGCCAGAAGATTCCCAGTAAGTGTTTGACGGGTACCTCATTTGTACATAATATTTACAGTCCTAATTTGCGGGCTGTAATCTAAAGTTTGACATGAATATATTATATACAAACGCATTACCACGACAGTTTCGTTGAGTCTGTGTTGCCTCTAAAGTTTGCATCTTAATTGTTGTAAATTTTGTACAGTTTGAAAACGTGTTGATCGTCTTGTTTCATGAGCGCTATTTATTATTGCCATGTGTCTTTGAAAAAGATGTAAAAGAGAGCACTGAATTTATTCATTTATGCCTTCTGTGTAATGGTATGAGCTGTGTACAGTCAAATCTATATGAGGAAAATAAAGCTGAACTGTCTTTGGGTTACTCTCGGGCGCGTTTCTCTTTCATGCGCTGGGCCTTACGGTGATGAATGTGAGAGTTAAGATTTTCAGCTGGACTTTGTTTTTAATATATCAAAAGAAAAATATGTGCTGTTGGTGTTTTTATTATTTTGCCTTATTGAAACGCTCTTAGAGCGAGTTAACCCACAAATTCATTTACCCATTGAGAGCATTTACCACACACTTAGGCCTCTATTCAATTGTGGAGATCCATTTAGTACCACCAACAGACAGTGGTCAGTCAGTTAACAGTGATTGATACTGCTTTCCTCTCTCGCTCGCTGGGTGGGGGTGACAAGAAAGATGCATGAAGAGAGAGAAGAAAGAACGAGGAGAGAGGAATAAAACGAGTGCAGAAACAGATGCCCTGCGAGCTATTTCTCTGATCCTCTCAGTGCTAAAGAGACACGGCGGCAGATTGCAGTGCTGCGCTGTCAAATCTACCCTTAATCCACGTGCTGTTAACTAATTGCAGAGTGCTTTGTGAAATATGGGCAAACATGCTTTGTAGTCGGGCAAAGAGGGGAATATGGCACATATGCAGGCCATTAGCTTGTATGTTAGCGTGTCAACCTGACAAATAGTCTGTACGGAGGACCGCAGCCGTGATTGTTAGCAAGTGATGGCGTTTACAATTCTCTGACACAAGCCGAACTTTTATCAATTTTATCACCTTCCAGTAATGATGATCTAAAGGCTACGTCTCATTTTGAATTCTTTAAATCTTCTTAAGTTGTATTTCATATTTTGTATTCAATGTAAAAACAATCAAATTTAGATAATATGAAGTGATACTGGACAGATGCAGCCTTCAAATGGAACTCGTGAGCTCAGCGGTTTAACAATATCGCTCTGCAAACTGTTGCTGTCTAGAAGCCACTGAGGCTAACCATTTAGCAAGCTAGCAACTGCTTAACTTCTGGTGCCTTAAAATGGGGCTGCGTTTTACCACGGTCATGGGAAAAGTTCATTTGAACAGCCACCTCTGTTCAAGACCTCATAAATGGAAAGCACATTGGACGTCACGTAGACAAAATAAAAGTAGTAACATTAGCTTTAAGTTGTGAGAACACCATTGCTGGAAACTGGTGGCTAATGGTTTAGCGAAATAATTGAGCAGGTAACATAAAGTAGGAAATGAAAAGTCGCTATGAAAAGACAAAGTTAAGACATATTAAAAGATTACTTACCTTCCACTATCTAATATTTCTCATTTAAGAACAAAGTACAGCTGAGGCTAATGTGAATGCCATTAGGTGTTCAGATTTGTTTGTTGTTCTTTAGCTAGCAGTTCCTCTCTCTGCCTCCGCATCCTCATCTGTATACTCTGGCTCTAAACGGTAAGGACGCCCATCATAAAAAAAAGTCGTCGCCCTAAACCTCAGAATCTGAAAAATATTCAGCCACGTTGCAAAAAACTAGCGGAAGTAAATTACAGGTAAGCAAGAGATGACATCATCCAAGTCAGAGGTTAGTGGGTCAATCTACAGACCCCGGATGATGATAACAGGAAACTCTGGACTCAACAGGGAATAGCACTAGTGTGTCATAATAAATAATACAGGATTTAGAGGCCGAGTTTCGGTGCCTTATTCACTTCCATTATACGGATATATGCTGATCTAAATATCGTCCGATTGAGTCCAAATGACACCATGTTATATGGGTGAGTAAATGATCGTATTTTATGCCAGAAATAAGTCAAGGTTGTAAAAAAAATTGTAAAAAAAAAAAAAATGTAAATGAACGGCTGTGACTAATCTCAGTCTGGACCAACGACACTGCAATCCTCCATGACTGAAGGCATCTGAATCAGCCTCAACAGGAAACTGGTGGCATAAATTAGGCCTAAAAGTGCTGTCAGTGAACACTTACTGTGTCCTTTGCTGAGGGTCATTCACTATCTCTCTGTCTGCTTTCTGACAAAGGCATAAAATACACCCCCCACAAAAACTTACGTGATTGTGTTCCCGCTGTTGTCCTCAGACAGGTGCTGGATCGCTAACAACCTTAGCTTACAGTGGATTTATTCCCTGTAACTTTGGCGTTGGCTAAGTATGTTTAGAATTATAATGAAATTACTCCACAGTACACATCCGTATGAAACTCATTTCTATGCAGCAATGTGCAACATTTGTCTCAGAGGCGGCCAGTGTAACCCAAACTTAAGTGTTATCGATTCTTTTGTGTTTTAGCTATTCGTGTTGCATTATAAAAAATAAAATGCAAAGAGTCAGCTCGGTCTCAGTTTGCACGTTTGCATAAAATGCTTCAAATTGAGCTGATTTTTATTTAAGCATTGATTGGCTGGCTCGTGGGCATTAATGGATAGACTCTAATAGTACGGGCTTACAAAGATAAAGAGCCACACAGACAGTTAGGATAATTTACACGCCACTTACAGCACTAGTATACAAATAAATCTGTGGAAACTCCACCACTGTTGCTTTTGCGAAGATGACAAACACAAGCGCAAATGCCATTATCATCGATCGCGAGGCTTTTATTACAAACTTCCTGAAGGAAACTGTTGGGTTGTTTTTTTTTTTTCCATCTGAAGCAAAGAGGAATAAATTAACATGCAAAACAGGCAGGATTTGTTTTGAACCGAAAGTCAATCTTGCAGCATTTAGACAGGGCATTTTTCTCCCCCAAACGACTCCATTCAGCCCGCAGTGAACAACGATCCGCAGGATGACGAAGTGAGTCTTAAAGAGGGGCTGGAGTCAAACGGAGGCCTCTCAATGACACCCTCAAGGTTGGGAGCTCAAGGCTGGTTTAATATGAAACTGGGACTTTTCCATTAAATAATCACCCTGCAGATATCAGATAGATGACAGGTAACCAGGGGAGGTGGATACACGGCCCTGAACAGTGATGGCAGTGATGATACATTTGCTGCGTTGAAGGCCTTTGTCTCCGCTCTAGTTTGCTTGTGGTTTCCGCGTATATATGTGACAAAGACACTACCCGCGAGGCTCCAAACCAGACCGCTGTTTGCTGGCTTGCCTGAAAGTCTGAAAGGTCACATCCCCTGAGTTTGTGGATAGCACAAATGCTATTTCATCACCATAAACGACACATAAAGCTTTAGAGCCGAGCCTCAGAGTCCCTCGCAAACGCAAACTTGGCCGGCGGTGAATGAATCTCTGATATTAGTGGGAAGTGTTTCAGCGGCCGAGGGATTTCTGCTTACTGTTGGGTTCCCAGCCGCGCTGCTGAGCGGTGGGCAAGGGTGTACTGCAGCATAAAGGGAAGACGGGGGGAAGGAGGTGGGGAGCGAGATAAAGGGTGGCACGGGGAGCTGGCCGAGGCAGCAACACACCACGGCTTTTACAGGAGATGGATAAAGTAAGCCAGGATCCACAATGATGGCCAGAGAAAGAAGAACAAGCTGTTCCTATGAGGCACACATACAGTGATCAGGCATAACATTATGACCATCGACAGGAGACGTAATAACATCGAGCATCTTGTGACAATTCAACGTTCTGCTGGGAAACCTTTGGACCTGGCATTCATGTGGATGTTACTTAGACATGTAGCACCCACCTAGACCAGACCAGGCACCCCCCACCCAATAGCAATGGCACTCCTTGACGCCAGCAGCCATCCCCAGCAGGATGCAGCCTGACACAGACACACACACACAAAACATGAAGAACAGCACAAGGTGTTGACCTGGCATCCTAATTCACTAGATCTCAAACTGATCAAGTATCTGTGGAGTGAACCACAGAGGCCCCTTACCCTCAACCCACAGGAGCCACAGACCCTCTCTAACAGCATCCTATTGCCAGACGCCACAGGACAACCTCAGAAGGCCCATGTCCATTCTTGGATGAGGCACAAGGCAGACCTACACAATATTAGGTCATAATGTTACACCTGATCAACGTACATCACAAATGATGGACAACAAACATGGACATACACCCTCAACAAGGTGTCTCAAGAAAGCACACTACTATGCTGGTTCTGAGTCTGATGTAGGTTTGAATTTGTACAGTTTTATTAATTTATATTATTATATTCATGACCCTTTTATTCCTCTTAATGTAATTGCAATCATTCAGGTTTTTCAGCTGTAAAAAAAATAAAATAAAATAGGGGGCCTACAGTAGAGCTGTTGGCCATGTCCACTTTAAGCGTCCCGAGAAAGACACAGAATCTCATTAGTGAATCACTTTGGATAAAAGTCTGCCAATTGATGTCCTCACACTTATTTAAATCACATTTCATTAACGGAGACTTCAAATTAGTCTGTGTTTACTGTGTTTATGAGTCCATGTGAACGCCCCATCTTGTTCTTTTGGTATTCACAACCTTGTGAGTTTTCTACCGATGGTTGTAATTGTAGCTTTTTCATCATATGTCTGAGGAAAACGCTAACACTCTAGTATCTTTCTATCATAAATGCTGCATGCTTCAAAAATGACTCACTTGTTTAGTTTCGTAGCTGACTTTTACTTTCTTGTTTCTTGAAACGTTGAGATGATTTGCATCTTGGGGCAACTCTAAAGAATCGCTGGGGAATAAATATCACCAGCAAAGTGCTGCCACTTCGGCTCACTACTGGAGTAAACATACTTTATTACTTTTCACCTCTAAAAAATGCATAAATATTCAGAAGGATTGAAGAGCGTTGAGGCCTGGGTGGGTGTGTGAGTCTGCGGTTTGGAGAGGGAGGGAGCTGCAGTGTCAAAAGTGAAAAGCTCAGAGGAAAATTGAGGCCCCATAATGGAAGCATAATGGGCTTAGTGTCAGAGTCTTGCAGACGAGTCGGGAGGGAAGCACAACTGCCGTCATCCTCTTTTACCTCAAGGCAGCATAACAGAGTTTAGGAAGCAACGAGGAGACAACTCCGGGACCCAAACAGGCTTTAGAGATACACCAACGGCCTAATGGCTGCATGTGGATGGAATTCATAACAGTGGGATGGTCACTGGTCGTCTCTTTGTGGGATTGTAGAGCATCGTGTCTCAGACTCGTGATGAATACTCAAAAGGTTTCCTCTCAACTCGTGGAGGGTCCCTCCTCAGAATTCATGAGCGGAAATGCGCAAAATTTTATCGAGGAAGATTTCTTGGCTGGAGTTTGTAAAAGTGGATGAAGATACTTTTAAATGGGGGAAAAAAAAAAGAAACGCTCCGAGGCCCGTGTGAAGGAGAGATGGACGGGACATTGACGCAGATGTAGATGTCATGTGGAGAGATTTTAATTCATCTCATGTATGGAACACCTCACCTGCGTCTCAATTCACCATCACCACTGTACAACAGCGGACAAGACAAGAATTAAACATGAAGCAGCGACCCTGGTGATGGACTTCCTGTCCAGAGAAGACAATCTACTACCTCTGTAGATCTGTGAATGAGTGACAGACTCTGACCAGACATGCTGAGACGCTTATCTAACGTCTTGCGATGTGACAGATTTCCAGTGAAGCACAAGGGGAGCAGAGGGGGGGTGAGGGGAAGGGAAGAGGGGGGGCAAGGCTGTGTGTTTCGAGAGTAAAGGATTAAGCTCTGTCCCCTCTGTTGTGTACCAAATGTGCACTGGCATCTTCATGAATGCGTGGTTAAGAACCAGGATCCAGATTTAGAGCATTCTCATCTGTAGGGAGGGGGCTTGAGGAGCAGTAAAGCAGATTTGGACACTGACCATGTGTTGCTTATTTTTTGGAAAACATCCAGATCTCTTCCCTGTGACGTAACAGTACAGACGCTGTGTATTACAGTAAATTACTGAAGATGGGCAATTTATGAAAGAGTGTGTCAGGTCTGCAAAGCTTTAAACATTGGATTAATATATAACCCACTTAAATGTCCTGTATATGTTTTTATGTTCATCTATGCATGAACTGTGTGTGTATGTTTCTTTGATATCATTTTTTTAGGTTTGTCGTGTTTTTTTTCCGTATTGTGCAGCATTATTAGCATTTAGCCGTCTTCCACCCGATACTCTGACACACATGCTAATTTTTAGTCTAACATTAAACTCAGTCTCTTACTGTTGGTTTATTTACGTATGTTTATTTCCCTGAAGTGGTTTTAATCAGGCTACCAGCATTGGTGGTCGTCTGTCTTCTAAGATTTCTTATTTTTTTCATGTGGAAGGTGGCAAAGCACACGTATACTTACGCCGGCTCATCCTGATGCGTTATATAATTTTCAGTAAAGTCAATAAATGAATAACTAAACACAAGCTGTTGCTAAAATAGCTAGTAGTGTATATGTCTGATACCTGAATCTTTATGCGTAATGTACACTAAATAGAAATGTGAGTGTAATTCATAATGTACCACGACAGGAGGAGGTGCACATACTGTATTTAGGGTAGGTGGGACTGCAAACTGACCGCCGGCAAACCTTTTGAAACACAAAATCAGAGGAAAACAGTGTCAGTTGAAGTCTTTAATGATATATGTCAGATGATTAAAGCATCCCTTGGTACATAACACAACTGAATGATGAACAAACGGTCAGAGAGGGCTGACTCAGACTAAAAGGCCCGACTGGTTGTCACACCTGAGCAGTAGGAGTGGGTGATACTGTACATATGTCATTCTGTATTGTGATTATGATAAAACAGCGGGATGTCGGAGGTTTAAACTCCTGATAGATAAAAGATGAGGATGGGAATGTCGCTTTTTGGTTCTTCCACTGACTTAAACACCTGGCATATCCAGATACGCCATCGCACCAGAGCACAAAATAAAACGCTGCCAATGAAGCAGTCCTGCTCAATGATTTGAAATATTGCCAGCAAAGGTGTTATTCAACGAGAGATGTTTAAGGTACAGCTACCAAAGTAAAGTAAAATCACAGTTGACAAATCTCTGCTTTCTCACAGGAATCGTCATATCACCCAACCCTACTGATATAGCCAGTACACAGTTTTCAGAAAAATAAAAATTCATGCGGTGCCCTTGATCTCACATGACGACCGGAGCTCGGAGGAGCCGAGTCGTTAAAATATCAAACTCAACTCGAGAACTTGGAAATAAATTCAAACAAAACTTCTGCAGTCCTGCTCTACAAACTCCTGGAGATAGACACAGTCTCTCCAGGGATGAAGGGGAAGACCGGGTGAAGGAGTCGAGCACTGATAGGAATAAACCATGGGAAATGACAGGGTGGCTGATATGTACGGACGGTCTAGCCTTTCGGGGCGGTGTACTGACGCAGGAGAGAGGAGATGGCGTTGGATTCAGTGACCTCCTCGGGGAGGGAGCCCTCCATGTCTTTGATGGACGGGTCAGCTCCGGCGTTCAGCAGGAGCTCCACGATGTCGGCGAACTCACATGCTGACGCTAGGAGAAGAAGGGAAAAGACGCGGCAGGGGTTAGCAGGAGTAGAGCAGATGTTCAAGGTCCCCAGAGGATGATCTTGTAGATCCCTCGTTTCCGTTTATCCAGTGAAATATCCAAACGTGGACTGGGTGGATTAGAGTCACATTTGGCGCAGATACTCATCATTCCTAGATGATGTATCCTAACAACAGTGAGGATCCCCTGACCTTTGCTTAATGCCACAATGAGATTCACATTTGTGGTTTAGAGTGAAACGTCTGAGCTACTACTCTGTGGAATTGACATGAAAATTGGTACAGACATTCATGCCCCCTCCCTCCGGATGAACTGCACCTACACAAGTCAAGATTTAATTTAATTTGTTGTGTTGTTAGTAAATGTTAGACAAACTAATAGAGAGAAGGGTATGATTGAAATGTTTTATAGTTCTTTTTTAATGCTATAGAGGGAAAACTGTGAATCATTCCAGGATGTTATGAGGGCCTGCACCAAGTTTGAGTAAATTTACCTCATTCTTTCCATTAATACAGTACATACAGTACAGCAGTTAATGAAAAGTCCATTTGCAGTCCCAGCACTGACACCGGCCTGGACCTGAGCTTCCGTCAAACACTTCATTTCTGCCCCATTGGCAATTTGTGCCCCACTAAAAGCGTCCTCTCTCTCGCTGCATGTGGCGGAGGAGGCGGGGGCAGCTCGCACTTTCTTAACCCAGTTAGTGGGTCCCTTAATTTCTGATGCACCTCCTGGCCCTCTGGCACCTCACCTCTCCTTCATCTCCTCTCCTCCTCTCTTGTTCTGAGTGCTCTTCTATGTTGGTGTCACCCGCTCGCTCCTCTTAAAGAGCAGATTCTGTGCGGCGCCATGTTCGCTGATGTCAGCAGCCGCGGTGATTGACAGCCGGGCCTTTTAACCTCCAGCCCAGAGGTGGTGGCTGGCGGGCTGGCTGATGGGAGTGTGTGTGTGTGTGTGTGTGCGGTTGCTTGGGATATGCGTAGGAATGTGGAAAGTGTGTGTACGTGCTCAGTAGCATGAAATGCCACAAGAACCACAAATGTGGTCATACTAATCACACTAAGAAAGCTCGGATGTTGTTGTTTTTTTAAGCCGTGTTTGCAGACCTCCTCTTGTTACTCTAAACAGTATTTTATTTAGCCAGCGGTGTGCGCGTGGCGGGTGTCTCGCCTGGGCCTTGAGCTGTAAAAAGTGGCTGGCCCTCAGGGGAGCTGTGGAGGAGGAGAACAATTTATGGTGAGCAGTAAACCCTCAATTAATCACTTGCCAGCCACTGTGGCCCTGTGCAAAGAGAGGTGGGAATGAATTTTCATTCTCTACTATTTGTCTCTTGGAGTTCATCGCTTATGTTTATTAGTCATCTTTTTATGCCCCATCCTCGGGGCTTCCTCTGCTGAATGTGTTATTATATGTTTGCGAGTCCAAGATCTCTGCTGGGTGACTCAACAGACCAGGACCACGGCACCAAGCAGGGGGACAGATGGCGTAGCCACACACACACACACAGAGACAGAGGCTCAGAGGACATGGGAACCGCCCCTCAGGGACATGTGTGTTGGGGCATGATGGGGTCAGGGGAGTCTAAGGACCACTGCTGATTTCCTCTGGGAGGTTTGGCGATTATTATACACACACACACACACACACAGAGACAGACAGACAGGCACATGCAGACATATAGTACATACCGAAGAAAATACACAGACACACACAAGGATGTTGTGGAAAAAACACTTGCAGAAAATAAAGATAAAGATGAGGAATGGATGGGAGGAAATGGGGGGGAAGAGATGACACATTTGAGACAAAAATTGGACAGGGCATAAAGCTGAAGACAGTGTACGACACATGTTTTGATGCAAAATGAGAGATTTGCCATTTGAAAAACAGAAAAGCAATAAAGTAAATTGTGTGTTTGTTTTTTGAGAGCTTAAACCAAATTGGATGGCAAAGATTAGCATTAGAGTCTTCTTACCATAATGTAGCGCCGTCTGTCCTTCATTATCCTGTAAAAGGCAAAAACAAGTGTTTATGAGACTGGAGAGGAATAAAATACTCCATTCAGTGCACAATTGGTGCGAGAGAAGTTGTAAATTTCTTTGCTCAAACTTCCCAAGAGAAAAACTCACACCTGCCAGAATACCAATTAACTTCTTGTTGCCGGACAAGGGCTGCCATGTTTTCATTGTAACGAAGGGGGATTATAAGAAGATGAGATATTGATTTGAGAAACGCGTGGCCTGCAAATCAAATGTTTCAACTCGCTGGGGGGGTTTCCAACTCTGGTGAACTTAAAACAACGAGCTACTAAAACTAAACAAACAATGCGCCGCTAGACCAGCGAAAGCAGCAACTCAACCCTTCAGACTAACATCCAACAATCCTGTGTTCACGATCTAACTATTATCTATCTAATTAAAGAAAGCAAAGAAGAAAGAACATTTACATTTGCTCCACTGATTCTATTAGTATTTTTTATAGGTACACATTAGATTTGTTGCAGTTCTTTTCACCAAGTGGTGGCTATTGTAGCTGTCAGACATGTGTCAGTGTTACTTGACCTTAATAAAGAAATAAATCTTCATAAATTAACATATTTATGCCAAAAGAATCAACCATTCTTCTACTGCAGCTTGGTAAATGTTCCTTAAATAGCATGGAGTCCTTTAAACTGAAGATTAAAACACCTTTTTCTATTCACTCCAGCAGGATGTGCCGACACAGCGTAAGTCACTAGCATGTAGCATGATGCTAAAGTCTCTGAGCTGATTTGCTTCAAAGTATGAGCTTCCAAACAATCTCACTGATGACCTCTGGACACTTTTGGAAAGGTCTTTTCTGGCTGCTTTAGGTCTGTGAGCACAACAGCAAAGATAACAGAGAAAAATTGGTGCACTGCACCTTCAGAAAAATAGCCCCGTGCCTTTAAGAATGACGGTAGTCGTAATTGAAGTGCGAGCGGCTGTGGATGTGTGCCGCTGTACCGCAATAAAAAGTGACAAAACAAAACAAAAAGATGAACATTTGTCTTTCTGTTTGTTTTGGAAGTGCAACAGATAAATTATCAGACTAACATTAAAATATTTTTTTCCCCCCAGTGGCACGCGATCATATCCTGTTTCGGCCGTGTTGTTTCAGTGATAAGAGTCTTTTCGGTGGCCGAATATTCGGTGCATCCCTAAATAAAACTACTAAATGTTTCCAAACCCTGACACAAAACCTCAGGGACGAGGTGTGTGTATGAAAGTGTGTGTCCTTCAAATGGCAAAAATGGTAGTTGGGGTGAAGGGGTCAACAGTAGAGATATAATTCTTCCAAGAAGTGTTGGACTGGAGACAGGGAAATATGTGTGTGTGTGTGTCGAGGTATAATAAGGCTCAATATATGACAGGCATCATCAACAGAAGATTCAGCTCTTAATCACCGCCCCAGGCTGCCTTTGCACCTCATAATGATGATGAATGGTCAAACTGTTGCCTCCAGACTCAGAACAAGAGCAGCTAAGTACAGTGATTTCAAAAGCTCTGACAGATTAAAAGGACGGGAGGAGCAGTGACATTTCCTGCTATATCCTGTGAAATGTCACCGCAGAGGGAAAACTTTCTAAAAGCAGATCCTCATGAATACTTGCAATACTTCTGACTTATGATCCACTGAACCACACACCCTTTGTGAATTTTCTTTTAATGTTTCAACCATTATTTCCTTATCTCCCCCATTCACTCCTCTCTTTTAATTCTCCACCTTTCTTACTTTCCCTTATTTAGTCTCATCTCCAATCCCTCACTTCCTTCCCTGTCTGCCGTCTCTGTCTGAGCCCAGTGCAGAGTGATCCTATTGTTGTGTTTCCCTGTGTCTCTCAGGGGCAGCACTTCAGGGACCTGCTGATTGGATTAGAGCTTTCTATTCCCTCTGGGCGGATCACCGAGCACAAATGCAAATCGCCACCAACATGGAAAGCGTGCAGTGGTTAACCCAAGACGACTATGCCGCCTGTCTACGAGTCCGATCACAACCTGTGATGTACTGTGGACACAGTGTCTGTCTCTCAGAATCATATTGAGCGTAGTAACTGTAGTAAGACGGCTAAATAGATACACGCAGCCGCCTAGAGGGGAAAATTTTACCACCCATGTGTTTCCTGTAAATATAAAAGGGTGTAGTGTATTTATCGAACTAGGGTGGAGAAAAATATACTCAACACAACACACATGGCACAGCGGGACAATGACAGATGTCAACTGATGGGGCCAAGTCAAAGACCTTGATGCACATAAATACAGTACACACAGTTATAATTAAAGTGTAAGGGTTTAAGCCCTAATCTGCAGCAAGCGTTAATCTGCAGCTCCTTGTTCAGTGACCATACATGCACATAGAATGTATGGCCAACGGTAAGGAAGTAAAATTTCAGAAACGCAACTTAATAGTCTTAGATCGGTGGGTCTGTAAGGAAAAAGTGTCCATGTGTATGTTTGAGAACAGGTATAGTTTGATGAGCATGCCAGCGCACGTGTGCAAGCCTACATGGCTTCTCGAATGTCCATGTGAGGGGTCAGCGGCCTGTCCTCTCAGCGTTCCCTAATGCCCCTGGATCCAGGACGGAGGCTTGATGGAATCACAGGAAATTGGATTGTGTTCCATTTGCTTTGGAAGCAGACTGGAAGAGACACTCTCCACCCCGCTGCCCACCCCCCCCAATACCTGCAGTTAGCATTCCCCCCCCGCCCCCACCCCCCTCTCTCTCTTGTACACCCCTGTTCCCATCCTATTACGGAGCCGTGTCGCACCAAACCTCTGCTTTTACATGTCATCCAAAGTTTCCCCTTGCAGTGCAGAAATGCTGGGCTGGATGTCATCGGGGAGCTCAATAAAGCAGCTACTTGCACAATACCGGCAGCGCGGGCCCAGCACAGTGTAGTGTATTACCCTAATGGGGTGGAGCAATATGCTTAGGAGCTGCATGGGTAGGGACTGATCTATCAGTACAATTGCAGTTTTGCTGAATTTGAGTCAAACCGATCTATCATTTCTACTGCACAAATGATGTGAAGCAAGATGGATGAAAGAGAAAGAGAGTGAATTAAGAATATACACACAGACATGTAGTCTTGTTACTCAACAAATCAAAAATGATAATGCTGTGCCTGGTACGAAAATTGGTCAAAAGAAAACGTTGGGGACGAAATATTTTTGAGGGGCAAGTTTTTGAGCCTGAGGCAAACACAGCGTGCGTGTAAGATGGTAAAAGCTTCCTCCGGTATATGTTGGGTGACCTGAAGACCATAGCAAGAACGTTTCACCCCTTTTTCTTTATCACGACTAAATAAAGACCTGCGTTTTCTCTGTGCCATTCTCAATATTCAATGCCATAAGTACATGGAAGCAATTTTAAGTTGGGCAAGACGTCATTAGCACACAATGATTTGAAAGTGTTATAAAACGAAACAACTACTTGCTACATGTAGGAATTTAGCAACAATAAATCATTACTTACAGCCATTTAAAGAAATTAGTATAATTACTGTTCACAAACAAGACTTAAGCCAAGATGACTGCCAGTGCTCTTGGCTAAGACGTACGCTAAGTCAAGAAGAAGCTCTCATTCTTACAGTGCGAGTGCGGCTACAGATCCTCTGCTCTTGTAACGAAGGTCAACTGACTGTTTGAAAAAGTTGTAGCCGGTGTAGAGCTGACTTTGACTGCAGTTCCTTGAATGGCCGCTAGAAAACCCGATGTACGGACTTGCACTCCCTCCTTCGGCTCACTTTTCTTATCTCATTTTTCTGTGTCTCAGTAAACTTTCTTTGGGCTTTTCTTCCGCTCCGCCTCCTTTACCCGCCTCCCCCATTTTTCCCCCCACTTCTGTCCCTGACAGCAACATTAAACAAGTGGGGAAAAATGAACAAGCAATTATGATTTATGATCAATGCATGCAGCAGCTGCTGACTTTTATAATGACAGTGGTCGGGGGAGGGAGGCGCCGCGAGGGAGGATGAATGTGTGCGGGTATCGGTCTCCAGGGTGTGTGTGTGTGTGTGTGTGGGGTGGATGAGGGGTGAATCGATAGGCGACTGGGATCATTGGTATGCAGATTCCAGCAGATAGCATTATGATGAGCAGGTGCCATCAATCAGAAAGCCAAACACATATCTGAGCCAGAGGGAAGGAGAAGGTGGTCCTCCTTCAGTAAGTAACAGAGAAGCTAGTGTGCAACCAACACCATGGACAACACTTCCTTCCCACTTTAAAGCACCACAAGTCACACATACTTTACTTTACAGCTGGCCATTTCTTAAGACACACAATATGTTTTCTAGTTTTATGGTAGGAAAATCTGCTTGTAGCAACCACAACATACTGATGATTGGCAAGTTATCAAGAGTTAGAGACAGGGGGGCGGTTGTAGTCGCACCAGGCTCTAATAACTAGAGGTCGACCGATTAATCGGTTTGGCCGATTGGAACAGCCACATCTCCACTGGCATGATTTAGCCTACATGAGCTTGTTAAGCTAACAACAGTTAGCTTGTTAACAGCCTAAAATGGAAGCTGTCTGTTTGATGTTCAGTTACAGATTTGTTTATTCATTTAGGTGTTCAGTTATCCAGATTTCTGTATTTATTATGTTCCGTTATGTTATTTTCACTTTGAGATTTTATATATTTGGATATTTATTTAATCAGTTGGTAATAAAGTCAGATTTATTATCGGCCGATTAATCGGTTATCGTTTTTTTCCTGCTCCAAACTATCGGTATAATATCGGCATTCAAAAATCCACTATCGGTCGACCTCTACTAATAACCCTCTTGTATATTCCATGCCATCATTAGGGATGGGAAATATTTTTAGAGCATGGATGGCGCAAGCTTCTGCTGTTCCATCTTGGTTCACCCATCGCTCTAATCGTGCCATCACTGTGGTGAATTTGGTGGTTGGAAGCAAAGTCACAGACTGTGTTTCATTTGGGAACTGCTCTGTGTTACAGACAACTGTATCAGACACTCCCACTGGCCGTCGCATCAAATCTGAGATCAGTTTAACTTGATACCAGACCACTTCGCATGCTCTAAGGTTTTTCTGCCCATTATCGCTACAACTTGCTGAATTTTATTAACATTACATGATCTCATCACCACGTTGCTGCTAGTCCCTGTTGGTGTGTATGTTACATATGTAAATTAAAACATACAGTATAATTTCATCTGTATAGGTTCTCAGTCATCCAAGTCATGGTATATCCAAAAAAGGTTCAAAAAAAGGAAGCTGGACTTGTAGAGATTTTTGAGAAGACGTTTCAGCACTCATCCGAGTAGCTTCTTCAGTTCTTCTGGTGGGAAGTCCAAGGATTAGCAGGAGTTCCTATTTAAACCTCAGGCTTCCCTTAGAACTGAAGAAGCTACTCGGATGAGTGCTGAAACATCTTCTCAAAAGACTCAAGTCCATGTTTGCAAACTACTAAATTCAAACGAATTGACAGAGGAAAGCTCGCAGGACCTGTTACCTACACTAACATATTCAGTTTTTGTGTCGTGTACTTAGGATTAAGAAGTTAGGCAGGCGTGTTCTTCCACATGAGTTTGCCCTTTGTTTGCCATGTTTGCATCCGTGAGTGTTTATCCTGATGTGTGCACTGGGAGGGCCCCCCTTTTAAAAGGATGTGCAGACCGGGGCCAGCCCTAATTGAATCTGGGTCTGCTCTCTGAGCAGGGAGAGGTAACCTTGCCACTCAGTGTGTGAGCACTGCCACCCAAGGTCAAATTATCCTGACACCAAACGCGCTGGCCTTCACACCCCCTAAGAGTGTCCTTCAGGTGCCTAGGAGTTCCACCTCACAGTGCCGGCAGCGAGATCACGTTTTAAAGGGTAAACCATGAAAAAATCAGCCAGGGATTATGAATATATGTTGTTGGAGTTCAAAAGTGTATTACATCTTACACCAGAGCAGGTAACCCAGAGCAAAACAAAGCCCATGTGGGTGTAGGACAAACAGCAGCAAGTGTGCCTAGAGTAATATACAATTTTAAAATACTGTTTTTAGCTTTTCTCTAGATCCACCAGACAAAAGACGGCTCTTTTTCCTTTAAATCTCCATCTCTTGCCCCGTTCCTCGCTGCACATCCTCTTCCCCTGCTCACTTCTCTCCCCTCCCCATGCCGCTGAGCTTGCTTGTTCCCATGGGATACCTTAGCCTCCATTAAAGCCATCAGAGGAGGAGGATAGGGTTGAGGCTGAGAATTAACATCGCCAGAGGCCCCGTCGATCCTCCTGCGGCTCATCGATGATGTTTAAAAAGAAATATATGAAATAAATAAATACATAAAAGAGTGTAATATGAAAATCAATGGCTAGGCAGCTGGGGCTGTGGCTGAGGCATTTGGAGTGAGGGACTCATAAAGCTGAGTACTGCGGGAGACTGATGGAAGGCAAAACACTTACTTTGTTTATTCTCTCTCCTCACCCCCGTCCCCTCCCCTTGCTGTCTGTATTCAGCTCTCACTCTCTCACTCCCACCCCCCACCCCCTCTACACACACACACCACGACTCCCCTCTGTCTGAAACAGTCGAGGACAGCTTTAATGCTCCTGACAATTTATGTGGACGGTTAAGAACGATGGAAATCAAATAGTTGAGTGTAGGCAAGGCCCAGTGAGTGGCCAATAAGAAAGAAACAACAGCTGATGATGGCAAAGAGGACTGTTACCTGCTGGAATGGCTCTTTAGGCTGCACTATTACTGTCAAGGCGCTGGCTCTTTTCTGAGTGCTCATATTATGGATTCATAACTGTATCTATGTCTGATAGGCCCTTTTAACACAGCACCGCAACGGCTTTCGTTTCATCGAGTCCGGCTAATGTGCAGCAAGTACTAAATACGAATCGTATAAGCGGCTTACGGTGTGACTTATAAAATGTCAAGTGCTATGTGAGGTGGCTGTGGTGCAGTAGCAGTTTATGTGTGTGTGTCCATCACGGAGGCAAGTTCGCTCAAAATGGTAAACCCGAACAAGATCTGTCTGCCTTAACCTCCATGAGGAAATGTATAAAAACATCTCCACAAGTGTTCTCAGTGTAACTTTGTGACCTTGGCTGCATCTCTGCTCGTCTAAACACAAACCTCTGCCATGCTGCAACACATACAAGGTACCTTCTTGTTTCTTCTTTGCCAGTCTTGCAATAAGAACATGTGCAAGAATCACACAGTAAAAGATATGCAACGCAATGCATTCACAATCAGCATGCAGACACTGGACTAATCAATGGAGCCGTATGCATTCACATTTCAATATCTGTTTATCTATCCAAGATATTATGGCACATTGCAAGATTTCCTCAAATTATTCGGGCCGACGTCACAGTATATATAATTAGATAATGTGCCAACAGTACGTATCAACATATATATAGCACACAGCAACTGTTAAAGGAGATACTGATGATATACACTGCTGCCATAAAGATTGAAATCAGAGAAGGGAAAGTGAATACTACATAGTATAAGAAGCATGGCTGAATCACATCACAGCATACATCCTCGTCATATTGACCGACCTAACTACTGCCCATGTCACATGGTTGTTTACTCTGCTCCATTTCTCCCTGCATCTTATTTTGTTCTCCATTTTTACTGTTCTCAAATCCCAGCAGACTTCCCTCCTTTCTTTTCCACCTTGCTGCCTTTTCTTTAACGACCTTTTGTACCGTGGAGCATAGGTTGCGCAATTACACACACATACACGCGCACACAGACACACAATTATGACGAATCTTGTTGGATATTTGTTATGACTGGGCTGACTGAGCCATTAGTTATAGGAGGCAGTGCTGGGAAAGGGGAGGGATACAAACGTGTAATAATGCTTTCACTATAGAATTTCAATCAGCTACCATGGTGTGTGTGTGTATGTGTGTGTGTGCGTGTATGTGTGTGTGTGTGTGTGTGTGTGTGTGTGTGTGTGTGTGTGTGTGTGTGTGTGTGTGTGTGTGTGTGTGTGTGTGTGTGTGTGTGTGTGTGTGTGTGTGTGTGTGCGTGTATGTGTGTGTTTGATCACACAAGTAGTTGACACCACAACAGCTCACCCACATAAGGTGCATAAAAACGTTCTGCTGAATGCTGCAACATCAAGCCGAAATGTAAATAATACTGAAACAGGTTTATTATGTTTTTTGTGAAAAATATGCATGAATAGATGCTAATGCTTATGATTTGTTCAGATTGATTAAAGTGAAATATTTGCTCTGACATGCCGCTTGATCTGAAAGCTGGGAATTTGGCACAAACCAAGAATATCTCAGTCCAGAACACCTATTCTTCTGAAAAGAGGGGAAACCTTGTGATCCGGTGCAGCAGTCCATATCCATACAGCAGTTTGATTTATCCCTATGGCATTTATCAGAATTTGTAACACCTTATTGTGGCTTGGTGCACATTCCCAAAATTGTAACTACACATCACAAAAGCATCAACAGTCAAGACTTAACTGGCAGCTACGGCGACAATGCAGACACCTATACAGACGTCTGAAAGCGAGCTTTTAAAAGAGGGGAAGACGTTTAAAAATATTCTAATTTTCTCCAGGAGGAGGTAAGAAAGTAACTGTCCACAAACTACATAATGTTCTCATTAACATTTACTTGTACTTAATTATACTATTGTGATTTAATTTACCTATCTGCTCAGCACCTAGGCTTTATTTTGATTTTTTTTAGTGTTTCTTGTGTGCTTTTCTTCCAATTTCCAAAGGCCCATTATTGTTTAAAAGCAGCTTGATGGAGATGCCATCTCTTTGCTCAACCATACAACACACACTTCCTTCATTTTCCTGAAGAAGAGAGAGAACTTTCAGCATCGTTAGAAGCTCAATCAATTGTCCTGACAAAACTTTTGATATCCTGTCCATCTTCCCAGGAGTCCTGGATACTAAAGGATCCTTTTTAGGCAGTACGTGCCAAAAAAGCCAGCCAAGTATGGAACAGAGATTTAGGGAACTTGTAATCTCAAACTGGCCTATATCTGGAGACTGCAGGTGTACAGAAGTAACGCAGTTGCTGAAGTCAACGGGGGATGTTGGTGGTCGTGGAGATGACAGAGGGGGCTGCTCAGGAGAGAACTGGCCCTGGTTAGCATAATTCACCAAAACAAGCCTGACATTCCTGCTTTTTTTTTTTTTTTTGACTAATAGAGTTTTGTCAACATATTAGCCTTTAAAGAGTTAAAAAATATATATATATTTTATGTGTATAGTTAAGGCTTTTAAAAGACTTTAGGCTCAAAAACTCTAATATATAATACTTTACAACATTTTTTAGGAAGTGGACATTTTTTAGGATAGGATTAGGATTTTTAAGGATCTCTTAAGTGTTAACAGAGGAGACACAAAGATGCAATGTAAGGATGAGACCTTTGGCAAAAACATTTTCCTCTGAAATGTTATAAAAGAACAAAGTACAAACTTCATACGGTTTCTAAAAACATCAGCAAGCATGTCAGAACTCATGAACTCGGACAAAGAAGTAGACATGTAAATGCAGTAGATAGAAACAAACCTAAAAACCCTAAATGTCTAAATTCTTCATTTCCTGACTTTATGATCATATGAATTCAGTGTTTAGCTTCATTATATAAATAAATCAACGGCCCACGCCCACCCACACCACCCAACAGTATCAGATCAATGGGGCCATAGAGAGACTACGCCATTACAACTCAGCAGACAGAGCTTTCTCTGTACTTCGGGCTCAAGCAGGTGAACACAAACTGCTTAAACCAGTAAGGAGTAAGGATTCATACAATAAAAGGATATAGATTTGAAAGAACCTAAAGCATATCATGCTCCCCGTCTTAAAGGCCCAGTTAGTTAGTTCCTTACAGACATACACTCACACTGCTCAGCTATGTGTGCAGGCTCCACGTGCAGACTATGTATATAAGACTTGTTGTGAGCTCTCCAGCCACCAATTGTAGGCCACCCAGTCAGATATTTATTACTATTGATCTAGCTGGTCCTGGCTGGAGACTTTTGTTCTGCCGGCTCGAGGCTCTGACCTCAATTAAGTTATGAATTTCTATCTGATAGACTGGGAGTGCTTGGGGCCTGCCGTGGCCGTGCTACCACGCTGGATTAATTAGAATTAGCGGCGCTGTGAGTCGCCCTCCCCGCCTCATGGATCATGTTGTTTTAATACAAAGTAGAGGCAGAGGCAGGGAGGGATGGAGTGAAGGGGCTGGGAGCGTAGGGGGAGGGGAGAGTGATGAGGAGAGGGGAAAGAAGGACAGACAGAGAGGCAAAGAATGTAGGAATGAGTAAAAGCATGCGAGACACAGCCATGCGTTTAAAACCTGCACTAGCTTTTCCACCATTCCTACTTCAATATTTCCTTCCATCCTGGCATTGTGTTTGTTTGTCGGGTTAACCTAGGTCCCACCTGTCCTCCCTCTTTGTCAACCTAATCCTCCCTGCGTCAGGCAACCTTTCAGTAATCACAGTCTAAGCAAGACACTGTTTAAAGTCTCCCTTTCCCATGAATGGCCCATCTACAAATGCTTATTTCCACTGCAACCTGAGAGTCTGTTGGGAAAGTTGGAGGAGTATTTGAGATTCCCACCTGGAAAACAAAGGTTGTGTGTGGGGGATGATGCTTAGTTGTGGGTTTGGGATTACAGCATCTGGACAGAAAATTACTTCATGGAGAGGAAGCAAACACAATCGCAAGTCGAGTCCCATGAAAGGATGTAGACCTCTGCTTTAAGCTAAAGGTCACTTAAAATCAGGATTGAGACGTTGTGCAGTGGAATGTTTCTCCCTCGTTTTTTCTGTGTTGTGTTTCAAACAACATTTCTTAGTATTCTTACAAAATACATGTCAGACTTTTTTAGGTGGAGGATATTACAGACATGAACTTATTTTTTGTCTGTTTTTCTCGCGGATCGTTTGTAATAGATGTAGCAACATTGAGTCAACCACTGTTTTGTGGACCATGGTTTTGAAGTATTTTTTTGATAGAACAAAGAACAAAGAACATAATACCTTTAAGTTATCCCACAGTGGGGATAATATGAAGCCAATGCAGAACTGTCCCTCAACTTCAATGCAAGGTAACTGCTTAAACACGGGCTACTGTCGGCTATAGTTCCAGAAAACTGGAGGTCTTGAAGCCGGAGGTCCTACTGGTGAAGTTGGGGTAACCCCGATATTTCCGTATCGATCCACACATCACTACTCGACGGATTATCACGAATCCTAACTTTCCTTCGTCCTAGTCCAGCATGCACTGACGAAGTTTTCTGAGGACTTTCATGACAGTAACGCAACTACAATAACAAATAATGGTTTAATCCCTAATTTCATTCTTATTGTGAGTAGTTTTAGTGCTGAATGAGCAACACCCCTTTGTAATCTACGTTATAAACATTAGCCTAACTTCAGAATCAGAATCAGAATCAGAAAAGACTTTATTGCCAAGCATGATCGTACATACAAGGAATTTGCCTTGACTTCATGAATAGAAATCTGTTGGACATCGTGTTAAAAACATGCTAAATAAACAAGACACTACACTTGGAAAACTGGATCCTGTACCTGATAAAAAATGATCACTACACCTTGATCCCTTTCTTGAGGGATCACACTGCTCCGTTTTATGGCAATAATTCACATCTGCTGTCTTGCGGGATCTTTGGAAATCCTATAAAACAATTTCCTCTTTGCCTGTCCTCAAGTATTCTGGCATCCTGGGGCACAACACCTGTCGACCATCTTTGGAAGCAACTGGTACATCCAAAACAAGTTGGTTGCTTGCAGTTGTCAACCAAATAGTAATTCAATAAGCGCCCTTTTCTGCCAATATGGTGGTGTTATGATAGCTGGTGCAGGGTGATGTCAGCTACTGGAGCTCTACAGCAACCACCACGTTAGTCCCGCTAGTCTCATTTTGTTCTGGCATCATTTATTATTGGCCCCAGTTGGTGAAATGCTCTGAGGAAAAGTGTTTGGAACACAACTGCAAGTTTTACTCTAGGTTCTTCATATCTCTGTGTGAATAATCTCTGATAATACATCTGAAAAGCCAAACTGTCTCATTTGAAATAAATATGCAGTCATATATATGTGTATATCAAGTCAGAAAATTGTGTAGACACGACTGGAGATACATGTGACACACCAAGCCAACGTTGTTGAATGCATTAGTGTCTAAATTTGCCTTCACGCGCAGCAGCTCCAGAGGAACAGAAATCAGATTATAACCCAGTAAATTCAAACAGCTCCAATTGTGTGCTTACTAGACAGCCTTAAAACTGCTGAAGAAGACCGACATTATGACTGAACACTGCAGCACAGCAAGCAAACGTGAGAATATTCTGTCAGCAGAAAAGCATTCAAAAAATATTCAAATCAACAGCTTCTGAGGAAACAAAATGTGAACTAGCTCAAGAATTTGATGTAGGCTTTGTGTATTCAAGAAGATTTTGATTATTACTCAAAAGAGTCCTAGTTGTACGTGTAATGTCATGTAAATTAGTTTTGTATTTAAACAAATGTGACTAATTGGTGATGAATCTGTCTCATGATGAACTTCACTGCTGTCCTGATATGATGGAATGCTTTAAACTTAAGCTTATTCATCATTAATGTGCTTAATTCTAGCACAGAGAATATAAGTCCAGCACTTAAGCCTTAATTTCCATTATTACATGAAATGAGGTTTTATTGTCATCTTTCCCACAGTTGGTACTGTCTGCCCCACTTTCTCTGAGTGTATTAGCTGAGTGAGCAGTGATACGGTGAGGAGGAGGAGAGGGTTTAATGTACCGTACCACCGCAGAGGCCTGATCTACAGTTGGCAGGTGGCAGATCTGTGATCTGTGTATTCAAACACACAGCTACCTATTGTAGTCCTTCCTTGCCTTGATCCTGGATTAACTATCAAATGAGCCCTTAATGCAGGTTACCAGGGTTTGGGAACAATTCTCTAAAACAATCAGTTGATTAATTTCGAACGATTTTCCTCCTCTGCCGAGCAAATAATAATACTTTTTGTTTTAACTCTCGAGGCCCCCTCCCCTTTTTTAATCAACAAATTAAGCATAAATCATGTTTGATCTTTATTTACTGGTTGCTCCGCAGTTGGTAGAGGTCAAGAGAGATTACTGGCCGCTCTAATAGCCTGCAAACAACCCAAACATTCCTCTGTTGCTCTCACACAACCTCCAATACTCTTTGTTTCCTATCAAAGGGGCTGTGGGCAGAAGGACAGGAGCATAAAACTATCCATAAGGTTTTTATCTTTCTGCAGTATAACACAAGTATTTGAATCCCTCCTTCACTACTCTCCTTGATTTGACCTCAAGAGAAAAAAACAAGTTAAAGGATGTCCGAGCAGGTTCTAATGAGAAGCATATCGCTCTCTAAGCTCTACATAGTGAGATAATTTGGCATTGCAACACAGTGACATGATTTAGCCGACTATATTTTTCTCTCAGTCACCTCTTTGCCACCTCATAAATCTCCTACCAGTAACTCCGATGCAGAGGTCCAGTTCATTTAATATTCCACCACACTTCCTCTGACACCTGAGAGACGTGCAGGTGGAAAAGTCCTAATGGCCTGAATACATGAATTCAGTTTATGATCCAGCTGGCGACGGAAACCCGCCATCGTTTTCACGTGTTTTAAGCCCTTTGTGTACGCATGTTTCTTCAAAAAAGGCAAAATTAAAATGATTTATTAATGATGCACTATGTCCATCTGTGTTAAGTGGAACTAATTCAGAACGGAAGCTGATGCTGACAAGAAGTTTGCAAGAAATTAATTAAGAGTATGCACAATTTCAGCCATCAAATCTCCCTACCTGGACAAAGATTTATGGTTCCTGCTGTGACTGCTGAAAACTCTTGGCACGTGGAGATATTCATTCATATTTAAATGATGGATACATGTCTGTAAATGATCTACATCTTGCAAAAAAAGGACAAAAGCCTCCGCCTATACATCAATCCTCTTCTGCTGTCATTATCTTGATATGGCTGTAAATCATCAGTGAAGTGTTTCGTAGTTATCCCACTGTTAAGTCTTTTATGAGCCATTCTCCGCAAATCCACCCCCCCCTCCCCGCCGCGTTCAAAACAAAAAGGGGCCACGCATGACCACAAAAGAGAAAGTCATTTGTGGAATGTCCTGATTATGTGGGTTGTGCAATGTGAAAACAATTTGCCTGATTACTTCCAATTGATTCGTCCTTACAGTTAAAACCTCAGCGTGCGGCCGGGTAGAACCGCGCGGCGTCGTGCTGCTGGGCAGGGAAGAGGAGTAATTTCTCCGATGCGCGGCTGAGCCAGCTTACCACCAAAGCTAAAGCCTCCTGAATGCTGCTAAACCTTGGGGAGCCGACACGGCAGGCTAGCTACCAGCTAACTCCGTCTGCTAAAGCCCTGAGGGATTTGTCTGTTCCACAAAGTGAATTAAAGGTGACCTTCTGAAAGGGATGGAGGGAGAAAAGAGGAGGGCAATGGGGATACTGGAGATGTCACTATCTGCCTTGGCTTCACCTGCACATATGTACAGAGCAGTGCTGCGAGAAGCTCCTGCCACTGACATTAACTCACCCAGTGATTTCCTAAACAGCTGTTGAGTCGGTCCACCTCACTTTTTCGATTTGGCAAAGATTTTCTTGAGAAACTGTAGTACTGAGACTAATGGTAATACTAACGTTTCACACTCATATTCTGTATGTAAGAAACTGTTGTTATTACATATCTAATGTCAAGTAAACAAATGCCGTTGCCGGCGACAGAGCAGGTTGTCTAATCGAAGTTTCGGTGATTTGATCCCTTCCCTTTCCACCACATGCCGAAGCGTCCTAGGGCACTGAACCCTAAAATTGCTTCCACCGGCAGGCCAGAGTATTGCATGCCATATCTGTCACTATTGCAGTATAAGCGTGTGAATGAGTGAATCGGGAATAATTGCAAAACATATTTATGGCTCAGATCAGAAAAGCGCAATCAGTCGCAAAAAGAATACAGCACTGGAGTTTGAGCATCAGTAACTTCAAATGTGGTATTGCAGATATTCAAAATACCTCATATGCCCATATTCAACATTCTCGTGCCTGGATGCATGTGGCAGTCAAATCCAGATTTTTAGGAACAAATCACTCGTTGAAAATCTATTTTGGATGATCAGTTGTGTTTTATACTGATCATATAAAAATCTTCAAACCAGAGACAAAAAGTGAGAAACGCAGCTCACCTGACTGTTGATATCAGCTTTGTGCTGCAGTAATACTGAGACCAGCTCCTTGTGTCCTCTGTCACAGGCCCAGTGCAGGAGAGCGCGGCCCTAAAAAAACACGGGCACACAAGTTCACTGTACTGTAACTGTCATTTTAAACACCATGAATGAACTACACACACAAATCACATCCTCCTCCTCCTCCTCACCCTGTTCCTCAGGCACTGTCTGTTTCTTTGCTTCCAGACAAAATAAATTATGGATTACCATTCAGAACCTTTGAGCTCCTTAATAACCTGCAGACAGAGTGACAACATATGTGGACTTTTGTGTGTGTGTGATTGCGTCTGGGGTTCATGTGTGTGCCAGGAACGCTAGCAGGGGGTCGAAGAAGAGACTGAAGTCTTCGGGACAAATTGCAGAATCCAGCACACATTCTGTAAGCTTGATTGATGGGACGCGGCGCATGAAACATGAGCAGCCTCCTACGCTAGCATCTCACACACGCAGGCACGCACGCACACAAACAGACACGAAGGCACACACCATCCTCTGCTTAGGTCCAAGATCCTTGTTCTAATAAAACCACACGAGCTCATTTTTCAGCGAGGCCAATTAGGTAAAGCAAACTCTCCAAGTCCAATTCTGTTGCTTAAATCATATTGATCACCACGGCTGTATGTTAAAATGGATACTTATGAGTCAGGCCAGAATACAAATAAGTTGGCCTCGCTCCCTCCCTCCCTTTATTCCAGGTGTGCTGCCGCTGACTGCTGCTGGCCACTTTTCACTAAAGACCAGAGTTTGCTGGTTTCAATGGGACGCTGTACAAACTAAGTGATACGTGATCATTTGAGATGCTGCAGTGATTAATACGGGATGTGCCAAACAGAAAAGAGAACCATTTAAAATGTAGAAAACACCATTAAAAGTTAGAAGAAACTGCATCAAGAGAAGTCTCCTCTGATTAGGGCGGATTTAGTTTCATCCGGGAAGTTAAACCGTAGATAATGATTTTGTATAGCCCTTTCTGCTTAAGTAGGTAAAAAAGTAAAAGCCTGCCGCCTCTTAATTTAAAGAGTTGGACAAATTCCTGCTCCCTGTGGAGACGGAGGCACTGCTCTGCAGAAAGATTAGCAGTTATTAGCAATGGTAAATGACAGGACATCTCCGGCCGCACACACACGCATCCCGCTCAGAGCATGTTTAAAGAATGTGTTTGAGTTAGCGCAAAAAAAAAAAAGAGAATGGTAATCATATTTGTTAAAACAAATGAAGCTTCAATGAAACAAACTGAACAGAATAATTTCATAAAATCACACAAAGCCTCTTTAAACAGTAACCAGGATTTAAAAGGAGAGTTTTAAATTCAAAAGATGTCGCCTGGCGGGTATTTGTTGAGAGAAAAGATCAGGATTATGATCAAACGCAACACACCAGATAGAACAAGTAATTCTGCTTTAATAAATTAAATAGGAGCCAAACCCACTGATTTAAAAAATAAGAACTGCAACAGGTTTTTACTGAAGCTAATAGTCAAATCATATTAATATTTTATATTTTTTGAGCCGTAGAATGTGTGTAAAAAGCAACAACAAAAAAAAACATCTGTTCTCTCTTTAGGAAAAAATAAGTAAAATAAACTAGATTCTTTTTTGCAGCGTAACACTTTTGAGTGTGAATTATTTAAACTGAATAATCAGGATAATATGTGAGAATGATCCTGACAAGGTCACGCATTTCCAAATAATTTTATCCTAAATAAGTGCATACTTCCTTATAAAGTCTTCCTTTTGGATGCGTCTTTAGTAACAATTATCCATGTAACCACATTATTTTATTCCTGCCTTGGCTCTTGGATTTTTGTTATTTATTTCAAACTTTAAAAATAGTTTACAACAAAACCTGAATCAAAGCAGCTAAAAGAAAAGTTTCATTTCCACGGATGAGGGGATGAGTTTTCCAGAATGCATTTTTAAAATCTGTCACACTCTTACAGTCTAACCTGGTGTTGTTTACTAGAAATATGTAACAGGCAGAGGATCAGGCTTGTTGCTGATGTGAAACTTCACCACTGCCCTCTGCTGCTGACTGAGCAGAGCTACAGCTCAGAGGACGCCAACAATGGCTCTCCAGTCAGACAAAGCCTCCTCTGCCGAGGTCCCTCAACCATCTGGCCTTTGACTGCGATCGCACCACCCGCCTGCCTGTTTATCTGCAGAACGGCTGTGATGAAAGAGAGGCCGGGTGCGAGCCATTTGGCCTGGCCGATAATGAATCGAGGACAGCTGAATGGGTTTCGGGGTCAATCCAGAAAACACCTTGCCACGGTAATGGCTACGCACGTTACCGTGAGCCTGACCAGTGGTTCCCATGTGTGCGAGACTGAGACCATTACGTAACGTAAAGAGCTGCATGACGTATCCCCCGGTGACCTGTAATTTTCATGACGCATCTCTGATCATTTGCACCTGCCCTCTGGCACGAGGGGTCAGAGCAAAGCACGAAGCCAAGCAGCTGGTACAGAATCAGCGTACGGCTAAAAAAACACTTCAGTGCGGGTAAATGTTTCCTGACACCGAGGTGAAAGGTCAATTTTCCTGTTCTACTTCTCCAGCCAGTGTTGTGTCTTAACTTTACATATTTCGTGGCACTGTGTTCTGTAGATACCTCTTCATCTTTAGTATTGACATCCACTTTCTGGGAGCTGAGGGCCTTGCTGATGTGGTCGATGTTATTTTCTCTGCAGTAGTCAAAGATGTTCTTATCCTCTTCCCTGGGAAGAATACAGGAAGAAAGAAAAAGAGAGAGAGAGAGAGAGAGAGAGAAGGAGCAGGGTCAGTCAACTTCATTTTTTTGATCGTCATTGACAGTTAAAGGGTTGGATGACTTTGCTTTGTTTAGTTTTATTTGGCCAGATATTAAGGTATATTTCAGAGTGTATGTTGTTTTGTTTGTTTTTTGTATTGTTCGCACCTTCAAAAATTAAATTAAAAATCCTGCAGAAACATTTCAAACAAGAGCTCAAAGTGAGCAGTTATAAGATGAACTGGTTTCTGCACAAATAATGGCAACACTTTCAACAACAATCCCTTTTTTTTTTAATGTAATGTCTTTGCACCAGAATCCAATAGCAACAAAAAAACTCAGTCATCCATCTCTCTGGCCAAAATATGGCCAAATATTTACAAGAACTAACCTTTAACTACCTTGATTGTCCATCCAAAAGGTTCTATTGGATAAGTTTGTGCACATGCAAGCAAACACCGCATTACCAGCATTTAGTCAAAACAAAAAGAACATAGAAACATAAATCCTATCTCTCCATCTCCGTCAAGATCACACGTGCCACATCCCCTGGGAACGCGACGCACACACAGTGGCACCGTCCCACCTCTAATTATATCTCTGTGTCTCTAATCACCTCTTGGCATTGGGGACAGGAGTGAGTGCTGGGGGGGGAGAGCAGGGTGCAGCGGTGGTGGAGAGATGTTGGGTGAGGGGGAGAGAAGGGGTAAAATCTCATTTAGAGCTTTACGCCTTCCCCTCCCTCTTACCCATACCGGCCATTCAGATTAATTGAATTTAGGGCTCTATTGTCTGACAGAAACCCCGCATACCTGCCGCTCAACCGCTCCCACGCAGCCACTAAGTCGTCCCAAAAGCCAAGTCCCTAGTCCCCGTCTCTGACGCCTGCTTGCTCTGCAGCCGCAGCGCACATTTCACGTCCCTAGGCATGAGACTGTGGGTCCCATAAAGACTGAGGAGGATGTTTAGCTCAGTATGGAGCAGTAACGCTCTCAAGGTTATGGGTTAAAATGATCTTGCACCACCAATCCTCTGTTAGCACAGTGAAACTGGGATTTATTTATAACAGTTTAACCTGGAAAGCCGCTTCGAAAAAAGCGTTAAACCAATAACCCTACAGTTTCCAAAGACTAGAGTGGCTGATTTAAAAAGCAAATTGACTTTCATGGGATTTTTTAAATTTCTAGAGAGCTCCATAAGCCAGAACACAACTTAGAGTGCGGTGCATTCAGGTGCTTTTGGATAAAACTAGTGTACGTAATGAACTGGCCAGTGAGTGTATTACAACTGAGGGAATTCAAAACCAGTGTCATTAACAGTTTATGCACCAGAGAGCAAACTGGGAAGTGCTTGTACATGTCTTAACAAGCAGTGGTCGCATTTAAAATGTCCAACATGACTCTCACATAACGGACAGACGTGCCATCTAATCATTCTGACTCAAAAACAACAACAACAATCGTTCTCCGTTAATACGCTTCCAAGATTTGACTCATGCAGCACGACGGGCTTCATCTGCTGTTTGTTCTTCGCCGTTCCTCTTCCTTTTCTTCAGCGGCACGCGTTCTCTCGTTCACTCGCTCATCGGCCCGCGGTGAATTATGAATAACTTATTACACTTTTGTCACGGCTCGGTTATGTATGACCGCGGTCATTTGCATACTCCTGATTACCACTGCTATGTTTATTCATGAGACCCTACGCCGGGCCACTCCCACCACCTCGTCTGATGGCCACCGTGACCCCAAGTGTCCCTGATGTGTGGCCGCCATCCGTCTCCCCTGGCAACTAATCAATAGGCCGGCTCATCGGTCTTTCGTTGATGATCGGATGGGGTTGGCCTGACGGGTGCATGACACATATATGAAGCACGAGCCAAGACATACACACACACACCCGCACCTAAGCATGTAAAGTTATATAACACACACACAACTGTTCAAATGAGCTCACAAATGAAAAAACAAGCAAACAATTTGTAGTTACGGCCGTTTCTTGCACAGAGAATCCACACAGAGGCCATAAACAAACAAATGATTAATGTGGGCCCTATAAACGGCATGACATCAACAGCGCCGCAGAGCATGCTGGGAAGGTCACAGGCTACTCTGTCATCACTGGGGAACCAAGAGGTTTGTGTTTGTGTACATACGCGTTGTGTGAGAACCTGTGCGCTCGCGTGTGCGTGTCCAGTCTGGTGTACTGGCAGATATGTCCTTCATCCATCAGGCTAAACTGGTCACAGTGGTAGAGAACACTCATCTACCTGGCCTGAGCTTCGGTGATCAACGCCATGGCCGCGCCATCCATCAAATGCACAAACACACACACCCCTGCCCGATCTGTCATCGCGTTCCCTATAGGAACCCCGGCGGGCGCTCCCGACGTGGCCGAGCTCCACAGAAGTACGAGGAACAATGAAAACTCAAATAACTCAGCTCTGGCTCCCGGCGAAGTGTTCGGACAACAAAGCCTCCAGTGTTTGTCAGAATCCTTTTTCAGGGCGGGTGAGAGAATTACAATGCAGCATTCAAAGAATCCTCAATCACACACTGATCAGCTCAGTAGCCCAGGGATATTGCTAATCAATCCCGCTTTTGTCGATAAACACATATACACACACACACTCTCTGTGTGAGGTTGAGATGAGCAGTGAGCAATGCAATTAACTCCCTGTCTGGTTAACAGGTGCTTAGCTGTTTAATATGGAGAGGATCCGTGTGTGTGTGTGTGTGTTTGTGTGTGTGCGTGAAAGAAGAAATTGAAATGCAGCAGAGCAGTGATTGTGACAGTTCTGCCAGGTTCCGCATGGGTTCAGACGAAAATCGCAGCGACGTATACCGGAAAGTTTATTCGTGCACACGTGTGTATAGGTGTGTGTTTGT
Organism: Planiliza haematocheilus; assembly: GCA_005024645.1. NCBI lineage: Eukaryota > Metazoa > Chordata > Actinopteri > Mugiliformes > Mugilidae > Planiliza > Planiliza haematocheilus. Next base: position 4,371,855 of record SRSE01000509.1, read on the forward strand.
GCCATGTTAATGCCTTCCTCCCTGCTGGTTTCCCCTCGGGGCTTTGCCGCTACTGGAAATCACCAAGGGGATCGTCGTTCTGGGAAGCCTGCTGTACCCGCCTCGCTCCGCCGTACCCAGCCCTTCTTCAATACCCCCCCCCTCCCCGAATCACAGCGTAATTAAAAAGGGGAGACTCCGGCCGCCGCTTCCCGAGGCCATGCATACTAATCACACGCAGGCATTTATGAGGAAAACCTGCAGGATTCACACATCTCATTTTCATCTCCAAAAGAGCTCCTTTTTCATTGAAATGAAGATGGGGTTTTTAAGCTTGAGTAAGTCTGCCAGGCAAGAGTAAATGGAGAATATATTTCATTAACATAAATCAGAACTGTATGACGTCTCCGGGCTCTAACTGCAGTTACGGTCTGTTGGATATAATCAAATACAGCATCAGGACCAGTGGTTAACAATGCCAGACTTAGACTGAGTTGACCTAAGCATTAAATAAGTGGTGATTCACAAACAGAGTGAAACGCTGAGTCTGTTCAAACACCCTCAGAAGAACTGGCAAAAGCTTTCACATGCTTTGGCATCTGAAACACAGTCTGTGGAACTGCACGAGGTGCAAGCGCAGGGCTTCGGTCTGCGTCCAGACAGAACGGCAAGCCAGAGCACACCCCTATATCTTATCCCGATATAAGTTATGACTATAAACGGGTTTAATTTTGAAATAATTTCTATAGATGAGCGCATTGTTATTGATGTAAATATGGAGTTTAAGTGGAGTTTCTTCACGGCAAATAATGTGGTTTTATTGTGCTATAAAATATCTATTGCAGAGATTGTGGGCTTGAATTTATTCAAACTGTAGACTGTTTTCTACTTGATTGTCTGTAGCATAAATAAATGAGTTCTTCTTCGGCCTTGAATCAGCGACCACTGAGCAAAAAAGTTTGGGAACCCTTAACCCCTCCTTAACCCATGTAATACACAGTTTGTATAGTTGTCTGCATCTGTGTGCGTGTGTGTTTTACTTCTGATAGAAATACCTGATCATCTCCTCCTCCTGGTATAGACAACTGACTGCTGCTCCTCCGAAACCTGTTCTCCTTTCTGCTCCTCGTCTTTCCTGTGAGAACAATACAGTATTGTCAACGACATATACCGAGCAAACTCGTGCAGTGATACGTTGTGTCAACCACACTGGGTTGTCCTATATGCACAGAGCCCTTACTGTTTGTATAGACTCCGTACAAAAGGGTCGGGCCACGTATTCACCATGAATGGTTGCACCTACAGCATCTCACCTATAGTTTTTATAAATCTAATGCATGACAAAAGTTCCCAACGTGCACTTTTAAATCAACTCTCCCGTTCTTTGGAAATGACCTCATTGGTAATAAATGGCCAACAAAATGCATGGAAACATTATAAAATGTATTGCGTCTCATTTTGTGACTCTTGTTAATCTTCTGTGTGTTCATGCGATCCCATATTACTTTCGGTTCAGCCAAGACTTTATTACCCAGACTATTCTTTGCTGACCAACCTTGACTCACAAAAGAAGCCACACAAATCTGATTTCAGGAAATGGCGAGAGTGGGGAGAACATGACAAGCGAAGCAAAACAACTGTGCGTGCACTTTTGGGACAACCTAATTCACTTCAGAAAACTCAGAATATTCGCTGATGCACTGGCCCTGCTCCACTGCAGCATAATGTAATATAAAGCCAGTGTCTGCTCAACAATTGAGACAGGAACAGAGGTCAAATTGTGGCTATTATTCTCTGCCCTGCTTCTCTGTCTATGCACTGCTACTTACACCATTTAACTGTGCTTCCAAAAGAATAGCCGCTGCCATGCTATGGCGCTTTGTTAACACTAATACAATCAGGTTCTTTTCAGGGGGGCAGTTGTGCGTTTGCTGGCCTGTCGGCTGGGCTCTCCCCTGGCATTGTGCTACTGAGGGGACAGAGTCAGCGAGTGCTGCCCCGCAGCACAGAGAAATGTGTCAGGATTGGATATGCGGTTGACAGTGATGCTATTAAAGAGACATAAACGAGAAAAGAGGGCAAAGAATAGGATAGGAGGGATAGGAAAAGAAAGAAGGGGCTAAAGGAGAACAAAGGTGAGGGGGGAGAGATTAATAGAAGATGAGCAGATAGCATAGAGTTAGGGAACAAAGAGAAACCGTAGTCAGTGTAGAAAGAAAGAAACATGAGAGTGGGAAGACACAACACCACAGTGAACCAAACGATACATGTGGCAGACACTTTAAGGAACAACAAAATATTCATTTGCTTTTCAGTTGTAGTGGAAATACCTAATCCATCTCTCTGTGGCTGTGTTCACTCAGTATTATGTAACTGTGAATCCATGTTCACATGTCTGCTTTGTGTGGACATGGCGGACACATTCAGGTACACTGATCAGGGACCAACAGGATACTATCATACTGATGAGGCCAAATTTTAAATAGTTACTCAAATTAAGTAAAACTACACATTCAAAACTTCTAAGGTTGGACATTTAAGCTGCACTTAAAAATATATGAGTTTCATTTCAACAAAATGTCATAGCAGCTATATGAAGAATTAGACCACATGTACTAAATATGGCAACTTAAAAGTGGTTTAACTGGTATTTAGTTTGCCATGCTTTAGCTTGTTTGGTCATAAAACCAGGTGATCTCTGTACAACATTTTGACTCTTAGACCAAACTGTGAGACTGAATTGGAATTGGAAATCTGTAGAACAGCTATGAGTTTTAAATAATCCTGGAATAAAATGAAAACAATAAGCTATTTTAACAAACTAAAAATTATGCCACGTTTCAGAAGTCTGCACATTTTGATGTAAACACAATCCACGGCCAGTGTCTTCTTTGTGTTTCAGTAACAATACTCTTTCCAGGTAAGCAGACAATACGACGTTGCCGCTGTAAATAAACACTTGTGCTGCCGTCCCAAAGGACAACCTGTCCATGGTAACACATCTCTCCTGACATCGTCGAATGACATCAGGCACAGCTGTGCACAGAAGTAAACAGTCACCATGCAAACTGACACATCCCAGCAGCCACCCTATAACAGTTCCTTGCCTTATTTATATCCCAAGATATATACTTCTGAGGAAAACAACATTATCGTCTCATTTAGCTATGCTTCATGTGCAGCCTTAAATAACATGATAACGTGACACTGACACCTGCTGGTAAAGACACTGCACTGCACCCTAAAGACAGAGCGATGACATTGGATGGTTCAATATCTGTCATCCTTTTTCATCTTACTGCAGACCTCTAATCTCTACAGGCCTGTTTTAGTGATCATGGATTTACAGGTGGGTGGGATTTAGCATTTGGCAACGCGATGTTATGACCAACACCAGGCGCCGACTGCAGAATAGAAGCAGTACATTAACAGACAACATTATCTGACTGGATGAATGACCTTCAGCTCACTATCAGCAAATGTGACAAACCAACCCAGACAAATGGTATGCAGGATCAAAACAAGTGTAACAAGTTCCAGCTCAGATAATATTTATAAGTCTGCATTTTTTTTTACTTTAAATGGTTGAATTTAGGATCTGTTTTATGATAAGATCCAGAATAAGTCTAAACGTATAGTATATAATATACAACCGTTTATATAGAGGTTCAGTGAAGATTCTTCTTACCTTCGTGCTGCCTTCAGGGTCTAACACATTGACAAGGGATATGTACTCTTGCATTGCCTGCTCCGCGTCCATGTCTCCAAGCTGCTTCCAAGCTTGCCTGTTACGATATTACAATTCTCATCACAGTCATCTGAAACATGTCCAATTATATTTGTTGTATTATTTTGATCTACAAAGTGAGGTAAAGTTCATAAAAACAAGAGAATGACAAAAATGATCACATAATATTAACTAAAAGCTATTACATGAGCTCTCTGTAAAAGAAAATAGACTTCACATACCATTTTCTCTGTCCTTCAAAGTCAAAGAAACCAGGCTTTGGTGTATTGCACTTCCCCACTTTGACCTGTGGATACAAGAGCAGATTACTGAGCTGAAGCTTATTGGGCCTGAATAATACACAGAATAAAACACAGACCAGGGACTGTGTCATCTATTTAAAAACTTAGAAGCTTGATACATGTTAAAGCTTTACCGTGGAGTCATAAGCTGCCTGTACTCGAAGGTTTAAATGCGACCAACACAACAGTGCATGGTGCCATTTAATCCGACACTCACCTGTTTGTAGCGAGCGTACAGGTACAGCAGCTGGTCCCGGCTGGCCGTCTGAACCAAATCTTTCACGCGGTCGGCTGCAGCGTCAAACTCCCGCTCCAGCTCGTCTCCCTCCAGCCGGTCCCCCATCTCCATGCCGCTGCAGTCAAATTTACCCAAACCCAAGTCCGAGTCCGAGTCCGAGCCTGCTCCACCGAGAGGCTCCCCTGTGTCGGGCCGGGCTGGATCCGTACCCGAGCCCGTCGCAGTGTCCGGAGAGGACGACGGCGAACCAGAAGCCATTGTTGTTATTGTTTCCAGCGAAGCGTCTCTAACGACGAGAGGCGCAGATAAGAGTGACGGACGTTAAAATCAAACACAGAATAGACGTCTGAGGTATATTTGAACGTGGATATATTTGATTTAGTTTTTTTAATCCGTTACGGCTCAGAATACGTTACAGTCGGATTTGTTTCTACCGTTGGTCCATCTCTGGTACAGTCAACTAAAAGCGCCGGCTAAATCTAGTGCTAGCAAGAAAGGTTCCGGTTTTGTCCCAGTCTGTAGTTGGGTTGTGTTTCCCTTGCTCGTACCCTCTTATCTCCCTGTAAGAGAGCCACGAAACCCAAACATGTTTTGATTCAGGTTTATTTTTCATGTGCAGTATTGACACAGGGTTAACAGTGCAATTAAATGTTGCGAAGGAGAAGAATTAGTCAGCTCTGCCATAAATAGCACAAAAAATAAGAGCACAACTGTGAAATTACTCAAATTTGCAGCACGGAAAAAATGTACAGCACATTTACAAAAGGTGACAAGTGTTTGGTAAGATTTGGCGGTAATCTGTCGTAAGCATGAATTATAAAAATTGCATGGAATTAGCTAAATCCTTTTTGTTGCAGTTATTTGTGTTATTGTGAACACAATCAGTGACATAAATCATCAAATATATCATGTTCCAGTGTTGCTGTTGTGACTCTGAGCAGAGAGTTTTACGTATAATGCAACTGTACACTGTAAATGTAATTTTTATTCTTAGATTATAAGGGAAATGTGGGTTTATCTGTGTAAATGTGATGTGATTTTATAATCAGTATATTTCATTGTTTCACATTGGCTCACATCGTAACACATCTGGTGGCTACTGTTATCTGTTATAGTCTGTCACCCACCTAAATCTGTACTTTATAACCAATGGGAAATATTTTAGAGACAGACAGGCAGGAGTCTGTTATTTTAAACTCCAGCCGCAATATCTGTGATGTGAGCACAGGCTTTGACATCTAGTGAAACTTGATTCTCTCAGAGGAAACATGATCTGGATCGTTCATCTTTTCAGTCCGACTTCCTCCGTGTGTGAGTCTTCACACTTTTCGTTTAACCTGACTCCTGCGGAACTAAATAAACCACACGGATTACTTAACAACCAGTGTCTTAATACCAGTCAATTTACCACAATGTCTCTTTGCCATCTCTTTCTATCCTCTACAGGAATGTTGGTGAAAATGACTTTAAGCATCCATCAGGCAGTGGACAGATGCATCAGCACTAACACATCTTTCACCAACATGACTTGTTTCCTTCAGTCAAACCCTCTTAAAGTTTTGTACAAAATTATAAACCGACTCCTCTGGTAAGTCTGCAGAACTATAACTGGGAAATCTTTTATTCAGAGACATCTGCACTCTTGCTGCTATAAAGTGGCACAGATGGGATTCTAGCACTTCATTGATTTGCATCCACGTTTTTTCTTTGACATATTCTCTCATGCACATCAAAATAACGTGTCCCTCACCTCTTCAGCAGGACAGTGACACCTGGTGGTTCCCCTAACTCGTCTCTTAAAGATTAAAGCACCGCAAAGACTCACTGGTTTGCCTGTCTGCAGTAAGTAAGTTTGTCCATTTAAAACGTCTCACTTGAACCACACGTAGTGGACGTGATTAAAAAATGCTTAGAAGTTTCATCAGATTTACTGACATGAAATTATTTTTTACATTTCTGCGGAGAGGACCAACAATGACTCAGCTGACTCTCTCTTAGACAGTTAGGGCTCATTTGTGATAACTCCATCTTCTGGTGAAGTGGTGTCCTTTTTCTGGTTGCAGATTGCTTTTTGAACTTCCCCTTGTGAGACAGCAACATTTCCATTTCCTATTCTCCTCCTCCTTCTTTTCCTTTTGGCTTTCCCTCTGCCTCATTTCTACATTTGCTGAGCGTATATTAACATTCCTGATGTGGCCAAACATGCTGAGCTAATGTTCCTGAATTCAAACGATAGCGCTGGTTTTCTCCTCCAACAGAAGCAGAGGGTCCAGAGGATAAACACAGAGCATCTGACTGGAACAAACTTAAAGCTACAGCTTGTGAAGTTTCGAATAAATGCAGGTGTGCTTATATCTGAAAGAAGTAGCAGAAGGGTATCTGTCAGCCACTTATAAAAGAGTATATTTGCCCCTCCTGCCTTTTGATATACAGTAATTGTTGCTGCTCAATAAGGCAAGGCAAGGCAAGGCAAGGCAAGTTTATTTATATAGCACAATTCATACACAAGGCAATTCAAAGTGCTTCACAGTTACATACAATCACATAAAAAGAGGGGCAGATAAAATCAACACATAAAACATAAATGTAAATTACTTAAAAGCAAAAGATCAGTTAAAATACTTTCAGTTCTCATATGCACAGGTAAAAAGGAATGTTTTCAGCCTGGATTTGAGCATTGTCAGAGTTGGGGCCTGTCTCACACTGTCTGGAAGCCTGTTCCAGATTTTGGCTGCTGAGAACTGAAAGGCAGCCTCACCGTGTTTAGTCCTGACTCTGGTCTGGATCAGGAGACCAGTTCCTGAGGTTCTCAGAACTCGAGCTGGTTCATATGTCTCTATCATGTCAGAGATGTACTTTGGTGCTAGTCCATGAAGAGACTTGTAGACTAGCAGAGCGGTTTTGAAGTCTATTCTCTGAGTGACAGGAAGCCAGTGCAGAGACCTAAGAACTGGACTAATGTGGTCGTATTTCCTGGTTCTGGTCAGGACTCGAGCAGCAGCGTTCTGGATGTACTGGAGCTGTTTGACGGCTCGTTTAGAGAGGCCAGTGAGCAGGCCGTTGCAGTAGTCTAATCTGCTGGAGACAAATGCATGGATGAGCCTCTCTAAGTCTGGTTTAGACACCATACCTCTGATCTTTGCAATGTTTTTCAGATGGTAAAAAGCTGTCGATGTTACTGTTTTGATGTGGCTGTTAAAGTTCAGGTCCGAGTCCATTATTACCCCCAGATTTCTAACCTGATTTTTAGGTTTTAGAGTGAGCGACTCAAGGTGACTGATAACACTTTCTCTTTGTTTCTTTGGGCCAAAGACAATGATTTCAGTTTTGTCAGAGTTTAACTGGAGAAAGTTGTTTTGCATCCACGCACTGATCTGTTCGATGCAGCGACAGAGAGAATCTACAGGCCCATGTTCACCTGCTGTCAGTGACACATAGATCTGAGTGTCATCTGCATAGTTATGATAAGACACATTGTTTCTACGTATTATCTGACCCAATGGAAGCATGTATAGGTTGAATAGGAGGGGTCCTAAGATTGACCCTTGGGGAACTCCACAAGTCATGATCACTTTGTCAGAGACACAGTTACCAATTTCAACAAAGTATGTCCTGTCCTCAAGATAGGACTTAAACCAGTTTAGTGCAGCACCAGAGATTCCCACCCAGTTTTCTAACCTCTGTAATAATAAATGATAAGGAGACTTAACGTAACGTGCTGATAAGGTGGATGAAAAGCTCATCAGTCACATGCATCACTCTCTGCATTATCTGTGCTGTGAGCCCATCTATACATGCAGAATTAAACTTACATAAAGACCAGAATGTTTTGACTTTATATGATTTCAATAGAAATTCCCACCATGTAGATCATTTTGTGCCATCAACTTTCCAACAGAGTGAAGACAAACTACACTGTTCTGCATCACGGCAGCTGTTAATGCTGACAGATGTTTCATGTCATTGGTTTATTAGAATAACATCAGAAACTTGAGGTAATGATAATCCTGCTCTGGTGCTCAACAGATATAGGTTCTTATCATTGGGCTCCATAAAGAGACACTGCCACATGTCTCGAACATGGGCTCTTGTGATGGATGGTGTGTATTTTGTATTTGAGACACATTCCCAAAATTTGGAGGACCATCAAAGCAGCAACGTTTCCAGTGATTCACCAAATGGAGCACAGTTATCAGAGTTTGCTTCACAGTGCCGTCGGTTTCATTGTCTGTATTCTTTGGTATAAAACATATAAAGATGCCCTTTAAAAAAGAAACATGTCACAAACACCAACAGCAATAATTTGGGGCGTTGTGGGTTACTTTGCAACCTCCTTGATTTCATGTGATGGCCCCTTTTTTTCAGGGCATGAGTCAAGGAGACTTTTCTCACAAGGAAACAGATTCTGATAAAACACCGGCGCCTGCGAGGTTTTCTCTACAGTCATGTGATGAGAATAAACAAGTTAAAAAGATTTTACTATTTTAAATCTCAGTTTCTACTCTGAATACAAGTTGAGTTAGTTTTTTTCTTGTTTATTATGAGCATGACAAGTTACCATGAAAGGTTAGATTCACTGTCTTTTAGATAAATCCATCTCTTAGTAAAAGCAGCTTTTTAGTAGCCCAGTGACACAATGAGTTTTTAAAATATATCCATATACTATATAATACTATAGAGGCTATATATTTTCTCACATACGGATGCTAAGTAGGCCATTTTTGTTTGTAAAGTGTGCTGCATTCAGCTTGTTGTTCAGCTTCACTACCCTATGGCTGGCTGCCAGGTGATGCTTCAGCCAATTCATGTTTTGGATGAGTAGACTCTGGACACTGCTGCAACTGGGATATACTTATTAACTTGAAACGCATTATTTTTTGCTGACACTTATCATGAGGCAGCATTGTGGCAAGATGTTTTAGCTCAGTTTGTCCAGCAGGTGAGGCTATTGGCGCAATGATGTTCCCGGTTAAGTTATTGTTAAAGAAGTGATTAAGCAAAAGTTTAAATGTCTGAAAAATTACATCAATTATATTAAGAAATACAACTTTTTTCCCAGACAGCAAATATTCATAAAAACCCATCCAGTGTCGGTATTATTTCTTGTTCCTCTCACAGTAAACTGTTGCATTACACTGTTGATCTCTGGGCTGTATAGACATCATATAATAATAAAAAAAAAGATACCAAACGACAAGCTACAAAAGTCCTGCAGTAAATCTTGACTTCGTGAATGTTATAATGTTCAGTTTATGTAGAAACATCGTAAGAAAGTTCAACCGTATGATCATTTTGAAGGATGTATTTTGTAGCGCTATTCTTCTGTAGGCTATGTGTTTGTTTACACTGGTGTACCTAATAAACTGGCAAGTAGGTGCGACTAGAATAATTATCTATAATAGGATTGATTATCAGAAGCATGCAGAAAAAGGACTGCCGGGGTAAACAGTTGTTTCATGTGTTGAACTGAGTTAATGTCCGTGTTGTAACCTTATCTCGTCTTTGTTTAGAGGCAACAACAATCTCCTTAGACAGCGGCGTCAGCAAAGAAATATTACGGAAGAGAAAACCAGGAAATAGTGGAGTCTCTCGGTGGACTGCCAACAGTTTTCAGGAGGTCCCAGCAGCTCCCGGTGCCACTGCGCGCTCTGCTGACGCAACCACGTCAACTGTAGTTCATAGCGATGGCGGACCGCAGTGTCCCCAGACCAGTCCAGGGAGGGACCGAGCAAAGTCACTGAGTCACTCCCACCGGGACCCGTTACTCCGCCGCTAACCACCTGTTAAAGAGAGGCCGAAGCAACCGCCGTCCCTCCCGTCAAATAGTATGTGGGACGGGATCTGCTCGGAGTGCACTGACCGGGACGAGCCAGAAGTGGAGTGAGAGGGAGCGGAGTGCGCCGGGCTTTGACGCACTGCATGGTGAGCCCAGCAAGTTGACTGATACAACAAAAGTCGCGTCGACGGGGAACGGGGACAGCCGCTCTCGGATTTAACGGAGCTCTGAGGGGAAGCTTGTTCCGGCAAAATGAAATTCGCGGAGCATCTTTCGTCCCATATCACTCCGGAGTGGAGAAAACAGTATCTTCAGTATGAGGTAAAGTAAACATTTACCTTGAAATCAAAATAAATGCCTTATGGGTATGGACATGGGAGAAATAGATCATGTTTACAAATGCACAACCAAAACTGGAAAAGTCATAAGTACCTACACAATTTTAAATGTATATATATAAATATATATTTTCAGGTTCAGTATGGTCTGCTCCCGAGAGCAATAAAAGACACGAAGGACAAGGGATGCTCTATTGTTTATGGAGGGGAAATTGACTGCGGTTGTTAACAGCCATGGGGAGCATTCAGTTTTTATTATTGCTCTTTCAGTTTATGACACCTAAAAATAAACACAGTAAGTTTTTTCTTTTTCTTTTTTTTTCTTTTTACTGAACAACTGAAATCATTTTATACTGGGAAAAATATAAATTTATCATAAATTTATAATAAACCTACATGTGGAAAGCTCTTATAATTTTATTTATTAAAAAGATTAATTTTGCAAAACCAGTACTGATGTCAGTTTTAACAGCATTCGTTTTATTTCTTTTGCATTTTTATTTTTTATAAGTGACCGTCATGCAACATAGATGGTCCACTCATAACAGAAGGAAAAACTGGTGTTCATTATCCAAGGTCATAATCTTGCCAAAACTCACCTTCTTAAGATAACATTTTATACTTGCATCAATATAACTGAGCACAAATGTAATATCTGAGACACCAAATTATTATAATAAATGTTTTTGCAGAATTTTAAATTTGCATTTTCATTCATCCTTTTTTTTTGCCAGATTTTTGATAACCGACATGTAAATAGTACTTTTAGATTTTCATTTCATTCATTTTAAAACTGTAATTCATATTTTTCACATTTATTTTCACATCATTCAAACAGAAATGATTGACTCTGTGAATCAACCTCTAAGCGTTCATCTGTCAGTATATTCTGTCTGGTTTCTGATGTCTGTGGCTTTTCGTTGATCTTCGTGTGCACACTTTGTTCTTTGTTGCATGGTGTACGCCACTTGAGGAGTATTTTCTTTTCACACTTGCTGGCCCTACATTGAGGGCTGTAGTGCAGACGCGCAGTGACAGGGCATGCTGCTCAGTTCCATTTAGCTCTATGAATTATAGACAAAGACCCCGTTCTCTTCACCCTCAGCAGCCCGTAGCCCAGACTCACCAGAAGCCCACTGCGCTGGTTTTAAATTTTAGTGACATGCCCTGGATATTATATTGTTGAGTTTGTTAACTGATGCAGCGAAAATGTGGATCTCTCCACCTTCTTCATCATCAGTGATAAGCTGTCATTATTGTGCGTTAAACACATATTTAGGCAGTATAATTAAAGTGAGACAGTGAGCACGCTGGGAAGGAGCAAACTGTACAGCAGCATCTTATTTAAAGTAGTTATTAAAAGACACACAGGGTATCTGGTGTCTTTGTATGTACAGATTGACGCATGCTGAACACAGGGACAGATGCGTGGCCATACCAGCCATTTTACACCTCCAGTCTTCACAGCGGCACTCGCTGACCTGAGATGGATGATGGTAGATATTTTTTTCCATCATCCGCGTTTAGTGTTTTTATTCAGTAACAGTGTCATAAGATAAAATCTTGAATTCGACAATTGTTTTAGCAAGATAGACCAGTAGTTATTATATGCTGTTGATTGATGTATGATGATTACTGTAGTTAATGTCTGTGACAATTGAAAGATAAATAATAAAACCATTAAAACACAGTTGCAACCAGACATTAAAACATGATTCCCGCATTGCCAAAAACCCAGCAGGCACAAAAACCAGCTTGACTCGCTATTGTTGAATTATGTAGAGCAGGATACGTGTCCCCCTGTCTATACACTTTGTCTTCTTTCTCAAGGCTGAATTATAAATAAGGGTGCACAGCGAGAATGTTTGTATTTTGCTGCAGAAGCCTTCAGTCAACGTCTGACCTCTCTAAACCCATTAACTCCTGAGTAGGTGGGATCTAAAGATGATGGACATCTTGTTAAAGCTCCTGAAATAAGTCAATATAGAAGGGCAAACATAAAGTTTTAGACTTGAAGAGAAATTACTTTTTAGCGTCATGCTGAAAAGTAAAATCCCCCAATCTGCTGCTGTGGTACAACTCAAGCAGTATTGGTCTATTTCCTTGGTAGAAATACCTTGATTTCATTAAACCTAAAGCCAACACAGATGCTTTTTTTGTAATTCAGTTGTGCATTTATTAAATGACACATTATGCCAGCAGCACTGGTCGTTTCTTACCTTATGCAGGAAGCAATGACACTAACACAGTGGCTGTATCTACGACTTATGCAATGCTACAGCTGCCAAAATCCAAATTGACTGCGGTTTGAAATAATATCCTCGCCTTTGTGTCCTAGTTGGATTAATTAACCTGCTGCCACTCTCCTGCTTTTTTTTGGAGCTCGCTATTGTGTGGAAAACTGTGCGGCGTATATTTGGATTGGTCAGCCAGTTTCTATGCAGATGAGAAGAATGCGGCAAAGTGGCTCATCCAGCAGACACAGGCTCTAGTTAGTGAGGCACTTCATCCGAAACGTGGAGGCATTGACAAGGTGATTGAGCGATGGAGTAATTAGGTGTGTGCTTTATCCTGTGGGACTGTGTTTATAAACCTATATGCTAAACAGCTGATTTGGTATGGAGGTGAGAGAGTCCTGCCAACTCCAGAGGCTTGTGCCAAAAGGCAGGAGATCGAGGTTGATCAGTTTCATTCCCCTACATGCAAACATACATGTGTTAAAGCATGTAAGATGAATACAGACACGTATGTGTGGCAGCAGATGAATTTATTGAACAGTAGAGGAGAGGTAGGTATTCAGGTGTGTGTGTGTGTGGGCGAGAGACCACTTATACACTTACCTCTGCAGTCTAATCACTTGTGTAAGCTTCGATGAGGAGGAGGGTGCATGTGTAGACTCGCATTTACAATTCAAAGTAGCAAAGCAACACGCCGATGAAACGCAGGTGCATGTGTGATTTCAGCATCTGATTCTTGTGCGTTTAAAGTTCAAGCCTTGTCTTGCCTAATTAATATGAATGATGCAGATTCAGCGTGTGTCTGAACGACCTCGGTGAGCTTTTGATTCCCACAGACGTAATGGAAACCGCGCACAGTATTACTCTGCTAATATAATCCACATTCTGTGCAATAAAAGTGTCAGTTATCAGCGTGTTCCTCGATATGAACATTATGTATACAACAGGCATGGCACGGCAACTGCTGAGAACCCCCCTTTCTATACCTCCCTCCTTCCTTCCATCCTCACCTCATCGTTCCTCCCCCACTGGGAGGACATCTGGTCCCCGACCAGACCTGCCCTCTGCTCCCCCCTCCTCCTCCACCCTTCGTCCTCTCCTCCCATCCTCTCTACTCGTCTTTCTACAGGCAGGGATCCACTTAGACACAGGGCTGTGGATTCAAGGGATCCATAGGCTTTCTGCTGGAGCCATAGAGCTCTTCAGACTAATAATCCAAGCGCTGTGCCATCTCCTCAAGCACAGTCTCAAGCATCACAAGAGGAGAAACTTACAGCACTCGGATATGTTGGTTAATCTCTTCTCAGTATGTTGCAGCTATTACATGATTAAGAGACAACAGTTAATCAAATGGACGGTGTTGAGTAAACTCCAGTGAGACGTAATGACCCAAGTGTGGTACTGATTTTACACACATGTTTGGTTTATTGAGCCCGCACGATCAACATGTTAATGTATGGTCACTGGAACTGATGGGCCTCATTAGGTTTGGTTTAGTAATTGTCTACAGGTTTCACTGCTGATTTCTGCCAAGCCTGCAGGTTTATCTCAAGTCCCCGTAGGAGGCACCCTGCCCCCTTTCCCATAACAGCCATCACCATGGCGATGTATCCATCATAAAGAACCCCCCCCCATTTGTCTGAATCTTAATTACAATATCCCATCTATTATTTGGCTTCGTTGGCTATTAGCCAGGTATTAGCCAGCTTCACAGTTTGTCTCCTGTGATCTTTATCAGACCAGTCAGAGCTCCAGGTACGTGTTTACCTCTCGGTTTTGCCTCCAGTGCAGCAGTCTCATTGTGCGTGTAATCCACAGAGGTACAAGTGTCAGCAATCAAGGCCGTTACTAATGCACGGTATTTTTGAGTTGCTCCTACCCACGCACAGCGCTCCTCACACTGCTCTTTCACTGCCATGTTACTAAAGCAGCAGGTTCTTTAGGAATCTGGACGAAGGAAAACATACAGCTTATCAGGCTTTAACGACCAAGTGCATTGCTTCATTTACTTATGATATACATTTTGTCTGGGAACTGTCAAGGTTGACATCTGGCCCAGATTTGAGTATGTCGGACTTAAAAATATTGTAGGCTACTTAGTAAAAGTTCATAAAGTGCACTACATATTTTGGACCATGTTTGCACGACAAAGTCTTTATCATCAAACTAGCTTCGACTCCAGTCTGTACTCCGGTTGCTGCTGATATGTTCAGATGAGCCGGCATGTTTTCATCTGTCAGTCTCCATTATACTCAAGATCAGTCTTATTGCAGAGAAACGACCTCATTTAACCACTGCGGCTATCTCGACTGTCTTTTAGTTTGTCGGATTCTGTCCTTTTCCCATGTCTGCACTTTAAACTAGCAGCGTGCACACTTGTATGATGCATCCAGTTGTCGCATAGACAAAGGGAATTATCATTTGCATTTGATTTTTACAAGTCACCATTAGTCATCTAAGGATTTTTTGCTGTTTGTGCCTGTTTGTGGTATCCCTCTAAGTGTATACCTTGTTACATCTGTGAATGATAATGATAATAATTTGGATGTATAATATGGAAACAGACCTGTCCAGGGTGTACCCCCAGCTCTTGCCCAGTATGCGGGTACAGAAGATGAATGAATGAATGAATGAATGAATGAATGGAAATGGAAACAAGTAAAAAGATGGCCAGACTCCACAAGACTTTTTCAATCTTTTCGAACGACACACATGCAGCACAGACGTTGTTAATTATGTTAACGGTTTGGTGACCATTGTTGTTTTTGTCCCTTATGGAGATCAGGTGTTTAGTTATAACAGCCTGCTGCTGCAAAAACAGATATTTCTAACAACCGGATAATCCCTCATGATCCCCTATTATCATTTTTCCTTTGTTTATACTTTAAACATGCCGTTGGTTCTGATGTGGAACTGGCGGTTAGGACATTTAGTTGTTCATCGGGTCATCTAAATCCTCCCTTTTGCCTCATACATGTATAATCATCCATTAACTCTCTGAACTTTAACATCCAGGCAAAATTATAAAGTGTCTCTTGTGCAGGCTGGCTTGTCTTTTGCGTTTCTCGGGTCTCTGTTTGCAGGCAGTGACTTTTTATTCTCATTTCCTCATCAGGCGTTCAAGGAAATGCTGTATGCTGCCCAGGACCAAGCTCCATCCGTAGAAGGTAAGGCGGCTCTCTGTTTGGATAAACAAACCCAGACGCACTGATAGACAGACACACACTCACAGACATGCACACACTTGTGCACCCAGTGTCCCCTGTTTGGGCATCCCCAGAATAACAGCCCTTCATCTGCTAAAAATAGGTGGAAATCACTGCTAACGTGCTGCTACTCATCCCACAATCTCTGACTCGACAAGACCTAAAGAAATCATTACCTGCACAAGAAGCAGCGCAAGAAAGGAGAAAAGTGCGAGTAATGTTAAATGTTTGAAGCGTGAAGAGGAGGTGTTTTTCATTTTTTACTGTAAACTTGGTGTTCTTAAAACAGACTAGATGTAAACTGGCTGGGTGCCGAGTATGAGAGCTGAAACGGTTTAATAATTTTAGAGCAGTATGCCGACATGGCAGAACAGAACGGGAGTTCAATAGCTGGCAGAACTGAACGCTGCTACTCTCCACAGCAAAGATAAGGTAGGCCACTGGCTATAATTACCCTTTGGCATTAGACTGCAAAGGCTGTGTGATGAAGGAAAGAATGTAAACCATTTGTGATTATTTTAGATACACGTTTGTAGAAGTAAACAACTTCCTTCAGTTGCAGGGTTGAGATATAGAATTATTTGTGCAGGAGAAAGAAAACAGGGCCATATATGGATGCAGCGAACAGATTTATATCGCACTTTCTTGTCTTGTTTTGCCAATAGACGAGCGCTTGTGTGTGTGTGATTGTTCCAAAACCTGTGCCTGCACAGTGAAGGATTTTCTGGTGATGTGCAACATGCTTCTCATAGAGCTGCACCTAAGAGAGCCAGGCAGACTCGATGTGGCTGGGAGTGTGATTTTATCTATGAGCGACAAGGACAATCCAGTCACTGAGCCTGTCTCTATGTGTGCAAGCCTGCGCGTGCATCAGCGTCAGGCACGAAGATCGGTTACAGACGTTTGTTGACTTGGATTGCAGTTGTAGTAAAAGTAGACCACTGAGATTTGTTATGTAAAATACTGTATGAAATGGGATTTCAATTGGTATGAGTGACACTGCTCTTTCCTTAATTATACTTTTAATACTCCTATAGAACATACAATGATCAGCCACAACATTAAACCCACTGACCGGAGAAGTAAATAACACCATATTGTGACAATGCAGTGTTCTGCTGGGGAAACTTTTGGACCTGGCATGCATGTGGATGTTACTCAGACATGTACCATGCACCTAGATCAGACCAGGCGCCTGCACCCTATAGATGATACAGCCATCCCCAGCAGGATGCAGCTCGACACAGAGACGTGCACAGAAACGTTTTAGGAACAACTAAAACAATATGAAAAACAGCACATGGTGTTGACCTGGCCTCCAGATTCACTAGATCCCAAAATGATCAAGTATCTGTGGGATGATCCACAGAGGTCCTTCCACTCAACCCATAGGACCCAAACGCCCCCCTAACATAATTCTGTTACCAGACACCATAGGACACCCTCAGGTTCGGATGAACAAGGGAGACCTACACAATATTAGGAAGGTGGTTGTAATGTTATGCCTGATCGGCGCATGCCTCTAGAGCCCGTTAGCCAGTCATTCTAGATGATAAATGATTTGCTGTCCCAGGTCTGAGCTGTGCTCATGGGTCACTGCTGTGCTTCTGTCAGCTTGTCGCAAGATAGGTGAGCCTGTCATATGAACAGAGACGGGATCAATCAATCAGTAGGAAATCATACTGTGCTACATCATACAGTATGTGGGAATGTTTCAAAGCGCCGCACTCAATCACACTGATTTATCTTTTTTCACAGGTTTTTTTTTTTTTCTCTCATCGGTGGCACATGTGGCGTTAGCTTCAACAAGTCCTTTAATGTATCAGACCTGTCTGATCCTCCTGGTTTAGGGAAAGAGAAAGAGATCATGATGAAAACAGCTGCAGATACTGTAGTGTTATTGAGCCCTGAAAAGCACATTTGTCCCGTCTCCTGTGACTGAGCTTTGTTGAATTCTTATGAGAGAAGCAAGATTGGCAGAATAAAATGCAAGCTTACTGGAGCCACCATCTCACCACCTTTGAAAATCATATCACAAATATTTACAAGCAGAATTTCCTGTCATTTTCAAAGCACTGTATTGTTCAGATTGCTATGCCATGAGTCAGCCAGGAAGCATCGTATCCTTACAACTTGTGAAACTACATCTAGGGAGTTTTATGCACTTGCTCTGGATTCGTCAGTGATTGTATGAGCTCAAGAAAGTTGCGTGTGCGTGTTGTGTGTTTTTTAAATCAACTTAAATACAGTAGAGGATATTCTCTGCAACATTCAACTTGGAGCCCAACATTAAACCTGTTTTTATTATTATTATTTAATGGTTACCACTGTCAGCATTATATTGGAAAGGCCTTTTCTACAACCCATACCTTCTCGTAGATCTATAAAGACTGTAATGTTTTAATATCTTGTAATATCTTGTGATCTAAAACCCTGTATAAATGCTGTCTATCAGAAAGTGTTACTACTCCAGTATGCTCCCTCTGTGACTAGAATGGATTTTCCAAGGTTGTATCTCTGTCTCACTTTCTGTCTACGTCTCTCTGTCTCTCTCTCTGTCTCTCTCTGGCATGAATAAAACAAAACACAATATTGCCAAAGCATCAAAACACAATTTCCCAAACTTGTAGCCGGCCCCTTTCTCTCTCTGTGTGTGTATCCTTCTCTCTCATTTCCTCTCACTCTCTCAGTCTTTTCGAAAAGCAACATTTTGGTATTCAGAAGACGTATCCTTCGCCTGAGGGAGACCGTTTACTCTGGGTTTAGCTACTTATTCTGCTCGCTCTCCGGTTACCCTGCCCTACCTGATAGAGCTGTGTAACAGGCTGCCCTTCAAAGCCTCTATCAAGACGTCAGCACAAATGATGAGACTGTGGTTACACCATCAACAGTAAAAATATGCGCTGTGTTTGTTTGTGTTTTTCCATAAATGCATAACTGCCTCTCCCACTGCGCTTAACGTTCGCGTGGAGACATTGCTCAATCAGCACCTCCGCTACACAAAGCCTCCGTGGGCATGCATCAGAGAAAATGCTCCATTTCCAGTCGCATTAATCATTTAATTTCACTCAAGATGGATTTGCAGTAATTAAGAGATGCTTGTTGGGAACCGACAGAGACCGCCACGTTCACATTACTGCCGCATGTGACCCTTCACCCCTCGATGAGATCCTTTGTTCTCGTTCCCTCCGTCCCTCATTGGCCACCGCGTAACTTTAATTAAAACACGCCTGTCCCTGAATTGTCGAGTGCCAGAGGAAGACAACAGAGAGAACAGCTGGTTCGATCTCTGGTTCCCCCTGTTCCAGCCATTAGAATGAGTTATGCCGCGATCCAATTCAATTAGCCCGCTGATTATTACAGAGATCTACCAACAATGGCCCCGGAACAAGAATCCGTGTATAGTCTGTGTCCCGGGCTATTTTCAGCAGTGCTCACATGCCGTGCGTGCCTGTATTTGTTATGAAGAATTGTGTTAATCCTGCACATCATTCATTTGTTCTTTCATTCATTCATTCACTCATTCATTCATTGTGTCCGTCCTGCTGCTGCTCCATTAATGGCCTGTCTATTATTACGATGGTATCTGTGTGAGGCTGTTTTAGAGGAGAGTTGTGGGAGGATGGTAGTGATGGCACCGCCTGATACACATGGAGAATTAGCCGGGACCCCCGTGTACCACCGTGAACACACATTATGTCCGGGGAGGGAAGTGGGGTGACGCATTATTGATTTATAGCTCAGTTGAGCAGGGGGAGGATTTCCTCCTGAATCACAAGTTCTGGATGTCCGAGATGAATCAAAGCAGGGGAAATCAATAATGAATGGATTGTTTTTCATGTTGGGTTACAATTCATCTTATACAGTGAGGCTCCTTCTTCAGTAAATGCCCACCTTATTGTCATTACTGTCCTGTGCAAGTTGTGCGTTGCTTTATCGTCTCAGGTCAAACAAAAAATGGTATAAAAACAACATTTTCAGGGCTTCTTTGTGTGGATATGAACTTCTTTTATGGAGGTAACCTTGTGTTAGATCAGCAGCAATGTGTTTTAATTGGATTAAACGGGGGAAACACCTTTATTTAAGCGGCCCCAGCCTTCATTATGACTGAAACCCAAACCTTTTATGACGTTTCAGTCATGTTTCAGTCAGTGCAAGATCCCGATCCCGTAATAAATTTGTCCTCACAGACGTTTAGGCCACAGCTGACAGAATAACAGTTGCATTTTGGAGCAAATGAAAATGTGCTGCAGTTGCTCAGCACACTGTTTTTGAACGTGCACACATCGAACACGCGTTTTCAGATTTATACAGACAGACGATGTATTTAAGTGGGTCTCGGTGTCTTTGGCTTGGGGCCTAGACATTCCTGGGCCGGACAGTGCTCGAGCCCTCTAGAGTTGCTAAGCTGCTGTTGGAGTGGGTAAGAGAGAAAAGTGGTCCTTCTCACAGCGATATAACACAACCCCTTGAGCTTAAGTTAGCAACAGTTATATGATAATGGAGAGGAGAAAATCAAGAGCCAGATGGATGCATACATGGACTAAATTAATGTTTGCCAATCTGAAAACCAGATGTTCAGCCAGACACCTGTACCATCACTGCCTTCTGCTCTCCACAGCGCAGCCTGTTTGCCTTTTGTTGTCTTGCTGCCCCTGAACAATACTGTCCCCTCTCATTAGACTTTTCTTAGCTCTGAGTACAGGTGAATAACATTCCTGCACTTCTCCATCTCTCCCAGCACCCCTCTTAGCTCCGATTACTTTGTAATGAATATTTTTGTGTGGTTTTTGTGTAACTCATCTGCTTAACGAAAGCGGCGACATGAATCCCAGCCTCAAATCCTCTCCACTAACACCTTTCAGCCAGCTCTTAGTCTGCTGTTTTCTATTGTCATGCCACTAGTCTATACGCCGCTCGCTCATCCACCATTTTGTCTGCTCTTGTTGTTGATGATCACGATGAGTGGTTAGTTGAAAAGCTGCTAGCCTGTGTAATACAGCGCTGATTATTATTCTGCTTGCGTGTTTGATGGAAACAGCAGCTGTTATTACTGTTGTCGTTCCCTGTTGGAGCCTCTTGTTGCCAGGCCCGTGTGGAAAATTACACTTTCTGTAATTTTCTTGCCTTGGTATGTAGTTAACAGTTTGTTGTTCAGGCAAATTTGCAGAAATGCTGATGCATGCCTGATGTTTACCTTGTGTTGGCTATATAGGATTTATTTACGGAGGGACTCTGTAGCATGACGTAAAGGTCAGACTCACAGCCAGAGTCGCAAACAACTATCTTTAGCGACAAGAGCAACATATGGTGTGGTTAAGGCAACATCCTCAAGCCAGTCTGGTGTTACATGAAGACGCAGAAGAACGCTGAGACAGTCTGAATTCGCTGTGGCAATTTGCGCAAGATGTTTCCCAACTGCTAACCTTAAAATGTGTTGTGTTGCTCACACATCTCTAGAGCTGCTAAATAAATAAATTCATAAATGCCCCGTCCTAGATTCAGCAGCTCAGACACAATAGACGGCTGTGTTTTTGGTGGGAAGGAAGGATGGAAGCTGACGGGGTGGCAGGCGGTCAGGCTGTCAGAAGGTTACAGGAGCAGTGGAAAGGAAGGGAGACAGATGGACATACAGACAGACAGGTAGACAGGCGGGGTGGGGTGGGGGGGTTCAGCAGGACAGCGGAGTGGCAGGCAGGGTCTTCCTCCCACCTGCATTATTGATGGGCTCTTTGACAGGCTGCTGCTCATGGTCGCTTCCAAGCACTAATTGCTGGGTTTTTGTGGGGGGTTGTTACTTTTTTGGCCTCTAATCTCAGTGCCACCTACGTCGATGTATTGAAAATTCAAGTCAAGCACAACCCACTGCAACAAGACGCCTAGGACACATCTAATGGCACAAGCTGAGTGAAATAATTTAGAGCAGTCCTGAACTTCTTTGAGAAAAAAACATTATGCTACAAAATCCATGAGGCTTCACATCACGTCTTTTTCTGTGCTTCATTCCATCAGTATTTCTACAAGATGAGAAATTTGTATATTCTTTTAGAATATTAGTCCAATAGGCTGTTGTGTAATGCAGTGGCTACTGAGCACAAATGTCCATAATCAGATTTAAAGAATTATATTCTCTTAGCTGAATTAGGTTCAGCTTTTTTACTGTCAAATTAAGGCAGCTGCAATCGTACAAAGTAGGGGGACATAGCTGTGGATTCAGAGATTGGTCTTTTGATGAGGCTTCTAAGGGTATTAAGGGGAGAGAGGGAGGCAAGGGGATCAGGGTCAATAAAAAGCTAGGATCGCTAACACAAGGTCAGGGACTAATCGAACCGAGGTTATAATTGGATGAAGGGATGAAGAACCGCGGACGGCGTGCTCTGCCTTTGCATTTGTCGCAAATGTTATAAAAAGAACAAAGGCAAGGAAAGCGTTTGGAAAACAACAACAACAAACGGCTGGGTTCGTCCATGACCAGTCTGGAGCAGAAGAAGATGTGAGAGAGTGATACTTGAGGCAGCAGACAGACAAACAGACTGAGTGGGAGGTCCCTGGGCTCATCTCCAATGCATGTTGCCCTGCATTAGCACTACAGCCATCCCGCAAGAGAAAGACAGTGAGAGAAAGAGAACCACGGTAGATGAAAGTCTTCTATCCATCCATCCATTATTCATCGGTGAATTAGATCTCGCCTGAATGAAGTGGAGGAAAAGAGGAAAGAGGAGGAGGAAGAGGGGTAGAGAGGGAAAGGTATGTCTTGGTCTAGGAGACGAAGGAGCTGGGTAGCAAATGTTTGTGTTGCCAGAAACAGGTGAGGAGTTGAGATGAGGATGGAGCTCAGATTTGGGACGTTTGACCAGAATCCGGGAACCGGGAACACACTGCAAATGTAGTTTTTGCAAAGATCGAAAACATGCAAAGAAAGGACAAAGGTGGTGGTGTTAGCGGCCCAGGCAGGATAAATTATGATGACTATGTCTTTGTGTGTTTTGGGGAGGGGATGGTTCAGGGGCAGGGTGAATGAGATGTTAGTGGTGCTCAGAGCAGTCAAGGTCATCCTTGAACGCTCTCACCTCTTAAATGTCATCATGAGAGGTTGTAAGGCTTAGAGTCAACAAATTGGGTTCTGGCCTCATGCGTACATGTCTGTACATAAATCAGTATGACGTGGGAGAGGCTGGGATCTCTACATCATCAAAGCTTCTGAGATGCATCTTTACTACAATGAGAATGCTGTTTTGTAAAGGTAAATACGCACAGATAGATAAAGATAAAGCTGCCATGTGCACGACTGAGGTCATTTACATGGCGTAATCTTTCAGCATCAAACATGGCAGGTATGTGAATGTAATGAGATCTGACTGTTGATTAGAGCTCGGCTGCCAGATCTCAAGGCTTCAGTGTGTTTGTTTAGCATTAGACGGGTTTCTAAACCATAATGTAACCTCTGTTGAGGCAAGTGTTTTCTTTTTTAATCGCTGATGAGACGCATGATCAGCAACTTTGGCCGCCAGCCAACGCATCAGCAAGCTTCGCTGGCTGTAACCAATCAGTCACAGCTGACCGCGTGGCTTTTCATCTGGCCTGGATTCACACAACTGTTCCGATGGATTAAGATGATTAAGTTTTTATCAGCTCCTTTGCTTGGTGGAAATCGAAAAAAAAAAAAAAAATGTTTCTGTAAGATATGGATGCCAAAGTTTAAAACAAGCTCAGCTGTCTGAGTGCACACAATGCAAAGCAGTGAGGTGCTGATGGATGGAGAGAAGGAGGATTAGAGACGTGTGACCTTGTCTTTGCTGTGCGTCTTGATGTTTCTATCTTCTCATGCTGCCATATTTGCATCTAACTGGCTGCACAGGCGTCCACACACATGCATGCGTGCAGAGACACCGATGCACACACACACACACACACACACACACACACACACACACACAGAAGGAGCTGCAAGCACCAGAGCGCGTGGGTGTGATTGTGAGCTATAGGTGATGACAGCATGGCCATATGCTGATGTATTTCTGTGTTTTTTTCAGGGCTGCAATTAGACGACAGCCAATGAAATCATTACACTCAGCCCACTGGGAACACTGGAAGACCGTCACTGCTGTGTAAAAGCTTACAGTGTTCAGATATTGTGTCATTGTCAAGTTATTTTAAGTTGTTTGGACGGCCTTTTGTGGCACGGTGGTCGTATGTGGGTCGGTTTGTCCTGTGTGTGTTAGTGGGTGAGAAGGACGTTGCAGGCGTCCTTCACCGTAACGGTGCACTGCATCGTCTCTCTCTGGAGAGAGAACTGGGACCTGGCTCAGATTGGATTAGAGATTTGAAACATGGTGATCATGTACCAATCACACAAAGCTCGCATCACTGTCTTTTCACCTCCCCGTTGTTGCTGTATTGACTCTCGGGATGATTTTTTTTCTGCTACTGGTGCTCAATTAAAAAGTTTCCATTGGAGCCGACTGTTTGTAGATGAAATCGGGACTGGCCCCATGGGTCTCAGCACCACTCTGCGTGATTTCACGTGTGTGTGGATGTACATGTCGGGTTATACAGGTGGCATATGTGTGCGTTTCCCCTGCTCCTGATGTTTTATCATATTTCCGACAATGGGCAGAATGAGAGAGGCACAATGTGGTGGCAGTGGAGCCTGAGAGAGGAAGCATGAGAGAAAAAAAGAACAGAGGTGACACTGGTGGTAATTGGAGGAAAGGAAGCCCGAGCCTCAGGGAGAGTTCTCCCACAAATGTTACTATTACTAAAATAAAGGATGTGTGAAAATAAGAGGTGGAAGCAGAAAAGACACAGGAGGCGCTCCTTTCGTTAGCTTATTCAATAAATCTGGATTCACTGCACATTTTAACCTGGTTCCAAAGATTGAAGCAGTAACTGCTCGTAATTCAAGTTTAATACATTTGAGGTCAGAGAGTTGTCCTTTCAGGGCGCAGAAAAATATTGGCCCAAATATAATTTCTCCTCTTATTTACACTATATCGCGTTATAATCCAGAGAGAAGAGGAGAGAGGGACGGGAATCAATAATTCACAGCTATTGTTCCTCCCGGACAGCCTGTCTGTTTTTATATTAAATGTTGAATTATTAACTGTGTGTGTGAGATTGGAAATATGACGGCCGCCTGTGAGTTTTTAAAAACTGTCCTGTCTTCTGACTGACGGCAGAAACAACTATATGGTTAAGTAGAACATAAAATAAATTAGGATTAGTATATTTAATAAATGTAGTTATATTAGAAACAAATGGGTAGATTAGACGTTGAAGGACAACTCCACTGCACATTGGCTCACACTTTGGCCTCGCTCACATCCACGTTCATTGTCTCGAGCTTTCTTGCTTACTTTAAAGTCGTCCTGTCTGAGCTCATTTTTAACAGCTCTTCTAACACCTATCTGCTACCATATTCTGGCCTGAGGAAATATGCATATTTCATGTCCCACTCAACATGTGACTGATGATATTCATGCTGTGTGTTAATAATAACCAGTGACTTCAGTTCTGGTAAGGTTGACTCACTGATAGGGTCAAGTCCTGTTTGTGCGTAACAGCTTCACTTCATGTTTGTGCCTGATTGTTGTTAAGAACCATTTCCTTGACTTCTAACTAGCTGCATTACAACAGAAAGACTCTTCTGCTGCTTTTCAGTAGCAACAACAGTTTGTCCCTGTTTTGCATTTGGTCCTCGGGCAAACTGCATGGCTTCTTCTTGACAAGTGCCATCTGATAATTAGGTCTCATAATCACCCTATTAGTATGCAGCTCAATTGAGCAGAGAAGAGCTTATTGTTCCCCTGGCATGAGCAGCAGCCATTTGTAAGAGGATTATTGTAGATTTCTTGTTAGGGTTTTTATGAGAACGAATCATATGTGTAATGAGTTAAATTGTTGTATTGTTAATCTCGGAAGCGTTTGTTTTTAACGTGGCCAACAATGTGCGTCGAAAAATTATAGCCGTTGTGGCAAATCCCCAATTAGTATTCCAGTTATGTTTTTGGAAACATCAGAAGCACGAAGGGAGTGGCACTGCGTCTCAAAGTTGGGTTCACTTTAAAACTGCAACCTTCCTGTCTTCACCCTTTGTTTTTTTGGCACATAAAGCTTGAACTTTCTCCATCCCAGTTTCCATGGCACCAAAGAAAGAGGCCAGAATCATTCAAGTCGTGTTTTGTTCCTGTGACATTCAGGATCCAAACACAATAAGCTGAGAACATGTAGAATTAAGGGCCGGCGTGGTTGGTTGAATTGTAATGCTTTCTGGTGAAAGCGTGCAAATACCTCTTGCGAACACAGAAGCAAAGGTGCAAAAACTAAATGTATGGCATTTTAAATTGCAGTCTGTTTTGCAGGTCACCTACTTGAGCTCATGCTACTAACCACTGCACCGTAATACAGACCCTAAAAATGTTATTGTTAAACCAAAAGTGATCTATGTCAGACAACAGTTCCTGTTTTGCTGCATCATAGACGCCTCTCCAACAATATGCAATATCCCATACTGTAGAATCACTTATTTTAGTTTAGTTTTACATTTACCACCTTCCTCTCTGTTGGATTAATTTTTCAGCTGTGCACTGCTAAGACAAAAATAAGGCTGTAGTTTTGTCGACAAGAAGTTGTTCAAATTCAGACATTAACAACACTAAATGTGCTAAAGGATGTTTTGTGCGAAAGCTGGTAAATCAGACTTAAAGGGGAACTACTGTTTTTAACAACCTGGATTTTATTTCTAGCGAAAATACATTTGTTTACTCACCTGAAAAACTTTTGTGTCATTTGCACTCGTTTAGGAAATAATTAGATCTGCGTATGTCTATATAGTGGGAGTGACTGGGGCACCGAGACGTAGGCTC
Source organism: Planiliza haematocheilus (assembly GCA_005024645.1). Classification (NCBI taxonomy): domain Eukaryota; kingdom Metazoa; phylum Chordata; class Actinopteri; order Mugiliformes; family Mugilidae; genus Planiliza; species Planiliza haematocheilus. The sequence continues at coordinate 4,398,523 of SRSE01000509.1, forward strand.
TAAATAACGCATTATCTGCCGCCAAACTCATTCATTTCACTAATATTTTGTTATTATATGCTGGTGCGGTTCCCTGTTGAATCTGGAGTTAGCTGTTATCATCATCTGTGGTCTATAGACTGACATACATGTTGCAAAAACCAAGCAGTAGCGAAGTACAGGTGAACAAGCCGACCGTCTGGGTGCACGTGCTGTTCAGAGATTACATCAACCAGGTCAGAGGACATCATCATCAGGGTCTGTAGATTGACCTGATGATGACAGGTAACTCCTGACTCAATGGGGAATAGCACTAGCGTATCATAACAAAATATTGGCCAAATGAAAGAGTTTTGAGGCAGATAATTCGTTATTTAGGGGCTGCATCTCGGTGCCCCAGTCACTCCCACTATATGGATATATGTTGATCTAATTATTTCCTAAATGAGCAAAATTACAAAAAAGTTATTTGGGTGAGTAAACGATTATATTTTATGCTAGAAATAAGGTCCAGGTTGTAAAAAACAGCAGTTCACCTTTAAATGTCCGTATTTATTTCCGTTTAGATCTTAATTTTTAATACTGTATGAGGATGTTTTGATTCCTCGACAGTGACTCAGGAGGTGTGTATTCAGTTTGTTATTGTGTGCAGCTTAACAAGTAGCGGGTCAGATCTTCACAAGGCTTGATTTGTCTGCGCTGGAGAAATACCAGCCGGATACAGTTTGCTGCAGGGCTTTGGAAGCTTCATATGCTGCCATAAACACACACGCACACGCTCTAACAACACAAAAATCTGCAGCTCTGACTTTGGTGGTCTATTTGTACTGAGGCCAGATGATGGGAATAAATCAGTCGCAGTGCTGGCTGGTGGCTGCTTCACCTCTACACAGCACACTTTAAACTCAGCAAGTTACTCCCCCCCCATGCTGTTTGGCGACACACACAGACAGTCAACGTACTCCTACATATTCTACTCAGCATGCCCACAAACAAGCCACATGCCCCATATGCTGCTTTCCAAACACCACTATCCATATTTGTAGGGGCTGACATGTAACTTCCAGCTCCCATTTTTCGAAAGAGAAGAATATTTAGTGTAGGGGACATAAAGCATTTAGGGAACTTGTTCCCATCACAAAACCATTTTAACTCAAATGACAAATTAGCAGGTGATTGTTAATATTCAGATAATCCCGTTTCAGTGTCTGTGGTTCAGTAGAAAACAGCAACATAAGTTCTTTCAGATGCTTCTTCAGGTACTAAATACACAGTTATTTGTAGTATGTACTTTGTATTGTTGTCATCTACTGCATTGTTAAAAACAACTGGACACTTCCTGCTCATTTAAATCATGTTAATGTTATGACACTCAAGCACCCCAAGGTCAGTGTGCTTCTAATCAAATTGAGTCAGGAAATTGCTCCTAATCTCATAACATCAAGTATTGGATTCCTTCCTCCCCGCCAGGATGGCAAAGGTAGAATGGGCAGTATAATGGCTCATTCATAAGTTACAGTTACAGTATTACAATGAGAAAATGGAAATTGATGTTCCAATGGGGAAGCTGACCTGGGAAATCAACCTGAAATGCACCTACAGCTATTTCCAATCTGCTCTCGATTTGCAGCACGTTTGAAAGTCCAGATATGATGCTAAATTTAGAAGTGAATGAGAATATTTCCAAGTGAAGACCATACTTATATTCGCATAACTGTCAGCAGTATTCGCAGTACTTACTGCTTTGGTTAGGAGTGAAGTTAATACTGAAATGTTGGGTTAACAGTCCAAATACAGTTTTGCGTTGTAAGTGGTATGCTGTATAAATGGAGGCCTAAAAGGATAAATACATGTGCAGAGGTGGACAGAGTACACACCTTCACTGCTTGAGTAAAAGTACAGATACTCCTTGTCAAATATTACTCCAATACAAGTAAAAGTATTGTCATTATACAATCCACAGCCTCTCTCTCTCTCTCTCTCTACAAGCTCATACAATTACATGTAAAATGTTCATCAGCAATTTAATAAACATTAAGCTAGCTAACATCAGTAGCTACTTTACATACCGCGACATGCTTTCTCAGGTTGGAAGACGAGTTCTTGTAGGCCGTGATGTAATTTGTTTGTGGAAATCACAACAAACATTTAAACTGAAACGAATCACTTTTTGTTCCCCAGGTGTTTCTTCAGTTTCTTCCTGCATTGTATGGATTGTATGGCATGACGTAGCGAATCAGCGAATCAGCAGAAACTGTTTATTTTCTCAGAATTTAGAAAAAATAAAATAAAAAAAATAATCAGCTGACCGTACAGAGTACAGTACTCAAGTAAATATACTTCGTTACTGTCCACCACTGTACATGTGTAACACACAGGCCGTAGGTGTGAGTGTGTTTGTCTCTGTGATAGCCCTGTGATAGACTGGCGACCTGTCCAGGCTGTACCCCGCCTCTCGCCCACTGCACTGACAGCTGGGGCAGGCTCCAGCGCCGCCACGACCCTCCAGAGGACAAGCGGTTACAGAAGATGAATGAAAGATGTTAATGTAACATGCAGCTGAGGAAAACTGAATGTGACACCACAGGAATGACAAGGCGGCATCATTAAGCAGAAAACATAACTGTAGGCAGATGCACGCATGCTTTTTGATATGACTCATGCGTAGTTAAGGGAATCTGAAGGGAATTAACATTTTATTAATGTGGTAAAATCTTGCCCAGTCTTTCTCTTCTACTCTTCAATCCAGGCATCTTCTTTACTCTCTTATTCTACCCCGCAAACACTTGTATTGTCTCAAGTTTAATTACCTCCGTCAAACGACCCTCTCTTGCCATTTCTCCTTCACTTGTCCTTAATCGATCTGAAATATCACTGTGACTTTTGACATAACGCGGCTGTTCTGTTTAGGAGATTAATTCAAGTTGCTCCTGCCAGCAATGTCAACACTTTCTGACTGGGGATTTTTCAAAGAATGGTTCCTAAAATGGTATTCTTCTTCTCAGATTAAAAGCCCTTGTTTCATGCCTGCTAATCTGCCAGCTTCTAAGTGTCTGCCGTGTCGCAGCAATGTGTGTGTACGTGTCTGCGCGTTCGTGTCTGTGTGTGTGTCTAAATGTTTTTCTCCCCACATTTCTGTTAAATTTGGCTACAAAGTGAAGCTATTTGGTGTGGCTCTTATCGAGAGGATGCAGCTGCTGTTGAGAGAAAACCACAGCAGCCTGGAGGAACAGCGTCGCACAAATGCACAGACGGTACACCTTGGCTTACTCACACCGAGCTGACGAGGCTAGACTGTGTACATGCAATGTGATAGACCTTTGGACTGAGAGGCCTGGGATAATATTTAATTTAATTGTAGGCAAATTTTTGTATTTTCTGTCTCTGTATTGCTTCCGATTAGCCACAACATTAAAACCACTTACAGGAAGTAAAGGTGGTCATAATGTTATGTCTGATCTGTGTACATACCTAGATGATAACAATTTATAATCATAACCAGACATTTGCTTAGATAACGCTAACTGTTGACTCTGATTTGAGACGAGGGACTGCAGTATATGAAGTGTAGTATAGTATACAGAATACTCCCCATGATATTTTAAGACATCTCTCAGATGACGTTCTTCGTTTCGTGGATGATGATGAATCTTAAGCTATGGCCACACCTGTGGTATCAGTGAGCCGGCTATAATGTCACCTCTGTGACCTGCTCTGTCAACGGCATGACCACCCTGTAGGTTAATGGATACTGAATTCCATCCACCTCTGCTGTACGGCCTCTCTGCGTCTGCCACGGTTACAGTAGTGCAGCCTGGGCTCTTGTTCTGCTGAGATTAATGGCCTCAGTTTGGACTATTGACACAACACTTATCTTGTTTTTATGAGTCCAGCGGCTTCTCCATCTATAAACCTTAGAGGCACATGTGCGCGGCCGCACGCATGAAACTGCACACACAGACGCATCTCGCTGAGGCTTCTGCTCCACTGCTACAAACCCGAACAATAAAACTAGCCGTGTTCATTTAATTAATCTGAGGTTTTATTTATTATTTGACCATATTAATCAAGTGAACCAAGTCATTGCCGTTGGATTTAAATAGATCAATATGAGAGAAAAGAACTACATCAGCATGAGTTTTATAACTACAATAAGGCTTTAATAAATTCATGGTCATTGCCAAATAGAAACAAATCTAGAGAAAGACCACGGCTTGTTAATTACAGTTAACGAGAAGGTGCGCCGAGCCTCGCATTAGTTGTGTTACGCGGCAGTGCGGTAGATCAGAGAGAGGGAGAATGAGAACGAGCGGATGAGCCGTCCCTGGAGCCTCCTCTTCCTCTTGTACCTGGAGGATCAAACACAGACAGCGAACGGCGCATCACAGGAAGCGTCAGCCGCAGTTAGGCTAACAGATTGCCTTGCCCAAACTTGTGTCTGTCTGTCAAAGTGTGGGAGGGGTGATGCGAGAGAGACGAGAGGAGCTGGTGCGATCACCTACGTGTTTGTCAACCTTTGCTGAGGTGCTACTGTCAGCAGGCACACACACACACACACAGCTTATGTGCTTTATACGCTCTAATAGAACTGTGTTTTCATCTGTCGCGGCCAGATACATTTCATTGCAGGTTGCTGAGTCTCACATAGCCTCATAAAACCAAAGTGGAAATATCCCAGTGTCCCATTCCCTTGAATATGTTCCCCTGTCACACTCTTTTACGCTTCTACACAATCTTATTTTAAATGAAATTTTGAGACCTTCAAAGAGGCAGGAAAGAAGAGAGGAAATAGACCTTGTGATGCTTCAGCAGATAAAGTAAAGTTAGAGGGTCCAATGAAATGGAAAAAATTAAACTGAGGAGAATCTGTGATTGCTTTATAGAGACTTTAAATGGTTTTAAGCAAATAAGCAAACCAGGGAACCGACTTCATTTATTATTTTTTGTAATAATGTAGTGTGTTTAATGTGGATTAGTTCCAGAAATGGCTCAGAGCTATTATTCATAACAGCAACATTAGGAAAAGAAGTCCTAGTGATTGTGTTCACGTAGCTCAGACAGACATGCAGCACTGAGCTGGTGGTTTTATTGTAACCTGTTAAATCTACAGATGGTACCTACACACTCAGAGCTGGTTGGCCGCGATAATAGCTCCGCTTGACATCGGTCACGATTGGCTAAGGTGGAAATTTAGTCACGTGATTGGTTGACGGTGGTTAGATACAGGCTGCTGATGCTTGCCGTCCTGTTGCCTGGATACAGCCATCCCTCACTGTGTTAGTGGCCTTGGCAAAGTGACGGACAGCATAAATGCTCTGCAGAGGAATTTGTCAATCTGTTGATTCTGCCGAGGATTTCTTTATCCGCCTGTGACACGGATCCGCACTGTTTCCGTGTGTCACAGTATCTTTTCATCTGGGCTGTTCTTATTCTTTTTTTTATATATATATATTTTTTACATTGCATGCATTTGGTGCTTTATCAACATAAATAAAATACAGTGAGACACACAAGTAAGCAAGCACCACATGCTGTTTGAATGGGTACGTCTGCAACACCTGTAATTTGTCATCAATGTCGACTGAACCGTTGGTAGTAAGGATGTCTTCCAGATAAAGGGTCACATGATAAAAGGGCAGGACGAACCAGGAAAGGATAAATAATGACTATTAAGGCCCAATCAGGGAAGGGATATGTGCGTTTTTCTGTCCAGGCTAAGCTAAAATATAGGGTCTTAACTAAAACACAGGAATAGTTTGAAAACTAGACATTTGTAGACTTAAACATAAGGTTTATACTCCTGCAACAAATCTATATAGGTCCTTAGCCATACGGAGCTATGAACAGTCAACTATCGACACAGAAAATTTTTCTCTGCTTGTCCGACTGCTAAGAGACGGGAACAAGGAAATGCATTTTGGACAAATCACAGCAGTTGTGCACGCCAGGCGCACGTCAGGCTAATGTAGAAGTGACGCGTAGCGATAAATCCGGCTTTAGTCCAGAGTAAGACATCAAGTCAAGCTGCCATGACATTTAGATGTATGTTTATTCTTTCTCGTCTGATCACGAGTCCTTTGTTTCATACATACAAGGTTACAGTTTCTACTTATTGCACATATACATCAATAACACATTAGCGAGTTAGGAATTCTGAATTTTAAATGTTATGCAACTAATCTTTAATGTGATTTGTTAACACCAAAAATGGTAAAGTACTCACATTACTCTGGTTGGGCCTCAGGCCAATAACTGTGCTCTTCCTTATTCAGTGCTGTGTGCTCTGGCTATACTCCAGCATCTAAGCCCAGCAGACTGCCTGTTAATGTGTTTCTCTGGGTGGACAGACTGAGGACTCCAGGCCAGCACATTCTGCTGGACACTTGTGATCTATTTGTGTATTTGTGAGCATGTGTGTGCACGCAGCCACTGACTGCAGTCTGTGTATGTGTGTCTGAGGCCTATGCAGGAGTAAGAGGTAACATGTTTTCATCTCTCACGGAGCCAGGCCACAAGCTACTACCACCCCGTCAATGTCTTCTCAAATCTCTCTTCTGATTCGTATTTCATTGGCGGTGTTAATCACACACACATGCAGCAGTTAAGTGTGAGAAACACAAGATGGCCTTTTATCACCTGCAGACTTATATCCTGCTGGAAAGAAGTGGAGAGGCTGGGGAAGAACTGAACAAAGGCATAAAAGGAGAGAGAGAAAGAGGTGGACATTTTTAGAATAAGAGGAAAGCAAGAGGGAGATTTATGCCTTTGCTTTGCGGTCATTTATGTGTGAACACACAAAGTAGATTAACTCATTAAACTTAATGTGCTCAGCGGCCAGTTGAGTGGTCAGCAGAGCATAAACAGACCTACAGATGGTTCTCCACAACTGAACTGTAGTTAAGTAGTCCCATTATGACGTCCCTTCACCTGCTTTATCGCCTGCTGTCACATGGATTTATTTCACAGCGGCAGAAATGTGAAAAATCAATCTATTTTGTATTTTTTTATTTCATCCGTACAATTATTTGAACAGACCTCGCCTTCTTGCGGTGGATTCTTCACCGTAAAAAAAAAAAAAAGTCAGCGACTTCCACTCAGCTGCCAGTGTTGACATCGCCCCAGCTACCTCGGCCACGCCCTCCCTGATTGTCTCTCAAGGCCAGTGACACGCTCCCGTTGAACCCTCGCCTCGGTTGCCTTGGCAACTGTTCTCTCACCAGGCGGGGTACCGCTCACTTTCTCGATGATGGTGCGATAAGTGGTACAATTATGTAAATTCTGTCCAGCCAAAGTGTTTTTGCGGATCAAACATAGCTAGAAAAGCTCCCAAGCTCCCTTAAATCGCTTGTTCGTCCTGCGATGTTGAACTTCTATACGCGTCTGATCACATCGCAGTCACTCTCTGTGACTTTAGACTGATATAAGCAGCCAATTATTTAAGTAGATTAATGGACTGATATGCTGTTAGGAAGATAGATAAGCAACTTCATATAAATAAATAAATCTGGCTTCTACTTGTGTTCTTCCATTTGTATTTGTGTTGTGTATTAAAGATTCATCTCATTAGCATTTCTTTCTTCTCTTGAGTCATGCTCATCTTTCAGGATGTTGCCTAAGCCTTGTTCTGCTCTTTTATATAATTTGCTTTCCAGCACATTCCATTGTTTTCACAATCCTGTTAGCAGTACTTTAGTTACGGCTGCCTGTGCATACGCTCATGTTTACTTTGAGGGAACTCCATTTTTTACTTTCAGTAATAACCCTGTCCCTAAGAGACAGACGCTCAGGGGCTGACACAGTTACACCAGCGGTGTCACAGCAGAGTTTGGCTTTGGCTACTGCTGTAACAAGTCTTAAAGCGTTTCCCTGGAGAGATAAGGCTCGGATCCCGAGCTGTCTTTGTGTTGCCACTCTTCTCGAGTGCTCTCATTACGGTCATCACTTTAAACGAACGTAACTGCAAACTTGTATCAAAGCTAAAGGATAAACCATATTAAAATATTGATTGAAGATATCGCTGAAGAGAGGGAAAAGGAATAAGAGTTGCATGTGTAGGGAGGGGGGATGATTGTTCTCCACAGGGTGTGATGCTGCAACTAAGACCACAAAGCAGATGCCACATGCAGAGCTCTGCCACTTCAGCCATGATGTTTCTAAAGAGAGTCACTGCTTTAATATTGGAGTGCATTTCTTCTTACGTTTTGATTGACTAGTTTTGCAGGTTATTCATTGTTTTTAACATAAAAAGATTTTCCGTGGGACAAATTAAAGAAAGGAAGATAGAATGGTTTGTACAGCGTTGTCCTACCTAGTGGTGCTCACAGCGCCTTACATTCACAGACACATCTACCCATTCACTCACACACCAGTGGGAGCAATTAGAGGTTCAGTGTCTTGCTTAAGGACACTTCAGCATGTGCGGAAATCTTTCCCGGGATCAAACCGCTAACCCTCTAGTTAGCCGCTGTGACGTCTGAGCCACAGCTGCCTCTATAATGAACCTGCTGATTTTCTTGTATGTGTTAAGTTGACTTCTTGTTTCTACAATTAGCCTGTACAGGTGTATCTATCAAAAACAGTAGTCATTCATTCATTAGTTAGTTACAGTTTTCCCGTTATCCTAACGTTCCACTTGTTGATTCAGCATTTCTTCTGTTTAGAAAATCTCTTTCTTCTCCAGTAATAGAGTAGTGTAACAGTGGTTGCAGGTTTCATCAGCATATACTATATGTAGAAGAACGAGACTAGGAGAAACAGTATGATTTGATTAACACACTGTCAAAGTGCCAATAAACACGACTTAAATCTTAAATCTTGAAGACAACATCCGTGCAGTGCTCAAAAGCTCTCGAGGTTTGGAAATGTCGACGGTGAGTCTGCCTCCAGAGTGCCCCCGGGATTGTGTGGTAGAGAAGGTTTAACGTTACAACTTTTCATCAACATACGCACATGCATACCTTAGAGCTTTTAATATATAACTCTACGTCACACATGAACTGTGTGAAAATACCGCTCTACCAGTGGATACTGAAATGATTCGAGGCTAGGGTATATGTGTGCATTGATTGGTAGATGCTTGGTTGAAAGGGCTCTTTTGAACTTGAGGGCAGTGCCGGTCTTTTGTTGTCTGTCCATCAGTTGCCCACGCTCTCTGCACCCCCTCTCATCACCCAGCATCCACCCATCCTCTTCCTCCTCCTCCTCCTCCTCATCTCCCGTCCTCTAGCCACAGCTACAGGCTCTTTCATCTGCTCTCTGTTTCTGTTTGTGTGGTTCCTTGCAGCAGGGGAGCAGAAATATGACCATTTGACCTTTCACCTTTTGTCATTCGTTGTGTGAATGCTCCATCATGTTCACATTAGCTGTCTGAACATGGGAGACGACTGTTGCTGCTTTTGCCGCTGCTTGTAAATGCGAAATGCGCTCATGCTGTTACGTATGTCAGGCATAGAGTACGATCAATTTTGTCCCTGGTGTCCTTCTAAATGGCATCAGAATGGCATTAGAATACTAATAAACACAATATCACTACCATCGCTAAGGTCCCGGCTGATAAAGGTCACTATAGACAAGGCAATGGGGGAGTGACAGAAACACGCTGGACTAGAAAGCCTCTAAATGCTTCCCACGACTTTCTAAACACAAATTAAAAAAAGGTTTGTGTTGTTGTAGTTGGAATGCAAATAATTTGAATTAATGAATGAAACAGCCGTGAGTCTTTTCAGCTTGTGGTGATACGTGTAATTAAACGTGAAATAGACTCAAGGATTTCCTCGTTAAGGATTTTCCAAGAGGACAAGTAAGGGATAATGGAATTCCTCAGACTGACATCCAGCTGTATCCACGGTAATGCACTGAGGCACCCGATGTATTCAGTAATGCACACACACACGTACGTAACAGACACAAAACACATGTGCAACATACACAGTGCCTCATTAGGAACTGCAGAGGAGCGGCTACACCCTCCTCCTTCACGGGCGGAACAGAGGGATAATGAGATGAGAAGCGAATGTAGACAGAAGGAGAACATGTCGCTTCAAAGAGGAGGAGTGCTGTGGTGATTTGCTGCGATGCGCATGAGAGAGGGATGCTTTTACTGTTGAAAACGCGCGAGGTTACTTGATTCCTTAATTGGATAACGTCGGAGGTCACTTAAAAAGAAACGGCCTGCGTCGACTCCTTGAGTTCCCCGAAAGATTGTCTCGAATCTCCAGCTGTGTTTCTCTCCGTCTCTGTGCTTTATTTGTCCTTCTCTTGGCAGATGCCTTGTTTGTCACTTGCTCCCTTTTCCTGGCCCCTATCCATCTCCTGCTGGCCCCCGAGGCCAAAGTCCACTCAGCTGTAATCACTCCTCTTTAGCCTGCCGGGCCCACACAGGACCTTTGCACTGTCACTGCTACTTTTGAAGAAGGAGTGAATCACTTAGAGCTCCTGTGCTGGATCATTTGTGGGCAGACTAAACACTGCACTATATCTGGGGGAAGTGTTATATTGTAAATGTCTGGTAAGGAGACTAATATGATTCACAGCGAAACCTGCTCTCAAATAAAATTACAAGTGCTTATTGCCTGAAGTCTGTGTTTGCCAGAAGCACCGTACAGACAGTGACTATTAAAGTGGATGACTTTTTCCTTTAAGGCTCCCTGGCAGTATCAGTGCAGTATACAGCTGGGTGTGGGAACATTTTAGCGTTTAACCGTGTCTCAGTCTGTGTTATTCTTTCTGTTTTCTTCTGTTTGTCATTTCTTGGCTCAGAACACACCACAGAAGTACTCAAAGCTTTGAACAGGCTCAGATATGAACATGTTACACAATCACACACACATCTGGTGAGCGGCTAAAAGCACGCGACGCTTCAGCAGCAACCCGTCGAGTCCACTGGAACTTTTCTCTGTAAAATATTAACAGATATTTGCCCAGACTGCGATATTAACCTTCACTTTGACTTCTCATTTCACAAAGAAAATGGTTTACTTCTGACCCTCTCTCTGCACCTGTGCTCCACTTTGAATTCAGCAGCTGAAACGTTATATTTTGTATTTCCTCCTACCGCTATTACAGACCAGAGGAAACAAGTCATGTGCTCTGTAAATTCAATGTAATTAACTATGTTCACCCTTTGTGGAAGACCGCCAAATTAAATAAAACCTGCTGCCCTGTTGCACAGCCAAGCAGCAAGGTTGATACCTGTAGATCCTTGTGCGCTGGCGGTGCCACATCCATCACAATAAAGGCTGTGTGCGTTGAGCACAGCTCTGCTCCGTGGCATTTTAGGGTCCTTAAAGGACAGTCGAAGCCCGCTCTAATGAATAACCCGTCAGCTAGGCTGGGGCTCCCAGCTGCCGCGAGGGCCCTATCTGTCACATCGATCATCTGCCGTGGGGTCCACCCAGCACAGACTACTGGGGCGCTTAGCCAAAGGGAGTGGGGCACAGGTGTGTGTGTGTGTGAAGGTCTAAGGTCCTGCTTTCAGGGTAAACGGCCCTAATGAGCTGTGGTGATCGGGAACAAGACTTCCAGCTCCTGCTTACTCATGCCTCAAACGTGACACAGGAGCAAAGCAGAGGAAGAAGGAAGGACGGAGAGACAAGGGAAATCTGGGAGGAGCAATGTTAGTGGGGGTGGGAAGATACTGATGTGGGGGTTTGTGCGAAAAAGAGGGAGGTTGTCCTGGTCCAGAGAGGATTGAGAGACACAAAGAGCTGCATCTCCCAGAGGATCTCCCTCCATCAGCCCACCCTGCTTTTATTACTGGCCTGATTAAACTCTTGTGCAGGCTTGTAATGTAGCTATATTATACAATCTCTGTCCCTCTATCCCACACACAAGCTTCTCACAGGTATTCTTAGACCCCAATGGACACACCCCTCTGATTTGTCACATGATCAGCTCCCATGGTAACGGAGGAAAAAAGGCATATTAGCATCTTTTATGAGTGCTTTCTTCCCCGGTTTATAAATCTGTACTTATCTGCAGTGTTTGTGTGTTACGTATGCGCTTTATAAGGGTCGTTATGAAGTATTTTGCGGATACAGTGAACCAGAACTTATTGTATTATCAGCATCCACTAAGTCCAAAGTCTTTTTTCTAGCTTTATCATCTTAATCAAGAATATTTTGGGAACATTTACATCAAGTCAGCTGATACAAGCAACGTATAAATCTGCTGTTGCTTCTTCATCTGTGAAATATCCTAAAAAAAAACCTGCCAGAGTGTCAGACTGAGGGGATTTTATTTTATTTTTTTTACAAACACACACTCCCTCTTCAGTATAAAAGCTTTTCCTTGTTTCTGTGCCAATAAGTGCCTGGAGTGTTGGATCTGCTATGTAAAGTGTCAGTGTCAACCTAAAGGTTAGACGACCGCCACAGGGGAAGTGAATCCTTTCTCGGCTGCTTCTAAGGTGCCCTTGAGCAAAGTATTTTCTCCTCCCTGCCGTGTAACGGTTTTGCTATAGAGCGCAGAGCTATCGGCGCCATCAAAACAACATACCGATTATATATAACGCTTCTCTTGGAAAATACCTTTTCACATCAGATGGTGGGCGTTGAGCTGGAAGCATGCATAATACTTTGTCTGCAGCTATGGCACTCTACTCTGATACCTCACACACATTCAGATGAATCCGTGTTCTGTGATACGTGACCGGCGACGTTGTTTTATTTTGCCGTTTGCTTTTTTAGTCTCGTTTCACAGTCGGTAGGCGTGTACTGCTCTTTCTTTTTTCCTCTGCTCATGGAGATGTGCAGCACAGTCTAATCACGTTATTGATTCTCAGGCACACAGGAAAAAAAAAGCTGTTGCTTGCCATGCAGTACAAAGGTACTGAGTGGGCCTAATCAACACTTATTGATTATTTTACGCTGACTGCTTACTTCTGGTGTGCAGTTTTCTGCTTAGCATGCCTGCTTTGAAATGTGTGTGTGTTTTGTTCTGTTGTTCTATTACCGTGTGGGTATAAGGCTGTCTGGAACATTTGTCTTGATGCATCAATAAATTTGGAATAAATGAGTAACAGTGAGGCTGCATTTGATCAAATAATCAACACTCAATCATAGAGCCATATCTGGCACAAGCGTGCGCACACACACGCAATGTATGCTCGCGAACGAAAAAGGGAACACCTGCTCATTCGCATGCATGCACACAGTCACACGGGGATGTGAAAGCAATTGGCTGCAACAGAGGAGAGGCCAACTCCCGGAGTTGGTTGCTAATGGCTACAGGATCCAGGGGAGCAGGGAGAGATGTCGATAATGACAATGTCACTCCCAGCCAACCAGCTCTCAAAAAAAAAAAAAAAATGGATCAGGACACACACATTTACTCAAACTCATGCAAGTCTATCGGTGTATTTATAGTGCACACTGGTACACGCCGAAATGGAAGAGCAATTTTCTTCCAGCCAGGTGACTGGTGTTATTATAGTCGTCAAAAAGCGACTCTCCTCCAGAGGGCCATTTTGGCTCCAGGTTCAGTGTTTGAATAAAAGATTTTTTTGTCTTGTCTTGTTTTTTTACCCTGCAATAATCAGCAAATCATTTCCCTAAATATTCATTTGGATTTCAAGGGCAACTAGCAATGAATTTTCTTGTTTGTTTTTTTATCACTGCCTTTGTCTTTTGTCACATTTTATTTCTGTATTAAATGGGAGAGTCTTCCCTTTTTATTAAATCTGTCCTGATGCAGCAGTGTATTACGGGTGCTTCAGATGTGAGACAGTTCATTTCCTCATTACATCCATCAGAAGTGTCAAGCGTTTGCAAGGTGCACGACAAATAAAGTGGCTTTTAGAACCAGTGCAGTCTTAATAAATGTTTCTTTTGTTTACTTTGCAAATACCTCGACTGTACAGTGCTAATGCTGTCACACTTAAATGTATAATCACTTTTGCAGCGCTTGACCCGAGAGCTCTTTCTTACGACACCCTGTATGTTCTCAGTGTAACGGCAAACCAGCGAGATTACAATGCAGCTGATGCAGATGATGTAAGATTAGGCAAAACCTACAGGACATCTGCTCTGATTTGCCGTTCTGATCCCGTGCTCCGTCAAACAGGATTTAATATTGATACCGACAGCCGCCAATTTTACTGTGTGTAAGCACACCAAAAGAAAAACTAAAACATCACTTGTGAAATTAAATGATGTGTTGAAAGTCCATCATTTGTGTAGAAAGACTGCAATGCTGCTCCACAAAAAGAAAAAAGGTACAGAACAAATGTGTTTTGGGATGGAAAAATGACTTTTTCTCCGTAAAACATCTGCCAGGCCAAATCAGATTGTTTGGGTGTTTTTTTTATGTGGCCTTTTTATCACTCTGATGTCTTCCTCTGTGGCTTCCTGGTTCCTGTTATTTTCCATATGAATGCAGCGACTCTAGGATGCCACCCTCATTCCTTCCACTTGGCTGCTTGTGGATCAGCAGAGCAAGCTCGGTGAAGAGGAAAGATTGGGAGAAGAGAAACGGTGAGGGAGGTGAGAGAGGAGGTAAACATGTAGTCTGCCTTGAAGTGATGAACCAAGGCGGCAAGACTGGAACGAGTCGCCGCAGACTAGAGGGTCTTGTCCCCCCTCTGTCCCTCTCCAGCAGAGCGGTAAAATGACACATTTGCAGCGCAATTAAGCATTTTGAATCCTGTCATTCCTCTAGAGGTGATGATGATAGATATCAGTCATGTTTGGGTAACGCTGAAAGCAGAACATGAATCTTATTGTTATCTTAATGAGCCATGACCGTGTAGACCAGCCCTGACTAAGTGGGTTAAGCTGTCATTCCTGTTTAGTCATTTCCTAATATGAGATTATGAGTTTACTCAAGACAGTTACGTCTAGATAATTTAACTCCAAATTAAAATAACGCAGCCTAGATTACGTACTAATAAAGTGGAAAATATCAGTGTCAAGAAACACGTTGCTCTCATTCTCTATGCACATCTCTCACCATCCCAGCTCAACCACCGCCCCTTCCTCTTGTCCTCCACATTCACCAAACTTTATCTCTTAGTGCAGTGCTCTTCATTTCCCCTCTTTTTTTTAAATAGGTGATGCCTCATTTAACCTTCATTTTTCTAGCTCAGTGGCTGAGTGAATAATTTTCCAAGTGTCCGGTCACAGTCCTAGCAGTCTCATGCATATTAAAACGTTCGTTTACTACAGAGTTGATATGTTGTGATATAGAGAAACAGTCATTCTTATCTAGTATACAGAAACAGATGTTTAGCATTGTCAGCTGGGTGACATTTGTGTCGTCCACCTGCCTTGTCAGTTTCTTCTTCTTTCACCTTTCTTTAGACTGCAGACGTGAAAAGAACAACAGAACAAAAAAAAATGACGGAGGTGTTTCATTCATGCTAAATCTTATTGACGAACTCAATGCGCTCGAAATGTCCGGTCAGCACAAGTCAGGTGCTTAGAAAAGGTAAGAAGGGAGAAGAAGAGAAGAAGAAATAGAGGTCTTAAAGATTTTCTTAGGCCTATATGCTTGACGGTTGAGTAGCTCTGCCTCCAAGCTGTTCCTTAAAGATGTTCATTTTATTTTATGGACTCTTGAAGACCTGGATGGTCTTTACTAGGGATGCTCCGATCAGGGTTTTTTGCCCCCGATCCGAGTCCGAGTCCTTTGACTTTTGAGTATCTGCCGATACCGAGTCCCGATCCGATACTCTGTGTTTGTTTTTTAAGTGCCGAATTAAGTTTGTGGTATTAAACGACGCTTTGTCCTTACCACCCCTCGATATTCCAACTTTGCAAATTTGACAGTTTCACATACTTTAAAATACTTCCACACAGCAGACATGGTGCGCCACAACTCGCCACTCCGCTTCAAAACAAACTAGCATGCTGGTCTTCTGCACATGCGCATGCCGTAAACGGTGGTAGTAAATACTCATTTTATTTTTTATTTTTTTGAATCACCAATAGCCCATATAGCAACAATCTAATACAAATAATGACTAAATAAATATATATAAAACCGATCTCTGATCGGGTCGTAACGTCCGAGTCCCAATCGAGTCTTCAGTTGCGTGATCGGCCCCGATTTCCGAGTCACGTGATCGGATCGGTACAACCCTAGTCTTTACAAAATAAATAACCAGCTAACAAACTTAAATTTCTTACTAAACAGTGCTGTATAGCTTAACTTGAACATTCACACAACAACAAATGCTGAATACCAGCATTACGGAGCAAGATGGGTTAGGTCTTGGTTTATAACCAGTCAGAGATTGGGCTTGGTGATTCTAAATTGGTCGTAGGTGTGAGATAGACTCCAGCATCCCCCGCAACTCTTCACAGGACAAGTGGTTACAGAAGATGGATGAATGAATGAATGAATGAATGGGTTTGGCTATATGTGCTCAGTCCAGTCATTTTGAAAATGCCCTGTTTGGCCCTAGTTCTGATCTTCTGACACCAATCAGGACATCCCGTCTTTATTACATCTGACATCAGTGTATCAGTGTTATGGTTTGTTTCTTTGTTCACATGTCTAACACATATAAAATTTACTTAACAAATATATGATTAATCTTAAATAAACGTACGTATGAACTGTTGCTGTTAATACGAAATTAAGCACAGATACGTGTAACGTGAACCTTTCAACCGTAATTAATAACAGGACACACAAAATCACATTTTGACTTAAATCGTTATATTAGGATGTATCTTTAATTAAAAAAATGAAACAGTATATTCCAGATGTCCTCACCTTACAGACTGACTCCGCTGTGACTGTTTCCTTTCAGAACGCCTCCGTGAAATCAGACCTGATCTTTTAAGATTAGATTTGCTTCAGTTAACGTTGTATGAAGGATCTGTGCGGCGCGTGAGTTTGCATACTGAGACACTGATACTTATCCACATCCTTTATTGGGTGGCTGCCAGGAATAACGTCTGCATTAACCAAGGTTTGGCAGACTGTGTATAGAAATGTGATACTGGCAATAACTTTCACGTTTGCAAATTAGTGAAATAGCTCACGTAGCAATTACATTTAGCGCATACTGATGAAAACAAGGTTTATTCAGACCAGACAGTGCTGCTCAGGCAACGGGATTAATGTATGCTTCATTTTGCAAATATTTCTTTAAAATATTCTGGATCTCGAATGTCCGACAGCGTCTGGGAGATGTGATTGAAGCTGAAAAGTCCAGCAGTGATATAAATCAGACAGCTTAATTCAGGCAGTTATCAGTTTGCCTTTTCCCTCGGTTCTCTATCTACCTGTAGAGAGATATGCAGGGAGTCGGCCAGCCACTCTGAGAAACTATCCTCCATCTTCAAGGCCCTCTGTGGTGCTGGGAGGAGAGAGAGAGAGAGGTCTGGGCCAAACTTTCCCTCATTCTGACTCTCAGAGATAACATTTCTCGGCTGCAGCTTAGTCAAATGCGAAGAGGCTGGGCGGAATGGATAGAGGAAGAGAGCAGCAGTAATTAACTCTCACATCCCTTGGTCAGTAATACTACTTTCTTGACTTCTTGTTTGTTTGATTTAGGAAATCTGTGTCCCAATTCGTCTTCTTTGTCCCATTTCATTTCATGTAATTTATTCCCTCGTCTCCCTTATTCTCATTTAACCTCCTCTGTGCTTTCAGCCGTGGTCATTTAGCCCTCCACTGAACTCCAAATCAAGTTACAACAATGCTTTTTGTGCGTGCGTGTGTGTAGTGAATCTCTGTTCTGCAGTTGACCAGCCTGTGCACATCTGGTCTTATGAGGGATACCGGAAATATCAGAGCTTAATACAGATGTGCTGAGAAAACGCAGGGGTAACTGACAAGGCAAAAGAAGTCCTCGCTCTCTTTAATTGAGTTGATTTTTTTTTATTTTTGTAAAATGGGCAAATCGATGCACCCGTGCAATGCACAAAAAGCCTGACCCACTTCATGCTGTTCTCAGAAACCTTGCCTATTAGCGTCCTTTGTTCCGTGTCTCCATGACTCGTTTAAGGACTGCAGGTAATTGCTGCAAATCAGAAACGTTAAATAAAACTTGTTAGATAAAAGAAAGTTTCACAATAAACAAGTACATCTTGAGTTTCCACTCTATTAATACTTACTGATCTACTAACTAAACGTCACATGTCAAAAGGTTTCCAGCGGGAAAGGCAGCCACTTCATTAGGTACACTAGTGAAAACGAATGCATACCTATGTGACAGTCCTGCAGTCCTGTTCATTTATGTTCATGTTGCAGCTGTATCAGACAGGTGCTAATTCAGTACAACCTTTTTGGAGGATGTGGTTTGTGGTTATTTGGTCTAGATTATGTATATTATAAATGTGGTCAGAATAATAGAAGCATAAGTCATTAGGTTAAAGTGTTTAGTCTCTATTAATTACATGATTTCCAAAGTTAAGGCACAAGTAAAGCAAATTAATGCAACCCTTTTAAGCATCTGTTTCAAATGTAGGGATGTTCGAGCTTTTAATTCTCTCGTCTCGACCTTTGAGCGGACAGTTGCTTTTTGCAAATTAATGTTAATATTATTGCAGCAGTTCTAAAACAATGACAAATACTGTTCAGCGTATTCTGCTGAATAAGCCAGCCGTGCATTTTCATAGGACTCTGTGTCTCAGGTCTGTGTTTGATTAGCACACTTTGAAGCTTTGACCCATTTATTCTGACTGATTTCTTAAGTCTTTGGGGATTTCTTTGTCAGTTTTGATGTTTCTTTTCTCACACAGACAGAATTATGTTACATCTATTTTCTTCATTTCTAACATTATATCTCTAGCTCTTCCTATACCGTCTGTCCCCCCCCCTTACTCCCTTTCCCTCCCTGTTGTTCTCCCCGTATCATTCTCCAGTGTGTTTGGTTGTTTTCCCTCTGGTTCCTGGGATCATCTCACACCCCATCTGGCCTCTTGCTTTTACTCTTTCCCTTTCATCAAGTATTCACTTGGCTGCTGGTAATTTACCCATCACATGAGTCTCTCTCTCTTTCAGTTTCTTCCCCTCTCTCTCACACACACACACACACACACACTCACACACACTCACACACACAAGATAAAGATATTAACACTTCACAGAACGTGTCGAACGTGTGATTCTCTCCATCATATCGTATTCGCCCGTCTGCCCTGGTGTAGTTTATTTTTTTTTGGAGCTGCTTAGCTTGCAGTCTGGCAGTATAAATAGTACACAATGGATTGGGAGCCTCAGTAGTTCCTCATCCTCCCCCTGGTCGTCCCTGGCTGGCAGTCTAGCCCAGTGAGTGTGCATTCTTAATGCTCCCCTGGCCTCGATGAGAGAGATGATTGGTAGAATTAATTGTGGCTGGAGGGCTGAATGGGAATAGGCGAGAAAAAAAAAAAAAGGCGAGAGAAGGGGAGGAGGGGGCTGTCTGGCTGGTTTTAGCGTTGTGTTTCCTTCCTTAAATCCTGAGACTGGAGGATGCTGAAGTTGCTTTTATGCGCTCGCTGTTTTTGTCTCCCCAGATTGACGTCCAGAGTTAAGTCAATCCTATTCTCTTTTATAGCTCACTACGTCTTTCTCTTCCTTTGTGATTTACACCTGTGAGCTTGCAGGGGAGAGATAAGTGAAGCTACTACACCGACATTCACAAGATAATGGCCTTCTTTGGCTCCCCTGACAATAATGCTATCAGAATACACTTCATATCGCACAGTGAGGTGTCGTTAAATGGGTTAAATGGAGCATGAAAAGAGGGACATTTTGAGTGTGCCTCTGTGTGTGGAGTGGCCTGGTTCTACTTGTGTTTATTTTAGAAGATTGTGGAGATACCGTGTCCTCTCCTGGTTCCAGCGTTATGACAGATGATATCTCAGCTTCTAATTCGGAGGAAACCGTCCCTCTCCCTCCTCTCAGCGCATTTCTGTCATTCCTGTCTGTCCCAAGTGAAAAACAATTGATTTTCAGCAGTAAGCATCGGATAGAGTAAATATAAATAAAACACAAATAGACATGGACATAAACAGCAGCGAAGTCTGTCACTCTGCTTGCGAAATACTAAAAGAAGTCGTGAGGTGTGAGGGAATGACATGTTTGTGGTCAGCAAGTTAGAGGGACGCCACGAAGGATTTATACGCCTGTTTTATGGGGCCGCGTCATAGGATGCCTGTATGGGAATATAAGAAGCTGGGGGGTAGGGAGTGTGTGTGTGTGTGTGTGTGTGTGTATGCGTGTGTGAAGTGTTTTGGGGGTGAGTGTAGCAGGGTTCTGGGGAAGCTGTCTCATCATTTATTTATACAATCTACAGAAGAAGGGGTTAGCGGAGAGAGGGGGGCTGCCTTCTACAATCCGCCCCAGGAATACTGTAGGTCAAGAGTTGTTTTTCTTGCTACCAGCACAATTCTTTGTTTGAAAAAGTGAATCTGATGGATTCACACAATACACCGGACTGGATGTAGTGTTTTCACAGCGTGTCTAGTTATCCTTGTTAACACAGAGGCCCTCGATTATACTTGATACGCCTGGTCTGGATTTGGTTGTCGGTGCTGATGCTGGCTTTAAAGTGTGCCACAGATAAGAGATAATTAAGCCAAATATGTCTATTTTAATTAAATACAGTTCTGTTTACCTGCAGCCAGACAAAAACAACAAAAGACTTTAAGCAAAAAAGAGGCCCTTGTGATCCATGCGTTAAATTGTGTTATTTTTCTTAGTTGGTCTAAAAATGTTCAGAATAAGGACAAACAAAGAAGATATATTAAATCTGATTTAAAAAAAAATAAGATTAAATTCCTCATTATTTTGTGTGCTCGGTCATCAACAAGTCCAAATAAATGTACACATTTAATTTTAAAGCTGAGCTGTGATCGTTGTGCACATACTTGATTCGGATTAAACTAATTTATCATCTTGCTTGTGGATGAGGAAACAGAACATAGGCCTAATTATTGCTGGGTGTCTCAATTTATGGCTGTAATTTACAGTAGTTAAACGTAATAAAGCCATATATTGATTTTTTTTTTTTTATGCTGTGAGCAAGGCTCAAAGGCTGTAAATCGTTTGTTCTGTTTGGTCAGGTATGTAAACATCTTAGTTGCTGACTCAGCAATCCATCTAGATCTTTAGCTGATCGTTTAATTGCCCATATAACTTTGGTGTCATTTGGAGTCGTTCAGACGGTATTTAGATCCGTGTATATCCATATAGTGGGAGTGAGTGGAGCACCAAAACACAGCCTCTAAATAACACATTATCTGCTACGAAACTTATTCATTTCACCAATATTTTGGTATGATACGTTAGTGCTGTTCCCCGTTGAGTCCAGAGTTCAGGATAGTAAAGGTCCAGGTTGTAAAAAACAGTAATTCCCCTTTAATGGCAAAGAATGATAAACAAAGAGAATCAAATCTGTAAGTTTATTGGTGAAGCAGTGTTTCTGCATTTCAAAACAAACACTACTTATGTTTTAGGATTAATCCACGTCTAAAGCTAATAACGATAAATGGATTCCACATGCACTGGAGAACGCTCCAGACATTTCCATCTCGTCACACTGTTTAAGCTTTCATTTACTACGAAGTCCAAACTTCAAGCTTCAGACCCTCTTGGTGAAAGCTGTTGGGCTCTTGAGTTATCCCGTTATCTACAAGAAATAATGAGAACCCATACTGTGTTCGCTGACGAAGACACTGTCAGATGGACGCAGACACCACTGGTTACATCAAAGATCTGCCACACGCTGCAGCAGTTGTATGATTTT
Organism: Planiliza haematocheilus; assembly: GCA_005024645.1. Taxonomy (NCBI): domain Eukaryota; kingdom Metazoa; phylum Chordata; class Actinopteri; order Mugiliformes; family Mugilidae; genus Planiliza; species Planiliza haematocheilus. The sequence continues at coordinate 4,420,184 of SRSE01000509.1, forward strand.
AGGAAGTTTCTTCATTGCATTTCATGGTATCGTACAGTTAATTTTAAGAGGATAGCTGGGACGATGCACCTATAACGCTCTTCCTCTTCTGGTGGATGCATATTTTTCACAAGTGTCTCTTGGTGAAGCTTTAATAAAACACAGCTGTGAGGATGGATTCAAAGATGCACTCTGGCTGATTGTTGCCTTTGTTCTTACACAATACGCCCCACACACACAAATATGTGAACATAAAGCAGTGTGTGCATGTTGTGTTAGGGCAACAACACACCTGATGCGCTCATCTATGTACAAAGCCGGCAGAAAGCAAAGAGACAGAGGTGCAAGGTCATTTCATAACCCCGACCTTATCTGAAAATAACTCCCATCACATCTTCACTTTCATCCAGGACAACTCAATCTGTCAGTCAGTACCCAGATGGAGAACATTTTACATAATAGACAGTTCAGTTCTGCTTTAAGTCTACAGATTTTAGGGCAGCAAAACAAATTATTGTTGTTTCAGACGTTGGGTAGGAATCTGCCTTTTCATGCCATTCTGCTGTAATCTGACTGTTACATGTGCACATATGAAGTGAGTTTCTTACCGCAGACAGTTTGTAATAAAGTCATACAGTCATCACTGGGCTATAGGTTGTGATAGATAGTGACTCGACAGCTTTAAAGCTAAAGTTTGATCTATAGATGTTAAATAATCCACAGTTTACTACCTGCATCCTCGTCCTTTCTTATCCATTAGTGCCAAGTGTTCATTAGCAGCATAACCTTTTACTTTGAGTGACGTTACAGCTCGGTGCGCTGCCAGTCAGGTGCTCAGTCATTCGGCTAACCTGCTAATGCCAGCAAGCCGATCAGTCAGCAGTTCAAACATGCATCCAGTCATCCATCCATCTGCAGCCGGTCAGTGTGGCTGAGCTCTGCAGTGCTGTAGAGAAAGAGTTGTGACTGCACCCAAACTGTGAGGCAGATTGGAAACCATCTGTTTCCTTTTCTGTCTCCGTCCTTCGATTGCTTACATTTCACTTTTACTTCTTTTAGCTGATTTAATGTTTTAAATCTCCCTTCTTCATGTCATGTCTTCTCTGTCTGTCTGACATGTAAGGAATCTATTCAAACAGGTTGTTTAACAGGCAGTTATATTTGCTATATACAATATATCTTTTTTTACTTCCCTTTCTCAATCTGCACCACCATCTGTTACAACAGCTCTGTTTTTGCGTCAATCTATCCTATTTGTCCCATTTGATCCCATTAGTTGTAGTTTGTAAACTGCATATTCATTCATAAAGTACTGTCAGCTGTGTACTATCCCGTACATAATCATCTGTTGTGCTTAATGATATGTACTTTCAGATTAGACTACCGGGTGCTTTCACCCACCAGACATCTTTAATCAACATATAATTGATTCTCTTTACGTGTGGATGCCATTTTTCATTATTTTCTCTTGTAAAGCCGTCGCTCTAAAGCTGCTCTTGAACATTTTTCATGTTTCCATGTTTCTACTGTATACACGAATAGAGCGGTGACATTAAGAGGCTGCTGCTTGGGGCATCTCTTTCTTATTACTGTGTCGAATAGAAACACACCTCAGCCTCAGCCCAGGCTTACTGTAGTGAAGTGACACTGGAGCGAATATATCCAGAAAAACACGCTGCTTAATCTGGTTTGAATGAATATTTCGGAAGAGCAGATGTGTGTGATGGCAACAGTATTTATGGCAAGAGTATTGTTTCATGGTTGTTCATTCATTCATTCATCTTCTGTACCCGCCTTCTCCTGTTAAGGGTGATTAATGATTGTAAGTACTGGTAAATGTATCTGATCTTGTAGGAAAATATTAGACTTGGTTTTCATTCTTATCATTATAATTATTTTAAGAGTTACAGACATGAACTGACAAGCAGCTGTGGTGTACGTGTGAGCATCGCGTGTCTGTGTACGTGCATTCATACAGTGACCGGCCATTGGCTGCATTTTAAGCTGTGTCAGGTGTTAGATAGCCTGCTGTGAATGAGGCAGAGGATTATTTGAGACACAGCATCAATGCTGATTGAATTGGCCGGTCCTGAAAAAGACATGGAGGTTTTCATCAGACAGAGCAGAGACAGGAAGAAGCTGCTGATCTAATTGTAACTCTGAATGGATAGATGTCTGTGGGCTCTAGAGCTGTCCATAGAGTAACACACCTTACAGTTTTTGGAAGAGTCACTAGTTGGTGAAGTTCCCCAATACTTGATGAATATGTAGACACCACATTCCTCATAGCTTCCACTGATTGTTGAACGTGCAAATGTTGTCAGTGTGTAAGGAAGATCAATTTGGCCCTCAGTCGATGTGTGACAGTTTTCCTAAAATTAGATTTAAAAAGAAATCTCAGTATATTGGTTTGCTTACTTACTCACTGACAGGTTTTTTTGCCATTACGCAGCCTTAGTAAATATACCACATACTCATGCCATGGTATAACTTCTAGCACAATAACAATATCTGTTTCTGTTATGACAGCTGGAGTTATTCAGCAACTTAAAGGTGAACTACTGTTTTTTACAACTTGGATCTTATTTCTGGCATATAATGTGAGTGTTAACTCAATTATATAACTTTTGTGTAATTTGCAGTCCTTCGCGAGATATTTAAATCAGCGTATGTCCATGTAGTGGGAGTGACTGGGGCACCGAAACGCAGCCTCTGAACAACTCATTATCTGCTGCGAAAGTCGTTAATTTCACCAATAATTTGCTCTGGTTCCTCCACAACCTCAGAATTGGAAAAATATTCAGCCATGTTGCAAAAAACTAGCAGAAGCAAATTACAGGTAACCAAGACAGCCGTCCTGAGAGGACGCATGACGCTCAGAGATGACATCATCCGGGTCAGAAGACCGAAGTTACCTGTTATCATCATCCGGGGTCTGTATGTATGTAAGCATGATGATAACAGGTAACTCAACATGGAATAGCACTAGCGCATCATAACAAAATATTGGTGAAATTGACAAGTTTTGCGGCAGATAATATGTTATTTAGAGGCTGTGGTTCGGTGCCGCAGTCACTCCCACTATATGGATATATGGTGAGTATATGGTAAATATCTCCTGACTGAATACAAATTACACAAAAGTTATATGAGTGAGTAAACGATCATATTTTATGCCAGAAATAAGGTCCAGGTTGTAAAAAAACAGTACTTCCCCTTTAACTCTATAGTTAATCTAAATTTGGACCTCAAACAATACAGTAGTAGCACCACCTGTGAGTTCAGCTGTTTTGTCAGCTTTGTCATCTTTAATAACGCTGTCTCTTTGTTTCTGTTTCTGTTTTTGTTCTTCCCCCAGTCACAGATGAAGACACAGTGAAGAGATACTACGCTAAGTTTGAAGAGAGGTTTTTCCAGACCTGTGAGAAGGAGCTCCTGAAAATCAACACATTCTATTCAGGTATTTATTGTGCTGAGTCACACTCGGGTTAAGATCAAATACCACAAACCGTTTCAGTGTGCTGTCAGGGACTGCGTCATAAGCCAACTTAATCCTGCCTTCGCTATTTTATGTTAGGGCGTTTCATAATATTTTATGTATTATAAAATATAGACTTTTCTCTGCAGTAAATTCAGACACATAAGAATGCTCAGTGAGGTTGCATTTGTGCCATGTCTAGGTTGAGTGGGCCTGCTCAAGTGTATTTCAGGGAGCGAGGGAGTGTGCTGTGTAACATGAGATGGAAGCCATAATATATTCTGGGTATTCAACTACCCAGAAGGTTTCCGTCTCTGGTCTTGAACCTCGGCTCGAGGGAGAAACGGGAGGTATCTAAAGACAGGCGGTGCTTCCTCTGGAGGACAGCTGTGAAACTGCAGACTCTCCGGGTCAACAGGGGGCCAAGGTTGACTGGAAACATTGTTCCATCTCATAATGATGGGACATTACTGACAGATTGATGGCAAGAGAAGTAAACAAACTGAGCATAAATCATTTTGGACCTTGTTAGCGGTAGGTTGATTTACTGAAGCGGTGAAGCAACTTTGAGTCTCCTGAGTTTTTTTTTTTTTTTCTGTCAGCAGTGCCAGGAAGCATCTGCAGAGGGCATGACTCGTTAAATAGGCTTTCATTATGGTGATCATTATCTGCAGACAATGATAACCTACATCTTTCACCTTTAAAAGAATAATGTGTGCAGATTAAAGTCTGATTATAGGACCTAATTTGTACAAAATTAAATCCAAAACTGCCGTCCCTGTGAATCTCTATCAATAAGGAATAATAACGGAGCTGAAGAATACATGATGAGGATAGTTGTCATTCCTGATCTTCTCAGCTCTTATATGTGACACGTGTAAAGCCTGTTGACAGCAGCAGATTCACATCACGTTAGTATTAGAGTCAGTGAGTCACTGTCTCCCCAGCAGAGCAGAGGTGTGAGGCTGGTTAAATGAAAACATCAACGTCTTCATCCTGCACCCAGGCCGCTTTTTTATTTTTTTTTATCCTAGCCACACAGGAGGGCAAGGCAAGAAATCACAGAGACATATCTGACAGGCAGCCGTATCGAATGTTTTTTTACTGTGTTTAAAAAAAAACAACCCCGGTATGTTGTGGAAGCGGTGGAGGGATGGAGATAAATTGCGTGCTGACTTTACATAAGACACTTCCACGCGGCTATTTCCCTCTGTATCCCACTCTGAAAGGGGTCCTTGACCTCTCAAAGCCATGCTGCTGCAATGCACCAAAATCCATCCAGTTGGACAACACTTTCATCAACATGGGTTAAACACACACCCACGAAAAGAAACGGAAGGTTTTATCGAGTCTGCAGGCTGCTTTTATACTATTACGGGCTTTCCATTTCTGAAAGCAGAGGAGGAACAACAAGGCTTTGGGAAAACACTCCACTAAAGTCACTCCAGTGTAAATCTAAACCACCAACACCTGTCTTTTTAAGCTTCATTAGCCACACACAGATGAACTGTCCAGCCGCTGTTGTGCCACTCCACTCCAGACCTCAGATTTGATCCTACTTGTGGCAGGCAGGGGTCCTGACTTTCTCACGCCTCCTGCTGTGGCTGTGTGGTCGGTCATGCATTGCTGCACCAGACGGTACGGGTCCAGTATGAGGATTTACTGTAAATTTAGATGTCGGATAACATCTGGAGAATTTGCGTGGGTGTGTGTTCAAGCATACAGAGGCTGCTTTTCTCTTCAGTTGAGGGACAAGAGGAAAAGAAAAAAACGGCTGGAGTCCCCAGTTTCCCAGACTGTCGGGCTGGCAGCCGATTCAAATTCTGTTTGGCTTGTTATCAGGCCGCTGCCACACATAGCGCTGCGATGAAATGTCAGTTTTACTTATTGTAACTCCAGGTCTGCCTGTTTGGTGATTTCAGTTCCTGTTGGAAGAGCTTGCAAGTCATGGCCAGATCAGAAACAGACGTGTCTAACAGCAAAGCATGACACTTTAGATAATTTAAAGACCACCGTTTAATGGAAGTGACAAGCAAAGATGGGAAAGGCATGAATGACGCACTCTAACCTGTCTAACCCGACTCATAAGTTCAAAGATTTCACTGGCGAGTCAGTCGTAGTTAGAGTTAGAGTTAAGTTAGACTTGGTCAGCTCGTATATACTTTTATTCAGATCAGAGATGAGAGAAAGGAGAAAAGCTGAATTCTGTTTGGAGAATGAAGACTAACCTGTGCCATAGGAGTCGGTGAAATGCAGGTTACTGCCCAGGCCCTGGGTGATTTCCTCCCCTCCTCTTTCATTCTGTCTCGGGGATATATTAACCTATCTCTGACCCAGATAATGGGTCCTGAGTCAACAGCATTTACATGTCAGCTCAGCCTAAGAGACTCCATGCTTCTGTTTCCTGGTGGAGAGGAGAGGAGAGGAGAGGAGAGGAGAGGAGAGGAGAGGAGAGGAGAGGAGAGGAGAGGAGAGGAGAGGAGAGGATGAATGACCTATCGTCTTCCATAGCCTCTTGTTACTCAGTTTAAATACTTGTCCTCTGCTAAGGTTAGTGGTGTCAAGCAGACGCAGCTGGTTAACATCCCTTACAAGCAGTTGGAGCTGAAAGTGAAGGGTCTCCTTTGTACCTTCCTTCCTTCTGTCGTTGGTCATCAACTCTCTTTATTAGTCCAGCCTTTATTAGTGTTCCTTTAATGACTGGTACAGCTCATTAACAGTTTATTCGTGGATCGTGTTTTATGTACTTTACTCTGCTCCCTGGGTGATAATATTAATTAAAGTGATACATTCATGGATTAAACTGGATTAGATTAAACCTCTGCATCCATTAAGTGTGGGTATGAGCTATGAGCATGAGAGTCTTCAAAAACGTATAAATGTAACGAGTCTCATCTTTCTCTCTGTAGAAAAACTTGCTGAAGCCCAGAGACGATCTGCCACCCTGCAGAATGAGCTGCAGTCGTCGCTGGACGCCCAGCGCGAGAGCAACGCTCCGCCCGGCCTGCGGAAACGAAAGACGATGTTCCACCTGTCACAGGAGGAGCGCTGCAAACACCACAACATCAAGGACCTGAAGCTAGCCTTCAGCGAGTTCTACCTCAGCCTCATCCTCCTCCAGAACTACCAGGTCCTACCAGCACTAATGCACACGCGCCTGCCACGACCATAACATTACACTTTATGTTTCTTCCAGCAATTTAGTTTAGAGTAGGTAAACCTTCTAATCTATTGGTCTGGTGAAGGTACTGGATGTAACGGCGTGTCCTCGTTATCTTCCACAGAACCTGAACTTCACTGGTTTCCGTAAGATCCTGAAGAAACATGACAAGATCCTGGATACGCCTCGCGGTGCCGACTGGCGCGTTGCCCACGTGGAGGTGGCGCCTTTCTACACCTGCAAGAAGATCACGCAGCTCATCTCTGAGACTGAGGTGCCTGTTCATCGATGCACAAACACGCGCACATACACGCTAAAACACAAAGGCACGTATTAAAAATCAAAAAATTTTGTCCAAATAAATGTTTTTGTCTCTAGGCCCTCGTGACCACAGAGCTGGAGGGAGGAGATCGTCAGAGGGCGATGAAGAGGTTGAGGGTTCCTCCGCTGGGGGCAGCTCAGGTCAGAAGTACAGCTGATTACACTGGAAATAAAACTAATATGTACAGTGTTGCATGGAGGAAGTATGGAGGGTGCACAGTTTCAAAACCAACGGAAAAATCTTTACAAAACGTCAATAAAAAAATGTGCCACAGTATATGTATTCTGACACTTCTCCTAAAGAAATTTGTTACGCATGCCGGAGATAAAAACTAAGCAGATAAAAAGCAGAAGGTGAGATGTGTGTCATGTGTGAGACGGAGCGGGTGAGAAAGCAAGACGGAGGAAACCATCAGAGCCTTGACTATTGATTTTATCAGTGCCTTTCCATTGTTGAACAGACAGGATATCTTTCAGAAATAATCGAGGCTAGGGCCACTTTACCTCCTGATGTTATATCTACTGTTATTATTACCGCATTAATTACTGCCATGTCACACTTGAATTATGTAATGTGTGATCTCTCTCTAGTTCCCCCTGCATGTAGTGTGTATATTAAATGAATCTGTGCATAACAAGCTGATAATTAATTACTTTTAGTTAGTTGAATATATATGTATACAGTATAAACACCAAAAAGGCATAACATTATGACCTCTGACAGGTGAAATAACACTGAATGTCTCACGGCAATGGTTAGATGACAGGATATGATATTCAACAAGTCCTTTTGTCCTCAAAGTTGATGTGTTAGAAGCAGGAAAAATGTGCAAGTGTAGGGATTTGACAAGAGTTTGACAAACTGTAATAGCTAGACGACTGGGTCAGAGCATCTCCAAAAACTGTTGTGGAGTGTTCCCAGTCTGCTGAGGTCAGTATCTACCACTCTATGGGGAGCGAAGGCTGGCCCATATAGTCCGATCTGACATATAAGTCACTGTAGCAGTGTAAGTTAATGCTAGTTCTGATAGATAAGTGTCAGAATACGATAATGCACCCTGCCACAAAGCAGACATGGTTCAGGAGTGGTTTGAGGAAAGAGTTTGAGGTTTTGCCCCAGACCTCAGTCCAGTCGAGCATCTGTGGGGTGTGCTGGGGCGAACAGCTCTGATATATGGAGGCCCCACCTCGCAACTTATGGGACTTAAAGGATCTGCTGTTAACATTTTGGTGCCAGATACCACAGCGTACCTTCAGGGGTCTAGTGGAGTCCATGCCTCAACGGGTCAAGGCTCTAACTTGTTAATATACACAGTGGCTAGGTGTTTAGATTTCATGTTTTATTCTCTGTTCCTCTCTGCCTGGTTCAGCCTGCCTTGGCCTGGACAACCTTTCGCGTGGGTCTCTACTGCGGCTTCTTCATCATTCTTGCCATCGCCTTCATTCTTTCTGGTAGGTCAGATAAACGCTCCATTCATTCTCCCTTTGTAATGTGTCTTTGAAATATCCGGTCTCTTCAGGCACAGTCAGACGTTGTATTTTATACTGTGGTTCCTTTAGGTGTTGCGTTCATCCGCAACCAGAACATGTGGCCCCTGGTGCGGATCTATCGGGGCGGTTTCCTGTTGATCCAGTTCCTCTTCCTGTTGGGCATCAACACTTATGGATGGAGACAGGCTGGAGTCAACCACGTCCTGATCTTTGAGATCAATCCCAGAAACAACCTCTCTCACCAACACCTGTTTGAGGTGAAACAAAGATGCATGCACCGTTGTAAATAGCCGAGAGTTGTTAGCTCAGACCGATAGCTCTGATGTGTTTAATTAGCCATGTGTTCATGTTGATACATGCAACATAACTATATGGAGTTTAGTTACGTATTTCCTCAGTAATAACTCACCATTGTGGACCACGCATGCACAACAAACAAGGCTATTCGATAATCACAGATGTTTAAAATATGCACTGCGAATGAACAAGGTTGTTTATTCACAAGGGTAATCCAGATTCAAGAATACATTATCACGCAAAATAACATTTCCTTCAGCGGAAGCAGTATATTCCTAGTGTCCACTGGGTTTTATTTGTACCCTACAATTACAGAACAGAACTCACATAGCCCTGCATTATTCAGATCATCCTGTTAATTGTGATAATGTGTCAAAGGAGTTTTCTTTTAATGCCACTCTCTTCTGTTTCCACTATCCGTGCTGCAGATTGCTGGCTTCCTGGGTGTGCTGTGGTGTCTCAGCATCCTCTCCTGTGTCTACTCAGACTACCTATACATACCCATGCAGATCAACCCTCTCATCCTTTACGGCTTCATGGTGCTTTTCCTCATCAACCCCTTCAAGACCTGCTACTACAAATCACGTTTCTGGCTCTTGAAGCTGCTGGTCAGTCAATTTATTTACTGGACATGTGTTTTTCTGTTTCTGTTACACATCTTCAGTTTGAAGGGATTACACTGGTGCCGTTTGAACATCATCCCCATGATGCACATCTGAAAATGTGTCTATGTTGCATTGTGTTGAGAGTTAGAGCAGCTGGATAAAAGATCCTAACAGTCAGGGTTTGTGGGACTGTGAGACAGAAGTAGGTCAAGTTTCACTTAACAAAGTGAACCATATATGAATCTGCATAGAGTTGAACAATTCAAATATCTAGGATTATGGCTTGACTCAGAACTTACTTTCAAACCTCATATTGACTTCATTCTTCGTAAAATCAACTTTGGTATTAGTGTTTTATCTCGATCTAAGAATTGTTTTACACTTAATGTTCGAAGGAAACTTGCCCTACAACTTATTCTACCTTTTTTTGATTATGCTGATGTAGTATATCTAAACGCATCTAAAACCAATCTTCTACCCCTCAACACAGCATATAATCGTCTTTGCAGATTTGTTCTTGGTTGTTCTTTTTACACTCATCACTGTATCATGTATAATGCACTTAACTGGCCCACCCTCAGTATAAGAAGACATAATCACTGGTTACAGTTTATTTTTAAATGTATACATTGCAACTATCCTGCTTATTTGCAACAATTTTTGATTTTATATTCTACAACATACCATTTACGGCACTCATCTCAGTACTTCTTCCTTACCCCCATAGTGAACAGAACAATTGGTAAAAGAGCATTTATGTACAAAGCGCCTTCAGACTGGAATAATCTTCCTTTAAATTTACGCTCATTGACCTCCTTTCATAGGTTTAAATATTCTGTGTCTTCTTTTTTTGAGTTAAATTGCACATGCTTCAGATGACTTATATCTTTTTTTTTTTTTTTTTTTTTTCCACTGTAATTTTTAATTTGAACATTATGATATTATTTTACTTTTTTCTTAGTTTATTTAGGCTATTGCTATGGCCATTTGCGGCCATCGAGAGGTTGTGTCCATTTTTTTTGTACGCAATTTTTTTTTTTTTTTTTTTTTTTTTATGTCTGTGTTGATGTGTTGATGTCTGTTGTCTTTGTTGTTGTATGTTTGTAGATTGTTGATTGTGTCTTGTCTCTTTTTGGTTTGTAATGTATATTAGGACCCCCTCGAAAACGAGAGGATTCCTCTCAAGGGGTTTATCCTATTAAATAAAAAAAATTCTAATTTCTAATATACAAACAATAGAAAATGATATATTGTTTGATAAATCATATCATGGTGCGGCACAGGGTCGTGGTGGTTAGCAGTGATGCCTCACAGTGAGAAGGTTCCATGGGTTCGCATCTAGACAGTCTGGGGCCATTCTGTGCATGTTCTCTCTGTGTCTGTGTGGGATCTTTCTGTGTTCTCCGACTTTCTCCCATTAGGTTAAGTGGTGATTGGCGTGCATGTAAGTGTGAATGGTTGTCTGTCTTTCTGTCTCTCGGTGTACCCCGCCTCTCGCCGATGACAGCTGAGATAGGCTCCAGCACCACCACGACCCTTCACAGGACAAACAGTTACAGGAGATGAATGAATAAATGAATGAAAAGATATCATCTCAGTTCTGTATATAACACCCTAAAGCTAAAGCTGGGTTTAATTAGAAATTTATTTTAAAGAAAATGATGGTTATATTATGTACACAAATGCATCAAGATGCACCACACTAACTTGAACCAAAATCTGACAACAGTTTTTGCAGAATCTCTGAAATACTGTCTTACAAGTGAAGACAAACATTTAAGTTTAAGGGATTGAACAAACCGTTGATAGAAAGGTGCGCGCTGCTATTTTGGAACCGTGACCCTAAAGCAACAAAAAGTTGATATAGACACAAAATTAAATAAATTATGTATGGGTCTGTGTGATCTGTGTGTGTTGTGTTGTTGTGCCGTGATGTCAAAATGAGCTGAATGTGCTGACTTAAGAAGAGCCTGATCTGTGTGTGTGCATCTCTGTCGCTCACAGTGAACGGCGGCACGCTTCAGATATCCATCTCTTGTTTACAAAACCCTCCGATGCTACTCTTTTCTTTGTCTAAGCTGTGATACAGTGCTGCAGGAAAGAGAGTGCTGCATGTGGGTGTGTGTGTGTGTGTGTGTGTGTGTGTGCATGTATGGGGGTTGTAGTGAGACAGAGGGCAGAGGGTTGAGGGATAATAGAATGCAGCTCGTCTCAGGGGAAGTGGAGGCTGTGACTGTGCAATCATTACAGGCATAGATCTATCAGTATGCTGATGCCCAGAGCTCCTCTGTCCCTCCTCCTCTTTCTCCTCCTCCTCCTCCAGCAGACCCCCTCCTAACATGCTCGTCCTTTCCTTCACAGCTCCCCGCAGTCCCCAGCACGCTCCCTCGTTGCCCTTCCCTGCTGTGGCTCCACAATCAGTCTCAGTCTTGATTGGTCCTGAAAAATTATAATAACCTTAAAAAAAATGAGACCAGATAGATGAATTAATCAGAAATGAATTTAAATTAAACGCAACTTTGCCTGGGTTTCTTTTTTCCTACCCATGTTATAAGATGTTTCCTTTCCAGTGGCTTTTAACAACAGACACAAGACAAAGATTTCATCACAGGACAAACTGTGGAGCCAGCACCTGGATTACCAGTGTTTGCTCACGAAATGAACACCTTACCACAAGAGTGCTGCAGGCTTAGCCTTGAGATATCCACACAGGGTGGAAATGAGTGAGATGGCCACTGGATCAATACCGCCTTTGATTGACGGGTTAAGATAAATATATAATACAGCTGTATTTGTAAAAAGAAAAGGAAGATCAATATTCTTTGACATTTGCTGTGCAGGACAGAGTATGTTGGGGTTCGTGTGCGAGAGTGTTCATGGAGAGACGCATGCAGTCGCTCCTGAATGTCAGATGTGGCCTGGGGAGGTAAATGGAAAGAGCAGAGCGAGGTTGTATCGTTTTACAGAGCGTGGTCAATAACTGAGCCCGGCCAAACTCATATGCCAAATAACATGCCCATAGAAGAAGGGCCACTAAACACTCCCAGGTTGTGTGTACACCGATGATTAGTGACACACAAATACACAAATTCATTCACAGCGACACAGAGCGTGACTCATTAGAGTTTCCTGTAGTGTGCTGATAAGGCAGTCTGGAGCCTTCATCCTTTTTATGTGTGACACATCATTAAAGGGGTTGCTCCCTGCTCTCTACTGATCTGCCGCAACAATTGGCGAGACGCTGTGGCTTGATTGAGGGTTAGCGGTTCGATTCCTGGAATGTGCCGCATGTTGAAGTGTCCTTGAGCAAGACACTGAACGGCCAGTTGCTCCCATTGCAGTGGCACTGGTGTGTGAATGTGTGAGCGAATGTGTAGACGCGTATGTGACTGTAAAGCGCTTTGAGTACCGATAGGTATAACCAAGGTCATTACACACTAATCATTTGTTGACTAATCTCGTCCCGGTGTTGAAACATAGGCTGAGTCTGAATTGAGCGTGACATGAGGGAAATCTTGTAGTGTTAAGTTTGGTGCTCCCTTTTCACCTTCCGTCTTTTTCTCTCATTTGTCTCTAGTTCCGTGTCTTCACTGCACCGTTTCACCGAGTTGAATTTGCAGACTTCTGGCTGGCCGATCAGCTCAACTCTCTTGTGTTTGTTCTGATGGACCTGGAGTATCTCATCTGCTTCTACATCTTTGAGCTGCAGTGGAGCGACAGCAAGGGCCTGCTACCCAACGTTAAAGGTGAGGCAGTGATCTGTGGTCGGAAAATGCTCACCACTGACGCACAGCAACGACTTCCCCAACAGGAAGCAGCCTGACACAGGAACAGGTTTAGGAACAACCGAAAATACATATACACATATAATGTACATATGCACAAGCAACGTCAAGTTGTGATTAACTTTAAAGCCTTATCTAACTTCACATTTAACATATCAGACTGATTATTAATGTAAAAGATATTTGACTATATGTTACATCTATTACAACAGGTGTAGTGGTTGTGGTGACAGTAGGATGACTCTCCCATACCTTGCTACGCCTCTAATGGATAAGTAAATATAGCTAATGGATATATGGACCTTAGATCAGTTTTTATACGTGACAGTAATCACAGTATTTGCTCCTCATCTGCTGTTCCGTATCATAATATGAACATTAAGGCACAAATCTTTTGGATGTAAATGCGTAAGACTGAAGTTGACAGTGTTCCAGACGCCTGAGCCGTACTGTCAGAAAATATGATGTAGATGAGGTTTTAATTGCTGTCCAACAGCAATATCTTGGCCTGCCTGCTGCCAGTTAACTCAGAGCTAATGGAGCATAAATGTTTGGCCACACCGGGGTCACCGTGTGCCTCTCATAATGATGAGCTTTTCAGTGCATAGGGGAATATCGGAGAGGACGTTTTTTTTTTGCAGAGAAAAGCCAGAGACCGATAATTTTATTAGTGCACTTCTATTTTATTTCATTCTAATTTTCTATCTCATTTCTAGATCCCAGCGAATTCGTGTGCCACAGCTACTCGTACGGCCTGCGCGCCATCATCCAGTGTCTGCCCGCCTGGTTCCGCTTCATCCAGTGCCTGAGGCGTTACCGTGACACCAAGAGGGCCTTCCCGCACCTGGTGAACGCTGGGAAATACTCTACCACCTTCTTCGTCGTCACCTTCGCTGCCCTCTACGCCACGCACAGAGGTAGGGCAAACTTTATGTGATACCCGTTTTATGAATCGTGAATCCTCGGGGTGACCTGAGCCAAGCAGACAGGCCAGCACCTCATCTGTCAATTTCAGCGCGGTAATAGACACTTTTGAGATATGCACAGCTGGAAAATGAAATCTACAAACTAAAGCAACTATATTAGTATTGCTGTTACAGGAACATGTCAACACACAGGCTTTTGAGGCTTTTGTGTGGAGTCCTGTGTGCTTGGAAAGCAGAGGTGACCTTGACAGTAAATGGTAGAAGCTGGCCTTGGTTTCCTTTGTTTCCAGTGGTAGATAAACGAGGATCTGCTCTCACATTGTGGCATTCACTCTGAGGGCAGGAGGTTAGAGACTGAAAAAAACTGTAAAGAGGAGAAAAACAGAGATCAACATATTCCCATGTAAAATCAGCCAGAAACAAGGCTGAGGGGAAAAACACAGGGAAAGACTGCGGTTACCATTAACAGTCGAGACGCTCTTCCTCTGACAGGTTCACAATTAGCCTGAAATTATTCCGATTCATAAGCCATATCACAAAGGAGTCCGTGTTCAAAGACACAGCACCCAGGCAATAAAAGCATCCTTTCAGCGTGCAGCCTTTGAATGTTGGCTCTCCGTGACAGATATTTGTCCACGCGCCTCCTTTCAAAGCAGTTCACTCTGCCACTCACGTCTTTAAGCGCTAACTGGCATTCAGATAAATATATTTTCCAGCAAAATGCCAACTATGAAACTTCCACGTTCAGCCTTTTGAACTGCTAAATGTTACTTCTCGGCTTTTCCGATATAAATTTAAATCAATGCGTTTGCTGACCGCCGGCGATATTGAAGGAAACGGGAAGAGAGACAGAGAGACAGACGGAGCTCTTTTTTTTTCTTTCCGATCACGGCTCGGTAGCAAAGGCGTCCATTAAACCATATCCTTCTTCCTCCTCTGGTCTGAAGCCACTGTGCCCTCAGACTAATAGCCTCTCTTCATGCGTTATTCTGTATGAAGCTGTCTTTCATCCCACATGATAATGGAGGCCAAGACTGAGCGCTGGTTAAGAGTGAAGGAGGAGGGCGGGAAGACAGACACTTAGACACATATGCTCACAGGGACGGTGGATGGATGGTTCAGGAAATTGCCTGTTCTAGATGTTTTAAGTAGATCCTGTAGAAGTGATTGTTCTGGTGTATTTAGAATATCAGAACATCCTGCATCCAAATAAGGAAATGATGCATAAACACCACAGGACACACTAAATTATGAAAGTGTGAGTGTGAAAAAGAGTTGAGTATTGTTACTCTCTGTAGTCTTAGTTAAGACAGGAGCAGACCAGGCAGAAAAGACAGCAGGCCGATATCGTGTTCACGCTGCTGGCTCCAGCTGCAAACGGTGCCTAGAGTGTCAGCCAGCGCCTGGCAAAGGTCCCAGTGTCTGTGAGGAGATGTGTCACCTTCATTGCTAACCTGATCACGGCTCCGATGGCTTCGGCGTGACCTCACTGCCTCACCAGCTCACCATTTGCTGGAACTGCCCGCGTTTAGCTCCGGGAAAGAGAAATCCTTAAACCATTAATGCAACAAATAAATCATGGGTTTCTCTGTAGAGGGCTGAGTGGTGATCATTGCCCAGTGCCTCCATTTGCAGATCTAAATCTGTGAAATTACAAACCGTGCTCTCCTCTCTGGTGTATAGCCTCCCGACTCCAGGAAAAAAAAAAGTATTCATGTCCAATCACATTTTTTTGCAAGGTAATTAAAATACTGAAAACATTTTATTTTTTTTATTGTTAAGAGAAAGGTACCAAAGCGCCACCCCTTCACATTTGGGATCACTGAAAAGTCCTAAATGTCCTCTGTATATAGCAAAATGAGTCAATTAAGTAGTAGGGAGTGGGTCGGAGATATTCAGGTTTACAAATGTCCTCCACAGAGAACAAATTTGATTTGGTAGTCAGGAGGGTGTGGGTCAAACTGGGTTTCAGTGCTGAGAAATGTTTATTTTTTTTGTCTGTTTGGGATTTGAGGTGGAATCATTCCTAATGTGGTGCAGCAGGTCTCTCCCCCATCAGTGCTGTGAATAACTGATTGGATGCCTTCATGAAACTGTAATCTCAGCAGATGCTCTGAGGCCTGTAACCTGAGAGACGTTAGAGGATTTCCTGGTTTAAGCAGAGCATCCCAAACCCTACACTGTGAGGCCTGACAGTAAGGCAGATGCTTTATTTGGGATCAATACAGAATCCGCTTTATGCGCAGTGGCTTCAGACTGATGGCTGTTTTAGATGCAGGGGAGATACAAGCATAATGCTAATTTAAACTCTTGGGATTCGTCCAAATGGGATGTTGCATGGTTGGCAAGGGTGGTCAAAGCCTCTGACAGAGAAATGTTGCTGAGAGAGGAGATAGCACAACCCTAAAGGTAAAGTGCAAGCTGTAATGTCATGTCAACATGCATCGTTTTAAAGACATCCCTCAAATCCTCTAAAACAACCCTGACCAATGAGGAACTTTACTCCTGCTCGTTTCTGAGAGAGGCTGACTGTGGTCATGAGAGGTGGAACTGAATAGAGCCAGGCTGCAGCAGCGAACCAGTAAATTTAGAAATGATAGAAGACAGATGGGAGGTAAAAGTGAAAGGCTGACAGGAGAGGAAAGAAGTAAAAGAGGAAAAACAAGACGGATGTGCGGAAGATCGACCTGAAAGGGATGCTGATTCTCAGATGTAATGGATATGAAAACAAAAATAGGAGAGGAGAGGAGAGGAGAGGAGAGGAGAGGAGAGGAGAGGAGAGGAGAAATATGTAATTACCAGCCCGGGGCTGAACACATGTCTGCTGGACTCTGCTGGAATAGAGATGAGCCCACAACTGACAGCCTTTATAACTTCATTTTATGTACTGACCCCTCGTTCATTATCAGGAGAGGAATTGCAGCACACATACTGACACACCCTCAGTGTAAACGCACACGTTCACCAGTGAAGATAAAAGCGATAGAAGACAGATAATGTGCTGCTGAGAGTCAACTCTCCCTCTCTGCTTGAACTCTAATTCACCCCATCTACAGCCAAACAAACCCCCGCTGCAAATACAGGTATGTCTGGATCTAGATACAGGCCAAAGATCTGGATCTAGAAACAGGCTGAAGATCTGGATCTAGACACAGGCCTAAGATCTGGATCTAGACACAGGCCGAAGATCTGGATCTAGACACAGGCCGAAGATCTGGATCTAGATACAGGCCGAAGATCTGGATCTAGAAACAGGCCGAAGATCTGGATCTAGAAACAGGCCGAAGATCTGGATCTAGACACAGGCCGAAGATCTGGATCTAGATACAGGCTGAAGATCTGGATCTAGACACAGGCCGAAGATCTGGATCTAGAAACAGGCCGAAGATCTGGATCTAGAAACAGGCTGAAGATCTGGATCTTAAATGAAACAACACGCTTTATTTACTAACTACTAATAACTACAGCTCAAATGAAAACGCTCAAAAGTGAAAACTACAAATACTTTGTAATGAAATGTATTTAAATGTAAATAGTTAGAGACAGAGGTGCAGGATTATTCATTTGTCTTCCCTTCACTGGCCGGCTGACCATTTAAAGAGGCGAGAACCAAGCGCAGAGAAATAAGGGAGTGTTAAACGTACGGTGTCCTGACAGGAAATTGAACTGCGAGTGTGGCAGTTATGTTGCATGCACTTTAACCATGAGGCCGCAGAATTTACCGGATTCCTGATTACTTTGTGGACTGTGGACTGAGTTGCCATGGGAACACATGAGAAATCATTTTTAATAGCAGGGAGTGATTATTCTTTTTGTGAACTTGTTTCCCTCGCCGGGAAGTGGGTCTGTTGCGTAAAATGAGCCCACTGAAGTGCTCCGTCTTTTAACAGTGTTTAACCTCCTGGGTGCCTAAGCGCGGAAACAAAGACTGTATATGTGTATGTGTATGTGAGGCAGGCAAATAGAGATTGAGTGTGTGTGACAGGAGCCAGTGACCACCGTTAGCCCGTACTGAGCACACAATCAATGTCCATCTCACCATACTTAACCTCTTAATGGTCCGGCAGCACACCAGCCTGATGGAAGCGCGCGCATCAGCCGTCAAAGAAGCTGAAGGGTTAAATACCTCAACACTTTACAAGCTGAGTCCATTCTCCAGTGAAAGGAGTCTATTGTCCTGGAGTAAGTTTAATCTACAGCCGGGGGGATCTCAGTGCGGCCGCAGGGACTCCTTCCGTCCCATCGCTCAGCCGAAGCAGCGTACAAGCACAATGGACGCCAGCAGTTAACAGAGCAGTGCAGCAGTAATTCTCCGTTAGAAACGTTCCCGCTCTGCTCCCCGGCGTCTCGTTGGCTGGCAGCAGGAAGAAGCAGCGACTATGACAAATGGCAGCAGGCCTGGTCTGTGTCTGGTGGCTGCTGTCTGTGTGAGTCACTGTGTGAGGCCACTGGGTGCTGATGTATATATCAGCGCCCACTGAGGAACGAGCCCATCGCATCCACACTGCTCCCACGAGGAGAAACAGTAGCGACGCCACAGAGCACAGCTGGTCGCACACTCAGTACATTAAGCAACTGTACACTAACTTATTATTATTAGTGCAGCCAGCAGGTACTTAGCGTGGTCTAATGTCATGTCAACAAATGATCTAAGCCTGTAAGTAGCCTGCTATGTAGAAGCTACTTCATTTGGAAACCAGAGAACTTGGAATTAAAAGTGATGTTAGAGCTGCAGTTGAAAAGCTTCCACACATTAGGGCACGTGCTGCGGAGAAGTATAAACATTTACTGGGCCAACAGAGTCTTTGTTTGGATATTAGAAATATGACACACTGGGACAGATGGAGGTAGCTGGCAGTTATTCTCCTCTACATGCTTTCACCGCGCGAAGAGCAGCGCAGACGAACGGATAACACTGGACCCTTTTTACACTTTTAATCGATAATACTTGCGGAAGCCAATTACCGCTGCAACAGTGCAATAATTGGTTTGTCGGCTGAGGATTAATCATCAGCAGTTTTGATCATTTGGATCATTTTCAGCATTCGGTAATTCATCAAGTAAACAAATGTCGCCATCATTTTTTGTTGCAGTGATACATCAATCTGCACCGTCCTGTTGCACAAACACTGTATGAGGATAAAGGCATGCACATACACATGCACACATATTCAGTATTAGTATGCACTGGGGGAAAGTAGACAGTTTTTTAGATGAATACACAACTAATGTGTTTTTTTTTGATAGATGACTGAAAAAATTGTTTTCAGTCATTGCTGATGAACTTTTGAAAGCAGGGCTCCCTCTGGTGGCCAAAGCAATAATAGACAGCGTTACATGCTGAGTGAGGTGGTAGATGTTTTAAAGCTTACTTATAAGATGCACATCTGTCTTTTCTTTCACATCTGCACAGACCATGAAAGGAAACTCAAAGGAACTTCTTGAATTCAGTCGCTTGACGTCACTTGTGTGTGTGTGTATCTTTCAGAACAAGGACACACGGACGCCGACATGTTCTTCTACCTGCTCATCGTCTTCTCCACCATCAGCTCCCTCTACACTCTGATCTGGGATCTGCGTATGGACTGGGGTCTGTTTGACCGCGGAGCCGGAGAAAACACCTTCCTCAGAGAAGAGATAGTTTACCCGCACAAGGTAGAGAGTCTGTCTGGTAGAAATAACACATACGTGACCTTAAAGCACGCCCCAACCCTGACCTTGTGTCTCCTGTATCCAGGCCTACTACTACTGTGCCATTATAGAAGACGTGATCCTGCGTTTCGCCTGGACCATCCAGATTTCTCTGACCACAATGACCAGCTTCCCCTCTGTGGGCGACACGGTAGCCACCGTGCTGGCTCCTCTTGAGGTCTTCAGGTGGGTCTGGCTAAAAGCTTTTTGTCCCTCATGAACTGATGGGGTGCTACACAGGATGAGGAACTCAGGCTATCAGGATAACAACAGATGATAAAACTCTCTCAAGTCAGTCCCATAGCACCCAGAGTATCTTTTATCTCTCTCTTCCTGTCTGCAGGCGTTTCGTCTGGAACTTCTTCCGTCTGGAGAACGAGCATCTGAATAACTGTGGTGAGTTCCGCGCCGTGAGGGACATCTCCGTGGCGCCGCTCAACGCCGATGACCAGACGCTGCTGGAGCAGATGATGGATCAGGAGGACGGAGTGCGGAACCGCTCGGGCAAGAAGACCTGGAAGAGGTCCTACAGCCTGTCACTGCGACGCCCCCTGCTGTCCTCTTCACAGTAAGAATCAAACCTACACTTTGTGTTGGTTCTATTAAGAGTAAAGGTGGAAAAAGAACGAATGACTTCTTTCTCATCAGTGTCCTTGAAAATATATATGAGAAAAGATAATAAGTCAGTAATGTTCTAAAGGGGAACTACCGTTTATTGTTTTGTTTTTACAACCTGGACCTTCTTTCTGACCTAAAATACAATTGTTTACTCACCCTCGTGTCATTTAGAGTCGTTTAGAAGATATTTAGATCCGTGTATATACATATAGTGGGAGTAACTGGGGCACCGAAATGCAGCCTTTTAGTAACCCATTATCTGCAACTAAACTTATTCATTTCACCAATATTTTGTTATGATACACTAGTGCTGTTCCCCATTGAGTCCGGAATTGCTTGTTATCTATTCGTGAATGTGCAGCGGTTTGTTGTTCTTTGGCCAGCTGTTCCTCTCTCTGCCATCCTCCTTTCAACGACCTCCTCATCCGTATACTCTGGGTCAAAAGGGTAAGGATAAACAAAGTCATCGTCCACAACCTGTACCTGGCTGGCCTTAGGCAGATGGCTCCCTCCATATGAGCTGGGTTCTGCTCAAGGTTTCTTCCTGTTAAAAGGGAGTTTTTCCTTGCCACCGTCGCCTTCAGGCTTGCTCTGGGGGTTTCAGGCCGGGTCTTGTAAAGCGTCTTGAGACGATTTGTATTGTTATTGACGCTATATAAATAAAACTGAATTGAATTGAATTGAATTGAACCTCAGAATCGGAAAAAATATTCAGCCATGTTGCAAAAAACTAGCAGAAGCAAATCACAGCTAAACACAAGACTGTGTGTGGCGCTCAGAGATGACATCATCCAGGTCAGAGGTTAGTAGATCAATCTACAGACCCCAGATGATGATAACAGGTAACTCTGGACTCAATGGGGAACAGCAAAATAATAAAATATTGGTGAAATGAACGAGTTTTGCGACAGATAATGTGTTATTTAGAGCCTGCGTTTCGGTGCCCCAGTCACTCCCACTATATGGATATATGCAGATCTAAATATCTGATGAACGACTCCAAATAACACCAAAGTTATATGGGTATGTCATTTCATGCCTGAAATAAGGTCCAGGTTGTAAAAAACAGTAGTTCCTCTTTAACTCACTTTTCTTCCCTGTTCTTCTGCTCTGCTTGGACTGATTTGTCTTGACTGTCTACAAGACACCTAGCCGTAGTTGCTGCCGTGTGACTGGCCGATAAGACTTTTACATGAATGAGCAGTTACTGAGAGTGTTTATTGGCAAACAAAAATACACTGACTTTTGAAATGTTCTTTTTTTTCAGATCCAAGAAGGACACAAAGGTGCTAATTGAAGATACGGATGACGAGGCCTTCAGCTGAGTCCACACACGTCCTCCCCTCCACACAGACACACACTTTGCTCCACTATACTTATAAGGACCTCATTCACTGACAACCTCAGCCCTCCTCCCCTCGTAGTTTTAACGTGTACTCCTAACCTTCAGTCTTTGAATCAGTGAGACCGTCCTCACCTCTATAGAACATACCTCATCTGTACATCCTGGTGAATAGTCTTTATAAGTATAGAAAACACACAGTATAATGCACACACACACACACACACGAAGATAAACCTACTGAAGCACAAGTATAGTGTAATATTGCTACAGTTTATGAGAGAGCTAGCGCCACAGTGACAAACAGACGCCCGCCACACAGTCAGACAGATGTCAAAGGAATCCTGCTGCACATAACCGGAGAGCCAAGACCACACTGCCCTTCTTTTTTTAAACAGACTTCTTTAGTACGTGTTGTTTACTTTGATATATATATATATAAATATATATAACGTTCTTTAGATTCTACGTTTTTTCTTTTATCCGGGGTTTATTTGGAAGAAGCTGCACGGACGACTGTTTACACGCCTTTTTTAACGCCACTAGGATCGACAGGGAGAAGACAAAGCCAATCTAAAGACTTCATACTAACCACACAGAAACCTGAGGAAGGACTCACATCGCAGCATATCAAAACTAATCAACTGCTCGTTGGTTCTCTTTTATACGTCATCTCTCTGTGTTTTTGTTATTCTTTTTTTTTTTTTTTTTTGAGTTGTCGTGTTATAAAATCTCAACTCTGGAGGCACTTGCAGGAAAAGTGCGTTTAATACACAAAACGTGAATAATAAGAAAAAAAAAACATTTTGATTGAAGCATTTCTAATCAGACACGTTTCTTTGTAATATATTTAATATATTTGGATGTGCATTATTACTCTACTGTAGTCGTTCAGTGCTTCTACTTGGGTTTGTACTAGTAAGACTAGTTGGAGCATCGTCACGGTGATTGTTGATGTATTTTATAATGTTTGGAATGTTTCTTTCTTGGTTAAACTTGTTTTTAATGAGCTCATATCTGTGCCCAACCTCAAATTAGAGCCAAGTGGCTCATAGATCGTAGTGTCATGCTAGCTTAAAGTGCCCTGTTAACTACAGCATGTGTACATGCATCGCATTAATTACCAAAGCGTTATTTTTATGACTGTGTCTGTGGCTAGAGTAGCTCTGTCCATCCACCCTGCATGAATAACAGAGAAGATGCCAGAGTCCATTAGGGATTGGAGTGTTTTATTAACATGCAGGTTCTTAGAAATCCCAGTAACTTGAGTAGAAGTACTGGCTTTACTGTCGACATGTGTGTGTAACAGAATAATATGACGTTCATGTGTTCAGCTGAACGGTGTTAAAGTCAGTGGATCTCAAACTTTGAAGGCATTTTTAAATTCATAAATGAACCAGACACTCTTGCTTGTGATGTTTGCAAGAATGGTTCATCCAGACGGCGGCGATGCAGAAAACAGATTCTTTGACAAGGGAATTTAAAAAAAATAAAAAATAAATCTAACACCGTCCAAAACCAGATGTTGAAAAGGTTTACCCCGCTCTCTCGTGGTTTGGGTCTTAAAGCGGGGAGTTAATGATCTATCGGTGCCAAAGAAATGCTGGAGAGAAAGCGCTCTATGGTCTAGAAAATGTTGGGTTTTTCTTCGCATTGAAATGTAACTTGGCTCGTTTTGTTTGTAGTTTCCTCCACGTGAACTGATTTACTTTCCACTGATGGAAGATGTTTGAGAACCACTGCTACACACTCTACGGCTGCAATGCAACACGTTTCGCATGATCTAGATTAGGTTTTCCACCTTCTTCTGCACTTCTTGAGGTTTCTTACTGTAGTTACTAGTCCAAAAATATTTTTTCTGTGATAGTTTGAACAATCATTCAGGATTATATGTATATATATATATAAAAAAACTGGGCTACTTCTATGAACATCAGGGTGCTTGGCAGTCATGAAACGTGACAACGCTTCATAATCTCATTCATTTCTCTTTATCCAAACCTTTAATTATTTTTTTTCTGTCACATTATCTACATGTTATCTGTCTGTGTTTAAAGCTTCACTATCTTAAACGTGATTTCAAATGTGGTTTCTTAGATCAGATCTAATGTGCTAATCATCATCCAGGTAACTTTTCCGGGTTAATGTGCTAATCCCTCGCTCATGGCTCTTCACATGTGAAGATTGTAAAAGTGAGTCGCTGCTGCTGCTGCTGCTGTTGAAGGTCCCCCAGCTTTCAGAGGAACGATGCTGACCTTAACGTCGGCGTTTTGACTTCCTCTCCCTGCTTTGCCCCTTCGCTCTGCTCTGCTGTGCTCTGCTCCTCTTCTTCCCTTTGACTACACTGTGTCACCACCCACCAGTCATGAGACGAAGCGCAGAGAGCTGCAGGACACACTTGTTACAGAAAAGTCCTGTTTCCTCTGCATCTGTTTTTTTTTTTTTTTTATCTTCTTAGGAAAGCCTCTTTGTGCATATAATGTGAACTGGAAAACTAGCGAGTAAAACTGTTTAGAAGGTGGATAAATTCTCTGTCCATTTACACGAAACATGACACACACACACGAACACACACATTTCCTCTCTCTGGTGTAGGAGAGCACAACACTTAGCATATGGTTTTGTAAAAAGGCTCTGCTGTCTTGCCTGCATGCTGCTTTTGTTTTACATTGTACATAGCTCTTAATTTATTTGACCTGATGTGTATATTAGTATCATTGTAGCCAACCGACAATGATGGATCTCATACGTTGCCATTCTTCGCTCCAGGACAGGCAGTATTTTGTAGGTGACGAGGAGCTTTTCGTTCCCTGCACTCTTTTTCATGTGTAAAGCTGTTGAAACGTGTTTGTATAAAGGTAGAAGAAAAAAAAAAGTAATCCATGTTTCAATGGAAACCTTGTTTCTTTGGAGAACGTGATTGCTCTCGTATCTTGTTGGTGATTCCTTCGTATTTCAAGGCTCCTTCATCTTCCGGGGGGAGGGGGGTTAGGTCCACGGGCTCATGGGAGAGGTGGGGACGAGGGGAAAGAGCGGTGCGTCCCGAAGCTCTAACAGTGTTTGTTGTGAACGTGCACGGAAATACACTCGTCATGTGTGTTTTAGGTACACTAGTGAATATGAATGCATTCAAATACAACAGCCCTGCTCTTAATCCTAGGTGATAATTCAAGTGGATGGTCATTTTGGGGGTTGTAGTTTGTGGTGCTAATAATCTAGACTGAATTAAAGACAGTAACTGTGGTTACATAGACCAAGGGTTCCCAAACTTTTCCATGCCAAGGCCCCCCAACTAACATTAGCTTCTGGATGAGGACCCCCTTTGCAAACCCAAAGTTACAAAATATGTACAGAAACAAATACATTTTTAGATTTTTTTCTTACTTTTATTCACTATATAATAATGATTAAAAATAATTAGATTAGGGCGGCACAGTGGAAAGGTGGTTAGCACTGATGCCTCACAGCAAGAAGGTCACCGGTTCGAATCCATGGGCCGGCTGGCCTTTCTGTGTGGAGTTTGCATGTTCTCCCTGTGTCTGCGTGGGTTCTCTCCGGGTACTCCGGCTTCCTCCCACCACCCAAAGACATGCTCATTAGGTTAATCGGTGATTCTAAATTGCCCGTAGGTGTGAGTGTGAATGTTGGCCCTTCGATGGACTGGCGACCTGTCCAGGGTGTACCCCTGCCTCTCGCCCGATGACAGCTGGGATAGGCTCCAGCAGACCCCCGTGACCCCTAACAGGACTAAACGGCTTTAGAAGATGACTGACTGAATAATTAGATTATATTTTTGCATTTTTGCATTTTTTTTTTCTTATCTTCCCTCCAATTGTGGGACGCCCCCTAGCGGACCCTACTTTGAAACCCACTGACCTAGACGATACAAAGGTGTTATGTGTACGACAGTTCAACAATAATACAAACCACAGCCTCCAAAACTGAAAAAGTTGAATGAACACTGCTCTTTTAGACAAATACTGAATCCCATCATGAAGTTAAGAGGTTGAGTGCAGGACTGCAACATTAGGATGCATTCTTTGTCACTAGTGTACCTAATAAAGTGATAAGTGAGTGTATTGTGGATGTTACATCTGTTGCTGCTGATAGAAGCACTTTGGACACATTGTAGTGAGGCACAGAAATAAACCCACATCATACAAGGCCGTTAAACTGATCCCAGATCTGTGCAGGCGTCTCTTGAATGTCTCCCAAACGGGCCGAGGATGTCCTCTTTGAGGAAAAACAAACCTCTGAGCGATCAGTGCCGGCTCTGAAACAGGGTTATTTTGTACAGTCTGCGTTGGGTGAGATGATGATCAGTCTGGACGTCCTCATTTTTCTCACGTGTTAAAAAAAAAAAAAGATGATTTTTTTTTTTCCATTGCTTGCCGAAACCTTTGTGATGTTAAAAGTGCTTGATACGTGTCCGTCCTCCCTCCTTCCCTCGGTGTCGTTTGTACTCTTTAAACTAGCTGAACGTGATAGTACCTGTAGTTTGGTAGATGGATGTTCTACTTTGATAAAAAAATAAAATAATAATAATAATTCAGAATTACAGAATAAATACATTGTGGCTAAATGTGATTTTAAGAGACATAAAGAAGGAACATGTCTTACAGTCTGAAGCATCCTCCCCGAGTCCCTTTTACAGAGTAGTCTGTACATGTCGAGTGTATAACACTGTTCTATGATGGTTTTTCTGATGGTATTTGTATTTCTGTATACACTTTGGTGATCCTGTCATATCTGGGTTTTATAAACCACAATTATTTTTAAAACTCAATCTGTCTCGACTGTCTTATTTTTTTCCCCCCTACACTGATGCAACTCGGTGTATTATTGTATGTGAATAGAAACAATAATAACACTGGTTAACGTGCTGTTTTTCTTCTTTCCTCTGCCTTCATTCTTAACGTCTGTGCACATCTTAGTCAGTTACCCTCATGTAGACCCAGTAGGACACGTCCAAAGGCAGCGTTTAGGCGATGTGATCCGACTCTTGGTGAGCAGACAGAGTCTGACGCAGTTACATTTCAGCATGCCAACCAGAAGAAATTAATCATCCTGAAAATCCTTGCTTCTTGGCAGAGAGGAAGCATCCACATATTTAACTTTGTGATGAATCATCAACCCAAAAGGCCCTCATGATCCAGCGAAACAGTCTTTTGCCGTTCAGAAGGAAAATGTGTAAGCCTGACCCTGGAAACCGCAGTTACAAAAAAAAAAAACAGTCTCACCGCAGCATCGTTTTGTAGCATTTTTTGGAGATTTCAGTCTGAGCAGATAAAGTGAGTATAAGCCTGATTTTGTATTTTGACCCAAATGTGTCCTCATAGAAAAATGCCATGGCAGCTGGGTAACCTCCGTGTGCTGAGGACAACCATGAGACATGAGATCTGTGATGATTCTCAGTCATCTGCTAAAACAAACGCAACTAGACATGCTGGGTTTCTTGAAAGTGGTTTCACCATAATCCAAGCAGATTGGATTAATCTGATTTTTATTGGCTGCAGTTTAGTTTGTGTTGACTGTATCTGCTTCTAGTTGTTGATGCAACCACTCCAACAAACAGAGTGGCCGAAAAACGTTCAGCAGGTTGCGTCCAACGAGTCTCTCTCAAGCCAACAAACAACCTGCCAGTCAACATCTAAGAAGGTCACAACTAGGTTGTTTATTTTCTGATAACTGATACAGGATAAATGTTATACATTCTATTTTAACACTGATATTTTGCTTTTATTTTCAATGTCAGTATGCAAAAAAGGGACAATGCAAAGTAAACATTTGGTGAAATGAATATGATACATAATTTGACTGCTTCATCAATATTAAACCAATTCATTTTAAGGACTGCGTGTTGCCCTGGTGATAACTTGTTTAGCTACAACACAAAAAAGGGAAAAATACAAAATAACAAAACACAAACATCGAGAGTTGGCTGACAGCAAACACTGTAAGGAACCACATGATCTTTAGTTGTATCAATCAACTCGTGTAGATGCATATATAAAAATACAGGGCCCCTGTTGTATATATGCACATACAGTTATGATGCAGTTACTATAGTTGCAGGGCCTGTTCTGGACCTACAAACAGACAAAATGAAGAGAGCAGGATACACATACATACACACGTTTACCATTATCTCTCCATATAAACACACATAAACCAACCAACCAATAAGCAGAAGGCTGTCTGGCTTCAGAAGCTAAAAACTACACTTGACTTAAAAAGAAAAAGAAAAACAGACATTCACATTTCTGAAACAAATTTCATGATCTCATGACTTCTCTCATGATCAAACCGTCTGTCAGTCAGTCTTACCAACATTAGTGCCAGAGAAGCTAGAATGATGAAGATGCTGACGATGATGAACTCCGTTTGTGCCATTGTGTCCGTCTCGTCCCATCAATCAGGGCCAAGTTCACTCATTGATTGCTCCACTGTCTGTTGGTCCTCGTCTCCACATCAACACTCCTCACACTGCGCACTCATTCACTGACTCACTGTGTTCCTGCCAGTTTCTTTAGCCATGAGTAAAAGTGAACGAGTGAGCATGTTGTGGAGGAAGGTAGAGAAACGGGACTGCAGCCGTTTTGTGTTTAGTGTATGGATGTCCTGTTAAGTCCATGCATTTACCTGTGTGTGCGTACTGTGGGTCCATCTCTATGGCGAGGACGGGGCTTTGCTACTGCTGTAATGAACCTGGTATCTGTTCACCGCTTGCCCTTTCAACTCAGTCGACAGGCAGGTAGTCTTGCAGGGGATGATGTCCTCCTCCTCTTCGCCCATTAGCCAGTTCTGCACGGAGCGTTCAGCTGAGGCTGTTACGTGATTGGCCAGCCAGCTCTGGTGCCACTTGTCAAAGCGTTCGTGCTGGTTCGCTGCCACTCTGTGCTGCGACTGTGGAGGAAGGAAAAACTGTCAGAGTCTCGTCTGTGAGACACCAAACAGGATTTAACAAGCACAGTTGGGTGTTCTCGATGTTACTCACATTCAGCAGAGCACTGACAGCACACACATCGTAGACTGATTCCTAAATTTAAACACAGACTCCTGCCTACCTTCCTGGCCTTGACCAGTGCCCCTCGACGGTACATGTAGTCCTCCGAGTTCATGACAAACACCATCTTGTGGGTGTTGAGTTTAAATCGACAGTCCAGACTCCCGGCGTTCTCCACGCCCAGCTGGCGGTGCCACTCTCTCCTGCAGCGCATCGCCTCCACCTGCCTCACCTGCCAGCGACGGAAGCGACGCAAGTTCCTGTAGGGAAGGAAAAAACACATTTATTAGATCCTAAAACACATGACTGTTAACACTATAAAGCACTATTCACATGTAACACCTGTTGCTTATAGCTCTGGTTGCCTTGGTAACCCTCTCATATGACACCAACCCCAAAATCAAACAAGCAGAATATATACGTATATATATATATATATATATGCTAGGGTATGGACAGCATGAAAATTCACAAGAACACTTTTGTTTAGATCAAATTTGTAAAATATATTTAGGATATAAATATAGGATTTATTCAGCGTGTGTGCTCTAGTGACATCTAGTGGTGAGATTACAGAGTGCAACCAACTGAACACCCCTCCCTCATCCCTTCCTTTCCAAGCCTGCAGGAGAGCCAAAACCACGAGCAAAACTTCAACATGCAAATGTGAAAGCCCCCTCAAGAGTCAGTGTTCGCCTCTTCTGGGCTACAGCAGAAACATGCCAGCTCAACAAGCTGGGCTCCCCGGAAGAGGACGTCATTGTAATCTCTACACACAAATATCATAATTTGCAGGCACAATTTTGGTCCTGGGAGCTTTTCGCTTTCCATTTATAGTATGAGTAGCATTGGCCAATTATGTTTGAGACAGTTATAGTTGCACGAAGCTAAATACTCAGTGTGGCCTCGTCGTATCCTCTTGGCAAGCAAGTGAATACATTTGTCAAGCACAACCCTTAAACAAAGTTGTAGAGGTTTTAAACTGTAATCTGAGTGTCAACTGTCCAGTTGTACACGTTGTCTCTTAACTCCAGCTCTATTCTCATGTGTAAACAATGAGCGTCGCACAGAACAATCCTGACTCTGATAACAGATATCCAGTTATGCTGGCTACACCGCAAGTCAAACACTGGTCACTGCAACCAGAAGCTAAGTCATCAAACGAAAACTGATTAATTCCCAGATTGGGGAAAAAAAATACAATTTATAGTCCCTGATGATTATAATGAATAAAACCAAACAAACACTTATTCTATTTTTGAATAGACCCCTCTGAATACTACACACTGTTCCTTTAACAGGAGTATAATGACTGGCACAAGTGAACAGTTCATTAAACTTAAAACATACGCCATATTCTCAGCCCCTTGCTTTGGTCCTAAAGCTCTCTAATTAAATTAAAAGGCTTTAACTTAAGTCAAGTCAATAAACCATACAAAGACACTTTTGATGGACCACATTAAAGACAATGTTTTGTCCTTAAACTGTGCACTAATATGGAGTGTCTACTGAAGTACTGTGTTAATGAAGACCACTAAACCCTTAAAAATCTATTGTAACCTAACTGAGCCTTACTCATCAGCAGGTGATTACCATTTCTTGAATTAACTATGTGGTCATTTTGGTGGCCATCATTTCCAACTTGTTTTTTCTGTTGTACCAACAAATAACTTTCAGCTGTGTAGAGATAACAAGTCTCTTTAAACAGCCATACCTGGGCAGGAATACAGGCTTGAAGAAGTAGCCCTCTGCTTGAGAGCACAGACTGGACTCTGTTCCAACAAACTGCTCCATGTAGCTCGACAGGCACTGAGAAGAGAGAGGACAATACGTTGCATCAATGTTTAACTTCTGAATTTATTTAAAGGTTTGTGAGTGGAAGTGACTTTATAATTTTTTTTAAAACATGCATTTACCTGAACATCCAGAGGGTCGTCAGCCTGGGCCTCCTCAGTGTCCAGCAGCTCGATGGTCATTGTCACATGTCCCTTGTTTTGGATAAACATCACCTGATGAAAGAATACAAGGCATGAAAAGCAGATCACTAGAGTCATCTCACAACAACTGGATAAAAGCAGGTTCATATTTTTACAAGATATTAATGTTTACATCACTTATCAAAGCAAGAGAAGGGTAAAGGGAGTTTTGGCAATACAACCAAAGACATTAAAGTAATTATTTACAGTGCTGCAACACAACTGGCTGGCATGACTCAGTAATATGGCTAAACACCAGCAGAGTTTAAAAACTGGAAACGGCTACATAAAAAGCCTTGAATGAAAAATCCCTGAACAGCTCCAAGCAGCGTATTTCTACTGCATAGAAAACAGATGATGATGATATAACATGGCTTTACTACATCAAACAACAGCTTCAGGGACAACTGTGTAGTACTACGTTCACCATTCTCACCTTGAAGCAGTTTTCTTCAGCCATGACTCTCTCTGCCTTCCACTGGTAACTGGTCTCCCAAGCAGCCCTAACACATTGTGAGGACAGGTTCCCGCCTGCTGCCCCTCGTTTCCTCTCCGCCAGGTAAAGATCAACCACCTGCAGGCACACCTCGTCGCTCACCAGGTGCTGCAGCTGAAGCCAAAGCATCAGGGATTAGATAATAACTCTTTAAATGCTGTAAATTACTTAATTGTCTAATACAAACGCTCATCTGTTCTTACCTGCCGGATGATGTTGTGGATAACCTTGTCGATGGTGAAGCCGATATAAGCGTGGATGGTGAACATCTCTCTCAGTGTGTCTTCATATTGTGTTGAATCCAGGTTGCCATCAAGAAGACTACGCACCATATCCAGGAAGGCTGGGTAGTACTCCTCCAACTCCACCTCACCTGTGGGAGTAAAAGGATGTCACATGTTGTAGCCAAGTCATCTGAATGGAAATAGGAGACGCAGTGAATCTGTTCCGGGTACCCTGTCTTTACCAATAGCATGAGCACAGTCCTAGTTTTCGACCAAAGGATTTTTTTAAAAGGGCTGTTAATTCAGTGGGTTGTGCTCATCTTTGTGCTGATCTAATCACAAAAACACCAAACACTTGATGGCTACAATTTAAATGTGAGAATAAACTGCTTTCTTAAGGATTTAGGGTTACGGGCACACAGTCTAAAAGCAATTATATATATATATATCCTCGACATACAAAACAGCTCCTACAAATCAGAACACCAAATACAAATATTGTGCTACTCTTCCACCTTAAGAGAATATCCATCCACTCATTCATCATCTTTTACCACATATCCTCAAAAGGATGGCAGGGGGGGCTTGAGCCTATCCCAGCTATCGTCGGGTGAGAGGTGGGGTACACCAAGGACAGGTCACTAGTTTATCACAAGGTTTACACAAAGAAACATTCACACTTAAGTTCAATTTAGTAAAAACACAGAGGAGAACATGGAAACACCACACAGAAAGGTTCCAGGCTGGTTTAAAACCAGAACATTCTAGCTAACTACTGCTGAAATATGACATTTAAGTTTCTAACCATCATATAAAGTCCTATATAAGTAGGAGGTCTATCATCTTTAAATGATTTCTTCATGTTCTGTCTTCAAAGCCATGCTGTTTTAGGTGCATCAATCTTTGAACACATCAGGAATCGAAACATTCTCTTGATCGCACAGTAAGACTAAAGCACTATTTTTCAGGCCATCCAACATCAGATGCCGATTTAAATGCGGACACATTATTAAAAGTAATTCTCAGATTTTCATGGTCATTTATCACAGCTCATGATCATGCTTCATGGACTGCACAGCCACCTACACAGAGCTTAATTGCTTACACTTAGAAGTCACTTTAACAAACAACTGAACTCACTGGGCTGCTTTAGGCGGAGCTCCATGGCCAGGTCACATGCCTTTTCTCTCCTTCCCTCTGCCATCAGCAGCCTCTCTCTGCTCTGCTCAGCTCGGTGCTCCAGCAGCTGCCGTTCAGCTTGTTGGTAAACCCGCAGCAGCCGCAAACACAGAGTTTGGTGGAGCCGCAAGAAGAAGTACCAGTTGTTGTTGACGAAGAAAAGGTTGTAGACACCGTCCATCTCCTTTTGGTGCTCTGCTTCAGGGTCGCGCAGGTCCACTTTCTCCCCAGTCACACCTGGACCCATCTCCATGGGTGTAGACCCTGGGGTGGACGAGGCAGTCCCGGCAGGCTGGCTCATGCTACTGGAAGTGGTGGAGGCCTCAGTGTCGGCAGCTTGGGGTGGGCTGCAGCGCCTTCTCCTGGACTCGCCATTGAGGTGGTGTTGTGGCTGTGACTGGGTCTGGGATTGTAACTGGGCAGGTTGGGGCTGAGACTGACTACCTGTGGCTGCTGCTGCTCCTGGTGCATTGTTAGAATTACCGTTTCCTCCTCCTCCTCCTACTGCTGCTGCTGCAGCTCCACCTCCTCCCCTTTCTCTGCCGTCCTCAGGCTCAATCTCCTCATCTGTCCATTCTTCAGTATCGCTGAGCTCACCACGGCGGGAGAAGAACAGGTCGGGGACAAAGTGCTGGATGATGCGTTTGATGTGGTCTTTGTCATCTTTGTGGATGGTGGGCTGACGTTTGACATGGTAGATAATGAGTGAGGCAGCGTCCTCCAGGATCTGTTTGTCATCATACGTAAACACCATGTGAGGCTCACTGGATGAGGCCGCACCTGAGCCATTACGGCTCTGCTGGCCAACTCCGCCCTCTTCTGTGCTCTGCTCCTGACGCTGAGATAAGGAGAAAATAAAACTGTGAAAAATGCAGGAAGAAGAAAGTGTCCAAAATCTAGTTCTACAACATATTTCAAAAAATTATACAAGAATATCCTTTGACATCTTTTCATCACCATTAACGATGGAAGATAAGAGGTTTTACCTCATCATAGACACTTTCAATCTCGTTGAGGAGACTCTTTGACCGAAGGGCTTTCATGTCATTCTGTTTGAAGTTGACTCCTTGGTGGTCAAGAGACTTCAGGTAGGCCTTCTCATACTGCTCCCTCCATATCTTATTGAAACCCTGCTGAGCCTCTCTCCACTCCTCCTCCTTTGCTTTCAACCTAGAGAGGAAAACAGAGCTTTAATGCAGATACATTACTAAACGCTTGTGACGGGGCGCATCGAGATCTCTGTCCATTTATATAAGAATCCTAAGGCCCAGACACACCAAACCACATCAAAAGACTACCTGAAAAGAGGGATGACTGGGACACTCCCTAAAATCACTAATGTCTAGACCAAAAAGTTGTACTTGAGCACATCGCAAAAACTACTGACAGTGATCAGCTGGCGCATATGTTACGTGCCTGCGTGAAAGGAAAAAACTCTCCAGCAGGAGGAAAACTGGAAGAGCTAGGATTAGCTAGGAAGAGTTACAAACCTGATGGTCAATTCTGGAAGGTCATGTTGTGAAAGTATTTGTGTATTTCAATGTTCAAATCAGGTGGAGATGAAAACAAGAGCCTGTTTAGTATGCCCTCTTTACTTAACATTTCTTTCATCACTTCAAATTTCTGAAGCACTGATTTGTTAAGCTAGGTGGCACAGTGGAGTGGTGTTTAGCACAGATGCCTCACAGCAAGAAAGTTCTGGGTTTGAATCCACTGGCCAACTGGGCCTTTCTGTGAGTTTGCATGTTCTCTCTGTGTCTGTGTGGGTTCGCTCCGGGTACTCCGGCTTCCTCCCACTGTCCAAAGACATGCTCATTAGGTTAATTGGTGATTCCAAATTGGCCGTAGGTGTGAACGGTTGCCTGTCTCTCTGTATTAGTCGTGTGATAGACTGGTAACCTGTCCTGCTGAGCCTCTCGCTGGATATGACAGCTGGGACAGCCGCGGCCCTTCACAGGACAAGCGGTCACAGAGCGCTCTTGAAGCTTACTGATGGTACTCTCTGCCACTTACGGATGCAATTAAACACATCCATCATACTGCTTAAACATCCCAGCTGGCAAGATAAATTAAAACATGCTCCGTCACAATGGCATAAAACATTAAAATCCATGAAAATGATGTTAAAATAATGTTACTGCACATGGATATAAAAGTTTAAAGTAAGCAAGAATCCTTAACTTGTCGTCACAACATGACACATGTCCCTGCAGATGCTGCTGAGATTTGAGGTATTAGAATCCAAACAGAAAAAGACAGAACTGACCTCTTCAGCACCACAGGCACAGCGGTAGCAGGACTCCTCTTCAGTCCCTCAATGATCTCAGGGGCTTTGTCTCCATAGATACGATACACAGCACGGCGCTGGATGACTTCAGAGGTGCCGCCAAGGCAGTCATCTAATCTGAACCGGTCCTGGTCCTCTGGAGACAGGCGAGACAACTTCTTCTGGACACTCTCTAACACTCTGATGGTAGCCAGGTTCGTCTCCAAAACAACATCCAACTACAAGTGAGACAAACAACTTCATTAAAATCAGAAAGGTCAACTTCTGAATAAACGCTGAGCACGTTGTGATGTTTGCACAAAGCTTTTTATCAACTTAAATCAAATCTTCTTCAAATCTTTGTCAGTATTTACACACCTCAAATCTTTCATCCTCGCAGCGATGCAGCTGTTCTTCATAAGGAGTTTTCTTCGAGCTGACAAAGGTGGAGTCCTCTGACCAGGAGGGGAAAGACACCCAGGTGTCATTCAATACCTAAACACATACAACATGAAGATGTATTAAGTTAACTATCACCAGTAGGAAGCTCTTTCCTATAGGAAAAACAATTCTATCATCTTTCATTTGCCAGGGTTCAATGTGTTCATGAGTGGGTTCCTGTTTTTCTTAGATACACAAGTGCGTGGGTGACCAAAGGCACAGTCCTGTCATTGGCAACACAATGTTTTACTGATCTACAGGTGGCAGTAATGTACTAGAAAAATACAGCAGTACACCAGCAAAGGCGGGAATTAAGAAAACCGCTTGTATGAACATTTCTTTTGAGCCTATGAGAAAAATCAACAAATGTTTTAAGAGGAACAAAATTAATTCAGCAGTTTGTTAGACCTCAAGACAGATTACATTTGACACTAAAAGTTCACAGAAACGTTGCTTACAACAGGAAACCTTTAAGCCATGCAATAATCTAGTGAAATCTCTTTAAGTGGGTGTACCTCCTTGCACAGTGCAGTGCGCCCGCTGCATTTAGGCTGCTGGTAGGTCTTAGGCAGTGCTCTATAGCTGGACCCTAGGCGCTTGCAGGAGGCATAATCCACCTCCCTGCCCCCTCCCCCCTCCATGTAGCGATCCGACAGCCCCGACACAGCATGAGAGAGCTCTTTGTCCCCCAGAAATGACTTGAACTGTGTGTACAGTTCAGGAAACTTCCTGGAAGAAGACGGATGAAGTCATGAATGACAGATAAATCAAGAGAAGACCAGCTGGCCTACACTCAAATATTTACCATTATCATAAAAATCTGACTGTGCTGTAGTCATTATTATGCAACAGTAATGATTATATCAATAACGTTTAGATATAACATTGCAAATTCTTAAATTGACCTTAAAGTCTTTACAAAAAGCTACATTTTAACATGTATTGCCCCTCCCTGCTCTAATGCCTTAAAACCTCTTGTAGAGGACTTAGACATTAGCATCGAGACTTTTGTCAGGCTCCCCGCTGTGTCTGCATTAATTCATTTGTGCATCCACTTTTCTCATTTTATCCAGCAATTTCACACATTTATCCAGCTCAATTATCCTTCCATCCACTCACCCTAGGAAAGGAGTGACTAGCTGTAGCAGCTCGGCTCCAGAAACAACCTCCTGGTTAAACAAGGCGATGCAGCGTAGGAAGTTCTCATACACTTCCTGGCTTTTAAAAAGGCGGCGAACCTGAAAGATTGGTCGGTTGAAAAGGAAATTAGACTGATGACTTTATAAAATAATGTAAAGACAACAACAGAGGAAGTGAAGAAAAAGAAAGGAACTGTATAAAGCAGAGAGAGAGAGAAGACTCAACATTACAGACATAAAAACTGATCTCACCTTATCAAAGAAGGAGAATTCTCTTAAGACTCCATGTTTGCCAACCGCAGCAAAGGACTGATCTTTGGTACAGGAATACTTCCTTTTTTTCTTTAAAAAAATAAATAAAATAAAAATATCCCCATGAAACTATTTAATGATCTTTCTAAAATGTAGAAATAATAGTTGCAGGATTTTAGTCGTTTTTTTTTAGGAAGACAGAGTGCTGCTGAAACTTTTAGACATCAGTGACATTTGTGCATTACCCAAGTCAGTTATTCTGAATAGGGACTTTACCTTGAGCAGTGGGGACATGTGCTGCAGAAGTATGGGCCTGGGTCTCTTTTTGTTCTGTTTGGTTATTGGGTCCTCTTCGTCCGGCCTTTTCAGCTGCTCTTTCCCCCCTGTCAGCGAGCTCCCTGTGAACTATCAGAGAGAACACACACAGGACAAACAGGAAAATTTAAACTATACTTCTTTAAAGATGGTTGGCTACAAAAAAAAACTTCACGTTTAAAAAAAAATTGCTTCAGACTTTTTGGTACTTTTGAATGGTAATGGTAATGTCTGTAATGTCTTAATCATGCACTTTCAATTACTATTTCCAAAGGAAAAACTTGTATTCCTTCAGCACTGACTAAATTAAATCATTATCTGCATGACCTTTCCCAGCAAAAGTCTGGAAATAAAAAAAAAATCTTGGCAATTTAATTTGAGCTGAATTTAAAACAAGTAAAAGCAAAGTGTTGATTTGTTGTTGATAGTCTGCAAGTGCAAATTGCATGCGTTCTAATCTTTAATAATTATCCGCTTCTGAAGAGGAACATTATTTCTGTGTTACTACTTGACTGACCAGCGATCTCTTGGCATCAGGTAAGAACTGTCCAAATTCAGCCAGCAGGTCCTCTTGTCCCTTGAAGAGACTGGCAACTTTAGAAAACACCTCATCTTCTGTCATTCCACTGCTGCCGCGGCTGCCTCGACTCTCCTTCACCTCCAGCTGCTCTTTCTGTACAGTGGCAG
Source organism: Planiliza haematocheilus (assembly GCA_005024645.1). Lineage (NCBI taxonomy): Eukaryota > Metazoa > Chordata > Actinopteri > Mugiliformes > Mugilidae > Planiliza > Planiliza haematocheilus. The sequence goes on from SRSE01000509.1 coordinate 4,457,858, forward strand.
GAGAGTCAATGGTGTTAAAAAGTGAAGACTCAAAATAGTTTGAGAGAAACAGAGTAGTTCCTTAGGTACTCATGGAAATGTTAGAAACAGGAATGCCGTCACTGTCCTGCAAGGAACAGGCTGTTGCAGAAATTTGACACTCAGTCTATAACATTTATTTCACAGTTTGGTTCCAGTATCAAATAAGTAAAAGCTATTTTTCCATTGCTGTATATTGGTGACAAATACATCTCAGTCAGAGTCTTTGAGGCAGATACATACCTGATATGTGTGAAGAATTTCTAGGAAGGCTCTATAAATCTCAGGGTGGTCGAGGAAACGATTTTTAATTTTGTTAACGTAACTGATGGCACTGTCAAACTCCACTGGGCTCGTCTCTGAGGCCGGCGGTGACACAGACGAGGTGGTTGCCTGATTCTGGCTTTCTCTGCTAGTCAGGGGAAGAGAAAGTCTGCTGGGCGGCTCTGGAGGTCCTGCTGAGGCTGAGGACGGTAGGGACTCTGAGGAGGCCGCTTTGACTTCACTGGTTTGGGCAGGTCCAGCTTCAGTGGGGGCAGCAGAGGCACTACCTGAGGTCGCAGCTACTGCAGGGGTGGGTAGACTCTTGCCCTGCTGGCCTGGAGATACCTGAACAGAAGAGAAGAAATGTTAAAAAGATGACAAACTGCATGAAGATGTCTTAATCAAACTGGCCTTCAACACTGTAAAGATTTAGGGATACGTATTTGTCCACACAGTACATGCACTTCTACTGGCTGGAGCAATATGGACACTAAAAAATAATTTAAGGAAAAAAAATGAATTTTATTTTTTTTGCATGTGTAAATGAGGTGCACTGTATGGTAAGGTTGTTATGTACTCCATGGTTACAATGTTGGATTATTTCAAAGCAGTATGCACTAAATATCACATTAGAAATTAATAAAATAAGATGGGTGATATATAAAGTTATAATTCTTTGAAAAGAGAATACAGGACTCTGATGTGACCGTTTTTGGCAAAACACAATGAAAGCATGTTAAACTTTTGAATGTGTGTGTGTGTGTGTGTCAAAAAAGTTATAGTGCAAATCTTTACAATCCCTCTGTGCTACTTTTTTGCCTTAACTCTTTTATCAAGACATCCATTTCCTAAATGCCAGCCCCGTTTTCTCCTTTCAGAAGAAAACATCACTGGCATTTGGTTCTTGGCGGCTTGCATGAAAAAAAAAAAGTATGCAGCATGGTAAACTGAAAAAACTGAAGGAGGCCTCAGCATTAACTTTCAGCACTGTCTGTGCCAAATGTGAAATGAAATGATACTCAATGCGAGATAAGCAAATCGCTCTGAATCAGTATTGAATCACCCTGGATGAAATCAATACAGGGCTTTTGTTGCGGTTGTTAGTACACCAAACTGTAACTGAAGTATATACTTTAAGAATCAAACTTTGTTAGAAACTTGAAACAGACTTTATATAAGCCTCGCTTAAGTGTAGCTTGGCAAATTTTGGATCTTTTTGTGAGAATTTAAGTTATGTTTCTTATATAACTATTAGACTGGCACATTTGCTGCGAGACTTTGTTGAGAAACCTTCATTGGGGCTTTTGTGAGGCAGACCATTCAGCTGAATGTCACTGCAGCAGAAGCACACTTGTTCCTTCTTAAGAATTTAAAAGTTCTGCTGGAGTAAACATACAGTAGTTTTCAGAACACCATGCGCATGATGAACCGATACATTTTTTATAGCGTTGAAGATAAATAAAAAACTAGTTTCCAGGATGTACTGACTTCATCTGTGAGAGCATGGGCTTACCTGTGTAGAGAAAGGAGACTGGAGGAAAGCCACCCCATTCTTGGGGACCTCTATCCGATACCCAGGTGGAAGAAAGGCATTAAAGCCCAAGACCAGGTCTGGGTGTCCATGGAAGAGCTGTGACACACGGTTTATCACCCCTGGTGTGTCGATGCTATTCAAGAGAGGAGACAGACATTTTAGCTATGTGGTCGACAAAAAAATACTTTTCAAAAAACAACATTTAAAGCCCCCAAACTTAGGCTTCAAAATAGGATGTTCACTGATAAGCTCTGAAATGTGTGGTGCATTTTTTGGGGTAGATATGTTTTGTAATCAATCTCAGCTCACAAACTCAAACATCACCGTCTATACGAGAGTTCATAAAATTTACTTTAACATCCTGCATGGAAATTTGTTTGAATTTCACCCATCCACTCCACACACAAACAAGGTAGTGAGAATACTGAGAGCAGTGGTCAGCCACAAGCAAAATGTACTACTACAACTCTGTAACTTCCAGTTCCTGCTCTTACCTCTGTGACTTGAACTCCTTCATGATGTCGAGAAACTTGTTGTATATGCCAGGATCATTTGCAAAACGAATTTTGACTTGGTCCAAATATGACAAGGCATCTTCAACCTAATCGAAGAGAAACAAGAAAAAAAAATTGTCACTTGTGAGTTTCAGCTTTTCCCACAACATCCTGTACGACTTTACAGAGATATTTATTGTCAACACATCAATGCTGAGCTGGGTCTTGTATCGGGTTGTATAGTGAACCTAATATATATGAATATTTGTGTTTGCAGGGTTTCATTAGTGCTACACATTATCGGAAGGTTTACATACACTCACTTTCCAGCTCATATGGTACATTATGTAGGGTGAATCAACAACTCTCTCTGCCATTTTAATCACATGCTGAATACCATAACCTTCATGAAGCCAAGATTTAGTGGACGACTGTTGTATAAGGATGCATTTGTTTTCACTAGTCCACCTAATGAAATGGCAAGTGAGCGTACGCAGAAACTGTTTGCCCTCCTCATTGCCAGCTAAAGTGTTACATCAACAACAGATCACCTCGTTAGCTGTACATGCTGTACGAGTAACGGTCAAATAAATAAATAAATAGTTAACTGGGGAAATACAAGAGACACCTTACAGCTTTCTTTATCTGCCGGGCTAGTTCAGGCAGCGACGGGGAAATTGCGCACAAAGCATTGTCACAACTAGTGCATATCTGAAGAGGGTTGTTGTAGCTAACGTTAGCCAACAGCCAGTCAACTGTCGATAATAACTCCACCAACACTTACAACACCTACCCGCATACAAATTCATACAATACGGCCACAGCTCGTCCCTTACCAACACTGTCGTGTTGGCAAAGAGCACTAGGTTATATTAAAACACTGCGATAACAAAAGAAATGTGTAATGAAGCCGCTAATCAAGTGAAATAGCCGTTCTTGGCTAGCCTGGCTGACGTCCTCCACTTTGTTCAGGGTGGCTGAAAAAAAAAAAAAAAAAAAACGAACAAGGAGGAACTTCCCACAACCGAGGTCTGAGTTAATGTCTGCGCTCTGTAGCTGCTGCTGGTGTCGTAAATAACAAAGTATCTCTAACTGTGTCACTCGACTGTCACTCACACATCTATTAATGAATTACAGCATTCACGTCTAAAGCCAAATGTCAGTGTTTAGCTGTTTAGCAATGAATTACTTTTAATAGGCCAGCGAGCTAACTAACGTTAGCCAGCCGTTGCTTTCACTACTCTCGACGACAGAGGAGAAAGAGAAAAGCCTCAAATGCAATGAAGCGACGAACAAAATGGTTCTGACTCTGAGGGACTTTTCCCTTGTCGTGTCCGTTGTCTGCTTACCTTCAGCTTCTGGAAGTGCTGCTGCTGCACTTGCTTTTGTGTAATAACGTAAGGCTTGTCTTGGATTTGGTTTATTTGCTTCGCGGTGCTGTGCGCCTGAATCTTCGCCATTATCCCGGCGAGGGGAGGCTCGGAAGCCGCTACCACAACTTAAGAGGGAAGCTTCGGTGTTACCTCCAGTTGTTGGCTAGCCGACAAACCTCGCTCTCGGTCGGGAAGCCAGCCTGCCAGCAAGCAACCCTACTTTGCCTAGCTGGACAGTCTCGGCACAGAGGCGAAAAAAGGACGGGAAATCCAGCAGAGTGGAGGGTGATGACAGACAAGCTGCTACTCGTTGCGACTTTGATTAAACATCACCATCGAATTAAACAAGCTGAGGCAGTGAGCGTCGGAAAATAAGCTCAGGGACAATGGTTGCCGTTTATCGTATTTAAAATAACTATCGACTGTCTCTTTAAATTCGGCGGCAGCGGTCTGTCTTGGCGTCCGGAAGCTCGAGTAGGAGTGAAAAATTGAAAAAAAGAGGAGTGAAAAATTGAACTGCGCAGCCGCAAAGGTGGGCGGAGCTAAACTCACAAGAATCAGATAGCTCCACTCCCCCTTCACTGCTACAAAGGAACAATGTAGCTCCATGCTAACCGTGGCTACACCACACTCCACACCGTACCCACAAGTACCAGATCAACCATGGACGGAGCCCGGACTGCGACATTGATCAACATCGACATACTTACAGACATCTACAGCTCCTACAGGAGGCATGTGAACAAATCCAGCTGCTTGGGCTTAGCTTGTTTTCCCTACCCAGGGACAACTGACACAACTTCATTTCTTGTTTTGTTTTTTTAAGGAAGACACGAAAACAAATATGTGGATTTGAAATTATTTATTAATAACTGTCACATTGAAAACCATTAGTAGTGATGATGAGTATATAAAAGAGTTAATGTGATTTAGCAACCACCATTTGTGCATGTCCTATCGTCTACTGTGTGGTCATTTTGCCACTGAAAGGTGCTAAAATATGCTCCGTCATATTTTTCAACTGAAGGCCATGGCAGCTAGTTTCCACCTCTGCAGCCACTGCTGATAAGTCAGCCCTCCTTTACTGACCTCTGGTAGGACATGCTGTGCTGGTTTATCCCACCTACATGTAAAGACACACATAAAACAACAAATTAACCAGAGAGCTACACGAGTGAGGGCGTGAACTAAAAATAGTGCCATTAAAGCAGTACAAAATTAGATATATTATCAAATGCAAAAATAACATGGAATAAAAAAAAAAAAGTTTACGTAGGTTTTCCAGACAACTCATTTGGAAACTTATGTAAAAATCTTCATATTTTAATAAAGATGTTTGATGCAAGTATTCTTGAAAGGTTTGGCTTTCTGTTCACTTTTATTTTCACTTGTAGATTCAGTGTTGCACGGGTGTGATCCCTAGATCTCAGCAAGATAAGGTAAAATGCTTAACAATAAAAATTAAATTATGCACCCATATTGGAAACTACTGAATCGGGCTCACTTATTGTATTAAAATAGGTTATCTACTTCAGAATTATGCCTCACCAGTAGGAGATTGCAGTCTTGACTTGGTCCCCATAAGAAAGGCCCTGTGCACAGCGATGTGTGAGCCCTCTGACTCGTGGTACCAATGAGTTCAGAAGCTTCTGATCCTCCTCCATGACTCTGGACAGAAGAGCTAGGGGGGGCATAGCGTAGACAGACAACATTTTTGTTACTAGCTTAGTTACTAACTAAAGAGCTCATTTAGAGATTTAGTGATATATAGAAGAAGCCTAATAAAGCTGCACTCTTGATGTGTTCCCCTGATTACCTTTTTGATCAGATGTGTGCAGCTGCTGCTCTACTTCCTTCTTAGTTTTCTGCAGAGTAGCAGAAGTAAGTTGTAGTAACTGACGGAGAAAACGCAGCTCGAGCTGCTGGGAACGCGACTGGGAACACAGCTCCTCTGGAGCCTGAGGGAGAAAAGTTAGTTTGCATCAAAGGGAGAGAAAGACAAAGAAGAAGACATTCAATGAAATTTACTGCACGTGCAGAAAAGCAAAAATTACACAGACACTGTAGGAGCTCAAGATAATCAGAAATTATGTCTGTCAGCCACTTCATCAAAACTCCCCTGGGAACATTTAAAGAGCAACTGCCTGCCCAAATTTTATAGAAAATACTTTTGTGGAAATACTGCAGCCATTTACAGGAAAACTTCCCATCTGAGGCTGCATGATAATATTAATAAGCATCTTAAGGCTAACATGGTCGCAACTGCAGAAGCTGAGTGCAGATGTACATACTAACCCCTCAGAGCAATCATGGGGAAACCATTTCATTTGTTTTTTTCACACTTACACTAATTGTCTTTGTTAAATATCATCTGAACTAAAATTACTGTGTCACAAACATACAAATTAACTGAACAGCTAATTCTCCAGCAATAGTTAATGATTGCAACATTATAGCTAACAGTGAATAATCAAACTGAAATGAAATTGCTTTAAGTTAATTAATGAACTGCAATTATGAATGAGTACCTGAATCAGAAAAGTTTAACTTAAGTATTTATTCATGTCCTGGGAAGAAGACATTGTTATAACAGATTATACAACACTGTACGCCGACACTAACCTTGTACAAAGGAAACGCAAGGCTCTCACGCAAGCTGCTGAAGGTCGGGGACAGCAAACGATTGATGGACAACCACGATGCAGGAATTCTTTGCATTCTGAATAAAAAAAGAGGAAAAAAATACGTTTCTATTTTTGCTCAGTAACTGTACCCTCCTAGATTAAGGCATTGATTTTCAGTATAAAACCACTGTCATTCAATCTCAATTATACCTTTAAAAGAAACCCCTAACCTTAATTAAAAATCTTACCCTTCAACAGTCCTGCGATCCAGAGAAAGTAGCGAAACAGTTCCCAGCTGTTTGGCCTCCTTAGAAACACAGTTTCTTAGACTGTTGGCAGCTGTGATGACATCTTCAAACTGTGGCACAACATTGCTCTGAATGAACTCCTGTATCTGAAATAAAACAGAGGGGAAAATCCTTAAGATATGCTATAAAAAATGTGATTTTGTGGAATAAGCGTCTACCCTAAGGAGACCATAACATTAGTTTCACCACAGAAATGAGAAAAAAAAATCCTAATGTCATAAATAGAGAACATCCAGACCTCTCTGTGAAGATGAATCAGCTGTGTCTTGGCTGTTGAGTTCTCCTTAATCAAACCTCTGATCTGTTCTTGTCTGAGATCCTGCAGAGACACAAGAGTAAGACATGTTTATCGACATGCTGCTGAAATACTGACAGCCCCTGACTTCATAAATCAAACCAATAGGTTGAAATATTTCAGATATATAAATATATATTCTTAACAACACTTACAAAACTGATACAATACGTGGAGAAGAAAAGAAGCCTGGCAAAAGAGAAAAAAAGTCTTGTTTTATTCATTATCTCTCACCACTAGCTCTCTGAAGTCCAGAATGCTTTGCCACTGGCTATGGAGTTTTCTTAGCGCCTCTTGTCGGCTTCTGGCATGCTGGTCAAGCTGGATACAGTGGTCTCTGATATGATCCCTGGCTGCTGCCTGCATCGCACACTGCAGTTCCACATCGAGAGTGGAGCTAAAAACAATCCAAAGTCCAAGATGAATAAAAAAGCAAAGTAAATAAGAGAGTATACAGACAAAATGCAACTATAATGGAACAAAGAAACGACTAAATAGTAAGTAATTATAGGTTGCCAAATAAGAATGGACTATGGATGTAAGTGGGCTTACAGTGCCATGGTGTCCTCATGGACGTCCTCTGCTATAACAGACACCTCCTGCACAGCCTCTCTCTTACGGGCCTCCAACTGGGTTTTGAGCTGCTGTACTCTGGAGCGAGTCTGGGCCAACTCCACCAAACTCTGCTCCACCTCTTCCCAAGCCGCCTGAAACAACAAACACACACCAATTAAAAAAACAACACACGGATGTAATTTCTTCTAGTGTGAACTTCCTGAATATTGTCATATTATACACTCATATTAGTCTGTGTCTCACACCTCTAAGAGGGAATTAACCGGTGGTAACTCATTGTCCTCTTCTGCAGACATGTCCAGCAGGTGATTGTTTTCATATCGGAACCTGCAGAATGTCCCAAAAATGAATCACAATGAAAACCCCTGCTGACACAACATGATAAGAGATTACAGTCGCTTGGTTGTTGTCTTACCGCAGAGCCGTCACATTCTGCGGTACATCCAGAGCACCTAGTAATTCCTTCTGCTCTTGTGAAGCTAAATATTGCAGCGCTGAGAGGACATGTTTCGGGGGGTAACTGGCCAACGTGTTCTGGTGACATGACAAGCAATAGCATGTTAAATCAAGGTCAACACAGCATATACATGAGTACAAAAATATTTAGTGAAACACACCAACCTCCACAGCACTCAGCCAGTACTGAAACAAAGCAGTCCTCTGTTCACGGGGTATACTAATAGAAAAAGATAAAGAAGAACTGAAAAAGGAAGATCACATTTAAAAAAATTAAAGGTGTCAAATGGCCTTTCCACTGTGGTCCTTACGGTTTGGCTGCGTTCTGTGTTTTCAGTTCACTCTCTTGTAAAGACTGAAAGAAGTGGACTCTTTCATCACACAGCTCTCTCACTTCACGCTGAATAGAGAAAAGAAAACAAGCTGATGATTTCATTCAAGTAATGCAGGTATGGTTGTCTGAATTAACTTAACTTTAGTGAAAGTTGCTAACTGATTGTCTATTTTAAATGAATTCTCAATAAAACATGTGTCCTTGATGTATTATAACAAGAAATTAATCTAGACAAGAAAAGACCAGCAATAATTAACGGACACCTCTCACCTAAGATTGTGATTGAAAAGGAGTAATATTCAGGGTTACAGCCTAAAGAGCCCTGTAAACTCAGCTCAGTATTATGCAGTTCTTACCAGGACTTGTGCCTCTGATGCTACTTTGGCATTGAGCTTGTCATCATCTCTACTGCTGGAAGGCTTGTCATCAAACACCACTTCAATCTCTGATTTTCTGCAACACAAAACAACAAAAGAGTACGTATTAGTAGAGTGAATTTCTATGTGATTTGTGACAGTCTGATTAAAAGCTTTTATTTGTCTTACCTAGTCATCTGTTCCAGTTCCTGACAGTGCCCACTGATTTTCTGCATGTCTTCATAGAGCACCTTGCGGACCTCGACGCTACGCTGCCCGAAAGCCTGGAGAAACAGCTCTCTGCGTTTGCAGTCCTCCATCTGGGCCCAGGTACGACTGATAGACTGTTCTGTAAGAAAAGTTATGGAAATCCTCAGCATGGGAGCATAGTTTAAATATTACAACTATTCAAACACAGAAAATTTCAAGAGAAAATAATCTTGTCAACTTTAAGGATTTGCCTGCACAATCTTAAGTATTTAGGTCTGAGACTCCTTCAGACCTCTAAACACCTTTATCACAGTTTCTTCTATTTTATGGATATATAAACAATCTAACTCATTGACAAAATAATTAGTATCTGCAAAACAAAAATGAAAATACTTTCCAAAGTTAGTACTCACTTGATATTTTAAAATTAAATATAATACAATAAACTTAATCACAAATGATGCCCCGTGCCCACCATGAGTGACAAACCTTGTGTGGCCACCTGTTCCCCTGTTCCACTGATCTGAGAGTCCAGGTGACAGATCTCAGCTTTCACCTGCTCTATCTTCCTCTGAAGCTCTCTCCGTTTTGCAGTCTCGCTCTGACCCTCAGCATCCTTGAGCTGAACATGCAAACACACCAGTTAGTACAAACACACTTTCTGTATACTGAAACTCTGCTTTGTTAATCACTAGTGAGATCACAGAAAATAAATGATTTATGACTACGGTGGGGGAAAACAAACTGTAACCTACCTCGTTGTCTTGTAGTACTTTGTACCTTGAAGATCAAAATGTTAAGGAGATTACTAGATATTAGAATGAATAAAGTCTACATTTTTTGGACAACATGGCCAAAAACCTCTTCCCCCGCTGACCAAGTCCTTAATATGCATCGGGTCCTGAGGAAAACACCGTTTTCTCCTGTTTCAGTAATCTCTCATTGAACTTTAGAATTTGACATGAAGTTGTGAAATCCACAAAATATTCAGTCATGTCCAAAAAGGATACCACTGAAGGTTGCCACGCATAATCCTCACATTCCTAGAAAACAAAAAAGGCAGTTAATAAGCTACAATTAATTGTTTTTCACTTATCAACGTCAGATCCATAGATCCATACAGTGCTGCAGTTTATATACAAACGATAAGGTGTTTTATGGGAAGACATGGATTAAATCAGCCGCACTCTAGGCATTAGGTTGATGACCAAGAGGTTAAAGAACGACAACTGACCTCTGCTGATAAACATGTTGGATTATATATTTCCATATTGACTTTCCTGTGCCAACACACAGCCTGGAAAACAAAGCATCAGCATTAGTTCAAAGTTGCACATTTTTAATTGTAAATAAGTTCGGGCAACGTTTATACCCACGTTTTAAAATAGCTGTCATGAGGCAGGCTGTCCGGGGGAAGATTAAACTCTTCTGTCGCCCACCGTTTCAACTCCATCACAAGATTTCTGTCCGCCATCCTGACATCAACAACTTGCAGCGAGCTAGCTAAAACTGTCAACAATAGTTAGCTAGTGCTGTCATCTGAAGTAGTTTGCTTCAGTCGTTGGCAGCATTTAGCCGATTACAGTCCTTGAATTTACACCGCGTTAGTGAAAGATTTGTCTTTATTCTGATAAACCAAAGTTAAATCTGTAATAATAACATTCGTTTACTTTGAACACTCAAATTTCCAAGTTCCCGCCCGCTCGGAACATTTCCGGTTTGCGCTTCCGTTTTCTACTTCTTCTACGTTTTTGTAAAGTTACTGGCAGCTGAAATGACAAATACCGACACCAACTGGTATGATGGTTGTCAGGGCAATTGTGGAGATGGTTGCCATGGTGATTTATGGGGACATTTCTTGTTTTATTTGGTCAATGGACGTTAAGTTATATTAAAAATTAGATGTCAGGCCCTTTATTTCATTTATTAAAAATGAAATATAAAATACAAATATTCCCCCTAGGAATGTGAGGATTATGCATGGCCACCATCAGGTTTATCCTTTTTGGACACCACTGAAAGTATCATCAACTGGCTGATGAAGCAACATTATTATTAAAAATAATATACCTTTATCTGTTGATTTGATACATACTTTCTATGCTGCATTTGGGCTTGTACATAAAGAAATGTGAATTGCTTACTCTTAAATATTGTGACATCCCTTCTGTTTGTAATACCCGTAAAAGACTCTATTAACTTCTTAGGTATCATTATTACTAAAGATGGAGATGTCAATTTTGACTTAATTACTGACAAAAGCGAGAAAAAATTGAAATAATGGCTGCAGAGAGATCTGACATAGGTAGAATTTTACTAACCAAAGTCAAAGGTATATCCCGTCTCAGACACGCTGTTTTATCACTTAATGTTAACAAAAAGGTCTCAAAAGATGTTGACAAGATGTTGTTTAACTTTATATAGAGGAACAAAGATCACTATATTGAAAAATCGGCACTAATGAACTCATATGAGAAGGGTGGCCTTAACTTTTTAGAGTTTTACACTTTGAATAATATTCAAAATAATTGACTAAAACAGTTAATCACGAACCCATCTTCAATCTGGAACATCATATCAAACTTTATTTTTTCTAAATTAGGAGGCTTAAACTGTAGATGTAAATTTCTGTGAAGGACACTCTGAAGATTTTATATAGCTCATGCTGTAAACATTATATCCTGCAGAGGGCAGCAATACCCCTAGTATCGCCAAAACTACCAACAGAAACAGTAGCAGAAGAAGACAATAACAACAACAAAAAAGAAGAAGGAAAAAGAAGAACTGTTTCGTCTTGTGACCAGCGTTGTAAGTTGTCGATGCCAGTCGGCCAATGTTCAGTTGTATTTATTTTTACTTTTTCAGATATTTTAAAGCAGCTTTATCAGTCCCTTACTCTTGTTGGCGTTTAATGTGTCTACGCGCTTAATGTATTTTCTGAGAAAACTGTATAAAGATAAATAATGATCTAATGATGAGTTCATTCAGTTCCGGATGTCAGCCGTGATTTTGGAGATAAATTGTGATGTGTACTGTGGAATGACGTGAGATCACATCGGGAAATGAAAACCTTTCATAAAGTGCACAGCAGCTGCCAGATGCTACACTGTTGTCTTTGCATCTTCAGCTGGTCCTGGTTGTGTTCGTGTACTTTAAAGGGACTGCAGGAGATCAGCCTTACTCAGGATAGTTTATGCAAAGTCTGAATGGGGCTTATGTGGTGTATTACCTCATTCGTCTTGCCCTACGTTTAAAACAAAGCTATAACAAAGGGATACTGAGTTTTCTGAAGAGCAGCTGTTGATCTTGTAGTTTTTTGTTGCAGTGACACTGATGCATTTCACAGCACTGTCTTTGTGAGGTGTTCAAATATTTCTTAAGTAAAGCTTAAATTGATAGTGTGATGTTATTTTTATAATTGCATGCACCAGTTAGCCACAACATTATGACCACCTTACTCATATTGTGTAGGTCTCCCTTGTGTCTCCAAAACAGTTGTGGCTCATCAGAGAATAGACATATGTCTCCTGAGGGTGTCCTATGGTGTCTGGAATGTTGTTAGTGGGTCTTATTGGTTGACTCTGTGGACCAGGCTTGTCCGGTGCGTCCCACAGATACTTGGATCAGTTTGGGATCTAGTGAATTTGGAGGCCAGGTCAACACCTTGACCGTTTGTGTGTGTGTGTGTGTGTGTGTCAGGCTGCATCCTGCTGGGGATGGCTGCAGCCATCAAGGAGTGTCATTTCTATGGGGTGCGAGTGCCTGGTCTGGTCTCTGAATGCCAGGTCCAATAGTTTCCCAGCAGGACATTGAGTTGTCTCAAGATGGTCAATGTTATTTACTTCTCCTGTCATAATGTTGTGGCTGATTGGAGTATATTAAAATGCTTAAACTAAACTCCATAATGTTTTATTCGACTAAGCAACATGTCAACAGTTTTTAGCTGATTCATTAATAAAGTTCCTGCTGTTGTGCTATATGCGAAAATGTGTCCACTCGTGATTCGGAGGCACTGGCATGACTAATCTCTCACGATTGGCTGAATTGCACAACAAAAATTTCAATACGATCATCAGCTGTACTGGAAAAGCACAGACCCTTGAAGGCTGCTGTGGGTGTTATGACTAGAGGCAATTGCTCTGGTCATAAAGATAAGGTACTTGTCCTTGTTGGAAAGCTCACAGCCAGCATATTTTACTTAGAGTATCACTATCCAATTGTGGGTAGACGCCAACGAGTTCAACAGAGTAACATCTTCTCATTGTAGGCGGGTGTAACAAACTTTAATCTTGAATGACATGCTCTCCATGTGAGGCAACGACTTTAGAAATTCCAGGTTATACTTTAGAAATTCTAGTAGTTTATGTGCTCTGTAAAGTATTGTGAATTAGGTGGCTCTCATTGATAGCTCACTTTATGTCATTTTCCAGATGGCCGGTCAAGGCTTGACAAAGAGATGGCTACCTGCTCAGCTGCTGCTCCTCTGGATGCTGACCAACATCTCTGGTGACTGACTGTTATGACTTCTTTCCTTTTTCACAGAGAATTCATCAGCTTCACTGTGAGAAATGCACTGTGTTTCATTTGCTCTGGTAAAAAATATGAGTTTCCCCTGAAAAAGATTAACCCTCGTTGCAAGGTAAAGGTTTTTAAAATGCTAGACTGAAGGATGATGATGTAAAATTGTAAACAAATATGATTTATAATGATATCAAGACATAGTACGATTGGATGCCGATCAGTTAGCTGGACATCTTGCATTAATCTTTTCTTACTGAACTCCTCTCTTTGCCGTTTAGAGTCCTCCTGCAGAGTGTGTTTGTCGGCTCCTGGTTCTGTCACACTTCAGGTATCCTCTAATGCCACCACCACTGTTACTTCCAGGTAACCACAGAGTCACAGTCTACGCAAAATCATCAGAAGTCTTCTTCACGTTACAGAAAATGGCTCCTGCACAGCACACACCGCTTCTCTCTTGCTGTGTTGAAACTTTGTGTGACTTGGCAATTTGCAAATAGACAGGCCCATAATAAAAACAAGAGATGAAGTACAACCTTGAGAATTAAGGTAATTCGGGTACAAAGAATGCAACATATGATACGCTTCAAATATGCAAATAGTAATCATGTTGTAAACAAAAAAGAAAATCAGTTCGGTGTGAGAGCAATCACTTTTACCAAGGAGGACACCTGCTGAAAGACAGTGCTGCATCAAGCATTGTGCTTAACTGACGATGCGTATAAAAATAATTCTTCCTGAAACTGTATAGTAGTGAGACACAAGCGGAATATAAACGGGGAAACTCAAAAAAAGGGTAGTTAAAAGTGCTAATGTTGAATCACTTGAGCGCTCATTGAACATAACTTATGTACACCTATTTTTGCAGCTTATCTAGACCCAGGTCCCAAAAAAGTTAATAAAAACAAAAACTGAGCAACTAGACATGTGAATAGTGGAAAGAGTCAAAGTTAAATCTGAACAAGAATTCAATGAGCTGTAAAGCTTCAACTAAATTAAAAAAAAAAAAAAAAAAAGGTAAATACTTTATGTTCCCTAACACATTCTAGTCTAAATCCACTGCTGCATTCCTAAATTCATTTTGGTCCACCTGTACTAAAGCTGTTCATTTGATTTTATCTCACAGCAAACATGAATACAAAGCTGAAAGATAATTGTACTTATTTGAATTAAAGTCCAGATCCCAGCAGCTCCTACTGTTAATTATGAAAGGAGCTGTTAGTTGTGTAACTGTTCTGTTATACTCTTGTTTTGTGTCTGTCTCTAGTTCGCCTGTCAACCAGTCAACAGTGATTTACTTCAACGTGACCTTCAGCTCCAAGTCGAACTACTCGTCTATTATCTCACTGCCTGAGCAGGTAACGCAGCAGAGACACTTGTGTTTAGTCATCACTGAACTTTGTACCAGTGTCCCACGTTATGTCAAAGAGGACAGTCAGCACTTCATATAGTAACTCCTCTCTGTGAAGCAGGTGTTTGTAACCACGACTATATTTAAAATATTTGATAAAGGGGACAAGTCAAATCTGCTTAGCAGGACGAGACAATTTCAACATGGTAAACCGTCTGCATTGAAGCTCAGTAAAACATTTCAGATATACAGTAGACCCTTCAGGTGGTTGTTCCAGACAAAGTGCTGCGCTATTTATTCTGCTGAGAAGTGTAATCCTTGTTGACAAAGTGTGATTTTGCTCATTTCTTTGTCCTGCAGCGTTCCACTTTTGTCCTAAAGGATGCCCACTAATAAGGGAGCATTCACATCTAGGCACAACTACCATTTATACGCTTCTAATTATGTCACCAAGCAGTTTACCTGAGGACCCCTTTGAAAGCCAAACTGTGTGATAAGTAGTTTGTTGACTGTGTTTAATCTGGCAGCAGCAGCAGCGCTCTTTCTCAGCATATGAGATAGACGGTCGAAAAAACTGAACTTATGGTTCGTACACACAAAACTGGTACATGAACCACAGAACAGCAGTAAATGCCAGTGCCAGTACTTGCTGCTGATTTCCAGAACCAAGAACAAACTTAAGCTTAATGCAACACTTTAACAATATTATATCGATTACTCCCCGAATCAAAATGATGAAAATAAAGAAACAGTGGTCTTGAAAATGCCATGGACAACAATAGCCAGTGATTGGACGGCTATCAGTAAGTTGCTGCTTAAAAAGTAAGCGCGTTGAGTTTATGTTTTTCTTGCTGTTGTTAAGGTGTTGCTACCAGTGAAGGCCAACACTGTCAATTTCACTGTGACAGCCCACGATGTCGGTCAGGTGACCACGTATCTGCTCAGCAACAACACAGAGCTCGACAGGTGGGTACATCTTCACAGAGGAACTTTATTTTCATCTTTCTTTTATTAAATCCTGCTCCGTGAGTCCAACATTATTTAAATTATTAAATAATTATTAAAATAAAACATTTATTTTATCTGTTACAAAACGTGAACAGGTTTATGTTGTGGAGAGTTCCTCAGTTTGCTGCAGTGACCCACTGGGCCCCTCACCTGTCCACTAGTCGACTTCCTGCTCAAAGCGTTACAGCACAGCAGTAAAGAACATACAACCCCATAGTTGATAGTGAAACAATGCTCTGCACACATGTGTCACTCTAGAAGTGATTCAAGATAAGATAGACTGGAGTTAACATACGTAACTATTAGATGTTTGTCACTGCCACAAAGTCCTTTTTTTCTTTTCCAGTAATGGAGACGCTATAGGCTGTTATATTTATGATGCCTGTATTAAACGAACTTTTTAGAAATTACACTGCTTTGATTGTTTTGCAATTTGACTGAAAGTGGTTGTACAAAAAGCAAGGCCTGCCAGAATACCTGGGTGTTTGCAATAATGTGTGTTCAATTATTTTCAAATTGATTCACCGTGCAGTTTCTCTGTGTCTGTAACCCAGATTTTCTCTCTTTCAGTTTGCCTGTCAGGATCCGCTTCATAGTCGTCCACAGCAACATCCTCTCAGTGATCAGTCAAGTGATTGGCTGGATCTACTTTCTGGCCTGGTCAGTTTCGTTCTACCCTCAAGTCTGGGAAAACTGGAGGAGGAAAAGGTAGTAGTATGTGTGTTTTCTGTCTTTGCTTTTAATATATCTACGTTTTTTTTTTTTTTTTGCATTTGTGATCGGACCGCTGCAGTCACCTTGAGAACCTTGTGTAGTCTTGTGTTAGGTGATTTATTGCTTTTCCAGTCTTTCTTTGAATTAATTCTGAATTATATCAATTATATTGTCCTGTCTTGTCCCATGCGAGACAGGACAACGACCCCAAGCACCGAAGTTAAAATAGTTCAGCAGCAGAATGGTTAGAGAAGAACATAGACTGAGACTGAGACGGCTAATGACATGCTGAACAGTAGTAGCAGCACACAATACATGGTAGGTGATCCCCCAGCAGCCTGGGCCTGTAACTACTAGTTCACTGTAACCTGAGTCAGCCCTCACTATAAACTTTATCAAAAAGGAAAGTCTTAACCCTAACCATAATAGTAGAGAGGGTGTCTGCTTCCCAAACCAAACTGGGAGCTGGTTCCACAGGAGAGGAGCCTGATAGCTGAATGATCTACCTCCCATTCTCCTTTTTGAAATTCTAGTAACCTCAATTAAGGTCTACACTTTGACAGCAGAGTGGTGTGTTGGGGTGATTTGGTAAAATTAGGTCTTTAAGACACGATGCAGCTAGGTTTTTAAGGGCTTTGTATGTGAGGAGGAGGAGGATTTTAAATTACTTTCTGGATTTTACAGGGAGCCAACGAAAAGAAACTGAAACTGGAGTAATATGATCTCGCTTGCTAATTCCCTTCACTACTCCCATTGAAAGATTTTGAATCAAAGCTTTTTAAAGAGCTGTTTGGACAGCCAGTCAATAATGAATTACAGTAATCCAGCCTGGAAGACACAAATACATGAACTGGTTGTTTAGCATCTCTTGATCAGCATCACAAATGAGCCACACGACATGTACCTGGAAGGGATATTGTTCCAGTTTGTATTACATCTCCGCCGTTAACTTTGTTCTGTGGCAGGACTCTGAAAATCCTTAAGGGATTTATTTTTTGCCAGTTTTTACTCTACAGGGTGATTTATTGCCTTCCACAAGTTAAGTGTTATTCACTACGAGCACACTTCAGATTCTGCTTGCTTTCCAATGCATGTAACAGCATCAGTTTAAGCATTTATTATTTATTTAGGAGTCAGTGTTTTAAAAAACTTCTGTGAGGAGAACGTAATATGATTTGAACAAATAACAAAGAATTTGCAGCTGTGGTTTAATAAAAAAAACAAGGAGGTGCTTCATTTTTCTTCTTAACTGCTCGAGTAAATGTAATGTGCATCCTCCTGTAACCTTTTCTATGAATGAAGATCCTCTATAATCTCCAGAGCTATTAGAAAAGAACTAAAACTCTTGACAGTAGGACAGAGACTGTAGGTTATAACCAGGGGATACAATTTATGGCAGAGGGGAAAAATCAGTCTGACGGAATAATTAAAAAACTACAACCAGTGTGTTTGTTTCCAGTGTTGTAGGTCTCAACTTTGACTTCCTGGCCCTCAACCTCACTGGCTTCATCGCTTACAGTGTCTTCAACATAGGGCTGTTCTGGGTGCCGTACATTAAGGTAACTTCATCAGTTCATACACAGTGACTGAACTGTAAACTTAGTTTGGAGTTGCAGTAGATTTTAAGTGACGTGTACCCAGTGAATATTGTCCGTTGTCAATCTGCTGTTCGCCTGCCCTGCAGGAGGAGTTTCTGAAGAAGAATCCCAATGGAATTAACCCCGTCGATGCTAATGATGTGTTCTTCAGTCTCCATGCCGTCGTGCTCTGCTTGATCTACGTCATCCAGGCTGCTGTCTATGAGGTACGTGTCTGCAGACGGAGTGATCACGTCACAGCACGTCGTATATTTAGATCGTGGCTCTTAGCTCTTGGGCAAAATTTTGGTGGGTGGTTTAATTTGAGCTATTAACCAGAACATGTTCATGTGAGTATTTGCACCCCTTTTTGACATTTCTTCAAAAAACATTACTCTAAAGTTTTGCGTATTTTCACAAAAGTCCTGACAGCAGTTTTTTGGTTTTTTGTTTTTTTCAAGCAAATTAATGATTCGCTCATATCTGTGAGGTGCAAAAGTATGTGAACGTTTGTGTTTAAGTATGTGGCGTGACCACCTCGTGGAGCAATAACAGCAACTTAACATTTCCTGCAATTTTGGAGGAATTTTAACACATTCCCCAGTGCAGAACCGTTTCAGTAGATTGGTTTGCATCCGAAAAACTAGTTTGAAGTAGATTTAGCATTATTATTAGATACTGTACAGACCCTCAGTGTGGCATCACAACTTACAAACTGTCAGTCTGAGAGACGTATGGAAAGAGTCGACTGAGTGAAGGATCCTTTATTATATTCTCATTTCTTTGAACTACCAATGTGACCGCGATCGTGAGGGTACGGTTTCATGCAACTCTCTTCACTGTGTGCAAACCTTGCGTGTCCTCTCTTCCAGAGGGGCGGCCAGAGAGTCTCCTGGGTGGCCATGGTCCTGTTGGGGATTGGCTGGACATTTGCTTTGATCAGCTTGTTTGTGGCTATATCCAAACGCATCACGTGGCTGGACTACCTCTACTACTTCTCCTACATTAAACTAGCAGTCACTCTGATCAAATATGTGCCACAGGTGAGTTGTACACAAAACACATGACAGAGACCTGTGCAGAAATACAGTTACAGCATTGGTACGATTTAAGACTAAAACTCTATAAAACTCTTTGCTCTCTAAGTAAAAACAGATTTCAAGAATGCAGGGCAATTAATTAAAAAGATGAAAATTGAACGTTGTGTCTCAAGTTGCTGTAGTCGACTGGGATGTCTGCTATTAATATGAATTCATGGCTACAAATGAACCATGAAGAGCACTCCAAGAAACAACAAGAACAGATTGTTAAATAGTATAAGTGGAGGAGATGTGTAAATCCAAAAGGAGACCTATCCACACAGCCGGAAACACAGCAATGAAAGCGTGAATTCAGTCCACTGTTATATTATGTTTGTTGTATTTTTTATGGCTGTGATTTCAGGCTTACATGAACTACAGGAGAAAGAGCACGGAGGGATGGAGTATTGGCAACGTGTTGCTGGACTTCACTGGTGGATCGCTCAGCATCTTACAGATGATCTTAGAGTCCTACAACAACAGTAATCACTGCACTCATCCTCTATGAGCAACTTCTTCTAGACTCTGTCTCAGCGGAGGCGAGCTAGCTTGTTATGTGACAGCGTGACACGTATTTTAAATTGAGTGACTCTCACTAGCCAGTACTTTAATCATCAGTGTAACATTTATTCATTCTTCTGTAACCGATTGTCCTGTGAAGGGCTGTGGGCTAACACAGAGAGACAGAGAACTACACTCAAACCTCCTAGAAGGACAATAGTATCTCTACTTATTTTGTTTTCAGTTCTTTTTCCAACAGTAAAAAACAAACAAAGGACGAAAAATAGACAGAATATAAGCAAACAGACAGGTTAACGAAGTTGACACAGGCCATTTGTTTGCGTAAACCGGAGTGATCAATCACACAGGCACATCAACAAATATGAAGTCCACTTTTCACAGTATTTTGTATGCTGTTCCATCCGTAGTCTTAGAGAGCAGGTCAGTTTTTCCATGTATTGTATTTCATTAACAACGGTGATCCAGTCCTTCCTTGCAGCCATTTCCGTGTGATGGCCTTCTTGATTGCTGCCAAGGGTATCTTATAAAGATAATTGTCCTGGTCCATAAGTCCAACTGGGATTTTACCCAAATCTGTGTTTGGGCCAAAGATTGTCTGGATTTCTCCAGCAAGTTCCTGATAATATGGTTATTTTTTACTGTTTTTGAGACATTTTTTTGAGGAGATTTGCTGTATTATCGTCTTATAAAGTCTGCTACCTTCATTAATCTACAATGTTAAAAGACGATCAGGTGTTTGCTTGTTGAAATATGTTTGAAATATGCTGCGTTTGATCTTTTAACTACATTAAACTGTTTTAATTAATTAAAAACAGAACGAAAGCAGAGGATAGTGTTTACCTTACGATAACTTAAATGACTTGAATGAATCAGTACTAACTGCCATGTGTGTCATTTCACAGATGAGTGGATGTTGATATTCGGCGACCCCACAAAGTTTGGTCTGGGTCTGTTCTCGGTGGTGTTCGACATCCTCTTCATGACGCAGCACTACTGTCTCTACAGACAGCCACCGTCCTACGAAGCTATCGGAGAGGAGCCAGAAGACTAACGCTCAGCTCGCTCCGCTGTGACACAAGGACTCAGGAAGACACGTCACAGCGGAGTAGGTTTTATAAATTAGGTTTAGATCGAGCTGCTTGGCGCCAAAAGTTCCTTTTTCTAAATTATCTCGGGATCTTCACGTCATTTTTATTTAATTTTTCCTTCTTTTTTTTTTACCACTGGAATCAATTATTTGGAGCACAGAAGCCTTAAGACATAATGACTGTGACTTTTTAAGATATGCAACATAAATCATAGTGTTTTGAGATACTGTAATGACTAGAGGCTGTGTTATCAGCCACTATAAGAAAAAAGGGGGTGAATCTGAGTTACTGTAGTTTGGTCAATACCTCATCATCTCACTTTCATTCCTTTTGTTTTCATTCAGACTTCCTATAACCATCGTTTTGAGCTCACCATCTCCCTTTGTCAGTACTTTTAACTGTGTTTTCTCCCTGATTCAGTTGCAATAAATATCACACATGTACATTTCTGTTCATTTAGTATTTACACTGTTCTTAAATATACCACATGTCAACCACCCGTTACATCTGAATGTTTCATTCTGTAATACAGATTCCTACAACTCTGAAATACCCAGAAAATAATGTAGACACAAGCTACATCCACTCAGTCCAGCATCTTCCCAGTAGAGTAACATTGTTTTTATTTTCTATTCACATTCAATTTTCCATATATATATAAATATAGTACACAATTTTCAGAAAAGATGTCAAGTAGATAGAAGAAGCAGACTCTCATTGACTGGTCTTTGACAAGAAAAAAAAAATGCAAGCAAGCAAAAGGTAATGGTCTTATATGAACAGAGAGCAGGAAGCAAGACGGGGTTTGTTTTTCTATCAGAGGAACCGCAGACAGAAGTGTACACTGTTAAAGTAAACGGCTAATTATGACGTCACCGAGACGGACGAAACTCCAGCTTCAGAAAAAAGTTGTTTGCCGACTGACATTGTTAAAACAGATTTGAGACAGCACCAGTCCACAGACACGTGGAAATAAAAGCCAGTGAGGCCGAGCTGGACTAGTAGTACAGAAGCCGGTACTATATGTGGAGGCTGTTGCCATGACAATACTGCAATGTTGAGTTTTGGGTACGAGCTGTTCGCAACACCAGAATGTGCCTCTCTGACATTTTTTGGAGTGGTTTGATGAGGACAGTTCTCAGGTCAAACATGTTCATGAAACAGTCTCAGACAGAAAACGAAGTGTAGTTAGTTCTTTATGTGTTTGGACACAACTTGTGTTATTCTAACATTCAGGTTATAGTTATGTAATCAAAATGAGCTTAAAGGTCAGACTCTCAGGTTTTCAAATAGAACAAGCTGCAAACATTTATATACAGTCGACGATTGTTAGGGAGCTCAGGTGTGATTAAACTAATTCATTACCAGAAGCGTACACAAAAGGGGCAGCACTGTTCTGTTCTGTGTGAAGTTAGCATCTGCACGGTTTCCTCTGGGTCAGGAGTTCTGTCTGTTAAAATAATGCTGTGCCAGAAAAGCTCCGGCCTTTGTATTCTCCAGTTTCATGAATAATTTGCACTTTGCACTCGTAAAAGTCTTGTTTTAAAATCTTCCACCCATCTCCCCTATAGCTTTGTTTTTGCAGCAGGATTTCTCATTCCCTCCTCCCTCAAACACATTATGTGGATTCACAGCAACTGTTTTCAAATGCAAAACCCACATTTCTTCACTGAAGAAGAAAATAGTGACGGTAGACGCCACATTCATGAAACTTTTTAAGCACCTGGAAATAGGGAAGTGTGTGAGTAGATATAGTTCCTTAAACTTTCTTCTAATTTGGATGCAACACTGAACTTTAAGCCTGTATTCATTTCACAACTGTACCTTGAAGGTTTTGGTAAACAGCTAGAACAGAAAACAAATGTGCCGGTGTCGTATGCCTTCATTATGTTGCATATATGGAATTAATTGTACACGCAAGTGAAACTGCATGAAATCCACGGTCGACCTGACTTCATCTGGTTTCATGAGGTTTTTCTATTTTAGTAACTGTTACCAAAAAATAAGAGGACTTATCTGGAAAAAAACAAGTATTTTCATGTGTTGTAATATGAGAACTTTACTAAAAGTCAAGTCCCCGTGCTTCGCTCAGGCATTGTTGATGATGATGAGAGCCGGACTGGCCGTCTGCTGCCTCGTCTCAGACATGCCAGTCTGCGTAGCTGGCTTGGCGAAGACTTGCGGCGTGTTAAGGTTGTAGACTCCTGCCTGCAGGAAGCAGGCTTGCAGAGTTAGGCACAGCACCTCCTGAGGCTTCAGCTGCAGCTTGTGCTGGGTCTGACCAACCCAAGCGAATGAATTATGGACTTCCTGAGACTCTGGGCTGGAGAAGACATGAATGGAAGGAGAGGTGAGAACATATGCATTAAAAACACTTGCACCCAAATACACATCCTGTGACGTTCTGTGACGTCCTGTCCCTGCGCCTGCAGTTTTGCATCATTTCATTTTGATTCACCATTTTTCGTTCAACAATAAGTTGGCAGTTGATCTTTTATTTTTATTCTGAACCAGGTTTGCACAAATAATGCCGCATCAGCTTCCAACATGACTTTATATTATTTTAATGCATTTCTGCAGAAAATACAAAAACTTAAATCTATCATTTACATCTTTACAACTTTTCCTGTACTTGCTACAGAGAAGATCACCTTAGTGTCTAGCTCTGAAACAGTGAAGCAGCCTGAATACTTCCTGAAGAAACAGTGTGTTGTTCACATTATTTTATTTATTTATTTTAAAGAAAGGATGTTAGACAGGTATGAATAACCTTTATTATGTATATATTCTGTATGAAGTTTGACTAACTTATATTAGCTTAATATTATTGTCAACTGCATCTTACACAGGTTCCAGGCTCAGTCTTATTATCAGGAAGAGCTCACCTGTCTTTACATCATCGACTTACCTGGTAAATTTGTGTCTCAAGTCAATGATGACATCTACATGTGCCAAACAGCAGTTGGACAGAGTCAGAGTAACTGGCACCAAGCAAAGACTAGAGGGACAGAGGAAAATAAACAACTTGACCAACTGAAGAGAGCAGTTTCTCGTTCGTACCTTTCTGATTATAGAGCAATACTGAAGATATGTTTTAGTTACTTTAACCGTTTATCAAAACATATTCAAGTTATAGTTATGAATGTGGACTTCGAGTGCATGTAAGGAACCATATCAAGGCAGACTGCGACAGGCGTCTCACCTGTTCTGGAAAAATGGATGCGTGTAGGTTTCAGGGTAGTGCAGACTGGTTTTGATAAGATGAGAAAGCTCTGCAGAGGGAAGCGCGACTGGAGGAGGAAGCTCTGATTTAAACTTTAGCAGCACCATCTCCTGAGCTTCCTGCAAACACACACACAAGTTTGAGACCACAAGTAAAATCACCTCTTAATTAACAATGAATTAAACCCACACTGTGATATAGCTGCTCATTCTACATTATTAAGATTTCAGTGTTCCAGTTTATTTCACTGACCAGGGCATTTATTTACCTCATTAACAAGCAGCTGATGCAAACTTTCTGTAACTATTCAATTAAAAATTCCAGTTTCGTTATTAACAGCAGTGATAAAAAGGTAATTTAGCATAATGTTTTCAATATCAACACTTCAGCGTTGTTAACTTACACATATTTTTGTTCTTATTTGAGATTTTAAAAACGTATTTATTTGCTGTACCTCTTTGAGAGTCAGAGAAGACGCCTCTTTGCCGATGGCCTGCAGCGCCACATGGAGCTGGCCCTCTAAGATCAGTTGTTTGTTGTCCTCAACCACAAAGGCCTGTGGAGACACACACACACACACAGTCATAAACTGGAAACGGCACCGACTGTCCAGTTATGGTCCAGTTATTCAGTGCAACACGGTTCTGCCAAGACATTTTAATAACAGTTTAGCCAGCTAATTAATTTAGCATTTGATTGAAATGCCCGTCACACGTGACAAGGTAACAGTGAAAATCATGTTAAAGCAAAAACAGTGCAGCTGGAGGTGCAGGTTTTTACACCTTTGACAATTTTCTACAAAACATCAGCACTTCAAGTCTTGAAAGTAGACAAAACTCCTAAAGCTATAACATTTCACTGAATAAATAATATTGTTTTTAGTGGCCTCATTAAGCATAATACAGAGTCATCGTGGTATTTATCATCTGTTTTTTGTTTAACGTACCTTCCACATGACAATTATCTTAAGGTCCAGCTCATTGCACTTCTTGGCGATGTTGCTGAGGTCAGCTCCGTCATCGATAGGCGTAGAGGCCTGATTTTTGCCCATGGACGACGTCCTGGATGACGCAACGTCCGCCTCCTGAGATCCTGAGGTCCGACAGCAGTGTAAGAAGAAATCTGCACGAGGCGTGAAGGTACTCAAGATCTAACACAGACAGAGCAGAAAGACGTGAGGTGATTCCCACTTTCCCAAAGTAGTCAAAAAGATCAGTTATAGCGAACATGCATATCTGCAAAGCACCAATGATCAAAATAAGAATATCCATCTCAAATATGAATTTGCGTTTATATTTACCTGTTCATCAGTCAGATTCAGGTCTGCAAAGGTGTATTTCTCTAGAGAGTTCAAAGTTGGGAAGAAACGTCAAATCCGTGTTTAGTCAAAAGTGTAAATTACGTCCAGTGAAGCCCATAAATGTGGTCTGTTTTTTTTACAAAATACCTTGATGAGGTTTGCAACGCGTGGCCGTGAAACACAGCTTAGCTCGTTCTCTGCTGCCGAGTTTACAGTCTGGAGGGACAGAGAGAGGAAAGGATGTAAATGATACCGACATTGATAAAATAAGAAAAAAAGAACAGAGGGTATCACATATCAGATCAGTTTTAATAGAATAACATGGAGCTTGTTACTGTCCTCACATAAACACTGGACTTGTCAGTAGCTCAAGTATGAATTATGATTTAGAGCATTTTTTTTAATCCCATCTGGGCTAATGCGGCTGAAGAATACGACATAATGTGGATGAGTTAAAGCAAAAGTGATCGCTGGGATTATCATAAAGATATTACAAAATGTACTGTAATAATTCTCTTATGAGAAGCCATTAAACTACAAATCAAACTGCTGCTGATCTTCAATTATTCATGCCCATTTGTTCACTTATTATTATTAGTTATAGTTTTTTTATATATATTGCTAGATTAGTTTGCCATGTTAAATTCTTCATTAATTCAGTTTTCAGATGTACAGGACACCCCTTAGAGGGGAATGTATTCGTGCTTCTTTCAGTTTTTTGTTTCAGATATGGTAAAAAGAGGCTATAATGATGTTTACTTACATCTGTACCCACATCACCGCACAATAAACAACATATGAACAAAGAAAAAGACCTTGTAAGAGATTAATCAAAGGCAACTCCTGACCTTTATCCTTGTCTGGGTTGATGTACTTGTGGAGGCGCCAGTGCTGACTACTGCTCGACACCTGAACGATGTGGAACTCGCGCACGCCACCTTCGTTCTGAGAGGCAAGAGGAGTGACATTAAATTAGCTTTTGACCTGGGTTGTTCCAGGCTGACGGTTACATTTAAAACACCGTGCAGCTCACCGTATTGATGTTCTCTACGTCGATGAAGACAAGCGCTCCCCCGCTGCCCTTCTCATTTTGACAGTGATGCGGAGGAACGCTACTGTGGCAGGCTGACGCTTGTACGCTTAAAGACCGACTGGCACAGATGAACACTGTGTGACGTAGCACCCGGTAACTAGAGACAGACAGAGAGTCCAGACTCAATCATTTGTCATACTTAACATGAACACATAGCAGCTGTGTTACAGGCTTAATTCAGCTGCTTCTGCACTATTCCTATATTTCCTGAAGTTATTTTCCAAATGGGAATGGGAAACTTCACGAAAAGCTTGCAAGATAATTAAGAGCACACATGATTCAAGTTAAATTTTACCTCATTTTGAGCCCTTTCTCAGGGCTCTCATAGTAAAACAGGAAGTTGATTTCATGGACTCCCTCCTTATCTGGTCCCCTGAGCCAGAGAGGCAGCTGTTTGGACTGCCCCGGCTGCAGCATGCCATCTATTGGAATCTCCATCACAGTGGAGGGCTGCCGTAAATCCTCCGCCGGGACGTACATCTCAGACGCCACCGATCCCGGCTGGACGGTTGCGGATAAGGGTTTAAGGGGCGAGCAGTTTTCCGCTGAGGTTGGGTCGAGGGGCGTTGTGGCCTGGCTGCCAAAGGTAAAGAAATCAGGGTGCGTGGACGCCACTCGCAAAGCACACACGGGAACAGCACTGACGTTACAAAACTCAACGTAGGCTTTCCTGATCTCACCACAGAGCAGAGCGGTGGGGAACTGCAGGAAGAAGACCTGAGCCACACGTGCACACAGACACACACAAGTTAATTAATAGGCTGCATTGGTACAAATACATAACATTTGATTTATTTGCTTAGTTTTTTTGCTATTTGTTTTGGTAATATAATAAAAGAAAGAAAATTATCATCCAGTGATGTCTGGAGAACTGGGACCATCTACATGGTAAATACAAGCACTTTTGCAACAAACCCTATTCAAGATTCTTGTGTCCTCTGTTAGGACAGTGCATGGAACTAAACTAGAGATCTACAGTAGTCCTGTATCACCTACAGGAGTCATAGGTGCTTTACTCCAAGTGTACAGCTAAACAGGACTGGTCGCTTTTAAACTAAACTTATTACTGCTGTGTTTCTATCCAGCTTTCAGCTCATTAAAACGGACCGTCCTTGGTATACCCACCAAGTAAAAAATAAATTACTGAAACCCTTTCTGCAACAGATCATGCCATGCTAGTTGCACCGCATTAGGCTCGGCAGGTTTGTCAAACCGTGTTAGCACTGAGGCTC
This sequence comes from Planiliza haematocheilus, assembly GCA_005024645.1. Lineage (NCBI taxonomy): Eukaryota > Metazoa > Chordata > Actinopteri > Mugiliformes > Mugilidae > Planiliza > Planiliza haematocheilus. The sequence goes on from SRSE01000509.1 coordinate 4,485,405, forward strand.
AAACTAGGCGCTCATCCTATCTTGCAATGCTACCTCCATCAGGGGCATAGGTGGTGTTATGATGGGATCCAGACGTCGATCTGGTCCGTGACGAACTAACATCTTGTCCTCTTTGGTGAGGTTAAGTCGTGGGCCCTGGATCTTTAAGTCCTGTTTGCCGAGAACCACTATTGAGTCCGATGTCTGCTGACCTGTAAACGGGAGGGAATCCACACCGTGTCACGCTGATTTGTTTTCTCTTAACTTCACTTCTATCGGATGACACATCTGCACACACTTACCTTCAGTGCTGGGATCCACGTCTCCAGAGGGAACTGCAGCCAGGTTGTACATCACACCTACAATATTCAGCTGACCAGTTTTGTGTGGCAGGAGCCTGAGTCGTGCCTGAGAACAAAGTGACTGAACGTTAGCAGCAGAACTTTTGTTCAACCTTCATTTCATGCATTTTGTCGGTGACGCTTCAGTCCCCATTAATGTGGTGAATTTAAAAGACGTGTAACGTCAGTAATAATATTCTTTATGCATTTGAGAATATTTTGGATTAAACGGATATGACATGAGCTGTCAGCTTTCGACTATACACTGCAGACACTAATTTTAACACTTCCTGTCCATGCAGCGAGCTGATAGATAACAAGATCCACGCCATAACCTTTAACTTCAGAGAGCACCTTACCAGTTTGGTCTCCTCTGGGCCCATATTAAACTCCTTGATGATCTCCGTGGTGACAATGTCATCTTTCTGGGTTGTCTGACAGAGGAAGCAGGAAAGATGATTAAAATCTTAGAAATAATGCATTTACAGTGAATATAAACGTCTATACATTACATGCCTTTTAAATCAGGATGTATGTGTATCGTATGTGTTACAGGCTACGTTTTTTCAAGCTGCCTTGCTGTTCTCGTCTTCTTGGCAGGTGTGCATGTAGACACCTGTTCATGTGAAGCTCCTATAGTGTATTTCCATTATTTTATTTATGGTGACTTTTTATATCTACTGTAAATGGCAAACAGCAAAAATTCTGCAGTTCCTATAAAGACATTAGTCTAGGTTGCCTACTCCTAGAGCCAAGGTCTCCTCATTGGTGACGATCTTGTTATCTGCGTCTGTTTGTCCTTCCGAGCCCTCAGTCGTTTTCTCCTTTGAGGACGAGGACGTCCCGTCAGCACTAAACCTCCAGAGGAGCGAGAGATTGGACAGAGCCAGAGAGACCTTCAAAGGGTTCCTGAATGTCACCTCCACAATGATTGGCTCTGTAGAGACAACGAGAGAGGAAGACTGTAAACACAACGGCTCATATTATAATTCCTCACATTATGGTCTGAGTAACATTTTAAACAGAGCGTCTCTGTGTCTGCTCAGACATCTCACCCTGAACCACAGCCAGTGGATGACGGAGGTTGTCCGTCTGGCTGTTCAGGCAGCACTGGGTGGGCTGGAAGTTTACAGGGACGACACCCCGGTTAGCAGAAGCTGCAAGCTGCTTCTCTAGATTGCACCACATGGCTGACGAGTCCTGGTCATACTCCTGGTCCAAGGACACATGAGTGGCTGCCTGCTTCTCCCCTGCAATTGATTTTAAGACATTTTACAATCAATATCAATGTCAGTCAATGTAAACCTCTGCTCAAAGGTTTCCTGGTTAAACATCAGCATTACGTTAAATATTACAGAGTAAAACTTGTTACAGGCGCTATAAGTAAAAATTAAGACCATTTTAATAGTAGTGTATGGATTCAGACAACATAATTATTAACAAGTAAATAAAGCAAATTATCAAAAAAAAAATAGGAAATAATAAGAATCTCATGATAAACTGATGCCAACCTAACTCTTATTTTTTTTTTAGATGCACTGATGCCAGATCTTTTTTAAACACACACACAACCTCCACATCTTTCCCCCTGGTCACATCACTGAGCAATCCGAAGAGATGATGACCAAAACAACTAATATCACAATGATTTTAGGTCTTAAAAGGTAGAGGATATGTATTTATTATCTCTCTGATTTAATTTTGTGCTGTTGTTGCCTTTATGTCAATCTGATGACTTTCATTTCGGATTTGTGCCACATTAAAAGTCTTCTGTAAATCTTCCCTGGTACGATCTAGCGATGGCCAGCATGTTAAAGGTGATCAGGTTTAATGGTCTAATTGTCATTTTATTTGTTTTGTAGTCAACCACAAATCACCTTCTGCAAGGCGGGGTTCATGTCCGAAGTAGACCCTTGTGGCTGAACTGTGGATGCAGGGCAAGGGCAGCTGTGGGAGGCAGACTTCGTTTGGCCCTGTTGAACTCTAATATAAAAAAAGGACACAAATTTAATTTCAGTCAGTGATTTACTAACAAACTTTAGCACATTTGGTTGCAAAAAAAAAAATAAGTTACCTTATAAACATAGAGGTACTCTCTGAGGAAGGCATCCTGCTGTGTGGCCGTCTGTCTGCTGTCGTTGACCAGGATCTGCCTGAAGGCCGTTATAGCGTTCTCCGTTTGTCGAAGTGTAAAGGACTGTCGACCAATTGTGAAATTGATATGATCTTCAGCCAAAGACCAGCCCCTCTCCTTGTACACCTGCATGGCTTGGCAGTAACACCGCAGCGCGTGCCTCTTCTACATCGAGAGACGGAAGAAGAGGTTGTGAAGCTCAAAAGGTGACAAGAAGAATAAAAAAGGATCACATTATGGCTCCAAGACCTTCCAGCTACGAGAGGTTTGCTGTGATCTTGTGTTGTCAAAAACTCCACAAGAGATTTAACTAAAGAAGCTCAGTCATCCCAGCCTGTAGCTACTTGGATTTGGTGTCCCTCTGATCCTTAATCCAGCCACTACACACTTAGCTTCAGACCTTGCCTTTGTAAAGTCGCAGGCCAAAGAAGCCAGCAGATTCCCCCCCAAACTACGGTTTGACCAGAAAATATTAACTGACTTAACACTAAACACAAAAATGGGATAGGAAGTGCAAGACCAATGCTTCAGATGAGAGACAGAAATATCTAAACATTGTCACACACGGACACATCACAGTTAAAACTGGTTCACAGCTCCAGCCAGAGACCTGGTCAGCACTAGCATCATGTTAAAACCGTTCAGTGATCAGACAAGACTCACCTGTCCTGCTTTGCCGAAACGATGACCAGCCAGGATCATATGGAAGGCGAACTTGCGCACCATAGGGTTACGCATATTAATGAAGCAATGTGCGGCCTGTTCCAGCAGCAGAGCGCTGCGCAGGTCAGAGTCCTGGAGAAGAAATGTAAAAATGTAAAATGGTAAAAAGCAATCTGAATCCACTGCAGTTTTACTAAACCAGGGCCATTTCCATACAGCTGAAAGCATGTCCTGCACAAAATGATGCATATTTCCTTACCTCACTTGTCATCTTAATAAGCAGAGTGGCAGCATCAGAGTATTTCCCTTGACTTTTGAGTATCTCCGCACTAAGGAAAGCACAGCGCTCAGCCAGCACCATGTTCCTGCAAAGCACAAACACAAAAGATGCTGCAGAGATGTTCAACGATCAGACTCATACACTCAGATCCATAGGTGTGTTGGTCCATGACGCAGTTTTTGTTACTTTAGTCATTTACCAAAACATATTCAGGTTAGAGCCATATAATGGTTAATATGTACCTAGATTAATTCAACAATCATATAACACATTTTGGAGCTGCAACCATTATTATTCATTTCAATGGGGGGCAGTATAAGTGGACAAGTTAAAATTCCTTTAGATCATTTGTGAATTGTGCAAGACATGACGATAAAAACAACAACATTTACTGCAACTTTCTTCATATGTCTTCAGACCATGTCTGACTCAGCAAATGAGATCAAGTGACTTAACTGAGTATCTTCTGGGTCCTGTCTGCAAAGTCTGCACTGCAGATCATCGCCCAATCACCTTTGCATTTAGCTGAAACCAACTATTCAGTCAGTTCATCCATCTGCTTGTGTGTTCTATCACAACAACCAACCTAGTGTCACCGTAAGCCACACATGTCCGTACCACAACACTGAATCTGTCAAGTTTTAGCCACTCAGATGATGAGCCGTTCTAGATGAGATTTGCTCGTGTGGAGTCTTTTATTTATGGTGGACTACAGCAGATAGTGTGCAGTGGGTTTAACTTTACCATGAAAACAGTCCTACAATCATTCACCAGGTTACGTGAACCTTCCAGACGTTTTTATGACTATTATAAAAATTATTAGCCCTTCCTAATGTTGCAGCTGCCTGTCTGATGGACTACTTTTGTTTATGCAGCCTTCTTCTTCTTTCACTGAGAGTTCCTCTGACTGCATGTTGTGAACACACCAGACAAGTTTCCAAATGCCACACATAAAACCTGTCCCGTTATCTTCTTATTTGATGAGAAAAAATAATGACGTAGAAATATTCCAAATCAGTCCCTGAACACCTGAAGATGAACTGAACTCAGGTGAGAGGCCATACATGCATGAATGACTGTACTGTTAACCGAGAAGCCATTAGCTTGCAATCATTAACACTAAACCCACACTCAGGAAAAACCAAGAAGTGTTTATCTAATTACCACCCCCCTAATAGTAAGCCATGATAAGATTGCTACCTTAAACATTTTAACAGCAGACAGAAAGAGATAATGTAATTTTATCAGTCATACTTGCAGCCATCTCTGTACGTCTGTATTGCAGTGTCCATGTAGTGTGCTGGGTAAGGTCTGGAGGCTCCACCCTGCAGAAAGGCCGACACTGCAGCCATTTCCTACAGAAGATATCCATAAGAAGAGACAGATAATGAAGAGCTATGTAATCAAGAATGTAGAAAAAACAAACCGAAGAACTAAGGAGAATAAAATGTCAACATCTAACCTGTGATTATATGACTTTTGAATAAATAAAAGTGTCCAATCTTTGTTAAATAAAACACACAAGGGCTGGGATTCAAATCAATTCAATACCGATTGTGTGTTTTTTAACTTGAATACCATTTTCTGCATCCTCTCGTTAGAAATTTCGCAATATTGGTTGGTGTTGCAAGATCGCTGCAACAATATTATCTTCATCAAGCCTGAAAGCTGATGCGTGGCAGCATTTTGGATTTAAAAAGCATCATAACAGAAAAGCTGGATATGCAAGATGATCCAACTAGAGGTCAGAGACTGTGAAAATACCACGAACCTCCAAGCCCGATGAAAATATCTCTCAGTGAATTGATGTTAAATTGAATCAAATCAAATTGGGACGTTGTGAAACAGAACTGAAACTTTTCAGGAAATCAGTTGCGATACCCACACTTGAATGTTTCTATGGAAAGAATCTTGTTTGCTCAGTTTATTTGTTCCATGTTTTAGTTAGATGTGCCATAGCTGTACAGATTATATACAGAGTTCTCATAAGAAGAAATGTTGCTCTCACCAGTGCCCCTGCAGCATAGAGCATGGCCTGGTCTGATAGAAAGTCTTTCTTGGCTGTGTGGTAGCAGCTGTAGGCCAGCTCATAGTGCTGCACCAGGAAGCACAGGTCTGCCAGCTTCCTGATCTGCAGTTCAGGGGCTTCTGGGGGGTATCTGTCATCACAGACGTTACAGGTCAAACCACACAACGGCGTGTTCAATGTGTATGGTGCTGCAATGTGATGAGGGTGCAGTACAGGGGGAACTTACAGAAGACCACATGTGCTCTTTGGTTCAATGATGCCCTTCTCTGGAACCTTCCCTCCGCCGAACCACTTCTTGGTCGCAGTGAACAGAGACCGACTCAGACCTTTCCTGGACACCAGCTGTGGACGGAGAGGAAGACAAGAGGAACCAGTTTAGCAGAGATGACGGTGAAACGGCTAATGTCGCTTTCATCAGCTACTGATGTTGACAGTTCTTTTGCAGAACTTCTGATTTATCTTCAATCCACCAACCAGAAGGCTCCTACCCTTTGTCAAGTCTCGATTTCCCATGTTCCTGTTCCTATGTACTGTGTAAACTGTTTCTATGTTCCCATAGAAACAGGTTAAACACCTGTAGACTTGAAAAGGTAAGTAAGTAAGTGCGGGTACAGTGGAGGAAATAACTCTCTCTTCAACCTTTAGACTCATTATTACAGGTTTTCTACGACAACAGTAACATAGGAAGTGAAGACTTGACAAGCCCTCTGGTTGGTGGTCAGCCGACCAATCAGAGGGCCAACAAATGGGTTTACCACTTATAAGGCAAAACAAAAAGTTAACCACACATTAGGGATGGACTGAATATTTCAACGTTTACGATATATCGTCAAAAACATTCCCCGCAGTAAGAATATGTCATCCCGCGAAAAAAATTATATATTACACGGGTTATTTCGGCTGCAGTCTGAACGGAAATAGTGAGTCCTTCTTCCAAAGAGTCCGGTAAAAAAACAACTGATAAAATTTGCTGATGCATTATAGTCAGAAAGATTAGGCTGAATTGTTGTTTATTTATTGTAATTTTTATCGTTACCGTGATAAATACCAGAAATTATCGTGATAAATTTTTTAGTCCATATCGTCCATCCCTTACACACGTATCAGCCAACCTGTGAAATCAACACAGATGACCTCATTGCACTGTAATCTTCTTTGTTCATTCACAATTCACTCATACTACTCACATGAGCAGTAGATTCAATCCAGAGTTAAAAACATTCAGGGTCAAGACTTGGAGCTGTACCTGGTCGTTCAGCTGTCTGATGTTCTTCTCAATGTGTGGCAGCAGGCCTCTGAAGGTGAATTCTTGGATGAACTGTCTGATGCGGTCATGGTCGTTCAGGGTTAGACATGTCCCGTGGGTCTCTGAATCTCTAGGACCTTTCTTCACGTCGACTTCGGCAGGGCTAATGGTTTGGTGGCTCCCCGAGCTGCCGACTGTGTCCAACTGCAGGGGATGGCTTTCCAGGGTACTGGACTCTCCATCTGGTGGGAAAAGTGTGAAATTCAAAATCACATGACCTCCCTGGTATAATACGTTACATTCGGCACAGTAGTCAGGATGACAAGTGGTTAAGTTTGAGGATTAATCAAGTTAATCAACAGACGGACTGAAAAATAAATCATTTTAATTTGTTGCAGCCCTAGTGAACACTAACACAACGTCTCTCTAACCCAGGTGTGGAGCATAAAATGAGGAACTCACTGATGAACTCACTGACCTTTCTCTGCTGGGTAACTGGAATATGGTTCAGCTGCACTGGTACTGTTCTCAGCAGTATTTGCAGTTGTAGCTGGATCCTCAAACAGATCCTGCAATAAGAGTCAAAGACAAGACACATTTTACTACAGCCCTGTTTTAACAGAGTTAACGTATTTGTACTCACAGCTGAAGAAATATTGGGCTTAATCTCAATTCATTGATAAAAATAGATTAGAGTTTATTCAATCTCAAGATACAGCGTGTAATAACTATAATACTCCCTCTTTTTCCCTCTCTGTACAAAGCTTTTGAATTATTATGCTTTTTGTAGATTTAGAAGAGCTGAAGTTTCGTTACCTGGCTGTATGGATTCTGTTTATGCAGGTATTGACTCCATGGGTCGGGAATCTGTTCCTCATCATCAGCTGAGAGGGTGCGGGAGTTCAGCTTCAACAGATAGCAGCCCTGAGAACCATACCTCTGTTTCATATCCTCATAAACTGTCTCTGCCCTGAAGACAAGACAAAAAAATTGATTAAAAAAAGAAATACTTCAGTTTTCAGTTATACTAAAAAACAGACAAAGTGTATTATTAAAATTTCTTTAACTGTTTAATAGCAAAGTTTTTTTTCCTACCTCTGTTCATCTCCCTCGCTCATGTCATGCAGTAACACATGGTATTTGAGTGTGTTAGGAATAAACCACTTGGGGTTTGTGTACTCTCCACTGTGCTGAATCCTGTGCTGCTCCTGGGAAAGCTTGAGGAACTCCTCCACAGGGACGGTCTCGGTGGACGACACTACCAGTAGGCCTGTGAGAACCGCAACGTCAAGGACACACAACTATTAAGCAGAATATGTCTGGACCGCAAAGTTGCACTGGCAACTCTTCATCCCAGCATCTGGCTGCAGTTCTGGGTTCCTCATTCAAAATGGGAAACCACAAGAGGACAGTTTATTCATTTCTAGATCTTCACACTGAAAATATATGAAATGAAGAAGAAATAAATACTTTTATCACGTCTGCTTCTCTTTCTGTGCATTGCTTTGCCAAGCTGAAAAGCCACCCACGGAGGTCTGACTAGTTGCAGTGATGCAGGACAAAAGGCCAAAACTAGGCCCACAGCCTGAACCTGACAAATGACTAACCAGTCGGCTTAGAAATCATTACTGCAGGCGCTTTAAGACAGACTTGAACAACTTCGGACTATTATGTGGTGAAAGCTGAGTCGGCGTCGACTAGTTGATGAAGAAAGTAATGCTTTGCAACAATGATATCTATGTCCTTGACCTGAATACATATTGTAGAGTCTCACACAAAAGAAGCTACGGAGGCTTTTCTGCAAAGTGAGTGAAGCTTGAGCACGTGCTACTGACGGCCAGGGACCACGTCAACACCATAAACACCGTCAGTCTGACACTAACATGCAGCTCTCAACTGACAAAAAAGAAAAAAATACCAACAGAACTGAATATAAACACATGAGCTTATCAATACTGTGCGCTGCAGATATGTATCAGTAGTATTTAATAGTACTTCGCAGTGTCTTGTGAAGTCAGCTAGTCGGTGCAACACCTAAGAGGCAGTGATGTGCAACTATAGAAATGCCTCTTTCACCTACACTGTTTCTGTACTTTCCCAAACAACGTATCCTTGAGTTAGACACTTGCTCCCAGTTCCTGGCACACGTGTGTCTGTGTGTGTGAATGAATGTCCATTGACCATTTACCTGACGAAAGTATATTGACCAGTGGCTAGATTCATGAGCTTTCATAAGGATACAGGCAAGGTAGTGATTGAGGAACTCGTGGTCAGAGGCAGGCATCGACATCAAGAAATTCTCCCGGTAGGCTTCAAACCAGGGCGTGGTTACTGGAAAGACAAGGACAAAGACAAAATAAAAACAACAGCCAGTGTCTCCTACCATAAGCAAGTATTTGTTGCATAAATCCATTCATGCCACAGGTAGGCTATTTGATACAGCCTCTCTTCTTTTATGCATATCTCATTACAAATATCAAATTAAGTACAAGGTCATATTTTAGTCCATGGCGTTGCAACAACTTCTTACCATTTAAGTAAACTGATTTGGTTTAATTACGTATTAAACTGACTTGAACCTATCTGATACTCGGTACCAAAATACCCGTGTACAACTCTGAGAGCGCCATGAGGCCTGAAAGCTGATATGTGGCAGCATTTAGAATTTAAAACATATGACGATAGAGGAGAGTCGGACAAAAAAGCAAAACCATATGTAAGATGAGCTAAATCAAGGTAAAATACTGTGGAAATATCTCAAACTTCTAAAACCGTTTCTGGATCCTGTGCATCAAACTGATTCAGGAACCACAGTGCATCCTACTTTGCAGAACAATAAGACAAGTGAAGCTTCTGTCTCTAAGCATAAGTAGTAGTAACACTACTAGTACTATCAAACTCTAATACTCACAACTTAAGTTGAGGTGATAGTCTCCTGTTGTCATCACACTGGTCGCAGCACCCTCTTGCTGCTGGCAGGACAACACCACTTCATTGAGCAGCCTGCGCTGACCGGGGCTGAGGGCAGATGACGATGGGCTCGGGCTTTTCACAACATTGTTAACACAGATACGCAGATTTTTCACAACCTGCATCTGGTTGTTGGGATCCCGGATGTGACCTAAAAAGAAGACAAGAACTGTGTGCTCATCCAGAAAAGAGATTCTCCTCCTACAATAGCCACTTGAGTGAAATCCCAAAAGGTGTCAATGTTTAAACCGGCAACTTTACAACAGAAATAAACACATCTACAGCCTGGTACGATTGTTTCCCCACTTGTGTCAGCTGACTTTGTGCACAGCTCCCCACTGAAAGTATATCAAGGATTAAAATTATGCATCATTAGAGCACAACAGCAAATAATAACCTATGGGTTGAGGGGAGGGGCGTCTGTGGATCATCCCACAGTTTGGGATCCAGTCAGTTTGGAGGCCAGGTCAACACCTTGTGCTGTTTTTCATGTTTTTTTGAGTTGATCCTAAACTGTTTTTGTGTCTGTGTCAGGCTGCATCCTGCTGGGGATGACTGCTGCCATCAAGGAGTGTCATTGCTCTGGAGTGGGGGGTGTCTGGTCACATGAATGCTAGGTCCAAATGTTTCCCAGGAGAATATTGAACTGTCACACTGGTCAATGTTATTCACTTCTCCTGTCAGTAGTTTTAATGTTGTGGCTGACCGGCGTACTATTTCTTGCACAGTGTGATAAGCAGGAGTGGACTTCAGCTACTCTACAGCTGCTTAGTCACAAGCCAGTCTGCTAGCACACGGCTAATGTCAAGGCTAAAGATGCTAGCTACCTCACTGAAGTTTAAGCTAATAACAGCTGTGAAACTATAAAGCTTTGGGCCCTCAACAGTCGCTCTTACCTTCGGATGTTATTCGACTGAAAGGCCTCAGCAGCTCAGCAAAATTCAGGTTGTTCTTGCGAGTCACTCTCTCCGCTTCTTTGCTGCATAAGACGGCCACCATAGGGACAAACGAGTCCTGGACGAACTCCTGCACAGACTGCACACAGTGGGCCATGTCGGACTAGTGTAAAAAAAACACCAAAACACACTTAAACACGGAGTCAACTGTGCTAAAATTCAACTGTGCTCTGACAATTTCATTGCCCAAGACAACTGCCCTAGCAATAACAGACAGCCGCCATGTTGAATTCGTCCAAGCTCTTCCTGTGTAGCTGAGACGGTCAGGTGATGCTTGTCAAACACAGCGAGAGTTGCCGGAAGGCGGGGCGCTGGGCGGGGTTTGGATGGTTCGCAGACCTATCCGATTTTATTGAAGGCAATTTCCTGGTGGTTGGTGTGTTTGAAATGAAAAGCTTTTATTGTCATTACATATAGGATGCAACTAAATTGCATATCCCCATTTTTCCTGAAGCGTTCAACTTGCCATTTTCTCTCAAAACCACAGACTGAACGCACCCCTAGACATAGTCTCCTTGTGCCATGTAGTATTGTTTTTTTGTTCTGCTTTATACAACTGACACTAAATTAGCTAAACTAGCTTTATTGCAGTTTCTTATTGTTGTTAACTCAGTCAGTATCTGAAATAATTTAATCTATCACACACTGAATTGCCAATCGTTATTGCACTAATTATATTACAACCAGAAGATTGCCACATATTTGATGGTTTTAGTGTTTGATGAAATAAGTGGCAATTACAATTACAATATAGCAGCACAGAAAAACAACCAGCAGGCGGTGACAAAAAGTTGACAGCAAATACATATATTTTTTGTCTGTTCTCAGGAACAAACACTATTTTCCCAGGGGCCCTTTAATCCAGGGATAACAACAGCTCAAGCAGATACGACAGCTGTTACAGAAGTACTTTTCAGTTTCTGTTCAGTCAATCAAATAAGTGTATAATATGGTATACGTAATCAACATGATTAAATAACTGTAACTGCTTTATAAATCAAGCAGTTACAGTTAAATTCTCAATAAAAATCGTATCCTATCCAGGTCAAATGTATATCCAGCTACCTTTTTCTTTCTATCCAGACGAATTAAGAAGGAATGGTTTGTGAATTTTTAGTAACGTTTTAATTTAGTTCATACATTAGTAGTGTCAAAAACAATTACGATTGTCTCAAGACGCTTTACAAAACCCATAGCCTGAAAACTCCTGAGCAAGCTAGAGTTCGTCACAGTACCGCAACAGAAACCTCATTAATGTTATTTACAATCCCCTCTTTCCTTCAGACAGCAGACTTGCCTCTATATTTGTCCTGCTAGAATCTGAATGTGGGAGTCAGGATTAAAGGAACCACATCAGTCTGGTTTGAATCCAGTCTGTCAGACAGATTCCACGTTGTCCGTGTCAGTAATGATTCTTTTGTTTATACAAATGTTAGTCGTGTTTTCCCATGAGGTTGTGTGCTAGCATCGATACTTTTCACATGCACATTACACATGCTTCCCATAGACAATATTATTAGAATATGATTAGTTGAAACAAAACAGTTAGACAAACTTCGAGCATGCCTTGAAGACATAAAAATGTAGAAAACTTTATTATTATTATTATTATTATTTACTAATCTCAGACAAAACGGAAGTAATTGTATTTGACTAATAACACAGGGGCTCCGTGGCCCCTAGGGGGCCCGTGGAAGTACTGTAAGGGGGTCGCTAAAGTTTTGGTTGATTAGACATTTTCTAACAAATTCAACAAATTGAAATGTCTTTAAATACACATATACATAAGTAGGGGGTCCCCGCTCCATGTCTCCATCAGTCTGGGAGTCCTTGGCCTGGAAAACAAGTCACTATGTAAATGTGTAGAGTTATATTTGACCAAGATATGTCCTTTTATTTGCACACCAAACTGGTACTGCATCCTTTCACCTGTGCAACACTGTCAGAATTAAGTGCCAACTGGCATTAAGTAATGCTGAAAAACTTTTCATGCATCTATTACTTCTATGCTTACTCTTATTTATTATATACCTCTGTTTTCAGCTGATCCCAAAAGCTGCAACAAGAATATTGATAGGAATTAGCAAGAAAGAAAATATATGTGGTTTGTGGCAGGCGGCATTATTGTGAAATGCAGTTTCCATGAAGGACTGTTGATGGTCTGCAGCAATGCTGCATCCACACGAATAACAGATGTACCAGCAGGACATTGCCTAAAGCTTTGCAGTGCCTCTGCTGACTTATTATAGTGCATCCTGGTGCCTAAGTATGCATCACACGTACACACAGCCATCCCCATGTTATAAGTAAAAGAAAACATGATTCAAGCTATCTTCTTCCAGCTCTGATGCTCATGCGCTCATTGTAGGAGCTTTCAGCGGTGCATAGAGGTCAGTGTGGGAACCATGACTGGTCTGCAGCTATTAAATCCCAAACTCAACGAACTGCAGTGTGCTGCGTATTCTGACACCTTTAATGAACTTTTGCAGTTTCAGCTACATTAAGCGGCTGTGACCCTGTTGCCCAGTTCAAAGTGTTTCCTTCCTTTGCACCACTTTTGATAGATACCGATCAATGGAGACTGGGAACACCCCACAATTTCCCCCTTTTCAGTGTCGCTCAAGCCTTCCAGCTGAGCGATATGACCATTTTCCTGGCTTGTAACACATTAACTTTGAGGGTAAAATATTCTCTTGCTGCCTAATATATCCAATTGGATTTACAGTATAAGAATACATGTTTTATACACTTGTGCTCCTATTAATTCTTATGTTAATTCACTGGATGCCCACAAAGTTTAAATACAATAAATACTGCATGCAGGCTCTATCCATTCAAAGTCCCTTGTATCACCTAATATCACATACTCTTGTTTGTCTCATCTTTATATGCTGCATGGCGGATTTATTCAGACATACATATGAATTCATCCCATTCTTTCTGCTGCTCTCTTTTCTTCCACCTTCCTCTTCTCTTTCTTTTCAGTCTCTACCTGGTTTGGCCCAAAGTCTCATGTCCTCATGTACGACAGCTTAGCATAGGACAGCGACACGAGATTGTGTTGACAAAATAAATGCAGCAGATTTGAAGTCACAGAGGTTTGTTCTGCTCTGTCATCCAGTGAGTATGAAGTCTGTCCCAGGCTTTTGGTAATAGTTTGTGTGCGTGTTTATTCTGACCTGTAATTTTCTCCCTTTATATCATCTGTTTAAGGCCGAAATGCTAAATGTTTACAACTCAGAGGGAGGTTAATTATCAAATTAAGGCCGGGGATGGGAATGTAGATTTGACTCATTGGACAAGTAATTACAAGACCGTGTTTTTAATTTGTGTGGTGTGAGGTGGGCCGTTTCACATTGCTAAACCCGGAATACATTTTAATCCTCTTTTTTTGCAGCAGTATCCACTTAAAATAAGTGATGACCCATGCTATGGTAAATGATACTGCAAGCCTAAAACGGCAATGTGACATTTGGTGGAAGAGTGACCTTCTCCATGGCGGGCTGTGGTTGATCTGACATCCTTGCATGCAAGGCTCTTGCTCTTTGAGCTGCAGATGCTAACTCAACCACACTGTAAGAACATCTTAAAAAAACAATGGTTCCTCTATGCAAGATCCGTTCGGAGAGAAGAGCCACTGGGAACTGTGTCTCCAAGAAATGTAATAATACCGCCAAAAGTTTAACTATCTTCCTAAGAGAGTGCTCTGCTATGTTTACTTGGAGTTTTATATTTGGGTCCTGGGGTAACCTGAACTTGACCTTTACTCATTGAAATGCTTGGAAATTCATAATTGCAACCCTACACTGTTATTGTAGGCCATAAGAAGACTTTTTTTAAACTTTTGTGATTTTTTTTCTATATTTCTAATGTTCATGGACAAAACTAAGATTAAAGTGGTAAACAAATGTAAACATGTATTTCAGACCTCAGGAGACTCGCAGAGGCTCTGCCCAAACGGGCTGCAGATGGAAAAGCGCCAACTGCAACAGTAGAAAAAGAAGATGAGGGCAAAAGTGATGATTCAGGCCCTTGTCAGCACACACATTATCATATTAGACAACATCAGGCCACTTCTTCGTGGTACCTAAGAGTTCATGCAGAGGTGGACCTTGCCGACCACATTTGACCCTGATTTGACCTGAGAACGTTGCCTTGATCTTTTTTGACTGGCTGGATGAAAACCACGCACTTCTAAACCTCACTGAGAGGACACACCGGGACGCACTTTAAAATGTGCACTAAAGTTACCAAATATGGCCGCTTGTCCCATGAAGGGTTAATCAAAAAACACAAAAGGCATGAATTAAATTTGGAGGTCCGTCTTGTTGTGGAGTTGTCAGCACTAAAAATCCACATAAACAGCTGACGTCCCTGTGGCAAGCATTCTTGTTCAGAGATTGTCAAAAACAAAATGCAGAAGACAAAAGAGCGAGAGAGAAAGAAACATAACGAGAGGAAAAATGGAGACTGAAAAATGTATATCTGTACTTAGCTGGTAAGAAACGGTGTATATGTGCCCATGAATGCGTCTACAAGTTCCTAATCCACCTCTTCAAAGGGACAGCCCACTCAGTTGGTGGTTGGCTTGTTGGTTTGTTGGTGGCTGCTGCCTTTTCCACTTGAAAAAATAACAGGGGGGACTTGGAGAACCTACAAAGACAGTTTTGACTGTGGATAGGTGCTAAGAGGGGCTGGAGAAACAATACCAATGCCTGTTCAGGACCCACAGAGAACTAACATCTGTTTTACACCAAAGTGCAGCTGCAGTCCAAAGCCATAGGAAGTGAGATTATCTAACTGACCAGAGCAACAGAAGTGTGTCCAGTGCTGTGTAGAGGATTTATTTAAAGGTGTAGGAGACCGGAGTACCAAGCTTGAAATGGCAGGTGAGCAAGAAACACCAGAAGTTGACACCTGGAAATGGAACACGTGCACCGGGACATGAAAAGCTCTGCCTGTTAGCGTTTTTTAAACAGTGGGAGTCCAGCAGGACTGAGCATTTGACATTTCGACTGCTCCACTCCGCTGCCATGATGTCAGCTACGCAAGGAGGATGTGGTGAGGCAGACAGCTCGGTGAAGTGGCAGTTGTGTTATAATGTCACCGCCAAGACCTGGTGGATGGTGAGTGTGACTCTTTGACCTCTTCCTTTCTAAGGACACACACACATATGAAAACAAAATTACTTGCTTTTGTTACTTTATGTCTTGGCGGTTACTTCTGAAGCTGCAGATGTGTTCAAATGTTGTTGTTTTTTGCATCACATAGTTGTTTATTGCATCAAGATGATTTGTCATATGATCCCGTCTCTCTTTCTGTTAAAGCTGCATTGATCAAGTCGCCCATGTTGAACATGCCTTTAAGAAAAAGGTAGAAATGCATTGCAATCATTGGGTTCATTGCTCATTTTGTAGAACACAACGATATCTTAAAACTGGGTGTAGACACACTGGAAAACCAGTTTAACAAAGCTGAGTTTGAAGACAGTTAAAAGGTCATTTTGGTATTTTCAAAAACATTTTCACTTTCACAAACTTATCAAAAGAAATACTGTACTATGCAGCTAAATCTCTCTTACGTGAAGATGAACAAATGTTGAACATTCATCACTTTTGGTTGTGTCACACATATCTCCTTTGATGAAATGCTGCACCAGCTGAGACCAAATCTTCACCTGATGATTTCAGTCAAAATGTAGAAAAAATAAAAATGAATTTAAAAAAGTCCAGCTATTGTTTGTTCATTTAAGTTATTGAAATGCCAGAAAAACACAGTAACCGGAGCACTGAACTTCTAAAGCACCACGGTTAGTAGTGGCAAAGAAAGACGTTTGTTTGTTGGTTCAGTGCCTCCTTACTCCTCCATAATTTTTTTCTGTTTAAACAACTTACTGGGTGGCAAGTCGTTTGTAGGAGGGCTGTAGGCGGTAATGATCTTTAGAGTGAGGAAGAGGAGGGGTCCTCGGCTCAAGGACGACAGGGCACCACAATGGGATGAGGAGTAAAGAGGCATATCCAATTACAGCAGTGTGCAGACAGGTAGACAAAACTTTATGTCCATCACATGTTGCAGCATTGACGCTGGTTAGTATTTGATGTGAACAAATGGTTTCAGGCTGTGCAGAACTAGAATTATGTCAGATTACTCCACCGATCTTCTTTTCTGTTCAATAGTAGTTGAGTGATAATGAGCTATTTCTATTTCTTGGGTTTGGTTTAGTAAGATAGAAAGCACAGGCTCTGAAGTTGCTTTGAACATTGCCACAGGTGTAGTTTAAAGTTTGTCAGCCGGTTAACAAGCTGCACCTCTGGGTGTACTGAGGCTGGAAACAGGTGAGGTGGGTGTGGTGGACAGGAGGCTGAGCATGGACTGAATGACTCAGGACATCTAGTGGGTGGAAAGGGCGATGCATGGAACAAAAAGGGGGCCCAGAGCAGAAATGTGCAGTAGCAGCAACAACTGAATTCATTTACCGCTTGAGACGGTTTCTCAACAATTTTACAGATGCATGCATAGCAAAAAAGGGAACAATATAATGTTATGTATTGTACACATGTACATACTGTGTACTGTGGAGCAAGATGATAGATGCCCAACTGAGGGACATCTATCATCAACTGGAGGGATGGTTTAAAAGATGCTGTCTCTTCAGATGAATGTTTATTTCACCCCATTGGCATGGACACATACTGTAGCTATGCCCCTTTGAGTTCAGCTGAGCTAAAGTGAGTCACTGGACTTACTGGCACACTTTGCACGTGGCAGATTTTGTTGGAGCAACCCATTTATTTTCATTGCAATTCCATTACAGTATTTACAAGAACAATAAAATCTTTGAATATTGAAATGGAATTGCAATGAAATGAAATGAACTGCTCCAACAAAATCTATCATGTGCAAAGTGCGCCAGTACGTCCAGTGACTCACTTTAGCCCAACTAAACTCTAAGGGGCAAAGCTATGTGTTCATGCCAATGGGGTGAAATAAACATTTATTTGAAGAGACAGGGTGAAATAAACATTTATTTGAAGAGACAGCATCTTGTAAACCATCTATTAAACCATCCTTCCAGATGATGATAGATGTCCCTCAATTGGACACCTATCATCAACTGGAAGGATGGTTTAAAAGGAAAGATTTCTATTGTTTTAGATTATATATGGTAAGTCTGTACATTGCTAATGCACCACTGAAATTTCCAAGTTCGGGATAAGTTTGCCAGAAACCTGTTCCCAAAAGATAAATAACATCAGTAAAGAGGCTAAACATTTGGCAGAAAATGATTTTTATCTCTCTGTTGCATTATTTGCCGGTGGTAATATAAAATTAGCTCAGTTTCAGTTTTCATCATTGAAACATTTTTTATTTTTGCAAATGAATGTGTTGCTATATGGTCTGAATATGTGCTTTCATGAAGTTTTAAGTGACTCACACTGCCCTCAGCTTCTTCTAGTATCTGTTACATCTGTGAGGGAGGAACATTCATTTTATTCATGTTTTGTCATTTCAGACAAGTTTCAGGTGGCAAACATACATATTTTCAAGAAGACGATAAAGATAATCTATTGTAGATGCTTTATTAGTGGCAAAACAGTGTAATATCACTCAGTATAGTGCGGCAATCATCATATTCATTTCAGTGTATAAATGTCGTGCTATGTGTTCAAAAATAGTTTTGCCTTGTTTATCGCCTACTGTAAAAGCATGTTTTTAGAGAAAAGGGAGATTTTTAATATATATTTTTGTCAAATTCCCGTTTTGAATAACACTGAAACATCTTGGGGAAACTTTTTGAAAAAAGGAAGTTGGTGCAAGAATATTAGGAAAATTAGTTTGGGATGTAAGAGGAGACAAAAAATGCATGCCTGAGTTTTACAGCTGTAATATGTTTTGCTGTTTTTCTGGACTGAGAACATGTTTACTTCAGTGCTTGTGTTTTCTTTTCTTGTACTGACCTCATCCTTGTGGATATATCCAAGTATTCATAGGCTGTTATTGATGTTTTAAGACGTTTTTATGATGTTCAAGTAATAGTCCATGCAATAAATGATTATGGAGAACATACTGTTCAGCATAGGATATAAAGTTAGGCCTACTAGGAAAGGAAGAACTGCAGAAAATTAAAACAAGTGAACTGTGGGTGTAAAAAAAAGAGGAAGAATTGCAAATGGAAAAGTGAAGAAACAAATGAAAGGAATAACGGTGTTCTGAGAACGGGAGCTGAAAGGAGAAATAATAGCGAGGCGGATAAAGCCATAGAGGAAGCTGAAAAGAAGATAGCTGAGGTTAATGTGGCGCTATTCCTTTCTGCCGCAGCCTACCGGGCGGGGGACGAACTGCCGTGGAGCCCGAAGATAGATGCGGGACGTTTCTGGTCTTGAGCACCGCGGATTTACTCCAGCGGGCACGATCGTTTTTTAATAAATACTGAATCATAACAAAACAACAGCGCAAGATGAGCAGGCATTCAAATCAGCTTTAACTTCCTCCGGTGTCGGCTTAGCTTCGAAATGGTAGGACAAAACCTATTCTGTTGTAGAGTGTTTCTTCCTATCTGTGTGCTGCTTCGTATTTTTCCAAAATACGCAATGCGAGGAGCTGAATGAGTAACATACACTGCGCAGCTGAAAGTGGAGCAGAAAGCGGCCTCTTTGCATTTCTCCAAATGTCAACAAGCCAGTTTTCTTTATTTATTTCTGTCTTTTTAGTTTTGTCGCGGCGTCCGATTGTGGTCCCATCCGCTACGCTTGCCCACGAACAGACGCTGAACTTCATTCAGTATCTCATAAATAAAATATTGTTATACGCGATGGCAAATAGACACTCCGGAACAACGCAACTCTACAACAACGCTGAATTGTCAGTGCCCGTCCCTTGAATTCGGCGCACACACACCGGCCGCAAAACTCTCCATACTTTCATAAAATCCCAACTTTTCCAGTCGGTCCGCTTATTCATTCATCTGGCGTTTTCCACCTAACAGTCCGCGCTGGCTGAGGACTGCAGCGTTTAACGATTGTTCAAGTTTAATTTGTATCGACCCGGAGCGCTTTTTGATTAATGTATGTGTGCCGAATTTGTCAAAAGGCAATGTAAGGAGGGCTGGGTTTATGTCACGCGTGAAACAATGCGTACGCCTCTCGTAAAACAAATCAACTTTAAAGTCCTGCGGGTTTTGAATGAAGTTTTGAATGTGTGTCGCCAAGGTGCAGGAGAGCGAGGTTATTTCGGCGTCGCACGGGGCTTTTATCCCAGCGGCAAATGTGCTTCTCGACCCATGACGGCTGGGTGTTAATCGCACAACATGGTTTGTGGTGTGGATCTATTTCAGGTGTGTAGTCGGGGGGATGAAAGTTGGGGGGCTTTGTAGCCGAGCGTGCTGCAGCAGGCCCGTGTGTCCTGTTCCGGTCGTTACGCCGTATGGTGGAAGGCCAAGTTGAAGTTCAGTTCAAGCGTCTAACCCTCCCGGTTTGTGGATGAGTGGATGTTTATGCGCGTTTGTGTTAGTCAGCAGAAAATGGCCGCAGTTACAGCCAGCGGGCTGAGTTAGAATGACAAGCCGTACAGAGGCCCTCCTCTGTCGGCACACGACCGAGGCAGAGTCCCGCTAGGAAAACACCGATTCTCAGCTGACCGAGACAACTAGTCATCACGAACCCAGTTCACCCCGGTTTGAAACACAGACGGAGACTTAAAAAAGTTGCGATGTGAGCCACTTTACAAGAGATTGGAAGACGGGAAAGATATGAAAACTGCCAAATGTTGCCCCCCCTCCTCCCTGCCAACCATAAATACATGAAGTACACTTTCCCAGGCTGGAGGCTGTTTAATAGATAGCTGGGGCATCCTCAGAGATTGCAGTGTCCACAAAGATGAATAGTATTTCACTTCTCATGATGTCTTGATTATTGATCACTAATTCAAAACACATCAAGACCCTTTAATGTTTTGTTGTACATATCACTGACGCATACATTTTGCATATTTTCCACATTTATTGTTTTTTAGAAGTGGCGGATAAAGTAAAAGAGGCAGTGATCTTGTTACATGAAGCTCTGCATGTAAGCACATCAGCATTATTAGAAAAATGTAGTCTAGACTGTGATGAAAAGTATGAGATAAAAGCTAATAAAGAGCATATAAAACTTACATTTCCTCATGTTGTGTTTTACTACATCCTTTCACTAGAGACTTTGAACACCTTGTTTGCGTTGCTACGCTGTGTTCTCAGCATATATGTGATATGAGTCTGAGTCGTTGAAGACTGCATTAAGACCACAACTCAGATCCTGATGTAGTCTGCTGTATGTAAAGCCAACCCTAAGATAAACTAGTGGAGGAAGAGGGCAGCAGAGCCTGCAGCTTGAAGTTCATAGTTTGGGATGGGCTGAACTCATGATGTCATTCCACTTCTCTTTCTTTTCTTTTTTTGTTGACCCTTCATCTCCTTCCTTTCTCTTGTGACATGCTCCGTTTCACCTCTGCGCATATTCACCGGACAATGATTGCTTCGAACTTTTCTCTGTTTTGCTTTCTGCGGGGGGAATTTTCCGGAGCCCAAACTTTCTGGCATGTCATCGTTTCTGAAGTTAACGTGGCAGAGTCATCTGAGGCAACCAGAGCGCTCTCTCATGTCTGGGTTCTTTGTAAAAAGAAAAAAATACTCCAAGGGAAAAAAATGAAAAAAATAAAAATCAGCATTTTCTCTAACCCACAGGCACAGCTGCCTAACTACATCAGTGTGGAAGAGCATGTAGCAATCTGCTTAAGAATAGACAACGCTATGGGGGATGTAAATTGTCAACCCAGGAATATTTATGTTAATACTAAGCCTGGTCTGAGTCAGCACACTACTATCAAAATGATGTGTTCTCTCTCCTCCTCTACCTGTCTCAGGTAAAAATACTTCTTTACTACTTTCATTAGAAAGAGATACAACGCATTACACAATATTTGTTATAGTGCCATGTTAATAAAGCAATTTCAATATGATTTTGAAGATCTATAATTTCTTTCCTTTGCCTTTTGCCTTTTTATTGGATAGTCTGTAGTGGAGAGAGGCAGGAAGTAATGGGGCGACGAGCAACAAAGGCAACATTTAACAGCATTTTTTTCTTTTGTTTTTCATTAAATTCATTGATTATCAATTTCCCATGCAAAAGGTATACTCTAGGAATTAAAGAGAAACTTGCAAAACATTGCCTGAGTTCGTTGGTTGAGAAGTTTCAATACTGTGCTTGCATATTTAGTTTCTTTCATCCTGGAAAGCTGGGCTGAATGCCACATTTGACCCGGCCATGGCCGTTCTGACATTTCCTTCAAGTTTCTTCCCCATTACTTCAGACCAGATTAAGAACAGCCTTCATCATCTTCCTCTCTTCCCACTATAATACTTTCTTTTTCCATGATCTCCTCCTTTTACTTTCTGACCTCTCCATTCTTTCCCACTGGTTGTGCCGCTGGACCGGAGCAGCACGGCACCACAAAATGACTCCTTGCACACTGTCTGTTCAAAAAAGAACAAGAACACAGATAAAGAATGAAGGGGGGGAGGTGTTACTGCCAGTTATGGGGGAGCAGTGGCAGAAGCGGGACAATAACCTGCCCGCCGCCATGATTTAGTGGCATGGTCCCTAATCATTCTAGTAGATGACATACTGGAAACAATGGCCTTGGCTGTGCACATTCAGGAGCCACTGCATTACTTCAATTCAGTTCAGTCAAAGTTTATTTATGTAGCGTCAACAACAATACAAATTGTCTCAAGAACCCTTTACAGAACGCAGAGCTTGAAAGGTGACGGAGGCAAGAAACTGCTCGAGGCCAGTTGGTTTGAGACAGACAGAAAAATAGAGAGAGGAGAGGAGGAGAAGAGAGCCACAGGAGGAACAATATAATGCACTCATCTGTCATAGATACATACACTGATCAGGGACAGCAAATATGACCACCTGGTCTCCCTTGTGCCTCATCAGAGAAGGGACATGGGCCTTCTGAGGGTGTCCTTTGGTATCTGACAAGAGGATGTTGTTAGCCTCTGGATCATCCCACAGACACTTGATCAGTTTGAGATCTAGTAAATTTGGAGGTCAGGTCAACACATTGTGCTGTTCTTCACGTTTTTTTGAGTTGTTCCTAAAGTGTTTTTGAGCGTGTGTCTGTGTCAGGCTGCATCCTGCTGGGTGTCATTGCTATGGGGTGGAGGTGGGACATGATGGGTGGGACATGTTTAAGCAAGATCCACACGAATGTCAGGTCCAAAGGTTTCCAAGCAGAACACTGAACCGTTGTAAAATGGTCAATGTTATTCACTTCTCCGGTTTTAATGTTGCGGCTGATCAGTGTACATACATGTAGAATCTAATCATGATATAAAGAAGAATACAATATATAGCTGATGCGTAATGAAGTAAAGCTTAGAAATACAGCTGGGTGTCATCTGCACAGCAATGGAAATTTATGCAGTGTTTCCTAATAGTTTTGCCAGAAGGAAGCATGTATAATGTGAAAAGAAGAAAAGCCTTTCTACCTTTTAGCGACTCAGTAACTGACATGTGTATAAAGCGCTGAGATCTAACAGGACAAGTATAGACACAAGGCCGTTGTCTGTTGGCATGTTGTTGTTAGTAACTTCAACCAGTGGTGCTTCTGTGCAGTGAGTAGGCAGGTCAATTACCATCCTGGGAGGGGATGTGCAGGAGGGCACAGAGGACTGGTGGAGACAGGTTTAGTTCCCTTTCATCGCTTTAATAAATGGAACCGTGGTCGACATTATTTGGCTTTTTTGACAGAAATTTACAAAGCGATGTAAGTTGATTAACCATATATATAGTGTAAAATTAGTGATTACCTAAGTATTCACCAGCTTCAAGTCGGTGTAGTAGCACACTGAGTCAGGTCATGAACTGTGCTCTTCAAGTCCAGCCACAAAGTCTCTATTGTAATTCTTCAATTAGGTCATCTTCCAGGGTTTTCTGATATTTTGCTGCATTCCTTTTGCCCTCGATTTTTACAGGCATCCGAGGACTGCTACTAAGAAGCATTTTCACAGCATGATGCTGCCGCCACTGTGCTGCACAAGTGGTGTGCTTGTTGTGATTTACAGTAGCACAGGCAAAAAAAATCAGTTTGGTGTCATCAGACCAAAAACCGTCTTCCTACTGACCGTGGAATCCTCCACAGACGAACTCTGGTTGAGATTTATTAAGCATTTTCCCATGAAGCTTTGAGTCATGCAACAGCGGAGTCTCTCCTATCCGAGCCTCAGCAGCGTTTAACTCCTCTCTCTCTCTTTAGTCTCCACCTTGCACGGTCACTCATTTTGTGAGGACAGATTGCTCTAGGCAGGTTAACACATGAGGCTTGTTTCCTCCATTTCTTGATGATGTATTTATGTGAACTCCAGGGTGACATTTTATTTGTATCCATTTCCTGACTTAAGCGTTTCTGTAGCCCTTTCTCAGAGTTGCCTGGGGTGTTATTTTGTCTTCATAGTGTAACTGTAGCCGGGAATAATGATTCATCAGTGACTAGACCTCCCAAACACAGGTGTCTTTATACTGAGACACATATTGAGACTAGACTACAGACTAAAAGTTTTCTAGACCTCAATAGTTAGGTAACTTTAAAGGAGGTGAATGCTTATTTAACATTATATATTTGTATTCAATTGTCATTACTTTCTACTACTAGTTTCAGTTTGGTAGTAGAGAGTATACAAGGGAGACAATATGAGATGACGCATGTTATGTTGTGTCATTATATTACTTGTTCGTAGAAAAACTAAATTTTTCAGATGTGACCTGTTGATTGTGTGTGAAATGAATCATAAATGTAAAGCACAAATATTTAAAGAACTAAACTACATGCTGACACAACGTCGCTTCTCTCATGACATATTGTATACACTGACAACTCAGTCACGGCAAACTGTATACAGAGTGACAGGAGAAGTTAAATTCCTCCAAGAAATTGTGAACTTTATGTTAAACAAAGCAACGACCACTGCAACAAAGATTTCTCCTTGCAAAAATCAAAACCCAGCTTCAAAATAAAAGCTCCAGGAAAAGTATTATACTGAAATACCCCATGTAAAAGCCTTGTGCTGGACCCTGCAGGCCAACTTTAAGACAGCATAAATCTCTAAAGTCTAAAGTTACGTTTTGATCAGGCGATAAAATCATTGATTTACAGATCAGACCGTGACCTTAGGTTTTGCAGAAAAGGCAAAAAAATGTGTTTTTCAAATTTAAAATGGCGGTAAATGCGTCATCTTGGACTATTTCTTTTGCTGGACATACTTTTTGCAGCTTAAGCAGATTTAAATCACTGAGTCGTGAAATCTTTTCTCACCCAAACTGCATTTTCATAAATGAAGGAAATACACTGCAGCCGATAACTGTATTGTGCTGTGTCCCTCTGCATTTACATACAGGATGAGTTTCATCCTTTCATTGAGGCTCTGCTGCCCCAGGTCCGTGCCTTTGCCTACACATGGTTCAACCTCCAGGCCAGGAAAAGGAAATACTTCAAAAAGCACGAGAAGAGGATGACTAAAGAAGAAGAGAGAGCCGTCAAAGATGAACTACTGGGGGAGAAGGCAGAGGTGGGGTGGATAAGTGGAGAGGTGGATAACTGAAATTTGCATATAAATTAAATTTGAAACAGTTTGAATAGTTTGTTTTGCAAATCAACAGTGTGCGCCTGCTTTGTTTATAGCCACACCAGCGTTTTACCACATATTTATATGATGTATTTATTTAAATGTATTTATTTAAGTGTATGTATTGTATTTCTTCCTTTACAATATCATTGTTTTTGTAGGTTAAACAGAAGTGGGCCAGTCGTCTTTTGGCAAAGCTAAGAAAGGACATTAGACCTGAATGCAGAGAAGACTTTGTGCTGTCGATCACCGGGAAGAAAGCTGCCTGTTGTGTCTTGTCAAACCCCGACCAGAAAGGCAAAATGAGACGTATAGACTGTCTCCGACAAGCTGATAAGGTAAATTGTGTTTTATTTTATTTCAGTTGTTGGAGACAAGCTCAGAAGGATTTAACTTTTAGTTTTATCAACAGGATTTTATTGTGTCACAGGTCATGGAGGTACAGTTTAACACCTGTCTGGGCCTCTGTTTCAGGGCCCAGACAGGAACAGAGGCCCAGATATAGACCCCCCGCCCCCCAATTTAACAATATTCATATCAACTGTCATCTTAAGCTGAGAACACTGATGTTTTTGTTTCCACTCCCACTTACTGATTTCTCATCTTGATGACTAATGGCAAGCTGACAGTTTCAACTCATATCTTGCCAGAAATTAAACATTTATTTTATTCAAGCAGTTTTGGGAGGAGGACGTTAAAGTTTGATCCACCAAAAACAGCCACTTTGGAACGCGTTCTTGGTAGAGGAACCGGTTCTAAAATCCACCCATCCATGACGCTTATGGTGCCAGTATTTTTGCTGACGTTGCAATACCGTGTTTAATCCTCGGTGTTGAGCCTTGTTTCGAAGGTATCATAATTTTATAGCGATAGTTCTACCTAATTTAAAAAAATGTGAAAATCGCAGCCTATAGATTTCCCAGTATTCAAATCACACCACACTTTTTCTTCTTCCTCCTTCCCCATCACTTATTTCAACTCAAGACATGAGTTAAATGAACATTGATCATTCGGACAAAACTCACAAGAAGTTTAAGACGTAAAACTTATTAAACTGAGTTCAAGATCAAAAACCTGTCATGACTATTAACTTAAAGTGTTAAAGAGAAAAAAATAATAGCTTATGGAGCTGTAATTTTTTTTACAGTGTGCCTTTCTTGATGCACAAACAGTTTGCTCACGGAGCGAGAGAACCTCAGAGATGTTGTTGGGTTTCCTCACAGGAACTCCTAGCGTCTGGTCCTTCCACAACATTTCTGTTGGATGAAAATCAGATTCTTTAGAGACATTTCTTTCCGTTGCTGGCACATAGTTTGGCTTTGCAATGTCCCACATGGAACAGACCCTGCGTTGTGTTTGTGTGAAACGAAAGGCAGCGGCACGACAAACCCGCGTTGGCACCTGAACCCACGTGGAGCAGGAGCTGCAAATAACGTGTGGGAATAGCACCGGCTGACGAGGACTGTACGTGATGATGTTCTCGTATTATTTTTCTGCTGGGCATCGTCACGAATGTTTACTGAAAACAGCGCACGGCTACATAGCCGCACATGCATGAAAGAGCACATACAACTTCTAAATTCAGCCTGTTATTGTAATATTACCATTATTAATATTTATCAGATCATTGCCTTTTTTGTGCACATTGACAAATGGTTCTGGTTCAGTTTTGCGTTTGCCATAACACAACTGTAATAAAGAACACTGTTTTGAGTCACGATTTGTCTTGAGTTCATGTAGGCTGTAAGAAATCTCTCCCACCTGTACACTTATGAGTATAACTGTGACTCTTTGACATTGCCAGGCAGCTGCATTCTCATCAAGATTAATCTTATCAAATTTCATTTTGTGTACTTGTGGCGGACCCGTCAATCAGCAGACCACTAGTAGGCGTGTTAAGATGCAAAAGCCGTCACCTAAACCTTTTATCAGCCTTTTTTTTGTCGGAGATGGCACGAAACGTCTGTACCACATGTGAACACTCTGCTCTCCGGTTATGTGTTTCTAGATCTGACTGGTTTAAGTCAGCGTGCAAAGGCATGTGATTAAATCTCCTGCTGAGGGTTTTTGAATATACCAGGCTTTTCCAATCTATGCCCAAGTACAACTTATCAGATGGCTCTGTGTAACAAACATGTCATGGTGTGAATTTTACAAGTCCCAGTTCGGCTCCTATACGCTTCACAGGTTTCCACACTTTAATGAAACAAATCCTCAGTATAATAGACTCTTACAACATTATTTCACATGTAAAACCTCCAAGATGCAGCAATGAAAACAAAACAAACTGGTCTCCAGATTGGATCTGGGGTGTGGAGTAAGATTTGCTGTGAGGCTACCTGGGTGCTACTGTCCTGATTCAGCAGTTGCTCTTGTTCTGCTCTACTTTCTTTCTTGTTTTTGTCCGTGTTTTTAAAATCAAATTTTTCTGTTGCTTGGATCATCATTTGAACAATCACTTTCTTTGTCAGTCACATTTTCTTTTTACTTCTTGTATTTGTGTTGTTTCTGCTATTGTTTGATTGGATTTACCAGTGTCCTACTCTGCTTTTTTTCTTTTCATCTCGTGGCCTTGATCATGCTAGAAATCAGGCTAGCTATCAGTACAGGAGTACACAGTCCGTTTTAGGTGTGCCACACGTTGCATGTTGTAGTCTGGTGCTACTTGGAGACATGCAGATAAATCCTTATGAATGTGTTCAGTGGTAGTAGTAGCCTTCATGGCAGGACACTGGTGCAGCAACATGCACCCAGAGGTTATTTTTAACATTGTAAGTGTTGGCCTAAGAAGCGATTGAATTAACAGTGAATCGGTATTGTACACCTGAGGACGAGGAATCAGTAATGATTTTTGTTTTGTCTTTTCCCGAGGTGTGGCGATTGGACCTGGTGATGGTCATCCTTTTTAAAGGAATCCCGCTGGAAAGCACCGACGGTGAACGGCTCGTGAAAGGAGGCCAGTGTTCCAATCCAATACTCTGTGTCCAGCCTCGACACATCTCCGTCTCTGTCAAAGAGCTCGACCTCTACCTCGCTTACTATGTACACGAGAGAGGTATTTACCAGCATTCACTGTAACGGTGTCCTTAATGCATGGATTGGATGACGTTGGAGCCCCTGAGCAACATCAATTAATCTACATTTGCTTCAGTGGTGTATTACAAGTTTTCGTTCTTTTGTTATTATGAATACATTTTATTATGGACTGGTGACCTGTCCAGGGTGTACCCCTGCCTCTCGCCCCATGACAGCTGGGATAGGCTCCAGCAGACCCCCGTGACCCAAACAGGACTAAACGGGTATAGAAAATGACTGACTGACTGACATTTTATTATCTTATATTATCTTTTCGTTCCATTTTAATGTAAGACTTTTTTCACTGTGTTCACATCTTAAACAGTGCATTCCTCCTTGTAAAGACCCTTTCTTTACATTACTTCAGATTATGTTTAAAGGGGAACTACTGGTTTTTACAACCTCGACTTTATTTATGGCATAAAATCCAATCATTTACTCACCCATATAACTTTGGTGTCATTTGGAGTCGTTTTCGGGGGTATTTAGGTCTGTGTATATCCATATAGTGGGAGTGACTGGGGCACCGAAACGCAGCCTCTAAATAACGCATTATCTGCCCCAAAACTCGTTCATTTCACCAATATTTTGTTATCGTACACTAGTGCTATTCCTTGTTGAGTCCAGAGTTACCTGTTATCATCAGATGATGTCCTCTGACCTGGATGATGTCATCTCTGAGCGCCGCACGCGCCCACGACAGTCGGCTTGTTTACCTGCAATTTGCTGCTGCTATTTTTTTGCAACATGGCTGAATATTTTTCCCATCCTGAGGTTGTGGAGAACCATAGCAGTAGCAAATTACAGGTAAACAAGTCGACCGTCACGGGTGTGCGTGGCGCTCAGAGATGACATCATCAGCGTTTCGGTGCCCCAGTCACTCCCTACTGTATGAATATACACAGATCTAATTATCTACGACTACACAAAAGTTATATGGGTGAGTAAACGATCTCATTTTATGCCAGAAATAAGGTTCAGGTTGTAAAAAAAACAGTAGTTCCACTTTAATGTGCATTATGTTAGTCATAAAAAAATATATACATTATATGTCAAATGCAATTCTTATCTACCTTTTTGTACAGCTGAGCACAGTTAATGGTCAAAACAAATGAATGATCCAGGTAGCTTTTGGGTGGACCACCATTCTTTCCCAGAATAGAAAATCCATGCATGCCTCCTTATAAGGACTACTATAGTAGCACCATTTATCCTTAGGTTATCCTCAGGCTCCATCTACGCTATTGGAGCTCACTTTGGAGGACACTTTTTTTTTCCTGCACACACAGTGACACTTGTTCTACTTTCTCTCTTTCTTTCTTTCTACAGAGGCAGACCAGAGGAGCCCTCCTAGTTGTACAGGAGTGGGTTCTGATCAGGAGGACAGTCGGACTGCCAACATAGGTAACGCAGCATAACTAAACACGTTGTTTTAATCCTTAAAAAATAATAATTGGACTCCCCGGGTATAGATATGAACAGCCGCTATTTTTCTGCAGATGGTCCAGAGTTCCAGGAGAGTTTTGTGACGTCAGGCGTTTTTACTGTTACTGAACTGGTCCAGGTGACAAGAAGTAAGTCGGCTTCATACTCACGATTATTATGGTTAGTCTTTACCCACTTATGTTGGTGCATTGTGACACCAGTTCTTCAGCACTGTTCATGTTTGAGGTACACTGTGCATGGCATGTCACTGGACGACAGACAGACTTTCAAACCATTAGATACGGGAAATATGAATTGTTCAGTTCTGCAATTGTAACGTGGGTGTTTAATTTAATAGTATTCCCAAACCAGAAGCTTGTAGTTACCCTCACTCAAGATTAAATGTCAAATAGCAAACGGTTTGCTCTACGTACTGTGCATATGAATGAGTATTTGTGTTGTATTTTGGATAGTACATATTCTTTGGGTTTATGGGCATTAACTTGTTATATGTAAGTGCTTTTTTTGTGCACGGTCCACTCTCCTTAGTGTGAGAGGATTCACTAAAAAAGACCATGAATTAATTGATGCAAATACGGTACTTGGTAGACAGGATGTGGGGGAAATGGATGGATGAGAAGCCATCAAGGCAAGTGTAGATGGATGATGGTTCCTGTAATGAAAGGTGGAAGAGGAAGAAAAGAAAAGGGATGAGGAAGGAGGGGGGTGAGAATCGAGACTAACAGAGAGGGATAAACGTTAAGACACCTTTATAGGTAAACAAAATAAATGGAATGAGGCTGGGCATGGTCTAGTTCCTGAATTTAAGTTACAGTATCACACATAGCACAGCCCACAAGTTCAGTTTTTGACGTCTGACTTCTCTTTGGAGTTGACCTATACACCGATCAGCCACAAGATTAAAACCACTGACAGGAGAAGTGAATATCATTGACCAACTTGTGACAGTTCAATGTTCTGCTGGGAAACGTTTGGACCTGGCATTCATGTTACTTAGACATGTAGCACCCACCTAGACCAGACCGGACACCCCCACCCCATAGCAATGACACCCCTTGATGGCAGCAGCCTTTACGACCAGGATGCAGCCTGACACAGACATGTAATATTAAGCAGGTGGTTTAAATGGTGGTTCTAAGCGTGACACTGAGTCTGTTCTCCCTTTGTAGCTCCAGTAATATCGGGAGTCGGTTCTGGTTTCTCCATGGGGGAGCTCCAGGGTCATCTGGGCTACGACCTCAACCAGTCTGTCAACCAGCCCGTCAGCCTCAGACGATCCCTGGCCAGCACCTCATCCAGCGGGTAATTTCACACACACACACACACACATGCACGGTGGTATGGCTACCTCTGTGAGGACATTAGTGGATCTAATGTATTCCCTCCATAAATATTATTTATTTATACATTTTAAGATGATGAATTATTCCATCTCGTTAAAGGAAGCTTAATTTATTGTTAAAATGTCCTAGTCTGGCACAGACTGCCGCTGTTCTCTCCTTTTTGTGTTCCCTAATAACAATAAGAGCTTCATAAATACATACAATACTTTTACTGAAAATACCAGGAGCAATCTGTAGACCTTAATGAATTGCATCTCAAGGGATACATGACTGGGCACTCTTGTGTGTGATGATCCATTGACCTGCAGTCAGTCATGTGGCGGGACAAATGTTGAAAACAGAAGCCCCTGTCCATGAGTTCCTCCACTCCAACCTCTGGAAGAACTTGTCATGCGTTACAGGAGAGGCTGAGAACAGGGGATCTCAGAGGGCCATGTTCAAAGCCTCTGGCAGCTGGAGGTAGCTGTGGTCAGAAGGTCACTGGTGTCAGTCATGGTAGCAACCTGAGAACCTGTGGGTGGTAACCAGTGATGAAGGCAGCTGTCAAGCTGAGAAAGGAGGCCCTTTAGGCTCAACTAGCTTTGGGGTCGGTGGAAGCACTTTACAGGTACTGGGAGGCCATAAGGGAATGTACTGTAGTAAAAACTCTGGTGTGGGAGGAGACTGGGAAAGCTAGGGAGAAGGACGTATTAAAAATGAAGAAATAAACATTGCGTATGTAAATACAACTTAAGACTAATACATGTTTTAAATGTATTTGAAACATTAAACGTGTGAAAGATTGTGCTCTTGTTCAGTTTGAGCAGTGGAAACTGCAGTTTGTTGTATCCATTATCAAAGTTCAAAATCAGCATAAAGAAGCATATAGTTTATCCCACTGGTTAGAAAGCTCAGTTGCACTGATTAAAAGATGTTTATTAAACACATTTCATTATACTTTGCATAGTTATTCCCATCTGAGCAATGATCCATTGCACCATGTTTTTCTGTGCAGACGGCAGACAGATATTATCACAGACACAAACCATATTTGGAAGTGCAAATTCATTAGATGTGTTTTGTAGGGGGCATGGACTATACTGTTTGGAAGCTGCAGCTGGATACAGTTGCATGTAGTGGCTGAATGTTGAGACAAAGTCACATTCGTACTGGGATATATAGTTTATTGGCAACAGGCCACAGAATAGGGGATGGCAGTCCTTGAAGCTGACACATGTGATGTATCAACAAGAGATTTGATTCAATCACAGGTGTGCAGCTCAGTGCAGGTGATAATCTAGCCAAGATGCACTGGGGATGCACAAGATGCACCATTTTCTCAGACCACATTTGGCCACATTCTTTTAGAAGCATGAACGCATTACATCCTGGCACACATTGAAGAACCACCTACTCAGCCACCAGCCTCTGTGTAAGTTGTGTCGCCTCGTGCGGTGCATGCCTCCCTCTCACAAACAAACAAAACATTCCAGTCGTGTTCTTAATGTTTGGTGTCGTACTGCACACCAAATTATGCAGCTGTTTATTTGCATCTGTGCGTTGGAACACAAACCCAGTCCCACGTGGTCACTCCAGACACATGTGAAGATGCATTCTCCTCTCAGGTGTGAACGTGCATACTGAGAGCTGTGCACCTGTGATTGGTCTTTGACCCTGCTTTCAAAGCGTACAGCGTTTAAACTAGACTACTGGTGCTGCAGGCTTCTGGGAGAAGGTCAGCTCTCTCTCAATACATTTTGGGTGTGTTGCATTATTCCATTATGTACTGCATGTAAATGTCAGGCGAAATCAAACAGGTTTAAAACTTTGTGGGACTGAAGGCCAGGTCTATACAGCCTGGAATACACCTTGTTGTTGACTATTCCAGCCACAGCATCATAGGAAAGGTCTGCCTAAATGCACTCTTACCACAATACGACAGGCGAAGGAAGTCTACTTTATTTCTGCATAAAAATGAATTAAAACATCAGCTGTTTTTCCTAAAAGTAGACAAAGAGAACCCAAATGAAAGTAATATACTTGTGCTTTTACATAGACATCAGCTCCTCTGGGCACACAGTGGTCTTAAATGTCTATGCCATGACTATGGTTTGATTTATTTATTTATTTTTTTAAGCTTACAGCTTGCAGCACA
Organism: Planiliza haematocheilus; assembly: GCA_005024645.1. Taxonomy (NCBI): domain Eukaryota; kingdom Metazoa; phylum Chordata; class Actinopteri; order Mugiliformes; family Mugilidae; genus Planiliza; species Planiliza haematocheilus. Next base: position 4,518,666 of record SRSE01000509.1, read on the forward strand.
TTGCAGATTGCACCGTGAAACCATAATCCTAAATGTCTGTGTCTACAGGAGTAAACGCCATAAGTCTGGCTCTATGGAGGAAGACGCTGATAGTCCAGGTGGGGAGTATTACCACTCACCCTCGTCTCCTGCCAGCAGTTCCAGGAACTGGACTGATGACATGGAAGGAGGTAACACAAAAAGGAGACTAATACGCCACCAACTTTGCCATTTACAGCCAGTCTTGCATGCATGCACAGCTGGGTGGCAGAAAGAAAGTTTGGATAACGTCACAGTTAGCTTCATTAGCATGTAGTATGAAAGGTCTGCTGTTTTCATTGAAAGACTTAATAGTATTTAATAGTGGTGATTAAATTGTGTAGGAGCAGAAAAATATATTCTTATTGTTTAGAAGTTACCCTGGGTTCCTTTGTGACCTCTCAGACTATTATACGTCTTTCTTTTGGAGTGATCTTTTTCTCAATACATTGATTGGGAAGTGCATTTGGGTTCTCTTTGTCTACTTGCATGACTGATGATGTTTTGAGTCGTTTTAATGCAGAAATCTTGAAAATACAGAAAGGCGCAAATATATTTTAATCAGCACTGTATATGTTTGGAAAGGAAGGAGTACGGTTGTATCCTGAACCAACAGTGCCTAGTAAACATGGTGCATTTAAGACAACACTACAGTGCCTGAAAGATCGCGCCTACCCTGTGATTTGTGTGTGATTTAGGTTTGTCTCCTCCAGTAAAGAAGTCAGAGATGGACAGTCCCTCTCCCCAGGAAGACTCACCAAGGATGGGCTCCTTCACTCAGCACCACCGGCCCGTCATTGCAGTTCACAGCGGTCGGTAGCGCACGCACAACGCACACAAAGATCATTTTCTTATATTGGGAGAAAGTAAAGACAAACAATCATTTCATTTTTTTCCCCCTTAGGTCTGTCTCGGAGTCCCCATCCCTCCTCGTCTCTTCACTTCCCGCCCTCCTCCTACTTCCCCCACGGAGCGATCCGCTATCCTCCCCACCTGACCCAGGATCCGCTGAAAGACCTGGTCTCCTTAGCCTGCGACCCTGCCAATCAAACCCCCAGTTCAGTGAGTACACCGAGTCGTCAGAGGGACAAACACTGTTCCCTTTCTTTAAACGGATACTTATATACAAATACAAGGAATGAGAAAAGATAAGGGAGTAGAGATAAGACAGCCATCTATCTTCACATATAGTCATGCTGACCACAGTATCGTTAAATAACAGTTTCATTCTTAACGTCCGTCCCTCTATTTTCCAGCTGAATGGCAGCAACCAGGTGAAAGTGCCCAGTCACTACATCTCCTCTCAGATGCTGACCACCCCTGGACCAGTATCGTCTCTGGCTGCTCCCCGGTCCTCCCTTCCGCGGCCGACACTTCCTACAGAGTCAAAGGCCACTACCACGTCCTCTGATGGCGGCGCAAACTCCCCCACATCACCCAGTAAGTGGTTACAGATAGGCTGCCATTAAAGGATCCCTTCTGGGTGTCTTTCAGCATGATTGCTGCCAGCAAGTGGACGGCAACTTGATGGTAACTGGGGATGAGGTTCACTTTTCAGGCCAGATGGGCACAGGCACCACCCATCAACAGGCTTAGAGTGGTGAGGCTTACGGGCTGTGTCCAGTGGAAGATAAGAAAGTGGGTTGTGTGGGGGGGCTGGGAACATGGCAGGAAACTGGAGAGTCTTATCCGAAAGCATGTTGGACAGTCAGATGAGACACTTGCTCTGCTGAGAGTACATGCTTATAAACCAAAGGTTAGGTCAGAGGTTAACACATCAGCTAGCTGCTAATTTTAAGAGATTTGATGGTGTTCTCTATCGTAGGTCCTGTATGGACAGACTTGGTGTCTACTACAGAACAGCGTTTACGGTGAATTGTGTCATTTTGACGCAGGTTTAAACGTGGACCGATTTTGTTAAAGGTGCAGCATCATTCATCATTTACAGTGACCTTAAACTCTGAGACAATGTGAGCTTGATTTTATTTTTAAACGCTCTCAGCATACTCCGCCCCTGGGACACCGCCTGCCAATCGCTCGTCCTTTGTTGGAGTCACCCCTCGAGACCCAGGTGGACTCTACCAAGCCCAGGTTGGTGTGGCTCACTTTATATTGTCAGCGTCGACTTACAGACAACTCAGTTGACCCTACAAACCAAACAGAAGTTAGTTCCAGATATCTGTTGAATTTCAGATTTATACTGTAATGTCTTCCTCTCTGCTAAATTAAGAAGACGCAAAATCAATAAGATGATTTTTTCGTGTATACCTCTAGACTCTGGCGGTGTCCCCTGTCTTTCTGCACTCTAATATTACTACAGTCGCTTTCAGTGACAAATTTGCCAATAAAATAGTGGATGGTCGACATTTAATGCTAACACACGCTATCATGAATCTAAAAACACTCCTGGCAGATGTAAGGTAGGTACGAGCTTTAGTAAATGGCAGGTTGCAGATGTGCATACACTGTATGACTAGTAGTGGCATGATGGGGAAGCAGTGAACCGCAGGGTTAGTGGATTAAAAGGGAGTCTCAAGTCATTTTAGTGTGAATTTTAATTGTGTTTCTGTCTCTCTTCCAGTCTTGGTATCTGGGCAACTGAGTGAACTCTGCAGTAAAGGTAATTGTCCTGGCAGAAATGTCCCGGAGGAAAGGAAACAATGTTGTCAAGACGTTGCCAAAGGAAAAATATATTCAGCTTTGTAGTAATGCGAGGTTCATACATATATAGATATACATGACGGTATATTTATATATGTGTTCGTAGCCAGAAGACGCGGTCTGGATGGAAGAAGGGAGCTGCTCTCGCTCTGTCTTTTAACAGCCCCATGAACTACTCTATATGACACCACGCAGCTGACACAAAGGGGCACTTGTGTGAGCTGCGATTTTCAAGTAAAACTATTGGATTGGTGCAGTGGTCTGGTTGGTCGAATATGGACTACAGACCGGGACCAGCCATCAACACACCAGATCCTTAGAAGACTAAGACCTAACTGTTTCCCCAGGATGTGGTCTGTTTCCCTGGGACGGATGTCAGCCTTTACCCCTGTACCTCGGGTCTTTACACTAAACCCAGTACATGGCCTATATAGACCTCGCACCCCGTTCAACAACCCAGAATGCCCCTCTCTGCTGCAGGTGCTGCTTATAATATATGCAAATAAGAAAGAACGAGAGATCCTATTGTTAACATGTAATGTTTTGTTGCACTTTCTGTTACTGATTTGTTTGAAGAAAATCACAAGGTGAAAGGCACTTTGTGTTTTTCTCTCCACCAAAAGATAGAGGCTTTGCCTTTTTTTATTGACAATCATCAGCCTGACACCTTTAAGTTGCCGTGTGACGCTCATGTTTTTAAGACTGTTGGATAAGGCTTTTTAAACCATTTAAAACAGTAATAGTAATATAAGAGCTATATTTCTGCCTCTTGCAATAGAATACCCAGTAGCGTACCCGTATAGACCTAAGCCCAGTGTTACTCTTAACTGGGTTGGGCTGCATGAAACAGCCATGCTGGTGTTTTTTCCAAATGGACAAAGGTACAGTGTTTTAAAGACAAGAAAACAAGGAAGCTCTTTTAGAATTAAAAAAAAAAAGAGACAAGCGGGAGAAGAGAAAGTGTGTGTGTATGTGAGAAAGAGAGAGAGAGAGAGAGAGAGATTTGTGGATCCTTGGCTAAGGTTGCGGTTATGTTAGGGTTAGATTTAGGAAATTAGTCATTAGCATAAGTCTCCAGGGATGGGCTTAAGAATGTAAGTCTATGCACATTCCCCAGGTAAGTTCATGTCTCAAAGAACACTGTGACAGGTGGATTAGACAGAGATACGCCTGTAGCAGGCGCTGCACTATGACGAGCATGGTTAAATTCTGGTGGTGCTGGTGAATTATTGAAGTTGCTGTTTGCTAACGAGGTCAGTTCGTGCACATGCTGACTTAATCTGAGCACAACATACAGGTATCTTGTCCACGTCTAGAACGTGTAGGGGGCCCCTTGCGGGGGCCCTGCCGTATTACTCAACCCCCAACACAATTTGAACACCAGCTGTAGTGTTTGGTTACTGTTCAGGCTCGGCGAAGACGAAGACAGGCAAGTGAGAGAACGCGTCTTTTTGGGTCAAACCTCGGTGGTTAAGCAGTGCCAACAAGCAACAAATTCAGAATCTGAAGCCATAATTCAAGATCTTAAGCGCAATGTGCATTTCTATTGTGCTTTTGTGACATAAAACAATACTTCTAGTTGTGGCAGGCTTTTTATGGCTTTAGTTATTTTAATAACATTTTGAGAGCCTTTTTTTTAATGTTTAAATATCAAATGCTGCATTTTTGTCATAGCCTGGAATGTCTTCAAACATTTAACATCATTTAATCCAGTTCCAAACAATAATTCCTCTCTTTATTAACTGCAACAACTCAAGACCACGTGGTTTTAGAAGTAACAGGATACAGTCCAGAAAGAAGTTAAATTAAACATGTCAACACGTGTCTTAATGTTGATCTGTAATTGTTATTAATCAGCTGTTCGGAAAACAATTGATGGATTTGTAGAATGAAATAGCTCATAAATGAATCGATTGAAAAAACCACAGTCTGAAGCAGACGTGCAGTCAGATCGAGCAGAGGATTTGCAGTTTTGTTACGCGCAGGGAATGTTATACAGCGAAATGCTATTTTTATGCCCCTATAAATATCATTCACCTGCCTGGGAGATGTTCTTTAAAAGAGGAACGATAGATTCAAAGCCGCTTTTGCAACCACTGCCACGGTCTGAGCAGTAACCCAATCTATAGTCCAGTGCTTCAGACTCTGCGCTTCAGCACATTCAATGTGAAAATACATTAAGAAAAACAACTAATATTACCAAATATATGATATTTACAGACTCCTTTACCGCTGCGGAGTAAAGCAGTGAATGCTCTCCAGGATGTGTCTTACATAATACCCTGTAAACAGAACCACACAGATTAAATCCCCTGTAAGCCTCAGAAGAATTAAACTACACTGCAGTTTGCAAAACCGTATAAACACAAACCCGTAGGGCACTAAGGACGGACGAAACAAAACGCAGCCTCTGTCAAACAGTGAGAAAGAGGAAAGTGGAGAAAAGCTGCAACGTTTACCAAGGATTTCCCAGCCGATAAAAGCAGTAAAGCGATAAAAACAGTGAATGTCAGAATAGATTCCAGTGCAGCTTTCATTTCACCATTTCATAAAAAATAGTGGAGAGTCCCCTCTTTTATTTTTATTTTATTTATCTTTATTTTATTTAAGGGGAAGCTGCGGTGTAGCCTGGAAGAGCATTATCGAGGAAAACATAAAGTGTGTGCAGACGTCTGTGAGTTGGCAAAGGCACCTGGAGCATATCAAGCAAGAGAACAACCGTCTGCAGCACAATGTGTTAAAGTTCTTAAACTTTGGCGGTTTATTTACATAAGATATAGTCCTTTATTTATCCCACAGTTCAGAATGTGCTTTAGCTCACGGCCTGAAGAACAACAAACCAAACTAAATCAAAGATGCATAACTTTTCCAATATTTATGGCTTGTACAGAGAATAGCGGTACGGTCAGTGGCACTATTGGATTTATACAGTGATTTCACTCACACATGAGAAGGCAGTAAAATATACTATTATGCTGTTATGCTATTAAAATCTTTCTCTTAGAAGAATGTGCGCCAACTACACGTATGCAGAGGGTGGCTGGGTGTGTTTGCACGGCAGTTCAGATGAAGAGCAGCCTCTCCTGCGGTGACAGCCAGTGTTGAAACGTGTGTGATTTTTACCATTTAAATTGACAGAAATGCGTCTTTCTATTAACGCTCTACATACTATGCAGTCTGGCACCACCCTGAATTTGCTCGGTGTTCTGTCCGAACACAGGTGTCAGAGTGTTTCCTCCGTTTCCCTCCCCGAGGGGGTGGTGAGGTGGGGGGGGGGCTTGGGGTTAATGTTCACACGAGTCAGTGCCTACAAGGGGTTCAGAGTTTAGAGTGAAAGTTTCTGGTGTGAGCTTGGTTTTGATTTAAGGTTCGGTTAAACTTGGCTTCAAGCTGATGTATACTGCATGGTGCTGCCCTGGTCGCTGTGCTGACCTAAAGAATGCATGGCTCAACCTGATGATACCTCTCCATCTCAGCCCTGCTCTTCGTCCTCCTTTTCCTCTCTCTCTCTGTCTCTCTCTGTCTCTCTCTGTCTTCTCTCTCTCTCTTAAACTTCTATTTTGCACGATATTTCATAAAAAGACATTATGTGCCTTGCCTTTAGTCAAAGAATAATAATACATTATGTGATCATACTTTTTTATGGCACAGCTGATAGCGCTTAATAAACGGCATGTTTGATTGCTTGACATAGTACGTTAGCGGATGCACTGATTTTTTTTATTTTATTTTGTTTTTGACTTTTGGTTGTGGCTATGTGTCACCAGAGATGCTAGCTTCCGTATAAACTCAGTAAACGCAACATGAGCATTTACAAAGGAACAGTGTGACGTTTGTAGAATTTGCTGTCACATGAGAAAGAGGATTTTTCTTCCCCCCCTGTGAAGTCGCCCGTAGATACTCAGCTTACTAAACACACAATGCAGATGTGTTTGGCTTAGCTTTGAGCTAAGCTGACCTAAGCACATCCCACCCATTTTTTTTATTTTTTTTTCTGGTTGCTTCATCTGAAATGTTTCATCGTGTGACTACGGTCCTGGTGTCATCCAATGACCTCAGTGTGAAACTGGTCATAAGAGGGAGATCTGAACCCTTGTGCTGATGCAAAAATGTCATCACCGTCGTCATAATTTACACTCCAGATACAAACACTTATCCCATGATACTTTAATTTAACGTGACAGTGGAATTAGCCTCTGAATTACATCTAAACCCCGAACAAGCAGGTGACTGGGAATAAGTTGTGAAGAAGAACCGGGGCCGTCCTTTTTTAAGAGGTGTTTTTTTTTTGGTTTTTTTTTCATAGATTTCATTTGCCATACTCAGGTGTTGATTGCACTTGCTGATTTAATTCAGTGCCTCTGCTGTTTGGTGTTAAGTCCTTCATTAATGCTCCCATTGCAAACAAAGTGCTTTTTTTCCCAGAGATGCTGCTCAGCTTTGTCGACATCTTGGTTTTTGTTTTTAATAATTTGTGTTAAACACTTAAAAAAACCACAACCCATTCGATAGTACTTAATCCAGGGAAAAAGCTTTCACTATAGCGTGAATATTTTGGCTTTGTGCCAGTATTGCCAAGTCACTCATCCCATGTAACTGAAGTGTGTTAAACATGTTCAAGTTTGAGTTTCAAAGCTTTGCAGCTCAGTGATCAGTCAAAAGAACACCGTCAATTCACCTGTATGATGACTCTGACCATGTGACTAATGTCACCACGTGTGTTAAGGTACTACAAAGGGTTATAGATGACTTTGAATTTTACATGTTGCATGCACTTAAGTCTATTCTTAGTCAACATGGCATTTAGGTTCATTTTAGATATTCCTTGAGTTGTTATAATTACTTTGCTTATAGAATAATATGTTTAAACACAGCAATGTGTATAAAAATATGTACAACATGAACTTATTAGTTATAAAAAGATGTGTAGAATGCTTAAGTCTGTTGTGTTTGTGCATTTTAATTTGGATTTCTTAAGACAGTGGCCAAGTAACTGAGTAAGTGATCCCATGAAATGGGAAAATCTGTGGCTGGTTTAGTAATAAAGTTAAGTTTATGAAGGGTAAGTCTTGGATGTCAGGTTAAGTGAAGTGAAGTGGTGCGCCTGAACGCGTAACAGAAAAATGTATGACTGGATCTGAGTCTAGTACACGATGTCAAAAAGTGACAGCCTTTTTTTTTTTTTAATTGAGTGTGCAAAATTAGTTATGACTAATATGTTATTTTGTTGTTATGCCTCCGGCCGTGTGGAAAATATCCTTTAATTTGGTAGAATTCATGTACGTCAAATGTGTAACAGACAGGTTGGATTTAAAAAAAAAAAAAAAAAGCCTTTGTAGAAATGGTTTGACATATCAAAAAGCAAATAATGTATTAGATTTACACAGGCTTAAGATCAGCAGTAATACAACACCAGACCAGGCTTGAGTTTCACCGTAGATGTAGATTTCTTAATCGAAGTTCCATCTCAAATTATCCACCCAGGAGACAAGTACTTAAGAAATAGCCTCATAATGGTGCTATTTTTAGTTTTATTCAAAAATGTACATTGAAGTCTGCTCATTACTTCAACACTGACACCTTTTTAATCTTCAAAGCCATTTTCTAACGTAACATGAACCCAGATTTAATTTATAATTTGATGATACATCTGAGACGCTATGAATAGGAACTGCGGTGCCTGTATGGATGCAGTTTAAAATTACAAGTAGGAGGATGAAAGTTCTTTCCTACAAAAGTTATTAACGCATACTGTTTAATGGGACTGACTGCATCTCAGAGTTATGGCATGACTGAGAAGGTGCTGGTTAACCAGTAAATGAATTAATGAAAGGTTTAGTATTGTACGGTTGATGTTGTGGCTGTTACGTCTGAGCAGGTGTTTCCTGGGAATCGCTTTGCTCCTTTTACGGCCCAAGCTTTAGCCATGTTCAAACAGGTCTAGACCTTCACCTGTAGAGAGGATTTATGTCCTATTCAAAGGCACACGATCTAAAAGCTGTAGATGTTTTTTTTAATGTAAGGTTGTCAGCACACATAGGGTGTCTACAAAATGCATTAGAGACATTTTATAATCATAAATAAACCACAAGCAGCAACCAATCTAAAATGCAGCGAGACATAGTCATGCGGCTAAAGTCAAAGTCTTAATATGTTGGTAAGACGGTGTAGATCGTGATAGAGAAAATAGGAGCCTACAGACTATTTTATCCTCTGTTGCAAACTCTCCGCTAGCGCACCATTGCCTATGCTGTCTCTGTGTTAAATTTAAATAAACCAGTGGGTCATCCTTAACTGAAAACAAACTAAATAACAAAGTAAATCTCTACAAGCAGTGCCTATCGTTTTACTGCTAAACCGTACAGTATGTGTCGAATGGAAAACTACAGCACGTTATGTGTTGCCATCACTAGTGCAGGTCCTGAGGTGCCATAAACAAACCAAAGATTTGAAGAAAGTTTCAAAGAGGCACCGAAAGAACATCTGCGTTTTTAAGGGAAATTGAGGTTCAGTCATTTCAGAGTTATGGTTCTTTGTTTAAGGCAGATTTTTTTTGTTCATGAACTAAAGCTGTGTCCTGTTTTCACTTTCTTTCAAGAATGCACTTTAATGAAACTCTACATGCAGCTAACAAATGTTAAAACACGTAAAAGGGACACAGAAGTGACAGAGGACAGGACAGGGACAAACTCAGCATATGAAGGCTTATTAGCAGTACTGATCCAGTGTCATAATGAGTTCCTCTATCTGCTTTACTTTGTGATATATTTTGACATATCACAAATACAATGCTGAACAGTTGCTAAATGGACACTGTGGTTACTGATACTAATCATAGTGTTTCTGGCATCATGGTCAAGTACCTGCGTGTAATGTAAGACGTGGCATAAATACGGCCAGTTTAGTTTGCAAAAATCATACTTTTGTTTTAAATATTCACATTAGAATTAGTAAATGTAAAAAAAAAAATTCTCTGTGGTACAAATCAAGTGCTGCTCAGACACAATTAACAGAGTTTCCAGTGTAATTTCTGCTACGGATTTCTTTATCTGCTGGTACACTGCTACCGCACAGTTTATGTCAAGTTGTTTTTCTTAGAGAATATTTGATCTGAATGCACATTTCAATCATTTTTTTTTTTTTTCATCAAGTTGTCACTGAGTGCGCATGAGTGAGAGACTGCTTTGCTGACTTGCACATACACAACTACAACATAAGCGACGGCAAAGGCAGGAAGAGATTTCATCACTTATTGCATAACTTTTAAATCTGTGTCAGTTCAGCTACGACAATAAATCTCAACATGGTGATACATTACACATCTTCAATGCGTGAAAACAACAAACAAATGTGGTGAAAGTGGTGTCCCCTCTCACAAGTGTATTATTTGCTCTACTGAAACACCTCAGAATTAACCGTTTACCTTGGTCACTTCCATCTTTCCTGACTAATGAACTTATCCTAATGTTCTGATGACTCAGCTGCTATGACAATGTAAGTAAATAGTAGATGAGACTGAGGCAATCCTACCATGTCACAGGAGTGCTGACAGTAATTCTGACTCGATTGTTTCTGTGGAAAGGGCTGCTGCTGCTCTGACTATCCCATCCTAACTATCCTGTAGTTAGAAGCGGCTTTGACGAAACCTTTAAGTACTTTTTCTTTCAGACGTATTTTCTGCTGAAGCAAATGTCATTTATCAGTGTTTATTTGCATGATATAAACTAAAGGTCTGGACAAACAGTTGTATGTTCCTGTCTGAATGGGTCATAGTCTGAGTGACAGCTGTCAGGGCCTGTGTCTCTGATGCAGTGTTATCCATCCGCCGTGGGCCATATTGACATTTTTAGACCTATATTTAGCTATTGCTATGAGCAGATTCTGATGAATTTATTACTGGAAATGAGTATGTTTCCCTATGCAAAAATGTACCATGAATAAACAAGCTATACTACAATTCAGCCAACAGGATTCATTTTTTTCTTTTAAACCTGTAAAATCTGTGAAACATCATTAAGGATTTCAATTCATTTTTTTAGGTAGATGTACTCTTGGTTTTCTTACTTGTGATTGATACAGTTGGGACTAGACTGTATATAAATATGGACACCGTGTCACCACTTCCTCGCACTGGCCAAACTGACGCTATTTTCCCAGGGATACGGACAGTGCCATGTTGCGACTTTGGAGCCAGAGTCTGCACAGTAAGGTTTGAGAGTGGAGCCACGCAGAGCCGCCATATCGATGACCCGACCACACTTCCGGCGTCCTCACTCACGTTTTCGATTAATTAAATGTTGGATTATATAATGTAATTGTTTTTGTTTGTTTTGTGTTTTTAAAATCACAACTCTCACTCACACACTCTTTACAGAGTGGTTAGCATGGCAACTGTTTCTGTAGTGTCAAATAACTACCTATAATGAAACTCATTCAAAATAAATACAGAACCTTGAACATTCATCAAAATTATATTAACTACCTAAAATGACAGAAACCACCCTTACGTCAAAAATATTTGATGTGTATTTTAATGTTTTAGTTTGGCTCAAGTCCCATCCACTAACATGGAGGGGGTGGAGCTTATGTCCTATACTACAGTCAGTCACCAGGGGGCGCTCTCTTTGCTTTGGCGTCCATGTTTAAACAGTGTATGGTTGGGGTTGGGACGGTTGGGACCAATGGTTGGGACATTGTTGGGACCGCTGGGACTCAGCTTTGTGCCTCTTAAGTTCTGTATTTGGTCCCTTAGATTTTGAAAGAAACACGACAGTATCAACTAACCAACAGACGAAGAAGATGAAGAAAGAAACGAAGGAAGAAGTAGAAGAAGAAGTTAAAGAAGAAGAGGGAACAGAAGTAGATGAAAATGTAGAAGAAGAAGAAGAAGAAGATGGAGAAGAAGAGGAAGAAAAAGGAAAGGAAAAACAAGAAGAAGAAAGTTCCACTCCCACTCAACAGGGGGCAGTCAGGAGTTGTGTGGCGACCAACCGCCGGAAGCAGACGTTATTTCATCTTCCGGTTCCTGGACCGTTCAGTTCGGCGGCAGAAAGGCGCCAAATAAGAAATGTTGTATTGTGAACCGGCGAACAGATTGATTCACTGACGGAAACTGACGCATCTTACGTCTGAACCTTTAACCAGCGGACTAAGTTTTCACGTTAATAACCCGGTGAACGACTTTTAGTATTTTTTTTTTGTGTGTGTGTGTGTTTTGTTCGTCAATCACCATGGAGCCACTTTTCAGCAAACTGTTACAAGTTAATGTGAGGTGCAAGGACTGCGAGGAAAGGTAAGTGAACTGTTGGCATTAGATTACAGCCTGACCAAGTCATAGAGATCAGATACATATCTCTTTCATTCAAAAGCATTACTGTGGTAGCTTAGTCTGCGACGACCAACACTAATGTGCAGACGTCTGCATCAGAAAAACATCTGTCATCCTAGAAAAACATCTGTCACCCTAAGAATATCTTTATTAACGCCTCCAGTTTTAGACAGACATCTTCACAAGGGTTCACAAGTTGTCAACAATGCATCTAGATGTGGCTGCAAAAAACAATAAATAAATAATCTTTTTGCATTCCTTGTAATTTATGTGACTTTTTTCCAAACTGCTCCATTTTCCAAGGACCACCTAGTAATATCTTTATCTATAGAGGGTGACCTGCTGTCCACGCCAGTTTTCTTTTCAGCCACTACTACTACCCAGGAAACAATATGCTGCAAACATAACCTTATATAATAACAATTTAAAAGGCATTGGATGTTGTGAAAAGCACCAAGGTCCATATTTAATAGTTTCTTTTTTTTTCAGGAGGGCTAATGTTCGTGTCACCATCGAGCTTCAGTTGTCGACAAGTCCAGTGCACAAAAGGGTGAGTCTGAGTTTAACAGATGACTCGAAAAACAGTGCAATTAGAAGTTTTAACCTTGGCTTATACACCGATCAGGTATAACATTATGACCACCTGCCTAGTGTTGTATAGATCTCCCTTGTGCCTCCACATCAGTTGTGACATGGGTCTTCTGAGGGTGTCCTGTGGTGTCTGGATGTTTTTAGTGGGGGGCCTTTGGGTCCTGTGGGTTGAGGGCAGGGGCCTCTGTGGATCAGGCTTGTTCCAGTGAATCCCACAGATACTTGATCAGTTTGGGATCTAGTGAATTTGGAGGCCATGACCTTGTATTGTCATAAGATGGTCAGTGTTATTCACTTTTCAGTCATTTGTTGTAATGTTGTGGCTGATTGGTGTATATGTTTTAGACCTAGGCGGTTTCCTCTGGCTGCACTGTACGGTTCTCTTAACTTTGTTATTATAGATGTTATTTTGCTGTAGTGACTTAACGTTTGGTTTGTCTTTGACATTAGGATCTCCAAGTTAAACTTACAGATGATAAAGATCCTTATTTTCTCTTCAAACTTTCTATATCAGAAGAAGATTTTCAAAGGTAAGTATTACAGTATATAAATGAATTTAGTTGCATTAACAGCGTGTTGTCAACTTTCACTGATGTTTTCTCTCTATGTTGGATAGTTTGAAAGTTCAGCAGGGGCTGCTGATAGACTTTGCGTCGTTTCCTCAGAAGTTTATTGACCTGCTTAACCTCTGCTATTCTGAACAAGAGTCAGACAATCCAAGGTACCAGGAAACACAAACCACCACATGACATTACACTGCTAAGCTAAATAGATTTATCTTGAATTTGGTCACATATAAAGTTCTGTGCAAGAATTGCAGCTGACTTACTTATTCAAACATCTATTTAGTACTGTATTGTGATAGTTTTGTAAATAATGCTGACATTAGTTGGTTTTGAACACACATTAAGTTGCAAACATTTGTGTTTAAGTTTAAATATGGAGAAAACTTTACAGGCAAATTTAATTGTGTGATCCTCCTGTAAAACATCAGCACACACTACATGATTGTTTATTATCTTTTTTCCGCAGGTTTCTTTTGTGCTTGTCGTGCCAGTCTCAGCTGCTTGAGGGCCCTGCCACTTTCAGTGTTGTAGAGACAAATGCATTCAAGCACCTAAACCACTTGTCTTTACGACTCATTCAAGGCGCTGACAAAGAGGTCAAGGACTATCTGGCGACGTGTCTCTCTTCTCTGAAGGTTGGCTTATTCGACATCGCAATACCAATATATCGACTGCACAGAGCTTTGAATTGATTGATCTTTAAACAATACAGCTCGTTGGATGTGAAATATTTGGACACACGCTTGAAAATTGCTGTTATTGTAGCTGATAACTTTAACATGAAATTATTTTCAAAATGTTTCTCACATTTTGTCATGTCATATGTCGCATTTATAAAGATATGTTAATCTAAATGTTTCAGGTTGAGAAGGAGGCCTTAGACATGAAGCTTAGGAAGACCGAGGAAGATCTGTCCAGACAGCTGAGCTACGCTCAACAGGTGGGACGAGGCATTGGTGTTTCGAGCTCCATATTAAGTGCAACAACCAGACTTGGATCATTGTTCCTTTCAGGGATGCCAGCAATTTTTCCGACAGTTGCACATTGCCAAACAATGTTGTCAAGCTCATGCGTCTATGGTACTTGAAACATCTGATCTTTGATATGCAATAAACAACAGGCTGAACAGCTGCCCTACACCATTTGGAGATACAAGTTATAATTAGATGATCTGGATGCACAACCACTCATAGTTTTTTTATATATATACACTACCGTTCAAAAGTTTGGGGTCACCCAAACAATTTTGTGTTTTCCATGAAAAGTCACACTTATTCACCACCATACGTTGTGAAATGAATAGAAAATAGAGTCAAGACATTGACAAGGTTAGAAATAATGATGATTTGTATTTGAAATAAGATTTTACATCAAACTTCGCTTTCGTCAAAGAATCCTCCATTTGCAGCAATTACAGCATTGCAGATCTTTGGCATTCTAGCTGTTAATTTGTTGAGGTAATCTGGAGAAATTTCACCCCACGCTTCCAGAAGCAGCTCCCACAAGTTGGATTGGTTGGATGGGCACTTCTTGCGTACCATACGGTCAAGCTGCTCCCACAACAGCTCAATGGGGTTCAGATCTGGTGACTGCGCTGGCCACTCCATCACCGATAGAATATGAGCTTCCTGCTTCTGCTCTAAATAGTTCTTGCACAATTTGGAGGTGTGTTTAGGGTCATTGTCCTGTTGTAGGATGAAATTGGCTCCAATCAAGCGCTGTCCACTGGGTATGGCATGGCGTTGCAAAATGGAGTGATAGCCTTCCTTATTCAGAATCCCTTTTACCCTGTACAAATCTCCCACCTTACCAGCACCAAAGCAACCCCAGACCATCACATTACCTCCACCATGCTTAACAGATGGCGTCAGGCATTCTTCCAGCATCTTTTCATTTGTTCTGTGTCTCACAAACATTCTTCTTTGTGATCCAAACACCTCAAACTTAGATTCGTCCGTCCACAACACTTTTTTCCAGTCTTCCTCTGTCCAATGTCTGTGTTCTTTTGCCCATCTTAATCTTTTTCTTTTATTGGCCAGTCTCAGATATGGCTTTTTCTTTGCCACTCTGCCCTGAAGCCCAGAATCCCGCAGCCGCCTCTTCACTGTAGATGTTGACACTGGTGTTTTGCGGGTACTATTTAATGAAGATGCCAGTTGGGGACCTGCGAGGCGTCTGTTTCTCAAACTAGAGACTCTAATGAACTTATCTTCTTGCACAGTTGTGCTACGCGGCCTCCCACTTCTTTTTCTACTCTGGTTAGAGCCTGTTTGTGCTGTCCTCTGAAGGGAGTAGTACACACCGTTGTAGGAAATCTTCAATTTCTTAGCAATTTCTCGCATGGAATAGCCTTCATTTCGAAGAACAAGAATAGACTGTCGAGTTTCAGATGAAAGTTATCTTTTTCTGGCCATTTTGAGCGTTTAATTGACCCCACAAATGTAATGCTCCAGAAACTCAATCTGCTCAAAGGAAGATCAGTTTTGTAGCTTCTGTAAAGAGCTAAACTGTTTTCAGATGTGTGAAGATGATTGCACAAGGGTTTTCTAATCATCAATTAGCCTTCTGAGCCAATGAGCAAACACATTTCACCATTAGAACACTGGAGTGATAGTGGCTGGAACTAGGCCTCTATACACCTATGTAGATATTGCACCAAAAACCAGACATTTGCAGCTAGAATAGTCATTTACCACATTAGCAATGTATAGAGTGTATTTCTTTAAAGTTAAGACTAGTTTAAAGTTATCTTCATTGAAAAGTACAGTGCTTTTCCTTCAAAAATAAGGACATTTCAATGTGACCCCAAACTTTTGAACGGTAGTGTATATCAAATGTAATATATGCATTGCTTTTGTTAAAGATGGTTTTATTGCCATTTAGTCACTTCACTGTTGTGACAGATGGAAATCAGAGCCATAAGAATACGTCCTGATCAGGAATCAATAACAGGATTTATAAAGGCAGATACAACAGAAATATGTTTTAAGGCAGGTTTTCTGGGATCTAAAACGACTCATTCGTTGAGACCCAATCTATAACGGTGACATTTTAGTTGTGCTGTATGTAATAATATGAACAAACTGATCTTTCTAGCTGTATTTCTTCCCATAGACTCTGTCTGAGAAGACTAAAGAGCTGGACAAACTGCGTTCAGAGTGGACGAATCAGACCAGCTCTCTCTCCACCCGTCATTCTCAGGAGTTACAGTTGGAGAGAGAAAAAACTGTAGAGGTAAGGCCCTCATCTGTCAATGACTGCTTATTGAATGTGGTTATTATTAAAGCAAGACTATGTGTGGCGCTATATCACATTATTTGTTTATATCCACCCTGATGTTAAAGTTGTTTTGCACACCTGTACAGCTCAGATTGTCACACAAACCCTGAAAACTTAGTCTGTAATTTCAGCCCTCGGCTGTTGAAGCAGTAACAGAAACCTCTCTGGTAATAGAGGTAAATAAAGACACGGATGATAATTGAGGAAATGCGTTCCTGAACTCTGCAAACCTAAGAACACTGCTGTTGGCAAAACGGTTCTTAACATGACCCAGGAAGCATTTAAAGCTGGCCATTTGGGTTCACATTGTCGAGGTTGGATGTTAATTCAAGTTCTGGACGGGACCTAACTTCTTTAGATCACATGTAACATATAAAATATTTAACGAATTCTCCTGCAGTGTCCTTGTATGTGGATTACAGCTGCAGCTATAGTCCTTTATGTCAAGTGACACCATAAGAAACTGATCTGGAAAACAAAATGTGTCCATAGTATTTATCAGTGTGATTGAATAGTTGTTGATTCATCACATTTTTTTGAGTTTATTATCAAGTCACGTGACAAAAACAACAACGCAGCTTTTCAGCATGTTAATTTTATTTATTTTTTTGGTCCTGTTCAAGACAGACACTCAAAGTTAATGATAATTCCTACTATCCTATAAGTCAAAGCTGTAAATATTCTTTCTGATGCCTTTCAGTTACAGAGGAGGTTTCAGGAGCAGACTGACCATATCCGTCAGGAGCTGGAGAGTGCTCATAAGAAGACCGTCCAGCAGCTCCAGAGCAGACTGACAGAGCTGGAGACTTCCAGCAGAGAGCTGACGGAGAAGAAATACAAGAACGAGTCTGTCATCAGGGACCTGAAGATTAAACTAGTGGGCGCAGAAGAGGTAAGGCACATATTAGTTAATATTCTCAAATAACCAACTTAACTCTGACATTTGACTGCAAAGATTCTCAGGCATCTAGGTAAGATAATTGCTGCTGACCCATCTGGCCGCTGTGTGAGTCAGTGGTGTCAATAACTGGTCTGGGTGTTAATGTACAGTTTCCATGTATGGCTTTGTGTATACAGATGTGTGCTGGTAGATTAGTGTCTGCCTTATACAGATCCATGTGGACATGTATGCTTCTAATCTGCTTACTTGAGCTTTTCTAGTTGCCTTTAGGTCATAGCACAGGGGTTGGGTTTGAGGACAACTGAAATTAGAGCTGTGTTGATCTGAGTGTGTATGGTTACTGATTATTTGCTTAGATTTCGCAGTTGCTAAAATTCTGCTGGGTAGACCTCAACACTGTGGTGTGGTCTAAACCTAAACACCAACGTGGCATAGCAGATGTGATGCCACTGTGATGTAACTTCCTCAATACAATAATAGTCCACAAAGACGTTTACATGCCTCCAATAAAGCCTCTTGACTATGGCACGCACCGCCGAGGACACACGTGTTGCTTGCATCTTTGATCTAATTTTATAAAGCTGTTAAAAAAAAAAAAAAAAAGATTTTTTTTTCTGCTGTAATGTAGGAAGGGCAGCATTTGAGGCAGCAAGTCCTTTCTCTCAAGAGGGAGAACAGCACTCTGGACACGGCGGTCCATGAAAAGGAGCGTTTGGTGAGCCAGCTGCAGATGAGGGTGGCTGTTATGGAGCAGGAGATCAGAGATAAGGATCAGTTGATGCAACACTCAAAAGAGGCGTTGGAAGCCACCCAGCAGCAGAAGGTAGGAGCCGGCTCTAATACTTTATATCAAGTCACCAGAAAAATAATGAGCGTAGTTTATTGCTGTTTTCAATTACACCAAGCCCAGTTTAGTTTGAGTACTTTGACACAACATTGTGTGATCTTCTTTCTGTCCTTTTTTAAATTTTCTAGGCGACAGTGGAAGGAAATGCAGAAAGTAAGGAACTTAAGATAAGAAAACTTGAGGCAACAGTGAAATCGCTGTCTGAGGAGCTCATAAAGGTTTGTGGTGCGAGTAGCTAAAACTGATATTTTCTAAGATCAGTTCAGTTCATAATGAGCTATATTAAGAGAAGCTTGTGCTGCTATTTTATTGCATAGCTTAAAAAAATACACTGTAACTTACAAGTTTTTGCACCCAACATATGTTTTATTTTACCCAGGCTAATGGCATCATTAAGAAGCTACAGGGCGAAGTTCGAGGCCTAGTTGGAAAAATAAAAGTCAAAAACACAGTGACTGTGTCGCAGGAGAAGGTTCTCCAGGACACAACAGAAAGACTTCACTGTGCTGAAAAGGATCTGCAGAGCGCTCAGCAGCAGCTCATTACCAGGGATGAGCAGGTATGTCCTACATCATCAGATTTTAAGCTTGTTCCCTTGTAGTGCTTTAAAGTAGTCAGCAAAGTTGTTGGCTCCTTGTGGGTACAGATACTACCCCAAGTAAAACCGAAGCAGTGCGTCATTTAGTATTGCTACTGATTTGATGACATTGTCTCTATGTTTCATATTTGTGCTCAGTAATAAACATATTTTGATGATAAAAGGTGAAAGTTACTGCAACCAAATGTCTGTTACGTTCATGCTAACATAATGTGTTAGTAACGTCTGGAGGGGATTTTTATCTGCCATTAAGATCCACTTGGACTTAAGGATGGACTGATTATAAATTGTTTGTCAAAGCTCCATGTCACTGGGACCTCACAGATCACATTTGGGGCCCCTTCATTTATTTTTCCTGGATGATAGCCACGCAATGGTTCCCCGTGTCCTCTGTTAGGCATCTATAGATGCTCCCTGCTACTACAGAACAGTGAGAAATGTAATCAGTGACAACAGCGGCGGCTTGATGGTGAACATTTGGAATTAAAGAAGCACTCCACCTGACTACTCTGATCTCTTTACACTCGAACAAATGAAGCGCCAGCAAGTTTCACCGAGTTATTTCCCCACGGAGCCCTGTCTTTGTCAGATATAACACACTGGATTATAATTACTGGGAAAATCCACACTGCTATTATGTTTTTTGGGCAAATGCATGGAAGAGTTTTCTCACAAATTAAAAAGATTTGATCCAGTTTGTTTGCGTCTTACAGGTTTCAAAACTGAAGGAGCAGCTGGACGCTACAGTACAAAAGCTAAACGAAAGCAGGGAAGTGTTGAGAACAAATGAGAATGGTGAGGATGTCAAATATCTTTATTATTGCATTATTACTCATTTTAAAAGTTGAACCTTCAGTGCTGACCTTTCAGTTTTCAATACTTAATTCTGTGGTTACATCTTCTAGGGTTTGGTAGTCAGACACCATTACTGTATGCAATAGGGCTGTCAAATATTTACTCATGATTGCTTTCCAATAACGCAAATTAATCACACTAAAAGTATTTATCTTAAATCTCTAACATTTTATAAACATTTCAGCTGAGCAGAGAAGTCTCTGCTTTGAGCTTTGTGCTTGATCCGATGATAACTCCGTTCACACCAACAGTAAAAGAAGATTCTTGCTGTGAGGAGAGCCCACTTCTATTTATTTATTTATTTATTTTTATCGCGCTGTAAATTGAACATTTTTCAGCAAAGCCATACAATTCCCTTCAGCTGATTCAGCTCAGCATAAAGCATTTCCAGCCATGCAGACCAGACTTTCTCAGCATTTAGCAATAAAACAGCATTTTCCCCTTTTTATTCTTCATTTGGAATTTAACTTCTCCTAAACTAAATAATTGCCGTTGTCACAGAGCGAGCCACGCTGACAAGCGTAGAAGTATAAATGGAGAACTTCACATAAAGAGAGAGGACAGTTTAAAGACAACTTCACAATTTGAAATAGGATCAGGAGCAGTTGTGCTCTGTTCTTCTACAGTTTCACAAATTCTGCATCCTGGACCCTACTATAGTGATGAACACAGCAGCATAGGCTTCATCATAGTTTGTTGTCTATAAGTATGAGCATCAAACCTGTTTTTAATATGGCTCATCTTTTGTTGTTTTTGTTTGCACTCCACAGTTATAGGTTGGCTCAATAAGCAGTTAAACGAAAGGCAGCTCTCTGTAAAGGCCCAGTCTCCAGAGGCTTTGGAGAATCCATCAGTTTTATCCACAACGGCAGGACTGAGGGTAGGAGATGCTTTATACAACACTATATAAACACCATGTGAATATGAAGAGCTGTTAATCCATCCATCCATCAAATATAGAATGTACTTAAAACGATTAAATACATGCCTTTATAAATGTATTTATAGAGGTGCAATGCTTGATTTTGTGGCCATCATTACTGTATAGTATTATAAAAGTTTCAATGACACCTAACATTAGTATTTGTCTTTAGTTTTATCCTCAGACATGCAAACCTGCTGTATCCCCTGTGATGGGCGCCGATTTCACTCTTGCTGAACAGCGAGCAGGACAGCCAGGAAACAAACACATGTGAGTTTGGATGTTTATTTTCTTCTTCTCTTGTATTTTTAGGACTCAGACTCTGCTCCCAGTTTGCACTACTGGCTGGATTATTGCAATATAATATCTGTCAAAGTCCATCAGAGCATGTGTGTCACAGGTGATTTTGTTTTAGAGCTAAAATCGTGTTTTGTGTTCTTCAAGCTCATGTGTTTTCTCCTTGTTATCAGCGGAGACTCTGCAGGTCTGGATCCTAAATACTTTGAGAGGAGAGACGTTGCCGGCACAATCTACACACCCCTGTCTAATCTTCACAGAGGTAAACTCTCCTACCATTTACAGCCCAGCACACCGCGGTCCACAAGCTGCTAGTGTGTTCAGTGTAAACAGTCAAGCAGTCAAAGGAGGCCAGTATTCAGTAGAGAGTGCATGCCTTGTATCGTTGCCACAGCAGGGCTTATAAGATGTTGCCTAGTCCAGGTTCCCATGCAGGGCACAGGGTTTTCAAAGGAGTAGATTGAAATCAAATGATAAATCTCAAAGAAACTGAACCAAAGTATATCCAAAAGACAACAATAGTAACCCCAGTCATGTGGGTTTCAGGTGGAAACCACCCACAGATGCTAATTTGAATGTTTATTTTGACAGAGGAGAAATTCTGATTTTGATTGACGCGCTGGTAGAAATATTATTTCAATGTTTTGTTATTTCCATTTTCCACAGAGCTCCCCCAGCACACAAAGCCTTCCATAGTGTCGTCTTACTTCACTGCATAAAACAGAAGCTGACCAGGAACAAAATGGTTGTTACTTCAACTAGAAGGGGAAATAAAACCACCAAACGTCTCATTCTGCGTAATGTCTTAAGTTACAAAATTATTGTAACTGATGTGCTGTGTTATTGGTGCTCTTTTAATGAATGCACTCTAATTTGTCCTCCATGTTATTTCTGTTGACACTTTATTTATGACGGATTCCGGTGATCAAGGATAATATACGGTGGCGCTCAAAAGTATTTACGTCCCTCTGAATTTTCTACATTTCTGCATTAAAAATGACTCAACACATCAGTGGATTCTCACACAAAGAGAACCCAATGAAACAAATGAAATGGAAATATTAAGCTTCTGCATTTATTTATCCCAGCAAACGTACTGTTTGTATGTATCTGAGAGCTGCGAAAGGAAGTGAACCTTTGTTTTCAGTGTCTCATGCGACTCACATCTGCATTAATTACAACTAAACATTTCCTGTAGCTGCTGATCAGTCATCTACAGCAGCTCTCAGTTCTGTGATGTCTGCAGGTTTCCTCACATGAACTGCTTGCTTCGGCTCTTTGTCTTGCTGCGTGACCCGGTTTCTCTTAAGATTTGACTCACGGACTCATGTGCTGACAGTATAATTCAGAATTCAGTTCACTGGTCCATCACTGATGACGTGCATTACCACCCCCGTGTTTTACGAAAGCTAGAGATGGGTTTTGTAACCTTTTCTAGCCCGATGAACAACAACTCTTTTTCTTGACGAAAGCTCCTTTGTCCGTGCCATCATGCACTTCCACAAACGTGTTGTGACAAGATCAGACTGTGACAAGTCCTTAATTTGAAAATGTAATGTTTTGAGTCATTTTAATGCAGAAATGTCAAGAATTCTTAAGAGCACAAATACTTTTAAGCAACATTATATTAATGTCTTTAAATGTCTTAAATCTTTCCTTACGCTGTAACACTTTATTTGCAATCCTTAAGTATTTATATTGTATTTTAGTTTTTCACTGTATTTCAATTTGGAAATGTACATTTTAATAAACATTATTTCCATTCTGGTCTGTTACCAAAGTAATTTTAGGTTGTCTGGCTGCCTTTATTACAGTCATTCATTTTCTGTAACCGTTGGTCCTCCTTGGGGTTTGGGCAAGAGGCGGGGTAGACCCTGGACAGGTCACCAGTCTATCACAGGGCTAACACAGACAGACAACAATTCACATTTGCATGCACACCTACAACCAATGTAGAATCACCAGTTAACCTAATGAGCATGTGTTTGGACAGTGAGAGGAAGCACAGGGAACATGCAAACTCCACACAGGAAGGCCCAATTGGCTGATGGATTTGAACCCAGAGCCTTATTGTACTTTGTTAACACAACAGATCTCAAAGTCCAGGTTTTTCTATGGTTCCTTGAGTTTCAAAAAGTAGACTGGGAGGCAGAGTCTTCAGCTACTCGGCTCCTGTAGAACCAGCTCCCTGCGTGTCTTGGACTTGGGAGGCCCTGGTGTCTCCGTATATATGCAATGACATTTTTATTTTGGATCGTGTTCTTCGCAAGATTTTATGTGAATTACCCTACAGTTAGTTAAATATCTAGTATATCCAACACAATGTGCTGTATTATACTTTGATAAACACATAACTTTGGTAAAACTAGTGTTGTATGTAACATAATATTGTGAATTATGAGAAGAGTTAACAACTGCGACTTCTATACAGGCAGTCAGGGATACTGGAGCAGCTCCTGGTGCGCACTTAAGTCAAAAACCCGTAACGCCACCTTCTGGCGTGAACATGTAACAACACAGTGCCTGCAGGACATTTACTGAAGTTATCCAAAAAAAGGTTCAAAAAATAGATATAAAAGATATACCATGACCTGGATGACTGAGAACCTTCACAGACATGTTTGAGGAAGTTAAATGACTGCTGTAGAGAGGATTGGGATCGTTCCTCTGCTAGTGTTAGCCTTTTCAAATGAGTGTGCTGTATTTCAGGACTTACATAATCTGCATCACGGTAGAATGGGCTTCATCTCGATGAACTGCTGCTAGTTTGCTGCAATGACCCACTATGCTCCTCACCTGTCTTCTCCGAGGCGTCCGTGTTATTATTGTCACGTGATCGGCGACTAGTCGACTTCCTGCTTAAAAGCTCATAGCGCAGCAGTAAAGTCGACTAGTCGATATAATCGTAGTCCATCACATGTATCCCTGATTTTTGAATAAGAAGCTATACATTTTATTTTTATTACTTAAACTAGACTAACAATGTATTTCACTTTAAAGATTAATCAACAGTACACATTTTTTGACTTAGTGATTTATTTTGTACCATTTTGCATGTTTGCGTTGCAACAGGAACTCCAGTGGTTCTGACCTGTCAAAAGGGAGGCGTGTTCAAATTAAAGCAGGTTGTTAAAAATGTAAATAGGGCAGTAAAAATATAAATAAACTAAGTACAAATTAGCACTTTATTTGGAACATTTTATTGTTTAAAACATTTTAAGGTCTACTCATATTTTGAGTATTTTGTTGAATCGTAGCATTAAAGCTTAGACTTAAATCTATTTTCTAGGGCCAAATGTCTGCACCAAGTAACGGTGGGAGGTTTTAGAAGTCATGCAGGGAAATGTCACACATGCTTATATTTAGTCATGATCCAGAACCCATCCTAAGCTCAGAGAAGACAGATATTCTCTGAGATTAGTTCAACCCATTTCTTGTGCTTCAGACTCCAGAGTTAAAATTTTGGTGACTGGAACTGGACAAGACATTAAGTAGGACTGACAAAATAATAAGACTAAAAGCAAAAATTTCCAACATTTTCCATAAAGATCCCTTCTCAGTGGTGGTTATCATGTTCCTGGACTAGCTTTATTGTGATTTACAAATTGTAGCTTTTGCTGTTTTCCAGTCCTTCACTGTACATCCTTCAGGTGATCAACACCCTGAGATTAAATTAAAACATGACAAGACATTAACAACAGTTATATAATACACAAGGCTTCCCACACACTCATAAACTGGAAGATTCCTTCATTTGTCTTTTTAAATTGGACTTAGTCCGCCGTGAGCTCTGTCTTTAGTTCTTGTGAGGACAGGCGTTTACAGAGGAAGGATGGCAAAAGACTTGTGGTATGAAAGTAATGCTCACGTCATGATCATGTTCAGGAAAGTCCAGTCAGCATATCAGTATATATAGATACCTGAGTCCAGTTAACGTCTTTGAGTGTAAGGTCTCTGTATGATCGTTATTCCCTTTAGATGTAAACCAGATTGTGAGTCTGGTATTAAAAAAAAAAAAAAGTCTCCAATAAGATCCAGTATGAATGTTAAGAAGGTACTTCCATCCAAAGGGATCAGCATTTCTATCACATTCTGGCAGATTTTAACAGCTGAGTCTTGTCTTGAGATGAGAATGGCTGCACCATAAACCACTGTGTCTCACGGTACATACGACAGCTTTTGTTGGAGTGGATTCTTTCCCCGTCCTTCAGCAGTGGATCTCATAGGCAATCTGAGAGTCCATGAACAGGCCTGTGTGGTTAAGAAACATCCCTTCAGCCTCTGATGTGATCACCGGCTCAGCCTCCCCTCCTTCCCCCGCCATTCTCCTCATGGTCCCTATATTGCTCTCCTGCTGCTGTTGTTGCTGCTGCTGCTGTTGCTGCTGCTGCTGTTGTTGTTTGCTGGTGGCCAGAGTAGGACTCACTGTCTGGCTCAACCCCGAGGAGAGGGCGTGGCCGCAGGTGTCAGGCGGTGAAGGGCACCCCAAGTTTGTGGTGGAGACGGCTGCTGTCGGTGGAGCCGGGGGAAGGACAGGCTTAGCCCTGTTGAGGACGTACATTTCGTGGCCACACTCATCGCGGTACTCTTCCAGCTGAGCGAAGGTGGTGGGGCCGTCAGAGTAGTCATTCACATACAGGATGCTCTCCTCCTGCAGGTTAAATCTCACCGTCATTAGTTTTGATAAAACAATAAGCAACGTACTGAGAAATTACAGAGATTAATATGTCTGCTGAGAAAACGTGAACACTTGTCACTGTAAACATTTAAATAAAAATACTGTTTATCTGAATGATCACATGTTATGTGAAGGGCGGATTTCTGGTTCATATGTACACCGATCCGGCACAACGTTATGTCCAAATATTGTGTAGGTCTCCCTTGTGCCTCCAAAACAGTTGTGACTGATCAGAGAGTGGACATGGACCTTCTGAGGGTGTCCTGTGGTTGTTAAGTTATGTACCTCTCCTGTCAGTGGTTTTAATATTGTGGCTGATCGGTGTACTGCACTCTTATTTTAGCTTCTGTATCTTTATGTGTCTTAACTTGAAACAAGCTTTAAGTTAAATCTTAAAGTCGAGTGAGTCAAATTTTCTTAGGAAATCGTGTATTGATTTTATTTTGTTGTGCTTTTTACATTTGACTTTGAGCCAAGTTTGAGAAGTTTTAATTAGGTCTCTAAAGAGTTCCTGTTCCCTCTAAATCATCTGCTTACGCCGCTCAACTCATCTGACTTGTTATCTCCAGGATTATCGACTTATTTATTTCCTTATAAATATTCTCGAGGTAGACATATATCATAGCCTCAGTTGTCAAGTGCACATTTAAATTCATGTCTAGTTACTCTGCAGCGATCATATCAGAGGCTACAGCGCTCTAAATTTTCATCACTTACATTTGTTGCCAATTTTAAAAATGCGCTGTTTGTACTTTGCTAGAGTCAAAACATATGCACCTTTTCAGCACCATCAGCCTCCTTGTATTGCTGCTGATGTCGGCTGTAAATCATGGCGAGTAGCAGCAGAGCGGTCAGAGCCAGCAGGGAGATGCCCACAGCGATGGCGGTCTGAGTGGCAGCTCCCAGAGCGCTGAAGGCCATGCTGCCCAGAGCGTACAGAGGCTCCCGGCTCACGTCTGAGCCCAGTGCAGGACCGTGGTTCCTCAGTCGGGGCCAGGCCGGGGCGTACGGCGAGGACACTTGCGACCACGAGGCCCACATAGCGGAAGAGGTCGAGGACATGGACGAGTTTATGGCAAGCTGGAAGGTCACCCGGGCCACGCCTCCTGGGTTCCAGGCTTCACATTCATAGAAGCCCGCGTGAGCGACCGTCACATTACTGAGAAACAGCATGCCGCTGCCGGTATCGGGGTCAAAGCGCTCAGCGTCAGTCTTGTGCTGACTGACTCTTCCTTCCTCTGAGGACTCCACTGTTCCCCTCACTCCACCTCCTCCAGTACCCAACTCCTGAACCAGCCCTCTGGGAGAAAACACTACTTTACCCTGGGATGCTTTCCTCCAGGTCACCTGCAAAGGTATCCAGTGTTTTATGGTGAGAGGCCTCGGATAGGGAACACTTTCAGAAGCTGAACTGTGGTGTCAAACTCAGATCAATGAAAAAAGTCAATAAAATAAAAACTTAAGAAGAGACAAGAGGCAGTGGCTTCAACAAGAAGCTAAAAAATATTTCTGTTCAAGTTCCTTTCACTAGAGAAAGCTCTTAAACTTAAAAACCCTGAGTCACTTGAATCTCAGATGAAAGTTTGGAGCCAAATCATGCTGCCAAGACTGGTTTGACTAGACAAGAGCTGCAACAGAATCATTTGAAAAAGTAATGTTTAAAAGTTAAAAATCTTAAAATACAATCTAATTCAGTCTTCTGCTGATGCACATTTCTGATTAAAATTTAAATGGAAGCTGCTGGAAGCGACATTTAGTTACTCTGCGTTTCCCTACCTGTGGCCTGGGGTAACCAGAGGCATGGCAGGACACCTTGAGGCTCTCTCCCAGGCGCACTGCAAGCCTCCTGGGCTCCAGCTGCACTAGCGGAGGGATACACACCAAGCTGTTGAGAGGGACTTCCACCAGGCTCAGGTGGGAGAGGCGCGGCGGCTCCGTGCAGACTAGCCGGCGTTCTGCAGAGCTGAGAAGCCGCTGACCCTCCTCGTCGATCCAGCTCCTCAGCCAGTGGAGAGCGCAGTCGCAGCGCCACGGGTTTTCTATGGCACAGCACAGGACAGGAAGGTTTTGGTGAACCCCTTGTGGTTCTAGGCAGGTCCACTGTCCTAAAAAGGAGTGCTTCTGCACTGATCTGCTGCTGTGCTCAGTTAAAAAACAGTCTGCCTGTCTGGATCAATCTGACATGAACCCCATCGCTTTGCATGATAGTTACCATGGTTACAGCCTACTTTACAAGCCACTGTCTTGTATAAATGGAGTATAAATGAATGTTTGTCATTATGCACAAATAGAGCCAAACAAAACTTCAACAAAATGGATCGTCATGAATAACTGAGTGTTACCTGTGATGCGTAGCACCTGCAGGCTGACCAGAGGACGCAGTGAAGCGGGGCCAATGGTGTGAAGATTATTCCTGCTCAGGTCCAGCAGGGCCAGAGACGTCAAACCAACCAGAGCCTGGTCTGCTAACATTTCTATGCTGTTGTGCTGCAAATGCAGCTCCTGCAGACGCTGAGACATGGGCAGAATAGTACATTGACTGTACCAGCTATAAAATACAATAAATAACTGAAGCTTGCTCCAAAATCTCACCACACTTGTGTTATTAATTCATGTTGTGCCCAGTGAAGCCACAACAATAAACCAGTTTGCAGCTTCCAAAATGAAATTGCGTTTTTCATGCATATCTAAATGTCTGTGTGAGGTTAAAACAAGCCATGAATTTCTTTCTTCTTTTTAATTCTAAAGCGTTAATGTGAAGTGCTTTAATAAGCTTTACCTGTAAGCCACGGAAGGTGTAGTCCAGCAGGCGTGTGATGTCATTTCCTGCGAGGTACAGAATCCTGAGATGTTCGAGTCCGTGAAACATGTCAGCCGTCACCAGGTGGATGCGGTTCCCGTTCAGCGCTAGCTCCAACAGCTGACCCTGATGCTGGAAAGAGCCTGGCTCCACTGCAGAGATGGTGTTATTCTGGAGGACAAGGATCAGTGTTCACAGGCTTCAGTGTCCTGTCCCGGACATGTGGTTATTGATCGAACCGCTAACCCTCTGGTTGTGGGCAATCTGCTCTGAGCCACAGCCGAAAATGCCTCACTATGTCAAACCACATATACAACCTGTGATGTAGACGAAAAGATCCAAACATCACACTGGGTAATATCATGCGAGCTGTGTGTGAGTGCGTGTACCTGCAGGTACAAGTAATGCAGATGCTTTAGCAGAGTGATGTCAGTCTGACGGATCTGGCCGATCGCATTATCCTGCAGAAACACAGTCTAGGTAGACGGGGACACGAGGGGAACCAGGGACAAAGGAGGACAGGCTTTGTCATTATTAATGAATGTGTCAAAAGACGTTGAGCTCTTTTCCGCACGGTGGACTTACGTGTGTGGAAGGAGGGATGTGTTTGGGGATGTCCCTCAGGCCAGTGGACCCACACTCCACGGTGAGGCTGTAGCAGCGGCAGCCCACGGGGCAGGAAGGGGAAGCTCGAACGGGCATGTGCGGGGACAGGAGCACCATGGAGAGGAGGAGCATCAGCAATACAACCATGGCGTCAGGACACAGGACTGAGGAAGAGGGAGAGCAGAGAGCAGGAGGAAACGACTCCTGTTTATTCCAGTTCTGATGCTCACTGACACTTTCAACAGATATGGGTCAACAGTGAGTAGTCTGCAGCTCCATACAAAACAAATTGAGATGCACTGTGATGTTCTGACGCCTTTCTATCACATTCAGAGCTATAGTAGCTTTGTTGGATCAGACCACACGGGCCAGCCTTCACTCTCCATGTGCATCAATGAGCCGCCCACGACCCTGTCACTGGTTTTAGTTCCTTCCTTATATGGCTACTGACCACTACAGATGAGGAATACCCCACAAGGCAGCTAGAGCTTGTAGAGTTTCTTAAAGACGTTTCATCACTCATCCATGGAGATTCTTCAGTTCTCAGGAATTTATAATCTGTCATCCATCTACAATACTATTTTAACATCGCCCACAAGAAATTTCTTTCCAAATCACACCCTGACTGGAGCCTCTGACTGATATTGGGTAGTTAGAGCACCATTAATAAGCCTTGATCATGTCGCCTGCTACTATAACAACCATGCTAGACACGTGGGAAGTTACTCTATCACAGCTCTAATCTGCTATTTGTGTTGGGATAGAAAAAAGCTGAAGATCTGTGCTGATAACTTAAGCCGAGGACACACTACAAGATTTTTTTTTTTGCCACATTTTATCCGCGATTCCTAGTTGGGCAAATTCTGCACCAGTCTGCTCTAGTTGCGTACAATCTTCATGGGTAGAGTTGGCACAAAAATCTGTTAGTGTGTGAGGGGAAAAGACCCGACCCGACCTCAGATGCGGTCGAACAAACCAACAGCCAATGAAAAAGAGAGAGTGGGACGTGGAAAGTGGTGTCAGAATACGATAGGGAGTAGCAGGAATATCAAAACAACGATGGCGAAGAGCGGGAGAGTGGCGACAAAACAAATCTGGACCACGGATATGAGAAAATGAGAGATTAATCAAGTTGTGGCAGGGGAACGGGTTCCTACTTTTGCCCTAGCGAGAGTGTGATGGCGCGGTTGTTAAGTGTGCGATGCCCAGTCTTTCAGTCGTCTTACAAAAATCAGCTGGTAGTGTGTGCTCCTATCTTTTCCTGTGACTGTGAAAGTTGTGTCCCCAGCTTTAAGATGCACAAAGTTAGGTTGACGCAAAACGACACCCAGCGTTGAATTAAACTGTAATCACAGGATGTCTTAACTAGAAGAACAATACTAGTGGAGAAATGATTAGGACAGGAGTAAACTGTGATGTCCTAATGGAACAACACACTCACTGTAACTATCCAAGCAGTCATAGCAGCACCACTATGAAATACAGCCTTCGTTAGTCACATTCATCACTGTCCGTGAATCTCTGTTACCATAGAAACAATTCATGGCAGGAGGCATATGATTTACTTGAGAGCATCAATCACCAGTGCCTCCTTGTCTTTGTTCCTCTTAGAAGTACACCTGCATCATCACCCCGATGACTCCGATGACTCCCCGTGAAATGCCTCCAGAGGCTCATTATCACCGAGTGGCTGCATTAAAAGTCGCTTCTCGGTTTGAACTTGTGTAAACACGTCAATAACCCCCGCTGATTGTTGTCCCATTGATGGCGCCGTGCGTCTTGTGATCTCGGCTACAAAATGCGATTCTGTCGCGCATGCAATCGCCAACGCTGGCGTGGATGAACCTCCGTCGGTGCTGCTGCAGGCCACCTAAACGCACCGAGCAACACAACGCATGCAACACAATAACAAGCGTCCGGATCCACGCATGCCGAACATTTCCCACGCTGAGCCCAAGGGTAGAAACACTACATGCATCACGAGAACCACGATTTAACCAACCAATGTGATGGCTGTTACCTCGCTGAGGAAGGACGTGGGAGACTCCGACGGTGATGTCTGCCCCGCGCGACAGCATCTTATTCGCCTTTTACTCACACGCCCATGGTAATAGTGATCTACCGTCGGTGTTAGAGATGAAGCGTCCGAGAGCAGAAAGGCAGCTGGTGGATAAATATCTTCGTAGGACGCTCCGGTGATGCCAGGCTGACGCAGATCATAGGATGCAAACAGGAGAAGGAGATCACGAGCAGTGGATCGTCAGGTGAGGGTTGATTGTGCAGCACTGCGTAAACCGTTGTGAAACGGGTCGGGCGCCTTGGTTAGGTTCCTACATCCAGATGTTCGCTCCCTCTGTCTCCCCCAGCAAGCAAAGGAAATATGCAAATTTCTGTCAAGTTGTTTTTGTTTTTCTTATTATTATTATACGCTGATCAGGCATAACATTATGACCACTGAAAGGAAAAGTGAATAACATTGACCATCTGGTGACAAATGTTCTGCTGGGAAACTTTTGCACCTGGCATTCATTCATGTGGATGTTACTTAGACATGTAGCACCCACCTAGAACAGACCAGGGACCCCCACCCCATAGCAATGACCCTCCTTGATGCAGGATATGCAGCCTGACACAGACACACACACAAAAACGGTTTAGGAAAAAAATGAAAAACAGCATAAGGTGTTGACCTGGCCTCCAAATGCAATAGATCCCAAACTGATACTGATTAAGTTTCTGTGGGATGACCCATAGGACCCAAAGGCCCCCACTAACAACATTATGTTACCAGACACCACAGGACACCCTCACAAAGCCCATGTCTATTCTCGGATGAGTCACCACAAGGGAGACCTACACAATATTAGAAAAGTGGTCATAATGTTATGCCTTATCAGTTTAAGTACGTCAGCTGCCTTAAAAGTATGTGTTCATGTGTGCATCACGCTCAGCTCTGCCTTTGCTCCTCCAAGCAGCTTACTGGTAATCAGTGCAAATATGCAGCCAATGTTTACCTGTTCTTGTTTTTGTCATAGACTTAAATTAAACCCCTAACAGTCTCTTACAAATCTACACTGGATGATCCAGCCTCTCAGAGCTACCAGATACTTTCAGCCTGAAGTCAAAGCACACGTCATTAGGGGGTAGGATAAACACTGGTCACTTGCAGCTGAATCACTTTTTACAAATTCTTTGCATATTTTATATTGTTTTTATTTCTTATACAGACTTATATTTAAGACCATGACAAAGTCCTTGTATGTGTGACCATATGTGACAGTAAATACGGGGCTGGTTAAGATAATTCGGTTGGTTTGGAGGTTATTATTAACTAAGAAAATTAAAAGAATATTTGTGAATGTGGTAAAATAGAGTACTTAATGTGTGTATACAAAAACTATGATTTTTATAGTTTTGCAACTGGACACCACCAGCATAGGGTTGAGTATGGATCTGCTTTTTACTGGAGCACAAAGATATGTAGTCAGTCTTGGTGTTGGTGTAGGTTCCAGATGGTGAGTTATGAAAACGAATATGGTGATGGTTAAAGGTTGCATTTGAGGTGAACATTGGGGTGTGACTGCTAATGGTCTTGAATAATCAAAAGGCAAGAGGCAGAGTCCGTGTCCTGGTTGAACACTCGTATGGAGGCTCTGGATCTGTGCAAGTAGAGCTTGGAAATCTGTTCTTTACAAATGTTTTCATGTAAGGCACTTTTCTAATCCCTTGATCGCACATGCAGCTGAAAATGCATATGTACCTCTACACACAGTATACCGGAAACAAACACAGATATGAATACAGTTAAGCATTTTCCTGCGACAGATCAGGTCATTTAGATTATTATTTTATTAAATATAATTAAATGTAGCTCATAAGAACAGCAATACTGTTGTAACATCAACAACTGAAGAAAAGTCATTTGCAGCAAGCACAAATGTTTTTTTTTTATTGTTTTAACTTATTTCTGCATCATGATCCTCAACTCTATATACTATAAAATAATGTAAGAAATATATCAAAGACAGCAACAGTATCATTACTGCAACATCGTCTAATCAGTGACATCGTGTCCTGTCATGACAGGTCAGAGTTCATCAACATCACTTTTCTGTCCATGCCCCTCTTTGGCACAGTTGGTGGTGTGGTTTCATTCAAGTGCTTTCACCCACATTGCAGGAGGATCCTCCGTTCCAGCGTCACGTGGTACAGCTGGAACTGAATCGCTTACATGTGAGGGATCTCCAAGCCAGCTGTTCCTCTTTGTAATGTAACACCATTCTCTGTGGCATGACTGTGTAGTCAAAACATATTAACTGGATTTTACTATGTACAACTAGAATGTTGTGGGTTGTGAAGAGCCGCCGGGTTAGGCCGCACGCTGGTTAAGACTTGTTCTGTGAGAAGACGATGGGGTAGATTTGACTGTAGTGATCCACAAAGTGAACCTCCAGGTCCTGGGTGATGTAGTCTGGCAGATCAGAAAAGTCTTTCTTGTTTTCAGCTGGAAGAATGATGCAGGTCACACCAGCACGACGAGCCTGATGTAGAGCAACAGAAAAAAGAAAAAAATAATAATTACAAGTTGGTACCGTGTGTTACAATAAACACACAGTTAAAGGAAACACTGTGGAGGAGCTATGACGGAACAGAGACAGTATGGGGAACTTTCTGACTGTTCTAATGACGCTGGATACGTTATCAGCTTGGACTAAGCTCCATTTGTGGCTTAATCATCAGAATTAATGTATATAAAGACTGACGCAACAGTGGATAACATGACACACTGGTTTCCACTGAAGCCTAAAGAATGACTTCATGGTCAAGGGCATGGACAACATGGACAATTGCCTTTTCCCATTGAGCCATGGGAAAAGGCAAGACACCTAAAACCTGATTGGAGCACGTGGCTCTAACGTGTCAAAAAACATTTTATCAACAAATTAAAATTTCTTAAGGAAAACAAGAGGAATTTCATCATGTTGCTGCCATCTAGTGTTTAGTTCTGGTTCTTAAAGTTGAGTTAAGTCTGCGACTGTGACTACATCAGCCCTCTGGCGGACTGGTTTTGGCTCACGTGCCGTATATTTGACACCCCTGGTTTATAGCATCATGGTTATATTTTCTCTTATTCATGAAGAGGAAGAATGTGAGTTTTGTAAAGTAATATTGAGATTTAATAAACTCCCCAGGCTTTTTTTTTCAGCAGTTAAGCAAAAAGCTGACATTGTGTCTACTGTTTAAACTTGATTTTTATAGATGTCTCTCATGCATCTCATCCCGTTAATAAGGCACATGGAAAACAAGGGGATCTTTTAGGGAGTGTTTCCCCACTTTGCAAAAAAGCAAGTGATTAATGACTTATGAACTACAGTCATACTTTAAGATAAGACATTGCAAGGACGATAAGAAAGAAAACATGCCATGCACGTGTATGTGCATGTGTGTCTTTTACGTACAGCGATGGTTTTCTCTTTGATCCCTCCGACTGGAAGTATTTTGCCAGTTAGTGACACCTCACCGGTCATGGCTAAGTTTTGAGGAACTGGCCGGTTTAAGGCCAGGGACAGCAGGGCTGTGACGATGGTGCAGCCGGCGCTTGGTCCATCCTTGGGTGTTGCCCCCTAGAAACAAGCCATGGAATCTCACTAAGCCTTAGTGCCACATCACAAGAGGTACGAAAGCACAAGACTGTCAAATTCACAACTTTAAGCCCTAGCTTTAAAACCGGAAACACAAATAAAATGCTGCTGTAAGTAATCATAATATAAAGAAAAGAAGCAATTCATCAGTTTACAGAAATGTAACACCTCAGGGTTACCTCAGGGACATGCAGATGCAGGTGGGAGTTGACCAGGAAGTGATTTTCTGGTTCTTTGGTCATAAGGAAGGCTCGGGCAAAGGTTGAAGCGATCTTTGCACTTTCCTTCATAACGTCTCCGAGCTGACCTGCAGAGGAACACCACAAACAGACATTTTGACTGTGCCCTCTTGGCATGTACAGGACTTACGCAAGTGGTGCAACTTCCTACAAAAGAAAAGACACTCTTCATATATGTATTTTAATTTACAACATCCAAAATGAATAAAGTGCTTCTCTATAGCTAAAAGGCCCAGGTGGCGTATAAGACACTAAGACATTCATTTTGTGAATCAACCAAGAGAGGGGAGTGTTAAAGTTGTCATGGTGTTTCCCATGAATGTAACCTCTGCTGAAGACAGCAAACGGATTGAACTCCAACTCTCATTTGTGACTTTCCTGACTGACCTGTAACCTCTAGCGACCCCTCTTCTTTAGCTCCTCCAGAAGGGCGGCGGAGTGAAGTCTCAATGAACAACGTTGACCCTCCTGTACAGCCGACAAAAACAGGCAGACTTTCAGTTTGTTATGTTTTCTATCCATCTGTACTGGTATCTGTGTGAGTATCCGTGTAGCCCTCTCACCTAGAGCAGTCCATGCCAGGCCCATAACCACTCCTGGTGGCGTGACGTCATACATCCGATCCACTGTGAAAAGAGGTTTACCCACATAATCCTGCAAGTTGTCCGGGGTAACGGTCACTGCAGCTTCGCTCCCACTGACAATAGAGAATGCCACCTTACGGAAAACCTGGCAGACAAAACAGCAGGGTTACACACAAAGAACACAGCTAATAGTAGAAACATCCATCATCCAATATTATGTGAGCAGTTTTCTTTTCTGTAATCTCGTTAGGATTGTGTAAACTTTGGTTTAGTTCAGACACAACAGAGCTTTCAGTCATTTACCTTTTCCACTTGTTTCTGCAGGTTCCTCACTCCAGACTCTCTGCAGTATTGTCTGATGAGCAGACTGAGGGCATCAGAAGAGATGGAGGCTTTTTCCTCCGACAGACCACAAAGTGTGCGGAGCTGAGGGACCAAGTACCGCTAGGCAGACACAGAAGTGTAATGTGAAACCACCATGTGTTCAAATGTTGGATTGAAAAGAATGAAATAAATGAACAGAGTAATTGCAAAAGTCCTTTCAGTTCTCAGTTTCTCTAGATCATTCTTTAAACTAAAATAATGTGTCAGTGGTTATTTGTTGTTCAACATGTACATAATGTCTACTCTGAACACAAAATTATAACAAAGGTTTCTTCCTCTTACAGGGGAACTACTGGTTTTCACAACCTGGACCTTATTTCTGGCATAAAATATGATCGTTTACTCACTCATATAACTTTTGTGTCATTTGTAGTCCTTTAGGAGATATTTAGATCTACATATATCCATATAGTGGGAGTGACTGGGGCACCAACAGTCTCTGAATAACGCATTATCTGCCACAAAACTCGTTCATTTCACCAATATTTTGTTACCATACGCTAGTGCTATTCCCCGATGAGTCCGGAGTTACCCGTTATCATCATCCGGGTTCTGTAGAGGCTATTTAGAGGCTGTGTTTCAGTGCCCCAGTCTCTCCCACTACATGGATATACGCTGATCTGATCATCTCCCAAATACAAAGTACACAAAACCTATATGGGTGAGTAAATTATCTTATTTTATGCCAGAAATAAAATTTTTACACAAGTGTTACCTCAGCAATAGCCAGTTTCTCCTGGGCCACGTATCCAGACACATTGATCATCTCCATTCTGTCTCTGAGGGGCTCTGGGATCGTGTCGATGACGTTGGCCGTGCAGATGAACAGAACCTTTAAAGGGAGCAGACAGACAGCGCTTACAAAAACGACATAGTCAGCGCATATTTTTCACAGGGATCGTTCGACACTACACACGGACACATACACACCGTACCTTTGATAGATCTACAGGAACGTCCAGGTAGTGGTCGAGGAAGTTGGCGTTCTGTTCAGGGTCCAGAAGTTCCAGCAGGGCAGAGGACGGATCACCCTGGTAACCACGGCCCATCTTATCCACCTAGTGACAATAGGTCACATTAATATCGACCACATTAATCATTGCACAGTTATATTTGCCATGCAAGAACAAGAATCACAGTAGCTCTGAGACTTGCATGACAATTAGTCGGGGATATTATCTAGCACAACAATCCACTATATGACACATTTATTGGCCCCACTTTTAGGAATCCTTCAGATTTTTGTATGAAATTTGTAGAAAACAGTGTTTCCTAAACAGAGATCACACGACAGAGAGACATGGTTAATTAATATGTGTTATATATGAGAGCAAGACTTTCACTAAGAAGACACTTGCGTACCAATGACTGTTGTCCACACTTCTGGACATAGAGGCCGCAAGTTATGCACTTTTTTGCCAGTCAGGTTCATTTTTGTTTCCACTTCCTGGTTCACTTTCAGCAATGGCAGATATTGTGCCGAAGACAAGTCTTCCAAACATTTGTATCTCTCCCTCAGTTAACTTTCCTCGTTGTGTTCCATCCTCATTGATTCAAAACAATCAATTCAAAAATTGAGGAGACGGAAATACTAAAGTGGAAAGACACTACTATCAAATGGACCAATTGCAGCTTTTGTGCTCTGCATCGACACGCCACATAGTTACATTTCTGGAGAGGCTACAGTCAGCCTATTCGTGTCACCCACAAGCAGCAGCATCACTATACTGACCTCATCTATTAGCACCAGAGGGTTCTCCGTCTTGGTTTTCTTTAGGCACTGTATTACCTTCCCAGGCATCGCTCCAACATATGTCCTCCTGGAAACAAGCAAACACCCTTTAAAACATTTAGTCAAATAATTCTCCAACTGTAACTAGGGATATGTGGCATGGCACAAATAAACAGAAATGTAATTCCTATAAATGTACCGTAATTTCCGGACTATAAGCCGCTACTTTTGTCACTTGCTTTGGACCCTGCGGCTTATACAGCGGTGCGGCTTATTTATGGATTTTTACAGCTAACGGTCACCAGGGGGCGCAAGAGCGAGACAGGTCAGGTCGAGCCAGGTAACGAGAGAAGAAGAAACCAAGTGAGCCCAAATACAGTACGAGAGCTGCTTTTAAGTCAATGGAGATCGATTTGGCTGACTTTTCTGGTATAGTAGGCTGGTTACTTTGATACAGTAAACGTCCGTGTAACTGCACCTTTACTGCCGTGTTGGCTGTTTTCAAAACAGATGCTGGTTATTTTGTTGAGCAGTCGGGTTACTGCACTTTTGCTGCCGTGTTACAGGCAAGTACTTTTAAAAACGAATTAAATTTAGCCATTTAACGTTGTTGCCTTGTCAAGCGTTGTAAGCTTTGTTTTTGTTATACTGTACTACTACGGTACTATGACTGCAGGAAGTGCACTAGGAGAGCACCGATTGTTTGATTGATTGTTTTAATTGTTTGTTTGATTGATTGATTGTTTGACTGACTGAAATATTTATTGTGTTTCTCAAATGTAAATAAATGGGACGCTTTGCGTTTCCAAAAAGTCATTTCTGTCCCGTCAATCCCCCCTCGAAGAAACCCTTACGGTAATTAGGCATTAAAACACCAGCGGCTTATAGTCGGGTGCGGCTTATATATGGATCAATCTGTATTTTCCCCCAAAATTTAGCTGGTGCGGCTTATATTCAGGTGCGCCTTGTAGTCCGGAAATTACGGTACTCACTTATAATAATAAAAAATACTAATAAAACTTAAGTGTTTTTCTGACAACTGTGCAATTTCTTGATGGGGAACTGGCCACAGATGTTCCTATTTAAATCCCAACTCCGCACCTGACTCTGAAGAAGCTACTTAGATGAGTAGCTTCTTAATTTACCCATGGGTAAGTGGGTGCAGCTACGCTAAAGGAATGTAACACCCCATGAAGTGCCTGAGGTTTCCCTCAGAAATAATGGCATTATTATTTCTAAATTATTCCATACCTGTGCCCTTTAATCTCAGCCACATCAGTCATTCCTCCCACGCTGAACCGGAAGTATTGCCTGTTCAGGGCCCTGGCTATAGAGCGAGCGATGGAGGTCTTTCCGACGCCTGGAGGACCGTAGAAGCACAATATCTTCCCCTGGGTGGAGCCACGCAGCTGGCTCACCGCAATGAATTCCTTCACAAAGACAGAGAGGAGGTCAGATTCATTACTACAAATGCAGACAAGGAAAATAAGTTTTCTTTCCCATCAAGGTAAAACTATGTTTGTTTTCCTGCTAACCAATATGCGTTTCTTAACGTCATCCATCCCGTAATGGTCCTCTTCCAGAACTTCTTTGGCTCGGTCTAGCGCTAAGTTCTCTTCACTGTTGGTACCCCAGGGCATGCTAGTCAGCCAGTCCAGATAGTTACGGGTTACACTGAAACACATAGTTATTGTAGTTTGTTAATGTTTGTTGTAGT
This sequence comes from Planiliza haematocheilus, assembly GCA_005024645.1. Taxonomy (NCBI): domain Eukaryota; kingdom Metazoa; phylum Chordata; class Actinopteri; order Mugiliformes; family Mugilidae; genus Planiliza; species Planiliza haematocheilus. Next base: position 4,557,911 of record SRSE01000509.1, read on the forward strand.
TTACAGACTGAAAATCACAACCACAAGAGTGAAATGCATCTCTAAGACTCACTGTGTATTCAGTAATTGTCATAAGCTCATGTTTGTTATGTCACTGTAATTGAATATGTTTTAATTGTCCAAAACTGTAGCTAGTCTTACACAATCTCAGGCGTATTACCTGTACAGCGTTTATTGTTTGCATTTTTTTGAGTCAACACTAACAGGAACAACTGTCCTCATGACCTTCCTGGCCAGTAAAGCAGATTTAGATTCATATTCTAGTGTGTTATTTCCAATAAGTAGCAGAAAAAAAAACACGAGACCAACTTGAACTCAGATGAGTGGTTGTCCAGCAGGCCCAGTTTGTTGAGTTCTTCGTTGATGACGTCCATTATATGCTGAGGGACGGTCCGATCTTTCAGTCTCTCTCTAAACTTTTCCTCAATAGCTTCTTTGTCCTCTTTTTCCAGACCCAGTTCCTGAAAACAGTCACACACATTGTTATAACTACTTTCTGTCCTGGGATCACTGGAACTCACCGCCCAGCTCACACACAGGTACTACTGTAATACTCTGAGTTGCCTTTCATAATAATGTTATGAACTATAGAGTTTATTCTTCCATATTATGTAATATTCTGCAACGGAAAAAATGGTGGCAGTACTTTATATGATATGTTTGATTTGTGAACTATCTTGGGCTCAATCATATCCACTTGGAAAATGTGCTGATGTGACATAGTTTGAAAGTCTCAATACGTTTTTACACCTGCTGCCAGCCCTCATAGGATGTTTTTGCTGACAAACAAAATGACAGGCAGAAGACGCAGAGAAAGATAAACCGTGTGTTGTACCTTCTTAATGATCTTGAGCTGCTCTTGGAGCAGGTACTTCCTGTGCGTCTGTTTGATCTTCTCTTCCACCTAAAACCAAAGTAGAGAGGCAGACGATGAACTAAGATAAATGAGCTGAGCAGAGGTCGATTAAATGTGATTTGTTTGGCGAGGATCTCTGACCTCTCTGCCCAGGCGCTGCTGCAGTTTACTCAGCTCATATTCCTTCTTCAGCAATGACAAAGCCTTGTAGAGACGCTTCGGGATCTGCAGAGACACACGGGAGAGTTTAGTACACAGTCTTCCAAGATTATTATGCAGATGCCAAATTCCAGTTTGGGAAAAAAACAGAAGCTGTACTCAAAAAAACAAACGAGCCACACAAAGCTGTAATTATGTACATTATTTATTTTACTTGTAAACTGGTTAGACTGCCAAATTAGCAGCGGATTATCAAGTGTGTGGACATACTTCACTTGAAAAGAAACCCATTCTACCGTGACCTGCAGACTCATCTAAAAAGACATCCGCTAACGCTATGCTAGCATTAGCGGAGAGAAGGAGGCTGCAAATAGTAAACGCTATTGACGGTGCTGATTTAAATAGCCTCCGTAGCTTCTTTTGTATGAGACGCTACAATATGTATTCAGGTCAAGAACATAGTTTTCACTGTTGCAAAGCATTACTTTCAATTGTGTTTTAGTTGACTTTAAAAAACCTGAAGTCGTTCAAACCCTGGTGCACAGACTAATCATCCAGTACGTCCCACACACTGGTAAAGACAGTCAAACAGGGACACAGGGAAGCAGACTACTCACATTCATCTCTTCCAGGACATCCTGCAGTTCATGCGACTCTGCTCCTGTCAGAGCTGCTCCCATGTCACTGAGGTAGATCGGATTATCAACCACCCTCTGACCAGCCTGCATCATCTGGAGGACAGATTCTCTGACACACACACACACATATACATTTCAGAACACCTCTGTTTCATATAATACCAAAAGAGAGGCTCGCAGAAGCAATCAACAACCACAGCCTCCAGTCACTCTTACTTATCCAAAGACGTTGACATTCAAGATGTTGACATTTTAAAGAAAAAAATAAAATTTAGATGCATATTATGACAGATTAAGTAGCTACACAAGTGTTGAGACTAACCTGTAGAGGGGATTGAGTGCAATGATGTCCCTGATGGTCTTCACTATCTCTGCTGTCAGTGCCTGCAGAACATTACAGAAAAACGGGTTGTTAAATTTTACAGGTGTTTCCTTCAATCACATTTGTTGTTTGTTTTTGTTGTTTGTTTGAAACCTGCCACAAAACCTGAGACTATTTATGCTTCAAGGTGAAAATGACGGGTTGAAATCTGTCATTTTGCAACTGTTTTGACACTTAAAATCACCGGTGAAGTACAACCATGTGGTAAGAAGTTCAGAACAAGATTTTAATTATTGTTTTATCTCGTGTTCCGCACCTTGACCTCCTCTGTGATGGTGAACTGTTCATGTTGTATGTTGTCCACTTCGACCATCAGGATGTTGGAGGAGGGCAAAGGCTGAATCTCTGGACTCAGGTCTACTTCTGAAATCTGACAAAGTTAAAATCGTTACCATCTAGATGATAATTAACACAACTGGTCATGCACAATAAAGACAGAAATGAAAAGGAGGTCCAAAAGAATGAGAGGGTGCGTTATGGCTGCATGTTACGCTTCTTTTCTGCATGTGCAAAAGGCAGGTGTAGGACATGGAACTGACCTTGTCCTCGAGCTGCTCTTTCAGAGAATCTGACGGGTCCTTGCGGCTGCGTTTGGACTTGCGTCTCTGTGGCTGTCTCACCTGAGACTCTGGCTCTGACTCTGACCACACAGTGGCTGTTTCTGCCTCTTCTGGCTCAACCTCCAGCTGTCTTGTGATCCGGATCCTGATTGACCAAAGCAAACATACATACATACAGCGGAATTGCACACAAGGACAGTGTCAACAATTTTTATCCCAAACATTCTCTCCCACGAGCAGCAGTAGTGCGTCTAACCTGCGATGTCCCATGACAATCATCCTCAGCTTGTCTCCCAAGTCCTGCATCTCATGAATCTGAACAAAGGTCCCTGTACTGTAGACGGCATCCAGAGACTCCACGACATCTGACTCATTACTGCAAGAGACAGAAAAAACTTTTTACTATGATCACATGATCAGCCAGCAGCATGAACATTAAGTTCCTCTCCCATGTCACTGATTACACTGACACTGACATGCTGCCCTGCAAAGTTAATCACATCAGACACAAATGACGGCATTTTATTTTATTTTTTTAAATGTTCTATAACTTACTCTTTTACAATGTTAATACTATAGTGGCCCACCAGGGTCTAATTTACTCCGCCATGGTCTCCTGACGAATGTTTTGCGTTGAATTGGATTTACGCTGACACTTTTATTAATCTTATATACATTTGCCCATAAAATGCCTCATCTCAACAGCCTTTTGTTTTGAATTCATGTAGATGAACCACACAGGCTGCTGCGATTTGTCCAAAAATGCCAAAAATTCCATGTGCCACATACTGTATAAATAGTTTTTAATAGTAGGGATAGCATCATAATCAATTAATTTATTAAGACATCAAAATCAACCCAACTCCAAAAAATCAACGCAGTAAATATCACTGTTTCATTTATTCAGAGTCAGTTATCAGACTCACGTGTCATCTTTCTTCATGAAGACTCCAGCATACGGCTGAGCCAGACGTACTTTCCTCCTCAACAGCTCCATCAAGTCTTTGTTCTTTACCTGACGGGACAAGAGAGGCACAAAACACGCATGAGCACACTTAAAAACTGACGCTTGGTGATTGTCTAGACACAACCACAGCTGTTAAACACACGGATCGTGTAATCAAGTAATAATAGTAACAACATAGGCAACTTCAGACCATATTTAGGGGTGCTTGAGAACCCCGTTCTTTTCATCTTAGCACCCCTAAAACATTAACAGCAGTTATAACATAGTATTTCATTATTCTTTTCTGACTTTGTCTCTTTGAGTCATATTCGATTTGTCAAACGCTTGACGTTTAATGCCGTGTGCGCCTTTAAATGGGCCTTAAATGTGCATGTTACATGAAACGTTAGCAAGCAAACGTACAGAAAGCTATGTGGGGTCATCGTTACTTAAAAGTGTCTGCCTCTGCATATTTGTTCTCTCAATAGTGTCATAAATGTTAAATCTTTGAGGTTTTTGTCATCATGCTTAGTTTGAATTGGGCCTTGTGGTTTGCTTGCCTCCTTGTGTGAAGGGCCAGCTGCAGTCGAATAACCAATTAGAATGTGGTTATAAATATATTTGGATCAACTGATGGCTTTTAAAAGAAGGATAGATGGTTAAAAAGCCTCTCCACAATGATTTCATATAAACCAGCAGTGTGTGTGGTGAAAGAGTACACAGAGATTATACAAAAGCAGGAAGAGCCAGGGCAGAGTTAAGTGGAAAAGCAATAACAACATAGCCAAAAGTTTATTTATTTATTTATTTAAGGTCTACTTTTTTATCTGCAGTTTGCATCGTCCTTAAACTGTCTGCTGTGACAGAGACAGAGCAACGTGTCACGCTACTAAAAGTAATTCATTCATTCATTCATTCATTCATTCATTCATTCATTCATTCATTCCAACTGTTGTTTTACACTGATGTATAAAACTCTGATGGGGGATGTCTCTGATACTCAATCCGTTTGTTGTGATTGCGGTGTCAGATGTAAAACACCAGCACAAGCTCAGGGCCACATCACTGTGTGAGATCATCATCCTGCTGCCCTTGAACCAGACAGGCCATGAAACGTTACATCAGCCTTACCTCTATTATCTTTATGAACCGAGGAAACACCGGATTCCTGCTAACAGCAATTAGCGGCACATTTGGAAACACCTCGGGGACCATCATGGGGGTGAGAGCCGTCATCTGAGGTCCGCTGTAAGCTCCCCCATCTCCACCTGACTCCTCTCCCCCTGAGCCTGTGCTGTCCCCGCCGTCTTCCCCAGAGAAGCCTGCGCTGCTGGACCTGCTACCGAAATGCCGAGCCTGTAAAGTGTATGCTCCGGAGGTCGGCGAAAGGAGACTGTCCGGGAAGCGGACAACTGACCCTACCCGCGTCCACCTCTGAAGTCTGGCGTTTAGCCTGCACCCAAGTGTCATTGCTGTGTTGACTGGAAAGTGAAGAGGGACGTCGGCGCATGTTTTCTGTAAGCTCCTGGTAGTGGTGTAGAGTCGTGGAGGCTGGAGCCGGCAGCTCAGGGCTGGTGTCCGGGCCAGGTGGGAACCGACAGCTCCGGGAGACATTAGTTTCACAACTACACGCGAACTTCTGTGCAGATGTCTCGCAGCATCCATCAGCTTCATGCTGGACGCCATGTTTATCTGGAGCTTTCTACAGCAGCACGTGACCGACCGTTTTCCCGTCACCGTTTGATTACGTAATCACGTTAGGTAAGATTTTTTTCCTCCCCAAAAACTTTATTGACAAGTTCAAAGATAAAAATTAAACAAGTAGTTGACTTTGTTAGCGGGTTTGCCTACATGTTTGGATTGAGCAGAGTACTCAGATACTGAGATATTTAATAAGCAAGCAGTTAAAACAGATTAGAAAGACGCAGCAACAATAATAACAGATACAAAAAGGAACACAATAAATGGGCTAGATAAGCAAGTAGAGCTAAGAAAATAGAAATTTGCTCAAATATATGTAGGAATATCCTAAATGAAAAACAATAGTCGTTATATATCTGTATTTAATTTATTTTTATTTTTAAAAAAGCAAAAATAACTTCTTCTTGGATGTTGAACCAGTCTAGAGGCGCATTACCGCCACCAAGTGGACTGGAGTGTGAAAAACATTTCAAAATAATTAATAATAAAATAAATTATATTGTTGTAACTTTATCACTGTTTGCTTGGTATTAAGGTCCAGATCCAAGTGGATATTATTTTGTTTTTGCTTCAAGAAATCCTGATCGCGTACTGATAATAAATCCATATTAAGACGAGTGATAGGTGTCTTTGCCAGATTTGGGTATTCATTTTATTATACATTGTAAGTAAGTGTTGTTCCATCCATCCATAAAGCCTCCTGTTTCCTTTCCTAAAAAAATAATAGTCCTGCATTTTCTGAGATGGTGGCAATGGTGGTGGTGCTTTGATAATTTTGGGCTGGGCTAAGTCATGGGTCAATTTTAAACCGCTAACACAAAAGACGCAGCTTTCTCACACATTACAAGAGTTGAAAGATCTAATATTTATGTATAAAAGATGATTTGATAAGTGGTAAAGTAGCAAACGTCATGTGCTGATCAAGTTCTTTATTCTGGAGCTATTATGTAGCGTAAAGGACAGAAGAAGAACCTTATCGAGTAAAATATTCACACCGAAGACTCCATGTAATCCAGCATTGGCTTTGAGATGTTATAAAAGCCTGTTTCTTTCATATATTACAATGAAAAGCATTTCTGTCTCTAAAAGAACAGAACAGAAAAATCATGTGAATTAGCATAACTTTATAGTTACACACCAGGGTAAAACGGGTAAAGGCTTGCACCAAATTCAGCATGGAAAGAGATTCACTGAATATAACACCGTGACTTGACACAGGTGAGCTGCTGACTTGGATTTGATGGCATGGTGGTGCTCTTCAGCTGGGTTTCTACAGAGAGGTTTGTGTATTACGACCTCCGTCTAGCTCATCATTCTTCTCATAGCCCCATACCTCGTCCTCCCGCCTGTAACATAAACGACAGATTGTTTAATTTTCAACTATCTATCTCGTCTTCCACCCATTACAGAAAAGCAAACACATTCTTGTTTCCTTCGCACAATTAATCATTTCATAACAGCACATCAGTTTGGACTTTTGGAAAATTGTGCTACAAACCTCTTCTTCCTAAAAAGTCTGCGAACAATCAGAACAATGAAGACAAGGAGGAGGAAAACAACAACTGCCGTCAGACCCAACAACCATGGCTGAAGAGTGCCTGAGGATGTTCTTCCAGTTGTGCCAGACCGCAAACCTGAATAAAAACACACACATACGCAAAAGTTTTGTACATTTCAACACTAATACTAATCATTACCTACATTGCATAAACTTCACACCTCATTCCATTCACCTTTAGTTTACAACAATCAGCTACGACATTATGACCACTGACAGGAGAGGTGATTGACACTGACCATTATGTAATAATGTTCTGCTGGGACACGTTTGGACCTAGCATTCATGTGGATGTTACGCAGACATGCAGCACCCACCTAGACCAGATCAGACACCCCCACCCCATAACAATGACACTCCTTGATGGCTAGTGAACTTTAAAACAGATATACTGTATAATAAAGACATAAAGTTGTCTGTCAAACTTTGATTACACTGGCAGGTTTGTTAATTTGTTACAACGCGTTTTTTTTTTATTTCTGTATCTGTATTTCCAGTAGCTGAACTATTTTGCATGATGTTCATTATTTCTGGAAGGTTTTGAAGATTTAACTTCCAAAATCAAAATCTGAGAGAAAAGTACATTACATTTCAGATAAGTTATCGTTCAGGGACAGTTTAAATAGTTTCCTAACGTAGACAAACACATTTCAGGTTGGGCCACCAACACACATGCACATATATACATATTTATATTTAAATACAGGAAGACAATAAAAAAAAGTTTTACCTGTGTTAGCCAAGCAGCTGGTGGTAGACAGCAGCACGCACAACACAAGCAGATACATCTTGACCAGACCAGAAGGAGTCGACTCAGCTCAGGACACCAAGACTCGAGAATCAAGTGAAGAGCTGAGAAACATCTGAACACTTAACCGTTCAAAGTTCACAGTCCACATGGATGTTATATCACAACAATCTGGGTGTGTATTCTGCTATAATATTCACTGTCCCTGTGCCAACACCACACCCTCTCATTTAATGTTTTTTTAAATGAGAAGTTATTCTGAGAAACTCTGTGATAATCCAATGTCATATTTAAGTAATACATTTTTTATTTATAGGTGCCTTTCAAAACAGGGTTTCAAATCGTAACAGATGTAAGTGTTTATGTAGCTGTCCTCGCTGATTCTGCACTGTGTTTTAGCGTTGATTGGATTTAGGTGCAGCATTGCAGTCCAGGTCACGAGAAGAGTCTGCAGAAAGGGCGCTCTCTTGTGGTAGTCATCCCAAGTGAAAACTTTCAATAAGGCCAAATTCAGAAGTAGTGACATTTTTTTTTTGGCCAATGTTTGAGCTGTTTAGTAGTAATTTATACACGTCGTTTCCTGCGTCCTCTCGTCAGAAATCCTGCTGCAGTTGCGCAAGGCCATGTTTGATGGTGATCAGAGAGAGAGATTATAAAACTATTATAAAACTATAAAAAAAACATTCCCATTTCCTTTGACACAATGGTTTTCCGTGTTTATGAGATTGCAACCAAATGAACTTGACTCCAGTTTTGACTTAAATAAGAATTTTATTGAATATGGTCTTTCTACAACATACACTTAATCTCACAGACATTTCCATCCTATAGTTTAGGTCCACTGATCCTCCATCCCTCCATCTTTGCAACTTTTACGAAGAAGGCCAGCGTTCCCAGACCCAGGCATGCTGATGTGCCGGTCATAGCATTGTGAGCTGGGGAAACATGCCAGACAATGTGGTTACTGTTTAACAAACTGTAAAAACTATACTAATGTACTACTGCATAAAACGGTAACACACATAAAAACTTGTTATTCACGTGTACATGCATCATGGTACCAGACGGTAAAAAAGTTGCGACCTGTTTTTATACAGGCTATACATATCTACAACACACAGCAGGCAGCACAAAAGCTGTTTGTTCTCAGCATTCAGATCAAGAATATAGATTTAACCATTGAATTGAATCGCTGAAGTTTACACCTTCTACCGTGTTTTTACTAGTGACGTCACCAGCGACTAGTCAGTATCGACTTGACTTTCGTCACATTACAATACAAAAAAATCTGAAGTTGTGTAACCCCTAGTGAGTACCCCTTCTTTCTGGAAATACAGTTTTTGTCATTTATTTAGGAGCGATACTTACTTCTGGCTCCCAGGAAGATCCCTGCACTACAGCCTCCAACAAAATAATTCAGTGGGTCATCTGGGGTTTCACGAATATGAGCACTGAGGCATGTTGCAAATCCAAAGATAGCTCCCATGGTGGCTGGCACAACAAAGAGATACAGACAGGATTAAACACATAACCATCACACAATTAGTGGAACCCTAAAGGCAGCACTTCTGTTCATTAAGACAAAATAGTTTAGACTGAAATTTGGAAAATGGGGTTTCCACAGTTCCAAGATAAATTGGTGATCCTTAATTGGCCATAGGTGTGCAAATGAGTGTGATCGGTTGTCTGTCTTATGATTTATTTGTTGTGCAAAAGAATACCCATACTCCATCCAGTTAAAACTTTTGTGAACCGGCCCTTTTATTTGCTTACACAGTAAATATCAAACTGAAGATCACATCACAACTTCAAAAGAAAAAATCATTTTACAAAATTGTTGAGAACTAGTCCGATCATCAGAATAAGCTGCAATCAAATGCTCTTAAGGCTGTGATTTTGGACGAGTATGAAATATTCTTAATTCGACAGACAAAATATCTGTGCACTTCTGGAGTTTTAAGCATAATATATTTACCCATGGTGACTGTTGCGTTGGTAGTCCTCTGCAGCGCAATCAGTGCAGAGTCAGGCGGGTATCCCACAATGTGGTAAGCCGAACCAACCAGGCCTAAAAACACACACATTACATTGATAGCAGCACAATAATAATAATAAGAAAAACATAGAAAAGTTTCTTTTTGTACTTTGCAGATGTGTTCAGATTATCTATATGAAAGCAAATAATTTCATTAACTTTTACACTTGCAGACAACACATAGCAATTCATATTGCAAATGGAAAGTCTGGGCACACACACAGATGCAGGGGTTTCTGCTTTGTCTTGCTTTTGCCTACATTTGCTGTTTTATACTTTCATCAGTATAGTAACCCAACGTCTTCTCAGCATCACAGCTATGGTTGCCAACCATCCCTTGAAAACCGGAATCGTCCCGTATTTAGAAACAAAAGTATGCGTCCCGTATTGAGCTGATACGGGACACACTTTGTAGCATGGTGGACTGACTGACTGACCTGAAGCAGCATGCTTCCAGTGATGGGCACATGAAAAACACAAGGGACAATAAAACTAGGGGAACCCCAGACAAATTAGTTGTCCACCAGGCAATGCCAGAAGCAGATATGGTATGTAAAGAGTTTTTTGAAACCCTCTGGTAAAGGATAATATGGGAAAATGCAATGAATGTCAGCATTGTATGGACAAAGATATTTTATTTTTTTGTGTAATAAACAATTAAGATTGTCTTTGAGGCTTTTTTCACACTTTCTGTTTGCACTTTTCTGATTGCACCATTACAAGAGGAATGTTCTGCTTTATATTGTTTTATATTAATTTATACGGTTTTAAGTTAAGCAGGAAAGGTTTCTGTTTAAGAGAGAGACTCTGTGACAACCGTCCTGTGAGTTGTCACGTCTCTTCGCCATGTTTGCAGAGTAGTTGAGAAGTTATAGTACAAGGTGCAATGCTTGTTTTGACAAAACTTAACATGATGATAATGGCTGTTGCTTCCGCCCGTTTGCAGGAGTTTTCCACGGGGCTATTTCATTACATTTTATTTCGACCCACCATTGTGGTACAAGTGAACCTGAGCTCCATATGTCCAAATAATGTTGTTGCAAAATTGTTTTGACTTATTTTTGTTGTTATTGTTGATGTTTTTAGATGTTTATACCTGACCAGAAGCGTTAGCATTAGCTAAAACATTAGCACTGGCTGCTCACACCTTGTATGTTCTTTAGCGGCCCTGAAATACTCCTGCGTTTACAGGGAGCTTTACTATTTAATCTGTGCGCTGATATTTACCCAAAGCTGTGCCCAGTTTGGTCGTAATCCATGTTTTTTCCACGCAGGATGTGCCCTCTGGTTCGTCCCAGTACCCCATTTCGGATTTATCAAGGACGCCAACGGAATTATCGCGAGAAGTTGTTCCTCGGGAGGTTGTTATTCTTCTTCTTTTGTATTTAATGGGTGGCGGAATTAAAGGCGCATTACTGCCACCAAGTGGACTAGCGTGTGGAGAATGAGATTAAACCACTGACTGTTTAAAGATTATACTGTCAATGGATCAAACCAAGTCGATCAAATAAAAATAATGATAATAATGATAATAATAATAATAATAATAAAAAAAACTCCAATCTAAATGTGACCTCTCATGGTTTCTTCTGCGGGCAATTCAGTTTATGGCGCATTATTGCCATCTGCTGGACGGGAATGCAAAGCAACAAATTAAGAGATTGACAAATACTCTGAGTAATTGTGTAAAACCACTCATTAATTTACTTGGCTTCAGTAGCTTTTCTGCACCGATGTCTGATGTCTTGTCCTGCGTCAAATCATTTAAATCTGTTGTAGTGTAGGAGGTATATACCAAAAATGCATACTTAAGGGTGGATGATTTGTTTAATGTGTCACCTTCAGTAAAAGAACACCCTGTCCAATGAAAAACAAGCATCTTTTAATAATGATATTTGGAGACCATACAACAAAAAGCTTTAATATAAGTCACTGCGACAGTGATATAGCAACCTTGTGGAATTTGCTTCCAGGACAGCTGGACATCAGCACAGTTCCATCATACACACAGTCACGCTTTTCCCCCCACATCAGTTCACTTTAAGTTTTAGTTGAAAAACTCATCAAACACAGCTCTGTACTGTATATGGATGAATGATAGTTCAAAGTGAGTCTCTTCTGGTGGATGTTCCCATAATCATGCTTTACAGTCACATATGACGTTATTTCTTCTTCCACAAGTGGCTGTATCTATCCACTTGGAAGTCATCTTCATAGTGGACTGCTGTTTCTTTTGTCGTCCTCTTGACTTGTCTCCTTTTCTGTCGAGCTTGACGTTCCTCCTCAGACAGAGTGGCCAGATTTACTGGCATCTGTAAAAACACATGAGGAAACAAAAAATCAACTTAAAAACTTGAAATGTGAACTAAACATACTCATCCACTCATATGTAAAATAATCTATACACCTTATTATCTGGGACAGTTTGTAACTGTATGTTTACTTTATGGCAGTGATTATTAATTTAGGTTATTATCACAACATAAACAAGCACATAAACACGCACAACATAGCATCCATTATTGCTTTCATTAATTAATGGCATTTATTATAATAGCATTACTTCTGTCATACACACATCCAACACATCTGGGCTGATGCTTTTCTAAATTCGCACTGGACATCTTCTTTGTGCAAAACAGCCTAACAATATCTCTGAACCTGCAGTGGACCACAAGGAGGGGTAGGTAAAGCTGAAAAATAAGGTGACTACAAAAATATTTGCAACTACATCTCTCAAAGGGGAGTTAGTAAATACAGACTTAGTGCCCAAACTTTAGTATACACCGATCAGGCATATAATTATGACCACTGACAGGCGAACTAAATAACTTCCGGGGAAACTTCCTTGATGGCAGCAGCACAAGCACAAACTGATCAAGTGCCTGATCTGTTTGTTTTTTAATATGCACACTACTCTACTCATTAGTAACTCACTTCTTTTTAATCCCTGTACATAGAAAAGTGTTTTAGTTTAGATGGATTGCTTTCTTTAAACGGAATGCAATGTCGTTGTATTCTTTGTATACTGACAAAAAACAGTACAGAAGCAAAACACAAATCAAATGAGGCTGTGCACTAACCATGAGGATGCGTCTGGGTTCTTTGTATCTGATGTTGATTGTAGAGCCATCAGGGCGGACGAGCATAACGGGGTACAGTCGCTCATATTTCTGCCGGCCACAGCGCACCACTGACGTCCTGTTGGAGCTCAGCTGAACGGCGTGAGTGTGGAGCAGCGACGGCTGTCCGAGCCCCGCAGTGTGTGTCCGCAGGAGCAGAGGACGAACACACCTGACAACGACACAATTAAACGTTAACCGTAATTATCTTTTAATTCAGGCGAAGTGTTATTTTAGAACAGGCAAATTACAATTAGCATTTGAGCTGTCGTGTGTTTCAATACATTATTCTACGAGTCTTACCGTAATAACAGACTATGTGAAGCACTAAGATTTACTAAAAACATGTTAGCCGTAAGAAATGCAGCTAGCCAAAACCCACAAGTTCGGCTTTAAATGTCAGTCGGTAGCTGACTGCTAGTAGCACACTAACAGGAAGTGTTTGACCGAAAGGTCGAACGCGGGACTTCACAATTGAATGTCGTAGTGAAACATTGTAAAACTAACATTGGTTCCGACAAATCAAAAAAAAAAGAAAAAAAAAGCGGTCGCCCGTAAGGTCTATTTATATTCATTTATTTTGTTCTCATCTTAAAAATTTGACACTTTAGGACCTTTTCGAAATAAAACTTTAATTTAACTGACTTACTGTGAAGAACAACCACAGACTATCAAAACAAAGTGGAGTCTGTCTTTGCTGAAACTACTACTACTACTAGATAGATAGATAGATAGATAGATAGATAGATAGATAGATAGATAGATAGATAGATAGATAGATAGATAGATAGATAGATAGTAAAACTTGAAACTATTCTTACACATATATGGTCAACATTAAAGTTGAAGAAGTGACCATTAAAGCAATTTCACAATTGCAGTATGAATGAATTCGGTAAATTACCATATGACATTATTGTAGCTCACAAGAAAACAGGCATAACCACTTATAGCAAAACGTTACATTTAATTTATTTATTTATTTTGCAGCAAATCTAAGGTCACGTTACACCTACCACTTTGAGAGTCAACGGTGACTGCAAAATGCAAAATGTGGTTTGCAGATCTTTGAGTGAAGTAGGCCGCAGTTGTTCACATTGTATAATGAAAAATTCCAGTCGAGGGGGTTTTCTTTAAGTTGTGCTAATGCAAGCTGAAGCATGCCAGCCTGTGCGTCCATAGCTGATGATTGCCTAAAGCATATTCTGTGTTAGATGGCTCTTTCTCAGTCTTATTAGCCCATCAAAACCATGAGGCAAAGAAGCAGAGTTATAGTCATACATACTTCTCTGCTGCTTCTCTAGGACTGTCTCACATCCAAATCCCCAGACCCTATGGATGTTCTGTCTGCTTCCAGAGTCTTCACATTAAGAAACAACAAAAGAGGAGAAACGTTAAATGTTTAATTTTAAATGTCAGATCTGTCTGGTCTAAATCTCTTTTGGTGAATGTTTTGATAATGGATCATCAGATTGCAGCATGACATACATGTCAGTTTAAATGAGTCATAATAATCATCCCATTCCTCCAGGCACAGGCCAAGGCGGAGGAGTGGCAGCAGTCTTTCACTCTGATTCATCTATCAATCCTAGACCTAAGCAGAGTTTTAACTTATTTGAAAGCCTTACTTTTATTCTTGCTGAAACTGGAAAACACAAAAAAAATATTATTTTCTTGTAGTGTATTGTCCCGCTGTGATTTACTGGTTGGAGCAGATAAAGTCATTTTAGTAGATGACTTTATCCATGTTGATGTTGTCAGTGACAACCTCAGCTTTTCATTTACTTCATTATTAGACTCAGTTGGCTGTAAACACATCTGTTCACTGTTTTAATCACACCTTAGATCTTGGCCTGGTGTACGACATAGAAACGGAAGGATTGACAATATTCAATTACTTACATTAAACTAGATATGTGTATCTTTATTAATAGGATACATGGCTAATTTTATTTTAAGATTGCTGTATTACAGTTTTTCTCAGTCGCTTTGGTGCTTTTCTCAGATCAGAATGAAAGTTCTCACAACTATTAGTTCAGCCTCCACAACACTGAGTCATTTGTGCACATCATCATTTTCATTCCTTTGAACAAATTGCAAATGCTTTAGACATGTATCAGTTATTTTCATACAATTCTTTGCTGTTTTATAACATTATCATTTGCTTATGTCATGTCAGTCAAAATGAAACATTCCCTATAAAACTAATAGTCCTCATTTCATTGCTTGAATCATTCCATACAAAATTGTTGAACTAGTTGTCAAAATCTGTCAAGCTAATTTCATACATTCCTTTATCTTTTTTTTTTCTTCCTGAAAATGTCTCCTAAATTGAACAATTGCTCTCAGGTGAACTTCAGCTTTCACTCATGAGGAGGTGTGTGAAGCATTAGTTGTAACCAGTGACAAGCCACTTGTCCACAGTCACTCAGAGCTGAATCCCATGAACCCTCACTTGGCAAGCATATATGAACCAAGCAGGTAGTGTGTACCATTTCTACAATTCTGTGACACAAAAATGGAACGTCAGCGTCGAGGAAGGGGAAGGGGACAAAACAGGGGCAGAGGAAGAAGAGGTGAAGTACATAGGCAAATTCCTGATGAAATTAGGGCTACACTTGTGGACCATGTTGTGAATCACGGCCTATTTCTTATGTTTGTTCACAATAAGTGACTGTGTATTTTTTTTGTACAATGCTGTAGAATTGCAAAGAGCATACGCAGTAAATATGTCCCAATGAAAACATGACAAAGCCATTTGACTGTCTTGTTCATAAACAATGGTGTCAGGACTTATTGTTTTGATGACACAGACAGTTCAATTGACATACTTGCTTTTGAGGAATCAACTATTCATTCTGAGCAAGTGACACACTTTTGCAGGTTATCCATTAGGTTTTGCAGTTTGTACTAATTGTTCTGAGAAATGCACTAACTGTTGTGCAAATGTTAATAGTGATGTGAGAAATGCACCAAAGCGACTGAGAAAAACTGTAAGCTTAAAATCCCACTCTGGACAAAGATGTTTTAGTCGACAACAGACCCGTATACAACAGTTCTTTTATTTATGAATTTCTAGAAAATGCCTTATGGTACCTCCCCACGGAAAACCTTCTGTCCACAGACCCTGCTAGCCACTTATGCAGTGGAGGATTTGAACATGGGTCACTCTGCTTCCAGGCTTCGGTTCAAGATTTGGTTCGGTTTTACCAGGTGTGCCCAGCCCCTGCCACCTCTTCAAATTCACCACCAGGTGGTGACAAAACAAACAAACAAAAAATACAATAGCCGTTTCTCATCACATTTTGACATTGTCATCTTAATTAAGGTCAATAAATTAATTTAATTACATTTTTTTTAAATGATAGGTTGTGAAAACCTATAAAACATATAACTGTCTTGTCTTGAGTGCAGCCGTGTCACTTTTTTTTTGCAGAATGATTTTAAACTTGACACAGTAAGACTACAGTACTGTTTTGTCCTCAGTACAATTAAGGATCTAGAACAGAGAAATGTACAGACCTGATGATTGATTTTATTATCGTTTGTCTGTTAAATGAACTTACTTTCAGATTTAATAGACCCTGGAGAGGGATGTCTCCAGCTGAATAACCAGGGTTATGTAACTTGTGGCAGCTGCGTGCCCACACAAAGACCTGTTGTCCTGTCACCTACCCAAGGGTGTGGTCATTTGAATAATTATTATAAACAGGAATGACTTGATTGTTGTTTAAGACACGTCTGAAAAACGCATCCTTTAAAGTATTAGATGCAGAGGTAAGGCTGCTGTTTTTCCGTAAATTCATAAGTTTTTAAGAAAGAAAGAAAGAAAGAACATTTTGCCTTTTGAGAAAACCCTGACCAATGAAGTAACACGCTAAAGCTGTCACATAAAGGTAGAGTAGTAAATATTTTTTCAACCCTTCCGAAATAAGGTAGAACAGAAGTGTAGCATGTGGAAAACCTTAAAACTGTCCATAACAGTGGTGTGCAAGAACAAGAACACGTTCGTATTTTAGTGAACTGTGAACTGAACGCATCATTTATCCAACTGTGAGCGTAGAGGTGAGTTTCGCTCAGTCTGGAGAGAAATAACGATGCTTACCCGTTGTTCAGGAAAAATGTCAGCTGTCAGCCGACTTGTGATGTATTGCCTATAAAACGGCTGGTGCAATTAAGAAATTAGCTACCTCTGGCACGACAGTCAATGCTCTGGCACCGCAGAGTCATAAGTCCTATTGAACAAGAATAGCTTCAAGTTGTTCATTTTAAAACAAAAGTAAACAAAAAAACAACAACAACAACTATGAGTTAATAAAATTTGAACTATGAACTTTGTTACCAAACTCAAGCTGGCAGACCCTCGGACCGTAGTAGGTGGACCTCCCTTGACGATAGCTCTGTTTAGCTCGTTGTGGTAACTTCCAAAAATGATCGGGAACTATTTGGAAGAATTGTGCATTTATTTCCAGCCTTACAAAAGAAAATACATACACCACTGGCAACTGGGTCACACACACGGCTGCACTGCTGAACCCCCGGAAAAACAACAACAACCCCTACCCAAAATGCCCTGCTCACGTATCGCGTGAAATCCTAGCCCCTCCCACATGACAGGATCTCAGTAACAGGCTGAGCCTGTAACACTACCCCCACTCTGGATGATGATTAAACCCTTAACATCACTCCAGTATGTTACACAATACAATGAACATTTTTGTTTCAATAAACATTTCCCATGAGTGTCCATTTTCCCACAGTCCCTGAAGGAATCCTCTGGAGGAAAGAAAACAACTTAACACAGGTTCATGCTCAGTAAATGTCCATACTTTCTCACCTGGAAGAGAAGTTACTTATTGGTGGAGCTTACAACACAAAATTAGCAAAGTCATTACATTATCATAGTGAGCTCGTTATTTCTCTGTTAGCCAAAATAAACAACAGTGGTTCGAAGCCCAGAAAAACTTGTGAGTGTACGACTTCTGCTCACTAACAAAACCTGTAGGAGGCAACTAGGCAAATTTTCCAGCAAAGGTTAAGTGTATATAGAACAATAGTAGCAAAACGCTGCAGCCACAATGTATAAAATTACAAATAACATTCAAAAGGTCTGTGCATTACCTGTAAACTCAGATACTATAGTGCAACTTCTGAAAAATATAACTATAAAATGTAAATGTTACACTTGTGTAATTCAACTGTGAACTGTGTCAGGCGAAACACCTCTCAGTCTTTAGGGAATACCCAGACACCAAACCTCTCTGGCGCTCTACACACTCTCCGGGGTCTCTGTAGTGCTGTGGAGAGGGGAGGATGGCTCCTGCTGTCGACCTCAACCGGCTGTGGCATGCTGATGTTGTTGGGAGGCTGGCTGCTGCTCGGTGGAGTTGAAGATGATGAGCAGGGGTCCGGTGAAGCTCCAACAGCGGCATCCTGTGTCTCCAACGGGCCGTCCCACAGGTTGAGAGGGCCAATGTCTGGCTCCACGATGTCTTCATCAGCCGGGGGTGGTGACACCTCCACTGGTGACCACACATCAGCGCCCTCGAAGACCCAAGCATTGTCCAGCTCGGTTCGGGAGTAGTAGGGTTTAAGCTTGTCGTGATGGACGACCTTGACTTTTGACCTCTGGGTTTTCTGGATGCGATAGACCAGGTCATCCAGCAGGCCGATGATGAAGTAAGGACCCTCGTATGAAGGCAGGAATTTCTTCACCTTATTCTTCACTGCCTTGGTGCCTTTGATCAAATGCCACACTGCATCCCCGACCTTGTATTGGACTTGGCAAATGTTTTTGTCATACTGCTTCTTAGCACGTTCTGCAGATCGCCCCAGCGTCTCTCGGGCAAGCTGGTGGCAGAGCTGTAAGCGTTCCCGGAGCTGCATGACGTAATCTGGGAGGGGAACGACACTGTTGCTGTCTGGAGGCGGGCCCGCAACCAGATCCATAGGCTCAGTGATTTCTCGTCCGAAGAGTACCATATTAGGGGACAGTCCAGTGGAGCTGTGCTTAGTGGCCCGATAAGCCATGACGGCATAAGGAATCATCAGATCCCAGTCCCAGTGGCATCTGTCAGCTGTAGTGGCCAAGATCTTTTGTAGAGTCGCATTAAAGCGTTCCACTTGGCCGTCCGATTGGGGCCGAAAAGGGGTGGTGTGTGTCTTTTCAATCTGCAACAGGCCGCACATCTCCTGAAAAACAGCCGACTCGAAGTTGGTGCCCTGGTCACTATGCAGTGAATGTGGGGCCCCATACCTGCACACCCACTCAGATGCAATCTTGTCCGCCACTGTGGTTGCTTCCTGATTGGGAACTGGGTACGCTTCCACCCACTTACTGAAATAGTCGCTCACCACCAGTATGTAGCGATTGTGTCTTTCCGTCTCGTTTAGTGGGCCCATTAAGTCGACAGCAATCCTTTCCATGGGGGCGCCCACTTTAACTGAGCCCATGGCCGCTCGAGGAGTTTTCTTTGGGCGAGCTTTAGCAGCACATTTGGTGCAGGTACGGCACCACAATGTAACGTCGTCTTTCATGTTGTACCAGAAATACCTTGTTTGGAGGCGCGCGAGGGTCCTCTCCACCCCAAAATGGCCGCCCACAGGTCCATCATGCATCTGCTCCATCACAGCGGTGCGATAAGCCTGGGGTAGCAGGATCTGTGGATAGAACACTTTTCCTTCGCTGCCATAGAACTTTCTCATTAGAGTTCCATCTCTCTGATAAAGTCTTTTCCACTGTGCCCAATAAGCTTTGGTGGCAGGGCTACAGTGTGCTATGTCCGTCCAAACAGGTCGCCCGCTCCTTTCCTCCATCCACTTCCACACAGGTGCCAGATCTGGATCAGTCATTTGTGCAGCTCTCATCTGCTCATGGGTCCACCCACTGAACAGATCAGGCTGTGGGGATTCACTCACCCTGTGGATGCTGGGATGAGACGAGGTGTGGTTGTGGTCGTCACTGTCACTGTCAACTACCCCCACTAGAGGTTGCTCTGGGGGTTCCGTGATGAGGGCCTCCGCGGTGGGGGTGTCTGTTAGGCTGCACTGCACTCCCTTGTCGTGACATGGTTCACTGCTGGGGCTGGGCTGTGGCACAGTGCAGGGGCATGAGGCTCTACATGGCCTCCTGGACAGTGCATCGGCGTTCTGGTGGTGTCTCCCAGGGCGGTGCAACACGTGGAAGTCATACTCCGCCAGTTTTTCCAACCAACGAGCCAGCTGCCCCTCCGGCTCCCTTAGCCTTGTCAGCCAGCGCAGGCTGCTGTGGTCGGTTCGTACAGTGAATGGTCGTCCTAGTAGATACTGTCTGAAGTGAGAGGTGAACTCTACTACCGCCAGAAGCTCACGTCTGGTAGTGCAGTAGTTTTGTTCTGTGGACGACAGTCTTCTGCTACCATACGCCAGAACTCTCTCCTCTCCCCCTTGCAGCTGGGAGAGAACAGCTCCTATTCCCCAGTCACTTGCATCAGTATCCAGGAAGAATTCGCCACTGTCAAGGGGGTAACCGAGAACAGGCGCAGAAGTTAGTCTTTTTTTTAGTTCCTCGAACGCCCCCTGACACTCGGCTGTCCAGTGAAAACGTGCATACTTCTTGGTCAGTTCATGCAGTGGCTTGGCTATGGTGGCGAATTCTTCCACGAAGCGCCGGTAGTAGGACGCCAACCCGATGAACTGGCGCACCTCTGTCACGTTCTGGGGTATGGGCCACTCTGCCACTTTCCCCACTTTCTCCGGGTCAGTGGCGATGCCCCTGGCGGACACAATGTGCCCTAGGTAGGCAACCTGTTCACGAAAAAGGCAACACTTGGATGGTTTCAGTTTTAAGTTGGCCTCACGGAGCCTGCTGAACACCTGGCGGAGCCGCGCTAGCATCTGAGTTATGTCCCTCCCCAAGACAATGATGTCATCCAGGTAGACGAGACACGTTTCCCACTGCAGCCCCGCCAAGACTCTGTCCATGAGCCGCTGGAATGTGGCCGGCGCATTGCAGAGTCCAAACGGCATCACATTCCACTCAAAAAGCCCCTTTCGGGTACAGAAGGCAGCGGCTTTGCGGGCTCTGGCGGTCATCTCCACCTGCCAGTACCCTGATGTTAGGTCCAGTGTGGTGAAATACTTAGCAGTGGATAATGTGTCTAAAGTGTCCTGTATGCGTGGCAGGGGGTACGCATCTTTAATGGTGCGCTCATTTAGGGACCTATAATCCACACACAGGCGCGGGCTCTGGTCCTTTTTGCGCGCCATGACAATTGGTGCTGCCCAGCTGCTGTTGCTGAGCCGTGCCACGCCCGTCTCTAGGCTCTGCTGTAGCTGCTGGTCTGCTGCAAGCTGCTTATCTCGGGCCATTCTGCGGGGTTGCTGTTTGACTGGAGGCCCTGGTGCGGTCAGGATGTCGTGCTTGACTAGGCTGGTGCGGCCTAAGTCAGTGGGCCCCGTTGAGAAAACATCGCTGAAAGATGTTAGCAGTTCAGCCAGCCTCCAGCGGTCCTCTTCTGGCAGGTTCGCACAGCTCTCAGCATACAGTGTCCGCAGGTGGCTGGGGACATGATCAGGTGCTGCTGTGGTTTTGGAGGGGCAGGGCTCTGCCTCCTCTAGCACATTGGCGGGCTGGAGGACACCGGCGACAGCCCCCCTTTTCAGTGTGATGGCCGTGGCACCGGGGTTGAAAACTCTGATGGGGATACCAGCCGCCTGCTGTGCCCGCACAACAGCACGGGCTACAAGCACATGGTGTCTTTTGACGAAGCTCTTAGCAGGGCTTAGCATGAGCTCACCAACAGCAGCGGGATGGAGGTGTGTGGTGCCAGGCACAATGTACTCACGCCCCGGCTCCAACACAGTCCTGCGTGCCACTTTGACGAGATGCACCTCAGCTCCTGACCTGGTGACGACACGGGGTGCTTCTTTCCCGAAGAGGGTTATTTTCCCGCGACCATAATCCAAACAGGCCTGCGCCTGTAGCAGGAAAGGATGCCCCAAGATAACATCCGTGTTCTCGGCTGTGTCAGCCAAGATGAAGTTCACATTAGTCACATGGTTTCCAATGAGGACGGGAGCAGTGATTTCTCCCAGGACCGCCAGGCCTCCTGGCCCAACGCCCTGCAGGACCTCTGCGGCCGATGGTTGGATAGGGGGTCTGGCCTCGGCAGGGAAGTTGTTGTAACGATGTAGAGAAAGCACATTTCTCCGTGCCCCGGAGTCAAGCAGGGCAGAGATTTCTAGTCCATAAATTGTCACCTGCACACACATTTCCTCCTCCTCTTGACGTCTAGCACTCACGATCACTGTGCCTGAAGCAGGTGCTGGGGCCTGCGAAGGAGCTGGCGTGATATTTGCTGCAGGTGCTTTGGGTCGACGGGGGGAGGGGCAATTTTTCTGAAAATGCCCAACGCCGGAACAGTTGTGGCAAACAATGTCTCTAAAGTCTTTTTTTTTAGGGCTGTCAGTTTTGTTGGATTGCCACTGGCGGAGCGATCTCTGCGCCCCATCTGGTTGGTCAGTGCGCCCCATGACCACTCTCTCTGGCTCCCCTGAGTGGAGCCCGTTACCATCTTCACGTACTGTAGCTGCTCTTGTTTTCCGTTCATTAGCATTGGCAGCACCTGACCTCATTAGCTGTGCAACTGTCTGTGCGGCCCTTCTGGTGGTCTCATACCTGCGAGCTATGTTGTAGGCTCCCGCCAGGGTGCGTGGCTTTTCCTCCAGGAGTTTCTGCACCAGCTCAGCGTCGGCCAGGGCATTGGTAAATATCTCCACCCCAATTGCATCCTGCTCTAACTCTCCACGATCAGCATATGCAATTGAAACTTTTTCATAAATGTCATCTCTCAGTGTGTGCAGGCTTTCACCTGGTTTTCTGGTTCTTTGTCTCAGCTCTATGCCAACAGCTGCAGCGTACTCCGAGCAGGGTCCATAGGCAGCCTCGATCTCCTCCACGATGCGCTGATAACCCCACCGAGCCGACCGTGGGTTTTTATGGACGATTGCCCCAGCTGCCCCAGTCAGGCTGAACCTTAGCTGCACGGCCATAGTCTTTTCAGTCCAGTGATTGGCTTCAGCACAACTCTCAAACTGGTAGATAAAGTCTTTCCATGCACCGGTCCCATCAAACTGACTTGGCCGCAGTGTGGGGATCCTCTCTCTCTGTCCATAATAATGTTCATCATCGCTGCTGTCTATGGGACCTCCGTGGCGTGGGTAGGGGGGGGGGGGAGGAGGAGGGGAATGTACAGTTCTTGGGGTTATGTGGTCATAAGCCTGGTGCTGCACTGCATGGCTTGGTATTGCATGTGAGGGCACATGTGAGGTGACCTGTGACACAGTCTGTGGGGGGAAAGGTGTCTGAGCACGGGGAACAGGGGTACTAGTGACAAAACAGTCATTGTTTATTCGGCTGAAGGGGTTAATCATCTGGCCAGTGATGGAGGGGGGAACTGTGGTGGGTAACGGTGCAGCGGGAATACAGTGGACTCGTGATGCCGCGGCAGACTCACCAAGGGCTCCCCTCAGCTGCACCGCCGCTTGGGTGAAGGGGTTTGTAGATCCCGATGGCGGTGGGGTAAGCATCCATTCCGTGTCCAGCCGCGGTGCTAACATGGGGACAGCTACTCCATTAGCGGCCTGTGTTAGCTCCATGCTAGTTACGAAGGGATTAGTTGGACTCCAGCTGTAGCCGGCGGCGGCGCACTCGACATCCGCCATGTTAGCTCCAAAAGTCACTGTCATGTCCGTATCAAACGGATTCTTGCTGCGTCGTGTGTTAATTACCTCCGCTCCGTCTTGGCTGGCGGTGTTGTTTCCCGTGCGCGCTGCCATTTCGTCTTGCTCTGTGTGTGTACTGTCGCTGCTGAGCGCCGTCTCTTTCTCTTTCTGCTTGCTGAATTAAAAAAAAAAATGTCTCACTTCCAGACTATCCCGGACGAGCCCCCAGTGTTACCAAACTCAAGCTGGCAGACCCTCGGACCGTAGTAGGTGGACCTCCCTTGACGATAGCTCTGTTTAGCTCGTTGTGGTAACTTCCAAAAATGATCGGGAACTATTTGGAAGAATTGTGCATTTATTTCCAGCCTTACAAAAGAAAATACATACACCACTGGCAACTGGGTCACACACACGGCTGCACTGCTGAACCCCCGGAAAAACAACAACAACCCCTACCCAAAATGCCCTGCTCACGTATCGCGTGAAATCCTAGCCCCTCCCACATGACAGGATCTCAGTAACAGGCTGAGCCTGTAACAACTTGAACTAGTTTATCCGTGCAAACTGAACTTTGAACTAGTCCTTATTTAGTGTAACCGGGCACAACACTGGTCCTTAAGTAAAATGGTCACGTAAATGCATTTAGTTTTCATAACTGATTCTAGCAGACAGCACCCAGCAGGGGGCTTTCTTGTCCTACTGCAAGATCTTTATATCATTACTAAAAACGTATGTGTACTGTTTATTATCATCGTCTGTGCAATTTTTTTGTTTTTGTTTTCCAGGTAACAGTCACCACAAAATACTCAACGTTCAGAGACTCGGCGGCACAGTGGCGGTTATAGGTTCGCTTCCGTCTGGCCACAGAATTTAAGTTATCACTTTGTGCTGATGACTCATTGTTGTGTGTCTCAGATCCTGTCCTTTCCATACCAACAAGTTTATCGGCTTTTCAGATATCTGGATCATTCTCAGGCTATAAAGAGAGTGTCTCTAAAAGTGAAGCATTACAGTTCACACGGTCTAACATCCCTTTTAAACTGAGCCTGTCTGGCTTTAAGTATCTAGGGATCTTCTGCTGTTGTTGTGTTTTCAATTTTCTATATTTATGTTACTTAATTAGCTAATTTTATTCTATTTTTATACTTTCACCTTTACTGTTTCTGCTTTGGCTTGCACCAGGACCAGGGCAACTAAATTCGTTCCAAATCATGTACCAACATGTGTGTAATTACAATGAAAATTCTTTGTATCCTCAGTGTAACGAGAGCGTTAGACTCTCCTTTTTTCCCGCTAATTTCTTGCCTCTAATATCTTAAATTAAATGTGACCATCAAACACGGGAAAGTTTGGGCTTCCAAAAGACCGTAACAAGTTTACCTCTAAGCAATTTGATATTTTAGCTTTTACTTCCTCACTGGCATGATGCCATCTCCCTTTTCACTGGAAATCAACTAAAGCTCCCTCCATCAAGGACGCTGTGTCTTTTCTAAAGCTGGAGAAGAACAGATATTCAGTGAACGGAAACTTTGATAAATTTGATAAACAAGTGGCTTTCCTTTTTAACATGCTTTCACTCTCTTCACTCTGCCCTCTAATTGTTAGGCCCCTACTCCCTCTCTCTCTTTTGTTTGCCTTGTATTTTATTTCACACTGGGTTAGGTTTAGGGTTAGGGTTATTCAGTTTATTCAGCTTATTCAGTTATTACATACAAGAATCCTCAATTATTTATTAATTTATTATTCTTTTTCGAATTGTGCATTGTTGCTGGTTTTGCCCGATTATGTTCCTGTGGGCCACAATGTTTAGAAAACGTCCTAGGAGGTAGACTGTATGCCTTGCTCTTCATTCATCAAGATGCATTTCTGTATTTCTGGTATACATTTAATTGTGATACAGATGTGATCTGATTAATTAATCATTACATTTTATAAGAAAAAAAAACCTTGATAAGCAAAACGTTATTCACTTCAGATACTGAAGACTTGATGTATCCCCATATGCACAAAGCTTCAATGCAGGTATACTATTACAAATGTTTATGTTAGAGAGTTATTTATGACGTGTTACTTGTAAAACTCTGCTTTTGGTGACATTACACAGGAGAAAAATAATGTTCTCATTGTCACATTTCAACTCATTTTGCCTGCCAGGCGAATAATCTAAACTAAGTGATAAAGGGTTTAAGCTTTAAGCTATTTAAGCTTTTGGTTACAGGCAAAAACTGACTCATCCACGGATGACTACTGTTACTTGGACCAACAGAGAATACAGGTGTTTGCTGTTGCCAGCTGGGAATCAGTGTGATAAAAACTCATGGATGGCTCTGAACAAAATCCAAAAGGAGAGGTGCCTGGACAAGAATGCTGACACTTCAGCCAGTTAATACAAAATGATTCATTTCACAATGACAACGTCTTCATGGTACATGTGTAAAGAGAAATCTGCACAAAAATCACAAACTGTAAACTCGTCCTAAAACCTAACCAGAAAAAAAACAAAAAAACTCAACGCACATTAACAAATCTTAATCTCACAGAGGATGCTCTAAACTGAACCACACATGAGATGCGGTGGCCTTCCCGTAAAACCCAGTTTAGCTGCAATAGTCCTCCTCCGGTTTTCAGTGTAAATAAACGATCAAAGGTCGCCGCGCTTGGTGTCGTGATACCAACTACTAGAGGCGATCACATTAAATCGGTGTTTTCCAGCCACACCCTGCACTGGAAACTTTTACATGAAACAGCTTGTCTGAAGTTCCAACTGCACTACATAGTATGAGAAAGAATGACGCCCGGGCCTTTTGGGACAAGCAGTTTTATAGTCATCCATGATTTTCATATTAAAGTAATCAACATAATCAAATGTGTGGGCGCCGAGAGTATCGACATTTTGAGAGGTGAACAGATCGCGGTGTGTTAAAGTGGTTGATGGGAAATGGCGTGCTGTGAACCTAACCTGTCTTAAACCTATTTATATTCCTTGGCTTCCAACCCGGCATGAGACCCTGCAACTGTTTAGTACTTTAGTTTATTGTTTAATTGCTTTTATTGCTTTTATTGTTTTATCGTTGTTAATTGTTTGTCTTATCTCTAATGTTGTGTCTGTGAAAGTTGTCAGACATTTCACCTCTCATCTGAGTAGCTATTTGTACCTAAGTGACCTGTATCTTGGTGACCTTGAGGGTCGTGAAAAGCGCCTATAAATATAATGTATTATTATTATTATTATTATTATTAAGTACAAGCACTTTGTTTCGGCTGTGTTTTTTTGTTGTTGTTTTTTTAACGTGCTCTATAAATAAATTTGAGTTGACAGTTAAAATCCTCTCCGTCTTTCGTTCCTTTTGGTAGTATTTTGGAAGAAAAAAACAGAACATCCATAAAACCCAGTATTATCTGTTATGTGCCCTTGTCTCTGATTTGACTCACTTCTTTACCATCAAGTATTCAAGTCCATTCACTCACATACTGACACTTACAAAAGGGAATAAATAGATCGATAGGTACTTTATTAATCTCTGGGGGAAATTCAAAGCATCCAGTAGCAGTAACATACATTGAACATACAATACAAAAACTATAAAAAATAGAAAGTGAATAAAAAATAGAACGTGACTAGAATAAAATGTTTTAGACAGCTATAAACTATATAAAAATATAAAGTGACCTGTTCAAAAAAAATGTAAAGTGACCAGTAGAAAGTTTTTATAAATATGAGAGCTACAAAATCACAGTAATCTATCACATTAAATATCACATATATCACATTAAAACCACTTAAAGTGAAAGTACAGTATATTTTGAGTTTTCCAAGCTTTATTAATAAAAAAGTCATGTCCAATTTCAAGATTCGTGGAGTATAAACCCTTTAATGTTCATAAATGGAAAGGGCTCTATGACAGAAGGAAAAAAACTCCCAGAGGAAGAGGTAACTACTAAATAAGTTCTGTATTATTAAAAACATGAAATAAGTAGGCTACCAACCAGAATCCATATATATATATACACAAAAATACATGACACACAAAATAATATCAAAATTGAGTGTAAAGATATTGAATTTTCAATAATCGATTAAAAGGTAACCTTCCAAATTACTGGATTTTACTGGGAAAATAAGAATATATTTGAAAGACAATGCATATAGCCACGCTGTTACTGCCTGGACCAGGTCATAAGCGCAGCTTGTGAACAGGTGAGGCAGACAACTGCTTGGGAACTCAAACTTTAAATTACATCTAGGGTAATGCTCAAAGTTTTCAGTGACAACAGGAGACCCTATTAAGTGCATAAGTCTTTAAAGTAGTTAAAGGCAGTGGTTCAAAGGTGAATAAAACAGCTCCCACTAGTCTGAGTCTATAAGGCTGTGAAAAAAGCCTAAAGGCTGACGCACACGTTGAATTCTCTTTAGTGGAACTGTGTCAAACAATGGTGCAAACTAGGCTCAACGGAGAGCATGCAAAGGTGAAAACATGAATTTATAATGTGCACTATGTCACTTGACCTCGGCTTTCCCCTGGATCACGACATAAGTTTCTTACATCAGCTATTGAGGATAAAGTGTTGTTCGGGTATAACACCTGCAGTCAGGACCAAACTCTTCCACCTGGCTAATCCATCTCCAGTTTATTATTAGCATCATAGCAGGCACACCCTAATTATTTTTAAATGGTGGAGATAAATAGAGTTTGGAGAGGTTACTAGGAATATTTGCGTAGAGCCCCAATAGACTCTAGATCCACCCCTGGGCAGGGCGAGCAAAATGTCTCTGCTAAGCGCGCCGTTCGTGCGAACCATAGACTGTACAGGTGCGAACCAAAGGGGACTGCTTTCTTTGGTTTGCACAGACAGTCAGGATAGCGTGGCGCAGCTGGATAGGAGGTGTCTGACTTCTGAAGGGTTTTGAATCATTTGCTCCAACACAAGGAACTCTTTTCGACTATCAGCTTGGTCAGGACCTTCCTGCAGACATGATTTGGCGATCTTCGCCGGTGTTTTTGTTGCTACTGATGGTGAGTCGAGATGGAGTTTTATTGCCTCTTTCCACTTTCAAAGACCGAACTAACGCTCTGGTTTAGTTTCTGTTGTCCATAGTTTACAACGTTCATGCGGAAGTCTCTTACACAAACCAAAATTGAACACATTTGCGACACGCTACTTGAAGGTAATAATTTAAACCGCCTCATTGGAAGAAAAAGTTTTTCTTTTTCTTTTTTTTTAACAGGAATAACCCGAGGGCAGAACTATTCTCATTCTGGGTAGTGACTGAAAAAAAAGAGAGGACAGGAAGAGAAGAGAAAATCAGGAAAAAAAAGAAAGAAATGTGCAGCAGACAATGATGCCCCAAACAAAAATAATAAAAATATTTTGGCTATGCGTCATTGTCACGCACAAGAGAATACCTAATAGAGTTTCTGTTATGAAAATAAACAAGTGTGCAGAGGCAGAAAACTATTCCAGTGAGTTTATGTAACAGTGGGATGTGAGAGCTTTGAATTTTGAAAGAGAGGAGAGGAGAGAAGCTTAGTGAGTCATGGGAAGACCACTAGAGGTCCCATAGGAGGCCATGTGAACCAGAACAAGGTAACACAGTAGCTGTGTTGCCCTTTGTTTTCTGTGACTGTGACTTTTTGACTTTCTGACTCAAAAAATAAAATAAATCAAGGCTTAATAGTTATATCCTATTTAATCTATCTGTGTATCTATGTAATCCTGTTTGGACTAGGATTGAGATCAACATGAAATGAGAATACGTTGAAGATCAATTATTCTTCAACGAGAATGAGGAATTAACCCAGCACGCTCTTTATGCTTAGCCGGTTTTGTTGTGCACCTGATGAGTCATCTCTCCCATATTTTCAGTTAATTGCATGCTTGTAATTATACTAACATGCCTACACACTGAATGGGAAAACATCCAGGGAGTGGCAGGGTGTTGTTTTCCTCGTAACAAGTTACACACTTCTCAGCAGATCAGTGGTTTTTCTTAGAAGCCTTCCTTTTCACTAACTTCCAAATTAATTTTGGACAAAAGCCTAGGACAAACTGAGTACAGCTCCTCCTCCCACAACAACAAAACAATTATGGCTCTCTAACAGTACTGGTTCTAGTCCTTTGCTGTACAAAATATAGTACCCTCTGAGCTGAGGGAGGTTGGTTTTGTCCCAGGACACAACCATGGGGTCAGATGAGCGCCCTCATGTAAGAAATGTGCGTGCGCACAGAAACATTCTGTACGTACTTGTTCACGGTAAACTTCATAGGTATCAAGAGTGATAGGAACTCGTACGTGCCTCACGCCAACGTCATGGCTGCCGTGCGCTGGCTTCTACAGCTGTTGATCCTTTGGCGACACGTAGAGGTGATGCTGAGAAACTGTCACAAATGTGAAAACAAGTAGTCCAAGCCTGAGCAGAGCCATGTCAGCGTGTAGGACGGAATTATCCTCATGTCAGTCGGGTATATCAAATCCCATACGATGCATCTGAACAGGCCAAACATTAAAGCACTATTTGCAGCGAGAGATGGTTTTCTGTAAAAGCGCCATTTTTAAACGTCAACAGGAATCATTTTCATTTGATCGAGCACAAATCATATGTGATGCGCAAATGCAATTACCCAATAATGTGGCACGTGGAGGGCAGTGTGCCAAAGAGTACATTTTTGCACACTTCAGTGAGTAGCGTTCTTTTTTCCCGTCTTACTCATTCTTATGTTTTCATTTTCTGATCGTGCAGAGAGGGGAATCTCAGGTGAAGGGTCAATTTAAATGTAATTTGTATATTTAAAGTGGAGTGTGGATAGGGAGGGGTCAGGTGCAACATGTGCGCGCAATTCCATGTTGAATGGGATGACACAAAGGAAATGTGCTTCTGGATCTGAGCGTTTATACTTGAGGCCACAGGTGGTTGTGGAAATGTTTTTCCCCCCTCTGAGGGTTGCTTATAGGTTTGTGCACAAGATGGGACAAGTGGTCGTTACCAAACAGAGCATCAGCATTTCGGGAATGTTTGCAGCAATGAGGCTCATCTGGTTCTTTACTGAGACACACATGTTCTTTTCATTATTAAATACTAGTTTTTATCATTATCATTTTCATTTTGAAATGAAATAGGAGTAATGCCATCTTTAGTTATAATACCAAGTAGTTCCTATCGTTCCAAACCCAGTGTTTTTGCTATCCCAGTGGTATGCATGAATTAGTATTTACATAAACACCGATCAGGCATAACATTATGACCACTGCCAGGAGAAGTAAACAGCACGTGTGGATGTTACTTAGACATGTACCACCCACCTAGACCAGACCAGACACCCCACCCCATGGCATTGACACTCCTTGATGGCAGCTAGACTTACACTGCAATAAAGACATAAAATCGTAGGATATTGTTTCACCTGTCTGACATCAAATATTTATTACACTGGCAAGTTTGCTGCTCTGTTATCTCCCGCCCCGTGGCAATGACCCTCCTTTATGGCACCTTCATCCCCGGCAGGATGCAGCTTAACACAGGCATACACACAAAAACGGTTTAGGAACAAATAACCCGGAGTCCTGTGGTGTCTTTTACCAGACACCACAGGACACCCTCAGAAGGTCCATGTACAATATTAGGGAGGTGGTCATAATGTTATGCCTGATTGGTGTGCGCACGATGGAGTATTCTGTCACTTGTCAAAGTAATTACATGTGTTGTGTTTCAGCTCCAAGTGGCTGATGTTGATAGCACTGGACGCTATCTGGTGAGAAGAAAAAGGACCTGGATTCCTCCGGCCACAGAAATAATGGAAAATGAACCACCTCCTACAAAACGTGTTGCTCTCGTGAGTCGATTGTGTTTAACTCCTTATGTTCTGTCCTACATGTTTTAGGCTTTGTGCTAATTTTCAGGACGAAGAAGAAGTTTAAAAACATGAATTAACATGTTTTGTTCTCTCCTCTTTGTATGTTAGATTCATTCAGATTTAGATAATGGCCAAGGTAATATTAAGTACTCCCTGAAAGGCAAAGGCGCAGATCAGGAGCCATACTATGTGTTTGTGGTCAAACCCGATAACGGACATATTCATCTGAACAGAATGGTGGACAGGGAGTTCATCCATATGTACAATGTGAGTGAAAATATTTATTTCCCTTCCCAAGAATTTGAACTATCTGCTTTTGGTTTCAACAACTGAAATGGACAACATCATTTGGATTTGTTTCAGCTGACAGGTGTTGCAACGTTCACTAATGGCACTACGGCAGAGGATAACATCGTCATTCGGTTCAAGGTTTTAGATAAGAACGACAACAGTCCAGTGTTTGATGAGATCACTGCTGGGACGGTGGACGAGCTCAGTCCTCCAGGTTATTATTTTGGCTTACAATACACAAAATGGGTCCTTGAGGCCTAAGCAAAGGTGTTGAGTGCATTTCCAGCCTCAGAAAATGCTTCAAAGTATTTTACTATACAACATGATTACTTACGGTGTTGCTTGGTACTTTGCACTTTTCTGTATCTCAACACAATATTGACAAATGGAGACCGAGAAATTAAAATTACTGGCCGTGAGCGGTCAGCTTATTAATATGATTAGTTGATTAAGTGCGATAAGCAGCAAATCTGCGAAACTGTAAACAATAAAAGCAAGCACTGTTTCTGATGATGAGAAATGCTACAGACACATAAACACAGATGTGAACGATGCAAAACAACTAGAAAACTGGCTTGCATGTATTTTATGAGAATAGAAATGCACCCAGCACATTGGTCAAGCTTCAAGTATGTGTCTTTAAGTTTTATGACGGTTTCATGTAATGCTTGTTTTCAGGAACTGTGGTTATGAAAGTCGAGGCAAAGGATGCTGATGAAGCTGATCATATGAATTCTAAGATTGCCTATACCCTCCTTGATCAGACACCAAATGATGACGTGTTCCGCATGGAGAAAGATGGAACCGTCTACGTCAAAAAGCCTTTGCTGGACAGAGAGGTACGAACCAAACCAACAGTATTTCACTTTTAAAACACAGTCAGATACATGGGGAAAATCAGCTCAAAGGAAAGAACCCAGGCGCGGGACTCAAGTGTTCAGGCACAAGGTTTAATGACAACAAATGCTGGAGGGGCACAGAGAAAGAGCAAACA
Source organism: Planiliza haematocheilus (assembly GCA_005024645.1). Lineage (NCBI taxonomy): Eukaryota > Metazoa > Chordata > Actinopteri > Mugiliformes > Mugilidae > Planiliza > Planiliza haematocheilus. Next base: position 4,590,456 of record SRSE01000509.1, read on the forward strand.
GAGAAAAGCAGGTTTGTTAGATTGAGCACATTCGAAATAGACTGAACGTCCGCTGCTGGCCCCAGTGTTACTACCGCAAAGGTAACTGAAGAACTGGCGATGAGTGGGAGCGTAAAAAGTCCTTAAGTAGAGAACAGCTTGACTGGACGGTGAGATGCAGGTGAGATGGCAGCCCAGCCCCAACATGACAACAAGCAGCAGCTGAACTCTGCACACCTGGGGCTAAAAGGAAACAGCCAAACAAACACAAATGCAAACCCATAGAATTCATAGAATTTTACAACCTGGACCTTATTTCTGGCATAAAATGCAATCGTTTACTCACCCATATAACTTTGTGTAATTTTTAGTCCTTCAGAAGATATTTAGCTCCAGTGGAGCAGCGTGTATATCCATATAGTGGGAGTGACTGGGGCACCGAAACGCAGCCTCTAAATAACACATTACCTGCTGCAAACTTGTTAATTTCGCCAATAGTTTGTTATGATACACTAACGCTATTCCCCTTTGAGTCTGGAGTTACCTGTTATCATCATCCAGGGTCTGTAGATGGACCTTTTAACCTCTGACCTGGATGATGTCATCTCTGAGCGCCATGACGGTCGGCTTGTTTACCTGTAATTTGCTGCTGCTAGTTTTTTGCAACATGGCTGAATATTCTTCCGATTCTGAGGTTGTGAACGACGACTTTGTTTATGACGTCCTTACCATTTTGAGCCAGAGTATATGAGGAGCTCGTTGAAAGGAAGATGCAGAGGCAGAGAGAGGAACAGCTGGCCAAAGAACAACAAACCGCTGCATGTCCCTAAATAGAAAACAAGTAACTCCAGACTCAACGGGGAATAGCACTAGCGTATCATAACAAAATGTTGGTGAAATTAACAAGTTTCACAGCAGATAATGCGTTATTTAGATGCTGGGTTTCGGTGCCCCAGTCACTCCCACTATATAGATAAACATCTTCCGAAGGACTCCAAAAAGCAAAAAAAGGTATATTGGCGAGTAAACAATCATATTTTATGCCAGAAATAAGGTCCAGGCTGTAAAAAACGGTCGTTGTCTTTTAACAATCACTACAACTAAAATGCAACAGATTTTAGAAAGCACAAAATGTCATCTTCTAATTTCACAATGGTGTACCAAGTGTTGGGCTGAGTAGTCTTGTGTGGTAACTATGTTGTCATCTAAAATTTCTTGTCTTTATCATTTCAGAAAATCAACCAGTACTTTCTGACAGTGAGAGCACAGGACCTCGATGGCAGTCCAGATGGAAATATTGCAACTGGCACTGTTACCATTAATATCGCGGATCTGAATGACAATCCTCCCACTCTTGAAAAAGACATGGTAATGTCTCTTAATTACAGTCGTCTACATCATGTCATGCTTACGTTGTTTTGACAACAATTGCTGAACTGATAGGGCTTATAGTAAGGGCTGAGAATCATCTTTTCCTTTTGCTTCATCTTTTTACTTTGTGCTTCTCTTCCTGCCTGGCCTTGAGCAGAATGGTCCTTATTAAAGGGTTAGAGTTTTTATTTGCTTTTTCCATTGCATACTGAGACAAGTTATATTGTTTTTCTCACTTATAGATATCATTTAATTAAATTACACATACCTGTGCATGCATTAATCTGCTTGACTCTACATGGCCGACCTAAAGCAGATGGGTCCACCCACATGAGCTGGGCTTTGCTCATTGTTCATTCCTGTTAAAGGTTTTGACTTGCCAGCCTCACTTTACTGCTTCCTCTCGGGATTTCAAGCTCTGAGTTCGGTTGAGAGTCTCTAGACTTTATAAACGTTGAATTGAGCCGAATATGGCATTAAACTTAATATGGTTTCTTTGATCTTGTTTTATTTGCAGTATGAGGGAAGCATTATGGAGAATACACATGGTGTGGAGGTGATGAGAATCCGCGCAGAGGACCTGGACCTGAAGGGCACGGACAACTGGGAAGCTGTGTTTGATATTGTCAAAGGCAATGAAGAGGGCTACTTCAGCATTAGAACAGACAGTTATACCAATGAGGGTATCCTAATGCTTGTCAAGGTACTGCAGTTTTCACTTTATGAGTCCTAGACAATTTGAAGTGTAATTTTGCTACCGTCACTTTTAAAAAACTTATCTCGGTCTTTATAAGGGACATGCATATCTTGTGTATCTTGCATATATTGATTTATTTATCAGAGAATATGATAGGAAGCATATGCATGCACATTAAGAATATAATATTATCTGTCAATGATTGACACTTGGACCAGTGTCCACATTGATGAAGAAGCAACAGTGTTCAAACGTCAATTGAAGGCAATGAGTGTGACAGTTAGAGAAGTAGAGGCTAAAGTATATTGGGATGGCACTAGTGAAAAACACAGGGATGCTGAGCTGGCCCCAGCTCAGAAGGAAAAAGTTGACAGACTAAACACAGTCCACCCCATTAGAAGAGCAATCAAAGGCAGTTAACAACACTAGCCTCGCTGCCAACGTGACCGTTGATCACTTTAATGCAATAAGCTTGAATAAACTTTAACTAAAGGAGACATACTCAGGTGTAAGATCAACAAATTGTGGTTGCAGAGTGTCAACCGTGGAGAAAAAGTTTGGAAGCTAAGAACGAAGGAGCCCGGAAGGATGATAATAGGTTATTGTAGAAAGCTGTCAAGAGAAACTGGAGCTGCTGGATGCAAAAGGAGTACAATAAGATGTGCATGAGTGAGGCTCTAGAGACTGCCAAGCAAACACGCACAGCTCTGGCTACACACCAAGATGTCGTGGCTGAATAGGAAGAAGAAGCATGTGAACACTGAGAAGTACCAGGGACTTGGAAGGAGAATCAGAAGTCCGTATAGTCAGTATATGCAAGTGTATGCAGTTACTATTTGCTGCAGATCAAGTCATAGAGCTATTCACCATTTTAATAAAAGGATAAAATGGCGTAAAGCTATATAAATATAATATTTTCTTTTTTATATATATATACATCGTATGCATGCCATATATATGACATTAACCTGGGTTTGTATTTTGCATTTCACAGGAAGTTGACTATGAGGTGATCTCGAAACTTGAACTAGGACTAATTGTGAGGAACAAGTCTCCGCTGTTTAATTTATCTGGCGGAGGAGGCGGAGGAGGTGGAGGCGGAGGAGGTGGAGGTGGAGGCGGAGGAGGCGGAGGAGGAGGAGGAGGAGGAGGAGGAGGAGGAGGCGGAGGCGGGGGAGGAGGTGTGATGACTGGTTCCTCAGGTGGATCTGGAGCATCATATACTATATCACAATATAAAACCTACCCCATCAAAATCAACGTGAAGAACGAGCCCGAGGGGCCGCGCTTTAATCCCAAAATTAAACCCATTCCCATGTCGGAGCGACCCAACTCCATCAACCTCAAAGACATCATTGCTCACTACCCTGCAATAGACGGAGACACTGGGAAACTAGCAGAGAATGTCAGGTCTGTGTACGCAAACACACAATATTACTATAATCTCCGTATAAAGTGATAACCGATACAACTGATTTCTTGTGCAGGTATGCAAAGGGCTCAGACCCTGACAACTGGATAACCATTGATCCAAAGACAGGTGACATCAAACTGAACAAGATGCCTGACAGAGAATCTCCAGCCCTGAACAATGGGACGTATTTTGCTGAAATAATCGCCATTTCAGAAGGTACACCCTTCCACTGTGCATCATTTTACGTCTCAGAGCAGTACTGTTGTGACAAGCTGCTGTGGATTCAACCTTAAAGTGTAATCTCTGTTACTAGATTCTACAAGCTTTTAACTTTTAACGTTTAACTGTATACATCACAATATGGATAACTGTAATGAACCCTGGACCACAGAGAGAAACAGGCCCAGGCCAAAAACGCTTACAGAGCCAGCCCTAAGTTTAAGTTTTAACGAAAAGCAAAATGTGCCTAAGCCCAACTTTAAAAGTAAAACAGGAGAAGATACCTGACACCCACAGATACCTAGACCTCTATCCTGCATATTTGCTTTTACAGGGATGAAAAGAAGCAAAACTGGAGAAACATGAACTCACTAATGCTAATTTCCATCAATGCACAAACCGCAAGAGTTTGCATTGGCTCCAGTCACAGTAGTCTAGCCTGGACACGTGCAATAACTAGTCACTGTCCTCTCTCACCCCTTCAACTCCTTACCGCTCCAATGGCTCTGTGAACACAGGAGGGGTCTTCTGCAAATGTTGTGGCGCATTTCGGCAAGCAAAAATAAAAACCCATTTAGCCTGCAGCTACAAAGCATAGTATGCCCAAAGAGGCTGGACTCTTCTGGCTTCTAGTGTGTTATTTTCATCAGACTCTCCTATATTTGACCAGTCATCCTCTAGGCAAATCCTAGGTCTACGTCAGGGGATCTTCTCAGCTTGCCGTGCTCACTAAACTTCTACAGATAAGGCTGTATGACTTCACTTCAAGCATATAGAGAGCTCCACTGTCAGTCTGAACACAGAAGTTTCTGTCTATATATTAAGAAAGAAACTTTAATCAAAAAGGAAAAGATTGAACTGAAGAATATCTGCAGCATATTTATATTAACATTTCTATTTTTTCCATCACAGACATGCCGACTAAAACGGCCACAGGCACCGTGGCCATCCAGGTGGAGGATTTTAATGACCACTGCCCACAGCTGACCATAAAGGAGCAGCAACTGTGCACCACAAATCAGTCTTTCGTTGTGAATGCTTATGATGAAGATGCATACCCTAATGGAGCTCCTTTCCACTTTGTCATCATCGAAGACCGCACTGAGGGAAAATGGCGAGCAGAACCTATCAATGGTGAGAAGAAAGATTTTCACTTTTACTTTCCTAGAAAGTTGGAGCCCCGACATAAGGTTTCTTCTACATGCACCGAATTGGGTAACAACATGTATTGTCTTCTGAATTAGAAATTATCCTTTTAGTGCCGTGCAATAAACAGAAACAGAAAGTTAGCAGTTTTGACTGCACTGCGTTTCATTTTTTGTGCTTTACTGCCATTTGCTCTCATCAATTTTACAAACTTCATCTTCAAATTTCAAAGAATTAGTGATTCAAAACATCGCATAATGATAGTGCTGTGATATAATAATAGTATAATACGGTTTTCACTGCAGTTACTATGTCAAAGTATTCTATAGCACAAAAGAGTAACTTACCAGCTGGTTGTCACTGCCTGCTCTGGTTGGAAGTTCAACCTACTTCACAGTGCCTGTTTTGGTGATATCAGAAAGCACGAGGTGCAAAAGTTTCAAGTTGTGTTCAGGAGTAAACAGAGACACAGTATAGTAACTCAGTCACATGCAACAAACGTTAAGAACTTGAAGAGTCTTTAATCTGCTGCTCTGTTTCTGACAGATACGGCAGTAGTTGTGAAGGCTCAAGAGTCCATGTGGCCTGGTTTCTACAAGGTGGAATTTGAGTTGAAGGACAATCAGGGAATGTCCTGTCCAGAACCACAGAATGTGAAGGTTCACGTTTGCACCTGTGCCGATGGAACAGGAGTGTGTGCAAATCGAGAGTCCTCTGATCATCCCAGTAAAGGAGCGACTTTGGGTGCTGCAGCCATTGGAACACTAGTACTCGGCCCGCTGCTGTTACTACGTAAGTGTGCGGTTCTGATGAAGTCTCCTTTTTGTAAAAGGGGGGGGGGTCTTAAAGGGAAAATCCTATTCTTGCATTGTATTGTGACATTCCCTGAAAGCCTTTAAGTTGGAGTAAAATGTCTAATTCTTTTAATTTTTTTCAGTCGTTCCTCTGTTGCTACTCATGCTCCGGTGCGGGAGTGCTCAAGGTTTTCCAGATATCTTTTCTGAGATGCCTTTTGACACCAAGTCACACCTCATTAGCTACCACACTGAGCATCAGGGAGAGAACACGGTAAGACCAGCCCTCTTAAACAACATTTGACTTTTCTGAGATTACAAGTATGGGGATGAATAGTAGTGGCGTGTTGTTATTTATTGTTTAAATTATGTCTGTATTTTCTCAACTTCAGAACAAATGTTGACTCTGTACTAATATTTGGATCACTGGCTGATTATAGGCTGTGCCAACACTCGCTGACGACAGTGTTACCATGATGCCTGCGGCCAAGTTTCAAAGACTTGTATCCAATCCAGCTTTGGATTTTCAGCAGTCTGTCATGTCCTTGAATCAGGACCCTGGTGAAGAATTTTTTTCAAGTGCGGGAATGTGGGGGATGACCCAGCGAGATGGCAGTGGCTTCTACTCTCAGTTTGAGGCAGGGGAGTCAAGAGAAGATGGAGGAATTTTTGATGAGATGGCTCTGCCAGACTACTTCCTGGGGCATTACTACAGTCAGGTGAGGAATTAACTGACTCTAGTGGTGAAGGCTCAAGAGCCAAGCAAAGCTGACTTTGTTTGCAGGTTTTACTTTTGTTTTTTGCCTAGCTGAATGACGCTCTTTCTATAAAAAGGAACTCATCTTAAAAGATAAACTTGGTAATGATTTTTTTTTTCTTTTAAAACAGCATGTGGCTGCTATTGGGACACCTGGACAAAAGGATGATCTGTTGCCATATAACTTTGAGGGCTGTGGCTCTTCTGCTGGCTCAGTGGGCTGCTGCAGCCTCCTAGAGAATGACAATGACCTCCAATTCCTTGATGACCTTGGACTGAAGTTCAAGACTCTGGCTGAGGTATGCGGAGGCAAGAAGATCCCAGATGAAGTTTCACCTCCTGTGCCCAGTGTCTCTGTCAACACTATGACGTCAGTCAACACCTCAAGTTCGACTGTGGTTCAACAACTCCCCCCGCCACCTAAGCTGCAGCAAACCATAATCAAAGCTGAGCAGAATGAGGTCCACAAGGTTTCTCAAAATGTGACCAATAACACAGCCACTGTGACGGAAGAAATGACAACAATAAAACGAGGGATGGCAAATCAAGGCCAGGTGTTTTCATTCCAGCAGCAGCAGCCCATCTACTATACAACCACTCCTGTGTTGCAGCCAATGCAGTATGTAATCCAGCCACAGGTTCAGAACACTGTGCTGCTGGCTGAGGCACCTGCCACCAACCTCCAGTCCATGGTACTGATCAACGCCGCTCAATCTGGACCTTCCCAGACCATGATGTCCAGTGGACATGGCTCCGGGATGGTGCTGGTGGAAAACGCTGGGGTCCAGAGTAGCAGCGCCAACATGATTCACACAGGAACCTTCTCTGGTCCTCAGGCCATGATGTTGGTCGAGGGTATGGCCCCTCAAAGCCCAACGAACATGGTAAGGAATTATAATGGTAAAAGGAGGGATTGCCTGTGTTGCAGCCAGTGCGGTATCCAACCACAGGTTCAGAACACTGTGCTGTTGGCATGAGACACCAGCCACCAACCTCCAGTCCATGGTACTGATCATTGCTCTTGACCTTTTTAGGCCGTGATGTCCAATGGACAAGCCCAGGGCGCCGGGATGGTGCTGGTGGAAAACGCTGGGATCCAGAGTAGCAGTGGCAACCTGGTCCACACAGGAACCTTCTCTGGTCCTCAGACTATGATGTTGGTCGAGGGTACGGCCCCTCAAAGCCCAACGAACGTGGTAAGTGGGAGTCAGGCATGCCTCGTTTAGAGAGGTACCCAGGTAAACAAAGTACTTTGATATAGACTTAAGTATGCTTAGTATAATTCCATGTCTCATGATTATTTATGAGCTTAAAATGTGTCATCTGTGCTGTATTAACATTAATGTATGTTATGCAAGACTTAATGTATAAATACGTTTCAAATAGTGTACTTGACTGCACTATTTTGAGGCACCATTAAGATTTTAGACTTGAGTATAGACGGTTGAAGCGAGTTCTCCAAAAGGGCACATCTTGGCACCATCTGGGCCATTTTGCCAAACTACATAGTTCACTTGTGAATCATTAGTACACTTAAAAAAAAAAAATCAGCCAGACATCTAAACCAGCCACCAACCTCCAGTCCATGGTGCTAATCATTGCCACTCAATCTTGACCTTTCCAGGCCTTGATGTCCAGTGGACAAGCCCAGGGCGCCGGGATGGTTCTGGTGGAAAACACTGGGGTCCAGAGTAGCAGTGGCAACCTGGTCCACACAGGAACCTTCTCTGGTCCTCAGACCATGATGTTGGTCGAGGGTACGGCCCCTCAAAGCCCAACGAATGTGCTAAGTGGGAGTCAGACACGCTTCGTTCAGAGAAGTACCCAGGTAAAAAAGCAATTTGAAATAGGCTTAAGTATGCTTAGTATACTTCCATGTCTCATGATTAAATGAAACACTGAACGATTATTAAAGATATATATGTCTTTTTAAACTGATCAAAGACCATTTTAAAAGAAATTGTCAGTTTATTTTGTGTGCTTAAAAACTACTAGGGGTGCAGTGTAATTTTAATGTTTGCAATGTACTTTAAATGTACTTATTGATCATTACATTACATTTTTATTATATTAAAATGTAATTCTTTTTTACCAGGGTACTTTACAGTCAAGAAAGTTGTCTGGATCCCAGAGAGTCCAGAAGATCAAAGAAACAACAAGCAATGGAGGACAGCTGGTCCAGCAGAGCTAGTGGTCTGCCCTAGAGGAGTGAGTCTTCCTCAGCAAAGGAATCCCATCTACCGGCCCATAACACTCAAGTCAAGCTACAACACAAATCAGTGCTTTACCAAATGTAAGGTAGTGGTGCAGGAGATGTTTACTGAATTGGAATAAGGGAAGAAAAATTACACTTTGATACAGCAGAAAGTTTTGGCAAGACAATATCTCAAGTATCAGAGACTCATGCATGTCAGTTTATTGGTGGCGGGTGCAATGCTGCAGTTTGACAGCGAAATAAGCTACCATTGCCTACGTGTTCATAATACAGCTTCCGCTTAAGAATAACGGGAAAGAAACTCTCATAATCAACCTCTGTTGGTCAGTTATTTGGAATAGCTGCACAAAACAGACGCTGCCTTTTTGTTTTAAACTATGACATTTCATATTTGGGACGGATTTACACTCTCAGCTTTCCTAGACTACATACATCTTACATAACCGTCATAACTTTAGTCAATGACATTCAGTTCTCACATCGGCTTAATATCTCATTGTCTTATTTGTTGATTGGCACTGCCCGTACAGATCATTAGTGGTGGTGATCATGTGACTTTCCTGCGGCACCAAGTTGTAATTGTAAAGTCATTGTTAAGTGTCTCTTAACATCATGTATTTGTGTTTAACATGCACAAAACCCCTATTTATGAGCAGGAGGAGTGAATATGACGAGGGGGGCATTGAATATGGATTCCAACTTCTTGTAGTGTCTAGAAAAGTTCAGGGCTGCAGTTCACTTGTGAAAACAGCTAAACACAGTAAAAGTGTGGGTACCATGAGAGGTTCAGACAGAATTCGCCAACCGGAGGACCCTTTCTTATCATCGACTGGGAGTTAACGATTCATCCGTGGCTGAGATAATTAACTGTGTATATTTGTGTACATGCAGCTAACCATAAATCTGCTCAACTTCTTTGGTGTACTTGGTTGGTTCTGGTTGATTCTTTGAATATTTCTGCTTTAGCTAATCATAGTCAGGTTATTGAGTTGTCGGATTCACTACACCATTGAGTTAATGTAATCACATTATCCAACCTAATCAACTGTTAATGTATTTTGTACCAACATATGCTAAATACCTACGTATACACAGTTCTCTTGTTTGGTCTTGTTTGATGAGGTCATTTTTTCTTTCAGTAGATACAGTTATCTAGATGCCTTATTCATGTTTGTGCTACATTTTCTTTAGATCATGTACACCCTGATTGCAAATAATAAAAATGGATTCATTTGTTACCATGCTTATACACATATTCACGTATTTCTTTAATAAAATTTGTAATGAGAACTTGATGTCAGCAAGTTTTTATTGCCTATTCCTCCATGTGCGCACAAGCACATCATGCCTCTTACCTTATCTGGTAAAAAAATAATACAAAAATAAATGCATGCTTGATTTCAGTGTTTGACTGCAAGAGTAGGCTACACCCTATAGGAATGTGTAAGAAATGCCATGGTTTATTTTGACACGAAATCCTTGTTTTCAAGCGATACCAACTGCAACTATATGCAGGAATTGACCAGTCCTGCATATGATTAGTCTGTAATGGAAGTTTGCCATAAAATGTAGCTGAAGCTATTTCTTTCATTTTTTTTTTTTTATTCAATAGACCACAACCTGTTTTTCAATTAGCAAGGACGTTTACACTTTACCCTTTGATAGCTTTTCGGTTAGGCAACTCCAACCAATTGCTTTTGTTTCCTTGATCTTATCTGACTCCAAGAGACACAGTAATGATTACACACCTGTCTCGGACCCCAGTCTCTTGCATAAAAGCTCATTACATGACGGGAGCCACTGCCACTTCCCATCTTATGGCTGCAGAAAGGGGCAACAGCTAAATTACCTCAACATTTAATTCAGCTTGCTGCCCTCCATACCTTTTTTGCAGAACCGCAATGGTTTGAACAGAAGCTTTAATTTTGACAGACACTGCTATGGACTACCACCACTACTGCACACATAGATCAATGTGATGACAAAGTAAAGCTCAGCACTTGTGGCCTAAGAGATTCTACTGAGATGGATGCATTTGGAAAGCTTTGAAGCAAATCTCAAGCGATCCAGAAGGGCAGGATTAACCAACCAAGTAGTTCTATGAAAATATTCAAACATCAGTTGTAACAAGTCTTTTGGGCTTCCATAAATGTTTGAATTAATAGTATAGTAGATATAGGGTTATAATATAAGCTTTAATTTGAGAGTACTCACGTTAAGGAGTGATTGGACAGTTTACTAAAGAGCAGTTTCATGGACAGATGAATTTTTATTCACCTTAGGTTTTCATGCACGTTCTTCTAGTTTCATTTTGAAAACGATTCTTGGCCCTGTGCCTTTGAAGAGACTCCAGACCTTTAAGGTGTTTACAGGCTGCAGTGCCCAAGGCCATGATAATGAACTATTATGCATGTAGTAGGTGTTGGTGGTTTAACCTCAGGTTTAAAAGCTGCTCTATTCATTATTAAAGCTTATGTAGAGAAACAAAGGAATATTCGACTGCAATTATGGTTACGTAGGATTCCCCAATTGTGAGGAGATCTGTGGAGGATCGAGTTCTTTGCAAACTGGAAGCTAACTCTGGGTTTTTCTCAGGTAGTTTAAGACCTAGTCTCAGGATTTACAGATTACATCTCCAGAATAATAAAGCAAAAAGAAGACATGATGCAGTTTGTTGTGAAACAGCAAAAGTTTCTGTTTCAGATTTTTAATGAGATTGAAAAACACGAAAAATAAGCAATGTTATCCATCATATTTAAATATACAAGAATTTTTATAGATCATATATAAAAAGTCAGCGCTCCACCCAAATCCAGTACATTCCAAAATGAATCTACAGGTTTGTATAACGTATTTATTTTGTATCGATGCAACCCACACATGTAGCGTAACGGCAAAATATATGTTTGTTCATTTTCACTTTTCATTCATTTTCCACCTTTCCCGGTTTTATCCAGTTGCTCTCGTACATTACTTGAGTCTCATCACCAATGAACCTTTTCCCAGATGCCAAGAAAGTCTATTCCTCTCATTTAGTGAATTTCTGTCTTTCTCTCTTCCACAATCTTCCTTCTTTGGGTGGTGCTCCCCCTCACCTGGGACTGACCTTGTGCCTCCTGAAAAACCTGGCCTCCATTGCCCGTTTGCTCTCCGACCACCAAAACTCTCTGAGATCCAGAGCGCATGTTAGCCTGTAGCATACCTCCTTGGACAACTGGGTTCTGATTTCCTTTTAGGACTTTCATTGTCCCTACAGGGACGTTGCTGTCAACAACCATCATGGCCTGGGCGCCAGAGAAGTTTCCAGTGTGAAACACGTTGGCACCGCCCCTCTGGACTGTAGCGTTGTTTGACATCACCATGGCAGGACCCTGGGTTTGACCACCAGACATCACTGTCTGCTCCTGAACAACTACTCTCTGGGAAGGTCCAGACTGGGTGTTGTTTACCAGCACCATGCGTTGGAGGTTTGTGGCCGGTGCCTCGGCCAGCAGCACAGTGTTCTGAACCTGTGGCTGGACGACATAATGCATCGGCTGCACCACAGGGGTGGTGGTGTAGTAGACAGGTTGCTGCTGCAGTAGGAGCATCTGACTCTGATTTGCCATCCCCCTTTCGACTGTGGTCATTGCTTCTCTCACTGTGGCTGTGTTTTCCTTCACAATCTGAGAATGCTCTGTTGTCTCCCTGACCTCAGTCTGCTCTGCTTTGTGAATGGATGACTGCAGCTGGGGTGGAGAGGACTGCTGCTGGGCGGTCTGCACACTTGATACTGTTGTCACGGCTCTGGTTACAGAGTGACTGGGAGGAGGAGTCGACACTTGTTTGACTTCAGTTGAGATCTTCCTGTCTCCGCAGACCTCAGCCAGAGTCTTGAACTTCATTCCAAGGTCATCGAGGAATTGCAGGTCATTGTCATTCTCTAGAAGGCTGCAGCAGCCCACTGAGCCAGCAGAAGAGCCCTGGCCTTCATAGCCATACTGCAACAGACGATCCTCCACTCCAGTATTATCCACTCCACTGGTCGCCTATTATTGAAAGATTAAAAGTGCTTTTAGAAACATCAGGGGTGTCTAGGTTTGCTTGCATTAACAGCTCTTTGAAATGTGTCTTTAGAAAATCTTTTAAATGTTGGCTTTTGATCCTTTCTCATCAGTCAGCTGATTCCTCACCTGATTGTAGTACTGCTCCAGGAGGTGGTCTGACAGACCTATACCACCGTAAACTCCTCCATCTCCTTCTGATCCTCTCCCCTCAAACTGAGAGTATAAGCCACTTTGACCCATCTGGTTCATCCCCCACATCTCGCCTTCGGAATAACCATCCACGGCGTACCCATTCATCCCGTTCATCACGCTCATCCCATTCATCCCATTCATCCCATTCATCCCATTCATCCCGTTCATCACGCTCATCCCGTTGCTGACGTTCTGCTGAAATTCAAATCCTGATCCAGGAGCCATTGCCAATGATTGTTGAGCTGTGCCCACATATGTTGGTACACTCAGTAGCGGCACATTCTATACAGACAGGGGATCCAAAGGTTAGAACGTTAGATCTTTTTTTTTTCTCATGTTGTCAAAAGTCATCATATCAACAGCCACCAACTGCTATGTGTGTCAGTATTTCTGCTGTCAACAGTGTTTAAGTAGCCTGGTCTTACCGTGTTCTCTCCCTGGTGCTCGGTGTTGTAGCTGATGAGCTGTGACTTGGTTTCAGAAGGTAAATCAATAAAGAGGTCTGAAAAACGTTCAGCACTCCCACAGTGGCAGAAAAGCAGCAACAGAGGAATGACTGTAAAACAACAGCAAAGTTTTAGTCCAACTTAAAAGTTAGAGGCGGTGCTTTTTAAGGTTGCATCTTGAAGTACAATACAGGCATCACCAATTTTTTAAACACATGACCTCTCATCAGAATGAGCATCAGACTTACGCAGTAAGAGCAACAAGCCCAGTATTAGTAGTCCGATGCCTGCTGGTCCTAATGCAACTTGTTTGCTGCTGGCTCCCCTGCACACCCCTTCAGTTTCACAAGTACAAACTTGGACCGTCACTTTCTGTGGTTCTGAACACGACTTGTCCTGCATGTCCGTCACCTTAAACTCCACCGTGTAAAGACCAGGAAAAATGGGCTCCTCCATCAACAAGAGAGCTGCAGTGTCTGCCAGAACCAAGACAAACATTATGTATGCAGGAAAATTAAGAACTCAAGGTCCATGTTTTATTTTACTTCCTGGTAATCCAGTGGTTTAAGATGCATACCAGACATAATGTTCTTACACTTATCTCGGATGTCGAAAATTAAAAATATTCTTACCATTGAGATGCTGCACTCGCCATTTTCCTTGAGTGCCTTCCGGGACGATAGAAAAGTGGAAAGGAGGTCCATGAGGGTGTACATCCTCATCATATGCGCTCACAATAACAGTTTTATCCTCGATGCACATCGACTGCACGTTACTGGTCAGCACTGGGCAGTGGTCATTATAATCTTCCACCTGGATGGCCACGGTGCCTGTGGCCGTTTTAGCTGGCATGTCTGTGATGCAAAAAAACCAAATAAGAGCATTCATTATTCTGCTTTGCTTGTCTTTCCTTTGTACTGATATAGGGTTCTTTGTTTTGGCTGCTCGACTGTCTGCACGAGTCTATTAATTTACCATGAGACAGACAGTGTACTGATGACTTCATTAATCAATGGCATTGACTTTAACAATGTTTCATAATAAATCTATTAGCAGAGCTTACACTTTATGAACTGTTCATACTGACAGTGTATTTTTATGCAATTTAATGCTGTGAAAGCTGCAGTAGATGTATAATGTAGACGCTTACCTTCTGTAATGCAGAGTATTTTAGCGTAATATGTCCCATTGATCAGGGCTGGAGATTCTCTGTCAGGCATCTTGTTCAGTCTGATCTCTGCTGTCTTTGGATCAATGGTTAGCCAGTTGTCAGGGTCTGAGCCCTTGGCGTATCTGCACAAGAAATCAGCTGTGTCAGTTAAGGGATATCAGTTTATATTGAGATTATAGTAATATTGTGCGTGCACTGACCTGACATTCTCCGGTGGTTTGCCAGTGTCTCCATCTGTTGCAGTGTAGCGGGCAATAACGTCATTAATACTGAAGGAGCTGGATCCCTCTGAGATGGGAATGGCTTTAATGCTGGGAATAAAACGTGGCCCCTCAGGCTGGTTCTTCACATTGATTTTGATGGGGTAGGTTTTGTAGCCGCCACCGGTTAAGCTGGCCCCACTGGCCCCACTGGCCCCAGTTATATCAGTGGATACACTTGACCCAACGTATGGAGACTTGTTTTTCACAGCTAATCCTAATTCAATGTCCTTTACATCCTCATAATCCACAGCCTGTGAAATGGCAGAAAGATGACTTGTTTTAGTTCTTAAAAAACCCAGTTAAGTTTTGCATATGAACAAGATTTCAGTAACAAACTCACTTTGAAAATACTCAATGATTTTGTAGTGAAGCACAACATTACAACATCCCATTAAATCATAGTTTGTAAGAGATGGCCTCTCTACGTTGAGTTTAACACACTCAACCACCTTCTCAAAATGGCATCAGGTTGGGTTTTAGGAACAGATGGCCTGGTTCCAGTATACCAAGGTGTTTGGGGGTTAAAGGGTTAAAGAGTTTATCCTAACACCATTCAAAAGGTCTAGTGATGGACAGTAAAAAGCAGGAGATAAGACTAGATAACCTCATTATATTATTCTATTTTACTGATCCCAAAAAGACCGGAGTAACAGCCCATACATTTCTTCTAAATTAAAACAGCAGTACCTTGTCAAGCATTAGGATGCCCTCGTTGGTTTTGGGGTCTGTTCTAATGCTGAAGTACCCAGCCTCATTGCCTTTGACAATATCAAACACGGCCTCCCAGTTGTCCGTGTCCGTAACGTCCAGGTCCTCTGCCTTGATCCTCATCACCTCCACACCATATGTATTCTCCTCAATGCTTCCCTCATACTGCAGAGCAAATTATATCATCGAAGTTTAGTTATGCAACTTTATTTTAATGACACACTGATTTACTTTTCGACTTCTTAACAGCTTCTTCACAAATGTAGCTTTCTTGTCAGTGTTCTCTCTGCACATTGCGATTTTGTACAAGAAGATGACATGAAAGCTTGAAACTTCAGTTGTAAAAGCGTGAAATTACATTGTTGTCTCAGAGCTGACTTTAAGACACTCAATTGTCAGAGAGAGTCTTCAAGTCTGTCTTTTGAGTTAACCTTTGGGTGAGACAAGCATTTATGTCTTCAAGGCATGCCACACAACAGCTGAACGAACAAGTTTCTCTCTTTCAGAACAATTTTTGATGACATTTCAAACACTGAATTTCAACTTTACAAAACATTTAAACAAAATTACCATCTCTTTTTCCAGAACGGGAAGATTGTCATTCACATCGTTGACTTTAATGGTAACGGTGGCGGTTGTGCTGTGTCCCCCTGGTTGGCCGTTTAAGTCTCGAGCTATAACTGTCAGAGTGTACCGGTCTGCTTTCTGAAATTTGAAGACATTATAATTAAGAACTTCAGAATAAATGTTTGGGCTCTAGAGGTAGAGCGGAGACTTGACTCTGTTGCATGTTTCAGTGAAATTTCTTCAACAACTGGAAGAGGATGCCGTAAAAACCAGTGCATTGTACAAAAGCCAAAATTAGGAAAGAGCAGAGTAGCTGCTATCTCAGGGAGGGAGCACCTAGCTGCAGTGGAAGACTACTCATGTGATGTTGTTCTCGCACACTTGGGAAATGCTGCAGCTTTACCCTGGGATGAGTTTCCTTCACTTTACAACATGCACCATGATGTCATGAGTGCTAGAGTTACAAAGACACACACATAGTTTCATTTGACAATATTTTGCATGTATTGGTATAGTTCATACCTCTCTGTCCAAATTAGGGTTTCGGACGTAGATGGTCCCATCTCTGTTCATGTAGAACATGTCATCAGGCGGATTCTGAGCGACGAGGGTAAAGGCAATCAGAGAATTGTCATTCCCAGGTTCATCTATATCCGTTGCCAGGACTTGCATAACTGAAGTATCTGCAAAAACAGAATTTTTATATTATATGAAACAGTCAACTAGATGATATCAGCATTTGGATTCACAAAGTTCATAAAGGTACACTGCATAAACATTTGGAAAAGTTCATGTTAATATTTTAGGCTAGATAAAAAAAGCCTTGTCTGATTTAGTTGAAGCACTCTAAACATTCCTTGGTCACCGCTAGCTGAGTGTGTGAACTGCAGCATACAGCTTATTAGAAAGAAGTTACCATTGGTACACACTAACCTTTAGGACTGAGCTCATCCACGTATCCAGGAGACATTTGTGCGAAGACCGGAGGGTTGTCGTTCTGATCTTCAACTCTGATTCGTAGGTCAATATTTCTCTCAGCCGGTGTCCCATCTCTGAACGTAGCAGTACCTGACAGCTGAAACAGCGGGAGATAAAAACTTGTGGTTAGGGATATTTTAATTTTAACAGTGAAAAGCAGCAGTGGATAAAGTAAAACCAGACAAATCTCTCAATGGGCGCTACCGTTGCTATGACAGCTAAGATGACCTCTTCGTTGTGTATTGTACATGTCACTGAGCTATTGGTCTTTTATGTTGAACTCTAGATGAACCCACTGAAATTAGAAATCAGCCGTGATAATCACTCACATTGTACATGGCAATGTATTCCCTGTCCAGGATTCCATTCACACGAACATTTCCAGTGTCACGATCAACCGTAAACAAGTTGACGGGTTCTTGGTTTGCACCACGACCTTCCAGGGAGTAAAAAACATTATTCCCATTGTCAAGATCTGATCGAATCTGAAAAAAAGGAAGATGCAAAAGACTTAATTATTTCAAAATTTTAATAATTCGCACCATAAAAGTAAGAACTGAACCGATGTTTGATTGTAAGATGAGAAGAGTCTGATAGTAGCTGCCCAGTAGCTACCCCAGCTACCATATTTCTGCACACAATCACTCTGCAATCTTAGTCACAGTTTACAGACTGTATGTTGTACTGTGCTCTGCACGCTGCTAAAATGACTGAGCGAGAATTTGCAATCACCACACCCACTTTTAAATACAGCTAGTCTACTGCTGTATGCTTTAATAATAAGCTTTAATACTAAGCCAATGTAATATTAAGTCCAGTGTACACTTGTTGTAAACCTGAATGACAGCAATAAAGTCTGTCTGCGTCTATTATTATCACCTTTTGTAGCCTGCTTTATTTGCTGAGTACAGTGCACATTAGTCACAGAAGAGCCAGAGACAGCCAATACGTCAGCAACGCATTTTGAGTGAGCTATTCCTAAATCCTTGATCTCTCTGCACTTGAGGTAATTTCTCTGATCTTGCACCGAGCAGTGGCCAGTAGTTTTTTTTAGATGTGCCACTAAAAAACTTACATCAGATGTTTGTACTACAGGGATAGTGAGTAGAATTTAAGTGAACTGGGCAGCAGTGACTTACCCTGGCAATAGACTCCCTACGGGTGTAGTCCACATTTTCCGTCAGAGGCTTTGGAGGGAGAATCCATTCTCTCCTTTTTCTCACCAGTTTCTCTTCAGAGTTGGCCCTCACACCAGCAACAGCCTGAAACTGTGAGACAACATGTTACACAAACGGTGTCGACTCATGCTTACAGTCTACGTTCCTTCACTTCCTTCTTCTCTTTCAAGTTTCTTAAATTTTGGCACATTTGACAGTTGTGGAACAAAATATTGTAAAATGCAGCACACAAATCGTCAGGATGTCAAAAAGTGAACCGATAATTCTGAACTATAATCACCCAATCAATATAGAAATAGAGCAGACCATAGTCAGTGAGCACTGATCTCCCACTAGCTGACCGTACTTTGTCACCTAACCTAAAGAAATGCCAAAATAGTAGCACTTTTTGTGTTCTTATATTCTTGATGCAAATTTACCTTTTTTTTTTGTGAATTCAGGGCGCGCTTAGCTGGAAAACGAAAGCAAATAAGGGCTAAGAGGAATCCACCCATTTATTCCAGTAAAGCATTATATTATATTGCTTAGCCCATCTAAAATGCATAAAAATGCTCCAGTCTTATCTGGATCTGTCTATTTGCGGCTTTAATAGCAAATGTTTGCCACTTATTTGAAATAACTATGACTAAATGATGTTCTCTTGAAGTGAATAAAGACTGGCTTGTGTCCATTGTTTGTTTTTGTTTGGCGTGCCGTCACTAGGCAGTTTGGTAACGTGTCATTTATGTTTAGCTATGTGGTGTGTTTCAACGGAAACAGAGAAAAAAAATACCTCTGCATGAAACTGGATTGTCGAACAACAAATCAGAGCCATTTTGTTGAAAACTACTTCAGCTCAGCGGCGATCGAATGACATGTATGACTATGTCGCTGTTACCCTTCTATCCATCGGCACACAAAGCTCACCGAAATGATCTGACTGGATGGCTGGTCCCCATTGGAGCGAGCCACAGTTAACTTTTGGGCAGAAGACAAAAAATACTGGGTGTAGGGAAGATTGGGTTTGCTTTCAAACTAGTTCTGTCTTTCTTTCCTTTTTATCCAAAAAAGGTTCAAAAATGGCAACTGGAGATGTGGAGACTAGAGAGTTTTTTGTAGAGTGTAAAGTTTCTCAAAAAACTCTACAAGTCCAGTTGCCTTTTTTTAACCTTCACAGACATATTCTTTCTTTTTTGTTATTTCTAATTAACCCAGTTACTTTGGCGACAGAATTAACTCGGAAAACTGACTGTTTTAAGAACAGAAACCTCTAGTAATGTATTAAATCCATCTTCATTGTTACTGGTTATGACGGCAACTTTACACCGAACAGGCATAACATTATGACCAGTGACAGGATAACTAAATTACGTTGCCCGTCTTGTGATAATACAGTATTCTGCTGGGAAACTTCTGGATCTGGCATTCTTTCGTGTGGATGTTACTAAGACATGTACCACCCACCTAGAGCAGATCAGACGCCCCTCGCAATAACACTCCTTAATGGCAGCTGAACTTTAAAACCAATATCCTGCATAATAAAGACATAAAGTCGTGGGATATTGTTTCTCTTGTCTGACATCAAATATTTATTACACTGGCAAGTTTGTTCCACTGTTATCTCTCACCCAAAAGCAATGGTAAATGGTAAATGGCCTTGCTTATTATATAGCGCTTTTCTACCTATCTCAAATTGCTTTACAGCCACAGACTCATCTACCCATTCACTCACACAAGCACAAACACATTCACACACCAGTGCCACGCACTGGGACCAACTGGGGGATCAGCGACTTGCACAAGGAAACTTCGTGGACAACGCGCTCTACCTACTGAGCCACAGCCGCCCCACGCAATGAGACTCATTGGTGGTAGCAGCCATCTCCAGCAGGATGCAGCCTGACACAGGCACACACGCAAAAACAGTTTAGGAAGAAATTCAACTCAAGGTGCTGACCTGCCCTCCAGTTTCACTAGATTGGACCCAAAGTCCCTCCACTCACAACATTGCGTTACCAGACACCACAGGCCACCCTCAGAAGACCCGTGTCCATTCTCTGATGAGACAGAACTGTTTCGGAGTCACAAGGGAGACCTACACAGTACTAAGAAGGCGGCCATAATGTTATGCCCTGATCGATGTACACTTAAACGTGGGTGTCGACATTTTTTCGTTATTATGACAATCAACACACGCTAATAGATGGCCTCTAGTCAGGTGTTGCAAGTTTCTTTGTTATGAGTCAGTTAAGCAAGAACTAGTTTAGCTACAAGCACAATGTACATTAGGTGCGGCCATTCGGAATGGTTCAGAACATACACTGACATATGACAAAAACATTCCCCATTATGAATTGTTCTTTGTACAGCTTGTGCTACTGAGTCAGATGCTTGCTTGAAAAAACACAACAGACCATGAAAGAGGTGCCGGTTTGAACACAATTGCGTTGTTGCGTATCTTGCTATTTTTAATACTTATAGTTAGCTAACTTTATTCTATTTTTTTATACTTATAGTTAGCTAACGTTATTATATTTTTTTATACGTATAGTTAGCTAACGTTATTTTTTATACTTATAGTTAGCTAACGTTATTCTATGTTTTATAGCCTACTTATAGTTAGCTATTCTATTTTTTTATACTTTTCACTGTTTCTGCTATTAGCTTGCACCGGGACCAGTAACTAATTTTGTTCCACCTCACGTACCAACCTATGTGAAATGACAATAAAACTCCTTGAATAAACAACTAAACACATTTCTTTTTTCTATGCTCTCATATTATTATTATAATATTCCCATTCTGACATTTCCATGGCAGGAAACGTGCTCTCATGAGCCAATATGAAACACAGTCCAATATGAAACACAGCCCAAGCCTAAACAAGTTCACCAAAGTTATGGGGAGAATATGAGCAGGTTGTGGTATAGTAAATGGTGTCATGTGTCCCTACAGCACCACTAACATGGCAGAGCAGGTACTTATCTACTAGTGTCATCATAAAAAAGAGTATCCTAAGAGAGTGAGTAAACACAACCGAAACTAATGTAGAAACTTAAATGTGAGATATTTTTTCAAGTACATCTCTGGAATTTGGCAGGATTGTTTTAAAAGTAAGAAAAACTCGGGGGGAGAAAAGCACGGTTATTGCTTCTGTTTTTATGTAAATACCAGTACCGTATGCCCGCGCTATTGTCCGCATGTCCACGAGAAGAATTAACTCTATAACAGAGAAAAACATTTTTTTCCAGCCACAATAATCTACAGGGAATATATTCAGGTTTCCTGCTGAGGCCCCGGAAGCGCTGAACCACAAGTAATACGCAAGATAAATTATTTATTATAACCGCAGAAATGGTCATCTGAAACACTGGAAATTTGAAAACGCACAAAATTTCCCTCAGACTCACCACAAGCAGTAAGACAAAAACGGACGAAAAAGCCCGAATCATGACCGGAGAAATTTCTCGTATCCGGATCAGGTGAAGACAGAGGTGTTGTGTCCGCCGACGACAGGTTTGACTGAAATGACCGGGAGGTAGGAGGGGGCGCCTCTTAAAGAGTGCGGGTGGCGCACACTGATGGACAGGAAACGCTGATTCTCTTGAAAGTGCCACACCCTGCAGCGGATCACAACACACTTTCACTGACTCGTGTCTGCAATTAAAATTGGCTGTGAAATATTGGCTGTATATTTAGACAGGATCAGGACTCATCGTGGCTGAAAAAACAAAAACAAACCTGCAAAACAAACGCATTTTTGTAAAAAGAAACTCTCTCTCTCTCTTATAACTTTGCAAAGACTTAGTAAGAACATACGAATAAAATACAAAAGAATATAACTCAGTCGGAAGGATATGGCTCCTCACCTTGACCGGAAGGTGCTTCTATTTATTTATTTATTTTTATTTTCAATGCGACATATAAGTATAAATGTCCTATACAAATCTCAAACCATACATGCATTTTTTTTTTTTTTTTTTTTTTTTTTTTTTTTGCAGGGTTAAGTACACAGATCATGTACAATTCGTCAAACTCTCTGAACCAGAAATCCAAGACTTTGTGTTGGCATAAGGTGGAATTTGTTTGTCCACAGTATAGTATAGAAGACGTTTAAATATTTACAATAAGGACAATACAACCTCCTGGGTTGATGGCTGATACGAGGAGATCCCTATAATATTCAATATTTCATGGGACCTGTGTTGTGATCCGCTGTTCTCAGAATTTGATCTTGTGTAAATGTAACTGTATTGTTTTGCAACATCTATATGGACTACATAAGAATCTTTATGTCTTATATAGAAGTGATTTATTAGTGCGTTACTACACACCATGAATTGTGAAATCTGAAGGTACTGATGATGCTACACGTCTCACTGACTCACAGAACTTTAAGTTGCTTTAATTTATGTATATATAAATTATTATATCATAGTATAGAGAAACTAAGTATACCATAACAAGACTAGGATAAGATAAGATAAGATAAGAGGCGGCACAGTGGCGTACACTGGTGCCTGACAGCAAGAAGTTTCCAGGTTTATATCCATGTCCCCACTGGGTCTTTCTGTGTGGAGTTTGCATGTTCTCCCTGTGTCTGCATGTGTTCTCTCCGGGTACTCTGGCTTCCTCCCACCATCCAAAGACATGCTGGTTAGGTCAATAGGTGATTCTATGGTTGTCTAGTGACCTGTCCAGTACTCTGCATCTCGCCTGATAACAGCTGGGATAGACTCCAGTACCCCTCAGGACAAGTGGTTACAGAGGATGAATGAATGAAAGATTAGATTGAGGCTGGAGTGGATGTGAAAGAGAGTCACAGAAAACAGGGAAGACAGACTGAGAGATGTGAAAGCATTTGATGGGGAGGAAATTGTCCTAAAATTACTGTACAATTGTCTGTGTGTCTGTAACTTTGTGTTGCATCACAGTGCTTCCTGTACAACCGGTTTTCACCATTAATGTGAATCCCGTAATGTGGAAAGGGCTCTGTGTAACTTCAATTTGCATTCTTTGGAACACTGATGACGGGGAAGGTTGGGCTAGCTGCAGGCTAGTTGTCCCTCATGCAGCCCTTGCTATATTCCCACAATGGTAATACACAACTTGAAACTGTATTTGAAATGTACTTGAAATTTAATTTAATAATTTACTAGTACAAATATTAACCAGTTTCTCCCACTGTTGCTGTGTTACAGCTCAGATCCAAAGGTGAGTCATGCTACACAACATTTGCTAGGGTAGGGTTTTGATAATCAGATAAGCAAAGAGGTGGATAACTTTGTGTTTTGTTCATGTTTATGTCAAGGTAATTTTTTGTAGATAATGTAGTTCTCCCTGTGTCTGCGTGGGTTCTCTCCGGGTACTCCAGCTTCCTCCCACTGTCCAAAGACATGCTCATTAGGTTAATTGGGGATTCTAAATTGCCCGTAGGTGTTCATGTGAGTGTGAATGTTGGCCCTGCGATGGACTGGCGACCTGTCCAGGGTGTACCCCTGCCTCTCGCCCGATGACAGCTGGGATAGGCTCCAGCAGACCCCCGTGACCCCTTACAGGACTAAACGGGTATAGAAAATGACTGACTGAATTCCTGAGACACAAATATAATTTGTGTGGTATTATCTATCTTCCGCTTATTCCTGTTAAGGGTTGTGGGGGTCTGCTGGAGCCTATCCAAGCTGTCATTGGGTAAGAGGCAGGGGTACACCCTGGACAGGTCGCCAGTCTATCGCAGGGCTAACACAGACAATGGGTCAATTTAGAATCACCAATTAGCCTAATGAGGACGCCAGAGTACCCGGAGAGAACCCACCCAGACACAGGGAGAACATGCAAACTCCACACAGAAAGTCCCAGTTTGCCCATTCAAACCTGGGACCTTCTCGCTGTGAGGCATCAGTGCTAACCACCTTGCCACTGTGCCAGTATTATTTGTATAACCTACTCAAAATATCTCTGAAGATAAAGCTTTGGGGTCTGTTTGAAAGATACAGAGACATGTTTAAGAGATGTACCATGGTCTGACCTGGCTTGTACTGGAGGATTTAGATTTTTAATTAAATATAAATGCAGTACATTTCAGGAAATTTCATAACATCAAGACCATAAAGCATTATTTTTAGAAACCCAACAATTCCCCACTTAGCAAACAATTGACAACAGTTCATTTAATGGTAAAAAAGAAAAATGGAACAGCCCCAACTAGGTTGGAAACAATCTGCCTGGACGGACTGGTGTGAGAGGACAGTGTAGGAGAAAGGGTGGTCACTGAGAAATAAGAGTTAGCACTGGACAGGATTGTCTGAACTTATTTTTTACATGTGAATATACAGTTTTCAAGTGATTGGTTAGAGTTGTTAAAGCTTCTTCCTGTTTGTTTCATTTCATCTAATGCCTGATGTCACTTTGTTTGATAAGAAACTCTGATGATAATCGTTTTTTCATTTCACCTTTCCTTCATGAGAAATTCTTATTGCCGTTGTGTTTTGTTCTTGCTTTCTTCCTATGTTTTTCATAAAAAAACAAAACAAAACAATCCTCGGGCATTTATACTTCTCGACAAAAACCTCATCACAAGCCCGAGACAGAAATTTGACGCACTCATGGACCTGTTTTCCTGCGAACAGAAAATGCCACACCTTGTTCCCCTGTGTCGACACATTCCATTAAGTTCCTCCTCCGAATAATATTTTTCTTCATCAAAACTTTCAGTTTCATGTACTGACAGAACTTCTGTCTACCTTAGTTGTTTTTGGCAATGTCAGTTTGCAGATTCTTTCCAGATATGATGAATATCCGAAACCGACACACCACACCAATAATAATATACCTCTGTATTATTAAGGTGTTCCAGTTAAGGTGGAGACAATGCTAGGTGTGAAGAATCTTAGCAGCATGAATTTGTTTTAGTGTAAGAACAATTTCCAGTCTTACTGGCAGTTTGCAGATAAACCCGTGTGTGTGTTTATTAAAAACATGCAACGCCGCTGAAAACCCTTTCTGTTGCCACATGAATGAGTAAACTGTTTATATCCACTGTACGTTTCATAACCTGCTGCGAGATAAACAGCCACTTGTGGATACCTGAGTGAAAGACGTATTTATCACTGTCTGTTGTAGCGACATGCAGTATTTCTCAGTAACCCACCCTTACTTGTCAAGACAAGTGAAATCAGAATGGTTCCGCAGTATTTGAAGTACGGTAGAAGGAGGAGTGTGTGGGTGTGTGCCTACACACCTATAGAACATGGGGAATGAACAGCTTGAGCAGGCACTCCTCTGTGTGTGTCTGACTGGTTTTTCAGGTCTCTGTTGTCTCTTTCAGTCTTATACCTGACTGAAACGTGACCCTCTGGTAACAGGAAACCTGTGGCACATTAACATAAGAGCTCAGCGCAGGCATTCAAACAAAGACCAGGTTGTTCACCCAATATCAGGGAGCTTTCAAATGTTACCTTTACGGATTCTTGACAGCAGACCGTTGAGAACACCTCTAATTGTATGTTACCTTCACTAACTGACTTACCGCTGGTGCAGAGAAAGGGATAAACAGAAAGAGACCATGTTACATAGTGAGACAGGGCAGCCTAGACCTATAGCAAATAAATAAGGAATATCCAGTGTCACCTGAGCAAGCCCAAAATATGAAGAGTTTGATCAGTGAGGTTGTTTGCTTCGGGAATCCAAACTGGGAGCTGCTTCTACCAGAGAGGAGACTAATAGCTGACGGCTCTACCTCGCTATTTTTGACTCTCTAGGAACCACAAGAAAGCCTGAACTTTAAGAGCTGTTGCCAGTCAGACCATGAAAACCTAAACGCATAGTGAGGGTAAACTGAGAACTGACAGAGGCCCCAGTCCTCCATTGCAGAAGAGGTTAGTGGGATTCGTTGCAGGAAGGTTGCCAGCGCCTCCCATGGCAGTAGCCTTCAAACCCTCGTGAGAGAAGCTGTTAAGCTAAAGAAAGTAGGCTTTTCGGGCTTGTCGGCCCTAGGGACTCTGGAATGAGGATAGATGGGTCCAAAAACGTGGGTGTAGGAGGTGTTCAAAGAGGCTATAGAATAGGACTTCCTGTTGGTCACTAAAAAGGCTCTGGTGAACCATATGGTGGTTCAGGAAGGCTTAGTCTACCCTGTGCTTAGTCTGGAAGGAGAACTGCTTACCCAGACTGGGGCTGTTGCTGGCCGGTGGAAAGAACACTTTGAGGAGCTCCTGACCCCTGCAACTATGTGATCAAGGAATGAGTCTGAGGACTTGGACAAAGTCTTGTCCATATCTCTGGCAGAGGTTGCTGAGGTAGTTATGAAGCTCCCCAATGGAAAGGGGCCAGGTGGACGAGATTTGCCCCAAAATGCTGAGGGCTCTGGATATTGTTTGGCTGTCCTGGCTGACTCATTAAGAGTCACACAGAGGTCTGGGAGGTCTGGGACAGTACCTGCTAAGGAGTGGTGCAGCTGTCTTCAAAAAGGGGGTCTAGAGGGTGTGCTCTAACTATCACACAAGCCTCCATGGGAAAGTTTACTTTAAGTATACTTTGAATTCAGAAGCGGCAGTACAGGTTTCATCCTGGTCGTGGAACAATGGACCAGCTCTTTACCCTCACACAGTTGCTTAGGGCTTTTGTGGGAGTTTGAGAATCTGGTCTACATGTCTTGCAGACCTAGGAACGAATTGTCTGTGGAATTTTGTGGGAGGTACAGGTAGGTGGTACGAGGTCTGTGGTTACAAGCCATCCAGTCCTTGTATAACCAAAGTAAAAGCTGAGTCCACATGCTTTTTATCTTTGATCACTCAAGTGCTGCAGTTCCAAAAGATACAGCTTAGGTCCTTAAATTGGTACACACTAATCCAAATCATGAATTAGACTCCCCAGTAATAAGTGTTTAGGCCAAAACTGTTCTTCAAGTCAACTTTAATAGTTTTCCCATTTTTTCTACATCACATGCCAACTATCCACACAAACACATAAACACATAGTGACAGGGTGAATGAATCACGCTCTTGAGAATAATAAAAACATGTACCTTGACCTCTAGAGAATTACAACAACCAAACACCACATGATTATCTTGTTATTGAGATGACAACAAAGTACTGTAATATACACAAATAGCAGAATGTCAAACCTAATCACATAATTAAAACACACTTGAGCACAAAGAAAGGAAAAGAGATTATATATGAGTAATTTTTGTATTCATAAAGTGTGTCCTGTATGTGGTGTAGGGATGGAGGTGGATTATGAGAGGCGGTGCACGTGTGGCAACCCAAAAATTCAGATCCAGAATGATCGGAAATTACACTTTGAGTTATTCTTTGCAAACTAGACGCCTTCCCCCCCTTTTTTATATGATGGACTGTAGTTCTATTGACAATGCATAACTATTATATTTCTGGCTGGAGCAGTGATAGTTTAACTCCCCTGTATCCATCAGCTGTCTTGCACTGAGTCCCATAAAATTCCCGTCACCATTAGGCTGGCAATAAACGTTTTCCCAGATGCCAAAAAGGCCATTCCTTTGCTGTTCCTTTCTCTCTCTTCCGCCATCTCCTTGCTGCAGGTGGAGCCCTCCCTTATCCCCCAAGGACTGGGAAGAGGAGTCAACACTTGTTTGACTTCAGTTGGGATCTTCTTGTCGCCTCAGCCAGGGCCATGAACTTTAGTCCGAGGTCATCGAAGAATTGCAGCTCATTGTCAGTCTCTAGAAGGCTGCAGCAGATCATAAAAGCCATAAAAAGAGCCATGGGTCATCGTCATACACAAACAGACGATCCTCCAGTCCACTGGTCACCTATAAACATAAAAAGCTGGCATTAAGAGCTCTATATAATAGGTCTGTAATATGTTCACACCAAAAATTTGCTTCAGTTGGCCTTTGATCCTTTCTCACCAGTAAGTTGACTCCTCACCTGACTGTAGTACTGTACCAGGAAATGGTCAGGCCATAAATTTCTCGACCTCTTTCTGATCTTCCTGGCCACTTGAAAAACCATCGATGCTACTCTCTTTCATCCCATAGTTGAGAGGCTGCTGAAAGTCAAGTCCTGATCCAGGTGCCACTGCTGATGTTGGAGCTGCACCCTTATACACTGATACATTCAGTAGCGGAAACTTCTATATAGACAGGGAACCCAAAGGTTAGAAAAGGATCAACATTTTTTTCTCATGTTGTCAAAAGTTGTCATCTCAACAGCCACCAACCGCTATGTGTGCCAATATTTCGCCTGTCAGCAGTTTTTAAGAAACCTGGTCTCACCGTTTTCTCTCCCTGGCGCTTGGTGTTGTCGCTAATGAGGAGTGACTCGATATCAGAAGCCTTCTCAGTAAAGAGGTTTGTAAAACCTCTCCCACGCTGGCAGAGAAGCACCAACAGAGCAATGACTGGAAAAAAACAGCAAAGTTTTAGTCCAACGTGCTTAGTGTGGGGTGATAATGGGACTGAATTGGAGGAGGTGGAGTTTTTATTTTCTGAAACAATGCAGTGACTGCTCCTGTAATAATCCCATTGTGCAGGTATTTACAGCCATCTACAGCTCTTGTGTACAGTCTTTGTTGTCATGGGAACACAGTATGTACCCATTAAGCTGTTTTATAATACTTGAAAAGATTATCCATGCTTTTTAATCATAAAGGTACAATACAGTCTGTCCACTGAGTGTGCTATGCATAGTAATCTTGTCAAAACAGTAGCAGGTTGCATGTTGAAGTACACTACAGACATCACCAAATTGACCTCTCACACACATGACCTCTCATCAGAATGGGGATCAGACTTACACAATAAGAGCAACAAGCCCAGTAGTAGTAGTCCAATGCCTGCTGGTCCTAATGCAACTTGTTTGCTGCTGGCTCCCCTGCACACCCCTTCAGCTTCACAAGTACAAACTTGGATCGTCAGTTTCTGTGGTTCTGAACACGACTTGTCCTGCATGTCCGTCACCTTAAACTCCACCGTGTAGACACCAGGAAAAACGGGCTCCTCCATCAACAAGAGAGCTGCAGTGTCTGCCAGAACCAAGACAAACATTATGTATGCAGGAAAATTAAGAACCCAAGGTCCACGTTTTATCTTATTTTCTGGTAATCCAGTGGTTTAAAATGCATACCAGACATCCTAGTCTACGCAAGCTTAATGGTAGTTTAAGATCATAACCTGTTAATTGTGAAACCTATAGCAACTTATATATAGTTACTTAATAATTATTAACAAAAAAGTAGAGGATTC
This sequence comes from Planiliza haematocheilus, assembly GCA_005024645.1. Classification (NCBI taxonomy): domain Eukaryota; kingdom Metazoa; phylum Chordata; class Actinopteri; order Mugiliformes; family Mugilidae; genus Planiliza; species Planiliza haematocheilus. The sequence continues at coordinate 4,619,803 of SRSE01000509.1, forward strand.
ACAGCTATTTATACTTTAGCATGCACTTGTATATAATTATATTAATCCAGGATGTCTTTTAAAGAAACAAAAATAGACTTACCATTGAGATGCTGCACTCGCCATTTTTCCTCAGTGCCTTGTCGGACGATAGAAAAGTGGAAAGGAGGTCCATGAGGGTGTGCATCTTCATCATAAGCGTTCACAATAACAGATCTATCCGTCTCACACATAATCTGCACGTTACTGGTCAGCACTGGGCAGTGGTCATTAAAATCTTCCACCCGGATGGCCACAGTGCCTGTGGCCGTTTTAGGAGGCGACTCTGTGATGGAAAAAGCGGGATATGTCCGATTGATCAGGGCAGGAGATTCTCTGTCAGGCATCTTGTTCAGTCTGATCTCTGCTGTCTTTGGATCAATGGTTGTCCAGTTGTCAGGGTCTGAGCCCTTGGCGTATCTGCACAAGAAATCAGCTGTGTCAGTTAACGGTTATCAGTTTATATTGAAACTACTGTACCATTGTGTGTTTGTGTGCACTGACCTGACATTCTCTGCTGGTTTCCCACTGGCTCCATCTATTGCAGGGTAGCGGGCAATAGCGTCTTTAATGTCGATGGATGTGGGTCCCTCTGACATGAGAACAGTTTTAATGCTGGGAATAAAACGTGGCCCCACAGGCTGGTTCTCAACATCGTTTGATTTGGTGAGCTGTGAAATGGGAGAAAAACAACTAGTTTTAGCTCTTACAAAAGTTAGTAGAATATTGGCTGCATATAAAATAGATAGGATTTTATCTCCATCCTTGAATTTGTCCTTGAATTTTATTTCAATTTAATTTCAATTTCCATTATTGCAATTTATGCTGTGATAACTTACTTAGTACAAGGGCACCTGTTACTGTTACAGCTGTCACAGGTTCACAATAATTAAATAATACTATTGTTCCTATATGTAAACATAGTTTTATGAATGACAGTAAAACTGGAACTGTGGCCTTTAACAGGGCCATCAAGAAACATACTACAAACAGTATTTTAAATAGTGTACGAAGATGAAAAAGAAATGTAGTTAACAAGCAATCATGTACCCACAGTATATAATTTTGGGGCAAATGCAAAATTGGGTTGAGAATATGAGACACCTAAAGATGTGGACTGGGTGCTTGTTAATTAAATGTTGTATGGCACTTTTTTAAATATGCATTTTTACAGCCTGAAGCCATGAAGCTTTGCATATTTTTAAATATGCTAATATTGATATTCAAAATGTATACAGGAGTGACAGCCCATATATTTGTTTTAGATTAGAGCTGCAGTACCTTGTTGAGGTAGGTTCTCCTGCACCATATATACATAATAAAACCATCGGTAAATCTCTATAGAAATAGTTTGTACCTGCTACACTTAGTAGTACAACATGTTAATATAGAAGAGTGTGAGAAAGAAAATTACCTCCTCTTTGGGAAGAGTGTCATTCACACCAAGGATATTGATGGTGACGGTAGCGGTTGCGCTGTTTCCCCCTGGCAGGCCATCTAAGTCTTGGCCTCTAACTGTCAGGATGTACTGGGTTTTATTCTGAAATTTGAAGACATTATAATTAAGAGACACTTCCACATCGTGAGAGATTTTGTGTCATCAGACGCCCCGGGTGAATCAGAGAAAATATTAGTCTACACTACAGGAACGAAATGGAGTGAAAAGTGAATGCACTAAACCACAGAATACAACCAGGTGTAGGAAGTTCAGGCTCATCCATTATTGTATGCCGTGCATGACGAGCCATAGCCAACGCGTTCCAGGAAGGCAGTTGTTTTCTGAATATTGGAAGTGGAAAATATGATTTTTTTTTTTTTTGTTAATGGTGAATCATACGGTGGATCAGGATGGGATAGCAGGGCTTAGCACAGGCTGTGCTAATTCTGAAAATTTACCTGGACTAGGGCTGTTGTTGGGCAGTGAAAAGAGCACTTTGAGGAGCTCACGATCCCTGCCACTGTGAGGCAGAGTCTGAGGACTCAGACGACGTTTTGTCCGTATCCCTGGCAGAGGTTGCTGAGGTAGTTAAGAAGCTCCCTGGTGGCAAGGAGCCAAGTGTGGACGAGATTTGCCCTAAGATGCTGAGGGGTCTGGATATTGTTTGGCTGTCCTGGCTAAACAGTATATTCAGTGACGTATGGTGGCTGCCAGTACACTTCCAACCAGTAGAGGCAGACGACCAATGAGCCAGAGTCTGGTCAAAGGTTTCTTTCTCCCCACTGTCACCAAATGTCTACTGAAGGGTTATATTGTCAGATTTTACTAGAGATGACATAATGTCAGTTGCAACTTAGCACTATATAAAAAGCATTGAGGTGACTGGCATGTGATTCATTGCATGACTACCTAGAGCTGCAAACTTTTCACTTTTCCATATACACATACTCCAGGAAGTTATCCAGTTACCAATGACCCTGAACCCAAAGTGACACACACAATCTAATTTGACAATAATTTGACAATAATTTGACTAATTTGTTTCTGTGGGCGCAGTTCATACCTCTCTATCCAGCAAAGGCTTTTTAACGTAGATGGTCCCATTATTTTTAATGTAGAACATGTCATCAGGTGGACTCTGATCTATGATGGTATAGGCAATCACAGAATTGATATGCCTAGGTTCATCAGCATCTGTTGCCACGACTTTCATAACTGAAGTACCTGGAAAAACAGAATTTTTATAGCAACATTATATGAAACCTTGATTGCACCCTGGTTGATGTTCTAGTTCAAAAGGAAACTCAAAGGATCTAAGGACACAAAAACAAAAAAATGCAACAAAAAAAAAATTGGATGATACCTTTCTACACAGAATAATCTCTCATTTCAAACCTGCTCATCACGACTAAAAAGAAATGGCCTCATATTTTGAGGCGTCTCGATAACAATGTCTTCTAATTCAGTTGTAGCCCCCTAAAGCCCCCAAAGTAATTCCTTGGTCACTGCTATCTGGTTGTGTGAATTGCAGCATACAGGGTTTCTTATTGGAAAGAAGCTACCATTGGCACACATCAGGAGGCAGATTTTGAACGCTAACCTTTAGGACTGAGCTCATTCACGTATCCAGGAGGCATTTGTGCAAACACTGGAGGGTTGTCATTCTGATCTTCAACTTTGATTCGTTGGGTAAAGATTTTCTCAGCCTGGGTGCTGTTCCTGTGCCTAGCCATCACTGACAGCTGAAACAGCAGGAGATAAAAACTTTATCATTTGTGTTGACGTAAATTAACTGTGAAGCAAATCACTGCAAAATATTTTAACACTGAAAATCAGCATTTACTGGATCTTACAAAGGGGATAAAGTAAAAGCAGCCAAATCTCTCGATGGGGGCTACCGTTGCTATGACGGATGACCTCTTCATTGAGTAGGTTAATAGAGACACTGTCACATGTCATTGAGCTATTGGTCTTTTAAGTTGAACTGTGGTGCAGTACTAGCAGTACCCACCGGATGGATGGTGTTTATCAGCACATTTGAATGTGAAGACAACTACATCAGTGTTGAGGAAAAATAAACAGACTCCTTACAGTCAGTGGCACTGGGATTGAAGATGTAAAATTTGTAATGAATTCAACCACTTCTTATACAGTAAGTGTAGTCGGGTAACTCACATTAAAAATCGCACCACTCACTTACATTGGCACTGCTTGTTTTCTGTTTCGAAGCAGGAAGATGTTCAGTTACTCGTCACTGAAATCAGACTCCTGACTAGTTCAGTAAAATCCCTTTCTTTCCCCTGTGGCTTTGTGTTGCCTCATCACCTCAAAATTATTATCACTCACATTATACATGTCAATATATTCTCTGTCCAGGACTCCATTCACACAAATCTTTCCAGTGTAAGGATCAACCTCAAACACGTTGACGGGTTCTTGGTTTGCACCACGACCTTCCAGGGAGTAAAACATATTATCCCCCGTGTCAAGAAGTGATCGAATCTGAAAAAGGAAGATGCGAAAGACTTGATTATTTCACTACACTAGGAAAGAAGTACTAAATAATAATAAAAAGCACCATAACAGTAAGAATTGAACTGATGCTACTCTCTTCCTCATACCTTTTCAGTTACTTCACCGTTTACAGAGTTTTTATTTGCGCTAATACTGCAGGGTGCTTTGTTTGCATTGCTGCACTAACACTGCTGCTAACTCTTGCACTGCTGAATTTGTTCATTTGGTTTTAGGCAGTAGACTGTATGTTACACTGTAATTTGCACGCTGCTAAAATGACTGAGTAAGAATTTGAAATCAACATACCCACTTGTGTACGTAGCTAAACTACTGATACATACTTTCATAGTAAGCTGGGCCAAAGTAATATTTAGATCAGGGTACACGTGTTGTAAACCTGAATGACAGCAATAAAGTCTGTCTGCGTCTTTTATTATTACCTTCACCTTTTGTGGCCTGCTGTGTTTGCTGAGTACAGCGCACATTAGCCACAGAAGAGTCAGAGACAGTCAACACTTTCCCATCAACTATGGTGAAAAAACTCCTTATGCCTTGGTCTATCTGCATATGACTTTTTAGGGAATTCCTCTCACCTTGCACCAAGAAGGGGTCTGTAGGTGTTTCTCTTGCAGTGCACAACTAATTAATGCACATCACAGGGCACTGTGTTTTTGTCCTTCAGCTTACATTAGATGTTTGTACTACAAAAGGTAGTGGGTAGAATTTAAGTGAATTGGTCAGCAGTGACTTACCCTGGCAATAGGCTTCGTGTAGATCACATTTTCCATCAAAAGTTTTGGAGGGAGAATCCATTCTCTCCTTTTCCTCACCAGATTCTCTCCAGAGTTGGCCCTCAAACCAGCCACAGCCTGGATCTATGACACGACACGTGTAATGACTTTGTATGTAGTTAACATACAAACAGAAATGTAAACCAGATTTGTGCATACGCATGACTTACAGGAAATTAGTGTTTCAAAGGCAGTGGGTGAATGAAAGATTTATTAACCAAGAATGATCAGCTACTGCAGATAAGGGAATGAAAATAGATTCCCACTGACATGATTGCCATATAATCATATAATGTAATATAATGAAGAGCTTTATCATGAGTAGATAAAGACAGTTGCCGTTTTGTTTTTTTTGTTTTTTGTTTTTTTCAGTAGTAAACATTATGATGCCAAGACAGAGCACAAGCAGATGGAAATGTAGTACAGAGAGAAAAAGCTGACATCAAATACCGGCAGACGGAGGTATTGTCTCGTACTTGATGCCTTTGCAAAACTACAGCCTAAGGGCAGCTGGTAACGTTCTTAGTGAACTAGTGTTAATTTTATGAGCCATTTTATAGTTTTAGTTCAGTCTTAGTCCAGTTTCAATCGCCCTTGTAAGTTTTTATCACATTTAGTCACCCTCATCCCGTTTTTATTTAGTCAAGTTTTAGTCCACTAAAAGCCAAGCATTTTAGTCTTCATCTTAGTCCACGACAACGTATTTTTATCTAGTTTAGTCTAGTCGACGAAAACTGTTGACATTTTAGTCTAGTTTTAGTCAAGACAATTATTTTACCCCTTTACCTTTTTTGTCAGCAAATAATATATAGCATATCCATATAATCTATAATTATTTCACATAGCATTTTCTCTCATCCTTTTCATAAAGGTGCATATTTATTTTTGAACCATAACAATTCAGACAAATAATGCCTGCATTTAAACAAATATAATACTGAATATCCGCAGTGAGTAATCAATAGAAAAAAAGTCATTTTGGTGGTAAACAACTCCTTTAATAACAAATGGATAACAAAAGTGCTGTGTCTTTAAAGCTAGTTCACATAAAACCTGAGGTCAGTATTAATATTATTACTGTCCTGTGTCCTTCCATTCATCTGTGTTCTCGTGTCCCTCGTGTCTGCCGCTCGGCCGGCTGCGAGTTCGAAAGGGGGCGTGTCTGTGTAGCGTGTGTGTGTGTGTGTGTGTGTGTGTGTGTGTGTAGCGTGTGTGTGAGGAACAGCGTGCCTGCGTCAGGCTGCGCAGCAGAGACGGGAAGTCTAATATTTTGTATCGTCTTAGTTAGTTCGTGAACGAAAATGACCATAGATTTTATCGTAGTCTTCATTAAGTGAACTTCATTTTCGTCTCGTCTTTATTAGTCAATGAAAATACATACTGATTTAGTCCTATTTATCGTTTATTCATGTGGGATTTAGTCTCGTCTAGTCTAGTTTTCGTCCGTAGAAAAATGTGCGTTGACGAACATATTTCGTCATAGTTTTCGTTAACGAAATTAACACTATAGTGAACTGTGTGAACGGAAATCACTCTCCATACCAGTCGGTGGCAGTAGGCTGAGTTTGGCATGCAAAAGAGGAAATCAGAGGAGCCACTATTAGCTGAGTGTCCAGGAAAAACTACGACTGCTGTAGAGATCCAGCCTCTGCTGGCTCACGCTAATCACGCTATCTAAATGATCCCCCTTGGAGCACTGAGACGGGCGTCGATAAAGGTGGTCCTCCTGACTGAATTTAGCTTTATTTCACACAGCCCCGACTTATATGCTTGTTTGCAAGTACTGGAGGGCATGCATGCGCACACAGGTTAAAGTTGCAGAGGGAGACTTTTATAATTACTTTAATAGTGTTGATAACAACATTTACAACATTGACATTGCAGGAGGTCATAAATGATATGAATGCTTTGTAATGCACATTCCTGATCTGTGATAAATGGATCGTAAACAAATTCTCTAAAGTTATGCACGGAAGGCGGGTACTGATTTGTTAGCGTCAACAAAAAACAGCATATTCTTGCTGAGAACAGAACGCTAGTGTTAGAAATTAGAAATTATTAATTATTCCTACTGGTAGAAATAGTCATGTGAAACCCACTGCAGTCTAAGAGACTCAAAATTTCCCTCAGACTCACCACAAGTAGTAACACCAACACGGACGAAGAAGCCCGAATCATGACCCGAGAAATGTCTCGTATCCGGATCAAGTGAAACATCGGGATAGCCCCCTGATCCTGGCTGACTGAACGACTGAGCTGTAGGAGGAGGCTTATTAACGATTAGGTGTGCTCCACAGACATACAGTTAGTGAGGGAACTCTTATTCACACTTGAGTGCCACACCTCACGTATCACATCACAGTTTAACACGGCTGCATTTATAGACTTGCCAAAACAAAAGTTGCCACCAACAAAAATGTTGGACCGCCTTTAACTTTGTTTATAGCGTTCATTTGCTGTGTATTGTTTCGATAAGCTTCTGCACAAGATTTATTTTCATCCAATGTTGCATTAATTTTTCAGCAAGATCTTGTGTTGATGATGGGAGAGTCTGACCTCTGAGCAAAGCCTTCTCCAGCACATCCCAAAGATTCTCAATGGGGTTAAGGTCTGGACTCTGTGGTGGTCAATCCATATGTGAAAATGATGTCCCATGGTCCCTGATCCACTCTTTCTCAATCTGAGCCCCATGAATCCTGGTAATCCCTACAGAAAACACTAGACATGATGGGTGCATCACTTCATCTGCCTCTCTTCTTACCCTGATGTCCCCATCACTCTGGAACAGGGTAAATCTGGACTCATCACCACATGACCTTCTTCCATTGCTGCAGAGTCCAATCTTTATGCTCCCTAGCTAATTGAAGGCAACAAAAGTTAGCCTATTTGATTAGTGGTTTTCTAAAGGTTACACAGCTGTTCAGTCCCAGTCCCTTGAGTTCCTGCCACATTGTACATGTGAAAATGCTCTTACCTTCACTATTAAACATAGCTCTGAGTTCTACGATTTGTTTTCACCAAACGTTTAAGTTAACCACATTTCTTCCTCAAAGACAATGGTTCCTCACTATCCTTCCAGTTTTTAATAACATGTTGGACAGTTCTTAACCCAATTTTAGTAGTTTTTTAGTAGATGTTTTCTCTGCTTGATGCATGCCAATGATTTGACCCTTCTCAAACAGACTAACATCTTTTCCACGACCACGGGACGTGTCTTTAGACATGGTTTTTATAAGAAAACAGAGAAGCTACTCATTGCATCAGTTGGGGTTAAATAACTTGTGGTCAGGTGAAAGATAATCACGCATTCAGTTAATATCCAATAGAAGGCTCGTACCTCTTTGGTTAGTCAAATCCAGGTGCCGACTTTTTTTTTTTTCACCAGGCAGTGTTTTTTTTTACCGTGTAACAAGTCATCTGTCGGTAGTTTTAAACTGTATGATGATTTTTTAGCTCAAAGCTTCACTCAAAGTCCACTCTGTGGATGTGTTTTTCCCAACTGCGGGACAAATAAAGGTTTTCTTAATTCTTTTCTTAGTTATTGTTATGGGGGAAACAACATTCATATGAGTCTGGGCGTCTCTGCCTTTGACCCCAGGCCTTCTGAGGGTGAGACCAGCACTCAGGCAGGGAACAGTCCTATTGAGTTCAGCGCGGTACTAATTACACTAAACGTAATTTGGCATGAAATGTATGCCTTTTGGCTTAGAAACATAGATGCTTGATTTTGGGCGACAAGTCCTGACTTGACTTGCTCCTCCATGTCAGATGTTGGTGTGGAGACCGTTCACCCTGCAGGTATGATTCACCTACTATGAAGATAGTGACAAATCCGAATTAAGTGGAAAGGATCAACTGAAAGAAAGCAAAGGTTTAAAATAAGAGATTATTTGGGCAGGTATTATTTAAAACATATTTAGAAAAATACGTTGTTGAAATCCTAAAGCATTTTCTTGCTAATGTCTTACATTATTTTACTTTGTTAGCTGTTGCCAAACTAGTGAGATTATGCTTGAATTGTATTAACGACAAGCAGGATTCACAGTAACAGTCCCGCTGCTGCTCTATCTCCCCATTTTATGTCCATACAACGTGCTAACACCTTGAGGCTATAAACTCTCTGTCTGCACAAGCAGTTCATTTTCCTCACGTTAGACAAACCTGATTTAGCTTGTGTGTACATCATATAAGCCTTTTGCTTAGAGAATAATATAATACATAAAGACATGCTGGTTAGATTCACTGTTGATTCTAAATTGGCTGTAGGTGTACATGTGAGTGTGAATGGTTGTCTGTCTCTCTTTGTTGGTGCTGCTGGCGACCTGTCCAGCGTGTACGCCGCCTATCGCCCGATGGGATAGGCTCCATGCCAATGCTCATGTACTGATATTTGAAATAGACTCTGAGGTAGGAGGCAGAGGCGCAGGAATCAAGGGAGGTTAGACTGAGAAGTGCTTTTGAAGAAGATGAACTGGTCCTCAAAAGACAGTACCAACTTGACAACAGATGGCGATTGAGCTGTTTGAGCTTCAAGTACAACCAGTTTTCACCCTGAGAACATTAATTGTTGTTATTCAACCACTACAATGAGAAGGGCTGGGAGACATATTTCTAACTGCATTTTCACAACAACGAGGAGTGGCTCATACACCAGTCAGCCACAATATTAAAACCACTGACAGGAGAAGTAAATAACACTGACCATCTTGTGACAAATACAATGTTCTGCTGGGAAACTTGGACCTGGCTTTAGTGTGGATGTTACTTAGACATGTAGCACCCACCTAGACCAGACCAGACACCCATAAAAATGACACTCCTTGAGGGCAGCAGCCATGCCCAGCAGCATGCAGCCTGACACAGGCACAGACAAAAACAGTTTAGGAACAAGTTAAAAAAACAAACATGAAAAACAACACAATACGTGTTGACCTGGCCTACAAATTCATTAGATCCCAAACCGACCAGGTATCTGTGGGATGCACTGGAACAAGTCTGATCCACAGAGGCCCCTTAACCCACAGGACCCAAAAGCCCCCCCCGCTAACAATATTCAGAAACCACAAGACACCGTCAGAAGGCCCACATCCATTCTCTGATGAGTCACAACTTTTTGCAGACACAAGGGAGGCCTCCACAATACTAGGATGGTGGTCATAATGGTTATCAACCATTTGTCACAACTTCTGTTGGATTAGTGTATCTTGATATGAAAAGTCAAATAAGGAAGGCATTAAATGGGCTTGTTACTGGAATCAGGAAGGGCACATGACCAGGCTTGAATTACACCTGCGGTTGTTTTTATGTCTGAAGGTTTTTTTTTTCTTTATCTCACATGCATCAACGACAGAAAAAAAAAATTCCAGCGACACCAGGAGTCCAAAGAGAGGCACTGACACTTCATACGTATTTTGTTTTATGGCACGCACACAACTGTTTTCAGTGGAAAAACCACACACCTTGTCTGTCTGCAGTAAACATGTTGACACTGATCCTATTAGTGAATCATTTGTTTTGTTGCCCGCCTTTCAGTGTTATACACCGAAGACAGAATTTCCATCCATCTGACTTTATATTTTCACTCCAAATATCATTTTTTTAGGCATCAGTAATGACTGGATGATAAATACATTAAGGACATAATAATATACCATTGTGTTGTTAAGATGTCCCAGTAAAGATGGATAATTATTGCTAATAAGACCAAGCAGCTGGTATAGTTAGTCTTACTGACAATATGCAGATAAAATCATATAGCATGATATTGAAAACTCAAATAAGCAAATGAGGTTTCAGTTTCTTTAAGGCTGCTATATTTCCAGGAATATTGAGTTCTTCACCCGGACAGAAGCCTGGTACTCATTAATACACATCACAGTGGAAGACACGAAATACTCATACGTGATGTACTCTGGAACTCTAACCAGCATAAAGATAAAGATAGAAAACCAGAGCCTGGTGAAGGCACCATGAAAACTCCTCAACTATGTTACTGCAGAGCCACATAATCTCCTTCTGCCAATCTCCCCTGTTCGTGACTCACAAAAAACACACCCTTTTTTAAGGTTTCTTTAGTTCTGTTACGTATCTATTATAGATAAGGTCAGATCAGAAAAGACAAGACAAGACAAGAGTTTGTTTGACTTCCACATGAATCGTTTTGTCAGCTTTTCATCATGTGGGTGTGTCTGGAAAAAAACATTGGGAATGTGCTCCTGACCGGTTTTGCAGAGCACTTTTGGCTCTGTCCCTAAAGAGTTTTCTCCCCATACCGCCTTCATTGTTCCTGGTAAGCCTCGCTTTCTGCTCCTTTCAGTCCTTCACCTGACTGAAACATGACTGTTACAACCCGGCAGTGGCAACAGGTGAGACATGGTAGAAGCTTCTGCATCGAAGACTGGTGCCTTGTCAGTCCTCTTCAGACATGCCATTGTCCGCACGACCTCAGGTGTAACTGGCTGAGGCAACTGAGCCCATACTCCAGTCAAAGACACTGTCATTGCAACTCCAGTGGAGCTGCAGAGGGACAAAATATCTCCTATCTCAAAAGGGTTCCTCTGTGAGCCTTTGCAGATTACCTCGTAGCTGAAGTTGAGTAAATCTCATCTTTAAACTACTGCTAATTCTTGAATTACAATGTCAGACAATGTTGCTTAGTGTACCAATTTATTTGTTTATGGACTAACAACTACATTTTCATTTTGGATTTTTAAACGTTGTCAGTCATCGTCTTCCTCCTCGTCTTCATCTGACTCCTCCATCTGCTCCTGTGCAGCTCTCTCCTCCTCTAAATCTTGTTTCAACTGCTCCTCCTTCAGTGATGGGTCGAGCGCCTCTGTAATTTCTGGTCCGCTGGGATATTCTTTCTGTGGAAGGGGGGGTAATGACGGGCTATACCCTTCCCCTGCATATTTCAGACCCCATCCAACATATATGTTCTCAAATTTCCTAGGTTAGAAGAAAGAACATGGTTGGTTGCGAAGATGGTACATTCAGGACACTGTGAGAAATCTAATGCCTGAAGACGGTTCTTATCTTATCACTTACTTTCCACAAGCATATGCATATGCCCCTGGCCACAGGTTAGAACGCAGCACAGCTAGTGCATGTTGAGAGGTGAGACTAGAGGACAGCTTGGAGCTCCAAGATGGGGTGTTGAACATTTCTGAAAGGTGAAGAGAGAGCAGATATACACAGAGTATCTTAACATCACATCTGGTTTAACTTTAGTCGGACCATCATTTGTTTAATGTTGTGTAGCACTTCACTTAGTGACTTCAGTACTAACTGTGGAAAATAATAAACAGAAAAATACACAGAATGTGAAGGTATGTGTGTGTATGTGTGTGCGATTATGTGAAGTCCACTAATTCCTTTTCAAGAGGCATGTAGTGTCTGAAGAGTTTGACAGAATATTTTCCAAAGTGACTGACCTGCATCTTGTGAAAGGGGGGTGAGCAGAGGCGGTCCAACTTCTGGCTCGGGTTCATCGGGCTCCTCTTCTTTTTCTTCAGCCTCTGCTTCTTCATTGGAGTCTTCTTCTGGTTTCACAGCCAGGTTCACCCATGTACAGCGACCCTAAAGTAAATTTTCAAACTTTAAATGCACACACATACACAAGCAGAAACAAATATATATTGATCTCCTCAGATCTGACTTGTACCTGCTGGAGAATATGTTGAACATGATGCACCCACATCGACAAAGACTCAGCCATTTCCACTGCTGGAAGACCCTCAAACTCAGGATTCACTTCATAGCTGTCCCGGGGGGCCTCATTTTCCTCGTCCCCCTCTTCCTCTCCAGCTTGGTAATAGCCCTGGGGGCTGACCTGTGTGCCAGCAGAGATCCGAGCAATTTGTGCTCTCAAATAGTTGGCTTCATTCCCAGGGAAAGGTGGGTAGCTCACAACTGGGTTATCCAGCCTCCCAGTGAAGAATTTACGGATCTGCCGGGCAACAGTAATCTGTGCAGGAGTAACTGGAGGGAGTTTTATCCAGGGGAGCCCAGGATCTTTGCACACATAGTAAACACACTTGTTAGCACCTGTTCCTATGACCTCTTTGTGCACCACTGGTGGGGGCTTATAGACTGACTGGGGCAATGGATCGATCTGTAGAAAAAAGAAAAAAAATCTCACTTCTTTATCTTAAAAATTAAAATTGAGACATTAAATAATAATAAAGATAGTGACAGAAGCAGTAATAGACTAGCGACCTCTCCAGGGTGTACCCTGCCTCTTGCCCAATAGCAGGAGGGATATACTCAGTCCCGGACCAATGGTTAGAGAAAATGCATGAAGGAATCTTTATTGAACAACCCTTGTGAACATGAATTCTGGGAAAAGACCTGACAGTGTGGAGTTATAACAGTTTGCAATGAATACTCACAAATTTCAGAATTTAACATCATCAAAGTGTTTTTTTCTTAATAGATTTAAAGTGAATGTGTTCGTCAGTACACTGAGAGAGGAATAATCTGTACACGCAAATACAAAATGGGATGCAGATAAATGTTCAGTTTGTATTAGTAGATGTAAAAAGGAGGACTCTTTATAATACATCATTATTTATCTGACTTGAGAGAAATAAAGATCTCTTCCATAATTTGCAAATTATTACACACTTTCCACTTTCTCACCTCATTCACATCTTCCTGAGTACTGGGCCCCCTCTCCTCTTCCTCTGCCGATTCTTCAGTGCTCTGCTCTTCTTCCTCCCCCTCTCTGTACCCAGCTTCAGCAACAATGTAGCTGCTCTCTGTTCCCAGAATCTTGCCCCACAGTCGGCAGTACTGCAGCATCTGTGACTCAACAAGCTGCTTAAGTGCAAAAAAGATCCTCTGCGTCTCCTCTCTACCCAGACCCACTCCAGCCTGCTCCAGGTAGAAACATGTCTCACTCACATTGGGAAGCGTTGTTTCAACCTAACAGAGAGAGATTAACAGTGTTTCATCTCTATTATAAATCAAGACCAATCAGGTCAAAGAGCAACAATGGCATGCTGCTGACATAACAAGCTCTGGGCTTCAGTAGGTATAAAATGTTTCACAGTTAAATCAAAACAATGCATTTAATATAGGTGTATGTCGACAATACCAGTTCCTCCTCCTGGTCAGCTTCCTCTGAACGTGAAAACAGCAAACGTTGCTGTTCAGCCAGTAGCTCAGCAGCTGTAGTCTGTTGTCTGTCTTGCACGGCGCTCTGTACGTCTTGGAGTAAACCCCGCTTTACATCAAGGCTTATATCTTCTATCACATCCACCACATTGTGTGGATGCTCATTCATTACCTTTATGAGCAACTGTGTGAGGTGATCATAGCTGAAACATGAAAGATTGGTCATTGTAGTGTGAAATTTCCCAATTTGGGACAAATAAAGTATCTATATCTATCTATCTATCTATCTATCTCTCTATCTATCTATCTATCTATCTATCTATCTATCTATCTATCTATCTATCTATCTATCTATCTATCTATCTATCTATCGAATGCCTATATATATAAGTGCATATATATACATATACTATATGGAACACCTTACCAAGTCGTAGCATGTGTTTCCAGAAACACAAAACTAAAACTAAAGGGCAACTGGAGTTGTTGTGTTGTTGTGCTCTGACTAACTTTTGATGCACACTGGGCCAGCACATTAAATTAGAGCCACTCACCATGTGTTCACCAATCAGATAATTATATTCACACAAACACTGGTTAAACAGATGTCATGAACACCTTACTTACAGGTTTTGGTTGCTCTCCGTGCTGTTTTTCAACATGATAGCCTTGAAAGCCGCCGCCGACTGCAGTCTGTGCTGTCTACTGTCTTGGTTTCCGTTATTAGCGTCCATCTTTCACGAATCCGTTTATTTCACTTATTTGTGAATGTGGATTTGTCAGTAGCCTATACAACACAGTGAGCATAAGATTAAAAAAAAATACAATGTGTGTTAAACGGGGAAACGCCAGTTGCATACAAACTCCACCGGTTGCTATGGTAACAATAACAGTCGTCGCTACGCTCCCAGGAGCACCATGGAAACGACAACTATATACCTTTGCCACTACGTCTTGTTGGCGCTATTCTGCGTTTTGCTTTATTTAAAAACTTTATTTAGACATTACGTGTTATTATGTGTGCTAGTATTTAGACATGTCAATTCTGACAATTTGACTAGAGATACGCTGATACTATTTACCTACATTTTAGTTTAGTTTACCCATTGTCAGTCAACTGTCGTTCAGCTTTTATTTGAAGTTTGTCGGCCCCCTACTGGCTCAAGCCCTCCAAACGTCCCGTCACAAAGTGACGCTGAAAAACTTGTTCGTGGATTTGTTGCTTCTAGGCTGGATTACTGTTAATTCATTAATACCAGGTTGTGCAAATATCTCCTTAAAAAGGATAAACCATCCTTACATACAAAGCCCTTGTAGGCAGTATACTCACAAAGCTGTTTTATAAATCATTCTTTGAAGGAGCTCTCTCCCGTTTGTCCAAAACCCTTGGAAGAACTTACTTAAACAAATAAACCAAAATCTGGGCTTGTTGAGTTTCCTGTAATGTTTCATCACTCAACCATGCGGCTTAATCAGAAGTTTAGGTTTTTATTAGTATGCAGGTGGTGTCCAACTGAAACACACAACACTGAATGAAATTCATAAACCAAACCTGTGAAACAAGGTTTATGATTTTTCATAATACTCCACAAACACTCCTTTTTCAGTACACACTGGCTGGAAATAAAAGATATTTATTAAAATTACAAATTGCACACCTGTGTCAGAACTAGAACACGTATCACAGGTTCTTGTCAGTTCTTCAGGACTGTATGATCACATACCACCAAGAGGGAAAAAGGAAGAACCGTGCGCCTTTGCAGGAAAATCCTTCACGTTTCAATATAATTGGTGAGGTTCCTCAACCGAAAACTGTCCAGGACACTGGGAACAAAGGAGGCACTGTAGTTTCTCAAAATAATAAACACAGCTACACCAAATGTGCTGTGGTTTATTTTCATTTTGTTGATGACAAAAGAACATAAAGAACTCTACTCCCTATAATGTCTTGTTTGTTTGGGCTTTTACTGTTTATTATTTTTCACACTGCAAGGCATCACCTCCAAAGATTGTCCGTAGTAATAATCATTTTACTGATGTATCACCGATTTCTGTAGCTTTCTGTTTATGTTATGGATGAAGTCCGCCTCCTCTTGTGACTTTAACCCTGTAACCTGACCAGTCCGTCTGCGTACTGGAACTGGTCACTGTTTTCGTACTCCAGCATGTCAAGAGCAACCTCACAGCTCTCCTTCACAACGCGTTCTTGGTCTCCACGGTAACACTGCAGGACAGCCAGACACTCGTTTTTCCCAATGGAGCCAAGAGCCTCCGCCGCTTCATGCCGGACCATGGGGTTCTCACTGGTGAGCTCCAAAGCTGCGCGCAGGGCTGGGACTGCTGCTGGGTGTTGCATCTGGCCCAGGACGTAGCCGATTTCATGACGGAACAGAGCGCTGGAGCACTGCAGGCCTAGGGACAAATATGTTAAAACATTTTAAGTTGATTTGAAAAATAGCTCTGCAGGTGATTGTAAGACTAAAGGCTGTTAGCTTGTTCTTGACGCATCATACAGGAAGAATTTTTTTCTTGTGTGGAGTCCAGTTACTGTTCTGTGATGGTCAGAATTTTTAAGTCGGCGAGGTTGAAAAGCAGAAATGCTAGCAGCCACTCTGTGAGCTCCCAGATGCTAATATTCTCAGTGTGATTGCTAATCTCTCCTGGGTAGGTTTAGGCATACTGTGTGTGGGTGCATACTGAATGAATGGCGTGATCCAACGGACACAGCTGTCAAACCGTCTGGTCGATATCCGTGAATAATAAGAAAAGTCTCTCATCGTCCCTCTCCTGGATCTCCCACAATAATTAGCAACTGTGACGTATGCTGCTGGAGTTCGATATTTGTGCTTTTCGTGAAGTATAAATTTTTCTTATTCTCACAGCCCCAGGAGCAAAAACAAATTTCACTCTTCTTGCCGAGTATATAACTTAATGCTTAATGGTCACTACTATATGATATATATGTGTAAAATCATCTAGTGTTGTATCCTACCATCTCCCAGTGCTTGCACAGCCTCCTCAGTGCCCAGATTACGCAGGGCAAACATGGCACGATAGCGTTCAAAGAGTGGCAGACTTTCATCCAACAGGATGGAGCGGAGCTCTGGGACACTCTTTCTCGGTGCTGGAGGGGCTGGGTCTACAGAGCAGTAGGGATTCTTATCCGTGCTTCCATCCTCCAGCTCTTTCTCTTGTCCACTCTGCAGCCATTCTAGCCGACAAACAGCCAGCTGACACGTCTCTGCAACCTGCAAGGATTAAATGTCAAGTTATGTTTTAGGTCATATTTTGTGTGTGTGTGTGTGCTGCCTATTTGCCCATTAGAAATTACAGACTGTTGTGTTTTGTGTTATGCTCCTACCTCTATAACAGGATCCTGACTGTACTCTTTTAGAAGGTCCAGAACTACATGATCACCAATTGCTCCCAAAGCTTCCCCTACAATCAGAGATGGCAGAGAAAGAGGGACATATACATCACCTTTGCTGCTCTTCATGCACATTTGTAATCTGCGTACTGCAATTGCCTGGAAAACATGTTCTGCATAAAAGGACTGACTGTTGTCTCACTACCAAACATGTATGTTCTCAGAGTCTGTGTCCTTCATTCATATGTAGCTTTCACACTTCTGTCAACATTTTTGGCATAATATTCAAATTATGGGAGTTCAGTGTGAGCAGTGTACTTCATTCTCAGGTTAGTTGTCAAGCCCAACGCTTGGATTTACTCCTTTCAGCCAAGAATTTAAATCTTAAGCATTACTTGGCACAGACACTAATCCTGTCTGCTAGTGTAGAAAAACAGGTCCTAGACTGAGCTTGGCTGAGCTTGCAGACTGAAAGGTTATATATTACATATAACAATATATGATATGCTGTATAATATATTTATCTTCTAATGAATATATGATACGCCTTGTCATAAAGCAAAAATAGGTTCACAGAAATTCCCCAGTCAGCACATCTGCACCAAGTAGAAAGCCGTCAGGATGTGGTATAACGGGAGATTTGCTCCATGAACCTAACAATGTCACAGAAGTTGTGTGATCCTATCATGTCAACATGGAGCAGAAGGTCAATTTCCCACGCTACAAAGAACTGAGGCTGTTTTGAGATGAAATGGACCCGCCCTACGCTGCATTAGTATGTTGCTCCAAATAATGTGCTGTTCAAGCATGTGTTTGGCAGGGAATCAACTCTTCTCCCCATATTGTTTGAGTGCATATTTACCTGCTTCGTGTCTGACCATTGGTTCCTGCTTTACATCTTTGAGAACTGCTGTCAAAGTGGGAATGGCTTGTTTGTCTTGCATCTGCCCCAGGCAGTAAGCCAGCTCATGCTTCAACAGGGCTGACTCATCAACAAAAGCCTTGCTGATCCATTCTATAGCTTCAGCACCTGACACACAGGTTACAGCTCATCAGTTTACACAAAATAAACACACAGATTTCCTGAAACACTCATCTTAGTTGTTTTGATAGAACTGACAACATGACACAGAAAGGAGTCATGACAAATTTAACTTACTAGTAAATAACAAGAGCCGAGTTTCAAGAAAAGTTAGTTACCGGTTAGGGAGAGGATAACCTTCTCCAAAGCAACTACATCTGACTAGCGTATCTCTGATTTAAAATGAGCCTAGCAGAACCAAAGCATGACATGGTAATGGTTTATGGCCGACCAAAAACAAGAACTGTTCCGAAAATTTTACAATGCCTGGATAAGCCCTGATACCAATCAGGACATCCCTAGTTCCATGTTCATTTAAGTGTCAGCGTTTACTGTTTTTCCAAAGTTTTACCTCCCAAGTTCTTCAGGGTAAATAAGGCTCGGAATCGCTGGGTCAAGTCCCGTTGAGGGTCCACCAGAACTCGTCCTACTGCTGCCACATGCTCAGCAATAGCCACACTGCTGCACAAGGAGACACACAGCTGTATTAGGCATGGGCTTTTCATTAAAAAAAGGAAAAACACCCCTCTCTTGTTGTCAACAGCGAGTCAGTTTGATCCAGTTTTGTTAATGATCATATACTTTTACTTAAAGTTTTCACTCTGTCGTATTAGATCAATGTTGATCAAACAATGGCATTAGTATGCTTTAATACAATCACAGGATGATACAGACATTAAAATAGTACATGTCATGCCTCTAGTGAAATGATGCAATACTTTTAATGCATAAATCAACAACAAAAAACAAGTGTCCAGTACGACTTTCAAACTTCATCAAAGTTGCTTCTTCAGTTCCAAATACCTGGCGAGGAATTGGGGTTTAATTGGGTACATTTGTGGGTGTTACCCTTCATAAACTCGCTTGACTAGCGTCTGTTGACGACAAGATAATTACCCGTAGTTTGAGGAGGCTGTTTGATCCTGTCCTCTTTCTCCAATGAATCAGATGCTACAGCCTCAAGGTGTGAATGGGGGTAAAAGTTCTTGGGGACAGATTATATCTATGGGCACCACCCCTTCACAGAAGAATTTTCCAGTTTGACACAGATGGCTTCCAAGGAAGAAGACAGGGTCAAACAGTCCTCTCCAGCTATAGGTATATACACTGCCTGGCCAAAAAAAGTTACCACCTGGGTTTAAATGAGCAAATAAGTACGAGCCCGCTATTGGATATTTACTGTATGGGTGATTATCTTTTGGCTGACAACAAGTTATTTAACCCCAACTGATGCAACGAGTAGCTTCTCATTTCCTAAACAACCATGTCTACAGACACATCCTGTGGTCGTAAAGATGTTAGTCTGTTTGAGAAGGGTCAAATCATTGGCATGCATCAAGCAGAGAAAACATCTACTAAAAAACTACTAAAATTGGGTTAAGAACTGTCCAACATGTTATTAAAAACTGGAAGGATAGTGAGGAACCATTGTCTTTGAGAAAGAAACGTGGTCGGTGATTATGATTGATCATAATCAGCAATCATTTAAACATTTGGTGAAATCAAATCGAAGAAAAACAACAGTAGAACTCAGGGCTATGTTTAATAGTGAAAATGAGAGGATTTCCACACATAAATTGTGAAGGAAACTCAAGGGACTGGAACTGAACAGCAGTGTAGCCTTAAGAAAACCACTAATCAGTGAGGATAACTGGAAATAAATGCTTCAGTTTGCCAGGGAGCATACAGATTGGACTCTGGAGCAATGGAGGAAGGTCATGTGGTCTGATGAGTTCAGATTTACCCTGTTCCAGAGTGATTGGGGCATCAGGGTAAGAAGAGAGGCAGATGAAGCGATGCACCCATCATGCCTAGTGTCTACTGTACAAGCCTGTGGGGTCAGTGCTATGATCTGGGGTTGCTGCAGTTGCTCAGGTCTAGGTTCAGCAACATTATGTGTCCAAAGAATGAGGTCAGCTGACTACCTGACCCGTTATCATACTCTAGTCAAGACAGTTTCTGATGGGTAACACCCACAGATGCTTCTATTTAAACCTCAACTCCTCCTCCTCCTTTCTAACGTTTTCGGATAAGTCTCTAATAATGACAGTTGCTATGAATTAGACTATAACACAGTCCACGCCAAATTCAAATTAAACTATAATTTAAAAAAGAGGAGAACACGTGTTTTGAATTTAGAATGAAATTCTACATTTCAGCTGGTCTTGTGTAGCTGACATAACAGGAATCAGCCACGTTTCGGACCACAAGGTGCGGCTGTTAAACCTTTCAACTATCTCCAGTTAAACATTTATTACAACTACTGGGCACATATTTTACAAATGCCGACACTTGACAGTGAAAATATTTTGGAGAAACAAATCTGACTAACCTCATGGTCGTGTCGGTAATGTTTGACATAACACAGTCGAGGTCCTGCAACTTTTTCTGAAAAGACAACAAGCACTTCCGCTGCCTCTTCTTCTTCTTTGGTTGTCGATTTGTAAACCAGTAAGTGAATCACTGCCACCTGTCGGGGTAGATGGTAGTATGGCAGATTCAAATACGCCAGGGGGGGACAAACCATAGGGACAAACCCATTTTAATTCAGCCCAATTACAGCTGCATAATATGCGTCCCTTAGTTTATTGCAAAGAAGTAGCTACAAGAGCATTATGAAAATGTTTACATTTAATGAACTATCCTTTTACAAAACATTTTAAGAATGGCTTAACATTTTCTGAGATATATAAGTGCAGTTTTTGAGCACTGTTATTTAAATAGCATCTGCTATTTAGTTCTGGGTCTCAGTGCTGTGTTATGTGTGTAACTCTTACAAGAACAGCATGGCCCTAAGTGATCAAATTAGGAATTGGTGCCATTTGTACACAACTGTAGTCAGGATTTTCTGGTGAAAACAATGAAATACAGTTTAGCAGCTCCCTGTTTCAGCAGCAATACAAATAAAAGCAACACACAAGACAATGTGTAATATTGAAAGAAAGCATACAGTAGTACACACATGAATGTAATTAAAATAGTGGTGTCTTCTATGTAATTTTCACACTTTGCAAATTCCCCTCAGGTATTGGCCGACTAGCCCTATGTTGGACACACCTGAACTTCATTCTTCTTTTCCAGATCCAGAAAGATGCTGAAAAGCTTCCTCCCACCAGACAGTCATCATTCATCATTTACAAATGAATGTTTGTTGCACTAGCTGGGATAGGCTCCTGCAGACCCCTGTGACCCCCAGGAATAAGTGGGTACAGAAGATGAATGAATGAATGAATGAATGTTGCACTGCCAAGGAGCTGGTGAAGAAAATCTATCTATCTATCTATCTATCTATCTATCTATCTATCTATCTATCTATCTATCTATCTATCTATCTATCTATCTATCCATCCATCCATCCATCCATCCATCCATCCATCCATCCATCCATCCATCCATCTAGCTAGCTAGCTAGCTAGCTTCTCCTCACCAGTAGATGGCAGTATTATGCCAATTGCCAATTGTAAGACATTCTCCGCCTAACCTCTAGGGGCGCTGCACGAAAATCAGACGGTGCACTTTCAGTGGCGCTGTTCTGTGGAATACTTCCGCTGTATTGCAGTTAGTGGAAATTCAAGTGTTCTTCAGAAATTTATAAACCGTTCTGTGAGAGACTAAACGAGGTGACTGATATCTGGGTTTCAGGCCAAGATTGTGCGGTCCGCTGTTTACAGGGATCAAAAATGGATATCCCCAATCCCCCCGAAGGTTAGCAGCAAATCAATGTGTTATGATTTTCATTTAACGTTAGCTTGTGTCCACGCTACCTGCTACATAGCTAGCATCACCACTGTGTTTAGCTTGTACTAAATGTGCATCCAAGCGTTTTGTGTACACTCTTGTGTCGATGCATGTGTAAGAATAGTATTAGAATAATGTGGTAGCAGCGAGCTACTGGTATTTGTTGTTAGGACTCGTTTTAAAATTAGCTAACTTTAACGACTGGTGCTGGTATCTAAGCAACGATGTTAAACCTCAGGGATCCAACTAAACGTCTAGATAAACGTATTAACTCTGTTACAAGGTTAGAACAATTATAATTTATTTTATCACTTAGTTTATTATTTTTCTTGTTAATGTTATTGTTATTGTTGTTATAGCAGATTTCACACCGTCTCACTTAGCCAGTCTTACCTCCACTACCTCAATATTTAAAGACTGCTGGATGGTACATGTTTTCACCTGATACTTCAAATGAAGTCAGGATTCAGTCAGAAATTTCAAGTTATTTAAGTAACTACTGAGTGTACTAGGCAAAAGACACCTTTAGTTGAAAAAAAGCAAGGGGACATGAAGAAATAGGACACTGTTGACAATACTGAGTGATAGATTCTGTTGTTTTATCCACACATTGTTTTGAAAGTTTGTTATGATCCAGTGAAGAGAAATTTTCTTTCACAAAAATTACTACAATAAATATTTTGAAACGCCAAAAATGGAATTTGACTTTTTTTGTCTGCCTGTATTTTTACAGAAATCGTTGGATCTAACTGATGTTATTTCGTTTTCTTCTTTTCCTGATGCAGATCAGGAGCTGAGGAACGTAATCGACAAGTTGGCCCAGTTTGTCGCTCGAAATGGGCCGGAGTTCGAAAAGATGACAATGGAGAAACAGAAGGACAACCCTAAGTTCTCTTTCCTTTTTGGAGGAGACTACTTCAGCTACTACAAGTGCAAGCTTGCTATGGAGCAACAACAGCGTATGTAGTCAATGAGACAGTCCACCATAACAACAGATTTGGCACATACATAGTTATGTGATGCTGGGTAGTTTACATCTTTTTGGTCTTCTACAACAAAATTCATAATCACAAAAATCAGCTGAAGTGCAGTTGAATGAAGATGAACAGCCTGGTCTTGGTCTGGGTGAAACACTATCATAATAATAATGTGTGTTCTGTTTTGTAGTGGATTTTTTTTTATTCTTTATTACAGCCATTTAAGACCTGTTTAAGTAACATTTCTTGCAAACACTGTGCCATTCACACTAATTATTTTATTATTCGTGCCATTTGTATAGAGTTGCCCTTAATGTTTGCTGCCATGTCAGTTGTGCTTTAATTGGTGTAACAAGTGGAATTACAAGTTGCGTCCATCTTCTTAGCTACATTTTCACAGGGAAGCCACATAGAGCTGCTCAATGCTGAAGTGGACTGAATTCACACTTTATTTGAAACAAGGATGTGGCCGGTGATGTAATGTTAGGAAAACCGCTGGTGTAAGATTGAAAACAACTGCATATCATGTTGATGAATTAGTTACAGGGGCCAGAATTTGTTTAAAATAACGATGAAATATGCAGGACCAAGGTTTAAGCCATCTGACCTCTGCAACAAGTTAAATGTTTTTAGTGTTTGTGTACATATTATTACAGGTACAAAAGAGTAATCTCTGTCTTTAAACGTAAATTATATATAAACACATACCCTGCAGGTTGGTGTGTTTTATTGGTGGTCATTTAGTCATACAATACATGACCATAACTTGTATAGATATTTTTCGGTACGTCTGTTCATCTGTTGCCAGTTGTATGTCATATGTCAAAGTATAAAGTTACAGTTTGTACTGTAAATACTGTAAGCCCTTACATCAGAAAAGTTAAGAAACGTTACGGGGAGCTGGTAACTGGCACGATTTTCTAGTTAGAAACCTGGAAAGTGAATCTAGGAGAACTTAAATTACAGCCTACTTGTATCTTCAACCTCCTATTTTCCATCAAATAACTGATTCTATCTATGCAAACTTGAGACGACGCACTAACAACATTGTCAGCTAGGCTGACTGGACTGTACTATACCAGTTTGCCATATTATACATTATTACCTGGTGGAGATACATCCTTGTGCCATTCTGTCTACATGGTATTTAAGCAGCATGCTATCAAGAACAAAAACAAAAACTGGCATTAACACTTCTAAAGATATTTTTCCTAATTTCTGTAGCATATTTTTACTCATAGGTTAAACTTATTACCACATCCTGTTTATGAAAACACACTCCGTGTTTCTTGTGTCATCTTGTAAGGTGATCAACAGCTTGGTAATAAAAGCAGCGTTTGTGCAGGTTTGCATGGAGCGCCTCTGTCATTTATAAAATGCCACTGAAATGCATTAAAGTTTGCTTTTCTCTACTCAGATCCCTCTACCCACGATGGGGAGGAATTTAAATCTGAAGGTATTTATTTGGAACCAGATTCGTCCAGTGAATTCAAAATTCCAGTTGGAAAGTTACATTTTGTTTTTCTTTTTTGCACATTTTTGCTTGTTATTACCATGTCTGTGCCTGAGAGCGTTTCTTTTTAGTTGCATTTTTCATGTTAATGGGTTTTTCTTTTTCAGTCTGTGCTGTATTGTTGTTTGGAAGCTCGACTAAAGATACCTCGGTCATATCTTACCAATGGAGCTGGTTAGGGCTGGGCATTGCTTCTGATTTCCTGAATCGATTCAATTCCGATTCACAGAGTCCTGCTTCGATTTGAGTCATGTTGATATTTCAGTCAGGAAATAAATGTAAAAAAAAAAAAAATCGGATCAAGGATTTTATGAATCGGTATATTGAATCTTTCAAATGAAGATCACTTTGAATCAATGTTTCTTTAAACCCAGCCCTAGTGCTGATAAAATTGTGGAACGTTTCATCTGCTTGCTGTATGTAAACCATGTCTGCTGCATCATATTGAAGCATTTCATTTCACTGACCTGAAGAAATCACTCTGAAAAGCAAACATCGCAATATTGTCCTTATATGTGATGTCTGGAATACCTCACTGTCTGTGATCATGTCATCATGCCAGCGGTCTCACAGCATAAACACGCACAAGATTAAGATTTGTAAGTTCCCATGTGTTCATTTTTTACAGATATGTACAACCCGGGTGCCAAAGATATGGTTGATATCCCTCCTCCACCACTGGGGATGATTGCTCCGCCTACCATTCCTCCACCTGCTGCGCCTTCTATCGACGAGGTCATACAACAGAGCCAGTGGAATCTGCAGCAGCAGGAGCAGCATCTGCACACACTCAGACAGGTACAGGACGAGAAAGAAATGAATAGATCTGGATTGGAACAATGGACATCATAAAGGAAAGGATCAGTTCAATCTGTTGGTGTTTTTTTTCAATGTTTTGCTGTCAAATAACAAAGTTAAGGTAACATGTTCCACAAATTTCTAGTCAGATGTTTTTCTTTTGTGAGGTACTTTAACACAGATGGAATATGTCTCTACTAGATTTAGTATCGCACAGAAAAATACCTATTTTAAGTGAGTTAAATCAGTATTTTGTAATGTGCCTATTGTGCTTTGGGGCACATTATGGGAACAAAGGCATATTGAATAGTGACTGATGACATTCTCTGATGCGTCACTTAATGTAGGAACAGGTTACTGCAGCGATAGCTTTGGCGATGGAACAGCAGACCCAAAAGCTTTTGGTGGAAACTCAGTTGGACATCACAGAGTTTGACAACCTGCTGCAGCCCATTATAGACACCTGCACCAAAGACGCCATCTCTGTAAGTACGCCATCCATAGGGGCTATACCGTCCTAATAAACCGAAGGAAAAAAGCTTAACATCTCGCCTATGTTTGTCCTCCTCTAAGGCCGGT
Organism: Planiliza haematocheilus; assembly: GCA_005024645.1. Taxonomy (NCBI): domain Eukaryota; kingdom Metazoa; phylum Chordata; class Actinopteri; order Mugiliformes; family Mugilidae; genus Planiliza; species Planiliza haematocheilus. Next base: position 4,645,734 of record SRSE01000509.1, read on the forward strand.
AAGAACTGGATGTTCAACAACGCCAAGACTCCCCAACACTGTGAACTTATGACGTCGCATCTCCGCAACTGCATCACGGCTGATGGAGCTCATTTTGAACTCCGCCTTCACCTCATCTATTTAACCAATGACGTTCTCCATCACTGGTAAACAAACCTCAAGACATTCATAAAGATGTTTGGGTAGTTTCTACATGTGGTTCATCAGAATTATAGTGCAACAAGGCTGATACGAAGAAGTTATAATTACAATTTCTGATTACAAGCTCGGATATCTATAGTTATATGCAGACTTACTGAATGCATAGTCGTATCAAATCTTGAACAAGAATAGGCTTTGAGAAAGTATCTGCTGTGGATAGAATTAAATGAATCTATAAATGTTTATTCCCTTTGTAAGCTCTTGTACGTTTTGATGTTTTTGTACAGCCAGCGGAAGCAGCAGAAGGATTTGTTGGCAGCGCTGCAAAAAGTTGTTGTTCCCATCTACTGCACAAGCTTTCTGGCTGTAGAGGAAGAGAAGCAGCAGAAGATCACAAGGGTACGCTACACTGGCACACGTTTCACTAGTCAGAAGACCTCAGTCATTATCTAACATCCCAAACTTGTTCATTTTTTAATAGTCATTCATCCATATGCATTAGTAGATAAATAAACAGTTTTGTTACATTGAGGTATCCTGTTCTGCTCACCAGTTATTGATTTTGAAAATCTAGGTTCCTACTTTAGGTAAGAACGGACTGATTCTCAATATACATTTTTATTCCTAGCTGTTGCAGCTTTGGGAGAAAAACGGTTATTTTGATGAGGAGACCATTCAGCAGCTCCAGAATCCTGCCTTGGGACTTGGCCAGTACCAGGTGAGTTGTTTAAGGCTTAAGCCTCTAATTTCACTAATTTTACCTCTCTATACCTCTCTTGTAATTTAGTGGCGTTTGCAAAACTGGCCACATTTGCATGTACAACATTTCACTGTGACAGTCCAACATTTTACACACCACCATCCTCTCTCAGGCGTCCCTGATAACGGAGTACGCAGCAGCGGTTCAGCCAATTCAGCTGGCCTTCCAGCAGCAGATCCAAGCTTTGAAGACCCAGCACGAAGAGTTTGTTGCTAGTCTGAAGCAGCAGCCGCAGCCGCAAGCGGTACCTTTAGGGCCGCTGTCGACACCCGCTGAACCTGAAAAGGCTCCCCCCATGACTACACAAGGTGAAGAATACTATAAAAAATACTATAAAAACATTTCCAAATATCACTCACAAAGCCAGATTATAAAATGACAACGGGTGGAAAAAGTAAATGTCAAACTTACTGGATACTACTTCAGTTAATTATCTTTTTAAGACTTTACCTTTTTGAGCTTTCATCTAGTCTTGTTCCGTACAGGGCAAGTTAGTGTACGTTTGTGTCAGGTTTCAAGTGTAAATGTTATTGTGCAGGAGATGTGAAGCCTCCCATGTCAGGTCCACCTCCAGGGGAGTTTGATGGCGCTTCGTCCAGACCGCAAGACTCCAACAACCCCAGCGGATCCTCAGATATCCCCTCCAACAAGCCCGGTTGGTTCGACCCCCAGCACATGGGCCCCTGGAACCCCAACCAGCCGGTAAAAACATGTTTTTCTCACTTGGTTTATGCGTGAATAGCGCAGACATTCAGTTCCCCTGCCTCTGTTTACTGGCGTGTTTTATTTATTTAATTTGTTTTGACATGCAGCAGCTCACCAGGTGGTTCACTTTCATGGCTTATTTATTTAGTGGAACTGAGCCATCAGTGACAAGCCAACATGGTCTTTGCTCCAGTGGATGTGTGCAATAGGTGGAAAAGAGAACAAATACAAGGATACATGTGCCACTGTGGACGCGTTGACTGATGATTTATGGCTATTTAGTATCAGGCCCACCCTTCCCAGTTCTCTTTGGTGTGGCCTTGCATTTTTTGCTTTCCAAGCAGTACTCATAGCCTTTTCTGACTTTTGTTGATGGCAGCCACCGTTTGACCCAAACCAGCCTCCTCCCCCTTGCCCTCCTTGGAACAGCCACGAGGGAATGTGGAACGAGCAGCGGGAACAAGGGAACTGGACTGGAGCTCCTCCTAGAGAAGCGGGCCCCTGGAGCGGTCCAGGTGGGTCTGACCCCGGCCCTCCAGCTTGGAACACATACGACCAGCAGCCACCATGGGGGAATCAGCCAGACCAGCCTCCCTGGGGTCAGAGGGAGCCTCCATTTCCTCCACGCATGCAGGTATGTTTCAAATGAATACTGTACTTTCTCTTACACTGACTGTATTTTTTTTAGTGTATACTCTGTATTTATAGTCTGTAATCAGTGTGGACCATTTACATTTAGCTGTTTTACATAAATGATTATGTTGCCTTGACTTGGATTTTTCTAGAGACCTCCCCATTTCAGAGGGCCCTTCCCACCCCACCAGCAGCCTCCTCCTTTCAACCAGCCCCCACCACCGCCACACAATTTCGGGCGCTTCCCCCCACGGTTTATGCAGGAAGACTTTCCTCCCAGACACCACTATGACAGACCACCATACACGCCACATCGCTTTGACTACGCCCAAGGGGAGTTTCCTGGAGGTGAGTTCAGAGACAAAGTGATTGGTAAGTACCGACATGACTGAGAAATCCTGATTTTGTGTTTTAGCACGTTACTTGTGTAGTATAATATTATCCACTTGTTTACTAGAAATGCCAGGCCCTCCTCCTCACCACCATCCCAATCAGAGGCTCCCTCCACCAGGTATGGGAGCGGAGCATCCTCCCTGGGGTGGAGGCCAGCACCCGGATTTTGGCCCACCCCCACACGGCTTCAATGGCCATTCACCTCACATGCGTCACCGGCAGCATCCAGTTCAGGACGACCCCAGCCTGGTGCCAAATGTACCCTACTTTGACCTGCCAGCTGGTCTCATGGCTCCACTGGTCAAAGTAAGTCACCTGGTTCTGATTTCAGGATAAGGGAATGAACTGGTAAGGTGTGATATTGGAAAGCCTTACTCTCCTCCTTGTACCATCTTGTAATAGCTTGAAGACTATGATTACAAACCACTGGACCCTAAAGACATCCGGCTGCCCCCTCCCATGCCACCTAGTGATCGGCTGCTAGCTGCTGTCGAAGCTTTCTACAGCCCTCCGTCCCACGATCGACCAAGGAACAGGTACACACACCTCAACTGTATATGCAACACAAGCTGAACTGAGATACAATTACCCAACCCTTAAAATTTGAATTCAGTTGATAAATGATGGAAAACTGAGCCTTTTGTGCATTTTATTGTGAATGACTGATGTTGACAAACTAATTGCCATTAATTTAACCTGCACTGTACAACGTCTTTAATCTGTAGATTTCAATAGTGATTTGTGTCCCTGTTCAAGGACAAACCGAGTAGTCATTTGGACGTTTTCTGCTTAGCATTCTGCATGTATCATTGGGATACGCTAGCATATGTACTGAGTTTTGATCCAGTTTCAGATCTGCTTTTAGAGTTTCTTTCCAATGCCTAAAATTTATCAAATGACTTTTCCAGTGTAAAAAGATGGGCTTCCAGGTTTAAGAAAGTAATTTAGTTTGCCACAGACAACCTTTGTCTTTTAGTCTTAAAGCACCAATGTTCGATGGAGTACAAAAAAAGAGAAGATTGCCAATATTAGTCGTATTATAGCAAAAAGAAAAACAAAACCCTGATGTGTTTGTCACGTGGAGCTACGTTGAACTACTGCCTTTCTCTTCTTTTGTTTGTTTTTAGCTTGATTCTCAATAAAATTCCCCAGGTTGTCTTTAGTAGTTGCAGAAAAGAATGAAATTGCTGTCGATCCTTGAGTTTACCGTTTGCTGTGGTTTATTCCTCCATCAGTGAAGGCTGGGAGCAGAATGGCCTGTATGAGTTCTTCAGGGCCAAGATGAGAGCCAGGAGGAAAAAGGGACAGGAGAAACGCAGCAGGTGAGACTTATAAATATACTTTAAACTGTATGTCTTGCATTTGGGCTTTCTGATTGCTTTCAGTTTTACAAATTTTCACTGGATGCAGAGGAAGGAGAAGTCAAAACCTTTTAATGGTTTGAGATGTCAGATGCTTTATTATTATGTCCTCTCTTGTGTATCTGTCACCTCTTGTCCTGCACCCACACCTGACTCCGTGTCTGATCATTCTTTCTAGTGCCCGTGCAGGCAGTCGCTCCAGGAGCCATTCTCGCAGCAGAGGAAGGTCTTCGTCTCACTCCAGCTCTCGCTCATCGAAGTCCTCGAGGTCACGATCCCACTCGTCTCATTCCCACTCCCGCAGCCGCTCGCGCTCCTATTCTCGATCCCGGTATGAAAACACAAGCATAACACAGACGTCTGAATGCCTGAACGTGCATATTTTTAAGGTTGCACTGTGATTTGTTCGAGCTTTATCAATTATTTAGAAACACACGTGGAGGTACTGTTAATGTAGATGTAGATAAATCTGTCCTAACGTGCTGAAAAATAACCCATCTTTAGGTCCAGGAGTCGATCCAGGTCATCCAGGAGTCGCTCTGGCTCCCGATCCAGATCCCGCTCACATTCACCCACCAAGCGACGCCGTGGCGCCAAATCTCGGAGCTCCTCCCCTCCGTGAGTTTTCATACCCACACTTTAATGTGGCAGTGCTTTCTAGTCTGATTGCATTTGTCTTCTTCACCACCTGTCTTGCTATCTCCAGCTCCACTGCAGGGTTTGGTACGTCTTCCTCCAAACTTCCTACGGATACAAGGTTAGGGGAGGAGAACAAAGGCCATCAGCTGCTGATGAAGATGGGTATGCTTTCTCTTCTTTGTTCTGTTATTTAAACTATTCAATACTCAAGTCATAATATTTGACATTTTTTCTTCTTAAAAAGGTCTATAACGTGTACATCTTAAGCTGGATTGTTCTTGTGTTCTTGTTTTTGTAGGTTGGAGTGGTTCAGGGGGTTTGGGTGCCAAAGAACAAGGAATCCAGGACCCCATCAAAGGAGGAGACATCAGGGATAGATGGGACCAGTACAAAGGTGTGGGGGTCTCACTGGATGACCCTTATGAGAACTATCGCAGGAACAAGAGCTACAACTTTGTTGCCCGCATGAAGGCACGGGAAGAAGGTACAGACTTTCATTCAGGAGCTACACATTTACAGAATATATTGGGGCAAATTTAACTTGTATGAAACACCTTGAAATCTAACACTACTTTCTTTTCTTGATTCAGTCAATCGGGAACCCCAGGAGGCTCCTCCAACTGAATAATGTCATCAGATGATGATATCGGATGATGTTGAGCAACCTCCTTTTTCCTCTGTCACCACTTCCGCCTAGGATGTCACGTTCACTGTTTTCCATCCAAGATTCTTCTCCCCAGTCGCAAAGCCCGCCTGTTTTCTCAGAAGATGGAACATCCAATCATTAACCCCTCAAAACTCAATCAGTGTTTTTGCAGGGACACTAGAAGTAACTTCAAATTACAAAGATGAATCATGGCACTGCCAGTGAAACTTTTCCTCAGTCTCTTAAACAAGTGTCAGGCCTTCTTCATTGCGTAGGCTGATTGGAAGACACAGTCCGGCTGTATCATCATTCATGATAGCTGGAGGACAAAATGAACAAGAGTGACAACAGTTTGAATTTAAGTGAATTATTTAAGAATTAAAGCATTGCTTTAGAAAGTGAGACAGTATGTTAAAATGTCTTATTTTAGGTTTTATGCTGTGTCATGTCATTGTTAATTGGTCAAAGGTCTGATTCACCCAAACAAGATTAAAATAAACTTGTTGCCTCCTAATGGTAACTCCAAAAAAGCTTTCAATTTTATTTGCACAGCATTTTTGAAAGTACTTCCGTTCTAAAACCCAATATATCATCCTAACACTTTAACACGGAACAATTGTTTTCTGATCCACACATTAACACGGCCTAATGAAAACTCCTCCTGGATACGAACGTTTGCGGATGTCTCAACACTCAAACATGTATATATGGTTGGATAACACAAGGGGGGGTAGGATAAAACTCAGTCATCTGTGTGCACCTACTTTTTGGGGCAAAGTACAATAAAAAGACACGGTAGCTCATTCTTTATGAATCTCGTTGGTTTTTCTACTGATTGTAATTGTGATAGTTTTTTCAAGTAATCACTTCTCTCTGACATGTCGGTCTGTCACTTAGTTCTAGTTTTAGAATGAAAACCCGATACACAAAAGTTATAAATAGGATATCCGTTGTATTTTTCTCCACAAGCACACTGTAGAGACGTGACATTACAGAAATAAACAGAACTCCGACTCAAAAATACGACTTGTCTTTCATTTTTATTGTGTTCCGCAATGTTGTGGCATTATTAAGTATTTTGCTGTTTAGCTTTTTCCAGTGATGATAAATTACAAGATAAAAGTTCTGCCTTACCTAAATTGTCAAAAGCTTTTCACTGTAATTTCTGTTTGACTGTTTTAACTTTTCATTTAAAAGTCAAAATAACTTTGATAGCATTGCATTTGACTCACACTTATTATGATTTTTATAGTCTGAATAGTTTTTGTCTATGATATTGTGTATGTACATAATATTTCTTCCTTTTTAATCAGAGGTTGTGGCAAATTTCCATCCAAAACAAGGTAGATACAGTTTTTGAAGGACTATTTGTAGTATTTCAGTCAGTTTCCTACTTTTCCCAGACGGCTGTTTTTTAGGACTAATAGTCCTATGTGACTGCTGCCTCCACTACACAACTGTTCATGCTACAACTGTAGCATGTGTCAAGTCCCATGGGTTCCTCAACATAACACTGTTGACAGAGATGATTGTTAACACCCATTTTTCTCTCTTTATCTGGAGGTCCATCTCAGGTGGTAGGACCCCTTATATTGCCACTGCATCCTGAACATTGACCTGCTGGTACAGAAGCGGAGGAAAAAAAGTAAGCCTCCTATCAACGTCAAGTTTGAGACACTCTACTTCACTGCCTGTCACATCCAGATAAGGTGAATGAGTGGTAAAGTATTATGATCATTTATCAATAGTTCAATGTGGAAGATTATGCGAATCTGAATGTTCTTGCTCTGCATGGCTGCAGGTGTACTTTGGCAACTGGTTTGTGAGGTTGCAGTGACAGCATGCATCCACAGGGAGGAACTGCTGTCAAATGAATAGAGACGGAGGCAAGCGTAGCAGGCAGGGAAACATGTTTTCCTTGTGCCAATAATCTAGTGTGGCAGAAACAAGTTATTACAGAAAAAAACAGTGGTAATCAAAGACCAAACCCAGGGCAACATGAGAGACGCAGATTCAGTTTGTTTCTACAAGTGTCAAGTTGCATTTTAAAGAAGTCGTGAAAATATTGTGATTTTAGGTTTGACTTTGGTCTGTGATGCTTCATTAGTAATTAACAGATGCCGAAGTAACTGTGCCAAACATGACAGTGATACCATTTTTAAATCAAGCTTACAGGCCTGTACTTCAATGAACTATATGTTGATTGTTCTGTTAAGCGGTGTGTGTGTCTATAAAGCCCATGTAGTGAAATCAGCATGTTAGATGTCCAAGCAGAATCAACAGCTTCCGTCCTACATCACACAGGATGAGTACAGGCACAGTAGTTAAAGCATAAAATGAACCAAAACCATCTGGACGCTGCAGATTACGGAGCTATATTGCTGTACCGCCCAACTATTAACCTATGCTACAGATGAGGTAAGCATGTCTTATGCAATGAGCCTGTAAGAGGAAAACCCTTGGTTTAGAATAATCAGGCTTTATATTTAGGACTTCATGTGCCAGCTTCATTGCTGAGATGAGGAAAGTTTTTCATCATCCATTTAAAGGGAACAAAACAGCTAAACATCTCCCCTCCCTCCACCAGAGGTTCACATGTGCAGCGGAGTAATCTGTTGATTTGGGGATGAGGCTCTTTGATTCAGAGCTGAATCAAAGATGAGCTGGCTGTGCATCATGGCTCTCACTAACCCATTAATCTCCTTGATTGTTAGGTTTCCTTACAGAGAGCATTACCTGTGGTGCCATATGTAGCCACAAATACTCAGGTATTGTCCCGTTTGTTTCACTTTTTGTTGCATCTTCTAAATCACAAAGAAAGGGCTCAAGTATCTTGTGCAAAATGGATTTGCAGTGCCGAGCTCTAGTTCGTGATTTCACCTTCTCTAGTCGAAGCAAAGATTCTGCACTAAATTTCTCATGGTCAATACTTTAACAGTCCCTGATGCGTTTCCTGGAACACATGTCAGGAAACTGGCATGGTAAAAGGGTATTAGCAAGTTCTGCTAACGCCATGTACTTCTGAATTTTGTGGCTCCTGACAATTTCCACCAGTAAACAGTCATGACTTTTAATAAGTGCCATGCAAACTTTCAGATACTAGTAATAAGGTACATATATATTCCAAACAGCAGAGGATATCTGAATGACATAGTTGTATTCTCAAACATCTTTCAGCTGCATTCCTGACCTTCCCTCTTCCCAAAATGAGAGTTTGGGAAAGTTCCTGTCTTGTGTCTTGGTCAGCAGGTTGATTGGGAGCAGGTGTGCCCTGCAGAGCCAAAGATCACATCTATTGCTGCGTTTCCCGTCCAACTACCCAGAGAGAACTGCGCTGTTTCCTTGGCATAGTCGGATACTGCTGCTGGTTTTGCAAACACAGCTTTGTCCAGTCCTTCAAACCCTTCTCTTGGTCCGGTGAGCCCCTTGATAACATTAGTTACTGTGCTTTTGTCACGTCTGCCACAGATTCCACCTTAAGCCAGAGGTTGATTACAGTGCGGTGTGCGGGGCATTGATCATCCAATGGGTTACTTTTCAAACAAGTTTAAGAGAAGGAAGCATGTGCATTGTTGTTCGCTTTATAACATTTGAGGTTTACCCCGGGTCGAAAGTTAAACCCATTTAGGTTTTGTGCTCCTCTCCAGGATGTAAAACCACAATCAATGTCTGAGGCGCTGGTCTCTCTTTGTTCAAGACCGCAACCTTGAAATAAGTCACAAAAAGGGTTCTGGCAAAGTTCTTCCTGACAATTTGCTGCATGTTATGTTGCTTCTTTAGACGTTAAGGAATAAGAGATGCCTCCAAACAATATGCTTGTATAGGCTTGTGAGGGTGGGGGGTGTTATGTTATGGTTGGGGCAATGTGCTTGTATGTTCTTGTTTTTTTTCTCTCTTGCTTTTTTTCTTTCGGAGCTGGCATTCGTGTTGATGTTACTTAAACATATAGCACCCACTTAGACCACAAACACCTCTGCCCCATAGCTATGACACTCCTTGATGGCAGCTGCCATCCCCCAGCAGGTTGCAGCCTGACACAAGCTCACACACAGTAACGGTTAGGGACAACTAAAAAAAAAACATGAAAAACAGCACAAGATGTTGACCTGGCCTCCAAATTCACTAGATCCCAAACTGATCAAGTATCTGTGGGATGATCCACAGATGCCCCTCCCCTCAAACCATAGGACCCAAAGGCCCCCACTAACAATGTTATGTTGAGAGACACCACAGGACACCCTCAGAAGGTCCATATCTATTTTCTGATGAGTCACAACTGTTTTGGAGGCGCAAGGGAGACCTACTCAATATTAGGAAGGTGGTCATAATGTTATGCCTGATTGCTGTATATAATAATATAATGCATAAATAATATACAAAAGAGCAATGCTTGTTTTGGCTGAAAATCTGAAAATGCTGTTTGTGAATTCAAGTTCACTCTTAAATTGGGTAATTTAAGACATTTTTATTTTCTATTTTGGCCGGTCTTCACTGACATAAACTGCTGAGCTGTTTTCAAGGCCTCAAATTACTTGTTGTCTGACACTGATTCCAGGCCTGTTGAAAGTGCTGAGGGCCGCACCCCTGTATTGTTGCCTTCCCAACGTGTTGTGAGTAGGCAATGTCCCTGACAGCACTGAAAATAAATACATTCCTCTGCGGTTGTAACAGGTGTGTGGATCTGCCGGTAGCTTGGCAGGAAGGCCCCGCGCCTCCAGTGCACTATCACAACCTACAAGCCTGCGTGCATTCCATCGGACTGCGACTCGACAGGAGACGCTGACTCTTTGATCCCAGCGGCAGCAGCCCACCTCTCAATGCTCGGTAAACACAATATTTTCACAAATTCTCACCGGTTCGTTCTGACCGGAGCCGCTCCAAGCCCAATTCAAAAGGGGAAGAGTGGTCAAGTGAAGTGAGAGACGGTGTCGGTGATGCATTTTCTTCATCACGGTTTAGTTTCTACTGGATAACTTAAAGACGTTTTTATTCTTGTGTTAATACGCCGATCAGGCATAACATTATGACCACCTTACTAATATTGTGTAGGTCTCCCTTGTGCCTCCAAAACAGTTGTGACTCATCAGAGAATAGACATGAGTCTTCTAAGGTATGTAGTTAGTGGGGGGCTTTGGGTCCAGTGGGTTGAGGGTAGGGGCTTCTGTGGGTCAGGCTTGTTCCAGTGCATCCAACAGATACTTGATAAGTTTGGGATCTAGTGAATGTGGAGGCCAGGTCATCACCTTGAGCTGTTTTTCATGTTTTTCTTTTTCTAGTTGCATCCTGCTGGGGAAGGCTGCTGCCATCAAGGAGTGTCTTTCTTATGGGGTGGGGGTGCCTGGTCTGGTCTAGGTGGGTGGTACATGTCTAAGTTACATCCACACAAATGCCAGATCCTAAAGTTTCCCTGCAGAACTTCGTATTGTCACAAGATGGTCGATGTTATTTACTTCTCCTACCAGTGGTTTTAATGTTATGCATGATTGGAAAATATTGTTCTATAATATCTTGAGTGTTATTAACCAAGTTTAAATCAAATTTAATTAAACTGAACATAGTTTAATTGATATAAATTATTCCGTCGACAAAAAAACAACAACAAAATGAACCTTTTGCATCTAAACCTTTACACAATTACACAAGCATCCACATAGGAAAATGATCTGTTCTGGCTTGAATCCATAATGAACCACAGACATATTCAAACCTCCGCCCCTCTCCTCTCCCCGCCCCCTCTATGGTGATTTGTGTGTTTCAGAAATCCCTCTTGGCTCTCATGTATGTCTTTAGCTGTGGTTTGGCAGAATGAGATTGAGGCGTTTCTTCCATGTCAGAGCTGTTGCGCCATAACACGCTGAACAACAGATTTACAGCCAGAGCCTCTTTGTAGGCCAGTAACACTGGACAGGAGGCAAGCTCTGGAAATTTACCAAATTCTGCTGGAAAAGCCTCCTTGGCTATGCCAGCAAGTCTCCTCGGGGCATCTGAGAGGGTGCCCGGTCTGGCACATGTTGTGTGGCTGTGTGTGGCTGCATGTGTCCGGCTGAGTTTTGAGCATGTTATGGATGTGAGTGTGGCTGCTGAGAGAGGATCTCCCCTAACACGTGCTCATGAGTGAAATTAAGTACGTGTCAAACTCTCCGCCCTGTGTTTGGGTCTTGTTTCCCCTGGCAACAGTGAAAACATGCATACTCTTTTTTTCAGCTTAAAAAGTACGTCCTCAAGCACACATGTGCGGCAGGAGAGTTATATATACTGTATACTGCATGCAGCCACAGTAGTGATATCAAGTGGAGTTTATTTGATGGTTTGATGGCTTTCTCAAGGCAAAGACATCATTTTGGGACATGATGCAGGGACTGAACTTGCTCAGGAACAACTGGAAAACATAATTTCAAGAGCATCGACGCCCAAAGAACACGTTTGTTTACTTGTGTCCACTAGCCTCTAAAATGTTGGTTATGGGCCTTAAGAGCAAACTTGAAAGCCTTCAGTTCAGCTGCTCTACAGCCCATCTTGTGACAATACAAAGTTCTGCTGGGAAACTTTAGGTCCTGGCATTAATGTGGATGTTACTTAGAGATGTACCACCCACCTAGACCAGACCAGACCAGGCACCCCCACCCCATAGCAATGACACTCCTTGATGGCAGCAGCCATCCCAAGTAAGATGCAAAAACACTTTAGGAAGAACTAAAAAACACATGAAAAACAGCATATGGTGTTGACCTGGCCTCCAAATTCACTAGATCCCAAACTGATCAAGCATCTGTGGGATGATCCACAGAGACCCCTCCCCTCCATACAATCGGACGCCAACAGGACACCCTCAGAAGACCCATGTCCATTCTCCAGTGGTCATAATGTTATGCCCGATCTGTATATTTCCATGTTTTCCATTTTGAGACTGAAGACTGTCCTGTAATCAGATGTTAGAGCTTGTAAGTGAGGCTCCTTGCTTCCAGTTAAAATGAGAGATGATAGACCAAGATGATGAATGAATAAACTCATCAGCTCGCCGTGCGGCTGATTCCTGAAACTGTTATGTTGGGGGGTAGACAGGAAAGCAGCTAAACTGTAATTTCACCCCTTAAAAAGTGTTTAGGTCCATGTCTGATGCTAGTCTGCAGACTCGCTGTTTGCTCTAGGGACAGCTTTGCTTCTCATCTGTGTGACTGGTCCTGTTTTCAGCTTTGATGTCCGTGGCACAAAAAAATACTTAAATACACCGTAGTTAGACTGCATGTAAACAGACCTGCCTGCCTTAGCTGGAGTGTGTGCGCAAATCTGCCTCTGTTTGTTAGTGTGGCATCGTTTATCCTGTTTACGCTACCTTAAAGACAAGACCACAGGCACTACAGTCACCCAGTCTGCCTCCTATAGGCACAAGTCTCTCAAATTGCACAATGCAAAAAGGCCTTTTCCTCAGTATTACGTTCCTGAGATGAGCCTACAAGTTAAAAGGTCCCACAGTGAAAGATGGGGTGACGGATGTGTTGAGTGATCAGCAGCTACTTGAGCCGAATCCTTCATTGTGCAACTCTACTCTGATTTGTGACTTAAAATTAAAAGAGATTAGCCAAGTCAGTTTTTCTTTTGTTTGCTCATTGGTTTGTGTGTCTCTTAGTCCCGCTCATGTAGAGTGCGTCTCTCTCCGGCTCCTCATTTCTGTGTTTGGTGGTGTGACTGATCCGAAACACATTGCTGTATGTAAATACACATAGAAACACGACTGACCAATCATTTTCCAAAAAAACATTTAGGCGAAGACTTGAAATATGAATCTTTCTGTCTCCATTAAATGAAACTCTCTCACCTCCCTTTATGTTTTTTACTTATGTCTCGTTTTCTTTATTCTTATTCACTTTCCTGTCTATCTCTACAGTCCTTTGGGTCTCGTTTCTCTTACAGTTCTTGTTGACAAAGTATTATATTGTAATGAAAAACAGGAATTAGCACTAAAATGCTCCAATAAACCCACACATGGGCAGAAAACTTAAGTTCAGTGTGTAAACCACAAGCCACCGCTTCTAGATAGGTGATATTATACTCAAACAGGAAATGTAGAGCTAACAAAAGCGAGAACTGAAAGAGAAATTGTCACGATATTGAGTTTTGAACCTTTTTGTTCGATTGTGATGTGGAGTTTTGGACCATTTCTATTTACGTCTGAGTTTTGATTGGATTGTCTGTATACCAGGTTTGCTCTTTTAGCTATTGTGTTTTGAAATGATCTTGGTTTCTGGGGTGCTTTATGTGTTCTTGTTCATGTCCGTACTTCTTGTTCTTCTCACTGCGTACTTGTGTAATTGAGAATCCATTTTTTGCCTGCAAAGCATCATCATATGTCACATGCGTCATCCAAAGCACGCGTATGATCAAGTCCAAACATCAGGATATGTACTTGCCTCGCCCGTAACTTGGCTGTTTTTCAATTCCAAGTACGTTAACTCTGCACGTGTGTACTTTGTAATCTGGGCTTGACTCTGGAGATACCGACTGGAGGCTCATTCAGCAATCGGAACGGCAGCGTACTTGATGATGGTTCACACAAGTTACCAGCATACCAGTCAATAAAACGGACAGGGCAAGCTCACAACCCGGAATTCGGACCATACTTGGTCAGATGCGTACTTTGCTTTTTAATGACTTGGGCAGCAAGTACTGTTCCAAGTTAACAAGAAGACAATTAGAGTCTTTATTGTTTAAGAGTTTGGCTGACGGCTCACCAAGCCTTTTGTTACGCATCGATGCGATTGGGCATTTCCCCCCTTTTTGTTGCTCGGAAACACATGGTGAGTTTGGTGAGTGAAAAGGGAATGATTAACATATCCGTCACTGCACAATACATAATAACGAAACAAAGCAATTACTGACCAACCTAAAATGATGTATGTGAAACGTAACCAGATATACTGCAACTAGTCTATGGCTAAAACAAACATATTACAAGCATGGCTATACGAGAATGTACTCTGTGGACAAATGGCGTGCTCTCACCCACTTTGTCACAACATCTCTATAACTAACGCTCATTTCCAGCCTTCTACAGCCTCCTCATGTTTAGACCTACATCCACTTCCATTCTAGCATCAGTTTACTGCCCTGTTCAAGGTAGGTTTTCCCATTAGATCACGTTCCCTCCTTTTCCTTGCCACGGTAAGATTGATTATAACTCTCTTGGATTTCTTATTGAAATTACACAGTTGTAACTCAAATAAATTTGGTCAGCTTCCAGAAATATATGGAAATAATTGTGTGTGTGGGGGGGGGTTTGTTGAATGCCGGCCAGACCTGATGATGTAATCTAACAAACGCTGTGGGACTTCACTACACGGACTGGAATCCAGCCACGCTTGGCTTGGCTTCAGGGGGTGTTAAAAGCTGCAGGCGTCACAGTGGAGCGTCGCTCCGCAGACATCCCTCATCAGCCAACTCCACTTTGATTACTTGTCTGCTGCAGTCCGTGGGCGATACTCAGCAATCACCGCAGGCCCTAGGCAAACACAGTTTTAGAAGGGGGAAATCCAAAAACTCTGGTGCCATCTGGGTATGCCAGAGTGAGCATGCATTATGTGCGAGTGTGTGAGATCATTTTATTGCAGCATTTTAGTTACAGCCTCCGTCACATCCCATCCATCCAAGTTGAGAGTTAGAAAAGGCGAAGCATGGAGAGACTGATGGCGTTACAGTGAGGTGTGACATAATATATGTTATAAGACGTTTAAAAAAATTTATTTTTTAAAAAAACAGGAGTTTTGAGGAAGGAAGGAGCTATATCTGAGATATCCAAAATGTGTACGCCACACAGTTCATGTGCATAAACATAGTTACAAAGAAAAGGGAGAAAAAAGAAAGATGTATATAGTACTAGCTGGGGGAAGAAAAGTTGTGGATGTGGGTGGCCTGGCTTAGCCCATGCTAAGAAATCTCAAGTTGCCAAGAATGCACTAAAGGAAGTTAGGTAAGATAAGGTAAGATATATGTACTAATCCATTGTAGGGGAAATTTAAAAGACACTGTGGCACTGGGATATGAGAATATATCTAATAATAATAAAACAGTGTTTATACATGCGCATGTAGTCTGGGCTGATGTGACTACACATCAGTGTATTATTATATGTGCATATGCAGTATCTGTGTATTTGTACTATATGTTTTTGAGTCAAGACCACTTAAGTCAACACACACACACTAAGATGGACTTGTAAACACTTTTAAACTTTCTGTACTGTTTTCTGAATTTAGATTAGATAGATTACATATGTCCAGTAGCTTCATCACATACAAACATAAAGATATTAAAGATGCTATATAAGAAAAAAATGTAAAAATCTACAATATTGTCAGTAATGACCAAAGCCCAGTTGTTTCGTCACAGGACTCGTTGTATAATCTTATGGACTGAGGGACAAATGACCCCCTCAACCTGTCTGTGGATCAGGACAGAGACAGCAGCCTGTCACTGAACGAGCTTCTCTGCTTGAGTTTGTTCAAGGTCCTTGCCTCTGCCACCGATGTCGGGGACTCCAGCTGTGTTAGCCGACCAGTCCAGTTTTTGATGCAGCTGCAGCGGACCCAGGTACTTACAGGTCTGAACCACCTCTACCTCCAGGCTGGTAGGAGGCTATAATCCATCAGCTCCACACCACATGAACCGTTTCAGTGAATATGTGACTGGCCTGAGACCTCCAACTCTTATTCTGCTCTACAGACAATACATGGTAATGTTAACCTAAAGTCTCATAAATCTGACATAATGTGTTAAATTAATTAATATTTTACTGAAAGTGGGATTTGCAGTGAAATTCTTTGAAGGGGAACTACTGTGTTTTTACGACCTGGACCTTATTTCTGGCATAAAATATGATCGTTTACTCACCCTTATTACTTTTGTGTAATTTGAAGTCCTTCAGGAGATATTTAGGTCAGTGTCTATCCATATAGTGGGAGTGACTGGGGCACCGAAACGCAGCTCTAATAACGAATTCTCTGCGCGAAAACTTCATTTCACCACTATGTTGTTATCGTCCCTAGTGCTATTTCCCGCTGAGTCCACAGTTACCTGTTACCATCATCCTGATCATGATGTCATCTCTGAGCGCCGTGTGCACCCACGACAGTCGGCTTGTTTACCTGTAATTTGCTACTGCTGTTTTTTTGCAACGTGGCTGAATATTTTTCCGATTGTGAGGTTGCGGACGAAACCATAACTCATAGATGATAATAACAGGTAACTCCGGACTCAACGGGGAATAGCACCAGCGTACATTTCGTGGCAGATAATGCATTATTTAGAGGCTGCATTTCGGTGCCCCAGTCGCTCCCACTATATGGATATACGCAGATCTAATTATTTCCCAAAGGAATACAAATTACACAAAAGTTATATGGGTGAACAAATCATATTTTATGCCAGAAATGAGGTCCAGGTTGTAAAAAAACAGTAATTCCCCTTTAAACACGAATAACCAAAGGTATAATACATTGTACTATACCATTTATATTAGAAAATCATACATAATAACAGAGCAATAAAAAAACAATGAAAGCCATGTATTACACATTCTGTTCATGATGAGTAATTGACTTCTGCACTGACTGAAAAGACATCTCGACTCATTCAACAGACACAGCCGCTATAATACTACACATTTGTGCTGTGGATGTGAAAGAAAAAAACAAACAACCAAACGCTCATAGTGGAACAACACAGAAAATGTAGACGTAAAGCAGAGTTAACAAGGAGACGGAGTGACTGAAAAGATTAGTGTGATAGAGATGGGATAGGTTGGGTGTACGGGCTGGACACTATTTTATGCGAAGGGAATGTGAGCAGTGACGCAAGATCCAGCAGAGTAAAAACAAGCATGTCGTTGTTAGGGATTCTGGTCGTCAGGGCAATAGAGGGGAAAACCCAGGCAGCTGTCATCCAGCAAATGTTGTACTCACATCATCTCCAATAACTGTTTACAGCGTGCTTCAGGCTTGCACACAAGAAAACACTGATCCAGTCATGTTCCTTTGTTGTGTCTGTTACTCTAACAAGCACAAATTAAGTTCCGTATTTAAAAAATAATGCCTTATGTATTGATGGCTGCACCAGCTGTCCCAGCTGTCCCATGCGGTCATCACTTTATGTCACATCTTAATTTTTTTCTATTACGTCGAGATGTCGAAAAGGCAAATTCCTGCATGACGTCGTCCGCACCAAACGGGCAGGTTGGGAGAGACCGTCGTGGTTAATCGTAACATCTCCTCAGGGGCTGCTCCCTCCTGATTGGCTAGTGTGGGAGGAGGACGGTATCTTACTGTGCTTTTGAGCACCAGGCTGGATTTCATCATGCAAGAGGCCCAGCTCACTCTTTAACACAAAGCAGATGTCCTCAACCTTCCCGGTGCCACTGTACTGATAGCGAACCCCATATCCTTTTACTTCTCTCCATCACTTGAAACATTCTCCCCAGTTCTTTTGCTTTATCACACTTTTTCTCAATATATCGGTAAAATAATGTTATTCTACCAGACTACGTGTGAGCATTTACTGCATGCCTGCACTTTTCTAAGGCCTCTTAAGCAATGTCTACACAGCAGGTGTAGTGTGAGCTCAAGTTGGTTGGACAAATCAGCTGCGATGCTCCGTATCTGCACAGGAAACTATACTGAGTTATAAGTCCCTAACTCTTTGAAAACAAGCACTTCAAATGCACACCTCAACTTGTCACTCGGCATATGAAGTGATGCAGCAGGCCGGTGTTGCCATACGGCTGTAAGATTTAAGAAGAGGTGCACACACACACACTCAGTGTCATGTCTTATAGCTTGTGTATTCTGCAACTGTCTCACATGCACCCTCTGGCCTCTCCCCTCTTATCCCACTCCTGGTTGTAGTTCTTTAGCTCTGGCTTTTCCAGATGCTTCCCCTCTATTATCTAAACTTGTTTCAGGGTTTCTTGCAGCCACAAGGTCTGAACTTGTTTACTGTTTTTGCAGCGGAGGATCTGAATGTCCCCAAACCTGCCCAGAATGCATGAGAAGCTTTTCCAGAGGTGAGAGTTGAAGACAGGCTACACGTTGGGGTTTACCACAAGGTGGGAGCTTCAGTACCTCACCTGGAAAAGGGAGCCCTGGCTGTAGTTAGACCTAGGACCATAGCTAGCCTCACCTAATGTCTGGTGGCCAGGCTTAGACAAACAGCAGGAAGCTAATACCTCCACCACATGCAGGAATAGGCATTGGGGTTGGGTGCAAAAGGGCAAAAGGCCAAGCTAAGGACATAGGCAGGTTGGCTCCTGGCACTGTAAATTGGTTCTGTCCAGAAAATGAATTAAATAAAATCTAAAATTGCTCATTTACATTGTACGTCAGGTCAGATAAGAGAAATAAATAAGACGGAGGATCAGGTAAAGTTAAATATTCAGTATAAAAGAATCAATTTTCACATGAAGAAGGCATACTGACTGAGGTAAGAGCTGAGCACCATCACAGTATCATACAGAGAAAGCCTCTGCAGCTTCAGATGTGAAATGCAGCACGGCTTTAGGGATTCACATTGGCAGTCATTCATCATATAGTAATGTCACGGCAGCTCATTTGCGATACAGCCTGAGGTTTTCAGTTGTTTCTGGTAGGCATAGCTCGTATGCGTGCACAGTTGAGTGAGTGCAGCATAGAGGATGTGGTTTTACTCTAGTCTGTGTAAAGGAAAACACTTCTGATGTTTGTTATTCACCTCTAAGCAAAAGAAAACAGCAGTTGTGCATCAACGTCGGTTTCAGCACTGTCAGCTCGGTTTGCGTCAGCCATGAAGGTGATAAGTCATTGCTTTGTAAAAGAGGAGACAGTTAAATGGCGAAACAAAAAGCTGGTGCCACGGCCCGTGCTCCTAATGAACGCTCCTATTGTTAAAGACGGTGTGATTTTAAGGTATTTTTTAAAAAGTACCGAGCAGTAATTCATAGTTTAAATCAGTGCTGCATCAACACGTCACTGAGTAGGGGCGTGGCATCATCAAACACGTTTGACAGTTAAGAGAACTGATTTTTGTCATTGCTTTATACCAAACCATAATAAAGTCTATACTATAGCGATATTCTCTGCAAAGAGTCGTTTGAATCTGCACCACTTTTCCCTTTAAAGTGGAATGATTTATTTCACATTTTGAGATCTTTTTAAATATTTGGCATCTGCATCCTCTTTCTGAAGCCCGCGGGTAACTATTTTCATGTCACAGTGATGCCACACACTTCATTATGTCAGCGGTTAAGACAGTTTTCCCCTACAACTCCCACCTGTTTATGTTGGCACCTAATCTGAAACCCTTAATTCTAATTTTATGCACTTGATGTGGTGAATACTGACAGACTCCAAAATGTTCTGTGTCACTTTAACCTGTAGGCAGTGTTTCAAACAGGATCAAGTTGTTAGCTTGTTCAAATTAGTTGAATTTCCACAAGATGTACTTCTCTTTCCACATTTCTCCCGTCAAATTCTTGACTGATCTACCCGTAGATTGATTCCTAGAGATCAAACTAGAAAAACAGTTGATCCTAAGAGCCTAAAATGATAAACGCTTTGATATTATCACATGTTGACTACATAGGAGCATGTATGGTGGCACTAATATTAACTCCCATCTCTTTTAGACTCATTAAACTCACTGCAGAATCCTGTTAAACCAAGTAGGGCTGAGCCGCTTCTTTGTATTACCGACCTAAACTGTGGAATGAGGCCCATTAATATCAGAGAATTCAATCATCTTCCTCTGAAATAACATCCCAGATATTTATCTTTAATATCTTGGCTATGTTATTGGATCTTCTTGAAACAATTTTCTTCCACTCAGTCTTTTTTTTTTGTTTCCCCTCAATTCTAAATTTGTTTTTTTCTTTCGTCTACTATTTCATCTTTCTTTGACTTAAAGTCACAATCTTACTTTTCTCTCTGCTACTCATTATGTCTTGAATACGGTACCAGAAATTGGCTGCAGACAAAAAAAACTCTGTGCTGTAAAATCATCTGATATTTACACAGGAGACTGGGCATCATAAACAGAGATCAGTCAAAGAACGAGTTTGCTGAATCTGTGCGTAGGTAAGCATTGTAAGCATTGTCGTCTTTGTGACCCAGACAGCGAGCTGCTGTTAGACGCAGACAGATGCAGAGGTGGAGATAAATAACAGGCCTCTTGGTCATTGTCTGGTGTGTAAGCATCAAAATGATCTGACGCGAGGGCTAGTGCACGGCCAAAGCGTTTTTCCTTCTCCAGTTTAGAGGGCTCTGCTACGTGCCAGCTTCCTAGTAGAGACCACTGCCTAATTATGAGTGCTAATCAAAGCAGATGAGTTGTTTGTTTGCGTCTGTACATGAAAGTTCTTTTCATGTGTTTGCCAAGATCCAAGAGTCTGTGTGCTCTGGGGGTTGCACGAGCTCGCATTCTTTAAAGTCCACACCGACCAGCCGGTGTGAAATCTATATTCTGCTGAGACCAGACAGCTCATGTGCTACATACTGTGCAGTGTAGATATGTATAGCCTGTCAAAAAAACAGGCTGCAAGTCAGCACCATCTATAGCATTTAACAGCCAGGTTAAAAAAATGCAATATTTTTCTGAAGCCTTGTCTGTGTACTGCTGCTCAAAGTCCAATAACTTTGAAATTCACCATCAAATCGTTGATTTGCAGCCTCCTTCTATCTCAGGGCGTTTGCTAGTTTGCTGCAGTGACCCACTGGGCTCCTCACCTGTTTTCTCTGAGGCCTCTACACTGTCACGTGATTAGTGACTAGTCTGAGTCTGTACAACTCGCGTGCTTCTTCGAAAAGCTAAGCCATGAAACTGAGGTGTTTCTAGCCACAGTCTAAAGAACTACACCGATTTAAATATGACCGACCAAATCTGACCACAATGTGAAAAGGTACCACCCTGTATGTCCTGGTCAAATGACACGCAGATTTGAGCCCTACAATAAAAAAAAAGTACCTTTTGCCACAAACACATAACTTAGTCTGTGTATAGACAGACAGCCTCCAAGACTCGGAGGCACCAAAAAACCACAACATTCCCTCATCTTCCCTTTCTTATTTCTCTGCAAATTAAACAAACGCAGATGTACAATCACCTCATGCCACAGAGACCCAGCCATGTGGTGCCTGTCAGTTTGTGACTATCCTGTGTAAATGTGTAAATGCATGTTTATCCATGCGTCTGCGGTGTTTTAGTATACGTCTGTATGTGTGGGAGCTCCAGCTCCATGCAGATGCAGCTGGTATGTTTCCACCAGCTCTGTCTCTGTGTTTGGACGACTGTAGGGGAAATGACCACCAAGGAACCATCTGTATTTACACCTTCCCTTTCATAACCACTTTGACTTGGTTGAGCAAAGATCAAGCTATGGGCTGAAACAGAGGACATTCGTCGTCAAGGTTGCATTAATATGGGTATGGTTACAGAATAAGCTGCTGAAAAATCCGCCCACCCCGACCTCGTGTTACCTGCTACATACGCTGACGTGCACATACAATTGTTGCTGCTGTTGTTATGGATTTGATAAGAAGATAAGACGCAGTGTTAGCTTTTCAGGAAACATCTGAAGTCGGTTGCACAGACAAGTAACACCTACTGCTTGCATCTCTCAGCAGATGATGGAGAGCAGAAGTTGTCACAGATGCTGATTTGACACACGCTGACAAAATGTCCTGTTGGAGGAAGTTAACAATAGCCCTCCACACCACAGCTTTTCTCAGATATTGACAGTTTTCTATACGCTAACATGACATTACATTCATTTATTCATCTTCTGTAACTGCTCGTCCTGTGAAGGGTCACGGCGGGGCTGGAGCCTATCCCAGCTGTCAGCATGGCCACCCTGGACCGGTCTCCAGTCTATCGCAGGGCCAACGCAGAGAGGCAGACAACCATTCACACTCACACCCACGGCCAGTTTAGAATCACCAGTTAACCTAACGAGCACGTCTTTGGCCCATGACATTACAATAATTAAAAGTTTTATTCATACGAGACGCATATTCGTACTTGAGCAGTTCATTCTGTACAGAAACTGACTGCTCTTTTATAGCAGCCTACTATATGCTAGTCTACAGTCATGCTCCAGCCTGATTTGTGGTAACGCATCTCATATGTGACTGGTCCAAAATGCATTTCCTCATCTACGCTTCTCAGCTCCTGGACGAGCACAGAAAATTCCCCCTCCTTCAGCCTCCTACACACCATCTACTCACATAACTTTCCTGTCTTGTTTTTTTTTTTTTTTTTTGCATTGCAGTGATTTCAGTAAAATAACCGAGTCATGCTGAGCGGCATTTATTAACTTTAGCTCCACCGTGAGCTGCTCAGTTCCAGTCATGAACTTTTGAAAATACACAAAGCAGCTCAACACAGCTGATTAGCTGATGACTAGCATTATTACGGAGCAGTGCAGGCACATATTAATGAATACGCCGACACAGACCAGTACCACAAACCAAGTTTTACACTGATGTTACAAGCATTCAGTAGGTCTTTGTGTCTCTGTATTGGTCACCAGTTGCACAACGGCATGAATGAGTCCTGCACACACACGCACAGTGATTTCAAAGGACACAGTTGAGAGAAACTACAGTATACTCCTTCTTTACCTAGTACACTGTACATATAAACAGCCAACTTCCTTACATTCCCCCTTTATATAGCTTTACCCTTTATAAACCCATGTTATTGTATATTGTTATTTATTTTAATACATATATTTGTGGGTGCTGAGTATTGCAAAGCATAGGTGTCAACCAGAATAAACTGAGCAATGTAAAATGTGTGATAAACCTCTCCTGTGGTTTGCAGACCACACATCCTGCTGCAGCTATGCTAATTGAACCTGTACATGGTCTCACACACCACAATCATACACACAAATTCTCAGAAATGCGCGCAGAAATTTACACTGCGATGCCGAAATGCACAATGTGCACAGAGACTTACACACACACACACACACTCACACACACACACAGAGAGCATTCAGTCTTCCTTTTAATCACAATCATACCAGCAAAGTGTGAGCATGTACCATAAAGCCAGCAGATACAATCAGCACCCGACCACAAGATTCACCGCCAGCCAAAATGAAAAACACAGGTTTTAGTCGAGCTGTCACATCACAGCTAGCAACAAATTCTGGTCAGCTGACAAAAAGTTGTTTGTGCTACGTTTAGCATGAGATGCCTGCCTGTATTTTATGACTGGACTAAAAAAATATAATCCGTTGCACCCTGTGTTTTAATTATGCAAATTCTGTTTCCATTTTCTTCTTCTTCTTCTCGTCAAACAGTAGTGATCGACATCTCCTCCGTTGCCAGAGGACATTCCCCAAACTAAGCAGAAATCGGCTGACGAGATGGCGCGATAATTCTTGCAAGAATATTTTTCACTTATATTTATAGCCATCCGTATTATTGACCTGACTTTGAGTGGCTGTAATTCAGGTTGTTTTGGTTCCAGTAAAACTGTCTGCAGATAATGTTTTTCTTAAAATGAGTTTTTAAAATATGCACATTTTCCATGTCATAAATGATGACATGAATTGCTCTCTAAAGGGCTTGTGCTAAAGAGGAATGCTTCAGTGATTTGTGGTTGGGTAACCTTGGTTAACCTGTATTCTGGGTTTGCATATGCTGGTGAGCGCCGAGAGCGTTGGTACAACAAGGAGTTCAATGTCAGATTACAGTGGGGAACCTGTTCTGCAGCCAGGACAGACTATTTGGACAGCTGACACAGTTTAAGGAGACATGTTAGAGTGTGACCGAGTTTGTGGTTTAGGAGTTGCGCATGAAAATCCTGAACGCGCTGCAATCGCCGCCTGTCTCCGTCTTAATCTGTGTCTGTCTGATGGCTCCGAATTCTGTCTCCGATCGCCCATTCTCTCGCTTTCTTTCTCACGTTTGATCTTTAACTTTCCTTTCCCCGCATTTTCTCCCGCTCTTTGCCAAAAAAAGAAAAGTCTGCCCAGCATTGTAAGCATCCGCACAAAATTCCTATCCCTCAATAAAATGGTAGCCTGGGTTTCTGGCAGGCCGTCCCAACAGCAATCCTGTGGCTTTGGCTGCTTCAGAAAGACAGAGGGAAAGAAGGGTGGGAGAAACGTAGGGGAAGAGGTTGTCTAGGATGTTAGAAGTTTGCTAAATGCTTCCAACTGTGTTTCAGCTCCAGAAAATTTCAACTCAACCTTATAATCTCCTATTCTAAAAGCCTCTGGACACTCTGACCTGCTGCTCTCCAGCTCCTCCAGTCCCTCCTACTTGAATAATTAAAACCAGCCTCAGAAACAGTGTTTACACAGTGCTGTATATACAGCGATTCTCCTGCATTCAGCAGCAATCAATAAATGTCAATATTCTGCAGATCCAGCTCATTCAAGCCATTATTTCAAGGAGCACGGTGATGTGTGGTTACTGACAGCCAAAAAAGCTAGATTAGCTGTGTGACAATTCCCTTGGGTTTCCTCGCCGGTGCAGTCCAGCTCTGTTTTAGTTACAACCACGGTTGGCAGGCATCTGCAAACGAGAGGAAACAAGACAAACTGTGAAAATGAGGTCTAGTTACTCGAAGCCAGAGGAAAGTTGTTAATTTCCAGCTTTCAGCTGATGAAAACAAGCCACTGGCAGTTTTGCGCTTGTGTGTGTGGTTGGGCTTTGTAAGGTTTGTGTATGTGGTCGTGCTGGGGGGGCGTTAACAGTTAATACATTACTTTTATCTCCAGTATTTAACTATATGCAGCTATTAGGATCTGATAGTCAACACTAGGGGTTGGAGGATTTTTTAAAGTCGACTAGTACGCGGTGAGAGTCAGCGTCGACTAGTCCATGACGTCACACATAAAAATACAGTAGAAAGTAATGCTTTACAGAAATTAAATCTATGTTCTTGATCTGAATACATATTGTAGTGTGATCAAGGCTTGAACAGGGGCTGCCATGGGGCCACACCATAACAACATCAGTCTGACTCTTCTAATATGCGGCTCAGTGTCAACTAGTAGAGCACAACAGGACTGATCATAAACACATGAGTTTGTTGATATGGGCCATGTAGATATATATGATAATTAAATTCATTCAGAACCCGGAGACACAGGGAGAACATGCAAACTACACAGAGAAAGGCCCATTCAAACCTGGGACCTTCTTGGGGTGAGGCATCAGTGCTAACCACCTCACCACTATGCTGCCCCTTCAACTCAATTCAACTCAACTCAATAACAAGGGCTCTCTGGATGGACTGGTGACCTGTCCAGGGTGTACCCCTGCCTCTCACCCGATGACAGCTGGGATAGGCTCCAGCAGACCCCCGTGACCCTTAACAGGACTAAGCGGGGATAGAAGAAGAAGCATCAGTAACAATACAAACTGTCTCAAGATGCTTTACAAAACCCTGCCTGAAACCCTCAGAGCAAGACTGAAGGCAATGATAATAAGGAAAAACTCCCTTTTAACAGGAAGAAATCTTAATAATAATGTAGCCAGGATCTCCAAATTCTTTCCGTGCATAGCAGCTAAAGGTCTAATATCTTCAGACAATGAAATTCACCATCAAACTGCAAGCTGTCTCCTACTCGCCGTTACCACAGGACGTTTGGAGAAGTTGTTAATTGACTGCTACTGAGAGGATTTGGATCGTTCCTCTACTAGTGTTAGCTGAAGCCTTTTCAGATGAGTGAGCATTGCAGTAGTGCATTTGTTATATTGTCCGAGGAGTCCACCTTGTTATTGTAACTACTTGAAGAGTCATGGCACTTTACAGCAGTAGAGTCGATTAGTCGACTAGTTAGAACAACCCCTAGTCAACACACATAGGCTATGTATGTCTACCGATATATCATCCAACTCTTAATTTCCGATACTGATATCACCCGATATGGATTTATGCAGTCTTTTTACACCACATTTGTTAGGTAACCACTTAGCATATCACCTATTATGCAATTAACACATTGTGCCTAATTTTATTGTGATGTCCCACTGGATGCAAACATAAATGCAATATTTCAAATGTAAACACTGTCTGTGCAAAATAAGTTACCAAGTGTGCAACACTCCACTGAGTATGTATCCTCATTGCTCTTCACTGCTGTAGCTAGGCTATCATTGCACACCTTCATAAAAATATAATGAATATTGTGAAACTTTTGTTGTTCTTTTTTTAAAACATGAAAATCGACCGTGTCAGGTACAGCCATCACTGTTTTGTAGGCGGACAGACAGATTCGACTAGTTTAAATAAATCCAGCTGTGTACACAGGTCATGTGACCTACGGTTCAACACTGGGATTAAACCTTGTATACCTTGTTTCACTAGCAAGGACCACCCCACAGCAATAAATGAACTTATTATAAGTTAAGTTCAGGGGAACTAGACCAGGCCTCATATCAGTCTATTTCCCACACTTACCTATTAAACTGTGTCCTAACCCTCTATCTCTTCATCTCAGTTTTCAGCCTCCACCCTCCTCACCCCCCTCTTCTCTCGTCTTTCCCCTCCAACTTTCATTACAGGAACCATGGGGACAAGGAGACGAAGCTTCCTCAGATGTTCCAGTTTTTGTTTTGGACTACGTGTTCCCTTCCATGTTCCCATAAACTCCAGCTCTCCATTGTAACAGAGCAGCAGCTTGCACGTCCTTTTCCTACCAGGCCCCCTTTGATTTCTTTTCTCTTCTCCATTTCAGCTGTGAGGGTCTTGTTCAAAAATATGTAGCACCCATGTTATTCATTATTGGATTGATGTCATAACATATGTTCCAATATCTATAATGTAAGTTATAGTTCCTGTTTCATTACAGGAACAAGGATGACAAGGAGCTGAAGCTTCCAAGATGTCCCCCCAGCTTGAGTCTCACTCCCTGGGTTCCTTATACCATCATCTATCTACACATTCAGACCCCTTCAGCCCTTCGTATGGTCTGGTATGATATGGTCTGTTTGTGAATGTTTAAGGTGTTAACATCAGGGAACAAAAAAAAAAAAAAATGTAAACAGGCTGATGCCAAATCTACAAATCAAAGTAACAGGTCATTGTTTCTTTAGTGTCACTGTTAGACCGACTCCTTGTGACTTTCTCTTTGTGTTTCTCATTTCATTCCCACTGCTCTCTCTCTCTCTCATTCTCTTTTCTTCTCTTGCTCAATCTGAGATTTTACAGTCGGACATTAAAACAAGAGCTGGAAGAGGCCCAGGCCTTTGCATGTCAGGCTCTGAACAATTTCTGGTCTCCCCCCTTTCTCTCTCTCTCTCTCTCTCTCTCTCAAGCCTCGCTGTTTTCACGTCTCTCGCCCCAGAGTCTGGCCGTCTCAGTGCTATCATTCCATTTATTCCCTCAGAGTCAGCACGGTGTGCCGGCAGGAAACTCAGCCAAAAGGGCTTCCTGAGAGAGCGGGAGAGGAAGTGCAGTAATAAGGAATAAGGAAGGGGGTGTTGGTTTAAAAATACCCACCTATTTAAGCGGAGTCGAGAGCCCACTCTCTCACTCGAGCTCTCGCTCCCTGCTCCAGCAACACTCAGCTTTACTGCCTCGGAGAAACTTTTTCTCATCCCACTGCAACCCAGGATTGCAGTGATATTACAGCGGTATGACGCTGAGTACGTCTGAATGTCTGTGTCTTTATGATCACGACTAGAAAACACGGAAGCAGAAACAGTTTATCAGGATGAATCCATGTTATTTCCAAGTCCAGTGTCAGTTGACATCTGCTTTACATTTATTCCCCAGCTTACAGTGTATGTTTATCTATGAGTTCAGGGTAATATTATATTCCAGCCTTGAGCTACATACAGAAACTAAAGAATTAGAGTTACATCCATGTCTTTGTTCAGCTTTTATGCCCAGAGATGAGGTTTGGTGCTGGTGCAGGAACTGCGCAAGGACTGCAACTGGAAATTATTATATCTGGAACATAATCTACGAGTCGGGCGGCACAGTGGTGTAGCGGTTAGCACTGATGCCTCACAGCAAGAAGGTTCTGGGTTCCATCTGTGTGAATGAATCTATGTGTTCGCAGGCCTGCACTGTTTGCCTTTTTAATCTCTTTAACCATGTTTCTTTTCCCCCACTGATATTTCTGCAGTTAACATGTCCAAATGCCCATAAAGCAGCAGTATTGAGAATAAAAGCGCTCTCCACCTCTGTGGAGATGGGAAGACCAAGGCCATCTCAGTCACATTCAATCAACAGGTATATCTGGTACAAGGGCTAGACAGGAGCTGATTCTGTAAACATTTTACTTATATTTTATTATTTTATTTAATCTTTCTATTACTTGTGGTTCTTAAGAATGTTTTCTTTTATGCGCAACTAAGCTCTTATGACCAAACAGTGTCCCTTGCGGATTAATAAAGTTTATCTAAGTCTACAGTCCAATCCCAGCGGTGAAGTCACAATGACACATCTACCCACTCATTAACACAAGCGCACACACACATTCACACACTTGCTTCTGGACGTTTCATCATGTACGTGATTCAAGATTTTCCAAGACTGTAGCCGCCCACACTTCCACTGCTCACATCCTGTTTTTATCGCGTCAAATAAGTAAATAAAACCAAACTTTCTCATCCCTTAAAATGTACAGTATGTGAGGTGTTTTAGTTTGGCCTCAAGTCCCATCCACTGACATGGAGGGGGCGGAGCTTTTCACTGATACTTCAGCCAGCCAGCAGGGGGAGCTCTACTTGCTTTGGCTTCACTTTTGAAGAGCTGTCATGTCCAGTTTTATTTTTACAGTCTATGGTTTCACTGATCTGTGTTGTTTGTTTTAGATTACATGAAGCTACTTTGCATGATCTGTGCTTTGAATGTCTACAAAGTAAGCACGGCCTTTTGTTAAAAACAGCTATGGTGCGTTTAGAGACTTGGCTGGGTTCGTTGTTGCACACCTTCAGCTTCTTCTCTCCAGTCCTCCACGTTCGTGCCACCTAACTCAAGTGGAATGTCCTCAAATCACAGATAACCATCTTGCCAACGCAGTAAAAGTACAGTTTGCTATGGCACACCTCATTTTCTCTGTATCTGCAGCCAACTGGCGTGACATCTGTCATTATTAACCAGGAAGAAATTCCAACACAGATTATTATTAGAAATGTTTGACCTCATTTTTTTTTCTTCTGGAGTCATTAAAGTTTGATGGACTGCTTTACGCACCGACGAGACAAACTGTGTGTTCTAGAAATCTAGTTAATCAGTTGTGTGACCACTTAAACAGGAATGGTCTGTTTGAAGAGTTCATCACAGTACAGAAACAGCTCTGGTTAAAGTTACCAATGATCTCCTCATGGCTTCAGATAGTGGACTTGCCTCTATACTAGTTCTGCTAGATCTTAGTGCTGCATTTGACACTATTGATCATAATATTTTACTACAGAGACTTGAAAGTGAGATCGAGATTAAAGGAACTGCATTAGATTGGTTTGAATCCTATCTGTCTGACAGATTCCAGTTTATTCATGTCAACCATGATTCATCTACTTATACAAAAGTAAGTTATGGAGTTCCTCAGGGTTCTGTGCTAGGACCAACACTCTTCACGTTATACATGTGAGGCAAGATTATTAGAAAACATGGCTACGCAGACGACACCCAGCTATATTTATCTATGAAACCAGATGAAACTAATCAGCTGGTTAAACTCCGAACATGCCTTAAAGACATAAAGAATTGGATGAGATGTAATTTTCTACTCTTAAACTCAGACAAAAACGAAGTTATTGCATTTGGTATTGTATAAAAATGAAATGAATTGAATTGTCCTCAGAAAAGAGGCTGGAGAAAAAGACGCTGATGTGAAGAGAGAGCTGCAGGCCAGGTAAAATAAAATGCTTGATTACTTGCTTGTCTATTTTCCAGGTATGTGAATCGGAATGAGGATATTAAGCCCAGTAACGCATGCATATGATAAGCAGAGAAAAGAATAATAGTGTTCCACCCTTAGCAAAACTTTAGCTGGACAAATGAGGTGGCCGCAAATCATTCTTCTTCTTCTTCTTCTTCTTTTTAGTGTATATCTTGATGTGAGGTCATTTGGTCAACTGCAGAACAGGCATCACTCACTGATAATGCAATGATGTGAACCTTAAGGTTGGTCCTAGTTTATTATACAAGTGTACACCAGGATTGATGTGTGTTGGCTAAAGGTCAATAACCAGAAAAGTGAAGCCTACATTAAACAGACGCTCTCAAAATATATGTTTTTGATTACATCTACTAAATGTCTATGCCATGTCCCTATCAGTTATATCCATCATGGGATTAAAAAAACAACACAGTGATGATTTGCACATAATTAAATGTGACAGAACTTATATTACCAAGAGAAAAACATAATAGATGCCAGGATATAACAGTACTAAGAGTGTTTACAGGTCGTGAAGGCCCCCCTTTGTTCTACTCTTCCAGCTAAATGCAGTCGAGTCGTGTGACGCACATCATCACCTGACGTAGTTCACCTGCAGATGTTGTTGTGATTACAGTCGTGCAGATGTGAGCGTGATGCTGAAAGTGCTCCCAGCGCTGCTGATCGCACGAGTGGAGCGGAGCTCTGAGAAGAAATGGTGTGATCGAAATCAATAAATGGCGCGTGCATGCAATGTTTTTGCACGCTTATGTTGGTGGGGTGGGGTGGGATGTACTGTTTCTGAGCAAACATTTTATTCAACGTAAAGATTTTTGTTGGAAATAAATGAGCAAACGTTTGGGGACACTGATTATTGAGAGGAATGAGGTATGATCTGCGTGCGTAAAAAAAGTGCACGTTGGCTTTTACGCACGGCACCTGTAACGTTCAGCTTCTTTTTGTGTGAAACCTCTGCTCCCTCTTGTTATCGTTTGCCTTGCCAGTTTGCTAACAACGCGTTAACTGCTTGTAAAGTCTTTCAGTGCTGGTGTAAAGTCATCTCACTCTCACACACACGCACGCACACGCGCACACACACTCTCTGTGTGTGTGTACAGCGGGCTGTTGGAAACGTTTGAAAAAGAGGCGGGTTCTTCTCTTCCCTGCTAAAGTTAAGTAGCTGCCGCAGCAGAGCGCAGAGAACATTCCGCACCACTGCTCCTCGGACTTTCTCACCGCGCATCTGCTTCTGACTCGCAAGAAAACTCGGACTTTTATATTGAGGCTAAATTTAGGGGGCTGGTCGGTGTGCTGCGTCCCCATCCTGGACGCGTTTCCTTCCCCCGGTCTCGCAGTGGTCTGCCTTGTTCAGGCATATTTATAAGAAAAGTTGTTCCTTCCAGAGCCACAGAACGCAGGAGCGAGAAGCAGCAACAGCGCACTGGACGACGACGCGCTCCGTGGCTTTTCCATATTCTGGACACTCAGCTGGTTCAAGTGAAAAAAAAAAAAAAAAAAAAAAAATCCTAAATAACAAAGACATTTTATGCGTTTTACAATAACGCATCGAAATGGCAATGAGTGGGACCATTTTACCATCAATTTCTACGTTTGCTAACCAAAAGGAGAAATATTGGGACGATGTAAGTGGCGATCTTTATTTATTTATTCTTGCCGTGAGCGCAGATATAATGTATTAAGACTTTATCACTCAGCTTCAAAACTTGTTTTGGGAATATATTGTAACTCAGCATTTTATAGATCTTGAAAGTTTTTTTTATCCATGTTCTGACGTTTTTGCGCACTGCTTAGATTGTTCTCTGTAGTTATTGTGTCTTAGTCATGAGACACTATCTTGAAATGTGAATCATTCTGATATATTGCTCGAAGTGTCAGTGAAACTGTTTTCAAACTAACTAACAGCTTCTTTTTTTTCTTTTTTTGTCCGCGCTCCAGAGGTGGAGGAGCAACATGAGTGGCACTCCCGAGATTGACAACAGCTGCCTAGGTAGAAAAGACGAAGAGGACCTGGATACGTTCCTGGACCTTGAGTTTATTCTGGCAAACACCACCGGCTCCGACAGTACGCTGGGCACCGGGACCGATTCCTATCGACTCCAGGAATCCGGAGGGTCTGTGTATCATCAGCAGCCGAAGCACCACACCGGGATACCCCTGCAGACGGCCAATTACGCCTCTGTCCCAGACATGGACTGCCCTCCACCGCCTTACAACAGCCTGATGGCGGAGCTCCTTCGCTCCGATGTGGACACTACCTTCTTTAACGGGAGCAGCCTTAATATCCAGGGGAAATTCTTGATCAGCTCCGCACCTTTCCAGACATCTCAGGATTTAATCCCCGAGCACATGAACATTAAAACCGAGCCCCCCTCAATGGATACCACGCACGGACCTGTCATGGGTCTGGTGCCTCAGAGCTGTGCCAAAATAAAGCACGAAGGCAACGTCTCCTGCATGATGTCTTACGAGCAGCAGCCGCGGCTGGCCAACTCTCCTCAGGCAGCCGTGGGCAGCATGACCCCGCCGCTCAGCCCGAATGACCTGATGAGCTCCGAGTGCCAGCAGCCCCAGATGTGCCACTCCAACTCCCTGACGTTCCCGCAGAGTTTCCACCCTCACCATCGGGAATTTCCTCACCACGTGCGGCTCCCCTTCCATCACCACTTCCCGATGTTTGCAGAGGACACGTCCATGGGCGTGCAACAGCAGCAGCAGCAGCCGCAGCAGCAGCAGCAACCTGCGTCCGGTCAGCGGGTGATGCTCACCCCGCCATCCTCCCCGCTGGAAATGATGGACACCAAGCCGAAGAAGGGGCGCCGATCCTGGCCGAGGAAACGGACTGCGACACACACCTGCACTTTCACCGGCTGCATGAAGACCTACACCAAGAGTTCCCATCTGAAGGCGCACCTGAGGACGCACACAGGTAAGATCTGCACGTTTGATGTGGTGGACTCCTCATGTAGCTATCCACTCTCTCAATAGTTCATTGTCACTCACTGCTGTTCTTTGTGTTTGTTTTTTTTATAGGAGAGAAACCATACCACTGCAGTTGGGAGGGCTGTGGCTGGAAGTTCGCACGGTCTGATGAGCTCACACGCCACTTCCGCAAGCACACCGGACACCGGCCTTTCCAGTGTCACCTGTGTGAACGGGCGTTCTCTCGGTCGGACCACCTGGCTTTGCACATGAAGAGGCACATGTGAGGAAAGTGAAGTGAAGGACAATAATGAAACGGGGCTTCTATGCAACGCATGGAGCCGATACAAAGAACTATGAAACAACCTGTGACCAGCAAGTTCCCTAAACGAGCAGCCAATCAGCTGCAGTGGTACCTCGCAGGATAACCTGTCAGTAGCCTATGATGAAACCACTATTGAATACACTGTAACAGGCGGTGTATCATAGCAGCATTATAGGGATTTTTTTTTATTATTATTATATGTGTCCTCATATGAGTCTATATTTTGTTTAATAAAAAGACAAAAGAAAAGAAAAATATTTAAATGTATATTTGAGAGAAGTGACGACCAGACTGGCCTACATGGGCCTATGCCAGATGTGACGATAAGAAATTAATTCTTTGCAGACCAAAGTCCTTTTGCAGAACTATGTAGCTGGTACTACGTCTTTACATTCAAAAACATAGACAACAGATGAAAGGAGCATTCCACGAAACATGTCAGGCACATGCCACTGGATCAGGTGAACTCAGACAATCCTTTGAAGATCAGTGTCTTTCACAATAAGTGCCTTTTTATATCAGTTTACGTCACGCCTTATGAGTTTTACTGTGTGTTATATTGTACGGGCAAACAGCTTTGAGACAATGTTTTGTTCTAAAACTGCCTTTAAATCTGTTCTCCTCAAAGGCCTGAACTCTGCGTCTGTGAGTCTCTCTGTTGTCCAGTAGCATATGAAGTCAGGGTCTTGCAGCAGAGAGCCTCGCAGAGGAGAACGCCACCTCAGCTTCACCTGATTGACAAAGGGCTACGCATTCTCTTAAGAAATGTACTGCCTTGTAAATAGAGTCTTCATGTGTAATGTAATAGTTTATTTTAATGTACATATTAAAGTAAATTACATTGTGATTTCTGAGTCCTGAGTGTGATTGTCAAAGGTTTCGGTGGAGGGTTGATGAATACATCCAAACTGGTCGATGGGAAAACACTCACCACACGCAAAGTCACACTGCCAACGTTCAGATATGACCTGAAGAGAGCCTATATACAATGTAAGGATGGTCCTACAACAAGTCATTTCATTGGGGTTCACATGACATGTGACAGAGTCACTCCAGAGCAACTCTCCGACTCACAAACTGGTGAACGGAAAAAAAACGCAGGAGATCAAAAATATATAAATATTTGAAATGAATTGAGATGGGAATAATGTTTGATGGACGCACACAATTGCATTGCCTGGTTGTTTTAATTTTATCCTTTGCACCACTTCCCTAAAACAAAACCTCTCTTAAAACAGGTGTGCATGTGTCAGGTTGCATATAGTTGCAGGTTGTCTCCACATCAGCTGAAAGCAACATTTTCATTTAAGATAAGTTTATCTAAATAACTTCCAAGAAAGTGAAACTGAATCCCAGGAAATGAGCGGAAGTTCAAACAATACCTGGGGAAATTAAAACTGTGATGAAATTATGCATTGTCCAAACTGGTTGAGGTAACATTTGACTCTAAACTCGTATCATACCAAATGCCAGGCTGCATATTTTGTATTTAAAGCTAAGGAATTAGAAATTTATTGACACATGTCATTGGTTCAAAATCCAAAGCTCCAAATCCAGGGGCCAAAGCAGCGAGTACCGTTGCCTGCACCATCAGCCTGATACTTCACAGCTGTGACGCAGCAGCTGCCAGAGTGCTGTGGCAGCTGCCTATAAATACAACATTACATTGACATAATTACAGAGCTTGATATAGACGGAGGCTGCACCGGGGCATGGGGGCAAACCGCAGTGAGTGGGAGCATTGGAGTGGTGAACACAAAGACAAACACGAATATCTTGAGTAAACTGACAAAGGCCCAGGAGAAAGGAAAGTTCAGGAAGCCAATCAATCTTTATTTTTATGCAAATAAAATACGATAAAAGAAGATCTGAATAGGAGGTTTTTCAACTTCCCATTTGCTAACCAATGTGCCATTTGGGTAGCAAATGGTACAACAAGAAGCAGTGATAAGAGAACCGCGTTGTTTCAATTTTGTAAACGCTTGGTCATCTGGGTGCGTCCCAGCACAGTATGAACAAGCTCATTCTAGTGATGATTCTCTTGGTGTTAAGGTGTGAAAACATTGAGAACTTGAGAGTGTAGTCAGAAAGGGGTGAGGAAGGTCTTGGTATTTTTCGGATGACGTGTTTGTCTGTTCACGTCTGACTGCTCCGTTCTAAGGCGGCCAGTGTCGGAAGATGGTTGACGTTGCTTCCTCGAATGGGCATCGTCTCTCTCTACGCTCTTTGATTAATTTTTTGACACTTTGGACAGTGGTGTTCATCGCTAATTGCTCACTTCTAAGACAGTCTTTTTGCCACATCTTCAAGGGGTTTCTTGGTTTGGCTCAGATTATTATATTAAGACTGATTATAATAGAAAAATGACATTCAAAAATTCTAAAAGCTATGGTTTGTCACATTGTGGATCCTGTTTTTCTAGATTTGGCCATCATTCTTATATAAGACACATTGGGAAAAAAGTCCTTTGGGCTAATTAAACATGCTAACCACAGAGTCCATCAAATCATTTGGTCTTAATTCATCAGAATTAACCCTGCTAATAAAACCAAAACACTGAAACTAAAATTTTACCACGTCTAAACAGCGCACGGTTCACTAAGCAATTTATTTGCGTTAAATAACAAACCGAGATAATGATTCCTTCTGAAAACTCATCACCGACTTCTCATTTTCCGCTCAGTTCGCAACACCCAAAAGGCTTATTCGTCTGTTTTTGATTGTGAAAGGCCACGCACTCGAGTGTCCTCTCCACTACAGCGCCATGCCAGCTTTGAGAAAAGAGGAACCCCTTCCCCCCCCCCCCGACACACACCCTCCACGTTTATCATTAGCAAATTTACTCAAGTGAAAAATCCAGCTTTCTCATTTCACTTTTTCAGCTGGGTACAGGAGGGTGGCTGTCGCTGCAGAGCGTGGGAAACTGCAGTGTGAAGGGGTCAAATGATTTACATGCTGGTTTCTGCTTCCTTTCACGGTTGTGGCCATGTGTCTGCTTGAAAGAACTGAGACTGGCTTTCCCAGGTGGATGCAAGCAGGTAAGAGGAGGGCTGCTAGTTAAGAGTCCCGCCTGTCCTCTCTGTCCGGCCGACTTTGTCAGTAAACGTGGCTGAAATTCCAAAAGCTCAAATCGTTTGAGCGAGTGATTTCCAGTTGCCAAAACCAAACAGGTCTTATCTCATCTGCATCTGCATGCAGATAGTTCAGGTTTATTCATCCACTTCTGGGATGTCTGTTTTTGCCTCCACTCCAACGCTGCCGAGGAAACTGAACTTCTTTTGTGGCGCTAACGACCAGGTTCGCAGCCGGAATGAATCCACCCTCCTGAGAACTCAGTCTCATCATCGTCATAATGCTGTTTCTGTGTATTTCAGGGGAGAATAAAACCATTTGATGATCAAGCTCCATCTCTTGCCAAAGACACCAATATAACACACTGCTCTCAAAGTGAGGGGTTATTAGTGGCTGCTAGACGTTCCTGTTCTCATAGGGGAGCCTTCCTCAGTTCATCGCAGCAATTCTACGTCTTCGTCTGCGTCTCCCGTATTAGATATGCTACATCCTCAGTCAGGTTTATCCCCGGATGGCCCCGCTTGTCTCCTCTGTTCCCCATTGTCTTACAGCCACTGCTCTTGACTACAAATAGGCCTTTTTGTTCGGGTGCAAGGCCCTCACAACTGCTTACCTCTGCATTTTCTCCAGCTCAAATCTATAAATCTGAGAGATGAAACAGCCCCAGCTATTCTGATCCATGTCACTCTCGCAGTCTTTTTAATTAGCAAGAGCCTGAGCACATCCTCGGGACGTCTTGCGCAACAGTTTATCCAACTGAAACTCCCGTCCAGAGTGATTTACAGCGTATTCTTCTGCAATGCCAACAAAAAAAAAAAACCCTCATCAAACCATGAGTCTGTGGAGAGCGGTGGAGACAATGCTGTCTGTCTAGAGAGTGTTATTGTCATCGGGTTCAAGAGGCAACAGGAGGTTAAGGACGTTTGCGTTCAAAACCTACACTTTTCTGAGAGTCCTTTGGTCAATCTGAGGCTGGGTGCTGTTCATTTCTGGGATTCGAAACTACACCAGATCAAAAAAATAAATCAGAACTCTTGAGGTAGCACTCAGTGAAAATAATAAAACCCTTTCTGAGAACTTTATCAGCT
Organism: Planiliza haematocheilus; assembly: GCA_005024645.1. Classification (NCBI taxonomy): domain Eukaryota; kingdom Metazoa; phylum Chordata; class Actinopteri; order Mugiliformes; family Mugilidae; genus Planiliza; species Planiliza haematocheilus. The sequence continues at coordinate 4,683,311 of SRSE01000509.1, forward strand.
GCTCAGAAAAATCTTATCGGCTTGAATTCCCCAAAAGCGCAGGTGCCCGTCACTTTGGGAAGAAATGTGGGAATCCCATCTATGGGAGAAGGTTGCCATCTACAGGGACATCAGTACCACTGTGGGCCGGGAAACTGCTGACATGTAAAGTAACTGGTTAGATTCACTACAACCCCCTTTCTTATTCCTTGTGCACTTACACAGTGTTTATGGGTATATTAGCAGGACAGCTGAGATAAAGAGGCCAGGTTGAGATGGTTCTGACATGTTCAGAGGAAGGATAGTGGAAGAAAGGAAGCCGAGGTTAGAGCTAGAGGAAGATCAAAGAGGAGGTTTATGGATGTAGTGAAGGAGGACATGAAGGTTGGTGTGAGAAGAGGATACAATGGTTAGGACGAGAAGGTAGCAGATGATTTTCTGTGGTGACCCCTGAAGGAAACAGCTGAAAGGACAAGAAGAAGACAGGACAGAGTGTGTCCTCCTCTGGAAAATATGTGGGAAACATGTCAGTATCTGCTGTGAAGGGGTCTCAAGCAACTGTTGTTACGCCTTTGTGGTCTTCTACCAACATGTCAGTGCTGTCGCAGTTAAGTGGTTCACTTGACTCGGTTTGACACCTACGACTGTGAGCCAGTGTTAAAAACAGTGTGTCAGATGTAAAGAGTTTCAGTGCCACTGTGGGAAAGGGTGATGCGGTGGTTTGAAACTGCTTTCAGCTACTAAATTAAGACCAAAGGTCAAGATATTTTGAACTGTGGCGCTTCGGTGTTGAGTATTTAACGGCTCGAGCTCTTTGCGGAAGCGTGACATTAAATTACTGCGGCGGAGCGGCGTTTCATCGCTCTGACAGAACAATAGACAAATTAGAGAGAGGAGTCTATTCTCATGTAACTGAAATGTTTATTCTGGTAAACAGTACAGACTATATTGAGAGGATTCAAAGTAAACCAGCATCTGTTCTCTTCTCAGTTTAGTGTAACTACAGCCAATCCTCAAGTCTACTGTCGCTTCTTCATCTACACTCTTTAGGATACATATAACAAACATGATACTATATTGACTGTCTACACATGGTATGCATCTTAATAAAGATTATTTTTGCTTACATTGCAAGAAGAGCATTTAAAGGGGAGAGGGGGAGAAAAATAAATCAAGCTTCAGGGAGAGAAAGGTATGTCAAGGATGAAAAAGGGCTTCATACCAAAATTAAATATTCACAATTACAACAAAATCAACATTCAAAGTAAGAAAGCTCAAAATATATTTGTCTGTTGTCAGTCTGTAACTGTTTCTTTTTTAAAACTGTTAACATTGCTCATATCTGTTAAATAAAAAAACAAAAAAACATTGTTGTTTCTTGTCTTTCCCCCAAATATAAAACCATTTTACAACTCGTAGATTCTGCATGGAGCGTCTGCTGCAGGAATTAAGTCCAAGCTTAAATTCCTTTGCAAATTCACAGGATGTGTTGGTTCTGGACACATAAATAATGAAACTAAACACACACCACGCGTTAAAAAAAAAAAAAAAAGACGCACAAAAACTATTGCACAGTGGAGGTATCCGATGACAAAACCGTATGAATGATGGTACTGATCTGTAACACAGACCTGTATACAGCAGACATGGACAGAAATAATTAAGGACAAATATAGACTCACAGTTCACAGTAGGGCTGAAGATCATGTGCTGATGCTATATATATACTAATTTTAAAGGTCAAGTTTCATAATACTACAATTTTCTATCTGATAAAACAGTTCCTGTTTAAAAAATTTTGCACACGTTTCAGAAGGCTAATTTTATCGTTTCAATGCTAACATATCCAGATATCGCATTGCGCTACAATCAAAACGCTCCAAATAAAACCCACTCTCTCCGAATATCAGGTGTGTTGGCACGAACGCAGCAATACTCAAGCCAACTTTAAACTCACTTGTTCTTTTTCTTTCAATTTCAACAAAATATTACAATCTGCATGACTTGCGCAGACTGTGCTTTAGTCGTAAATGCAACAGTGAGCACAACATTCCAGTTGCGCTATGACAAACATCTGGCATCGTGACAAAAGTGTAAAGTAAAGCTGCACAAACTGCATCCTAAAGACTTGGATCAGGACTGTGGGATCCCTTTTCAGAATAGTCCCCATCTATTCTACATGAGTTTTCTTTTCCTTTGCTTTAAAAAGGCAGCTGGACTACAGTAGGTGTGGCTAACGCCACAGACACACCGAGACCAAAGTTAAAGGAACACTTTTTTCTTTTTATTAATGATTGTATACTTATTCTTAATTTTTATATATATATATTGGTTGCACGAGGCACCAGCCACATTGTGAAAACATTAGCTTTAGTTTTGTCAATATGCTGGAAATGGGAATTCATCTTAAACTATCTGTGGCAGAGCTGCAGATAGTTACGACTCTTTTCCAAAGTTGCCTCTACGCAAAGAAGGGTTTTATGGGTAGCTGCTCAGAGAACATCAAGAAAGCTGACTGTTCGCACTACATACACATACAACACATGGCAGTGTAAATGTACCCCTGTGCATGCTTTTCCCTACACAGTCTGGAGTATAATTTCACTCTAGGTGGTACTAGCAGTGAGGCAACAAACTGAATACTACTCCCCCGCCCTCCCATGCTCTATGGAAAAAAATAATAATTTGCATAATTATGAACACTATATTCCACATTTGCTAATAGATCCCCTGAATCTTCCACAGTGGTCTTAAAGTCACAGGGCGCCACAGGCGAGTCGACGTGTACACCAACCCAAAATCACCTCAATGACACAGTGTACGGACCTACGAATCAAGTAAGCTGACTGGTTTATTTAACTTCCGTCAGGGCGCAGATTCAAAAATAGTCATAAGAACAAACGTAAAACCACATTCAAATGTAAAAGATGTACACGGTAATGGTTAACTGCTGGCAACAAGCTAGCTTATTAGTCGACTAGCAGCACGTTACGTAACGGAATGTTAAACGTTAGCATTAACATAACAACAAACACTACAGTGAACAATTAGCTACATATTTGTCGTACATCACGGATTTCTATTTGTGAATCATCAGCCTCTTGTTCTATAGGTGGTATTTAAAAAACAAATAAACAAATGAAAAAAAAACGTATGTAATGGAGTTCCCTTACAGTACCATTTTCAATAGAGGCTGGCACTGATTTAAAATGTCAACGTGTGTTTTATGGCTCAGAAAGGTTAGGAGGCGTTAGCCAGCGTGTACAGCCTGGGATACTCCTCTACTGCAGGAAAACACTTTGTAACAGCAACAGCAAAGTTTCAAAATGTAAAATTTGAAACAGAATTTATATGTAATTTGGATAAAATTCACATTGTGAGGACCTTTAGATTTTTAACCCTCAGAAAAGCAGTTTCAAACATGTACATTATCTGAAAAAAACAAAACAAACAAAAACTTCCTTTTTTGACAGTCAGTCATGCTATTGACAACCCATACCAAGAATCTTTTCCCATACAATCGATAAATTACACAAATAAAGTTTATGGCCGCAATGTGCTGTCCGTTCACACGAATAAAAAGTACTTTGTTTGTCCTGGAGTTCCATTCAGGTTTTTACGAAGCATTTTGCAGCTCCCTAAAACCCAGGACCCGTCACGTCACACGTTATGGTCCTGAATGGACATCTTATAGAACCGTGGCCTAATTTTATGCCCAATTTATTAAAACGTTAAGCTGGAAATGATGCCTCCTTTATAGTGGGTAACTAATTTAAAAACATTTTAGTGTATGACAGACTATGATTCATTTAATGTGACAGTGCAAGCTTATTTCCTTTGAGGTCAATAGAACATACGACCTGATCATAACAAAGGATTTTAACACCATTCACATACACACACCGATCAGCCACAACATTAAAACCACTGACAAGTGAAGTAAATAACACCTTTAGGACCTGGTGTTCATGTGGATGTTACTTAGACATGTAGCACCCACCTAGACCAGACCAGGAACTCCCACCCCATAGCAATGACACCCCTTGATGTCAGCAGCCATCCCCTGCAGAATGCAGCCTGACACACACACAGACACAAAAATGGTTTAGGATCAAGTAGAAAAAACAAACAAACAAAAAAACATGAAGAACAGCACAAGGTGTTGACCTGGCCTCCAAATTCACTACATCCCAAACTGATCAAGTATCTGTGGGATGATCCACAGAGACCCCTCCCCTCAACCCACAGGACCAAAAGCCTCATTCTGTTGTCAGACACCACAGGACACCCTCAGAAGGTCAGTGCCCATTCTCTGATGAGTCAGAAATGTTTTGGAGGCACAAGGGAGCCCTAATATTAGGAAGGTGGTCATAATGTTATGCCTGATCGGTGTATCTATGCAGCCCTAACGTGACTGGTGGCAGAAAGCACTTTAATTTAACCACTACTTTGCCAGACGGCGTCAGATGCTGTGGAGTGACACTGGGCAGAACATGTACAGTATGCAGGAGCAACTGGACTGGATGCACAAAGCTATACACTGACTGAAGCATATAATTCGTCATGGTCACACATAAAACAAAGCCTCACATGTACAGTATTAAAGACAATGTGATATCTGAAACTAAAACAGAAGGGACCCCGGGAAACAAAAAGTCTTTGGAAAACAAATTCAGCTGAATCTGTTCTCCTGTCCCATGAAATCCACCTCTAGAGCTGACTTCAGTCTGTCTTCTTCAAACAACAGTTATCACTTCAAGTAGGTCGACAACTGATATATAAAAGAAAAAAAACAACAACACAATATGAGTGGTTGAATCCAAGACACACTAGAAAAAAGCAGTCTTTCACATTTTTCCAGTTTCTAGCCAGTCACAAACCTTTCCAAAAGCTCTGCAGCTTGGTTTGGAAACGATCTGAGCACCGGAGTGACTAAAAATCAAATAGGAATTCCAGCACAGTACAACAATAACAATATTTTGTATGCTCCTTTTAAAGAAACAACCTTCAAAATATAATATAATAATACCCTTCTTGTGAAGTAAAATCTCTGCAAAAAAAAGTATTCCATTTCATCTCGCCTTTCATTGTCTGGCTGTGGTGAACCATCACAAATCAAAGTACAGCTGTCGAGAAGAGGCATAGGTAGCTCGGTCTATATACAAAGAGAGAGAGAGGGAGAGAGAGTCCTGCAGGTGACTGCAGAAACTTCTCAACAGTAGAAGTTTATATTCATGATCAGAAGACGTGTTTGTACAATACATACTGTCACAAATGGATATGTCGACATCTGACTACTGACGCTCTCGTTTTCAACAGTGAAACGTATCTTTAGCAGGTTTTTGAGCAGCTGATTTGTTTTCCCTCAACTTCCTTTAATGTGAAGAGTCAGATCAGAACATAATGAAAGAAATAAAAAATCTAAAACAGGACAGGATGGGAGTGTGTGAGCTCACGAGCCCTCGGAGTAATCGTGGCAGCTAACCGACTGACTGATCCCTACTCTTCCCATGTGCCGTGTGCACAAGACATGAGCAATAACAAGACATCCATCTATTTTACAAATAGAGATAGGACTTTAAAGTGAGTACTACTCACTTCGGCCAGTACAGTGACGCTGAGAACTTATATAATGCGCCGTTAACCCTGCAGGGTTCCTTACCTAATCTGAGTAAAATAACCCCTGATGTTATGTTTGTGTCTTGGGCTGAGTGCAAAAATGAGAAAATCTAATATGGTCAAATAATAATAATAATAATAATAATAATAATAACACCAGTTGAATGATTGAAAGTACCAAGTTAAGCTTGGGGTCCTTCTGCAGCACAAAGTCCCTGAACAGTTAATGTAGCAGTTTCTGATTATATGGTGCTTCAGTGATGCATGGCATGCTCCTTAAGGATTAATTAAGTGAAATAATTTACCACAAACTAATTGTCACACAGTGTAGCCTTTAAGGCCGTTGCCTCTAAATATCCCTATCCTCACGAAAGGCGCTGGTGTGGTATGAAATTAAATGTAAACATGATTTTCGGGGGAACTATATTCACCCAGAGTCAGGTGAGATCCACCCATCCATCCAGATCCTAATGAGGTTAACGGGGGGGGGGGGGGGGGGGGGGGGGGGCTGGAGCCTAGCCTAGCCTGAGCTGACACTAGGTGAGTGGCGGGCTACACCCTGTACTGCTCACCGGTCTGTCACAGGGCTACAGAAAGAGAAACAACCATTCACAATCACAGTAACAGCCGATTTAGAATAACCAAATGACGTTATTGGATTGTGGAAGAAAGCCAGACCCGGGGAGACCCCACGCAGTCACAGGATGTTCATTTAACCTGTGCACAGCAAAGCTCCAGCCGGCCAGGAGGTTCAAATCAAAACCTCCTGAGACGTGATGGGCTAAGACCGTCAGGTCAGCGGATGAGAAAATGAAATTCTGTACATTCAGTATAGAGTTTAGTCCATCCCAGCGCAAAGCAGAGAACAACAGTTAGCCTGCAGCAGAAGTGAAACCACTCAAGTAGTAACCCTCTTCTCACTTCTCATCTGAATCTGGCTTGGTGACAGCATTTAAAAAATAGATTTATATCACTAACCGAAAAGAAAAGCACGGTCTTCAACAAAACAACTCAACACTGAATACTAGCACAGTCTATTCCTGCAGTAGCTCAACAACATATCAATGTCAACACTATATATGAGGAACAATCCCTTCTAAGAAATACCTGGGCAGTCAGATTAGTAGCATTGGGTCAGTGACTGTAGATCCTAAAAAAAACAAAGCTGGAACAAAAGCAATTTAACTTATTGGGTTTTCTTGAAGACGTTTCACCAATCAAGTGACTTCTTCAGTTCTAAAGGACCGGTGGGGAGTTGTCTGGTGCGGTGCCCACCTGAACCCACAGATGTTCCTAATGAAAACCTAAACTCTTTACTGTTCTCTTAGAAATGAAGAACCTACTTGTCGTGAAACATCAAGCCCAGTTGCCTTTGTTTCAGGGTTTGTTTTGGGTTTGATTTTTGTTCAGTGTGGCTTGTTACGATAAAAAAAAAAAAAAAAAAATGAACTCACTTGTTTTTTCTAATGAAAGTAAGTTTTGTTAGCATGCCATTTCCCCACATTGTGAGTGTAGCTGAAGAAGTAAAACAACATGCTGAAATGCAAACTCAAGGTGTCGTCTGCAAAGGTCAGCTCGTCTGCTTAGTCCAGTGAATGAATGAGTCCAAGCACTATAGTGCATATCCACAGTGCATCAGTTGGTTTCCATCGAGCCCTCCGCTTAGATCCTCCTCGTATCCTTCTTCATGCTTCAGTTTCCCTTCTCTTCAACCCAGCAGTACAGGTTTGCAGTGATGAGTTTTCAGCCTACAGTCTTGTTGTTTCTTCAGTGTCAGGGGTTCTTCCTTCTCCATTCACAGAGTCACTGAGTGTGCGTGTGTTTGCGTGAGTAGGTTCTGCTTGTGTGTGAGTGTGTGTGTGTGTGCGCGCACCAGAGTTTGCACGAACACCTGGAATTTAGATAGTGATGTGCTTCATGTCTGAAAATATTTTCATGTCGGTCACTTTCGTCTGCATGCTAGCCTGTGTATGGCTAGGTGTGTGGTAGGGGTCCCAGGTCATGCGTTGGACATCTCTGCCTTGCTGAGGGCGATGGCCAGCTCCAGGTCTTCCTGTTCCTGCTGCCTGAGCCTCTTCAGACGCTCGCGCTCTGCTCGCTCACTCTCCCGCTTAGCCCACTCCAGTTGCTGAGCTTCATTCCCAAACTACAGAGAGAGAGAGAGAGAGACAGGACCGGGTTGTAAAAGATTAACTTAAAATGTTGAGATTTTGCACCTTTGCAAACTGTTTAATAACATCACTACCATATACTGTAGTATGTTGGCCGCTACGCAACATGAAATGTATTACAGCATCGTTGTATGTTGTAGGTTATTTAGAGACAATGATGAAACTGGTCTCATGACAACAGCCCCAGAAAGGGAAGACCTAGAATTATCTCAGAGGACAAATTCAGTGTAAAGCTGCATCAAATGACCTAAACAATCACCCGACCTAAACCTGAGATGGTTGGGATGAGGTGGTCTACAGAATGAAGGAAAGGCAAGTGCTCTGTGTTTGTGCGAACAGGTGGTGACCACATGAACCAGTGCGTTATGTGTGTGTGTGTGTGTTCAGTCTCTTACCTTGACTTTCTCGGGTCCTGTCAGAGAGGTAGATTACAGAACAGAGGTTATAAACCAGGCATACCTGAAATCAGTTGATCTAGGCTAGTTTACAGAACATCACACCACAGCACACGGACACAGTAAAGGGATCACTGCAGAGGTTCTGTGCAGTCTTCTTTGAAACACTGATGTTCGGTTAGGCTTTGGTTGGTATTTTTACTGAGATCAATTGCAAATCTTGAATATGTGTGTGACGAATAGACTGTGGTGGAACAGAACTGTCAGTGAATCCCTTCAAGAAAAAACACCAAGTTACACCAAGAGCTAAAGGCAGAGCTGTAACATGCTGAGAGGACAAATATGGAACCATAGTGCTCCTAGGAAATGTAGGAAATCTGCCAAAGGATATGTTTTCTTTCTAGTAATCACTTTGTTACCCAGTAGTGATGCAAATGCACAGATACAAAGATCAACCAAAACATTGTGACCACTGAAGGATGGAAGAAAAAGCATTGAACTGGCTGCAGGCAACAACAGACTAGCTACTTTAGGCCAGAATTAGTTAATGCTGGTTCTGATAGAAAGGTGGCAGGTGACAGTGCATCGCAATTTGTTGGGTATGGGGCTGCGCTGCCATGGACCCCCTGTCCACAAGCAAAGCACCTACAATGGGCACGTGGACATCAGAACTGGACCACAGAGCAATCTAACAAGCTTTTTTTGAATAACCTGCACAGCCAAGTGAGTGGGAACACATGGCACCAAGCTAAAAGTCAAATTCATTCATTATTATTTCATAGTTACTTCATTTATACACAGTAAACCAATCAGTTTGGATATGAGGTTCCATAAATGCTGAGTTGCAGTCAGATTGTAGAAAGACATAAACGGGTTAGTAGAAGCCAAGACTCGGCGTTATAATAAGACGAAGACAATCAAAACAAACAAACACATGTAACACACTACTACTGCTGATATCACACTAAATTGTTCAACATGGCAAACTACACAACACACAGTCATGCAGGACAGACAGACTCCAGAACTGAGAGTTGAGCAGTGATACTGCTGTGTCTGAGGTTTTGATGTTAAATCTGAAAACTACTTGAACTGAGTGGCTGAGTGACAGAAGCATTGTAACAGGGGTTAATCACAGTGATTATCCACCTGATTATATGTCTGATTAAAATGGCAAACAAACAGTATTTAGAGATTATCTTGAGGGTGATAAATGGTGATCTATAATTGGTGTGAATGTCTTTCTTAGTGTGATTTCCCTCTGATGGACTGACCACTTGATCAGGGTCACATGCTACACTGCTAGTTCAAACAGTGAGCATGATGGCAGCAGGCAGGTATTAGCTCTCAACCTGAAAGTCAGGGGAAACCCTGACAAACCTCTCATATTCTTCTTGCCAAAACAACCAAACCACAAAAAAGAGCTAACACCCTTTCCTGTACTATACCGAAGAATACGGTTTCAATACAGCTGTAGCCTGGCTTTAAAGAAAGACTTGATTGCATGTCGTTTGTAAAATGTTGTGATTATTTATTTTAAAAAAAAACAACAACAACAAAAAAAAAAACGGTTGATCTGTTCATCCTGAAAATTTGTGCATCATCTCAGGCTAAAGTGAAAAGCACCTGATTCCACTGGTCAGGAAGGGCTTTGGTCACAAGCTGAATGCAAAGACTTTCAAATGCCTAATTAGCCTACATCACTGTTTAATGTTTTTCATTTCTAACCAAATTCAAATAATATTATAAGGCTATATCACTGAGAGCAGACTCTTAATACTTAATACTTGTGGGCTAGAAAATGCTCTCAGACCACAGAAGGCATTCAATGCTTGTGCATTCGAAAAAATAAAATGTGAATTAGGTTCATATGGAAAAGTAATATAAGAGCTATGACGCCTTGTCCTGATTTCACCATGACGATACCGCACGAGACACGCTCCATTCATAAAATACAGGAGTGCTTCAGCTGCACGTATCAGGCAAATGCTATTCAGCGACAGACAGTGAAGCAAGCTGTGGTAGTTGGGTGTGTATTTTCTCAGCTGCAGGAGGAGAGGTGGGGGGGCACAGGTTCAGGGAGAGGTGGCAAGGTAGGTGGACTTGCACACTTTGCACAGCAGTTCAGTGTTTAGCTTCTCTCTGTTTTACGCAGTCGTGAACCAGGACCAATGAGATGCAGATACGTGTGAATGTCTTTCACAGAGAAAGACATTCACATGCGTAGGCCAGACTTGTATTCTTTTCTGCTGACGTTACGTCACATGGGCACTCCACAGGGTGTGCAGCCCTGTAACTACCTCAAAACCTGCAGGGTGACTGCACATATTTAGGTTTAGTGTAGCTTAAATGATGTCTTTCTCCATGGGTTGATTTTGAGATGGTTTCAATATAAGAAGAAAAAAATGCTTTGACAGCCTAGGATGTTGCCTGCAGGCCCTCATTCACATCTATAACTAATAAACCTCCTCATAATCTCAGTAATGCCTACATTGTATAAGGCTGGTCAAGACAGTGGCAGTGAAGCAGTATCACCAATCTCAACCTACAGAACCGGAGTCTGTAAAACCAGAGGCAGAGTTTTTAAGAGATTTACTTGATGCCGATGATGGGACGAAAGGGTCTTTGCCGCTGAACGGGTCTCCCAGGCCCTTTTTACTCTGGAAAGGGTCGACAGCTTCGCCGCTGAACGGCTGGAACGGGTCGCTAGGTTTGGAAGAGTCCGGCGGGCCAGTCATGCTCACCGGTGTAGTCTTACCTGAAGACATTAAAGACAAAGCGGAGCATCGTCAGTTAGAAGACACGAGCAAGCTTGCAAAACCAATTAAAGACAAACACATCACAGCACAGGTGAAAAGAAAAAAAATGTTCAAAGACATTCTGTAAAAAGACTGGCTCTTATCAGTTGTAACGAAGCAAGGAAAAGGAAGTTATTATTTTATCTGTTCACCAGAACTGCTTAAGTTGTGTAATGAATAAGGGCTTGAAGTGCAAATCCTCAGCTTTATTGGAGCTGATTAATTTGCTGCTAAGATGTGATACAACTCTGACCAAAAAAAAAAACGAATCTCAATTTTCAGGTCACACCTATCTCCAACAGAAGGTGCAATTAATCAGAAAAGTCTACGTGTTGACCTACAGCTGAGAGGTACCATGACTCAATACTGAAGCGCACACATAACAAACATGCTTATAACTGCCCACACCCAACTTAACCTCCAGTGACACCTCAAAGATACTTAACAGTTTTTGAAAGCCACATAGGTTTCACAACCACACACAGCACGGTAGGAAGCAATTCAAATCAGGTCCTAAAAACTCCTGTTTTAAATGATCACACGCAGAGCTACACCTAGCGCTAAAAAGGAACCAGATAAAAAAACAGCTGCCGTATGAAAAACACACCAAAGGACAACACCCAAAGGATCAAAACCGTAAACGATACCCCGTAACCCACAAAACAATTTCAACTGTTTCCTGGAAAATCGCTCATTCGGGTTTTTGCCCACATACCAAATGTTGGTACACCAACTAACCAACTAGAAGCAATATATGCATAAACATTTACAAAAGTCCTCGATGATTTAACAATGGTGTAAGTGAACTTGCAATAAATGGAACAGAACTTGTTAAGATGCCAGGTCATTTACAATGTTAAGTAAACATTTTATAAATCTATATTTTTTTATAAAAGGTTTATCTGCCATGGTTAGTTTGTTGTTCACATTTTTGCTTTATTTGGAAAATAGTTTAAATCAAAATATATTCAGTTTGCAATGACAAAAAAAACAGAAAAAATAATAATTCTTAGCTTGAATTTGTAACATTATTTAAATAAATATGTCACATCCTAGGACATCTGAATTTTGTCATACAACTGAAGCTTTACATAAATATATACTGACCATCTGAAAAACTTAAATATGCATTTATTTTTACATTTAAGTGCTCTGATAAATGTTGATCAGACTCAGTATAATCACGGGTTAATGAAAGCATGAGCAACAACAACCAAACCATGCGTAACAGCCAAAGCAACAGCAGTTTGTGTTATTTACAGGGAGTTCAAACTGGTGCTACCAGAGGATCGTGGGAACATTAAGACTAGATTATGTTGATTGTGTAGGTGTTAAACCACACTGATGTGATATAACACATGCTTTTAGTCCTAGTGCCAAAATAACCTGGCTGCCGTGGGTCGAGCAGTTCATTTCATGTTGCATGCCGAGCAAAACTGCATGCCTGGCAATCAGTTTTTTCCTCTTTCAGTAAACTGTGTTCATGGGTGCGCACACACTCACACACTCGAGAAACCACAATCTCGAACTCCACCCAGTTTTAAAATAATCCACTACATTTGTGGCATCTGCTCTTAATGTTTACCACAGGAATGTACGTGCAGCATTTAATCAACCGAAAACAATACAGCCACAGCAATGTGCCCTCGGTTATACCAGTTTGCATGACGTGAAGTGATGAGGAAAAAGTGACAGAGCATGCAAAGGTGCAAAATAGATAACATAAAGGCACAAAACTAAACATCAGAAGAGGAAGACAATTGTTTTATCGGTGAAAATGCTGATATTTGCTCACTGTGCACACCCTGCAGTGACCTTCTCAGAACTACTCACCCTCGAAAACATAAAGGAAAGCAAGAGGAAGCAAGCCAGGGTGTGTCTGCCAACAACAAGCCATGCAAACCACACATCATCGCTCTTACAACATCATCTTCACATGTGCCGACACAAACAACACAACAGCAGTTTGTGAGAAACAACAATATGAATATACAGATCCTGCGAGCATGAACCTTGAACTTAAGCCCAGGGTTACACAGAGGGAACTGCAGAAATGATCTGACTAGGGGCTGATGGAATCTGACTGCATTTCTGAATAAATAAAAGATGCATATACGCTGCAAAAGACTTCTCGCTCTAGTTCCCTTCTACAACCACAGAGTCAGCAAGCATGTGGCACAGCATGGCTACAGCTTGGACCGAAACACGCCGTTCTCACGATGAGCACAAACTCCCAAGTGGCAATGCTGCGCTGACCCTTGGGAGTTTTTACTAGAGCTAATCAACAACCTACAACCATTATTTCTAGGCCAATAATGTGTGTGTCTGGAGCTGGGCCAGCAGTGGAAGCCACCCAAAGTCACTCCAGGACGTGAGAGAATGTCTGTGCCAAATTTCTACATTAGTGCAAATGTACTTTCTGATTTCTTATGTCCATTTTTCATATTTGAGTGCACTGCTGATGCACCACTATTGGCCCGCTAATGCAGTGGATCCACATATTTCCATCATCACATAAAGCCAATTGAGGACACAGGCTATCTGAATTGGTGATTAAGAGGGAAGATGCTTTCACTTGCCAAATCATTTGAGTGATTTGCTTAAAATCACAGAGAGCTGTTGATTCAGCTGTGTTTAATCAACAGTTTTCTCAAGAATAGAGAAATGTATTATAGGGCTACGGGAAATACACGCTTTGGAGATTTAATTCTATGCATGAATAGGACGAATTAAAGAAGACCTGATAAAGGGTATAATGGCATGGTGTCTCCATCTACATGAAGGGACACATGCAAGGATATACTGAGTGGGAAACGGTTGGAAAGAGAACACAAACACGGGTTTGCACCAGCACAGAGCCAGTGATTTACATCCTTTGATGGAGAGTCTGGGAGTGGCCGGCTCTGACATGATATAGACCGGGGAAGAACGGAATAAGTTCACTGAATCAGTTCAGTAATCACCTGGCAGGCCACAAGCATAAAGACTGATCTTAAAAGGGAACTGAAAACAGAGCCAACACATGAAAACCTAATGATATGGAGTGCTGATATATATATATATACATTCTCTTCTCTTACATCTGTCAGCTGAAATGTCCCTTTAACACTAAGAACATGATTGCACTGAGATAAAAGCCTCATATCTCCATCAGACTTCACATTTCCTACTTATTGCAGCACGCAAAAAAACAACAAGATATACAAGATGTGAGATCCCCATACTAACTCAGCTACGTATAAGACAGACAATATGCATAATTGTTTGGAAACCTATCATATGAAACTGTACACAAGACAAACAGCAGAGGACAACGACCAGCTCTTTCTCACGGTGTCACAAAACCCAGAGGTACCCGGAGTAACAAAGGAAGAGAACAAGCCTCTGTCAGAAGAAATTGCAGCAGATAACGACCATTTTAAAACCAAAATCTAATAAATACCCAGGCGTAGATCGATGCTCTTGGAGTGAGGAGAAATTCCACATTAATGGAGTAAACCCAAAGGACGTAAAAGGACAAAAGTATAAAGCGAAAATTGTAATATAAGTGTCCTTAATCAAAATAACAGATTATCTGGTGCCGTTTTAGCCAGACGTTGATGTAGATGCAGTGATGGTGGGACTACATGCAGAGGCCTTTGATTCTGTCATTTGGGACTTTTATATAAAGTTTTGTAACAAATTACAATTCATGGGAAAAGTATCAAGTCCGTGCAGGCTAAACTAAAGTCTAAGATTAAGATCGCCTTCACAATTTCTCTATCCCTAGGACGGGGGTGTCATCGAGGCTTTTCTGTGAGTCACCCTGTTTTCGCAATCTTTTTGGAAGAAAATGAGATTATTAACAGGTAAAGCCGTAGAGGGGGAAGTACAGACAACTGCACTAATTGCAGACCAGGCTTTGTGATACTTAAGTTATCATTTTAATTATAGGCCGGATCAAACCATCAGAGAAAGATTTGACATCAATACAAATGGATGCAAACAAAAAAATATTACATGAAAGACACAGATGACAGCACTCGCATATTTGTGTAAAGAAGTGTGGGAAGTCAAGATGAGTTGATGAAACCCATCACGTTGATAAGACCCATCATGAAATCAAAGGATGTCAGCGGCCGTTCAGTTCTCATGCAGTTAGGTCATTTTAAGTTGTATCTTTTTTCTTTTAAATGCTTTTTGCATGTTTTTAGTGGCGTTGTATACAGCAGGTATTAAGGTGCAACACTTCAGGTAAAATTGAGATTTGTTTTTTTATGCATCAAAGAAACCTGCTTCTTTTTTTTTTTTTGCGGGGGATGTGGAGAGTTTTTTATTTCCAGCATACAAAAGCGTGACCTTCTCACATTAAAGAGGTGACAGAAAGCCACTGAGGTGAAAGTTCATTAAAGCCAATCCTGTATCATAAAGTTTTGTAACGCACGCACGTGATGTTACAGCGCACATCATCCCTCTGCCACTGGGTGTGGCAGTATTTGAACTGAAACACAAAATAGAGTGAGAAGGCTTTTATCTTCTCTGTACCCACAATGACATTCTTTCCTGTTGACAAATGAGAACTTGCGTGGGCCTAGTGTGAGCTGTGCTTGGTGCACAGTCTCACACTGCGACAGGTGGAGGTCATCTCCAGTTACAGCAGAGAAGATAACACTTACAGTTCTGTACTGTGCCGTGCTAAGAACACAGATATTTCTTGAGCAAGGTTTCCTTATTTTACTAATAAAGCCATTTCCAAAGTATTCAACTCATTTTAGGCAAACAAACATCAGCATAACTATGATAACTAAGATTTTCAGATCTCTATTTTTTCTCATAAATATCTTTTCTGTCCTTCACTTTATAATTATAAAAGGAAAACAGAAGCAGCTTTGGTCCCATACGCTCACTGGTCTGGTACCTAAACCCCTCAAACTGCTCCCCTGGCACCTTGCATGGCTGCACACACACTCCGAGTGTGCTCACTACTCTCAGTCTGTACAGATTGATGGATTAAATGCAGGGAGCTAATGCCTCATATTTGTACATATGTATATGCATGGCCAATAAAGTTGATTAATATCTGATTTCACGTCATACTATTTCCATTTCCAAGATTCCCCTCTGCATGCTGCAGCTTTCTGAAGCCCCAGGTGTTATTTGTTTAATTTGTTTTTTAAGTTCTTGTTTGCTTCCTGGTTCTGCGTTTGGACTTGGTAACGAAGTGAGGAGATGAGGATGCAGAGTGAGAATCAAGTGTTATGTAAAGGGGAAGGAGTATGAACCTTTTGAATAAGCCAATGAGCTATTGGTGCAAAAGCCAGAATGTGTACTGGGAGTGCAGCGTGCTTGGCCTGATGCAGACATGGCTAAATGGTCTCGTTCAAAATTCAAACACCTCCACCATGATGAACCAAAACACTAAAGTACACCTCAAATAATGTTTTTAAAGGAAAGCTAAAGATAGTTTTATATAGTTAATATAGTGCTGATATATGTTCATGTGTCCATTTTTTATCATAATGACTGACAGTTACCATGACAACTGCTCATTTTTCTTCAAATAATAACAAATGGTCATTTCTCACGGAGGCTTTTTCATGACTGGTAGTATTTAAGTACCCACCAACACCTCACATGGTGACATAGTGTAACACTCACCACTGGGGGGTTTGGGTCTCGGAGGAATGCATTTCTTCGGGGGCAGAGCTGGGGTGTCATTTTTCCTGCTGAATGAGTCGTCCACAAACACCGGCTGGAAAGAGAGAGGACAAATGTCTAGTTTTAATAAAGGTCGGAAGAAAAAGTCAAGCTGTTGTGGATAAATCAACAAAACTACACTACATGACACTTTCAAGGGGTCACATCAGAACTGTGAGTACTCATAGTGGCCCACATATACACGTCACTGATTTAATGTGGATTTATTAGGCTTTTTATAATGGGAGAATTCTGAGTGTCGGTCTGCTACCTTCTGGTAATCCGGCATCCAGCTAGCCCGTCCTTCAAAAGGATCTCTGGGCTTTGACATATGACTGAAGTCTGCAAATCCAGCAGAGCTGTTACTGCTGGAGCTGAACGAACTGCTGCCAAAGGGGTCCAACGTGCCAAAGAGGTCTGAAATGAAACAGTCACAATTAGTTCACGTTCAAATTAAGAGGTTGCTCAACGTTCAGTACTGCTGAACCCCTTGATGACACACCTCTTCTTAAATTTGTTTTGCATTCACTGTAGCATTGTTTTGATAAGATTCTGCAGCGTCACAAGATTTATTTCCATTCAGTGTTGCATTACATCA
This sequence comes from Planiliza haematocheilus, assembly GCA_005024645.1. Lineage (NCBI taxonomy): Eukaryota > Metazoa > Chordata > Actinopteri > Mugiliformes > Mugilidae > Planiliza > Planiliza haematocheilus. The sequence continues at coordinate 4,700,547 of SRSE01000509.1, forward strand.
ATCCATATGTGAAAATTATGTCTCATGTGCCCTGAACCACTCTTTCACAATGTGAACCCGATCGATCCTGGCATTGTGATCTTGAAATATGCCCGTGAACATCAGGGAAGAAAAAAATCCACTGATAGAATAATCTGGTCACTCAGTATATTCAGTAAGCCCTATACCTACTATTTATCTAGTGCTATCATTAGGTCAAGATTTTGTAGAACTAATGTCGTGTGTAGCTGCAGCATGTGTTTTAATATGCGTTTTAAATAACAGCAGGTTATGTCAGCATTAAACTCTTTCTATGTTCTTTCTAATCTCAATAACAGAGATAAAAAAAGAGTGACATCTTTTGTTGGGGTGGCTGTGGCTCAGTAAGTAGAGTTCACACATAATAGTGCATGTGTGTTTGTATGGAGTACTTGAATATCGTGGAGAAAACACTGGAGAGTGTGGTGCAGGGAACAGCCAACTGAGAAAACAAAACAAAGTCCTCAGAAAATAAAAGGACTTGTTAATACTACAGTATACAAAGTTCCCTGTCTGTGGACAATTAGGTCTGATGTTAAAAGTCTTTGTCACGGAATACATAATTATACCATACCTGGTCCTTTGGGTTTAGGGTGGCTTGAAGAAAATGGGTCACTGCTTGTAAAGTGGCTGGCTTGCTGTAGAAAGCAAAGAACAAAATAAAAGTTACAGTGTGGTTTGGGTACTGCACTGCCCTGGACGGGAAGGCTCTCCAGCGTGTGATTAAAAACTGCACAACTTATTTCAAGAGGAGCCTTCCCATTTACAGGACCAGGTTTATTGCAACATGCAACATGTGGTTGATCTTCAATACATACCTTGGAAGGTAATGTGGCACTTTTACTGAAGGGGTCAGGTGTGGAGAAGGGATCTATCTTCGTTGTCTTCTTGAAGAAATCTTCTGACGAAGCCTTGAAGGGATCCGTTTCTTTGAAGGGGTCTCCCCCAAATGGATCTGAATCAGAAATGGACAACTTCAGCTACTGAAACTCTCACTGTAGAATTCATTTTAGTTTTATTTATTAACTAGACGACAGTACGAAGGAACGCAAAACAAATTAAAATGACAGATCCCAGTTGTTATACCCAAAATCATTTTTTACATGTGATCAGAACAAATAACTGTTTAAGTCTATGTGAGATACACTTGAATAGCCTAAAATGAAGATCATTTTACAATCTCATTTGCATGAGGTTTTACTTCTGCAACACAGCAGCATAGTCCAAAAATGTAGTATTGTTGTTGACAATCTGTTATCTGTTTTGGAGTGAAACATAAAGTAAACATATGTCACCTGGAAATAATTAAATTTGGAGTTTCTAACATGTTAGGACAATTAAAAAACATTTCATTACAGTTTGGGGATAGTCAATATCATGAAGTTGAATCAGAGAGTTACAGAAACATTATCAGTTAGAGCTTTCTACTTAACACCCAGCATCAGATTCTAGATATTTCCTCTAGATTACCAAATTATCTGTAGCTATTTTTTCACAGGAATATTTTTTTCTGAACACGTTTCTGTTTGATGACAGTCTATAGTCAAGATTTGTTCAGAAAGCAAATAAGCTGATGAGAACAATAATAATAATAATAATAAAGGTCATAAGTATAAACTACTGTAGTTTCCTGACACATTCTCGCCAAAGGATTTTCTACAACATATTAAAAAATTGTCAATTCGCACATAAATACCCTCAAATTATTATATTATATAATCGCAACTAAAAATGTTTTTGGTAAATAGATTAAATAACAGAAGTTGTGTCTGTGTTCAAACATACATCAACATAACTGTGTGATCAGCTGCTGTGAAATTTTATTTGCTTCACAGGAAAATACACTGTGTGTGATACGAGTCTAGCTGCTGTGTCAAAAAGTTGATTTCAATCACTGATCTTCATATACAAAGCAGAGAACTGAAACTCAATATCACTGACTAGAGAAGTGTGACAAGAAGTTACAGTTCACACATGTAGCACAGCATCAGCAACAGTGGAGGATTTATGTATTTATTTGAAGGTGATGAAAACATATATATAATGTTCTCCCCAATGGACCAGAGTCAAGTAGTTCTCCTAGGTTAAATAAATAATAACTTAACTTAAAAAAAAAGAATTGCTGGAATCCTGGGTCTGTTTTAATTTTGACCCAGGAGTCTGGTGAGCTTTTGGCTGTTAATGTTAACAGACCCCATTCAAGTGAGTTTCAGGTCGTTATCAGCCACAGATGTTAACTCCCTACCAATCACTGAATAAACCACTAATTGTTGGAAATGAGAGATGAAATGTCTTCAAGGAGTAGTTGCCTTTGTCTAGCTTTGGCTGATGGCAACAGTAAAATACCTGTGGTTGCTGTTGGCGGCTTTGCAAAAGGATCATTTTGAAAAGGGTCACCTACAAGAGAGGAATCGAGCAAAGAGAGGAAAGCAGGAGAAAAACAAGGAGGAGGATGAAGGCATTAAATAGAGTCAGAGCGCAATTCAAGCAGAAACCTATAAGCCGTCTGGAGGAATAAAAACAAGGATAGAGAACAGAGAACACAGACTGAAGAGCTGGAGGGAAAACTGAAGGAAGAAGAGAGGCTTATCATGTGAATTGTGAAGGGAAAAGGAAAACGAGGCGGCAAATATACACTACAAAGATTCGTCACCATCAATGACAGATCAGGTGCTTATGGCCCATGTTAAATTCAAGCACTGGCATGAGAGAAAAAACATTGTGGAAGAATGGCCGCTTCAGAGCCGTGAATTCCGGGAAATATGCCACTTGTGCAACAAATCCAGTCGTGAAATTTCCTCGCTCCTAAATATTCCACAGTCAACTGTCAGCTCTATTATTAAAAATGGAAGCGTTTGGGAACAACAGCAACTCAGCCACGAAGTGGTAGGCCACGTAAAGTGACGGAGAGGGGTCAGCGGATGCTGAAGCGCATAGTGCAAAGAGGTCGCCGACTTTCTGCACAGTCAATTGCTACAGAGCTACAAACTTCATGTGACCTTCAGATTAGCCCAAGTACAGTACGCAGAGAGCTTCATGGAATGGGTTTCCATGGCCGAGCAGCTGCAGCCAAGCCACACATCACCAAGTGCAATGCAAGGCGTCGGATGCAATGGTGTAAAGCACGCCGCCACTGGCCTCTAGAGCAGTGGAGACGCGTTCTCTGGAGTGATGAATCACGCTTTTCCATCTGGCAATCTGATGGACGAGTCTGGGTTTGGAGGTTGCCAGGAGAACGGTACATTTCAGATTGCATTGTGCCAACTGTGAAATTTGGTGGAGGAGGAATTATGGTATGGGGTTGTTTTTCAGGAGCTGGGCTTGGCCCCTTAGTTCCAGTGAAAGGAACATTGAATGCTTCAGGATACCAAAACATTTTGGACAATTCCATGCTCCCAACCTTGTGGGAACAGTTTGGAGCGGGCCCCTTCCTCTTCCAACATGACTGTGCACCAGTGCACAAAGCAAGGTCCATAAAGACGTGGATGACAGAGTCTGGTGTGGATGAACTTGACTGGCCTGCACAGAGTCCTGACCTGAACCCGATAGAACACCTTTGGGATGAATTAGAGCGGAGACTGAGAGCCAGGCCTTCTCGACCAACATCAGTGTGTGACCTCACCAATGCGCTTTTGGAAGAATGGTCAAAAATTCCTATAAACACTCTCCTCAACCTTGTGGACAGTCTTCCCAGAAGAGTTGAAGCTGTAATAGCTGCAAAAGGTGGACCGACATCATATTGAATTCTATGAGTTAGGAATGGGATGGCACTTCAGTAATAGAATTCTGAAGAGATAAAAAAGAACCCTGTTCCACAGAGGAGAAGAGTGAAAGTAAAAGGGGCACCAGTACCTTTGAAAGGGTCTGTTTTGAAGGGGTCTTCAGTGTGGAAGGGGTCAGTGTGAATTTCCTGAGGCTGATTGTTGAACACAGATGGCTTTGCTTTGAATGGATCTTCCTGTGCAACCAACAGAAGGCCGAGAAAGAAAAACAAAGCAGAAGATGTTGTTGTGCAGTGATCATCTACACATTGTAACACAAACAAAAAGTATTGGTAACACTTCATAGGATCAGAAGAGCTCAAAACATAAAAATGAAATATCTGAATAAAGAATACAAGGATCGTTTCCATGGGAATGAGAATTCTCTGCTTCAGCCAGATGTGAATAAAGCATATGAGATTAATATAATGCCTTATAGTGAAACTGAAAAAAAGCTTTCAAACTCTGTGTCTGAAAGCTTGAAAACTCATAAACAACCTGAAACTAACATGAAGAATGCTTTGAATGAAGAATGCCAGAAAAAACAACAACAAGAAAAATCAAATATCTGCAAGCACAATTTTGTTTTGCACATTTTCACACATTTTCAAACACCGGCGCTGTTCAGACCTTGAATTATCATCAACTTTTAATACCTGTGCTTTTACTTGGCATAAAAATCTACTATGAAGCAATTTATTTGCGCTCTAAATGCTAATCAAATATACAGGGAGCAGCAGAATATTCTAACAGCTAATGTCTGTAATCTTTATTGCTGTTAAAGCTCAGATTATAGTTCGAAGCCTGGAAGCTTCCATACACACTGTAATCTCCAGTAATAATAGTAAATCAAGACACTGTTTCACACACTACACACTAATATTTATACATCAACATGATTGCATGAATAACTAGCATCACCTAACAACAGATTCAAGTATAGTACTTAAGTGCATATGCTTAAAAACAGCAGCTACAAGGACAGAACTGAAATGACTGTAAAATATAAATAGACATCATTTATGGGGCTTTTCCCTTTTCAGGTGATCACTTATTATAGAGGTTGTGGTTTTTCTTTCTGAATGAATGAGTCAAATTTCGGTTGATGCAAGAGCACCCCTGTTGAGTAGGAGGTCTTTAATGTCAGGATGCACTGTGTTCACACTGACAAACGAATGTGGTCAAATGCAGACAAATGCAACCTGGTGCACCTCAAAATGTGGTCAGTGATTGGAGCTCTCGACTGCGTCATCAGTTTATCCTGGGTGTTCGCGCCTGTCCTTTATTCTGGTCACTTGTGATCAGATTCCCCAGACCGGCTGTTAATGAGAGGTCTGAACGGAGCCACTGTTCTCCTGGTGTATGTGTTCGTTTTTCAGGTTTAAAACCTTGTAAATGGTGATATGAATGAATGAATGAATAAATTATTATTATTATTATTTTTTAAAGATTATTTAATTATTTAAAGAAAGAAAATCAGTGAAAACAGTATTCATTATACAGTAATGCCGAATGAACAACTGGGATGTGAATTTGAAAACTACAATAAAGTGAACTTTATACTACTTTCTTTTGATAGCATATCAACAGTGAATATTTGGCTGCATGTACCTAAATCATCTATCATCTTATAGTGAGATAAGAGCTACATTATATCAACTCTGCACAGCTGGACTGGCAGCTCCAACCCTTCCTCCCCCTCATGTGATGCCTTGAGCATATTTTGCACCTCTGGACAGTTTTATTGTCTTTTTCATTTTCTCATAAAGTTCTCCTCTCGTAATCAGGCTACATGACAGGTCCTAATAGTTTAACTTTTCTTGAGTTACGTTTGGACGGCAGCCACATATGATTTTTCGGTCAATTTGTTGCCTCTCAGTTGTTTTTTATGTTAGCCAATTAATCCACATAGTTTCAACCATTAAAATCTGACTAACTTTAAACTTTTCCTATTTTATGAAGAATCCCTTTGTAAGACTAACTGGAAAGCACCACAAATGCCCAATGCAATGGAAAGCAGTGTTGCAAACCACTTCTATCTGCAGTAACAGATGAGGATGCAACAGTGACTCCTTACTTCTCCTTACTTTGGTGGCACTGGAAAAGTCAAAGGGACAAGTCCACCACATTTAAGGACATGATCCTGAAGCAAAATAATGCTTCATCATATGCAAAGACTTCAAATATGAGCAATAATCACCTGGCCACCTTCTTCTCCTGGCATACAGTAGATCCTTTTGAGAACTTGTGGGTCATCCTGCAATGTGACATTTTATAGTGAAGGAAGAGAAAACGGTTTGAAAAGCATTGGGGGAAGAAGCTGCTTGCTGCTCGTTGTTTGAGAACAGATCAAGAAAAAGACAGACTTTGACCAGTGATTGAGACAAAACTCACATTCACGTTTAGGGGTCAATAATAAAAAGAAGAAATCCGTTGGTGTTCCTGACCTGTGCCGCTCTCACCATGGCTGGGAATCCTCCATTCTCTCTGTCACTGAAACCCTCACTCATGTCAGCCAGGTTGGTCATACTGCCTCCATGGGTTCCGTTCAAGGTGCTGTTGTACTGCTCGATGCTTTTAGACACTTCCTGTTGACTGTCCTGAATCTGGGACAACTTGCTTCGAGCCTGCGGGAAACACACACAGCCAATTAAAAGTCAGCTAAGTTGTCTTCACTGTAAACTTCATCTAACTTGAACATTACTTGCTTTGTGATTTATTTTAATTTTTTTATAACTAGAAGAAGCATGATCTCTAAAAATACAAACAGCGCAGATAAACATGACAGGTCTCATGTTTTACTTCACATTTTGAGGAACTTGCATATATAGTTATAGTTACAGATCTATAGTTAGATCCACGTTGGTACACACCTACACTATTTTGGTACTTTACCTGTTCACCAAACCATGTCACATAATAACTTTTTCTATATGTTTCTTCCACTTACTGCAGTGAAAGGGTGTGACACCTCCAAGTTGCTGACTTCATTGGTGGTAAAGAAACATCTTATACGGCACAACAGTGCCCTCTGTTGACGGTCTTCAAACGTCCTACCTGGTTAATCTCATCCTGGGTGGCTTTCAGAGACTTGATGATGGTCTCTAGCTGGATCTTGCCAGCAGCCAGGCTCTGCTCCAGCTGATTCTCCTCCTGCTGCAGCCGGCCCAGGTCAGCCTTCGCCCGGCTCAGCTCCTCTTCCTGGCTTTGCAAGTCTGACTCCTGGGAGTGGATTTGACTCTGGAGGGTTGAGATCTGAAGACATGACAGAATGAAGCGTCTCAGTTGCTTCTCAATAGTTGTGTATTTTAACTCAACTTATACAATTACACATTACCACATCAATTTAAGATTTACTATCCATATTTTGGGATTCTGCTGTCACTGTAGAAAGGTTGTGTTGCAGTAAAGTCGCACATTTCCTCAAGCCTTCCTCACCATTTGAGATTCTTCCTGACATTTAATTCGGACTTCGTTCAGCATGTCCTCTAGTTTATGTTTCTGCTGGTCCATCTCCTCCAGGCGGTCCTGGGCGTCTTGTTTTTGAGCCTCTAGTTCCTGCAAGCTTGTCGTCTCTCTGTCCAGGTTGTTCTGCATCTCCTGAGGGTGAATAAATAAAAATTAGATTAGATCAGATTAGATTCAACTTTATTGAACCAGTATTTATGATGTACATGTACAGGGCAACGAAATGCAGTTTAGCATCTAACCAGAAGTGCAATAGGCAGTAAGTGCACATGGCATAAATATTATGGTATATAAGTATATAAGGTCACAATCGATAATGCACCGCTTTACATATAACCTACACTGAGTGCACTGCTGGACTGCAGCAGTGTCGAACTTAACCTCGGTTAACATGTTGCCCTCACCTGCACCTCAGCGCTCTTATATCGGATGGCCTCCTCTGTCTCCCTGATGTCCTGCTCAAGAGTATACTTCTCCCTGACACACACAGAAACATTCATACGTAAGTATAGATAGATAGATAGATAGATAGATAGATAGATAGATAGATAGATAGATAGATAGATAGATAGATAGATAGATAGATAGATAGATAGATAGATAGATAGATAGATAGATAGATAGATAGATAGATAGATAGATAGATCAACCCTGTGCACACACATCATCATGTCAGAACAACATGACACTGGACTGGGATTCTATCAGTTTTACCCTGCCACAGTTCACAATGCTGAATAAACATATTTATTCCGTGGACTGACCCCAGTGTCCTTTAAAATATGTAGCATTGCTCTTGAGGACAATCCGGTGATGTCAAAGACTATTGTTTCTATTCTGAGGAGGCTGTGTGTAAATGTCAGATATTCAGGTGGCAGAATAAAGAAGCAGGCAGACACACCGCTCATTTTGTGGGTGTAAGGGTAAATTATAACAGAATGCCAGTCCGTGGATGTTCAGTAGCCAGTATGTTTACCTTAGAGTATTCCACTGGGTAAAGGCAAGAGTGCTGACGCAGCATGGAGAATAAGTGGTGAACAAACAAAATTTAATAAAAGACACACATCAAAGGAAGAGTGACCGGCTGACTGGGTGTGTGGAAGAGAAAAGTAGGAGGTGAAAAGAAAGAAAGAAAGAAAGAAAGAAAGAAAGAAAGAAAGAAAGAAAGAAAGCTATGGGATGAGATGTACACAAAAAGGTCGTCCACACCTGATGTTTTGTTAAATGATAATGATAATTCAGGAGTTAATAAAATGTATTTTAATTTAATTTTGTTACTTTATTAAATTTACTTTGACCCTGTCAGATACGATGTTTCACTTTTATCTCTCTCAAATAGGATGGATGTTTTTTTTTTAAGTGACACTCTATTGATTTTGCCTTAGCTGTGAAGTGTTTACGGTGTTACATTCATAATTTAAAAAAAAGAAAAAAAAAAAGATTATGCATCTCAGGCATGTTACGCTGAAAGTAGACATGTAAATATTAATAAACATATTGCTGGTCTTAGGTCTATCTTACAGGTGCATTCTCACATTTCCCCCGTTCCATTTAATTCTCAAGGGGAAAAGACAATTCAAATGATGTGCTAATAATAACCTTGGCTGTGTAGTGTGATCAGAGGGTGGCAGTATAGAAAAACAAAAACCTGGAACAAGAAACAATCTTATCCCAGCAACAGGAGAAAATTGTAGAGAGGCCTTCAGGACAAAGAAAATGTTTCTTATACACGCAGCAAGCACCATACTACGTAGCGTATCATTCATTCAGACATTTCTTTTCTTTTCTAGAAGCTGATAAACCTGATCAGTAGTGTGGGTTATGTGCTATATCAGAACCTACTGAGTAAGTTTAGTTGTTTTTTTTGCCATTTTTAATACAAAGTTTTTAATGCGTCACTTCAAAAGGCATGTCACCATACTCATCCACGTGAGACTAGCTGCTGTCTGATGAGGATGTTGATAATGGAATGAAGATGGAGCTAATGGAGTTAGTGACCAGTCAAAACGTCACTGATTGCAGTTAATACGCACTGAAAAGGGTTGCTACTGTTATTACTGCACCAATGTTATGGTTAAATGTAATGTGCTACAAAATAAAAATGATAATAATAATAAAAAAAAATCTTGTTATTTATAATTCGGATGTGGGACGTCACGTGATTTTGCTTGTTACCTCTGCAACTGGGCAATCTCTTGGCTGATGTCATCCAACTCCTTGATGCCCGTGAACTCTCCTGAACCCACTGAACTGGAGCTATCCTGTACAGAGAGACAGGCAGGTAGAAAGAGAAAAGAGAGGAAGACAGGTTGATAAAGTAAACCATGTGTGTTTGAGATAATAGGAATGAAAGGGCACCAAACGTCCCACGGCAAACCAGTGCAACAAAAGGAGAAAGAGGTAAAGAGAGGATTCAGGAGAGAAATCAGTGGTCAAGAGGAGGAGAAGCACAGAGGTTTAATCGGTAGGTGGGGACTGGCTCAATCACCGACACGTGGGGGAAGTGCCACGACCACGGTCAAACTGCCACGGATAGGTAAGATTCAAGATATTATAATATTCTGAATAACACCGGCTTTGAACAAATTTCCAGTATGTATTTAAAATAAATCTTGTTTGATAACAAACAGATTATCAGCGATCTTGACTCTTTCCTAGTAGACAGTTGACGAGGTGAGACACTGTGACTGCACTGTGTTGAAACGGAGAGAAGAGTCTTAAAAAATGCTTTCCAGCATAATCAGCTAGCCACTGAAAGCATTTATAGCTTAATACACCGTAGGTCTGTGTTACCTACCCACGACTTGAACATTACAGCCTGAGAGGTAGAGAGAGGGAGAGCAGAAACATCAGCAGCGAGAGTTAGGATATAAGAGAAGAATAACAGTGAGCAGCAGACGTCTTTCATTCAACGTGCTGGTTGTCCCTTTCAGGTCTGTTGGTTTTGGGGCGGGTGAACGGACATAAGCAAATGTGGTAGACTGGCACAGCTCAAAAACAAGATGTCTGGCAGAAAGATGAGAGCAGGAAGAAAGAGCAATAGAAGAGTTTACTCACCCGTCTCATTTCCGACAGAGCAGCCATCTCTGACCCCACTGGAGTCATGTATCCTGACATATTCTGCAGACACAGAGAAATGGCTTTGTTACTGATGATGATGATAACATACGAGTGTAGGCCAGTAAATATCTATTAGTGAAGCATTTACATCTCTGAGGAAAGACTAAATCAATTACTTCTCCTAACAATTTATTATTATGCCCCATAAACCACTTAGAGTATATTTTAAGCCTTTGGGAGGATAATTGATATGAATCACTCCTATTATTAAAAATAACAGGTCTTTATTTGATGTTCATTTCAGACCACAAGATTAAACTATAATGTCTCTGATTCAGATGGACAGGAGTTATATGGGATGAAATATACAGATATAAAGGCACCACACTCAGCACTAATTAACATTCATAGTTCGTTTGAGGGACTTACTGGAACCGGAGTGCCTCTTTCAGAGGGTGGGATCATGTCAGCAGTCAGTGCTTGCGGAGGGTCAATGCCCTTGCTGACTTTCTGCTGGATGAGATACATGGCGAGGGCAAATTGTTCCCTGGTCAACTTGCCAATCTGTCTTGTGTCTGCCAAAGCCCTGCAGGGTAGAGGACAGTCAACGGAGGAATATTAAGTTTGTTGCTCTTTTCCAGAGCAGCATATGATTAAAAGAAATATTGTACAAAAGTAAAGGAATCAGAAAGTAACTGAGTACTGAAAGCCAGTACAAATTATTTAATAAAAACTGCTTTATATAAAAAACTTTTTTTGCACTTTTACAAGACCCTTTCACCTCTCACTTAATGTGTCAAAAGCTTGTGATGCAACATTAAAATGTGCTGTGACAGACAAAGTCTCCTGTAATAAAGTCCAAAATAAAGTGTCTCATTTTAACAAATATCGTTTAGTTAGTTAACAGCTAGTGAGTTAGAGTATACTAACGAACAGACATCACATACGGCTCTACTTCCATTACAGGCGATCATTTATAATGGCAACTGTGTGTTTTTCTGAATGAATGAAGCAAAACTCTGCTTGTACAAGAGCACCTCTTTTGAGTAGGTGGTCCTTAATGTGACCCATGACAGACTGCAAGTACAGACCACCAAAGGAATGCACTCAAATGCGACCCTGACCACCTCTAAACGTGATCAGAGTTCACATCATCTCAAAAGCGTCTTCAATGCATCCTGTTTGTGTTCACACCTGTTACTTTAAGCTGGCCACTTGTAATCAGTTTGCCCAGGACAGATCTTAAAGCAAGGTCATTTTTAATTCATAACTGATCTTTAAAATACCTCCAAATTATATACTATTTATAAACCCATTAGTCACGACTGATATTACCTGCCATGCATGGCATAAACAGGAACCTACCATATATGGGCAAGGAGGTTCTGAGAAAGTCCAGACTGCATGAAGATATCCTTTACTTCATGGCCGCTGACAAAACCATCCATATCAGCATCTGTCTTCAGGAAGATGTCGTCATAGCGACCACGTTCTGACACAGGGACGACCCAGTTCAGTGAATGCTGAAGAGACAGAGAAATACAGAGATATGTTATTTTTGAATCAAACCCAGTCTTGATAAAATACTACTGATGCAACATGAGTATTTTTAAATTTAAATGTTTAACAATTAGTTGTTGTTGTTTTTTTGGTTACTATTTATCACCTGTCCAGATTTGAGCGTGTGTTTGGGCGACAGGCTGCCGGTGCTGTTGAGTGAGTTCATGCTGCCGTGGGAGGGTGTGGAGCGTAGTGAGTCTTTTGGTGGTGGAGGGCTCGCCGGCAGTCCAGGCACAGAGGTGGCCACTGAGCCGAGACTCTTCTTCCTTTTAGATGGAGGGATGAGGGAAGAGGGAAGGAGGGCAGGGACAGGCTCCTTCTCCAAAGCCCGGTACACCAGGTGCATGGCCTGGGGAACACAGTCTGCTATTAATACTTTCTTTCTATCTACATATACAGCTTTCATGAAGCTAATTATGTCACAAGACCTGCTGTTAAATTATTAGCAACAGCTCAAAGCAAAGCAAAAGGATAAAAATGACATAGGAGCCCAGTAATTCACAAGTGCAGTGTAGTGCAAGAATATCAGCTTTGGCAAAGGTAAACCAATAACACTCTAATATCAATACTGATTATCACTTGTATTATTAAGTATTTAAGGCTACTGAGAATAGACTGTAAAAAAAAACTGGATGCCATGATGACAGCTCTTCAAAAGTAAAGCCAAAGGAAGCCGAGGTTCCCCCGGTAACGGGCTGGCTGCAGTGTATGTCATAAGACAGTCCTCTGCAAATACTAACAGTTAAAAAGTTATCACTCACCACTGCAAACTCATCTCTGTCCAGATGGCCATCTTTATCTATGTCACTCAGGTCCCAAACCTAACAGCAAGAAAAACATGAAAGGGATCAATAAGTCAAACGCTCATTAAACCATCACAGATTCAATTTAACCGCATCAAATCCTGTGGATGTTGGCAGTCACACAGAGAAATGTGGAACAGGCAGTGCACTGTTCTCTGAGGTGGACTGAGATATAATATGCCATCAATTTACAACACAGTCTGAACGTCTGTCCCTAACATGTTTTACCCCCATTCACATATTGAGACTGGAGTCTTGGTTATTCAGGTGCCAACTTAAGAGCCTGTCCATCTACAGAACCTAGTCACATGAGTTTCAGAGATGTGCCTATTTAAAAGCCCCCACCAGTCTTTTAGAACTGAAGAAGCTACTTGGATGAGTGGCGAAACATCCTCAAGAAACCCAACAAGTCCAGTTGCCCTCATTTCAAATAAGCGTATTCTTTGACAAAAATATTTTGCAAGATGAAATTACATTAATGCGACTTTGCCGTGGGGAAACACAACAAATTTAATGTTTCGCTTGAGTAGCTCGATCAACGATCTCAAAGACAAGACATCAGAATTAAGCTAATTACCTTCCCAAGGACATCCAGAGGTAGCTTGGAGTTGATCAGAACTGGTTTGACCTTCTCTCCTGACAGCAAGCCATTGACTGGCACCAGACTTTCAAAAATCCCATCGAATTTGTTCTTCTCCTCAGGCTGTGAAGAAAAGCACAGACTAATTATCTCAAAAGCTGGATCTGCAAACGTAAACCTCAAGCTCAGTATCAACAAAACCAATTAACTTGCAGTGGAGAAACAAGAGGCCCTCTGACCTCTTCACTTGCAATAATAGCCTCTAACAGACTCTATCTATGTGCAGTTTTATCATAACTATCATATGAATTCTAATGTTCACACAGGTGTTTTGTAATGACACAGTGACCCCGAATTATCTTAATTAATTCCAATGCATCTTCGATAAAATGACTTATCATTATGGATCCATAAAATATTTTCCTTCTTACTAAAAGTGAGTGCAACTGTGTGTTTGAACACACCCTGACAGCCCAGTGTAATTCGCCAGAGGAAGAGGCTGTGCTGCTTAGTGACGGACTGCTGCTGTCTTTCTGAAATCAAACAAACACAAACAAGTATCACTTAGTTGTCATGTGAACCTTTCATTAACTTTTGATACGAGGTTTAATAACACAAAAATGACGCATGGTTCATTTTTAAAGTGAATGATAAGAGTCCATTCATATCTGGGCACTGACACAATATTTTCTTATTTTAGCGACCAAACTAACTGCTTTGCATCCAAACTGAAGGAAAGGTTAGGAATTACACAACTGAGTGCATATTTTACTTGATGAAGACACACAAAGATTTCAGGCTTTGTGGGTGCCATGCATAAAAATGGTAGCAAAACATTTGGTATGATATTTTTATTCAAATACATGCACATCGATTGCTTCTCATCATCGTAGTGGGTTACAGAAGCAAACAAAAATTGTGTCATTGCCCAAATATTATTGCTCCCAACTCTACAATGCAGTAAGTTTTCGCTTTTTTGGCTTTAAAGAAATTACAAGGACTTTATTGTAATAATATTTTCACACTCACAAACTTCGGAGGAGGGACTGTTACGTTGAGACTGGACAGACTGACTTCCTGACCACTCTGAGCACAGGCCACCAGCCGCAGTGCAACATAAAACCCCTGAGTGAGAGACACACAGTACTACCCATTAATACAAATCTTTCTTATTCTCATGCTGACAAATGATACATCATGAGAAAATGAGAAAATACTAACTAGCTTGACAAGCTTGGTTTCATTTCATCATTAGTTGTTATTAAATACTTATTGATCAGAATAAATATATAACCATTCACAAATAAGATCTTCTTCTTTACCTGTTTGTCAAGGTAGCCTTTGCCATCTGGATCAGCCAAATCCCAGATCTGAAGCAAAAAAAACGTACGAGCATGCATAATCAGTGAAATTAAACGAAAAGAACAAAACAACTAACAAAACTGTGTCCATGTCGTAGTAATTCATTGATCACATGGTTCATCCTATATACACGGATCAGTCATAATATTCTGCCTAATATTTTGCGTAGGTCCAACCTTTTTGACCCATGAGGACCTGACTCTACTAGACCTCTGAAGGTGTGCTGTGGCATCGGTCAGCAAGACGTAAGCAGCACTTTTATTTTTCTTTTGTTTTTTTTATGACCTGCAAGTTCCGATGTGGGGTCTACATAGATCAGACTTGTTTTGTCTAAATTCTTGCTTTGCAGCAGGGTGCATTAACCTTAACTCACTGCCATCAGGGAAAACCATTTCTACAATAGAGTGCACACCGTCTGCAACAATGCATAGTTAGGTGGTACACTGAACCAAAGCATCAGACTTACCTTTCCCAGTGTAATGTCAGGGAGTCCAGACTTCTTTAGGAACAGGGCAGCTTCTGTTGGTCCTACTTTCCCTGTATTCCCAGGGTCGACCTGGAAGCAAACACACACTCTTAAGTGCACTCTTGTTTACATTTTTTAAATTCTCTCCAAAATGTAAAATGCATCTTTCACTTTGATTTATAAAAATGAGGCTTGCAGTCATCATCCTTACCTGTCTGTAAAAGCTCTCATATACAGGGTTCCCACTTGACAACTGTGGCAGAAAAGATTGTTATATGACTATTTAATAAAGTATTCTGAGAACTTATTCTGCTAAATAAAATGCCGTCTTAAATAGCTGAACACACCCAGCGTGGATTGCAGTTAAACTTATTAACACAGATCAGAAATTTGCAGCTAGGATCTTCACAATCTGTTCATTCAGATTCAGATTCAGAAAACTTTATTTGTCCAATATTAAGGCGCAAGTGAGCAGCTTAAAGTTGAAGTACAGACGTTTTAAGGAGCAAAAAAACAAAATACATAAGTATATACAAGTTACCATGCTATAAATGCTATGACTTATGCACACCATATGACCCTCCGGAAAGCCAGACATAAAACAGATGTGGTGAGTGCAGACTGAAACCTGCAACATGACAGATTTACGGAAGATGACGGCAGAAGTGTTCATCCAAATTGTGACTCAACGCTGAGGGTAGTTTAGCTGAATAACCTGGTGCTCGCCATCAATAACAAACCCAGTGCAATGCAAGACCATACGACCTTAGGGGCGCATTATCCTTAGCATTCACTTCGCCTCTATATAAACAAACCTAAGACCAACAGAGCCGAGTCACATTAGTATTGTTAAAGCAATGTAGCTCGTTTTACACAGCCTGCCTTCACAAGCGCTTTCCCCACCCCGACTACTTGGCATCAGGACTATGCTAACTAAGGTCTGCTAGCATATTGAGTGACCGTTATTTACGTTTACGTCGCTTTGCTACACATATACGTTTATGCACGCACATCGGTTATTTACACATGGCCACACGGTGAATGCGGCAGGTGTTTTCTTTACATTTATAAATAGCGAGCTTAACTGCAGGGTCGTGGTCATGTAGCCACACAGATAGCTAGTCCCAGCTGATGCTAAGAAAGCAGCCCGCTACATAACGGTCCTGCAATAGGCCTTACTCGACCAGCTGACTGCCCTTCTTTTTTTTTTTCCTCTGGCTATATTTCACAAGGAGCTCGCGTTATGTTCAAAGTTAAATTTAAAATTTGTGTGCCAGTGAGTGGCACGTTGCCGTATCGCACTGCTAAACGGGTTAGCCTTTAGCTGAAGCGTGTAGTTTTAGATTGCTGCATCTTTACCTGGGTAAGAGATGTGAGGGCTGCCATCTTCCCTGTTGCTGCGGGAACGCACCCACCCTCCCCTGCAAGCAAACACTCCCCCTAGCGGACAACACGAGGATCAGCTCATTTCTGTGTATGAAGCTGTGACGCTACTGTAGTTGAAACGCCTACACCGATCAGCCACAACATTAAAACCACTGGCAAGAGAAGTAAACAACATTGACCATCTTGTGGCAACCCAGACCCCAGCCTGACACAGGAACAGACAAAAATAGTATAAGAACAACTCAAAAAGCAGGAAAAACAGCACAAGGTGTTGACCTGACCTCCAAATAAGATCAAACTAGATCCCAAACTGATCAAGTATCTGTGGGACGATTCACAGAGCCCCTCCCCTCAACCCATAGGACCCAAAGGCCCCCCATTAACAACATCCTGTTGCCAGACACCACAGGACACCCTCAGAGTTTGTTTAGGAGGCACAAGGGACACCTAGACAGTATTGGGAAGGTGGTCATAATATTAGGCCTGATCGGCACATATGCTGTGCACCAGGGGTGTTGAATTCATTTTATTTCAGGAGCCACATACGCCCCAATTTGATCTCAAGGGGGGATGGACCAGTAACATAACAGCAATAGCGTTTTCATTTATTTTAGTGGAAAGAAATACAAATAAAATTGAATGCACATTGTCTTTCTGTTAAGTTCTGGGTCTTAGTGTTATGTATATTGCAATACCTCATTTATTCAGTGATTATAGCAGCGAATTATATTCATTATCAGACTCTTACGTGACATGCATCAGCTATATCTTGTATCACGATTAGATATGACGTGTGTTTTAGTCAGATACTCTTCTTCTGTCTCGGCCTCATGCTGATGGGCCCCTCCACATGAGCTCGACTCTGCTCGAGATTTCTTCCCGTCAGTATGGAGTTTTTCCTTGCCACCATCACCTTTGTGTTCGCTCTGGGAGTTTCAAAGCATCTTGGGGCAATCTGTATTGTTTTTGACGCCATATAAATAAAATAACTGAATTATATCCACAACTCTCTGCAAAACAGTGCAACCCGGGGTAGTAAATTTAGGAATAGCTGTTACTTTTATAGTTAAAGCTAAAAGATGTGCCTCTCGCCCAAGTACAGCCGGGATGGACACCCCTGCTGTACAGTCATTCAGAAAACTCAGTTATCTCTAACTGCTAACCTGTATCTACTGTTTAAAAAAAAGCGCACCTCAATACTACCTTACACGGTGCTTAAATGAATGTTCACCACTTCAACAGGCGTATTTAATGTTGTATTTTAATAAACCCAAAATGTCACAGACCTGGTAAAACAACAGATAAATTGACAATCAGAGCATCGCCACACTGGTGGTTTCATTGCAGCCTCTACCCCACTGCCATGCTATAAATAACAATCTCATGCAACCAAGATCTCCCAGTAGCTAAAGAGCAGCATTTGTCACAGTAAAGTACATACGTTTTCCCCCCATGGGTTTGTTTACCCTATCCTATTTACAAGACAATACAAAACTTCCAGGCATTCTCAGTTTGCACCGGTTCAAACACAATAAAGAAAAGTAACGTGGGGAAAACCAACTCACATGCTAAATGAGGAGAAATATGAATATCTGTTTAGTGCTAATTCAAATTGCCTTAAGTCCATTTTTGAAAGAGTAACTGATTTGTTATCAACAATAAATAAATAATGCCGTTCTTCCATCATATGATACTAAAAAAAAAATACCTAAAACACTATATTGTACGCTGTGTGTAAAGGACTTTTATCATAAGGCGTGTAGTTTTAACCTCTTCCAGTTTTAAGATGCACAGAAGATGTGATATGGGGCAGAAAAAGACTGAAGGAAGGACATCGATGGCAAAAGAACACAACTTTTCTTTCATAAAATACTCAAACCAATATCGCTCACAAAGCATGCTATGTCAACATTCTTCCATCTGTAAAATAATAAAACAGGGAAAAGACCCAAATGGCAATTCAAATTCAAGCTGAGGACTGCACAGGGTGGCTCCACTTCTACTCCAAAATACAACGCCACTGCACACGTTATCTTGTAATCGTCATACATACTGGGACAGCAAAACTAGTTTGAAGCTGTTGCCCTTGCAGTTGTAGTTCTGCTCGTCTAAAGCATCTGGTCATTGTGAGTGAAAATGCCAGGATTTAAGACTTCAGACTTCTAAAATTGTATGACAAAACCTTTAGATTAAAAAAGTCTTGGCTTACAAGGTTGAAATTCTCACAAAATCTAAATCTGAATTCAAAAATGTGAATTTCATGAAATCTAAATCTTCATTTATTTTTTGTCATTTTGAGGGAAAGGTTAGAAACACTCCATATTTTCCTGCAGAAAGAATTCACCTTGCAGATTTAATTTTCCATGAACACAAGCCAATAAAAGGTCAAACAGCCCTAGAAGAATACACTTGTCAAATTTAGTTGGAGTGTTTTTAAGTGGGATTCTTAAAACCCTACCCAAGTTGAAAATTCACATACATCAGTTTAATGCGTTCTACAGCCAGCCTATGCACTCACTGCAGAGGAAGCGCTCTAAATAAAAGGCGGCCGGCCTGTGAAGGTCAGGCACACCTGTCGGCATCACCCCGGTCGTGACTTCTCTCAGTGTGATCACTCAGTTCAAGCGGCAGCAACAATGACGTAGCAGCAGTGAGGCAATGCTCAGCGTGAGCTCCAATGATGATCGTCACAGCTGAATGGAGAGTAGGCAGGACACATAACTTTGGATAGCATGTCGTCATCATCTTCATTTATCACCATCATCAGACCACAATCACATGGCATGAAAAGAAGTGTCTTCCACTCCTGTGCTTGTTCCTCCTCGGCGGCCGCGTGCAGTGCAGTCATCCACTCTGCGGCCCTCTGTTGAACGGTGATGTTTCAGGTGATGCTCGGTTACTCATCGTCCCATGATTGCTGTAGCAAGAAGTTTGCAGCCAGATTCTCGTTCTTCTCACACGCGAAGTAAGCCTGGATGACTAATCCTTCTGGGAAGCCCAGCGCTTTTAACTGGAATTAACATAAGACACACATTAGTACAGCTGTGAGGCAGTTACTGGTAATAGCATAACTGCAATGACATAATATTAAACATGGAAATATAACTTTCTCACACAGCTCCATTAACGTATCGAATTAAGATCAAAATATTTATATTAATTTGGTCAAATCTAGCTGGCATAGATTAGCCAAAGATGCTGCAGGAACACACATATCTCTCTCTATGAATGCTTAAGAGTGGTTTGGTTAATCAAACATTTTATCTGACCTTACTGTAGATTTGTGCACATTAGCAAATCATCTTTGAGTCAACTTTAACAGTAGACGTTGGGCATTTATCCACAAACACATAAACTGACCCTCTCGATGGCTTCTTTCTCCTGCGGGGTGACCTGGATGTAGTTGGCAGGTGGTGACCCCTGGGCCTCGGCAACTTCTCCTCCCACGTCTCCGCCTCGTGGCTCATTCAGCATCTGCACAAATCGCTCCTGGTGCTGCGTGATTTGCTGCGAGCGACACATTTAAACGGTATGACAGTGGATATGGTAAATGGATCTATCTATCTATTACAGTCAGATGTGTTTGTGACTGACTTTTGCAACACAACTAAATCGTTCACAATTGAGTATCCACATTTTTCCATGTTCAAGAAGGCAGATTAAAGATGGCTGAAGCCTAGAACTAGGGGCTTCAGCGACAGCTTGAGAGTGACTGTGACTCCCTGTGCATCGTGTACAGTAACACGACAAAACAAAAGATTCGCCCTGCTCATCCTGCAGTATCTCCATCGACAAAGGCCGGCCTACCAACAAGAGCTTAAACATAAACTGCAGAAGAAATCATCCAAAAAGCCTCAGACCCTGAAACACCTCTGAGACTCGGGTAACAGGTGGAACAACTAAGGTGAAAGACAATCGGTGGCCTCCCTGCAAGGTCGAAGCTGTGATGTTTCCAGTTCGGTTATCTGTCCCATCTCATTACCATCTACAAGGTCCCCATGCTAAGCAACCAGTATGACTCAGAAGTATAGGGCTGTGTTGCAATGGAGCCCTCTCTCTGCCTTATGGAGAACAAATGTGTCAAAACAAGACTTGAGGTGACCACTTCATTAGCCAACCCTAGCGACAGGGAGAAATTCATCTTTGTCAGTAGCAGAAGCAAAAGCAACCCTCAGATCCCTCGCTCATGGTGAATGTGCTGTTGTGGTACCTGCAGCAGCTGTGGGTTGTCTCGACCCAGCTGTTGCAGCAAGGCTGGTAGGAGGGCTGGGTTCTGTTGGATGATCTGTCGCATCTGCTGGAACTGAGGCTGGTTCCTCAGGAACTCCAGAGGGTTCTCTGTGGAGACGGGGCTTCCTCCGACAGGGGGAGGCTGGCTGCCAGACACTGGTCCTGATGGAGAGGGGACAGGCTGGTAATTACCGTTGTTGTTGTTGTTGTTCAGTGTGAAAGAGGATAATTTATTGGAGGATAAAACCCACTAGTAATATGATGCAGTCATGCTCACTGATTTGCAAAGTCAAACTAATGATAGGGTCCAACTACACACCTGCCAAGGGAGGGCCCAGGACTGCGTTCCAATACAAGTTGAGTAAATGCCCAGTCAGTTGTTGGATAAACTGTTGGCATTGCAATTATGTAGTATACGCCTTTATCATTATGGTACGAAACCACAATAAAAACTTTATTTAAGAACAGCCAGGGCTATTCCCACACACCAGAATAATATTGTTAGTCCAGAAGAATCAGGAATTATAATATTTGTATATCTCTAACCTGTTCAGGATAAAGAGCCATTGGTAAGGCAGTAACATCAGTGACCAAAACAATGTACCCAGTCAAACAACGTCTTTACTGCATTATATTCCATCTTACTTTCTCATGCATCTCCAGTAAAACATCTACCTTCTGGTCCACGGTTACTGTAGTCTTATAGCCTTGCGTAGAGAGGAAACGCTTTTTTATCAGAATTTAACTCCCGTAACAACATTTGGATTTCATTATGGGACGAGTTTCAACCGATAACAGGGACAAAAATGCGTCTGCAGGTCATTGGATAGCGCTTGAACAAATCAGAGCCACTTTATTGTGAACAAATTTAACTCTGCTGCACTGAGAGGTCGTAAACAACTATGTCGCTATTACTCTTCTCCCCATTACTGAATGAAGCCCACCCAAACAATATGATTGGCCTCACAGAGTGTAACCAACATTTTGTTGTTTTCAGGAAGTAAAAATGCAGATAAGGTTCCTGCGTGATTAAAAAAAGGTTTATAGTTTCCCAGAAATGTTCCTGTGGTGAAATAAATCCCCTGCAGTTGGACCCACCTTCTACAAAGATCTAATAAACATAAACAGAAGGAATAAACAGGGCTCTTACTGTTGGAGGTTGCCGTGGGCTGCTGTGGCTGTTGTGTAGCAGGGGTTGTGGAGGGGTTGGGTGGAGCACTGTGTCTAACTGGCTCTGGAGGGGGCAGATCACTGGCCTCCGCAGGAATACCCTGCAGTACATAAACATGTGCTACTCTCTCGGGAAATTCGGGGGCAGGTGGAGGCTAGGAATGCAGCACGTGAGCAGGTTTAATCCTCACCATGAGTAGATACTCCACCGCTCGGTCTGGGTTGTTGTAGCTGGCTCTGAGGGCTTCGACAACCTGCTCGCGCTCATAACCCATAGACATGATCTCAGACACCAGGTTTTCATAGGCTGGACCTGTCACTGTGGAAGAAAGAGGCAGAGAGGAGTGGAAGATGGACAGAGGGTATGACAAAGTCACTATATGGCATGGCTGTGTTAAAGAATTGTGGTTATATCTGTCAGAACAAAGGGTATAAATGTTCAAAACAAAAAACTCAGACTTTCACAATGCACAACAAACATCTCAAATGAATTACCAAGTATTGAGGCCGCTTCTTCAAGGAGACCCAGCTCGTCAACAAGGCTGAAAATGAACAAAGAAAAAGTGTTAAACAACATATCAACATTTCATAAAAATAAAAATAAACTTGACAAAAACGCAACGATAATGTTCTCATATTTAATGTGGGCATCAGTTATCTTTATTTAACAACCTTTACCTACTTAACACAGATTTCTAACTCTGATATTTTCCTGAGAACCCGATAACGTAAATATCAAATAAACATAAACATAGGTTTCCTCCAACCTGGAAGCAGAGGAGTGGAGTGGTTCAGTAGCAGACGATTCATCCTCAGGTTGCTCCCTCGGTTTTTCTTCCGACTCAGAGGCCGCGGTGGGGACGTCTGTAGTGGCTGAGTCTGGGGCCGCCTGAGCGCCACTAGGAGCCGGAGCTGAGGAAGAGCCTTGAGCGGCCGAAGCACCAGAAGCCGGACGTAACTCTGCAGAAGAATCTGAGTCCGGAGTTGCTGTTTCTGCTTCAGCAGAAGCCAGCGGGGTGTTTTCCGGGAAGGCGGGCGAGGATTCAGAGGGAGGCACTGACTGTGGCGCGCACACGGGTGCGGGCACTGTATGTGTTGGCGTGGAGGCGACTTGCGTTGGGGCAGAGGCCGGTGCTGGGGCTGCAGCCGAGGGTGGTGCTAGCGATGCGGCCGGTTGGGGATCTGGCTGAGGGGCTGCTTGCGGAGGAGGGGTTGGTTTAGGCTGAAAAGAAATGTGAGAGCTGATCATTAGTAGTGTAGTTACAATGACTGAATGAAACCCAAGTACAGACTCAGGGCATGTTCAATGTATATTCTGCCACGCTGTCAGGCACGAGCTAGGCTTTGCTGCAGTTAAACGTGTGTCTATTTTGCTGAAAATGTGACGAACAATAAATAGTAAGCCTCTCTGACATTGCGGTGTGTATTCTGTCACTTCATGTTCCTACATTGTACAGAGGTCCTTTAAAAACAAAAAACTTACTAAATCTCTCTTCGTTTCCCCTTTTAAAAGTGCATGGGTTCAGTAAAGCATCTTAAGACAATTTGGATTATTACTAAAACTGAATTAAACTGAAGTATGAGTATAAAGTATTTTACTTTTGTGTGTATCTGTGTCTAGGTTTTAAACAAAATGAACTGAACGCATCTTTGCTCGTTGTTGCTGTCTACACTGTCTGCACTACATGCTGCGCTGCTGCTCTCCATTTTTAAGACAAATACTGTATAAACTCACTAATGACTGTTAGCCGCTTCTGTTTTTCATTTCCTGAAGCTTTTGTCTTCAAGACAAAGAATGCTTTGAGCTGCTTTTTACACACAGCTGAACGCAGGCTGCCAGCCAACATAGACGGCAGTTAAAGTGAAGAAATCTGTAAAAATTTAAACTTGAACCAGTAAAGTTGTAAGTGTGACGTGAAAACAAAAAAACAAACAAACAAAAAAAAGACACTGACCTTTGCAACCATCACCACCACAAAGTTTTTCTCATCAATTTTGTATTCTTTCAGTGGAGTGTCATCATTTAAGATTTTTCCTGTAACAGTGAAGTAGAATCAGCAAAAACGTGTAAATGACAGTTATATATAAAGCACTACAAGCACTACATGTCTCACCTACTTGATTCATTTTCAAGCAGACCACTTACCTGCATAGATGAGTTTCTGCCCCGCCGAAGGAAACGCACTTTTCCCTTTCTCCGACTCTATTTTCTCCTTTAGAGCTTTCACCTGACAAATATCAACAGTTGATGCATTGATATTACTGTGAGGATTGCTGAAACAACTGGAGACCTTAAAGAGACTCACTGTGAGCCTGGAAGTTGTTTCTGGAAATGTCACAACGCCACATGCCAACAACTCTTCTTTATGTAACAGATGTTATTCACGTTAATGCTCCTCCATCCATATTTTACACCTTAGCGTTTATCCTTCCTATGTGTATATTTACTCCCATGTCTTGTAGATTTACACATGTGCAAATCTTGTATATTTTTCTTTATAATACTGTATTTATTTGAACTATCTTACACCTGTATTTCTTTACTTTTTACTGGTGTTTTTCCAAGAACTGAGCTACTGTGACCAAGCAATTTCTCTTGCAGATCAATAAAATCTATCCAGGTCTTGTTCACTTTCCCCATGGTGATTATTTTTATAGGCGCTGTAACTTTGGTTGAACTATCACTCCAGGTAACAGCGAGATAATATCAGCCCATCTATTCTTGTGGAGTTAGAAGTGCAGCTGGAAAATATTTAACTTGTAATTCAGCCCATGTTAATATAAATTCTCGGGGGAATTGTTATGCAAATTGCACGCTTCTTATCGTCATCATTGTTCTGCATGACAGGATGTGTTTAATTATCAGGTTTATTGCTTGACTCACTGTTTATGACTATGTTAGCATGCCTGTGCTTTGTTTTCTCACATGTGAATAGTAATTGCTCTGTAAGCAGATGTAGTAAAACAGAAAAAACAAACGATTGCATGTGTAACATTGTGCAGTGTGTGAATATTATGATGCTTGCCAAGCAAGCTTGTGTCATTAAATACAACATCTTTACTATAAATGTACTCCTAACAACTTAACAGCAGTTTAATCATATTTATTTTGTGTAGTGTCATCCATAAAATACACTTAATTTAAGATTAATCCAAATTAACAATTAAATTGTGTTTAGTTTGCGTCTAAACAAGATTTACTAACCACTCCACTTATTAGCAGGCTAAAAAAATATAGGACATTTAAAATATTGCACCGTCATTCATGGGGAGACACTGAGACAAGTCAAAAACAATCAAGTAAAGAAATACAAGCTGCACTTCCGGTTAGGCGCTTTCAGTATAAATCCTTCATGACGCTAAAACACTATATAATAGCTACAAAACACATGGAAGTCAAGAATAAATCGCATAACACGATTTGATAGATAAAACAAATAACTCAGCTGTGCTTCTCAGAAAGCACAGGAGTGCTTTAAAATGCGTCTTTTCCCAATCATATATTTTTTAAGATTTTATTTTGGAGGGAAATGCGACCGATTTGTAACTCCTGCTACTTTGCCTCAAATGAACTCAGTTACTGCAGAATTGCTAACTTGTCTAATCGCATATTTGTCACATCGACGCAACACTGTTTAGCCAAATAAAGCAAAGTAACTGGCTCGTATGTATTGGTGTGCATTTATCGCGTCCACACGGCGGAACATTCCCGTAGGATTCAGCCTATGTGCCAGCCTCCCCCGGCCCGACCATGTTTACTTCGGCCCCGTTAACTTCTACTCACCGTCGATTCTGGGTCTATTTCTATTTTGAAAGTCTGCTGTTGCAGGGTCTTCACTGTTATCGTCAACATCTCTCCGCGTGGTGTCACAAGCAGCTGGTTTCAAAAAAATAAAAATAAAAACGTGCGGTCAGTGTAATTTCTCAACTGTAGTAGCGCTTTTTCTCACAGTATTTATCTGGGTCTGAATGTATGTGTGACTCAGCTGTCTCATATGCCGCGGAGCACTTTGACCACGCACGCCACCTACTGCTGGAGGGGAGGTACAGCACGCTGCCGCCTTCACGTCCTGTCGGAAATATAAAGCACCTTTGGCAGTTTATGTACGTATTTTTGTGCTATGTTTTACGTTTTTTACAAACCGAGGGTCTCAAAAGAAGTAGTTAATTGAAAAGAATGACACTGACACAAACACTGGATGCTTAATTTGTGATATAGGATAAAATAAGACAGTTCTTTATGCATCCTAGAGCGGTGGATACATTTGCAGTGTTGCAGTAGCATACAGTTTAAAGAACATAAACATTAATTAAACACAATAAAATAGAACATTAAATACAATAAATGTTGCACTTAGACAGTGTAATTAAAAAAATGTAAACATAAGTAAGTTTTTGCCTTGATACTGATATGCGGCACAGTGGCGTAGTGATTAGCACTGATGCCCCACAGCAAGAAGGTTCAGGTTTCAAATTCATTCAGATCCTTTCTGTGTGGAGTTTGTTTTCCCTGTGTCTGCGTGGGTTCTCTGGTACTCCGGCTTCCTCCCACCATCCAAAGACATGCTCATTAGGTTAATTGGTGATCCTAAATTGTCCGTAGGTGTGCGTGTGAATGGTTGTCAGATGACAGCTGGGATAGGCCCCAGCCCCCCCACAACCCTTCACAGGGCAAGTGGTTACAGAAGATAAATGAATGAAAGTCCATGCATCAATTTATGGCAGCTCCCCCTGGCTAGCCTGCTGAAAAAATGGTTAAAAAGTCCAAACTCGCTTATCAAAAGTGTGGGAATTTTGGAAACAGAGGCCTAATGATAAGATGCATACAAATAAAGGACCAGGCACAGCAGCAAAAAATGCTACACACCAGCATCTTAGAGAAACAAGAAGACATTAGCTTCAGTATTTGGACTTTCAATTAAAAATTAACATTGCTGCAGTCCTACACTGCATAGCTTGCATTGCTTGCTGTGTGGTTAATAATACTAATAATTATATTGTGGGCGCCTTTCAGAGCACTCAAGGTCACTTTACAAAAACAATGCATAAAACATCATAAAAATGCAATAATAATAAAAGCGGATTAAAAAGTATATAGAAGTGACAGAAAAAGGAAAGTGGGTTAAATAGAGTAAGCTATTTTAAAAAAAGATGAGTTTTGAGTCTAGATTTGAAGGCTGTCAGAGACTTTTTGAATGTCAGAAGGGAGAGTTGTCCAAAGGCAGGGAACTGAATGACTGAATGAAACCCGTGGTAGTGAGTTTTTGCAGGTGGGGCAATAAATTGGATGGCTGATAAGGACCTGAGAGTAAGGGAGGGTGTGTATATTTGGAAAAGATAAGAGAGATATGATGGAGCTTGGCTGTGAAGAGCATTGAAGGTATATAGCAGCATCGTGTATGGGATTTTATTAGAAACTAGTGTGGAGCTGCTGAAAAACTGGGGTAATGTGGTCCATGGTGGGAGTTTGGATGATGATAGCAGCTGTAGCATTTTAAACCGGCTGAACACATTTAGAGGTTAAGCCAAAAAGAACACAGTTACATTAGTCAATGTGTGATGTGAGGGTATTTTGTGTTAGGGATGGGCGGAGTCCATTGATGTTGCAGAGTTGGAAGTATGCAGACCAAGTGATGTTGCTGAGATAAAGTGCTGTTGAGGATGACAGCCACACTCTTCACCTCAGAAGGGTGAGGAGTGTGGGGGAGGGAAGTACAGTGGAGTTATTGATGTTTAGTGACAAACTGTCAACTCTGGCTAGAGTGGACTTCGAGCCAATGAGGAAGACTTCTGTTTCACTGCTGTTCATTTGCAGGAGACACAGGATTTAATTTTGGTTAGACAGGCGAAAAGGGCTGGGGGTGGAATAGTGGAGGTCCGTTTTGTAGTGGTATCATCGGCATAGGAGTGAAAATGCAACTTGTATGTACAGATAATATTGCCAAGAGGAAGAAAGTCAATAATGAACTGTAGGGGACCCAGGACAGAGCCCTGGGGGACTCCTCTTGTGACAAGTGAATGGTGAGATGTAAGACATATGGTGTGTTGTTAGTGCTCTGATTTGATGAAGTTGTACTGTTATTGTTCAGTAGCCTCTAGAAACTGTATTTTTACAAGCACTACCTTAATAGCTCCCAAGTTTGCTTTCCAAATAGTTCTGCTTCGTCGATGATGTGAAAGTTGTCAAAGATTGTTCCAAATTTAAACTATAACCTTTTTTTTTTTTTCATAAATTGAAGATCTCACAAGAAGCAGTTCCTTAAAAAAAAAGAATGACACTGACACAACCCTGAATTCTCAATTTGTGACTTAGCGGCAGAGTTGTACTGATTTGATTTTAATCACAGTTCCCAGTTAAAAAAATATATATAACTTGTGTGTGATATCAAAACTTATTTTACAGCACATCCCATCTCAGATAACCTATAATCTTTAAAAAGTTTGATAGATAACAGAGACTGACATTTTTAAACATGTTGCTGCAGATAAAACATGGGTGAATTATTACCATATTTGTTTGACTGTTATTCTACCACCTGGGCATCATTTCCTTCCCTACCACACTGGAACAAAGTGTACTGAATACAGATATCCGTATAAATGCCTAGTATTAGACCGGTGGCGCTGCTGGCTGAAGCTTCAAATTTATTTGCTAAGACTTAAAAATTTTACACCCACAGTACAGTCACTCCTTCAAAACAATGACAGGGATTGACACATACATACATACACACACACACAAGGTCTTAGGAGCAAACTAAGCTTCAGGAATCAACACGTTTTCAGCAAACAAGTGTAATGAATGAATAAATTAAAAGGGTTCAAAACAATAAACAGTACTACGTCACACAAGAGAGATAAAAGTGCATAAACCCAACATCACAGATCCTCAATTAATATCCCAACAAATGGAAAAAAAATAAAGAAAAAAAGAAAATTCTTAGATTATCTGCAGGACAGGCACATATGGAGTCAAATCACACACACACCGTGGGACCAGCAATCTTTAGTTAATCTCATTAAATCAGACACATAGAAAAACAACATGTAAACCCATATCCTTCGTTAATGTGAAGTTGTTGTTTTTTAAAAAAATAAAAACAAAATAAAAAACAAAAAAAAACGGGGGACTCAATAAAAAATAAATCTGAACTAACCCCAGCATCCACCACTCCCCCGGCCCTACACCTGAACAAAAAGTTGCTGTATGAAAGGCCAGCGTCCTTAGAGATCCTACAACTCGTCTTTCTGTTTCGAATCACTGTCCTCTTCTGTCCCTGCATCCTCATCATCATCATCATCATCGTCATCGTCATCCTCTCCCTCTGCTTGCTCATCCTCCTCTCCATCTTCGTCATCAATATCATCCTCCTCATCTGCATCAGTGTCCTTCTTGTTCTTCTCCTCTTCCTCTCTCAGCTTCCTCTCCATGTCCTCCTGCGCATCCTTCATCTTCCTCTCTGGGTCCTGGTTGGGAAAAGAACACAGGTAGGTATTTTTTTCAGTGGAAATGCTTTATGTCGAACATCAAACAGGAAAAATTAGTTAGTGTTCCACTGCATAGTTTACACTGAGGGGAGAAGAAGACTAATCCTATTCTTGAACCTAGAAGGCTACAGTGTTGCCTACATCAGAACTCTTAATTGTGGAGAAACTTCCAACAGCTGGAATAAGTACGTGTAAACTTATATCAGCTTCCCCATGGCTAACCCCACTGAGAAATCTCTAATAATAAGATGCATGCTTAAAAAAAAAAGAATTGGCCAATTTCAAGTGTCCTACCTTAGTAACTCCCCAGGTTTCCTGTCCAAATTCCTCTGCTTCTTTGACATTGTCAGCAATCAGGAAGTTGTCAAAGATGGTTCCAGATTTGACCTTTAAACAGAGACACCAAACAGGTTAACATTTCCTCCTTCTTCATGCCTTGAATTAATTGAACTCTATTCTTATGATGCAAGGCAGTTTGATTTTTTATAATTCATGTAATACATTAACTCTTAATGGCAGAGCGGTGACCGTTACCTGCCACAGATCCAGGCCAAGGACTCCAATGTTGTCAAACTTGTACATGTTGGTATCGTGAGTGTACTCTGGGTTGTCTATCTCAGGGTGGACCCAGGCTCCCTTGTAGTCGGGGTTGTCAATCTGCTTGGGTTTCCAGTCACCCTGCAATGACAGATATGTTATTACATTAGTTCTATGACAGAAACAATGACTGAAAAATATATTGTTCGTTAAATTCTTTTCATGAATGCTGGTAAAAAAAAAATTAAAACAGTAAGCAGTCATTCTACATTTAGAATTTCAGCCTTTGTCCTTAGCAACTATAGAAGTTATACCTTATACTCTGGGTTGGTGATCATGGGAGGTTCCCATTCTCCGTCCATGTCCTCATCCCAGTCGTCAGGCTTCGTTGCATCAGGGTCAGGGATGGTCTCTGGTTTGTCCCAGTCCTAGAATTTGCAAGTTTCAAATTCAGTGAATTTCTCTTATCTTTGCCACCCATGACGTCTGAGTTCACCAGTGAAACTGAGGCCCCGTCCACACGTACGAAAGCAATCTTTTCCCCCTTAGTTTTCCCTGGCATCGTTTCAAGAATATCTGCGTCTACATGGATCCGTCTCAACACGACTCAAAACGCTACTTCATATTCCAGGGCTATAGGTGGTGCTGTTTCGGTTTCAGAAATTCACCAAAAACAAGAGAGGAAGAGGTGGAGCATGCGCATAAAGCTTGAGCGCTGTTTACAAATCGGCTTTAGAAGAAAAACCAAACTCAAGGAAAAATGATATTTTGATTTCGCTGTCCAGATGGAAACGCAAGAGCTGCGTTTTCGAATTTTTCAAAAAAGTGCGTTTTAGGGCCATCTGTTTACAGGATTCGTGTGGACGATCGGCCAAAACGATGCAAAACATCTGCGTTTACACCAAAATGCGTTTCCGTGTGGACGGGGCCTGAGTACCCTTCAAAAGTTTCACACATTGTACTGATCTCTTACCTCTGGCTTGGTGTCACTGGGATCGTCAATCTTGGCCCTGTCGTCCCAGTCGCTCGGCTTCTTGGCCTCGGGGTCTTTGATCTTCTTCGGGGGCAGCATGTCCCAGTCCTCCTCCAAGGAGCCAGACTCCACCTTCTCATTGTCAATCTTCACCTCGTATGTCTGGTCTGGATTCAGGATCAGCGTGTATAGGTGGGTCAGCTCGTCATCCTGGAAAGAAGTGACAGAACAAGTAAGAATCTAGAAATTCCTGTCACAAAAAATTAAACTCTAATTCAACAGGCTTCATAATTACCCACCTTGCATTTGATGTCTTTCTTAATGAGATAGTTCTGCCCCTTGTAATTGAAGATCACGTGAACCTTCTTTGTGCTGTATCCACAAATGTCAGGCCCTGGAGACGCAGTTTATGTCATTATTTAGCATTGCAAAGGAAGTACAGCAATGACTACATTCAAAACTGCTGAATCTGAAAATTATTTGAGGACGTGAAAACACATGTTCATTTGTACTCTGAGGTCTGGCCTCTGTGACTTTAGGAGACGAACCACACTCACCGAACATCAAGTAATACTGCGAGTCCCCGTGCATGTCGCTCTGGTCCTGGGTAGAGGGGAAGACCTTGACATAGCCACCTCCGCAGTCAATCTTTTGCTCATGCTTGACAGTGAACTGGACGACAAGGGGCTTTCCCTCGTTACTGAAGGGCTCAAAGCGGGCCGACAGAGCATAAAAGCGGGCATCCTGGCTGGTCTGGATACCTGGCGTAGATGCAGCAAAAAAACTATTAGCAAAGAGGACTCGGAACGCCTTCACAGCTTTTGCTTGTCGCTGTGTCGCGGTTTATTCTTGACAAAAGCTTATTAGATATTGTGTCAAATATGCAGTTTCAGTATTATGTTATAGTGTGTTATGTTTAATTCATTAGTCTCTTCAAGTACTACAGTAAGAGCGAGGCATGACAGTAAGAGCTCATTGTTCTGTCCCAGAGCCGCCTCACAGGATATTCCAGTCATCTTCATAGAGGCTGCCTGGACAGCATTTCTCTCTCTCTCACACACACACGCACACGCACACACACACTACTCTTTAACCCACATTTGCATGACAAAACCCCATTTGCAAAAATCTGATATATGCAAATCAACAGCTTTCTGACAAATGCATTTTTTATCTCCCGTTTCTGAAAGAATGTAGAGGAATCACCTTTATCAGCCTCAGCATCTCCATAGAACTTTCCAGCGCTCAGTTTCCACTGTCCATAGTCCGATTTGTGCTTCGATTCGAGCCACCGGCTTTTCCATGCATCTGAAACACAGCAATCCAAGTCAACCGGTTACTCTCTGTCAATCCTATCCTGTTGGTTAACACAGTGTTACAGTGCTGCTTCCAGACACTTACACCTGCTGCACTGCAGCTGCAGAAAAGGCATTACACAATTACACAACTTCATATTAAAAGTGGAAAATTTGAGAACATTTAAACAAGCTCCTCAGCACAGTAATCTACAGCATATGTGGTATTCATTGTTTTAGACACTGCTCTTATAGTTTTTCACAAACAAAATCTAAACATACTCACTGAGGGCTGAGAGTAAGTCGTTTTTACTTCTGCTATAATAATAAAACCAAAGTCGTGCAGAGACCCACATACAGTTCTCCATATCAAAAGTGAAACAATACTCGGACTCGCCTACAAGGATGTAACCAGCTGCATTCTGCTATTTGACATTACCACGACTTAACACCATCAATCTTTATACATTTTCTTCTTTATTCGTTACTCTTTAACACATTTGACTTGACTATTCGAAGCAACTTCGATCAATCGCTATTAAAATGAATTCATGCAGTAAGCTTTTTTTTTTTTTTTAATCAAAGTAAGTTTTTTTTGTTTGTTTGTTTTTTTAAACATCTAATATTTAGCTGGATCTGATGCCAACACTAAACGACAGTGCATACACTGTTGTTCAGTCCAGTTAAGATAACCACTTCCTCAACACAAGAGAGCTCATGTGAGGCGAGGGTGCATGAAATTGCCAGTACTGTACCTCCATCCAGAAACTGTTCCTTGAAGTAGACCGTAGCTTCAATAGTGACAGCAAGCGATGCAAAAACTGCAAGAATCGCCACTGGAAGCTTCATCCCGGCAGCTTCAGTCAGGTGACAGCGGTCGACGAGAGAAGACTTGAGGCGAGGGTGAAACTGGCTGAAATGACTTGTAGGGAAACGTAGCCTGTGAATATCAGCAGCGCCGAGCCCTGCACAGATGGCCGCGGCTCATTGGCCGAGCGCTCCGCCAATGAAATTAGACCACGAGTTAGTTTTCGGAAACGCTCGTGTGTCATCGGAGGGAGCTCGGAAAAAGGCAAAGGCGGGGAAGCAGCTACAAGGACAGAGAGGAAGATTTTTATTATTTATTTATTTTTAAATTCTAACCCGAAAACATCATCCCACGGTACATCTGATAGGAAACAGGCAAACGCCTTTTGCCTCGGATGAGAACAGAAAACAGAGAAATAAAACTAATCCCAAGAACAGACAGGTTTAGAGAAGTCTGTCTGACTTCTGATTGATTAAGACCTGTATTGTACCTGTATAATACCTGTATTTTCATGTCTGTCCATGGTGTTGGAGGAACGTCCTTCCATATAACTATGTACTGCTCCTGCTATATAAAGTTGAAATAACAATAATAACATCTTTAACCTTTGACTGGTGGAAAGATATTATGCAGATGGACTACTTGACGGAAGGTCACCGATTGTGTGGAGAGTTCAGAGACTGGTTATAGAAACACAAAGACCCAAACACATCACGATCACCCAGTAGCATCGTTAAAAGACAAGGGGAATTACAGTCAGAAAAAGAGGTCATAAAATAAAATAAAAGTAGAATAAAGTAGAGGTAGAATGTATAAAAAGTACATATAAAATATAAGTATACAAAGTGTATCATATAATATACTAATAAATATATATCTATATAAATGCAATAATATGATATCATGGACAGTATATAGTTAGATCTATCAGATATTTAATATATAAAGGTATTACTAATTGTTTCTTGTTTCAACTTGATGCTATGAGTTAAAACAATGTATCAGGTTATATTATCCATTAAAGAAAACTCATTTAATCCAATAAACTCACTGCTGATCTCTATTTTCACCTAAACAACTATTTTAAGTTGATTGCACCAATGTATTTGCTTTGATTTCTCATCTTGATGACTAATGACTAATATTGACAAGATTCACAAAGCTTTGTAATGGCATTTGAAACGAGAGAAGGACAACCTGGATTATTCTCCATTAGCCTTCTTACTGTTGCAAACGCTTCTTTTATGTCAGCAAAGTGGTATTTTAGTTTATTCATTCATTCATTCATCTTCTGTTCACTGCTTGTTCCTGTTAAGGGTCACAGGGTCTGCTGGAGCCTATCCCAGCTGTCATCGGGCGAGAAGCGGGGTACACCCTGGACAGGTCGCCAGTCTATCGCAGGGCTACCACAGAGAAACAGACAACCATTCACACTCATACACACACCTACAGCCAATTTAGAATCACCAATGAACCTAACCAGCATGTTTTTGGACAGTGGAAGGAAGCCAGAGTATCTGGAGAGAACACTTTCTGTGAAGTTTACAGACATTAATGCTGAAATATGGGAAAAGGCTGATGTACGCACTTTGTCCCAAGTGAAGGCAGCTCCAGTTTAAAACATATCAGCTTTTGTGTTCATAAAGGAGGCTTCCTCTTTTTTGGCAGCATTTTAGTTTGGTCAGCTGAGTGTGGGGGCCTGAACACTTTCTCCTACTTGGCAACTCCGCAGTAACGTAATCATGGTAAGGTCAGGTTTAGGGTTAGAGTTAATTAACTACATTAAAAAGAATCTCCAGTGACCTTTAAACATTACCTGTGAAGGGTCGTGAGGGGACTAGAGTCTATCCCAGCTGTTATCATTCAAGAGGCAGGGTACACCATGGACAGGTCTCCAGTCTTATCAGGAATAAATTTACTTGGCAAAGAGTCTCGCTGTTTTTAGATTAGGATTATTATTCATCTCATTGAGGCTAAAAAGCAGGACAAAGATGAAGATGTAAGTAACAAATAGATACTAAGAGGATTTCAGGTCAGGATTTAGTAGTAATTTGTAAGTCAAAATTGTGTTATGCTAGCTTAGAGATAACCACTAGAGGGCAGTAGTACGGTGGCTGAGAGAGCCCATCTCTCACGCGAAAACTTATGCAAATAATAAAAATAATGAGATGAAAACAAGCTGCATGAGACGCAAACGACACTGAAATGTCTCCAAAGGGACACCTAAAAGTGATGAGTCTGACTGAGACTTGTTTTTCAAAGCTTTATGACTTTTTGAGTTGCTGACATTTGCTATCTTTCGGTGGTTTCGCAAATATGTCTGTCTGTTTTTTGTTTTGTTTTTTTGTTTCACATCCTGATGTTTTGTTTTAAGCCTTTCGCTCTTTATTATCTTGTAAATTAAAGTGATCTGATGGCGTATGCAGCTCATTCTCAGATGAATGGCATTGATGCTGTTTAAACATTTACTCCTTTTGTCTTTTCATCACTTCTCGTAAACACTGCCGGCGTCCTCTGTGTGTGTGTTTGACCTCTGCGTATCTGCAGTGCACCTGTTGTGAAACTCATTTCTTAATTTGCATGTATTTTCTTAAACTGCAGTGCGTTGGGCTCTTTCGGCCACCGTAGTGTAAAGTCAAACGCCCTCAAATCGAATTTAAAGATGAACAGCGATTTAATTATCAAACCAAACGATTTGCTCTCGCCGTTACGTCTTTACTATGTCTTTACTTTTGTCTCTCCGGTCAAGTAATCACTCAAACCTTTTGTTTTTATAATGAAGCGGTCAGTACTAAGAGCTAAAACACTGTCTATGTCTATTACTGTCTTTTAGAGGACTGCAGGAAGACTTGAATATTCCACTAGATGGCGCTCTTGTAACAGAGAAAGTTTTGGCTGCAGCTTAGTAGCACAATTTGAAAGTGTAAATGCAAGCAATCTGTTAATTCACTGAATCATTCATTAATGAATCATTTCCAGATGTGAAACCCATCAAACAAAAAGAAAACACAGTAACTTCAAGTGAGAACTACATCGAACAGACATAGACCACCGCCCTAATACCATAGTCCTAACATTGTGTCGGTGTCCCTTCTGCCTTCTGGGGAGGGGCCTCTGTGCATCAGGCCACAGATATTTGATCAGTTCAATTTTTATTTATGTAACATCAATAACAATACAAACTGTCTTGAGACACTTCACAAAATCCGGTCTGAAACCCCCAGGGCAAGCCTAAAGGCGACAGTGGCAAGAGAAAAACTCTCTCCCTCTTCTGGAGGGACGCATGTGCCTAAGGTCGGTCAAGTGAAGACAGAAAAGACACAGAAGAGAGAGGATAGCAGACACACAGTAGAATTTAATGACTAGTAATAGATAAGAAATTAGAAGTCAGGAGCTCAGTGCCAGAGAAAAGAAATGAGAAGATAGGAGCTGAGTGCGAGAGAGAAGAGAGTAGAGGACATGTGCTCAGTGCATCGTCCCTCAGCAGCCTAGGCCTATTACAGCATAACTAAGGGATGGTTCAGTCCAGCCCTAATTATAAGCTTGATCAAAAAGGAATGTCTTTAGCCTGACCTTGGAAGTAGAGCGAGTGTCTGCCTCATGAACCCAAACTGGTAGCTGGTTCCACAGGAGAGGAGCCTGATAGCTGAAGGCTCTACCTCCTATTCTACTCTTTGACACTCCAGGAACCACAAGTAGGCCTGTACCTTGAGATAGAAATGATCTGTTAGGATGATACAGCACAATGAGATCTATAAGATATGATGGACCTTGTATATAAGGAGGAGGACTTTAAATTCTATTCTAGACTTTAAGGGGATCCAATGATATCAAACTCACTAGATCAGTCTGGGATGTAGTGAATTTGGAAGTCAGGTCAACCGTTGTGGCCAAATGTCTGTGACGGCCTTATGAACAACAAACAGTAAAACACAATGCTGCTGCAGCACATTCACATGTGGCGCTCCTCAGATTCCAACAGAGGATATGAATGTATAATTCATTTTAACAGAGACACGTTGCAGTCTGCACTGTCGGCTTCCCTGCTCGTCTCTTCTCTCTGCCTTCTGGAAGACAAATGTCAAACAACAGTTGCTAAGCTGTCTAACAATGGATTCTTACCTTTTAATAAGGTGGGGACTGAAAGCTGTTTCCTTTCTACTCCCTTTGCCTTTTCAACTCTTGTTCTTGTTTCCTCCTCGTGTCATTCTCCTTGCTTCTCATGTAAGAGTCTCAGAATGATTTATTTAACGTGTGCATATCTAATTTTGACATCCTCAATTCAGAGAACACTTAGCACCGTCTTCGTGATCTGGTGCTCCCTTTGTAGGGGTTCGGATACCAGTTTAGGAACTATGACCCCAGATCACCAGTATGCACAAATGCATGTCTGTAATACGTATGTATTCTGTTTTATGTGTGATTTAAAATGGCCATGGCTTAAGGCAAAAATAGACATACAGTAGGGTGAAAAGGTAAAATTCAATTAGATTCCTGAAATATATTTACAACAGATTAAATCATCTTAATTAAATTCCCTTTAATGGTTTGAAAAGCGATGCTTACATTGTCTTTATACCTTCCTAATTTACTTGATCGCTGGCAGCTCACTTTACATTGACACTTAATACAGCACAGTAATATGCACCAGAATCTGGCAGGACTCTGGAGCTAAGCTTCCGTTCTCCTCCTTCTTCTTTTGGGATATTTGGCAGTTTTTACTCTACAGGCTGCGACCCTTCACGGGACAAGCGGTTACGGAAGATGAATGAATGAATGAATGACTGACTCCACAGGGCATAAAACTGCCCTCTGCAGGGTGAAATAATTTACTAAGACTGCACTTCAGACTTTGCTTGCTTTCCACAGCGTCACTGCTGCTCTGGCACCTTCTGATTAACTGAATAACATTTGGGCCTAACTTACTTTGCTGCATTTGCAATATAGTTATAATAAATGGTCTTGCATTTGTTTAGCTAGCGCTTTTCTACCTTCTGGTACTTGGATGGTCATTTACAGTCAAAACACATTTACCCATTCATTCCCAGAATTAGTGGCTAAATTGTGTGTGTGTTTGTGTGGCACTGCGTTCTGTGTCTTGCTCAAGGACACTTCAACGTGTGGTCCATGTACCAGGGAACAGCTGACCCTCGGTTCATGGGCAACCCACTCGACCTTATGAGTCACAGCCGCCCAGAACACTGAACAGACCAGGTCTGGTCCAAAAACAGCTTTAAAATTGGAAAATAAAGCAAAAATAAAGGTAAATATGCAAAAATAACAGATAAGTCGGCAATGAAACTGATATTTCTAAAAGACTGACACAACAAAGGAGGTACATTCAAAATATAAAATGACTTAAATCAATTGACATGCACAGGAGCTATGGAACACTTTAAATATGCTTGGCAGGGCGTTCTAGGGAAGGACATTACTAGACAAATAGCGGCAGACAGCATTTAAAACACATTCATTGTTCTTCAGTCTGCGTGAGAAACGGACTTTTGCAGTTCAAGGTAGTACATCGTCTGCACTTGTCTAAGAAGTAGCTGAAGAAAATATTTCCAGCTATATCTGTAAAGAGTCTGAATAATGCAGACTATTAATTCATTTTCTGTAACCGCTTGTCTTGTGAAAGGTCATTTGTTCTCAACACAAATTGCTCTGATTTGAAAACAGTCTCTTGGGATTTTTTTTGTTTTCTAATTCTCTCATTTTTTGCTTTCCTCTGTATTCCCACATTGAATAATCTCTTTCCAGTGGATATGGTTCACTCCAAACATCAGACATTCCTATATATATTTTTTGTTATTCTGAGTACTTGTATTACTAATCCCTAATGTAATATTTTGTTAAAATCCCTTCCACAAATAAAGATGCTTTTTGTTTGTTTCTAGATTAAATAGGGATTTGAAAAAACAAAACACATCTCCTACTCCCTGCAGTGCCTTAAACCTTGCCATCTTGTTTTGTGGTTTTCCCTAATCTAAAATATACCTTCCATCTTCATCGCTTGTTTCTGTACCAGCTTTCCAATTGCTATCTTTTTACTGTTTAAATATCGGCCTTTTTTTATATTTAGAAAGCACCGAGCTGTATAATTCTGGTGAGGCATTGTCTGTAAGACATAATCGTTCCTGGCTTTTGTCAGTCTGACACATTGTGCACGAATTACACAAATGCGGTGTTGCCAGATACAGCTGTGTGTTTGAGGCGTGTCTCACTTTTTAAAGCCACTGTGCTACAACAGCAACAACCTGAGGATTATACACATTTATCCTGAAATGAATGTGGTAATGACTTTTCATTTTTAATGAGTTTCAAGTGATGACACACTAACTGTAATCAAATGAAAATCAGATGACACTCAGTATGACTC
This sequence comes from Planiliza haematocheilus, assembly GCA_005024645.1. Taxonomy (NCBI): domain Eukaryota; kingdom Metazoa; phylum Chordata; class Actinopteri; order Mugiliformes; family Mugilidae; genus Planiliza; species Planiliza haematocheilus. Next base: position 4,739,891 of record SRSE01000509.1, read on the forward strand.
TGAGGTGCTTTCACATCTCACATGGGTGGATGTCTCCAGATATGCCTCAGGTAGCTGTCAATTTAGGCATGAAATAAACAGCCATAAAATAAAATAAAATAAATAATAATAATAGAAACAACCTGTGGCTAGCAGCAGTTTATGCTACCGAGAATCCCACAGATAATACACCGTCCCTTTCACTTAACACGAATACATCACCACCATAAACGCTTATAGGGTTAAGATAGCGACAATTATCTCCTACCGGATGTTATTGAAAGTTAACTTCAAACAATGCAGAATGTTTTAGTGGTAATCTTGTTATAGCTTTTTGAGAATAGGATGGAATCATGACATGATTTGATAGAGGGCAAATATCAATCAATCGTATTGCTCGATGGAATAATGAAATATCAAGTGTGTTGCTGCAACCTGCAAATTAAAAGACTGGATGTGTTTAAGTGAAAATAAACCACAAATATGTTGTTTTGTAATATACGTTTTTATAAACAACTTCCATGGCGTGTAGCAGCTTTGCACATGAACACAGCCGTGTGAAATAACGCCGTCGTGGTCGTGTCCTCCGCTCTCTTCTTGCCTCGCCGATTAAGAAGCTTTTATTGTGAAGGGGGGAACCGGACGCTGCGTTTGTTATTGTCGACGCCTTGACGCGAGTCTGGAAGGAGCGACTCGGTGACTGCGGCGACCGCATTTCTCGGCAGCATGGGAGACGTTGTGGGATATATTGTGAACGGATTTTAAGAACCCGCCGCGAAGATGGCAGAGAGGTGAGTGTGACAGCCCACACGTGGCGTCCTTGTCGCGTTTTATTTGACCAAACCGGAGCCACGAAGCAAAGGGGAGGCAGCCCAGCTCAGCGGCGAGGCTAGCCGCGGATCATTTGGTCGCCGTGCAGACTAGCTAGCTCGAAGCACGACTCAACAATTGTGCTGTATATATAAAAACACACATGAAGGTGAATTCAGACGTGTTTTCTGGTCTGCTTTTAACACGGGCATGTTCAACTTGATATCTGTCAAGGTGGAAGGAGGCTGTGTGTAGCTGGATGATGATGATGATGATGATGATGATGAAGATGATGATGATGGTGAGGATGATGATGCTGGTGCACCTGTCGGTCTATATTGCCCGAATCTTTGCTGGAATGCAGCTAAGCGGCTTTTCCTAGCCGGATGCTAGCAGCACATCCCTCTCTTGGAGGTCTGATCAATCTGGAGATGGAGCTTTCCCCTGGCCAGATTTTCCCAGATCCTCCAGATCTCCTCCTTTGCAGCATTTCTCATGATGGAAGGAGGCGCCTCCCATAAGGAGGCACCGAAAATGAAACGGCGTGGCTCCTCCATCCCTGTTACCTTTCTAACACCATCTTATTTAGCCCCTGTAGGAGTCAAGCACTGTGAAATAGCCTTGGCTCCCAGTTCAGCCAGTTTCCCTGCAGGTTTTTTTTTATTATTTCATTTGCCTAGAAACAAATTCACCCTATTTAACAACATAAATCAACAGCCATTTTGAATCAGTGGGAAGTTCATATAATCTAGCAGTGAGCTGCATTGTTGTAATAAATTTGCAGCTGTGTACTCCACGTAATATCCCAGCGATGAGGGGAGCGGGGCAAACCCACGGCCAAATCTAACTTTCTGGTTTGATCATCCTCGTGTTCAGCTACCCAGCGAGCAAGCTAAAGCAATCCCATAAGCCCGAGTTAATAATTGATAGCTGTTAAATTCATGTTGCAGGGGTCGTTTGGTCTCATGTAAATCCCCGCTGCAGGCCCGCCCTGTGGCCTCCACATCGTTATGCAAATCTTGAATCCGTGTGTGTTTTGGTAGAGGCAGGTCACGCAGACCGGCTTAGTTTAGGGTTAGTCCTTTACTATTGTTGCCGTCATAACTGATGACTAATGGTTAGATGGTGTAATGGGTTAAGACATCAGCTTGTTCAGATGAGCTGATGCACGAGATAAGTACCTTGTGAATGCATCTCTGGACTTGGACAGACAATGTTTGAGTTGTGATTTTGAAAACCAAAATTCAACTTGATCAGTTAAGGATCTAGTGAATTTGGAGACCAGGTCAACACCTTGTGCTGTTCTTCATATTGTGTGTGTGTGTGTCTAGGTGGGTGGTACATGTCTAAGTAACATCCACTTGAATGAATGACAGGTACAAAGGTTTCCCAGCAGAGTCACAAGATGGTGAATGTTATTTACTCCTCCTGTCAGTGGTCATAATGTTTTGCCTGATTGGTGTATGTTGTAGATTGTCTTAGTTTAAAGGCCAAGTTTAAGAAGTTTAATGTAATAGAAAGACCTCGTGTCCAGCTACACGTGGATCCACGTCTTTTCCATCGTGACAAGCTGAATCTCTTTGAGGACACGTACTCTGTGCATCGTGCCTTGAGGAGATAGCGGGTCGGAGTCCAGGGTCCAGAGTTCACTTTCTCGTTCGTGGGTTCTGGTTAAAGAAAGGTTGCGCGTGCTACAGACTGTTTGTTTCTAACCCGAATGATGATCTTTCTGTGGCACCGGATGCTGACGACACAAAGAGAACGTGAGATAGTTTGATATTTACCTGTTCGATGATAAGAAACTGTTTCCCTGAGATAGCGTTGCAGCTTAACAGCACAAAAATAAAAGTCTTTAAGTTAGAGCCGTGCTAGGATTCCCACTAAATTTGATTTGATGTCCCGTTGGCCACATTCCGACCTTGTGATTTATTTTAAGCGACAGTTAACTGTTGTTGGACAGTTTTAATGGATGTTATTTAATCTGCGCTCACACACTGTCATTGTAATATATGTGAGTTGAACCCGTTGTACAGCAGGTCCAGACCAGAAATTATGATTGTCTTTGTCTGTTCCACAGTTAAATTACTCAAGCTTACATTTACTTTTTATACTGTTAATCAGATTTACTTTATTGACATCTGTGTTATCTTTTAAGTAGGTTTGTATTTTGTAGGGAGTCGAACAAAAAGATCAGATCAGATGGTTATTTGCAGCCCTACACTCGAGTCAGAGATGAATACTGATCACTGCGTCGCTGTCTGTTGAGTGGAGATATTCTGTTCCCTCCTTCTGTGGCTTTCTACCAGCCTGATTGTTGAACGATGCCACTAATTACTGGAAGAATACAGTGAAGGGCTAAACAGCAATCAGCCATTTTCACTCCTCCCTAATTCCTTTAATTCTGAACTGGACACCATCTTGTAAATGCTGTTGACATATCTTAACCCACACATTCGGCTCCGCTCTGCACACATCCACATGTCTGGCAGCCGGCCTGACATTTGATCCTAGTAGTAGGGTGGGGCACCGAGCTTACTTATGTGGTGTGCCAGAAGCATGTGGTTGAAAAATTCATATTGTCACGCTCGAGCCAGTGAGCTGCTGCCGTATCCGCCACACGTACTTTGTGTTGTCGCTGGGATGCAAAGAGGACCAGGTGTCCATCGTGACTGGGGAGTTACGTCCTGGACGGTGGGCGTGCTGAACACAAATGTGGCCTCCATCCTTGTTTCTTCCTTCGACCATGTGTGTGTAAAGCAGATGCATCTCGTCCCAGTGACTGACACAAGCTGCTGTGACTAAGGAGGCATGGATTATAGAATTGAAAAGTCAGAATGGAAACGGGTCTAGAATCACGAGGTGGTACAGTCCAGACAGTACTCGCACCTTGTCTTAACTCTGCAACACCTTAAAGGCGGTTTAGGCTTCCGCGTCAATTTGATGCCGTAGCTACGGCGACAGCCCAGACCCTACGGAGTCCCTAATGCCGTAGCCTGACGTGCACCTCCCCAGAAATGTGACTATGTGTCACAGCAATGCAGACTGTAAGAGCTGTGATTGGTCCGCTATTTCTGGTTTAGTATTTCCGGCTGCTTCTCTATCGACACAATTTTAAAATTGATTGTTTTGGACCAATAAAGATGGACCACATAGAGGAAAGGTTAACCAAGGATGTTCATAGATACAAGCAGTTGTATGACTCGTCTTGGGCGAAATTACGGCAAAAGTTTCAGTCGCCAGTGTTCAAGTGAAGCAGGAAGTAGAAACAAAAATTAACCCGACTGGCAAAAAAGACACAGCGCCGACTAGCGTTTGGGTGGTGTTATTACAGAGGGAGCCACACTGACGAACGTACGGCGTCTTGTCTCGCGAATGAGCCTTTAGCCTTAAAATGTCCACCGTTTAAAAGGGTTGACTTTGCTCACTACAGTTTGTTTTAACTAATGGTCCGTCGTCATCTCGCTTTGGTTCTTTTTATGTGACATTTGCAATTAGTTGATTTTGTTCACATGTTTGATTTGATTTATTAAGTTGTTTGTAACAATATAACAGAACTTGAAATTGCGTTTTTTAGTAATCTGAACTCTTAACGTGTATTTGAAGAATCCCGACACTTCAGACAGTCAGACGTCTTCAGGCTCATTTGAAAAGATAAAGGATGCCTTTGATGGGGTGACTCGATCACATGGTTGGGGCGCGTTACCACATGAGCACAAATGCCCCCAGCACAGTAATGCTTGGAGCTCTGTAACACACTGAAAGTAAAAGTAGGTTATGGCAGAGTTGTGATGTCCGATGCCATGTGAATGGCTCCTTGCTTGTCTGCAGTTTTCCAGGTTTGCTTTCAAGCCTGATATTGACACTTTCAGCTGCAGGGGTACGATCAAGCAGCGCTCAGTTTACCCTTGAAAACAAAAAAAAGGTATTCATGTCTATTTTAAAACCATACTTCTTTGATATACAGGAAAAAAAGACTGTAAGCATGGGGTTGATTTGACCAGTGTACAGCAATTAGGCATAACATTATGACCAATATGTCCTAATATTGTGTAGGTCTCCCTTGTGCCCTCGAAACAGTTGCAACTCATCAGAGAATGGACATGGACCTTCAGAGAGTGTCCTGTGGTGTCTGGAAACAGTATAGTGGGGGACTTTGGGTCCTATGGGTTGAGAGGAGGGGCTTCTGTGGGTCACCCCACAGATACTTGATCAGTTTTGCATCTTGTGCTGTTCTTCATTTGATACCATTGTGTGTGTGCTTGTGTCAGGCTGCATCCTGCTGGGGATGGCTACTGCCATCAAGGAGCGTCATGGCTACGGGGTGGGGGTGGGTGGTGTCTTACAAACTCAGGCTGTGTAAAGGAGTACCACGTCTTTATGCCAGCGCTTCTGTAATTTCCTTCGGGTCCCCTGTCTTGTCATGTGGGGCGACACTGGAAATGTCACTACAGAGAACTGACTGGTGTTAAATGTAATTACAGAGAGAGCAAAAACCAGATTCTAGCGATTTAGGCGTTTTCCATATCCTTAGGACTTAGGCAGATTTCATATATCTATACAGTGTTTCCCACAAGATTAGCGAGACCCTGGCTTTTGGGTTTTTTATACTGTCTTAATAAATACAATTCTGATGCTATCTCACCTATTCAAAACAACTTATACAGTATAGAAAATGAGTTTTTATCAGTCTGTCATTAAAGTACTGTAATGACAATTAACAGCAGCCTGTATGAAATGATACTAAACATAATGGTTTCCTCCACGTTTTGACTGACTCTCTCTCTCTGTGGTCTAAAAAATCAAGAGCACAAATACTGGATTTTAAACAGTGGCGGTAATGTCAATGTTTAGTTGTGAATAACACAAACAGCTGTTTGGGGGGAGACTTTGAGAAGGGGAGGGAGAAAGAGAGATGCTTTCAGTAGCAATAGGAAAAACACAACGCAAGCACAACATTGTTTGAGACATTCAGAAACATTTCTGATTCGTTGTGAGACTGTGGCGGAGTAAATTAGACCCTGGCAGGCTGCCATAGTATTAACATTGTATGGGAAACACTGTTTTCTATATCGCCCATGTCCTAACTGGAAGAGGTACGCTGTCACCCGTTGTCCTCTTCCGTTCTCTTAGTAAGGGTCAATGCCGTGTTTCCCTGAGGTTAGAAGTGTATTCATGCTATGAATGGTGCTGTTATTGACTTTTTTTGTTTCCACGCACAGTAAATGTAACGGAACAATGATAATGAATGATAATTGATTGGAACACACTGTGACTGCAAACTTCACACAGAAAGACCCCGGCTGCTGGTGGCTGGTGGGTTTCAAGCCCAGGACCTTCTTGCAGTGAGGCATCAGACACTGAGCTGTTAATTAATATTGCCCATGAACATGAGCCAGCTTTATGTGTTCTGTCATGGAGAGAAGAGTAACAGCAACATAGCCATTAGGTTGACTTTATTTGCGCAAAGCGGCTGCAGTTAGATCCTACTATCGCGTCTTTTGTAATGATATTGGCAGCAAAATTACTTTAAAGTTGGTTTGTTTTAAAACAACCGAATATACTGCTGAAAAAGAACGGAACAAATAGAAGTATTACGTTGTCATTTATCAGTCGGTCCTGTCTAATTAGTTGAGCTTAGGTAGGTATCTTCCTTCTTCTCCTGTCAGTGGTTTTAATGTTATGGCTGATCGGTGTATAACAGTACATCATCAGCATAAAGTGACAGTTTGTTTTCATCCCCACCAGATTTAAAACCAGAGATGTTGGGTATTGATCTAAAAAAGAGAGGTTTCTTTAGCGATTGCAAAAACTAAGTGATCTTGAACATCCCCATTGACAACCTCTGGACACACTAAATGAATTAGAGAGAAACCTATTGACAATTGTCTTGGCCTTAGGTGCATCACATAATATTTTAATCTATAAAGTTTTCTCTAAAATCCAGGGCTTCAAGTGTTGATTCCAGTTCTTGACCAGCAGCCAAGATGTAGAAACAAGATACAGTCGAAATGCTGTTTAGTATTCAATCAATTCAGCTCCCTCAGTTAAGAAGTATTCCTGTCATACTTTCCTTATCTTTTTATTCTACAAAAGCCTTTGTCTGTGATTGCTGGTTTACAGACCATCAATCAGAATTCAAGAAGACTTCGTGTGATTAGATGTATGGTTTGCCAAGTTAGACCCGGAACAGGATCTCATCTTGCTTTGGGAACACCTCGCAGTCCCCCAAAAGGAGAAGACAAAATGATTAAGGAAACCATCCTGCTTAACCTGCTTTCCTAGCTCCAGATTATGTTGTAAATGTTATTTATTTTTTTAGTAGCATCTTCTGACCTTGATCCTGCTAAAGAGGACACGGAGCGCCGAGGGGCAGTTTTAACTCCTTCCCAGCTGCATCTCGTCTACGGGCTGACAGAGACGGCTGAGAGCAGGGGGTGGGGTGGACAAAGACGGAAGAGGATGAAACTACGGCATAAGGAAATATTGACAGGCGGCGCAGTGGAAGAGTGGGAGCCGTGCTGAATGCACAGGAGCGTAGTGAGAACAGCATGTCGCCTCAAATCACTGTATGGTCCCAAAATGAATCTGACAGTGAGCTTTCCTCAGCCCTTGAGGGACACTGATTTTTTCACGTTGCGGCAACTAAGCCTGTTTGAATTAGACTATGAAAGTGAGCGGAGATAGCGGCGTATTGACTGGCATTAACGGTGGGTGGAGGAGAGGAGGGAGGGAGGGAGGGATGGACGAGATAGAGCGAGTATCGACAGATGAAGAGAGAGAAGGTTTTTTCTTTCCCCCTCTCTCTAATAGGATTATTGTGTACATGTGATTGTGTGAAGGGTGTCCCTAGAGGCTTCCAAATTTGTGTATTTGCATGTGCGTGGAATCTGAAGACAGTTTTGTGTCCAGATATTCAAAGAAACCTCCCTGTGAGCTCAGATCTGTTTTGGTGTCTTTATGACGAACCATTGATTTAGTCTGAGGTTTTAATCCACTGTAATATAAATACATATATATTAAAAGTAAATTAAATATCAGTTTAGTACATACACATACATAAAGCATGTTGACGAGCCTGAGCAACATGTTGGTGGAGCAGCAGCAGCTCATTCATTCTCAGGTGTTTGCTCACATTTTGGCAACACGCAGACCTCAGCACAGTCACATAAAATATGCGTGAACACAAAGGAAAAAAGCACTTCAGGTTGTGTTTCAGGATGTGTAGCCTGAGTAATTTCAGCTCTTCTGCCACCTGTATGCACTCATCAGGCATAACATTATGAGGTAAAGTGAATAACATTGACCAGCTTGTGACAATTCAGTGTTCTGCTGGGAAACTTTTGCACCTGCCATTCATGTGGATGTTACTTAGACATGTAGCACACATCTAGACCAGACCAGGCACCCCCACCCCATAGCAATGACACTCCTTGATGGCAGCAGCCATCCCCAGCAGGATGCGGCCTGACACAGACACACACGCTAAACCAAGTTAGGAACAACTCAAAATAACATGAAGAACAGCAGAAGGTCTTGACCTGGCCTCTAAATTCACTAGGTCCCAAACTGATCAAGTATCTGTGGGATGATCCACAGAGGCCCCTCCCCCCAGGCCAGAGGACCCAAAGACCCCGACTGACAACATCCTGTTGCCAGACACCACAGGACACCCTCAGAAGGCCCATGTCCATTCTCTGATGAGTCACAATTGTTTTTGGAGTAAACTGATGTTGTAGCCGGGTAATTCTTTATTTCCTACCCCCCCTCCCTTTTTGTTTTAATCATCCCAGGACTTGTGTCTGTGCTGCTACTCATGCTCGACTCTATCAGCTTGTCTGTTCCCATTTACTACAATTCACTCACACAAGCCAAAAAAACAGTAAGCACTGCAAATATGCCACTCCAGGTGCAAGTGCTACGTTTTTTAATGAACCCAGAAATCCAGAGTTAGTATTTGCCTTAACGGCTTTGGCGCTTGTTTTCATGCCAGGGGATGCAACAGACAATACAATTTATACCAGAATCATTTGAACAGTATGACACGTTGTCATGGCTGAGCCCCATCAGAGGAAACCTTTCACCGACTCAAGCATACATGCTGACACAAGTTGTTTTTGTTGCTGTGAAGCTGTTGTCAGGATGCAAGAGGACTGTTAAACTAGGTTGCAGTCTACAACTGTCACCCAGGTCATGGTGTGTTGTATCCAGAAAACACCTCAAACCAGTGCGACATCGATCATTTAATATTCAGAAATATTCAAAAGTTCCTTCCCTGCAGATTCATTAAGGGTTTTCTTATCTTGCTTTTATTCTTCTAGATCACATATGCACCATGCTACTGGAAAAGTGCTGTCAAGCCTAATTTAGTAAGGAGAGGATAGCTCCCTTTGGCTTCAGAAGCTCCAACAGATGATAAAAACCTGTGTTTCTACTCCACAAATGGGCTGATCATCCAACGCCATAAAATATGAAGCCCTCTCTGCAATAGTTTTCACCTTGACGCTGTCCCTACAAACCCTTTTTTTGAAACATGATGTTCAGTGTTTGTTGTTGCTTTAGTGCTGCTTTTACCTGAGTGTACTATTTTCTGTTTTATTTAAATTCAATTTTTATTGGTGGTATTGTGAGATGAGCTTCTACTACTACCACCCCGCTAAACACAAACAATACACAGTTTGCAAATTTCTGTCCGACTGACTTAATTTTCCTCAGTAGAGTACAATCTTTGGCTTCCACATGTTTAGTCATGTGATATTGGGTCATATTCTTAGATTTTTGGCAGTTTAGACGCTAGCCAACCTCCAATAAAACAGAAGAAGAAGAAGTCGTCTTCTTCATTTTCTTTTTTGCTGCTTTGATGTTAGCCAACTGCTGTTTGAAATAGAAGATAACAAAGACACTTGAGATGCCACCAGGACGTGGTTTCGGTTTTTATGGCAGACCTAAAATAAATAACTACAACACATCAGGCTTTGCCAAAGCCCGAGACCAGTCTGATCCAATCTGATCATTAAAAAAAAAAACTGCCTGGATCGGCCCTGATACCAATCAACAACCCCTGCATCCAAGTGGCATCTTCAGTTCGAAATGCCTCGTGTGGTTTTTAGATTTTTCTCTCTGTGGGTGGTGCCCTCCAGGAACTCACAAGGCTAGGGTTTATAATGACCACATACTCACCGTGATAAGAGGAATTAGTTTTGATCCTATTTTCTTTCTTCCATTCACTGGGGACTCCAACCCATTAATGTTCCTAATAAAACCCCAGCTCCCACATACTGATCCAAATAATCGGATCAGGCAATCCCTTGCCTCATCCACAGTGTGCATGGCCTTCAGAGGCAGAGAAATTAGGGAAGACCCATGGTGATCCAGAGCATTGTTATATATGTGGAACCAGGCATATTTTCATGGATTGTTATGGCCTAACCAAAGCCATTCATTTCTTTACTGTACTCTCCATTGTTTTATCCTCAACATCCTCATCTTGCTACAGTCTAGAGTACACGAGTGCCGATTTTTCTGGTCCCAGTAAATGCAACGCAAAATATACATCAAACACCAATATAAAGAGTGTTATTGACTGTATTACAAGCTATAAAAGGCAAGCATGATACATTGACAAAGCTCAGTGTTCATTTTTTTAACACCACAGGGGCCTGGCATTGTCATTGGATTGATATTGATTTGTTCTGTTGATGGGGGTGTTGGTGATGTGTGGCATGAAGGGTGGATGAATGTGACCTCAGCTGCAACTAACAACTCCATTACAAAATACTGTCACACACATGCACATAAACTGTTGGCTTGTTAAGGACTTAATTAGATTGTGTTAATACTAGTTTCTGAACTGGTAGTTTCTGAACCACGGTGCTGTTCAATTTAGTTAATGATTTTGTAAAAGCACAGCATGTATTGCTGATTATACCAATATAGAGTATTGTCTTACATGATTATTTCTTAAAATTAAAAATTTGAAAATCTATTATTTTACAAATCTATAATTTTGATTGTCATCTATTTAATATATTTTCATTTGACTATTTTTTGGTAAAAAAGACTTGGATATACAACAAACATTTAGCTCAGCCATGAATAAATTCAAACCAAGAGTAACTGTCTGAAAACCAGTCATTAATAAATTAAGCTTATTTACACAAAGAAAGATTGGGGGTGTTTTTTTGTTTTAGGAAGATATTGCCAAAACCACCAGTATGGAGGTTGAGCATTACTTTAGGAGTGGAGGGTGGTGGCGGTGGAGATGGAGCTGTAGTGGTGTTGTTGTTGTTAACAAGCAAGAAACCGTTTTAATTAGCCACGCCGCTGTTTAAGCTTTATCACGAGTAAACACACATACAGTAAACATCCACTAAGGACGCTGACATCTTGTAGAAATTAAACAAGGGTTGAAGGAAGTCGAACGAGAAGGAAAACACAATCAGCATTAAACGCCACATGTGTTTATTTAGCTCTCAATTTTTGACCTTTTTTTGGCGTCATTCAACATTTTCCATCAACAGCCATATCCACTCACCATGAATCACCATCAGTTACATGATGGAGAGTATAAAGATGGACAGCGAACTGCTTCTCAAAAGTGAAGCCAAAGCAAGCAGAACTCCACCTGGTGACTGGCTGCAGAATAGATCATAAGCGCCACCTTCTTCATGTTATTGCATAGACTCTGGCTCCAAACTCACAAGATGGAGCTGCCCGTAGCCCAGGGAAAATAACGTCAGTTTGGCCAGTGCAAGTAAAAGCCGACATATTGTCCATATTGATATGCGTCTATGGTGGAGATGCATCAATAATGATCATCTGTATCATCATAGTGGTTATAGTGACTAACTAATTCCTGGCTCTCATGCTACTCAACCTCAGCCCTAACCCCATCCCTCAGAGAGTGTGGTAGATGGGTCAATAACATGGATTTTAGTCTAATTAATACTCTTTAATTATTTGATCAATTCTAATTTTAATGTGCTGAACATTTCCGGACACCACCAGGGTTTGCCTAGTACAGGAGTGTCCACATTCTTCTCACAGAAGGTGACACCTACACTCTGGTGAGGTATATCGGCAAATAAATCCACGTTATTCATACTTGATATGTGATTTAGGAAAAAAACGCCAGCATCAAAGCTTGCAGTTGGATCCACTGTGGTTTGATGCTGGCTTTCCTCACGCAACCCTTTAACTACGTTACACCCTTCAGGAACGTTGTGAATACCAAACGTGGGTCCACAAGTGGGCTGGATGTGTACTTTGGAAGCAAACAGATGTGAGTCACGATCTCTGATAGTACTGGTTCTCACAATGATATCTTCTAAATGTCTGTTGTCTGAGTATTTAGTCCGTCTGATTCTATTGAATTCTTTGCAGGAAAGTGGAGAACAGTTGAAATTACCTTGCCTTTACCCTGCGAGGAGTAAACTGTGCCTAGGTTATTGGTTCAGCAGCATAATTATGTGTTACACACAGTATGCCAACCTGATATTAAGGGTTTTTTATTTTACCAAATAAGTCTTTGTCTGCATTTTCATAGTGCATCTGAGCAGTTTTTTGTTCAATATTTACCCAACAAGTTGTTTGGATGAAGAAAAGACTCTTTGCAATGCTTACATCTGGCAGCAGCTCCTCCTGGCAGGAGACTGTCTTTCCTAATTAATGTCTGAAAAGCAAGTTTCCTAATTAGGTTACCACTGAAGAAATCTTGTTTTTGTGATGAATAGTATCAGTTAGAGGAAGTTCTCAAGTGTTTTATTTCCTTTGTCTCCTTCACGTAGACCAAACAGCCGCAGGTTCGTTCTGCAAGCTCAGTTTTCCAAATCTTCACTCAATTAGGGCTATTTGTTTTGTGGCTGAAACTGGAGCATCTTGAGTCTTGAGCTGTTGCTCTGTTTGTCTCTGCGCCTCCGATATGTGCAGTTCAGCAGTTATCATTGCTGACGGAGATGAAGTAGCAGTAGTTGTTTTTGTACTTGTCCTGCATGTCCCGATGAAGCCTGTGTGTAGAAGAATGGATTGGTAGTTTACACGTGAGACCTTCTGTCAGTGTGAAATCAACTAAGCGGTGCAGTGACCCAATGAATATGAAAAGTCAGACAAAATATTCAATGGACAAACCAGATAAGTACATGTATGTTGAATGTAGTTAAGTGGATCTGTGTTAAGCTGCATTGACCAGTTATTTTAATAAAATGGCGCACACCTAAGTAAGTCTGTTTGCATAGAGTAGTTGACATGATGCATTGTTTAAAGAAAAAGTCCATGTCCATTGACCCAGATTGAAAGGCCGTTTAAGAGCCAGAAGATGCCAACAATGTTGTGTGTTTCATGTTTGAAACTAGATCTGCTAACATCCCCCTCGGACACCAGTGGCTATGTCTTCCTGCCAGGCCTCTTAATCCAGCCTGTCTCGGTCTTGGCCCTATTTCCGCCCACTAATGAATCTGATTCATGAATCTGATTCATTAGTGGGGTCACTGGGGTCAAACGCACAACACATGAGAAGCAAGTGTTTAATATTCAATCAGTATAATGTCACTTAAAATCAACTCCCACAATCAATATTGAGGAAAAAAAAAAATTGTTCACAATTGCTGTCACCACATCCTGTTGGTTGCTCCGTTTGCCAGGAGTTCTTAGGTTTTCTTGCAGTCTTCCACATTAGGGCTGTTGGTCTGTTCCTTCTCTTTCTAGTCAAAAACCCATCCATTTTGCGCTAGCTACATGCTAGCTACCTGCTAGCTTGAGGAGAAAAGTAGCTTGATAAATGGCACAAACTGCCAGGTCTACACAGATTATGAGGTCATGAATGACGTTTTGACTTTTCATTTTTTAATTTTTCTATTTTTTTTCTTATCTTCCCTCCAATTGTCTCCAAAACATCCTTCTTCTTCAGTGTATTCAAACTCCTGACACTCAGAGCTAGTAGCACTTCTATCAAAAGAGACAAAAAACATGTCTATAATCCAAATGGTTCAAGAACAGTTTTAAATTGACCATGGGTATGCCTTTTTTAGATGTTTTTGGTGAAAATTACAGGAGTTTCAATGGAGTTAAGCCACTGCTATACTGCAAAAAAAGAAAAGAAAAAAAAAAGAATTTAAGTCTTGTAACATGGCTTTAACTAGGAGCCTGCATTACAAAGTGTACTTTGATCGGTGTATCTCTGAAGATAATTCCACATGCCCTTACATTTATGAAAAACACACATACGCTTGTGGGAGCATGAGTGACGGTTGGAGCTAATAAATACTCTCTGCGGCAGGTATTCAATTACCAGACACACCACGGATGTACAGCACCCAAGGGTCATGGAATTGTGAAGGACACGGTTGCTAGGAGACAATCTCCCCGGCGTTTTTGTGTTGGAGAGCCTCCATCATAAACTACCGCATAACACCTACAGTCACACACATCACAAAGCAAGACATATAAACACACAAGCTCATCTCTATTTCACTCACACAGAGAGACGCAGCAGTGTGTCAGCACACAGCAGAGACTCTTTGGTTTAGACATAAAGTTCACCTGCTCACGTTATATACTGACCAGATACATTTTATTTCTTTTTTAATTGATAATTTCTTCGTTGTCATGGTAATTCTAGTGCCCTGTACTCCAGTTCAGGTGGCTTATTTTAAAATCTAGATGTTGCATGTTGGCTAATTTGTCTTATTTTTTTTTGTCGCATGAAAATGAAAATACTACATGTATGAGGCCGATCCCCTACATAGTGTTGAAAATTCAGTCAAAGGCAGCAGAGTTTAAGCATGGCACATCCACACCTTGTCACGCTACATACTAATCGTCTTCCCAAAGTTGCTGCTCGGAGTCTGTCTGCCTCCAGTATGTGAACGCGCCACTGTTCCTTATGCTGCTGCAGCTATTTTTAGTGTGTGGGTGTTGAAAGGTCCAGATCAGCCTACCAGATCATAGGAGCTCTTCAGAGACTCCACCACCACTGGTGCAGGAGCACACTCGACTCAGTGTGGGTGGAGCAGAAGAATGAAATGTGATAAAATAAAAAGTTCTCATCATACCGAAATGTGTCCTTTCATATATTTAAAGCCACACAGAATTGCCACCCCAGCCGGAAACCTTTTGGCTGGTTTGTAGATGGTTTCTTACTTATCTTCTTACTCTGGGAGCTTTTCTAGCTTCCACTGTGGATCACATCTGTTGCATTGTGTCTCCAAGAGATCTGTTGATGTAGTGTCTGGAAATTCAGTAATATTTGCCACCTGACAAGTTCATAGTTGTAATTAACACATATATAATAATATAATCCCTGAAATTACCCTCACATATACTGCTGTATTAGCCTATAGTATGTACCAACTGAGGTAGGTGCAAACATATAATCTCTCAAATGACAAATAGTTTATTTTGACGTCTCAAAACAAACAGTGGAAACCAATGAAATCTGTTTCATAGTCATATAATTTAATACAAAACCCCATCATGACTGACTGACAGACTGAGGAGCTGCCGTAAGGTCGAGGCTAAGTCGCAGTGGGATTATTTTAGCTGCTTATTAAATTCATTACAGGTATAGTACGTGTGTGCACTTCCACTAAAGAGTGCAATATTAAGGCTGCAACAAACAATTATTTTATTTAACAATTAACAGATCTTCCACTATTAGGCTTCTATTTAAACACTGTATATTTTCTTTTGCATCTAGGACCTGTTTCTCGTGACACCTGTATGCATCTCATATAACCTTCTATTATCCTTCCATGTTTAGATTTATGGGTCTGTATCTGCAGTAGCCTATTGTTTACAACTTGTGAATGCATGCTTGCTGTTAGCATCTATTGCTCTAGATAGATAGATAGATAGATAGATAGATAGATAGATAGATAGATAGATAGATAGATGCTTTATTAATCCCAAACTGGGAAATTTCACCGTTGCAGCAGCAAGTACAGGCACTCGACACCATACATAAAATATAACAAAACGCTAAAATCAAACAATAAAAAATAGAGAACTAAAAGTAACAAAAATCTATACACAGTATTCACAAGAAGGTCTTTGAGGAGTTTTTGCATCAAAAACAACAAATAAAGATGCAATGGCGGCTCCCAGGCACCGACGACCGTTCAAGAACCTGACAGCATTTGCTGTTAAAGTGCAAATATTGACACCGCTGTCTCATTGTTTTAATGAGTGATGTTGACAAGTCGTAGCTGCCAAGCCAAGCGTTTTACTGCACATCTCCCGGGTGCTTTCATACCTACCTTGTTGTTTTAAATCGGTGAGTGTTTTCCCTCCAGGTCGGTTCGTTTGGGCTTATGTGAGTGAACACTCAGAACAAAACAACCGAACTGAGACCGGTTAGAGAGGGAGTTGTCCCAGCCCGCTTGCAGTCGCCTCCCCTAAGTGTTTCGTTTGCTGTGAGAACATATCGCAGTGAGCTTTATAATTATATAACCAAGCAGAGGTCGTTGTATGACTCAGGAGTGCATGTTCTCCTTTTGGAGACTGCAACAGCGATGCAGCCTCCAAAAGGGCTCTATCTTCTAAGCATTTAAACTGAACATGTTGTTTATATACAGGAAGCTGGTGCATGAACCACAGAATCAATTATCCCCTGAGTCAGAACGAAATATAGATCACCAATGAATACGCCCATTAAACATTGCATTATTAAATAAAGATGCAAAGGCTTCTTTTTAATTAGAAAACTCTGAAACAAACCAGTCGCCATCCACAGAGTTTCTTAAGCGTATGAAAGACCCCTGCAGTGTCTAATTATTCAGCAGATAGGGTAGTTAAAGCAGGACAATCGTCCATTCACACCTCGGGTGTGGAAATTCTCGCCGCTAATGGATCAGAATATCACTAACTGTGAAAAAGGCCACTTGGATGAGTGGTTGCCTCAGTTTCTTTTGTTTTCATATATATATATATATTTGAGAATATTTTTTGTTTAATAGTGTAATCAGCAGTTCATAATGGGACAAGCATTTCCAATTAGATTTTACCTCCATGGAGGACGTTAGTGGCCGGCCACATAATGATGTTGTCAGTTCTGACCTTAACTAATCATTGTCACAGTAACAGGAAACCCCAGAGACATTAACAGTCTTCACTGTTGGTCCTCCTGGGACACCCACTGTGCTTGTTTTAATCATTTGTATTTCCACAGCTGGCTGCCACACAGAATGCTTAGCAGGGTAATGTGATGATGAAGGGACGGGAGAGTTCGCTTAACTTCTGAGGAGACAGATGGGCAAGCATGTGCTTACATGCAACCGGTGTTCATTTGGACAGACATTTTTTATTTAGTCTTGGCAGTTGGTCTTGGCACATTTTGGTCATTTTTATCTTTCATAGTTTTACTCTAGTTTTAGATGACAAAATACTTATTATATTACTTTGTATTTGGACTTCTACACAAGAGGGATTGACTCCAGGAACTGCATTTATGGTTTGCTAAATGCTGATCCATTATACGCTCTACTATTTAAATATGAGTTAGCAAAAAGTAAGCAGAGGGCAACAGAAGGCAAGAACATCATGTAGTGCAAACATAAATTCAAAAAGTACTTAGATGAGACTCATTTAACTTCACAGTTAGCTTACTTACCAGGATGCAGGCAGCACAGTGATATAAATGAGGTATTGTTTTTACCTAATATGTAGCCACAGACTTTGTATTCATTTTGGCAAACTACTGCAAACTGCCTGGGAGTGGATAGCCCAACCACTCATATCCAATCCAATGACAGGGCTGCAAATGTTAAAAACAGTCAGCCCGTACGAAGAGATCATGTGTTTTGAATGTCCAACATTTAAATAAGTGGCGCGCCATGCATTTTCATCTTTGGCTTTTAATGCAGTCAAACCTTATTCAAAACACCTCTTAATAAAACCATATAAACATACGGATATGAAATGAAACAGGACCTTGCATCGTAGACGGGTATATGTAGCGAGATAAATGCCGTTACTACAGCAAGACACAACAATTGAAAAAGTCTCCTCCACCTCATTGTAGCCACAGCTGCTCATACATCAAATCCAGCAAAGGCATCAATGTTGACTGAATAAAATGGCAAAAATATACCTAAAAGAAATAATTAATTTTACTCACCAGCCAAGGATATCGCTCATAGTTACTGCCCTGAAAGTGGCAGCCACATCCTTTCCCCGGCTGGATCAGGCTAGCTAGCTCCGGGGCTGTGTGGCCTTACTCGCAATATCCAGCTTTTCCTATGATAACGTTAACGGGGACGATTTGTGCAGATCACATGACTGGACCGCTAGTTTCTCTTAAACGGAGCAGCTCTCTGACCCTCCAATCAGAGGATGCGAAAACGCTGACACTACTGTAGGCCATAGAGAGGGCCTAAGAATATGAACTTGAAATGTGATTGGTTAAAGGAACAGCATCGTTACAATACATTTCAAACTTTAGCTGCCTGCAGTTTTAATAGTGAAGGCCCAGGCAGATTTTTTTGACTCTGGCAACACGTGATGGCTGAAATATGATTGGATAAAAGCTCTAATGCAAAGTCATACTGCCAGAAGCACCGCAGCTGAGAAAGACAAGACATAAAATGAAAAGAATAGGCTGTTGGGAATTAATAAATTACTTAATGGAAAAATATTAAAATGTAACTCAGTGATTTTCATAAAGGCTTTGCTGGCTTTGACAGCCTGTCGGTGCATCTTATCATATCAAATAACACTGTAGTCCCGTCTTTTAACAAAAAAAGGCACAGGTTCTGTCATAGTTTTCATCATCAGATATTAGTTTTAGCTAACACACAGACAGATACAAGACGTCTCCAAGCTCCAGTGTCAGTCTCCAGTCTGGCTGCAGTTCAGAGGACAACTGTTGGCCTCAGTGTCACACAAGTGACAGCAAATGCTGAGCAATGCATATTCTTCCTATCACTGACATGTTTCAGATAGGTCGTGATGCTTTTTGTTTTTAACACCAAACTTCAGATACTGATATCAAACAAAAGTCTTCTGCATCTAGCGGGATAAAGCAAACAAAATTTGTCCTAAGAGATAATGAAAAATAAATGTTTATCACAAGAATAATTAAAGATTCAAGTCAGAGTTCTTTGCAAATTGAACTGCTTAAAATGTAGAAAATATATCAAAGTGAGGTTGAAATTCATTATATTTTAGCCCTGTAGAAGTACAGCAGTGAGCCAAACTAGTGTGTACAAAAAAATCTGACTTCTTTTTAGAAATGTGAATATTTTTAAAATCTTTTTTCCTAAAAGACCTTGGTACCGAGATGAGACACACATGCTGCATCCTAGAAACGTCTGCTAAAAAACAGTTTTCACATCGATTTGGTAGAAAATGCTGATGACTAGTAGTTGGTAAATTATTATATAAAAGGCTGCCATTGAAAACTGGAAGCCCATGTTGACCCGGCTGTTGATCACACATAGTTCTATCAATGGTTGTTCCACAGTGTCTTTCTGTACCTCCATGGTCTTGGAGGAACATTGTCTCTTATACATATGGTTGAAATGACAATAAAAAAAACTCTTAATCTTAATTTAACTGGATTTTTGACTTTGGTTGCCACTTGGCCAACCTTAAACATCCTCTTGTGTCTCCAGAACAGTTGTGACTCATCAAAGAATGGACATGGGCCTTCTGAGGGTGTCCTGTGGTGTCTGGTAACAGGATGTTGTGATGGTGGGGGACTTTGGGTCCTATTGGTTGAGGGGAGGGTCCTCTGTGGATCATCCCACATATAATTGATCAGTGTAGCCTGTCTGGTCTAGGTGGATGTCCAAGAAACATCCACACGAATGCCAGATCCAAAAGTTTCCCAGATGTGAATGCCTCTGGACTCTGCCTGATCTTAGCTTCATATGGTGCCACCTGGTTAAGCAGTGATTTCTAATATTAAGACGACAGAGGGTGCGTGAGTGTGGAAAGTGAAAGAGCGGTCCATGCATTTAACATGAGGCGGCTTGGAGCTCGACAGAGCGGTCATCAAAGTTTCATTACATCCCCAGAGTTTGTCGGCCTGTGTGTGTGCATGTGATCAGTGCATGCACAGGAGTCAGGGAGTAGGAGGGTGCGGTGTACAGTGTATTACATCACACCTCCAGATCATGTTTTACATCCTAGCGTGTACTGATCACCAAGTTCTGGTGTTATATCACATGTGTTTCTGTCTCTATGGCAGTTGTCACACTGACATGTAGTTTTTTTGGACCCTTAAAGAATCACTATGTTTAGACCAGTGCCGTATAAATGATGCTGTTGCTTTAATGTAGTCCGAAGGCTAATGACTTTGGCACCCAACACACCACTAAATGTCAGTCTGAGACAGGACTTTGAATGGGATTAGGATGTGTCAACATTCAGTAATTTGTGTGTTGCTGTTCCTTATTCAGATCCAAAAGCTTCCATCTCATCATCTCTCTGAACTCCTGTCCACCTGAGAGTAATATTACCTTTACATTTCAAGTCACTTGTGCTTTTAGTGAGCGTGTTTTTTGGCTGTAAATCTCTACCACCTCTAATTTATAACAAACTATTCTAAAACTAAATGTAATATTTATGACCACAGGCATCCCCTGATAGTTTGATTCCCACTCAGTCGAGTCTAAACTGTTCCTCCTCAACTCCAGTGCTCTTCATTAGGAAGTCATTAGAGTCAGCTTGCTGTGCAACTGGGCCTTTGCTGATTTTTGATAGAGTGACTCTATGAAATAATATTGGGAGCACTGAAACTTTGTGAAACACTGAAATAATTGATGCATAGTTATTATTGTTTCATTTGGACCCTGGTGCTGACTTTCTAGTCAATTACTCACTCTGTCAGTAGTTTATTTCTTACAGATTCATATCATAGCCAAGAGGCTCAATCATGTCTCACTCCGTGCTGTGAATGATTAGGTCTATTAAGTAAGGGTCAGAGAAAGATGTACCAGTTGTAAAAGGCTAAGACAAGAGAAAATATTTGGGTATTAGAAGCTTAAACAAACTAATTTAGAGCTTGTTATTGGTGCATGAACTAGACGTGAAAATATATGGGAATGGGTTTGCTTCCAGTCTGTGTTTCTTCTGGACAAGAATTTCTGCATTCATTAAAAAACATAATCTTTTTAGAAATATGTGGAGCTTTGTAGACAATAGACTGAATCAACAATAGAGAAAAGTTAATATCTCCAGTGGCACCAGAGGGTTTCTGTTGCATGGGGACGTAATTAAAGCACTGCTATGGAAAAATTGAATTGTTAGTTTTTGTGACTCGGTGCTCCTCCAAGAAAGCAGCACTATACAAAAAAACTGTTTGACCTTCTGCAGCATTGTGCAGCTACTTGTACTGCTGTCTACTGTCATGTTCCTGATTGGATTCTGGCTCATGCATGTATGGATGGATGTTAGAAGTTGCCATTTCCAAGCAGGAATGATAAATTATGCCACCTGGCTGGTTTACAGTTTGCTTTCAGTCCCTTCACCTGGCAACCTTCAATCTGGCAAGCTTTCGTCTCCCCTACCGCATCCAAAGAAAGTCTCAAGTGTCATTATCTGCTGACCTGATGTTCACGTAGCAACTTGATAGTCAACTAGTGAATTGCAACACACACACACATCTCTGCTGTCTCATTGCCATTTCATCACAATGACAATTTATTGTTCTCCTCTCCTCACATATTCCCATTGTCGTAACCTATCAGCATCAGGCTTGCTAGCCCTGCACAGATTAAGCCAGATGACGGCTGATAAAGTGAAACAAAGGTCTAGGTGCTGGTGCAGTGCCAAGAGGGAATAATAACAGATGAGTCCAGATGAGGTCTAGCCACAGTACTTGTTCTCCATGTGTTGCAAAGCCCCATCTCCTGAATGTCAAAGAGGCTTTTCTTGTTAATCTGGCTTTTTTAAAGTGTGTCTGAAATAACAAAGGAGTGGATGCACATTGGTGGTACCTTAGAGTTTTTATGCATGTTTCATGTTTGTGAAGTTTATTCAATCTGAGGCTGGTTAGAGATGGTGGTCTCCGCCTGCTTGTAATAGAACGATTTATTTGCAGCGAGAACACATACACACAGTCTGATCGACGAGATTGTTTAATGCATTCGGACCGTTTTCTACGCGTAGTTACAGTTAAGATCCTTGATTAAACTGAATATGTCGTTCATAGACAGATTATTGATGCATGAACCGCAGAAGAACAAGAGTGCCCATCCACTGCTGCTGATGCTGCATTTGATGCAGCATCAGCAGCAATGGATGGAGCATTTCCTGCAAATATATGACCAATCACAAAACAAATCCCGGCCCAGAAAGCGGTGTAAAAACCAAAATAGTAACCCGTCTGGCTGCGGCACACCTGACAGCTTCTCTACCAGATATGCATCAGGTAAACTGTTTGGTAATATAATTAAAAAGGGATGGTGTATTGGCCCGTGTGTAATATGTATTAACACTGCAAACGAACCACTCCAGGGAGCAATTGCAATTGGGCTGAGACCATTCTCTCTAACTGGGCTGCTTTGATTTGTGGAGGAGCACTTTCCGGTTTGGGAACACCAGTCTTTGTGCGAATGTGCAACCTTATTAACCATAATGAAAAGTTCATATAAAGACCAGCTGCAGCAACGTTCACTTCAACAATCCATACTATTTTTAACACATTGTACCACATTTTCCTCCGCAGAAAGAAGCTAGCTCTGATTCGGTGTCTTAGCGAAGGAGATTCTTGTGTTTTTGATTTTGATTTATGACAGTGGGACGTGGTTGCCAGTTTCCACACAAACTCTCAGCACCTACACTAATACATATTGAACACTTGGCTGCAGATGCCACAGGCCCGTGAACGTCCTTCCTTCTCTTTTGTTTCCCTCTTACCTTTCTTTCCATTTTATATTTTATGCTGCTTCAATCCTTTGTAGCCACTAGTCCCATACCCACCACCGATCCATCTCTGTTTGTCAACCCTCTGACCCCGCGTCTCCTTGCACAGTCATCTAAGCTGGCTGTCCTTTTCTTCGTCATTCATGCAGTCCTCCCATCCCTCCCTTTTCCTCCTGGTGACCTCGTTCCCCATCTGATTCGCTGCGGGCCTATTAACAATACAGATGGTGGATTTAACGTGCGATGCATACAGCAGCACAATCTCTTCTATCAAACGCGTTTCACCAACCGGCTTTTCCCTCTGATTGTCTGGAGGGCTGAGGCCGGATAAATCAGCCTAAAACTTCTATAGTCTTAGCCCAGCTTTAGACGACTGCTGGGCTCAGCAGACAGTGGACCTGATGTAGGTCAATAGTAACAGATATTACAACATGGTGTTTGCTAAGCTGAGGTGTGTCATCCAGACAGTCAAGGGATCTGATCTGTCCGCAGACGCCATCAAGACGATCTGTCCTCAGCCTCTCTGTTGCCAAGACTGAAATACCTTAAATTGTCCCAGAGTCCCCCGGAGAGTCAAAGCAGTAAGCAGCGGGATTATGCTGAAAGCTCCTAGCTGGTGATAAGCTGGTGAGTGGACAGGCAGCTGAGGGAGAATGCAGCTGCAGAGAGGGGAAACGCTACCAGAGGGTGATTAGGATGTAGAGGGGAGATGTGGGACAGCGAGGCGGCTTGTTCCGTTCACTTCCTATAGATTTATGCCCGAGTGTTCATGGAAAACGGTGTCCGAAGTTGTAGTTGAATTCCTCACATCTAATTCAGCTATTTATATTATATTTGTAGTAATTTGGTTAAAACCATCCAATCTACTTTGAGTTTTTGTACTGTTATTTATTTTGCACGATAAGAAATCTCTAAAAATAAAATCTTTAAGGAATAGCCTGGAGGCAGGTATTTTTCTTTCTTAATGCATTGCAGAGCCAGGGTTATACATTGCTAATGCTGTGGCACCCCACCAGGGTCTAATTTACTCCACCATGGTCTCATAAGTAATCGGAAATATTTTTGCACATTTCAAACAACGTTGTGTTTGTGTCTTTTCCTATTGCTCCTGAAAGCGGCTCTCCTTCCCTCTCCTTCCCCCAAAACCACCGACCCCTACTCCACCCTCCACACACACTGACTGCTCACATGCTCTTTACTTAAGTTTAACCTGTAAAACCCTATAAACCAATAAACCAATAAAATTTCACATTACCAGACTTTTTAAAATTCAATGTTTGTGCTCTTGATATTTCAGACCATGTAGATTTAAATTATTTAAAGAGAGTTGGTCAAAACCCTGAGGAAAGGACTCGCTAAGAACTAGCTAAACTTGATAAGCGCTAGCTCGCAAAGTCAGATTGAAATTCAGTCGTTTTCTTAAAATACAAATTTTTCTTTGCTGATAATTTATTTAAACTATGCTTCAGCTTATGTTTAAAAACAAAATAAAAATGCCAGGTTTTCGTGAAATTTTGGAAAACAAACCAATAGGGATACATTAGAATGATTGATCAGGTCACGCATCTGATCACGATCGGATCAGATCGGACAAATATTCATTCATTCATTCATCTTCTGTAACCACTTATTCCTTTTCAGGGGTTGCAGGGCAAGAGGTCGGCAATCTATTTCAGGGCTAACACAGAGACACAGACAACCATTCACACTCACATTGACACCTACGGTCAATTTAGAATCACCACTTAACCTAATGAGCATGTCTTGGATGGTGGGAAGAAGCTGGAGAACCTGGAGAGAACCCACACGGACACAGGGAGAACATGCAAACTGCACACAGAAAGGCCCATGGATTCAAACCCGGGACCTTCAAATGTTCAAATGAAAATCCTTATTTTACTTAACTCCTTTTAACAGTTTTTTCTGTTCATTCAGGACAAGCTGAACCATGAATATGTTTGATTAAATTAAACATAACGCGTATGTAAGTTGGAAATAGTAGATGATTTGCAAAGAGAACTTCAAACCTAATGGCCTTGTCAATGTAAAGGAGGCATTGAGAGAAACGGGACAGACAAAGAAGAACAAAAGCAGCAGAGACGGGGAGAGGACATGTAATAGGGCGGCAGATGGTCGGCCGGCCGTCTGCCTTGTAAAAGAATTGATTGTTGCTGGTCGTATTGCAAAGGCCTTCAGTATAACTGTCAGTGGAGCATTGTGGTAGAGGGACACCGCTGAGCCGCATCACACCCAGCATCTCTCCAGAACGGCTCACAGAGTCACCGCTGTGCGAAGCCTCATGAGAGCTGCTGTCTCCTTCTTAACGCACATATAATATGACATATAGGCCCCCGTTCAGGACTTGCATTAACGGCCGTCCTGGGGGAATCTGAACACAAGCGTCCAGCTTAAAGTACAGGTATGAACACAACCAGGAGGTAACTGACTGATCTGATGTCTGACCACATTTGGAGGCGGCCTGGACATTTAATACACTCACATATGTCTTTATTCACCTCTTTCTTCTGTCTCTGCTTCAAACAGCACAGCGGCGAAGTTATGGAAACTTCCAGTGTTCAATTATAATCTGAGCTCTGTCTCTAGAATACCCAATGTCACGGCACAGATAAATGAACGGTAATGACGCGTGTGCTTTGATACAGCTGTAGGGATCTATTAGAGACAGCAGCTGTTAAAATATTCTACTGCGCCACAAATGATGCCGGTGTTTATTTTCATACAAGAGCGGAAAACTGAGATCGGATCTCAGGTCCGGGCTGGAGACACGCGTGGAGATGTAAGGCCAGGAGTGACCACAGGAACTTAAAAGCTGGAGCTACGGCCTAGCTTTGTCTAACGCAAGCCAGTCTCTCAATGATAGTGAATGAAATAAACATAAAATACCTGTTTCCGTCTACCTTCAGTCTATGTTACGGTAATGACGTCCTAATTGCGGATGCCGGCATTTGAAATCCCAAGTTCACCAGCTAAGTACATAACTGTGTCTGTCTGCTGTTTGCTGCTGGGTGCAGGGGTATTGGGTTTATCTCAGCCTTTCACAGAAAGCAACTACCTGCTTGAAATAAGGGTGAGTTTGTTGTCTAAAAATTGCAAGCCGCACACTTTTCATTTGATCCATTGTCCATATTAAACTTCACGGTGTGCCAGAGCTTCCAGCACACTGCTTTATTTAGTCTTGATTAGAATCACAGAGTCCTGTAGTGCTCAATACTGCCTAGCAGAGCAGAAAGGAAAGATAATGGGAAGGAGGACAAGGGCAAAAAAGACAAACTCATGTGGTACGACGGGAAGACTGCAGGGACGCGAAGGGGACAAAAGGATTATGTGAAGAAATGAAACTTTTGTAGTCTTTTGCGACATCGTACAGACGTAGCTGACTGAAAGCCTCGTGACTGAACGATGCAGATCATTGAGAATCTACCACTATTGCACGTACAACAGCCTCACAGATCTGTCTGATTATGATATCTATCCACTATTAACAGCCAAGTGCAACCACAGCTGGAAGAAACCCACCTCTTGAGATGCTCCGCAACCTCACCGACCCCCAAACTGTTCCTGGAGACATAAGTCTGCTATTCGATATGAATTCATGCAGGAGCCAGATCCGCTGTCATCCATCGTATGTACTCCTCTGTCTGGCAGGATCATCGCTAACATAATCAGAGAGGAGCAGAGGCATTAGAGTCTAGTGAGGCAGAGACCATCCTTTAAGAGGAAGGTCTTAGGGTCAGGCTGCGGAATAGCATGCGGTGGCCGGACTTGTACACTTTGTTTCACGGTGAATGCGCTGGACTACTTTTATTATTTCATTTAATGTGCATTTATTTAATTAAATGTGCTTTTTTATTTCTAAGGAGAGACAGCGCTTCTGTAAAACTGGGAAGGTGTTTACTAAACACGAAAACTGGATGAGAAACTTCACAAACAGTTCATCCACCCTTATTTTATCACACTGCAGTCGCCGGAAAAAAACAAAAACAATGTTAATATGCTACACATACATGTACAGACACAAACACACAATGTAGCATGAAGGCGTTTGTGAATGTGTTGCTCCCTCAGAGGGCATCGGTGTTGCTTATCCCCCCCTCGAACAAGGTGGAAGTGTTCCCTGTCTGATTATTCCTCTTCATCTGCATAATAAATGCAAATGAAAAAGCTGTTGTTTATCTGGAATCTTGGGAACGAGAGATGAGGGTTGTCTGTGCGAGTGTAGAACAGAGAGGTGAGTGTTGTCTGACACTGACACTACGCTGCTTGGAGACGCAAGAGTCAAGGGTGGTGTTGTCGTCGTTTTCAGTTAATCCTGATGATGATGACGATAATAATGATGTTTACATTCACAATGCCACCAAAACTAGTGTCACGCAATTCTGAGGAAGAAAAATAATATACACTGATCAGGCATAACATTATGACCTAATATTGTGTAGGTCTCCCTTGCGCATTCAAAACTGTTGTGACTCATCAGAGAATGGACATGGGCCTTATGAGGGTGTCCTTTGGGTTGAGGGGAGGGGCTTCTGTGCATCATCCCACAGATACTTGATCAGTTTGGGATCTAGTGAATTTGGAGGCCAGGTCAACACCTTGAGCTGTTTCTCATGTTTTGTTTTTTGAGTTGTTCTTTGTGTGTGTGTCTGTGTCAGTCTGCATCTTGCTGGGGATGACTGATGCCATCATTGTGGGGGTACCTGGTCTGGTCTAGGTGGGTGCTACATGTCTAAGTAACATCCACACGAATGACAGGTCCAGAAGTTTCCCAGCAGAACACTGAGCACCCCCCACCAAAGACTGGAAACACAACAATAAATGAGAGAACACATCGTCCTCTAATGTCAAACTACTGTGCCATAAAGCTGTCATTTGGTTTAGAAAATAAAGAAAAGAAATTGCATTTAAATAAGAAGACGAGGTAGGAACAATCTTAGGCGGTATTAGTCTTAAAGTTTGGCTTTAAACTTTTAAACTGTGGACAGTGGTTGATTGACGACCTGCACTATTAGCTTCCAGAGAGAGAAAACAACGTCAGCTAGTAAGCTACTGAACAATAATAACAACAGTAAAAGTTAAGGCTGATGCTAATGACTGGAATGTGTTGGTGCTGAGTGATAAATGAAATAGATCGTTCGGTAGCTTATAGGAGCCACGCCCCTCAGGTGGTCAGACAAACCTATGGTGTGTGCGCGCTGCGTGAGGGAAGGAGCGGTAAACGAGAGAGGTGAATCAAACCACTGGGGAGGGGGATACTTAATTTCCTCATTAAAATATTAAGTTTAAACCGCATTTTTTTGGGCTATTTGTTTTGGCATCTTATCATAGACAAACCATTTTGAGCTTGAGCACCCCTAAAAACGGGCTAATCACGGCCATGATTGTCACAATGGTCAATGTTATTTACTTCTGCTGTCAGTGGTCATAATGTTATGGCTTTATGATATGGTATCTTGGTTGGTCGATGTTTTTATCTATTCTATTGTCTTTTTGTATTGCACCA
Source organism: Planiliza haematocheilus (assembly GCA_005024645.1). Classification (NCBI taxonomy): domain Eukaryota; kingdom Metazoa; phylum Chordata; class Actinopteri; order Mugiliformes; family Mugilidae; genus Planiliza; species Planiliza haematocheilus. The sequence goes on from SRSE01000509.1 coordinate 4,768,059, forward strand.
TCTAAGCCAAGAGCTACCGCACAAAATGTTGTTATGTTCTCACATAATGACAATAAGAGATTCTTGATTCTTGATACTATGATATGTTCCCTGTTTCATTTATTTATTTATTTATTTGTATTGTTTTGTTGGACTGAAAAGGTTAGACAATCCTCAATGCTTGGGAGGATTCATCTATTGTCTCTTGACTTAAGTCTCGCTTAAGGCAAACAGTGCAAACACAGTGTGAACACTTCCCTCAAAGCTGCTTGAAGGAGTGCAGCAGCTGTTACAACAATGTGAGAAAGATATCGCCTGACACTTGGTTTACTTGTTTTGACAATGACAGTAATTACTGGAGATGAATGGAAAAAGACAGTGAAACTGTTCTGACAGCAGTGCAGGTCAGTGTTACTTATATGGTCCTTCCTATCACAGAACAAATGCACATAAACAACTCGTTTAACTAGAAATAATTCTTCTGTTCAGTCAGTATCACTGCGGTGGAGGTAACTGCATTTGGAGTAAAACTTAAATTTAGTTGAACTGTTAATTAATCTGTTTCAGTTAATATGTCTAGTATACTGAGACAGGAAATCAGGCAGGATGTTTAAATGCATTGGAAAATTCTACTTACAGTAAATCTTAATGTCCTGTACGTGCTCCCTGATTTGACACTGATGAAACCTTAAACGCTGAAGTGAAAGAGCAGCTTTTTTTTCTGCCCAGCACTAGTGTCTGAGATGATGAAAACGATCAACCAACCCTGAAGCCTGTGATTCAATCTTCTAATGGCCTTATTTTATCCGAGCCTGTGTCCATAACCTCAAAATGACTGTTTAACCGGACAAGGGAAACCAAACAGCAAAACTCATATGGCATTTCTATCAATTTTGCCCTCTATTTCCTGATAGTCTCAGCTCTAATGAATGCGTGTACTGATTTAATGAGATTTTGGAATCTACCTGCATCTATTAGCTGAGCATTACAGCATACCTGCTGCTTGTATTTCACCGGTGTCAAGAGCCTGTCTTCTAAAATAGGCTAGGAATTTGCTAAAATTAGATATTAGAGTGAGTGGCTTACTAAAATAGGTGCCAGTGGCCACATGCCAAAGAAAGCTGTTCAGCCGTGACAGTCCATGTAGCAAATGATCACGCTGGGAACAATTTGTGTGTGGATGCAGCGTGTGTGACGGATGATGTGTGGGGTCACGCTGGTGTGTGTCATTGGAGAATGTGATTGAGCTGACAGCCGGTTTATCCTGCCAATCCCGCCCTTCCACAAACACGTTTTTGAAGTGTGTCCCGGTGCGTCCTCTCACTGAGGTTTAGAAGCGTGTGGTTTTCATCCAGCCAATCAGCGAAGATCAAGGCAACGTGAACAGGTCAAGTCAGGGTCGGCAAGGTCCAGCTCTGGGTGAGCTGTTAGGTACCACGAAGAAGTAGCCTGAAGTTGTCATGACAATGTCATGACAATTACCACTTAAGGGACTCAAGGAACCATATACGGTGACTTCACTGACCTTGATTAACTAGAAAACAATCAAGAAGTGTAGGCGGGCCAGAAATGTTTAAATCAACAGATTTCATTGTCAGTCATACGTTTCAGAGTAGATAATTACCTATTTTAGACTCTGTGTCTTGGCACTACTCCTGTCAGCACCGCTAGCCACGCTTCAAAACAAGGAGACTATGTGGAGTGTTGCATTCGTGGTCTGAAACACTGTAGGAATTTGTGAAATCTTGTGAAACGAGTTGTCCCCTGAATTTCTTCAGTTCGTGGGTTGTTTCTGTGCTGCGTGTGGCCCGCTAAAGTAAAGTATTTCGATAAGTGTCCTGTAGAGTTAAAATGAACAACTTGAAGTGCAATTCCAAAACACTGCACTTTAGTCCTTGGTGTCCACTACTCTTACTGAAACAAAATTGCAGGTAATGTCTTTGTAATTTCTGCACTTTGCAAACTCATGCTACACCCTAGACAGGTTACCAGTCTGTCACGGGGCTAAGACAGAAGTTGCACATCAGGTTACGCCGTTGGGTCCGACAATAAGAACCGACATCTCAAACCGAGTTAAAAGCCAAAGAGAAAAAAAAAACGTGTTTTAAGAGAAGAATTAAAAAGAAGAACCTGATGTGCAAAGGAAGGTCGTTCCACAGCTCGGAGGTAGCGACTGAAAAGGTGCAGTCACCTCTCAGCTTCCTCTTGAAACTGCAGGTTAGACATTGGCAATGAATCGGGTGGACCAAACATGGGCTTAGTTCGGATGATAAAGGTGAGCCAGCCATCGTGGGCATGAAATCTAAAATATTTCTGCATCCAACTTACGACAGCATCGGTATGATTTTCACTGCTAATCACAGCAGGTTTATTAGCCACAGAGTTTAATGACCAGTCTGCCACCAGATATTCATTGCCGCCCCATCCAGTTGTGTATGTGGTAACTTCAAATCTTACAGAGTTTTAAAACCATCACTCTCAACACTTCCGACGTGCCCAAAGGCTGTGTCGGTGTGAAACACTGATAATTGTCCTTTACTATCCGTTGCAACCCTGCCGCCTCCATCCTACCCACTCCTCTTGTTTTTTCCCTCTCCTATCACAGTCATGTCATGAATATTGAAATCGACTCGCATCCTTAGACGTAAGCTCTGTAACTCTGTGCCGATACACCTTGAAAGGTCTTGAGTGAAGGCCGGCCGTCTTGGCGTCTTTCATGGTGGAGCTGTCTTTTTCATCAGAGTGGCTTTTCTCTGTGCTCGTGTCTTGACAGTCTTCAGAGGTTTGAGAATTTAATGAGGTCTGCCAGTTTTGCCTCACAGTCAAGACGTCAACGTCCTTGATGTTCTTCTTGATATTACTGCACACAGGCCACAAAAGAAGGAGGCCTGCCGCTTTAAGTAACCGTTTGAACAAGCAGTGACATGGGGTTTGTTATCTGACAAATTCCAGTGTCTCCTCTTTAATTTCAGGGCATTATCAGCAGTTGCGCTGGTTTAGTGAGACTGGGGTTTTTGGCTGCAAACATCACAGCGTGTTGAATGCGCCCAGTCTGTGGCCCCCGTCCAGCTGTTGCACTAATTGCTTTCGCTATGTTCTTGCGCTGTTGCCCCTCTCCAGTTTCCAATCTGTCGTTGCTTGTATCAGGGCTTTAGAGAGATGCTCACTTGTGTGGCTCTCATAAGGGCTGTGTGTTTGCAAACCACAGCTTTTTATCTCCCACTCCAAAGGGATGTAGTGGGCTGTAGTCACACTTGGAAAACTTTCAGTAGCCACGGAGGTCCATCTGTCCGTGATAAGAGCTACGAAAAGCTGTGCTGGACAAATGTTTGCTGTGTCTTTTCATGAAGTTAGGCAAGAGGGGATGTTATGGCACTTTAACCATACGTAAGCTGAATTCTTTCATCCTCCTTGACCGCATATGTTTGCGTAAGGGTTGCTTTAAACACTGCCTACGCTTTAATTACGGCAGAATATGCGCCTGAAGCTTTGCATGTGCAGCGCATGTTCGAGAGGAATGATTATGAGGCGGTTTAGACTTCTGCGTTAATTTAATGCTGAAGCTATAGCGCAGAGAGACGGAGCACGACTTGCGCTTGGGTGGCGTTTTTGCAGAGCGAGCCAGACTGACGGATGCACGAGTATAAATGGCTCACACTGGCACAGGACTATGTGCGTCTAGGTCCCGCAGTATAAGAGCCTTAAAGGGGAGCAATAGTTTTTACAACCTGGACCTTATTTTTGGCATAAAATATGATTTACTAACCCATATAACTTTGGTGTAATTTGTATTATTTCGGGAGATATTTAGATCTGGGTATATCCATATAGTGGGAGTGACTGGGGCACCGAAAGACAGCCTCTAAAGGTCGAATTAAGCTTCTCCGACGGTGTGGTCTTGCAGACAGATTGACGCAGAGGTGAATCCTTTCGAAGTTCTCCGTCGGCTGGTGAACGTTGCAAAGCAATTCATCGCCAGAACATTAGGGGGCGATACCTATCAATAGGGGGCGTGGCGCGTAAAAGCCCCTGTGAACCACAAGGTTGTTGTTGTTGTGATGTTCCTCCACATACAACGAACGATGGACCCCAGGACAAGATCTCTGTTGCTGCTCCAGCTGATCGACATTGAAGAAGAAGAAATTTTGTTGAGAATGCAGAGACGACGCAGAAGACGGCGGTGGTCTGTTCGTCCAGTAAATGCCGGTGTTGTTGTTGTGGTGAGGGAATACTACCAGCAACATGAAATTCCGGAAATGAGGTAAAATTCCAGCGGACCAATCAGAGCGATGCGATCTGCGCCGCCGCACTACGAATACGGACGAGCATAAACGAGCATAAACCAAGCTTAAATAACGCGTTATTTGCGTTACAAGCCGACCGGGTGCGTACGGCGATCAGAGATGATGATAACGGGTAATTTCAGACTCAGTGGGGAATAGTACTAGCATATGATAACAAATTATTGGTGAAATGAACAAGTTCGCGGGAGATAATGTGTCATTTAGAGGCTGCATTTCGGTGCCCCACTCACTCCCACTATATGGATATACACTGATGTAAATAGCTCCTGAAGAACTACAAATTAGGTTGTAAAAAACAGTAGTTCCCTTTCAAATCTAAAAACAAGGCTGATGGATCCTCTGTCTGTACTTACTGACAGCTGCACTCAACACTTCAAACAGTTCCAGCTGAGAAGTTGTTGATGTAAGGTTTTGTTTTTTTATTTATTTCATTTTTTACTCTTTTTATATAGTTACACAGTGTAAAACAGAGAAATATGTTTTAAAAGCCCCGGTTGAAAGCTGCTTGACATAACATGTTTGGGTCCGTGGTTGTAAAGTAGTGCCTCTCAGCGTAGGTTAGCAATGGCACAGGGGCCGTCCCCGCAGAGGAGAGAGAAGGGAGAAGAGTAGCCCCTCTAAACTGGGTCATCTGGAACACCACCACATCAACCAATTATGGCCAATTAATCCTACTATCTCCGCTCTGGATCTCTCTATTTAACTGGCCTGTTCTGCTCCATTTGACGTGCATTCGCTCTGACAGCGGATGTACCATTTTGCCTCTCTGTTGTTTCTCTCTCACACACAAGCATACATAGGAGCGAGCAATAACTGCCACCGTGCTTAACCGAGCTCGGCTTAAAGAGCAGCAAAGAACCGTGTCTGAAATCACTGCTGCTAATGTGATGATAACGCAGTATACGGGTATACCTGGAGGTTTCACAGACCTTTGGAGGCTAGGTCAACACCTTGTTTTTGTGTGTGTGTGTCTGTGTCAGGCTGCATCCTGCTGAACATGATTGCTGCCATCAAGGAGTGTCACTGAAGGCTTTTACTCTTGTTGATCTCAGCTGAGGAAGACTTGCCATTGAACGTACATGTACCTCTATGTCTCAATGTACAAATGTACAGCTTATGTGTATTTAGCGGACTATAGGTCTTATAGGAGCATGTGCGTCATTGGTGCTGAAAAATACTGTGTTTAGTCGTGTTTACACTTTAGTCCCTCTGTGATACATCAGCTGACAGCACTGCGGTGGATGCTGGATCTCCCCCTCATGCATAGGAAGAGGGGATGATGTAGTTGTTAAGCTACTCTGTCAGCTCACGCCAGAGTGGATCATGAAATTCGGGAGCGTTTTTCCAACTCCGTGATCACTGATTTGCTCTGTGAAGTAAGCTGCGCTAGATAAATCCTAGTAAGAACAGATTGTTGCCGTCTGTTTTGTTAAAAAAAAAAAAATATTCTCCCAGATAATGCAGAGATTTTGTTATTATCTTCATGGTCACATTGACTTGAAAAATACACATCGCTGTTTATACTTTCAGTGGGTCCATCCACTGAAGAGATGTTTGAGACGAATGTTGAGCCAGGTTCAATTTCTGCGGCTATACAGTGTAAAAATGTCGATATTAAATTGTCATTTTAGTGACTTTAAAGGTGGAACTACTGTTTTTTACAACCTGGACCTTCAGTCTACATGATGATAACCACTAACTAATTAGCAAATTACAGATAACAAGCCAACCGTCACAGGTTTGCGGTGCTCAGATACGATGTCATCCAGATTGGAAGACATCATCGGATGATGATAACAGGTAACTCCAGACTCAACGGGGAATAGCACTTAGCGTACGATAACAAAATATTGGTGAAATTAACAAGTTTCGCGGCAGATAATGCGAATGATAATTTAGAGGCTGCTTTTCGGTGCCCCAGTCACTCCCACTATATGGATATACACAGATCTAAATATCTCCTGAAGGAATATAAATTACACAAAAGTTATATGGGTGAGTAAACAACCGTATTTTATGCCAGAAATAAGGTCCATGTTGTAAAAAACTGTAGTAGCCCTTTAGCTCTAGATAGATAGATAGATAGCCATGTTTGATAAAGATGTACCCATTTTTTATGCTACAGCCCACAAAGCATAAACCTGCCAAAACCATTGACTGTGTGCATCCATTATTAATCTATATCCATAATCCACAGATTAAAGAAATGTCAAAATATCTGAAAAATATATTAAATGTAGTTTCAAAACTGGAACCCGTGTGTTGATCTGAAGGTCTTTTTTCTACAGCAGAGAAATGTTAGTGTGGAGTTTGCCTGAACACAAATACACAAACGACTGTACTTGAAATTAACTGGTCACGCTGGTCTTTGATCTCTCCTCACTCTCTGCATTTCCCTACAGGTATTTCCTTGAGTGATTTCCATGTTGTTCTTTACTTGCATTTCCTCTATGGAGGCAGAAGTGGTTGTGTCTAGTAGTCTTACGCTGAACTCCCTCTCCTCACAGGTTGGAGTGGGTGGAGATCATCGAGCCTCGCACGCGGGAGCGCATGTACGCCAACCTGCTGACGGGAGAGTGCGTGTGGGATCCTCCGCAGGGCGTCTGCATCAAGCGGACCGGTGACAACCAGTGGTGGGAGCTGTTTGACCCCAACACCTCACGCTTCTACTATTACAATGCCTCCACCCAGCGCACGGTGTGGCACCGGCCTCAGGCGTGCGACATCATCCCCCTGGCCAAGCTGCAGACGCTGAAGCAGCACACAGATACGACCAACCCCCGTCCTGCAGGCGGAGGAGGGAGAGCATCTGCCGACAACAGCCCGGGACGTAACAGCGGGGTCAGCCGGGAGGGAAGCACCTCCTCCTCTCTCGACCAGGAGCTCTCTGAAAAGCAGGGCAACAGAGAGGATGCGGATAGGTAAGACTGCTAGCAAACACAAACCCGCAGAAGATATTATTTTGAAGGTCACACGTTTGTTGTGAGTTGTACAAAGCTGTTTGTGGCTTCAAACATTGCTGCATAAAGTCGGATGCATTTCCTCAAGCAGCTATTGTCACAATATCCAAGTATTTGTTCTCACATTAGACTCATCTACACTGCAGACAAATCATCATCTGCCATCACAGGGAGTTGCATTAGTAGTGTAGTGTTGCAGTGCCTGGATTCAAGCAGCTTGTCCATCTAAACCTATACCTGTCACACTTCTCTCCACCTCGTCCTTAGCATCTCTTCCCATCCGACCACCGAGCTACTCCTTTCCGTTTCTGCCACTGTCGATTAATCCAAAGCCTCTCACCTCTTGTTTTACACTCAGTTTGTCTCCCTCACCCACCCCCGATATGCTGTCACCTCCCTCCTCACCCCTGTCTAACCAGGTTTGGTTTGCTGTAATCTGCTGCAGTCTGCAGTGATTGGTCGGATGTGCCTGGCTGGGGTCACAGTGTCCTGCAAATGTCTTCTCTTCATCAGCAAGAGAACACACCCGCACCCGCACTGAGCACACACAGAGCGCCCTATAGCCGTCCTAGCCAGTTATTCACACTGTTGGACACTGAAAGAAACGGTAAATCACTGCTCTTACGGACAGTTACAACCTCTGTCTGTAGCTCAAGGAGAGCGACGCGCTGCTGTACGGTGGCACAGATTTGTCACACTGATGCAGCCATGTTATTAACGAGCTTCTGACTTTTTGGCACCGTTTTGTCAGCAGTTTTATATTCTGCTGAGAAGAAAAAAAAAACAACAACAGCCAAAATATCCTGTGCTTTGTGAGAAGGAGCACATCGTCATCGTCATCATCAACCCCTTTTACATGCACCTCGCTGTCCTTTTGACAAACAGCTCTGTGCCGCAGCCTCTGTGGCCGTGGTTGCAGGTGTTTCAGCTCTGTATCACTAGCTTACTTGAAAAACTGCATTTGAAGCAACGTTCACGTGCACCAGTAAAGTACAGTTTACTTTTTTTGCACCCACAGTAGTTCCTGTTTCATTCAGTTTTATTTTTAATTATAATCATAAGGCGCTCTATGACATCACAGGGCAACAATATTATAGAGAGAAACGCAACAATCCACCTGGAACATTGTTTGATGAAGGTAAAGAGAAAAAGACACATCTGCTCAAACCAGGGAGAGATACAACTATCCGGCGTAACATTATGACCACCGTCCTAATATTGTGTAGGTCTCCCTTGTGCCTCCAAAACAGTTGTGACTCATCAGAGAATGGACACGGGCCTTCTGAGGGTGTCCTGTGGTTTCTGGCACCAGGATTCGGGGGCCTTTGGGTCCTATGGGTTAAAGCGAGGGGCCTCTGTGGATCATCACACAGAAATCCTCTCTGAACCTGCACACATTCTGCAAAACGGGGTCTATTTATAACACATATATGAATTCAGAATCAGTGGCGTGATACTCTCTGGTCATGGCTTCACTGAAATGACACTGAGCTTTCAGTATGGAGGCTGAATGTCAGGCTTAAGATGGTGTCTGGAGAGAGTAAATGCTATTAAAGAAAGCAGGACAGGCTGTTTGTCATAGACCACACAGCTTCCCCCCCTGACAGATGTGAGCTATTGACCTCTACACATCTCTGCTTCCCCCCCACACACCAAGGATCCCATTAAAGGAGGGAGTGAGGGGGGAAGAGCCGGGGCGGAGAGATGAATGAAAAGAAGATCAGGAAGAAGATGGGAGGTGGTAAATGTAAAGTGCCACGGATTTGATTGAACACTTTGGCGGATAAAGTTCAAACTTTTTTGTTGGGTCCGCTATGTCAGTGCCACGGTTTCATTTAAGTGAATGAGAGGCTGCTCAAGCCCATTCTCTTGTTGTTCACAACCATGGAGGTAAAGAAAATGCTGGTGGTGAATAGGAATAACTCTTACTTCTGCTGTTATCTGCATTCAAATAACATGAACGATGGCAATATCAGATTGAATCGCTTGGTGTGGGGAGGTGAGAACGTCTTTGAAGTGCTTCTGGTACAAGAGAGTCGAGATCAAACCAAAGAGATTAGAAGGAAACTAGAGTTGATGCCACCAGCCTGAGAGTGTGGCTAACATGTCCATCTATCTTTAAATTATAAACTAGCATCGTTAAATCCACCTTCTCCTCCATCAAACCTTTACCTCCGTCTCATTTCGGTCTATAAAAGGGATTTAATCACAGATGGATAGTCTAAGAAACTGACCTCAAATCTTTTGTCTTTAAATCTGTGATGCTTGTGTGTGATGAGAGGCCTGAGTCATGTCACTGTCTCTTTGAAGTGACAGTACTGCCCCGCTTTCGCCAACAGGCTGGAAGGTGAGGGGCATTTGTCTCCTTTAACCTTACTTGTGAGGTTAACAATGGGCTCTTTCCTCTAGTTTCATCTTGAGCAGGTGAGATCAGGATCAGACTCCTGACTTGTCTATTGCAGAATACTCAACTTCTTTACCGTCAAAATCTTCTGTGTTACAGAGATTATAAGCGTCCTTACGTTTTTCTTCTTATTGTTCTGGTACAGATGTTGTATCGGTCTAAAGAAATGCTCTTCATGAACCGTCTTGTCCGTCCTTTCTGTTATTGAATTGTTGCCGTGAATGCGCTGTACGTTCTCTTGTGAAGTCTTCTTATTACACCTGATGTCTGTGTCTGTGTCTGTGTCCTACGCTTTTAGATTTGAACACATGCTGTGCTTTCACATAAGTGGTGACCACATAACAATGGTGTGCAATCACTTTTCAGTCCTCTGACAATAGAGGAAATAGGGCAGCACTTGATGCTCTTCGTAGATATTTGGTTGTCATCCAAACATACCGCGTGACCTTGTAAACACTCATAAAGCTTAATAGAATTAACTTGACTAATACACTTTCATACATCGACTGCAAATCAGAAAATCATTGTGACCTGCTAGCTAACCTTGAGGACCGATGGAGCTGAAGGGATTTCCTTGTCCACACTTGCTGTGTGTGCAGCACGCTACAAACTAAACTAAACTACACTAACAGGATTTAAAATTCAAGATGTTTGTTATCACATGCAGAATAAAAGTCTGCCTTACTATCAACACGAAACACCACTAACCACATAAAATAAATACAAAACAACCAGATGCAAGAGAAATCTGCTACATCAAACCACGCCTCTGAATGATCTTTGCCGTGGTCTGTGATTAGTGTGGAACCCGAGGAGAGAAAATCTGTGCCCACATCTGGACAATCACAAGTGATTTATAGAGTATTAAAAGATATAATCTTGTATTCCTTCAATTTGTGGCTGCAGTGGGATGCGATGAGTCATGTTCGGTAAGTCGTAACAAAAAGCTCTGGGGGTTTGGATACAGTTTGGCTTCATTTCCTCCCCTCTGTGTTTTTATTCCAATCCAATTTCATTGTATATCAGGGGATGTAAAACAAACAAAATAGGCCCCGCCAGAGGGTCCAACCCGGCCCCCAATCACTTTGCAAAGTGGGGAAATTAATTGGAGAGGTTAGCTGCAGTTTTTCAATAAACGTCAGTGTGTTCTTAATTTGTCCGTTAAGGGTTGTTGTACTCTTTTAGCAAGAGGTGCAGACAAACCCAGAACTAAACAGCAGATGGGAGCAATACGCTGAAATTGGCATAGTTTTTCTTACAAAATTTAAATATGTTTGTTGTTTATTTTGTAAAACCATATAGTTCATTAAATGAAAACATTTTTCTAATGTTCTTGTGACCCTTAACAGGACCAAACGGGTGTAGAAGATGAATGAATGAACAATAGTTTAAGCAAAAATGTCGAAGATTTGCTGTTGTGTTACTGGTCCGGCCCACTTGAGATCAAATTGTGTTGTATGTGGCCTCTGAACAAAAATGAATTTGATATCCTGTTTTATGTTTTATGTGGGCCTTTCTGTGTGGAGTTTACATGTTCTCCCTGTGTCTGCGTGGGTTCTCTCCAGATACTTCAGCTTCCTCCCACCATCCAAAGACATGCTGGTTAGCTTAATTGGTGATTCTGAAATTGGCCGTAGGTGTGACTGTGAGTGTGAATGCTTGTCTGTCACTCTGTGTTAGCCCTGTGATAGACTGGAGACCTGTCCAGGGTGTACCCTGCCTCTCGCCCCGTGACAGTTAGGATAGGCTCCAGCAGACCCTTCGAACCATCACAGGAATAAGTGGTTACAGAAGATGAATGAATGAATGAATAAATTATGCATTTTATCTCTATAAAGTGGCCAAACCCTCACCATTTTACTTCCAATAAGCCTGTGCACACCAAGCAGAAAAATAATTCACATACTTCCAGATGTGCCATGTAGATGCAATTAAAACATCCATACACGGCAAAGATGGACAAGACGTGTAGCATCACTGCATCCCACATGTAGGTAGGATCAATTCAGCTACTGAGAAGAATATTGATAAATCATGAAGGGCTCCATGTAAAACATCATTGTTTCTAAATAAATAAATAAGTGTCTCTTTGTTGCCTCTCCAAGACGTGACCAGTCCACATATTGTATTTAGTTTGCTTTTGTTGAAGATGCATGGAAAGCAAATTATCATACATATAATATCATCTTGGCTGGAGGTTTAAGAGTCTTCATAGTCCAGCTGTGTCAAGGAAGATTAAATAGGAACAAAAGGGTAAAAAAAAAAGTAACAGAAATATGATTTTAGTTGGAGTAAAACAAACTCTGGCGAAATGATTTGAAGGTTGGGAAAGAAATTTTTACTTTATAGTAAGAAGGCGGAGACCTAGCTGAATAATTATGGTGGGCAGAAAAAGAGGAATAGGTAAACACATGGTGGTTATAGACGATCCGGAGCAGAGAGGTGGGTAACCTGAAGAAGAGAGAGAAAGGAAGTGAGTCAGAGCTCTTGAGTGCAGAGAATTTTCAATACTTGTTACCACAGCCCTGTAATGCGTAATTGTGCTCTCTTTGTTCCTCCTGTCTCTCTGTCTCTCTCTCTCTCTCACACACACACACACACACATGCAGCGATCACAAGTACACAGAAATAAAAACACACACACACACACACTGGCACTATTAAGCACTGCCCTTGGAGATCGGTCTGCACTGAAGCATTTGGGGCTGGCCAATGCAGAAATCGATTTCACACTTCCTTCCCTCTCCTTCAGTTCGCCTCTTGTTCTTCATCAAACACCACCCTCCCTCCTCTTCCCTGTTGTCTGACGAGCAGAGTGAATGAATGAATGAATGAATGAATGAATGAATGAATGAAGTGGGCTTGAGCCGATAAAGTGAAGGTCTGTTGTTGCCACCAAGTGCTGTTTGTTCAGTTTTAGCTGCAAAAATGTGGCACGATCAATATTATGGTGACAGAAGTGAACCAAGATTAAGTTACACCGTCATTACACCAATCAAGCACAACATTATGACCACCTGCCTAATACTGTGTAGCTCTCCCTTGTGCCTACAAAACAGTTGTGACTCATCGGAGAATGGACCTGGTCCTTTCTGAGGGTGTCCTGTGGTGTCTGGTAACAGGATGTTGTTAGTGGGGACCTTTGGGTCCTATCAGGCTTCTTCCAGTGCATCCCACGGATACTTGATCAGTTTGGGATCTAGTGAATTTGGAGGCCAGGTCAACACCTTGTGCTGTTCTTTCACGTTTCTTTGAGTTGTTCCTAAACTGATTTTGTGTGTCTGCATCCTGCTCTAGATGGCTGTTGCCATCAAGGAGTGTCGTTGCTATGGGGAGGGGGTGCCTGGTCTGGTTAAATATAGTTAAAACAAATTTCACCAATACATGTCATATTCATGATGTACAAAACAATAAAAATCTAAAACTACATTTATATCATTGGTGTGTTTGATAATAAATAGCTGCAGACAAAGTGAATAATATTCTCAGAGGGTAAAATTAAGTCGTGATTGTACTTTCACTTCCACGTTACAGTTAATTTGTGCATCATTTTTTCTTTTGTAAGTGTAAAGTCCATTTCCACTTTTTGAAAAGCTGTCCTTTGTGCGCCTTAGAAAACAATTAGTTCTGCAGATTTGGATAGGACACACTTTCAGTCCCTTTCAAAGACGCTCATTGTGTTGCACTCAGTTGTTAGTATGCAAACTGACAGTGGGTTTCTTAGGAGGAGTTCAGATCTTGCCTACTTCCACTCATCCTCACGCTGCTGTTTAGATCCATCCGCCTAAATCCATTTCTCCTTTCTCCTCTCAGGACTTCTCCCTTCAGGTGGAACACTGGTACGAAAGAACGGATGCTGATCAAGGTGACAGACCGAGAGCCCAGCTTCTTGGCCCATCAGGGAAATGGTTACTCCCCCTGTGACCCCCCCACCCCCGGTGGTGCTCCTTCAGGAGGGGGCACGACCTCACGCACCCGGCGTTCGTCTGGAGGAAACGCGCCCTCAGAACCTGACGGCTCCCCCGTTCTCTACGCCGACCGCCGTCAGTCCCCCTTCCTCAAACGTGCAGAGCTGGGTGGCACCGGCACCCATCGGCGCTCATCGGCCGACTCCCAGCCTCCCTCGCCCCGCTACGCATACGAACCCCCGCTGTACGAGGAGCCGCCGTCCGAGTATCAGCCCCCTCCCATCTACGAGGAGCCGCCCACCGACATGCACCTGTCTGACTCTTCCTTCTATGGCACTGGCAAGTCACCTGCTCGCAAGACTTCAGCGCCCCTCTACCACTCCCCCAAGCAGGGCCAGTCGCCCTATGGCCAGCTGGTTCTGACCAGGCAGAAGTGTCCAGAAAAAACCCAGAGTCTGGAGTACAGTCCTGTGGGGAAGGAGTATGTTAAGCAGCTGGTGTATGTGGAGCAGTCGTCTTCCAGCCCTCGCTTCAAAACTGCTGACCGTCTGCTGCGCTACGGGACCACGGGGGGCTACGGTGGTTCATACGGGGGGTCCTATACGCTGCAGCACAGCCAGTCTCTGATCCGGGACCCTCGTCTACTTCTGGACTACAGTGGAGACGGTGGAGAGGGAGGCCAGAGGTTGCTGTATGAGGACTCAATATCCTGGACGTCCAGCCAGACCCACTCCCTGTCCTCCTCCTCTACGGCCGGCCCCGGGGCCTTCTCACCCGGCGGTAACCGCAAGCGCAAGAGCCGCAAACCGTCCCTCCCCCAGGAGCTGGCGCGCTGCGGGGAAGGGGAGCTGTCGGGCACGGCCTCCGAGGCGATGCTGGCCCAGGCCAGACTGGCGTGGGAGGCCCAGCAGGTGATGAAGCAGAGAAGCAGCTGGGACTCCGGGCAGGGAGGCGGTGTGGCCCAGGGTGGCGGTTCCAAGGACGGCTATGAGAGCGACGGGGCAGTGCCTCTGCCATTACCGGGCCCGGTGGTGAGGGCTTTCAGTGAGGATGAGGCGCTGGCACAGAGCGAAGGCCACCACTGGAAACGCAGCACCTTCGATCGCCTTGGCTTCCCTCAGGCCCTGCTTGAGAAAAGCCTCTCCGTCCAGACCAACCTGGCCTCCCCTGAGCCTTATCTCCACCCGTCACAGGTACAGCTGGATTTTTACCTATAGTATAGTAAGCATCCAGTCTCTTACCATATATTTTCCTATATGATTCACACCGTCTTCCTTTCCTCCGTCTCCTCGCCTGTCAGTCGGAGGACCTCGGAGCCTGTGCTCAGTTCGAAGCCAGTCGAAATGCCAGGAACATGATGCCGAGCGCTAGCTGTGGCATTTTCCCAGAATTCACCTTGAGAAAGCCGTCCTCGGAGACCGACATAGAGAACTGGGCGTCCAAGCACTTCAACAAACACACACAGGTACTCGAGAGGACACGAAACACCTGTCTCTATTTCTTGCTAGCGATTCCAGAGCGCCGTATTTTCTTCATCTTCAGCGTTTCTAAAATGCTCTGTTGTGTTTTGCTGTTCTCAAGTGTGCTACAGTGAAAGCTATGACTCAGTTTATGTCCCACATCACCCATTAGTTTATCCCCATATGTAATTTGCAGACAGAAGAGCTAAACTAACACGTGATGTGACTAGGGGAACACATGAATCATGCATTTACACTCCAGGGCCCTTGAAACTCCCAATAAACCCAGTTTTGACGCGACTACAGTATCTGGTCTCACAGTTGTAGTCAGGGTGTTGATTAATTTCACAGAAGATTAGCCCGTCTTGTTTTATACCGTGGTATTTCATTCATCTATTTGCTAACATACACTGAAAGGGCGATGAGGTCCAAATCACATCAATCAGTCACAGCGACCGCATCGTCTCATCTTCACCCATCTCAGAAAGTGTCAAAACACGAGTCCGAAACATTTCGCGGTGTGATCTTACGAGGGAAAGGACTCGCGCTGTATTCCCTTGTCTCTCTGACCTTGGTTTCTCAGGGTCTGTTTAGAAGAAAGGTGTCTATTGCCAACATGCTGGCCTGGAGCAGCGAGCCCATCAAGAAGCCCATGATCGTGACCTCAGACCGCAATGTGAAGAAGGAGGCGGTGGACATCTTCAAGCTCATCCAGACCTACATGGGAGACCGCCGCTCCAAGTCTGACCCCGTTTCTGTGGCTCTGGAGGTGTGTGGCCTGTCTGAATCAATACCCTGTCCTGCAGGAATCTCTCGCTATCTGTAACTAAATATATCCGCTGGTTTGAACCTGACGCCTCAGGGTTGTGTAGGAGGAATCTGTGCCAGTAATTAGATTTTAGTGTTTCTAATATTTTCTCATCATCGTAGAATTGTGATTTTTTCCCTATCTCTGTTGTAGGTGGTGGTGCGGGGGTGGAGTAACCAGGGTCTGCGTGACGAGCTCTACATCCAGCTGTGCCGCCAAACCACAGAGAACTTCCGCTATGACAGTCTGGAGCGAGGCTGGGAGCTGATGGCCATATGTCTGGCCTTCTTCCCCCCGACGCCCCGGTTCCACACCTACCTGGAGGGCTACATCTGCAGACACATGGACCCCCTGAATGACACCAAGGGTGAGGGAGCTGCACGTTCTCAGCCATTTGGTACTAGCAGCACAGGATTGTGGTGATGGGAGCAGAGTTTTAGCAGAGTTGCAAATCAGTGTGATCAGACTCAGGTGTCATTTAGAACTGATTGTTGAAAAAAATGAATAAAAATCACGTCCTAGTTACCTTCACAACCTCAACTCTACTGTCTTAATTAAAGCCCATAATTACTACGCTATACCAGCTATTAAAAACAATTTGCATAGTATATGAAATGTCTACACATAAAGTAAGTCATGCGTTTTTTATCAGTCCGTATTTAAATTACCGTAATAACTTGAATATTGGACTTAGCGACAAACAAGCAGCAGCCTGTGCAGATACTAACCTTGCTAGCTAACGCTTATAATACTTGGCGAGTTCACGTTGCGTCTGGAGTCGTTTCCTCCAGGTTTTGACCAACTCTCTTTAAATAATTGTAAATCTCCATGGTGTATTAATCAAGACCACAGTGTAGTGGGGTTTTGTTGGGAGGCGGCTTTGAGAAGACGTGGGAGAGATGCTTTCAAGAGCAATGGGAAAAACACAACGCAACCAGAACATTGTCGGAAACTTTTCCAATATTTCCAATTCGAGTAAATTAGACCCTGGTGGGCCGCCATAGTGTTGACATTGTTTGGGATTCCCTGCTTCTGTATAAATTAAAATCCATTATGCACAAGTCTAATAACTGGTTGGATTATGTTTTAATATAATTTATCACAGATACAGAAACAGATGTTTAGCGATGCAAGTTTTGCAGAAATGCAAATTTCTTAGCTTGTACTTATGACATCATTTTTATCAGAACAAACAGCTGATTTACATTCATTAGCATATTTTTATCATATCATATCTTCAGCGGCAAATGTTCAGAAAGGAACAATCTATTGATTTGTTAATCAGACCAAGGTAGCTGAGGAGATGGGATCTGATTACAGGACAGCTCTTCCCAGCAGCTCTGATAGAGACGAGACCTTCTTGTTTGCACTGGACAGTTTCAGCTTTCATTATATGACAGAGGCTGCATCTTTATTATGTTACACAGTACGTTCGACATTATTCTCTATCAAAAAGTACATGTGAAAGGGTATAGCAGAATTTTTTTATTTTTTACAAACAGACGGTTTAGGTTTTTGTAATGGATGAATATTGAGCTGCCTGCTCTTTGGGGAACTCAGGGATGAAATAGGATAAATGAGAAACTGATAGCGATAAACAATCCAGCAAATGTCTTCAGACCGGTTACTGCTCTTATTCAAAAGAGAAAATCTATAACCTGCAAAACCACATGCCGACATGAAGGGTTGCTTCAGAACGCTTTGAACGTAGAGGTGCTCTGCTTCCCCCTCCAGGTGAACAGGTGAACAACAGATTGCTCTCACAAATGTTTTACTTTATTAATCCAGACTCTGTTCATTTAGTATGTTTTTTGTTTGTTTGTTTGTTTTTTTGCTCTGCTTAAAATAAATAAATAAATAAACTACAGGTATTTTAGGCTGATAGTAATCTGTGCTCATCACTTGTCCCTAATTTTCACCTTTTATTTCCAACTTATTCCACTGAATGAATTGTTTTTCAGGTTACATTCGTATACATTAAGTATCGAGCATAGGTTTAAGGCTTGAAAATACTTACAACATTAGATCTATGCATAGTTTTTATTGAGCAATATACTGGCTTCAATAAAAGTCAACACAAGTTCTCTCCCATCTCATAATCGTTACACCTCCACAGACTAGCTGAAGGTTTGTCGTGCTGAAGAATGGATTTGAATGAAGACACTAAACATCTGAAGTGCTAAACACTTTGCACAGTGCTATATGTATGCAAAAAAAAAAAAAACACGTAGGAAGGATCCTAATGGTGTTAATGTGTTGTTTTTTTCTAATGCCTCAGGGGTGGCCATTAGCAGCTACGCTAAGTACTGCTACAGGAAACTGACAAAAGCAGCTCTGACTGGAGCCAAGAAGGTAAGACGCTTCCTCTCTTTCCGTGTTCATGTTCTTGCTGCTGCTCTACCGACTTCCTGACTCATCCTCCCTCAGTAAAATGCCCTGATGAGCACTTCTGTCAGAAACAGTCTGGGATGGTCCACATGGAGCCCTAACCTCTATCCAAGAACTTGAACGCCTCACTTATGCTCTTGTGGCTGAATGTGTGCAGTCACAACCTTAAGACCAGAGGCAGTTGGAAGAGTTTTGACATTAAATGGCCACACTTGAGACCACTGTGCTGTGTGTGTGCTGTGTGTGCTTGTGAGTTGTTAGGTAGCAGCTTGGCTCAGAGCCGGTGTAACATCTACTTTCAGAAGCTCAGCAGGTCGCTGACACAAAACATTTGTCACATTTAGCCCTCCAGTGTGTTTGACTGGTATTTACCGGCTGACCTTTGCCAGCACATTAATGAACTGTGAGACTTCCTCTTCTCTGGTGTATAAAGTCATCTTTACGCGTATGTATGTGTGTGTCTTTCCTCAGGGCCTACAGAAGCCCTGTATAGAGGAGATCCAGCACGCCAGGATCGCAATCTTCAGTCCCTCCATGTTTGGTTCCTCCCTAGAGGAGGTAATGTCACTGCAGAAGGAGCGGTATCCAGACCGCCAGCTGCCCTGGGTGCAGACTCGCCTCTCTGAGGAGGTTCTGGGTCTCAATGGAGATCAGACTGAAGGCATCTTCAGGTGAGTGAGAGGAGTGGAGCAAAAGGGACTGCAGGGAGAAGACTGCAACAGTATAAGAGCAAAGAAAAAAGGGAGACCTACACACTATTAGAAAGTTGGTCATAATGTTATGCCTGATCGGTGTACTTTGTGGATCGGTGGATGTAGATTCTAACAATGATCCCTATAGTTCCAAGTCCACTTCTCTAACCACTAGACATCAAATAAGAAACAGGACTATCTATTAATACATATACAAATATAAATACCACACGTTGTGACATGACTGATGCATGAAGGCAGGGTCTTTATTTTTTTTCCCCTGATGGTCAGGGTTTACCAGAATTTCTGGTTTATGCTAATGACATAGAAACCAAGGCGTAACACAGGGAGTCAGCTGAAGAGTAACCGGCTTGTGACCTCTGACCCCCAGGGTACCCGGCGACATAGATGAAGTGAACGCCCTCAAGCTGCAAGTGGATCAGTGGAAAATCCCCACAGGATTGGAAGACCCACACATACCAGGTACACACAGAAATACACACATGCATTATTTTCCTGGAAGTTCACCACAACCTGTTACTAATCCTCTGGGCTCAATAATAAGCTAACCTTACCCTAACCGCAAACCGAGCAGCTGCTTATCACTGCTGGAGAGTACTACTGAAAAGTCCCACACAGCATCATGGCATTAAAACGTGGTTTTAATGAAGTCTCACCGTGTCCCCAGCGTCTCTGCTGAAACTCTGGTACAGGGAGCTGGAAGATCCACTGATCCCTCACGAGTTTTATGAGGAGTGCATTACTCACTATGACAACCCCGAAGCAGCTGTCAACGTGGTGCTGGGCCTGCCACACATCAACAAACTGGTGCTCTGCTACCTCATTCGCTTCCTACAGGTAACACACACACACACACACACAGGTTACTGCAGAATAAACCAAAAGCTAAAGCTCATCACTAAACCTTTACTTGCTCCTGCACAGTGTAGCTGAATGAGACTATTACTGATACTAATAGATCCTGAAAGGAACAGGATATTAAATCACTTTTCCTGAGTTAATGGAGGATTAGCACTAAGAGCAACTGTAGACTATAGCAGGATCTGACTTGTCTTCATACACTTGTTTTCTGAACGGAAATTGCCACCGGGACACACATGAACGGAAATGTGCTGTTTTGTTTTGTGGGAGAAGAATTCAGTTTGACTTTCACTTAAGAAAAAGTCAAACGCAAATATCAAAACAATTCTGTCCTTGTGTGGACTCTGTGTCTGTCAAGAAACAATGTGAACGAAGACGATCCTTTTAGCAACAGTATTACGTCTGCAGGTCTTAAAGCAGGGGTGTCAAGCATGCCACAGCCTACTCGCCCCCAGAGGAGAAGGAAAAGTAGATGGGGAAGGAGAAGTGGGCGGAGGGGAAGGGGGAAAATGAGAGAGAGGGAAGAAGAAAAGAAAAGGGATGAGAAGGAGAAGAATGAGGAGTAGTAGAAGAGGCAGAAAAAGAAGAAGGAAGGAGGAGGAGGAGGAAAAGTAGACCAGGAAGAAGAGGGGGAAAGGAAGAGAGGTCAAGGAGGGAGATTAGAAGAAGAAGAAAGTGCAAAAATTACATAGAAGACTTGAAGACAGATTTCTTTTTTAATCAAATTGTCATCCAAGAGTAGTGGACATAACACAAACCTGACAGACCCAGAAATAAACAGCATTTTACAACCTGGACCTTATTTCTGGCATAAAATATGGTTGTTTTCTCACCCATATAACTTTTGTGTGATTCGTATTCCTTCAAGAGATATTTAGATCAGCGTATATCCATATAGTGGGAGTGACGGGCACTGAAACGCAGCCTCTATTTAACAGATTATCTGCTGTGAAACTCATTGATTTCACCAATATTCAACCAATCTTCATCCACAGCCTCAGAGTCGGAAAAATATTCAGCCATTATTGCAAAAACAAACTAGCAGCGGCAAATTACAGGTAAACACGCTGACCATCGTAGGTGCGTGCACCGCTCAGAGATGACATCATCCAGGTCAGAAGACATCATCCGGGGTCTGTAGGTCAATCTACAGACCCCGGATGATGATAACAGGTAACTCCGGACTCAACGGGGAATAGCACTAGCGTACGATAACAAAATATTGGTGAAATTACCGAATTTTGTGGCAATGTAATCCGTTATTTAGAGTTTTGGTGCCCTAGTCACTCCCACTGTATGGATACGGGTGAGTAAACAACCGTATTTTATGCACGAAATAAGGTCCAGGTTGTAAAAAAACAGTAGTTCTCCTTCAAACCAAAAGTAAAGTGTTTAAAAAGATTTTTTACCAAACTTAACGAATTTCAGGTCACAGTTGACATTTCCCTAGAAAGCATAAAAAGGCTTTAAAGTATCCTGGGTCTGAGTTAAGGTAACCTTTAGATAAAAAACTCTGCTCCTGCCTTGCGTAGGTATTTGCCCAGCCCGCCAACGTGGTCATCACCAAGATGGATGTGAACAACCTGGCCATGGTCATGGCTCCCAACTGTCTGCGCTGCCAGTCCGACGACCCCAGGGTGATCTTTGAGAACACCCGCAAGGAGATGTCTTTCATCCGAGTGCTCATCCAGCGGCTAGACACCAGCTTCATGGATGGAATCCTATAGCCCCCCCATTACACGCCCTCCACGTTCATACATTTCCTCCTCCTCCTCCTCTTCCTCCTCCATCACAGGCCCCCACCCCCCTGCACATTCCCCCAGCACAAGAACATCAAACACACCAATTTTTGCTGCCGGACTGAACACCTTGCAGTTCCAACATGTTTACTTTACTGAAAGCAACACAAACTGCCTTGATTTGAGTTTGTCCACTCTGCATTTTGAGTTGACCGGCTGTTTTTTGTTTTTGTTTTTCTTTCCAGTAGTCCTTCAACTGACATTCGCAAGAAAAACACTAATATTAGAGTTTTCACGTGATAATTACGGTGTGTGCCTTCACATGCATTAACACAGTGTACGCATATGGTATGAAGGAATTAGCAGGGAACTCATCGTTTCATTGGATTCATACGTTCATTTCACCGGCACACGTGGCGTTCAGGCCTCAAAGGGTTTCCATTTAAACTGCAGCTGCTCTTTTTCTTTTCCGTGCAATCGTCGTTCTCTTCGTTCTCTTCCCTTGCACCGTCACACACACTAAAATGTACACGTGCACAAACTGACGTACCGAGGTCCTGCGGTGTGCGATGCCGTCTGATGCAAGGTGAATGAACATGCTGTGTGTACTGCATACAAGTCTCTCACGCGTTCATAGGCTGGGCAATGCATCCATAGGGTATGGCGCCAAGTTTTCACAAGATTATTAATTATATTAATTATTATCAGACTCATCCTGCTAGATATATGTGCCCCAGATGCCAGGACGAAAAGAGGACACTGAAATGAATTGTTTTTATTGGCGGCAAATGACCCTCAAAACTGCCATGACTTGGTTTTTCCTTGAGGTCTTCTCACTGCTCCGTGTGTGATCCTGCCTTACGCTGGCAAAAAGGAAAAATACTAAATACTTGGGTGAAACTATAACTTCCCTCTGCCATCAAACACACTTTAAACGCGTGTTTTTGTAAAGGGAGACAGTCATTAGACGACAGTTCTGTAAGTAAGGAGAACATGGACACTAAACCGCAAGTTACTGTCACTTTGACGTAGGATCTTGATATTTTCTGTTTTCTATTTTCTTAACAGCGGGATTTTTTGTTTTGTCAGTGGGAGAATTTCTTGCACTGTGGTTAGTGGTAGTGTTACTACAGTGCAGTTACAGTATTTAATGTGCAAAATAGTAATTGGTAGCTGAAGTCAGCAACCTGGTTTTTGGTGTCCATGTTCTTATCACTTAACCGAAGCTTACGTAGTCGGTGTTAAGTCTTAAGTTCCTCCTTACCGTCTGAACTGGTGCCAACGAATGAAATAAACCACCAACGCTTTGACTCCATGACCGCTCATCGCCTCAGTTTTAGGACAGTGCGTAAACAGACCCTGCAGCAGTTTTTCACCGCATGTGGTGACCCTGAAGACAGAAATCTGGCCGCGTGGTTCCGCTCTGCCACAGTATTTGGTGCTGTCCGGCCACTTTGTCTGTTGTCCACAGCCTTCCTGCACCCACGAGGAAAAGATCAGGAGGAGGGACGACAGCAGCACTGCCAATACGGTCCTATCCATAATCCTCCAGATAATGACATACATACTCATACTCTCTGGGAGGGACGGGAAAACTATTCCAAAATACCCCCCCCTCAGCCCCATCCAGCCACCCGGGGCAAACGTCCCACCACCACCGAGCCACAACGGGCTCACTGATGATTTGTGAAAGTGTCTAGCTGTCTGTGTGCTTGTCTGTCTTCCTGTCTGTCATTGTTTACAAAATGTACCCGTCTCTTACATCCACGCCATCGTTTGTCCACGAGCAAGTACTGTTCTTTCTGTTTGAGATTTTTTTTTTCTGCAATATTTAACAGTATTTCTATGTTTGTTAACCCGTCCTTTTTTATATGATTTAATTTATTCATATTTATTTGAGGAGATTTCCTTAATGCCTTCTTGAGATATTGTATTGTAGGCTCCGGTGTACGTTTTTTGTTATTGCACAAGTGAGCGTGGTGTGGTGTGTGTGTGTGTGTGCGCGACTGTGCGGACGCGAGACTGAACTGAATGTCTGCTTTTCGGCAGATGCGCGACAAGTTGGATTCATTTGGGTCTTTTCTTTTCTTTTTTTGTGACGCTACTGAAAAGGCTGATTGTGAACACTCCACAGGAGCACGCACTCAAAAACAAAACAAACTTTAAAGATGTCTCTGCCTCATGGTGAACCTTTGGCCTGAGACGTGGATGTGTGTCCTCGTGTGTGTGTGTGTGTGTGTGTCATGCAGCTCACCGACTCGTGCATACTCCACATGGATAACGTGTACATTGACACTGTACAGACTATGTAAAAAAAAAAAAAAAAGAAAAGAAAAAAATATTTACAGAAACAAAAGGAAAGCGCACTATATGTAACGGTGGAAATTCTTGTGGAAGGAACAGGTCGTGTGTTTTTTGTTTTGTTTTGTTTTATCCGAGTCATAAAGTGTAAATTTTTCCTCACACTGATAGATCTACAAGACGACAATTAAAAGTCACCCCCCTCAACAGATCTCTACCCACCGCCCGTTCAAGTATGAGAAAGTTTTATGTCCCGACTGTTTTTGTAAATGGTCTCATTCATGCCCCACAGAGACGTCATCTGTCCGGATGCTGGTAAATGAGACATGTACAGACAAATGATCCCTTTATGTTTCATCCAAATGGTGAGTGGCGTCATTTGCAGTAGCTGCATCATCAACAAATTTTAATCAAAACATAATAGTAATAATAAAAAAAGATGAAAATAACAAACTTCATTAATTACAGAAGTATTAATAGAGCCTTTCAAAACCTCTTCATAAATCAGAGGCCTCAGAGACGACCAGAAGGAGATGTTGCAGCAGTGTGGATGAGCGTGTACGTGGTGTTTGTGAGACTCTTTGTTTTATGTAAGCAACGGTTGTAGATAGACCCGGCGGCAAATTGACCAATTAGCATGCAGAGACGGAGGGGTCTTCACTATCTTCAACTAGAATTTACTAAAACGCGACGACGTACGAGGAAAAGCAGCTGAATTTACAGTGATGTTTCAGTATTTAGCTTTTAAAAAGAAAAAAAAGGTTCACTAAGAAAAAGATTACGCTCTTTTTAATCCATTTTCTGATTCTGTTTTTTCTACTTGGTTCCTACTAAAAGACTGTGTCAGTGCTGTCCATCTTATGTAAGAAAAAGACAAGAGGTTGCGAGCTGTGAAGCCGCTCTTCACCTTGACATCGACTCTCCGGGTTTTTCAGTTTTATCTTGGTGTCCACTGTCACTCACACTGTTTGAGAGAGGACTCTGAAAGTGTTAAGGACGTTGGTTTAATAAATTATTCAAATGTCAAAACTATGGGGTTGTTGTTTATTTTTCTGTGCCACCGTACTTGGAAGATATTTGTCCCTGGTGTGTTGGTAAACTGCTGCAGCTCAGCTGACTGGAGCTCGAGCTGTCCGGGACCAGAAGCACGACACAAAAATCATGTTATGTATAATAAAAAAAAAATAGTATTACCACCTTGTGGTTGTATGCCTCCACAAACTAAACAATAGCCGTCTTCCCAGTTGTAGATCTTTCATACCACGCTGCTAGCAAGGTTTTAAATCACCTCAACATTTCAGTGGAATTTAAACTCTGTCAAGGCCATTTGATTAAAACTCTGCTTGCAGCTTGTGTCATGGGGTAAACGTGTCAGACTGTTTCTTTACCACTTGTTACTTTTTCGTTACTCGTAACTTTTCAGCACTTTTTTGTCACTTGTTACTTTTTGTTAATTTTTCATTACTCATTAATTATCCTTACTTATAGTTATCGTTACTCATTACCTTTTTGTCACTTTTTACTTTTTATTTACTCGTTACTTTGTGTTACTTTTTTGTAACATTTCATTACTTGTTACTTTTCACTATTGTGTTACTTCTCATTACTCACTTACTTTACGTTCATTAATTCGCTTCATTAATTATCCTTACTTATAATTATCATTACTCATTACCTTTTTGTCACTTTTGTTACTTTTTCATTACGCCTACTTTTCGTTACTCGTTACTTTTTTGTTACTCATTTCTTTTAGTTACTTGTCATTACTCGTTACAAGTCATACAGTTGTTTGTATCTCCGGACCTCTTCAGTTAAACTTTTCTCGATGTGTTCCATCTTTATCGATCCAAAACAATACATTTGTAAACTGCAGAGATAAAGAGAAACAGCCAGAAATAGTAAAGAAGAAATATGCTGCTATCAAGTGGACCAATAATAACTGAAAGTAAATGATTAACAAAGAAACAAAAAGATAAGGTAAGTAAAAAAAGTCAAAAAGTAAAGAAAAATACTGAGGAATGAGTAACAGAAAGTAACAAAACATGATGAGTAACATAAAAGTAGTGAAACAAGATCTTCATCTTTCTGTAAGATATTCATCACTGCCTACAGAGACATATACACAAGTGTGACTTGCACCTCCAACTTGCAACTCAATGATAACCTGGATGTTGACAAAAAGACACAATTCCAAAATGGGTATTACACGGAAAGACAATAAAAGCAGTCAGTATTTCACAATGATTTTGCAGAATTGGAGACTGAGGATTGCTTTCAAACTTTCTGAGGAACTTTCAAAGTAAAATTTCCAAGATGCAAAAAGGAGCTGATGAACAGGTTGTTTTGAAGCCAGGACTTTCCATAAAGACCCCATCAGGGACCAAAGGCAGCGTCAATGGGTATGTCAGATTCTAAAAATAAAAGTCCCAAACTACTCCTTCAAAGGTCCCATTGGGGACAAAAGGCACGGTCAATGGGTATGTCAAATTCTAGAAATAAAAATCCCAACTACTCAAAAGAGGTTTAGCTCCTGACGCTCTCCTGACGCTCATGTATGTTGTGTTACAGTTTGCTCCAGCAAGGGCCTCAATTTCCTATTGATCATAACAATTAGCCTTACCTCTTGTTATGACCGGACTCTGTCCATGATCCACAGAAACCAAATAATTAATGATGAGCCTGAGTGACTCCTGCAGCAGTGTTGTGTAAGGTTTATTCATTTATTGTTCGGCATGTGGCACAAGACCACCATCTAGTGGAGAATATGTGTATATTGCGGAGGAGCTTGTTTTTCTAATTGGATTAAATTAAAAGTAGTAATATAATAAAATTTTTCCAGCAAAAATGGTTAAATTAGGGAAACACATTGGCTGAAATGCTATTTTAACTAAATATAAAAATGATTTAAATAGAAGAAAAAGACTTTTGAGATGGTTTCAGAGTTGCAGTGAAGTCACAGAGGAATCTATGATTTCTCTTTATTCCATTAGATACTCAAAGCAGCAGCGACCGTAACATGTGTCTGACAGTCTGCGCGTTCACGTTGTTCAGCTGTCCGGGTTGTTCGTAGGAGCGGGTTCTGCAGTGGTCCGCTGGTAAGCACAGAGCTGAAACACGCCTGAAAGAAAAGAAGAAATAGGTATTTATGTTTTAAATTGTATGCACGGATTTCCTAATCTGATAAACGCTGAGAAAGTGAATAACATTAATGTCACCTGGGAATGTCTTGGTTCTGTTTTTTTTTATTCCGTATTTGATTCCAGTTTCCTGTTTTATTTTGTTAAGTTCTTGGTTTCCTGTCTCGTGTCCCTTCCCGCCTTTGTGATTGTCTTCCCCCATCTTGATTAGTTTCACCTGTTTCTCGTCACCTTCCTGTCCTGTGGTTTCCCGCCTTTGTAATTGTCTGCCCCGCCCTGATTGGTTTCACCTGTGTCTCCTCTGCCCTTATATAGTCCTGCTTTCCCCTTTGTCCTCTGTTGTGTCTTACTGTTTTCCACTGTTTCTTTATGTTTCTTAGCCTTGGTCCTGTTACATTCTTGTCTTTTTGAAAGTTTTAATTTTTGTTTTTAGAATACCTGCTGCTGTCTCAGCAGCACTTTCTGTTTTAGTCTTGTTTTGTTTTTTTAATTCAGTTCAGTTTTTGTCAACTCCTGGCTCATTATATGGTGTCCATCATTTGGGTCCTACCTCTCCTTGAAAAACTGACAGGGAAGGAATTTTAAATCTTGCAGACACTGGGTTTAAATGTTTACAGTGACCAATTTGGTGAAAACTATTGCCAGAAGTAGCTGTTTAGATCATTTGAGTAGATATATGAAGTGGTTCTGCTGTACACGAGATGTTTCACAGATCTAAATTCACAGTATCTGCCACAGACACCTGAGGTTTTTATCCTCATGTTTCTTAAAAACCAAAAGGTCGAATAGTGCTGTGTTGCACTTACATACAGGCTTTTGACAACAGTCTCAACACAATAAACATGAATGTAGCTGCTCCTGAAATGCCAAACAAATGCAGTAAAAACCTGCAGCAAAAGCCAAAATGATGGCCACCCAGCCGATGATGTAGGACCAGGAAAAGCGCCAGTCCATGAAGCGTTTGCCAAAGAAAGTGACCGTCACTCCGGTGTAAATTGCCAGAGCAAGCAGGGCAAGAAAGCCTGAGGATAAAGAAAAAACAGTCCACTGAGAAAAATGTTACGACACAAAAAGAGCCGCACACTTCAAGAGGGGCATCTTCGTACTTTACTCAAGTGATCCACCACATAAAACAAATCTGTAGTAGAAATTTAAGTAATTACTTTAAGGCTTGCAAGACCCCAGACAAGGAAATCACCCCAAAACAACAGCAGCCTCAGAAACAGATTTTCAAACCCTGTCATTTTTATTTTGCCTACCTGACAGGACCAGGGCGATGCCGCCTGTGCGGACCCTCCTGTTCTTTGTGCCGTTCGTGAAGGCGCTCAGGCCGAGCACCACGCCAGCAAAACAGCTCAACACCGCCAGTAGCATGAAGGCCCGAGTGGCGTCCCAGAAGGCTGCACACAAACATACACTTACAGTTCAGATAAAAACCCCCAAAATTGTTTAAAATTCTTGCTGTATAAGCAATTTTCTACATTTTCTGAATTCTCTCTTTTTAAAAGACACTGAAGTAGTTGTAAAGCTCCCGATAACTTAATTCGACGTTGAAGTGTTTTTATAGATGTCTTGCACTACACTTACTGTATATACCTACATGCAAGTCTCTTACAAAAAGTAATTTCTTATATTAGTAGTTTCTTATATTTTTAATTTCTCGGCAAACCACTTCAAATTGTTGACGACTCATCCTGCACTCAAGGGCGTGTCCGATTTTGTTTCCAAAAAATCCAGGCTACCGGTGCCAGCCAATCAAAGCTTGGATTTGCAGGACAGGGGACAACAACTGACTCAGATTCTTTTGGGTGCATCTAACATATGTAGCAGGCACTTTTAAATGTGACAAAAAATGTCTTTTCCCTCTACAGATATTTTATTAGTTCAGATATTCGACTTTTGTCCAAAAGCCACATCTGGCCGTACTCACCTACGGTTATCGTGTGGGCATGGCATTTGTGGTTGATGCAGAACCTCCAAAGCCCCTGATTGGCAGAGCTGCCCGAGTATCGGTACTGCATCCAGAAGTCCGTTGCCGTGGAAACGATGAGAAGCACGAGGGCGGCCACGCCACAGAGCGTGCCTCCTCCTGCTAAAGAATACAGCATCGCGGGGAAGCTCGGGAGAACGCGGTCTTCCTAAACATTCAGCTTCTGTTGAGGGATAGTGGAGAAGACACATAATCCAAAATGATTTACACAATATGTCCTGAATAAATCACCACCTCTCCTTTTATCATCACATGTTACTGACAGTCCAGTTAATCTAGTAAAGTAAGATTCTCTGCTTTGTATCCATGAGTACTGATGTTAAACTAAAAAAATTAAAATAAACCGTCCATGTAAGTTTCAAGAGGACAAGAGGACACGCTTACCATTACATCATACTACCACCTCTGAGTTACTACACTGTAAGTTGGAAGTTTAAATCAGCCAAACGTGTGAAATTAAAATCCTAAAAGTTTCATAAACAAGGCAAACCAGCTGCTTTTCTTTCAGTGTCTGACCCTGGTTTATATCCAGGTTTAGTTTTTAGTGTAACTTCAGGTTTAAAGTCAGTCACGCTTGCGTCCAAATCAGAAACTTTGTGACTCCTCAAAAAGCTGTCAGAGAGGCCGTTGCCAGCGAAGCACTTGACCCCAAACTCCTGCATGACAATAAGCTTGCCTATCCGGCAGTTCAGACTCATTGTCCACCACTAATTCCCCTCCACGCAACGCAAACTAATCTTCCAACACCGAGCAACTGAACCGTCAGCAACTGTTGCTCTCTGTCACCCAGCCAGAAAACATCAAAGATAATTTATCCACACTGCTACATTTTAACACCGTCAAAACTCGTACAAAGCACATCCAAAGCAGACATATACGCCGAATGTTGCGCTATAGTTGCTAATTTTTAGTAAGTAAAGTAAAAAGTTAAAAACAACAGGGTGTTAGGCTCAGTTTGAAAGCAGTACTGTTGTCATCCTCAGGCAAGACCAATGCAGGTCTTAAAACTTCCTCTCTTCTATGTCTTGTTGCTCTTCAAAATCAAGTATCCTGATTTGCCTTCTTAATTCTCAAAGAGGATCTTCCTGGCAGTACAATAAACGCATCTTCCGTGTAATTCCACAATTTTTTTCCTGATACCTCTGGTGTGGTTGGTCTCTCTCCAGGGTTGTCGCCTG
The DNA here is from genome assembly GCA_005024645.1 of Planiliza haematocheilus. Taxonomy (NCBI): domain Eukaryota; kingdom Metazoa; phylum Chordata; class Actinopteri; order Mugiliformes; family Mugilidae; genus Planiliza; species Planiliza haematocheilus. Next base: position 4,798,189 of record SRSE01000509.1, read on the forward strand.
TGACAGAGTGCGTATCCTTTTTAAGCCCTGCACCTCTGGCTGTCATTGTCCACTTCACAAAAGAGGGAATGATCGAGCGCAGCATGTGAGTGATGCTAAATCCCCCACCCCCCTTGCTCTCTCCTCTGCAGTTACCTCCATCCCTCTATCACTCTTGCACTTGATCTTTCTCCTTGCATGCTGCATAACCTCCTTTCATTCCTCTGCTTATTTGTTTTCCTCAACTTTTTATCATCTTTGTTTCTCAAACAATAGGTGATCAAACTTTTCACCCACAGAAAGTGTACGATGGGGCCATGACCCAGCCCCCACAGCTTAGCAATGCCAGCGATGGGAGTGTGCTAAGTAAGCACTGCATTGCATAGCAAAGAAAATAAGTATGTGTGCATCCTTCCTGTACATATGCATGTGTTAGTCTTGCAACCAGAGGCTCCGGTGCAAACAGTGATAAATACACAAGGTGCAATAAACAAATAATAAACTAAAAGATTTGGGTTTTTACATCTTTATTCCACCTGCTAGTTTCAGAAGGTCCCCTAAAATATCTTTATTTAGTCAAAAGCAAGATGTTTTTTTTGTTTTTTTTTGACGGCCACGTTTCGTTCTAACAGTTTGAACCCATTGGCCCTTTGGCAGTTCCCACATTTGTGACACATTTTTGCACAAACATTGTTCAAAACAACAGAGGTGGACAGCAACGCTGAATGTGAGTCATTGCTACGGTAAATTATGGTGCATAATACAATTAGCCCTGACATCAGTTCTCTCCACCCTAAACGTAAAAGTGATTCCATCTTTAAAGTGCATCATTATCATTGTCTTGCCCATAGCCTACTGACATTCATGTATCTTCTCCCACATATTTATTTTGTATAAGAGACGGATGTAAAGTTATTCTTACACAGTTTAGTTTCAATGAATTCCAATCAAACTCTCACACATCCTCACTCTGAAGCTAGTAACATACTCTGCGAGAAGCGAGAGAACAAAATGACATTTTGTTCTCGCAGCCTTTTCTCGTCGATTAACCGGGCAGTGGAGTGTCCGGCAACTATTCTGTGATTGGTCAGAAACTGGAGAGGGCGTGGTTAATGCCGAAAAAGCGGAATTGCTAGCAGCCGCTCTGTGAGCTCCCTGATGCTAATAAACGTTCATTTCTTCTGGTTGGAGAACAGCATACTGTATGTGGGTGGGTGGGTGCGTGCTGAATGAACGTCAAATGACTGGCTGAAATCCAAAAATAAGAAGAAACGTGACATCGTCTATCTCCCGCGTCTTCCACAATGCTTAGCGTGTCACATATGTAGTGTGGGAGGGCCCTATCAGGACTTCCCCGATGAGGAGTTTCTTGACATGCATAAATTACCAGGCCAGAATAAACTTAGTTCTTGTTCTCGCAGCCCTAGGAGCGAGAACAAATATCTCGCTTCTTGCGGAGTATGTAACAAACTTGAGGCTTTGGGTCATTTTAAATGTGATATTTCAGCAGTTATCGACTTCTCTGCCACAACTACACTTCACCTTCTTTCCAAAATCATTTCTAACAGCAGCTCTAAGCTTTGACTTTCATGTGCTATTTTTTTTTTTTTTTGAAATTATAAATACATACATTTATTAACCAACTGGATCAACAGTGTGAACTCATACATCAATGTGTCCGTGCCAAAAATCACAAAAACTAAAACCTCAGAACCACTATTTACACGAGTAACCCTGGAACCCGATATAATGTATTTGACTGAGTCATATTAACAAATTACTTTTTTCTTTAATTCCAAACCTGTGCATTTCTATTTTCAACCTTCACTTAAAGCTATTTTAAAACAAAATCTCTTTAAAAATTCTAAACAACAAGGAAGTATGGACAAATGACGAAATTGTGAGAATTTACAGCTGACAAAGTCTATGAGAAAATAAAGCTGTAAATAAATAATCTTTAAATTAATCCAGAACTCCAAATATCTTTGCAGTTGTTACAAAAAGGCACATTATGATATGCATAACAAAATGTGGCTTCTACCAGTCAGTCCAGTCACTTACAGAAGCAGCAGGGCTTGAAGGTGTTGTCGTGTTAAACTGACATTCAATTTTTGGATGAATATGTCTGACTAAAATTTAGTGAACTAGATCGTGCCGTATTATATCAGCTTTTTTTACGCTGTATTTACAAAAGCCACAAGAAGACAGGCAAGCGAACACAGATAAATCCTATATATTTAAGTACTCAACCTCACATCGATGCCAATTGGAACAACAAAAAAAGTTTCTTTGTTATCTTTTTATGGCATTTGCAAAATGTTATTTTTCTTTTAATCTAGTTGTAATGGCACGCAAATCGCAAAGCCAAATGCACACACATGTAGGTACATACTCACAAAGACATACTCCTATTCAAACATACACCCATATAAAACATCTTTAAAGTGACTAGACTTCCGGCCTCAAATGTGCATTTGTCACACAATATGTATACACACACGGTTAACTTTAAACTGAGCAACATGTAAAGATGCTCATGATATGTATACACACCAATACACACACACTCAGCTCGCAGCAGTGAGTGATTCCTGCTGGGAAGTTTGTGGACACTGTGATATTGGCCTCGCTGCTCTTCCTGTTGGTAAACAGTGACTCTCAGGGGCCTGGAGCCCAGAGGACGACAGTTCGATCTGCAGACGAGGAGAGGAAGGTCCTGTCGTGTGGGTGCCACCTACACTGGATCACCTTGTCCCAGTGCTCGCCTGCCACTGTCTGAGGGAGGGGCTTCGTTAGGTCACCTGGGGAGAGGGAGGGGAGACCATTCAGCTATAACATTATGACCATCTTCCTAATATTGTGTAGGTCTCCTTTGTCCCTCCAAAACCGTTGTAACTCATCAGAGAATGGACATGGGCCTTCTGAGGGTGTCCTGTGGTGTTGTTAGTGGGGCGGGGGTGTTGGGTCCTATGGGTTCAGGGGAGGGGCCTCTGCAGACCATCCCACAGATACTTGATCAGTTTTGGATCTAGTGAATTTGGAAGCCAGGTCAACACCTTGTGCTGTCTTTCATGTTTTTTTTTTTTAGTTATTCCTAAATTGTTTTTGTGTATCTGTGTGTGTCAGGCTACGTCCTGGTGGGGATGGCTGCTGCCACCAAGCAGTGTCATTGCCACGAGGTGGGGAAGCAAACCAGGTGAATGCCAGGTCCAAAAGTTTCCCAGCATGGTCAGTGTTATTTACACCTTCAGTGGTTTTAATGGCCGATTGGTAAAGAGTTCATAAAAATAATATATCAAATGATTTATCTCATGTAACTACCTTGGAGGTCACTGATGATGATTCTGTTGTCGTAGGAGCCAGTGAGGAGGTGATGGGCTCCAGGTGAGAAGCGAACAGAGCGAATGTCACTGCTGTGAGGGCGGTACGTCTGGACTATGCGGCCTCCTTTAATGTCATACAGCATACAGGTACTGTCCTCCTGACCGGTGGCCAGCAGGCGGCCGCTGGGATCCACCGCCACTGAAGCAACTGCGCTTCCTGTGTGAGACACAGGCTTTTCTTTACCAAGACCAAAACTCAAAACCGAAAGAGGGGGTTGTTTAACATACAACGAGGATATATGCACAATATTTTTGCCTTATTATTGCCTGTTACAGAAAATTTTGATGCAAACCCCAATGTGGATCTATTTAAACCAGTTTCTATAAAAACATTCTAAACAGATTTAGAAGATTGAGAGATTTAGTGGATGTTTCTTCATATTTTGCCTTATTTATTTTCTTTATTCATGCGATGATATGTGCAGTCACTTGCCACTCTACACCACTTCCAATGAGCACCAGTCATGATGTGACTCACCTGAGCCGTGCAGAGTTGTGCCCACCACTCGAACACAGCTGGGCACCCTTAGGTCCCAGAACCGGACTGTTTTGTCCTGTGAGCCCGAGGCGATCATCCAGCCTCCCCACGTGTACAGAGTCAGAATGTGACCTGTTTAAATGACATAGTGTTAAATCGATGATACTGTGTTTTATTTTAACTATGTAGAACATTGTTCTGCCATCATTTAACTATTCAGCAGCAGTCACAACAGGGTTAAATGTAACAGAATTTTATTAAAAGGCTTCATCCTCAGTTGCAGGTGAGGTGCTGACCTACCTGTGTGTCCGCTCAGTGCATGAAGGCCCTGTCCTCTTTGGCAGTCAGTAGTATAGATGTTACAGTCTCCAGCCCCAGCGCTGATCAAAATGGATCCTCCACTTTCAGGCCCTTCCATGAAGGCCAGGTCCCTGATGGTCCCATCATGCATGCTGAACTCCAGGTCTGGACCTGAGTCAGTGGCGTGCATTTGGGTTGAGACACAGAGGTTTAGAAGCTGCTCAGTAAGAAGAGCCAGATGATTTACTAGATTTACTAGAACTAAAATCTACAAACCATACCTGTGGCATTGCAGCTGTCTGCATTGAAAGGCAAGACTTTGACGTATTTATCATTGGAGCCAGTAGCCAACAGTTGTCCACAGTGGCTCCAGGCCACACAGTAGATCGAGCCCTTGTGATGTTTGTTCCGTCTGAAGCGCACCACCGGCTGCTTGACTGCACCAGAGCCACTGAGGGAGCAAACACATTTAAGAGACGGATGAAAAACTGCATAGGAGGACTAAAAGCCATAAATTAGAAAATAATGCCCTTATTCTTTTTCTATTCTTTCACTGACACCTCTTTGCAATTGTGTCAAAAACTTATTTTTATGCTGCTTTAATTCTTAAAGTTTGTTGTGTGTATATTATCAACAGAATATATTTGCAGCAAAGTGAGCAGTTTCTTTCTTAATATTTGTTCATCATATGCACAAATCTCCAGTAGATCTGCGTGGACAGTGTTTCCAGACATTTGTTTTAAGCCATCGTACAGTTACATGTATAATCTGGGTTCTTGTGAGTGGCTCTTACCTGGTGCTCAGTGTTTCAGGGTAAGCACAGACTCTCAGAGTTTTTGAGTTTGAGCCAACAGCGTAGAGTGCTCCAGAGGGATGGAAGGCCACAGCACGCACTGCCTGTGTGTCCTCCAGTTGGTTCACTTTAACAAACTGTGTTTTAGACTTCCCTGGCTGGACAAGAGCAGAAAAACAATCGTTCTTCACATAACATGTATCAGCAAACAACATAAAACTGTAAACAGGGGAAAACCTGATTATGCCAGATGTTTGGTCAGTCTGAGTTACCTCATATGTGCTACGTGTTGCAGCAGAGCCGCCAGAGTCATCTTGGATTGTGGGCCCTGATGCTCTGATTCTTTCCGCACTGATAATCATAACACACACAGATCAGTTTTAAAACCTATTTGTCTTCTTTTGCAGTCCAGAAGTCTGAAAGAACCACTGTCAGTCATCAGGCTCTTACCTGTGGCTGGTAGGAACGGGGGACTCGCTGAGGGAAGGCAAGCCGGGGTTCCCAGTGCTTAACGGGGTGCTGCTGATCACTCCGCCTGGCTTGTCCCTGGGTGGCCCTTTGTCAGGGGTCTGGCGGCTGCTGGACGTCCTGGGGCTTGAGGCGCTTGCGTTTCCCGTCAGTCCGTTCCACTGCTGGCCCAGATGTGTCAGGACTTCATCTCCTCTGTGGTCGATGCTCACATTCATCTCCTCCAACTTCTGAATGGATCTAGATATAAAGAACACCTCTGGTAACGCTGAAGCTGTGGCTCTAACATCACTGAAATCTTTGAGTATGACTTCCCCACCTGCTGAGAAACGCCTCAGTGAGGTTGTGCTGCGCCGCATCCTGCGGTTTCACCCCTCCTTCCAGCAGCATCTGCTGGTAAAGCTGTCTCTGCTGCTGCTTCTGTTCCAGATGTTGCTGCACACGCAGGCGTTGCCTGTAATACTCTTGGATGTGCTCGGTGGAGTCATGACGCTGGATACAAACACACAGGTAGTGAGCCGGCTGGACCAAATACAAACGCAGAAGATGTACAGATCCTAGTTTAACCTGAAGAAGGTAACTTTTCATATCTTGAAAAGTCTAATATTCATTATTCCTGTTGAGCACTGTGTGATTTAAAGCTCGGCAGTTCTCCTTGCCACTTCACACACGTACATGCAAATGCACACACACCAGAGACTCTTTCAATGAGCCAGTAATGGCACCTCTTCCACTCCCAAGGTCTCATCCTCCATCATCCATCCCATTAAAAAAAGTTTTCAAGGCTCTCCAAGAAGTTTACAGTATATTCTCCGTTATGGTTCTCGCTGCTTTTCACACAATCTCATCTCGAGTTGCTTTCATCCTCTAGATGGGACCTGGGATGAGGGATGATGAAAGCAGAAGGGCCATCTCGGGTGTGACTGCACATCAAACGTGATTATGCGCCTCTAGTGTCCATGATCTCAAACCCTTACACCGGGACAGGGGGCTGCAGGGCGTAAGTGCCCCGTGCACAGGTGTGGGGGAAAAAAATACAACCAGGATTTATGGTGCAGTAGAGAGACTGAGACCAGGCAGTTCAGGGATTCACAGGGAATCAATTCCATGTCTCTTAAATCTGCAGTAATGGCTCCAGACATAAAACAGGAAAATCTATGTTTGACTTTGACTCAAGTGACAACGCTTTTTCTTTTTTTTATAGATTTCATAAGTCATGAAGTCAATTGAGCCTGAGCAACCAAAGGTGTGGCACTGCGCTCCATCACATGTACAGACTGCATTAGATGATACCTCATATAATAAATCTCTGGTATGTTTAAGGTCTTAACTGCACATGTTACCAGCACATGTACGTAAAGGCATTACTTATGGTCTGCAGGTCATACTACCTCGTGTGGTTCTGTGCTGCAGGGTGGACCACCGTCTTTTCCAGGGGTCAGGGGGGTGCGTGTGGTGTTGGGTCCATCCAGCCCTTGTGGGTGTTTCCTAAAGTAAAGGGAGATGTACAGTATTTACAAATTATGTCACTCAATTCATTTGAATTCAAACTACAGTAGGAAGTACAATACACAAAACATCTCAAGTATACGCCACAGACTCAGCATTAGCACGAAATAACAAAAAAAAACATAATTTGTGTTAGTTAAAAGAACACTTTTGTTGTTTTACAGCATTTGTATAATTGTGCCCCTGTGTAAAACTGCAAATCATCCTGCAGGACTCATTCCTGTTAAAGAATAGATGAAACTAAAACTCCCTCTACACCAGTAGTGCATATTAATTGTCTCCAGCAGGTGGGGCCATATCTTAGTGATGTGATATTTTAGCTCACCTCCAATGAACTGGTGGATTTTAAACCCTCCTGTCCTAACTTCCTGTGTTTTCATCCCACTCAAAGGGATCCCTAACCTGTCAGTTTTGCTCCTATGGAGGGAACACAGCAGAGAAACTGACTACACTAAACTGAGATTGGGACAACACGGTGGATACAGTAGAGCTAAATAGGCGACGAAGACCCCATTAAAAGCTATAAAATATACAAGAAAGCAGCAGATAGCTTATGTGTAGTCTACACCCTTACCTCAAAGTAAGGCTCAGTGTTTTGGTTTTCAGTCATTAATCGTGATGTGCTCTGTGCAACATCGTTAACAAACAAGATTGTCCATCTCTGTTAAGGTGGGGTCATTAATGAGATTAATGGTGCTTAAAGATAGTTAAACAACAACATCTACTGCCGGCTTTAACACTTAAGGTGGCAGACGGAGGGGAGAGCGCCAGATAAGAAAGATTTGTAAAAGAAACTCATATCAGCTGAACAAATAGTTCAAAATACTGCTTCGTTTTCTGATGAAATAAATCAAAATAAATCCCAAACCATATATAATGAAATACAGCAGAGGGGATGTGAATAACACAGCGGGTGTTTAACAGTCTAAGTGGTTAGTTGTTGGCGATTAAGGATTAGTTGGGATTTAAATAATTCACTGGAGATGAGTCAAAAAGCAATTTCATTCTTGGCTTTATGAATCAAATGTTATTATTCAGTAATCTTTTTTATCACAACAGCAAGCCTGTAGCTGACAATGACATTTGATTCAAGCATGAAATGGAATGGCTTTTGCTAAGCTATGTATTTTCCTTTTGCATTTGCAGTTTTTATGTTGTAAAGGGTTTTTTTTATGTTTTGTGCTATTCAAGATTCAAATGGATTCAGTTTGTGAAAGAGAAATTCATTTTTTTTTAAATATAAGAATTGAATGTTTTAATTTCATGGAGGGAATTTGTTTTGCTGGTACAGTTGGTCTTTGTAAGTACTGCAGAAATCTGTAGTGTCTTCCCAGTTTGCTCCATGTTACCTCTCAGGTGAATCATCCTGCTGATGCAAATTATTCTCCACCAAGCTCCGACTGAGAGCAGACTTCATGTTGGCCTCCATGCCTCTCTTGTCCTGCGCAGCCAGCCCGTGTGACAGCCCATCCAGAGCTGGGTTGAGGGATCTGGACATGTACGTGTCGGCTGAATGAGGTCTCTGACGAAAAGGTGAGGTAGGGCAGGGGGACAGGCGATTGATTAACGGCGTGAGGATGTCGGCGTGGCCAGCCTTGCTGGGCTTCACCAGCCGGTCCACGTGGATGTTGAGGATCTTCTGCTGGAAGGCGCAGGAGAAGGCACCTGGAGAGAGGTTCTGGAGCCAGGAGAGCAGTGACAAGTCCAGCTCATCACAGCCGTTCCCACAAAGCAAATCCACGCCGAGCAGCACCTCCCCCTCCGTGATCTCCTCACCCGTTGCTTTACTCTAAAAAACAGAAAGAGTCAATCATAATCTACGGTTTAAAACTTGTGCTGCATAAAGAATCAAAGAGAATCTAACTGACACTTGACATTACATTAGAGGGCTTGTACCTGCAAGCATTATGATACACTGCATCTGTATTTCTACAGGCTTAGAGGTAGCATTAGGTTTTCAGCCTTTTAACAGCCACTATGTTTACACCTTTTCACAACATTACCTGACAGAACTCGACACAGCACTCATAAAGGATGCCTTTGATGAGCAGCTGGAAGAGGCGGTTTCCGCTCGCCCTGAAGCCTGCCTCACTCAGCTTCCTGTCTGCAGGGATGAACTCGGCCACCATAGCACAGGCCTCCTCGAAGCAGTGGACTCGTGCCGTGCTCGGGTTCCAGTCTTTGAACTCAGCGTGGTGGGTGAGGCGCGGCAGGGTAAGGAGGAGGCACAACTTGCTGTAGTCATCCTTTGTCGGGCAGAACTCCTCCAGACTGTGGAGGCACTTGACTGCTTCTTGCATGGTGAGCTCCAGCTGTAGATGGCAGAGCAGTCAGACGACCAGTGAGTCTGCTGCAGTGATTAAATGTAGGTCTATTTTATGCATCAACCAAATGCTTTTTCTGCTGTTGAAGGTTGACATTTGAGCTTTGCCAAAAGGCATTTTGAGTGTATCTGGATTCCTAGCTACCCATCTAGTTAGATTATTTTAAAATTATTAGTAGAATACTACTTAATTAAATATATACATACGTTCTGAGGGTCTTCAGTAGCTGACATGACGTTATTCACACACAAGGCTTCCAGAAACTTCTGCTTCAGAATGATATAACGAAACCTGGAAACATAAATCTTATTATTAGTTAATGTGTATTAACCCCCATGTTATGTTTTCTGAGTTGATTTCTTTTCATGGGTGTGGTTTGACCTTAAAATGGTCTGCATTTGTGGATGGTGGTGTAAGAAACAGAGGATGTCAGTAATATGACATGATCACACCACTACAGTGCTGGGACTTGACCTAATTTAGCTTCTGAGGCTACCAGCCTTCCACTTTACTGGCAAATCCAGTCTGAAACAATAGAAAAGTCACCAATGCCGTTTTTCATCTAATATTTAAAGAACAGGTGACTCTAAAGACTTGTGCCTCAAAAACAAAAACAAATACCTCTGGTCTTGAAACATTACACTTATCATCCATAAAGACTTTATATAAAACAATATATATCATGATTTCTCTCACCTTTTCTTGTCAAACTTGTCCATTCCTTCTAAGGGCTGAATAAACTGCATCACCTCCTCCCACTGGCCGTCCAGAATGAGCTGCCTGTTGAAAGCAACCAGTGAAAAACTTGTCCAGATCTCAGTGGTGCAGTCAAAACAAGAAAACCAGTGGATACCTGAGGAAGAGCATGTCGTCAGAGTAGAGTCCATTGATGACGCCGCTCTCCTTCTCCAGGGCCAGCATGCTGATGTGCAGCTTCCTGGAGTTGAGGAAGTCCAACATCACCTTGATCACCTCTGCCTCCTTGATGTTGATCGTCTCCTCCGCCGTCATGGTTACAGACCTGTGGTGGCAGCTTACACTGGCTGGCAAACAGAGCGAGGGAGTTGTAGACAGACATGTTGACAGGAAAGCTACTTCAAAATATGAAAATGTTTGTGGTTCTTAAATGCAAATAGCTTGATTCCAAAAATTAACAATAAGATGCAAATACTTTAGAAACAATTATAGTATTAGACTCATTACTATGTACATGTCATTGCTGCCTGTCTGAACCAAAGTCTATATGCTCCTGTATTGCACATGCTTTGCTGACCAAAAAAGCTGTAACTTACCAACCAAATTAGCATTTTTGCACAAGAGAAAACAACATTTAATCTTCTAGCTGTCACTGTGTACATAGAAATGGGTCTTATTGAAAGGGCAGTGTGTGCAAACAACTTAACAGTTTTAGATCAATGTTAACGATGTAAACATTGACAAATTGTCCTACACACTGCAGCACCACTGCCTTACTCTTCCTACAGGGACATCTAGTGTGTCTACTATAATAACAGCATTGAGCAGGTGGTTTAAGTACGGGACGTGTGGATGACTAATACGTTTACGGTACCCTTTGGCACCCCCACCCCCAAATTGTAATATGCTGTGACATCAATTTAGTATTGCAAAGGACTTGCAGTGTGCATATTGTATCATGTGAATGAGAATCTGGGGCGTTTTTCCCCAAATATCCTTGATACTTTTCTCTACAATCCTGCAAGGTGATGCAGGATGCAGTTCTTATAAATGGCTGGTCACTGCAACACCACACATGCAGCTATAGCGAGACATAAAGGAATCTTCATTATTCATGATGCACAAGGCTGAGACAGCGATGATGCATCCAGGTTGCAGGGCAGCCGGTGACACCGCCCTGTTCCCCCGGTGCACACAGAAACAACATCCAGAGCTGGTCCAGCGGCAGGTCTGCGGCCCAAAACCTGCTAACCTCAGCACTTTGCCTGGACGCACGCAGACACACCTTGTCTACCTAAAACTAGACATCCGCGCAGGACAGCAGAAGACAACAATAGGCTACCATTCATTTTTTTCAGCCTAACGTGCGGGTTACCGTTCAAGACTCAACCGCCGCGCTAACCACGCCACCGTGAATCCGTGCCAACTCCTCACCTGTCAGGCTGCACCGACAACGACACGGCGCATTAAAGGCGCTCCACCCCCGTCTGCAGTCACCAGCTGTGACAGCGTCCACGAAGGAGAAGAAGAAAAAGAGGACAGGAAAGGGTATTTGAATGCCGAAATCTGTCAACGTTTCCAGAAAGCTCCCGTCTGCCTTGTTTCTCTTGTATACAGCTCGCGGTTGCCATGCGGACGCTGCCGCAAACCACCAATCAACTGTAGCAATGACGCCCCTGAGGTCACACCTCCAACATGGAATTAAACTTTAAAATAAAATTCTAGGAAATTAAAAAGATAGGCATGATATAACCTAACTATTTGTGATTATACAATGGCTGCATTTATGTGCAGTTATTAATAAATTAAGTAAATTAAAAAATGTGTACATTTTAATTTTTAGACGTTGACATCAGTTAGTGGTGGGATTGGTAACGTAAGCTAGCACGAATGTTAGCATGTAGCCTAGCTAATGGTATAAAAGACATTTCTAGGAATTTAAAAAGATAGGTAAGATATAGATATAGCCTAACTATTTGTGATTACACAATGGCTACCGTTATGTGCAATTATTAATACATTAAGTAAATGAAAAAAAAATTACGTTTTAAGCTAGCATAAATATTTGCATATCTAAAAAAAAAACAGGAAAATGTTGAATTCTTGAAAAACAATATCTATAAAAGTTGGGAATGATAACTAAAATGTCATATCAAAATGTAAAAAATATAAAATAATATTTATTATTTTGCTACATGCTTATCTACGTAATCTACATTTCATAATAGGACCTTGTCACCTTATTATTTTAGTATTTGTTTACCTTTTGCCTTATATCATTTTTTAATAATATGTTTTTTTTTAACAATGGGGATTTAAGTTTTTTTTTCTTTTAAATTCACTTGGTTACAATGCTGTTTCCACCATTAGCAATAACAATTTAGCAATAACACATTTTAGTTTGTTTATTCGACTGACTGACCTTTTCTCTCCTTTCGATTTGTCAAAGCAGGACAAGCACAGGTGTGAGTAATAACATTAGCGATGGCTGTGTTCCATTTAGCTGTGCCAGGGCCTGGGTTTGACATTATTGTTGTCTGGCTCACTGGAGAGGGCTGCTGGGATGCTTAACAGAACACAGCCATCATTTAATTATACACTTTTCACCTGTGCCATTCCTGCCTTCATGAATCAAATGCTTGCTGTGAAATCTACATTCTCCAAAACTTCAAATGAATACCCTTTTCGTGCTATTCACAATAGTGTAAATGGATTTTGTTAAGGTCTGAGTTGTTTGCTGTTTTCAGAAAGCGTGGAGATGGACGGTTAGTTAGTGTACTGTAATTGAGTCATGTAGTTTCCTTTGTTATAATGTCTGAGGAAAATGCTGATATTTCCAACATACTCAATCTTCCATTATGGTTCATGACTTACTACTCATGTTATCACTTGAATGGCAAGCATTTTCTGCATGCGACATCTGATGTTGTAGCCACAAGCATGCAAGTTTGATAACTTTGTTTGCAGCAAAGTAGGGTCAGGACAACACAGTAGCTCATGTTTCCGATGAAGAATCTGCCTTATTACATTCCTAGTTGTAGAATTACAGTAGATTTACAACTTGCAACAACTGATACTTCATTTAGAAAAAGATTAAGTTATCCCTATCAATGGATGTTGCTTGATAAGACTCTTATATTGTAACTGGACCTCACTGCAGCACTGCATCTGTTATCGATCCCTTTCATTTTTATGCTAACGGCACCATATAAACTTCTACAATTAACAATTTCACTTGTAAGCAAAAAAGACAATAGATTATAGCAGCATCCAGTGTCAGAAGAAGTGTAAAAATGTACGAAAATAAGACTAATATTTCGAAATATGTGCCACTCCATGGAAGGTACAGTATTAATGTATATATAATCTTCTCTCTTTATGTCCTCTTTTTCAAAAAATATATTATTTTCCAGTCAAGACCACATATATATGCTGAGGCCATGCTTAATTTTATTAAATGCAAAAGAAAACAAGAAGAAATAAAATCCTACATGTTCAGCAGTATGTTGAATGACAGCACAGCGTCTAACAAACAAAACAAAGATATCATAGTGAATAAGTAGCTCACATGAACACACTGTACAGTTACATTACCGTTTAAATAATCTTTAACCTTGACCTTAAACAGCCAAAAGCAGGTGGACAGAGCTTTCCAAGGGTCGATCGTTTCCACCAAAACAAACAAAAAAAAACAGTGGAGAAACCTTTATTTTCCCTCTGTCATACTAGTTTACATTTTCAAAAAAATCATGTACATGCGCTCTTTTGGTCATAAATACCCCCCCATTGAAAACAAAGCACCATGTTAGCAGATTTATTATGTTGGAAATCGTATCTGCACATGGTGTTGATTGGACATTCGATGGCAAAAGTAACATGAAGCCGACACCAATGAAACCCCGTGGAGGGTTCCTACCCGTATTCAGCAACATTTGCCCTATTTTGCTTTGCATTATTACAAGAATCCCATTCTGACAATAAAATAAATAATAAAACAAATCTACTACTGACTGCTTTAGGACATGTTTCAGACAAATATGCCGCTAGTACACTCTTTACTCAATGCCTTGTTAAGGACAAAACCCATTTGAGTGATGAAATAGCAACAGATGCACAGACATATTGCAGATGACGCAGCCATTTATAATGTGGCCATTTTAATTAATTAGAAAATACTTATGGTGACAGAACAAATGGTTTTTAACTAATCCTATGCACTACGCTTTCTAGGTTTTGGTGCTCAGTAAATCAAAACTGCCTCATGAGGGCAGAGCATTAAATGAGCAGTCTCAGTGTAAATCTTTATTTTAATACCGTCAAGAAAGTAAAACAGTTTAATTCAGTTAGGATAGAAATACCTCACATGTGGTCTCTCTGATTTCACTCTGATTCCTCAATTTAATGTACCATAATATACTGCAAAGATCCTACCGGCTGCAGTAGGCAGCATTTCATAACAAAACATAATAATACTGAGCTGTTTTATTTGGTCACAAACCTGCTGTGAACCAGCAGCAACGTGATCTACGACTCTGCTTCTCAACCTTTGTGGCTGAAGCCCTGCAAACCAAGTGACGGGTTAACGCTCTTTGCTTCACTTTCACTTTTCTTTTCTGAAAATGTCAGAAATCTTGTTTTCCACATTGTGGTATATTGCAGGAGTCTTAACCCACAGGCTTAGAAGCAGCGATGTAGAATAACGTTCAGCATTCCTTTAAAATCACTTCCTCAAAAATGGTCCTGAAAAAGCTGAAACCGCTTGGCTTTGTTGAGCTGAACACACATGTACTGTGTGGCTAACACTAGCTGTATGCAATTAGTTTTTTGGCCCTTAAAAGTCTTACGTACCTTAATATACAAACCGGTTTACCCACAGAGATGAAGAAAAAAGTTGTTCTTCCAAATACAAAAAAAGAAAAAAAAAGCTGTGGCTTTACAATCACCTCTTTACACTCTCACGCTAAAACAAAATGCACATAAGGCCTCACACCGACAAGATAACACAAACAAAAGTCAATCTGTACATTAATTAAAAACATTCAGTGCTTCAGTGTACCGAGTAAAATCTCCTAGCATTCATACTGTCTCTTTTTTGACGTTTGGCACGAAGAAAACGGAAACAAGACGCACTCGTTGCCTTCTTAATCTGACGAGCTCTAAAAACAAACGTGATTACATTTACGGCACGTCATTCTTCAACAGTGTCGTACATTCCAGTTGTTCCTATGACATCCAGTCCAGAGTATGTCAGATAAATGAGGACGGGAATGCAATGAGAGGAAAAAAACGAACGTAAAAATTGGCATTCATCTAACTGGCATTGCAGGTGTTTGAATCTTTATGGATATTTACAGTGAAGTGCAAATTGAAATGGGTATCGAGAGGGAAATGGTGTCAAGTTCCATTAGGACTGGGCAGGCACTACTTTTTTAGGGGTGGCTGGCTTCTTGGTTTGCCAGAGGTGGTTGTGGATGGTCACTGCGTCCACACTGGCTGACATGGTTTTCGCTGGTATCTGGCTGAACTGCTTCTTGTCTGAGTTGTACTTGAAGAGGCCGTCGATCATCTTGCGCGTGATGCTCTTGGGCCCGATCCCCGTCAGCTTGTTGATCTCCTCGGTCTCGGGGCAGTACGTGTAGAGGGAGCGAAACTGGCAGCCGGCATCTCGGAACAAAACCAAGAAGTTGTTGGCCTGAGATTTCTCCATTTCCTGTAAGGATTAAGTAAATAAAGTCGATCAATTATTAGGAAAACAGGGGTTAATATATAGTTTTTGACATGGATAAGTTTATTCAGTTTCTTATTAATTATTCTTATTAATTCTCAAGAGCACTCTGAATTTGATTAACACGTAAGCACAGTAGATGTTTCACGCCGTTACCTCCAGGATCTTGTTCTTCTGCCCCTCGTTGACCTTGCCTGCGAGGCAGCAGTGGGCCAGAGCATTCTGGATGATGTGCTTGTTAGATTTGGCACTGGGCTCCTTGTACAGCTTCGGTCCTGAAGAAAGAAACAAAAAACGAGAATGACGAGAGTGCCAGGATGAGGCCGTTACCATAGAAACCACTCGAGATATGTGAAAGAAAAGACTTCCCCCTCCCTCCCTCCCTTCCTTCTTATACTCTATCTTTTGATGAATCATGTATGAATATTCTGCTGGTACCACTTCCTTGTATTATGACTTAGTTTGATGAAGAAACTTGAGCTGTGAATGAATATAAATTACGAAAACAAACAGCACTATAATTGTGGAAGATCTAAATCAAATTTAAAGAAAAGAACTCGATGTCTGTCTGTCTACAACTCTTGATATAGAGAACTGATTTCTTTCGGTCCATCATGTTAGCATTTAACATCTCCATGAAAGAAACATTTAATCACGTAATCTGTATTTACACTTGCATAGAAGATATGTGTCCTACCAGTGTACTCTGTATTGGACGTAACAGAGGACGTGGTGGATCCATTTTCCCAGTCCTTCTCTCCATTCCTGCTGCTGGAGCGGCTCGGGGACAGGAAGCCGTCTGCAGAGTCTGGCCTGAAACACAGAACATGACAGGTCAGTTCACCTTTCTGCACGTATGCCGGACCTGAACACTCACCTGTAAACTGCATCGCATTCTGGTGTTTGTTCATCAGAAGCAGGCTTTGAGTTTCACGGGTCAACATAGTGTAGAGACGCTATCTAGTAAAGCAGCAAAGCAGCAAAGCTCGCAAGCACAGGCAGTGAGTGCTGTTAAAATAGGTTGATCAGTTGTAATGCAGCACTCTATTTGCTCTTCTTTTACTGCAGGACTGAAAGCGCATGATCTGAACGTAACAATTCAATTTGTAAAAGAAAATATCACTTAAACCAAAGGAACTGACATATCTACCAGTGAATCTGTGTAAAATGCGTGTTAAAATGCAAAGGAGCAAGGCAATAAGAGCAACTAAAGCCCACCGTAGCTCAAATGTGATTATTGTGTGCACGTCCATCACAGTCATTTTAGCACTCCTTCCTCTGATACCAGGTCTAATTTGGTTGATAACAAATGGCTATCTTTAATAGAGGCAGGGCTTAATGACTTGATAGCACGGATGTTTTAATGGAGGGTGTGAGAAAGTGGCTCTAGACAAAGCCTTTTCACTTTGATGATTTATCAGGTGGCAGAAGTGCACATTTGTAAGGAAGGCACAGCAGAGAGTGGATAGTGGAGGGAAAGGGGTCTTGTGTTGGTGATACGGCACAAAGCGTAGCATCAGACCACCGCTTTGAAGTTAGTTGTGAGGGGTTGTTCACAAAAGAGGAGAGAAAATATGAAGATTTTGCTTCAAGTGCTCACTCAACCCCTGATAAAACCCACTGTGGGGGGAAAGGGTTTCAGTGCAGGATTGGGCTCAGGACAGCGTGAAGCGCAGCTAAGCAGAAACCAACCTTCTCCTTCTCCGTTTAGGAGAGCTCAGAAAGTAGAAGAGACTGCCAGAGGCTAAACTAGAACTTCTGACAAATGTGAGAGGCGGTAAAAAAAGGGAAGATTGGAAGAAAACAGGGAAAATGTTAGATCTGACAGCGGGAGTTAGGAGAGCATGACTTTGAAAACGGAAAAACAAAACAAACAATCACCATTAGACAAAGTAAGATCATAAGATTAAGACAGATAAAGAGTTAAACATTAAAATGTGTGTTAGATATATTTAAATATTATTTCTCATGAGCTGGTGAATGCAACACAGAGACAGACGGCTGCAGATTTAACAACTGCAACAAACGTCAAATCTTTTCATTTCTGCGTGTTCACCTGAACTTACAGGCTCGTGAAAACATCTCACCTTGGCGCTCGCTTGTCCGACTGAACGCTGTCGCTGTCTCCTAGGTTGAGGGACGCGAGGGACAGGCTGGAGACTGAAAAGACACGTTGGCGTGAACCTGGATGTGGGATAACAAGGTGTGGCACAGCACGACACGGTTACACCACGACACCACGAACAAGAACGGCACCAGCCACACTGCTGCAGAGCAATGCAGACTCAGTGATGACAGATGAACACTTACATGCATAAAATACATGCAAGACTAACAAGGACATATTATCCAATACATCATTAAAGGGCTAAATATTTAAACTATAAATTGCTTAATTAAACATGCACATGTTCATTTCATGACCTATTAGAAGAGATATCAGGAATACGACAAAGCTTGGCTGGATGTGTAACACATTCCCAGGTGGCACAAGTCAAAGCGGCAGCAGGACACGGATTTGACAGATGGGATGAACTTGACCCCTCTAAGTGGGGGGTCGTCTCCACGGTTACCTGTGGCAGCTCTGACAGGGGTTTTGGGGGAGTCCATGCTGTCGCGATGGATTGACTTGGGTCGGCCTCGCCTCTGCCTGGCCCCGCTGGCTGGTCGAGGCTTAATGATGCTGTCCATGTCCTCCATCAGCTTCAGCTGCTTCCTCCTGAGGTACTCCTGCTTGATGAACTCCTTCCTGGCCTTGTCCTCCTCCTTCCTGATGCGCTCCTCTTCTGCTTTCATTCTGCAGAGACACACAGGTTAGGGGAGTCGTGAGAAGTAGTTTGGTTTTAGTTTATAATCTTAGATCCTATTTGACTGACAGAGAATTAACACTAAACTACACCACTATTTTGATGATTTTGTCCAACAGTGGCCAGTGTTAGCTTATTTTAATGTAAGAACTGACTCATTTATCGAAATAAAAATGAAATATCTTTAGGTTTGAACTCCTGGTGGACCCAGACATTCTTTATAAACTGTGATTAATGATTAATCAGTTAATCAATAAAATAATATGTAGGGTGATAGATAATTAAAATAATCAAGCCTGTTGGGTGGAGACAAAGTTACTTGAATATAAAGGAGGGTGCCTTTCTATAGTTGTGAAATAATCTAATGTATGTCTGCTTCTTAGAAATCGGGTTTTTATTTTCAACTCCTGAATTATGAAATTGAAACTACCTACGAACTGAAAAAGAAAAACTGGAAGCAATACCATAATAAACCAAATAGTAAATTGACAAAGGTCTTCCGCTGGCAAAGGAGACAAGTCTGTTTATTTAAATGCGTACCGAGCTTCCTCTTTCTTCTGCTCCAGCTCAGCTTCCAGCTGCATCTTCCTCTGCTGGCTCTCCTTCTCCCTTCTCAGCCTTTTCTCCAGCAGGGCAGCCCTCTTCTGTGCCATATTTTCCTCTGGCTTCTCATCATCCTAAAGGAAATCCAAGCAGAAAATTTAAACCAGATTACACACTACCTGTTTTTTTTTACCTCTAACTGTGGTGCAAATCCAGGACTGAGTGTTATACTACTACAATCTCGTTTTATCTATTCTACTATAATGAATGAGGTAATATAAACCCTTAGATGTTATCATGAAAGGTCAACTATCCTTTGTAATATTAAATTAGATAGCATTATTATTATGCAAAATATTATTCTCTTCTGTTTAAATCAGGCCTTCAGTTCACAACAGCACGATCAGAGGTCAGACACAAAATCATGCTTTAATAACATGAAATCGAATTGAACTGTTTGTATCAGAGGCACAGCTGGATTCTCATTTAAACACAGTTTTGCACGTGAAAACGTTCATTGCTCATCTCTTGGTATCCGCCCTCATAATCTAGTCACACCTTCTCCAGCCCCACATCTCCACGGCTGTGTCTGAATTATTAACATCAGCCCCAGTTTTCTGACCTACATCCAAGCTCAGACAGCAGCTAGCAACAGTCTTCAAACCTATAAACGGAAAGAAGCTGCCGTCCTCAGCCGGCACACTTTACTGATTTATTAATCATCCCATGCCCCAGTAAAACAATATAACACACAGCTGTCAGAAACGCTCAGAGTAATAGCACAACTTCTTTGAAGTGGCAGCCCACCTTGAAGAAGAAGCCGCGGCAGATTTTCTGTTCGTCGTCTCCTTCCACGGTGTCCTGCTGCGCCTCCAAAGCGTCATCAAGTGTCAGATCTTCCAGGGGCTTCACGACTGACAGAGGAACCTCAATCAAACTGCCTTTAGCTTGAGCAGAGGACTCTGGCTGAGAAGGGATTTCTGTTGGTGTCACCGTGAAGGTCTCGACCACAGGGTGAGCCAGGACCTCGGGGAATGACGACTCTATAGTAGGTTTCAGCTCCACTGCTGACTTCTTAACTCTGTTTTTCTGGTCGTCTGGTCCCAGGTCAGTAATCTGGGACTGAGATTCTGTTTCCTGGGTTTGGGCTTTTGTTTTTTTTCCAGCTTTTTCTGTTTTGTTCTGCAGGTCAGGGGAGCCTGGGGGTGAGTTGACTGTGCATACGTTTGCCAACTCCCTCTCAGGGGAAAGGACTGAATCTGTCTCCTTGTGTTTATCTACATCTGGGGCGACTGTCTCTGGTCTGGTAGATGCTGCTGGTTTCTCCTCCATGTAAACGAAGGAACTTGCCAACGGCTGGCAAGGGGAAAATCTCCGTAGCCTCGGGATGCTGTCGACAGATTGCGGGGCAGTCAGGACTCGGCTGTAGGGCGCCAGCTTGAGCTCACTGGGTCGAGGGGTGCGAGGATTACGTGAGTGGAAGGAGGCAGATTTGCGCTTGATGCTGGTCGGGGAGCGGTGGGTGGAGCGAGGGGAGTCGGCGGGGGAAGAAGGTCCTGAGGATCGGGTAACGGCTGCGGGGCGACTGTGTTTTTGTGGCGATGGGTTCGTATGTGGAGCAGGGATGACCCATGCCTGCTGATGCTGTTGTTCCCTCATGGCCATGATCACTTCCTGCTGCTGAGCCAGCCGCTGCATCTCTGTCTGGAGGAAGGCTAAAGAATGGTTGAGTTTCTCAATGGAACGTGTATACTCTGTGAGATCCAGTTCGGTTAGCTGAGCATGGCTTTGTCCACCTTCCTCACCTGCACCAGGCGACTTTTGCCAGCAGGAGGCTGTGCTGCTTTGTTCTGCCCCATCAGGCGTATCTGCCTTGCTCCTCCCAAATTTAAACGTGGGACTTGTGCTTGCCGACTTTCCTTCTGCCTCAGTTTTGCCTCCATCCTCTCCGCTAGCAGCCCCATCGCCCTTTCTCTTCACCACATTGAGGAACGCCGAGTGACCCATCTTCTGCCGATGCCTCGTAAAGGCAGCTTCCACTTTCTTCTTCTGTGCTTCAATGGCTTTCCGCTTCTCCTCGAGCCTCATTCTCAGGTGCACCATCTCCGTAGCCATGACTTGAGCGGGGTCATTGGGTGGAAGTTGGACAGGTGTAGGCGATGTCTGAGCAGTAAGCGGTGGTGGGGTTTGTTGATGGACGGGGCTGTGCTCAGGGGTCGGGGCCCAGGAGACAGATAGTGGAAGGCCAAAATCAGAGCCCTCAGGGGTGGTCTTCAGGGAGCTGCTGCTGCCCCTGCCTGAGTCTGGTGCCGATGGATTGTGCTTCTTCATCTTTTGCTCGGCAAAGCTGGTCATCTTCACTGATGAGGGGGATTTGCTCAGGCTGCTCGGGCAGGGGCTTGGTGAGTCCATATCCAGGTCCATATTCACAGAGCAGTCTTTCAGGGAGGAGTCTTCATCAAGCATGTCCTCTGTTCGGATGTGGATGCCGGTGTCGACCTCCGTGGTGTCCGTGGTGCTCAGAGGACCTTTGGAGTCCGACTCTGACACTGGGTCTAAGCCACCAACACCAGCCCCCTGGGCCTGACTGTGCAGGAAGAAACCGTTGTTGATGCCCTCCACTGGAGGTCTATTTGGGCTGTGAATAATCTGCAGGGCTTCCTCCATGGAGGGAGTCGTGTCCATGACTCTACCGTGTCCATTGGAGCACGGTTGCCGGGCAGGCTCCGTGCTAGCCAGGCTGTCTGGACAAGCTTCCTCCTCTATTCCAACACTCTGACCGTTCACCGGCTGGAAGGACAGGTTGCGCTTCATTCCCCGGGGCATGTGGTGAACCTTGAAACCAGAACCATCATCAGTGCTGACGGACCTCACCATGCCACGTGAGGAGGAAACCGCAGAAGGAGCAGAGACCTCTTTGTCAAATGGGATGTCAAAGGACACTCCGTAAGGACCGGACCTTCATAGAAAAAACAGAAAACTAATTACATCTAGCAGAGGAGTGATGATATGACAAATAAGCAGCACATTTATACAAAACAATATGACTAACCTTTTCTCTTTGGGCCAGGTGCCGAGGTTTCCGTCAACAAAGGACATTGAGGTCGACCTCTTGATCTCTCCTGACACGAGAAAGCAAAGGAAAAATCAGAATGGAGATTTTTGTTCCTGCAAGTACACATATTTTGATATTTCTACCGAACTTACCTGAGGTTCGTGGCTGGGGTCGGAGGGGCAAACTACAGGACAACAAAAAGGACATGTGTCATATGTCACAACCAGTACATTCATTAAAGAGTTTTACACTCTGTATTATAATCCATCATACCTGGGTCTTTCAGGACTTGGGCTTCTTTCCATGAAACTCCTCTTGGTTGCCTTGGAGATGGGAATGGCTGGTATGTTCTTCAACAAGGATGAAGGCTCTGAGGACACGAGGAAGACAATAAATATAACATATCAACACAAAATATTAATCTTAAAGCAAATAGCAAGATAATATTGGACAAGTTCTGTGTGCGTGAAAATGTACGCCTACAAGTATCTACCTAACCACCACTACTTCTGGTGTGACCCTTATGTTTGCTGTAGCTACTATAAATCATATTATGAGTGTTAAATACTTGCCTGTGTCTTCGTTGTCCAGCATTCTCGGTTTCACAAAAGACGGCTTGACCACCTCAAACCACCAGAACAGCTCTGCCATGAACACCAGGTAGTTATTCTGAGGAGGAGGAACACAAATAAAACAGATTTTTAAAAAACACATGGAGCTAAAATAATAGAGACACACGAGTGTTATCAGGGACA
The DNA here is from genome assembly GCA_005024645.1 of Planiliza haematocheilus. NCBI lineage: Eukaryota > Metazoa > Chordata > Actinopteri > Mugiliformes > Mugilidae > Planiliza > Planiliza haematocheilus. Next base: position 4,821,004 of record SRSE01000509.1, read on the forward strand.
AGCTGAATGTGTCCTGTTGTAACTTCATCCACAAAAGCATCTGCAATACAACTGCATTTTGTCTACTTCTCCAGCAGGCGTCTCTCTTGTCCCTTAATGATCATCAGAGGTGGCCGAGAATAATTAGAGGATGCTTTTAATTCCCTCTCTGCAAATAAATAAATCACCAAGCTTGTTCCTTTTTACTGGAGCATTTTCTTTGGAAAAAAAGTAACTTAAATAACAGTGGAATGATTTACAAAGGGGTTTTAAACTAATCACTCTCTTTAATAAGGGAAGGTGTCGCTGCCTGAGCTGCAACACACACGATTACTCACGCGCTGGATAAAATAATCTTCCACTCGCATAATAATGTGAATATTACCTGTGCTACTGGAGAAGGAGTGATTAAAGTATTAACCTAATTTTTAAAATAGAGGTCAGCTCCTTTTTTTTCCCCTGGTCTCAGTCAGCAGCATGAGATCCACCTGCTGACCTGAATCAGACCGGGTGGGTAATGTTGGAGATATTTTTGACACTGCCGTGCCAGGTCACGGTCCCGTCTGAATCAGGTCAGCGTTCAGTGGGAGGTGAAACTGCTGGAGGACACTGTACTGCAAACGGGTCCAGCTCGGTGTGACGTTTTCCCAAATGCATGATTTGTTGAAAAGGAAGGGACAAATGCGTGAACTGTGAAAGACAACAATGAATGCTTGTACTGTATGCAGTTATGAGCACTTATCTGGTATGGTTGACTTTTGTTGCTCTCTTTGTCTACACTGCAAGAGATTCATTCAGTCTGCAAACTGCACTTTTTAAGCTTGAAATTTTAAATGGTATTCAAAACAACAAAAACAAGTAAAACTTCTCAAATAATAAAACTGAAATCTCAAAATTTTCAATAACTGTCCCAACCAATTCAAGGAGTTTCTGCACCCGAGTCACAGAGGCACACGTGTGCACACATGCATATGCAAAACGATTGCAGGGAAGCAGGAACGACCTTGAGGAAACACGCCCTCTCGCCGCCCTCACGCCGTCCAGTGTCTCCAGACAAAGACAATGGTGCATGGCTCAGCTCTACAGATGCCTGATTCACCTCATCAGCACTATTTTGCTGTACTAAGCAAACTCCCGGCACACAAATCATACATGCGCCTCTTAAAATCCCTTTAACTGAAGCCCAAAGGCGCACCAGGCGGGGCGGAGGCAATTAACACCGGTGACACCACTCTGTGTGGGTGTTACTGCAGTATTTTGCAGTTATTTTGGATCCCTCTTCAAACTCACATGCTCGGGCGCAGAGCTGCAAGAATCTGAAAAGGTGTGTCTGCTGTGACAGATTCTTCTGTAGGTGTGCGGAGCGGCAGAGCACGTGGTTACTAAAGTGATTCAAATGGAGCATGACGAACTAATTATCAACTTGTCATGCAAACTGAATCCTTTACTTGCTAATTCATTTTTGAGTAAAGTCTGCTCTTCTTTTAGGCTCTAAGTTTAGAGAATCAGTTCAAATAGTGCTGGTTACCTTTAGGTGCGCGTGGCATTCCTCGGTAGTTGAACAAAAGAAGGAGAAAAACAGAGACAGAACGAGAGAGACAAAGATCTCCTCTCATCCGTCCTGTCCAGATTGGTGGCTGTGACCCAACTTCCTCTCCGTTCCCATCTGTTCGTCGGACTACTACTGACAGACGAGGTGCGCGCGTTACAGCTTAATCCCACCGCCACCGCTCTACCTAGTCCACCATTGACTGGGTTTACCACCTCGTGTGTTGCCAGGTCTGCAGTGCTGCCAGATCTGGCTGTTTGGAGATTTGAGTGTGTGACTCTCAGGATGAAAACCTGATTGGTGATTACTGGAGGAGAGCTCAGAGTTGAGGGTGGTGGTGGGGTGGGGTAGGGTGGGGGGGAGCTAATCCACTCTGCAGGGATCGGCACAAATACCCCCGCCCTGCGTGTGCTACACATGCACACACTCCCACATGACAATGAAAACATTCAAATGCACCGGAAATATACTGTGCACATATAGAGAGCTTAAAAATCATAGTGCACGTAAGAGGTTAAATGATGTTACTCAAGTCAGCAAGACACAAGGTCTAGCCACACACTGAGCATTCAGAGGGATTTAATCTCAGCAAACACAAGGCCAGAGGGTTGATTAAAGGATCTAAGCCCAGCAGCCAGACAGACTCACTCACTGCAATCTGGAAAAGCCGCTCTTTGACTTCCTGCCAAGTCTATCAGGATGCTGTCAGCCTCACCCTCAATGGACACGTTACGCTGCTAAAGGTAGAAGTCCAAAATTAAAAATAATCAATATGATGACACCGAAAAGAACAATCACTGCTTCATCTTCAGATAACCCTTGCACCCGCTAACCTGCTGGTGATCTGGAAAGTGAAATTTTACTCAGGTCAAGCCACTCATGGCGTAACAGCTAAATGCAGTGTACTATCTTTGAGTACCCATCTTTGTTTTATATAGTCACATTATTTCAGAAGTAATTAGTCCATTTGTAATCATATGTGCCACTTTTTGACCGATGAAACCTCACAGTGGAGCAGCTATACTTCATTTCTGACACTCTGCTGTCAAATTATCGGCAAACGTCGGGCCGAGAGTCGCGTCGAATGAGGCAGGTTATGAATTATGGTAAGTGTGTTAATTGCCTTCCTCGGGGCAACGTCAGCGCGTCTGCTATGGACCTGCTGGTAAAAGAAGAAGCTGGCAACAGCCCAGAGAAGGGGTGGAATTTCTTTTTTTTTCTGATCCACAGATGGTCATTTAAATGTGCTGGGAATTAATTAAAGGCGAAGCCGGCAAGTGGGAGCAAGCCAGTGTGATTTACCGGCGTGGTGTCCATTAAGAAAGAACGGGCCTGAGTAATGTATGTAATGTATGGCTTTGGGGAGGGGGTTGGGCGCTGAAGGGGCAGTGCAGCGCCTCTTATTGAGGGATGATGTGGAGGGATTCTGTCTACATCAAAAAAGCAAAGAGAGGCATATGCAGCTGCAGAGAAGAAAAGAAAACTGTGTGTGTGTCTGCACAAAGACACTAACTCAGCTGTTAAACAGCGTGAGGCTTCATGTGCAATTCCAATTTTCTGCATCTGATTTCCCTGCATGGCTGATAATATCTATTAAAACTGTCTCGCCCCCACAGCCGCTACAGAACTTCACATCTGAAGCGCCTCCTAATTCTTATTGATCACATTCTGTCTTCTCTTTCCATCGCTGTGTTGTCCACGCTCAGCCAGGGCTTGTGTTAATTACACGATTTACTTATTTTAAACACTTAAGCTCTATTTTTATAACTGATTAATTACTCACAGTCACAACTGAGAGATGGGCGTGTGGATCATCAGCTCTCGTCATCTCTAATAACATCTGATGGAAGAATTAGCACAGGAAGACTTTCAGCTGCTAAGTGCGAATGTAGCCGTGGTGTGAGTCTGTGTGTACGCCTCAGCGACGGATGTGTCTAATCATGTCATCACTTTCCCTCCTCTCCCCCCTCAGCCTCTATCGTCTCTAATCGTTTCAAACCGTTATCACTCCCTCCTCCGTGTATCTCCTGTTCCCGTTTTCCTTCCACATCAACACCCCATCGCACTTCCCAGCTCCTCTAATGTCTCGGCTCAGTCTCTTTATTAAGTTCTCTATTAGTGTGACAACGTAGCAGCCGCGGAGAGGGCGACCGCCTGGAATCTGGGTCAAGGTTATCGAAAAAATCTAACTGGGTTTGTGTGCACTTCTGGCTGCGCTACAGCTTCTCTCAGGCAGTAACTCTGCTCTGCTGGGACTGTTTTATCCCTCCGGAAGTTGGTGTCAGCAAAACAGTGCTACTGGCGGGTTCACACGGTTTCATTATTATTTTTTTTGACACTGCGCGCTTGTGCTTTTGAGCTGCTCGGGGTGTGAGACGGAAAACATTTTCAGCCCTTTGGTGGAAAATGAGGCTTAAGAGGGCTATCATTCAAATGCGTTGGGATTGTTTTTCATTAAAATATATTATGATTCTATCAGTACTAATGTGAATGAGAATAATACCATGATTTATTTGAAGAATATTCTCCACAGTAGGCTGGAGATGTGGCATCAGCTGCACCGAATGCAGCAAATGTCAGGTTTGGACAGATTGTCCTCTCAGTGACCCGTATTCTATGCTGAGAACAACCGTCCTGCATCAGAGGACACGCTGAGGTGACAGTCACACAAAGCCAGACACATCATTTTTTTTTCCTGCCTATGCAGCTGTGAAGCAAAACACACCGAGAACGAACATGCTGCAGGGGACGGAAAGTCACATCATCAAACCACCAGACAAACAGGAGCATGTTGTGATTGCGGTAGCCGTTGCGCCTTTTATGTGAAAATGTAGTGACCGTGACTATTTTGGGATGTTATGGGAATGTGGATTCCAGTAGCCATAATGGCAATTTGATGAATAGACTGTGTTGCAGCAATGAAAATACAGATGTGTAGGCAGAAACTGACCAGCAACAACAACAGTTTTTGACCTATATATATTCTTCACAGAAGTAGACTGTTAGTGTGAGGGTGGAGTAATCTCTTACTGCGTGCTGCATGAATGCTTACATACGTCGATCATGCATAACATTATGACCACCTTTCTAATACTGTGTAGGTCTCCTTTGTGAATGTTGTTAGTGGGGGCCTTTGGGTCCCACAGATTGTGTGTCTGTGTCAGGCTGCATCCTGCTGGGGATGGCTGCTGTCATTAAGAGGTGCCTGGTCTGATCTAGGTGGGTGCTGCATGTCTAAGTAACATCCAAAAGTTTCCCAGCAACAACATTGCTTTGTATTACATGTATTTTCACAAGATGGTCCATATTATTTACTTCTCCTGTCAGTGGTCATAATGTTTCGCCTGATCAGTATGCATACAGTCATCATAGTGTGTGTTTAAACAAAAAAGAACATGGTAAGGACAAGGAGAACTACGAACGTCCTGTTTCAAGTCTTCAGAAAACCAAACATCCGTCTTTAAAAATGTCTTTCCACTTAATATCATCTCCATGTGATATTTTATCAGATCCGTAGTTTATACACTTTGACACACTGAGAAATTACCGCAGTTAATTTCACATCACAACAGTAAACCGTGATACCAAGGTAACCGGAGAGGACTGAAGATGATAAATATGAGCCAAGTTACGAGTGAGAGACACAAAGGTGAGTGGAGACAAAGAGAGACACGCAAAACCTTCGAGAGACAACACAAGACAGGAACATTCTGCCTCAAAGCTGAAGACAGAAACGAAATAAAGGAACAAGAAAGGAAATTAAACGACAGAGAAAGCAGAAGCGTGAGTGGGGAAAGAATGAAAAAGAAAAAGAAAAACACATGCAGACATTTTAGTCGAGCGGGCTGAGTGGAGCTCTCCAGGGTTGTGGTCGATGAAGACAGTTAGTTCGGATTGAATGGTTTTTCCACAGCGTGATTCACTACACTGGCCTGCGGTGCTGCTCCGTCTCTAGTTTCATTTACTGTAGCCCCTCTGAATGGACCCCTGCACCATATGGGTTTCTAATCTGTTTTGTTGAAGGACTTATAAATGAATTAAGAGTGTTTTTGGGGAAATAATCGTTTTAACTGGACTCTGATTTTGTGCCAGCTAAGACTGACATCACTAAGAAGGTTTTCTCACAAGGCAGCCACCACTCTGGACCAGATTAGGATTTCTTGTTAATAGCAGTTCCATGTGAGGTCCGATTTTACAGTTTCGGGAAATCACATTCAAAAAATATATATATTTTCCCACTGCTGTAATGCTTAACTGAGCATAACGGACTCAGCGTCATAAAACAAGCTTTAAATAAATCACTCTGGAGAGAAATATTGTCTGAACATAGTGCCTGAAAATCCATCTCACAAAATCTCTAAAATTAAGTTTCCAACCTGTACACATGTTTAATTAATTATCCTTTAACCTTTTTTACCCCTAGTGCAGTGGCAGCTATTTCATTTTCATGTTAAAATGCATCCAGAGTCGGACAGTACCTTGATGGCGGAGGAGGCGTAGAGCATGTCCTCCAGGGAGAGGTGGCAGCAGCTGTTCAGGTTGTCTTTGCAGAAGTCTTGCACGAGCTGCAGGTTGTACAGTCGATCAGCCAGAGTCATATTCTCTTTCAGGCAGACATCTGGGAGGGCAGAGGGAGCCATCAGATGTCAGTGTCAGCTGTGGCGTCAGAGTGAATTTGATGACTGAAGTGGTTCTGCTTATAAATCCCCAACTCAAGTGTTTCCTTTTTTTTAACTGTGCTGATGGGAATAGTTTAAGATCAGAGCTGGATGTTAAAAACAGTGTTGTGTGTCTTTTGAGGAACTGCTGAGGCGTTAGAAGTGTAAAGTTTTGTGACTCATCATGACAGTCGTCAGAAGCCGTCGACCAATGGGTGAAGCCGTGTGCTAATACATATGTAAAGACTAAACAATGTGGAGTGATTGAGCTTTTGTCCCAGTGTTTATTTCAGCCACAATTAACGGTCTTCATCAACATCATGTGATGTGATTATGTGCTGCCTATTGTTTGTTGAATGGATTGTTAAGAGGTCAGCGAAATGTCACTGAATACTGTAACTGTATCTCCTTATTTTTTATGTCAAAATACAAAAAATGAGCTTGTTTTCTTTGGTTTGCGAACCAACAAATGTCAGAATTACAGCAACTTAAGCAACATTTGGGGGTTGTATGTCAGATCTATCATGTTTTGTTCCTTACCATCCAGTTGAAGCAGCTGAGGGCAGTAAAAGTGCAGCAGTGCACCCAGGGCCGAGCCGTCCGTGCTGTCCTTCAGCAGGTTGTCCACTGGGGGGATCCAGGGAGCCGGCTGGGTCGAGGCCTGCTCCTTCCTGTAGCGAGCCTGCGTAATATAAAATACTATAAACCCAAGGACGATGTGCAACACTTCTCTGCTTACAGTTATGGAAAATACTGGTCTGTATTCCCAGAGGAAATTTTAATTGTAACACGACGGTCAGTGTTATTAACTTCTCCTATCAGTGGTCATAATGTTATGCATGATCGGTGTATAGTAAGAGGAAAAAAGTGGGTCTTAGAGTAAGCAGAGTAAGTAAACTATTTCATGCTCAATGCTTCAAGGCATCCTATTTCTGAGACTTCTACTTTATTTCTATATTTACTTGGGCCTAACTCCACTGATGAGAACATTCCCATTAACGAGGAAACATAGAAGAGAGAAACGCTGCATGTGTTTCAGTAAATTAAACCTTGGACTGGAAGTTAACAAGTAGTAGATTCATGGCCTACATGACCGAGTAATTACAGTTATTATTTTGATGTTTTTGCTGTGCATGAAATTCACGAGCGAGAGAAGCTGTGTTTATTTAACAGCGAAGACACAGGTCGACGTGAAAAACGATGGCAATCGAGACAGAAAGAGGGAGGAGGAAGGCGGGGGGAAGCAGACACGGTCACTATGGACACACAGAGGAAAGAGCGGCAGGTAGCGCCGACTGGCTGACTTACAGGAACAAGCTTCATGTACCACTTGGTTGGAGACTGCAGCAGCACAGCGGAGGGGCGGAAAAACAACAACAACAACAAAGACATACCTGTTAGTGAGATTAGTTAGTAATGCGATTAGTAATACAAGCAAAGACATGACAAGTGTGAGAGCAAAGGGGGGCAAAGCTTCTTGAAAGGCATCCCACTGAACTGAAAAAAAAAAAAGCAGATAAATGTGTTTAATGAGGTGTTTAGCTTTGAGCTGGTTCTTCAGAATAACAAGTTCTATTTCCTTATTTTTTTTTCAAGTCCATGTGCAACACACAGATTTATGCAACCTGTACTTAAGCCCTGAGTGAATGAGCAGGACTTCCAGTAAGTGAGATTTAGGTGACTAGCCGTTTGCCTGAGAAAAATTGTTCCATATGTGTTTTCATGCATTTTGGCATGTACCGTATGCAAAAAATGTTGTTATTGTCACTTTACAAGCATTTTGTTGTCTTGTGTCAGTTTACACAATTACAAATGAACTACAGCTTAAAACTGTGCATGAAAGAGAAATAACGCACACTCTGGTTAGACTCCTGCAACAGCCACCATGACCTGTGATGACACCTACCTGTCACTAAAAGCCGCAAAGCCCTCAATGCTGCATAACTTCAAGCCTTAAAACAATCTGAACAGACGAGTTGTGGGAAAATTCAACCACTCTCTGCTGTCATGAATGGAGAAATTAGCTTTAGCTGCATCTGTTGTATCTGGTTGCATTGTTTCTGCTAAGTTCCTGCACCTCTGTTTAGTTTCAAGATACATTTTGATTGTGTCAAATTAGCCAAAACCTTCAGATCTGCAAAATTTATTTCAAAATTCAAACAGATAAACCTACAAGAAATTTCAGACTAAGCAGTTGTATTCGCCTCTTCCACCTACGTCTCTTTGAAATATTACAGCGTGTGTCCTAACAGGAAATACTGAATATTTAATCGCTCTCTGTCAAGTAGCTCGAGAACTTTCAATGGCAAAATTTAACCAAATAACAATCCAACCGTTTAGATATAAAGCATAACTGTCAGCTATCCACTGACAGTGTAAGCTGATTCCACAAGAGGAGCGGCTCGCCTCGGCTAACGGCTAAACCTCCACGCTACCTAGAAGCATCAAAGACCCAAAATGTAAGTTCCACTCAAAGTGGCAGGCGAGTCCTCAGCTTCAAAGGCGAGCAGTGACTCGTGAGAAAATACAGCCGCTTTGTATCCAGACCTTCAGAAAAGAAATATTAAAGAGGATGAAAAGCCAGACGGTAGCTCCTTAGGATTTTCCTGATTTGATTAACGTCACAGCTCTGTGAATAGAGTCTAATGTCATCAGAGGAACACAACTGATGTGATCTAAGCTACAACCTATGGGTTAACCTGTTTTATCTATTAGCCAGGGAATGGAGGGTCTTTGAAAGTGAAATTAGATTAATAAAAAGAGCATACTACTACTACTACTACTTATGAGAGGGATGACCTTCTTATGCATAGCATGCTTTGCCTTAACCCTAGTTCACTAACATGAGCGATTGTTGTCATGTGATTGTCGTTGTGTTGCTGTGGTCTGATTTGTGTGGGTTCTTGTATATTCAGGCTGCTCATTGTCGTCACTGTTTCCCCGCTCCAGTCCCTGTGGGGTTTTTTTTGCAACAGGTTCATGTTCGGGTGATGTTAGTGTCTGTGTATTAAATCAGATGGTCATGATAAGTTGAAACAGGATTTTTATGGCAACATTCAGTGCACAGCTGTGATCCTGTCATAGGTTTGGTTAATCTGGCATGAAAGCAGGTGAATAAAGCATAACTTAGGTAGTTTTGCTTTAGCAATCGCTAGCTACCCACATTTATTCTTTGATACTATAGTGCTAGCTAAGTGATTGTGGAAATCTGCACATCATTTTTATTTAGTGTAGTGCTCATGAATAAATATCATTTAGTGGTAATTTCCAATGGATTTCATTTGGTCAGAAACATTTTTTATAGTCAGCTCGTCACGTTTTGACTATCTCTACCACGGCTAACAGTGATGCAGGAAGTGGACCGAATTTCATGCTCCATTATTTCATTATTTATTTTTTAAGGAGCAATACGTTTAACATTCCCTAATGTTTCACAAATTTTAGAGAATCTTTAAATGAACTGCCTGTGATTTTATAGTTGAAAACAAAAGAAAAGTACCTGAATTTACCATGTATTGTGGTACTTCACAATGGCGGTACTTTGTTGATGTTGTGTCTGGTCATTTCATTAAATAAAAATACATTTAGTGTCACATGAATGCTGCAGTTTTACTTATTACTAGCGAAGCATTTACTTTAAAGTCTGCGAATCTATCTTGAAACAGCAGCTAAAGGAGAAGAAGAGTACTTGACGGCATCCGGGAAATGAATTCTGGGATACCTTTGCTGTCTCAAGTCCCATTAAGCTACCTCCCGATGTATAAAACATGCAGTGAACGCATTCAGGCATTTGGACTGTACTAGGTCAGATGTGTACTTTAAATTGGAACAGAAGAAGAAAAAGTCGCGTTAAGCTCGATTTAGACCACTTCTGAAAGACTACCGACCTCAAAAACTGCCGTAGTGCAATAAAATCCAGCCGCTCCACACGGAGTATTTATAGACAGAGAGACAGACACTAACTCCGGCTTCACGTCACCTCTCCGGGCCAAGCGGCAAACAAGCTACACACCCCAATACATGACCTCACAAAGTCGGCGCAGCCCTACAGGCCAGCGTTAACATTTGGTTGCAGGAGGGGAGCCTGGCAGTGACAGCAGAGCCATGGAAATGCAGGATGTCATCCTTTCTCTGGCTGTTATTAAAACTCAAAACGATCAGTGAGTATGTTTATGATTTTGGTGCATCTGGTTACGCTTTACACTGTGTAATAATGAAAAAGAAACTGAGTGCGATGCTTTGATAGCACGTGGTTGGTAATGCCCACAAACTTCAAAACCCTGCTGCCCCAGTTTGAGAATAAGACGGAGGAAATGACCGTCTCTGAAGTGATGATTTAAGACTGTGGGGCTAAGCTGAGTGGAAATCTGTAAAGACCACCAATCAAACCCCTATGGAGAGGTAAGGCCCTAAGCTATCATCTCCTTACAGCAGTTCACGCCGACACATTTCACACATGTGTATCAGCACACGCTCATGCACCGACGCTCCCTCTGCCTACCGCACTTCATCCTCTCATCCAGACATGTCCGGTCGAGCTGCAGCTGCACCCTCACCCCTGTTTATAATGCAGCAGGCTAACATGAAAACATTGTTGCCCTGGAGAGCTTCCACAGTGTTGTCCTAGGAGGAAATGTGTCTCTCTGTATCTGAGTGAGACAGAGGCTCCCCGCGTGACTCACACTGCAGTCACACTGCAAAGACACAAGGAGGAAGGTATGGAGTGATGATGAGGGCTACAAGGGGGTTATGTAAAGCTGCTAGACACCTCCATTTCTTTTTTTTAAATTCTCCTCTTTTAGCCTTTTATTAATAGTTTGAAGCGGAGAGACACGAGACGTGATGGGGTGAGAGAAAGGGGGATGACTTGCAGGAGGGGAGCAGTCTGGAATCAAACTAACTGAGCTCCCTGTTGTTCGCACTTTGTGAATATTACGTCCATAAAGATGTCTTCTACTGGGACAAGATCTAACAAATTTTACACCTTTTCCTTCTGTACTTTAATGATCCCCTAGTGGTAATTATGCTGAACACATGTATAACAGATATAAACATGTTTTGTCTGCTCACGGAGACTTATATTCTATTCATTCATTCTTTCATTCATTCATTCATTTTCTGTAACCGCTTGTCCTCTGGGGGGCTGTGGGGGACTGGGCATATCCCAGCTGTCACTGGGCAGAGAGATCACAGAGATGGGCGTGGAACAGCTCCTCTAAAGTGAAGCCAAAGCAAGTAGAGCTCCCCCTGGTGGCTGGCTGCAGTACAGGTCATAAGCTCCATCTCCTCCATGTAAGTCGATGGGGCACGTGCCAAACTAAATCGCTAAAATACACGTCAATTTTTTTTTTTTTCCAGGATGGTTTCTGTCATCGTTTGTAGTTAATATAATGTTGATGAATGTTCAAGTGTTTTTTAATGAGTTTCGTTTTAGTTAATTATTTGAAGCTTTAGGAACAGGATGTGGCATAATGGTGACTACCAGTTGCCATGCTTACCGCTCCATAACGCGAGAGAGACTTACAACCAGCCACACTCACGCCTACAGCCGACTTAGAATCGACTTATATTTCATGAAAATTACTAAACTAAAGGCAGAAGGGTGCAAACAAACTCATTATATTATTAAAAAGATGCTGACTGTGCAATTATCTCCCAAAAACAGTGAGCTCATTTATTATTATTATTATTATTATTTTTGTTTAACATTTCCTGTCTGAGGAAAAACCTTGAGGTTCAGGACTAAAAGTTCAGAAACTCTCGGAACTGAGTGCGTTTAAATCATACAATAAAAATCATTATTTCACCGAGTCTTTTTCAGAAAATCTCATATTCCCCACACTCCATTACACATTATTGCTCCGTTATACCCACAAAGTTGAAACTTTTTACTGAGAAAAAAACAACAACTTTATTTACAGCAGCTTGTAGCAGCAACACCTGACTGATACATGAGGATTTCAGTTCATCTGATGTATCTGCAGCTTCCACTGACTTTGACTTTCACCACAGTTGAAACTGGAACAATGTCAGCCATGAGCAAGAGCCAGACAAGACAGAGTCACTGTGAGGACATGCAATCACAAAACACGCACACACACCAATTGGCGAGAGCTGCCCAGAGGTTAGGGATGAGGTTGTCAGAGGGCCAGCGCTGCAGCTCGGGGACCAAACCAGTGAATGTGTTTTCACTTGCATGTGAGACACTGAGTCAGTGACAGGGTGACTGCACTGCCAAAAGTGTTGTCATTAACTTTTGTTCTCTTGTTCCGCAAGAATGAACAATCAAATGATGACGTGGAGTCACTTTTTTGATTCGGCTGTGCCGGTCAGAAGCTCGCGTGTCTTCCTGTGTGTTTGCGAGGGACAGCTGAGGCATGCAGTGCTGCGTCTGCACACTGACCGGTCAGATCAGAATCAAACACTGGGGCGGTCTGCACGGCCCCGGGACTGACAGTGGACACAGAAACTGCAGTTCTCTCCATTTCAGCTCTCTGCAGGCTCAAACACAACGAATGGGTTGCGATTTTTTTTCTTTACCCTTAAGTTAACTTTCAAACTACACAAACATCTCTATGAAGTAGCAACGAAGACAAGGTTGTGGCATAGCCAGGAAGCCAGGAAACACTGAAATATAGAAATAAGAAATAGATGAAGAACTTCCAAAAAATTCATCATTTAAAAAGCACAAAAAGGAGACTTCACTGCCTTCCTGAAAAGTGCTGGTGGTGCATAATGAATGATGGAAAGAAGCAGAGGCAAAGCAAAAGAGACCCCATCCATCTTCTCTTCCCTATCCTTTTTTTTCTTATCATTCTGCTGTCAGGCTGACAGACAGTGGCTGCCACACCAATTGTGACCCTTGTTGTCGCACCACAACACTAAATACACAGTAGCCAAACCACCGACACTTAATCAACACACGCCCATGCTTTAAGTTTCAAAATATATCACATTTTAATCACATTTCTTTAATTAATTCCTACAGGAAAAGACAATAAAGAACTGCAATGCGGGAGCGGCTGACTTTCATGACGCTCTTGCTCTAGTTGCTGCAGCAGCAAACTACTCAGATCTGCAAAATTGACAGATAGAGACATAGACCATTACATTACTTCCTTATACTTTGCGTGTATGTGGACAGAGAGAAGGTATCTGGTTTCCATTTGTAAACCACGTAGTATTGACCAAGCACGTTCGAGTGGGTTGTACACGGTGTATTTGTAAAGCAAATACCCCGAGCCAAACCTCAGAAGTATTAGTTGAATGTAAACCGTCATCTTTCAACCACTTCCCGATTCTCGTGTCTCAAGTTGCTACTTGACTACGGACTGAGAACAAAGACCAGCACAATGGAACAAGCATCTCTGGACTGAGGATCCATTATTATCTGTTATTCAGAGGCCTGAAACACTGGCCACGTGCTCCCAGAGTCGTCAGGACATTACCGCCAATTACGCTTACATCCATATCACATGTATTCTATGTTTAGGGCAGATCGTCCTCATGTAGTCACATATTACACATAATACTTTGTTATAAACTTTAAAAAACTGGTATTTATATCTGCATTAAATCTGCATTCCTGGTAGAATGATGTGAATTTAAATGCAAGAGGCGGGGTAAACTCAAATCACTTTAGAATCACCAATTAACCTAACATGGTTCATTTAAATGTGTGACGAAGCCAAAGCACCTGCAGAAAAACCCCACGCAGGCACACGGAGAACATTCAAAACACAGAAAGGATCCAAGCCAAGAACATCCTTGCTGTGAACCAACAGAGCCGTCAACTGCACCGCCGAGTAGCAACATTAAATAAAAAGAGTATTCTCATAGTTTTTATTGCGTGTGCGCTGAAAGCACATTGAAGGTTAGCTGAAAAAATGCAGTCCACATTAAACAGTGTCTGGCGTCTATCTGTCAAATGATGAACATGATGCAGAGTAAATTGACACTTATGAGTCTATTTGTGCTCTTATTACCAGCGAGACGTTCAAATCACGCATTACATTTTCCGTTCTCCCTCTGTGTTGTGCAATATTGAAGAATTCAATATTCAATGGATTGGAGAATAATTTTGTGATACGTTAGTGTCAAACTACACAATCTAAACACATATTACTGAAATGCATAACACGCCGCTTCAGTCCGGTGTTAGAAATTGCTGCTTGTAACACAGTGAGTTATAAAACAGATTCAGTCTGCAGGCTGGACCCTGAAGGTGGGTCACCCCGCATTAGACGACCGGCTCCCTAATTAGACTGGAGAGCACTGATCTTCTGGTTAAGGCACAAATGAAGAGAGTGAAGTTGTCAGGGTAGATAACCTCGGTTTGATGTTGAACACGTAACGAGGCTTAATAAATACATGCTAATCTAAAGCTCAGACATACGTGAGTGAGATTTTCTTTGACATTAGCGGGCTTTCAGCGGCTTAAGGAGCCCGGTCTTGGATATTAAAGTGGCACAGGGGCCTGAGACAAACGTCCATCAGTCAGAAGGCGAATGCTGTGGTAAATCTATTACGCGGAGTCAAGGATTTTTACTTAGCGTGTGTGAAACTGTCCATCAGGCTTGAAGTGTTTGTGTGTTTATGTGTAGTTTGTGTGAAGTACTGAAAGCCGAGAGAGGAAAACCACCCACCCGAGGACTCCCAGCCGGCTCGGCACTCTGCGTCTCCTTCCTCCTCTGATCTTGAGCCACAACATCTTTCAGATATTCGTTCACCTGAAAGGGAGAGAGAGAGAACACGCAAGATTTGTAAGGAATAAGGAATTCATTGAATTTGGTCATAATAGTGCATCATATACAATATGTTAGGATTTATAGACTAAAACATTGTTATTGTGCTTTTCTATAAAGAACCATAATTTAAGGTGCTTGCTTTTTGGTTTTTAATATATATTTAACAAAAATGAAGACAAGTTGAGTCACACTGAATTCATCAAGTAAAAGCAGGATGTACAAATGGTGAATTTTGGATCTCTGGAACGAATGTGGACTCCAACAGAGAGACATATGTCTGACCAGTAGGACACCACGACCACACCTCTTCACAGCTATTGTGTGTGTGTGTGTGTGTGTGTGCAGAGCTCGGAGCTGGCAGCGCCCCAATGTTCCCACAAGAAGAATGTAAACAGACTGGGCCCTATAGTGTTGCATGGAGGGCCATGCATGGGCCATCTGTGCATACAGGCCATGTAGACAACAGCTTATATTTTATAATTCAAAAAACCTGAATTACACATGTAGGTTCAAGATATAGGTTCAAATGGGGTTTAATGTAAAATGTGCAATAGTAATACATCGACCAAACAACATTAACCATCTAAAAATGTACCTTCTGAAAAATAAAATTTCATTTTAATATATAATATGGCTGCATTTACATCGATCAGGCATAACATTATGACCGGACAGGAGAAGTAAATAACATTGACCATTTTGAGACAATGCACAAGATGCTGGGAAACTTTTGGACCTGGCATTTGTGTGGATGTTATTTAGACGTGTAGCACCCACCTAGACCAGACCAGGCACCCCCACCCCATAGCACTGACACTCCGTGATGGCAGCAGCCATGCCCAGGAGGATGAAAAAGAGCCCAAGGTGTTGACCTGGCCTCCAAATTCACTTGACCCAAAGTGATCAAGTATCTGTGGGATGATCCCCTCGACCCATAGGACCCAAAAGCCTCAACTACCAGACACCACAGGACACCCTCAGAAGGCCCATTCTCACAGTCACGACTGTTTTGGAAGGCACAACATTAGGAAGGTGGTCATAATGTATTGCTTCTGTGTTGTGCTAGAATGCCAATAAACAAATACCTTCACTCATATTTTAGTGAATGCTGGCCAGCTTTTAGTCTGCTGTTATTGTTTCTGGTAATATGTTTTATTATGCTGTGAATGTTCCTGGATATAAAGGTTAGCAAAACACAGAAAATAAAAAACCCACACGGAGACAAACCCACATATATCATGACCAACCTTGTTGATCCAGGTGGTCACTGCGTCCTCTGTGTCGTAAGGTGTTTCCACCTCGGGGTTGCTGGATGAATACTGACGAATGCAGGTCATCACCTTCTCCACGCTCACGGTCTCCACTGTGTACGCCATCATCAGGGTGTCGATCATGGCCAGGTGGGCGCTCTGCAACAGGAAACAGTACAGTAAACTAGAGATTAGAGGGCGATATGACTCAGCATAGCTGCAGGGGAATCCATCAGACTGCACGAGTAGGTCTGTAATTGAAAAAATAATAGAAGCCAACATTTCTGTTTCACAAAGTTTATGAGTTGCAGAGAACATTCGAGTTTTGGACCATGACAGCGCATATATCTCAATAACAGACTGAGACAAGAAAATTTGTTCAAGGTCCATACTGCAGACAAAAACCAACCAGATCCACTGAGAATGAAATAAATAATAAATAAAAGTAACTCAATAGAAAAGATTGTGAGCTAGACTTGAAACACTGACTGCAAAAAAATACTCATCTTAGTCTTGTAAATAGTCTTGTAAAGGTGCAGTTGTACCATTTTACACCATTATTCTACATAAAAAGTTCAATTTAAATGTAAACAATATAGATTTTATGAGCCTGATACTACGGCTGAGTAAGAGCAATACGATGAAACGGCAGTGATTTACATGATTAGACCAGGACTCCAAATCCTCTTCTATCTGAACCTCAGGCTTTCCCTTGTGGCTGTTGCCCTGGAAACAAGTGCAACCATCCCTTGTTACGAGACCCAGTTTGCTCACAGTGACTGCTGGCCTTTGAAAAGCCAGATTAAGACATCTTCCTGACAACAGAGTCCAAGCAACACAACCAGCATCCGTTATATCCCGCTCCTGTCATCACTGCTCCTTTAATGCAGGGTTTCTAATTTCAAACGCCACAAACACAAATCCAGCTTTGGCAAAACCATGGCGGCGTTCTGTAAATAGATGAGCATGAGACTTTTACAATAGCCGGGGACGCGTTGTTGTTCCAAAGGGCTGAAAACTCTATGTGTGCGTTCAGTGCCAAAGACAGAAGCCTGCTAGTTCTTATACTGCAGCAAAAAAAAAGAAATCCTGTAGAGTGGTTAGGGTTCGTTTTTGTCATTTTCTTTGTGTTTCCTCAAATGTACCTTTGCAATCCAAGACAGGTCCCTGTTATACAATATAATAAATGAGCATCTGCTTGGCCCCGTTCTGCTTGCATATTATTACGTCAGTATATTTTTCTTCCAAGTCTGACTTTTCAGTTTACTTTTGAAAGCTGCAGCCTAATTGGTGAACATGCAACGAAAGGCAAATTCAAAGCAGCATTTATAATTTTGCATAAATAGATTATTTCTCCAGGTCATAACACACGTCGCCACAGTCACAAAAGAATCACATGCATTTCTATCCTCCTGCACGTTAGCTCATTGAGAACATTTAAAGTGGCACTGCGCTGACCTGTAACCGATCACTTGAACTTGCAATGTGGGAAACAACTTGGACTAAATGCGGAACATGTAACACTGACTTTACTGCACCTGGGTGGTTTTAGTGGAGCCTTTAGTGGCTCCTACGTCCATCTCCTTTTGTCAGTTTATACTGTCTCGTGCATCCTCCACACACTACAGGAATCCACCTGCTAAATATTTATACTTGGAGAGCAACTTTTCCATGAGCTAACCCCATTAATGAGCCATAAACTCAAAGTGGCCCCTTGAAGATCAACAATGATGCAGTTATACACGCAGGAACCAAAGTAATTAAAGTATAACTGGAAGTTTTATTGCGGAAGAGATGTCGAAGGACCCTGAGGTTCTTGGATTTTGTCACTGAAGACCGCAATGTTATTTAAAGCTTTCATGAATGAGACTGAGCCATGTTTACATATTCACATATTTAAATATAATATAAATCTTGTTTTAATACAGCCCTGACCTTGCTGTGTAACTGTTTTGACTGAGAGTTATGAGTGATGACAAGATGTTTTCCTTAATATAAAGAAATGATATCTGGTAAAGCCGGCCTTAAAATTAGCATCTAGAAGTGTGTGCATGGTTCTGAAATGAATTTCCTGTGTGACATCGCATTAGTGTAGTAATTCTCAACTCCCCTATCTCTAATCTGGCAACCAGGCAGCAAAGCAACCCCATTTAATAATACACTGCCAAGATGTTTCCTATTGGCCTTCATTAGGCCTGTCCAAACACTGCAAAACATTATTACCAGAGACAATGCACACACACACACACATGTTGTTATCAGTTTGCAGAGTTACAGTTACAAGTCTGCCCTTTATTTCCGCAACAAAACTAATTAAAAAAAACGACCGATGGAGAAGCAATGGATTCCCAAAGGGCTCTTTCTCCTCTGGTCTCCTCCCTCGCTGCTGAGCAATTTGAGGATATTGATTCGAGTCTGCTTTGGTTTGATGAGATCAGACCTTTTAATCTTGTTTACTAAACCACAGACCCACAGTGTCTAATCACACCGAATGTCTATCGTGTGGAACCGCATGCTCGTTCAAAGACGCAGGTGTTTTTGACACAGGCATCATGCGTACTTAGAAAGTGAAACGGCAATTGGCTAAAGTTTAAATGTGTTTATATATATTTGACAAAGCACTTAAAGACTGAAGCTTTTAGTGTTAAAGTTGCATTTAAAAATACGAATAAATGGATGAGATAGATTAAAAAAAAAACTACCGCAAAAGCAATTAAGCATGATGATATTAAAAAAGCAGCTTATGTGGCCTCGTATGAGTCACTGAACATCCAATTATATTCAACAGCTTTTAATTATTAGTCAGACTTACTACATTTATACTAAATCTTGCAAGTAAAAAGCTCAAAAACCTACAACAGATTATTGGGACCTGCATGAAATCATGAGGAAATGAATGAAAGTCAAGGGGCGTACACATGGAAAGAGATTAGCTTAGGTGATGCAAAGTGGGCCGGTACCAAGATGAATAGATCTGAGCTTTGAGGCTCAAAAAAACATGGGGTTCCCTAAACATTTGCAGCAAAGAAACACTATCTACGATTTTGGTTCCTATTGCTCATAGTTGAATTTTCCTTTCAAACTGAGAGCAGCGATTGGCAAGAAGAGCTAGCTTCATCCAAACACATTATTACGCATTATTTTTATGTTCTGTTTGTTTCACTTGGAAACATTCAGGGTGGGAAATACACAAGACTTAGACATTCAGGGCCTTGGATGACCACAAGAGAACAACTATAAGCAATGGCCAATTTTGCTGCTTCTTCACACAGCCTCGCGGTGTTTGCACAGCACTCGATTCCCTGACCTCTCCTCTGAAATGATCAGATTATCAGTCGACCATGTAATCAAGATTTTATTTTTCCTTGTTGCAGCAAGGTTCATTCTGTCTGAATAAATGTAGAAAAAGCCTCTTTAAAAGTTCTTTGTCGTCAGTATTCACGGGTGAACGCGTACACTGCCTTATATAGTGGACGATGTGCCTCCGCTGATTTAAGTGAGAGCGTACGCAGAAATGGACAGTCAGCACTGGATTGGCTGACCATGTGTAAATGTCAGATGAAATTTAGAGGGATGTAAAAGGCTTTAGTAATTGGATGGGAGTCGGAGGGGTGGAGGGGTAGGAAAGGGAAGAGAGGACGCTACTTCGCAATCCAAAGAAAGGGTCAGCCTTTCTGACCCGCCTGTCATTTACAATAAAGAAACCTCCTCTGCAGTGTGACATGACGTCATGTTTTCTAACCTTTAAGTTTGCCGAGCACATATGCTTTCCCTCTGCACCGCTTTGCGTCACGTTTCAGCCGCACATACCACCACACTGGAGCGGCCCGGTAAGGCCTCAGTGGTCAGCAGGGATCAAATGCATTGCTTGAGGGTATATAGATGGCTGAAAGAGCCAGAAATGTTACTAATTCAATCCCTTTGATTCATCTCCCAGGATCCACACTAGTGACATTTTAATTATAAAGCTGCTTCTCTGACTGTTAATTTTATTCCCCCCCAAGATACGGATCACATGCTGGTAATGGACAACTGCAAAAATGGTTATGTCCAGGTATTGTAATCAGGATTTGCTGAATTGCACAAATTCCTACAAACACAAACAGCCTACATAGCACCACACATAGACACACACACATTTTGCTTTCTCATCTAAGCTGATTGTGTTCATGTATCTTGTAATGATTTCTCATGAGGTGAGAAGATGCTGCTTCACGGTCAATATCCTGTTGTTATTGTGCCGGCTTTTATATTTTCACCTAGGGAAATAGGCACACACACACACACACACACACACACACACGCATGCAGCTCATCTCCTCTACAGCTCTGTGGTGAGAAAATAAAAATAAGAAAAGAAGCAAGGATGGAAAATCCACCATAGAAACCTGATTTAACGTTGCACAAAGGAACCGCAAATATGTACCACGGCGACCTGCAAAAGACAGCGCGTGGTGTCTTATACCGCACAGTTGTGTGTCTGTTGTAAACAAAGGCAAATCTCCATTGTTGGAGCTCTGAGCTGCTTGCTGAGTTGTGACCCAGGTATTAATAAGAAGATGAACAACGTTCATCCTCAACATCACAGCAGAATGATCTGGACTGAGTTAAATGACCACGGCTATGTTTTAAACATGACTTAAAATACTTACAGGACTACAGTTGCTTATGATCCACATTTGTCTGCCTTTATTGGCTTTTGTATTAATTTATTATTTGCTTTAATAGCCAATGTTGTTAAAGAAACTTAAATCAGACCAGAAAATGACCATGAACTAAACAATCGCCAAATTTCTGCACAGCAGTCTCCTGTACTTCCTCGTGACTGAGGACAAACACACACACACACAGTGATTTAACTTTAGCCAGGGGGTGATGTAATATTGAACTGCAATCTGCTTTTAGTATTACAGCTTTCCTGTACAGGCCCAGAGACTTTTTGCAGATGTCTATGAATGAATGAAAAATGAATCTGTCCAGCTTCAGGTAAATTCATGGCGACTCAGCAGGACATGAAAAACCACTCAGCTGTACCTTTCTCTGGTCTCTTTTGAAGGTCAACCTGCACCGAGAAGTAAAAGGCTAAAAGCAATGCTGCGATAGAGGCGATTTAACTTTTCATATGCATATACAGCCGCCTCCACCCACCACTTTTTTTTCTTGCTTCATTCCCTAGTCAAGTCCAGGCTTAAAGATTAAAGCGCAACAAAGTTTAAGAAGTTTAAGGCCAGGTAGGTGACTTTTCTACATATATAAAATATATAAAACTCCGAGGAGCTGAACTTAAGTTGCACTGGGATGAAAACGAATGAAGCCTTCAGTGCAACGGCTTCCTGGAAATCTGCAGATCAACACTCCAGTGTGGTAGGTGGCCGTCAGGCATCTCAAAGCTCTTTTCCTCCTCTTCTTCAATCAAAGAGGAAGAAGCAAAAGAAGAAGAACTTGCAACTAACTTTGAAAAAACAAAAGCAGGAAACTAAATGAGTGCCAATGAGAAAATGTTTGGGGAGACGCTGTCAACATGACGTCTTTGAACGTCTCTGTGTCCTTTCCCTCCTAATGCTGTTTGTCATTATACTGACTCAATCATCCAGATTTGAAACATCAAAACATGTTCAATGGTAATCGGGTGACCATGAAGCCTGACATTAATCTGAGCTGAATCTTGGTACAGAGCCCTTATATTTCTCTTCCGACTGTCAGGAGGAGTTAAATCGACCATGAACGTCTGCAGTATGAGCCTGTAACGAGAACGCAAATGGATGAGCTAGAACTAAATACAAAGTGAAGTGGTAATTAATGAATAGAGAAATTTTGACCTGTAAGGAATATTCATATCTGTACCAAGGTTCCCAGCCCTCTATCAAATTGTTGTTGAGACAAGCTGCTGGGACAACAAAGCTCTCCCATGATCATCACAAAATCCTCCAAAACATAAAACCTTCCAGTTTTCAGTCAGAGAGATGACAACTCTTTTAACAGCCTCTGCTACTGTGAGCACATTTACACATTGCCCATGCGCAACTTTTGGACGCACAAAATACCGACTGTGAGGTCTGGCATCAGCTGTGGGAAGGGAACTTTTAAGTAGCATACCTTCCCCCTCCATACGCTCCAAACCAAACCCTGCAATTATATGGAAACCTCAAAGCTAACCTTAGAACACTATCTAGGGACAGGATCGTGGCTACCAGCCAGTGCAGCCCGACTATGGTGATATGCCTTCACTCCTCCAAATCCATCCACAATGTTTTGAAAAGGCCCTTTGGGTTGAAACGGTTGAATCGAATTTCAAAGTGCCACAGAAGTGACCACAGATGGAAATTTGCTACAGTGAAAACAGATATAATGCAATATTACCTTATTATCTAAGAGTCATGTATGTTTTCCTCAACTGTCTCTGTCCCGATAAGTAAAGACAAAACTTGGATTTGCAACAAAACTGAGCACACTGCTGCACATTATCTAGCGTGCATAGCCTGATTTTGCGCGATATCAATTAACAGTCATGGCTTTCTGTCTCGTGTCTGCAAATTGATTATGCTAATTAACTCTTGTGGACAGAGAGAGAGAGAGAGCGAGAGAGTCTTGTTCCTATGTTGTGGCCTGCACATACTTTAATACTTTAAATAGGAAGTTGCAGAGAAGTTTGCAGCACTTAAAATAAGAAGACATAGGATTTAACAGCAAATATGGTGATTGTAAAAAGAGATAATCCTTGAGGGAAAGAGTAGGGATGTGCCAACCATTAGATAACCATCTCACACTCTCATCTCTGTACTCATCACTTGATATTAGAACTGGAAAACACTATCCATGTTAATTAGCTTGGGTGATGTTGCTCTTTTCCCCAGGATAGAGATCTTCATATGACTGAGATTAACTAATTAACAACATACAAATAATGGGCTTAAAAGCAGTCACTGGCTGCTGAACTGTGTTTCACCTGATAAGAGCGTTTACCTTAAACATGTTTTCATTTTTCTGCAGTCTTTCAGGATTTCTGGAGGAATGTGTGCTTTTGTTGAGGGGGTTGGGAACAGAGCAAGTCTCTATGACACCTGACTGTTCCTCGTTCATTCTCAGCATTAGTTAGTAGTTATGATGTGTTCAATGAAGAACAAATGCACTGTATCTCCCTAAACCACAATCTAACCAGGACAGAAAGATGCAGATCTCAGGCCATCACATGATATAATTTGCTTGCTGCTCATCCATCCATACTGTACTTCTCTGGGAGTCACCGCGGGCACTGAGCGTTAACACACTGGCTGCGACTTTGCCGAGGAGGACGGCGCGTACTTGGATGGGCTTCTCTTCCACCCTGCTGCAGCTGCTTCAGCTCGTCTTTGTTCAATGAGATCAAACGCACCGTAAAAAAGAATAAGGGGGCTAGCTCTCCGTACTCCGTGTTCTGTAGGTGCATGTGTTTCGACGTGAGCCTATGCCTGCGAGGCAGCATCTCAGAAATGCCGCCTGTCCGCTTGTACAAATATCCAGCATTTCAGCATTCTCTGCCTCAGAGCTTTGACAGTGCTCACCACTAGTACAACCCCCACCACGCGCACACGTAGCTGCACGGACGAGCTTGAGGCCGCACGTACCACATATGCAGCAATAAGCACCCCCACTCATCGCACACCCACCTGCACACAACACCCTGCCTGCTGGAGTGTTACCATGGAAACGCAGCGCCTGCCCGATAGGGGTTGCGATGGAGGCAGGAAGAGAGAGGGAGAATAACAGGAGGAAGTGTATCCCTGTCTGTTTTTTTTTTATTATTATTTTCCCCCTCTATTCATCCTTGCTGCACATGAGTTGGTGAATCAATCTGTCATACAGAAAAACTAATATTTGGGTGCGCTAATCAGTTTTCAACACTCTGACCAGTTAAAGAGCCACCCTAGATTGAAATATTGAAATGTGGTCTATTTGAAGAGACTCATCCTATGAATATGTAGGAGGAAATTACATAACATAACATTATAAAGCAATAGTAATAATTCTCGCTTAATCAGGCAGAAGGGAGAACTGTTTTTTTTCTGTCTTCTTGTCCAGAGTTGCTGCAAAGATGTGCAAAGTGTGTCTACCATTTGCTTTTTCTTTTGCTGCAAAGATCAGATTCCTTTTCTGGCTTGGTCCAAATTAACAAATAAAGGTTTGAATAAGTATCTTCAATGCATTGTGCAAATACGACTTGCACAAACTAATGTTCTGCATAATTGGCAGTCAAAGGAGCTGAAAGCCAGCACTGATACGATAAAGTTTCCTCTACAAATGACTCTCTAAAAATATCTACAAGCACAAAGTGGACGCTCATCCAAAAGCGGACACATTAGAAGCACCAATGTCATTACGCTAAAATTTCAAAGCATTCTTGGACACGAGTGTGACTATAAACCTGTCTGCTTTATTGCTCGTCTAACGCAGACGCAGAGAGAGATGCACAAGACCAATAAAGCAACTCAGAAACCATATAAGGTGCCGTGTCTTTTTCACTGTCAGTATTCACAGCATGGAACTAACAGCACATAGGCTTGATAGCCTGATCTATAAAATATGTGAAAAACTCTCCAACGTGACCTATTTACTGCTGCTTTATTAAATATTAAACTTATGACATTCAAGGGTCCAGTTGCATGGATGTACACGTTATTCACCACAATGACATACTTTATATCAAGCAGAACATATTGTTGGAATCCTATCAATGACGCCTCAAAGAAAAGCCCTACACATCTTGACTTGTTCAAATGTATCATCTAAAATAGCCTATATATATTTTGTTTATAATGTTAAGATTATTTAATTTGTCTGATTTCTCCAGATGATGTGGTTTTACATTCATAAACATCCGACAGTAGGTGAACTTTTTCATGTCAGTGCATAGATTCTGCCTGAGAAAAATAACAGATATGTGAATTTGTTCAGTAACTAGCAGCTCAGACTGTGACTCTAGTCGACAACTTATGCGATTATATGAAGGGGTTGTACCGACTAGTCAACTAGTCGACTTTGCCGTTTTGGCGTGACGTCGACTGGTCGCTGATCACGTGACAATAGCAACACGGACGCCTCCGGGGAGCCCGGTGGGTTATTGCAGCCATAGACATATATACATAGACGCCGCATCGACTGTGGAGGGACGTGCCTAAAGCGCCACCATCTTGGTACAGGGCTCGCAGAGGCAGCGGTGCATGAACATACGAAGGAAAGAGGTACTTCTTAACCTCAAAGTAGAATTATTCGCTGAATTTTGTACTGATTTCTAAACGTATTGATCTGTTAAAAACGTCACACGTGTGGCTATGATAAAAATATTATTTTACCACAAAAATACGAATTTTACTTAATATTATCAACAGACTAGCTTCTGACAGAAGATTGTAAAGAGAAGATGCCGGACTTCAACAGAGCGATTTATGATAAGGTGACCAGATTTCTGAAATGAAATTTCAAACTCAGAGATAAAAATAATAATAATAATTATATATTACTAGGATGAAATGTAGAAACCGGGACAATAGCCGATTCATTTATTATTTATTTATGTATTATTCATATTTAACTAATAATAATCAAGTGTAACACTTGACTAACTAAAATGAATAAAAGGAATAAAGTAATAGTAGTAGTAGTAGTAGTAGTAGCGGGGTCGTGTTTTCCGTCACTGAGCGTTTCTTTGAAACTGACAAAAAAAATCTGAAGGCCATCAGTCATTTTGACAGATTGCACTTCACACACCTGACTACTCGGTGGCTAGTGACCTCATTAACTGGCTCTTGTCTCTAATTGCAGTTTTCATTCCAAGCGAACTTTTGTCAGTGCACAATTTCCTGGTACACTGATTACACTGTCGGCTAACCATATATATATACAGTCAGGGGTGTAGTGGTAAAAAAAGAGGTGGGTAAACTATAATTTTTGCGATCAGGGAGACCACAACGCAGTAGGGGCCAATTTATAGTTGATATATAGTGTAGTTATTTTACACAGCATGCAGTGATTTTAATGGGAACAGGTCATACAATCAAATTTGCCCAACCAATTTGCCAGGCTGTTAGAAGTGAATGACACTGACTGTATATACCATGGGCAATTATTTGTCTCAAGGGGCCACATGAGAAACAGTAAATATCTTGGAGGGCCGTACCAATAGGCTGAACTCAATTCTGTGCCCTCAGCATTGGTATGTTTTATTTTGCACTAATGTTTTTAGTAAAGGGATGATCAAGAAAGCAATTAGTCATAGTTAAAACTTGAAATGCTTTAATAAGAATGAACACATTCTCTTATAAAGTGCAGTTAATTAAATCTTACTACTAATGCTACTGTATATTAAATAAATGATCATTCATAAACCACACATGTCAAACTCAAGGCCCTTAACTGTATCAGGTAAGATTATATTTCATATCAGAACTGACCCGCAGGTGTTTTACGTGCGACAGGCATGTACGTCAATTAGCTCCTCCTCCAAACTTTATTGAAACAGCACACACGGCTAACAGAAAACTATAAATGACAGCACTGCAGCTAAACATCAGTCTGTTAGCATACATGCTAACATACGCACACACTGAAAGTGACCGTTAGCCAAATAATAGCAGCATGTTTAACACGGCATTAGCATTAGCATGTGACCACGCAAAAAAAAAAAAAAAGTTCTGTCCGGATGATCTGTGGAGAACAAATGACATGGACCGGTCAGAGTCAGCCAAAGGGCCGCATACGGCACCACAATTACAACAATAAGCCCAGTTCAATGAAAATGTTATTTAAAAATGGACAGCACTGGCTATCAGTCCACCAAACCTGCACCATTAGCGCAGTGTGATTGACAACTGACAGCTGCCGCAGCAGCCTGAGGAAATGGGTGGGACTTACCCACAAGGACGAAATGTAATTGGCTATCAGCATAGGCAATGATACGTGAACACAGGTAGGCTATAGCCAATCACAACAATAGCCGTCCGACCCAGCCCCCAAAGCGGACTACAACGCTGTTGGCCGTTGCTACCAACTTTTTTCCCCTTTTTCTTTTTCTCATGACCCGGCCCACAAGGCCACCGGCCCACCGGGGAAATCCCCGGTGTCTCCGTACGCCAGTCCGCCCTTGACACGCACATTGAATAAGTGACTTGTCTTGCCTAACTTGCTAAGTTCTCTATTATGTCCGTGACATGAAGCTATAGCATCACCTGCTGTCATCATGACAACGTAACGTTAGCATGGTTCACAAACCAGAACGATGGGGAGTTTATCCTAAAAACATGAAGTTTAGCTTTCTTTTTGGACTCACTTCACACAGACGTTTTGCTGGCATCAGCTGAAACAGGGGCGATTCTAGGGTCAGAGCTTTAGGGCTGCTGAGGCCTAGCTTGCTAGTGATGATGTCATCATTTCCACTACCATGACGTCATCGGGCTAGCAGAGCGAGTCTTTAAATAGGAGCCGTTTCTAACGCTCACCAATCGGTTGGACTGGAAGGTCCATCCTCCTTCTCTGACGCTGGTCTGTCCAACCATAGACATATTTACATGTCTATGTGTCCAACAGCCAGGTGATCAGCCCACTGCGGATGCAGGTCACTGACCTCAGCCAATAGAGTGGAAGGCCATTGTAATGATAGGCAGAGTTTTTTGTGTGCGTCATGACATTGACCTCCGCCCTGACGTAAATGAATGCATGAGGCAAAACCATTATATCGCTGATCGTTCGGTAGCTTATAGGAGCCATTTTTTTCAACTCTTATTTTTAGGGGTGCCCCTAAAAACGGACTAATCACGCCCATGAGCTGAAAGGTGGATGCTCCGACGCTTCAGAAATCGCCTGATATCCATTTCTTTACACTAATGAATCGCACAGCCTGCTGGCTCCCGCAAGAGGGCGATCGGTAGACAGCCTGATTAAAACCCCCCCAAACTTGTGCAGGATCCACTAAGTGTAGCCAATTGAAAAATAACGAAATAGCTGTGTATTAATATCTGTATAAAACAAGAGACATACGTGCGTAAACTGTATTTGGAGGTGGGTAAACTATGCTTGGGAGTGCGTAAACTATATTTAGAGGTTCATAAACGCTATTTCCTTAAATCTGGAGGTGGGTAAACGGCGTTTACGTGCGTTTACGCACCACTACATCCCTGTATACAGTATGTCTATGTATATGCGGCTAACTGCTACCAAAATGGAGGAATCGGATAAAAGCCATTGACAGTATAGTAACGCACGTTGCTAGGACTGATGGAAGGCAAGTTTTATTTTATAATACTACCTGATGAAAGCCTTGACAGACAACCTGCAGACAACGACAAGGTCTAGCACAACCTCTGAGTTGAACGGGCTGAACTACCTGGAAATAATCGCGACCGGCTACTGTAATTACGTTGTTCTAGTATGTGCGTACCATGCTTAATTGTGTCTCCTACCCTGCTACCATAATAACTGTTGTTCCAGTCTACATGCATTTTTCATAAAAAGCTAAATCGGGGACATTTTCGGGGACAGCTTTAGCCAGGGACGGGTCACCCAAAACGGGGACTGTCCTCGGAAATCGGGGACGTCTGATCACCCTAATTTATGATAACTTTTATTGTGTAGAAACACCATTCCTCCATAGATGTAATGCACCGCAGGAGCGAGTGGCCCTGTTCCAAGATGGCCGCCCTGTAGGCACGCTGCTCCAGTAGACGGCAGCGCTCAATGAGGCGTCTATGTATATATGTC
This sequence comes from Planiliza haematocheilus, assembly GCA_005024645.1. Lineage (NCBI taxonomy): Eukaryota > Metazoa > Chordata > Actinopteri > Mugiliformes > Mugilidae > Planiliza > Planiliza haematocheilus. Next base: position 4,849,916 of record SRSE01000509.1, read on the forward strand.
TATGATTGCAGCAAGCTAGCAGCTGTTCATCAAGCGAAAACGCTTCACTATAGATGAAGCCCTGCTAACGCTAGCAGAGGAACAATCCTCTCTACAGTAGACAGTTAACAACTTCACTAAACTCTGAGGTGACAGAGAGAAGGAGGCTGCAGTGAATTTCATTGTCTAACGTTATTAGACCTTAGCTGGAGTTTTTTGTTTTTTTTTATCCCAGCTACATTATATTGTCTTACAACACGCTGTGGAGTATTATTAAACCCTACTGACGGTGCCGATTTCCAAACATATCAGCAGCGCACACCCACAAAGAATCTATTTTCATTCACCGGCTAACTTTCCCGTCGCTTTTCAGACCGTGCCGTTATTTTCGTCTCGCCCAACTTGACGTAACCATGGCAACAGACTGTTAGATTGAATTTCCACGGGGCTGCCAATTAATCATCCATGATATTGGTCTGTCATTTGATGATCTGTTTGTCATGGTGTCCAGTTTAAGTATGACTGATAAGCAATTACAGCACACATTTTAATTTATTTGCTTGTTTGTTTTTTCTTTTTATAAATCCTCAGTCGCCCCTCAACACAACAAGTAATCACCAAGTGCTGATCAGAAACTTGGCAATTAAAGCTTTCAGAAAACCACTTTAAGCTATTACCGTGCTCTCTGTGGTGCCTTGTGTGGGCTATTATGTTTGACGCTAGAATAATATTTTCATATCCTCGGGCCTCCTCCACATTTATTCCCTTTATTTCGCGTGAACACTACAGGTGGAGGAGAGAGTCAGCGGTGCAGAATGTGTGTAGGCGGCCCGAGTGGGCTGGAGCTGCGACTTGGATTCAGCGCCTTCACATGCAGAGGCCCGTCACGTGGCGGAAGACAGAAGGGCGAGTGGGCAGAGTAGTGACAGAAAGGGACCACAAAGCAAAGTGGATATGGCAACCCGGTGAAAAATGTCAGTAAATGTGCTCAGTTGTGACGTGTGTCAGACGAGACATCATCAGCATCTGCCTCGGCTGCTCGCTGACGTACTAGAGCTGCCCCGAACATCCTCTAAAGTTGCTTATTCTGAAAGAATGCTTTCCACAAACTGCAGAGTTAACAAACACGCTTACCAAAAATGCACCGCTGGGGCTCTCATCCGGAGCGGCTCACAGTTACAACTTCGGGTAGATGCTTAGTCTCTTCCACTGTTGTCTTTCTGTTGCTAAAACCTCTCGAGACATCAAACCATCCTCTCCACGTCCTCCAGAAGAAGAAGCCTTTTTTCTTCTTATTTGTGACTCATCCTACCCCCACACAGCACAGCCTGGACACTCACCTTGTTAGCCAAGACAAGTCTCTTAATAATAAATGACCCCCCTCATCCACCTGAGCTCTTGTGCGCAGCAGGTAATCCACATTAGCTGTATCCTGCACAGCTTGATAAACCTCATAGCAAACATTAATCAAAGCTACATGTTTTAGCATTTCCAAATCGCAATAAAATTGATTACACACCAGGATAATGTCCGTCTAACATGAGCTCAGCTAGAACAAAAACACACAGCATTTTTTAAAGTACGGTACAGAATACTGTCATGGTTTTGTTTTTTGTTATTTAAAGTCTGGTCCACGTGTTTTACAGTTATTTCTTCTTTGTTTACTTTCCCACCAGTGTTTCTGTACCACATGTTTTTCCTCAATTACCTGCCTTTATACACCAATCAGCCACAACATTAAAACCGCTGACAGGAGAAGTAAATACCATTAACCATCTTGTGACAATACAATGTTCTGCTGGGAAACTTTTGGACCTGGCATTCATGTGGATGCCCCTTAGACATGTACCACCCACTAAGACCAGACCAGACACCCTCACCGCATAGCAATGACGCTCCTTGATGGCAGCAGCCATCCCCAGCTAACACACACACACACATATAAAAAACGGTTTAGGAATAACTCAAGAATCGTGACAAACAGCCCAAGGTGTTGACCTGGCCTCCAAATTTATTTACTAGATCCCAAACTGATCAAGTATCTGTTGGATGATCCACAGAGGCCCCTCCCCTCAACCCATAGGACCCAAAGGCCCCCACTCCTGGTACCAGACACCACAGGACATCCTTAGAAGGCCCATGTCCATTCTTTGATGAGTCACAACTGTTTTGGAGGCACAAGGGAGACCTACACAATATTAGGAAGGTGGTCATAATGTTTTGCCTGATTGGTGTATATGCTTGCCGTTTACCACCTTTTACCGCCGGTCTCTAAACTTTCTCCCTGCCTCCTGTGTCCTGTGATTATTTTTTCTTGAATGCCACACATTTCAGTAACGAGTGGAAGGTAAACGTGAATTTAAGTTACTCTGATATCAGCATAAAAAGAAAATTTCAAGTAATTTCACTCCACTCAGCGGTGCTGTTGAGTTTCTTTCTTTTTTCCAGGTGTGTTTAGCGTGCGGGCGGAGGATAATTCTTTAATTTATCCCACAGTGGGGACATTTACACGTCGCAGCAGTACGTAGTTAAGGACGCCGCATAAGACAAGAAAAACATTAAATAAATACAAAAATAGCAATTAAACGAACCAGTAGATCTACGTGTGTGGTCTCCTGGGAGCAGGCTTGGTTGTGCAGCCACACAGCAGGAAGGAAGGGTCTATGGTTACACTCCTTCACACAAACTGGTGTGAAGGACCTCCACAGGCTCAAGAGGACAGCCCAGAACACAGGCAGCCTTCTTGACCAGTCTGTTTAAAGTCTTCTTGTCTGGCGCTGAGATGCTGCTGCCCCAGCAGACCACTCCATAGCATATGGTTGAAGTCACCACTGAGTCATAGAAGTCATAGAATACCTAAGGACTTAACAAGGAAGTGATGAAAAACGATGGGTGCGTTTGCGGGGAGCGTCATATCAAAATACAACACTTTGGGAAAACTAAAATCATGAGGGCACAGCTCATGTATTCCTTTCAGACTTAATTTTGAGGTCAGAAATTGCAAAGCAGAGCTTATTGCAAAATGTTTAAACAGCGGTTAGAATCAACACTGCAGGATTAAAAATGTGCTTGGTCAGTTATCCCTTAGGTAACTTTGCCGGCACCTCTTGCATGAAACCAAAAGGGTCAGAGATCATGATCATGAAGGCCTGCTTTTGCTTTATTCCTCTGCACAATGAGGAGTGTAGACAAAGAATGGGGCAATAAAGTACGAGCAGACACGAGACAAGACGCCGGGTGGAATGGCGAAGAAGTGAAGCAATGAAACAACGAAGGAAGTAATAAGAGGCGATAAAAAGAGCTGATGAAAGCGAGCGAAGAAAGTGAGAATACAGAATGAAAAGGAAGAGGGAGAAAATGGAAAAAGGTAGTTTCACACTCCTCTAGCAGCTCATTTTCACATTGTGCGCACACAAACACACACCGTCCGTTGATGCCCTGACAAACCATTCAGTCGTGAACAGTGCAAAAGTGTAAAACACTTCTTCAGCTCTGGGCTAGAAACGAGAGGTTAAAAAAATAATCCTGCAGACGTGAATGCATGAATACGGATAATGCATCTGGGACCATCGCTAAATCACACACGGACACAGAGAATTACAAATACACAACATAAACTTCCCCAGTTTTAAATGACACAACAGTAATTTAAACTGTTGTGCTAAAAAATACTTGTTGCCTTCACGACCCCAAGTGCCTTAAATGCAAACCCCCAACAAAACTTAAATAACTTTTAAATTAGCATAGAAGGGAAATTAAACCAGCAAGGCTCTACAAACAGACTGCAGGCATACTGTGCGCTAATCGTGTCTCGATTGCAATTCACTGAAGCAATAAAGCCTCCTATTGAGACTTTCCCCATAAAATAATGAGGATGCCGCATTGTCACTCAGTAGGCTGCCTGCAAAGTCATCTCGTCTGCGACTCTGATTGATGGAGACGAGCTCCAAAAAATGCGTTGGTTATAGATCTCATTGCTATACGCTCCCTCGCCGAATTTGAAGCCGTAGGGTTTGGGACTGCATGTGAGGATGAATTGGCGATTTCGACTCCAGACGGACTTGAAAAATGTGTATGGGGGAAAGTGATGGTTGTTGCATGTGTTAATGAGTCAACAGTGGGTTTCTATTGACTTTTTAATTAAACATGTGTAATAAAAACACATATTATCCGCAGTTATTGGCCGTCAAAACACAGCATGATTTAAAAATCTTTCACAGGCTGCTGATGGAGACGTAATCAGAGGGCCCGGAGGTTGGCCAATTTTAATTTTTGTAGATTTTTTAAATTTCATGTGCAAAACATAGCTGATCAGTGTGTAAATTGTGCAACTGGAGCTAAGATACAGGTTTAAGCACCTTCTAGAGAAGTCTATGCAAGAGAAAATATGCAAATCAGTAATAAAAAAAAAAAAGTGACACTTCCTGTTCTTCTACATCAGTAGTCCAGAATATCCTCTGGTTAACTAAACAATTAGACGACGTGATGGATGGGATAGTGGAATGAGGAAAGATATTATGATATCAAAGATGCCTGAGTTCCTGAGAGCTTCTCTGTCACAGCGTCAAATAAATTCTTCTTCGTGTCCCCAAAAATGCAAAATGGCACAAATTATTTCCTGCTTTTGTTGGTGATGCCGAAGACGGACGAATAGAAAATGAAATGAGACAAACCTGAGATAAGCTTCTGTATAATTAATGAGTGTTTTAAAGCTCATTTGCAAAGATTGTGCACAGGTACTTTGACAGAACTACTTTTTGTCATTGCCAAGTCCTGAGTCAGGGTTATTTCTTTTCATTTAATCATTGCAAGCGAAATAAAGGCAGCATCAAAGCAGAAAAAACTACATTTCCTGTGCTAAACTTAGATGATCATTATGTAAATTATGCAGCTAGAGCTAAGATAAAGGATTGCCTGCATTCTAAATGAGTCCATGCCAGCAAAAACATGATACTGCAGTTCCCACTTGCTGCTGTTTTACCTAAAAACGCGTTCCTAAAGTTTAAAAGGCACGCTGGATGGATATGGAATGAGGACAGATTATGCGTATGAACCGTGTCTGAGTTACTGAGAACTTCACTACTGGAAAGAGTAAGACTTACCATTTGCAGCGGCCTCTTTCGTAGGTCCCTCTCCGTGACCAGCCTCTCCTGGTCGGTGACATAGAGGCCGCGCTGAGCCAGAGCCTGGATGACGGCATCGTGGCCCAGCAGCGGCTTGGCAGCGTCGCTCTTCAGGATGAGGCTGCCGGCCCTGCAGTAGAGGTCGGCCGACAGCAGGAGGCTGGCCACGGGGGGCTTCAGGTGCTCCTGCTCATACTGGTCTGTGTAGAAGGGGTCCTTCAGGTCTGCTGGGATGCTGTCTGTGTAACAGATGGGAGGGGATGCGTGGTGTCAGGTAACAGAATCTACAAAATCCTATTTATCGTAAAATCTGGAGCGAACAGAGAATAAATAACGAGATGAGAAGAATAATTACAAACCCCCAACAATTTCCTATCTCCCTTCCAATTATCACAAAGACTGAAGAAGCACAAGAAATAAAAAGTTAAGATAAGCTAATGGCTCAGATTTCTGGCTCTGTGGAGGATTTTTTTTATTATTTTTTCCCCCCTGCGTGCACAGATTCTCTGCTAATAATTTGGCAGAACAACTTCTTTTTATTGCCATGCTTTGACAATATCTTGACATGGATAGACCTAGGCGTTGCTATGGCAACTGCAGGAGACGTGGAACCCGATCGATTCATCTAGTCTGTATCTCCGCAGCTTCCAGCTCCCTGGGAACACCCTTCTCACCGCCTGCCTCATCAAAGAGGGAGGCTGCATGAGAGTGCGTGTGTGTGTGTGTGTGTGTTCATCGCCTCAGGCAAGTCCACTGCAAGGGGATAGTCTACAAATAATTTAAAAAACATTGTGTTTTTTATTGCTTTTGTCCTGTACTTTTCTTGCTTGCGTCTCCTGAACAAGGATCGTATTGACGGAGAAGCTCGCAAACGTCCTTCCCACAAAAACAATATAACCATGATTAATTGAATGAGATGCTGTGGCTGTGGGTGGAAACATTAAAAAACATCAGCGCACACTCCTGATGCAGAGCTCCTCATCAAGTCAACAGCAGGAGAATAGATTTCAATTTCGATAACCGGCTGTGTGTGTGTGTGCAGAGAAATACGTAGCATGTGGTGAGCAACGCTGACGTTTTTTATGTAGCACAACGTTGCCGCCCATCCTCCAATACACACACACTCACAAGTCAATGAATCACCTGCTTTGACTGATCACCATCAACAAGGTCATCTGCAGATGGACTCATGTCATTATGGGACAGAAATGCAGACAGCAGCAGCAGCAGCAGTTATAAAGATAAGATCCTCCACTCATGTTGTGGAGAATAACAAATGAATTCAATATTTATCTGATCAATATTTGATCAGATTCACATCTGTGTAAAAACTATATCGTACTCCAGTTGTTGTGCATCATCAATATTTAATTTGTTTTGTAGTATTTAAGCTCTTATGTGTGCAGGGAAATCTGTGCGGGTTTCCTTCACATTCACAATATCCCATTCATCAGTTGTTGTGGCAGAACAACTGATGAATGGAGTTTAATGCCTTGAATAATATCATCTAAAAACGGTCCCGATAAAGGAACCCGCTTCGGGTCACGATGGATCTCGTCTGTGCTCCGGTTGTGAAGCTGAAGAGGGCATCAGTGTGTGTGTGCGGAAATAGCATTTTGATAGCACTTCCTGACAGCAGATGATCTCCCATCTAGCATCTACTTGACTGCATACTGATGTTTTTTCTGCATTGGTGTAATGAGGCAGATGCATGTGAAGTATTCAGAGCAGCGTAGGCTGGGATCTGGAGATGAGCCTGCTCCCCTCTGTCTTTCTTGCACTCTCCCTCCCTCCCTCCCTCCCTCCCTCTCTCTCTCTCTCTCTGGAGGGCTGTATTTTTGGAATCAGCCCATTTCATTCAGGCCTGATTGAAGATACACAGAGGATCTGCAAGGGATCTCATGGAGTCTGGGCTATTACAACACAGGGGTGAAGAATGATGCATTCACCGTGAGCTTATTTCAGAGCTGACACGTTTAAGCCTATATGAACATTAAGCTTTAAGTCTTATCATGATAAAAGGGCTCATAGTGAATTAGTGAATGAATGGGTGGGAAAGAAAAGATTTATAGTTCTCGCACTTTGTATTTATTCATATACTATGAAGTCGCTGCTCAATATGCACAGTTTCACTGTATGCACCATAAAAGTTAATTGGGTGGCCCACATAAACAGATGTTTTCTTTCTGCTGCAGTTGTGCATCATGTCATATTTTTAGTTGCTCCTTTCAAAAGGTCGGGCTGGAAGTGCGCAACCAAAAACACGACATTGGAGAAATGCCCCCCCCCCACTTGATGTTTTTCCTCTGCTCATGTACACAATGCTGTTTTGCCACATGCTGTCAAGTGATACATGTAGTTGTTCCCCACTACTGGGGCCTCAACCTGTCGGGGGAGTATAGTTTCTGAATGAAGTGATTCTGTTGCATGAGGAAAAACTCAAATTATCAAATCACAGCACGGACCCTAGGACGGTCTAGTGCACAAGGCGAGAGCACACTAGCCAAATAATGAGACAGACTAGCCATTTTGTTTCCACTGCATTGTTTGCGATGTGGGTGGAGGTTCTTCAGAAGGCTACATCTGTATATTGAGTGCACTGACATCCCATATATAACATTTGAATACTTTAAATATTATACATAATGAGGGGAGCAGTGCAAATGTGCTTTTAGCTCCTTTTTCTTTTTGAAAACTGAGTTTATCCTCACCCTATTCTTTGATAATAAATATACTGAATGCTACAAAAGAGAATCAACGCACTCAAAGACACTTTAAGAAGGAATATGATTTGCTCTTTTCATTTACCACCATTATATACTGCTAAGAAGTGCAGCAGCCGGTTTAATTTATTTTTGACAAGGATGCAGCACCCTGAAGGTGACAGGTACTTTTCAAATCTCAGTAGAAATGGCCCCTTTCTCTGTCCTTAACTCTTAGATTTTTTTTCCTAACATGAAATGAATTTATTAAGACCCACAAGTGATAATAATAGTATTTGTGAAATGTATTTGTCTTTATGGATATAGATCTATATCTTCCCATCGCTTTGATGCAATTTTAAAATGTACTACAAACATATTACACGTTCATTACGCTATAGTGTCTGCATGAAATTTGATTGCACGATTTGATTGATGATTTAAAACACGACTTTACAGGGGTACAGCCGTGCACCTACCTGTCCCGTATGCTTTGGAGACCAGCCATGTGAGGCTGCAACAGATTTTGGCTCGGGAGAAGTCGTAGTGCTCAAACGACTTTATCGCTGGAGCAACGAAGGTCTTCTTGACATCCCTGACGTCCTGAACTTCGCCCATATTTCTCTCCCTTGGATTGCACCGTTAAACCCTATGAGGAGACACAACGCCGAAGCATCCCACTACTGGAATTTCATGGAAATACAGTAAACAGCTGCAAAACGAAGAGATCGAGGGTATTTCCACGAGTTATTCACGGGTTCTTTAAGTCATAAAATGCCAGGCTGGCTGCGTGTTTGTCTGATATTCAGTCTCGTTGACACAATGAGCCGCTACTCTCGGTGTTTTTCATCCATTCTGCTCCCTACCAGTTGAAATGGACTCCGGCGGACCAAGATAGGTCTCCTTGTACTTGAGAGGAAAAACTTCTCTTCGATTGGAATAAAAACGGCAATATTTCCATTATTTAGGCTCTTTGGAAGCAGACGGCTTCTTCCTTTCACGACAATATATTATTCACCTAATAACCTAGGTGTGTTTTTTGCATTCCCTCCTCAGTCAGTACCGTGATGCGGTTTTCGTGCCGCACTGAGGCTCTTCAGCCCTGCACCTTTGTGGCGCAATACGCATGCGCGAATGATGCCTTTACTTGTTAACGGGAAAAGAAATACAGTTATGTTAGTCCTCTGGTTTGAACGGTATTTGTTCGGTAATCCATTAGCTAAAATGGCTAAAATATGGCAAGTCATATTAGCCACATGACAGCAGATCAAAATAATATTTTACCGTGTTAAACAGTGTCCACCGAAAAACACATGCTGGTTTGAACAACACGGTGAAGATTAGCTTTACGATTACGAGTCTGAGCAGTTGAAAGTAGCATAAAAGAAATGCATTGTGCTTTCAATTAGCTTGAAATCACAACCGAGGATTGTTTTTATTAGAGCTACGTGTTCTCATTTAGACCTTTTAACTGTCTGCGTTTTGATTCTTTAATACCAGCGTAATCCTCTCTGACACCCAAGTCGCACCCACAATGTAAAACATGAACTCAGACAAGACTTAAGGAAAATATATTTAATACTTTTTTAGTACATTTAATACAAATTAAACAAAATACATGTCCAAGTTGTCTTTTATAAAAAAAAATACACGGAGACCAAACGAAAAACGAGCCTTTTACATGTGAACTACATTTCCCGAAGCGCAAAACGAGATTACGTCATCGCTGTGCGTCGGCGATTGTTTTGAACTGTTGGAAGATTTGACGCGAGGAGGTAATGTGCATTGCTGTTCACTTATATGAAACATTCAGCTACTGAGAGGCTTCCTGGGGTTTGTGGATCAATGATGACATAGTGTTGGTTTAAATTGTGTAATTTTAAAACTGAATAAATCAGGAAAGTTTCGTTAAAAAATGTTGGTTTAAGAAGGAAGTCGTTCTTAATTTTACATATTAAAGTATGACGTTTAACTTATTTAAGAGTAGATCTATATATTTATATCTACTTTCTTGTGTTTACAGGTAAACGGCTTTAAAATGTTTATGCCGAGAGCCCTGAAAGTGAAGAGACCTGCTCAGAGTTCAGGCCAAATTTTAAATAAGAAAATCAAGGCTGATCAAGAAGAGAACGACAAAAGTACTTCAGAGACACCTTCACAGAAAGAGGAAGCCTGTGAAGACAACAAAACACAGGATGAGGTGGTACAAGCAGAGGTAGACTCTGCAAATCTGGGAGAAAACTCAGAACATGAAGATGGACACAAGTCTTCCTCGGACGATGAAGAGGAACCAGTTAAATCATTCAAAAAGAGCCAGAGATGGCCTGAACCAGGGGAGCCTGTCTGCGTGATGTGTGGCCGCTACGGGGAATATATCTGTGACGCCACTGACAATGATGTATGCAGTCTTGAATGCAAAGCCAGCCATTTACTGAAAATGGGGATGGGGACTGGGGCAGATGCGTTTGACCGTAAGGACCAAAACGGAGACGAAAGGACTCCTCAGTCTCGGCAGACTGCAGCCGACACAGCAGCAGGCTATTCTTACAGGGAAGATGCTTTTATATCGGGCCTAACAGACGAGCAGGTGCAGCGAATTAAACAGGAGCTGGGCATTGAAACCCAGGGGAGGGACGTCATGAGGCCCATTGTAGAATTTGAACACTGTGCCTTTCCTGCCACTTTAAGTAGCAACCTGAAAAAGGCTGGCTACGAGGCACCCACACCTGTCCAGATGCAGATGGTGCCTGTTGGTCTCGCTGGAAGGGATGTGATTGCCAGTGCGGACACAGGATCGGGAAAGACCGTAGCCTTCCTGCTGCCAGTGGTAGTGAAGGCACTGGAGGTACAGTAGTGGAGCCATTTATTGATTTACATTTATTGATTTACATACAGTTACACAACTGCCGATTCACACCAAGAGAACCCTGAGAACCCTGAGTCTAAAATCCCCAATTGGAGCATGGAACCTACAGTGGCAAGGAAAACATTTTAACCTTTTATATCATTTAAAAACCTGAGCCCCACAAAGCTCGTATATATCTGCATGAGGCAGAAAATAAAGAGAGGAGGGAGAAAAAAAAACAGATGAACGAGAATGTAGATGTAGGATTTTACTGTATATGTACAGTAGACATCTTGCTAAGTTACCAAGTTACCAGTAAGACACTAGATCTCCATCATTAGACATGGCAGCTGCCTTGCAAGGGCACTGATGTCCGTCTGCAAAGGAAAGAGCCCAAAGAATCAGTGCATTCTCAAAAAAATATAACTTTCATTACACAAATATAAGTAATCTGTATTTGTCTGTCTGTAACATCACATCTGTTTTTAGAAGCCAGAACACAGTGTGGGCAGCCCTGTGGCAGTGATCCTGACCCCCACTAGAGAGTTGGCCATTCAGATAGAGAGGCAGACCAAGGAGCTGGTGATGGGACTCCCGAACATGAGAACCGCCCTGCTGGTTGGTGGCATGCCGCTTCCCCCTCAGCTCCACCGCCTCAAGAGCAGCATTAAAGTAAATACTCTCCGTCTTCACATTCATTTTCTTTTGTCCTGTGCATTTTTAACATATGATCTCCACATCATCTCCTTCAGATTGTCATAGCGACCCCGGGGAGACTCATTGAGATTTTGAAGCAGAAAGCACTGCAGCTCAACAAAGTGAAGGTTGTGGTGGTTGATGAGGTATGATCCGTTGTGTGAGGTGTGAAAGAAAAAAACATTTGTTTCAAGTTGCACTTCCACAAAAGTGCAAAGACAAATTTAGTGTCCATGAGGACAGGTGGACTGTAAGAACAAATTACTTAATTGCGTTAAAATGAATCACTAAAGACAGCAGCTGTCTGCATCTAAAGGAGCATTTCACAGTAAATATTACACAAGCAAGTTTCATCTGATACTATATTTCAAAACATGATATAAAAAATGGAAGATTATACCAAATAATATCAGAATAACTGTGAAAAACATTTAAATCAGTTCTTAAAAGAAACCTCTAATGAAGAACTTCACGGTGTACCCTCTAGGTCGACACTATGTTGAAGATGGGTTTTCAGCAGCAGGTGCTGGAGGTTCTGGACCAAGTCCCAGAACAGCACCAGACTCTGCTGGCGTCGGCCACCATTCCAACATGGACGGAGGAGCTGGCTGCTCGGCTGGTCCACGACCCTGTACGGATTGTGATTGGAGAGAAGAACCAGCCCTGTGCCAACGTCAGACAGATCCTGCTTTGGGTGGAGGAACCCTCCAAAAAGAAGAAGCTGTTTGAGATCCTCAACGTAGGTGTTTAACATTTTTATGTGTGATTTAGAGAGGTGCAGATAAAAAAGACACACACATATAGTCTCAAAAAGTTCATTTAGGGTGAAGTAATTTACACTGCTTTCTTTAACTGGTCAGTAGTTTTTTTGTTATAATTGTACTGTGGGTAACAAAAATGGATTACCTTCTAAATCGCTCAGTCTTGACACCCACTGGTGCCATCTTGGTGTTTTATTATCTGGCTGCCGGACGTGGGAATTCCTTAAGCTCCAAGGACCAGTCTCCCCACTACACCCATATTTAGACAGCCATTGCTGCAGCCCTGGCCCCAGTCTGGAGGAAATGGGTGGGCCCAAAGCCATGGCCCCGCTCCAGGAATCCCAGCAATGGCCTGCACCATTTACACAAGGCAGCACAGGAAGAGTCTGCTTTAGTTATACCCAGTGAAAAAGTGCTGTTTGGCCACAGTTTGAGTAACAAGAGGCACTTTTCTGACAGGGATGTTGTTTTATTGTTTTTGAACCGTGTTATTAATGACAGCTGTTATTTAATTCAGCCCAAGACAGAACAGGGAAAAGTGAGTGGGTGTTGCAGGAGTACTGTGGAATTGCAGGGTATTAGGCTGGGATTTGGACGGGGTACCGCAGTAAAATCAAAACTCTGGAACTGACTCAGAAACATTTCAGAATCAGTTGTTTCATATGTTGCAGCTCTTACAGCTGGTATACACCGATCAGGCGTAACATTATGACCACCTGTCTAACATTGTGCTTCCAAAACAGTTGTGACTCATCAGAGAATGGACACGGGCCTTCAGAGGGTGTCCTGTGGTGGCAGCAGAATGTTGTTAGTGGAGTTCAGAGGAGGGATCAGGCTTGTTCCAGTGAATCCCACAGATACTTGATCAGTTTGGGAGTATCTATACTATGGAGTGGGGGTGCCTGGTCTGGTCTAACTGGGTGGTACATGTCGAAAGAACATCCAGGCGAATGCCAGGTCCAAAAGTTTCCCAGCAGAACATTGTATTGTCACAAGATGGTCAATGTCATTCACTTCTCCTGTTGGTGGTTTTAATGTTGTGGCTGATCTGTGTATAATAACTGGCATAAAACTTAATCAGAAAAACACAACATGTTCTCCCAGTAGATTTAAGACAGTAGGTAGAACTCTGTTATGACGTTTCTTACCGTGCTGTGGAAGGCAAATACAGGTATTTTCGGCATTTCCTGAAATGACTACGACATGTCTCGTCAATGACAAGGCATAAATTGGGACCAGGTAATAAGATGAAGTTTTCTCTCATCTATTTTTGGTCTCATGTTCACAGTTAAACTGTTATATCTGCTGGTACCAACATTTTTAACTGCAGACCCATGACTGTCACCTTTACAATCAAAAAGTTTGGAAATCAGCCTCTAGCATAGTGACATACACAGAGAGAGAGTTAATATATGAATCAGTTTAGTGTGCCACATGGAAATGTTGTGAAATCTAATGTTATTATCGTTCTTGATTTCCCAGGACAGTAAGCTGTATCAGCCTCCAGTGGTGGTGTTTGTGGACTGTAAACTGGGTGCTGATCTGCTGTGTGAGGCGGTCTCCAAGGTGACGGGCCTCACTACTGTGGCCATCCACTCTGACAAGAGCCAGTGGGAACGCAACCGCATCCTCAGGGTGAGTCAGTGGCCAGTGGCAGACAGAAAAGTGGATAAACACCAGTGCTCCCATGTTTGGTGACCAAGAGTGCTGCTCCAGATTAAGCTGCAGCTTGAAGTTGACTGTTTCGTCTGTGTATTGAATTCAAAAGTTTGTTGTGATACTAATGCAGACAGAACAGTAAACTTTGACAGCTTAGCATTTTTCCAGGACTACAATTACGAAGACATGAAACTGGAGGACAAGTAGTAATTTATCCAGTTAGATAAAGTCCAAAACAATCCAGATTAAACTCAAACAAATGAGAAAATTAGGTGCAGGCCACAGTGTAATATTTTCAGTGCCGTGTCTACAGGGTCTTTTGGATGGAGACTTTGAAGTGGTGATCAGTACGGGGGTGCTAGGCAGAGGACTGGACCTAGTCAATGTCAGATTGGTGGTTAACTTTGACATGCCAAACACGATGGATGAGTATGTCCACCAGGTTAGTACAACAACAATACATAGCGCTAACTTAATAACTGTGTTGTTCGTGTATTTCTAACAAGGCAGAAGTAAAATAATAATAATAATGATAATCATGTCATATTTATCTCTGTCATCTTTATTCCTTGCTGTTCAGGTGGGCAGAGCAGGTCGGCTGGGGCACAGAGGAACAGCCATCACCCTCCTCAACAACAACAACAAACGGCTGTTCCTGGAGGTAGTGAACCGGGTCAAACCCACAGGGTCAATTCTCCCCCCTCAGCTCCTGAACTCACCCCACCTCCACGAGCAGCAGAGGAGGGCGAGACAGAAAACCAAGACGGGACCCGGGGACACGCTGGTTACCAAGAACAACCTCCTGGACATCATAAAGAAACACGACCGTCGCAAGAAGTAGCGAGTTACTCCAATCAATCCTGCAATGCTGCCTATTTATTGAGTCAATGCAAGATGTTTAGTTTGTATATAGTTTTGTCGAAGAAGAAAAAAAATAAATGGTGTTTTCTGAATGCAGGTTTTGTGAAGTTTGTTTCTTTTTAACTTTATGTTTTCCTCTGCAGATAGGGTTATAGGATATTAGTTTTTATTTAAACTGTAGCACATTCACATTACATCACATTTTAAACGGTTGGGAGCTAAATTTAGAAGGGGAAACATGATTAGCTCATTTCTCCCATTGGTCACAGTACTAAACTCTCATGAGGTACAATAGTTACTGTAATTATGCTGCCACCTAGCGTCAGTCTAACGGCTCTGCATGCTTTTGCCATAATATGACGTAATGATTTCCGGATGTCCAGCCAATCAGGTGTCAGTGACGGGGACGATTTGAAATCGAGGCGGGCGAAGGCGGAAGCGAAGCGGAGACGCTTGACAATAAACAAAAGTTGCTCTGTCTGTTAGTGCGGTTGCTAATATTTTATACGAATGGATTTACAATCACTTTTAACTAACTTACCGACTCATACTTGCGTTTATTTTTATTTATGTACTGTTTTAGATAAAGCAGCAGTTAACTAACGGATTTTAACGTCTTTTTTTTTTAAAGCAACCGATAGCCATGTCGCTATTTAGCGTACAAGCTAGGAAGCATACAGCTTATTATGACCATCTAATGTCAACATCCACGACCAGGACGCCCGTCAGAGAGCGGCTAACGGAGAAAAAAGCAACAGACACAACGCTGGGCAGGAGTGAGATAACATCCGGGGAGTCTGCGTGTGAAGACAGCAGGTCATCCGATAATAAAAGCCGGCTGGTCAACAGGACTTATGTTGTCTCTGCGCTGTCAAAAAGTGGCAGCGGGCAGCACACCCCTCACAGACACCGACTCACCCTGCAGAGGAGGTCAAGGAGGAAGACCGGGACTGAAGAGAAAACGATGGTTGAGAGCAGCCAGGACACCACGCCAGCTCCGGAGAAAAGGTTGACTCTGCAGCGCAGGACGAGGACTCCATCCACGGATAAAAGCGCACCTGGGCGGCGTGAGGTCAGCGGTGCTGGCCCGCAGCCAACACCGAAAGTCCTCAGTGAGCCAAACGGTAGGACTCCCGGTGTATTCAGGTCCACGAGTTTAAGGGAAACCCCCGCTAAGAGGAAAGGCATGGACACTGCAGCTCATGTGGAAACGCAGGTGAAGTTAGCGCACAACAAGACGCCCTCCTCTTCTGTGTCTGCCTCCATTGGTAAACAACTAGAGGACCAGGCCCAAACCTTTAAAACCCCAACTAAAAAGACCCCGTTTGAGAAAATCGCCGCTAAAAGGGACGTGTTCGAGAGACTGGCAGGGAAAGACTTTCCCAGACAGGTGGCGGGCAAATCTGCAAGTCTGGAAAGGCCCAAATCTCGAGTACAGCAAGCGGAAGATGCCAAACCTGTCCCGGCTCCCAGGGTCAGCAAGGCGCCTGCAGGAGTGCACAAACCCACCTCCACTGTGCAGGCGAGGAAGACAACCACAAACCAAAGGGGAGATGTGATCCAGACCAGGACGTCTGCTTCGGCTCCAGCACCGACTGAAATACTCCAGTCTCGTCCCAGCGAGGCCCCGAACCAGCAGGATTCATTTAAGATGGAAAACAGTGCTGTGACAGTGGCTGTCCGTGTCCGTCCTTTCAATGCCAGGTTTGTAATGCACTGTTTATCATGCACATAATTAATGGACTAAAGATCTGCTTATGATCAGGGTCAAGTGTATTTCAGGTTTTAAGCACTCTTAATTTGAAATATAAACAGCAGAGCCTGCCCAATGGATTGTTTGTCCAGATTCCAGTTTTGATGTTGATATATGGCAGATGACTTGAGGCACTGTTCTTCAACCAAGACTCCTACAATAACTCCTTGCAGTAGTCCACATAGCAGTTGTGCTGCTGTTGTACATCATTTATTTTTTACAAAAAAGGTTGCTTACTTGAGGCTGCATAGGTTTGGTAGCTAGGAAATTCCAAACTCCAAATAATCTTAATAGTTTATAGAAAGCATCATATACAAGGTACAGTATACAGTCAGGCAATAAATCATAGAAGAGAAAATATGTGTGTCTGAAAGTGTGTCTTCCTGTATTTTGATCTGTTATAGGGAAAAGGCAGAGAAGGCATCGCAGGTCATCTTCATGAATGGCCAGGAAACTGTCGTCCAGCATCCGGAGTCCAAACAGAGCTACTCCTTCACGTATGACTTCTCTCTCTGCTCAGTGGACAACAGTGACCCCACATTTGCAGGCCAGAAGACGGTGTACGAGACCCTGGCTAAACCTCTTCTACTGAGGGCCTTTGAAGGATTTAACGCCTGCCTCTTCGCTTATGGCCAGACAGGCTCTGGCAAATCATACACGTTAGTAGTTTTGTTTTTGTCACTTTCGCAGTACGCGCTCCGCTTTTTTGCTCTTTTGCTTTTCTTTTGAAATGTTTTTGAAAATGCAATCAGTCAGTGTGACTTGTTAAATTTCACAGGATGATGGGCTTTGAAGAGGAGGCTGGTGTTATCCCACGATTCTGCCAGGACCTTTTTTCCAGACTGGCTTCTATGGAAAATGAAGAGGTACGATGTCACATAGAATCATACACATAATTTTCTCCACTCCAGCCAGATTTACTTGGCGGGGAGGGAAGACTTGAATGTGTGCACGAAACGTCTTCAGTTGAATAACTTAACAAAACGCCAATGCACATTCTCATATTTTAGGTGAAATGTCATGTCGAGATGAGCTACTTTGAAGTGTACAATGAGAAGATCCATGACCTACTGGTAGCCAGAGATGAGCCCAACCAGAGGAGGATGCCCGTAAGTAGATTGACTTGAGAGAACCTAATGTTTCTTGCAACTGGCTACATTAGAACAGCACAAATGTCTTTGGTTATAATGCAGTGGAGATATTTTACTGATGCCTCAAATAACCCGGGATTAAATTAAATCACGATTTGATTTGTTTTTTTCCAGCTGAGAGTGAGGGAGCATCCCGTCCATGGTCCTTATGTCGCTGAACTCTCTGCGTGAGATAACCCTCTCTTTATTTTCACATATTTTCTCTTCAGTAAAAGGCAGACGAATATTTTCCTGGAACTCATGCTTTGCAGTATTGCTCACTTTATTATTTCTTTACAGGAATGTGGTGGGCTCTTACAATGACATTCAGGTAGGCTGAATAGCTGATTCTTTAAAGAAAGAATACGTGCAAGTGCAGGGTTCACTGTCAAGTAGAAAAAGAAACACAGGCAACAATGTCCGACTAAATATGAATGTCTTGAAAGTGCAATGAAAGAGTCTACACTGATAGAATCAGGCATAATGTTGCGCGTCCTTCTTTCAGGGTTGGCTGGAACTGGGGAACAAGCAAAGAGCAACAGCAGCCACAGGAATGAACGATAAGAGCTCCAGATCTCACTCTGTGTTCACCCTGGTTATGACCCAAATGAAGGTATGGCCTCTTAACATGACTATACACATAAACTATTTAATTTCACTTAAGGGTGAACCTTTGGTTTCAGCTAAATGTTTATCAGTCTGTATTTTTGTGTGCAGACTGAGTTTGTGGAGGGAGAAGAGCATGACCACAGTATCACCAGTAGGATCAACCTGGTCGATCTGGCTGGCAGCGAACGCTGTAACTCTGCTCAAACAAGTGGAGAACGACTCAGGGTACACACACACACATTTCCTGTCGTCTGCTGTTGCTGCTCAAGCATGGGACTCTGCTTTTGTGTGTTGTTTGTTGTGAAAATTGTTGAATTTCTGGCTTCAGTATTTGTCACGATGCAGTATCACTTAACTTTTATTGCTCATTTATATTGTTTCTTAATTTAAGATTCTTGATGAACAAGTAAATTCTACTCATGTTTTACTTTAGGTTGTCCAAAAACGTCTACTGTTATAAAAGGTTTGGTTTTATTTGCATTGCAGTTGTGGATTAATTAAATCAGTTGTTCTGTGTGATTACAGGAAGGCGCCAGCATCAACAAATCCCTGCTAACACTTGGAAAGGTCATCTCTGCCTTATCAGAACAGGCACTGAGCAGGAAGAAGGTCTTCATACCATACAGAGAGTCTGTTCTTACATGGTGGGGAGACTGTGTGAATGTGCACATGTTCTTTATTAATTCCTTTATTGTTTTTTAAAGAAAACATAAAAGTTGTGTGACGAATGTGTATATATATCTTTCGCTGACTTCCATGGACAAATAATAACACACATACAGGTGTTTACAGTATCTATAAAATGCAAAAACAATATTCCGACGCACAGTAGTTAAGCAGATCTGGATTAGCATTGTCAGTGCAGAAGGATAATCTTCACCCATTTGAATTTTCTCCTGCAGGCTGTTGAAAGAAAGCCTCGGTGGTAACTCAAAGACGGCCATGATTGCCACCGTGAGCCCCGCGGGCAGCAATGTGGAGGAAAGTCTGAGCACTCTGCGCTACGCCCAGCAGGCCCGCACCATCATTAACATAGCAAAGGTCAACGAGGACACCAGCGCCAAGCTCATCAGAGGTCAGACATCTATTCTCAGGATTATTGTTGAATAGAGCAAATGGAGATCTTTTGCCATACTGTGTTTTTTTAATCTATCTAAGCCTTAAATATAGCAGCAATACAAACGTATATTTATTTATTTCAGTATATTGTGAACTTGTGGGTTCATGATTAAATCCCACTGTGTCTGCGTCTGGGTTTTCAGTAATCACCATACACACTTTGGGTTTTCCCACCAAGAAAGAACCGGTTTGGTTCTCGTTGGTGCACTACTTCTTTTCAGGACCCACAAAATGATTCTCCCCTGTACTGACCAAACACATTATGACCGCAGCAGCAGTCCCACACTCCAGTCTAGTAGGTGTCTAAACTTTGGATGAACTCAACATTCGAACCGTCAAGCTTCTGCTGAGATACAACAGATGTCCACGTTGACATTAAAAGTTGAGTGTCTTCAGACGACCAGGCAGCACAGTACTTAATTTCTGTGGATTTCTCTTACACTCCCACTCATAACGCCACTGTTGTCATGATCAGATTTTTGCAGAGGAGCCAATTTTTTTAAGAACTTAATCGGCCTAACTTTGTAATTTTAAAAGTCTGTAACTTTGTTTGAGAATCAGAACCAAACTAGTTTTCTGTCCATTAAATAGCCTCATCACTCGCTGTTTGAGCTTCTGCTTCCAACAGAGAATGCATCCTTGGATGTGGAAAGAAAGGCAGCGCTGACAAAAGACTGTGCTGCCTTGAGAAAAAGCCATTATGATCTTGAGGACATTCTTTTCCAATAAAAGATGTTCACTTTTTCGCCGCAACTCCTCAAACGTCCCCCACACCTGTATTCACATGGAAAAGAAAATGTGTTATTATAGTCCTGGCATCGCAGCTGCGTTCTGCATTTGTGCATGGGCAAGACCTCAAAATACTAAAAGGATGTTTTAAACAAACTGCATCCCTCTCTCTTCGTTAGCTTAACACATACACAAACTCATTTCACTCTTAGTCTTGGTTTACTTTCAGTCCTTAAGCTGCTCCTTCATTTTCCTCTCTCACTCCCCCTGACCATGTTTCTTTTTCTTTATATGTGAATGTCTTTGTGTTAGTGGTTCGCTCTTGATCTTGTTCTCCCTCCTTCTCTCCCGCATACCCTCCTCCTATCTACCCATTTATCCTTCACCAGTTCTTGCACCACCCAGTTGAAATTAAAGCGTGGCCCTAACCTTGCCTCCAGGCCTTATTTATGCACTGTCAGCTGCACATGGCGTCTGACTGTCATGCAAGTATTATCTTTCACAAGCTGGTCCTGCTGCTGTTTGATGTTTCTGGCACTAAGGGGAGCTCTTGCTGCAGATTTTGCTCACGTCTGTCAATAGGAAATGCTCAAAGTGAATGTGACCCAGACATAATAAATCAATAAACCGTCTACAGTAAGTGACATGGCCGAACAGCTCACTGACAAAATCTGAATATTTCCGTGGCTTCTTTTAAAGTCTGAACTTTTTTTAAAAACTTCCTGTGATTGTATACTGAGCAATTTGCTCTTCAACGTTCGTGTAAGTACAAAAGCATTTCAGGCAAACAATCTGTGCGTTTCAGAGCTGAAGGCAGAGGTGGAGAAGCTGCGAGCTGCCCAGATGAGCTCCCTGGGCGTTGAACCAGACAGAGTCAGGCTGTTCCAGCAGGAGATCACCACCCTGAGGAACAAACTGTGTCAGCAAGAGAGAGAAATGGTTGAAGCCAACCGGTCAGCATCACTACAATAATTAAAAAAAATAATAAGAATAATTTGGGAGGAAGAGGGGTCAAAGTGAAAACTGTAGTAGAGTTAAACATTTAAGTAAAACCTGATTACTCCAACATCATTGTCATAGTCCTCGTTGTGTATTGTATTTTATTCTTATCCTCCATAGACTGTACATATTTGCAAAAATGGAAATGAACATTTTGCATGTTTTTTTCTTTTTTATACAAATTTCAAGAAGTGGGTGTATACAGGATGCATCTTATAAACTCATGGCCGTATTTGTGATGTTAGGTGATTCATCTTTGGTTTTATTTTATTTTCCCGCAGGGCGTGGAGAGAGAAACTTGAGCTAGCAGAAATTCGCAAACGTGAAGAGACCAAAGAGTTGCAGGTAACTTTCATTCTGTTTTTCCCACTTCCGTTGTACAGTACTGGTCATTTTAATCACAGTATAATCTTTCCACTCTGTTGAACCTAAATAAATCAAA
Organism: Planiliza haematocheilus; assembly: GCA_005024645.1. NCBI lineage: Eukaryota > Metazoa > Chordata > Actinopteri > Mugiliformes > Mugilidae > Planiliza > Planiliza haematocheilus. The sequence continues at coordinate 4,871,323 of SRSE01000509.1, forward strand.
AGCAAGCTGTAAAAACTATGCCTGTGTTAACACACTAGAGGGGCAGTAGAAAGAACAGCTTTGTAAGTATTTCTTGCTCTGTGTGTGAAGAAAGCAGGTGTGACGTTCAAAGTGGACAACCGCCTTCCCAACCTGGTGAATCTGAACGAGGACCCTCAGCTGTCTGAGATGCTCCTCTACATGATCAAAGAGGGTCGAACCACGGTGGGGAAGCTCAAGTCTGGCTCCAGACATGACATCCAGCTCACTGGAGCTCTCATTGCCGACCAGCACTGGTGAGAACTAACCTCAGGAGGCGGGTGTGTGTGAAATAGAAAAGCCTTTTGTTCAGTTGAATAAATGTTACCGCAGTCTGTTTGCATTCCCATCAGTCTTGCATGTGTGCTTATTTGAAAAGTGCACAAGTGCAGTAAGGAACAGGATAAATGTGGGAATGGTTTTTAAACAACTGAATCTGAATGAATAAAAAGTATATGTGGCCACTGTGGTTAATGACCTGCCTAATTTCAAGTCTAATGAGAATCATATTTATTTCTGAATGTGTATTTTTTGTTTTAAGTGTTATATCCAACGTCCATGACACTGTCAGCATCACCCCTATGGAAGATGCCAAGACATTTGTCAACGGGAACCTCATCTCTGCATCCACTGTCCTGCACCATGTAAGTAGAACAAAATGTTTTCCTAGCTTTCTAGTTTTTGTGTGTGCAACTGTGTCAGGCTGCATCCTACTAGGGATGGTTGCTGCCTTCTGAGGAGTGTCATTGCTATCGGGTGGGGGCTAGGTGGGTGCTACATGTCTAAGTAACATCCACACGGATGTCAGGTCCAAAAGTTTCCCAGCAGAACATTGAACTCTCACAAGATGGTCAATGTTTTTACTTGTCCTGTCAGTGGTCATAATGTTATGCTTGATCGGTGTATTATGGTGGAACTCAAATTTGGGCCACGTCTTTTTTGTGTAGCTCGGTCTAACTAAGACTCTAAAATTCCAGGGCGACAGGGTGATTCTCGGCGGGGACCACTACTTCCGCTTCAATCATCCAGCAGAGGTGCAGTCTGGGAAGCGGGTATCTTGCTGGACAGGCGCAGGCGATGGTGGTCAGAAAGACTTTGAATTTGCCAAAAATGAGCTGCTTGCAGCTCAAAGAGCACAGTGAGTTGAAACTGATAACCTGATGAATGTCTTGCAGCACGTCACTGCCCTCTTGTCAGATATTCCTCATAATCAGCCGTTTTCCTGCGTCCCAGGCTCGAGGCGGAAATTGAAGAAGCCCATTTAAAGGCAAAGGAGGAGATGATGCAGGGAATCCAGATGGCAAAGGAGGTGGCTCAGAAAGAGCTGTCTGACCAGAAGGCGCTTTATGAAAAAAAGATACGAGCCCTTGAGAGAGAGCTGGTATATAAGACTAAAATTCTATTCTTCTGTTACTGAAAGACTGCCTTCCTTTTTTTTTCTACATACAGCATATGCTCATGAGTATCCACTGATTTTTCACTTCTGGCCTGTGGTCTGTTTATTAGCAGTGTCTTGAACGTGTACAAATGTTTAGTTGTAATTCTGTTGCACTGATTAGTCAGTTTCTCTGCAGGTTTCTCCTCCATTTAAAATCCAATCTTTTTATTTTAATTCCCTCTATACTGCATTGCATTTGTGTAGTACCATAGGGTTAGGACAGATTTCTGCATATCCTCAAACATTTCACATGTGTCATACTAACATTCTTTCAGAATGAAGAGAATGAACGCAAGCGTCAGCAGGAGTTGGACCAGCAGAGGGTGGCCAGCCAGATGGCCAAGCTCAAGACAGCCAAGATGGAGCTGGAGCAGAAGGTTGACACCCAGAAGAAACGCCTCCGCCTGCACATGGAGACTCAGGTCAGGGTAACATTTAGTCTTCCCCCTAAAATGTTTCTTGGGTGTTTCCTGTGCTGAATGGGTTTGGACAGTTTCTCACACATACACACAACATCGCCCTCTCTGCTTCAAGCAGCTGTCGGCGTCCTTTAGTTTCTTTAACATATCTAAAGTTTGAACATTTCTTAATCCTGTTTTTAGCTTTTAATAGAGATGAGTTCATCAGCTGAGCCTTGAGGAACCAGTATGATCATCGAACCGATCTCTTAAATGTCTTTATTAAAACTAAACAATCTTAGTCTTTATTATAAAGAATGACACAGCATTGAACGCTATGTAGGGTAGAATCCCATTAAAGGCACTGTATGGATAAAAGTGTAACTGACGGAGGAGGAGGCAGAGGCGGAGGAGGAGGAAGCCTCATTCTGTTCGGTTCTTATTTCTGTCAGCTTGCATTTGTCTTTCCTTGTTCCTCACAAGTCCTTATACCATAATCTTTAATGACATCATCTCCAGCACGTGCTCACCCTCGTGATTTCTGTTGATGTAAAATAAACACACAAAGCTTAAGCAAACATGCTGACACCAGGTTTTACTTTTAAGCGATGAACCGCCGCTGTTGCTCCGTGATGGAGCGTGGCTTCGGGCGAAATGTTTTGGCCTCGTGGTTTTTGATATTGTTTACATTAACGCGATTCACTCCAGGCGATGGAAGAACACCGCGTGTGCCAGGCGAGGATCGTTGACGCCCTGGAGGCGGAGAAGAGAAAGATCAGCAAGGAGCTGGAGGAGATGCAGAAGAAAAGAGCTTTAAGGGAAAACCACACTCCCAGAAACGGTGAGACTCCACGGGACGTATCCCGGAGTTAGTGAAACACGGTGACAATTCACAACCTGTAAGAGGAGCTTCAGATTGGTGGGGTTCCTCCTAATTAGCCTTAGGCATTAAAGCAAAGGTTTTGCCAGGAGCTGAAATAAAAAATGCACCTGATATAAATTTAATATGAGCAGAGAAGGAGTCAGAGAGGACATATATTATATTTAGCAGTGGAGTGTATTATTAGGTGATAAACTTGGTGCTTATAAACAATGAAACCATGTCAAATAAGAACTTTAAATCTCATTAAATTGCATGTTTTTTATAGAAGAACCAAATGCCTAAATATATCTTTGTATATGCTGTTCACTCTAATCAAAAAATAAATAAATAAATAAGAGAAGGGGAGACTAGGGCAAAATCAGCGTCCTTGATATGTTTTCTTGAATTTCAGAATATGTGAGCTCCTCTAACATAACCAACAGAGGGTAGAGAACAGTTTGAAGGACAAACATCCTAGATTCACATGTTTTGGAACGTCCCAGTGCAGTGCAGTATCACTTGAGTTAATGGGTAACTTATCTAACACTGTTTGAATTGTTCTCATAAGAATCCCTGCAATGAAGCCCTGCTTGGTAAAGACCATTTAGTCCACATACCCATTGAGTCGAGCTGTTGGTTGCCCGTAAAGGTAACGTTTCATTTCTGTGTTGCAGTCTCCCCGCAGTGGGACGCCATGAAGTTGTCCTTGATGATTGAGGAAGCCAATAAAATCAGCGCAAAGCTGAAGAAACACACAGTCTTCAGCAGGTATGGAAATAATAAAAAAAAAGCAAGATTGGGTGCAATTTAAGTGTAGATTTTTGATTTAAATGTTATTAACACAACAATTAGCGATAAGCTAAGAAAATGTACTCTTTGGATTGCGGCTCTAACTTGACAAGCCAGATCTTTTTACAAAGAAAAATAAGTAAATCTGTCCTTGGAAAAAAAATAAATAAAAAATGCTTGGCAGGTGATTGGACAAGCCATCTGTCTGTTACCCTCTATCATGAGCTTCAACCAGTCAGATCAATTATTCATATATGTAGTTGGGATTGCACAACATGCAGCAGAGTGAAAAGCTTTGAAAGCAAGAAAGCTGTCATTGTAGCTGGCTTTGTAGTTGACATGTTTGTAGACGGACCGTGCCGTCTCTGTAAGGAAAACTGGCACATGAAAAGACCTCTCATATCTGTCGTCACTTAAAACTGGTTGCTGATTAGTCTGCATGATTCAACCACAAATGCGTTAAAACCCAGCAAGATGGACTGTCAAGCCATTTCACAAATCTTTATTAAGAGTCACTTTTGCTCTCCCCTGTTTTAGGCACGAAAGCTCAGACGACGAGAACAACGAGCAAAGGGCTCCGCTGCAAGTGCGGGTGCAAAACACAAAGCTGGGGGTCTCCACTTTCTGGAGCCTGGACAAGTTCCAGAACAACATAGCGGCCATGAGGGACCTCGAGCAGGTTTGCCTTAAATCAATTCTGCAGCTGATTGAGTCACGTTAATGAGTGGGAATCTCTGTCATACATCAACAAGACAGGAAGCAGGATCTGAGGCTAATGCACGGTTTATGCTTCTGGGTCAGTTTGACACCAGTAGCTATGATGACAGCCCAGACCCTAACGCCATAACCTGACGTGCACCTCCCCAGAAATGTAACATCATGTGGCAGCGATGCAGACCGAACGAGCTGTGATTGGTCTGCTTGATAGTAGTGTATTTCAGTTTTAGTATTTCCGTCTACTCCTCCATCTCTGCAATTTTGGTGGTATTGGATTAATAAAGACGCATAGAGGAAGGGTTAACTGAGGGGATTCGGAGATACAAACATTTGTGTGACTTACCTTAGCCGAAAGGAGCTGATCACAGCTTTTGACATCCTAAATTTAGGTATGAATGTCATAAGTGTTTAAATCGTCCACAGTCTTTCAGACAATGCCACATTCTCTTGACTAGTTGCGCATGTATTCTGTGTTTATGGCATTTTACTGGACACTTGGATTTGGTATTAGATAATGGAAAACCTGTCCTTAAAGATCTCATTATAATAAATTGTATAATTTAACAGGAAGCCTGTGCATACTTGTTTGTTTAACTTGACCGGCGTCCCAATTAGATAAAACATGATCCGTGTTGACTGGAGCATACTCGGCCCATCTCTTCCTCATTCCGCATATTCAGAGCCTGACATCAGCTCGCACTCAATCGGCGCTTTCCCAGACATTTTGACCTTATTTACAGTGCAGAATGGGTTGTTTTATGTTGTCTGACAGAGGGAAGCCGCCTCACTTTGCTGCACTTTTCTCATTAAGTTGTGTAAATGAGACCAGGCATGTCAGCAGTAGTTTACTCTCCGCAGGGGGATTCCACCTCTAAAGATGACGACGTGTTTTATGACCCTGATGATGAGTGGGAGCAAGATATATCGGCCTCCTCTGCTTCCACCTCCTCCTCCTTCTCTCGCCGAAGGTAATTATCCAGCTCTTCGTCGCTCGCTCTATCTCCCAATCCATCAATCCCCCTCTCAGGCACCTTAACATTAAATTTCAGGAAATTAATTGGTTGTTCTATTGCTTGAAATATGCTTGTAGGAAAGCAGGAAAAACAAACACCTTCACCTGAGGGAAGTGAAGGCCCGTGTCTTTGCAGTCCTCCTCGCTGTTGGACATTTTTCCCCATGCAGTGTGCATGTCTTGAATTCACAGCTCTTTTAATTTGAACAATATTCTGGGCAGAAGGATGTTTATGTAACGAGTACGGATGAAACATGGAACAATATTTTGGGGAAGACTTTGGTTATTTTCACTACCTCCCTCTCCTAGTTTCCAGCAGTGTGATTCACTAACCTGGCATTTTGACATTCCGCAACCTCGCACATATTTTTAACATTAAGTCCGTCCCTTTTTCTTTCATGAGAAGTTGAATGAAAGTGCGCGCCCGCAGAATGTGTTTACTCGGTTTATTTCATGTCTGCGAAGACCAGGCCAAGGTGTGGATGTAATAAAGAGAAGATGGCCCTCTTTGTTTCTTTCCTCAATCCCCATAACCTAGACATGCGCACACACACACACACACACACACCGCGGGCACCTGTTGAACATGCAGAACCCCCGACATTTTCCCCTCCGCATCGATGTTATTCTTGTCAAGCGCTTCTACCAGACCCCGGCCAAATGAAACAACACACAGCGTCAGTGTGGTTCTGTCACGCTGCCCTCTCCGACTCATTAAACCCAAGATTCATGGCTGTTGACTGACCTTCCCACCTCCTAATAAGCCAAGTTTATTTTCCTACCGTCGCATTACACGTGGGTTTAACAAAAATTCCGGGGAAATGGCACATTTAAAATCATATTACCTTAAACAAACAGCAGGACTAATAGCGGGTAAATGTCAGCAAGTGAATAATAACGGAGAACAAAGAGTACAACACACACAACAAAAATAAATGTTGGCACAATACAGACATACCTGCAGCCGCACTGATGGTAATTACTTTAACACCTGTTGCTGTAATAACAGTAATTCTATATTAACTACACGTCTTAGAGAAATGTGAATGTGTCGGCAGCTCGCTCACGCCGCTGTTGGTTGGGTTTTCTTCAGAAGCAGGAGTCTGCTGAAGAGCAGGAGGATCTCGGGGCGTCTCTATGAGATCCGGGTCCATCCCATTCAGAGCCTCCACAATGCTTCTTCACAGTCTGCTGGTAAGGAACCGAACTGAATTTACTTTAGATGCATTTTTTAAAACAAGACCTGGGACTCAGTGTAGAAATTAGGATTGAAATGGTTACTGGAAATATTCTACTGATGTTGTGATCACAGTTGCTGTCAAGTCTTGGTGCGTCCCAGGACTGTTTCATGAAGCCATCTTTACACACACCTTCTCTTTACGTTGCCTTTCCCAGGTCTGATGGGTGTGTCCCAACCGCGCTCCAACTATTCCAGCACCTCACATCCCGCCATGCCCAGCGTCTGCAAGGAACTGATCGGCCAATCGGTGTCTCGTCTGCGTGGTTGCAGCGGGACAGAAGAGAGCATGGCAGACAGGTTAATCTCTGATCTGAAGCTGATATACACGGCGGCCCAAACCATATCCGACTTATACGACAGCCTGGATGATGACAGCCAGGACAGCGGTGAGTTTTAAGGAAGGTTAATGGGTAATGAAAAAAAATATTAATGATGTGTTTGGGTGAGATTCTAATCAATTCAATTTTAATACAATGTTTTCAGCATTTTTTTTTTTTTTTTCTGTGCAAACTTCTATAATGATGATGATTTTTTCCCCTCCAGTGTTTGTATGCAACATAGTGGCTCAGACTGAGCTAGTCAAGGCCACCACAGCCATAGAGAGTGCAGTATTTGTAACCATGCAGTGGCTGGCCAGCGTTAAACCGTCCTCCGGCCTGCTCTACAACATCGCAGAGGAGCTCAAGAGCCAAGTCAAGAAGATGGGAGGATTCTTCCAGATTCTTATTCAGGTAAACACAAAAAAATAAATATATCACACATTAAAGGCTGAGCAGTGACATGATGCTGGGGTTTTCTTGGGACTTTCAGTATATACATAAGTTGAAAAGCATACAAAATCTAAGCTGACAAATGATTTTTAATTTGGCATAGTTTGGAGACGGGGCCGCTAATCAAAATGCAGAGCATTGATTGACGGGTCTTAGCTCTGAGCTGTTTGAGCTCTGTCTATGGAAATGGCAAAGCAGAGGGAATTCTCAACCTTGAGCCCCAAACAGAACATGAATATATGGAAAATAAATCTAAATTCCTTACCAGTCTCAGCACCTAAACACACTATTTTCCCTCCTCGATCCTGATTTTTAATATTTCTGGCATTTTAATTTATTTACCGACCCTTCAGATTTTGTCGGCTGTTGTGTTGGTGCGCTGGCATCGATTCGCCATTAAATCAATTTTAATTTAACCTGTTTGTCAGTTTGTTTATGCCGGCTCGATGTTGACTGAAAGCAACATTTTTCTCCCGGTCCAGGGTTGTGAATCGGAGATCACATCAATGGTGATGGAGGCACGGAGGAAGAGCAGCCAGTGCCTGGATGCGGCGCTGCTCGCGCTCAGCCACCTGGCGGCAGTGACAGGCACGCCGTTAAACGTCCTGGGGCTGGGCGCCCAGGCCACAGGCAAGGTAACGCTACCAATAATACCGTAGCAGCTAGCACCTCTGTTAAGGCCCAGGGGTTCATTGTAATCAAGCCCCCCTTCACAGCAGCAGAGAATGCAATATTACCTGTGTTGATCTCAGAGCAAAAAAAAAAAAAAAAAAGATATTAAAAGTTAGGGAGTTAATGACTTGAGTACGTGTCTGATTTTCTTATATGCTTGTGTAGTGGTGTGTCGGGCTGTGTTTGTTACCATCTCGAGGAGCACAGCATTTAGTGTGGAGAGGCAACATGAGATGTTTCTGTTGTGCTGCGTTCTGTTTTTTTATTTTTTTTTAATGGGTTAACGGTTTCTTAAAATCCTGTCAAAACAACCTCATCATGCAGAACCATGTGCTGTGAATATATATATATCTATAAGAAACTCTTGTTTTTTGTATTTTGCTTTGTACCATTGACATGATCATAAAAATCTGATTCAATCTTTTCAGCAAACTACCGTTGCTTGTCTGCTGAAGGGAACCAACAAGGGTGTCCGCTCTCTCTTAGAGGAGAGCCTCACCATCACCAGGGAAATGTTGAGAGAGGCTCAGCTGGCCTATCCCAGAAACCCAGTAAGAGATCATAATCATGTCCTCCACCCTGTTTAATTTGTAGCAGAGAAATGTTATTTTAGTCATGTTTCTCATGACCAGTGTCGTTAATAGATTTCAGGTTAATAACTCCCTCAGTTGTGTAAGTGAAACAGTGTAAAACAGTTTGTGTCTGTCATCTCTGTTTATAGATCCTGCAGAGCCTAAAATCCAAGACCCTCGATATGGCTCGTGCTCTGCAGAGCTACATGCATAGCCATATTGCGGTGAGTTACAGTCTTCGGAAACACATGTATTCATTTATTTGATTCGCTTTACATTTAATACTGTTTCACATGATGTCACTGTAATGTGAGGGAGGAAAAACATTCTTCCACCAAGCGTGGTAATTGAGTTCAACAGCCAAACAAAGACACAAACTCCGAATTCACTGACGCACGTTGTCTTGCTGCTGCAAACCTAAGGGTTGTGACACACCAGAACGACGGTCGGTAATCTGCTGGTGTGGGGCACTCAGTAAGCGTCTGTGACCGTTGTTTTTGTGGTGTGTCATGCGTCGTTGCCATGGGTTGGAACTCATACAGCATTTTTTTTTTTTCAGTCAATTCAGCGCATTGAAACGGCCTCAGGGTGCGCCGCCGCAATTGACAGGGTCAAATCAAGAGGGTTTTTTTGTCTTCGCCACATCTCAACATTAAAACAACACATGTCACAACAACATGATCAGCTAGTATGAGTAAATGTATACCAACTACTTCAACGTGGTTTACGAGAGACCAGCTCTGTACTTTGTTTTGTAGCTCCTTCTAGCTTCCTAGCTCTCCCCTCCCCTTTACCTAGTCCTGTGCATGAGCAATAGTGTTGTTTATCGCTCCCAGCTTCTTTTTTTAATTCCTATTTACAGAGGCAGGGCTGTGTACAAACACTGGTCTTGAAGAGACATTCACTGAATACGACAAAAAGGAGAATGGCTTACTCTGCTTTTAACTAGACAAGTACACTACAACACTGTGTTATACTCTGTATTCAGCCTACAACGCCTTATTGGTATCACTACGGTATACACCGATCAGGCGTATCATTATGACCACTGACAGGAAAAGTAAATAACACTGACCAACTTGTGACAATTCAGTGTTCTGCTGGGAAACTTTTGGACTTCGCATTTGTGTGGATGCTACTTAGACATGCACCACCCACCTGGAAATGATCAGAGATCCCCATTTCATAGCAATCCCAGCAGGATGCAGCCTGACACAGGCACACACACACACAAAAATGGTTTAGGAATAACTCCAAAAACATGAAAAACAGCAGAAGGTGTTGACCTGACCTCCAAATTCACTAGATTCCAAACTGATTGAGTATCTGTTGGATGCAGTGGAACAAGTCTGATCCGCAGAGGCCCCTCCCCTCAACCCACAGGACCCAAAGGCCCCCACTAACAAACATTCTGTTGCCAGACACCACAGGACACCCTCAGAAGGCCCATGTCTGTTCTCTGATGAGTCACAACTGTTTTGGAGGCGCAAGAGAGACCTACACAATTATCTTAAATAATTCATTAGCTTTCACTGTTTCATAGGGTTTTACAATCAAGTGTGGAAACTGCAACGCTAGACAAAAATTGAATGAGGCCAGAATTGACAAATTATACAATACGTATTTGCAGCTCCATTATTAAAACTGCTGGTCCTTGCTTGGTCAACCGCAGCCGGAACACAAGCTTTCCTAGTTATGTAATGGTTAGAAACAATCTTCCATCTTGACACGGGCTTAAATGTCGCAGATTAATACCCACTTCCACAAAGATGCCACTCAGCCTTTATTGCTCCTGTAAACCTCAGTGCTCCGTAAGCTTATCTCTCCGCAGTCATCCCTTGACGGTCGTTCACGTAATGAATGTGTTGAATGAAGTGGCATAAGTCACAGCTAACAGGCTTGTTTGCCGTTATCTTAGTCACACAAGGCAGCAGTTGTTGTTTTTTTTGTTCTGCGTTAAAACCTGAAATTGACACATAAAGTTGCAGGGACATCTTGCTGCCCGCAGTGTCATTGTAGTCAAATAAAGCTGAGTTACAGCCTCTAACGGCTACTTTCAAAGTGTTTCAGGCGTAAACATCTCTGTGATTTAAATGTAGGAGGTACTTCATCTTAAATGCAAAAATGCAAACGACATGAATATGGAATGGAATTAGACATTTTTGAACGTTTGGTTTAAACATGTTGCCTGTTTTAATAGCAAGCAATATCAAATCAACATTATCTGATCAACTGTTACAACACAGTTAGATGGATTAGTAAATGATCTGTCCAGGAGAAGTATGGCAAGCTTGGAATCCAACTTGAGGCCGATGGACTTGGGAAGTTTTCTCCACGTCTTAAATATTTCTTTTCGTGCTTTATTGCGTTTTTGGAAGAAAATCTCTTTTGATAACTGTTCCTCTTTGAGCTGCTTTGCTGCGTAGACAGTTGCTGCCAATGCTGGAAAATCCAAGTTGTCCTGCAGGGTTTTCCACCACTCAATCGGGGTTTTCCGATATCAAGTGTGACACGCATGTGCATCTGCGTTCGTGGATTAGCCAATAGGAAGGACTTCTTTCTGAAATGACCTGTCACCAGCCAAAGTCTCCTGTCAGGGGCCAGGTTTTCTGAAGCCTAAAAAAAATGGAGCCAATAGGAGGTGCACAGGTCCAGCTTCCTCTCAAAGCACTCATTTTACATTATTTCAAAAATTATTCATTTTCTTTTGTGGAATTTTTGCCCCGTGTTGGCTAAAATATTCTATCCTACCCCCTCAGCTTTAAATTTGATGCGTGTTTATTTTAGACAAAAATGTGGATTTATTGAAGGTCTGCTGGAAAAGTTTAGCAGGGGGATGTTAGAACAATTAGTTAAGAAACAGTAGTTAAAGCTGTTAAAGCTGAGCTGGCTTTAAATACAGATCTCAAATGCAAAGCTGCCCAATGTCTTGATATATTTAATAGTTTTATTAGTGTGCAAATAGTTTTTTTTTGCATGCATCTTATGAGTCTTAAGACTGACTTGTTTTTATTTCTTGGGTGTGTTCATGTTTTCAAACAGGAGAAAGACTCAGGGGAGATGAAGGAAGCGGAGGAGGAGGAGGAGGAGGAGGAGAGCTCAGCTTCTCATTTGCAGAGATTGAGGACTACTTCGACCAAACTATTCCAGTTGAACCAGGCCATCAGACAGCTGCACTCCTCTCTCTCTGCAGCCTTGCGAGGTGAAGCTTTTGTCTCGCACATAGAAGTTGTTTGAGCGTCACCCACAGTGATTTACACTGTATCCATTCCTATGTGACAGACGCCAGATGTCAAAGCCAGTTGTTATCATTGCTCTCTCTTCTTTCTGTTTTTTTTTAATGAGTCCCTTATGCACTTTCTGTTTATTATTTAATGTTGTTTTTTTAACTGCCATTGGTGCAATATCTTGATTATGGATGGATGGTTAACACATGTATTGATGCGTTGCCCAAACGAATGTATACGTTGTGGATGTCACTCATCAACCTACCGTCCTCCTTACAGGAAACCACAGAAATTCTGACCTCAGCAGCTGCAGAGAGCTGATCTCCTCCTCTGCGAAGGCAGTCGACGAGCTGATCGCTGGCCTGTCCAAGGACGGAGCAGTGACCATGACCCTGCGGCTTCCTTGTCTTCAGACCGTAGTGTCTGCACGAGATGAACTCCACTCCGCCCTGCAGTCCCTGTCCTCCTCCTGGAACCAACAGGCGTTAGGAGAGAGCCGAAGTTCAGCTGGTTCTGAGAAGAGCGCAGAAGATGAAATGTTGCTCAAAGAGAGCGCTCCCACTCACAGTGCTGTTAGAAATCGAGTTGTGAGTAAGATTGTGTACTCCCTCACTCCAGGTGTACTGTCCAATGGCAGCCCACACTGGGTGTAACATGTATTTAATCTGTTTATGGTATATTGTAAACAAGAATCGCTGGCATTAAAAAAAACTTTAAGTTGACCACCCTGCTGGATTGTGGGTAATATCTGGTAATCTTACACCTCAGGCAGTAAACACTGTAGACACTACTCTTATGTAGCCACCCACAAAAGGCAATTATACTCACAAAGGCTACAACTCCTGTAATTGTGCTGTGTTGAGAAATGTTGTGTTGAGATATATATTTAAGGTTCATCACCTGTATTTGTAGTAATTAGCTTTTCAACACTGTAAAGCTATTTCTGACACAAAGACTTAAGTCACCTTAATGGATAGAGCTTAGCAGTCATTACTTGTGGATAAACATAATTAGGCTGGAACTAGCTGAAAGGAAAATGATGTGTTCATGCTGTAACAAGCCTTCACAGTTGTACTATATTTTTTTCTGTGGCCACTAAATGATTCTTAAGCTGCATTTTTTTTTTTTTTTTAATTAATTCAAACATGCAACATTTCAATACCCAGCAGCTCAGGTACGCTGTTTTGTAAAAGCTAATAGCAGACTCTGTTTCAGTGTTTTCTTCCTTGTATATGAGCATATTTTGTTCTCACGTTGGCATAAATAATTTCTCTTGTATTTTACAATTTGCACTCAGGAGAGACTTGTATATTCTGGGGTTTCTTCTTAATACATGTACTTTAACAACGTTTTTTGTGTCCTTTTTGTTCTTTATATCTCTTAAAAAAAGTAATGTAATGTAGCCCCTTTTACTATTGTACAAGGACTGGATTGTTTCATGTTGAAGGACAAGTTTCAATAAACCATGCACTCCCAGTAAACAGTGTCATCTATACTAAGAAGGCATATTATTTGTGACTTACAGATGTGCCAAACAGTCTAAAATGAATCTAGTAGAACTTAGTATAACAGAATAACATTAAATGTTATTATAGAAACCCTAAGTTTGACTTGACCTCCTAAAATCCACTCAAGGGCCTGTGGAGGTCCCTGGACCTTATTTTTGTAACCATCTGCTTTACTGGCTGCAGGTTACACCCACTCCTCCTCTGTGCAGACTCCTCTGCATCCTCCCTTCATGCTCTCAAGGGTCTGACAGTAGCAGGGTTACTATTGTACATTAGTAAGAGACCGAGAGAGTAGATCCAAGAAGAAAACAAAGTTTGTCGAGTCTTACACTTGGTAGATTTTAACTTCGCTCTGAGGAGTTGTTGAATGCTGCGTTCACAGACACGACGCGGTTGGAATGAGAAGACGCGCAAAAAAGGACGAGTAACTGTTCAGGTAAAGCAGTATTTTGTTATTATTATTATTATTATTATTATTATTAATGCGAAGAAGAAACAACACTACGACGATGTAGCATTATGTTCCCGCTTAATAAAGTATATTTTCTTTCAGGATGCACTGGTCATTGTTCCCCAATCTAGGCCTGCTTGTAAGTGCCAAATCTTTTAATTGAGTTATGGATAACCTATGTTTGTCAACTTTAAAGTAGGGAAATAGTTTCAGAACACATTATAACCCCATAATAGTACATTTGTAAAATGCTAGTCGTTAGTTAATCACACCATTTCAACAATGGCGCGATAATTATCCCCTTATAACTTTATATCTTATTTATACTGTATGTACACAAGATTAATAAAGGTAGATTTTTGAGTTTATTAAAGAAATGCTTCTTACTAGCTTAATTTGGGATAATCGTATTATCTCTATTTTATATGCCCGTATGCAAATGCGTGATTGGTGAGGCGTTCAAATAAGTCCTGAAAAGCTGGAAATTCAGGTGTTCTTGCTCGCTGTTTTAATTACGTAATCAGGTCCCCTGTGGTGTATGCATTGTCTTATTAGTAAATAACGCTGTTCTTTGTTATTTCCTTACTTAATCGTTGAACTAAACTTATATTTGTGTTTCAGGTTTGTTTCCACAGCTGTATAGCAGGTGAGACACTTTATATATTTAATTAAACACCAATTACCGCGAGCCAAAGACGTTAACACGAGCAGCTAACCTAGACTAGCTAGCTAGTCCGTTTAATTTAGCATTTAACGTACCTTTAACGCTACTCTAGTTCAAGACCAGCAAAGAAACAAACAAAAAACACATTTACTTCTTGAGATATTTATAATACTGTGTATTACTTTTTATTATTATTGTTGTTTGCTAGTCGAAACTACTTATGCTAGCTTGAATCCCATTTTGTTAGGTAAAATAAGTTTTTGGCTTGCTAAAATCACAATACTTAATTGCTAAAGCCATCGTTATTCCTAGCTAAAATCATGTCTTGCTAGTTAAAACTATAATTATTGCATTAAGTTAATGCCAAACGTATTGATAGACTGACGACAGTTAACTTCTAATAGTTATTTGTAGTTCACTAAAACAGACACCAACACACTCAGAGGATCCTGAGGATCACAGAAAAAAAAATAATCCTCAGATGTCTTGAAAACTAAGACTGAAATCGCAGGACAAACTCGAGCTACTTTAGTCTTGGTTTTCAACTTTATTACGTAAAGACTACCAGGAAAACGCATAAGCTAAGAGAAAAAACTTTGGGCCAGTTGAACAGGGATGCCTGGCAGTGAGCCTGCCAGCAGGGTTTTCATATTTACATCATCATTTGGCTGGTTGTACTGTAAGCACTCAAAAAGTGTACTTCCATTCATCTGTTTCACACACGTTTTCAATATGGATATAAAATCCTTGAGTGGAGCTATGGAAAATTCACATCATCGTTTTGGTTTGTGGCTGATTCCAAGATCTGAATGGAAGTCTGACTTTTCCAGATATGATCTGAATAGAAATCAAATGTCCTTTAAAAATCAAGACACTGTCAGCAGTTTCAGCCTGAATTTGACCTTTTTTTTTTTTTTTCCCAGCAGCCTTTACGCTGAAAACCAGAACCCAGACATATGACGAGTCCTACTATGAGTATGTGCATGTTCCCCTGCCGTGGAAGAGTGCTGACGAACGGTGCAGCAACCACTCTGGGGCCTTAGCTGTCGTCTCCAGCCAGGCAGAGAACCAAGAGCTAACCAGCTTTTTGAAATCCTTGAACATCTCTCAGCCTGTGTGGATTGTCAATAAAGTTGTAACACATCTGACAAGTAGGTTAATACTGCTGTTTGTTACACTAATAGTTTTTCCCCCTACTCACTCACGCAGCAAAAAAAGCTTTAGTAAAATAGGAAAAATGCTATCACACAATATTTTTGCTACTGTCAACATATGTTTTCTAGTTGTTAACATAAGAAATAGGACTCCAAAGTGGAATTTTGTAATTAGCTCTCGTCTTTTTCAAAATGTTTGCCAGAGTCTTCCCTTCATAACCTCTTTCTTCTCTCTTGTGTGTGGTGAAAACAAAGGTCCCTCAGAGACCCTCATCCTGCATTTCAGCGGGCGTTCGAACAGGACGAATGCCCGTCTACTAAAGAAATTTCCCTCAATGGACTCGGTGACTGTTTGTGCCCTTCTCCGTTTTGATCCGAACCTCTTTGGAATTTCCACAATCTTCTCTTATTCCATCAAGTCATATACAAATGAGTTCCAGCTCCGTGCAAACCTGATCCAGGGCAAACGCGTGCAGCTGGCTCTGTTGGTCCATGGACGTCATGGACCTTACCATGAGGCCTTCAGCCATGACAACTCTTGGCATTCTGTGTGCGTTTCTTGGAGCCAGAACGGTGGACACTGGGAAATATTTTCTCATGGTTGTATGGTCTCAAGTGGTGATGGTCTAAACAGTACTGACCACATTGGCCCGGATGGCCTTTTTATTATTGGGCAGGAGCAGGACACCTTTGGCGGCTTATTTAAGATGGATGAGTCCTTCTCTGGGAGCATCACGGAGCTACACGTTTGGGACCGGGTACTGAACAGCAGCGAAATAGTCACCATGGAAAAAGATTGCTCACCCATTTCCTCTGGGCTGGTGTTCAATTGGAGTACACAAGCCATGGAAATTGAGACCTCCCTTTCAAACCAGAGGAGACACAGCCCATGTCTAGGTACATTAGGATGCAACCACAAGACAAGGAAAGAAACTGAAGGGTTGTCAGATACAGGATACAGGGGATATTTTACACTGTAAAAGACAGTAGAGAGTCAAATCTGTCCCCAATGTCCAGTAGTACACTCAAGCATTACATTTTCTCTGTTTACAATTTAGCTCATTTGGCACTTGGGCAAGGTGGGGTTGCTATGCTGAAAAACAATCACATGGAGACCATTTGAAAGTCATTTTTGACTACACACTTTCTCGTAACCTGCCAAGATCTGAGCTGGCCTAATCCTGTAAACACCCATCTGGCATCCCAGGCAGGATAAAATGCACGTAGTGAATGCAGCTTACATTTACTCTGCCCAAGTTTGTTTGATTACTTGTCCCATCTTCATCTACACCCACATTCATCCAATATACAGTCATGATGACATAGTTGGCTGCTTTAACTGCTAGTGTTACTTTGGACTCAGTTGACAACTGACTCAGATGCAGCATGAGTGTGCACAGTGAAAAGAAGATAGATGATACCTTATATTTATTAGGTTTGTTATTTAAAAATACAGAACAAGACAAGTTGTTGTTCTAATGTTTGGATCAGTAGCTAGTGGTCCCCACTGTATAAAAGCATGTAAATGCAGTGATAGATTTGGTCCGTACTGTCCTAGTTACTGTGTAAAGTAAAAACATCTGTTCAAAAATCAGAGCAGATACTTTGTTAAATGACTCAGCTGGGGATCAGTGCTAAAGCTTAATCAGGATATCCCTGTTTTTTCATAAAGGATGGAATGGCCAATTATGGCACTTTTCCTTTGCAGCATCAAAGACGGAGGAAATCTCTTTCTCTCTTGCCCTCCCCCCCTCCGTAATGAGAGGAGATGGTGACCCAAGTTGTAGTTGGCAAATAGTAAGGCTAATGTTACTTGTAAATGTTTTGTGACTCACATCACTCCGAGTCCCACCCTTCAAAACAGACTTTTCTTCTTCTGACATCATGGTCTCCAGTGAGCAATAAACATCGAAAAAGCCTGGAAGTGAACATGCTGAAGGAACAGTGCATTTGCATTCCTTCAGTGCTTCGCCAGTCTTTTAAACATTAACTTACATACAGAATCTGGGTGTGTAGCTGTTGAAATCGTGGCTGTCACCTTCCATCGTCCATCTAAAGGAGCTAAAAAACAAACCAAATAAAGAAAACTGGCAGTGCCTTCCATCCTCGTCAGACACAATTATTCCCTTCAGCTTCTTTAATATATGATGTATGTGCTATAATTTAATAATTTGTCTTCTTATCTGTAGCATTTTCCTTCTATCCATGAATCAAAATTTACCCTTTTATAATACACTTTTTGGGTGAGGTGCCTTCAAATACCTTTCAGAGGAAACGGTACTTCTGTGTCTTTTGCTGCAGACCGAACTCAATGATAATGAGTTTAGTTGTTTCTTAAAATTTACTGTAATTGGCCTAAACTAATGACCTCAGTATTTCTTAAACCCTGTAGAAACATATTAGAAACGGTCCAAAAAACGCTTATCTGGGTCTTAAGACTTGCTCATGCTCAAAAGCCGCTATACGTAGGTGACATCACAATGCATTTATAAATCCTGTCCTGATTTTGTGTCTGGATCTTAATTTTCAGAAAATCATAAATACCATTCTCAGTTTCCTTCTTCCCGTTGACAGATTTGGCGTTGCATTCCATCCTCAGTCAAATGGAGAACCAGAGCCCTGGTTCTGATGTGGGGCAATGTGACATTTTTGATCCTGTTACGGGGAAGTGCAGCCAAGCCAAGTGCAGCTCATTCATAGAGGCTGTCTGCCAGTTTCCAAAAGGTACCACATCATTTTAATCATGATGTCATGTGAACATTACACGATCATAAAAATATAGCGTTACTCTAAAGCGTCAAGCTATCATTTGCAATTGTTATGGAATGATTAATTGGTGTAATGGACTGCAACATATCTGTTTCTGTCTCTGCAGAAGTGCGGAATGGTTTCAATTTACCAGAGTCTCAGTTCTTCAGTAGACTAAACAAGGATCATCTGTTTAAACCTGTGAGTCAGGCAGCACATCATCACTTAAGTCATACAGTAAACCAATAAGTACTAGTTTTTTTCAGAGCGTGTAAACTGACAGGATAAGAAGATGAAAGGATTTCGTTGCGAGGAATATAATTTTGTTGTTTTGTAGCTTAAATTAGACTGTGTGTAGTGAGTAAAAGTTTCCAGGGACTTTTTCATTCCAATCTGGTTGGTAAATACCACTAACAATGACTCTCATGTGTGCAGACAGGGAATTAGTCAGTCGGCAACACGTAACTGCTATCACATGACCAGATGAAGTGAAAAGTCTTTTTTCTCAGGTGATGGAGAAGCTGAGTGTCAACCCCTCCTGGGACAGAGATCTGACTCTGCTGCAGCAGCTCCTCCAGGCGGTCTTACATTCAATCAAGGCCGGTGGCCTTCACCTCCTGAGCTCCAGTGATGTCCTCTACCTCTCCCAGATGACTGATGCGATTTTACTGGCTAGAACTCAGGATGCAAGAGCAAATGCAACTGAGTTGATGGTGTCCATTGCTACTGACTACTTAAACGTTGCAAATCTGATTCTGGAGCCACACACAGCTGCACAGTGGATGAGTCTGACAGAGGATGAGGTATTTCTAGAAATTAGTTGGTTTCCATGGTGTGTTTTTACAGTTTGCTTTATTTAAACCTAAAAAATTTCTCGGAATTAATTGGATATACAGTCGTCCCTCGTTTATCGTGGGAGTTGCGTTTTAAAAATAACCTGCGATAGGCGAAATCCGCCAAGTAGTCAGCTTCATTTTTTACAATGATTATTAATATTTTAAGGTAGCAAAACCCCTCACTACACAGTTTATACACTTTTCTCAATAACTTGCAAACATACTGCACTTCAGTCACACTGGCAGCGATCAAAGATACTGTATATATGCAAAAAAAATCACAAAGAAAATCTGTGAAACTTTGAGGTCGCCAAACGTGAACCACGTTATAGCGAGGGACAACTGTAGACTGTGGAAGCTCTGTGTAATCAGAAATAAGTCAAGGTCATTAACCTCTTTCTGTTTGTGTGGTCTTTCTCTTTTGTGCAGGTCAGCGTCGGACCATTTACTGTTGTGAAGAGCATTGATCATCTATTTGAAGCTCTTGCAGACATGCTGTCTGCTGAAGGGAGAGGCTTCGCTCTTTCTACCAAGAACATAGGTAGTAAAGAGACACTTTGCCTGTTTATTTTTTTGATTCTCAGACATTCATAAAATATTAGACTTCTCCTAATCACCTAGTTTTCACTGTTCTTATGTCTTCAAGAATATGACATTGATACATTATCCAAACATCTGCTGGCTCTTGGCTTCGTAACTTAAATAAATAAATAAATAAATAAAAAATCAGCTCGTATCTCTACTTATAGTTACCGTTATCATTAATGAGTATTCATTGCCTCGGCTGTTTCTATGTTTCTGCTGTCAGATGTGTACATGAAGTGGCAGAAACTCTCTCAAGAGAGCTGTAATCAAGTCTTCAAGCCATCTGCAGTCAGCCCTCACAAGCCCAGCAGCAGTACTCTTGATGAGTTGCTTATCCCTGACACTGAGCTCCAGAGGATACACTCTCTTGGTAAGAAGCCCACACACACACACACACACACTTGAAAATGCACCTGTCATAAAGACAAGCCCAGTAGAACAACCTCACACTCAGATATTGAGTTGTATTAATGCTATGTAGATGCATATTATATGTGCTATTACATGGTTCTGAATACAAATTCAGCTGCTCTGCTTCTTTGTTTCCTCTGATCAGGACATGAAGAAGTGATGTTTATTCATACACACTACAGCCATCTCAGCGAGATAGTGTCTGGAGCAAAGGAACCTGCACCGAGTCAACAAGAGAAAGTGAAAAGGTTGGTTTACATTACAACTTCTACGTTCCACTCTCAAAAGCACATTTTATGCACAACTCAAACTTGTTTAATTTTTATTTTTATAAAGCATTTAGGTGTTTTATTACAACTAAGTAGTTTGGGAAATCTGATGTTTTGAAGCATCTTATCAGAAGGAACCTGATAGTTAAAATGTGCACAAATGCCCGAAATGCAAATCAACAAATTACTCTATAAACAAATGTTTGACCTATTCTTATTCTGCATAAAAATGCAAAAAAGTGACCCTGTTTGCTCTGGGTTCAGTCAGATAATGTGTGGTTGCACTTTTGCTTTGATCAGTTTAGTTTAGTAGTTTATATTAAAATATGTATTTATGACTTATGTCTGACAGAAGTAACTGTTAACCATTGTCTGCTTTCCCAGAAATCACCCAGGTCAGCTAGCTTCTGCCGTCATATCGGCCACCGTCCGTGATACCATCAAGCACCAAACCATCCCAGTGGCCGTCCAGTACACCCTTTCCTCTTCAAACGTGGTGAGGCCCAGTTGATCCGACTAAGGAGGGTTGGGAGGTAGAGGGTGAGGATGAGGGATGTTAAATCAGGTCTGTAATATTAACAAGTGAAGATGGATTCAGAGTTTTAGTTTTTGAACGTCCTCAAAACGTCCTGGTAGACTTTGAAAGTGAAATTCATGCTAATGGTTATTTTTTATAAAACACTTTTGGAATAGCAGCTGAGGCATTAAAAATATATATAAATATTGATTGATAAAATTTGTAAACTTAAAAAATGCAGCATTTCATTAAACAGGAATTTCCATATGTTAGCGACTGCTGCATGCTAATAATTGATGTAATTCAGTAATGTGATTCATTTCAGTTTACCTGTTTAGAGTCCAAGGCAATAGAGAGAGAGAACAATGAGCCAAAACATTTTGACCCCTCTCAGCTGAAGTGAATCAAAGTCTGTGAGATGAAAAGGAAATTGTTATTTCCAATGGTGAATATGTTGAATGAGGAAGAAATGGATTGGTGTAGCATTCACCATGGCTACATTAGGCATGGTTTCTGCAGTTGTACTGATAATAGTTTCTGTTTGGTGGTAAAGGATCATTGTTGTCGACCAAGAAGGAATATGTGTGTTTCTGTTTCTAGGTGGAGTATTTACAAGGAGTTGTTCCTGTTTGTGCCTTTTGGAATTTCAGCCTGAGGTAAGTTTGACCAAGCACAGTCTCTTTAACAGCCCTGATGTATTCATGAATTACTACAATTAAGGTAGTCAGGTAAATGATGAAGAGATAGTCCCTTTATCTTGTGACGTATGTTACTCTTTTCCTATGCCGCTAATCATATGGAGACCAGTAGTTAACACATCAGCGCGTGGCGATTTCTATGTATCTATGTTTGTATATTGTGCTGTGTAGGGATACTTATACCAGCAGCTGGTCCAGTGATGGCTGCGTGGTGATGTTCGAGGGCTCCACTGTCACATCCTGTTTCTGTAACCACACCACCAACTTTGCAGTGCTGATGAATTATCTGGAGTCTAAGGTAAGTTGAGATAGAGTTAAAACACACACCTTAAACTAGAGGTTGCTTAAGGGGAAGTGCACTCTGTGTCATAAAGATATAAGTAGTGTGGTTAAATGTTCATATTGTTCAATATGTTGAAATGTTAAATATCATTTGCAGTACACTATGTCAGCCAGCAGGGGTCAGTCCTAGTGTGACTACATTTCTAATGAACACAGTGGTAGTACATAAAAAATTGACAACACAGAGCAATCCCATCAGTGGCGTCTGTGGTGTATATTTTTGGCATTTACCTGAAACAAATTAAATTACAAGTTAGTAATTCACTGTCTTTGAGAAGCATTAAGCGTATCAGCTGTGATTTTTCCGTTACGGCATGGCTGCTTGTGGATCTCCAGGCCGCTCCGACAGCATTGTCCACTCATTTTCTGCCAACCTTTCCCCTCTTTCCCAGTGGACTCCTGAGCAAGAGCGCATTTTGACCAGGCTGACATTCATTGGCTCCGGCACATCTCTGTGTGCGCTGCTGGTGACCTTGATGCTGTTTACAGTGCTGGAGTGAGTAGCTGATTTTCCTGTTTGCTTACCTATACTGTGAACATATTCCCCTGGTTTCTGTTTGTCACTGCTCAGCCTCACCTTCTTTTCTGTGATATATATTTGTTTCGCTGTGATGCAGAAGTAAGAAACATTTTTTTCCAACTTAAGCGTGACTGAGCCGTGACTATTAATTTGCACAATGACACGTCATAAGAAAGCCTCTATTCCACTGTGAGAAACACCAGCATAACTTACCACCAGTATAGTTGCATGCACTCTGTTCCCAAGGCTCCTATGAGTATTGACTAGTGCTAATCCAGTAATTACTGGTGTCTTCACGTGAGTCCACTCTGAAGGTTTATGGTGGCATTCAGCAGCCGTTAATTAAAATTACAATCATTGAGGGATCACAGTCAGCTGGAGAGGAGCTGCCTTGACAATTTATGGCTGTCCTAAAAACAGCGAGGGCAGCCATGCATTCCATACACACTGGCGTATGATGTACATTCAGTCGTGTACTCAAATTCACACACAGCCACAGACAATGAGGCCCACGAAGCAGAGGACACCTGCATTCATACTGCTCTCTGTATCCACAGTATCCCCAAATCTGACAGGACATCCATCCATAAGAACCTGCTCATTGCTCTGATCTGCGCCCAGGTGATGCTGCTCTGCAGTGGCTCAGCCATTCACAATAAGGTACAAGCAGACGATCAACACATCAGGTTTTATTTATTTTGCATCCTGTATCTTTTATTGTTATTTTCTGACCACTGATATAAATAGTGTGTTCAGACAATGCATGAAAATGTTTAAGTTGCAGATGGGGTAAGTATTCTTTCATATATATATATATATATCTGTTTTCCCCATAAATACACTGTAATAGCTGCTTAATGACATTTGAAATCACAGAAAAACAAATGCTTTTTTGTTGGATGACACATAATTGATCGCAGTTACTGTGACCATCAGCCAAAACACATAGTTCAGCCTTTCAGTGGTCACTCAGTGAATTGTAGTTGGTTTGACCTCTGGTCCTTTGACCCCAGGTCACGTCAGATGGGCTTTACCCCTGGGGGCAGGTGGGCGCTTGTTGGAATTACATCAAATGGTTTCACATGTATGAATAGGCTGACTGACCATAAGGGAGCGATTGTTCAGTTCTTAATAAGCTTTTATTTACACATGGTTTAAACCAACCAGTTTATTAAAGCTTAAGTATTCTTTATTTATTATTATTCATTAGTGCATTTTCAGCATATTCTTTCGTTTATAAAAGGAACATGCAGTGATTAGTGAATTAAAGATTGTTAGAAGTGTAAATGTTATGTTAGTCACTCAAGAAATAGAGTTATGTTTAAACAATCATCAAAAACGTATAGCTTAACGTCTAACATCTTGTTTCTGGACATGAGTAATTACAATCATTTATTGGCAACAGAAAAGTGAAATGCATCACATCCACTAGTTCTGCTCACATAGCTGATGCTATGCTATGAAATGTAACCTGTGCATCTGTGTTAATGCCTGCGTCGGTGTGTTTGTGTGTTTGAAGGTGGCTTGTACGCTGGTAGCGGCGCTGCTTCATCTCTTCTTCATGGCAGCGTTTACGTGGATGCTGGTGGAGGGTCTGCTGCTCTGGAGCAAAGTGGTCGCAGTGAATCTAAGTGAAGACCAGCACATGAAGTGTTACTATCTCATCGGCTGGGGTACGATGGCTTTACGAACGAGAAAGTGTTCTCTTCAAACATGCCCTGGCTGTAAGGTTCGTTGTACTGGACATTAATGCCTAATGTTAGAGGACATGCTAGTATCATGTTTTCAAACCTGTAAATGGTCAATTTTCTAAATAGTAAATGATCTTTGGATTGACATAGATCTGATAAAGTAAAACATCTGATGTTTTCTTGTGTCCATTTGCATTTCCCCCACCTTTCTACTTCATGTTAACTTTGCTTTGCTTTCCAGATAATAATTTTTTTCTTTCTTGTACTGCTTTCGTTTACCCTCTTTCTTTTTTTCCCCTCTCTCCATCTAGGTCTGCCGGTGCTGATAGTCACCATCACACTAGCATCGGCGTCAGGCAAATACTCAGCTGACGGCTACTGTTGGCTCAGCGTCCAGAATGGCATTATCTGGGGCTTTGTTGGACCCGTCATCTTCATCATAACGGTCAGCAATTTAAATCACAAAATCTACCATAAAATCTCAGCTATGAAACTTTATGTTATCAATAACGTTATAAGCCTTCCCATTAATGTGTCATAACAGTTTTTGCACAGCAGTTATTTAGCAACTGTTTTTTTATTTTACGACTCTCCCCGTTCTTCAGTCTCCTGTCACTGATACATTAATTCGTTCCTTCCTTTTCTCTTTTTCACATCCTCTAGTTCTCATCTCCACATCGTTTCCTCTGTTTCTTTTATTTTCCAGGTGAATATCATGGTACTGACGAGGGTGGTTGTCATCACCATCTCCACAGCCAAGAGACGGTCCATCATGTTGGCCATGGGAGCCAGTCCCCTGGAGCAGGCCTATGACCAAATCAGGTACGGACCACAAGGGGGCGCCATTTGCCCTCTTTTTAAAATAAATTCACCCGGGAAACAGGCCTTGGAGCAGACGTGCTGCCGTTACTGCACATTTTATGCTGCATTCGTCAACAGCCAGCTTTGTTCATCAAATAAGACAGGACTACATTTGATTTGGATTAAATTAGTCATGTTCATATTGAGATATTGTATGTGTGTAATGTTTTGGCGTCTTTTAGTGTTGACCAATTTAAATCTCTTTTTGTAAATTTCTTGTGAACTATTACTGATAGAAGCAGAGACCGCAGGTGTAATTATTATCAATTCTAATATTAATATTGATAAGATATGAAAAATCCAAAATTAACATGAAGCATTTCTCTTTGAATGGTAAAATGCTGGACATTATATTTTAATTAGTTTTGCAATATAGGGTATTTAATTTATAAGTAGATAATAATGTGGAACTTCTGCAGCTCTTTGTGTTTCCTATACATTTATACAGTACATTTATTCCCTCCTTTTAGTTATTTTATTGTTTTATGCATGTTGTGCATGTAAACAAATATTGTTTATCATATACACTAGATCCTCTGTAATGTTGCTCATGAAAAAGTGTAAAATTGTTAAACTTACCATGCCACATTGCTTCCATTGTGACCATCACATTGTGATGTCCACTCAGAAGCAACATCTCAAGCCCTATCACTTCTGTCTCTGCCATTTTCCTTAGCACCACCTCATCAGAGTGAGTGTGTGTGTGTGTGATCCAGTACATTTCCCCTAGTAAACCTCTATATGATCCTATCAGTGAGAATCTTGTCAGCGGATATGTTTTTTCACCACCTCAGTCCACTGGGGCTCACAGTAGGTGCTCTATGAAGCTATTCAAAGCAGGCCTTGAACCCTACGGCATCCCTGGGTGGCAGCCGTCTCGGAAACTTAAACACATTCCTCCGCTGAATAAACTAGTGCTCGTCTCATGCCATGTCACACACGGATTCGCACACACACACACACACACAGCTGTTGCGGTTTGGCGGTCACCTGAGCGGGAAGCTAATTTCACTCTAAACACAATTAAGATGGATTTAAGGTGGGAAGTTGTCACTCCATGAGCCTTCCTAGCCGCACGGTGTTGTATATGGAACAAGTAACCCGCCAGGGCTGCTCAGTTTTGTCCGAAAGGAATTGAAAATTTGAGAAACGCGTCGTCTAGATGATGTTGGAGAAAGGGGAACTAATAGAAAATACTTTCATTTTTACTGGGTGCGCTGGACGTTTTAGCTCAGTCCACCAGAGTCTTTATGCTGTGTGTGTCTTTTTGTCAGTATCCACATTTTTGAGATGTGATTTATTTTTCGTGTGTGTGTGTATGAGCACAGGGCTGCAGTGAAGGCAGTGTTGGTGTTGCTGCCCATCCTTGGACTGACATGGCTGTGTGGCATCTTGGTACCTTTCTCCATTGTCATGGCCTACACCTTCATCCTCCTCAACTCCTTCCAGGTACACACACGTACACACACAAGCCTTAAAACATAAGCAATATTTACATTCAAAAGGAAGAATTGCACGTTCACATGAGGGCAGCACACATTTATATATTTATATATGCACCTGTGAAAAAAAGTCTTCTACTTGATTCTGAGAAATGCAGGAATTTATACATTTATACAAGTAATTGCACAACTGTGGTGCAAATATAAATATAACACTAGCCCTACTAATAATACAGCAGAGAAACCAGAGCGTTTTATTTAATTTTGCTGTGATATAGTGTCAGAAAAACTGACTGGATGCCTGGGATTTGCCACCCACACATATACATGTATCTGCAAAGAAATATCACTGCTACAACTTGTAAGGAAAAAGTTCATATACTTTAAACAGCTTTTTTTTTTGTCATAAATGAGAAACAGAAAGGTTTTCCATTATACATTGTAATTCTGCCCTTCTCACATGGTGAGGGGGAACACAGCCTGTCAAGGTTTTTATTTGTCAGTGACAAGGCTGAGGCAGAAAGGGGGGGAAGGAGTCTCAGTCTGGCTTGTGTTAAGCAGGTGCTTCATTTTAACAAGGAAAGTGGATTTGTTTTGTTTGTCTGATTATTTCCGCGTTATGCATTCAGAGGTCAGCATTATTGTTGTTTGCGGCTCATCAGAGCTCTTTATATGCTTTTAGTGTTGAAATTCAGCAGTTCGTTTTGACGTGAACTTTGAGAGGGAATTACTTTTTATAGACTATATAAAGTTTGGTAGAATTATGAGACATGTATATATTCATATATGTATTTGTGGGCATCACGGCTCCAAAATTAAAAATGGTTAAAATCTATAGTATGAAATAGTGCTCCTCACATCAAAATTGCATAGCCCTGCATCGTTATTATTATAACTGCAGTCACTACAGAGAAGTCGTGGATGAAATCGTGTAATTCTCACTGCAGCAGGCGGCCCCAAGTTACCCAGCTTTCCCCGGCATCTCTAGATCCGCTGCTGCAAATCGTAGTCGTCTTTTAATCAGCCGTATCTTTAATTGAGCTGTATATTTAACGAGAAAATCAATAGAGGTTTTAGCTGCAGTCTGATCATTAAGTTAGGCCCCTTGGTTGCCATAAATAGGTTCTGTTTCGCCCTCATATCTAATTAGATTTTTTTTTTTTTCCATGTTCACAGTAATTAATACAGAGTTTTTTTTTTTTTCCTGGGCTCTTGTTATACGACTGCACTGCTCCACATGTTAATACATGATATGGATTTCTATTCTGTTTATTTCTGTCTGCCTCTGTCCGTTCAGCTCTCAACCTGTCTTACTCTCTTGGTTGCATTTTTCCTTCTGCCTGTGCATTAGACCCTTGGTTATGTGGCCATATATCAAGCCACTGTGTGTGATTTGAATGTTTCAATATGTGGTCATATTTTGAAACCAAACAGTAATAATAATTGCTGCCGCGCGTCGCCACTGGTCTGAAATATGGATGGATTTTTCAGAAAATACTACAAATTTGCCTTTTTACTCAACTTTCCCATTGAACTCTCATGAAATTTGACTACTTATTCTATCATTTGGCCATTAATTATGCATAGCGAAGAAAAAAAAATAACTTAACCAGGAGATTTCTGGGTAGCTGTAGCTGAGCACTAACTGCTATGTCACATTACAGAGACAACTTTGTGTGAGGAATTAGTTTTGGAAATGGGCTGTGAATTACACATATGAGTTTTGTAAGTTTAAAAGATAGCACTGAGAATTACAACAAGTCGCACTTTGTAGTAAAACCATTGATGTAAGACTGTGAAAATATGTAATTAGAAAGATTACACATGCAAAAGTCTTGTTATCATGACTTTCTCTCTCCAGGAGGCACCCAGAGCTGAGACAGACAGCAGGGATTTTCACTTTTTTTAATGCTTTTTTCCCTCATTTTGGAAGAATCGGGTGAAAAGTATATCTCGTATATAGCGTGGGATGAGAAATACAGTTCAGTTAATTACTGCAAACTGTTTAGGTCTCCTGCTATTGACTACTGTGCGTAATCTTTCCAAAATTAGGTCCCACAGTGTCATCTGGGAGGAACCTCACTTCACCTCTCATTATAGCTACACGGTGTATCTTTTAAAAGCCTCAGCAGTTCAGGACGCAGCAGGAACTTAACAGGCTGCAAGCTGCTCTATTGACCCTGCTACTTTTCGCTGTGACTCTTTAAGCAGAAATCCTCAAGATTCTGCGTTATGGGACAATTTCTGTAAAGTGCTTATGTCTCTGCTGTGGCCGTGTCTCCATTCAAACCGTAAAACAGCGTGAGCATAGCTCTCTGATTTTGTGCAGCCGTGACATTTCTGTAAGTGCCTGCATTTGTTCTTTACCTTGTAATTACAAGATCCTTTTTCTGCTTTTGCTGAAAAATAAATACATCCATGTGCTGCTGAGGACTTATGAAAGGATCTACCACACAGTAAATAAACATACAAATGTATATTAGAATAGATTTTATGTGCATTTCTGTTGCTGTAGTATACATTTTTATATTTCTTAGGCAGATGCCACTAAATGCTACGTACTGAACCTTTAAGTACAGCCTCACAGGGCTGTTAATGTGGCTTTAGTGTCATAGTCTTATTGGAACAACGGACACTTTCTTCTTTTCCTTAATGTCCACTTAATCTGTTTATTGCGCTCTGCATTACAGTGGGTCACTACGACTGTATAAAGGACAGTCTTGCCTTCTTCGCCGCCATCGATCCCTCTGCGAGAGTACAATAGGACATATCCGCACCATAATGAGCACTCATAAAGATGACGAATTGCGTGACGCATTAACAGTGATGCATGCAAAACCCGAGCTCATAGTGAGGAGATAAAAATAATAAAAAACAAAATGAATAAGAACACTCAGGTTTCTTTTAGGAAATCGTTTTTTATTTGCAGCTGTTGTATTTTCAATGGGCCCAGCCAAAGCAACATAAAGCTTAAGCGGCAAGCCTTTACTGTTAAATCAATAAAACAGATAATGTTGACAAGCCTTTTTCATTGCTCTCCCTCATGCCCTCCTCGCTCCTCTTCTTCCTCCAGTGTCTGAAGTATCTCCACTGTTGCCGTTATTTTTCTCAATGCGCACCTGAGCGGGCCATTATGAGCAAACACACAGCAGACCTTGTGTGAAGGCATATGCCTGCTACACTGACCTCTGCACTGAGGGCTTTTGATTCTCACTTTTGTTCCATGAACGGCAGATGATGCTCACTTTGAGGGGAAAGCGGCGCACGGAGCTTGTCTGTATCCTTATTATGCTTCATTTGCTGCAGCACGTCACCGATGCGTGGAAGTTACTCAAGCTGTTTCGTGACTTTTTTCTTCACCAGTCTGCTGACCGTCATGCAGCACCTTATTTGTGTGTCCCTCATTAAGGCAAAAAGACATTGAGATGAACATGAGTGGGTTTAAAAAATAAAAAAAATGCCCGGTGGATGTAAAACCAAACTATAGACATGGTACGTCAGGTTTAATTTCAACCAAGAATAGCAAAAAAACAAATAATTATATCTGTCTATCATTGTTCTGCTTCACTGAGGTGCCCAAAGAGTTTTTAGTCGATATACTGTTCCCCTTAGTCAATCCTAACTTCCTACTCTGAGCCAGTTATTTTTATGAACATCTTCACCATAAATACAGACATGCCTCATCTGCTTCCTTATCAAGCCGGTGATAAATAGCAGTGCAGTGTGTGTGTGTGTGTGTGTATGTGTGTGTGTGAGTAAAAAGGGGACGGGGGGCTCTTTGGGTAGCCCATAAATTGCTCCATCCTCTGTCATCCAATCTCTGGGCAATGTCATTCAAACCCCCTGCACTATCCATTACCTGGGTATAATAGGCTCCTGGCCATGCAGTGTCCATCTTATTATTAGCCCATAACTTTAAACTATCAATAACTTAGAGCTGCAGAGGAAGACGGCGAGGGGGAGAAGAGGCTGGAAATGAAGGAGGAGAAAACAAAGTGGAGAGGTGAAGGAAGTTAGGGAGTTGGAAAGAAAATGTTAGGGTAATGATTGTCCTCTGCAAGTTGTTGAGAGTGCATGAAGTCCCTGCTCGCAGTTTATTTTGGTAACTTTGCAGGGAAGGTATCTTTCCACGATGTGGCCCCTTTATTTCTGTTATGTCCGTTTGCCTCCTGTGGGGGGCAGCCCTGTTCCTTGTCATTACAGAGCAAATATATAGAGAAATCAATGAGACAGTTTATCTTTAGCTCTTTCATTCATATCACATTAAGGTCTTTTATATCACAGGCACTGATGACAGCAACATTTTCAGTTTTCTTATCAAATGAACGGACCGGCTGGTGGTGATGAGATTTTAGAGGCATTCAGCGAAGCTATCGTTTCACTCACGATTAAAGATGCACATCTATAGATTTACCACTTACATAAAGTCACCTGAGTCTCAGTTTAAAAGTGGCTAGTTAAATTCACCAATTCACACTCATGAAGCCGTATTAGATGCTCATTAATGCAAAGAAAAATACGCCGGAAAATACTTATTTAAAATAAAAGTAGTTCTAAAGAAGCAGCTTCAAAAATTAATGTTGTTTGCATTGAAATTAAAGCCCCGTCTACCCCACCCAACTTACACCACAACACACTTGGCTGCTGAGCATCAAAGTGTATCCAAGATATAGATATGATCAATAGAGTGTTGCTCTGCCTATTGATTTTTGCCATATGGGAGATTTGTTGTGTGAGTAAGCAATGTTTTTACAGTGTGTGAAGTGATTGTTTGTGAAGGGGTAATTTTTCCTTTTTTTTTTTTGGCCCGGTGGCTTTGTGACTATAAACTGCGTTTGTACTACTTGAGTCAGTGGTTCTGTTCCTTGCTTAGCTTCATGCACAAAGCGTGGCATCAACACAGCCGGATACGGGGCGCGTTGAGAGTTAATCCGCCTTTTATTAATTATACGCATCTGGAAAAGCTGAGATGAGGTGATCACTGAATTTCATTCACAGAATTATTATTTATTGGTTTGAGCAACCATTTAATATTATTATTAAGTGACCCAGAGGCTTTTCTTACAGCCAACAATTAGTAATTCTGAGCCAAATGTGATACTGAAGGCTTTCTATTCTGCGAAGGCTTTTCTGTCATCCTGTCATAGTAGCGGGTTTATAAATTGTTGTTTCCTCTTGCTCTTGAGGCTTAAATAGATACTGGGAGAAATAACTCCCAGGTTTTTGGCATGAAAATATCTAAATTTAGGCTGGAGGTTGTCCCAAAATGTGACCGCTTTAACCAGTTTTAGTCCTCCCCAACCTATACCTTCCACTTCAGTGTCCTATCCCCACAGGGTAAAAAAATCAACAAAAGATCACGCACACAAATTTGGATTCATTGCGTGTTTTCTTATTTATTAAATGTGAAAGAGTTTTCAGCGTAGGCCACGAAAAAAGCAAGCACAGCTTCTGAAAATGCTAATATAAAATATTATAGTGGAGTTCATGTTCTCATTGCTTAGCTCTTATGCCGTCATTGCGTCGTCGACTCCTACAGAAGTCTGTATGTTTTTAAGGAATAAATCAGTGAATGTTTCATAAATCAAAACACTTTCTTCTCTGAGAGCCCTTATTTAGGCGTTAAGGCCTTGCTGGGTGGTAGGAAAGAGTGAAAACTTTTCTATATATTATAAGTGGGAGAAGGTGCGCTCTTAATATCACCTTGACTCAACCTGCAGCTTCGATGCTTCTATAAGAATCATAGCGAAGTCATCTCAGAACTAACCACTGCAAACTAAGAAGCTAAATAAATAAGTAAATAAGCAAGAAAGTGGATCCATGTTGAGGTCTGCAATTCGCTGTGAGATTGCTGGTACCGATGTGTCGTAGCAGTTGACTTCTTGCATCCTAAAAATGCAGGGCATCGAAAATATTT
The DNA here is from genome assembly GCA_005024645.1 of Planiliza haematocheilus. Lineage (NCBI taxonomy): Eukaryota > Metazoa > Chordata > Actinopteri > Mugiliformes > Mugilidae > Planiliza > Planiliza haematocheilus. The sequence goes on from SRSE01000509.1 coordinate 4,903,652, forward strand.
CATCTACAAATTATAATTTCAACCTTTACTTTAATCCTTACCTCCATGCATAATACACTGAAAGAAAACCACTCTTTAACTGGAGTGTGCTAAATAAGCCAAAGCCCTCTAAGAAGGGATGTTCAGTTTATGTGTCCGTGTGTAATCGTTCACTTGTAATCTTGCAAAGGCCTGCTTGATTTTATTTTATTTACTTATTTTGATATAATGCCTACAGAAGTATTGTGACAGAGCGTGCATGTGAGTGCTTGCCACCGCTACCCTCAATGCCCTATAGACGAAGGAGGTAGAAGTTATTTTAATTTCTGATTTGGCAGAAGAAACAAAAACACCAGAACTTGGATCCAGTTTCCCAGTCAGGCAGCTTCAGTCCGCTCATCTGGTCCCGCACAACCGGCCCATTCAAAGCCAATTTTCCTTTCCTGGTTCCCCTCCCTCTTTTATTTTCCTGCTGTACCGTGTTGTAACTGAGGCTTACCAGACTTTTTTTCTTCTTTTTTGCTAAAGAGCATACAGCAGCTGACGTCTTCTCAATACAGTATGGTTTTAGTGGGATTGATCTATTGTTTAGAATCACTGAGCAATCTAATGTATGATTTGTAGTTTGCATAAGCATCTGTGTTCTTATAGCAAGAGATTAAACCTAAGACATGAGCATTTAATTGTAAGTAGAAGTGATTTAATGTGTAAAAGAAATGTTCAAATGCGATTTGTGAAATTTCAAGGTTCTAATAAATAATCCTCAAGGATTTAGTACATTGCTAATTTGGGTGCTTTTTAATGTTAAAGTGAATTTACAGTAAGGAAAGCTTATTTACGATCAACACAAACCTTATATCAGCTCATCCTCGGTTGTAACCAGGTCCTTGCTTGCATGCTCACAGACCGTACATGCTTACATACTCATACGGTGACACACAGAGGAGCCATGCACGCATGCACACATGGCAAACCTCTCACCGGTCAGATTATGGTGGGAAATGTTTTTCATTTTGCAGTGTTTGGGAAAACAGGAACCATATTCCCCTGACGTCTTTATTCATTGTCGGCTGGATCTCAGATCACACGCAATTTTTAAACGGCGGCCATCCCTCCCAGTAGAGTGGAACGTACTGGACGTACTGGGACAGAAAAAGAGTTTGTGCCGACATCAGTCCACTTCAGTGAACATGTTTTATACAAAAAATAGTTAATATCCTCACAGTAGTTATTCACTAACTGGATTTTGTTTTTTTGTTTTTTTATTATTATTATATACAAATGATAGAATGCACAATTTAACAAGATTATTGCAAATATATATATATATATAAAAAAACTAAACTCTGAGGATGATGAAATTTTTAAATTAATGTAATCATAGGTAAAATCATGGGGTTTTATTTATAAGTCCATATTTTAATTGGCGGCTCCGATAATTACGGGATAGGGTTGAAAAACAAACAAATAAATACAACGACACGATTGTTTGCATTCCCGCTGCCTGGGAAAAAAATAAAAAAAACTTTCCCTTTGAAAAAAAAAAAAGAGTCCACTGTTTGCATTGCATCCTCAATTACCAGGCGCGGCATTAAAACAATATTCAAACGGGATACCAAGGTCAGCGCTCCCACCACGCTCGTCTGAGATGGCACTTATAATGAGGATATAGCGCGGCTTTTTAAAGTGGTGTATTTATAGTGTGTTTTGTCTCAACTTGTACTTATTTCTTCTCTCCCTGTTGTCTCATTTCATCTTTCTTTTATATTTCCTTTAGTTTGAAAAGCAGTGAAATCGGAGCTCTGTTTAACATTTCATAATGGTGCGTGTTCACCTGTTTTAAAAAGGGGGATTTCTTACAGACGGAGGCTTGATTCAGAATGCAAGCGTCAAGGTTTTTGCGCTCAAAAATCAACTGTAAAAATGGTCACCTAAGTACACTTCACATTTACAGAAAAGGAGCCAGTCAAAGAAGCTGTAAAAATGTCAGCCTTTATTCTAAGATAAATATTAAGTCTTGGAGTAAAGAGACCAGCAAAGACCAGCAAAACTGAGACACGGCAGTTCATATTGAGGAAGAACTGATTTCTTTTTTCTTTTTTGGAGAGATCAGTTTTTAAAAAGCTTGCCTGGGAAAATAAAGCAGGGAGAATAATAAGCTTCCTGTCAAAAGAGGCGAGAGAATTCCTGTCATTGCTAGCCCCGCCACCCCAAAGACCTCTCCTTGTGTTAAACCTGCTGGCATTTATTTGCCTTAGAATTACCTGCCAGCTCAATTTAGTAATAGACCATGTCATAAGAAAGCAAACCATCCCCTTTGCCCCCGTCCAACCAAACCTCTGTGTGTGTGTGTGAGAGACAAGGAGGCAGGGAACGTGCTATGAGTGTCATTTGCACATTTAAATGTTATATTTCTGACCATGCTTTGATGTCATTAATGATACGCAGGAGGTGCATCTATTATTTTGTGCGTACACACGTCACCCAGCATGTTACCCCGTCAGCTGAGTCCCAACTTCATGACCTCACTTGTTCTCCACATCCCCCCTCCTCACCCAGACAGCGTCAGGAACAGCTCCGACACCTTAAATTGCTCGCGCCGAAACAATGACCGTTCTATTTATAAGTTCACCGGCTTGTCTTTTGTATTTTTTTTTTTTTGTGTTCGCATGTGCACACAAACATACACAAACACACATCGATCACGTATCAGTGATGGCTTGGGGGTGACTAGGTTAGGAATAGTCCTGGTTTTCCTTACCCTGCCACGTTGCGGCAGATCTGTAGATTTGCCGCAACTTTGATGTATACTTTGCAGGTAATTAGCGGGAACTGGGTCAGCACGGGGCAAGAAAGCAAAACCCTGTTGTTCTTTTAGTGGGTGGGTGGCAGGGAGGTTGTCGGGGTGGGATTTGAGGAGGGAGGTGAGGGTGTAGAGAAGGGGAGGGGAGGGTTAAAAGGCTGTCAAATATCGGTTCCAATTTACACGTATTTACATGTGAGCCATTTCTTTTTGCTGAGTTCTGGTTAAAACAAATAAACCCTTTGACTCTCTGCTCTTTCTAAATGATTTCAATAAATGAAAATTGTGTCTGCGCGTTCTTCAGATTTGACAGATGACCAATATAAGCGTGCAGGATTATATCTTTAAAATTGAAACGCGTAGAGGTCCCCTTTAAATGTTAATTTACGCCAGTAGCTTTAGACTGTAATCACAACAACTCCCTGTCAACACAGGCAGGTCATTAAGAGACCATTTAACACACTGTACAGGCCAATGCAGAGATGATTTATGGGCAATGGGTGGTGGCGTCTGGGAAGCCGGGCAGCTACCTGTGTATTTTACTACCATTACAGTATGGTATTGTGTGAAAGTAAACAAAACAGTGACGACGGGAGCTGGAGAACAACAGCTCTGGCAGCAGGACACTGATTGGGATGTTGATCGTCCCTACTGGCCTTTTGCCCTTCCTGCTATGGCCCCTAGCCAGTCCTAGACAGATACCCTGGGTCATTTCCTACGCATGTCAACGCACACAGATATACACTCTTCCCGCTGAGTGTTTACAGCCACATGCTGATTCCTATTAATCTGCTTCTTGTCGGGACAGGGTGGAGGGAGGGTCCTGGAGGGTTTGTGTTGTGCATGGGAGGCCACTGAAGGTGGGTAAAACATTCACGCACACACAACCTGAAAGCCCTGTCTGACAGATTGCACCAGGCCTGGATTTCTTTTTACACTGAGCAGATGTGGTCTCCCACTTGTTTTCCTTAGTAATTATCCCTCATTAAGTGAAAGCATGTGCCAATCAAACAGCTTGGAGAGCGAGAGCAGGGCCTGGACTGGGGCGGAGAGAGGTGGCGAGAGGCAGGCAGACCCGTAGCATGATCTTTGCAGTTTTCAAAAGCGCGGTGTCATTTCAAAGTCATAATTAGATTAAAGGCAAGCCGTTTTCACTGCTGATGCAGCTACGGCGCTGGAATTATTATGTCTCATTTGGCTTTTTAGTGGATTACAAAATGATCACATTTAACACGTGCCATGTTCACTTAGACCTCATTAATCTCAAATGGAGTTTCTGTGTCACTGCATTACAATGAAGGGAGTTAATTGAAAATTGTGAGGTTTTACTAGGGACATTTTAGTGGATATCAACAGTAGTATACTTAATTTTAGAATTTATATTTTCTGTGACTATACAAAGCTTGAAAATTCTTTTTATGTTAATGTCCAATGAGAGAACTTTTGCTCTTTTTTTTGGTGTTATTTGTGAAAATTTGCCTAAAACTCAGCCTTCAGCTTCATTTGACTTACTGATAAACCACGTTTAGGTTTATTAGTCAGTTTGACAGCTAGCTTTGGTTGACAACATTTAAAAGCAGTTCATTTAGCATCACGAGCAGCCACTGACATTCAACAAGCTCACAAAAGTCAACTGTGTGTTAATAGCAGAGCACAACAATGCGGAGAAGTTATTACAGCCTGTAAACAAATGTTTTTTGATGTGATTAGGCAAATAACACGTGGTTTTATATAGGACTACACAGAGAGGCTCTTTTTTGGTCTCTTTCTGTTGAGTAGTAAGATTTTAATTGTGGAGTCCAATGAACTTTTAGTTGTCATTGTTGTATTTTACAATAATACAGCATTTGTTTTTTTAATTTCTTTTATGCAAACTAAAGAAATTAACCTTTTTTAGTGCCGAATGTATCCAATTTTAAGTAAAAGCTTTAGAGTTACCGTTTACATTACCTGATAAAAATGCTATATATAATATCTTTTTATAATAAAAAATCCACTGTCCCACAATGCATTTCAGACTATGACAAAAACTCACAACAAAAGGGGTCCAGGAGAGGAGAAGACACAAGTCTCTTCCAAAAAATAAAAGAGAGAGAAAGGGGGGAGAAAAAAGATGAAGATATATGAAGTCTTCATGTCGATGAACTACCATTCATTTTCACTTTGAAGTCCTGCGAACCGTAGTGAAGTGTGATTGCATGTGACAGTTGCCGAGTCTGCCGGTTTATCATGATGGATACGCCCTGCCACCATGGTGGTGCTGTAGCACACACCTACGCGCACGCACACGCCGACAAACGCGGGAGGATACAGAAGTGAACACAGAACCGCACGTACGACCCAGAAACTACACGCACACAACACGCACAGGGAGAGACAAGGTTATTTCAGATCCCCTTTCAAATTGTGCAATTTTGCCCGGTGTAATTTTACTCTCATTGTAGGTTTTGACGATCAATGTCAAGTTCTCACTTATTAGAGCAAATTTCAATTCTGGCATCCCGAATTTGACTAAAATTTTGACGGTGACACTAGAGTTGTGTAAAACTGTTTCTGCTTCATGAGAAACCCTTCAGTTTTTTGATTATTGTTCTTTTTTTTATTACGCTTTTGTCGCACAAGTTATCAATTGACAATTCACACACCTAAATAAGTAAAAGATATTCTCTTTCTTTTCTTTTCTCTTGCACCTATATCGACGCACATCACACACACACAGATACACTACCTCCTGACACATGCCATTAACCTCAGCTCGGCTCACTTTAACCGGGAAGCAGGAGAGCAAACGCGTCCCATGATGGTGCTCCTGCAGTATATTTTCCCTGTTTGGGACCCGAAAAGCGTCTTTTTCAGACTTTGCATATTGAATCCATTTGTCATTGTTAGTCAAGGGCACTGCAACACAGGCTTGTCAGTGGTGCAGTTTTAGGTGTTCAGTTCAAATGTTGCTGTTGCATGCGTAAGGTGTGTGTTTGTGTGTTCACACTTATCTTTCCGTTGATTTAAGATTTTAGTTTTTGTGCCCACGAGTATTTCCGAATGAATAACGGGAGAGTGTACCAACACAAAACGAGTAGACCAAGGGCAAATAATACACTCTTTATTCTTCCACGGTAAGTTAGGGCTCTGTTTATGTACATGTAGCACCGGATGGACATTTCTTACGCACCTTTACTGAGAGAACCTTTACCTTTGGCTAGGATTTGCTTGCCTATGAATGCAATTAGTGATTGCAAGTGTGGAGTGCCTCTATTAGGGTTGGTATCTTGAGTGCAATGTGAATGAAAACAAAACATTAAAACGTGTCACCTTCATGTAATTCATCTTCATCTAGACCACCTCTTTCCGACAGTTTTGATTCTACATTAAATGTTTCTTCAGCGCTGCTTGTTTACCCTTTGCTTGTCAAAGACAGTCTGCTTCATCATGCATTACTAAATAAACCTCGCCAGTTGTCGTAAATTATGTAATTTGTGCATGCAGATGCGTGCACACTATGCAAACTTGTTCAGCATCTGTTGGACTCAGCTGGAAGCATTTTATGTGGTAGGAAATGTACGTTTCTGTGTAGTGGGAGTCAGCTGAGGAGATTTCTGTTGTTTTCTGTTCGGGTTGAATTTGATAAATTTGTCATTCCATGAAGTCAGTTTTAGTAAAAGTATAGCGGAGATGCATTCAGGAATACTGGAATGAACTACACAAAGTGCAAAGAGCAGGGAAAAAAAATGATCACATGAATGCTTGGTGTGACTTTTTCTCTCCTGGGATCAAACTTAACTGTGTAAATAAATGGATAGGTTAAATGCAGAGAACATATTCCTCATATGTGTATACATATACTGTATGCATGGCCAATGAAGCTCATTTACTTTACATTTCGATTTACATAATTGAAATGTGACTTGTCAATACGAGGTGTAAACAGATCCTGAATTTGTGTCAGACTAGAAGTGGATTCATATTCATAAATCTAAATATGTACACATCTGTGTGTATTCACTGATATAGTATTTACAGCACATATGTCAGTGTCTGTAACTTGACCACCTTATATACAGTATCAATAGAGTGTGTGTGTGTAAACTGAGTGTTTATAACTTGTGTGTGTTCATATGTGTGTTTTCTATAAACCGACCCTTTGCCTGGCTGCCTGCTGTGTCTCACGACTCTTTTAACGTTTTTTCCTCTGTCAGTGCAAAACACCTTGAAAGACTGACAGCAGGATCAATTTGACAAGCAGGCGCCCCAGAAAGGCCCATTGGATACTTAAGTATTTTTAATTAAACAGCTCAACGCGCTGGCAGCGTTCTTTCCCTCACCAGTTCAAAGCCTCCCGCTTTGACCCATGTGTTAAAAGTTTGTATCAGTTTTCCATGGCTGTGTTTTTCTTGGCGCCTAAGACATGCAATCCTAAATTGTCTTGTTTAAAAGCTAGTTTGTTTACAGTTCACTCTCTGTCTCATTCTCTCTTTACCACTCCCCCATTACATTACCACATGTGCGCAGTGTGATCAGGTTCAGGGCGTAGTTATCAACTCCCATTGGTCTTTAAACAGGCCTGCGTTTGAGTGAAGTCCTTGGAATTTAGTTAATGCCAAAGTAAAAATAAAATTATGGGTATTAACAAATGGAAATATACACTTCGCCAGCCCATCACCTCCTTTATCTTCCATCACTCTAGTTTATTTAAACGTAAAAACTAGTAAAATAGAGTGCTCGTCTGTTTCTTGAGCACTTCATCAATAACATTTGTCCATCTGATGTAAAATCGATATGACATACACTGACACAATACCAGAGCAATGGCAAATGTGCTGTCATTTGTCATCGACTGGTAATAAAGATATGTCACAATTGATTTTAGCCCGTTTTCCCCCCTTCTCTATCTCTCTCTCTCCCTCCCCCCTTCTATCTTCCTCGCTCTTTTGCAGTAGTGGCGAGAGAGAGAGAGAGAGAGAGAGAGAGAGAGAGAGAGAGAGAGAGAGAAAATAAATGAATGTTATTATGACTAAGGCATGGCCAACCTTGCCAAACTCAATTAATATTGTAGCAAGGTGCTGTAATGATTTGAGGGCCTATGTGTTGTGTTTTTTTCATTTGAGATGCCCTAGCAGGGCAGATGTTAAAAAAGAAAAGAGGAGGGATTGATGGATGGGTGGTTGGGTTGGTCTCCGGGGAGCGAGATTTTGGCCCCTGCTCAATATAGATGTTTTTAACTCCCTTCTTTTTTCTTTTTTTAGTTTTACTTTTAATTTCATTTTAGGTGTAGCTGCCAGATTTGGAGCATTTTGAGCTACAACATTAAAGAAAAAAAATTGCTAGCCTTGGATTCACAGATTTATAGATCCTTCAATCACCTTTAAACTGAAGGGGAATGCCCAGTGTATGTGTGTTGGGTGTGTCGGGTGGGTTACGGGTATTTTAATTTAAATTTTTAATGTAATATGCTTTAAAGTTTATCATGCTGTTCTGCCTAAATACAGCCGTGTTGGCCGTGTTCATGCATCCTTGTTCAAACTCACAACTCTGATTATTTGAAGGAGAACTTACAGTATATTAAATATCATGTAGATAACTGTATTTAATCAATAATACAAAAGTCAAAATGGAAATCAGAATATAAAAAACGCCCCTTGCAATTAAATGATTGGAAGACTGAACTTTATAAATCATAATATGTGCGTTTATGGACATTTAACTGTGCTAGTTTATTCCGTTTAAGGTGTCATTGTTGTACAGTTTCTCTTCACAGCACATGCGTGTGCGCTCGACTCTCGCGTCTCGCCGCGTGTACGTTTGTGTGTCAGCTTTGCCATCGCGCTTTGTTGCCGCCGGGCTGTGTGTACCCAAGTTGCACCGGTGGTAGCGAGCAACATCTGTTTCGGGCTTGTTGTTCCTCTTGGCTGCTTTTCAATTGGATTTCCTCAAGCAGGGCCAAAAGCTGTCACCTCTGCCAGGCTCTGTTAGCGATCACCGCCGGCCCCTATATTAAGTAGGTGGTTCAGGGCTAAGCTAATAACTCTCCCTCCTCTCCTGAGCCATCACACACCAGTACTGGCGTTGCTGCTGGCCTCAGTCTGTGCCTGTTTGTGTGTGTGTGTGTGTGTGTACGCTCTCAGTTTTCCTCTGTAGCCATACACCTCCGTAGAGGCAGGCTGGCTTGGGGGTCTCCTCCTCAATGTGACAGCCCGGCAGACTGGATGCGTGTGTGGGAAAGAAACAGGGAATCCTAATAGCTCTTCTCAAATAATAACTTATCCACTTTCCCTAATAATGGACAATAGGTTGGAAACAGGAAGAGAACTTTGGCCCACACTCCACCCTCACACAAACACACAGTCTATCTGCAGCAGAACAAAGTAGTGTAAGGGTTTTTGACGGACATCATAGCCTGTACATTTAAATAAATACTAATAAACTGCAGCTTTTTCCAGTTGCAGTGTTGCAGTGCACTGTAAAGATGGAGGACTGTGAGTCAAACTGGTCATCCATTGCAGTTTAAGTTGATAAATGTCTCTTTTTATAGATTTTAAGTTCAACACAGGCCAACCTTAACGTGACTGAGTGCCTGTATATGCTCAATCTCATGTTCGGTGATGTTGATGCCATCCAGATTTTTAAAACCCGTTAGGCCACGTTAAGATCTTCGGTGTTTGGTTTGCGTTTCCATTGAAAACATCACAGCCTTTCCTCCGCAGCTCAAGCAGGCATGGGTGTTACAAAGGTTTTATTGGGACGTGTTTACATCATCAAACTGACAGAGTGGCAGGCTGCCCGTCTACCTGCCTTTCTGTCTGTCTGCATTCACGTCTTCTTGCCAGCTCCTCTGGCCAGCTGGAGCAGTTACACAGAGCGGGATTTGAACTGAGGACCTGCGGAGTATCAACTCCCTATTTCACAGCTTTGACAGACACTTTGATTTGACATGCCATGAGCAGTTAAAGTGAAAGTTATGTATACATGTTAATTAAACTGTTTATGCGTGGAGGGGTCAGAGACATTAGCAAGTCCCAGCGCAGAAGTGTGAATTTCTTCTCTTTTCCCCATCACAGCGTTTTAACCTCTTCTGTCTCTCATTTCCTTAATGGTTACCAGGTGCGAGGGCAGAATTTTTCCTCCCCTTTTTTGCCAAGTGCAGATGCAGATAGCTCTATTTGTGAAAAGTGTCTCTGTGTGTTTGAATTTGGGCTAGGATATTTGACGTCGGGTCCAACTTGTTCAAATACCTCTCATATTTGGCATCTGAGGCCTGAAATTCTCTCGAAGGATGTGGAGGTTGTGGTCTTCGGAGAGAGTTGTCGTAGTGAAAAATATGTCTGTCACGATTTTTGATGTCGGTTTAGACAAGTATAAATGATTTTTGACGTTGAGCAAAGGCAATGACTGAAGTTCTTCTGAAAGCTGTGAGGAACATGTGGTTTACCATTGCTCCAAAGTGAGTAACCAAATACTGCTATCTTCTTGATGAGAAGACTAATTCCGCATATACAGCTGAAACTGCTTATAATGATCACGTCTGTCTCCGTCAAATTCATCACGATAACCATTTTTTCTTTATTTCACCTAACATTAAGCCTCTAACTCGCAAATGTATATGTATCGCATAAAAATAAAGTAAAGCAATTATCACTCCAGTTAACAAGGAACTTCAGACACAGGTGCTTTTCTCACGCACATCGTTTTCGGTCTTTCTGTCTCCACTATCCGTCCTGGGTGATCCGATTGCACGTGGCCGCTCTTTAGTACCTGTGTTCACGCCTGACATTAACATGCGTCTCCACATGCATTCGCAGACAGCTCCTCAAATCCAATCTCAGTTTCACGCTGTGTATGCAAATAAACACGACGTCATTCGCGGAGCAGTAGAGTATTTTTTAACAGCGGCTTTTTTTCCCGATTGATCTCTACCACTGTTTCAGAATTTTAAGTTAGTGTTTATTGATTTCTGCCCTGATGTTAGTTACCGGCACATAACTTAAAATAGATTATAACTGCAAACGTGGAAGCTTTTCATGCACCGTGATCTCCGATAATAAAGGCATCTTGATTAACCATGCGTGGATATGTTATTTAATGACCGGTACTTTAATTTGTTATTGCTCGGTGTGGCACAGTGGAGTTCTGTATGTTCTGCCTGGGTCTGTGTGGGTTCTCTCCAGGTACTCCGGCTTCCTCCCACCGTCCAAAGACATGCTGGTTAGGTTCATTGGTGATTTTAAATTGGCTGTAGGTGTGAGTGTGAATGTTGTCTGTCTCTCTGTGTTAGCCCTGTGATAGACTGGAGACCTGTCCAGGGTTTACCCTGCCCCTGGCCCAGTGACAGACGGGATAGGCTCCAGACCGCCCTGCAACCATCCAGAGCAGTTTACATGAATTGAAAGGATGAATGTTAATTCTTGTTTAGATAAACTTATTATATAGTAAGTAAGATGATCATTTATAAACGCACTTTTGTGTGATTTTTTTTTTTTCTGAATTAATTAGACAAAACTCTGCTGATGCAAGAGCAAGACGGTCTTTAGCGTGACTTATTGTGTTCACAGGGAATGCGGACAAATGCAGACCTCCTTCGAATGTGGTCAGAGATCGGATCTCTTAAATGTCTTAAATGATCAGATCTCAGTGCTTCCTGGGTGTGTTCACACCTGTAATTTAGGCTCATTACTTGTGATCGGATTCTCTCCAATTCTTGTAGACACGATATCACAGAATCACTTGAGCAAATTTCTTCAAAGTTCATACAGATGTGGACTCAAGAATGACTAGAATGCAAAATTATCACAAAATTTAACATTCATTCATTTATCTTCTGTACCTGCTTATTCCTGTCTGCTGGAGCCTATCCCAGCTGTCATCGGCGAGAAGCGGGGGTACACCCTAGACAGGTGTCCAGTCTATCGCAGGGCTGACACACAGAGAGACAGACAACCATTCACACTGACTGACCAAAATCACCAATTAACCTAATGAGCATGTCTTTGGATGGTGGGAGGACGCCGGAGTACCTGGAGAGAACCCACTCACACACAGGGAGAACATGCAACCTCCACACACAAAGACCCAGTCAGCCCAAGGATTCGAACCTGGGACCTTCTCGCTGTGAGGCATCAGTGCTAACCACCTCTCCACTGTGCTGCCCACAAAATTTAACACAAACGTGAAAATGATCTTGCTATTTCATAAAGTGAAAAGGTCAATATCACAGTGGCTTGCTGGAATATGTTGTTACTGTCAAGCCTTTTGTAAAATGTTCTGTAAAACATTTTTGTTAACTTATTTAAAAGCCTTTAACTTGACTGAAAAAAAAGGACTCTGCACTATTCAATTACTTATCCATAGTGCTGACACAATAGGTTTGTGGGTTGATTCTAATTAGCCTCTGTCCTAATGACGTTAATATGCTTGCTCCTCTTTAGATGATTGAAAGCTCCAGAAGCAATGATTTTTGAATGTTTATTTATGTACTGCAAATACTACACATATGTGCATTACTGCAATCCTTGTTATACCACTGCATAAAAACTAGAAGGAGGAAGGGCAGATGACAATATTTACGTCACGCTGCTTTTGCTTCTGTTTTTCTAAAACAAAAGGAAACCATCTAAGTAGTTATGCAGCTTGTCATTATACCTCATGTTAACCTCCCTCTCATACAAAAGGCTTGACAGTAGCAATATATTCCAGCAAGAAAGAAAAAGCTGCCCTGCCAGTCTTTCTCTCTTTGCCAAGACACCGCCTTTCTCCCTTAATCATAGTTTTCATATCTGTACATTGAAAATTTGTTTCCCAAGGACGATGTCATAAACTTGCTGGTTTCTGAGATTTCTGCCTGCCAGCGCTCTGCTCCTTAACTCTACACAATTGGGGAGGTTGATGGAGATGGGGAAATAGGGCTGCTGAAAGGTAAGGGAGGGTGTGGAAACACAGCGGTATTGTTCTCTGAGAATTTGTAATCGTTTATAACACGGAAAGGTGTGGGGACTAACACTGTAGATGAGCATTTGTTTGTGCTGGTATTGCAGTGGAGTGCCAGGTGGGCTACGCACAAAGCGAAGTAGAACAAAGGAAAATTCATTTCTCATTGCTGTCACAAAATTGTGTCCTTTTTACATAATGACTGACTGATTTAACACAGATTTATAAATGTCAGCAGTCAAGCTTGTTGTGGAGTTGTGTGTGAAAGGGCATATTGATTGGTGGATGAGTACTGGAGACAGGAAACAAGTGAAACTGTAGATTTGCTCATCTTCTATTCATTTTATCCATAATGATATAGTTAGATCCACACATGTTTGGAACCATAACCAGCCTATAGTTATGTCAGCCTATAGTTATGTTTATCAAACATCAGTGTCTTTGAGCTTTTGGAAAAGCGCTTATAAATAAAATTTATTATTATTATTAAAACATCTAAACAGATGTTTTGATAAAAAGCTAAAATAACCGGTGGAAATTCCACATTTGACTTCTTAGACATAAAAGCAAGAAAACTCTACAAGTAGCAGATATTAGTGGCCTGTCTGTGTGTGAATACTAGAGATGGGACTCGGAAAAAACATTATCTAATTAATTAGAGGCTTTGTAATGAATTAATCTCAATCACATTTTAATCGCATAACAATATTTGCCCCAAAAAGCAAAATTTTTCAATTAAAATTAATTTTAATGGACAACTGAATGAAATAATAGACACAGGATTATTGTAAACTCAAGCTCTTTTAAAGTTTGGAAAAAAACATTTAATTGAATTTCAATTCAAAACAGTAGAAAAGGAAAGAAAATATCCCTGACCAAAACTGAACAGACCTGAAGTTAAAGTGCCATTTTAAGTACTTTAAGTACTTTTTTAAAACAATATTGACTTTAAATGGTAAAAAAAAAAAAAGTTTGGGCTGCCGACACGTCTTGTCCGTACTCGGACCGGGACTGCTAGCGCTAACAGCTCTGGCGGTTTCTGTGCTCACTTCAACATGCTTTGCATTTAGATGGGCACCAAAGGGTTGAAGTGCTTCAGTGGTATGCAAACTCTCTTTTTTTTTTTTTTTTTTTTTTGCACAATTTGCACAAAACACTTTTATCAAGGCTTCTATCTAGTTTGTTTAAATAAAAAGCCAAGCTCTGACGTGTGCGTCAGTGTAATCTGTATTTAGTTGTATTTTCTGTATTATTTAGGTTTAATGAATATAATGTTGTCCATATTTAAAGTAATCTTTACACATTAAAGTTGTGATTCATTTAATTCTAAATTCTAAATACTTTTAGTTAACTGAAATTCAAACCATATTTTATCCAAGAATACCAATCTAAATGCATGTCTACACATTATTTATAATTTATTTCCTAAAAACCTTTTGCATTTAACATTTGAGTAAGATAACATTAACTAAACTAAACATTTTTACTCACAAAGACTGGAATAAAGCTTTTATTACCAAGTTATCCAGCTGTTAATGGATCCACTTAAACATTTAATGCACTGAGTTGATGCTTTCATATAGAGTGAGTTGCAAGGACAGCACAGATAACTTTCCAAGATAAGTAGTAGTAAACTGTATCAGACTGAATCTTAACAGCAGCCAGCGCTTTAATTGACATGACATAAAGTTCTTAAAAGTGAATCAGTCCCTGACTTTGATTTGTTCTTTCTGCTTTCTCAGACAAAGTCGGCATCTGATAAGAAGGATCGCGCTTGCTCATTTAAACAAATTCTATTTTCTGTCTCGCTTTTCACCATGGTACATCTCTCTGGGGTGATAATGTTTTTGGTCAAACACGGTGTTTGTTGGCTTTAACTTTTTAAATATACAATTGTTCCCTAATTAGCGGGATGCTAATTAATTTATGCTCCCCTGTTTGATGTACGGTATAGCAATACTTTGAAAGCAACCGCGTTCACTCTTTGCATAAATTTGTAGCATTCTCAGCTGAGTTCAAAAGAAACAGGACTGAGTTTGGAGAAGCTCCCTTGCATTTAAATAATGCGCCCCATTTTCCCGTCTGTTTGTTTTTTAGTAATGATTTTAATGAATTAACATTTTAAACAATCCGTCATTATTGTTGTGCTGCCACTTATTTTTAACTCAATTAGACTTTAATAGATCATTTTTCGTAACGCACACAAGTATGTTCTCCCCACTTTGTTCACTACACAACAAAAGATTAATTACAAATAAGAGGAATGATCAAAAACATGATAATCAAATTGCAACAATAGGTTGGGAATTGCAATTCTAATGCAATACAATAGAGAATGTGTTGCAAATTAACCACCCACTGTCTGTTATTGTATGTGTGTGAGACTGTGTACATGCTCACTTGTGTCTTCAATTGTCAATCGTCTTTAACGGTTTTGACTGTACATTCCTATTTAATCTTATAGCGACCTTCTTACTCTATACTTCTTTATTAACCACCGTAAAGGTGTTTATGTGAATGCTCTTCTATTAGCAGCCTTGATAAGGATGCCTTTGTTGCATATTGTTGGTTACGTCTATTCATGAGTATTATAGCTCTCTCAGGCCAGTACGGAGGTGCTGATGCATGCTTTTATCACCTGTCGATTAGATTATTGCAATGCCCTGCTCTCTGGTCTTCCTAAAAAGAGTATTTTTAATCTCCAATTATTACAAAACTCAGCCGCACGAGTACTGACGAGGACCAGAGGGCGGGAGCATATTACACCTGTTTTAGAGTCGCTGCATTGGCTCCCCGTACGTTTCAGGATCGACTTTAAGGTTCTTTTACTAGTTTTTAAATGTCTTAACGGCCTTGTGCCCTCTTATTTATCTGACCTGCTTTTACCATATCAACCCTCGCGGACCCTGAGGTCCTCCGGCACAGGCCTTTTATCCATACCAAAACCCAGAACCAAAACCCATGGTGAGGCGGCATTTAGCTATTATGGCCCCCACCGGTGGAACAGCCTGCCGGAGAGCCTCAGGGCCGCAGAGACAGTTGATATTTTTAAGGGAAGGTTAAAAACACACCTTTTTAGTCAGGCTTTTAACTAGATTTTAAATTCTTCTCATGGTTCTATCTTATTTTATGTTTCTGCTTCTATCCGGCTTTTAAGTTGTTACTAACCTTAAATAATTTTACTTGTTTTATTTATTTTATCTATTATCTTACACATTTTTATTTATTTATTTGTTTACTTAATTTTTATCTTTTTAAACTGTTTACCCTGTTATCTTACTTTTCAGGGTTTTTATCCTATCTTATGTTTTTACTTTTTAACTCCAGTGTTTCCTCAGGGGGGTCTTCCACGCTGGGAGCTGTGTCTGGGCTGCTGCTGGGGGCGCTGTCCCTGGGTCCCTTCGGCTCCGCTGGCCGTGGCCTGTCGGGGTCGGGAGGCCTGGGCGCTGGTGCCCCCTGTGGCACGGCCTGCGACTCCTCCCAGTGTGGACGGCCCCAAAGATAGCGCTTCCTCAATCCTCAGTGTCATGCCATGTCTCCCTAGCGTCAGTAGTGAGAGAGAGTGTGTGTGTGTGTGTGTGTGCGTGTGTGTGTGTGTGTAGTATGGAGTGTGGGAGGGAGGGGTTTTTTACTTGTAATTGTTTTTATTTTTTATGTGTGTAAAGCACTTTGTGTTGCATTTCGCATGTATGAAAGGTGCTATATAAATAAAGATTGATTTGATTTGATTTAGTCCTTACAAAATGAGAACAAAAGTTTTCTTCCTTGAGCTTTAACTAAATCTTATTATTGAAAATAAAATCTATATACAAGCTAAGATAGCCCCTAGCCTCTTTGAGCTACTGTGTCCTGCAGCTGACCCAGCACTTGAATGAAAACAGTGGAGAACATTTGTTCTCACCTCAGAAGCTTTGTTTTAGCCTTAAACAATAAAATTAACAAAGGCAAACTGATCTCCACTGCCAAACTCAGCTGGATCATTGTTGAGTTTTAATGGAGTAAAACCCCCCTCATGCTCTCTATCGATATTTTCAAGTGTACAATTGCATAGGCAAGGCAAGGTACTGTGGCAAAATACTTGGGGCTAGGTAGCGCATACGTACACTGGCCATATCATTAGCGTTATATATCCTGACTGCATCCTCAAGAGCTTTCCACTGGGCCCCTTTTTTGTTATGCTGAGTACGATTTTACAATTATCGTGCAATTTTTGGTTGCTTTTTAGCAGATCTTTGTATACTGCTGTGGTCGTCTGTGTGTCTTTGTGACGGTGAGACAAACTGGTTTTGCTGCAGCCTTTTGGTTGCTAAAGATTTTAAGCAAAGTTTGCAATGAACGGATTTCTGAATTGTTCTGACTCCACAAAACCAAACCGGTTTAAGACTACTGACAACTGAGCAGACCTCACTATCAGCTACGGGAACCCAAGGGATGTGAAAGCAGTGAATTCATTGATTGAATCCACTTATAAATCATCTTGCCCACCCACTTGTGAAATCCAGCTTCTTTGTCCGTATGCTTAGATTGCCGTATACTTTTATTGTTCTTTTTGGTCTTATTATTGGTCTTGCAACTTGCTATAAATGGAATAAGGAAGTATAAACAAGGGGTCCAAAATCTCACATCTGCTGTTATTTGTTCAATTACAGGTACTGGTAGCATCCTCTCATTGTAATATTGTGCTGAGAAAGTGTTAGTTGCATTCTGTGCTACATTCGTCTGTGGCCAAGATGGCATCCAACAAAAATTAAGAAGTGTAAAGATAAAATTCCAGGTATCAGATTTTATCACAATATCCCGTGTAATGCCTGTTGTATTTAGCATGTCAGAGACCAGGAACTGTCAGTTGTTAGAGGATGGATGTCCTGAGGCGTCACCTGACAGCGCGGCAGACAGGGCAATTCAGTCCCTGGAGGACAAGAGCGGCCAATAGGAGGTGAATGGGCAGTAGTTTGGGCTAGAGGTCGCCATCGTCAGCCATCGTCTCCCTGTCACTCCGAATGGGACCCCAAATCATGTTGTCAATGGTGATGCATCGAGATCTCCCGCTGGCAAAGATTGGATGCTCCAAACTCAGCTTGATTGATGCTTTGACCGGCTTGTGCCTGCCTGTCTTCAGGATGTGTCCTCACCCTCGTATAAAGATGAAGCAAACCGAATACACTCTCAGCGCTGAAAGGGGAAAGATGTACTTTTAAAAGTTTTTTTTGTGTGTGTGTGTGTGTGTGTGTGTTAGCTAGACCCACATTGATGTGTGGTTTTCTTATCAAAGAATCTACTGTACCTATCAGCCTTGGAATTTATAGGATTTTACCTGCCTCTTCATTTTTCTTGGTACATCTTTTGTGGCACAGTTCAATCTGCTCGGGGAATGTTGCTCTCACCGTTTCTATTGAGGAAACACGATTACATTATGGCCCGAAGGCAAATGCACAGCTTGTACATTCAGCGGATGCCACAATGAATTGGAATGAAAAATATCTGTTTTTCTGTGACCAAAAGTGCAGCCTTTATGCCTCCAAGGGCATGGCATTCTTGAGCCCTGGGTACTAGCCGTAGAGTTTTGTGAACATGAAATATCTTCTTTTATGTGTCATTTTTTTCATTATACTCCCTCTGTCTCTCGCCCTCTTCTTTCCTCCAATGGTTTTCCTTGATAGTCTCGTCTGGCCTGGGTTGCTCTCTTTGTGCGTGTGTAAATGTGTGTGTGTGTGTTTGTGTCAGGTTGAGGCTATTCTTGTATGTTTCTGTTAATACCGTCTTTATTTTCTCATTGATTGTGAATTGTGTCTGATGTATACGTTTACAAATGAATGGATGGCCCTTTTCAATACATATATTGTGCAATCTGTGTTTGTTGCTACTCAATCGTGTATTTATATATATGTGTGTGTGTGTGTGTGTGTGTGTGCGTGTGTGTGCGTGTGTCTAAGAGCACAGACTGAACACAGGCACTTGAGATTTTTCTATTTCAATAAAGCTGTGTGAGACCTTGGGTTTGAGCCTTTGATGGCTTAGTGCAGCCTGCAATGAGGAGCAAAAGTATTGTAGGCGAAACAAACGCAAGCCGAGCCTTATAGAGATGGCCCAGTTTGGAGAAGTTGGCCCACTTCTTCTCTCCTTACTTTTCATTACAGTCTTCTTCAGCTCTAAAACGCCGCGGTAGAGTAGGAATCAGCCATACATGTCGCTCCAATCATTATTTTTTCTTTTCTTTAAATGGATAAGAGAGAAAACAACAGTAACAACTTTGTCCTCCTCTTCCTTCTCTCTCTCCCTTCCTCTCTTTCTTTGTCTGTGTTTGCAGGGCCTGTTCATCTTTCTGATATATGGGGTGTACAACACAGAGGTAAGTCTGCATTGTGACTCAAGGCTGTCGGAGTGAATGAGAGAAATGACAAGTTTCTGATGGGCTCCTTGCTTAAAAGCCGTGTGGGTGGGGTGTGACACAACGTGTGCGCGTGAACGTGCATCTGCAGATGGGTAGAGGGATGGGAGGAAGGGGAGGGCGGGGATGAGTGGGGAGGGGGGGGGCATCGTTTCCACGCGAGCGTCCCACTGCCCTTCATGCTTGGACTAACTTATATGCATCCGAGTCCGACCATTTAACACTGACACGCTGCGGTTCTCAGCCACTCATTCCTCACCCACATTGGCTAATATTTCACTGCCTCTTTAAGTTTTTAAACTCACGGCCCTCCATTTAGCATCCTGACAAAGCTGCTGGCCAGGGCTTTGCCGGGCTCCGAGCGGTAACCGCGGTGGGACAAAAAAAAGAAAAACAGCATGCAGCCAACAAGATGCAACGAAAGAGTGAGGAAATATCATATTGAGATGCTGCGTTATTACCATTTAGATACACTACGGCTTTGTGGGGGTGGAGAGCCGGAGAGTGTCGAGACAGAGAGATGCAGTTTAATGGATGACACTCAAGTTATGAAAATCACTCTTGGTCAAACGTGGCTCCTAGCCTATGTAAATGTGGTTAACTTTAGATGTGCATAGGGTGATATTGCATTTTAGCGCCTTTTTAAAATGCAACACCTTCAGTTCCAAACTTTGAAGACAGTGAAATTCATACAAGATTGTGTGTTACTGTTGGGTATCTGGCAAAGAATGCAATGCCCTTGCAAAAGTTTTTTCTTCTGCTTGTGTGGAAAAAAACCCAAAAACAAACACAAATATCAATGTAAATTCAACATAACAAAGTAAACTTAACAATTCATCTCCTCTGTGACTGGAGAACAGTGTGGCTGAGCCACTCTTCAGTTCTGACACAAACTCACTGCATCTTTTCATTTGCCTGTCTGAATATACAAGGTCATTGTCACAATACTGTATACAAACAGCTTTTCTCCAAGGGCTGGGTAAATTATAAATACGCAGCTCTTCACAATGGTCAGTATTATACTACGTTAAATTGCCCCCCCCTTCACCTTCTATTTATTTTATATACTCATTTAGTTCAGCCTTCTATTATCCCCACATCTATCCCTCTGACCATCCAAGAGTGTAGCTCACCGTGTGCATTCCCCGTCCTTTTTTTATTTTTAATTTCCTGTTTTCTTTCTCTATGCACGTCTTTGCCACCGCGTGAAGAGCTGTCCCTGAGTCACAGGCGATGCAACGACAATGCAGAGCCAGGGAAGGCTGACCCTTCAAACTGTAAAACGAATCAACATTCATTCTTGCTTAAGCGGCTTTTTTAGTGCTTGGGAATTCATTTTCTTACACTCTAGTTGTCCTTGACCCTGAGGTCTTCATAGTGGGAGCAGCTTGTGTATATGTTCGCATTTTCAAAAGGACCATTCTGTATTGAGATTCATAAGAAGAAGAGAAAAAAAAACAGTAATCTTGCCATCATTCACATCTGCACTAAACCTTTCTTCCTCTTAACTTTTATCACCTTTCAGATGGGCTCCTTTTGTTCGGTCTCACCATGCGTGTCCTTGTTTAGTATCTTTAACTTAATGACCACTAAAATATTTGCTTAATAGAAAAATCACACAAATGCTGAATGGGAATTAACAAAAAGCTGACAATAAGAGGACAAAGTGACACAATAACAGATTCCCATTCCATCTGTATTCATTTAAGATAACTTGCTGTAATGGCTTGTAGCGCTGACCTTTTCTTTTGATTACATTATCGCACACATCAGCTCCATCACAAAGCAGTGTGGATGAACGCTTGCTCTCGAGGCCGATGGTCATCTTTGGCATGGAGACAAAATTAATATGTTCCAGGGCTGTGGTATTTCATTTCATTTGCAAGAATTTTTATGTATTTATTTATTTATTTATTTATTAGTAACTCTGTGTGACAGAGTAGCAGCTGATGTGCTGTAGCACGTGGCAGGTGTTCAAGCAGTGTCAGAAAAGTTGCTGTTAGTTGTTAACCTGGTTAAACAAATGAGTCCTTTAACCATCTTAGCGTTGCTTTGATATGCAAAAACCAGGCGGTGAATTAACTAGTGCCTGAAAGTCAGAACGTGCTCCATTCATGAGGCTGGCTTGCAGGCTGAATAATTGCAAATATTGTATGGAAGAGAGACCGCGTCTGCTGCGATTACACTCAAAACGCAACGTTTTAATTGCTAATTACCTGACAGTAGCTCTCCATTATTCATTGCAATTAGCTTTTCCTTGGTGGTCACCTTGTAATCCCACGCTTTGATGACCTTTTATTTCCATCAGCTCCAAGGATGTCGGCAGGTGTTGTCAGGCGCTCTGCTTTCATATGGTAATCGCTTAGCAGCCATTTACATGGTGAACCATGCTTTGCATCATTTTGAAACCTTGAGTGTGCGCAAAAACCCCTTAAACACATAACGATCATCTAAAACAATGCCCTTCCCCTCATTGTCAAATGATTAATTAAGTTGTGTCATGTAATTGCCTCAGCACGCCGGCTGCTTTTGATATCCGTGAAATCCCCAAGTCTTATTTTCCCCCATTAAATAATGTTAAGATGTTGTCTCCCCAACATCTGCACGGCGTTGAAGGCCTTCCCGGTGTCTTGTCAGAGGGTTTTTGAAACATGATGCCGGCACTGTTGATTCTACCCTGTCACAAGGCTCGGGTTCTCTTCATTATGTAGCCCTTCAACAGCGCTATGTATGCAAAACATCCTCTGTATACACATGCTGTCTCAGAGACTCTGCGTGTGTGTGTGTGCTGAGGGTGGTGTCATAATTTATAACACGCCGTGACTTAATGAAGCCATAAGCCATAATGCATATTCACTAACGTGGTGGGCCGGGCTGGGACGGGCTGTGGTGATGAGTGCCCAGCCGCTACAAATTTACAGTTAGCGCTGACAGTGTGCACAAATACACGCACGCACTTACACTCGATAAGCGGCACACTTCAACCTAGAACGTTTGTTTTTCGTTTGCACTTTTTAATGAACGGGTTCCTCTTTACAGAAACAAATGGCCAGTGGTAAAATAAACAATATGAAAGTGATCCGATATAAATTTAAAAGGCTTCATTTTAAATGTATTATGCAAATATATTGTTTCCATTCCTCCTCCAACCTACTTTAAGAACATGTAGAATCAATTCAAAAGCAATCCTAAGTTTTCAATATTTTCTCCACATATTAACCTGTGATAATTAAAATTGAAACTGTGCCATAGATTTGGACGAACAGTGGTTGAAGGAATTTTCAGAGGTTAACACACAGTTTTTAACATTACTGACATATGGTTTTGTGTAATTAATTAAACAATAATAAATGAAATATTAGTTAATATTATCATAAATAATTTTATAGATTCTATGCTAAAATGCAATGATTTAAATAAAATGTTTATTTGAGAAATCAGCCAGTTAAACATAATTAAAAATCTTTGAAAGCATTTATTCTGGCCGTTCATTTCTATAGTATTACAGTCAGGATTAGTGATTACATAAATCTAAAATTAATTTCTTTAGAAGTGTTATTTTTGTTTAATTTAATTTAAGAAACTTTATTAAACATTAAACAGCGTAAACTGCACATTAGGGTCGGGAGGCTAGATCCGAACGAGCTACTGAAATTGCGTGTTGGCTACGGTATATCTCTAACATCGGTGACATTCTTGTCTGGTCTTGTGTGTGTTAAATGAAGGTGTGCGGTACACTGTTTCATCTGGAGTGTAAAAATGTAATCTGTTCTGCTAGGGCGGTCCCTTCTCCTCCAATAGCTCCATTTGTTGGTCCCGGTGCTCTGTGTTGACAGATGATAGCTTGAAGTCGTCTCCTTAGTTTGCCAGCTCTATGTGTCACTTTCAAGTCCCATTAGCCACTGGGACATACTGGAACACCCTCGCTCACACAACACAGACACACACACACACACACACACACACACACACACACACAAGAATCAGTGTCTTGAAGCCCTCAACAAAAGTCATTTCCTGTGCATGTTTTAGACTCTTTTCTCTGTTTTACACTTTGCACACTCTCGGGTGTTTGCTGTGAAAGATAATTAGTTTTAATTCATTATAATCGCGTTTCGCTGAGTGCCGTAACAGATACACTTATCTCTTTCTCCCCGTCTCTCTTTCAGGTTCGGAGCACGGTCAACAGGATCAAGGAGAGGAGAAAAGCGCTCAATTTTTCAGTAAGCGGTCCTCCATTTTCGTGTGAACAGTTTTCTACTCCTTTGTGTGTGTGTCTGAAAACACCAGTGAGGCCAACTGAATTATTTTCCCCACAGCATTTAAAAAAAAAAAAAAAAAAACCCTCACCACTCCCGCAATGCCAATGAAAGCTGGCCACAAAGCAGCACTGTACATCTGCTAGCCTCTCACTAGTCGACAGTCCATGTTAGATGCCCTTATACATCAAACATAGACCCTCCGTAATGGTCCCCCCTCACCACACCCCCCCCTCCCTCACTCGCCCCATTGCAGCACCTTCATCCCAGCAATGTCAAGCTCCGCGGTGGGTTACAAGTTTCTAATCCAGGACGAGCCGTCCCCTGACATTAAAGTGTCAGGCCAGTATTTATACCTCGTTGGCCGCTGCTGTTTGGCTGAAACTGTGGGGTTGCTGTGTGTGCTCGTGTGCAAATACACGTGTGTGTGTGTGTCCAGGAGGGGAGGATTAAAGCCGACGCAAAGCACTTTAAAAGTAGTTAAAAAAAAAGTCACACGCAAACCGGCACATTGCACACACACATATATACATGTTATTAACGTCTCTGCTCGCTTCCTTTGACCCGGCCATCTCACAAGCGCATACACAATCACGTGCACACAAAATGCATCTAGTCCCTTATGGGAGATCACATTAACTCCAGTCCTCTTCCCAGGCTGTTGTGTCACGCTTTATGGCCAGCAACACTTTGTCCTGCCCCTCCCTCTGCACCCTGACCCACACATATGTACTTTACAATAGCCCCACCACCACCACCACCCCAAATACCACCACCCGTGAAACCATTTCTGAGCAGGAGATTGATTTTTAAAACTTGAGTGTGCCCTCTCCACCCCCACCCACCTCAGAGATGGACACTGTACGGGTGGGAAGGAATAAAATAAATAAATAGATAAATTAATGTGTGTGTGTTGGGATTGGGAAAGGGGCCCTTGCCACCAGGTGCAGCTGATATATTGGCTGCTCATGTTATCAGTGCCGGACCCCGCCCCCATCCACCGTCATTTTTACTGCTTCCTCTCCCCTCTTGTGGTGGCAATTTTCCAATCTTGGCGGGTTCCGCTACCAGAATGCATTTTTTAGCCATCACTGCCGCCTGACGGTTTTTAGCTAATGCCGTTTTGTGCCATAAATCCCGCGTGACATACTGTATCTACCTGTCCTTTGGTTAGATAGGAGACATTTGGCTCTAGATGACCGCACATGCCCCTATATATCCCCCTTGTTGTAAAACATAGGATTGGGTATGGCGCCTCGTCGGGTGAGGGATAAAGAGGCTTTGGCGGCGTTACTGCATATGGGGTCATTTGAAGACGAATGGCACTTGTCGGAGATAGAAGGGTTTATATGCTGCATTATTTGCGGGTGAAGATTCAACCCAATGGGTTAATTCAGCGCAGCTTCAGTGTAAGGATTTAAAGTAGTTATTTAAATGAAAAATGCCATTGCAAACTTTTATTCTCTCCTTTGTTAAAAATTTTTTGGACCAGCATCAGAATGATAGTGATGTGATTTATTTCTATAAAATGGCTGATCCATGTAAACAAAAGTTAGAATACATTTTAATAGTTCTTTAAAAGCTATTTAAAATTACTGGGAACAATGTAATTATAAATTGCTCTTGGTACGGTGACACAGTGACACGCGTAACCTTGACTACCTCTTATATAAATTCCACCAAACCTAATCACACACTCTTCCCTCTTTAATTCCACACTACAGTTGACCTCTGCAGCCCTTTCCTTGTCGTAGACCTCTACATTGGTGTGGGTCTCATGCATGCTTTTTTTATTTTTTTTATTTTACTCCCACCACGGTTTTATACACACACTACTCACACACGTGCACTTTCAGCAGTGTTGCCTGCCTGTTTGATACTACGTACCTGTTGACCCACCCTGACCTCCCTCTTGTACACACACAGCCAGATTGCTTTGTGAAATAAAGCTGTCAGTTGCTGGACCCAAATAAAAAACAGCCCACTCCTCCCCCCAATCCTTGCAGTACTCCATGCCCCTGACACCACTGAAATATAGATATAAATTGGAAGCGGATTAATTTTTTTCTTTTTTTTTTTAATCTTAATTCAAGTTTTGACAACATATAGGAAGCTACACATAGGAGGAATTTGATTTTCGCCAGTAGACAGTTGAGAGGTGACGTTTCTCTGTCGTCTCTTGTCATCAGAATAGCTGAGCAGTAGCTGAACTTTGTTTGAAAAAAGTCTTTAAACATAACTGGGTTTACTTTTGTGGCTGGCATGGCTGGTTGGAGTTGGTTTCTGGTGACATGTGCTGAAACGGTGCACACGCTTTCTCTTTCTGCTTATATGTACGTGTCACTGCAGCTGTGTAGCGTTTAGCACATGAGATTCCTTTCTGACAGAAATACAGAGCAGAACTGTATCGAGGGAGATCTGTGCAACTGCCATTTGTTTTCGTCTAGCTGCATTAGACTACACTGCACAATGATTTTCTATGGTATTCATCATTAAAAGTGACAAGTAGAAAACCTAAAAAAGGAAAAAGCCACCACTGATCATTCCTAATGATGACGACTGATTGATCATTGACTATTTTCTTGCAGAACTGTGCCAGTTCCCGACCATGCAGCTCACTTACCAGCTCTCGTCCTGTGAGTTTGCCGCCTGAAACGACCCCAAGCAGAGAGGAAGAGCCGTGCGCTTGCAGCAACGCACAGGGCCTGGGGGCGCAGGAGGAGAGGACCACAGGTGAGCTGTCAGGAAACTGTTATACAATCATAACACAAATCAGACTTCAGACAACATTGTACTATAAAGCTGTGACAGAGGACTTTTGGCAGCCTTATTAAATATATAATTGTAAGTATGAGTCAGTTTTCCATTCCTGCACACAGCAATGTCCTAAAAACTGGAAGATATTACTCCTGAGAACTGATAATAGGCTGTCAGACTGATTTAATATGTGCATGTGTAAGACCGTGGCCCCTTGGAATGAAATAATTACTACATCTATGCTTCTGGCAGGATTTTACATACATTTACAGTTCTAGCTTTTGCACTCTGATTGCATTTAACTGTCTCTTGATTCAGTTTTCCCACACAGTTTTCCTCAGTCGATCAAAAGACCGTTTTTTAAACTGAACATAATGGCAGGTCACAACATTGCTTGCTAATTTGATTAGTCTGGCCTTGCTTCTCAAAATGCGCAACCAATCCAGCATCATATTCAAAAGAATGAGGAAGGCCGCGCATTGTGTGATATAGTTTTCTTTGTATCGAATGAAAGGCGAAATTTGAATATAGAAGAATAAGTGAAATATTTCGTGGGCTGTACTTTATCTTTTGAAGAGGGCAGCACCTGTAGCCTTGCTTTTAGAAATGTTCAGTTCAGCTGTGGAAGTTTTTTTGTCTGAAGGATTTTAATTTCCACAGTTTAGTACCTCCAACATTTCACAGATTTGTTCAGTTTTTTCAATGGAAGCATTGAGAGCTCAAGTGTGGCGCGTTTGTGTAGCTGGGTAGGCAGGACCTATTTGATCAAAACAATCTGCTGTATGATTGAAGATGCCCACTTCACTAGAAGCCCCTTCTCATGTCTTAGTATTAACATTTCATAAACACCATCCTTTCTTTTCCATTTTCTTCTTCTTTTTTATTTTAATTAAACTATAGTTGCATTTATACACTGGACAAAAATAAATACCTTTAAATATAAAGGCTTTATTAAGGTAATAACTCTTTAGAGACATTAACTTAATGGCCATTTTAAAAAGCATAGTTTGTTTGTGGTTCTTTCAGTTGTTAGGGCTACCAAGAGATGTTTATACGATTTAGTCTTTTTTTATTTGACTGCACACAATAAATCAGTAGTCAGAATTAGGTAAAGCTGAATTAGGGCTGAGCTACATTTACTGTTCTTTTAACAGCAAGAAAAAAGGTACTTACTACTAACTACTTCGCAGTTGTACATCTTTTTTCTCTAAATTTGGCCATTTGGAAGAATAATGTAATGTACTTGATGTGTAAACTGAATCCTGGAACTCACTGGACTTGGTTGACAAGAAAATAATGTAATGCGTAATGTCAGAGTCAACCAAAGCTCAGCTCAGGAGTTGTTCCTTGAAAATCGTTGAGCGGTCCTTAGATTTGAATCCGTTTGGAAATCTTTGGTGGCATTTAAAGAAAACATAGGAAACATTTATCCTAGGTCATAAATTTCAGAGGATACCTTCATTGACAGTTGACTTTGTTGTTGAATCATTTTGTTAACGCCTTCTGGGGCTTTTTTTTTTTATTTTTGCTACTAATATGAAATAATAAGTCAAATTTAAATAGTTCTAATACATTTTATTCACCTCACTATAGTGTCTTGCAGGTTAAGCGGTTTGAATAATTTAGATTGCAGTGATACACAAGTACCCCGTCCCCCCCATTGTTCCCCCACTGGTGTATCTGCAAGGCATTACTGCAAGGCATTTTGAAACGGAGAGTAGAGGCTGGCCTGTTGAGTGAAATCAGACATCAGAAATCTCCTGTTAAACTTCAACACTAACCAGACACCCTGGCTTCGGTCTCGCTGCCTGACCCGTGCTGCACTCAGCAAAGTTGAGACTCATTTCATTGTGGAAAAGATTGGAGATACCAGTTTCAAAGAAGGGTGAAAGAAAGAGGCAGAGGTCGATCCCTGGTTTCATTCTGTCCATTAAAACTGTCCTTGGTGTCCCCTGAATTTCTCCACTTGATGCAACATTAACAGATTTCAGATTCTGACTTTTATCCTTATTTAATATTTTTATTTTCTTATTATCACCTAAACATCCAACAGAGAAAACTTTTTCTTCAAAAAAGTGTATTTTACCCAGTTTTAAAGGTTGTTAACTTTGCTGTAAACTGAAAATGATAATGTCAGCTACCTTTGCTGGACTTTATATTTAGCATGTATATAAATCTACTACATAATGGTCATGAAATTGTCTGTCTATCTCCTAACCACCAAAGCTTGGATGCATTGATATTCCTCTCATGTGGTCACTTGGTCCTAGTTTCTTGAGAGTGTTGTAGAGGGCATCCTTAAGGCTCATTTAGGGTACTGCTGGACTCAATGCCATAACCTACGCATGTAGCCTACGCCATTTATACTTGTGCACTCCACAGTCAGCGCTGTGTCTTTTTTGCCTATCCTGTTAATTTTGGTTTCTATCTTTGGTGAAAAAAGTCGTATAAATGTTTGTATTTCTGAACCTCCTCAGTCAACCTTTCCTCCATGTGTTCTATATTTATTGATCCAAAACAACCAGTTCGAAGCGGCCCGGAAACACTAAAGCGGAAACATGCTACTACCAAGCAGACCAATCACAGCTCTGCGTAGAGTCTGCGCTGTCGCCGTAGCTACTGCATCAAATTGTCACAGAAGCCTAAACTGCCTATTAGAAACCTACAATCTCACCAAGATATTAAAGCTCTTAAAGGTCCTCTTGACTTGGAAAAACAATTTGACTTCTGAACCTTTCATTCGGTTAGTGCTACGTTGTTGTGTACAATGGCGACACATTCATCTTCTTGAACTGCACCTACAAGTGTGATCTGAAACCCTGCAGTTAAAGTGGTCAGTGGCACAGATTCATTTATTAGTATAGATTAGTATAGATTATTTTAGTCATTTTTGTGGCTAACCTTTTTACTAAAAATGTTTATGCTTTCATTTGTTGGCAGTAAATTAGTATATCATGGTACAAATCGGGTGTTCAGTTGGTAAAAGCTGTGTGAGTTATGGTGTATGACTCGTACAATAATGATATTCATATGTGAAAAATGCATATGCTGTGTGTTATTGCTCCCGGCTGCTGCTCTCAGGCTGTGATTTACAGCATTTCCTTCACAGGTGATTTGCATGATCCTCAACATTATTGCTGTCTCTTTCAGCCGCTCGGCGCGGTGTTGTTAAATCAGTTACTGTGCCACATTTACATGACTCAAGCCACGATGCAACCAGACAGATCAAATTGAGCAGCAGAAATAATGTTTTTGATGTAACACAAGTGCAGAAATAATTGACTGTCAGACGATATTATTTAGCCTATTCGCCACCCTAATAGTCTGCTCTTGACTCTGCGCTGTGACATGCAAATGCAGACGGCTTTGTGTGATTAAGCGCTGCGACTGGGGTTGGTGGACAAGGATTCATACAGTGTGCACTGCTGTTATAATCCGAGAAACAAGCTGAAACATAAAGGCGTACTTGTAGAGTTCCTTGAACTCATCCAAGTAGCCTCTTCAGGTCTAAACGACTGGTGGGGTTTTGGGGTTGGGACAGGTAGTATGTCTGTGAAGGTTCCCATTCATCCAGATTGTGTTTATCCAAAAGAAAACAAGGTTGGAACCAGTTGCAACTGGAGTAGTTGGGTTTCGAGAAGCTACGTCTTGGATTGTGTCTCAGCTTTCTTTTTTTTGGACAGTTTTACAAAAAAAAAAATTTCTTTGTACAGTGCAGTAAAAGTAATAATGTAATCTATACTTAAGCAAGCAGTGCCATACATCCTTTTTTTGTCCAATAGCATTTACATAATCTAAACTGTTTTCAAAAGTGATTTTACAGTCATAATGCGTTTTATTTTTTTGGACTATACACACCACACATCTCACAATTTAGCGCAATCAACAAACAGATGGGCGCATCTTTTCGAACAATAACCACAGCATCTGCTAAGTGACAGTGGTACTTTGCATGTACAAGGACAGCCTCTTCTTGGTGGTTATGTGTGTGGGTGAGGCGGAGAAGGGGTGGGGGGGCGTCGCTTTTGATACTTTTCTACTTTTTCCATCTTTCTATTTACTCAAGTTGGTTGGCACAAATGTCCACAGCAGACAGTGGGTTATGTTCAGGGTACACAGTGTGAAAAAAAAAAAAAAAAACGGAACCAAGCAAAGCACGTATTTGCTATAAGCATTAGAGAAGGACAAGTGCATAATGAAGGAATACAAGAGAAGTGGGGGGGGTGAAGTGGTGTGGGGGGTTAGGTTGAATTGAAAGGGTTGTGTGGGTGTTTGTGTGTGTGCACAAGTGTTGCATTTCTGAGGAGCAGGCCTCACACAATGGCTGAGTTGAAGGTTGCGAGCCCTTTTAAACAGTAATAATGTGCTAGGTCACCAGTGTTGCCCTACGTCATCTCCTTGCTTTGTTAAAGCCTCTTACTTGACAAGCACAAAAGGCCAAGTGGTTATATTTCTTTTATGGTTCATGTTTTGAAACTCAAAAGGTCACCGAGTTTTTTTCTGTGTCTCATTTCAAACAGTGTTTGAGTGGACTCGAGATATTGTTGGGTTTATTATGGGATCTGTCTTTTTCATGCTGTTTCATTTCAGCCGTAATTGCTTTTCCTTAATACACGTTTAATTTACCATCCATTCCTAACCGAGAGGACCACAATACTTTTTTGATTTTACGGGAAGCGTTATGCAGTTTAAATTATAATTCAGAACAACTACAAGTTCAGTGTTACACGGATACAGAAACGGACAGATTGACGTGCTGGTTTTCTTTGCCTGAACCCCATTTTTGTCACCTGTTTGCCAGTTGACTGTAATGAAGAAAATGTGTCGTTCAGCTCTCAGAGGTTCATCACAGAAAACCTGATTTCTGGTGTCTTTTCCAGTTTAAGCAACCAAAAGTTGTAGGAACCATATGCCTGCACATTGCTGACATCTGACACCCCTTCCCCTTCCTCTCTTCCTAACATGTGTTCCTCAGCATCCCTTGCAATTAGGGGCCTTTTAGATAGAAAGTAGTGTGGCGGTCTATTGCATGCATCTTCTGCAGATTACGCACAGATCTTTGCTGACACCACCGTGGGGTTGACTCCCTCTCAGTTCCCTCCAGCCACACACCATCACTTGTCATGCATGTTTAGCTGAGTTCATTGACATGCAACAGGATCCCTTGTTTCAAAAGTACAAAAAAAAAGAGAGAGAGAGAGAGAGAGAAAATCCCTTGTGGAATGACAGCATGTTTGCAGCAATTTCATCTGGGTACTTGCTGTTGAAACCCCGTCTCTATCTCTAATTCCTCTTCTGTGAGCCAGCTAGGAAGGCTGCAAGGCTTTACGATACTGGCCATGTTAAATGTCATAATATTTCCAAGAAATTACTTCATTTATGTTATGCACAAGAAACTGTAACCTCGTGCCAACTTTATAAGCAGAGCAGGGCAAGTTATATGCATAGGTAAAATGCAAAATTATGTGTTGGCGCAAATAGCAGTGTTAGCAGCAACTTAGCATCATGTTTTGTTATTATATATTTAGAATATATGTGTAGTAGTTCTAGGGACAGTTGAAGCAGCATTCAGAAATACATGTAAGTCATCTCCACTAAACACAACCAAAGCAGCTGTTAGATGACTGCTGCTTGACCCTCCTATTCATGTGCCTTTAGTTATGCTTTTTTTTGCACAATTGAAGGTGCATGTGTAAATCTGTTACCATGGCAAAATGCATTATGGCTCCAAATATCCTTGATGGCTCAATAAGTGTATAAATAGAATCAATATGAATCTGATTGGACTGGTTTTGATTTCCCAAATTAAGGAAATCTTTGTTCTGTGTCTTTATTTCTGTAATGTTCAATAGTATTTAGAAGTGTAGAATAATAATTTCTCTCTTTAACACTTAATGTCACACTGGTAATTACAGCAGCAGAATTATTGACAATAAAGGTGTGTGGGAGTGTGTGACAGAGAGGTATTTGACCTCTGAACGGCAGCTTGTGTTTAATGTCTCGCTGATGCAAAGTGATGTGTACTAATTCTACATCTGCTCTAACCAAACAGAGCTGGAAAGTTCAGCCAAGACTCAAAAAAAACAAAAAAAACACTTCCTCATAACTTATCTTCCCCTGTGTTTCCCTGTGCGTGAACCAAATTCCATTTTCCCTGCATCCTTTTTGCATTTAGAAGTGACACACAAATAGCCGGATATGAATTTGGGGTTTGAGTGTGTATGTGTTTCTTTATGTGGATTGAAATTGGGCTTTTTTAACTTGGTTGTTTGGCCCTGAAATTGGGCTCTTGTCATGTGGGCTTAAGCTTTGAGGACTTGATTGTAGCTTCACAGTGTAAATACCCAAACAAACAGGCAGCGGTCAAAATGTGCTATCGGTTTGCTATGTATTTACATTCCTCACCCTCTCTCCAACTTGGTTTCTCTCACTCTTATTCTTGCATTTGATTTGTTAATTTATATTTACTCTCCAGCTTCTTTTTTCCATTGTTCTGCTCCCTCTCTGTGACTTGCTCACTTCCCATTCCCACAGTCTGTGAATGATATTTGCAATATCTTTGGTTCCGCAGCTAAATTAGCCATTAAATTGTCAATTTGAATCACTTGTTTGCACTTGCTACCTGAGAAGAATCTCAAAAATGCACTAAGACCGTTCGAAACATTTAAACAACTGCGTTGCCTGTACTTATATTACAGTCTGCCGTTTTCTATTTGTCACACCCAATGAAACAAATCCAGAGATGAAAAATAGAGCCCATTTGGTTGTTCTTAAGCGGCTTTAAGCGCAACTGTTTATGCATATTCACCCAACCGCTACAAACCGTAGCAGGCTTTACGAATTTGTTTTTTCCGCAGCTGTTCTGCATAACAACAGCACGCTATCACGCTCAGGCAAAAGTCTGGTGAAGGGAATCTATTCATAATTCAAAGAAACAACAAGGCACGAGCTGTGGCGTTGTCACATATAACAAATTGAGGAGGAAAAGAGTTGAATTTGTATCCTCTTACGGAGGTTGACTACATTATACATACTGCAGGAGCCGCTGAGTGTGGGGTAATAGGATATATGATGGATGGCCAACCCGCTTGGGCTCCCATTCCTCTGGGTTATTCATCTATTTATCTGCTTATTTATTTATTCCCTCACCCAGAGAGACCCTCACAAACTTGAGATTTGCGTAAGATGCATAATAGTAAGCGTTGGCCTGTATGGAAATGGGGCTGAGCCCTCTGAGCTCTGGAAGTCCTCTGCTGATCGCGTGTTAGGTGTACTAATGTCTGCGGTGGTGCTGCTGGTTTAAGGGGGGCCTGCAGTTTGTTGAGTCTTGATGGCTCATCTTTCATCGAAACTGGGGAACAAAGGCATGGGATATTTACTTAAACTTTATCGAAGCCACAGCATTGATTGGTTGGAAGCTCCATTCAAACCTGTTCAGTCAGATTTCCACATGTTACAGTCAAGAATCTGTCTCTAACCACGATTGTTGTTGGAACTGTAAGCATCCAAAGATGGTGCTGTTGTCAACACCCTCATCCTTAGCCACATGTACTCTTGCTCGTCTCGACCCTTCCAAGGGCAATCTGTCTACACGTCACTTTGGCTTTTCAAAAGTTTCAGAAAACGAAACCGTAGTTGTAGCATAGTTGTTAAATTAAAACTAAACTTTAATCTTTTTTTTTATTATATTATATATGTTATATATTTCAAGAATGTTGGATTGATACAGTTTAGGGGCAGCCAGCCACCAAACATAAAACCAAACCTACAGGGACCCCTGTGAGTTAGCAGCCGCCACATGTAATCGTCAGCTAACAGCCTTTTATGTTTAACCCTGTCACTGCTCTGCTATCAAGGGTGTCATTCAAGGACCTGCTTGTGCCCTGGCATAGGTCACCTCCCCTGGGCCAGGCTGTCTCACAGTTAACCACTCCCCCTTCCATCAAACAGGGGACACCATGCTTTTTCATAGTAAATATGCATTTTATAAAGCTGTGCTGCACACTGTGTTTATAACAAACTTAAATTCATTCTTCTTGGCATGTGTGCAGTTGCTGTGATTGTGCAAGTGCATTTTGACACACAACACGCACAACAATTTTTCTTTCCTAACATAGTGCTGAAGCATTCACCACTACTGTTATCGTGCAGCTGCCAACAGCATCTCTAAACCAATATCAACACATGCACCCCCTACCCCCGGAACATTTTTCCATCATCCTCATCTCAACAACCCATGGCAACGACATAGTCGCCAGCTTACGACAAAGCAAAGTGGGGAGAAGGGAGAGAGGAAGGTAAGAGGGTGTAGGTTCGGGGGGGGGGTTAGGCCGTAGATCAGGGCAGGGAGGATGGCGGCGCGACCAGGAGGTGACAGGGGAATAACATCCCTTTCTCCTCAATCGACAGGGACCATAACTCCTGCCTCTCCAGGGACAGATTGAGAAAGGCAATAGCCCTAGGGGCTGTGAAGCACGGATGCTTAGGAGAATTGAAAGTTAAAAGAAAAACGCAGTTTGCCGAGCCACTGCCGCTGATTGAGCCAGCAGCACCACTCTTAGCTACTGGGATTTTTCACATTTTTTATCATTTTTAGCACTGGGCATTGTGAAGGCCCAAGTGGCACACTGTTCACATTGGTTATCAACCTGTAAATCTCTCTTGGTTATTCATGAGAATTTTCTTTCTTTTTTTTTTTACGGTTTTCTGCACCTAGTGAAGGTAGCAGAGGAATGAGCACATATTAAGAGAGACGAAAGGTTGGGCTCAGTCAGCTCAAAATCAAAATATGCATAATACATAAAAAATGGTGTGAGGAGACAGTACGGCATTTAAACAGCAGGAGGAAAATGCCTTGGGCCCTGTTATCCAAAACACCTCTATGTATCTATTAGTTTTCTTCTGTGCCGTGTATTTAGGCAACCATTTCAGCTGTCAAACTACAGGTCAAAAGATTTTGATTTGCAAAAGAGATCAGCACTATTAAAATGAACTGTAATTTGGCAAGTCCTGCTTACCTCTGTTTCAATCCCAGCAGAGCTGTGAAGATGTGAGCACGGAATAACTGACTAAAGTGTAGCTAAAGTGTGTAAAATATCTGTTGTACTGCTTTATGATTACACCGTGAATGCCGCATCAACAAAGATCTCATCCCTCTCTTTCTCCCTGCTTTACATCTTATTTGTTTCAAACTCTCATTTCTTACTGCATGCCATCTAAGAATCTCCTGTCTCAGTTTCAGGCTTTCTCTTTCTCCTGCGTTCAGAGCAGGGCGGGCGGTTGAGCAGCCGGGGGGGTGAGCGGGCGCGTAGCGGCTTTTTATGGCCTGATCAATTTTACAGTGGCTTATTGAATAGCTTTTAATGCCCTTCTTTATTTTTCGTTGTAACCCACAGAGTGTCTGCCGCTCCAGGGCTGATGTGCTGGCTCGCCAGGGAGAGAGAGACAATAAATTTTAATACAGTGTCTCTGGAAAATTACACATGTTTAATCATTGATTTTTATTGGCTCATCATGATAACATTGTCCCAGTGGGTGGCGGTGGGCTCTTAAAAGAGAAGAGGGTGGATTAGTTATGACACATTAAAGACTGAACTTGACAAAATGAATTGTTGGCTCAACCAACTTTCTTTGTCTAATGCACAGTTTATTGATTGGCATTAATGGTTACATCCATGGACAATTATGATGCAGTGACTATTTTAACCTCATACAATTGCAGTTCCCTAGCTACTTTTCTTTTCCTTTTTCCAGTGTTATCTGTTAAAGTTGGCAAGATTAGATCTCAAATACATCCACACGTTTCAGTAGACAGTGAATTAAAAATGCAACTATTTAGAGTTATAGAGGGACGGCCATATTTTCAGTAGCTTTACTGTGTTGAGTCAAAATAGGTTTAAATGAAGGCCCTGCACCCCGATCTCATTCAGTCTTCATTATATAATTAGTTAAACCGATATGGTTTTTGGGAGCACTTTCATTTTGCCAGTAGCCTTTCCAAAACCTGAAAATGTTCTGCATCATGAGTTGAGTCGCTACCAAGTATTTGCCGTTTATTTTAGTGTGTCAACCTACAAATAGATGTGTAATATATTTCTTCTTAATGCACCTGCTCTCTTTGTTAAGTTCGTCTCTGTTATTCTCCCTGTAAGATGACCTTCTCTTGTTTCCTCTCTTCTCTCTTTACCTTTGTTTCCTGTTTCCTTAAGTATTTGTCAAGCTTTTGTTTTCATTGTTGTTCATGTACACATTTTTAGTATCTTGTAAAATATTCAAAAAATACGCAAGAAATGAAATGCATGTTATCCATTATGCATTATGTTATCTATTGTTATGTTTACTTTTTTCCTCAGTCACACAGGTGTGATTTCACCTCAGCAACTAGAGTGCAAGAAAGGTGAAATTTAAATGTGCGTACGCGCCAAGATTTATCGACCGCATATAAAAAAAAAAAAAATCAGGATCATTAAGTCCAACTTTACTGCCATCAAGCTGATGAAAGCTGGCAAACACACAGACTTCATAATGCCTAGTGTATGTGTGTGCTTGTGTGTATAGGAGATGTGATAAGGTAGATTGACTCCTAATATAAATGGTAGAGGTGCCTACTGACAGCCGTATAGCAGTGCCCTTTGTGTCCCTGTCTGGGAGCCTTACTCTATGTGTGTGTGTGTTTTTTTTTTTTTGTGATCTTGTATTTAGCAAATACTGACTTCAAGTTTGTGTGTGTTTGTGTTTTTGATGCTCACATGGTAAAAGTCGGTGGCTTTAGGTGACACTGGGGCAGCAAGTGAGTGAACCTCTTTACATGTGTGCAGACAAATCTCTCAGTGGATGTTCATCTCTCTCTCTCTCTCTCTCTCTCTCTCTCTCTCTCTCTCTGCCTCTCTCTCTTTGTCACACATGCACAAATATATACACACACACACACACATATACCACGCATAAAACACACCCACAAACACGCCGAGGCAGGTTAGCCCTCCTCTACACAGGCACCTGCTCCGCTGAAGGTGAAAGAAGTGCTCACTTGAGCTCATTGAAAAGTAGATGTGACAGTAAATTTTTCAGGCCCTTGTGAGATGGGAGATCTTGTTATAGCAGTCAGGATGGGGGTCAGGGCAGTGGCTGCTTGATGATTGAGGAAAAGAGAAGTAAATTCATTCTGCTTCGGGCACTTTGTCAAGTGCCAGTAGCTTACCGTTGAGAGCCACTCACCCATCACCGTGTTACGGCCCCAGAGGTCACATCCACCGCCATAAATCTGCCTCGCCTCCTCGCCTGCTAAACCTATTGCTTTACCCCGACTGAGCACGAGCAGGGAGAGAGGCTGCAGCAGCTGCTGCTGCTGCTTGTAGTCACTCAAATGAACAAAAAAAAAGACGGAGGGGAGAATATAGATTCTCCTTTTTGATGCCTGTGGTGGTGTAACAACAGGACACTGTGTGTGCTGTTACACAGGGGAGATGTGTACATTTGGACAAATGGTTGTGTCGTGAGTGTTTGTGAGTGAAAGAATGGCGTATGAATATATATTGTATGCACTGAAATGATATGAGGTTGCATGTGTAGGTAGAGTCCTTTATAAATTCAAGGTAGTGCATTTATTTTAAAAACAGAATTGTGCACAATTCTTACAATAGCAGGAAAACCAAACTTCTGCTCTACCAACCTCAAACTCTTTGTCTTCCCAGTCATGTCCCAGCTGATACTGCATGTCATCACCTGCCCACAGAGTCTCCCCTCTTCTAAAGATAACCTGGCTCACTCACCAGCTCTTTATTCCCACACAACTTAAGTGCACACAACACCCACATGGTGTCCAGTGTGGATGGTGGCTGCTATCATGGAACCATAGACCACCGTAGCTCCACATTTATATCATGGTGTTAATTTTAATTTGGGCTTGAGTCCAGCTACGTTGGGTGATGGAATGAGAGACTGGTCGTAGGAAGATTTCTGCTAATTTTAGGGGTTTTTTAAAAGTTGTAGCACTGCCAACATGCTCTCTGGTCTTCACGGGACGCAAAGTAATCAGGAAGCTACAATTCAGATTTTATAATAAGCTAGGGCTCTAGGAAATTCTTCATCAATACATATGTTTAGCTGTTATTTTTTATGCAACATTTACAATCCTAATACTTCAGTGAAAGTCTTACATATTTTACATTACACATTTTCCATGCACGGCTCTATATTCGTTCATAGAGTCAGATAAAAACAGACACTCACATACACAACCCAGGGGGATACTGTTCCCTGTTTCTAAAACGGTAATTGATATATTATAGTGAAATATGGCAGAAATTATTGATATTTTTTGCCATGTGCTATCATTTTTCTAGGATAGTGGTAGAGGGCCGTAGTCAGAAGAAGGAAAAAGGATCTGCGTCTGGCGTGGCGGTCTGTGTGTTTGTATGTATGTGTGTGTGCGTTGGTTTTTGTACACACGCCTGTCCATATGTCTACAGTCTGTGAGTGATCGCTCCTTTCTGAAGTTTGTCATCTTGCACCGTAATTACACCTGCCCCAACTCTGTGTTTGTATGCATTCAGCTGCCGTGCCTCGCGTTTACGTGTTGGTGTGTATGCGTGCGTGTGTGAGCACACGCCTTTCAAGCTTGTAGTATATGACCGCCAGCCTGCTTTCAATATAGCCTCTTATTAGGTGGTGATTATCCTGCCTGCGTCTGGCTTTTTTCAGCGAATGACTGGAAGTTGGAGAGGCCAGGGGCACGCTGGGAAGAAAGGAGTGAAAACTTCCTGCACCCAGCTTTCACCCTGCACCCCTCACCTTCAGCATAGCCCTCAGCCTTTCAGGAAAGCACCTTGTACTTGCACTGGTACTTCTCTGTAAACACTAGCAAAGTAATGCGTAGGTGGACTACACTAACATACAAGGGTGTATTATATTGAAGTTCAAGGCATCTGCGTTTCCTTTCAGCTGAGCTATACCAGTTCTACCAGTTGCACTCACTGCATTGTGTGCCTGTCATAAATTTCCATTTATGGACACTTGTGAACTCTTCTAACTCTACTATCCTTTTTTTGCCACTGTCTCTTCTAAACACTATAAAATGTTGTTGAATTATATGTTTTACTAAGAGAGACTGGATAAAACCACGGTATTGTAGCACTTCAGGAAACCTCTCACACAATGCCAGTGTCTTTATTGGATCAGTGTGTTTACATAATCATGGTTGTCAACCACAACCTATTGGGCAAGTGCATTAATATACAATTCTTAAAACTGTACACGGTGAAAACGCCAACACAAAACCCGCAACTTATTACTAGAAATGGCCTGCACTTATGTTCGCCGTCTTGCCCAAGGACGCTTTGGTATTTGAGGGTCTGGAGAATGAACCACCAATCCCACGATGTGTGGAGAACCTGCTTTTGCCATTTGAGCCACACCGCCATGAAAGAAAACACTCTTTGCACAAAATAAAATTACCCTGACTTAGCATCCAAAAACGCAACTGATATTGCATTTCCATTCCTTAGCCTGCCCCCTTCAGACACACGCACATACGTATGCAGTTTCCTGCTTTGTATTCTTATTCTCAGCGTACTAATCCAAAAACATAATGACAAAATGGATAGACAGGGGAAAAATGGATAATACACAAGTGTGACAGGATCCCGAGGGCCTGGCTGGGACCTTTGTAAAAGCCCATACATCAGCTGTCCCCCGATGGGCTTCCAAAGAGGCACAACAGAGAAACACAATAGACTGGACAGATGGTCCCAAACAAACTGCAGTGGGTTTGATGCTATTAAAAGCTGTTTGCCTCATGCCAGACGCCAGCAAGTAGTGGTGCATTGTGTGATCACTTCTGAATGACTGAACGTGTGTGTTTGACTACCAGCTTCAATACGCCCTCTGCTGTGTTTTTAGCCAACAAATGACCATTCGTAGCTCGAGAAAGATGTGAGTGTGTGTGTGTAGTTTTCTCATAATTAGGAGTCAATCAAAGACAGCACATGATTATGAAACACAAATGGTATGATGAGTGATTTACACTCAGTGGATGCCAGCCAGCTCTGTAGGCCGTGACAAACCTTTGGCTGATAACCAATAACCAGACCCAGGATAAAATTCCCTGCCTCCCACCCACTCCTCCCTCCTCTCCCCTCCATCAGCTCTCCTAAAGAGCAGCTCTGACACCTCCGAATGATGAACCTCCTTCAGCGCGCTGACCTTTCTCCTTCGGACTAGTCACCCACCCTCCTGCCCTCTTCCATGTAGATGAGACAGAGACAGATGAAGATATTTTGTAATGTGCGTGTGCATGCATGGGCGGCCATCTTTGGGTGTCATGCAGCGACACAGTGAAATTAGTTTCGCCGCTGGTGGATGGCGGTCGTCCCACCTTCGGTTCAGCAGTCGACCAGTGAGATTAATCCAGGCGGGGGGGGGGGGGGACCTTTGGAAAGAGAGAGACAGACAGGTAAGCAGACAAATAGGGCGAGTGGGTTCATGACAACAATAAACCCACCAAGATTGTGTCCATATATCTGTGTGTGTAGCTTTATGTTTAACACAGTTTGTCAGACTGCTGTGGACATAAATAATATAAATACGTCCCCCACACACACACATTTTTTTGTACAATTCCTTCGAATCATTCCCCGACTTATATAGACTGATTGCAAAAACAAAAACCAATCACAGCTTTTGCAAACAGCTCACGATGTCCTACAATTGTTATTTCTTGCAGTAATCTGCCTGTAACAATAGAATAGATTTTAGTTCCATGTTCTAAATAAAACAGTGAATATTCACACAGTATATTTATTGCACGTATCTTTCTTTACATTGTTAAATAAATGCATGGGTGTATGCAACAAGTACAAGTAACCCTACATTTACTTAATAGCTACAAAGTTGGTTTACTTTGCCATCTAGTTTGCAAACGTTTAAACTGAAGCTCATTAGCCCTTGAATCAGGAAATGGTTTGATTGACCCTCTAATTTGGATCAATGCTATACTTGCATCATAATCCATCGTGAGTTGAGTTACTGCTAATGATCCAATATTTTGGATATTTACTGTATCAGTTAGTGCAACTGTGTCCACTGTGAATAGCTGTCTGTAACGCTGCTTCCAACACAGAGGGACTCAGGTTCTAGCTCACGGTAATCTACCAAGGCATTATTAAAATCTTAACTGCATCATACGCTGGTGTCCGTTAGCGGTGATCTGGCCTTTTTAAGTTGTCCTTGAACAATACTCACCGTACCCTCTCATCACTCTCCTCCTTCTAAGACAGTCCAAATGAGAGCATTAGCGAAGTGCCTGAAATGTAAAATGAGTGTCAGAAGTTGATGAATGTGGCATCATTAGCCATGCTTGTCTTTTTCCGTTTTCTGCTGTAATTGGCTCCAATTTATAATCCTCCACCTTTGGGCCATCCTTTATAATTCTGTCTTGTTTCCTCCTGTAATTGGTTGAGTTCGGTGCATCCTACAGGTCACACACAGCCAAGAAATCCTTGGATAATTTTTCTTCTATTTGACTTGACTCTGGTTTCACATATTTAAACATTAAAAGACCTTAATTTTGTTATTTCAGTAGTTTGGGCGTGTGTGTTGTAACCAATACCTACACAGAGATCGTGTCTGCATGTTTATGTTTACGTTTAGAAGTGTTAATGCCCTTAATTAAATCTTATTTTTCAAGATTTTTTCCTGAACATAATTTTGGAAGAGTAAATAGTGATTGCATAGCATGTAACAGTGTACAGTAGTTAAACTGTTAAAACTAACCCTTCCCTGCATCGTTATATGTATATTAATATGAAATAGAAATGTGTTTTTTCAGGGACAATACTGTACATCAGTTTTCAGTTGACCTGAACCTTGCTTGCCAACCTAACTCTGTCCGTGTCTGTGTGTCCTCAGGTCAGCTGTCCATTCCTTGTGTTCCACAGAGACCAGAAAATCCCATGAGCCAAACTTCCAACAGCACTCATTTGGATAGAGAGGTAACTGACTTTTTATACACACACATCTTAGTACGCACAGCAAAGCGAATCAGTCTCTCTGGAACGTTAAGGTTTGGATAGCCGGGAAGTTCAGCGGGTCAGCATCGGAATTTGATCTTTGACCCTGAGATAAAAACAGACGTCAGGGGTTTAGCAATTACTGTACTGGGTTAGTATGCATGCAAGTCTATTAGTTCTCTCACTATAATTCAGTTTGATTGAAATATTTTTAATTAATTTTAACTAATAGCATGTAGCATGTTTAAAGGACAACTTTGTTGATTTTTCAGTATTTTTACAACTTCTTACAAGTATTGTTTGTGTGCAAAGCCTGAAGTGACATATTTATTATTAAAGAATTACATTTAAAGAACATACAGCGGTCAAGACACATGTCCTAATCAAGTGTCCTATTACTAATATTGGAACTACATGTTAAAAGAGCTGTATCTCATGCACATAAAACTGCTCAGCTTACTCACTTAAATTCAGTGTCCACTGTTTTATTTCAACTTAAAAAACAAAAAAACAATCTTGACCCTATTTGATATTAATGTAATACTGAATAAAAAAAAAAAGATTGACTTTATGTCAGTACAAATAAATATTTTGGGCTTCATTATAAGTGTGGTCATACACTTAAATAAAAATCCTAAAAATAAATGTATATATAAAAATATAGAATTTAACTTTTAAACTTAAGTTGGATTCCATTTACATTATTTTTTTTAGTATTTAAAATTAACTTCAGCTTACCATACACATTGATAGTTATTTCAGTCACTCTAAACACACATTACAGATTATTTTCCATTCTCAATATAAATAATATAAATATTGTTTAAATTACTATACAAAACTGCTCTAGGAATTTCTCTAATGAATTAAAATGGAGCGCTTTTGCAAAATAAGTCTAGTTACAGTGCTTACAGAGACGAAAGCTCTTTCCCTCACACACACACACACACACACCCTCTGCTCTGCATCGCTTGACTGACTGCCTCTCCCCTGAAATAAATTGAAATCCTCCAACACACACAGATCAGGCTCGTTGCACATCCCCGTCCCCCTGGTGGCCAACACCAGAACCACGTTATTGCTACATAATATATCCTCTGTCTCCTTGGTTTGCCTGATTAAAAACTAAAGTTGTTTTGTATGTCTTTAATTGCAGAAGAATGACATTCAGAGTTGCAGCATTTTGACAGTGAATAAAATTCATACTGCAGGATGTTTATAAAATAACCTCTTTGTTAAATATGTGAGTACATTTTCCTTGGGGGGGAAAAAAAATGTTGTTTGTACATTTACCTTTGCCTGTTTACAACTGCTCTGTGCTTTACGTTGATGCAGTAAGAGGCTGAGTACCTTGCTCAAGGGTACATGAATTCTTATTCTTTGCTTATTCTTAAGACACTTTTGCATTCAATTCAAAGCAGGACATTGTTAAAGCCTCCGGCCCTGTGGTTTTCACAATGTGCATGCCATATTATACTTATTATAAATGTATGTATCTTGTTGATTATTAAAGCAGCCGTATCCTTTTAATAGGTCAAAGTAATAGTCTAAAATTAAACAGATACCCTTAATAACTGCTATTGTTAAGAGAGACTGATTACAAGTTTATTTTAATCTATAACCAGAGGTTGTTTTGTATCTAAACAAACTGGCTGATTCAGTATATTCCGTTTGAGGTAAATACTGCTTAAAACTGACTCCTTCATCACCCAGCCGTCTCTTTTTCTTCTGCTTCAACTTGGCGAACTGCTACCGCACAACAACTTTTCAACTGTCCTGCTTCCAAACTGATCGAAGCTGACTTTCCTCTCCACCCAGCTTTGTTTTTATTCGCAGCCGTTGGGTGGTCCTTGTCTCTCTCCTCTCTCTCTTTCTCTCTCCCTCTCTCTTTCACTCTACCGCTCTCACTCATTGTCAAGTTCACAGCGTCTGTTTCTCTTTGAGCGCTGTGGGACCCAGGCATGGTCCGAAACCCAATACCTGAGTATACACAATTAAGTTCACACCAGA
Source organism: Planiliza haematocheilus (assembly GCA_005024645.1). Taxonomy (NCBI): domain Eukaryota; kingdom Metazoa; phylum Chordata; class Actinopteri; order Mugiliformes; family Mugilidae; genus Planiliza; species Planiliza haematocheilus. The sequence continues at coordinate 4,947,773 of SRSE01000509.1, forward strand.
GGTTATTGGGTGGAAGCGCGGTCTCATTCCGCAGAATGTGCGAGGCAGGACAGGAGGGTGTGAGCTGTTTATGTGCGGCTGGTTAGTTGGTCAAGGTTAACCAAACGATGGGAGGCGGAGATGGTGTGTGTGTTGACGGGTTGAAAGAGTCTAGAGGCTCGGCACTGGTCGGTAGTTCCCGCTGGAGGTTTACTTTGACAGGTTATGCTGTCCAAACGCAATCAGGGATAAGCTGCTATGAAGTGTTCACACTGTCGTCTTGTCCTGTGCATAGGTAATGCATTTGAACTCGCTACATCGGTGGGAAACTATTTTGTCTGGCGTGAAGAAGGCAGCAGAATATAAATGTAATAGGATTCATTCATGAACTTCCTTAATGATAGAAGTTAAAAATAACTCTAGTAAAGACCTTTGCTATACGGAAGATAGAAGACAGTTCTCTTTAATTTATCTTCTCATACCATTTTTCAATCAGGAAGCGTCTACTACATTTTTTCAATCCTTATACTAATAATACTATACTGGGCACTTTCTGCTTTACTCACTGGACACCTAATTTTAAAAGAGTTCATGAGTTCGTGCGGGCCTTTTACACAGAAAAAGAAAAAACAGTATTCCTGGCTTTGCCCAGCTGAGCTCACCCCATCCGACCCTTTCAGCCTGTTGAGTGTTTCAGCGTTGGACCCGTTAGCCACAGCTCCCTCTGAGTACCATTCACACGCGATTGGGAGTCCCATGACAGGCCAGCTGGAACCTCTAGTCCACCCTCACACACACACACACACGTTCAAACAAAAATCCTCCGTTGAGACGCCACTGGCCAATCAGCCCGTCACTCATATGAAGGGAGGGTTTTGAACTTGTGCGTGTGTGTTGGTGCTTCCTGTTTTGGCCTGGTTTTTAGTCCTTCCTGGCAGGGGAGCTGCCGGTGTCAGATCTGTCAGCTTTAGGACTAGCGAGACACATAAAATGTACACTGGGGTTAAAATAATATGATGATTTTGCAGCTGTATATTGAATACATTTGTATGTCAAAAGAAATTATTAAATTCTTTTTATATTTCTGTCTGCAAAGAAAATTCTCTAGAGCAGCAGCAATCTAGAGTAAAAAGCTTTAGAAAGACAGCTATCCTGATTTTTTTATTTTTTGGGGGGATTTTGTGGGTAATAGTGGGTGGTAGCAGCTATTTAAGACAGACTTAAGAGATGATTAGTCTTGTAATATTCTTTATTGTGTCAAGTTAATAACTGTTGGATGTACACCAATCAGCCATAATATTAAAACCACTCATAGGAGAAGTAAATAACATTGAACATTTTGTGACGAGTCAATTTTGTGCTGGGAAACGTTTGGACCAGGCATTCATGCAGTGACACTCCTTGATGGCAGCAGCCATCCCGAGCAGGATGCAGTCTGACACATGCACACACACAAAAACAGTTTAGGAACAACTAAAAAAAAAAACATGAAGAACAGCACAAGGTGGTGACCCAGCCCCAGATTCCCTAGATCCTAAACGGATCAAGTATCTGTGGGATGCACTGGGGCAAGTCTGATCCACAGAGTCCTCTCCCCGCATTTAATAGTTGTAAGTTTGTGTGAAAAGCAACTACTTTCATTTGCAGTGGTTGCATTTGCTTATTTTATTCCACAATTACTGCTTAATATATAATTTACCTATGGAGGCCAGACTATGTTTCGGTACTGTCGTTTTCTGTCGTTTTAATAGAACATAATCTTTGTTTTCTAATTCTCCTTCCACTGATTCCTCCTTATTGAATACCAATCACACATAACCATATGCACGCTGAATGTTTGCACATCACACACAAACACGCGCTCCATGAGAGGTGGGCATGCCTTGGGGGGGTCACCAGTCATGTTCCATTAATCCGAAGCAACCTGTGGTGATTGATCAATTAGCCCTGCTTAAAGCTGGGGCTCAGGCTGATCAATAACGCTGATCACTAGCCAAAGGTTTTTTCATTAAGACCTGCTGCTCTGCATGAGTAGACTCCATTAGCATAGACCAAATGGACTGTGAGGAATGTAAAACCTGGAGTGAATAAGTGCACACAGGCCACAGTTATTCCCTCTCTTCTACTGTGAGTGCGAGGGAAAGAGAAAGATAGTATTAGTTATGCACTAAATTATAGTTTGCATAATTTGAAAGAAACTTGGCCTATAATGCTATAATCTTCACAATGTGGTAAGTCTTAAAAAAACAGTGTAATGTAGACAAAGTACTGTAACAGTGACTGCTTTAGGAAATACCCAATAAGCTCCTTTGCCGGTTCATTAGGTACACCAGTGAAAACAAATGTATTCTAATACTATAAGAGTCCTCCACTATATCTTAGCTTCACGAACTTAATGGTATTCAGCGTTTATTTAAAATAACAGAGAGGATATTTGGTTTGTCGTACTGTGGAATTGTACCGACACATGTTCACATTTTTTTGACGACCCCACCTTAATCAGGTGGCTGGGTTAAGTAACAGTTTTTGTGTTTAAATCAATACATTTTAACAGCACCGCAAATGAAATCCTCCAGAATGACCATCCAGTTGAAATAACAACAACATTATAACTGTCATGAGGGGTATTTATTGGTGGACTGTTATATAAGAATGGGCTCTTTTTCACCACTGTACCTAATGTTTTGGCGAGTGCGTGTATTAATAGCTTATTTCAAAGTGGTCAGATGGCATGAGGACTTAGTTGTTTAAAATACATTTTTACAAATACCAGGATCCATTCAAACCCGACACTCAAAAGGGCTCCTGCTTTCATTTAACTGCAGGATGTTCTGAAAAAGAAAAAAATATATAGTATCCCAAAATATAACCACACAGTATATGACTCATATTGCGTCTAAATAGTCTTTATGGTTCCATAGTGGGCATGTCTGGCTGCATTTCCCTTTTAGCCCAGTCATTGTCAGCATATTTGTTAGTTACCTGAAAAACAGCGGATGCTGCTGCGCCACAGCGATATGTCTGATCCACGACCCCGTCGAACCCACGGGATCATCCGTAGCCTAAAACACAAAAACACCAGCCAGCCACCACTGACAAACTCACCTTTCTCACCCTTCCCTTACCCTCACTGGGGCCAAGACCCATTGTTTCACTTAAACAATCCTCATTGAATTAAAAACTGGCCGCATGCTTTGTTCAGTGAGGCCGATGCGTACTGCTGTCATGGGTCCCGTCGTTAATGTGCCATCACTACACCTCACATCCTCCACAGACACAGGCAGCACTGAGCGAATTTCCTCCGATCTGTGTGCACATGTCCGTCTACGGGTGTGCATGAGTGACTAACGCCGCGCAAGCATGTTGGTAGATGGGGTGAATGAGTAAGAGAAGAGGTTGGTGAGTGGGTCATTGCATGTGTGTGTGGGTGTACATGCGTGCGTGTGATTAGCATTAAATCAGTCAACACAGAAGAGCTGATAAGCACTGAGACATGAGTTGCTTCGGTCACAGTTGGAAACACCACAAAGAACTGGACACACACACACACATCTATGCAAACAGAAAGGGAAGGTCTAAACACTATGCAGTTATGCTTTGCTAATGTAATGCTGTATGTAATCAAACTGATACATCTGTAATCTGTAATCTGCATTGTCTGAGGCCAAAGTCAAAGAAGCTGATTAGGACAGCAATAGAAAACTATATAACCTAATAATTATTTACTAGTCCAATGTATAACCTAATGTGCAAACAGCATGTGGGGCTTTGCATTTAGTTTATAGCCCCAGGAAATGTTCTGAAGACAGTTTATCTCGTAAATTTAGTTTACTCTGTGTATAATTATATCTTAATTTGGACGACTGGTTGCCCTAATGATTTAAGAGAGTGCTCTTAATGTAAGGTCACGTGATTTGATCCTTTCACCATCAACACTGTTTGGATGGCAATTATTTTTAAGCACTCTTATCCAAGGCAACATTGAACCTGTTCTCTTTTTGTAAGGCCACAGAAGCCATTCATTTAACTGCAGAAATGAAACGCCAGTATTTGATTGGTTTTTAAAGAAATTAAGAAATGCCTCCGAATGGAAATGGGACTTTATTGCCCTTCATGCATTATCCGAGCAAAGGTTGAGAATCGAGGTAGAATGTCTTCAAGAAGAGATGTTCATAAGCGTGGTAACACTTGAGTGTGTTTGCATTTGTGTGACTGTGCTTGTATCTGTGTGTGTTTTTGCGGGAAGGAAGGGAGTTGGTCATAGAGATACTGGGGCAGACAGGAAGAGATCATCCTGGTGTTACCACGGCTGGGGTTAAGCCCTCTGGCTCCCCAGGCCCGTACACAGTACGCACACAGGTTATTGCTGAAATGCTCGCACAGACACCGCCAAGCATTAAAAGCTACGAATGCGTCTTCTTCCTCACGCTCTCTCTCACCTCTGACCTTTTACTTTCAGTATTAAGTACCACGCACCCACTTTGTGATTATTTGCATTGATGTGCAAAGAGTTTTAAGTAATTGTTTGGCTGGGACATTTCCGTGAGCCGTGGGTGGGTGTGGGTTGGTTTGGATGGGATGGATGGATGGACGGATGACACTGTATCCACCCCCACTGGGGAAAGGAAGTCCCTATCAGAACACAACAGGAAAGAGACAGAGCAAAAACAAGTGCACGTCTTTTTGGACATTAAATCGCTTCCTGTAGGACTCGGCACTGCCTCCCTACCATCCTCAACCTCCAACCCTCAACGCGGTTTTAATCAGTCTTTTTGCAGACAGAAATCGATCAAGCTCTTTTGTCTGTTTGCTTAAACGTTTGCATGTTCCTGCGCGTGCATATCTAGGATATTTCACTGATTAGTAAAAAATCGCAGCTCTATTAAAGAGGCTACAAATCACATCTAGAACAACGGTAATATAATCTTTTAACAAATACAAAATAGCTTAGCTTCCACCGCAGCATCTGTTGCCTCATGTCCAGTGTGTGTATGTAAATCCGTGTAGCCAGTCTGATTTATGGCTGCGACTTGCCGATGTGATGAGTATCATAGGATGCAAGTGCCGTATAAATCCCTGTACCCTGACAGATCACAAGCCTTAAGTCTGGACCTGGTGCCTTGATCTCCATCCAAGAACAAACACAAAGAGACAAAGGTTCATCTGTGGCTGGAGCAGGAAAGGGCCTTTTTAATAGTGACAGGAAAAGACAATGATCACAGTATTCACTCAAAACAGAAACACTGGCCCCACTCTGTCTTGCTTGTCATTCTTTTTCGAGCTGTGTGTGTGATACTGATGGGCCCGTTGCAGACATCGGATATATGAAGTAAATCTCATGCACGTATTGGAAATGCAGCTCTCACACAGCGCTGTCCTCTCATCACAGGGCACAGCTGTAAAAAATATGACTTCCTTCCTAAAGGCAATTTCCTGTTTATGTCTAAATGCGGGTCAGGAGAGGGATATAGTGGTTCCTACCTCGTCCACTGTCATCGCTCCCCTAAGTCCTTACGATGCAGGATGTTATGGAGCGCGGTATCATTATTTTGAATGAAATACTTGTCCAGGGGTTGCGCCTTCTTGTTGGAGACACTCAACCCCAATCTGCATTTTGATGTCTCCTCAATTTTTTTCTTTCTTTCCTTCGTCCAACACGTCAAAATCAAACAACCGTTTTCTATCTTACCATGCACACATGCAAAAAAAATCCACTAAGCAAAGACACTCTTGTGACATTATTTGGGTTTTCTGCAGACTTCTCTCTCTCTGCCAGACATAAGAGACGCTCCCCCACTCACCTCCTGAAAATGTCTCAATTGCACACATATGGATCTTCCTGAGGCGCCCTGTTTGTTTCATTTTCTGCTGATTTGCCTAAAACAGGCAGCGGCCGCTCCTGTCAATGTTTAATTTAAGAGCTCATGTTCCCCTCTGCATGATACGTTGTGGTTGGGAGCATGGATTGGGCTTGTCGAGGGGGAGGTGGGGTCCAGTGGGTGGGTTGGGGAAAATGGGTTGGAAGGGGAGGGATGGGGGGTGGGGGGTGGGGGCTAGTGGAGACCCCCAGGTCTCCGGGCGCAGTCATTAAGATGGCTCCTCGGTTTGGAGATGAGAAAGTGTGCTCTGCATTCTGGGTTCATTGAAGATGCTCCCCTGCCTACTTGGTGCATCCATTATTTATAAGTTTCTACAAATTCCTACTGACATTTTTATCAGTTAAGACTGTCTGTTCCTTATTTGACTGCGCTGGGTGTGTCTTTCCTCTCCACAAAAAAAGTTGAAAATGCTGGTCAGAAAAGGGTAACCGCCTGATAAAATAAAGCAGACACTATACAGCATCTTTTACCTGCATGCTTTTTATTTTTATTTTTATTTTAAGCATTGATTTCATTGAGTCAAATGGAAGTAAGTAACAGATTATGCCAAATAGTGCCATTTAGGGGTTGGCACAATAGTAATTTTGCTAATAAGCTGAGGAAAAGAATTAGTATAATTTATTATGGTGATAATAAAGACATGGAAAGCTGCACCGTCCATCATATTTGTTAGGAATAACTATGTGATGTGCATGAATGATGAGTCCAAGTCTGACAGGAACGTGTTGTCTCTCTGCTGTCTAGCGCCCCAGTCTAGTACATCTGTGGCAGAGCCAGTATTGATCCGACCGGCTTCACACAGCCTTACCTCACCTTACAACACTCACCTCACATTAGATTCTGAGCTTGATACGCACCGCTAGGCTCAGATACTCTCCCAGAGAGAACACTTGTCAAATGCCTGTTAACATGAACTCCAAAAGAAGACCTCCCATTTGCTGTCAATCTCGCGCTGATCTCTGGAGCTCTGCGCTGCAAAATGCTGTGACAACTGTTTTTCTCTCAGGTCGTTGTCTTAGCAAATTCCTAAGTTGTTATTTTTGGCTCTTGAACCTTGATTGGACACAGAATTCATTCTTTGTTACTTAAATCTGTATATTTTCACAAATATTAAAATATAATAATGTGGGAAAATACTTCCAAAAAAAAAGGCATTTTTAACATTTACCTCAGGACTGTTTTACTTTTCTGCTTTAACGATCATGCATACACGCCCATGCTTTGCCCAAGGGCACCTTTGCAGTCTAATCCAGCCAATTTTGTTTGTCTCTCTCTTTAACTTCCCCTCTTATTTTTATAGCTGGTAGTAATAGGGTGTTCATGGATGACAAATGCACTCCGCTGACACTATCCCCCTGACTTTAGAAGGCTGATGTAGCTTAAAGCGATTTTAAAGATTTAAAGTGACTTCTTGACATAAGGAAGTTGTATATTACTCAACCGTAGTGGAGACTGAAGATTTCCCTGCTAGGCGGCAGCTTCTTGCTAGGCAGCAGTAAAAAAACGCTGAAAGTAACAATTTAAGCAACAATGAAAGACTGAAACATCATTTAAGCCATTCACACACCCATGAGGATGTCTTTCTTATTCTATCTTATGATGTTGTCATACTGTATCTTACCTAAGTGGATCTGACTGGAGTTGTTTCATGTGACAACCAGTTGAAAATTATCTTCTTGCCGAGTATCAGCTAATTACTTATCTTTGTCCCATTCACTGTGAGACCTTGTCTGAGTATGAGTACTGAATAAGCTGTGAAACAGACAAAATGATCCCTGTTTAGTTAGTTGAGGTTAAAAAGTAATGGGACAATCCTATTAAGGGCAAATCAGCTCACCACCACTGGATTCTGCTGCTCTTCGGGCCCTGGCTTGGGTTACAGCTGTCTCATTGTCCAAAAGCAGACATAGTAATGAGACACAAGCCTTTATACCAAAAACGTCTTCTTGTAGGCACACCAACCATTAAACACATAATCCTTAAAATCAAACGCTTACATAAATGACAATTTAATACTTAGAATGGAAAATGTTGATTTAGGAGAATGGATACAGGTTGACAAACATAGAACTCCACATGAACTGCACTACTCTTGACTCCTGGTGTTTCTAAAACAGAGCCTGCACCTAACAGATGCTGAGAGGATATTCCCCAAGGATCTTCCCTGGGGCCCCTTTTCCCATTTTTTTTATAGCTATGTCCAAGTCTGTGATGTTCATTTATAAGAGCCACATTACAGTCTTACTGCTGCCTCTGGCAAAAGACCGAACCTCTTAAGAGTCTTCAGTAGCTTACAGAAACTGTTGCTGTCTCAAGAGAGGTACGGCAGACTAAATAATCAGTTTCCCAACATGGTGACAATCTGAGAGCAGCTGTTGCATCTGAAGGCCTGCCAGCAATTGTCTGTGGTGCTCTGAAACAGAGAAGCCAAAAAAAGAGGCATGGAGGACAGGGAAGATGAAAGAAAAGTTTCTCTCTGCTTGATTTGGGCCTCTTAAGGGTTTTGATATTGATCTCACCAACAGACCTGCAGATGTACAATGTGTGTAGAGGCACGTGAGACAAATACCGCATCCATCTGTGGACTCACACATGCATGTTAGAGGAGATGCACACCGACACTCACACTAAATTGAAGCTGAAACATTTGTTTTTGTCAAAGGTATGGAGTGCTGTATACTCAAGGATAAACACTATGTTATTTATGATGCTAATGTTTTGTTGTGTAGCATTTGGCAGTGGAAAAAAAGGAAGGTAATGCTGGCCAAATCACACTTGACTTGTTCACAAAGAAGGAACCTTTAACTATATATATGTGTTTACGCTCAATTGAATTTAGTTCTGTAGGAAGACTGAGCTTTACATACGAATACAGTTCGTGTGTGCATTTGTGAAAGGTAATGGTTCTGTTCTGTGCGGCTGCTCAGCTCTCAAGCTGGAGGTCATAGCTCAAGGCTGTCGTTGCTGTGAGATTAAAAATCTTCTGGTTTTATGTGATGAGATCTAAGGCCACCATGCGCAAGTTCATGCTGTTGCCTCGACATTTTACTTAATGCCCATCAAATTAAATGTGGATATACTGGATATACACCGTTCAGGCACAACATTAAAACCACTGACAGGAGATGTAAATAACATTAACCATCGTGACAATGCAATGTTCTGCTGGGAAACTTTTGGACCTGGCATTCATGTGGATGTTACTTAGACATGTAGCACCCACCTAGACCAGACCAGGGACCCCCACCCCATAGCCATGATACAGGCAAACACACAAAAATGGATTAGGAACAACTCAAAAACAAACAATCATGGAGAACGGCTCAAGGTGTTGACCTGGCCTCCAAATTCCCTAGATCCCATACTGATCAAGTATCTGTGGGACAATCCACAGAGGCCCCTCCCCTCAACCCATAGGACCCAAAGGCCTTCACAAACACCATTCTGTTGCCAGACATCCCAGGACACCGTCAGAAGACCCATGTCCAATCTCTAATGAGCAGTGATGGGAATAACAGTGTTAAAATAAACAGCGTAACCAAATCCGTTATTTTTTTCAGTAATCTAACTATTACTACAGTTATAACGCCATATTTAAACATTTCATTAATTCAGTGACTAACTCAGTTACTTTTTGGGAGAAGTAACTAATAACTATTCTTTTTAAAAGTAGTGTGCCCAACACTACTAATGAGTCACAACTGTTTTGGAAGCACACGGGAGACCTACACAATAGTAGGAAGGTGGTCATAATGTTATGCTTAATTGATGTATGACTATTGAGCACACAGACCTTTGTTAAACTGAATCGGTAGCGTAACAAAACGGGAATGAAAAACTAATACGTGCAGAGTAACCCTTCGTACACTCAGTGCTGACCATGAGCGCAGTTTGGAAACCGACAAGTAACAAACTATTTCCTTTTATACTATGTTTAAATAGCAACCAGGACAAGGCCACAAGAGGTAGAAGAGCTAAAGGTCCCAAAAGAGTGTGTCCTAAAAAGTAATTGCGAGAAAATATCATAGTAAACAGCAACAGTGTAATTAATATGAGCCTGAGAAGAATCTAAAAGCTCAAACCAGCGGAAAATTCACACATATCCTAATAATATTGAACGGTAAGTCTTTATCACCTGTAACAAGTAAAATATGTATTAGCAATATTAAATGTTTAATTAATTATTATGCATTACAGTAGCATGAAGCAACTCGAGCACACGCACTGCAAAAGCATGCCAGCAACTGAAACATTCTCTTTGCCTTATTACTGTGATTTAATTGTATGAACATTTTTTATTATTATTATTGTCTTGGCTTCCAGAAAATGCTTGGAGGTCACACCACAAATTAAATCAGCCGTCTGGGTTTTTTTTTTTCGCGATCTATTCACCCCGGATTGTGTGATATTCAGGTTGTCATGTTATTACAGACGCCACATACCTCTTTTTGTCGCTCCCATAGAGCTTTCTTTTTGATAATGTTGAAGCAAAGGTCAAGATTCCACATGCAGTCATTCACCAGCATTCACCTTTGCCACTTGGCTGAGGTCTGGCAAGATTAATTCTTTGTGTCTTGCCATCCCTCTGTGTGCCAGGTTCATCTTTCTTACAATGGAGCCAAGCAAACACAGGAGAAAAAGTGTGTGTGTTTTTTAAAAGACATTGGTGCAACCGTTTTAACAGGGCGACTCTGTTTGAATTAGATGTTCTAACCTCCCGCTTGCTAAATGGATTTCTAAAGTGGCTGTAGTTGGAGGCTTTCAATCGGATGCAACCTTGAGTCCTTTTTTATGTGAACTCTGTAGGATTTAAGTGCCGGTATAACATGAGCACGACTGAATGCATGCTCCTCATTTTTTGAAATTGAAAAATCTCCAAAGGCTCTCCCCATTGTGCAGGCAATTAATGGAATGCTGGCAGCGAGGTTCAGGTGCTTAAAAGTTGTATTTTTTTTTCTTTCTCTCGATCTCTTTTTAATGACTAATAAAGGATAATCATCGTGGAAAAAACATCATAATGCTGTAGGCTTCCTCTTTATGCAAAATGATGTATAATGCATGCTTTGAAATGAAACGGCAGCGGCCTTCGAACCATTCCATCTCCAAACCTTAGTGTATTTGTTTTGCATGCCACAGTGAGGCTTTTGCATAATAATTGTGAGTGTGCCCATTAACAATGCTTGCCTATTAATTTGATCTTTACATTTTTAAAGTTTGTCCATCAGGCCGCCAAACAATGGGTCCCCCAGTCGCGGTTTGCTGTAAGTGATTAGAACGTGGTATAATTGCCTCTCTGAAGAGTTGCGCTGCTTCTTTTTAGCCTCTTTGTTCTTCACTTGTGGACTTTCACCTGTTTACTGGTGGATGAATAAATCTTTTTTTCCAAATAATCTTTAAACTACCCATTAATGTGTATCGACTGTCTTATTATATTAGTATAAATACGTATAAAAATTCCAGTGATGGCTGTGGACTAGTGGTTAGATAAGCAGCTTTGGGACTGTGATGTCCATGGCTGAGGACCCCCCCCCCCAATCTGCTTCCAGGGCACCTTGCATGGCTGCCTACTGCTCCAAGTCTGCTCACTTGGTTGGACTTAATTTGCCAAATTCATATATGGCAAATGAAGCAGATTTTTTGTTGTTGTTGTTTTTTTGTCTGATGCTTGTTAAAATCAAATTCATTGACCTTCTCTTGTATCTAGTTTTACTACCAGACATGGAGTTCAGATCACTTACAGGGATCTGTTGCAAAGCTGCAGGAAAACAAAGTTTGTTTGAAGTGTTTATGTTTTTATGCAACAAATATAAAATGAATTTATATGAATGTCATTCATTCATTTTCTGTAACCACTTGTCCTGTGAAGGGTGGCGGGGGGACTGGACCCGATCCTAGCTACCATCAGGCGAGAGGCGGGGTACACCCTGGGCAGGTCTCCAGTCTATCGCAGGGCTAACACAGAGAGACAGACAACTCTGAACACTCACATGCACGCCCAATTAAGAATCAGCAACTAACCTAACAAGCATGTCTTTGGATGGTGGGAGCAAGCCGGAGAACCTGGAGAGAACCCACGCAGGCACAGGGAGAACATGCAAACTCCACACAGAAAGGCCCCAGTCGGCCTGGATTCGAACCTGGAGAAAAACACCATCAGACATTCATCATAATGACCTATAATGACTGAACCAGTGCACACAGGTGCCGTATCCTGTAGTGATTATTTTGCTGCTTTGCAAAATGACGAATCTTACTGTAATCTGTCTTCCTATGTGCTAAGACGAGTTTTGCCACCATGTGGCCACCATTTTATTTGAATCAGCTTATGCTCGTCTCAGGCCTGCTGAGCCTGTGGCCCTGCCTGTAACTGGACAGAATATCAAACTTTCATATTCCTGCATTCAGTTGCACGTTTTCTTGCAGTCTTGGAACACTTCCAAAACCTTTAGTTGTTTGTTTTTTTCTTGTGCCCTCGGTCTCCTTCTCTTTGACTGTGCTTGACAATGCAGAGAAACATACAAGCGCATCTCGGTAAACACGAGTGATGTGTTTCCAGAGTTTAAAAGCTTCACATAACACTGGCAGACACAACTTGGGGCTGTTTGTGTGACGGAAAAGAAAACTTGTTTAGAAACTGACAGCACTGTGTGTGTGTGTGTGAGAGAGAGAGAGAGCGCAAAACTGCGTGTATGTGTGTTTATGTTGCTTTTGGCAAGTTATTCGTTTGTGGGTTTTTTTTTCTTATTGCTCTCTGTGTGGTTATCTTTTGAGCTGGTTGGTTTGGAGCTGATGTCCACCTTCGGGGATGCGCATAGCATGCATTTCTGAGTATTTTCACCTGAGGCTGCACTTGTTAGAGTCTGTGGATAAATGTATATACATTATTTATACAAATTCAGGGCGAGTGAAAGCAGGTTTAACACATTTACAGACAGGAGGCCAGGCACTGCAAGCCAAGCTCCAAGTGAGGATTGCAACGCTGTGCGCCGGGGATCGAGTTGGCGGCTTGCCCGTCTGTGACCAGCATCCTTAATGCCGCACGTGAACACCGCTAACATTATCCTCACCGCCTCAGCAGTTAAATGATCTCTCATATCATTAGATTGTAAAATAAAAAAAATAAAAAAAATGGTGGTGTTATTACAGAAACCTGTTGGCTATCATTGCTGGTATTTCAGATGATGTAGAAAACTTTGAATCTATTGTACAGTTTAATAACGTTTTACCTTAGAGGGTATGTATATGTGCGTTACACATCAGAGATTACCTGAGAAAGAGAAAAGGGAAAGGCTACGAAGCAAGGTGGACCATACAAAACCAGCTTAGTTTAGGTTGTGCTATGTGTGTGTAAAATGCTGGCTAATAGAAAATAATGAAAAAAAAACGTATTAGCTGAGCCTATGCACAAACCTGTATTTGAAAAAATCTTGATTAATTACGTTGAAAATCACTTCTTAATGGCAGAATTATGTGTCACTAAGCTCTGATTTTAATTGACGTTTCCAGTATTTGGTTTCTAGATCTTGGTTTCTGTATGAATTAATCAAAAAAACATTACATATAATTATTGGAAAAAGTGTGCCCCCCTCACTTTAAGATTTTCAATGTCTGTAAAAAAAAAAAAAAGACTTAAATCAGTTGGATACTCAAAGTATTATGTTAACATGAGGATTTAAAGTAATGACAGTCAGTGTCACATCAAGTAAGACGAAGTGACTGACGAATTTGTTGCCAAATCACAAATTAAAATAGCGTAAAAAACAAAACAAAGCCTGGGACATGATAACGTTAGCATTTAAATGCAGCGCTCTCTTTTTAAAGAGGAAGCCATAACTGGACTTTTAACCACCTTCAAAACAAAGTACTGTGTGGTGTGATTTAACCTTTATGGCGTCATGTGATGTAACAGTGTAAATAAATCTTCCCTAAAGTGACTTGACACCCTCCTTCTCCCACTTACCCGTTCCCCTTTCTTCCGTCCAGGAGCCGCCTCCTCCAGAAGTGGATGCCTTGCCGCCTGGATGCAGTCTTCACGTTCCCATGGAGCTTGAGTTTGCGGCTTCCTGTTTCCCTCGCAGCCCTGCGCCTCAGAAAAGCTACGGACTCGTCTGTGTAGACTAATCTCGCAGGTGTGACGACGAGTACGGTTTTGCATTGTAATTTTTTAGTTTTATTTTTTTTATCAGACTCTGTGCTGTGTTTTTGCCTCTTAATCCTCCAGTTTCACCATTACCTTGTCACCCGTGACGATAATAGAGGCACGGGAAGATTTGGTACATCTGGGTCTCGGGCAACTAGGACCCATTTCTGCCTTTAACACTTATTTTGGGGTAATAATGTAAACTCAGATTACCTTTTAATCTACACTTAAATTTTTCTTCACATTTTTTCATTTGTATTTTTTTTTATCTTTTCTTGATGTACAATTACTTTTTTTAAAAAAAGAAGGCATTGCATCGTCCAGTAAAGGGCGCGGAAGGATCGGAGTCTGTTATATGAACTGATTAACGCGATGGTCTCAGACACATTGCGCAACTGTGATTTTCCTGGTTTGATTCAAGTGGGGACATTTATCTCATGTGATCCAGCTCTTTCTCTCTCTGTTCATGCAGGTTTTCTGCCACTTGATTTTCACTTATGAAATATAGGCCAACAATGCCACAGAAAACAAAAGTATGAAGCATTGTTTCCTCTTTTATGTGCATATGAGTACATTTGAGCGTTCTGCTGTTTGAATTTATCTTTTATTCCCACAAGTCGTGATATGCAAAAGAAAAAAGACAAAAGGCAACAAATGACCTGGAAGTGTGTTAGTGTGTGGACGAAGCCAGAGTCTGGTGTTATAAGCATAATAATTATTTATTGAAATATGAGGAAAAATTCAACGAGCCTCATAGCAAGACTCTCCCCGGGACCAGGTAGTGATGGGAGCATTCAGAATGTCAGCAGGAGTGGCAAACGTCATAGACAAGCAGGAGGGAGATGGCATTTTGATGTTCCGTGTATCCATGTGTTGACAGCGTACAAGAGCACATAATGCACAAAGGTAGTCATCGTTTAAGTCCTCGACAGAGCATTTATCCTACACGATAGTCTGACAGTGACTATGTAGACTAAAATTAAGTTTCTGGATTTCACAATCCCTCAATCTCCAAGCATTTATTAATTTATCCGGGTGGAACGTGAATGCAGAAAAGGCTCTGGAGTAAAAAAAACAATAAAATTAGGACTTCTGCAGTGGCCACATTGGTGACTGGACTGCCTGTACTTGTGGAGTGGAGTTCACCTGCATGTTGCAGGAAGTCCAAGGCAGCTGCAGAACCCTAAACACAGAATTTGAGAAGGTGGATGATAGATAAGATTGTCTGATCTCGAGACTACGGTTAATGAGGGTAACAGATGGTGACGCTCAGAAACAGCTTCTTAACACGGTGAATTAGTGGTGAGTTTAAGAGAATTTTCTGTACATTAAACATGCCATTGAAAGACTTTTTCCATGACTTATTTAACAAAACGTGGACAAGATTAAAAAAAACAAAAAACAAAAAAAAAACACCATACGTTGTTGTGGGAGGCAAGTGTTGGGACATTTTGATAAAAACAGTAACAACTACTCTACACATGGAGAAACTCAGCGTGAGGATAATTTAGGCTGCCATATGTTAAGAAGAAAAAGCCAGTTTTTGTTGATTTTGGACACAATACTAGAAGTCACAGCTCACAGGGGAAAGATGCAGTCTTTGGTATAAGAGCAAACCGGACAGAACAATGACGCGGGTTGAAATTCGGTAAGAAAAACTGATGTGGCACGACCATCCTTCACACCTACCCACTTAAATACAATACTCTTTTCAATGTACAGACTTGCATGAACATTTAAAATACTAAAAAAAAGAAAGATATTTTCTTTTTTTTCTTTTTTTCTTTTTTTTCTTAAGTCCATTATTTTTGCTCCAGACCTGCATCTCAGAACTACTGGTGAAAACAAAACAAGAACATGCTACAGTAAACAAATTTATTCTGGCGTGGACACGTCTCACGTCATGTAACACAAAGATGTGAACCGAGCGACGCAATAAATTATCTTCATCATTAAGCGTAACCAGCGACATACTGTACATCAAAAAGGTCAAAGCACTGTAAATAAAAAAAAAAGGAAAATGTTGAAACGGAAACCTTATACAGCAATGCTAAAAAAAAATAATAATTGAATGCCAGCAGACACAGAAATTAATATTTTAAGTGTGATTCCGCTTTGATTTTAGTGTCTCACGACATAATTTAAGTACTGCTAGAAACAAATAAAAAACATAAAAACACTGTACACACACAAAAAAACTAAGAAAAATAGCAAACCAGAGGGATCTTTTTCTTCATTTCATCGATTTCATTTTTTAGGAAATCATTGATTAGCAATTTCTGCTTCATCACAGTTCTCTCCCATATGACCACATGAATGTAAACACCTGTTGAATTATTCCTTTTTAAATTTTTTACAACATTAATACTTTATATATATATTTGTACATATTTTCATTCACATCTGCACGGTTAGCTAGCATGGTAATGAAATAAGGCAAGACTCACATGACTGTGACATCACAATTATTTTTTTTTTCCTCTTATAATACTGATTATTAAGGTATTTGTTAATTTCCGTCTTCTGTTCTGTAGCGGGCTTTGGTCTTTTCCGACAAAGGCAGGATCGATCCTCCCTCCGTCTCAGGGTATCACGCTTTGTTCTGTTCCAGTTTTAAAGAAATGATAAAAAGGAAGAGTGTTTTGCAGGAAAGAAAATAAAAACAAGGGCTATAAATACAATTATTTAAGCTGACATTATTAATTGGATTTATTTAACACTGGTGTTTCTGAGGTACATAGTTTAAGATGATTTGGGGGGAGGTGGGAATAAGAAAGGGGAACCACAACGTGACCATGAGGGGCAAATGACATTACAAGAGAAAAACACATCTTCTTCTTATAAGCCTGTTGATCATTTTGTTCATTTAAGAATGTTTCTTTTTTTCTTTTTTTTAATTTTCTTTTTTAGACCTTTATTTTTTTTAACCACTGGTTCTCCCTTTTCAGTCGGGTGAAGCTGCCATCGCAGACATCTTATGTGAGTTCAAAAAACAGGGTGGTAGGTAAGAGTCTCTTGCCTGTTTGACTACTTGTCCGTTTGCCTATACAGTACCAACAACAGTGAGAGAACACGCGGGATGATCGTCCACCACAACAACTCTTCGCTCTGAAAGATGGGCAGTGTTATTCAGATTCCTTTTCTCGGCACAAAGAGCCTCTCACTGTATTTACCAGTGCTAAAACACTTGAGGGCTGTCAATTCTCTACGTCGCACCCCGACAGTCTCAATAGTCCCGCTCCTCCTCGTGCAGACGATTACACATCATCATGTAGTGTCAAATGTAGAGTTTGCTTCAAGTCTTTTTCTTTTTTTTCCCCCTTTCAGCAGTTCTTTCTGTGTGGTTGACAAGAAGCAGCGCTGTTTTTTTTTTTTGACTGTTTCTTTTTTTTCTTCTCTTTACAATAAAGGGATCCGTATGCCGCGTGTCTGTGCACATCGTGAGTCTCTTTGCGTCCGTTCGTCCAAATCTGCACTTCAAGTTGAACATCAAAATGAGCTCAGTATAAACAAGAGTTGCTAACACTCTGCTCTCCACCCTCTAGATCCTCACCGCAAGTGTGAGGCGGAGAGTCGGTTCGGTGAAAGCATTACTTGGAGTTTCTGGGCTGCAGCAAAACTCTCTGAACGTCCGCACAGCTGCGCTACGGGACAACAGGGCCGTCCCTCCCCTCCCTCCCTCCCTCCCTCCTAGGCTCTCTTGGCGTGAAGCATTTCGATGAGGAGGTTGTTGCAGGGCACGTCGCCGTTTAGGTGTTTGTAATAAAGGTATTCTTCGGCCTGCAGGCTGATGGCGCGGATCTCGGGCAGCCGGAGGAGCAGCTGGCCGAACTTGTCCGTTTGCTGCGGGTAGTTGCACATGACGTAGTCCAGCAGCGCCGCGTTGACCTGCTCCTGGACGCTTTCCACCAGGTGGAAGTTCTCCAGGTTCTTCACATCTGCAGAGGGAAGCAGGAGAAAGGTTAGATGAGGTCAGGCGTTTTTTTTTTTTAGTGTGACAGTATCCTCAATCTAAAGACAAATCAGTATTTAACCTCCACAATCTACAGTGTTTCATACACAGACATATAAAGGTCAGAGTAATTAGACTCCTCACTTATCACGAGGACAGTGTTTTAAGTTGAGTTCTTTGGTTGTGGCTCATTTTCACTCAGACTGCTCCACATGATGAAATATTCCTCCCTCCTCCCCCCTCTTTCCCCCTTTTCCCCTGAATCATCTCTTGGGACTCCACTGTAGAGGGATTCAGGTAAAGGCAGAAAAGGCCTCTCCGGTGAGATTCATTCCCCAGGAGTGAATGAATAAATTATGTAGGGCAGAGTTAGAGTTGTATTAGGGCCAGAGCTGCTCCTTAACCCAGCATCTTCACCGTCCTTTTTTCAACATTTTCGTCAACAATTGTTATTATTTTAAGTGCATCAATCTTAAGTAACCGTAATTAATTTTGAATATCAGCTCCCGTTCATGTGGAAAGCCTTTTGTTTTTCTTTTACTATTAATTCCTAGTGCGAGACGCATTTTGCATCTTTCCTAAATCCTACCTTTCCGCGCAGCTATAAGCACTTTTCCTTGACAATAATAAGCTCACTGGGGGCTCAGGCAGATTATTGCAAGACAAGACAAAAATTTGCTAAATGGATAATGGTGAGCAAGAGCGCTGTGTGTACTTGTCATGATTATGAAGCGAGGGGGCTGCAGAATATTTAATCAGGTAGCGGCTCTGTGTGTGCGTGTGTGATCTTTTATTAATCTGTTTGACCCCCAGGTCGAGTGTGCTCGCAGTGGGCTAATGTGGTATGACATGAGTCCCTGTGTATGGTTGACACCTCCGGACCAGCACACACACACACACACTTAAAAATACACCGTCTTTCAGTCTAAACCTCTGCCTTTCTCTCAAACCCATAACACACACACACTAATCCATGAAAATACACATATTTCTTTCTCTCTTGCACAGTACCCCCTTCCCACACACACATACCCCCTATCCACCCACCCAGAGCATTAGGAGGAAGGAGGGGGAGATAAATCAGCAACTAATGAGGTCTAGAGAATGAGAAACAGGTCCTTCAAGGCACTTCCATCTATGATGCACTCTACCATGCTATTACAATCTGTGTGCGTGTGTGTCTGTCTGCTCTTGTGTTGCTTGTGTATGCGTGAGCTGACCTCTGGGTGACACGACGGGGGGGCTAAATAAGGCCAAGAGGAGGGCAGGCAAAGGAGGAGGAGGAGGGGGGGAGGCGTGTGACAAAGGAGCCTCCAAACAAACATGACATGTGCTTTTTCCTGCTGCCACTCAGCTGTCTGACCCCGTCTCAGTCTCCTGAACCGGCGTTCACACCACCAACACCTCCGAGAAGGGTTAATATAGCCTTACGTAAGCCAACCCGGCAGAGCGTCAGTGCGCTTTAAGCGTTAACACGCAGACATCCTACGCAGGTCAAGCAGGCTTGTTTTCATCAGCGCGGTTCAAACAAGGGAAAGACATGGGTAGAAAAGTTTCAGCAAGTTTGGAAAATTAGGTTACAACTCAACATCCCTCTAGAGCATCTCTCCATTTTATATTTTATTTTATTATTTATAGAATTTCTGGTGTGGAAATACCAGAAATAGTCATAAGCCAAATGCTTTAGGCCAGCTCTAATTGACGCGCTGATACTCGCATAAAATTAAAGATAGTCAGAGACTCTTTTACATTTATTACAATATAAATTGACTGTCTGTTTGGATGCTCTTGCGTCGAAATACCACTTCAGCGTTCAAAAGCTGATCCCCTCCCAGGTGGACCACCTGACCCGGTAAGGATAGGTTCCCAGTTAGAGCCACACCCTTTTCAATTACACCTTATACAGAATACCTTCAAACATGTATTATGACTCCTGCAGTCATTTTATAGCGACTAATATCAAACTTCTATCTAACCCTAAATCCAAGTACCAAACAAATATGAGTTAATAAAAGTTGTCAGTGAGTGAATGTGGTACCAACACAGGATAGAAATGAGCTAAATACGATGCTAAATGCATCTCTTCATATGGGATGATGTATTTTATCTTTGTTAAATAAATAACTATGAGCCTAAAGGTAGTAAAAATAAGCAAATTGAATCTAAATCTCCTGGAATCATTACGCCAGATAGTCGTCATTGGTATACTTTGAATTGTAAATCACGAAGTTGTTGTTAAAAGTAACAAAAATCCAAGAAATACCGCAGAGAACAATTAAGTCAAGTCATGCTGAGAAGCTAAAGTGATGATGCTGACAATAGAATCATTTCACTAGAATAAAATTACTCTATGTTGAATACTGAACATTTCAGGTTAATCTCAAGGCTCAGCAACAACTATAAAAATTGCAGTCTGTGTTTCAAATTGACTATTATCAAGAATGATTTTCAGATATTTCAAGAAAACTATATATACTTTATATATATTTTTATCCATCATGTAAATTGATTTGGTTAAATTCTCAGAGAGGTTCACCGGCGTTTGCATGTGTGTGTGTGGACGTGTACGCGTGGATGTTGGGGGAGAAATTGTAGAGAGTATCAGTACCCAACGTCTCTGTCAAACTAATTAGGGGAAAGTGAGGCAAAAAGACAGCATTTTAATTGCTAATTATTACCAGAGCCTCTTTTGAAAAAATAATGAATTGGGGCTTTCAAAAAAAAAGAAAAGAAAAGCAAGCAAAGAAAAAAAAGAACAAATGACAATAGCTTGATCTCTAGTTTTGACTGCAAAAGCCACTGGCCAAGTTAAGAAAAAAGAAAAAAAAACACGACTTTAATCCTCAATTTGAAGAGAAATTTGGCTAAATCTTGCTGCAAATCACATCAGACATCTGTATTGATTCTGCATATACTGATAAGTCAAAAGGCAGGAGGGAGGGGGCAAAAAATAAAGCCAGTGTCCGAGTGAAATAAAAAAGCAAACAAAAAATAAACAATTGATCAGCGATTCCCAGACTGTGTCAGGTTGGAGTATTAAATGCGCTAAGCACTCTCTCCTATTCCTTCAATGCCCCCCTCCCCATTCCCCCTCCCTCCCTGCCTCCCACCCTCCCTCTCTCTCTCCATCTCATCCTTCAGTCACTGTGGGACTAATTATCAACTTTTTTTTTTCTCCACATAAAACAGCCACAGTTCGTTGCTGTGCCGCGTCCGAATACTCAAATGGAAACCCTGAGGTCCCACAGAATACATTGTTTCATTTGACGGGCGATCACGCCGAAGCCCGGGACCTAATGTAGAAAAGCACGCACACACACACACACACACTCACTCACGCACTCGAACACATTCACTCTTTCACAGAACCCCTGAAATCTCCGCTGTGCTTTTTAATTAGACAGGATCTGCTCTGTGGCGTGTGTGTTTGTGCCGTGCATCTCTCTCTCTCTCTCTCTCTCTGCATGTGCTTTAACATGCTTTCGCCGACCCTTACAATCAACCTGCTCCGGGGAGACACACACACGCACAAGCATTTAGACACACCGCACACTCACTCATGCAAATGTTCGCTCCATTATTTCGCTGTGATCTCAGAAACGCCTCACCGAGTGGACAATGCGATGTGCAAAAAAAATAAAAAGACCTCTGATCAGAGAAATAAAAACATATCAGCTGATGTCAAAGATCACCATCATCTGCAAAACCAAGCATGCATCAGTTTGTTTATGGCTGCAAGAAGCCTACGAGGTAGAAAACACTGAATTATACAACAAGAAATCATAGACTTACAGTATGTTTAATTGCAAGTAGTGTAGTATTGCCCAGTATATAATACAAATAACTTGAATGGTATTTTCTTCTTCCACGGGAGGTTTATCTTTATTTGCTTGGATTTAATATGTAAAAACCGTGTGTTAAAAGACAAAGGAGGTGTAAAATCTCTTAGTGGACCCATGTGGGCAACCTTTAACCCCGTCCAGTTTCTCTATTAAACTACCTCCTATTTCCTGTCCGGCCTTCTTCATAGAAAACACCGCATTGAGATCAACGGTTAACACATGCCAAAATAACACCACTGTCTCTCACATTACACTTTTAGTGCCTCGATCAATAAACCGCTCTGCCTTTCAAACTCCACAACATGTGTTTTCTGCCGGGTCCAAAAACAACACATAAAACTCCGCGATCATAAACGGTTATTGAGCCGCTGTCAGTAAACTCGGCCAATTAAACGTGAGTACAAGACAAACCGGCAACTTCCTGCATGGGCAGGAATTAGGGTGCCTGCTCTTCCAATAGGGACGTTCTCGGGCGTTTATACGAGCCTATCAAAGCCGAAGCACCTTTTACTACGGCAGCGGCTGCTTCAAAGAGCGAGGATTTGAACCTGTGTCCCTAGTAAGCTCTCTTTATTGCACCCTACTGGATTGTCAACTCTGTCCGCAGCTAGCTTATTCATTATTAATCTGCCTTACAGCCTGGCTCCAATCGGAGATGGGGGCGTTGAAAGAAGAGAGCCCGGTGACCTTTGACTCCAAAAGAATCAAACGAGGACTAAGGACTTACTACCTGCAATAAGCAACGTGTTCATTGGGAGAATGTGTCGGTGTGTTTGTGTATGCGTGTTAAAGAAAAAATAGGGCAGCAAGTGCAAACAAAGCAAACAAGGGCCACAGGCCAAGGGGCAATGGCCGCTTGGTTAACAGTCATTTAAGTAAGCTATTATATGTTGCACTGCGCAGATACGCAAGCAGGGCTTTGTATTGTGGAAATGTTTTTTTGCACCCCCCACCCCACCCCACACCTCACACCAATATAGCCATGAAGTACACAAACACACCTACTACAGCTACGCACTCGCTCACCTCAGCTCCCATCAATATTCCACTGACAACATTTCACTTGGAAGTGTGTGGATTTTTTTACCTTCTCTACAGGAGGCTCTGCTTCCCCATTAGAGCATTACAGTCCTCATCTAGCTCTCTTGCTTGCCAGAAAACAAGTTTCCCCTGCTCCCTGGAGCTCTCAGCTTCCTTGTTTTCCTCAAAGTCCCGTTTGGGGAATTCCCTTTCTCCAATACGACGCCTCCACGTTAGAGGCGAGTAAAAAAAAAAAAAAAAAAAAAAGGTAAACTGCGGTTGTGTGCTTCTTAACATTTAATGGGGGGATCTTGGAGACTTGATGCACACCAAAGGCTAAGAGGATAACTAGTATCACGTCTAAGCTATCAAAGCATACAAGAGGAGGATGTAGAAACTCAAAAGATTTGGAGCTCAACAATAATCTGAAGTACATGCTGTCAAATATGGGGGGTCCAGGTAGGGGTATACTCAAGAAAAGTATAAAATCTGAACGGGGAAGGTGTTGCACTTGAAAGCAGCGTGAAAAGTTAGCTACCACAGTGAAGGGTCTCTCATGACAGGCATTTGTGTGGTCTCTCTCATTTGTAAAACTGTCAGAAGCAGCTGTCTAAACACCGAAAGGATACCTAGAAAGAAGAGTTCAGTCCGTACGTACTTTCTCACCTCTGCACACCTGGTCAATAACTGTGTGAAGTGCTTTTTTTATTTTTATTTTTCCAGATTGCCAGCTCCTGCTACAGGAGTTACAGAGATTGTCAGCCCCTTTATTCAGATTCTGGAGAAGGCGCGGAGGTGAGAGGTTTCAGATGCGGTTCGATTAACCAAACACCCCTTCGGCCGGAGCGCACCGGCGCCCTCGGGCTATGGATAAGACGGGGTTAGGTAAGGGTTAACAATGAAACGCTTCATCCCCTGTTTTAAAACTCTTGGTTCTTGTTTTCATTTGACTTCAAATTCTGGATAATGACTTGGTAGTTTTATCAACACCTGTCAGCCAAGTCAAGTAGACAAGTACCCAGTCAAGTAGACGTATTCTTTAAACTCATTAGCTTTTTTTAGTCATTTAACAAAGGCCTCATTAAGCCCTGAGCAGTGACCCTTTATCCTAAAAAGTGCCCCTTATTTCACTGGCATCCATGAACACACATGCCCTCCAGCTAACATAGAGCCCAATGTCCAGAGGCCAAATATCCTCTGCGCTAACAATGCAGAATAATCTCACAGTTCCTGGAAACAGACCACCAATGGGGATGGGCCATTGTCAGCATGTCAGAATAAAGCATAAAGGCTCAATTTGACCACCGACTCATCAAACCGTCTCTTTAGCCTCTCAGGGGGCCGAATGCCATGCGGCTATGAAAGAGAATTAAGCATGTGCGGTCCAGTTGGGGATATATTAAGTCGGAGCTAAACCTCCGCCGACAACCATGCTATTGTTGTTAAGCTAAACAGGTAGCGGCTGGTTGAGTTCTGTCGCCCAAGGATGGGTCGGCGGGCTCGGCGGGGGCGATGGAGAGAGGTCGAGCGATATTGAGAGGAAGAGAAATGTGCCTTAGGTGTGATAAAATAAACAAGAGGAAAGGTGCTCGGAGCAGGAAGGAGACAAGCTTCTCTCATTGCCTATGCTGGCTGGAAGGTGCTGGGGATTTATCTTGAGGTGAAGGGGAAAGCAAATTTACACCCTGAATCAGTTGGTCCTGTCTGCGGCTGCGTTATTGACGGCTCTAACAGATGGGCACAGTCAGGCAGGTTAATATCAATGGGAATAAGTACTCAAGGTATAGTTGAGACTGTAACTGTATCTGTATGGGGTAAATAAACGCTGCACCACGTCTGCATTTCTACATCACTTAATTCACGTCAATCGGAAGATATTTTTGGACACATTACAGATTAAAGGACTAATCAGCTATTTGAAAAATTATCACTGGATGAATCAATAATGAAAATAATCCTTCCTTGCATTTCTGATATGCTGCAGACTCGCCGGGTTAAAAAAAAAAGAAGAAGAAAAAAATCATATTGCTGGGAAAAAAAAATCACATTGTCTCAGCATTATGAAAATCCATTTGCCAGAGGGATACTGAGAGACTTGAATCAGCAATGAACCTGGTGCTTAGCCCTCTGTGGTCCCTCTAGTCCTCCCCACCTCTGCTTCTTATTGCCCCCTTCTTTAGCCCCCCTGGAGGTGGAACCAAAAGCCTTTCAATGAGCTGGCCTCGGCCTGACTGATGCACCCACAGGTCCCCTGCTCTCTCACCTTACTAATGCTGTCTGGATTGTACGGACAGTTAACCCCCCCACCCCCCACCACCACCATCACCATCCCACCTCTCCAAACAGCTCCCAGTCATGTAGCTACATGCAGCTAATGACACTAACACTTGACTGACAGATTCAAATCTAATGCATATCTGAACAAGAGTGTGTAATCTGTAGACATTAAATAGGAAAGCGAATAGAAAAAAGCTCAGCGTCGCTCTAACCGTCGCTCTTCTGGTCCTTCTTGACTTTACGTTGTGTTTAATTTGTACCTGTCAGCAGCAGTAGCAGCAGCTCCAGCCTGTGATGTTTAGGCGTATGTGTGCGTGTGTTGCTTCTGTCTCCGTCCGTCAGCATCACCGCACGCATGTGAACCTCGTTTACATTCAGTGCACTTTTGCACCCGTCGGCTAATTACACACACGGTTTGTTTGGTGGTGGAGGGTAGGGCATGGGGAGTGGAGGGGCATGTCAACCTTTCTTGTTTATGATAAAGTGACAGAAAATCATTGGGGGGTCAAGTACCCCCCCCTCCAACCCTCCGCTGCCCCGAAAACTCCTGCAGCAGTACAGAAGGTGCATGGTGTGGGAAGCCTCCCCTTTAATGAGACCATTAAAGGGCCCGTGTCCCCGTCAATAGATTTCTCTCATTCTTTCTCTGACAAATTTGAATTAATAATTCAGCGCCAAGCGCCCGGGGATGTATATTTTCAGCATGAAGGACAGTTAATCCATAGCGTCAGTCCTCCCCTACAAACCCACCCCACTCCGCCCCACGTCTCTCACTCCTTCTTTCTCGTGCACTCTCTCGTTTTACATCTAACTCCCTCACTCCCTCCCTCCCTCCTCCTTTGCTCTGCTCTCATTTGATGATGGAAGCCAGCAGGTAGAGTGCTGACTAAAGAAAGAGTGTGCCACATGTTTTTCCGCACCTTTCTTTGACTTCTTTGTTCTCTGTGGGTTTTTTGTTCCCTGTCAGGTTAACTCTGCTCCTCACATAAGTGCAAATTGAGCTTTAATTTATTCTCAAGCGCTGGACAACAGTGGCCCTCCTTCTCGCTTAGAGGCAATGCAGGATGACGTGTTTTTACATCGTGCCTCAAAACTAGACTGGATTCAGCGAGCAAAAGTCACACTGCATGTTCTTATTTAATGTTAACACACACACACATGCACAACTCAAGGAAATCAGAGACACTTGTTTAATAAAAAAGGGTTTTTGTGAGCTGTGTTTGTCCGTGGCTGTGGCTGTCCATTTTTGGTCAGCACACGCTGTGGTTTGAAAGTTTTGCCAGTTTCAGGCTTGCCAGAGTCAGGCTGTCTGTCCATTCTTTTAAATTATATTTTTTCTGTAGCTGTGAGACAATAACATAGGTTTGCTGGCCTCGTCACAGAGCCCCAAACAAAAAACATAATGCCAGCAGTAGCTATCGATAACAGTGCCAGGTGGCACTACAGTACAACCTCATGCTCTGAGACACAAGCAAAGAGCTGAGCTTTAAAAGAAAAAAAAAGTCTGGGAATGCTGCGTTATAGTGGAAAGCTTAAAAATAAGTTTGTCAGAAGAAGGTTGATTGATGAATTTCTTTTAACCACCACCATGCTGTTTTCCTTTTTATTATATTGCAATACTGTGAGTGGATTTGCTCAGCTTGCGTGTGTGTGTGTGTGTGTCTTTGTGTGTTTAACACAAACGACTCGCAGAGCTTAGTCGCTTAAAATATCCTGCAGGACAAGAACGAAGAGACAAGAAAGGAGCTGCGATGGTACGGGAGTGAGGCCGGAGGGTCACATGTGGGTGGGGGGCTCAATGAAGAGAGAGAGAGCGAGAGAACAAGAGACAGCAACTGTTGGATCATCTGTGCTTTAAAACGTTTAATCACTGTCTCTGGTTACACACACACACCGGCATGCACACACACCGCCATAAAGCTCCGCTGTTTTCCGCTCAGCCGGAGGTATCTTGTAACTACATTGTCCAAACACACATTCACACACGGGCACATACGCACACACACAGAAGCTCAAAGAGCAAAGGGTGTATAATCTTATAGCAGCCACCTGACCACCATATAGCTTACCGCTACCATAGTTTGAACACATGCCTCTGCACTATAGATATTCACACAGGGACACAATGGCTGACAATCCACATGCCAGACAGTGCTGCAATGCCAGTGAGCTCCATTTGTAATATCAGACTGGTCGGCAAATTCAGAGGATTATTTTTACTCCCAAGTCTAGTCAGCATGTTTTCACGCAGGGGAGTCGCACGCTCACAAGTTTAAAGTCCGGCACGAACTTTACTTTTGATAGAAAGGCACATATTTTATCTGTAACGTAACGAGTTTCAGTGACAGTGCGCCTTTTTTAAATGTGCTGCGTCTGTTAACGTTGCTCGATGGTTACATACCTCTCGTGTCCTTTTCATTGTGCGCTAACTAATGAGTGTCCAATGAGTAACACTAATGACACATCATGAAGCACAGGGGCCATAAATGCCCCGTCATAAAGATTTGTCTGTAATGACTGTTGCAGCAATAACATAATAGTACAGCTCCTAGTGAGATACTGGAATTAAGTGCTTGAAGCTTTGCAAATGATTAACTACGGCTGAGGATCCATCTGATTACAGTTGTATTACTGAACATTTGACCCGCAATGCACCTGAAGAATGAAGCGGCCGCACAGTTACCCTTTAGCCCCGATCCTCTGCCGTGTGCGTGTGTTTACGGCGGTGTTTTGTGTTTCGGTGTGCGGCACAATATTTATGTCACGGATATATATACATATAACCAAAATGAAAATGTGGTCGCTGGTTGGTAGAGCGCTACAGGGAGGATTGTGTAACTGTTGCTGTTTGTGTGTAATGTTTAAGTAAGGCAGAGGCCGCCAGCCTAATCAATACATAATTGTGGCTGTCGCTGTCCTGCAACACTGCACCCGTGCACATTCGCCGACCCACAAAGTTCCCGTCTGGCAGCACTGCTCTATGTCTGCAGCTTATGATGATGCTTTTTCGATTGCTAGTTTCTTGACAGTTTGTCTTTTCTTAGTTTACTGGGCTTTTGAGATATGCGTCTTGACTCCAGAAAACGCTCACAGTTTAAAGACGCGGTTTACATGTAACTTATAAACTTAATATAAAGATATGCGTCACCAAAAGACCAAAAAGTGCACCGTCAGTCAGGACTTCATGATCTCTAGTTAAGAAATCACTCAAATCAAGAGTGGGATTTTCAGCAGTGCATTATGTATGCACAATTTGTTTCTCAGAGTCTGTTTTCCTTGACTAATGTGAGCCTGTTCTCCGCAGGGCCCCGGGTAGCCCAGGCCTGTCCTCCCTACCCCAAACACACATCCCTCAGCCTTTAATTGGAGAGGAGTAGCAGCCCTGCTAGCATAGCGTTGGGACCCCGAGTTGCGGCCACTGAGAATGCATTAGCATTAGCATTGCAGCGCACCGACCTGTACATAATGATAACCTCAAGCTCTGCCCACTGGGAGCAGTCCCTGCTCGCTCACACCGGCACACACTGCCCTCCTCCGTCTCCCCCCTATACGCACGGTCACGTAAACAAGCAAGCAAGTGTAATGCAGCCCCAGCGGTGAAGCTGCTCGACGATCAGAGGAGGGGCGGGAAAAAAAAATATAAAAAAAATCAGTTGCCGCCGTTCGGCTGAAAAGTGTGCGTAATGAACTTGAGTTCCATTGATCGGGACTGAGAGTACAGAACCGGGGGCTGTTTGTCCCAGAAGGGCTGCCATACCGCTGCTCGGTAGCCCCTCATAAATGTTTGAGAGGCCTCAGCCGCTCCGGCTTCACCCTACCTGGGTTTAGATTCTCTGTTACAACACACACATCCAGGTTGATGCTGATGATGGATGGATAGGTGGTCGGAGGTGTGTTGGTGGTGGTGGTGTTCAGAGAGATTTAGAAAAAAGTGGAGAATTTAAGATAAAAACTTCCTGCATCCTCACCTTCAAGTCTCTGTCTGGGCACACGCTCGGATATTTGCGAGGATGTGCTAATTTGTTTTGCCGTCCTATACCTTCCTATATTGTAACCCCAAGCTCGAAGGCTCTCAACCGGCCCCCGGAAGCCCCCTATGCGCAATGCACATGATTGATACTACTGCAGATATCACTTAGAAAACACCTGATGTGCCGTGCGGACCATCCTTGCCTCCTTTCGACTGCTAAGTACCAGCTGGCAGGAGGTCCTCTGCGTTATGCAGCTGGTAATAAAAGTTGAACATTGATTTTCTGTAGCAGCTTGTAACTGTTAATGTTGAGACATCAATAGCCAAAGCAAAGCGCTGGTGCCTTAATAGGAGACAGAGAACGCGGAGGGCGCGAGCAGAGGCTGACTCTAAATCACAGAATCTATCCTCGCCGATCGATAGGACAGTAACTGCAAGTGTCCCTCTGCTTTCCTAATGTTTTATAATAAACTGACAGCCTGTAATAAGGCCAAGGGAGAGGGAGAATGAGAGGAAGAGAGGAGGGAGAGATGGAGGGCAACAGTTTCTCCATAGCCTACCTGCCTTAAATCACCCCACATGGGAGAGCAGGAGAGCAGCAGAGAGGACGCACAAGAGTGGAAAAGGTTTTTTTATTATTATTATTATTTTGTAGAAAGAAAAAAAAAAAGAAAACTTTTACAGGAGCATTTTTTTCTGGTTGTACTCACTGCTAAGGTAGTTAGTGAGTGTATTGATGGAGGGGAGCAGAAGTTTAGGGGGATATGTCCTGTATTGCTTTGGCAGGGCAGTGAGTTAAAGCCTATTAAATCTTGCTGCCACCGTGCAAACCGTCATCGCGCTCAGGCAGATGTGTTGGCCGATGGGCTGCACATGTTACGACTCCCAGCTGAGTGAGGAAAGTGTTGAAATTCACAAAGATTTTACAACTTCTGATAGACTGTGAGAGAAATATCTTTGGTGCCGCGGTTGCAGGAGCACTAGAGAAAAAAACTATGGTTCTTGTTGTGACTCTTTCTAAAATTAACTGTTCTTACAAAATCCTACATAGCAGCGTTACAAACTAAGGTCTGTGTACTTTAAATGAGGACAAATCTGTAAATATTTGTTGAATTTCTTACAATTCCAATGCCACTTCCAGCAGATTTTGCATGTCAGACTTGCATATTTGATGCTTTTTGTGTTGTAGAAAGGATGCTATTCATTACACTTGCAGGATTTTCTAGAAGCTCTCTGATGACTTGGACGTCATAGCAGATTTTACATGTGACGCACCTTGTCTTCTTTATGGACTATCGACTACTTCATCATAACCCATAAATACGCAAAGAACGCTTACATGTTTGCTGTTAGCCCACTATCTTCAGGTTTCAGCCATATACTCTATCTCCAAGTATGTTGTTTTAGTCTCCGATAGCTGTCCTTGTTCAAACTGTGTCAACATAATTACCATATAAATCATGGCGGCACCGTGATAAGACTTATAAGGAGAGGAAAAGCAGCCCGACCTGTAAATTATAAGGATCATTTGGCGGTAATCTGGTGAATGTCGCAATCCATTAGGACACTAGAGGATATCTGAGCCGAGATATAGGACCGAGGCTCGAACGGGAGGATCTGAGGGCGAGAGGCAGCGATCCTCAATATGTCCGCAACCTCCACAACTCACAGGCAACTGCTGCTTAATGACACCAGCCTGCCGTACTGTCAGGTAATAGTGACGGGCTGGAGAACCTGGAGCTTTTATCGCTTGATAAAGTCTGAAAGCCTTTTAGACAGCCTCATTACATGGAATTCCCTACAAATCAGAAGCTGACTGTTCACCACGTTAGATTTCTTAAGCTGAAATTGGCAGAAAGTAGACGGAAGGATTAGGTTCATTGCTTTAGGACACACTCCCACCTGCCCCTAATGAGATGAAAGAAAATGAAACAAAAATCGGGACACTCAAACTTGATTAGCTGGATTTGGCTCTGTCGGGGGCGAAGTTCGAGCAACTTCCTTTTTTTTGTTTGTTTGTTTGCTGCATCAGAATGAGGCCTGAAGGAAGCAGATGGAGGGTAAAAAGATTTGTTTGAAAGGTAGATGCGAGTCCAATAGTTTTCAATCAGCACGTGTTTGCCGAGCACTTCGCCAAGCTTCAAAACAGAGTGATGAAAAAGCACTAGATGCAGTCGCCCTGTGCACGGATTGCACTTTATGAACCTTATACATACATTTATAGTCTTTGCCCCCCTGCAATCACCACTACTGTATTTTACATTACTGCTGTCATTGCACCAATCCAGTCACTGACACTGTAATTTGTGGGACACACAAACATTTGTCAAGCAGCAGCTGCATGCTTGTGCAGGGACAGGCACACGCACACACTATGAAGCATGATTCATGCCACATTTCACACACGTTTCGCACAGTGCTTGGTACCGCTCTTATAAATATCTATACCTACTGGGCTAAAAATCACATCTGAATTGTAATACTTTACATGTGAAACTCCCCTTGAGCCAAGCTCCATACTGTTCCTACTACTCCATACTCTCTTTTAAAATTATGATGAAATGAAAAGAAACTTGTGAGATCGAGTTAATGTGGGTTGTCAGATCATAGACAGATGGTCAAGAAGAAAGAAGAAATATACCACTAGGACAAGTTCCATCCGCCCGTATACATGATGGTTTTCTTTTGGACGGGAAGCAACTTGAGAGGATTTGACTTCGGCAAACGTCATAGTGAATATGCAAAGGTTGTGAGAGGAGGAGCTACTCTATGGGAAATCCAAGCACCCTTGCGTAACTTGCACTGCGTGCTGTTATTGTACACTTTTACAGTTTCAGTCACTAGTGACACATGCTGCAAGTTGTAGAGATAGGCACCAAGTTTGAGGCAACGCGACTGAAGTGACGACCAATGGGAGTGTCTGAACCAGCTGACTGACATGCGTGAGATGCAAACACAGAGCTGCCCAAACGTTAAATGCAGGGACGTACCATCTACAACTTTGGATCATACCACAAATTCAATGTCCACTGGCGACTGTCAGCTACAAAATGGCGCGCGAATTGCCTTACACATGCATTTCGTTGTTCTCGCTCTCTTTCTCTCTCTTTTTTTTTTTTTTAATGTTAACCCATTAGGCCCCGCTAGCTGATCATGTGGAAATACTAGTGGGACCAGTCTTAGGGGCTCCAGTCTGCTGCGTTATCCTAACAACACTGAAGTGAAAACGCTATTAAATTCCCAATAAATACTCCAGACCTTGTGATGGTTTGTCCAACATCCTCAAAATCCCTAATTCCTTCCTGATAATAATCTTAGCTTAAACCTGTAGTTTAAAATGACCATTTGTACTTGCTGTAAACTTATAAACGGATGAAGCTGAACTGAACAAACCTTAGTCCCCAGTTATTGTAACTTGATATGATGATCTTGGCATTTTCCAGATAAGAAAACAGAAAAAAAACAGTTGCATTTCATGCTGAGTCATGGTTTTCTCAGGCAGGTTCTTAAATGATCAGGTCAAAGGTTGACATGTGACTCCGTTCTGGCGACCGGCAGCCCAGCAGATAGTTTGGCTGCCCGTTGTTGCTGTAGCATCATTAAGCTGTAAACTGGACACAGATTTTATGCTCCATTATTTGGCCGCTGCATTATTTCGTCTCCATGAGTGTAAATATTGAACCGTCGCCGCCTCTCGATGTTAATCAATCCCCGGCCGGATTCTAAATGATTTAGTTCTTTTCAGGAAATGAATATTTGCCAGACTGTAGGTGTGTGTGTGTGTGTGTTGGCTTGTGTTAGCCAGCTCCCCAGCTTGCTGGCCAGGGATCAGGGCATTGATTCTGAGCAGCCTCGGCTCTTGCTTAATTAGGACGTACCTGTCTGGGAATTACATGTTATTTTTTTTCTCTCTCTATCTCTCTTTTGTTTCTCATTGTGTGGAGAAGAAAATATTACAAGAAAATAGAGAGAGAGAGAGAAACTGTGTTTTCATCAAGGTTAATCATGTTTGCCATGTTCGTGTTGTTGTCAGCAGATTGACGTCTGACCTCGCTGTGGAAAAAGCAGAAACAGTCTGCCTTCAGACTGTGCTACGGTAGACATGCTAATAAGAGCTGTGTCATGGTACATTGTTCAAAGATGGGTTAAAAGTGAATGTTAATATTAATTTTATATTATAGTATCAATAGAGCAATAAATATATGTTTTCGAAGAATTAGGCAAAAACATAAGTTTCAGTGATTGCTGTTAAGACATTTTAAAGATATAAAGGGGCGGAGGAAACGTTGAGCCAGGAGGAGCGGAGACGAATGGCCGGTTGAGGCGAATGAGAAGCAACGGAGGTGGACGTGGGTGATAGAGTTGTGATAGATCGAGGTGTACAAAGATGGATGTGGAAAAAAAGGAGAGTGAAAGGGCAAAGCAATGAGACAAGAGACAATGCAGAGGGCTGGATGGATGGAGAGGGACGGAGGGTGGGAGGCGATTGATGGGTGGGTGTCTCTAACTCCAACCTCAGAGGCTGACTAATCACTTGACAGGCAGCTAATTTGGTGCTGAGGCAGCTCTTGAATCACGGGCTGTCTAGGGTTTCATGAATGGACGACTCTACTCATTTCTGATCACTGACACGCCGCATTTTTAACGTTTATTTAATTTTTCAAAGGCATAATCTTCTGGTGAGGCTAGATTTTAGACTTTAGTTAGATACTGAATGATACAAGTGCAATTTTTAGGATATTAATCGATTACTTGTTTGACTGAAACTTAATCAGCAACTATTTTAATAAATGTAGGATCATTGTCAGCCCTGCAAAGCATGAGCTTATTGCAAATTAAAATTTAAAGCAAAATAAGATGGAACGTGCAAAAAGATATGGTGAATAGAACCAACAGTGTGACTTCTTTAAATAAACCTGCTCTGTGGAGTCAAATCAAACGCAAATACAAATTCCCCACACTGCTTTTCACTGGCTTTCCTCCTGAAGGCTTCACTGTGAGGACGTTATTTAGGCCTATGTCCACAATTCTGCTCTCTCTCCGCTGGGACCATTTACCACCCCGCGCTGGTCTGGCAGGTCCTCTGGTTCTCCTCTCGGCTGACAAGGACTGGCAGCACCTGTCTCGCCCAATTACACCTGATGGGGTCTGACCCACTGAGCTGGGTTAACTGGTTGCTGGCTGAACACTTTTTGAACTCTGCCACTACATCTGTTTCCCCAGCGTGGAAACTATCTGTGAACCATCAGGCACGCATTTAGCGTTTGGTGAAAAGTTGATAAATGCTTTTTCTTTTTTTTCACCCCCCTTTTCCATTTTCAAACTGCTCATGAAAGGACATGCTCCTCTTTTGTTCTTAATATAGAACGTCTTTCGTCTATAATTTATACCTGGGAACTGCCAAGTACCAGATCATATTTCTACTCAGCGCAGCTACAAGTGTAGCTGGGATTCAATTTCCCCTGAAGTGGAAAGAAGAGAGTGTTTTTTTCCACTTTTCTCAGCTTGAAGTCAAACTTGTGACACACTGCTCACCTCTGACAATGTTCTATCACCTGTGCAACTTGTCAAGTCTTTCTGTTAGACCTTTAAGCCTTTTAAAGGAAATCAAAGGCCCATTAACAGTGTCCTGACACTGAACTAGTAGTAGTAATCGTTCACTGAACTCTGACCCGGGCAGCCCTCAAACTCTCTGCCATTGTGTATGTCCTTTGCTCAATGCCCAAGACATACAATGATTGCTCGCAGCCCTACAAACACTTAAGAAATCAATGATCTCAGAGTGATAATCTCCTCCTTGGATAAAAGCCTTCACTGGAGACAGGGGAAGAGTGACAGGGGACAAAGAAAAATAGAGAGGGATAGACGGAGATAAAATAAGGCAATAACATAAAAAAAGGGGATGTCTAACTCTGGAAAGAAAAAAAAAAAGAGCACACACAGACATCATGACAAGTGTCTCCTCTCCGCTGGGTTGACATCTAGATCCCTGTCTTTATCGACAGCTGGCTTAACTAAAAGCTCTCCTGGCAGCGAAGGAAGTGACTGATCGTTCGCACACAGAAGGGTCGTAGATAGAAGGAGAAATACTCGAGACACAGGCTAAACTACGGGGGGAGTAATAAGGGAAGTAAAGGAGCCAGGGAGCACGTCAGAGATGTGGCCCGATCGTCGAATATTGAATAATTCTCCAAAACGTTGGTTTGCGCAATTATTTTTACAGCTAAACTACACCGGTTTCCGTTATTAAGTGTAAGTGCGGCATAATGATAAGTTGGCAGGAGGCGGTGTGGGTGGATGGAGGGTGCGGAAAGTGAAGGACGCGGTGCGAATACCGTGTTTCACAGACAGAATTCCGTCTGCGGTTAGGATTAGGAAAGGAAAGCACTTTGGCTAAGATTCGGGAAAAGACTGTAGATTGTTACGATACAATAACCTTACTTTTGGCATTAAAAAAAAACTAAAAAACACCAGTGAATTGAGGGGCGAATGTTACATCCACTGTAAGGGGTTTGTTTGAATTGACCATTAAGCTGTTGTTGTAGTAGAGGAATCTCCGTTCCCCCTGGAGGAATGTGCACAGGGTTTTTCAGCTTCCCCTCATCTCATGGACGTCAAGTTTCTTTTACAAGATATTTAACAGAGAGAAAATGTATGCACTGTGCAGCAGTAGGACTGACACTAATTCCCAGTATGAATACATTAATGTTATATTAGACACCACGGTGACCAGTGTGAGAGATTAAATACATCTAATAGAGAGTCTGATGCCTTAGTTCAGTAGCCGGTGCAGAGCTACTTTCATGCCTCATTTCACTACAATCTATATTAACCGGCTGTGTGTGTAGCTGTCTAAACAGACACACAGATACATGAATATACAGCACATCTGCTTTCACACTGCCATGCACGCTTCAGTCCCTCAGGGGACGCGGGTATGCATTTCAGGCTTCTCGCAGCCGATCACATGCACATCTCCGTTCGGCTGTATATGATATTAATCACATCATTTCCAAATCTCCCGGCTTTACATTGCTTAAGCCCCTCCCCCTTTCCCTCCCCACTATCTCACCCCCCCTCCCTCCACCCGACGCTGATCCCCTCAGCCAGCTCTACGGCGTATGTGCCGGGCTTCTTTTGCGGGAGGCCTAGGCAGCGCTGGAGAACAGGCACTGCCGGGGGCGATACACATCCCTCAGGTGGGCCTTTCATTATGGATGATGTTTCTGCCAAATTATTTAGACCCTGAGCCCCGGCAACATCCCCGCCCTACGAAAAAAAAAAAGAAAGCCCTGCCATAGACAAACACTTGCGTGCACACACACACGCTCACAAACTCCTACGTCCCAACGCAGTCCTCCCCATCCCGCTCTCTTTCTTCGCAAATAACACAAACATTAATCCCGCTTGATCACATGTATGTGAGTGCGGGCGCTGCTTTGGGCCAACAATTCATTAGTCTCTCTTTCTTTGTTTAGAGGAGGTGAAGAAGTGAAAACTACTGGAATTACACGTGGACGTAGGAAGCTGTGCATGAGGAAAATATTCATGCATTCATTCATCTATGCCACTGTTGCTCTCGGTGCCATACAGGGGCCAGGCTGTGCGAATCTACCTTGACATATTTGGTCTTGGTAATGTAGGATGTTAAAATTGGTTTGGTCAAGTGTGTGTGCGTGCATGTGTGTGTATTCCTCAGAGGCCATTTGTTGCAGACTTGTTAGAAAAAGAGTCAGAGATGACACTCTCCTGGCAGTGTCTGACCTCAGATTAGAGAGTGGAGAACAGCTTTGGGATCTGGACACACATACGAAGCCACACACTCGCACACACTCACACACCATCAACGCTGCTGCCCCTCTCTTTGTCCCTTAACTCATTTTTGCTACTTATCCCTCCTCTTCCTTCTCAAAACCCGAGCTCCGGCTCTCCTCCTAGCCTCGGCTTCTCCCCACCTGCCTATCCCAAACACTTCAGGCTGATACCCAACACCTCCTACAAATTCCCGATTCAATTCCCGCTCTCTCTCTCTCTCTCCGCTCATTTTCCCATCTCCTCTTTCCTCCTTTCTCCCGTCCTCAGTCGATCTCCCCTCAGAGTTTCTTCTCTCCTTTCCGAGGCTCTAAAGCTCAATGAGCTACCCCACTCATTACCATCCCCTGTTCACCCAACCACCCTTGCTTCCAGCTCAGCTCTCAGTTACACTGCACCGTGCATAATCACACAACTTGCACACATTAGAGTTTGCTTCTTCTAATATTGGGCTTATTCTGCTGCTGCTGCTGCAACAAGTGTGCACCACCGGAGAGCAACAGCAACAATTTCCAAATATGTCAATATACATTTTACATTTGCTGCTGACATATTCTTTCTCTCAAAAGTAAAAACAGCAAAGTTGGACATGCAGCAAAAGATCAGGGATAAGGGATGATAGATTTGTACTCGTGATATAGCTAATTAGAAAATAAACCTACGGAAAGTAGGTAAAGATGTTACACTTTCATTCATCTAACCATGCATATATATTCCTCAACCCTTCGCATGAGGGCAGCCTGGAAGAGCCGAAGCCAGGAACTAAAACCTAGATTTTATTTGTGAGCTTCGTCCGCAATACTCCTATGCAGGTGATACCCATTTTTCTCAGAGACTCACCCAGGCTGAACAGGACCAGGAACTTGAGGCAGACAAACTCCCGTTGGTCCAGCTGCAGGGAGCGTAGTTTGGCCACGAGCTCCTGGGCATGGCTCAACAGATTGTTGAGCGTGGCTCCCGCCTGCGAAGCAATCACTGCATAGTCCACCTTAAATAAGCAGAGGGAGAGAGGGAAGTAAGAAAAGCTGCAACACCGCTGTGAGTCTAACTGTCTAACTGAGTTTAAGCAGTCAAGAGCAAGTAGAGATACTGTGAAACACAATGTCAGTCATTGATTTATAGTGTTAGCAACACGGTCATCAAGGTAACAAAATGGAAAACTTGGATTTGGTCTGTCAGTCAGAGTCTGAGGCACAGGGGATGCGTAAAATCCGAAGCTACAGGCAGTAGTTTTTCTTTGCAGTTTAACAGTATTTTGTAAAAACATGCATGGAGGGAGCTGGAGAGAGGCCGGACAGATTGAACTGCACTCTGATAAAAATATGTTCAGGCAAGACAGGAAAAACAGAACAGGCAGGCAGACTGTTGCTCCAATAAGCCAATGCTCCTTAGATCTAACTCATCCGCCCGAGCACACACTTGCGACTTCGCTCCGTTTCCAGGTGTACTTTATATCTGCAGCCGCTGCACATTTGTCTGGGAGGCAAGTCCTTAGCTGCCACTCACAGTAAGCAGGACCATATTAAAGTTTTATATTTATTGACAATTCATTACCATAATTGACTTTGCAAGGGTTTACAGGGGAAGGTGGATGTTGGCGCGCGCAGTTCCTAGAGCTCGGGGAGGAAGAGGGTCCCCGCGAGTTTCAATCAATTAAAAACAGCCCTTCGTTTGGAATTTATTTATTATATAAACGCGATGATCGGAGCCAATTTTTTCAGTGTGAGAGTGGAGTAAATGTCCACCAGGTTTTATTCTTCTGCCCCCTTCCCTTCTTGTCCTGCCTCATCCCTTTACTCCACCACTCTCTCCCGCTTTGTCCCGACTCCTTTGTCCCTCCTTCTTTCCTTCTTTCTTGCCGCCTTTGACGCAGAGAGAGTTATGACTGTGGGAAAAGCAGACTCTGCCCCCGTCTTCCAAGGTGTCAATCAATTTACATAAAATCAACTGTGCATGAAATAAGTTCATTGAAGGATTGGACTGTTGATGGTGATGCCTTGGGTTATTGCCTCCTAGCCTTAAGTTAAAAGACAGAAGAAGAAAAAAAAATGCTATAATGTGACTATAGCAGACTTAGCACTAACTGTGACTCTGGTGACCTGCGTATCAATCAATCAATCAATACTACTTTATTATCCCTCTTGGAGAGACGCAGAGGGTAAATATATGAATAAACCTTCAAATCAAATCTCAGCCTGTCATTAACGCTGAATATGGAAGAGAAGATAAGTTTTATTCTTTGAGGGCTCTGATGCAAGAGGCTGCGCGATGCAGACGGAGAATGACCCTTGTTTTTGTTTTTTTTGTTTCGTTTTCCCTCCTTTATTTGAATTTCATGTACGACAGGAGCGCTATCAGAGTATTAGAATTTGTCCTGAAAAAAAAACAAACAAAAAAAAAACGACTGCCAAGCTGTGAGGCCTCGCTTTAATCATTCAACACGTCGGTTCAGTCCCGTCATGTCATATTCTCACGCTTTTGTATGAGCTACACTGGGCGTTTGATCCCGTGGCAGCAGAAAGAACGCGCACTCATGGCCATTACCATGGCTGCTAGAAGTTGGAGGCACAAAGAACGAGAAAAAAAGAAGATATGAAAATGCCAGGAACTAGCAAGGAAGGAACAAGAAATAGAAGAATAACGGAGCGCAAAAGACAAAGGCTCTTTTTCTTTCTCCGATGTCACGTGGAGAATATGATTGGCAAGATTGAAGAAGTAGTTTGATTCACAACATAAAGGAAGAAACAGATCTATCAGATTCAGATTCTATATGGGAACAGGTGCCTGTCCTATAATCACATTTATTTAAAAAGGTTAGGGTTAATTATGGAGCTTATCCTCCATGCTCCTTAGTATTTATTGTCTAATTCCTCATTGTAGACACTCTGAATTTGGCCAGTCATTGGTATGAATACTTCCTGTTCAAAAATATAAGCAGATATTTCCTTCTAAAGCCATAACCATGCACCAGCATTCGGCATTATTATTGGACAAATGGTCCCGCTCTATCGCTGCTGCGACTGTAAGTTACTCTTCGTGTGGTACAGCCGCACCATCTCAACATCTTTGACATTTTGACCGTTTGACAGTTGGCGAGGATACATATTCTGACAGCCAGCGCCAGAAAAGAGACTTACGCTGTGTTTTCTCAACAAGAAAATCCATCTTTACCTCCTCGTACCGAATCTCAAATCCACTCCCTGTGCTACTCAAAATCGACGCAGAGAGAGTGTAGAAGCTTGGATACGACTGGTTGAGAGCGGGTTGAAAACAGTTTCTGGTTTTCCTTTAACTGAGAGATTGATATCGCAGGGATAGATGCGGTGATAGCACATTACAAACCAACGCGGCTGACGTACGTTGTAGCTCAAACCGTTGCGTTGCGTGAGCCTTTGTGTGTGTGTGTGTGTGTTAGTGTGTGTCTGCGTAGCATTTGCTTAGGGTGATGTTGCTACTGTGGTCTAAATATCCCTGGTATTATCGCTGCGCTGTCACCCCTGGCCAGGCAGAGAATAATGGGAGATAATGAACTGTTTCAGAGCTTCACACACACTGACGCACACATTCGCACACACACCCCTCAACACCAGCTGTTCATTAACCAAAGTATGCAAACGAAACCTCCGTCCCGAGCCTCCCCTGACTATCGGGCCCCTCCTCCTCCTCCTACTCCCTGTTCCTCCTCCTCCTCCTCCTCCTTTTGACACATTTCTTTCTCCCCCTTTCTCCTCTTCTCCACCACGTTGTCCCATTCTGAGTCCTCCCGTCTCTCCATTCGTTTTCTCTACACGAGTCCGCATCTTTGGCCTTGCCTTCTCTTTCCATCAGTTTCCTCCGTCCCTCGTCTTCCAAGTCGGACCTTCTCCTTCCTCCTTCGTGTCACCGTGTACCTCGTTCTGCAGCAAATTAATCTAAATTTGCTCAGTGACCACTTCTAGCCTTAAAGTAAAAACTTTATATTGTCGCATCTCATCCCAGTAGACACTTCTGCTCATTGCCCACTATGAACTCGTCTTCATACAGAATTGTGGAATTAAAAAGGACTCTGCAAACAGAGCGCACACACCTGCTCCGATATTGTGTCAGCATCTATTCTCCTAAAACAGTTTGTTGAGAAGCCCCAAAAAAAACCCAAAACCGTCAATAATTAATGACTTCTCAACTCTCTGACAGCCGTGTGACCAGACAGAGGTATATTCATGCTGAGCGTTTTCGCACCTGTGTGTGTGTACGCTGCCTGCTTTAGGTTTGCGAGTGCGTGCGTGTAAGGCGCCAAAACGGAAAGCAGCAAACAGTCTGATATGTGGAGGACCTCGGGCTCCAGCTCCCACCGACTTCCTCAAAGACCCCGGTAAAGCAGAATAACACATTTAGCCTCATTCTTCATCTGTCCACCTACTCACTGAGCCACAGCGTGCATGTCCGAGCGGCTTATTTATTCACCGTCGGAGTGCTCAGGAAATAAAAAAAAAAAAAAAAAAAGATTGATTATTCCGGTGACATGATTTTATATCTATAAGCGCTATCTATATTTAATGAAGTGGGGACTCCTGCGTGGCTGTGAAATCAATAAAGCTTAAAGGGATACGTTGAGGCGTAGCAGGACCGGGGAGGAAAAGAGACTGGAGGTCGGTGCGGGTTTCGCCGACTCACCTGCTGGCCGGTGACCAATAGGATTGAGCCCTCCTTGGCGTGCACCACCTGCCGGAAGACGTGGTCGAGGATGAGCAGCTCACTCCAGCAGTTCTGCAGCAGCTTCATCTGGTCGTCCACCTGGTTAGAAACGCAGAGAGAGAGAGAGAGAGACACATCAGCTCCACTGTTTGTCTTTCCCTCACAGCTGCGACAACAATGTCATATCCTAAGTGTCATCGCTGGAGATTGTACGTCTTTCAGCGTCCTCTTGTGTTGCGCGTCGGGGCCTTTTGTCTCTGCGGAAGCTAAAGTTTGTAAAGTAGACGGGTTTCCGAACTGACAACATAATGAACTTGGTGCATGTAGGGCTTAGAGAATCAACCAGAAAGACAGATTCAAACTGTAAAAGCAGAAATAAATACACTTTAAATGTGTGTATTTATGGCATTTTATGATGAATTCTTTAGTAACCAGCTTTATATACACGAGGACAATTGCCTTTTTCCTGCTCTTTTTCTCTTTATTATGAGATTATATTATCCACCTTCTCTACATGTCTTTTGACCGACAATAGACGGGTATAAACGTACTTGATAGCTATGCCTGTGTCTGCGCAAATACCAGCCCTGAGCGTTTATTGCACTTTTCATGAAATCATTCGAAATTCTGAATGCCCGTACGGAACGGAACGATGTCCTTGATGGAATAATGGCGCGCTGCTATATATTAAGCAGCCGCCCTCAAACGAAAAGCCGAGGCACCGCGTCAGCATTAGCGGCTTGTAAATATCACAGGCGGCTGTTTGCAGGGTAAGCTCGCTC
Organism: Planiliza haematocheilus; assembly: GCA_005024645.1. NCBI lineage: Eukaryota > Metazoa > Chordata > Actinopteri > Mugiliformes > Mugilidae > Planiliza > Planiliza haematocheilus. The sequence continues at coordinate 4,990,100 of SRSE01000509.1, forward strand.
ACGGGTCAATCGCTATTGATCAGCTGCAACCGCAGACATTGTTTTTTTTTATTTTTTTTATTATTATTATTTTTCCTCCGACGTTACACAAAGCTCAAAAGTCCCCTGCACGCGCTCCAAAGCGTTCTCATGTGAACCTTTTCCACACTCAGTTAAGCACTTTGCTACGTGCGTGATTAACAATGCCGCCAGGTTTATCTGTTTGCCCATTGCCAGGGGTTTTTGAGTGATTCCACAGATGATAATGATTAAGTAGTCTGTTTTTTTTCTTTCCTCCCGAATGCCAGCCGCTGGCTCCCAGGGACCCGCCAGGTGAATTTGGGAAGCTGACACAGGTGAAGCGGCGAACCAAAACAACCCCCTCCATTGTAACGGCTAGTCTCTTCCCATGCCTGACTGTTAATCATTACCGCCACACAGCCAGACGAGGCCACGTCGAGAAGGAAGGAATGAGGAAAATGTATGAGAGGTTCTTTCTCTCTTTCTTTCACCTCCCCCTTTTTTTCCTCCCCTTTTCCATCAATAAACATTGTGCTCTTTGTGGCATCAGTGGGAATAATGTGTCTTTTCTGGCACGCTGGAATTCTTGCGGCGACGCGGGTTGCTTTGATTCTGTGAGAACTCGAGAATGTCAGCCAGAACTTGCGGGGTGAGCGATGTCGATCGATGTTACAACTCTGTGACGGAGGCAGGTGCAGCGCGGAGGCACACGAAAGAAG